>PVNU02002217.1:0-2600437 GCA_003013855.2 Liriodendron chinense
TTGGCGCTGGTACGGACTTCGCGTTGGTGGCTAGGGTTTCTTCATAGGAGGGAGATAGCAGACAGAGTGAGAGAGAGTGGAAAGAGAGAGAGAGAGATAGATCCGGCCTTCGTTGCTTATTGGGGCGCGGATTTCCGGCGAAAGCCTTGCGCAGGAAGTTACTGCGCTGGTAACCAATGTGGGGCCCACTGTGATTTTCTTCATAAATCCACCCCGTCCATCCGTTTTGGGAGCTCATTTTAGGACATGAGAAAAAAATTGAACCGGATCCAAGAGTCCAGTGGGCCGAACTAAAGGAAAAGGTGGGTAGATAAATTACTATCGTTGAAACCTCCCTGGGGTCAACGGTGATGTTTATATGACATCCATACCGTTCATAAAGTCACTACTACTGGGATGAACTGGAAACGCAAATATTATCCTGATTCAAAACTCCTGTGGCTCCACAAATATTTCAACTGTGGACGTTCAATCATCACGTTTTTGGCACACTTGAGTCTTGGATCCGGTTCTTTTCTGTTCTTGTGTTCTAAAATTAGCTCCCAAAACAGATGGACGGGATGGATTTATCAAAAAACATCACTTTGGGCCCCACCTTGGTTCCTACGCAGGAACTTCCTGTGCAAGGCTTTCACAGGAAATCGCGCCCGAATGCAGTGGTAAGGTACACCAAGGTGTACTTACGTCGTGAAGTTCTTCCACCATGACCCACGTGTTATATCCAATCCATCCCTCCATTTTTTTAGATTTTTCCTAAGGACCGATCTAACAAATAAGAAAGATCCAAAGTTTCAGTGGACCACACTGCAGAAAGCAGTGAGATTGAACGCATACCATTGAAACCTTCTTGGGGTCAAAGAAGTTTTGGTTTAGTCTGATATTTGTTTTTACCCTTCATCCAGGTTTTAGTGACCTTATGAACAGTTTGGACGGCAATTAATCATCATGGTGGGCCGAATGTATGTTTTGACGGTGAGAATCATTGTAGGGTCTACGTTTTCTGGTGTGGTTCGCGTACACCAGCGAATCTGCTTACTCTGTTATCAAAATACGACTGTGTGCATAAACAAATAAGAAGAAGATGCATAATGGTACCGAGACGATGAAAGCACTCTAACCAAATACCGAAAAAAATTGACGCATACCGTACCACTAAAATAGCATCGATTCACTCCGACTTACATAGCAGTCATTCGGTGGTACGCCGAACACTTTCACTGAACTATGAGTGGGTGCGTAACCTCTCAAGAAGACACTACATTAGGGGTTCGAGACTAAAAAATCACTCTGCCACGCACCGACGAACACGGACATACACCGGATCTCCAAAAAAGTTATGGTTCCCTCCGACTTGTACTGCAGCACATGCGGTCGCATCTTGAATGCTTTTACTGAACTACGAATGGGTGCAGAAACACCTAGAAAGAAGATGTATCATGGTACCGACACTACGGAAGCAATCCAACTAAATACCGAAAAATATTGACGCACACCGTACCCCTAAAATAGCATCGATCCACTCCGACTAACAAAGCAACCTTTCGGTGACACGCCGAACACCTTCACAGAACTACGAGTGGGTGGATCACTACTCAAGAAGTCGCTACGTTGGGGTACCGAGACATAAGAATCACTCTGCCACGCACCGACGAACACGGACATACACCGGACCTCCAAAATAGTAACAATTCCCTCTGACTTATACTGCAGCACATGCGGTCGCATCTCGAATGCTTTTACTGAAGTAGGAGTGGGTGCGTAAACAACTAGGAAGAAGATGCATAATGGTACCGAGACGACGGAAGCACTCTAACTAAATACCGAAAAATATTGACGCATACCGTACCCCTAAAATTGCATCGATTCACACCGACTTACACAACAGCCATTCGGTGGTATGTCGAACGCTTTCACCGAACTTTGAATGGGTGCGTAACCTCCCAAGAAGACACTACATTAGGGTATCGAGACTAAAGAATCACTCTGCCATGCACCGACGAATACGGACATACACCGAACCTCCAAAAAAGTAACGGTTCCCTCCGACTTGTACTGCAGCACATGCGGTCGCATCTCGAATGCTTTTACTGAACTGGGAATGGGTGTATAAACAACTAGGAAGAAGATATATCATGGTATCGAAACTACGGAAGCAATCTAACCAAATATCGAAAAAGATTGACGCACACCGTACCCCTAAAATAGCATCGATCCACTCTGACTTACACAGTAACCCTTTGGTGGCACGCCAAACGCTTTCACCAAACTGAGAATAGGTGTGTCACCACTCAAGAAGATGCTACGTTAGGGTAACGAGACTCAAGAATCACTCTTCCATGCATCGACGAACACGGACATACACTGGATCTCCAAAATAGTAACTATTCCCTCCGACTTGTACTGCAGCACATGCGGTCGCATCTCGAATACTTTTATTAAGCTACGAGTGAGTACATAAACAACTAGAAAGAAGATGCATAATGGTACCGAGACGATGGAAGCACTCTAACCAAATACCGAAAAACATTGACGCATACCGGACCCATAAAATAGCATCGATTCACTCCGACTTACACAGTAGTCCTTCGGTGGCACGCCGAATACTTTCACCGAATTTGTAATGGGTGCGTAACCACTCAAGAAGACGTTATGTTAGAGTATCGAGACTCAAGAATCACTCTGACACGCACCGACGAACACGGACATACACCGGACCTCCAACATAGTAACTTTTCCCTCCGACTCATACTGCAGCACATGCAGTCGCATCTCGAATGCTTTTACTGCATCACGAGTGGGTTCGTAAACAACTAGGAAGAAGATGCATCATGGTACCGAGACTATGAAAGCACTCTAACCATATACCGAAAAATACTTACGCATACCGTACCCCTAAAATAGCATCGATCCACTCCGACTTACACAGCAGACCTTCTATGGCACGCCGAACGCTTTTACTAAACAACGAGTGGGTGCGTAACCACTCAAGAAGATGCTACATTTGGGTACTAAGACTCAAGAATCAGTCTGATCATGCATCGACGAACACGGACACACACTGGAGCCCCAAAAAAGTAACAGTTCCCTCCGACTTGCACTGCCGCATATGTGGTCGCATCTCAAATGCTTTTACGGAAGTACGAGTATGTGTGTAAACAACTACGAAGACGCTGCATCATAGTACCGAGACTAGGAAAACACTTTAACCATATACCGAAAAACACTGACGCATACGGTACCCCTAAAATAACATCGATCCACTTCGACTTCTACAGTATTCCTTCAATGACACGTCGAATGTTTTCACTGAACTACGAGTACATGTATAACCACTCAAGAAGACACTACAGTAGGGAAACAAAACGGAAGAATTACTCTAACTACGCACCGACAAATACGGACACATACTGGACTCCCTAAATATTAACGGTTCCCTCCGACTTGCACTGCAGCAAATGCGATCGTGGGTCGAACGCTTTCAATGAACAATGACTATATATGTATCCACCTACGAAGACTCTCGATCATAGTATTAATACTATAGAACCATTCTACATAGACAACAACTAACATTGATGCACACCGTACCGTACCTCTAAAATAGCATTGATCCACTTCGACTTGCACTGTAGCCTTTCGATGGCACACTCAACGCTTACACCGAACTACAAGTTGGTGGATAACTACCAAAGAAGACGCTGCATTAGGGTACCGAGACTCAAGAATCACTCTAACCACACACCGACGAACACGGACAATCACGGGATCCCCAAAATAGTAACGGTTCACTCTGACTTGTACTGCAGCTCGTGCAATCGCACGTTGAACGCTTTCACTGAACTACGAGTGGGTGCGTATCCACCTGGAAAACTCTCCATCATGATACCAACAGTACGGAAGCACTCTAACCACACATCGAAAAACACTGACGCATACCGTACCCCTAAAATGGCATTGATAAACTTCGACTTGCACAGCAGCCCTTCCTTGGTACGCCGAACGCTTTCACCGAACTACGAGTGGGTGCGTAAATACTTAAAAAGACGCTGAGTTAGGGTACCGAGACTCAAGAATCACTCTAACCACGCACTGACACACACAGATATACACAAGACGTCCAAAATAGTAACAGTTCCCTCCGACTTGCACTGCAGCTCATGCGGTCACAACTCGAAATCTTTTACTGAAGTTCGAGTGGGTGTGTAACCAACCAGGAAGATGCTGCATCATGGTACTAAGACTATGGAAGTTCTCTAAGATCATACCGTAAGACATTGACGAACACTATACCCCTAAAATAGCATCGATCCACACCGACTTGCACTGCAGCCCTTCACTGGCACTCCGAACGCTTTCACCGAGCTACGAGTGAGTTTGTAACCACTCAAGAAGATGTTGCGTTAGGGTATCGAGACTAAAGAATCACTCTGCCATGCACTGACGAATACGGACATACACCGAACCTCCAAAAAAGTAACAATTCCTTCCGACTTGCACTGCAGCCCATGCGGTCGCAACTCGAATTCTTTTACCGAAGTGTGACTGGGTGCATAACCAATTAGGAAGATGCTGCATCATGGTATCAAGACTACGGAAGCATTCTAACATCATACCGAAAAATATTGATGCACATTGTACCGCTAAAATAACATCGATCAACACCGACTTGCACTGTAGCCCTTCGGTGGCACGCCGAACACTTTCACCGAGCTATGACTGGGTTCGTAACCACTCAAGAAGATGCTGCATTATGATACCGAGACTCAAGAACCACTCTAACCACACACTATCGAACACGGACACACACCGAATTCCCAAAATAGTAACAGTTCACCCCGACTTGGACTCCCTTGTTATAGTAATGGGCCACACCTTCATTTATTGATGTTGTTAGCAATGATCCATGTTGTTCATTCAAATTTTAAGATTTTTTTTGTTCCGATACAAAAAAAAATTGGCAGATCAAATAATCAAGTGGTCCACATCATCTTCATTTACATTTAATGGTACATACTTAACACACTACTAATACTGTTTACGGCCCACCTTCCACTCAGATGCGCCTCATTTTTTTCTCTAATAATATAATAGAGGATGACAAAACTGCTGGACGGTATCGATCGACAAATTAAATTTATGTGGGCCCCATTTCAAAGATTTGACGTAACTACCAATTTCAAGGTTAAAGTTGTAATAAAGTAACACCACAAGGGTAGCAGTGTCAATTTAGACAGCTGGCGCGAGTAGATTCACAACTTCTTATCTCTTTTTGTGGCCTTTGTGAAAAGACAAAATTAACCTCTGTGAGTATTTACGTTAACCTACAAGTGCTTGTAGTAGATCCGGCCTCATTAATAAAAAGTCCCTTTGCTTTTCAATGCCTTTGAGTTGTTTTACACTTCCTCACCCTTAGCTTTAGTCAATAAGAAAGGAAGACTAATAGATACAATGTTCATGTTCTAAGGTTAGAGGAAAAGATCATGTTTTCAAGATCGGAGCCACCGAAGTGGACCATATACAAAAGAAGACGCAAGAGTAGACCCATATAAGATCAGTTCGATGGTCAATTCGAAGATTCTCCATTACTTTGGAGCGTACTTACAAAGAAAGTGGGTGAAAGCTATGGACAAAGACGAGCTATGGATTACTTACTGGAGACCAGATACAATGAACGAAAGACCAGCGAAGAGAAGTTGTCGTTAATAACAAAATCAAGATGAAATATCGCATGGCCAATGAATTGGGTGGCTTACACATTTATTGAAATTTTTTTAAATTAGAAGTTTGATTTTTCTCAAGAAATGTTAGAAGTCAAGGAAAAGTGCATTAAGGGAGAGTGTAAAAAACCAATGGCCTTAAATGGGTCTCACATAGACCGACACCAAGTCTGGTTGCAGATTGCATATCTTCAGATGGTATGCATTCTTTAGAAGAATTGTGTCGATTAAAACCTCGCGAAGGAATATTTCTACATTATTTGAAATTGGAAAAGAATGATGATAGGATGAGAATAAGAACTAGAATATTGGTTTAAGCTTCTAGGATTTTTAATGCCATTCCTCAAGACTTCTGATTTTACCAAACAATGCCTTATCTAATATAAATGCTCAATTTGGTGTGTGCATGATATTCAACTTGTACAATGGGTGCATTTGACCAGGATGATCAGGAGAGGCAAAAAATCAGGCTGACCATAATGTACGTGTTGTATCCATGCCGTTTAGTCATTTTATGAGATCATTTTAGGACATGAACTAAAAAATAAGGTAAATCTCACCTTCATGTACTTACTCATGCTTGAGAGGTAGACTCACAAGAGTTTCAGCATGAGGTTGTGGATTCAAATACTCATTGTGATATAAAAAAGCCACTATAGTGTGAGTGGGTGAGTGTTTGAGGGGCGTGAACGCCTACCTTTGAAAACTTCTTAGTGGCATAGAAGTTTTGAATCAAACTGATATTTGTGTTTCCCTTTCATCCGTCATGCTTTCTGACGTGTGGTCCACTTGATGTTTGCATCTGTTTTATTTTTGGGCTTATGCTTGTAAGCTAGGTGAAGCCTACTGTGTCTCCTTGCTAGCTCAGTTGGAAGTTGCTTAGGCATTTCAACAGCAGGTCTCAGGCTCCAATGTTAAGGAGACTAACTCCAACCGACACCCAAGTCCATAGCTCAAGTGGCAAACTGAGTGAAGATAGGCTCGTTTCAATACTGAGGCCATGGTATCGATTCCCATAGTGACAACATTGTGATGTGACTAACAGGGTCCAAAACTCAATTACTAGGCCGCACAGAAGGAAAGGGAAATGCATCCAAACTGTTCATAGAGTAATTCTCACTTGAATAAATTGAGACCACAAAATATTTCGGTGGGCGCTCAATCCCCAAGTTCCAACTGTGTCTCAGTCCACGTCTGCTGACGGTGCCTTGATTTTCGGGTCATCCGCACCAATCACGCTACAACTTACCATATTTATAAATAACCCCTTAAAATTGGCAAAGTTGTATAAAAAATCCCTTAAAATGCAGTTTTTAATTAACCTGATTTGGCTTACATGCACGAAGTCAACTTTACCCCTACTTCAAAATTAGAGATTTTCTAATTCGACTTTGCGGGCCCCACTTATTAATGATCTACACCGTCAAGCTAATAGATCCATTTTGGAGGAGCCATTGGCAATCTTACTGCCGATATTCAAACGGAAGAAGCCAAGGATTGGATGGCTGAATCCACTTACAGATGAAGTGGGTCCATCATATGAATGGTCATATCTCATCTGCGTCCATTAGATCAACTAGAGGGATTTTAAATGACTGAAGAGGGCAGAATGGTATATCTGTAGACGGATTCGGATCGGATTCGGATCCAACTCGGATCTAAAAGGTGATATCCATATCCGATCCATTTATAAATTGTTAGATCCATTTCCGATCCAAAAACCATATAACCATCGGATTCGGGTCGGATCTAGGTCCGAATGCACCCCATTACAAATCTAAAAAATATATGATATAAAATATATAATATAATATATTTAATTTAGTAGAAAAATGATGCAAATCCCACTATTTACTATGGTATGGTCCAAATGGCCTAAAATAATTTGTAAAACGGATGGCCAGCGAGAATATAACATATACAGTAAGGTGACAATGAGTCGGATCTTAATCGGATTCGGATCTAACTCGGATATGTTCTTGTGAATCCATATCCGCTCCATTTAAGTAATCAGACCTATTTTAAGATCCATAACCGGTCCATTTAACTAATCAGACCTATTTTAAGATCCAAATCCGCATTATATGGATTTGGAGCGAATCGGATCTCGGATCTGACCTGCTCCATTGAGAGCCCTACACGCAAGGGGTTTGGCACAAATACACAAAAAGAAAGGGGCTATGTAGCAAAATACACACTTTAAATTGGGACACCATGCTCACTTGGAGGCCTGACTTCCGTTAATCGAGCCATACATGAAAGGAACGTACATCAGATCCACACCATCCATCAAGTGCCGCACCACATTTTCACCATGGATCCTAGAAATCAGCCAAATCCAAGACATGGGTGGGCCACACCATAAGAAATGGTGTAAAATCGTGGCCATTAAGTCTAATTCAGGTAGTGTTGCCCATGTGAGTGTTGGAACGTCTTGATTTTCAGGGCGTCCCTTCATTTTGGTGGGGTGCATTAGATGGAAAGATTGGGAGGCATGTATACACCACACTGGACCCCACGCCCAATTTGGACCATTTTGAATGGTAGACATCCCCACCTCAACAACGTTCCTGTGGTGGATCCCACCTGATTTTTGAAAGGGCCTGATTTTTAGGCACAGTCCAAACAAGGTGGCACACCTGATGAACGGTGGATTTCATCCAGATGAAGTCACGGATTGGTCGGAAGCTAGATGGGGCCTACTGTGATGTTTGTGAGAAATCCAGCCCGTCCATTCGTTTGAAACCTTATTTTAGGACATGAGTCCAAAAATGAGGCAGATCCAATAGTGGGCCACGGATAGGAAAAAAATGGGGATTGAAAGGCCACCGTTGAAACATTCATGGGCGACAGAAGTTTTGGATGAGGTTAATACTTTTCTGCTTTCAGCTTACACAAGTGGGATGATCTTATGAACGGTTTGGATAGAACATATAAGCATCACGGTGGACCCTAAAAAAGTTTCAACGGCAGGCATTTCTCTCCTCACTGTTTCCTGTCGTGTGGCCCACTTGGGTTTTGAATCCGCCTCAATTTTTGTCTCGTCTCCTAAAAATGAGGTGGAAAAATGGATGAACAGTGCGGATTTATCACAAACATTACGGTGGGCCCCACCACAGGAAATCCATGTGGCCAGGGGTGCAGGCAATCGGTGTCCAAGTCATTCCATCCACATCACTCAAAGTCATGAAAACATAAGCCACAGTGTTATGGTTGGGATTGCTTTATTAATGTGATTTTAGATATACGGTCCATCTAGAAGGGGACCCACGAGTTAAAGTTAATCCAGGCCCTCCATGGGCGACTATGGACGGCAGAAGGAGGTCAGGCCCACCTACAAGGTTGAACTTTACGGTACAATGCCATGTGTGGGGCCCACCATGATATGTGTGTGGCATCCAATCCGCACATCGTGTGGGCTCCCTCATGTTCTCCTTGGGTGCCAAAAATCAGACTGACCCAACAATCAGGTGGGCCCACAATGTAGAATTTTGCCTAAAACTTATAAAATAAAATCATGTGGTGTGGTCCACCTGACTTTTTAGAATGACCTGATTTTTTTGAGGGATCCTGGATTTTGTAGGCCCCACACACAGTTTTGAATTTTTAAATTTTATTATTATTATTTTTATTTTTAATGATGAGCGTCTCCATCTCAACTGCTCCTGTGGTGTGTGTGGCCCACCCAAGTTTTCGATCGGTCTGACTTTTGGGCTCCAAGGAGAAAATAAGGAGACACAAATGATGGATGGATTGGTGTCATGCACACATCAAGGTGGGCCCCACATGTAGCAATAGGTCAAGACTAACTTACAAAGCTCGACAATGAATGAAGCTTGATACGCAGGCACTCAGGAATTGTACACGTGGCATATCTGAACTCAAATCAAACCATCTAAATTGTGGAACCAACCTTGGATAAGTCAGAGATCCCAAAATCAGATTTTTTTTTTTTGAACAATCCCAACCTGTGATTCTTGGACACTTGTTTTTTGAAAAAGGACCGTTGGATATATTTCATTTTCAACCGTCCAATAAATGTCCACCAACCTGATAGGCAGACGATCAAATAAATGTAAATATCCGTTCATGACATATGTAAACAAGAACCCATAACTGGGACAATTTCATTTGAATTGCTCATACGCCACGCATGCAATTTCCAAGTAATTTCTAAGTGCATGCGTATCATCCATCACACTGCCAGAGTATTAAAGTCCTTCTCACGCTTAAATTATTTCATATAAGTAGAGTGTACAAGTAAGTGCTTTGCTGACCCCACACGCGTGTACAAGCCAGCTCATGTACTTGCCACACTGTGCCAGCGTGGCACATACGTATAAGATCCAATCCATCCATTATAGGGGCATTACTATGTTGATATTTTGGCCCAATAATCAGATCGGTCCACCAGTCGGGTGGGCCACATTGTAAAGAATGTATGGCTGTGAAAAGCTTGGCTGAAGTATTTTAACCGTCCACTTGTTTCTAAATATCAGGGCCTAAATGCTGAGTGGGCCAGATCTAATTTTTGGCTGGAACATGTGCAAGTTTAGACCAACACGATGGATGGCTTGGATTTGGCACGTATTTGCAATGGTGGTGCATGTGCTGGCCTGTACATGAGCTGCCTTGTAAACGCGTAGATGATTCAGTAGGGTCCAGTGTATGGAAACCTTTCTACGCATGCATGTTGGTGTCCACATCACCTGAATCTTCTGCAAATGATATTGTCCGTCCATTTTCTCGCGCTCCACTGATTTTATGGCTTGGATCATTAGATCAGTAGCAATTTTCTCAAGTAAGCTAATGAATAGTGGGCTGGATCTAATGGACGGTCCAGATTGGTGATGTGGACGCAACAAGCCCAACTGCAGCTGTTCACCAGCAAAGCATTTGTCCTGTTCTACATATGTTATTGTTTTTTATTATTATTTATTACAAAAAAATATTTATTAATCTTTCATATATTTATTACAAAAAAAATATTTATTAATCTTTCGTATATTTTAATTATAATAAAATAAATATTGAGTCGCGAGTTATCGAGTCAATCCGTTGACTATGGGTTTCGTTTTTTTTAAGTAACGGTGATTGGATGTTCCAAACCATTTGTTTGTTATCAGTAATGGATCGGACGGCTACTATTGTTTATGTATCTATGATGGGCTATTAAGAAAATATCTTAAGATGTTCATTGGATTTATTTATTTATTTATTTTTATAATTTTCTCTTGGCGGTCCAATTTTCATGCTGTTGATCAGACGGTTAGGATCATCACCTGATTTTTGCATCAGGGATTGCTATGATGGATAATCTCATTTAAAATCGGTGAGGTGGGCCGGTAGCATTTTCCAAATAGATAAACAAAGTCAAGTGTAAGTCAGTTTAAAAAAATTAGAATATTCATTAAAAATTTAATAAAAAGGAGTTGTTAGATACTCTCACATTGAATGATGGATGATACACAGGCGCTTTGCATTTATACTTGTGGTTCAAAGTAAATGATCCAAATCACGTGATTGACCGTAGATATTATATAAACATAAAATAATATTAATTAAAGAGGTTTTAACATATTATTAGATACACATAAAATAATATTAATTAAAGAGGTTTTAACATCTGGCACCCTCCATTTTGGCCCAAAGGTGGACAACACCCTCCTTTTTACATTTTTCCAAATAACACCTTTTTTTTCTTCTGAATACGATTATAAAAAACACCCTATCGTTAATTTCTTTTGAAAAATACAATATTACCCTTAAGCCAATATTAAAAAAATCTTTTGAAAAAGACAACATCACCCTTCTTCCAAATGTCTAAAACTATAAACCTTAAGCCTATCATTACTCTCCTAAAATTCTAATTAAGGGGTAAAAGGTCTTTTTTAATGCTTAACAGCTAATTATAATGGCTATGTACTAAAAAAGGGAGTAGATTGGTGGGACACACCTTAATATATTTATTTTGTATCCACACCATCTATTTGTTTTTTTGAGATCATTTTAGGATATTATCTCAAAAATGAAGCAGATCCAATTATCAAGTGGACCATAACAGATGAAACATAGGTGATTGAGCATTAATGAGCCACCAAATTTTGAATTAAGCTGATATTTATTTATTTTTCCCTTCATCCCAACTTAGGTAACCTTATCAATAGATTAGATGGTAAATAAACACTACGGAAACATTAAGTTTTGTCCTAAGAAGTTTTTAATGGTAGGGCGTTCAATCAACACTATTTCCTATAGTGTGGTCTAAATGATAATTGAATTTGCTTAATTTTTGAGATAATGCTTTAAAATAATTAAAAAAAAAAGGATGAACAGCATGATATAGAATAAATGCATTAAAGTGGGCCTACAGTAAGGACCGCATTGTTGGAGATAGTTATTTGTCTTTGGGCCAAAAAGGAAAGTCTATATGTCAAAACTCCTTAAATGAACAAAATCTTTGATTTATTTAATGATTTTTATGTTTTTGTGCTGATCGTCCATTTAGATATCATCTAATTGACCAGATAAGGACTCGTTTCAGCATAATAGCTGTTTTATAGACCATCTAAAATGGGTCCAATATTCGGACGGTTTTAATATGAGCTACACATCCACGACGAATGCAATTTATAAGTGCCTGTGTATCATTCATCATTCACTCCAGAGTATGGAAGTTTTTCTAGCCAATGCTTGAAAACCATCCGGTCCAAAACCATCAAATTCCCTCTAACTTATCAAATTGAATTGCAATTTTTAGTGCCGCGTTTGGATGAACAGGTGAATTGAATTACAATAATCTCAGGTATTTCCCAATTTTATCATGCTTCCTAGTGGTGTCACAGTGCAATGGTGCATACGCATGAACATTACCATTGCATACGTGTCATAAATGTTCATCATGTTAAACCATACGAATCACGTGAAATTCTCTCGATGGATTCTAAGCCAAAGATCACGTGGACTAGATGATCCTAGCTGTCGGATTGGTGGACCTTTAATGGATAGTTCAAGCTGAAAATAGTTAACGGTTCAAAATCAAAGAAAACATGTCCTTTAAAAAAAAAGGTCTGCTTATCTGATGGTATAAGATCATCTACTGGATCAGATTTTGGTGCTATCACCCATCTATGGTGGATCCCACTAATTGGGTCTATCATACAGGTACATCACACCGTAACACAATGAGTTCATGAAATGAGCTCTGTGGAGCCCACTGTGATGTCTGTGTTATATCCACTCCGTCCATCCATTTCAACGGCCCATTTTGGAACATGATCCGAATCATGAAACAGAACCAAATTTCAAGTGGGCCACACCATAGAAAAATGGAGATTGAATACCCACCATTGAAACCTTCTTGGAGCTGCCTTATGCCCTAAAATGAGCGGGCGAAACGGATGGATGGAGTGGATATAACATAGGCATCATTATGGACCCCACAGAGTTAAATCAGACCGTCAAAATTGTGCGACCCACCTACAAGTACGGCCCCTCGTACATCTGCACTCTCCCACTGGACTTTTAGTGTATACGCATCATAATCCAAACCGTCCAAATCATGGGCCCTACTGGATATGGAGCATATTCCCAAAATCCAATTCACAGGACGGCCTTATCGTCTCATTAATGGAAATTTCTTCTGTTGAATTTAGACCACTGACTTGATTTAACCACATTTATGCCACTAACCGTACAGGAACATTAGAACGATCCAACAATAGTGGGCCCCATTATTTGAAAGCAGTCTATGCTTCTGGATTTTCATAGACTGGCCAACTACTTAACAGCTTTGATGTAAATGCATGCCACGTGTCGAGTAGCTGGAGTGTCTCCGTATGGACTGTCGAGCGTCCATTTATTCTCTCATTCACGGCAAAACAAAGGGTAAAACGGTCATTTTGATCAGTTTCATTTCCACCGCCAGCGAAAAACTACGCGGTTTGGCTGGTGACCCCAACACCGGCCAGGTAGCTGATGTCAAAGCTCCGTGGGCCCACCATGATATATGTGCTCTATCCACGCCATCCATCTATTTTTCCAGATCATTTTATGGGGTGATCACAAAATCTAGATATATCCAAAGGTCAAGTGGACCACACCACATGAAAAAGTGGGGATTGAAGGCTTACTATTGAAAATTACTGGAATACACAGAAGTTTTGGATCAAGCTGATATTTTCGTTGTCCCTTCATCTGGGGTTACGTGAATTTATGAACAGTTTGGATGGAAAATAAACATTTCGGTGCCCCCCCCCAGAACTTTCAACAGTAACCGTTCATTTTCCACTGTTTCCTGTGGTATGGTCCACTTGATATTTGGATCTGATTCATTTTGGAAACATGACAATAAATGATTAGAAAAAACGGATGGACGGCGTGGATAAAACACATACGTCATGGTGGAGCCCACGGAGCTTTGGCATCAGCTAGCTGGCTAGCTGGCTGTGTTGGGGTCACCAGCCAAACCGACTGCACTAGACTGACGACGCGTAGTCATACGGAGGCCGTCCCTATTGCTAATCAAGCACGACGTAGGGAAGAATTATAATCAGATCCACACCGTCCATAAGGTGGTTCGACACATTTTCACCATGGATCTTAAAGATAATTTTATTCAAGGACTTATTTGAGACACACCATAAATAGCTGTGTAAAATCATTGCTAAAACTATATATTTACGTGTTTTGTCCAAAATGAATATTGGAATTTACTAAATTTCATGAAATCTATTCATCTTTATTAGTCACGTAATATGAGTGGATTGGATGGCATATACACACCATGGTGGACCCACAAACAATTTGAACGATTTTAACGGTCGGATTTCTCATATCAACTGTTCCCCACGGTGTACCCCACCTAATTTTTGAATCGGATTTATTTTGGGTCCCAGCACAAACGAAAGACGGTCCAGCTGATGGACGGGTGGATATATCTTCCATCCACGTCAGCTAATAGTCACATTGCCGCATGACTACCGCAGTCACGCAAGCGTTTCCGTTGAAAAACGCGCTAAAGCCACTGTAATTTCTCGTCTTCGCCTCTCTCTCTCTCAGCGTTTTCTTCAAATCTCCTTCTTCGAAATCACTTCTAGAAATCTCCCTTTTGATTTCGATCCTTTTTTTTGTTGGTCTTTTTTCACCTCCGATCCGTCTTGGGATATTTCTCTTCAATGGAAAATTCAGCTTTTTAATGCAGCAGCTGGATTCTCGCTCGAAGATCGGGTATTTCAAGCCAAAAAGGGTAAAAATACAATGAATATCTACTCCTTTTCAGCGACTGAAAGGATATATCAAAACGTCTGATATCGAGCTTCTCTGAAGAGGAATTTCAGTTTCGAAACAGAAGAGGTGGATTATTTTATTTTATTTTGCTCAAAAGCCATCGACTTCAATCCGGTAAAGGTGAAAATCCGATCAAAATCGAGTTTTTATTCAGAGATTTGAATGAAATCTCGAGATACTGAATTTGAATTTTTTTAAAGCAGGAGTTGCAGATTCTGATGCAGAGGGAGTGGATCTTCGCCCAAGAACAGTGATGGAAAGCCGAAAAAAGGTAAGAACCCGATCAAGATCGAGAAATTTCATAGAATTCGAGATGGATTTTTGTGAATTCTAACAGAATTCAATTCTTTTATCAGAACGATGCTGTTTTAGACGGTTCTTATTTCTTACTGAAAATTATACTATTTAAAACCGAATTGGAATATTTTCTAATGAAAATTTCATATATTTGAATGCGATAAACGTAATTTCTGCATCTTTTTCAAGGATTCGGACATGAGTTTCCGAGATCTGATTTTTGGAACTCGAAAAGCTGGAAGTCCTTATTATATATATATATATATATATATATATATATATATATATATATATTCGGAATTTTTCTTTTTAAATAGGACATAATAATACAAGAGAATGACTTTGATACTCAGGCAGAGTGTGATGAATGATACTCAGGCACTTGGAAATTGGATTCGTGGCATGCAATTAAGTAAAATTAAACCGTCCAATTATTTTCCCTAGTTGATATGTGTCATGAACCAAAAATTATTTCTTATTTGAGGATTCAGTTATAGGATCTGTGGACATTTATTGGACGGCTGAGATCAAAATTATCTAACGGTCCCATTTCAATAAACAAGTGTCCACATATCAGAGAGGTTAGATTCTTCAAGCAATCTGACTTTGGGAATGTGACTTGTTTACGTTGTGTCCCACACTTTAGTCTTTTTAATTCAGTTAATAACTGCCACGTGTAAAATTTTTGTGTGCCAGCGTATCAAGCGTCATGCTCTGCCAGAGTATCAAATCGCTCTGGCACTGATTTCCAGATCTACTCCTCAAAAAAATCAAAATCGCTGGTTTTAGCTTTCAACTATGTAAGGGTAATTTGGTCAATGTTGTATGCAAATGAACATGTTAGCGTTGTGGAAGATCCTATCCGTTAAAAGTGTGGACCTTATCATAAAGATCACCTGTGGAGAAAACCAGTGTGGACCGTTCATCAGGTAAGCTATACCATATAAATAAATGCACAGCTGATGGTTCGACCTGATGTACAAGTGTGGCCCACCTAATTAGTGGAATTAGTTGCGATTCTCTACACGTGATCTTTATGGTGCAGCCTACCTTTTACTCGGCTGCGATGTTCTGAAAAAGTGACACGTGGATGGGAAAGAAAGAAAGATTTTGTATGTGAAAATTCACTTAAGAGATACTTTCACTTTCCAATGCAATCGAGAACATCACTTAATCTTTTTGGATATCCACAATCGGGCCCACTATTTGGATGGCCAGGATTGACGCACGTGTATGCGACAGGTAAGGAGTTTGTTGGCCGTAAGCCCATATTAAAGAGAAAAACTTTGATACTCTGGAGAGTGTGATGGATGATACACAGGCACTTGGAAATTACTAAGAAACAAGTAAGTAAAGCTGAACCGTCCAAATTATGATTTTCCAGTTTAGATGTATGAGGAACAAAAAAATTATGATTATTTGATCATGTCACCAGTCGATTGGTGGACATTTAAGAGTCCAGATCCTCTGTTGGCTTCCAAGACATTTTTTTGGTCCACAACACATTGCATGACGTTATGTGACCAGGTTGCACTGAGGTATTGCAAGGTTGCATTAAGTATGTGACAGGGTTGCATACCTATATGATGATGTGGACCAATGAAAAGGCTCCAAGCAGGGAATTCCTGCTTGGAAGCCAACAGAAGATCCTGACTCGACATTTAATGGACGGTTAAAAATGAAAGAATATCTAATCTTCCTGTTTCAACAACAAGTGTCCACTGATCAGAGGATTTGTTCAACCAATCTGATTTTGGGACTGTGATTTGGCTATAGTGTATCCATAATTTAGGTGATTTGTATTACTGTTTGCCAAGTGTACAATTTGTGAGTTGCTGTGTATCAAGCGTTTTACTCTACTAGAGTATCAAATAAGAAATAACTCCCCTTAGAGGGGCCCTACATCAGAATTCTAATGTGGGTCCCATCCAGACTCCAGTTAGTGGGCCCTCCATCAAAATATCAACGGCCCGAAAACTGTTCCAGGGCCCTAACCACCTGATGAAGAGCTGAGAAATGGAACGTCTAAAAGACGCACCATCGGCCCGGATTCGGTAGTGACCCCTCCAGCACCGACGACGGTGCTGGAAAAGCTCGTCGACCCACAATGATTTTTTGTTTTATCCACACTGTCCATCTATTTTTTCCAGCTCGTTTTAGAGCATGATATAAAAAATGAGGCAATTATAAATCTCAGGTAGACCACACCACAGGAAAACAGTGGTGATTGAATGCCCACCATTAAAAACTTCATAGGACTTTCTGTGATGTTTATTTGCCATCCAACCTGTTGATTGGGTCACACGGACTTAGACAAGGGGGAAACACAAATATCAGCTTGATCCAAAACTTTTGTGGCCCCAAGAAGTTTTTAATGGAAGGCAATTCAATCACCACTGTTTCCTGTGGTGTGGCCCACCTGAGATTTGGATCTACTTCATTTTTTGGCTCATGAGGTGTAAAATGAATAGACGGCGTGGATAAAACACATACATTATGGTGGGGCCCACAGAGCTTTTCCAGCACCGACGTCGGTACTGGGTCACTACCGAATCCGAGTCCCTCATTCAATGGCAAAAAACCAAATAGAGCTGACTATCTAAGAGAAACATTTGGCCGTGTACGGTCCAAAGTGGGGCCCACCAAGTGGACAGCTCAGAACCAGAACATATAATGATTAATATGCGGATCAACAGTCAAAACTATTTACTAGCTTTCACACCTAAGAGGCAGGTGAGAGCGTGTGAAAGCGTGTGAATGCTTCACAATTTTCACACCCGCCTGCATCTCTTTTAAGTCTTTATTGTTTTTTTACCCTTTTATAATACCTGTCATAGATAGTAATTAGGTGGGCCCCACTATCGATGAAGCATCATATCTAAAATCACACACTGATCATACCATCCTGAGCATCCAACTGATGGCTATCTATGAATGCTTAACATTAGATTATAAACGGTCCAAATTCAATTAGGGAAATCAGATGGTTAATATCCTTCGGTCGGCATGAGTTCCAAGCCATGTCCTATCTACACTGGAGCCGACTATCTGCACAGAGGACGAGTAACCACAGCTTTAAAAAGATGGTAGTAGCCATCTGGATTCTCTAGTCACATGTGCCAGTGAGGCACGTGTGTTCGACACAGGCCCATTCATCAGATGGGTCCCACCCATGTATGTTCCGTGGTCCAAAAATCAGGCAAGTTCGTCCATCAGTCGGTCTAAACGTGCGCGTTAAATGTGGACCGTTGGTCAATCTGTTATACTGTTCGCCAGATTTTTCAGCCGAGGCACATACATGTTGGTCTACCAGATGAATGGCCCAGATCTCACACACGTGTGGGAAAGTAGGAAACGGATCGCTACTCCCGCGAATAGCATTTATCTTCTCATGCATACAGTCCTTTCTGTTCACATGCATGTGCGCGAGTTCGGACGCATTAACATGGCCCAAAAATGGGGCTGGTAATTGATGTGGACATCAGGTGGGCCACACATGTATCTTGAATGTGGAATGTTGGTCATTTATCAGTCCATTTATTTCATGTGGGCCACACACGTGCGTTGAATATGGACCGTCGGTTATTTATCTATCCATCTATTTCATGTGGACCACACATGTATATTGAATGTGAAGTGTAGGTCATTCATCCGCCCATCTATTTCATGTGGGTCACACATGTACATTGTAATTGTCTATCTATTCCATGTGTGGCCCACCTGATGATCAGCCTGACCTGATTTCCTGGCCACTGCATATACATGCTGAGGCCCTCAAAATGAATGGCACGGATCTTGCACACAGATGCCACATTGTACGATCCTAACCATCCATCTGGTCTCCATCAAATGCATGGTTAGATGATCCTACTTTCATGTCATTTTTCGATGTAAGAAGATGATAATCTGACCGTTTTTCTACTCAAATCCTTCTGAAACAGGCTTAGAATCAAAGCTCCAGATTGCAAAAACACCTCCAAATTCATCAAAATGCAGAGAATTCTCCTTCTTCTCCTTCTTCTCTTCTTATCTCTATCAGCAAAAACAACAGAAGGAGACCCAAGATCACATACTGTTTTAGTGTGGTGTAGCAGTCAGCTAGAGCACAATACCACTATATACGTGCCCAACTTCGTTGCTACGATGGAGAACATCAGCAGGCAGATCCAAACCGTTCATTTCGGCACGTCTGCTATAGGATCAGGGCCCGACACCAGCTACGGCCTAGCGCAATGCTACGGCGATCTCACGACGCTCGACTGCGTGTTGTGCTACGCAGAGGCACGCACCATACTCCCAAAGTGCTACCCGAACAATGGCGGGCGTATCTACCTCGATGGATGCTTCATGCGGGCCGAGAATTATAGCTTCTACGAGGAGTTTACAGGCCCTAACGATACAGTTCGGTGTGGGAATTCGACGAGTAAGGGACAGCAGTTTGTAGATTCGGCGAGGCGGGCTGTGTTGGAAGCAGCTGGTGCTGCACCGAGCAGTGGAGGATATGCGAGGGCCGCTGTGGCTGTGGCCGGGTCTGTGAATGAGTCAGCTCATGTGTTAGCAGATTGCTGGAAGACTTTGAAGCCAGACTCGTGTAAGGCATGTCTGGAGAACGCGTCGGCGTCTGTTATGGGCTGCTTGCCTTGGTCGGAGGGGAGGGTGCTGAACACCGGGTGCTTCTTGCGGTATTCGGATAAGGATTTCTTGAACCCGGCACCGAGTTCCGGCGGACTGTCCAGAGGTAAGCCATTGTGATTGCATTAAGGTATTATGTGATGCTGGATTGAAGGAAATGAAGTTCTTTCGTTCGATCTGATAATTGTGCTGTTGGAACCTGCCTTTCAATGATCTCGTCCGTTGATCCGGTAGTCTCGTCGTTTTTATCTCCCATCCATCCAATGAAAATGGTCCACATGGGCCAAATTGGATGGTTAGGATCATCTGATATAGGGTATTTTGGTGATCTCTCATTCACAAGTGGCCCACCATATGAATGATTTAGATCAACAGGAGGGCCCCACATGCATGGTTCCTTAATTCCCTCTCTGCCAGTGTTCCAGTTTCAGTGTTGCTGCTGCTTCTGTTGCATACACTGCCCTGGCTCCTGTTGTTGCTGAACAACTGTAGTAGTTAGTATTGCTATTGTTGTTGCTGTAGACAACCACAATGATCGTTTGTTGTGGTCTTTTCCTGGGTCGTGGGTTCTTCTAGAATGAGGCAAAGGGCTCAGCTTTGATTCTGGAACATGTTACTCAATCAGGTCCACGCATCAGCTCCAACTGCAACTACTCAGTAGATAGCATTGCTATAGTTGCTGATGTAGACAACCATATTGATAATTTGTTGTGGTGCTTCCCCCAAGGCAACCATTGCCATTGCTGTTGTGTGTTCTTCTAGAATGACGCAAAGGGCCCAGATTTGATACATAAACATATTACTCAATCAGGACGGCTGCAGCTAGTTAGTTGCTAGTATACTAGTGTTGCAGATGAAGACAACCACAATGATCATTTGTTGTGGTATTCCATGGGGCAACCGTTGTCATTGCTGTTATGGGTTCTTCTAGACTGAGGCAAAGGGCCCATATTTGATACTTCAGACAAGTTATTCAATCAGCTGACTGCAACTAGTCAGTTGTTAGTATTGCTATTGCTGCTGATGTAGAGAGCCACAATAACAATTTGTTGTAGTTCTTCCTGGGGCAACCATTGTCATTGCTGCTGCGGTTTCTTCTAGAATGAGGAAAAGGGCCCAGATTTGATACTTAAACGTGTTACGCAATCAGGGCCATCCATTAGCTCCGCTCGCAACTAGTCCCTATCAACCAACATGTATATGACCCTATAAATATTTTACTTGCATAGGATTCAGCTTCTATTGTAGGACCCTTCGTTTTTATATAACTCCTGTACACGTGCAAAATCAGTCTTTTATCATGGTCCACTATTTTTTTATCATGCATCTAAACTTGCACCATTGTATGGATGGATGTTACATTGAGCATCATTGCTATTGTACTGATGCATTTACATGAGATTAAGCTTCTATTATGGGGTCGTTATTTTGATAGGACTCTTGTACATAAGACAGATCAGTTCCTCATCATGACCCACTATCAGATCATCATGCATCTAATCTTGCATCATTGTATGGATGGGATTTACATGGAGCATTATAGTGATGGTAGTTGCTATAGTAGTGATGGATTTATATGAGATCAAGCTTCTATTATGGTGTTCCTCTTGGACATATGAAAAACTAGTCTTTAACATGGCCCACTATCATCTGATCATGAGTCTAATCTTGCAAAATTGTATGGATGGATTTACAGGGAACATTATAGCAATGGTGGTTGCTATTGTGAGCTCGTTGGCTGTCGTGTTGGTCGGTGTAGCCATTGGTTTATACATTTGGAAGCACAGAAGAATAGAAAAGAAAAGAAAAGGTACAGACTGCAATTATTTATTAGTTAACTGCACTAAGGGGGGCAACGATGGTGTTTGGATGTCAATCAATATGAATTGCAAATCATTTGATTCAGTATGGGCATGTTTGGATGCACTGTGACACAAAATCATAATTTCCTAGCATTGCAACTACGCTACTTTCAAGTTGGTCTTGAAAGGAAATCAACTGCAATTTAAGACCTGATTCCTCATTATGTATACTAGAAAACAGGATTTGAATACGCAATTCAATTCGCTTGTGCATCCAAACATGGTCTATAGATGAAATGACCAACATTGGGTTGCATCGTTTTAATTCATGAGGTTTTCTAATTCCACGCAGGTGTGGGAGGCTTGTCCAAAGCCACATCTAAGATCAGAGCTTTCCATCAGGGGCTTCACACTGCTTAGATCTTCATGCCTAAAAATCAGGCCATTTCACACCTCAGGTGGGCTATGAAATACAAAACAAATGGAAAGCTGGAAAATGTTGTTTTAACAAGTTTACCATGTACATTGTGGCCCACCTGAGGAGTGAAACTGGCTCATTTTTAAGCAAGAAGATCTAAGCATTATTCCCAACCAGATGGAAATTCAGATCGCGCTCACGCGTTTCATATTGGCAAATGTGCCTGCATGTGGAATCAAGAACCTCTTTAATCATAGTGACAACTAAACCCCAGTTGCAATTCTGTGTGTTTCGAGTTGGACTTGAAATGATAGTAACTGCAATTTGGGACTATCCTCATTTCCAGTGTTTTACTCTTGATCGCATTAAAAAGTATCGCAACTCAACTGCATTGG
This sequence comes from Liriodendron chinense, assembly GCA_003013855.2. Classification (NCBI taxonomy): domain Eukaryota; kingdom Viridiplantae; phylum Streptophyta; class Magnoliopsida; order Magnoliales; family Magnoliaceae; genus Liriodendron; species Liriodendron chinense. The sequence goes on from PVNU02002217.1 coordinate 22,550, forward strand.
ACATCCAAACACAGCCTTAGAATGTCTCCATATACTCTTACTTTCGAGTTTGCAGGTGCCAATGATATTGAGAAGATGGCGTCAGTCCTTGGAGACAGCAGCTTGAATTTCAAGTACTCCACGCTCGAGAAAGCCACTGGATCTTTCGACATTGCCAACAAGCTCGGCCAAGGAGGATTCGGGACTGTTTACAAGGTAACTGCCCTTCGAGAATACTACTCTCCCCCCACCCATATGGCTGTTCATCAGGCGGGTCCATCGCGTATGTTCCATGGCCCAAATATCAGTCCAGACATATGTACATTAAACGTGGACCATTGGTCAAAATTTTCCTAGATGTTTTCCAGACACATCACATACATACACATTGGAGCCCACCAGATGGATGGCCAAGATGTCCAAATTGGAATTTTTATCAAGACGGCTTCGTTTGCATTTTTTTTTTTTCTGGACGCTTGAGCTGATTCACCTCCATTGATAGGGAGTCTTGGCTGATGGAAGAGAGGTTGCTGTGAAGAGGCTGTTCTTTAACAACAGGCACAGAGCTGCAGATTTCTACAATGAGGTGAACATAATAAGTAGTTGCGAGCACAAGAACCTGGTTAGGTTGTTGGGCTGTAGCTGCTCGGGTCCTGAAAGCCTTCTCGTGTATGAGTTTCTTCAGAACAGGAGCCTCGATCGCTTCATCTTCGGTAACACTACTAACATTCCTGCCACTGGTTCTGCTGGTAGTATTGGCTTTTTAGTTCGAGGACCTGAAAACTTGACTTGACTCAATGTTCAGCCGGGTTGATTCGATATTTTATGATTGTAAATTTAAAAAATTGGCAAGAAGTTCCCCAAAATAACCACTTGCAATAGCATGGTAGATTGAGAAGGATGTTGCCTATAGAATTCAAGCTGGGTGGAAGAAACGGCAATGTGCCTTTGGAGTTTTATGCGATCAGAGTTGTGTACCACTAAAACTTAGAGGGAAATTTTATAGGATTGCTATGAGACCGGCCATGCTTTAATGGATAGAACGTTGGCAGTTAAAGCACAACATGTTTGATTGTAGCTGAAACGAGCATGTTGAGATGGATGAGTGGCGAGACATGGAACGATAGATTTAGAAATGAATGAATTCAAGGGAACTTAGGAGTAATCTGATAGGTAATGAGAGAAAATAGACTTAGATGGTTTGGTCATGTCCAATGGAGACCAAGAACCACATAGACCTAGATGGTTCGGTCATGTGCAATGGAGACCAAGAACCGCACCGGTTAGGAGTGAGTAGGTACAAGTTGAAGGCTCTTAAGGGTGAGGAGAAGGCCCAAAAGAACATGGATGGAGTTAGTAAGAAAAGACTCGATGACCTGGGTCTAATTGAAGGTCTGGCTTTTGATAGAGTGGAATGGCAGAACAGAATTGATGTATCCGAATCCAATTAATTGGGATAAGGCTTAGAAGATGATGATGAAAAAAAGGAGGATAGGAGTAGATAGAGAAATGATCTAGTGGGCTATGTGTATCGAAACCTTGCAATGTACATAGTTGCATTTTGACTTGTCGTCGTTCACATCACCTCTCTGGTCTGTCCATTAGATCTAGTATGATCTTCTTTCATTACTGTGCAAAAACCATAGCGATCGAATGGTCATAAGCATCCATGACTGGACCTATCTTTAATGAATAATCTTGTCCATTAATTCTGCAAGTCACTGACCAGACAGTTTGGATAATCCGATGAGGATGATTTTTCAAGGCTGCCTATGAAGGGCAGACTGGGCCTAATGGACAGTCCAGATAGGTGATGTGATGCCAACGTGTCCAATGCAATCATGTGCATAGTAAGGTTCCAATGCACTCAGCCCACTAGATCATTACTTGAGTAGACTCACTGAGCTACTCACTTTGACTCACCATGAGTCGTGTTAAGTTGATCATTGGTCGAGTCAACTCGAGAAGTCATCCTTAGTCAGGATTGAGTCAGACCCAGGAGTGAGTTTCCCAGCAACATGACTCAAAATCTCACCGAGTTGAGTTTCATGTTTGACCCAGTGAGTTTTAGAACTATGCTAGGCAGTTCGTTTGGTGGGCCCCAACTGTTGATGGAGATGCTGTAAAATGTGGCCCCATCAGACCATCGCATTCATGCTATCTTGTTGGCTACAAATTAATGGTAAGAAAGAAAAATGCAGCCAAAGGTCCACAAGCCATGGGAATAGGCCGGATGATCCATTGAAAGAGCTACCAGATTAGGGTCTGAAATGACATTGCAATTGCTTCTACTGCTACATTTGAGTCTCTAGAAATACTGAAGATTGCAGGGCCCACCATATTAACGATTTCAATAACCAGAAAGTGGGCCCCGCACATGGGCCAATAAAAAACAAGTTACCACCATTGTATACTTCCTATTCAAATGCTGTGTTTTAACTGTTCTATCACTAGCATATGTTGCATAGTAGTAGTTGAACTTCTATAGCTTGCTAGATTCCTAGCAGGAAATGATTCCTTGCTTCTAACATATTTTCTACACTCAGTAAAGGATTCTTATGTGAAATGCAACAGATCCAGACAGAGGAAAAGCGCTGGATTGGGAGAAAAGATTCGATATCATAATCGGGACCGTCGAAGGATTAGTATATCTTCATGAGAAACCTGATATAAGGATCATTCACAGGGATATAAAAGCCAGCAACATTCTGTTGGATTCGAAGCTCCGGGCTAAGATCGCCGACTTTGGATTGGCAAGGTCTTTCCAAGAAGATAAAAGCCATATCAGCACTGCCATTGCAGGGACATTGTAAGTGTTCTCACTTTGCTTCTTAGGCTAGGCCCACCACACACATGTATGTCGATCCAGACCTTTCAAATTCTGGGCCCCAGTGTGGATGGATCTCACCTATCAGAGAATCCTAACCATCCAATTGGTAGCCACTACGGCCAAGGTTCGATTTCATGAGCTGATATCAGAAGGTTAAAATGTTGGAACAGTGTGGTTTCAGGATAATTTATGATCCACTGTGGGGCCTGTGAATCGGATGGTTAGGATAGACAAACAGATCACACCTATCAGACGATCCTAACCATCCAATTGGTGGCCACTATGGTCGAGGTTTGATGTCATCAGCTGATATCAGAAAGTTAAAATGTCTAAACAGTGTGGTTTCTGGATAATGTTTGATCACTGGTGGGGCCCATCCCATGAACTGGATAGTCTGGATAGACAAACAGATCACACCTACAGGACGATCCTAACAATCCAATTGTTGGCCACTACAGTTGAGGTTCAATTTCATCAGCTGACATCAGAATGTTAAAATGTCTAAAAAGCATGGTTTCTGGACAATGTTTGATACACAGTGGGGCCCAGAAATCGGATAGCCTGGATGGACAAACAGATCACACCTAGTGGACAGTCCTAACTATTCAATTGGTGACTACTACAGACCAGGTTCAGTTTCATCAGCTGATATCAGAAGGTTAAAATGTCTGATCTGTGTAGTTTCTAGGTAATGTTCGATCTACAGTGGAGACTGCCAATCAGATATATAGATTGGTGGCCACTACCATCAATGTTCAATTTCATCAGTTGATATCAGATGTTTAAAATGTCCGATCACTGTGGTTGATACTGTTCCATGCACAGTGGGGCCCACTAACATGAGTAGCTGTTTGTTCATGAATTCTACAAGTTTCTTATCTCTTCTTTTCATGATTGTATATTTTGTATGTATGTGCTTGTCTATTACATATTATGTATGTGCAGGGGATATATGGCACCAGAGTACCTAGCCCATGGGCAGTTAACAGAGAAGGCAGATGTCTACAGCTTTGGTGTACTCTTGATAGAGATTGTATGTGGGAGGCAGAACAACAGAAGCAACAAAGTATCCGATTGTTCCGACAGCCTCGTCATTTCGGTAATTTTCCTCCCTTCAATTTCCAAAGGCTTCTGTTTGAATTCGTAGAAAAACATAATAAACTGCATTTCCATTGATTTTTTTTTTCCTTCGTCTGAGCTTCTACGCAAATTGGAAGTTCCATTAATAGTGATTCAAACTGCTTGTATGGGGGCCTCATGGTGGATGGGAGATAACTCCTAGTATCTTCCCTACTAACCATCTGAATGGGCCCCAGTTAAATTTGAACTACTGTTTTGTTCTCGGTCACTTTCACTCAATGGCTAGGATTATCCTATAGCAGATATATGAGGAGAACGTGGCCATCCCATGATGGGACAACCAGATGAATGGCTTAGATTAAAATGGTTCTTTCCATCATATACTGACTCCTTTGAAACTTGGGTGGTAGGCATGGAAGCATTTCCAAGCAGGGACAGTGGAGGATTTGATCGACCCGAATCTAATGATGCACAACTATGAGAACAAGGATGAATTGAAGAGCGGAATTTTGAGGGTGGTTCATGTGGGACTTCTGTGCACGCAAGAGATCCCATCACTACGGCCATCAATGTCAAGGGTCTTGCAAGTGCTGTCGAACAATGAGGAAGAACTCCCAGCCCCCACCAACCCGCCTTTCATCGATGAGAAGACCATGGAGCTCAATGACACGTGCGATGATCCACGGCTCCCTCTCAATTCAACTTACTCTGTTGCCTGTGTCTCCCACAGCTCATTCTATCCAAGGTGATAGAAGGGTGACAAAAAAGGTTCCATTTCAATGAATGCCGGCGAGCTATGGGAGGCTGAGAGAGCTTCATCACCCACGATCAGTGTTGCAATGTAAAAGATGTCATAGGGTCCACTTGCAGGGGATCGGCTGGCGCATCTCGGTCATTTGATGATTCATTAAGGTGGCATACTTATAAGGGGGTTACGGCTGATTTGTTAGAGTTGGAATTTTTGTAGTTAGCCTATGATTAGGTAGAAGCAAAGAGATCTGTAAAATGGGTGTAAAATGTATGTAAAATGTATGTATGGATTTGGAGTCTTTGGATGCAATATTTGGAACATAGTTCAAAAACTCAATAACTCAACTCGACTCGATGTTCATACATTTCGGGTTTTACTTGAAGACTCAGACTCAGCATAATATTTTAATTATTATAAAATTAAAAATATTAGAAATGTTAATAAGTATTTTAAAATAATTATAGTTCATATATGTAATATAAAGGGTCACATAAAAAAAAGCGTGTACCTTCCCAGTGATGTTGGGTTTTCCCTGGTCTTATATATTTTTAATAAAATCCCGCCTTCCAAAAACTGTGTGACTCAGTTCAAGTCACAGTGAGTTGCATTGAGTTGACTGGGTCATTGAATCAACCTGACTAGTCTCTCAGACTCCAGGCCAAGTCATTCCCAGTTCCACGTTTCCCAGCGACTTGGCTTGAAATCTCGCTGGGTCGAGTTGACTCAGCCGCATTTTGAGTCAAGTCAGCAAGTTTTAAAACTATGATTTAGATGCAATCAATATAGTCAGCAAGTTTTAGAACTATGATTTCGATGCAATCAATTGACTCTCAGCCCTTGATACATAAATTAGGATTTGCTCAAGGGTATATTTGGGTGTGCTTTAATTTTTTTTTGATGAGAACGCCGGTGGGAAGCAAAGACTAGAAGAGTTTGATCAACCAATTGATAGGGAACTGATTGCGTAAGCACCAGTTTTTACTCCCTTCCCATAGGGACTACAGTTCTGCAAGCAGGTCTGGCCACCACCTAGAGAAAGCTTTCGTCCTAGGGCCGACATCATGCCAAGTGAGGAAGAGGCCCTCAATAGAGCTCAGGAGCACCAAAGAGGCTTTTAAGGAATTGAGGAGACCAGACCGCACTCCCTCCCTATGCAAAAGGACAATGAATAAAGAGATGGTCTATTGATTTGGCGTTATCTATCGATACAAGTAAATGTTTGAGATCACCATAGCTCTCATGCACAAATTATCTATAGTGAGCACGCTATTTCTGCTGACGAGCCAAGCAAAAGCTGCAATCTTGGTGGGAGGACCATAGTGCCAAATGGGGCCAGTATCACGGCAACTTGCATTGGGATCAGATTGAGAAATTGAGCCAAGAAAGACTGAATGGAGAAGTTCTCCAACCTGTCTCTTAGCTAGACCAACGAATCTCTTTCGCTTGGCGAAGGGTAAATCCCTTGAAGATAAGAGAAAAGACAGAAGGTGGAGTCAGATGTCTTCGGAGAAACATTGAGCTATGGAGATGTCCGCAGAGGGGGAGAGACTGGCGAGACTAGGAAATTTCAATCTGAGATGAAAACGCCATCTTCTAAGAACCCTCTCCCCATCATGTCAAAGGCAAAAATGTCAACTGACGAATGACACAGTCCAGTCAAACAGTCTAATCATACTATATAAAATAAGATTAGAAGGAAAAGATTGCAAAATAGAATTAAATTGCAGTTCTTTTTTAAAGGGACGTCCAAAAACTACCAAATGTACCAACATTTCTTCAATTTGTTCACTTATCTAGTGGCAACTAAGTTCCCCATTAGGCCCCCACCAATCTCATAGTGCCTGGCTTTGGAAAATCCCACTTCCTTGGCAAGCTTTTCCAACTCTTTCCCTGCAGCAATTCAAAAGAAAATAACAAAAAATATCCCCTACCAGTATATGATCTAGAAGCATCTACATTCTACTATTGATTTGGGATCCACCCAAAAAAGATCCTCGTTCATGAAAAGATTAATTGAACAGATGGTAATTTCACCAAATACTCAAAATCTTTGTAATGACCATCAGTTTTGAAATGAATGTGATGTGGGTGGTCTTAGATAGGGAAATAACATTAAGGATGTGTTTGGATTCACTATCTGATTGAATTGCAATAATCAGTTAAAGTCCCTCAATATACATTGATACGCCATCCTCTAATGGCTCGAGCTTTTAGGGCCAACTGGTTATTTGACGTGGTATTAGAGAGGAAGGGTCAAGTGTTTGAATCCCAAGAGCAGCAAATATGCCTCCGTAATATATTCTCCCACTGGGGGCCTGGAAAATCAAGTCCAGCCCGGGGACTGGGAAACTAAGCCCGGCCAGTTTATGGTGTTGAGTATCCCTCCACCCTTGCCTAGTATGTTCCCATGCGGAGTTCCATCCCGCACATGCGGGGGAGAGTTAAAGTCCCTCAATATACATTGATACACCATCCTCTAACGGCTTGAGCTTTTAGAGCAATTGGTAATTTGACACAGTTCAATAGAGAGGAAATGGTCAAATTTTAGAGCTTCTAGAGCAACTGGTAATTTGGCACGGTTCAGTAGAGAGGAAATGGTCAAATTTTAGAAACTCCCTGTAATATTTATAATGTAGAAGTAGCCCTCAAATTTGCGGTGGAAAAATAAATGGTCTCAAAGGCTAATTATAATTTAGCCATTTCACTTCATAGTTCATTCAACTAATTATTGCAATTCAACCCGCTTATGCATCCAAACACAGCCTAATTATAGGCCATGTGAGAAAAGATTGCACCTGTTAAGAAATTGTCAATCGAGCTTTTCAAGTATGTGTACTTCTCCGCAAGGCCATAGTTACTGGCCACCGGAACGACGACATTGTCAATCATCCATTCCTAGCAAAAACAGAAACGAAACAGTAATCAGAATTAGAAATATATAATCACAAGGTAGATTCAGTAATACACAAATATGAAAATGCATCATGCAAGGGAGTGCTATGCTTTTATAAGGGACCGCGCAATCATGTGTAGCCAATGGGCAATAATGTTTTAGAGGAATTATATGATCTTGACCCATGGCTACTGACATTACTCTTTGGTTTTCAGCAAGTGGGCAATTTGTTTCCTCAATCCAGGCTGTTGGTCTAAAGATCAAGGTATTAAAAAATGGTTATGTACATTACATAACAGTAAGAGTGGGACCCATTACGCGATACAGGGCGTAACACCCGATCTGGAAATTGGCCTATAAGGTGCTGATATGGGGCCGATGCCTTTTTCCTTCGAAAAAAAAAAATCAGTTAATAGGGCTGTAACTATCGTTTTGGCCCTTGTCATAACAGTCACACGGCAGGCTGTCAAACCAGCCATTACCTTTGCCAAATACCTTGCTGATGATCCTATTGTATATGAGATTTCTGGAACTAACCATGATGAAACAATCTTACCCTTCGATTGATGCAAATAGATGGTTAAGAAGAAATAGACCAATGGCTCATATTCAACAGAAAAATTGCCAAAGATTGGCAGGCTACAATCTACCAATCAGGGGAATACCCTATCCACATTGGGCCCCATCAAGTGATTCTTCTGGATCACTGCTCTGTAGGGTCTGCTTACACAAATTAAAGGGCTCAAGGATACCATGGTTATACATGACCCCATTGGTGGCAAGTACCTGAATGAAGACAACAGATGAATTTGTGCTCTTATTAAAATCCAAAATTGATACTCTTGAGCCTGCAAAGATCACCAAGAATGAGAACTACTAATACTTAATAGTTCAGTTTGTTAATGAAAATATAAAACTGGAAAGAAAAAGAGAAGAAAGCAGACCTGGTTTTAGAACCCGAAAAACCTCCTTCATAGCAGCATGCTTATCCACCAAATTGCGTAAACCATAACCGACAGTGATTGCATCGAAGTAGCTGTCCGGAAAGGGTAGATCAAGAGCGTCGCCTTCAATCCACCTACAATGATGGAAAATGCAGTTATGGTTTTCCTACTGTTGTGGTAATGCGAAGTTAACTTTACCACACTAAATCCAGTTAAAAGGGGTCGGTAGACAATGTATCTAGGATATCATAAAGCACAAGTGTTCATAAATTCACATGGCAGGTGATGGTTACCTTCTTGTGAAATTAATATATGTTAGTCAATTTGGAAGTAGAATTCTAATATGATCGGTGATTGCTCCTAATAAGATCTTTCTTCATACGAAGTAAAAGGGATTGATTACGGCAAGATCAGATCCCTAATCTTGTCTGGGATTCTAGGTATTCTTCTTCTTCTTCTCTTCTTTTGTTATCCACGAAAATATTTTCTTGGAACATTCAAAAGAGCCCGTGGAACAAGCGGGAAAACAGTTGAAGATCTTTCCAAAGCACTCTCACTTCCACTCAATCGTCTGTCACCTAAATGGGGTCAAGGTAATACCTGCACATGTAGCTCTGGCAATCTCTATTGACACCACCACATTCCACAGACAAAAGATCAGCAGAAAGAAGCCTTCAATCAGAGATGGAACCCCACCAAACATGCTCTAGACGAATGCTCCGCTGCCCATTTTTCCAAGGTGATCTTGAGCTCCATACAAACAGGAGACCCAAATAATAATGGAACTATTGATCTTAGCAAAGAGAACGACAGAATATATCTCCTTATTGTCAAAGATGCGCCTATTTCTCTCTTTCCAAAGGCCCCACAACTTGGCAAAGGGAACAAATCTCGAAAGCAATCTTTCCATCCACACTGAAAGGACACAACTCCACAACTCAAAGATTTCCCTCAGCATTGAGACTTAGCAACTGGATGTTGTTTGGTTTCAATGTCACGTCGATTCACAAGAAGCCTCTAACATCACTAGGCCTATAAGCCTGGTTGAAGTAGGAGACTACTTAGTGATTTACCAATGACAAACAGTACACCTTATGATCCCTATGTTAAATTCTAAAATACCCAAATTTTCTCTATCAATGTCATGAACAAAATGCCTCCATTAGAAAGACCATCCACCTGTTTATGTATTAATGAGAGAGCACGTGGTTTCAAATTTATGAAGTTTTAATCTGTTAGCATTATCAAGGCTCACGCAATGTTCTTGTAGCAAGGCTTCCAGGATGAGTCTTGTCGAGCTGAAGCAATTGACAATTGTTCCCTTGAGAAATCAAGACCAGTCACCTGCAAATTATGACAAAATATGAGGCTCTTAACTGGAACTCTAGGATCTTGACTCTGCAAACGGAAATATTTATGAAACAATAGGATTTGAGAACAGGATCTCACGTTATCCCCCATAGGTAAATTACCTTGTCCACGGTGTCAGAAATCAAGTTGGTGTTGCATATAAGGATTAGATAAGGACAAAGGGGTGATTAGATAAGGTGGATTGATTAGTAGATTAGGATTTCTATTGATTGACTTTTCCGTTTTAGACACTATTATACTATTATCAATTGGTTTTGCAGGGTAGAGAATTCGGCAATGTTACCTGCATCACAGGTTGCTTCGGTACGTGTCACAGAAATGGGTGCATGGTATGCTGTGGGTCACTCTAATACATCACCATCATCTAAGCCTTATTCCAATTAATTGGGGTCGGCTACATGAATCATGTTCTGTTGCTATGTGGATTCATGATGAAAGTTATGGCATAAGATTGACTCCAGCTGCCAACTTGATTATCCTAGCTGGGGGCCCGCAATGAGAGCACAGAACTCCCAAAGGCGCAATGTAATAGACTATTACAAATGTTGATTACAGTTAACTGCTACCTAATAATCTATTACATAGATTGATTACAATCAATGAGATGTTGCTCTAATACGTACACTGGCTATAAAGAGTATAGTTCTGTATACGAATTTGATTTTGTAATTCATATATGACATAATGAATATACTATTATGGGTCCCACATGCATAAGATTATATATATGCATGCTGTTGCATAAACCAAAGTAAAAATCTATATTTTTTTGAAAATAAAAAGAGATTACAAGTTAATTTACACTAGGATTATAGAACCATAATTTCAGAACGGTAAAAAAATAGATCTGGATCGCAAATGACCCATAATCCAGATTGCGGGATTCAGAATGGAAAACTTGGGTCGTTGGCAATTTAGGTAGCTAAGGAATGTGGTTATTGAAAAATATATTCTCTTTAGTTCTGTAAAAAGGGTGGTGCTACAAAGTCATATGCTTATTTCAGTAAATCTTTTTTTAATATTTTGCAGTCTTAGTTCTAGTTTAATTGCACATTGGTGAGTTGTTTATTTCTTTGTATAGAAAATGTCTTTGGTAGCCATTCATGATTGATAGTTGCATGGACCGAAGCATTATATACTTCAAATTCCCGCATGAAAAGAAAACTCAGACGAACTTTCCAAGAAGCGCTCTACCCTCTCTATGGGATCATTATCAAACCATTCAAGCAGGGCAATTGACAATCATCCTCCTCCTTACCTTCTTGATCCTTGAGAATATTATGGAAAGTAGTCCGTCGCAGCCAGGAAGAAAATGGAGGATTGATTTACCCAATCATGTCCAAGAACTTTCAAGATGTCAGCAGAGAAGATCACAAATTCATTGGGTACCTCAAGAGATACAAGATTCTGTCACCCTATGTATCTAGATCGGCCCACTCTGTTTTAGGGTTTTCACCGGAACACTAGTCAGGCCATCAAACTTTATTTTTCTTTTTTTTCCTTGAGGAGGGTGAGAGCACACAACCTGTAATTTTATTAATGATGAATAAAAAAAGTACAACTGGGGACATAAACCAACAACAAAAATGCCAGAAACAAAGAAAAAAGAGATACGACAGAGATTAAGACTAGCGAACACGAAGCACTAGAAGGCCAACTAGTCACACTTGGATGGAACCAACCAAAGCTCCCTCTTGGTAAATGATGAAGGACGGATGGCCTAACCTAGAATGATGCAATGAGATCATAAACGGATTAACTAGAACAATTTAAAGCACAAAATAATGATGATCTATCACAAGTTATAAAAATTCTGCAATGGAGACTGTCTCAGCCCTCCTCTAGTATGGTGCTTGGATGCCCTCATTAGTAAACACTTGAAGCTCGTAAAAGTGTATGGCATATGCTACATTTGCAGTGAGAAGTATAACCTCAAACACCATTGCAAGTTTCACAGCTTAGCTTGCTTGATAAAAGCAAATACTCCATGGAATCATCATAATCATCAAAGCCTTATACCAAGTAATTGAGGTCGGCTACATGAATACTTTTCTGCCATTCCACTTTATCAACAGCCATAACTTCAGTTGGACCATGTGTCATCCGGTGATATGACAAAAAAGAAGAATGGATCACCATATATTGGGTATGAGTGGAAAGCCTCCCTAGTAAAAACTCTCAAAATAAATATTAGAGAAAATACAAAATGAGCATAATGCACATGTATGATACATGTAAAAGGTCTCTACATGATCAGCGGATATGGGCCCACCATGGCAAGAAACACCATTTGTACTAATGTCCCAGCATGGGCTTTTGCCATTGAATCTGGAGCCCACACTGTTTCTATGATTCTATCAGCTCACTTAGACCTCACTGATTGTGAAAATGGACTCTTGAGCGGGTGTGTTTTCACCATGTGGCCCATAAAGGAAGGACCACTAGACGGACGATCTTGATGATCCTCTGTTCGGCCCACATCACAGCACAAAACAGCTCAATAAATAATCAATAAAAACTTACACACCTTCCCGTCGAATCCAACTTTCTGTGACAAGAGGAATGCCAAATCCCCACTCCCACAGCACAAATCAAGAACCCAATCTCCCTTACTCGCTCTGCCAAAAACCAAAATAATAAAAATAAAAAGTAAAATAAATGTACATAAAACCTACACGTCAAACTCATGTTCGTCAATCCAGAGTGTCCAAACCGGACCAGCCTAACTGTCCGATCACTGACGTTTTAAAACAAAATAGTCTATTGTCCAAATTCATCGGACACAATTAGATGGTTAGGATCAACTGATCAATTTGATTCCCAGTAGTGTTTTAAATAGCGAATAGCGTGTAGCATAGCCTTCACCCCTCTAAAGTGTGAGGCGTAAGCTACATAGCGTGTAGCATAAGCTACACGCTACTTAGATTTTTAATCAAGGTTGCACTTGGTTGCACCAAATTAGATGATTAATAATAAAATTTAACAAAATTTCATGATATTTGGTGCAACCAAATGCAACCTAAGGTAATAGCAATGGGTAATGATTAAGTACAAAAGTGAAGAAGGAGCAACAAAACTGATTTAAAACTATTTCGTATATTATTTTACTAAAAGCATTGAAAAGACTAATGAATTTTCATTGAAATAGAAAAATGTAACAAATCATTAAAAACATTATTGATTTTATAGTGAAAAATGACTTTTAATGTGAGTTATGTAGCATGTAGCGTAGTCTATGAAGCATGTCGCGTATCCAAATTAATCATATAGTGTAGGCTACACACTACTTAAGCTATTTTCATGAGCTACGTAGCGTTTAGACTAAGCTACGCTACGTAGCGTAAGCTACACGCTACATAGTGTAGCTATTTAAAACACTGATTCCCAGATTATGATCCATCCACAATGTGGCCCACAATTTGGACGGCCGGGATTGATGTATGTGCACGCCATGTGTATGGTGGACGAGTTGAACTGTTTCAAACACGCCGACGTTGAAACAATATTAGTAAAATTCCTTCTCCTATCATCATATATACTTATATTACTACTGCTATGGAAGATTCATTATGGTTATTGAGAATTACCCACTCCAAGAGACGGCCATCCGTTTCCATATCCGATGCTGACCCAAACTCAACAAATCATTCAGCTGCAAAAAATTAATAATTAAAATTAAATTAAATTAAAAATAATGACATGAATTAAAGACTGGCAAATATACAAATGCTTGGCCCGATAGTTTTTAATTCAGTTTGTACAAGTGGGGCCCATGATCCATTGATCTGAACCAATGACACTATGTGGTGCACTCTGGATAGAGAAGTCCTAACCCTTAAATTGGTGGACAGAATATAGACAGCTAAGAATGAAAATACAGCAATGGGAATATCCATCTATGATCTAGTCTTTAAAAACAAAAATAAAAATAAAGAATGGGGTATATACAATGCTCAGCTTGATAGTTTCTACTTCAGTTTTTACAAGTGGGGCCCATGATCCAGTGATCCAAACCATTGATTCTATGGGACCCCCTCTGGATGGCCTACTCACCAAAAATATCCCGGATGAGAAAGTCCTAAACATCTAATTAGCGGATAGAATATAGACAGTTAAGAAAGAAAAAACAGCAATGGTCCACATTGAGCAAAAAAACAAGCCCAAGATTTCATTCATGGCTAAGATTTCCATCAGAGTGGCCATTCATGCATGGGTCCCACTATATCAGCGGTTTAGATCACCGTACAACTATTATCTCTCACATTTAAATGTGGTTGGCGGGAATCTTGCAGCAGTCTGGAATTCGAATTTCCAAAAAGCCCATTTTGAAATTCGCGTTGAGATTCCCACCCACCATTTATGGATGGGGTGAGACGTGAGCGCACCGACTCTCGCTGAGCCCAGGGAGGAAGTGTGTCACTGCCCGCTGGGGCCCACATGTGAGTGGTCCAACGATCGGAACCGTCCATCTTGTGTGCTCCATGCTAGACGGGCGACCCTAAAAAACTTACACTGAACCGATGATCCTGACCATCACTGCAGATGTATTTACTACGATAAAAAGAAAATTTTCTATGGCTCGCATTCAATTCAAAAGATCAACGGTTAGGATCATCACTGAAGCGTCATTGTGAGCCAGTAGCCTATCTATGGTAGTAGCGAGAATATGGATGGTCCAAATCATCGGGCCATCTCAGAATGTGGGTCCCAGTGGGTGGCGACACAGGTTCCTGAGTCGCAACAGAGGGAAAACGAACTCGTGAACAGGGCGCCGGAAATTCTAACATGCGCCAGTGGCGCAATGTTACAGTTTTCAAACAAGAAAACGGAGAAATGGAGTGCGGGGCGTACGTTATCGTAAACAGGAGCGATGCGGCTAAAGAGCGCCTGGCGTTCGTTAGAGCTCCGAGCGAGTGGACGGCTGCTAGAAAACGCCGGGAGAGAAAGCGAGAGAGAAGCCATCGGTTCAAAAAGGAAGCAGTCGTTGATGATATCCGGATCTTAGAAAGAGAGGTTCTCGGGTCGGGGTCGGATTTGGTGGTCCGGAGGACCAGCGAATTAGGTGATCTCTCTCCTTATCCTGTTGAAAACAGTGGGCCCCACGGGGATGGCTCCTAAGACAAGTATCTTACTGATGAGGAAATCCTAACCCTTCAATCCCTGGCCAAGAATAGATGGACTGGGCCTAGGCCCTGAAATTCAATGACTCGTTTATTAAACGAGTTGACTCAGGTTTGGGCTGTTAATGGGCTAGTTGAGATATGCTCACATTTGGTTGGACATAAGTTGGCATCCATCCAGTGGATAACTTCCAACCTGTCACATGTGTGAGAAATCCACCCCGTCCAATAGGTTGGCCCCACTGTGAGGATCTCCTTGTGGAGAAATAAGCTACATCTACTGATCCTATGAGCCACACAATAGAAAAATGTGTATAGACGCTGATAAATAAAACATTACAAATGTGGTCCACTAGATGAATGGATGTGGCTTCCAAATCCGATCATCATAGTGGGAAAACTTATTGGTCCGGTTGGATTTCACACGCACTTGATAGGGTGGAAGTTAGCCACTGGATGGACGGTAACTTCTCATCCAACCGGTTGGAGATGAGCATTTCTATTTATGGTCCACCCAGCGAATAACTTCAATCTACCATCTATATGCAACATCCAATCCTACCAACAGGCTAACCCCACTATGAGGATCACTTCTGCAAAAAATCAGCCCTATCCATTCATTGTATGGACCGCACCATAGAAAACAGTTTCTGACCATTGATAAATAACAAAATAAAAGTGTGATCCACTCATCAGTGGATGTGGCTGATCATTGTAAATGGTGATCCCAATGATGTGGGCAACCTATTGGACGAGTTGGATGCGATGTACGCTATGAACGGTTGGAACTTGGAAGTTATTTGCCCGGTGCATGGAAACTTGTGGTCCAGCTAGTTGTACTTGAGACCTTTATTTGTTACTAATTAAATCAACTAGACCCGATTAAGAAATCAATCGAACCGACCCAACCCGATTAAATCCAAGAAGGTGGATGACTGGATGCCACCCAAACTGACCAGACTCGATTTTGATCTGGGTCCAAAATAGTATTAGGTATCAACGAGTCTGAGATATAGGTTCATAGCCCTAGGTGGCTTGGCCCATTTAATGTTTGGTGGTGAACAAAAATTCATATGGCATGCTTTCTTCGTAGATGTGTGGCCTGATGTGGCCCGATGCCGGGTGGGACACGTCTAATGAACAACCTAGATCTTGCACAAAAGTGCTTGAATGGCCCGGCATTTGGGCTTAGCCAATGGTGAAAAAGAACACAAGGCCGGGCTTATTCCATCTTATCTATTAGCCTATTTTTGGGCGACAACAATTTAGATAGTCAAAATAAGGTCTCATATATCTCATAGGATTTGAAGGTTTTGAAAGGCTTGGATGGTTGGGCTCAGAAGATTTAATGGTAACTACAAAATCTTAGTACCTTCCGACAAAGTGGGGCTCCCATTGGGTCAAGCCTAGTTGGATTCGGCTCCAAGTTTGAAAACCTTAGAGGATCTGGATTTGGATCTAAAAGGTAATATCGGTATCCGATCCACTTATAAATTGCTAGATCCATTTTTTTATTCAAAAATTCATATAGACATTAGATTCAGGTCGGATTTAGGTCCGAATTCACCGCATCACAAATCTAAAAAATGTATAAGATAATATATTTTATTTTAACTGTGGACGTTCAATATTGAGTGTTTGATCCGGCTCATTTTTTGTCGCACGTCCTAAATGAACTCACAAAACGGATGATTGGGATGGATTTCTCACAAACATTATGGTGGCCCCACCTAAGTTCTCAACCGGAACTTCCTCTCTGTCCGTTACATGTTACCCGCAGGTGAATAGCTTAGTGGGTGTTACCCTACCATGTGGCCCACATAGGTGAGATTTTGTATATCCACGTTGTTTATCCCTTTCTCCAACTCATTTTAGTATGGAGTTCTAAAAATTATATAGATCCAAATCTCAGGTGGACCATACCACTAGAAACATTGGTGATTGAGTGCCCCACAATTAAAAATTTCAAAGAGCCCATCTTAAAGTTTTAGAAGTGTTTATTTGCAATCCAAATTCTTGATAATGTCAAGAAGATCGGGATGAAGGGAAAAATATAAATATCAGCTTGATAAAAAACTTTTGTGGCCTACAAAAACTCTTTGATGGTCGTTCATCACGTTTCTAGTGGTATGGTCCACTTGAGATTTGGATGTTCTTAGGGTTTGATATCACGTCCTAAAATGAGATGGAAAAATCGTATGGACTGCATGGATATATACAAAATACATCAATATGGCCCCCACATAGTTAGGGTACCACCCACTAAGATGTAGCTGCCTATTAAAAAAGAGAAAATGAAAAGATGTAGCTGCCTATTAACCCTAACTGAGAGAGAGATTCTTGGAGAAACATGAGAGAGAGAGAGAGAGAGAGAGAGAGAGAGAGAGGCATTTGCTCTCTCTTCATTAAAATCTCTTCTCTAAGATACGTGATTATGTAATATTGAAGTTGAACCACCACATGTGCAATAGTGGGGATCCGATCAGATCTCACTACTAGATTCAGATCCGACCTGAATATGATTTAAATCTTTTTTTTTTTTTCTTTTTTTTTTGTGAATCCGAATTCGATCCATTTAATTAAGTAGACCTATTTTAAAATCCAACTCTACATTATATGGGTTAGGAGTGAATTGGATCTCGGATCTGACCCACTCCATTGAGAGCCCTACTACAAAGGCAAAAATAGATAGCCCACATCCAACAATACATCTAACTACCATGGGAGCAGAAATGAGCCAATTACCCCTCCGATGTTATGCTATTTCGATTGTCTAGAGGGAACTCAGTGACAATAAATATTCTCTCATTAAATTCCTAAAGAAATATTGTGAGGATTAGAGGAGTTTGGATGA
Organism: Liriodendron chinense; assembly: GCA_003013855.2. Lineage (NCBI taxonomy): Eukaryota > Viridiplantae > Streptophyta > Magnoliopsida > Magnoliales > Magnoliaceae > Liriodendron > Liriodendron chinense. The sequence goes on from PVNU02002217.1 coordinate 40,372, forward strand.
GTTCATCCCTATTACTTCTGATCTCTTTGTCGTATCACAATCATCTCTGGTTTGAATTCACAAACTTTGATATTATGCACATTTATGTGGGCTCCACAACAGCCAATATTAATAAGCACACCTCAATAATATGAATTGTCTACCCATCGAAGGGGGCGCTCTAGTGGAACACCAATGCGGCCTTATGGTGGTATTGATAAGACCTCTGTGAGATATGCTTGATATCCAATCCACTTATAGATGCAACACCTCAGAAATCCTAAAGGTCCCAAAAGACAACTCAAATTGGTACTGTTTCCTCCTGAACCAATCTCTCTCCATCCATAATGTGGCAGGATTCGATTAGACATCAGGCCATGTCAAAGATAGAGCCCACAGTAAACATGTTTGAAAGCTGTTTGATTATTCAACAGGGCACATCTCTGACAGTGTTTTTTTTTTTTTTTTTTTGTTAGTCATGCAACACACCCACACTCTTAGTTGCACAACTCACTCACACGATGCACCCACCCACTGGTGGGGTTAGTGTTTCTCCTCGGCATTTCAAACATGAGTACTCTTAGCTGCACAACGCACTCACACGGTTGGTCAAACGATGCACCCACCCACTAGTGGGGTTAGTGTGCCTCCTTGGCAATTCATACCTGAAACCTGTTGTTGAAACGCCTAAGCATCTTCCAGTTGGCCTAGCAGGCTAGACATATATCTGACAGTGACTTGCCAAATAACCAAATCCCGCCACATCAGGGGCGGAGGAAGGTCAATCTAAGCGGGGCTTTTTCCATCAATGTTCCTCAATCCAGAACTCAAGTAGACCACAACACAAGGGAATAAGTTAGAAAGGAAGTGGAGGCCCACGTCTATATGCAATTTAGGCCATTTCTTATAGGGAGAAAATCAACATATTTTGCAACTCCATTGGTCCCCATGAAAATCAAGGGTGGGCCTATCACACCCCTCTCCACTAAATGTCAGAACAATATGGACCACAAAACACCAATCGTAATCCAGAAGAATCACGAAGTCTAACAGGAACTTCCACGTCCACTCTCATTTCAACCATCTTATGAAAAATAATAATAATAATAATAATAACATCGTATCATACGTAAGCATAGACCCACACTTTTTATTATACAAAATGGAATTATTTTATACTCTGGCGGAGTCTATTAGTCTATACACAAGCACAATAAACTATGCATATGATATTTTCAAAAAAAAATCATCTTTGAATTTATCATGATTTCATCACCAAATGATCTCTTAATGCATGTAAAGAAACCTTGCCATGCACATAGTTGCATTTGGACTTGTCATAATTCACATCATCTGTCCGATCTATCCATTGAATATATCAATCTTCTTCCATTACCGTGTAAAATTACATCAATTAGATGAGCGGCCTTATGATCAATGAACAATCTTGCCCATCGATTTCTGCAAGCCATTGACAGGACGGTTTGGATCATTCGATTAGTATAATCGTCGAGTGGACAGGACCAAAGAGACAGTCCAGATAGGCGATGTAGATGCAAACAAGTCAAAATGCAACTATATGCATTATAAATCTCTGAGAACTTCTCATACCAATAAATTTCCGAGTTGACTCAACTGAGTCAGTGGTGATTCGATAGTACCCACCGAGTCAGACTCAGCCGATCGAAAAACACACTTTAGACGGGCCATCATAACATAATCATGTTGTTTGAAGATTTCTTATCTTTAATAAGTGGACAATTGTTATATTCCATTTTAACAGTTAAATCTACCCAACCTTTTCTTTTCTTAATCAAATCTAGATTGTCGGTTACTCTAATGACACGTGGACGTGTATCAACCATCACACCCAACCAGAGTATCAAAGTTTTTCCTCATCCCCAAAGTAAAAATGTCAAAGTGACATTATATTCCATGAGAAAACATGGAAGTGATGGGTCATTGTTTGCTTCCTTTAAAGAAAGGGGCAGCCCATATGAAAAAAGAAGGCATGAGTGGATGGTCTAACTGTTCTAGTTGGGTGCATTTCTGATCAGGAGCTCACTGCTCTCTCAATCCCTACTTTGGTAGTGTACCGCCTTTCCGTACACATGCATCCAACTATTGTACACTTGTCTGCCGATCCAAGCCGTCCGATGGCGACAACCCGGAACCCGATCGAAAACCCAAAATCCAATTAGTGGAAAATTTAACTTATTTTCATTCTAGTCATCTATTTAATGGCCATTGATCACATTTTTAGCGTCGAATTGGTATGCTTTTTGGGTTCATGACCGATCCGACTACAATGCATCGATTTGGACGGTTCGGATTGAGGTACGTGCATGCTCTACGTGCGCACGTACATAGATCATTGTGCTTCCTATTGCATAGAATCCACTAGTCTTTCACAAAGAAAAAGAGAAAATCTTGGCCTTTCCTTTAAAGATCAGACCATAAACGCCCACTTTAGGCATGTAGCCATATAGTTGGTGCCACGCTTGTGTGCTTATTCATGATGGGATAGGCTCGGCTCTTCTCAAGCCGTCAGCTCAATTTCAGCTCGGCTCAACTCGGCTTTACGGGTTCGGCTTGATTCAAGCCTGCCTGGTTGAATAATGTAAGCAGTAATCCACAATCCAACCACTATAGGAAGAAAATACATTTTATCCCCTTCACATCCAATGGTATGGATGGCAATTTTACATAAATCAACCTCGATCAACGGTTTCGGCTGGGCAGGGTTAGGCCCATAGCTCAGCCCAAGCCCAAAAATTGGTTTGGCTCGGGCCCAACCTTCTCGAAATTTGTTAAAATCCCAATTTTCTACTTGAATGTTCCTAACTTATCCATTGATGAAGTGGGCCAAACATGTATACACATAAGTCGGGTCGGGCCCAGCCAGGTTTGGGCTAAATGACTTGAACCCAAACCTGACCAAAAATCGATTGGGCCATAGGTCTAAGTTTAGCTAGTAGGTCCAAGCACAACCCAAAGTCAGGTCAGGATCATCTGGCCGGGCAGTCCGGCCCGTTGCCGCCCTTAATCTCGATTGATCCGTACATGTGGGACCCACCCACTAGAGGTCCAAGCGACTGAGAAATGGGAGCCAAGCTGTGTGGTGGACAACCAATTAGTGGAGAATTAGGAAGATTTGAAGGTGAGAAAAGTTGTAGATAAGCATGAGTTAGTGGATCCAATGATACATGAAAAAGAAGTCACCCAAAAAAGTCATGTGTCATGGAAAGTTTTCTTTTCACTTTGTACATCCAATTGACCAAAATGCCCTTTGTGGGCTTAAGAAATTCCCATTTGTGGAAAAATAGATTATTTTCTCGTGTGATGAGGAAATTACCAAATTGCCCCAAGATGATCTTTTGACCGGCGCCGGGATTTATTAGCCGCCGATCGACTAATCGGTTAATTGCGTGTAATCTTCGACGCCGCGCCCGGCGGCCGGATTCTTCTCTTTTCACTGTACTCAATTGGCACATTCAAGGGTAATAGGGTCATTTGCGCATTCTAGTGGTACCGGGTAACTGTGGGGCCCACGTGATGCATGTATGAAATCTACTCTGTCCATCAGATGCATTAGTACACATTAGTACTAAATCCTAAAAATCAGGACGATTCTAGAATCAGGTGGGCCACAACATGGGATACAAGTTGGGAGGGAACGCCAACCCTTGTTTTGTGTGGAGGGCCCACTATGTTGTGTATATGGAATCTAGACCGTTCTGACCCTTCATCTGGCCTTATTGAAGGGTCAGACGAAAACTCAGGCTGTTTTTCCATTAAGGTCGACCAAAGTGCAAACCCAGGGTGGGTGTCCTCTCCCACATTGTTCCCTATGTCGTGGCCCACTTGAATATCAGATCGGTCTGATTTTCGGCACTGGGTAGTAATATGAGGGGACACGTCTGATGGACAGGTTGGATGGCCTGCACACATCATACATACCTCTACGTTGAATCCCATATATTTCAAAATAATGAGATATTTAACTCTCTTTTTTTATACCAAAGTACATGGGCTGTGTTTGGATGCCTACATTTTTCATTTCTCATTAAATTTCCCAGGAAGCTGTTATCTCTTTTTTTTTTTTGTTTTTTTTAAATGAGGTTAGCGAGGCAGGGATTGAAAATCAGAACCGTTCATCAAAATTGGCATTTGGTAAGCATTCTACTAAAATTCCAAGCCTATTGGACCCTTAAGTGGGCCATAATCATAAGCTCGAGTCCAACATTTGTACGCTTCCAACAGGCACTAACTCACGAGAAAAATGCATTAAAACTCATTCTCAGTGGCACCCAAACACGCCCATAATATATATATATATATATATATATATATATATATATATATATATATATATATATATATATATATATTTGTAATTTCCCAACTTAATTGTAATTTCTATACTATGATTTGAAATATAAAAGCGGGACTTAGTGATTAGTCATGAACATAAGGGTACTTTGGTAATTTCCCATCCACCACTTTTACCTCCCACCCTTTATTTATACCAACAATCAGATTCAAACTTCTCCCCTTGCTTTCATCAAATCCCATTGGATATCTCTCTCTCTATCTTTACAATCTCTTCCCCTCTCTCAGAGAAATGGAAGATGTTTGGCAAGAATCCATCCATGGGTCTTGAGGCAAAAAGCACTGAATTTGGAGTGATGGGAGGCTGCCAAATATCCACTCCAAGTTCATCTATTAATCTATGCTTAGCTAGCCATTAGCTATCGCTAATTGCTTATCAAAGATCACGTACTACCGCTATATTTAGTGGAGCTTTTGGCTAATGCATAGCGTACCGGCAAGTCACATTATGGCATTTGGGGACCCTTCTTGGGTCTATCTAGTATCTGTTTTTCGGTTTGGTTAGTACCTCTTTTTGCACGTTAATAATTTGGTAAGCGGGTCGTTTGAATCGATTAGCTTAATGTAATAAAACCCGAGTTGCTGATCATAAAGTCTCTCCTTAGTTTCATGTGTTGTAGCCATTTTGTACTCAGTTTCATTTATGTTTCTTTTGCATGGTGTTCTCTCCTCTCTCTCTCTCTCTCTCTCTCTCTCTCTCTCTTATATATATATATATAACGTTTCACTAATGTTTCCATGCATAGTTTGAAAACCTGATACATGCCTCAATTCAATGTTCTCGACCAAGTTTTAGTTGACTCACCAGCCGGTTGCACAGTGACTCAGCTTGAGATTTTGGCGACTCAAGTTGACTCGGTGGAGTTTTGAGTCGACTCAGTAGTATATGCAGACCATGTGTAGAGAGAGAGAGAGAGAGAGAGAGAGAGACTCAGTAGTATATGCAGACCATGTGTAGATAGAGAGAGAGTGAGTCGACTCAGTAGTATATGCAGAGAGAGAGAGAGAGAGAGAGAGAGAGAGAGAGAGAGAGAGTAATACACCCATTCTCTGTGTATTAATACACAAGAGGTGAAGATATGAAAATCATAGCTCATTCATATCACCTTCTCTCTCTCATTCTTCTCAAAAGATTTAAGGGCCTGGTTGGGTGCCACTTGAAAAATGAGTTCATCTCATTTTAGTTAATTGTAATTATGTATTAGAGATCACGACTGCTGGTTATCAAGATTGTAATCCTTACCAAAAAGAAATATAATCTCTAATACATAATTGCAATTAACTCAATCGAGTTGAACCCATTTTTAAGTGGCAACCAAACAGGCCAGAGAGAGAGAGAGAGAGCATAATGCACACCATGGGTAAAAACGCTCGGATTGAAAACTGCGAATGTTTCAAAATGGATGTGTACTGTTCCGCAACGAAATCTATACCAAAAAGTGAAGCCTGAAATGGAATGAGCCGAACCTTGAATGAATCCCCTTTTGGTGGGGTGGTGGGTGGGGAACGGCAAGCGAGAAAGCAATGGCCCAATTCATGTAAAGGGAATAAGAAAGCCGTTGCACAATATAGCATCTGTTTTCTTGCTCCCTTCGCCGGTTCTTTCAAGCCAACAAGGCAGATTGTAGATTGCAGGGTCTTAGCCCACCAGATTATTCACTCCATGAAGAATACGACAGGGCGATGCATTCTGATACAAACTTATATTATCTTAAAGTAGCACATTCCAATACAAACACAAGGCATTGTAATGTCCTTGGTACATTTCCAATACAAATACAAGGCATTGTAATACATAGAATCACCTTCCAATACAAACAAAAGGCATTGTAATACATCCTTTATGCATTCCCACTACAAACACAAGGCATTGTAATGCATTCCTATCCATGTAAAAATTCTAATGGAATTCAATATCGTAGCAAGATTCATACCACCGACCTCCCCACGCAATTTTTAATGAAATCCAATATCACGCTGAGGTTGGCAACCTCATGCAAAAGTCCGTAACAACGGACCTCATGCGGTCATTTTATCAGAATTCGACAATCCATATCATACCAGGTTGATGACATCAGAGAATGAATTCAAGCTGCAATAGTATACATTCAAACACAATCTGTTCAAACAAGATTTCAGAATTTGTGTGCACCAGCAATAGCAAAATTGTGTGCCCATTTCGATATTTACTGAATAGAACTTCTTGCATACACAGAAGAAATCTGTCACATTTCTAGGCTACTTACAGTGAAAAATAATTGGAAAAAAAAAAAAAAAAAAATCTTAACATTGTCAGTCTCTGATAGAACTTGCCATTGACATTTCCTAACACAAGATTAATCAATCAAAGAACTGCAGCACCCATGTTGTAATTTTTTTGTAAATAATCCTGTTTATCACACCATAATGTCCACTTGGTTCTGTATTCCTTTTGTCCATGATCCTCAGCTGTCCATCACCAAAGAAGCATACAGCAATTCATTCCATGTATCAGGCACTCCTGGCAAGCACCAGTGGCTGCAGTCCTGCGACTGCCGGTCTGTTTTATATTCCTTGCGGTAGATTGACGGGTGCCCGTCCTTTCTGTAATCGGTAAGCCTACTGATGTTCAGATACACTACTGGAGTTTTCATCCGTTGCAACACCTGCTCGAGTGCTCTCATCTTCGAAGGGTAACTTCCCACATAGGATTCATTGAAAATCGGCTCTGTTTCATTGTGACATTGCCCACCTGAATTCCACTGGCCTCCACTGCACCCAAATCAAATGCTTCAGATTTTTGGGCTCAACGAGCTATTTCTTTCAAGTATAGGTTATATGACAAATATCCTAAGTTATCAGGTACTCTATCTCTGCACATATGCCAGTGCCAAACATGTAGAGCACCAAGCTGTCTACCTGCTAGGTCTTGCCATTGATGGGCCATAACCTTAAAAGCACACTAACCAGGTGATTCTAGACAACAATTGGAGGACTTCTGACATTGGAAGTGAAAGGCTTCAAAAATGTCCAATTGTTAGCTCCGTTGATGCAAATGATTGTGATCTTTGAGGTATAGATCATCCACACATGGAACCAACAAATGAATGGTTCAGATCTTTTTCATATTTGACACATGCATTGAGATTGTGGGCTTTGATAATTAAGATATGAGTGGACTATTTGACAAAGAGATACTCCAATGCTCGCAGAACACTGTAAAAATATAGTGCTCCTAGTTGCATCGGGTAACTTTGACGGTCCAATAGATCGATCTACACTGTCCATTAAGTCTGGAACACATTTCAAGGGACCCCATGCAAAAATAAGACTGATCAGGTGATCAAATCCATCCTGGATTTGGCCTTATTTCTGTGACTGTCCTTTCTCCAACCCATGGATGGGATGGTTAGGATTGCCTAACAAAAGCCAATATTTAGAACCATAAGTAATCTATGATGGGAGCTATCAAATGGACAGACAGAATTGTTGGTTAGACCTTAATCTGTACAAATGATCTTGACCATCCATATTAGAGGCCATTGATCAAACAGTTAAGATCATCACAGTGGTGTGATATTTGCATGGTAGCTCATGCAATGTGTGCTGGACCTAATGGATAGACTAGATCAATCTAATGGATTTTTTAAGTGTCCCAATGCAACTAGGAGCACTATAACTTATAGTGCTCAGAGAGCACTGAAGCATCTCTCTTTAATAAAATAGCACACTCCAATGTTAGTTTGCCATGCATGACTGAAATGCATGCCAATCCAGAGCATCAATCATCATGGCCATCATTGTGGACAGAGCATATCAAGAAAATTACATTGACCAGACAATCGTAATAGTCAGATCAGTTGCCATAGAATAAAGGTCATGAAGAAAATGATCGATGGTCCAAATTCAATAGGCGACATTAGATGGTCATGACCATACAATCAGGTCAGTGCCATTTTCAAGTTTATGCTGCCATGCACAATGGGACCTTTGATTTTGATGGTGTGGTTCATAGTCGGAAAATGTGCTATAGAAAGCAGGAGGAGATTCCGACAGAGTAGGGAAGCATCTATTTCAAACTCATCACGAGTGTTAAAAAGCCTAGGAAGAAGAAGTGCCAGTCGAGGTCCGATGTGCGACTTGGAAGGACGAGAAGCAATTTGGTAGGATGTCCATGCAACTAGCATACTGGATTTGGTAGACAATATATTATGTTGTGGCAAATGCACATTGGAATCTAGCCTATGAAACTGTAATTAACTGTGATATCTACGATTCATGGGAAGAGATTTGCTAAGCCCAAATGCAAGTACAATAAGCACCAGAACATGTGCTTAGTGTGGCTAACAGGTCCAATATCCAAGCCATGTCTGTCTCTCCCAGAAATTAATCTGGTCAATTGAGCAGTTGGGCCACAATGTCACGGTTATAAAACTTCAGCCAAGCCATAAATTTATTTTGTAAACTGTGGCCCATCTGATGATTGAACCAGCCTAATTCTTGGGTGAAAGCATCTAAGTAGTAAGTAGTGGTACACCTCTAATGAATGGAGTAGATCTCGTGCCAGCGTGCCATGTTGGCACGTGTGGTGGCCTGTGCATTAGCATTATTGTACATGCATTTGGGCATAGCAACACTCTCATTAGAAAACTATAATCATGATACTAACGATTTTTTTGGAAGTTATGGAAATAGAATAATACAATTCTCTGTTAGTGGTTGGATCATGCATAGTACTGAAAGTGGATGAACTAAACAAAGGATGGTCGTTGACATGATGTACTTTTCTGTCATTCAAAAATATATATAGGACGACTTATTTTATACATTGGCAGCATATGACACTTGATATGCAGGCACTTGGAAATTTTACACATGGCATACATTTAAATCAAATTAAACAAACTAATATGTGGAACCCACCAATGCTAAGACACGGTCCCAAAAGCAGGTTGTTGAACATTACTACAGAAACTATTCAATAAATTGTTCATTCTTAACTGTTCGATAAATCTCCACCAATCCTATAATAAGCTAGTTAAATAATCTTAATTTTTGGTTCGTGAAGGACCATATTTTGGACAGTTCAATTTAAATTTCTTGAGTTCCGCATTTGCAGTTTTAAGTAATTTCTAAGTGCCTGTGTATCATCCATCACATTCTGCTAGTGTATCGAAGTTTTCCTCAACCATTTCATTCATGAGAAAGAGAGAGATTGGATGATAAACCAATGGGAATTATAGCCTGTTTGGGTAGGGGACCCCAAGATTAATCCAATCTTGGCAGGTCCAGTGCTCTCATGTCAGATTCATATGGGTGGAATTCTTTACCCTGCTCAATCACAATTTTTTACCCTTCTAGTGTTTTCAAAGCTCAAAAATTATGATTACAGAGAAAGTGCAGCACTGCCGCTACAAAACTGATGCTGAGAGCATGGAGCCCATGGGATCTCCTAACAAAATGGGCTGTTAATTAAGGAGGATGATTTGGGTGCTTTTAGCTTGTTGATATCAGTAAGTGAGGTTATAGGTTTGGTGGCATATCACTTCTTTTTTTTTCCTGAGTCAAGACTCGGGAGAGATGTGAATAAAGGAAAAGGCCATAGGCATTTCATGGGCACCATCGAGCATTGATATATGTGCATGCAATGTCTGAAAATGAGTTGGGTCATGGAATTGTAGGAGGTCCAGATCAAATCAATAACAAAATCAGAACAAAAAGCATTAGAATTATCAAAAATAATCTCAGAAAAAAGACATAAGAAAGAATACTAATGTTCCAGATTGGAAGATCCTGGCCACCAATCTTGGGTCCTTTTCAGTTGAATTTTGGACTGTTACCTTCTATTGGCAGGCCGCTTGAAAGGTTAGATTCTCCTAGCAAGGATATTTTCAGGGCATGGTTCATCCATGGTGGGCCACCAGATCATTTGTCCTCCCCACTTGCACAGATTAAATTCCCTACACAAGCTACCTTGATGAAGACCAAAACTAAGGCTGAAAGAAAATATCTGATGACCTATGGTCTAATTGAGGACATGGTCCTTGATAGAGTGGAATGGCAGAAAAGAATTCATGTAGACAACCCCAGTTAGTTGGGATAAGGCTTAGATGATGACGATGATGAGGTAAGCTACCTTGATGGAGACCAAAATCATAGTTCAAAAACCCGAAAACTTGACTCGACTTGATGTCCAACCAGGTCGGGTCGGCTCGAAGACTCGACTTGACTCAACTCGACCCAACTTGATATTTAGTAATTAAATTTATATGAATATTTGAGTACATACAGATATTTGATACATAATGAGTATAAAAATTGGCATGTGTGGTTATAAAAGAAGAAAATGGCATGTTAGTAGAAGCACTTGGCTCTTGAAATTGAGTTCGTGGATTCAAAACTCATTGTCTGCCCTTTAATTTTTATTCTAAAAGGCAATCACCCAGCGAGTTTCTTGGCTCGAGTCATGCCAAGTTGCGTCAAATAGAATGAGTCAGTGGGCCAACCCGACAAATCCAGCCGAGGCATAACGAGTCGAGCTCTCCATAGCCTATCTCTAGGAGTTCAATCCCAACACTTAAGAGAAATTCTGTAAATCTAATGGAGAGTCAAGAGAAGACGAGTAAGCGGTTAAGAGCTTGGGAATTCCATCTTCCTCAAGATCATGGAGTACAGGTCAACTCTTAGGAGGGGTGAGCCAAGGCTTTTACAATCTTGAGGGGCAGAGGAATTCAAGTGCTCTTCACCCTACTCACTTGACCATACAAGGCAAGACCCTCCTTCAACAAGAAGTGCAATTTCAATCAGAGTATGAATTCAAGCCACAAGCACAAGAATTTGAAGATCAAAACCTCATCCAAGCCAAGAGAAGACGAGCGAGCAATCAATTCGGCACATCCCCATGCCTCCCTCTTCTTTCCTTCTCCTTCTCTATTCAAATTCTTTCTTCCTTCTTTTCTTTTACCCATGGGGTGCAAGCCGACCGTTTGTAGAAATTCCAATTGGTGGAATTTCCTTCTACTCGAGTGGTGACCGCATCTTTGCAGGTGGAGTAGGGGCTTTACCCCTTCCAATTCCATAACTGTGGTTCTTACCCAGAAGAGAGGTCTAGGAGACTACTCTCTTAGTTGGAGTCAACTCCTCGAAATCTAGGAGACTACTCTCTTGGATTTTGAGAAGCTGATAAGGATTCTGACCATCCTTGAACTATACAAAGAAATGGGTTAGCAGCGATTCCCACAGTGACCTTATAGGCTCTACCATAACCAGTGGACCTTTGTCGCTACATCGACAAGGGGTAAATTATAATTTGGTTATTTACACTTTCTTAGACTGGTAACTGCAATTTGTTCTGATAGTGCATCCAAATGCCATACAACCAGCCATGCTTTATAGGACAGAACGTTGGGCAGTTAAGGAACAACATGTCCACCGGATGAGTGTAGCTGAAATGAGGATGTTGTTAGATGGATGAGTGGCAAGACAAGAACAGAATTAGAAATGAATGCATTTGATGGTTTGGTCATGTGCAATGGAGACTAAGAACTACGCCAGTTAAGAGTGAGTTCGTACAAGTTGAAGACTCTGAAAGGGCGAGGCAAAGGCCCAAAAGGACATGGGTGGAGGTACTAAGAAAAGGCTTGATGACCTATGGCCCTTTATAGAATGGAATGGCGGAAAAGGATTCATGTAGCCGACCCCAATTAGTTGGGTAAGGCTTAGATGATGATTATGAGTGCATCCAAATGCTCTAAAAGGTATTCCCCCGTGTGATACTGAATGGATTTCAAACTTGGTAGTTGTTACATTAGAATAGATTGGATATTGACACGCAAGAGTACTGCAATTCTATATTTACTGCACTGCAAGTTTACATTCATGAACTGGATCAAGAAAGAAGAATGAATTCATAATCGGGGTGTTACCTGAAATGGGTGAGGGAATATCCTCTGAAGAAAACCCATGTTTTGTGAGCATCGATGTTCTTGTCAATCCATCTGCCCCACGTGGTGAGAGCCTTCTCATAAGCTTCAATGACATTGAGCTTTGGATGCACGTAATTTCCTTCTTGATAATAGTCTTTTCTGTTGATTCCACAGAAGACAAAAAAAAAGACCCACAAATTTAGGGCTTGTTATAAGTCACAAGAGATTTGCTAGCTTGCACACCTCCCCAGAGAGGCATATGCAGGACATCCAGTCCATGTATCAGGTGGGACCCACCAGTAGATCATTTGGCCAAAAGGAAGGCTGGTAAATAATGATCCAGCCCAACACCCAGCTCAGTATCCTAGCTGGTTGTGTCACTCTCCTCAGTGTAGGCCAGTATCAGTGTGACTAACATCGCCAAGAAGTTGAAAATCTCACAATTATTTTGTGAAAAATGCACTAAACTATATTATAGCAAGAACAAAATATCAGCAGATTTAAAAAAAATCGCGTTTTTATTGCGATATTAACCTGAAAAATAGTTAAAACCTTAATTTTGTTATATAAAAATGCTTAAATTTTAAATTTATTGATTAATTTAAAATACGTATCTTTAAAGAATTTTATTTTTGGCAAGATTTTCCCAATAATGTTAAAAATCTCAACATTTGAAAATCTTCTGAGAAATTTCCGGGCCAAGAAATTGCCGACAACGAGATTTGTCACTATGCCCAGGATCGAGTCTTACCTCGGGTATCCGGTGAATGCCGTGGTTTCAAGACTCTGACTCAATCAAACCCAATCCAATTCGAGACCATGAGCCACCCCTGTCTCGGCCAAGTTGGGACTTGGGGCTGATTCACCCCCAATTCGGGCGAGTCATGACTAGATTCGAGATTTGGACAAGTCAGTCCAAGTTGCCGAGTCTTTTAACCATAGTGAATGCCCTACCAAAATAACGATGCATCCCACGAGACATGGCTCTGATGTCCTATTCTGGCACACATATGTCCATGTGTGCAGGTACCTTTAGACTAGCAAGTCCAATTTATGAATATAGGTCATAATTTGAAAATGTTTTAGTCGTTGGGCCTGCCTTTTTCGTTCAAAGCATTCAACATAACCTACAGGTGCAGAACAAGGGAGCCAACATGCATATAGGCATGGCATCCGAGCCATTCATTAGGTGGGCCCCACCATGTAGTTGAGGCCGTACCACTCATCAAGCAGCCGTAAGCAGACAAACAATAAGGCAGTTCAAAAGAAGTAGTGAACGATCCACACATCTGGCCTGTGAATAAGTGGGCCAGCCTGATCTAATTATCCATTGCAGATTTTTAAGCCATGTCCGGTAATCTATGCTGTGGGGGCCCTGTACTGCTCTGATTGCATGAGTGAGTGAACCTACAGCTGCGTGTGGACTTCCCGATACAAAAGAAGCATTGTTTTAGGTAGCAGGACTAAGTTACTGACCCTTTGGAGGTTTTCTCGTGAGTCCACCAATGGCCAGTATTGAAAACTAAAACATCAGCTTCCTGATACACTGGAGTTGTTTCGTCCGTCAGATCCAATCTTAAAGTCTCTTCTTGTCCCTTTTGGCCCTTAACGGATGATGGCCTCACCAGAAAGGGTGATCTAACAAAATCTATAGAACAGTTATAGTCCTACAAGACAGCCCATGAAAAAACCAGTACTTAGAAAAGGAAGGCTAGACTACTAAATGCACTTCTACCATTCTAAAATGGTGATGACTCATTCACAGTACACATGGCATTCACGGTACGTTGGTGCAGGCTGTCGAGATCGTTAGGCCACTTGTGGAATACAGATGAAGCATTGCCTAAAAATTGCACCTTGGGTGATCCTATCCATCCAATTGGTGGCCTCAATTGGTTGATTGAAAGGAAGATGGTCAATGGGCAAAATTCAATGGCTAATATAGGATAGTTGAAATCATACAATCAGAAAGATTCCCATGATATGCTGCACCCACAAAGGATTGTGGGGCCCAGGATTTGGATGGTCTAGAATGACTAACATGTTTTCCATGAGTACGGTGGATGTGCCACCAACATGTGTGAAATGGTGGAAAATGCCCTTAAAATGTAGCCTTAATAAAGGAACTTTTGATGTATTTATCATTTAATTTCTCAATACAGAACTTACCTCGTATCTGAAACTGTAATAGCCTTTTGTTTTGAATTCTCTTCTTCCAGAGATCTCATGAACATTGTTTTTGTTTGCAACGCTGTGGCGAAGAATACATACCAGCGACTCCCACATATTCCTATTCAATGAATCTCCCACAAAAAGAAGCCTTTTGCCTCTCAGCCTCTCCAAAAAATCAGTCGCATTCAAGCTGCAGAGAGAGAGAGAGAGAGAGAGAGAGAGAGAGAGAAGAAGAAGAAGAAGAAGAAGAAGAAGAAGAAGAAGAAGAAGAACAGGAGGAGGAGAAAAGAATTCAGCCTGACATTGAAGAGATTATTAAATCAGAGAAACAAATCAAATGGAAAAGAATATGAATTCGTATTGCACATATAACGAATCAATTTTATAAAGCTATTCGCAAACTCGATTACTTGGTTCCAAACCTGAACCGCCCAGTTTATTCTTTGTGACTTTCTATTGAGTTGAATTGCAAGTCATGGGAATATAAAAAACTACCATAGTACGGCTACACCAGCTGCACTCAAAATTAGGCATCGCCCTCCCCAACTTGCAATAAAGATTGTCTGAAGTCCAAGTTGAAAACACATGGAATTTCAATATCGGTTTGGTCAGCATTATGAATCAGAGTGATGCCACCCCAACTTTGGATTGGATTATTGCAATTCAGTTCCATTGAGCATCCAAACGCATTGTAAGGAAGAGCATCGAAATGTAAGGTGCCAGCACTTGGGACTGAATAACATAAATAAATAGATATTCCTCAGCCATCCCAATACTCTGCAGAATTTCAATAAGTTTATCTTCAATAACTTCTCTGTTTAAAAAAACTCAAGGAGTGCTCTTCCATCAAAACACAACAAGTGTTCCTGTGTTATTCTGTATTTTACAGAAACTCTGTTGTTGTTGTGATGGTTGTTGTTGTTGTTGTTGTTCCTACACTATTTTAATACATGCCATAAACTAAATTATTTCATCTGATTTATATTCAGTGTTCTTCACCTAAATTTCATTAACGCGCAATAAGTAACTAAATCAGCATTCCACAGTAATTTTGATCATTTGGCTCACAGTCTTTTAAAGAGCAGATAAAAATAATTTGTGATTGTGGAATTTTCATCCCTAAGTAGAATTCCCAAAAATCATAAAATGAGGCTCTTTCCATTGCATTGGGAAGGAAAATCTCTTTTGCATCCACATGAGTATCATTTATGATTCTCTCTGGAAATTCTTCTAAGAGTAGAAATCCCAATAACTACAACTTAATTTACTCGCAACCCAAGCTCAACACAGTTCCGACCGTTGTTCTTCCTCAATTGCAATTCACGGAATAATTGTAAATTGCATTTCACTATTAGTCAGGTGTTCTTCTCAAAGATTTCCACATTTCGGAAACTGGAAAAAAAAAACTGCAAAACGACCTCTTACCTTGGGATGTTGCACTCGTTCGGCTGCCACCTCCATTTTAGAAAATCATCATCTGGCCTTCCGTTTCTGTGGCAGTCGAAATCCTTATCAATATGAGGACAAGAACCAGCAGGATAATATGGTTTTCCTTCATCTCTTACCCATCTCCCATTGAAAATATTACACTTTCCAGAAACACCAACTGTTTTGGCAGAAGGGAAACCATTGTAAGACCTTGCAATTTTCTCCTTCCCTTTCTCAGATGGATCCCCTTCATGGGTTTTTCTCTCAGAGGTTGAATTTTTATCATTCTTGGACACACCGCTTTCGTGGGGTTTCTCAGAAATACTTAGTCCTCCATTAGAAAAGCTTGAATTTTTGGCTTCTTCCTGCAAATCCGCTTCATGGATTCTTTCATTAATAGAGAAATTCCCTCTGCCAGTCTTCTCTCTAACCCCCTCTCCTTCTCCAGAATTCAAAAGGTACAGATTTTTATCATTCCCTGAAGAATTTCCTTCATGGTTTTTTCCTATCTCCCTTTCTTCTCTACTAAACGAACTTCCTCCAACATCTTCTGAGAAATTTCCCTCGTTGGTCTCCTCTATACGCCCATCTCCTACACCAAAATTCAAAAATCCTCCATTTGTAGCCGTCTCCGACAGATTCCCTACATGGGTTTTTTCTAACACGCTGTCTTCTTTATTAAAAGAGCTTCCTTTTTCAAACTTTTCCGACGAATTATCTCCATGGGTCTTCTCTATACCGTTCTCTGCTACATCAAAACTCAAAAAGCTTGAATTTTTATCCTCATTCCCCAAATTCCCTTCATGGGTTTTTTCCACCATTCTCTCTTCTTCCTCTCTCTTCAAAAAACCCAAAGAATCTGAAGAAGAATTTGCAGAACTTACAGCAGCTTGCTGTGGAAAAAACCATGGGAATGGAGAAGAAGTACCAGAAGTAACATTGAAGAAGGAGATTTTGAATGGGTTATTTATCAAAAATAGTGTAAAAACAAGGAGAGAAGCTGCTACACCGACGCCAAAACCAGAAATCACCTTCCGTTTTGAAGAAAACTGGTCTGGAATTGCAATCTTTCTCAAATCCATGGCTGATTTTTTTTTTTTTTTTTTTTTTTTAAAAGACTGCTCAGATAGAATTGCTGAGAGGAGACGAGGAGGAAGGAATTTTCAAGAAGAAAATTGAGTTTTTTCGGAGTTTCCAATGGCAGAAATGCAAAGATGAGTGTTGGGATTCGGGAAAAACAAACACAGAGCGGTGAAAGCAGAGGTGGCAGTGTTGGAGGGGGCGAGATGTGAAATTACAGAAATACCCATCGTTTGAAATTACGGGGATAACGGATTTTTACAGCCGTCGTTATGATGCTGTTGTTGGAATTTGATATATACACCCACATATTTTAAACATAACCCACCTAATCTCATCATATTGGATAGTTCATTTCATGGCATCAAAACTGTTGATATTTTTGGGCCCACTATAGATGGTCCATGTACAAAAATTCTATCATATTGGAAGATCAAGACCTTTCAATTGGTGGGAAACAATGAACGGTTAATAAAGAAAATATAGAAGTAGTCTACCATCATTTGAGATAAGAAATAATAAGCCATGGGCAGGTTCTTCTAAATTGATTTAACGGTGAGTCCATCATTTTAACGGCTTGGATCATTGTACCATGCCCCCGTTTGTACAAATAGTGTGTCTGCCGCGGATCGTTGTATGAGACTTCTTTTTGCTTTGGAGTTGCGCTGCAGTGGTACCGGGACCACCGGTGGTACCGGAGACATGTGGGGTCCACGTAGTGTATGTATCACATCCAATCCGTCCATAGGATGTTTCTCCTCATTTTACTCCTAAGTCCTGAAAATATATTCGATAAAAGACTCTAATGGGCCCCAGAACATGGAACAAGATGGAAGGGGATTTCCACCCTTGAATCTCACTGGGACCCACATAAGTTTTATAAGTGACTATTTTTTTCCTGGCCCTTCATCCATGACAGATGGTGATCTGCAAGGTATAGATTACGTATATAAAAAACATGGTTGGATCCCATGAAAATCAAGGGTGGACGTTGACTCACGAATTTCCACCTGTTCTGTAGCTCACTTGAGTGTTCTTTTAGGCTGATTTTGGATCCTGAGTTTGTGCATCTGATGGACGGGTCAGATGTCGTGAATACATTACGTGGACCCTACTTCTTCCCGGTACCACCGTATCCTACGGTGCTGCCGGTGCCACCAGAGCGCACCCTTATATACATTTAATAGTGAGTCAGTGATACTCGGCGGGGTCTGATGGATGGTACGCGGGCGTACAGAAATCATGCACGTGATGGATAAGTCAATTTAAACCGTCCAGATAGTAGGACCCACTTGAGATGATTTATCAGACGAAATTTATACAGAATCTATTACTTAAATCGATTTCTTGATGTACGGTGGACATTAAAAATAATCAACGGTTAGAACTCGACAAATAAATTTTTCGTAGTTTTGAGACTACAATCATTGAAATAATAAAAATTTTGATTTATAATTTTCTGTCATAAGCTCCATGATTTGGACGGATTAAGATGAGTTAGATATATGCCAGCTGTACAATTTCCCATTGCCTGCGTATCATATATCATACTCTCGCAGAGTATAAATAACTACGTACGATTTCCGTTCCAAAACGGAAAATGCTACATTTCATGCTAATTAAAAAAAAAAAATCACTGCTGTTAGTAATTATTAGAGAACTGATAGCACACAAGCAACCATACCGTAACTAGCTGTACCGTATGATCTTTTCCATTAATGTAAAACTTATGAAGGAAATCCGAACCGTCAAAAAGGTTTTATAAACTGTGATTGTTACCATTATTAAAAATCAGTCTGATCCGATGAATTATTAGGCCATACTTTTATATTTATTTTGACTGTTGGTTTTTGTCCATTAATTCCAACTTCGTGTAACTTCTTGATTTTTTCTAGTGATCTTCATGGTAGGGCCTACCGTTTCAAAGGTACTGATGTCTTACACAAGTGGAATGTCAGCGAGGAAGACAGTACCGTACCACAAGTTGTGGTACATTGGCTGTATCCGATCAGTTCTGGAGTCATTGGTGCAATATTCCAATAATAGCTGCTTTTAACGGCGGATGACTTTTTGCATGTGAAGAGTAATTACACTGTACGGATTCACCTAGGTTTAATTGGGCCATGGATTGATGATCCTGACCATTGATCCGATGGGCCCTGATAATGGTAGAAGAATGCTTTAAAGTTCTTCGAGATTGATGAGCCCGCGCGTGTAAATTATACAATCTGCACCCAACCACCCTCGTGCAGGGTGGAGAATGTGCAATATCTAAGCCGTCCATCAGGTGGATCCAAGTGTCAAGATATTCTCACCCAAAACACGGGCTAAATCACTTTAAAGGTGGGCCATAAAGTTCGAAACAGGTGGATGGCTTAGATTACCAAGTTGAAACTTGGGCAAAGTCATGACACTGATAAAGCAATCTTGACCATTGAAACCGACGACTCGCGTGCTTTGCATGCAGGACGCGAGAGATTGTACACGACCATTCGATTTCTAAGTTTGTCACAAGTGAGGCCCACTGATGAGTGATCCGAACCGTTGTTGTGGCTCCCCACTCACACAACATTGTTTTCCTGATTATGTGTCACTTCAGTGGAACATAGGAGCCGAGTCAGACCTGTTGTGCATTGATTTCAACGTTGTAACCCGCCAGATGAATGGACCATTTTGGTTTTTTGTACCAAATGATCTTTATGACGCAGCCCACGTATTTGACGGATCAGATAGTATCGAAAATGACTTGAATCCATATGATTTGAAACACATGTTGTGCTTGGCAGCCTGTATTTAAGGCACGTTTGTTTTGATGGAATTAGCTGTATTTGTACTGTAAAAGCTTAATAATTCCATAAGTACCTTGTTTGAAATTAATGGAATTACGCCAGCAAAATTAATCTTATTTCCTTGCATAAATTCTTCGAGCCTCACAATGATGTATACGTTAGATCCACTCCACCCATTCATTTTTCCATACCATTTTAGCACATGAGCCTAGAAATGGTACAAAGTCAAAGCTCAAGTAGACCACACCAAAGAAAACAATGGTTTCAATGGTGGCGTCACTGGGGCTGCTGTTTCCTATGGTATGGTGCACTTGATCTTTGGATCTGCACATCATGGATAAATAAATGATTGAAAAAATAAATGGACACATCATGGACACAACGCATGGGGCCCACATAGTCTACCTCTTTTTTAAGCCAAGACTTATCAAAAACTAAAATGTCAACCTCATCAATTAACATTTAACATTATAATTAATAAATGCCAGAATCAATCAAAATATAGGTAATTGCTATTGCACCTTATTTTTGTTAGATCGCCCAAGAACAAATAAGAAGGAAATATGTATGATGACACAAATGGCGTAAATTAAACAGTGTCACTATACTAAAAGGAGATCAAACAAAATGAATGATAGTTGCCAAGTTAGCAAGATGGTTACAAAGACAAGTGGCAAAAGTTGAAGGATCTAGAAGATTAATAGTGTCAGATGAGGCATTAGAAATTCTCGATCGTGTGATTAATCAAGGCTATAAATATAGGAGGGAAGCAATAATACAAGAGATCCAGCACCAACCAAATCAAATCAAATTTCAAATTTATCTTTCAAATTATCATGCTTCTTAACATTTTGTTATTTATATTTCTTAGTGTAATCAGCATCTTTGATTTCATTTTCAACTTCATTAGCGTAGTCTTGCTCTTTACATTTTGTAGCATTAGCTTTGAATTTACTATTCGTAGAAGTAGATTAGTAACGGTGATCCAGTAGTTGATAATTTTAGTTGTACTTAAAATCTATGCTCATACACTAGACTCATTTTAATGAAGTATCCTATTTGGAGAGGGGATCAACAACACATTTCATATGACTAACTATAAGTGTCCCTTTATTTATTTATTTTAGTTAGTTTTGTATTGAAAGACATTTCGCACGAAAGGCAAATGAGTAACCTATTATTGGAGAACGAACCCTACCCTCTAAATATCTCTTGATCCTTATTAAACAACTGCGCGAGTGGTTGAATAGGCGGCCGATCTATACAGGTCTTGGTTATATATGGCTGACCACGATGTATATGCCTATCTTTGCGCTTGAGGTCATTGTTGTTCAATTTGAATCGAACCGTGCAATCGATTCTGGAATGCCCGCAAACATCTCACACACATGATCGAAAGATCAAGGACAGCAATTGCATCAAACAAACAAGCTTAGAATCTATGGTAATTAGCATTAATGTGAAATGAGATCACATAAATGTTTCGTGACTTAAAAAAGGAGTGTTTTTGCGTATTGATGTGAATTAGAAAGCACTACATTCCTCTTACTCACACCAATTACCTGATGCCGGACTGGAATCGCCTACAACACCCGTTTTACGCAGCTGTGCAAAACACCCAAGTTATGTGGGGCCCACCATGTTGATCTTTGTAAATTTACCCTGCTCGTGATCAGCTTGAGTTCATGTGGTGTGGCCTGTTTGAGTTTTGGATCAGCCAGATTTTTTTATCTTCACTTCATCCCAGTGAGTTACACTTGATTCACTGATTTGATGAAATACATACACAATGGCAGCCCCACACATGAACCTATGACTGGGATTCCATCCCCACCTGGGTTGTTGATCTGGCTGATTTTTTTTTTGCAAGTCCTAGAATCAAGGGTAGAAGCCGATGGACAGAGTGTATTTCACAAGTACAACTGGTGGGCGCCCTGGATAACAGTAGTTGCAAAAGGATTCTGATCCTTTGATACTCTGGTAGGATATGATGCTTGATATACAGTCTCTAGAACTCTACCCGTGCCCCACGTTAATTTAAATTAAACTGATGAAGAAATTATTAAGCCTTATCTAACTAATTGGGTTCACCTAAAATGTCAAAATGATCATCGTGTCTATTAAAATACATTTGTTGAGCAAACCTAACTCTTGATTTGTGGACACTTGTTTGTTGATTTTGGACCATTGGATTTTTTTTTTTTTTTTTTAACCATTTATATGAATGTCCTAAGATAATAAACAACCTTAATATTTGTTCACGACACATCTTCGGCCACAATTTAAAATAGTTTAATGTGAATTACATGTATTTCAATAAAAAATTTCTAAGCAATTTTTAATGGATGTGGATTGTGTGCAACAGGGGCTAACATGTATGTCCTGCAATGACTTGCTATCAGTGGGGCGGGCCCACAATAAAAAGGACAAAATTGTCTTTCCATGCATGTAATCTTTACTTTTCTTAATGGAGGGGGCATCTGGTGAGGTGGGGGACACCAACTTTGGTGAGGCTATGACCATGGTCCACCTCGATAGATATGCTATATGTTCTAACTGTCCATCTGTTTTACCAACTCATTTCAATGCATGATCTAAAAGAAGCAGACCCAATCTCAAGTAGACTACACCTGAGGAAACAGTGGTGATTGAATGCCTACCATTAAAAACTTTATAGGGCCCACGGTAGATTTTATGTGCCATCCAATGGACACAAATTAGGTGGTGTTGCCAACCCCACCCATGGTGCGCTATGGGCCCCACATGATCTGTGTTTCATATCTACATTGTCCATCCATTTTTTTCAACTCATTTTAAAGCATGAACTAAAAACAGTAAGAGATCTGAAGCTTAAGTGGACAATATACAAGTAGTATAGATAATGGCACCCGCTATTGAAACCTTTTTAGGGCCCCACCTTAATGTTTATATGTCATCCAGCCTATGATAAGGCCACTCAGACCTAGATGAAGGGAAAACACAAATATGAGCCTCATCCAAAACTTTTGTAGCCCAGAAAGTTTTAAATGGTGGGCATTTGATCATTGTTGTTTCTTGTAATGCAGATTACTTTAGCTTTTTATTGGGGTTAGGAGCCCGCAATGTAAGCAATCAAAGCAAGCGAGGAACACACCACAATGGCAATCACATAAGCAAATTAACACACACAAGAGTCAATTCGATTTTTACGTGGAAAAATCCCTCACGGGTAAAATACCACAACACAAAGTGACACTAATCCACTATGATATCAGAAGTTACAAGAGATAGAAGAAACACAACCCGGATCACAGCCCACAAAAGAAATTCCAAGTTAACAAAGCTAATTCTCACATGAGAATGATAAACTCATCCATTTCCCTCATCCCAGAGAACTCCTAGCTTCTACATAGCTCTTTCTCTCACCCTAGAATTCTCTCAACCCCTTGGCCCATTAGCGGTAACTCTAATCTCGGATTACATCTCCTTAAATAGGGGGAAATTGAAATTAGAAACTCCTTGCGCAAGAAACCAAGTCCAACAAAAAGACTACCGGCCGGCCAGATGGCCCAAAAAGGTTCCAGCAACTTGTGTTTCAAACTCCACTATGACCGACCGGTTGGTCGGCCGGTGGCCTCCGTCCATGGAGAGTAGAGGCTTCCAATCCCAACAAAGTCCACCACGACTCTAATCTTTATACAACACCTTGCAATGCACCATCTTCAATCTCTACTCCGTCATCATCATAACTCCACCACTTCTCATGCCTCATCGACTTCATCCTTGCACCTTCACCACTCGCTCACTCATGTGGCCCTTGCGCGCACGCTACACACTAGCAACAGTGGATCCCGCTGCTGATCCTGCAGCTCCACCATGAATAGTGCTCCCGATCAAACCCGATCGCAGTCGATAAACCTGATTGAGATATTGGCGTACTGATCCACCTTCTTCCACTCTACTTCTTTCATAGATACCGATTGCTTTCCATATTTTTCTTTCACGGAATCTTTCTTTACATTGAATCTCATGCTAGAAGACGTCATTGATGCCTCGCCTCAGATTCTCTCTGCCTCCTTCCCAACTTTAGCTCTGATACACTTGTTGGGATTAGGAGCCCCGCAGCGAAAGTAATCAAATCAGGTGAGGAACACACCATAATGGCAATCACACAAGTAAATCAATACACACAAGAGGCAATCCGATTTTTACGTGAAAAAAACTTTCACGAGAAAAAAAAAAAAAAAAACCATGACACAAATCGACATTAATCCACTATTATGTCAAAAGTTATAAGAAATAGAAGAAACACAACCCGGATTACAGCCCACAAGAGAAATTCCAAGCTAACAAAGCTAATTCTCACATGAGAAGGACAAACCCATCCATTTCCCTCATCCCAGAGAACTCCTAGCTTCCACATAACTCTTTCTCTCACCCTACAACTCTCTCAATCCTTTGGCCCATTGACGGCAACCCTAATTTCGAATTACATCCCCTTAAATAGGATAAATTTGAAATTAGAAACTCTTTGTACAACAATCCGCGCAAGAAACCAAGTCCAACAAAAAGATTACTGGCCAAACACTCCCACCGGCCGATCGGATAACTCAAAAAGGCTCCAGCAACTTATGTTTCAAACTCCACTATGACTGATCGGTTAGTGTCCTCTGTCCATAGAGAGTAGAGGCGTCCAATTCCAACACTTTTGATTTTTTTTTTCCTTCATATTTTGGCTTCATGCCCTAAAATGATAAGGCCGTTGGTCTAAAATTCGACCATGGCGCATGTGTAGTTTGTGAGCGTTTCAAAACTAATTGCAGTCCAACTCAAATTGAATACTTACAACCTTTAGCATCAAGATAGAGTGGTTGAATTAAATGCTAATAGACCAACCGTCTATTCTACCAACCGTCCAGTGCGCAATTGTTAGGAAAAATGAGGCTCTTTCTCTAATATTTTCTTTTTTTGCATTGAAAACCTACGATTTTAGAAAGTGCAATGAATGTTTCTTCAAACTAAAATGGACAATGGATCTTGAAAATAAAACTTACCAACATTAAAGATCCCCATCCTATATTTGGTGGATGCCGTAAAGATTTTGTGTCTGACACATGATTGCATAACCCATTGCTACCACATCTTACCAAAAAAATACAAAATGGATGGACCATGTGAATATAAAACACATACATCATGTACGGCCCTACAGGTAACACCATCTGATCTGCATCACACATGGACCTGCATGAATTGAAAACACAAATAACACGGACCTGCATGAATTGAAAACACAAATATCAGCTTCATCGGAAACTTTTTTAATAGTCGGCAGTCAGTCACCACTGTTTCCTGTGGTGTGGTTCACCTAAAATTTAGATCGGCTTCATTTTTTGTCCCATAAATCAAATTATCTGGCCAATCGGATGGACGGTCTGGATATACAATAAATACATAAAGGTGGGACCCACAGTCATAGCCTCACCAAATCTGCGTTTCATAATATATTCCGCTTATTGATGGAAGGAAAGACGTGGCGAAATCTCATCTGCAATTTCATGCTTAAAACGACGGCTGGGAAGGAACGCGAATGCAAAAGGAAACTCTCGCGTGATCTTGATTGTTTTCCTCTTAAAGTACATACCATTTAGATTAGAAGATCCTGTTCATTCATTGAAATGGGCCTAAAATAAAAGTTCTCTATTAAAACAGTATATTATAGTTGAAAAAATTGCTTTGAATATCGACGGTTGATCATGTTGTTATCCAACCGTCTAATGTTATCACAGGCGTATGGGAATATTTATTCCCTTTAGAAGAATACTTTTTTAAAAATATTACTTTTATCAGTGGACCCCACATGATGAATGCACTGGATCTCTCATGGAAGTTTTAAGCTCGCGGGTGTATCTCAAGGAAAAATCTCCATTTCAAGCGAGCGAGTCTGGTCGGTTTTATCGAATTTATCGAGCGGAAGACGCGACTCGAAACCGTTGCCATATGCTGCGATTCTCATGAATTTTTTTGCGAATGTCATCTCGTAACTCGTGAGAATTTAAAAATGAAAAATATTTTGATACTCTGTAGGAGTACGATGGATGATACGCAGGCGCAGTTAGATATTACTGAGAAATACATATATGCATGAAACTAATTCAAAATAAACCGTCCAAATTATGTATATTAGTTTATATGTATAAAAAACAAATGGTTACTGTTATTTTATCATGAAAATATTAGATATCTTCAGATTTATTGGACGGTTAAAGTAATATCATCCAATGGTCTTGTTTCAAGAAACAAGTCTCCACAAATCAGAGGCTAGGATTGTTCGACCTACCTGATATTTTAGCCTTTGATTGATTCCACAGTTTATTCGGTTTAAACGGAGCAAATATTTTCCGCGTATACCATTTCTAAGTGCATGCGTATCAAGAGTCACAGGTAAGCAGAGTATCAAATAACTCCCCTTCGAAAATATCGAGGGCGCCTGTTCATCTTTGTTGTACGGACTCAGATTCCGTCACCACCGCTCTCTTGTCGGTGCTGGAAAAGCTATGTGGGGGCCACCATGATATATGCGTTTAATCCACGCCGTCCATCCACTTTTCAGAGTTAGCCCACAAATATGAAAGATTCAATTGATGACCCTGGTCTGGATGATCGGCTGGACCAACTGATGACCCATGTATTTGGTATGCTTCACACGAACCTAGTTTAGCATCGTAACGGGACATCTTTTAAATGGCTTTGAAAACGTGCAGCCTGGTAAAGCAGGCACCTTGTTCCACACTGGCAGAAAGTGGTCGCTGGCCCTTTTTCTTTTTTTTCTTTTTTTTTTCTTTTTTTTATAATCGCGGCCCTTACTTGTAATCCACGGTATAAGTCAAATTAGGAGTCATTCGAATAAGGCATTCTAAAATTTTTTTCAATCATAAGGTAATTTCATAAATCCTAGCCAACCATAAATTCTAAAGCCTTTCTTCAACTAGTGCTGACTTTGAAACAATGTTTAGATAAGTACAACTAAGGAAATCAAATCAAGCCAATTGAATCAATCACACCCCCTCTAAGGCCTCAAGTGCTCAACATCTAAAAATATCTTCTCAACTCCTTCACAAGGTTTGGGTATAAAGGTCTTACGTATGGACTTCACTGGATTTGTATAGACTTCTTTTTTCCACTCCTCCACATGTTTTGGATATGAATGTCTTAGCTATGAGCTTCGCTAGATCTAGATATAGTTTGGATCTAGGCCTTCATATGCTATCACTCATATCAACTAAGCATATAGTATTTTCTAGGCTTAGGTAAGGCGTACATTCTATAACTTGCCGAGAGTCTGGATCTTGTTATATAAAAATCTGAGTAAATTCTAATTTTATTTCTATCACCACATATACATGTCACATATATACATATAGAAAGAAAGGCTCATACTATCACATATAGCCACAAATAAAAACTTCTTAAGAGGGTCATAAAAGTTTTGAATCAAGCTGATATTTTTATTTTCCCTTCAACATGTTGATAAGGTCACAAAGATCGAAATGAAGAGACCACATAAATATTAGTTTGATTCAAAACTTTTGTGACCCATGTGAAGTTTTGAATGATAGCTTATCACCTTTTCCTATATTATCATCCACCTGAGAATTAGATCTACTTCGTTTTTGGGATTATGCATTAAAATGAGCTTTCAAAACGAATGGACAACGTGGGAATGAGGCACATACATTATGGTGGGCCTTACGGTCAGGGATCCCAACCGTCTACTGAATCCGAGTCCTAGTATTACAAGCTTATTCTACAACACTATTTGTGGGCTCCACCTTAATGTTTGGTAACATCTACTCCGTCCATCTTGTGCGCCCCTACTTGGAGCCCAAAAATCAAGCTGATCAAAAAGCTAGGTGGGCCGAATCATGTAAAATCATACCTGAAACCTGTAGGATCGTTTGGTTTGACCAGCACGAGTTTTTCAATGGCCGGATTGGTGTTGAGTAACAGCCCTCATGGTATTGAGTAATACATTGCTCAGGTCCAAGGATTGTAAAATATCGAAATAGGTCCCATTGATAAGTGAACCAAACCGTTGAATGAGCAGTCCATGCACGGACAAAAATACCCCACGTGAAAATCCATACAACACCATGAATTATTCATTTAGAACTTTTGCATGATCAAAATACCCTTCATTGGAAGACAATATTACTCCACTAACCTTTAAGTCGGTGGGCGAATCTCGGAGTGTGGATGGCATCCAACTCATCCACAAATATCCTAACAATGAAAGTGGAACGTTCTAAAAATCAGACTAATGGGCCCCACACGGTAATTCCATAGGGATGAAGAGGGACAAGGATTGCATGGGATCCTGCCACCACCAACCTCAAATGGTGGGAGGACTACATGTGGCCCACCAAGATGTATGTGTTTTATCCACACCGTCTATCATTTTGCCAATTCATTTTAGGCATGAGCCCAAAATTGAAGCATATCCAAACCTGCTTATGGCCATCACTGATGTTTATTTGTCATTTAACACTAAAAAAAAATGATTTTTCCTAAAGCTTAGAAACTAAGCAAAGATCCACCATATTTTTTAAAATAATTTAATAAAAAATTTAAAAAATTACATTAATTCAAATTTCAAGCATGCCACGTAGATGAGCCTTCGTGGGTTTTTTTGTTAGCCATGCAATGCACCCACACGGTTCATCACACGATGCACCCACCGACAGCCTTCATGGTTTATTATACTAATGTATGTAGGGTTCATGAGTCGACGATCCAAACCATTTATTTAATGGGCCTGGACATAGATGGATCATATCTATAAAATCTTCATGATTTTGGGATCCTATCAGTGGCCCACAAAATAATAATTAAATTGGATGGTTCATATTCAAAGGAAAAGTTTTAACTGATTAAAGCGTAAAGGTATTCACATGCCATGAACTTCTCAACAAAAAACAGTTAAGAAAGAAGAAATAATACATGCGCTGATAAAAACCCGGCATCCATCCCATCCAACCAAAAAAGGGCCAAAATTTCTATGGCTGGGATCTTATAATCTGGAGGATGGATTTCCATGGGAGCGCATCCACGTTGATTTCCATAAAATCAACGTTCTGGATTACTGAACCAGCGGCGCACTTTTTACAAACCGAAAACCTAGTAGAATGCCTAATTAATGCCTTTCAATTCCAAATCGGTAGTTTATGTACCAGATCGAGACCGTTCAATTGGTGGACCTTACCGTGGATTGGCCATTTCTTCAAAATTGATCACTCCTGGCAACATTAACCACTGATCAGTGGCCTACTACAGATGGGTGGTTAAAAATGAGAAGGAACGGAAACCTATATTCAATCCCAAGCAATTAGGACCGTCCAATGGCTCTGATCAGGCTCATTTCAGGATTCGGCTCAGCCACTCTGCTACCCATCTCCGCCATCAGCGTTTTATTGTACATGAATTCCAACCGTCCGATAACAGAAGCTGCTAGTTTTAAATCAGTTTATCAAATGGTGGTCCGCACATGAAATGATATCTGTGGTGAGGCTCTGTGGTACCCTCCATGATGATGCATGTGTTTTATCCGTGCGGTCCATCCATTTGTCCAGATCATTTTAGGGCTTGAACCAAAAAATGAGGCAGTTCTAAGTCTCAGATGGACCACACCACAGGAAAACAGCAGTAATTGAATGTCCACCATTAAAAACCTCCTAGGGGCCACTGTAATGTTTATTTGACATCCAACCTGTTGATTAGGTCATATAGACCTGGATGAATGGGAAAAAACAAAGATCAGATTAATCCAAAACTTTTGTGGCCCACAAGAAGTTTTTAATAGCAGGCGTTCAACCAATACTGTTTTCTGTGATGTGGTACACTTGAGATTTAGATCTACCTCATTTTTTGGATCATGCCATCAAATGAACTGGAAATATGGATAGACGGCGTAGATGAAACATATACATCATGGTGAGGCCCACAGAGCACCGACCAGTAGCCAATCCCAGTCCCAAAACGATCTACTTGTTTGTGGGTCCCACACATGGTGGTCCCCGGCCATGCTCCACCGTCCACTCAAGATGGGAAAGCTTTAAATCATCTATTAAACGTTTGATGTGACCAAGAGTAGTGATTAGGCTGAGTAATTTTGACTTTTCAGTGTTTGGAGGCTTTCTAGCCGTCCGATCTTGATCGGACGGTTTTCCATACTTTTAAAATTGTCGATTCTTGATTGGACGGCCATCACATGTAGGCAAGTCTGGAGGGACGCGGATTGGCTAGTGACCCTGCCACTAGCCATTGGGTAGTGGTCGGTGCTCTGTGGGCCTCACCATGTTGTATGTGTTTCATCCACGCCGTCCATCCATATTTCCATATCATTTTATTGTATGAGACGAAAAATGAGGTAGATCCAAATATTAAGTGGACCACATCACAGAAAACAGTGGTGATTGAGCTCTCACCATTAAAAACTTATTGAGGGCATACAAGTTTTCGATCAATCCGATATTTGTTTTTTCCCTTCATCTAGGTCTTTATGACCTAATCAACAGGTTGGATGTCAAATAAACATTATAGGGAACCTACGATATTTTTAATGGTGGATATTCAATCTCTACTGTTTTCCTGTGGTATGGTCTACTTGAAATTTATATCTACCTCATTTTTGGTATCATTCCCTAAAATGAACTGTAAAAATGGATGGACGGCATGGATATGACGGGACCGACAGACCACCGACATCGGTAGGGTCACTAGCCAAACCGCGTCCAGTCTAGAGAGGATGGTGGAATCCAAACGGGCTACTTTCCGTCGGACGTGACTTTTGGGGACGCGGATTGTGTGGTGAGGAGCTCACCACGCTATACGTGGTGTGGATTCTGTGTGGGGCCCAAAGTGAACTGTGTATTTCATCCACTCCATTCATCCCTTTTTAAAGCTCATTTTATAGCACCATCCAAAAAATGAAGCATATCCAGAGCTTAAGTGGACCACACTACAGAATGCAGTAGCGAAAATGACGTCTACTGTTGAAACCTTCCTAGGGCCAAGAGTACTGTTTATTTTCCATCCAACCTGTTCATGAGTTCACACAGACTTGGAAGATAGTAAAATACAAATATCAGCTTGATCCAAAACTTCTGTGGGCCCCAAGAAAATTTCAACGGTAGAGTTCAATTTCCACTGTTTTCTGTGGTATGGTCCACTTCAGCTTTGAATATGCTTCAATTTTTTTATCATGCCCTGAAATGAGCTCGAAAAATGTATGGACGGCGTGGATAAAATACATACATCACGGTGGGCCCCACAGAGAATCTACACCATGCTATAGCGTGAAGAGCTACTCACAGCGCAATCCGCGTCCGACTTTTGGAGAGACGCGGATGGCCTGCGAAAGCTACGTGTGTCGGTGACGAACGGGCGCGTATTGGGTACTTCCCCGCGTGTCCCGAGCTCGAGACAGGCTAGGGCTCTGAGGGCCACCGTAATGTATGGATTGTATCCACACCATCTATGCATTTTTCCATGTCATTTTAGGATATAGCACGAAAAAATTAGGCACATCTAAAGTTTAATTGGGCCACACCACAGCAAGCAGCGGTGCTAATGATTTTTAGCGTTGAAACCTTCCTAGGGCCCACCGTGATGTTTATTTGCCATCCAATCTGTTCATAAGATCATAGAGACCTGGATGAAGTTAAAACACAAATATCAGCTTGATCCAAAACTTCCTGTGGGACCGAAGAAGTTTTCAACGGTCAGCCTTTAATCTTCATTTCATTGTCCAATTGAGTTTGGATCTGCCCCCATTTTTTGGCTCATGATTTGAAATGAGATGGAAAACGGAATGGACGGTGTGGATAAAATCTATACATCACGGTGGCCCTCATAGCCCTAGCCCGTCTCGAGCTCGGGACAGGCGGGGAAGTACCCAATCCCCGCACCCCCCCCCCCCCCCCCCGTGACGAACGGGGATCCAGTGCGACGCCGGATCAGCCAGGTGGATGCTGTCCTGACCGTGAGTCCGACCTCGATGTACGTGTTGTATATCCAAACCATCCATCAGTTTTGCCAACTCTTTTTAGGGCATAGACCTAAAAATGAACAGGTGGACCACACAGTACGGATTGAATTCTCACCATTAAAAACTTCTTGGGCCAAAAAGTTTTAGATCAATGCCCTTCATCCAGGTCTGTGAGCTTATCAAAGGTGATAATATTTCTCATGGTGTAGTCCTCCTATAAGTTCCTGCGCTGGGAACTTAGGTGAGCCCATCTTGATGTTTGTGAGAAATCCGCCCCGTCCAACCGTTTTGTGCCATTATTTTAGGGCTTGAGACAAAAAAAAGAGAAGGATCCAAGACACAAGTGGGCCTAAAATGTAAGGATTGAACGTCCACAGTTGAAATATTTGTGGGGTACAAAAGTTTTGAACCAGGCTAATATTTGTGTTTTCAGTTCATCCCAGTAGGAATGACGTGGACCCCAGGAGGTTTCAACAGTAGGAATTGCCCTACCCACATTTTCCTTTAGTGCGGCCCACTTGAGACTTGGATCCGGCTCATTTTTATTCGCATGTCCTAAAATGAGCTCACAAAACCGATGGACGGTTTGGATTTCTCACAAACATCACAGTGGGCCCCATCTAGGTTCTCAGCACAGGAACATCGAAATCCGCGTCCGGTGTTACCCTTACCCTGTGGGGGCCACCTCGATGAATGAGGTGCATCGAGGTGGGCCCGACGGTCAGGGCCACACCCACCTGGCTGGATCTGGAGTCGCGCCTAATCTGCGTTCGTCGGTGACATGTACTCCATGGAAGGAATTCCGTCCATGTCCCACTGTTCCCTGTGGTGTGGCCCATTGAGGTTTTCGATCGGTCTGATTTTTTCTCGTCCTTACATGAGTTCGTACAAGTGATGGATGGAGTGGATGCCACGCACGTGCATCGAAGTGGGTCCCACAGAGCTTTTATGTTGCACGGTCTCCCTACAACACTAGTACGAAATCCCGTCCCTTTCTTGCGGTGAAAAGGAAACACCACCCGCTCAATCTCCACCATACGTGTGTAGTGTTCAATAATCAGTACTTGTCACCCGGTGGGCCCACCTTGACGTATTTTTTTTTATGTATCCACGCTGTCCATCCGTTTTTCCATATCATTTTAGGGCATTATCCAAAAAATGAAGCACATCCAACTATTAGGTGGGCCATACCATAATAAATAGTGGTGATTGACCGTCCTAACATTAAAAACTACTTAGAGCGCATTTTAATGTTTATGTAGTGTTTATTTACAATCCAATCTGTTGATAAAGTCACATAAGCATAAATGAAGGGAAAAAACAAATATTATCTTGATCCAAAACTTTTATGGCCCCATTAATGGTCAATCACCACTATTTCTTATGGTATGGCCCACCTAATAATTGGATCTGTTTCAATTTTTGTATAATATTCTAAAATTATATGGAAAAAAGGATGGACGGCGCGGATACATAATACATAAGTCAAGCCGCACCGTCTTGGGTGAGCCCGGGGTCTGACACCATCACATATCACTGACCGTTCATTCTGTGGCCTTCAAGTGAATGGTTAAAATCAATACATGATCTTTTTTGAAATTCCTATTTATTTACTCTGCGACTTTGAAAAATTACAAATCTGGCCAGACTCCCATCATATGGCAGTGGACCACCATTTATAAATGGTGGCGATCGACCCACTCCCTGTAGTTATACAGTAATCCAGACCGTACGTCCAAATCTCTGACCCGATTATGAATGTACCGTAACCTCATGATCAGCATTTTACCTTAAACCATCTATTGGATAGCCACCAATTCGACGGTGATGATTTCTCAAATCCTATAGTTTCTGAACAATGCACCATCAAATTGTGCGCCCCACAATTTAGACGGTGTAGATGCATTCTACCCATCAGGCAGGCCATCTACACAGCAAGGCCCACCTCATCAACAGCTCAGATTACCAGACTTCACCATAAAAAAATTCAGCAAAATCTCCATAAGCCTAACTCCCACATATTACTACATGCATGCAACTGCTATGATTATGAACACAATTTCCATTAAAAATCATATATTTTCCATTTCCAAGCTCTACCAACTTACAGTTAGTTAAGAAGCTGGCCATGTCAGGCGGTCCATGCAAGTACAATCCTAATGGCCCAACCGCTTGGCCCATTTGGATGGTGACATGGGCAAAAATTCTGCGACGATCCAATATCTTAGTACAAAATATTCATTTCAATTGAATGTGAACCGCTGACCCACTTCATTTCCGGCGCCGTAATCGGATTATTGCGACCGTCGATCCACATAGCTCATGGATGATGTACTTTCAACCGAATGGATGGTTCACATTCAACTGCCACCAGTTGGACGGATGGCCAAAACTTACAACAATTGGCCATCTTAATCTTAATATGCAACCCATGCACCCCAGATCGGACGATTACAATCACCCCACCAAGCGTCCATATGGGGCCCCACATAGCAACACATACCTGATGGGTGTGCCCACAGCATGCTTCTTCATGTCATCTCGGGCCGGAAAGCTCCATCGGTTCAACTACGAGTGAAGATTCATCGACGAAGTCCATGTACTTCTGAGGCAGCTTCTCAGATGACCGGAATCTGGGTGTCTCAATCTTCTGCGAGGCTTCCCATCTCTCGGCAAGGCCGTCACCTTCCAGCATTCTCACCACCTCAGACATCTTCGGGCGGTGGCAAGGGTGGAACCGCGTGCATAGCAATGCGACCTGGACCATCTCCTCCAATTCCATCTGGTCGAAATCGTTCTTTAGATCTTTATCCACCAGTACATTCAGCTTGTTCTCCTGATGGAGCTTTTTCACCTGTTGAGGAGAGAAGTCAGAAACACTGCGTGATGAAATTTCTTCAGCATGAAAATCCGTCAATGCTGCAGGTGGGGCCCACCTAGTGGAACCACCATGCACATGGACACACATGCGCGATCAATGCCAGATGCCCATGGTGGTGGCTTTCTAGTACAGACCAGAATCCTGTACAAGTGGGGCCCACATTGTAGTGCTCCAAAACATTCATCCAATGGGACCCATGTGGATCCATGACAACACACACACATAGGAGAGTGAGAATTGACCAATGCTGGAGGCTTGTAGTGGTGACATTCTAATACAGACCATTCCCTACAGGTGGGACCCACCTTTTAGCGATCTGAGACATTCATCCAGTGAGCACCACCACATACACACACACACACTGAACAATCGTAGCCATCCATCTGTTGGTCTGCAGATGATAGTTGAAAATAACATTCACCAAATGACCCAATGTAACAGGAAGAAGTGCACCAAAAGGCCTGGCTGTGGATTGTTCAGAGAGTATTTTGGTCCATCTCTCATCCATGGTGGGGCCTTCTAATGAGCAGACCATTGCCTCAAAAGGTGTAAAGCAGGATGCTATATATGACACTTCCATACAGACCTAGACACGAAGTGGGTCACCACATGGATATGCTATGGATATTATTAAACAACTTGCAAGTTTTTTTCCTATTGTATGTTGACTTTCTTGCTGTTTGGAGTAATTGGATGGCTACCAAAGTCCAGGCCCCTTGATTTATAACGCATGTTGCATTGACGTGGTTTCCCAAAAATTCAACTGTCCAGATTGCAGACAGTAGAGATGTCTGGAACCCATCGGCAGCATCGTAGCACTCCTCATTCCAAAAGCAGAACAATGAAGATCTGAAGGGAGAGAATGAATGGATTCTAAAACTGGTCTATTGGGCATTTAAACACAGACAGCTTTTTGCAATGTGGGACCTTCTGGATTAAATGAATGTGATTGAAGCAAACTATAGTGGTCCATTTGAACTACGTATATCTACTCAAAAGAAGTCCAAAAGTAAAAGCTTACCGCATCGAGCATTGCACCTTTCTGGTTAGCCGCCCGTCCGAAATCAAATGCCTTCTGACCCGTAATCAGCTCGAGGAGTAAGATGCCAAAGCCAAAGACATCGGTTTTCTCCGACGATTGGCCAGTCTGTAAATACTCCGGAGCGATATGCCCAACGGTCCCACGCACGGCCGTGGTCACATGTGAATCCTGGTGATCCAACAGCTTCGCCAACCCGAAATCTCCAACGACTGCTTCAAAGTCTTCGTCGAGAAGAATGTTCGCAGCTTTTACGTCTCGATGGATTATTTTTGGGTCGCATTGCTCGTGCAAATACAATAGCCCGCGGGCCGTTCCTAGTGCTATTCTCTTCCGTTTCAGCCAGTCTAAGGCTGGCTTGCCATGAACATGATCTGCTCAAAGAAACCAAAATTTTTTTTTATAAAAAATGTAGTGTTTTAAATACGGATTGAAAATCGGTTTGTGTTACCATATCGGTCACCACCAAAACCGGGTCATATCATCCCATACTGGGCCGTTTTGGGCATTCAGCTCCTCAACGAAACCGAAACAGGTTCGTACCTGGTGATACATAAAGATGCTTTGAACCATGTTTTTAAAAGCAATTGAAGCATGTCCTAGCATCTTTAAATTGCCTCAAGACCCTTTTTTTGGGTGTGACTCAAAAGGGCTACATTACTGTGTTCCTCCACCATTTCAGTTGGCGGAAACTTGTCAGCGATTCGGGGGTATGGCACATGTGGCAGAGATCTGAGCCATTCATCAGGTAAATGTGCATTTTGGACATGTTATCTGCTAAAAACCAGGGTAGTACGCTCATCGAGTGAACCATGCACGTATGTTGGATTTGGACCGTAGTACTTCGGTTTCTAACCACCCATTTTTCTGATACAAGTTTGACCTGACCGATGAATATCCGGGGTCTCTTAACATCCATGAAGCATGTTCTGTTTACCCTACCAAATGAATGGCCCGATCACTGACACATGCTGTGCGCCTGGATCTTTGACATGTTTTCTGCCCCTCATGTGAGGGTCCCCTCGCCAAATCATGGCTCCTTTCTAAATGGCAGAGACCCTCCACAACACGCCACACACCTGCATGAATCCAGACCATCAATTGCAGGCCCCAATGAGAGCAGCTTTTACCAAAAAACAGCAGTCATGTAGACAATCCTAACCATCAGACTGGTGACCATCAAATGGGCAGTTAAAAACGAAAATGGTCCAAGTGTTTATATTCAACCACTCATATTAGATGAATAAGATTATCTGGTTGGTTTGATTTTTTAGCAAGGCTTCAGCCATTTTGGGGCCCTCGATTTGGACAGTATGGATTGGCGAGTATGTTTGCCACATGTATAACAGATGAATAACCACTACTTAAGAAATGGTGCAAGACAGTCTCCCAGCCCCTCAGAGCAAATTATCTACAACAGGAGTCGCATAACCAATGTTGTACCCCAGCGAAATAGCTTCCGAAACAACATCAACATGGTGCACGTTGTACACTATTTTCAAGCATTTGACAAAAGTGTAGAGAAAAATATCATATTTCAGAGTTGGGCTGCATTTGGATGCTCGATCGAATTCCAATATTTCAAGTCAATTCAATAAAAAGGGAAATGGTGGAAGTGGGGCTGGTTGCATTTAATTCATAATGGAGTAGCTCCCAAATTGCATGTTCCAAATCTAAATTGAAACGTGTGCACATGCAATGAGGGGTTGGTCATCATCTTGAATTTAAACGGTTCCAACTCCATTATGGACAATTCCCAAACACTTGGGTGCGTTTGGTTGTACCAAATATCATGAAATTTCATGATTAATGTCTAATTTGGTGAAACTTTTTCATAATATTTCATGAAAAAAAGTGCACAACCAAACACACCCTTAAGTATTGCAATTCAATTCAGTTGAGCGTCCAAACACGCCCTAATCTTCTACACTCGATATGTCAGTACCCGTGTTTTCAAAGTTATGTCAAAATAGAAAGGTACCAAGCTGGCTCACCCCGTAACCGAGAAGCAACACTTCCGTTTGGCATGTAAGGGTAGACAAGGAGCCTCTCGTTCTCCGTCATGCAGAACCCATAAAGCCGGAGGAGATTCCGATGAACAGCCAGGCTAATCAGCTCGACTTCTGTCTGGAATTGAACTTCGCCGCTTGCAGCGTTATAATCTTTCAGCCTTTTAACGGCCACTAACGTACCATCTTGCAAGCAGCCCTTGTACACTATCCCAAATCCTCCCGTCCCCAATATATTTTTCGGATTGAAATGATCAGTGGCGGCACGAAGTTCCTTGAATGAAAACCTCTTCAGATGACCCAAACACACCTCTGGATCATATTGATCTGTCAGGAACATGCAAGTCAGAAAAGTCAACAGAAAATGCAACGTGATGAGAAAGTAAATCCTAGTAGAGCTTTTGTAAACACAAACTTCTACACATGGGCACATGTGCCAACTTGGCCCGTGCATGCACATTTGAGCTGACCATAAGGTGGCCCAACCATGCACCCACCCCAAAAAATCTGGCCAGTCAACTCATCAGTGGGAC
The DNA here is from genome assembly GCA_003013855.2 of Liriodendron chinense. Classification (NCBI taxonomy): domain Eukaryota; kingdom Viridiplantae; phylum Streptophyta; class Magnoliopsida; order Magnoliales; family Magnoliaceae; genus Liriodendron; species Liriodendron chinense. The sequence goes on from PVNU02002217.1 coordinate 78,603, forward strand.
CACACATGTATGTCAACAATTGATTGTTCACAAAAAGAAAAATGCCGATACTCAATCAGCATTTAACATTCACATGTGGAGTAAGGGAATCTGCATGGTCAGTCCCACCCAGTGCATGGCTCAGATTGACCCACACCACATAGATTGTAGAGTTCCTTGGCAGTTGGGCTTGGAAAAACTTCTCATCATGCACAAAGTGGAACTTCAGATAAATACCAAAGCTCGATGCAAACCAAAAGGCAAAAGATGGCAGTTAAGATTGTAAAATGAAGTATAGTCGAAGTATAAAAAGAAGAATTGCAGGATCCTCAATGCAAGGGGTGGCAGTGGGTCGGATTTGGGTTGGGTCAAAGTCAGCATGAGATTGACCCATTTACTAAACAGGCCAAGAATTCCAGCCTCACTTGGGTTTAACAACGGAACATGGGGAGGCATGTATCTATACTTGTCGTCTATTACTTTCGTTCGGGTTTTGGGTCAGTTTGGGTTGCATCATTTTTTTTTTGAAACTGTGATGAAATTTCATTAAAAGAAAAGGAACGGCTGCAGCCAAAAACACAAAAACCTTAAGGAAAAATACAAATGTACAAAAATACCCCAGAACAAAACCCACAACCGCAGCAAACCTCCAATCCTACAAACAAAAGACAGAAATATAAACTCCCTCCCAATCTTAAACAAATAAATTTAAACTCCCACCTAATCTTAAACAAATAAATTTAAACTCCCACCTAGTCTTTAACAAATAAAGAGGCTCTTCTAAAGACCTCTAAAACCTCTTTCTTCTTGTCTCTAAAACACCTGTTATTTCTTTCCCACCATAGGGCCCACAAAATCGCTAGTAAACTTAATCTCCATCTCCTTTTATCCGTATGAAAGAACCCCCCACCTTTTATCCGTTTGGGTTGCATCATCTAGCCCAGCCCATTGATAAGCTATATGGGTGCATTGACATGGGTAGGTTTAACCTGAGCTTGACCCATTACCTAAATGAACCACATTTCTTCTTGACCTGAGCCCAATCCACAACCCATTTAACTTGCATCAAACTGCCTCATAAGCAGGCTAGGCCACTTGACCCACAGGCTGACCCAACCCATTGCCACCTCTACGCAAGGATATGTTCACAGGGATTTCAGCTTACAAGTGGCTCATTGTTGAGTGATCTCAACCATTGGTCTGTTAGGCCACACGATGCATAGCCCATGACTTAAAAATCTCCTCGATGGGACAATCCTCCCTTCAATGTGTGACCAGAAATAGACATTTAAGAAAAGAAATACAACACTATTCCACATTCAAGTTCAGCTGAAAAATCCCAAGGTTGATGGATAGGATTTCCCAGTCTAGGAGATTTTTGGGGTGTGGTCCTTGCACAGAGGAGGGTCACATCAGACCAACAGGCTGGGTTACTCAAACCATGGGCCCCATTTGTACAAACTGAAACACGAGTATCTTGTCCATATACTTGGGTCAAGGTCTCTAATTCCTGTGATATACAAATACCAACCATTGACATCGAAGAAAATCTGTTGATTGTGTCTGTGCCGCCACCAAAGAAGCAACCCAAGAGCAACGATCGCTACAAAAGCAGAACTGAGGCTTGCGCCAAATGCAATAGCTACCCTGCGGCTTTTCATTCCTCCAGATTGTGACTGAGCTGCAAAAGCGAAGATGGAAATGCTTAGAAATAGCAATGGAATGGACAAGTCGAAGTAAGAAAATTACTGACTTCCATAGTACAAGTCTCAAACATGCATGATGATCAAGACCATTTATATGGAGGACCACCACGTGGGTTGGCCATAGGCAAAAGAACAGTTAAAGAAATTAACTGGTTGGACAATTCAAACCACACGGTTACTGTTAGTTTCCTATTTCAGGGCATTTAAGGAGCCACAAGTCCAATCACATGCTTTTTGGACTATGGTCTATCCATGTGATGAACATGAAATTAACGATCACAGTCACAGTAAGAGGTGTGGCATGTAGATGCATAGATGTTTTGGGTGCACTTCATGAAACTCCATGAGCCTCGTGCGATCATAACAGTTCCTGAAAGATTTTAAAATCACCTTTAAAAGCATCTGGTGGGTACGAAAGTTGTTCCAAAGACATGGCAGGACAGTTGTTTTCAGAACTTGGCCCACAAATCAGAGGATTCCCAATAATGCTGTAAAAAAAAATAGGAAGCTTGAATAATCAAGCAGTATAAAGAAGCACTGCAAGCATTGAAAGGGAAAACAATGAAGACGAAGAAGAAGAAGATACTTGAAAGTTCTAGCTGAAATTTTTGGCAAGGAACCGCTCAGATTGTTGTAAGAAAGATCTCTGCAAACAGTTAAATTTGAAAAGTAAGAAACCCATAAGCTCATTAGATAATTGGATGAAACAATCAAATTCATGGATCTTCCTAGATAAAAGATGAAAATAAAAGGAGGGATGGATGCATAGCATTGGATGAGTCCAGTCCTTACAAGCGGGGCCCATGGTTTGTTGATCTTAGAATGTTGAAATAATTGATCCTGTTGCAAGGGATGCCCTAAAAATCTTCCAGACTGGAAGATCCATCCAAGCAATCTTTAGGACTGTTTGCGTGATAGGGACTTACCATTCAAGATGGCATACTGTTATTCTACTTTCACTGGAAAATAGGGCCTGAAAAACAGGATGCTCCTATCATTGTCCCTGGAAATGATTTTGTGAGGGGGGATTTGACTGCCAAAATCTGCACACCTGCTTGGGATCCAAACCACCTGTTAGATGCACCATGTCATGAAACGGATATGGTTCATTCAACCATATCCGTTTCATGTGGGGCATTCAGTTGGAGAAATATGGACCGTAGGTTGAGTTTCCTGACTGGCACTAACAACTAAACGACGCCTGTCAGGCAAAAAGCAAGAAAAATGGTTTTTGAATGGCAGCCAAACAGGCCCTTATGGCTGTAGACTTTGATTAACTTTCTATTTGTAGGCCACTGATTGAAGGGTTATCATCCTTCACTCTGTAATGTCTTTAGAGCAACTCCAATTCATGATGGGGCCCATCATATCAGCAGTATGGATCACTGGACCATGGACTTGTTGAATGGACTAGATGCACTACAACAATATGCACATCTTTATGCATGTGGACTCTGTCATTCATCATAAAAGAATGGGTTAAAGATATGGAGACATACAGGAGAGTGAGACCTTTGATGTCGGACAGAGATTCAGGCAAGGGTCCAGAAAGGCTGTTGTTATTCAGTCGCCTGACTTGCTCATAAGAAAAAGCAAAAGAACAGCGCCAGTTAGTTTTAGTCCTCGGCAAAAAGTAACAATAAAACACCAAACCAAGAGAGAGTCTCTAAGGGTGTGTTTGCTTGCACCAGATGTCATGAAGTTTCATGATTAATCAATCTAATTTGCTGCAGAGTATCATGAAATTTCATTATATTTGGTGCAACCAAACGCACCCAAGAAAAGCAAAGAAAAGAAATTGCTCCTTTCAAACAGTGACTGGATTTCTAAAGAAAAGAAAAGAAATTGCTCCTTTCAAACAGCGACTGGATTTCTAATTGTGGATTCACAACTGAAATAAATTGCAATAACTAGTCCAGGTGAGTGGAAATGACCAAACTGCAATTCCGTTTCCTGATGTTCATAACGGGAGACCAGGCTCCAACTTGTAATCAGATTACTTTCAAGTTGCACTTGAAAGGAATGTAAGGAGCATGTTGGGGGTGCAAGGATTCTGTTTGGATTCCATGGATAACATAATGATTACCCAATGATAATTTCCATGGTCACCGTAGAAAATAAGATTCCAGAAATGGGGTGTCTTTTTGGATAGCAAATCGAATCTTCAAATTCATCATACGAGAGTCGCCTTGTTTCCCATGCCAGGGAATTCTGACCATGGATGAAAATAATGTTTACTGTGTGGAATCCACATAGCCAATCAGCCCAACTGTCTTGTCAGTGGAAAACAATTTCCATTTCTGCATCGATTCCGTGTATCCAAATACACCCTAATTGCAATTTCAAGGCTACTTCCTCATTATGATCTCGAGAAATCGTCCGTATGATTTGATCATTTCCTCCCAATTGAACAGTACATTCACAACTCAGTTCACTTGTGCATACAAATGCATCATTGAAGAGCAACATATTTGTAGCAAATTCAATTCCTGTTGGACTTTGTCTATGGAATTCAAAACATATTGAAGTCATCAAATCTTACAGATAGTTCAGGTTCTTCAGGTTACCCAACGAACTGGGTATTCCACCACTGAACCAATTGTTTGAGAGATCAAGCGTTTGGAGCTTCTCCAGCATTCCAATATCAGCAGGAATAGGACCCAAAATGTCATTATTCTGCAGCAACCTATAGAGAAAAAAAAAATGCATACCATCTTCTCCATAAATCTACTAGTTTAGCATCCTCAATTACACATTTGTGATTGGAGTTGTGGTTCTAAATTTTCATTCATCATAAGAAAATGAGAGAGTTTTCCGATCTTACATTGCTAAATCTGGTTATTTGGCTTCTAACTTGTAAATCTACAATTTACAAGCCTTGAAGTTGGTTGATATATAAAAAACAAAAAAGGCCTTGAATTTGCATCGCAAAGATTAGGGCATGTTTTGTATGTTGGAGCACGAATCCTCTGCTGGCCAAATGAGAATGGGACAATGACAGGTTCGACCACTCATCGTTGCATTCTCATGTTGAGGAGTATTTCGCTTCTGCGAAATATGCATTGGCCCATGCCAGATTCCATTCCATTCTCATTCTGGGGTACACCCAAACAGGCCCTTGAAAGTGTGACGGGGTTCTGCTACTGAAAAGAGAAAAAGGATAGAGAGGCTGTTTCGACTTACACAGATTGTAGATTACTGAGGTTCCCAATCCCTGGAGATAAGGTTCCAGACAAGTTCTGGCTAGGCAGCCCTCTGCAAAAGAAATCAAGAAAATTAGTAAAATTCAAAGCAGAAAAAGTTGGACGATGGCGTTTCCCCCCCTCCATAAATCAGATTTTAAAAGGCTACTAAGAGAGGAGGATATCTCAGTAACTTACAAGGCAGAGACAGAGCCATCAGCAGAGCAGGTAACCATCCTCCATCCACAAGGATCCACCGAGTTCATATCCCAGTTCTCCAACACATTGTATGGGTCATGCAGATTACTTTTTATAGCCATCAAAGCTACAACTGCATTAGGCATTATGCAGAAAACCAGAAAGGAGTTAGAGGTGAATAGCAATTTAGGAATGCTGTCATCTACGCACGCCAAACAACTGTGGGATATCCAGGTGGGCCCATGGAGAATGTGCATTGTGCAGAAAACCGGGTGGATCCATTCATCAAGTGTCCTACTAGTATGAGAAATTTGACATTGGAAAGGTTAGCCAATAGTCCACATTCGACACGCATGTGGGGCTCAATGATGAGAGGACTGGCCCGATTTTAAGGTTATCGAGTATTCGCTGCCAGGCCCACCTGATGAATAGACTGGATGTCACACTAATTGAGTACAGAGCTTGTACTTGGTGTCTACAATTAGTATTCCGCATAGAAACTAATCATCAAACCAAAACAAAATCTAAATCTAGAATTCATTCCGAGTTCCAGATGCTGTGTTGCAACTTGCACGGGCTTGCCTGGACAGTATGCTCCAGGCAACAACTGTCCACAAAATCCCCTTTGTGAGTAGTCGGCAATGATTGTGCAACGGTGCCATGTGGGGACTGACCATGTTGGCATGTGAATCTGTGTTGGTAATCATGTATCAGTAGATTTCCTGTTCTTTGACCACCCAACCACCCAAGCATGACACTTCGTGTCTGTGGGTGTTTCATGCTTAGGGCTGTTTGGAAAGCTGGAAAATGGTTGGAAATGAAATTGGTTTCCATGGTTATGGTGTTTTCTGCTGTTTGTATACAAAAAATAAATAATAAAAAAAAAGGTAGCTGTGGAAACCGATTGTCGCTGTTACATTTTCCTCAGAAAATGAGTGAATTCATGTCTCCCCAAAAACCTAATCCACGGGCATTTTCTCTTTTTATTGGACACCAACTTACTACTAAGAGCTCTTTTTGGTTTTCTGCACTAAATAAAAAAAGACCCAAAGGAAAAACATATCAATATCCACAGAAAATTTAGTTGCAAAACAGGCAGTAGGTTGTGAATTCTATTCAACGGTTTTCCTCAGTTTTTTATTTATCACATTTTGGGTTCTTCCTATCCAAACAAGAGTGGTTTGCCTGGAAATTGTTGCTCCACAGACTAATTTGGCAGCTTGTGCTTTGGGGTGTACATGTAATATTTTGAGCTGTGGGGTTGACCTTGGGTGTGGGTCCATGTTGGTATGCAAGCCTCCACCATCGCTGGTTCCAAGAGCCAGGATAAAAGAGGAAGGTCAATTGCAGGCGGACAGCTGATCCTCGAACTTATGCCAATCTACCATTTAGAAATGAACACCAAATTAAGGGCCTGTTTGGACACACTTCCGCAAAGGGTTTTCCACGCCTGCTTTTTCAGTCAATTGAACAAAAACCAATCTAATTGGTTTTCATCAAGTTGGCATTAACGCCCATTTTGTCATGTGGGGGATGAGATGGGGTTTTCAAAAGTGCATCCAAACACACAATGTAGGCCTTTCAAAAAGAAAACACACAATGTAGACTGGGGTTTGGCTCAAAACCCTGTTTAAGTGTCAAACATCCCTTTCGATGATGAGTCCGATGATGGTGATTGTCAGACTGTCTAAAGCGTGATAAAATATTAAGGGGTCGTTTGGAAGCCTGTATGTTTTTAAGTTGCAAGTGACTTTCAGCTGTAAGTCACTTACAGGGAAGTAACTTCTCAACCCCCAGTCCAGTTAAAGGGACTTACAGGTGAATTTCATCCCCCCCAGAACCACCTGTAAGTGACTTACCTGTAGTCACTTCCTACGTAAAGAACTTACAGTCATCAAAACAACAGTTCATCGAAGAAAAAGCATTGAATTTCCATCAAATCATCAAACAACAGCAGCTAGAAAAGAAAAACATTGAATTTCCATCAAATCAAGAACACCAAAAAAAATCAATAAAAATAGAGAGTACCTGCATAACCATGAAATTCTTTTAGAGTAACAAAAATCACATTTCCTTTAATAAGCAAACAGATAATTCATGAAGAGAAGGAAAACAGAACAAGAGAACCAACTGACCTTCGTAGTTTATTCCAGAAGGAGAAAGGCTTGCATTGGAGCTCTCCATCCATACCAAAATCAGTAAACTCACTTCCCAAAACAGGAAATCTCTCCTTTCCATACTCTCTTCTACTCCAAAAACGTCCGCACACTCTTCTCACTGTCACAGACAATGTACCAGAACCAACATAGCCCAAAACCCAGCAATTTACGCATGAAATTCCATACCCAAAACCAACATGAACACTTAAAATAAATAAATAAACTTATTGGAACAAAAGCAAGAGCCCAGATGAGAAACAATTGCAACACAACAAGAAAACCTCCCAATGAAATTCTCACCCCAAAACCACCATTTTCATGAGAACTAGAACAAAAGAGATGACTTTTTAATTTCTTCTTTCAAAAAAATCAATCAAAAACCACTCACAGCAAAAACCCAGATGCCAAAGAAACTGAAATTCCACCCCCATTAGACCACCATTTCACCATAAAAATCCAAATGCCAAATTCAATCCGCCAAGCGATCAAAGATTCAAATTTCCCACCTTTTTTCCATTCAAAATCCTCCCAAGAACAAAACCCAGATGCCAGAAACTTGAAATCCCATCCCACAAAACCACAAAAATCCCACCTTTATCATACAAGCACCCTCAAATCCTCCCAAAAACAAAACCCAAAATGCCAAATTCAATCCTCCAAGCAATCAAAACTCCCAACTTTTTTTCCATTCAAAATCCTCCCAAGAACAAAACCCAGATGCCAAAAACTTGAAATCTCACCATTATCATCCAAACACCCTCAAAATCCTCCCAAAAACAAAACCCAAATGCCAAAACTAATAAAACCCTCACCAAGAAAAGAAGAATCACTTCTTTTCATCACATTTCAATCAAACTCCACCAACTCCCAACCATTCACTCCAAAAAATGAAAAATAAAGAAAAAACAGGCTTTTCTCGAGAACATGCTCCAATCACTCTCAAGTTGTAAAATTCTCAAGTTGTAAAATCCTAGAGATTCGGGAATGATTCTTGTAATCTTTTATAGACACTTTCATCCAATCCCCACAAATTCCATGTGGTTGTGCTGTTGCTGCTCTTGGCTTTTATCCCCTGTTTGGTTATTCTCCTCCAACTCCTTTGATTCTACTCCCATCCGTTCAAATCCCCAAACACAAGCACAAATTACATACACGCCAGCACGCAAAAAAAGCCAATGCAAAAAAGCCAATGCAAAAGGCCAAACAAGACACTGATACAGAGGAAGAAAGACAGAGAGTAGAATAATTAAAACTTTAAAAAAAAAATAGTATTATAAAGGAAAACGGAGGTGGTCCTCAGGAGTACCTGAAAATTGTACTCCATTGGGCTTGTTTCTGGATGTGGGGCCGCCGCTTTGGTTGGACTTGGACTGACCCGAGGTCCCGACCCTTGTTTTCCCGGGCACTGCTTCGGTGGATTCCCGGACCACCTAGGGGTAGGAACCCTGACTCTGTGACTCAGAGTGATATATGTGCCATAAATCCACACCGTCCAACCATTTTGAAAGCTCGTTTTAGGGCATGATTCCAAAAATGAAGCTGACCCAAATCTTAGGTGGACCACTCTACAGGAAACAGTCTTGATTGAATCCCAACCATTAAAATCATCATGGATTCCTCCAAAATGTTTATTTACCATCCAACCTGTTGATAAGGTCACAAAGACCTAGAATAAGAAATCACATAAATATCACCTTCATCCAAAGCTTTTGCTGTGACCAACAAGAAGTTGTTAATGTCAATTACCACCATTTCATATACTATGAGTCTATGATCCCAAAAATGAAACTGACCAAAATCTTGTCTTAAAATGAGCTTGCCAAATAGTTAGATAAGTAGATTTCTCACAAACATCACAGTAAGCCCCACCTAGCTACCTAGCATGGAAACTTTTAAGAAAGACTTTCATCATTTTCCAGCATCATTTTAAATTTTAGTGAAATATAAATAAATTATTATGTCCGCCTGCTAGCCCAATCGAAAGATGCCTTAGGCATTTCAACAGCAAGTCTAACCTACATCCTGTCAAACTTAAAAGATTGGGTTTGAAAGATCATTTTAGGGCATAATCCCATAAATGAAGCAAATCCAAATCTTTGGCAGACCACTACATGAAAAAGTAATAATTGAATCCCCACCATTAAAAACTTCACGGGCCACTGGAATGTTTATTTTCCATCCAACATGTTGAAAAGGTCACAAAGACCTTGATGAAGAAACCCAAAAAATACCAGCTTGATCCAAAACTTTTTTTTGGCCCACGATGAGTTTTTAATGCTTGAATACACTGTTTATTGTATTATGGTTCACCTGAGATTTGGATCTACTTAAGTTTTTGGATCAAGCTCTAAAATGTGTTTTCAAAATGGATGGACAGTGTGGATGTAAGACACACACACCAAGCATTAGAATCCACGGTCAGGGATCCACCCACCTCGATGGATCCGGGGATCCACTGAAGCCGCGCCCAACATCACACCACCTGTAAGTTGACGTGTACATGCATGTGGATTGTCACACCCTGCCAGACCATCAACGTCGTTGATTTAAAGCTGGGCCCCACTATGCTAGCTTGATTTGACCGTGTGGGGCATTGAACAGTGACTACGATTGGTTGTGGACCTGGGCCTGGGTCCCACCTTGCCTGGAATTTTGGCGAAAAAATGTGCGACGTCTGGCTGAAAAATGCACGGTCTGAATGTATACCATTGGCCTTTTTCGCTTTAATGGACGGTTAAGATTGTATTAACGTAGTCCCCTGAACGGTTAAAACATATACATCACGGTGGGCCCCACATAGCCCCGGACAGGACAGTCCGTCTCTAGCCAGGTACGGCGTCCATATTTTCTGCTTTCCTGAGATATGTAAGGAGTACGATATCAGGTGGTCCTGAGGACTATGCCACTCATCCTAAAGTTTTTTTTTTTTCTAACAATATAGACCGTTCAAACCTCGTGGCCCACTGTTGATTATCACAACTCTATGAAAGCACTGAAACAATGATCATAACCGTCCAATTTTCGTCCATAGAGAGGACTATCAGAACGGCAATAGCTCAATTGTCCGGTCTCAATCTGATATTTTAGCGTGCCCAATTTCATCTGGGCCCAAAAATTGGACGGTTCAGGTTGATGTGATGTATGCCAAGTGTTTAATAACTGCATGCATGCGTATGGATGGCCATAATCCGCCAGAGTATCAATGTTTTTTCTCGTCTTTTCATGGTTTGGTTGATTGGACTGAAAGTCTCAAGATGGTGGGTATGATCAGAAACAACACATGAAGTGTGAAAAGAGAAATGCAGAGCTCGCTCGAGTGGCTTGAACTTATCTGACACTCGTCTCTCACACGTAGAACATTGGCACACATGTGAAAGATCCAAGCCTTCCATTATGCTTGTCCTAATAATTAATTTCTGAAGATATAGAATTTTGACCATTTATCTCTTATGGTTAGCCACAAAATCTAAGTTAAATATAGACCGTTAATCAATACTCTGGTCCGTACGACTCTTTGCATACACGCTTGTAGACAATACAATAAGACTAGTCAAAACTTAAAGGTATGTACGTGATCGAAGGGGGCCCGTCCAAATCAACGGTTTGATTCATACACGTGTGCTTTGTTTTATACGTGCGAAAGGAAAATGAAACGAATGTGCAATCTACACTTCCCGCGCGAGGAAAAGGAAGTTTTTTTTTTTATTCTGGAACAGTGATTGAGGGAGCAAGTTCCTGTGGTCGGAAGCTATGTGGAGCCCACATAAATACCTGTGAGAAATCCAATCCGTCCATCAGTTTCGAAAGCTCACAATAGGATAGGAATACAAAAATCAAGAAAATATGAAACTCATGTGGACCACTCCTCAGAAAACAGAGGGGATTGAACGTTCTCCATTGCAAAATTCGTGGGGCCCACAGAACTTTTTGGATGGGGATGATATTTGTGTCTAGAGTTTATCCCAGTGTTAATATCCTTATGGATTGCATATAAACATCATGATTGGCAGCAGGAAGGTTTCAACGGTGCAGGTTTCTAAATGTTTCCTGTAGCGTGGCCCACATGAGTTTTGCATATGCCTTGTTTGTGGACTTCTTTACTATCGTGAGATTTAGTTAGAAACTGATGGACGGAGTGGATTTCTCACGAACATCTCTGTGGGCCCCACATAGCTTCCGACCATAGCAACTTCCCATGCCCGGCGGGCAGAGGCAATTCGTGTCCGCCCGTCATGGGAGGAGCGGAACACGTGTCAGATATTAGTCCGTATGTTTCACCTGCCATGAATCCGGACCGTTCATCAGGTAGCACGGATGTTTGTAAACTCGTCATGTGATCCACACATGCATGTTGACCAAAAATCTGACCTAATAGCTTTCAAACTTGGGCACAAGTTGCAGCCCAAATGCGCGGAGGTACGCTCCAAATAGTTTTGTGTGCCCAACCAATCGAAGGTTTGTAGAAGGCTCCAACCGGTGGCCAGTGAGGTAGCAAGGTCAAATTTCTCCCTAAACTATTTCTCATGTTGGGCAATCGGTCGGCTGATTGGTCAAGCGCTAACGCAGCTTTCTTACATAGTACGTAGTAGTGCGTAAGATGTTGCTAATTTCGGACTTTTGCCTGTTCAGAGAGTTGTAATCTGTGTTTAGCAATATTCCTAAGGTGTTTAAGGTTTTCTCTGTTTTTCCTTGTTTGTGAGCTGTCAATCTCTGTAATATTCTATTTATTCATAGTAGATCACTTTATGCCGTAGTTTTTTACTCGTTGAGGGTTTTTTCCACGTAAAATCGGATTCTCTTGTGGTGAATGCTTGTGTGTGATTGATTACATTATGTTTCTCGTTTGATCTCGCGTTGCTCCGTGCGTTTCGACGTTCTGCTTCCACTGTAGGTTTTCCCAACAAGTGGTATCGGAGCTAAAGTTGGAGTGGAATAGATTCAAATCTGAAACGAGAATATGGGATCGAGTGCAAGGATCGAGTTAGAGAAGTTCTCTGGGAAAAATAACTTTGAGCTATGGAAGGTGAAGGTTGAATCCTTCCTGGTTCATCAAGGGCTTGATGAAGTTATTGGAAAACAACCCAAGGTTATGAAAGATGATGAGTGGACGAGGCTCGACAAGAAGGCCAAAACCTCAATCCTGTTAAACCTTACGGATGATGTTTTCTATCATGTCATGAAGGAGAAGACTGCGGCTGAAACGATAGTGAAGCTAGAGAAGGTTTATGCCAAGAAGTCTCTAGAGAATCGCATGTACGTGTTGATGTAGTTGTTCACATTGAGGATAGCTAAGGGAACGGAAGTGGAGGACCACTTGAGCATGTTCAATAGGCTGGTTTGCAAATTGGTGGAGATTGATGAACCGATTAAGGATGAGTATCAAGCATGCATCCTGTTGAATTCTCTTCTAAATTCATATGAGTCGTTCAGGGACTCTGTGTGCGCAGGGAGGGAAACCATAAACGTCGAGACCGTTATCTCAGCCCTCCAGTCGAAGGCAATGAGAAAGAAAAGCGTTGATGTGGCTTCCCGTTATTCCTCAAAGGCATTGGTTATGAGGGGAAGAAGTTCTGAGCATGGAAGATACTCGAAATTAGAATCTGGGGCCAAGGGCAAAGGTAAGGCTAAGGTGAAGTGCTGGAATTGTGGCCAGGAAGGTCACATGAGAGGGGATTGTCAGAATCCCGGGTTGAAGCAAGAGAGGTATGGAAATTCTTTTGGAGATGGAGCCAATACTGTAGAGGACGGTGACGATCTATGTGAAGTTCTGACTGTATCTGGTAAGGAATCTCACGGTAGTGAGTGGATCCTGGATTCAGGGGCTTCATGTCACGTATGTCCTAACCTGAATTCATTCACGACATACAGGGAGTATGGTGGTGAATCGGTGTTTGTGGGCGATGGATTCGCTCATAAGGTTGTGGGTATTGGTACAGTGCGCATCAAGATATTCGATGAGATCGAACGAGTCCTGGAAGATGTGAAGCACGTCCCCAAAATGAAGATGTATGTGATTTCTCTTGGTGCACTCGAGGCGAATAGGTGCGTGTTAATCGGCCGCGATCATTATTGTGAAGTGATGAAAGGGGCACTCGTGTGTATGAAGGCACGAAAGTGTGGCCATCTTTACATGTTGATTGGGAGTACAATTCCTGGTGGAGCTGCGGGTAAGGCAGCGAGATCCACGGTTGCTCGTATGTGGCAAGTGCCCAAGGGCCACATGAGAAGAGCGGTAAAGGGCGTGAATTTGTAAGGTTAGAGTCGATAGTGGCACGAGAAGCGGTGGAGCTATGATTGAAGATGAGATGAAGTTGCGAGGATGGTGTTGATTCGTCGTTTGAAGCCTTAGTGGAGATTGTTGGAGAGCCTTCAAACCTGTGCACGGATTGAGTACTCAGACTTGTCGAGCGACCGATCTGCGAGTTACAGCCCAGATGCACAGAAGGACGCTGACAGTTTTGTGTGCCCAGACCGGTCGGTTGATCGGTTTATAGAGGGCTCCAACCGGTTGGCAGTGAGGCAACAAGGTCGAATTTCTCCCTGGACTGTTTCTCATGTTGGGCGACCGGTCTGCTGACTAGTCGAGCGCCAATGTGGCTTTCTTGCGCAGCACGTAGCAATGCGTAAGATGTTGCTAATTTCGGACTTTTGCCTGTTTAAAGAGTTGTAATCCGTGTTTAGCGATAATCCTAAAGTGTCCAAGGCTTCTTAATCGTGTTAGGAAGATGGGAGAGGTGTGTGAGAGAGATAACTTGGGGTTTTCTCTGTTTTTCCTTGCTTGTGGGTTGTCAATCTCTGTAATCTTCTGTTTATTCACAGCAGATTGCTTTGTGTCATGATTTTTTTATTCATTGAGAAATTTTTCTACGTAAAATCGGATTCTCTTGTGGTGAATGCTTGTGTGTGATTGATTTCATTGTGTTTCTCGCATTGCTTTGCGCGTTTCGGCGTTTCGCTTCCGCTACCGATTTTACCGACAAATAACACCAAAGTTGCTTTTGGTTCATGGATTTTCATAGACTTCCCTATCTGATGAATGGACCAGATATCTTACACGTGTTACGCATTCACGGATCTCTGACACGTATTCTACCACCTCACGTGAGGGGCCACGCACCGGATCACGATCTTTTTTATCTCTTTTTTGACAGGTCACGTGCATGATTTGTCCAGGACTGGTTGCCTTTTGGGGACTGAAAAGCTTTTAAAAAAAAGAAACATTAATACTCTGGCAGCGTATGGTTGTCCATATGCATGCGCACAACCATACCCCCACATTCTAAACTGTTCAGATAGTGGGCCCCACATCTGATATATCACATGGAAAAGATGACACTGAAAGGATGGTCCTAGTTGTCCAATTTTATGTCCGTACATCAACGGATGAGTAGAAATAATTTACCGTCCAGATTGAGAATGTCTGTAAATCAGATTTTAAAATTACGAAATCAATGAGATTCTGGGCATGTGGCCCATGTACAGTGGGGCCCACGATCGGGACAGTTTGGATTGAGGTACTTGTGTTTCATGTGTACAATGACATGGAATGGTCATATTCAACCAACGGATCAGATCCTCTTAAAAAATAGAGGCGTACTGTTAGCTTTTTGAAATAGATGTGTCCAAATTTAGATATGAGATCATTGATCTGAACCGTTTATTACGATGATGCACGTAGCACATAGAACAAAAGTCATTGGATGATTAGGGCACAGATGTATCATTGATGTCACCAAGTTTTGTGGGGCCCACCATGCTGTAGAATGGGGAAAAGTAAAAAAAGGCAGATCCAAAACTCAGGTGGACCACATCATATAAAACAGTGGGATAGGGGCCCAGTAAGTTTTCAAGGGTAGGCTATTCAATCTCCATTGCTTTTTGTAGCGTGGTCCACTTAAGCTTTAGATTTGCTTAGTTTTATGACACATGACCTAAAATTATCTTACAAAATGGACAGACGGTGTGGATATAACACATACATCATGGTGTGGCTCACGGAACTTGTTGACATCAACACATTAATGAGGTTGATGTTGAGGTTGGTGGTGTGGCACACCACACAGTCCAATGTGAATGTAGGTCATTTGATGAGTGTGAATGCTCCAAGCATTTTGTGTTGCATGTCCACTGTGCACACTACCTGGTGGGCATCCTGGATTTCTGACACGTGTTCTACTCTCTCACATAGGTGGGCCATTGAATCATGACCCAACTGTAGTGCATAGGATTTCTAAGTGCCTGTGTATTAAGTGTCATGCCCAGGCAGAGTATCAATCGTTTTTACACATGCCCACCACACTCATGGGCACTCGATGCCATGATTTCAATGTTAAAACAATGAAGGTCCACCACTGAAACATGGAGCCAGACCATCAAAGTATCAAATAACTCCTTTGAATGAAGAGAGATTGTGTCACCAATATCATAATGTATGAGTTTTATCCGTACGGTCCATCCATTTCGCTGTGGCATTTTATGGAATAGGATGAAAAGTTAGGGATATCCAAAGCTTAAGTGAACCACACCATAGGAAACAATGGCTGTGGAAACTTTCCGAAGACCCACCATAATATTCATTTGCCATCCAACCTATTCATAAAATTACATAAACATGGATAAAGGAAAAACACAAATATCAACTCGGTATAAAAGTTATGTGGCCCCCAGGAAACTTTCAACAGTAAAAGTATAATCCCCATTTGTGTAGTTTACTTGTGTCTTAGACCTGCTTTAGTTTTGGGTCTTTATTTTGAAATGATATGAAAAAAAATGGATGAAAGGTGTGGATAAAACTCATGCATCCCGGTGGCTACTTAGAGCCTTGCCCATTCTAAGTGGCCATTGGCAAGGGTTGGACACAATCTCTTTCTTTATAAAATAAAATTATTGTGGGCCCATCATGATTTATATGTTTAACTGCCACTCTGATCATCTCTTGCACTGAATTATGCTGTGTATTAATAAACAAATTTTAAATTCAAGTGGGTCCTGTGATATTAAAGAGTGGGAATGGATGCCCACCATTAAAACCTTGGGACCTGATCTCAGTTTCTCTTGAGACTCACCTTACAAGCAAATTAGGTAGCATGTAGAGTACTTTATGGTGGACCTTGGGAGGGTTTCATTAATGGGTGTTGCATGTCCATTGGTGTGGCCCACTTGAGTTATGGTCTGCGTGATTTTTGGTCTCACGTAGTAGCATGAGGTGGAGATGTTGATTTGCCAAGTGGATGACACACGGACATAATTATGGGTGCACAAAGCTTTTGTTACACTTACTCAAGAGAAATTTGAGACAAATGCCTTAAGTGCGACCTCAAGAGCAGCCCTACATTATAAAATCTACAGGCTCGAAAAGTTCCACATCATAAGAGTACAATCATCCTTTCACTATACAATTGTCCAAAATAAGAGCCCACTAACTTCGGACCGGCCCCAACCAATAGGGTGCCACCCTAACAGTGGGTCCCACTTGATGTATATGTTGTTCATTCATTTTGCCTCTTTGTTTCATTTTATGGCGTGAGAGGGGTATTAGGATTAGTACTCAGTAGCATTACTATGATGGGCTCATGTTGGAAGCTTCTTTTTTTTTTTTTTTTTTTTTTTTTTTCCATTTTAAGATTTTTTAAGTTTTAAATTACTTTTTCATTTTTTAGTGGGTAAAAATGTTCCTTTTATCTCTTTTCTTCGGAGAAGATATATATTTAAAAGGCTATAAGCCCCCATAAAAACAAGAATTCAGCCCACCCTTTAATTGATCTGATCCGTTTATATCAAAAAAATTAAATAGATAGAAATCAAAGGTGAACAGTGCTAAAGGAATAGTAGTGATTGTACATTTATCATTAAAAAAATTTCTACAGCACACTATAATGTTTATTTGCCACCTAAACTATTGGTAAAGTCAAACGACATGAATCAAATATCACTTTAGATCCAAAAATTTTGTGGCCCACAAAAATTTTTTAAAGATCAATCACCACTATTTCCTGGACTGTGGTCCTCTTTTGATTGGTATCTGCTTATTTTTTGTCTCATAGGCTAAAATAATCTGCAAAAACGGATGGACTGTGCAGATACACTATACATATATCAAGGTGGGCCCCACCGTGTTGGGTGAGGCCGCGGGCCGCACCTAATCCGCTCTCGTCTGAAACGCGCAGATCAGGGTTGAAGTAGCAATAATAGAATGGCGGCACCATAAGTGGAAAAGACAGATTTAGCGTGCTGGGTGGAGACTTATTTGATACTCTGTCTACGTACCATGCTTGATACACAGTCACTCAGAAATTGTATATGTGGCAGAAAATAGCTAAATTAAACCGTCTTAACTGTGGAACCAATTGCAACTAAGTTATAGTCCCAAAATCAGATTGTTTTGACACATCCTATCCCATGATTTGCGTTTCCCTTATCGTTTGGGGCCCACCTTGATGAATGCGCTGTATATCCATGCCATACATCTGTTTTCTCATATCATTTTAGGACTTGATTCCAGAACTTAAAACAGATCCAAATCTCAGGTGGACCACACCATTGAAAACAGTAGTGAATGACAATTAAAAACCTTTTGTGCGCCACAAAAGTTTTGGATCAAGAAGATCTTTGTGTTTTCCCTCTATCCAGGTCTGGTTGACCTTACCAACGGGTTGGATGGAAAATAAACATTACGTTGGGCCCAATGAATTTTTTAATGGTGGACGTGCAATCACCACGTTTCCTGTGGTGTGGTCCACCTGAGATTTAGATCTGCTTAATTTTTGGGACCACCTTCTAAACTGGACTAAAAAACGGATGGATTGCGTGGATATACGAAAAATCATCAAGGTGGGCCCCACAGTAAGGGTAACACCCACTAACGTGTTACCAGGGTAACACGTAATCGACTCCTGCGCCACGTGTAAAGAGGATGGGTCACTCCCCAGACAAAGGGAGCGGATTAGGGTGGAAGAAATGAAGCACTTTGAAATCCCTGATGGACCATAGAACAGGAAACGGGGGTGATTGACCATTAAAAACTTCTCGTGGACTAGAAAAGCTTTGGATCAAGATGATATTTTTGTGGTATCTTCGTCTAGGTGTTTGTGACCTTATCAACGGGTTGGATGGAAAATAAACATTCCGGTGGAATCCATAAAGTTTTTAATGGTGGGGATTCAATCACGACTTTTTCCGGTGGTGTGGTCCACCTAAGATTTGAGTCAGCTTATTTTTTGGGATAATTTCCTAAAATGAGCTTTGAAAATGGTTGGACAGTGTGGATTTAATGCACATACATCACTGTGAGCCCACAGTCAGGGGTCCGACCCACCTTGGTGGATCCGGGGTCCCACCTAATCCACTCCCACAGACAAACCCTATTTTAAACGGTGGTAAATTACCACAAGAGGTCCAGACTCATTCCCTATTTATTAACATTGAACAATGGGGGTATTTTCGTAATTTGGGCCAGCAAAAGCGCTCGAAAACCCAGGGGTATTTTTGTCGTTTTGGGAAATTAAAATTGGACAGCGACCGTCTCTTTCGCTCTCAAAGGATGTGGATATTGACGCTGCTTGCCTGTAAGCACAGGAAAACACAAGCTCCATGGGCCCACCTTGATGTTTGATGTTTGTGTTATATCTGGTCCGTCCATCTGTTTAGCCAGCTCATTTTAGGACGTGATCTCAAAAATCATGCGGATTTAACGGTCAAGTAAGGGTCCATCGAGACTTTTGGATCAGGCTGATATTCCTGTTTTCCGTTGATCGATGGCAAATAAACATCACTGTACCCACATGGATAGTTTCAACAATGGGTCAACTTCAGTTTTGGGTTTCAGGGTTCAAGTGCTAAAATGAGCTGGTGAAACAGATGGACAGCGTGGATATACCACAAAAATCACGGTGGGCCCATGGAGCTTGGGGTTGCATGGAATACAGGAGCCGATTTGGTGAGGCCCCAGCCTCACACTACCGTGGGGCCCACCTTGATGTATTTATCCTATATCCATACCGTCCATCTGTTTTTCCAGGTCATAGGGCATGAGCCCAAAATTGAAGCAGATCCAAATCTCGGTTGGACCATACTATACAAAACAGTGGTGATTGAACGACCCACCATTAAAAACTTCCTGGGGCTCACCGTAATGTTTATTTGCCATCCAATCTTTTGATAAGGTCACATAAACCTGAATGAAGGAAAAAAAAACAAACAAATATCAGCTCGATCCAAAACTTTTGTGTCCATTAATAAGTTTTAATGGTCAATAAATGCTATTTCCTATGATATAATCCACCTAAGACTTGGATCTGATTCATTTTTGGGCCCATGTCCTAAAATGATCTGGAAAAACGGATAGACGTTGTGGATATAGAATATATGCATCATGGTGGGCCCCACAGTAAGGGCCGCACGGTCTTTGGGAAGGCCAGGACGCACTTAACCCGCTCGCATCGAATGCAGCCAAGTCATGTACTATCCACTCGGTCCATCTTTTAGTTAGTTTATTTCATGACCTGAGCCCAAAAATAAGAAAGGCCTAAAATTAAATTGGGCCACACCATGATAGAAGGTGGAGATTGAACGCCCACCGTCCAAACCTTCCTCAGGAGCGAGTGGATATAATACATACATCACTGTGGCCCACACAGTGTGGGACCCACCGTGGCATTTATATGCCATCCAACCTGTTGATAAGATAAATCACACCATGATGAAGGACCTGATCAAAACTTCAATAGGCCCCACAAAAGTTTTAGCAGCAAGCATGCAAATCCCACTGTTTTCTGTAGCAGGGCCCACTTAAAAGTCTTTTATCCGGTCACTCGTCCTAAAGCTAGACTGTGAAAACAGAAAGACAAGAGTCCACGTCACACATACAACGTGGCGACCGGGTCATAAGAGTTTTTAATGCACGGCTCCCTCTTAACATATTGATGAAACCGGTTACTTCTTCTCAAGTCATCACAACAGTGTTTGAATGGACTGATATCCGCAAATTGCTGTAACATTCCTCAATAATTAAACATGCTGGGTCATGTGATGTGGACAGTTTAATTGGAATTTTTCGACATAGCATTTATGAAGTTGTCAGCAATTTATAAGTGCCTGCATATCATCCATCACACACTACCGGAGTGTCATAGTTCTCATTGGTAGAGATTTGCGTTTAAGTCATGGACCCCAATTAAGATGGGCGCATAGCTGACTATGGTAATTAACGCCCCGAGAGACATTTCTTACTGAACCTACCCAAAAAAAGCTCAAAGCTGGTACATATGAGCCGCTATGTAGTGAATGGTTTGGTGACTTAATAACTAAACAGTAGGGCTGTGCACGGTTCGGTCGGTTCGGTTTTGAGGGAAAATATCCAACTGAACCGACTTGGTTTTGAATATTTAACAACCGAACCAAACCGATGAATCATCACCAACCGAACCGAACCGGATAAATTCGGGTCGGTTCAGTTTTGTCGGTTGTATCGGTTTGGGACTTAATCTAACACTTTTGTGGCCCATCAAATACTTCTAATAGTTATTCATTATTGTTTCCAATGGTATTGTTTACTTGAGATTTGGATCTTCTCGAGGTTGAATCATGTCCTAAAATGATGGATGAAAACAGAAGAATGGAATGGATATACAAAACATAAATCAAGGTGGGTCCACATAGTTAGGATAACACCCACTGCACTGTTACCCTAATTCGCACCCTCACTGTGCTGCAGAGTCGGTGTCTACGTAAAATTCTTTTACTTGACATGAGGTAACTGGTAATGTAGTTTAAATGGCCCCCACTATCATGCATTTTAAAAATCCACTCCAACTAGCAGATGACTAACCCAATTTTAGGCCTAAATATGAAAAACCATTGTCATCTTTGATACAAGCGGACCACACAATTGGAAATAGTGTACAGGCCACCTTACCCTCCAAAGTCTTTTTCTTGGTGTGGCCCACTTGAATTATAGATAAAGATGATATTTCAGTCTTGGGCCTAACTTGGGGTGGCACCCTTATTGGTTAGAGTGGATTTCATGTAAATATTGAAGTGGGGCCAACCTCAACTTCTCTCTCTCTCTCTCTCTCTCTCACACACACACACACACACACACATATCGGTTCGGTTTGGTTGAAAATGGTTTATAATTTTTACAAACCGACAACTGAACCGACACTCTTGGTTTTTTATATTAAAAAACCGACCCGACCCGAAATAGATTGGAAAACCAACCGAAATCGATCGGTTTGGTCCGGTTCGGTTGGTTTTATCGGTTCAGTCGGTTTTTTGAACAGCCCTACTAAACAGGGTGGACTCTTCTTGTCATCTAAAGATGAAGGCTCTGAAGTGAGGGAAGACACGGCCAAGCAACCGAGCAAGCACACCTGTGTCGGTGGTGAACAACACAGCATGCAGAAACCCCCTATATCAGTGGGGAAGAATACTGTGTCGAAACCGGTATTAAATTGTTCGTCCAAAGGACTACATTGGGTCACATCTAGAGCCTGACCCTTGCACATTGACCAGGGCAAATGAGTTGGCAGTATCTGGCTTGAGCCAGGGGGGAATATCTGTTTGCATTCTACATATTTTTAGAAGAAAACCTCTATGTTTGGGAAACAATATGGCTGAAAAGTCAGGCCCAGGCCGGCCAGTGAGTGATCAGGCCCTTAGTTTTGATCCCGAGTCCACAATCAACATGTCACCAACCCTGGTTGTCTGGTTTGGGGTGACTGCTGGAGTTGCTTGAATTTCAATCATATGATTCTAAAGAAGAATCAAAGACGGCCTGTCGGAGGAGATCGGTGTGCCTATACAAGCAATCAGATTATTCAAAAATATCAGATTGGTGAGAAAAATAACCTTTATGCTAAAATAACCTTTATCTTCTCATAAAATAACCTTTATGCTAAAAACAAAATTCAATGCCAAAAAAAAAAAAAAAAATGAAAAAGAAAAACCTACTGGTTAATCAAAAAACCAAGACAAGGGCAAGCATTATTCATGGTGTAAATATCAATAGCGAAAATCTGATATTTTTGAATAATCTGATTGCTTGTATAGGCATACCGATCTCCTCTGACAGGCCGTCTTTGATTCTTCTTTAGAATCATATGATTGAAATTCAAGCAACTCCAGCAGTCACTTCCTCTTTTAGCTTCTGCAACGATCAAAGAGGAAATACAAAAGAAACAGAGAATATCAATGGGGCTTCAATGCGATTTCAAAATCCAAAAGATTTTATCCAATGAACAGTTTCACTTACATTGGAGAGAGATACCCACGAACTGAGCGTCTTGAGAGCTCTCCCTGATTTATGTGTTTCACGAGCAAGGGCGACCCCGTCTGCGAGGCTGCTCACACACCCGCTAACTAAAAGAGCAGCTGCTGCGTTTAGGATCTGATCGTTCGAGCAAGAGGACTTCAGATGATTGGATTGGATACAAAAATTGATAAAAATAAATAAATAAATAATACAAGTCTGGAAGCTCCGATTCTAGCAGCAAGATGAGAAGGACAACTGAGATTATGAGCAGAAAAAGAGGGAAAACAAAATCTTGTTTAATGCAGTTTCCATTTCCTATCACCACTCACCGAAATGCAAAGTAGATGGCTCCTGCTCAATTTATGTAATTGGTCCAGACTCCCCATTACTACCAGAAGGATCCTAAATTAGCTGAGCAATATTTACTTGGAGGAAATTTGATGGCCTTGGATCAATTGGTTGAAATGGTGGAAAATCCTATGGTTATAGAACTTATTCGAGATAAATGACACAGTTAAACGCGAATTCAAAATTCCACCAAGGGAAGTCAAGTGCCTGAAAAGACAGAAAAAAGCTAACTTTTGGACGTTCCAGTTCCAAGATTGGCACAATTCACAAGCACCAAAACATTTTGATCTTCCACTACATCTCACACCTGATTTGGGCAGAGAGAGGAGGGAAAATGAAACACCACTATCTTAAAAAAGAAGAAGAAGAAAAGAAACCACTTAATACCGGTCTCTCTAGCACTACCTAGAAATGCAAATCCCACCTACTGGTTTGGACATCCCACCAACAGCTATTCATGCTACATAACATTTTGGATGGTCACGTTCCATAGGAACCGATTGTGGTGTCTAGTTGAACAACATGATGGTGGTGACAACAACAACCAAAACAAAAAAAAAAAGAAAAAAAAGAAAAGAAAATCAATACCATTGAAACTTGAAAACTATAAAAATAGCAGTTTAAAGAGTGGCCATCACGGGAAATGAGAAAGAAGAGACTTACAAGTGCATCTGCGACGGATCCTTTCTCGCCAGCTAGTACATTCCTAAGAACTTCTGCATTGAATTCCGGGCCACCCCCTCTCAAGCTTTCCAAAGTACAGCATGGGATACCAAAATCCACTGCACAGAACACCACATGCTCATTTAATTGGAATCTCGAGTGATAAGTAGGAAACCCAACAAAAAGAACATGTGGACTGGTATTTTCTAGGATGAGTCTGACTCCATTTAGACCTTATTTGGAGGCTCAGCTCAAGCTGAATTGAAATTCAGTAATTCACTCGTGAAGTGGAAGAGGCTCAAAGTGGGGCTAACAACACTCCAGTCAGAATGAAGAACCAACCTCCAGATCAAAATCCCAATCCTTTCAAGTTCCACCAGTTGAAAACATGGCATTGAAATTACGGGTTTGTTTATCAGTGGTCCAAGGATTCAAAAACAGTAACAGTAGCCGTAAAGGCTGGCCGCCGGCCTCATGGCTGTTAGAATACAGGCCATAATGGCCAAAAAAAAATTTCTAATGAAGAAACTGTATCGGCCCGCATCAGACCATTGTGGGCCCGTAACAGCTGTTACAGGCCCATGAGTCTATTTTAGAATGAGCGTTAGTCCTGTATCACGTTTAACAGGTCCAACATTAACATAACCGTTTTTCAAATACCATGATCAATACATAATCAAATGCATCACCACCATTTTGGTCATTTCTTCCATTTCGAACTGGATTAATGCATTTGTTTTTCTTGAACGGTTAGGATTTTTGCAATTTAGTTCAACTGAGCATCCAAGCACATCCTCAATTACTCGATTCATCCGTATTGCTTGAATTCATCTCTGTAAATAAAACTTTAACACAGGCAATTGACATTAAAAAGGATATAGTGATAGATGATCAGTACATGGGTCAAATGAGAACTTCGAAATGCCTTCCGGTGTCACATCGAGGACGAATCCAGGCCCTACAAATATCAGGACATGCCACCAATCGGTGAGTAAAGATGAAAGCAAATGCAAGCATGATAGATACGAAGCAAGAGGGGAATGTAGCATGGAATTGATTTCCATATACACCCCCCTCAAGAACCTTAATATGCAAATGGAACATACCAAGTGGACTCATTTCATCCAAACCCTCTGAATGAACTACCAATGCTCTTTTCATGCCAAACCTTTGTAGTGCTTTAGCCATCTTGCTGACCTATCCAAGCAAACATTTTCGAACCATCCTTACATTAGACTAGCAGTGCAACAGAAAAATAAATGGACCAAATGCCACTAAACTGATTATGCAACAACCATAAGTTTAAGGAATTTGTTCCCTCAAGCAAACAAGACAAGCAAATTCAACATAAATCACAATGACACATTGCAGTTGTGAAAAGTAATTTGTTTTATTTATTTATGTTGCAACGATACCATTAAGTTGATGAGATGGAGGGATGATAGTCAGCATATTGTATGGCTACATAATGCAATAGCTCTAGGTTTCGAACTACGGTGTCGGATTTGTTACGGCAAGACAAGACAAAACCTAGCAACTAAGACGTAGTTCTAAAACTCGCTGACTCAACTTGAAACTCAGCCAAGTAAAGTTGACTTGGTGAGATTTCAAGCTGAGTCGCTGGCAGGCATGGTACAAGCCTGACTCATCCTGGACTCCGGGAGACTCGTCGAGTCAACTCATTGGCTCCATTGACTTGACACGATTCAGCATGCTTGAACTGAGTCAATCGCCTTATGAGAAAGGGATTTTATAAAAACTAAAGAGGTTGTGGGTGAGATTGAAACCCTCAACGTCAACAATGGCAGGCAACAACCTTGACCACTGAGATATATGTAATGCTATTGCTTTATGTTCTATATTACTTAAAACCAGATCTAACTATTTTAAATATCTATTAACCTTCCTAATATTTTCAATTTATAATAATTAAATATTGAATTGAGGCGAATCTTCAAGTCAACTCGACCCGGCTGAACATCAAGTTGAGTTGAGTTTTCGGGTTTCCAAACCATAATCTGGGTCGATTGATTGCATCAGTCATTTGTTACAGTCAGCCAGAATCACCAATATTCTGGGTCGATTGATTGCATCAGTCATTTGTTACAGTCAGCCACAAACTTTTGCTCCTACAGTTTCCAACGTCGAAAGATGATGAAGTAAAAGTTTCATGCCCCTACCTAACAGATACGACTCTCAGATCTCAAAGAAGCATTCTAGCCTTTTCTAGTCAAATAATCAAGAAAGCAAAATAAGATTTCAGTTTAACCTCACATCAGCTATAGAGGTTTAGGTAATTCCCTACATGCCTGTACCAGGACCACTTACAAAACTCTTTGCAGAAACTGGATGAACACAAGATGCCAGAACAAACAATACATGTTGAGTCTAGTTAATTTTGCAAAACGAGAACCCAGACTGAAGTATAGTCTATTCTGTTTCTTGACTTGAAACACCTCCATCTCCACACAAAAAAATAAATAAATAAATAAATAATAATAATAATAAATAAACCTCCATCATCTCCACATCTATTTCTTTCTTCACCCATAGGCTTCTTTAGTTCAAAGATTCAAAATAGTTTGTTCTACTCCTGTCGTGCAGCAAAATATATGAGAAGAGACATGCAAAAGGCATAATGCAATCATATCATGTCAGCCATTAACAAGCATAAAAAATAACAACTGAAACTAGCAGTTACCATTCTCATTTATGATAAGATTGCCTCTTAGAATCCGTAACATAATTGTCGCTCATTTTCTTTGAAAACTGCCAGTGGTTCCAATGTGTTATGTTATGGATGCAATTTTCTATTACCTTATTCTGCATATTTGATTTCATTCCATCACCAAACTGTCACGAAAATCTGCAAAGGTCTACTTCTTACGTTTTTCATCTTTTTCATCTTTCATCTATGGTTCTTGATGTGATGAAGCCCTCCCACACAGCTCCTTTATGGTCCTACCGGGTGCCCCAAAGGTGGCAGTGTTCGGCTGGCTTCTAGGAAGGAATAGAGTCTTGACGATAGATAATCTTCACAAGAGAGGAATGCACCTCCCAAATGCTTGTCTCCTTGCCTTCAGGCGGAGGAATCAGTGGACCATCTGTTCACCCATTGTCCTTTTGCCGCTGATATATGGTGGAGTGTCTTATGGTTGTCGGAAGTCGCCTGGTCTATGCCTAATTTTATGGAAGTCCTTATGGGTCGCTGGCACGAGGAATCAGGTGGTGCGCTAGGCAAAAGAAAATGGCGGATAATCTTTCTTGCGGTGCTATGGGCTCTAGGGGCGGAACGGAACAATCGGTGCTTTAGGAATATTGCTATTTCGAAGGCGGGGTTTTTTTCTATGGTCCTAGCTCTCTTTAGAGATTGGGCTCCTTAATCCTTGCCTTTCCTAGGGTATTGAGTTTGGGTTCAGGTTGCCTGGGTTTGGCTTTTTTTCTTTTTTCTTTTTTTCTTCGCTACTGTGTTTTGCGTTTCTTCAATAATATTCTTACCTTTCAAAAAAGAAAAATATATATTTTATACTTATTGATCCGTACTAGTGATCGAAATATCGGTATCGCGTTACGTATCGCACCCTTGGGATACAAATACGTATTAGTTATCGCAAGGGATATATCGTTTGTATCGGTTAATTTATCGTATTTTTAGGAAACATGGGGAAACATTAGGAAAATGGTTGAATTTTTCAATTAAACTTCAGGGATTGTTAAAAAAGACCTTACTACACACTTAAATCATAATATCTCAAGAAAGAAGTGCACATAATAGGTTTTCTTCGTATAGGATCCTAAGCTATGGGCTGTGTGACTGAACTAATGCAACTATATTCAAATTGAATGCATAACATTTAGAGTGTATGTGATGATCATTTCATCAAACACTCCTATATACTTCGAAATTAGTCTTAATTGACAGCTGGTTGAAGGGAAATTTCGAATAAAAAACCATTTTTTTAATATTTTTTTTATTATAAATGATAATCTTCCAAAAATTAACAAAGAATTAACAAATCAGTAGATTAACCTTCATACATGCTTGGTTTCATGTCTGGAGTGCAACATTGCAAGCAATTTGGGAGAAATTGGGGAAATTTGGATTTTCCCCTAACTTCCCCCAAATCGGACCACCTACACTAAATTTTCGAAATTAGAGTGTATTGATGATCATATCATCCAATACTCCTAAAAACTTCAAAATTAGTTTCAATTGATACTTGATAGTTGGTTAAAGGAAAATTTCAAAAAAAAACATGGAGAGCATGAAGAACCAATGGATATCGAAATCAAAGCTCCAACTCCATGATTTTTCAAGTAAAACAAGAAGAACCAATGGATTTGTAACCATTTGTCACTGATTTAACATAATTTCAACAAAAAAAGGATCGGAAATTGAAAATGCTCACCGGATCAAACATGTGGGATATATCGGCACTACCTGTGCGTTTCGTATCGTACATGTGGGATGCTAGATATATCGTGGGATATATTGGCCAATATTGTCGATATTTAAAACATTGCTTAGAAGTCCCATCAATAGCCACGATCAACCCAACCGGTATTATTTTCAGGGTTGCCCCATCCATGGTAGGGCCCAAAAGAGGAAATGTTCAGATCTTGTACGTGTGTATTGTGCATACAGGTATTGCATGCTTCATATGGAACTCAGATACAGTGGATACTCTCTCTTTTAAGGATACCTATGATGTGGAATTTTTTTTTTTTTTTGAAAGATACCTATGATTTGGAATGAACCTAGTCATTCACCTCATTGTTTTTTCTAGCAAGAGATGTACCAGAATATGCTAATGAAAGTCCTGAACAAGAATCTGATTATTGTATCTGTGTCCTGCAAGCCTGTTGTTTCCTTTCCAAAGAGAAGTACAAGAAGAGAGAATATAGCCAGGCATTTTCTTTTGATTTTGTTAACTTATTTCATACATCATCTACAGGTTCAATCTATAAATTTGGAAACAGCTGTGGTCCATCCACCAAATCATCCCTACAACTTCATCAAACGAAGTATCCTCAGCTATGCTGCTTCTTATTAAGAAATCACCACAGCATCCTTCAATCTTCTCTAGCAATGAGACCAGATGGAACCTACAGAATTCATTACAGATCTTTTGGTTCAGCAGGCACGAAAATTCAGAGGAACCCATCCTTCTCAATATTAACTACTGACAACATCTGCTATTTTAAGGATACATTGGGAGAGAAAAATGTTATGCAGGACCCACTTCACGTTGAAGTTAAACTTTTGGCTGCATCCAGCTCTAGAGTCAACTTGATTAGTGAGCGACCTTTCTGGAGGGAAGAGCAGATATCAAGTCCAGATGAAACCCCGACAAAAACAGTTGATTTTTTTTTTTACGAACCTTTTTCTGCTACTTTGTGCATTCCAAAATAGCATATACCATTTTGAAGAAAATAGTGCTCTAACCACACACAAAGCCTTGTAGCATGTGATCCAGATGCTATTTCACAAACAAAATAGTGTCTTCTGATTTTACAATTGTTTTATTATATTTTGACCTAAAAATTATTCTCTTGACTATGCATCCTTACTGGACTTGATGCCCTCAAATGCTGTAGTTGAGCCAATAATTTTCATTAATAAGCTATAGCAAGGTCTAACACATTTGCTTAATCATGGTGTAAAATGTGGGTTGATATCGTATAAAGTTTTTAGTCCTACATCGTATCAAGTTCGTGTGATGTTTATACTTGTAATTTTTAACAAAAACATGGTGGGAGACATTTCAATTGGTGATAATGCTTCAAATAGAATTTGGTAATGTAGTGTTCAGAGTCATGATTTCTTTTTTCTTTTTTTCTTTTTGCTGTACTGAAAGGTAAATGGTTCTGAGGATCGCTCAAAAGAAACTACATTGGGCAAGGGTGGGCATTTTTCTAGTTCAAGTGAAGGTACCTTAGTTATAGGCTTATAGCTAGTGTTGTCATATGCGATTGCATCACATATGCCATTTGGAGGCCAGGGACAGCATATGCCAATATTTTTGTACCACTGGTTTATGCGGTCGCTGAAAAGAGTGTGCGACTGCCAAGGTATTCCATAACGATAACGGTCACCGTAACAGCCACCACTGTTACCTTTATGATACAAGCTATGGTGTCTTTTTGTATTGAAAAAAAAGAAAGAAAAAACCATAAAAACTTCTATCGGCCCCTGTAATGGACCTTTATGGGGCCATTACGGCCTTTAGGGGGGCGTAACAGGCCGTTACGGGGCCTATAACGGCCATTATGGGTCATTTTCCATAACGGCCGTTACGACTCACCACCATTACCTTTACGTAACAGCCTTTATGGACCTGTAACAGCTGTTACGGCACACCATGGCAACCGCTTTAGCCGCAATTATGCGATTATGCATTATGTCCCAACAGTCAAAAGACTTCTATGCATTATGTCCCAACAGTCAAAAGACTTCTATGCATTATGTCCCAACGATCAGAAGACTTTTTTTTTTGTGGCTTCATTTTCTTCTCCCCCTTTTTGCCTGGCCCCCCTTGCAAAAAAAAAAATCTCTCTATCTCTCTCTCTTGCAAAAAAAAAAAAAATCTCTCTCTCTCTATTTAATACTCTCATTCCTCTTAATTAAGTTAACTCTCTTACTGTCTTACTCACTCTCATTCTCTCTTAATCTTAATACTCTCTCTCTCTTAGTCTCCTCTCACTCTCTCTTAACTCTCTTACTCTCTTCAAAACCTCATCAATAAAATTTCTATGTTGTTTTTTATCACATTTTTTAGCATATGCATTCCTTCAAGTACTTGCTAGTTGATTTGTTATAGTCTAATAGTCTAATAGATGTAATAAATATAACAAAATTTTAATGAAATTCGTAAGAAAACTATAAAAGAAAATCCCCTACGCTTGTAGTATTTTTACATTTTTTATCCAATTTTCCTTATTTTTATGATTTTTTTATTTAAGAGAAAAAGTTTTGGAGACTGTCCGATTGCATACGCGCACTGCCCCCTAGGGTCGTATGTGATCGCTTAGGCCATTTGACAACATGGGTTATTGGTTATAGTAGGTTTTGTTTGTCCCCAGTTATAATTTCATCTCATATTCACCATCAATTGCTATAATTCATCTAAGCTTTCATTTTCCAGAAATTATCTTCTCAGTACATATACCCTTAAAAAAAAAAAAAAATTAAGTAGATACATACATTAGATATATGCACAAGTATAAATAAAAAAAGAGGCAGAGTTTCCTGTTTGTTACGAACAGGGAACTTTCCTGTTGTGCAGCAAGTTTGTATATGTGCTGCACTTTGTTGGTACCTGCCAATTGATCCAGACTATCCTTAGTTCATACCACAAGCTGCAGACCATGGTGCAAAAATTCCAAGGATTAGACGATCCCTACCATCTGATCAATAGCATGGTAAGTGGACAACGATGATGGGATGTAGAAAACTAAATTGGTTAAATCATTATCTTGAAACATCTATTCATAGTCCCAACCATTGACAACTTATGATTCCTAAGAACTTTCATTCGATGATGGTAACAATCAGACCTATTGCTCATAAAAAATGGATGATTATAACAAAACGTCCAAAAAGAAAAAAGGTTAGGATCATCCAATGGGTATTATTTTTGCACTGGTCTGCCTATTGGCATCTGAATGGATGGTCTGGATCAATGATTGGCCGTCCCACATGTCAGTTAAAAGCGTTGCAGACAATGCGAATGTCCCCATGAAGGTGGAATGTTAGCCTTCCCCTATATTATGTGTGTACATGTGTGAGTGCTTGCGTTCATACTTGTGTGCATGCATGCATGCTTGTGTATTTTTACCTGTTGTTTAGTTGGATGAACACCATATTTGTGTCTACTAGATCACTTATTAAGGGAACTTTTCTGAATCTGAGCTGTTCGATGTATCTAATTATCTATGTGTATGCATCTGTATATGTTTAGTTAGATGAGCACCATGTTTTGTGTTCTAAGATATTTGATTCCCTATTGTTTCCATCTATTTGTCTGTCTTCAATCCTATCTTTTCAACTGAATATATCAAATTGTCAATTTAGTAAAGAAAGGGAATACAAGGCATAAGGTGCACTCGTTTCAGACATGGATCAGTTGAAAAGCCTGTATGATGATGCCATCTTATGCAACCCACACAGGATTTGGGTGAATGGCAAGCACCGTGGGTGTGCTCCCCATAGACGCGAGTTCGATTCCCCTCCCTGGGATTACTCGATGCACGTGGTTTGCGGTGATTGTGTGCATCTGCAGGAAATAGTCTTGCCTCAAAATGGGGCGGGGATACCCTGACGTCATTAAAAAAAAGAAGAAGAAGAAGATGATGCCATCTTATGCAAAACAATCAATAATGGTTTTGGACTCTATGGATGTGTCACAGGAATGGCTCCTGTGACTAATGCGAGCATGGATGATAGTTTCAAGTGGACGACCCCCATCTTGTTCTATGCTTCCATTTCCTGCTATAATTCTGGAGCCTTGCACTAGTTAAATGATTGGTTTGCTAGATCATTTCTCAGTGACCATACCATATGACACTCATTGGATGCTTGATTTGTTTTTTTTTTTTTTCCCCCTTTAATTCTATTGGTCCATGAAAGAGTTTGATCAGGGGAGAGACTAAAGCTCTGTGGCAGTTCTTTATCCTTCTTGGTGCATTACTAGCATATTCAACTCTACTATCTCCTTGGAAATTTCTCGGGCTGATGAAGATTATCTCCGATGTTCATAAGAACTTGGTTCTCCTCGAACATTTTCACTAGTATTTTATTGATAGTAATAGTTTTCCTCTTTCTGGACAGAACTTAAGACTTTGAAGTTGAGGGTATTTTTATGGAATTATTTTGATACCCTATGTTTTTTGTCTTCAAATTACTAGTGTTCACACGCACTTATTGCAACTGCTTTATCTTGGAGAGGCCGTTGACTTTAAATATGTAAGCTTTAGCTTGAGGAATTGCTGAGAAGACTTTTAATACATTGGGAAGCATATTTAAATTTGTTGTTCAATCAATCTTATGTTGCTTTTTGGTATATAAATGTGATCTTAATGCTGATGTGCATCTCTGAGAGATTATCTCTATATAAACGGACCCATTAGTCTCCATATATGAATATGGTTTCCAGTACATTTCCCAAGGACCTGGAATAGCAAGATACTAGTGTGAACTGATCCACTGATCTAGTGCCAATATGGCCTGTAAAAGTGCCAAATATATAGGTGGGGGGGTGTTCACTACCTTCGAAGCAGAAAATCTACCTCTTAGTTATTAAGGGGCCCAGTCCCTACATTTTTCCATATTTTTTAATAATTTTTGTAAGATTTTTTGGGCCAGAAAAATTTCAGCCGATACAGGATAAGCCCCTTATCATATTGTTTTTGGGCCTGGCTGGTTTGCTGACCAATACCGCTATTCCACTCTTTGGCTTGTAGTTGGGATTGGCATGTTACACCTTTTCCCATCCCTCTATACATTTTTATTCCATACATCCCTCTATATACTTTTATCCCATATCAATGTGCAGTGGTATTTTAATCTCTTTCTTGCTCAGAAAGGTTGTCTCTATGAATTCTTATTCTTGCACTCTAATGTCTAAGTGGGGACATAATCAAAGTCTTTTCATTTCACATTGAGGAAGTTTTGCTCTGACAAGGTCAGGATTTGAGATGTTAGGGCATGGTCCACATCACTATGGGTCTTGTTTGCAGGTCATAGCTGAAGGATTTTGGTTGCTTCTTGAGCATGTATGATACAATTGTAAAGGTCAGCATTTGTTTGCATGTTAACTATTCCCAAGGATGACCGGATGTGCGACTGGTGAACTGTGGTTTAGATAAGAATGGGACCTTCAAATTCGCATCTCAACCACTACTTGAGGCAAAATAAGTGGGAAACCACATTAAACACTAGCCCACTTAATGCGGATTGTGTTTCTCCATGCTCCTCTGATCATCAAGAGTGTTAGATATGTATAGGAAGAAGCCCTGACAACTAGAATTTGGTGGTAAACTCAAACTCTATATAAAACAGCAAATTCCTAACATATCCTTTGTGGATATTTTTCATTCTAAATGTTATGGTGTTAACAGATTACCTATAAAAAAAGGAGGTACTTTCTTTCATTCTGACATATCAAAGAAAACTTTTAGTCCTGTATTTCTGTTTGAAGGCCTTTTTTTAAAGCTCCTTCTTCTTACTGGTTATTCTAAGATGCCAGCATTCCGTTCCTGACATTCCAATGGTGCCTTATAAATCACCGTCGACAGGCAATGTTTTTCTCTCTATGAAGACAAGAAATATTATGCAAATAGTTTTGTGATGTTCATACTTTTTGCCAATGATGCCCTTCGAGCTTGTGAAGAAAATTAATGCATTGAGCAACTATATCTATGGAAATTTATCTGCTTATTACAAATACACTATTTTACAGGTATCTCTGATTCTTAAATATTGTAATTCCAGACGATTGGCTGTTGTCCCGCAAGGTGGTAATACTGGGCTTGTTGGTGGGAGTGTGCCTGTTTTTGATGAGGTAATATGTTTGAACTTTTGATGAATAGATTTTGTAGAAACCTGTCTGGTTGCATCATAAATTACTGTTGGCAAGTTGGATCCATTCTACTGTCACGTGAGACATTTATATGTGTGACGTGACCATATGGTCCTACCATTAGAACTTGTTACATTCTTATATTCCAACCTGGAATTTCTTTGAAATTTGATAGGATTTTTATCCCCTCCTTTGTTTCTAATTAAAAAAGGTTGCATCCTTGGTGCATGGATCTGTTCACCTTTGTTGTAGACAAAGCGATTCTAGTCTCGTCAAACTGAGTGATTGTTGTCTGACTTGCACTTGCATATTCTTGTAGATGTTTTAGACATCATCCTACATCCGTACTTCTTCGATTTCTGTCTAGTTGATCCTCAAGCAAAACTCTTCACATGATTAGCAAAAGATTCATGTTATATGAAACAACTTCTGTGAGATTCTGCAATAAGAATTTCTGGGAGGCTTTCCTACGGAAGAAGAATACATGAGGGGTTTGTGTGATCTCTAGCATAAAAGGCTAGAGGACTGTTGAACTTTCTCTCAGTCTCTTCTTCTTCTTCTATCTATGCTTGTGGACTATTTGAGCTTTATTCTGGTACATCGATTTCAATTTAATTTGAGTCTAGTTGCATAAAACTACACATTAACATGTAAAAAAAAAAAAAAGGCCTCAACAACTAAAACGCTAACAAGCATGGGTGAAGTTATGCTAAAAATTGCACTGCATTCTCTGTAGATCTGCATATATTTCCTTCAAGACAAGCTTATTTTAAATCCATTTGTAAGCATGGAGGCAATAAATTGAGCTAACCACTATCCATTTATCCATAATGAAAGAACTTACCAAATCCTCATTGTAGACGCCAACAACAGCAAAAGGTACCCGTGCGGGATTCAGCATAGGACCCAAGATATTGAATACTGTCTTCACCTTAAGTTTTTTCCTCACAGGACCAACAATTTTCATTGCTGGATGGTATTTGGGAGCCATCATAAAACCAATGCCTGCTTCCTTAATGCATTTCGTTACTCCCTAAATCCAAGAAAATGATTACAAAAAAAAAAAAGGTGATCATTATGCATGTATACTAGGTTTAAAATGTGAGAGAGGGGGGGGGGGGGGGGGGGGGGGGTGTCAGCCTCTGCTGCTACCACAGAACTGAGAGAGTAAAGCTTTCAAGGTTTTTCATTTGACAATCCAAGGATAAGCAGGATTCCAATATAAACAAGGCAGCAGAAAAACACAGTTGGATGCAAGAGGCATTGACTCCAAGATCGATTTCTAGACAAGTTGATCGAAGATTCTGATACAAATTGAGAACTGCTCCCAGGCTGGGTTTTTTTTTAATAAGATTGGAGTTGGTAGGTGATGGTATTTCAACTACATATATACTTTTATATTATATCTAAGTGCAGAACAATAGTTCAATTTGTTCATGGCATTCGATAGGTGCTCTTCACTATGGAGGGCTTGTGAGAGATGCCCATCAAACCACTCATTCACATCGCAAGCATAAACATATCAACATTCAAATAAATGAAAGTGTGTTCGTATTCCCTGATAAATCTCCTAATGTTACCATACTAACCTCAGGGTCCAAGTCAATTACTACACCCAATGCCTCTAATACGTCAGCACTTCCACAGGCCGAAGAACTGGAGCGGTTTCCTTGCTGCAAGGAAGATACAATGTCATTCTTCCTCTTGTTCGGTCATTCTGGTCAACATTTGCCAATTGGTCTCCCGCTCGTTAAAGCTGGTAGAGACAGTGTAGTGCATGAGTGATCCAGGGTTCAATTCCTGGTAGTGTTATCTTTCAAAAAAAAAAAAAAAAAACAATTGCCAATTGTACTAGAACAGTTTTAGCTGAGTGATCCAGGGTTCAATTCCTGGTAGTGTTATCTTTCAAAAAACAAAAAACAAAAAAAACAAAAAAAACAATTGCCAATTGTACTAGAACAGTTTTAGCTAAGTGAAATGACCAATGCACCTTTGCAACTTTTGCACCAGAGGCTGCAGCTAGAATAGAAGCCCCTGTCGAGATGTTAACCGTGTTTGCCCCATCACCACCTGTTCCAACAATGTCAACTACATCAACCAGTCCTTCAACCTTCCTACAGCATTTTATCATCGCCCTCGCCAATCCCACAATCTGCACATAGAGAGGTTGATAAGTCTGTAGAAGAAAATAGTACATGATGTCATTCTATAAATATAGCTTTTGGAGGTTACCGTTCTTTTCCAATTGCTCTTGGCTTCTAAGATAAAGGAGAATATGAAATGATGGATGAAAAAGTTGTTTTTGTAACACTTACCTCTTCAAATGTCTCTCCTTTTGCCCTCAAAAGAACAAGAAAAGCACTGATCATGGCCTCATTAGCTTCAGTCAGTAGAAAATCAAGACTGGCTTCCGTCTCTTCTTCCGATAAATCAACCCGACTAATCAAAGATTCAATAATCTACAATCATAATCAATCATTTAAAATAAAACTCCAAGATCAAAAAGAAAAGAAAAAAAAGAAAAACAAACAAACAATAAACAACTCATTGACCTCCTTAAATGTCACTGAAGCAGGAGTAGAACTGGTATGCATAGACAAACCACATCTCAGAGCCCTTAAACTCCTCTGCCTTATTTGAGGAATTGGTGCAGCAAACAAACATTTTTGAGCCTCAAGTCGCCACTCTAAAGGCCTGTATACGCCTGAGGAAGGGGAAATAGGAACACCACATCCAAATGTTGCCATTTTTGAAAGAACAAATCCACAAAGCTACTTAACGAGATCCCAATCAGGGAAATCAATGCTCCTGTTGTTCTTCCGTTTTAACAATTGTGGGATGCACTGCTTCTGTTGTTCTTCAACCAGCAAGGCTTTACTAGCACAGCCCGACGAACCGTTCACCCACCTCCTTGAAATCTAGCAAAAACAGCAATACAAATGACCTAGCCTTAGTGATTTTTCCCTTTCCTTGCAAGAATTTGACAGAAACTGAAATCTCAACACATTCCCTCTCCAGAACTTCCAGAAACCATTAAAAAAAAAAAAAAACTGCAATCACCAGAATTTCTTTCTTACTGTTTCCCAAGAATCAAAGCTTCAAAACTCCAAATGAAAAATTTGTTTTCATATTCTATAAAAGATAAATAAATACATTGAAATCTTCTATGATTTTACAGCCCTGAAACAAATGAAGAAATCGGCTAAAGATTTTCTACTCCTTTATCTTAGGAATCTATTAAAGAGATGAGAATAGAAGAGCTGAACCTAATTTTCGAAATCTTCCAGAAAAAGAAACAGCATTAAATTGCTGTCTTTCAATAGATAAACGGAGAGTCAACGAATCTATCCAAATTCCTAGAAATTTTCCAGCAAATTACACAAACGCAAGCTTTTAGCTGTAATCTGAAACATAACAAAATGACAGATTTCAGATTGGGATTTCATGCAACGGACATTTTGTTTTTCAAATTTCTCAATGAAGGAGAGTCGCGGCTTCAAGGGCGTTGGAGTTTGTGAAGCCTCCTGCAAACCTCTCTCTACGCCTGTGTTTGTGAAGCCTCTGAAAACTTCTCTCCACCTGTGTAGGAGGAGACCTCCGAAGACCTTTCTGCAAATATTTGCTGGGCAATCACAAAGCATCTGCCTCATTGTTTTTACCCATGTTTTAATATGATATAGTAAAATGGAGGGAGAGGTTGGATTTCTAGGGGCGCGGATTGCCTGCAGGCATCTCCTGCCATGGAATCTGGGTGGGGCCCACCGTGAGGTTTGTGAGAAATCTACGCAATCCAACCTTTTTGTGAGATCATCTTAGGCGTTCCGACCAAAAATGAAAGGGATCCAAAACTCAAGTGGGCCGCACTAAAGCAAAATGTGTGTAGGGAAATTTTTACCGTTGAAACCTTTATGGGGTCCACAGTGATGTTTATATGCCATCCTTACCGTTCATAATTTCATTCCTACTGAGATGAAGTGAAAACACAAATATTATCCTCATTTTAAACTTCTGTGGCCCCACAAATATTTCAACTGTGGAAGTTCAATCGTCATGTTTTCGGCCCACTTGAGTTTTGGATCCCGTTCATTTTTTGTCACAATGCCTAAAATGATCTCACAAAACGGTTGGATGGCGTAGATTTCTCACAAACCTAACGGTGGGCCCCACCCACATTCCTTGCGCAGGAGATGCCTGTCCGCGCCCGATTTCTAGGACAAGGATTTCCTGTACTTTCGCAGGAAGCTCCTACGCTGGGAACCAAGGTGGGGCCAAAAGTGATGTTTTTTTATAAATCAACCTCGTCCATCCGTTTTGGGAGCTTAGTACAGGAGAACAAAAATGAACGGGATCCAAGACTCAAGTGA
Source organism: Liriodendron chinense (assembly GCA_003013855.2). NCBI lineage: Eukaryota > Viridiplantae > Streptophyta > Magnoliopsida > Magnoliales > Magnoliaceae > Liriodendron > Liriodendron chinense. The sequence continues at coordinate 117,032 of PVNU02002217.1, forward strand.
GCCGAAAACGTGAGGATTGAACGTCCACATCACAGTTGAAATATTTGTGGAGCCACAGGAGTTTCAATCAGGATAATATTTGTGTTTTTAGTTCATCCGAGTAGTTGTGACGAGTTCATCCCAGTAGTTGTGACGTTATGAACGGTATGGATTTCATATAAACATCACTGTGTACCTCAGGGAGGTTTCAACGGTAGTAATTTACCTACCCACCTTTTTCTTTAGTGAGGCCCACTTGAGTCTTGGATCTGTTCAATTTTATTTTCATGTCCTAAAATAATCCCAAAACGGATGGACGGGGTGGATTTATCAAAACAATCACTGTGGGCCCCACCTTGCTCCCAGCGCAGTAACTTCCTGCACAAGGCTTACAGGAAATCCGCGACGTATTTGGAGGAAGAATCACTGTGGCCCCACCTAGATTACGGTGCCAATGAAATCAGATTGCGTGCGGAGTTATCTCTGTTGCGCCCACATAGAATGTATGTTATTCCGTCCATATGTTTTTCCAAGCTAGCTTAAGGGGTTGAGCCCAAAATTTAAGCATATCCAAATCTCAAGTGGACCATGCCACAGGAAACAGTGGGAATAATGATTTTCACCGTTGAAAGCTTCCCAGGCCGCACAGTGATGTTTATTTGTCATCCAACCTGTTCATAAGATCACATGGACATGGATGAAGGGAAAACATAAATATAAGCTTGATCCAAAACTTGTGTGTCCCTCGAGAATTTTTCAATGGTTGACATTAAGTTCACACTTTTTCTGTGGTGTGGTACACTTTAGATTTTGATATGCTTCAATTTTTGGTACCATACCTGAAATTATCTGTTAATATGGATGGACGGAGTGGATAAAATACATAAATCAAGGTGGGCCCCACAGAGTTTACTCCGCACGCTACGTTACTCACTACGACAATCCCCTTCCGGTGCCGATTGGGTAGACGCTCCTGTGGGAGGATCTGTGAGGACGCGGATCTGTTCGAAGGCCCACTGTGATGTATCGGTTTGTCCACGCCGTCCACTCACTTTCTGAGATCATGGTAAGGAATCGGCCCAAACTTGAGGCAGATCCAACGGTTATATAGACCACACCAAATACGACTCTTGCATTTAATGTAACTTGAATTTTCAGTCTGCGCATTCAATGCAACCCAAGTTTACCATTTGGTGTGGTTGAATACAGCGTTAGATCTTATAAGAGGGATGGACGGCTTGGATAAAGCGATACATCAGAGTGGGTCCCCAAACAGTTCGGTCGGACGCAATCCGCGTTCGATCTGTGAGCCCACTATGATGTTTATGTTTTATCCACACCGTCTATCCATATTTACAAATAGTTTTAGGCATGAGACCAAAAGCGAGGTGGATTGAAGGCTCAAGTGGCCCACACCACAAGAAGCAGTGGGCATTTAATTCCTACCGTTGAATACTTTCTAAGGCCCCGCCGTGATGTTTATCTTCCATCCAACCTATCCCCACTGCTTCATGTGGTGTGGTCCACTTGAGTCTTTAATCTGTATTTTTGAGATTATGGCCTAAAATGATCTTTAAAAATGAATGAACGGCCTGGATTAAAAAAATATATATTACGGTGTGCCCAACAGAACTCTTGAAAGAAGCATACTCAAGCTAAGTCCTGGCGGCGGTATTACCCAGTACGCGTCCCCTGCGGTAGGGGGAATTTCGTGATAAAATCCCCCTCCGTGAGAAAAAGGAGTAACCCTGTTGGGCGGCACCACTGCCTTTATTGTATTTTGACTTACCAAAAGTTTGGACCTCCCCATGATGTATGTGTTATATCCACACCTTCCATCCATTTTGAAGGATCATTTTATTTCATGAACCCAAAAATGAAGCAAATCCAAACTTTGAGCGGACCACACCACAATAAGCAGTGGTGAATGAACACTTACCATTGAAAACTTGTTTGGATACAAAGAAGTTTTGAATCAAGCTGATATTTGTGTTTGCCCTTTATCCAGGACTTGTGTGACCTTGTGAAGAGGTTGGATGCCAAATAAACATTATGGTGGGCCTGAGAAGGTTTCCACGGTGGCATCATTCACTTGCCCCACTTCATTCTATGGGCGGACACCTAGCTGTGGGGCCGGCTCCAATTTATGTACCTTACATTCATTCGGTCCATCTGTCTTGACAGCTGCATGATACAAAAAAATTGAAACATTGGTGATTGAATCCCCACCATTAAAAATATATTGGGGGCACGAAAATGTTTATTTTTCATCCATCCTTTTAATAAGGCCACAAAGACCTAGATGAAGGACCTACACAAATATCAACTTGATCTAAAATCTTTGTGGCCCATGACAAGTTTTTAATGGTCAATTGCCACCGTTTAGTGTGGTATGGTCCAATTGAGATTTGGACATCCTTCATTTTTGTGATCTTCCCATAAAATGATCTATCAAAACGGTTGGATAGTGTGGATGTAAGGAACATACATCACAGTGGCCCCACAGTTAAGGATCCCAACCACCTCGTTGTAGGGTTGTCCATCGGACCGTTTGCCAAAGTAAAAATTTTGAATAGACCTGCCTAAAACAATTCAAAATTTGGGCGAAGGTTGGCCCATTGACAACCCTAGCTCGGTGAATCCACTATGCCCATGGAAAAGTTGTGTATATGTATAAAAATGATTTTAAACTAATGGGCTCACTTTTGTGGCCCACTAAATGATTATTTTAGTATAAGGATTGGCAATATGTTTTGAGTCGGGCTTATTTTAATCATTCATCTTAAATAAAGATTTTATATGTTATTTAGTGAATTTTAAAAGATTTATCACTTAATGCTTTATTATATGTGAATACTTAATTATAGACTATAAACAATTTATTGATTATTCAAATACAAATATTTGTCTACTTGTAAATGGATTATAACTTAAAGTCAAATAAAACAGGCTGTAAACATTTTACACCTGTAATCCGATTACAACTAATCACCTTTATAGGCATTCAAACCATCCCTTTCAAGCTCTCTCTTTATAGGACTTTGAAAATTTATATGTTGACTTGGACAATTTACAGGCTATTCAAACATGGACAATCATTTACCAGTGAATCAAACCAAATAGGATAGGCTGTAAATCATTTATAACTTAACCATTTACAGACATCCAAACGACCCTTATTTGAAAATTTAGAAATTTCCAGCAGTTAAACAGGGCAAGCTACCACTTTCAGCTAGATTGCTTGAATTTCAGTCCAGAAATCTGAAATCTCATACGAAATTACAGTCCAGAAGCTGTATCCATGCTGAAATGAAAATACAATGAATCTGACTGCATTACTCTTGAAAATTACAGGAGAAAATGCTAAACTCGACCGTTTCATATTTTTTCAGCTTCGATTGCGTGCATTCAATCCAGAAATCTTTCATGAGTTGAAGTTATGAAGCGTTTTTCATGTTTAGACTAAGAGTCAACGAATCTGACAGTATAACTTCTGAAATGTACAAGAAAATGTCAAACTCGACTATTTCACCCCTTCCTCAGCTTAGATTGCATGTATTCCAATCTAGAAAACAGAAATCTTTCACAAAATCAAACTCACAAGCAATTTTCAAGTATAAAACAAAGATTCAACGAATCTAACAAAAAATGAATCATATGTGACTACATCCACGCCTATTCATATTAAAAGTTCATTTTAGGGCATGATAAAAAAAAATGAAGCAGTTCCAAATCCCAAATGGGTCATAGTACAGGAAAAAATGGTGATTGGCCATTAAAAGCTTCTTGTGGGCCACAAAAGCTTTGGATCAAGATGATATTTATGTGGTCTTTTCATCTAAGTGTTTGTGACCTTATTAATAAGTTAGATGGCAAATAAATATTCCTGTGGAATCCATGAAGTTTTTAATGGTAGAGATTCAATAGCGACTGTTTCTGTGGTGTGGTCTACCTAAGATTTAAGTCAACTTTATTTTTGGGTTCATTCCTTAAATTAAGCTTTCAAAATGGTTGGACGGTATAGATTTAATACACATACATAACTGTGAGCCCCACAGTTCGAAGTCCCACCCACATCAGTGTATCCGGGATCTCACCTAATCCGCTGCCCTTCATGCGGTAGAAGAAGTGAGGAGTAGGGGTGTCAATGGACCGGGTTGGTCCGACGGGCTTTCGGGCTTGGCCCGCCTTGGGCTGAGTTTAGACTAGAGTATTAGGCCTGCGGGTCAGGTTCGGGCTTAAATTATAAGCCCGTTTTAAAACAGGTTGGGCTTGGACTAAGCTGTTGAAAAGCCCAAAAATTCGGCTCGACTCAAATGTATATTTTTTAATTTAAAATTTAAATTAAAATATTTTTCCTCTTTTTAAAATTTTAATTTTAAACAAATTTTTCCTAAAATCCATCTCCCTCTTAAAACGGGATTAAAGAATAATTTCTCTCTCTATGGTAAAGGCCGGGCTCAGGCTAGGGCCGAGTACGGGCTGGACCTGCATTTGTATCTTAGGCCGGGCTCGGGCTTAGCTATTGTGGCCTGTCACGGGTTCGGGCCGGGTTTGAGCATATGTTGAAAGAGACGAGCCGGGCTTAAACAGAGCTTAACCCGGCCCTAACCCGGCCCATTGACACCCCTAGCGATGAGTCGAGGCTGTCAACGGGCCGGGATTTTGAACTGTTTCGGGCCAGTCCTTCAGTCCGGGCCTATTCAAAATTCTGATTTTTAGGCCCGAGACCGGCCCATTGACACCGTTGGTTTTGATATGGGAAATAGCTTGATGCTCTGATGGAATATGACAGATGATACTACGGCATTTAAAAATAACTGATAAATTGCATTTGTGGAATACAAGTAATTTAAAATTAGCCGCCCAATATTTGACGGTGTAAATGAATCTCAAAACTGATATTTTTGTTTGGTGATTTGACTATTGGACTAGCAGATTTTTATTTGACAGCTTAAAATAAAAAATGCACAGTGATAACCAATTAGAGGCTAGGATTATTTTGGAGTGTTTGTTTTTCTATTTACCATAGTAAATGCTGGTAAGTAAGTGATGATGACCTCATGCTATCTAATAGAAGAGAGTGATTTGTCGTCAAATAGTTACGCCTTGAAAACACATGATTTTCCTAATCGGTTTAAAAAATTGGTGAGTGAAATCTAGGGTTCCACCATGATGCATGTGTGTAACCCACACCGTTCTATTCATCCATTTTAGGACATGAGCATAAAACTGTAGCAGATTATAGGCTCAAGCGGACCACACCATAAGAAATGAGGAGATAATGTCTATCGTTCTAAGGTGAAACCATTTGTGCGTCTCACACTGATGTGTACCTGTGATACAACACAAATATTAGCTTGATCCAAAACTTTTGTGGCTCACAAGAAGTTTTCAATGATAGGCATTTAACTCGGCCCCCTTTTCTTCTGATGTGGTTTATTTGCAATTTAGAACTACCTCAATTTTGGGCTCATACAATAAAATGAGTTGTTAAAATGGATGGACAATGTGGGTTTGTCACCTACATCATGGTGGGCCCCACAAATTTTAGAAGTTCTTCCTAGATACTACGTCAAACCAATCAAACTCAACCTCTAGGGGCTGTGGGTTGTAATTCAAATTGTAAATAGTAACTATTTATTTACTTCTCTAGTTGTAATGATCTAAAGAAAATCTAACATTCCTTGATGAATCTAATTTTGGAAATGTAACTTAGTTAAGGGCTATTTAGTTCTGCAATTTCTCATGAAATTCAAAATAAATGAGCTGTCATTTTTAGGTGTTTGTTATAACAATTGCCATTTTCACATTATAAAACTTATACTTTGAAGGACATATGTTCCAGGTGAAGCGACTATTATAGCAAAATCATTAATGCAATCAAATGCAAGTGCTGACACCGCACAACTCCAAAAATATTAGAGTCATAAACTGTTGTAATTGGAAAACCAAACACGCCCAAACAAATTCCACCATTTAGTCGGTTTAGTTTGAGCTGATTTAGGAGCATGTGCCTGCATAGCAAGTGTCACAGGTAGCCAGAGTATTAAAAAACCCCATACTGAAATAGAGAACAGATCACATGCAGGGACAGCTACCACAACTTATGATGCTATAACATATTTCCCAGGCAAGCCACGTGTATCAGATATTGGTACCAGGAAAATGCTATGGCCCAGAATGAAGATGACATGAAAAATAAGGTGGGCCACAAATGTAGGTTGCATCAGACCACCAGTTTTAATTGATTCCAAAGGTGTGGCCTGCCTTGTTGCAAAAGGGTTTGATTTCTGTCCTAGTTGATGATCTTCGTGGTGGGGCCTAGCCTTTTCATAGCGCTGATGTGATGCCTAAATGTTTACCAGAAAATGGTGTGACACATCGAAGGCGTTGCATGCCTTGTATGTGATCAATTCTCCCAGAAATACAGAGCCATTGGTTGCAGTTCTACGCCAAAGCTCTGTTGTGTTTGATTGAATGGCAGGCAGGTAGCTGTCAAAAATGTCCCCGGGCATGAGAGTCTCTGACTGAAATTAAATCCCACCATGTCATGGCAGTACTAAGGACAGTTTGGCATGGCATAATCAAACTCAATTCCCTATAAGTACCAAGTCCCTTGAGTTGTCCTGTCATATTTGGCACTTAGTCCACAGTTTGTACCAAGTCCCTTGAGTTGTCTCATCATATTTGGCACTTGCCTTCAGGCAATAATTTTTAAAGGATCTTTGGCTTACATGACCTCATGGGTCAGCTGCACGTGAGCATGTAAGCCATAAGTAAGCGTGTCAGATGTGGGACCTAAGGGAAAAAAAACCATATAACATTCTTTGTCCATTTTCCTATGAGCCCACATCCACATGCATGCATGGGTTAAAAACAAATTGTGTCCTTGCCAAACACTAGTTAATTGTGAAAGCCAAAGTGAAAAAAAGAAAAAGAAAAAAAAAAAGAAAGTCCAAATTGAATGAAAATATGTCTTATTTAATCTCTCTTTACTATAATACTAGATGGATACATAATATCATGTGGAGAGAAAAAGAGAGGGAGAGATTTGGATAGAAATGGGTAGACAAGGGTGTGACTAGGTGCAAGTTGTTAAAGTCCTTAGATATATATTGACTAGGCTCAAGCTGTTAGAGAAATCGATGATTTGCTATGGTATCAGAGCAAAAGGTCAAGTGTTCAAACTCCGAGAACACCAAATAAGTTACTTTTTTTACTTACAACAATAAATAAATAACTTATTTTAGATAAGTATTATCAACTTCTCCTCACTTTTGTCTCTTCCCATGCTTCTCTTCAGCAACTTATGAAGCTATAAAAGATTGACTGAGATGATTAAATACTTTCAAAAAAGTTACTTATAACTAATCATTAGCCAAACTGAAGCTATAAAAGATTAATTGAAGTGATTAAATATTTTTAAAAAAGTTACTTATAACTAATCATTAGCCAAACTTACTTATCTAAAATAAGTTATTTATCTATTGTTGTAAGTAGAAAAAGTAACTTATTTGGTGTTATCCAAATCAGCCTGATGTACACCTCGAAAAGGAAATGGAAAGTAAAAGAGAAAATGTTTGATATTTGACAACGTGCAATGAACAATAATTAATATGCAACACTAGTTTGCATGATGCCCAACTCATGCAAATAGACATTGTCATTCAACATTTTTTAAATATCAAAATGTAGAGGGTGCCTGATGTCTTAATGGGCACTCTACACCCTAAGGGTATGGTATGGGTGGCCATTTTAAGTCCGGCATAGATATGGGTACGGGTATAAGTGCATTACCCATTGGTAGGTGTGCGAATATCCCTACACCTTACTCAAGCCTGGCCCACTGCCACCCTCAAGTGCTTTGGCCCACTCAAGTCTTAAATACACCTTTGTTTGGTTTCCATCCTAACATGAGTTATTGCAATTATTGGATGTGGTGGATTTCACAGAGATATTATGGTGGGCTCCACATACTTTTTCTTATGAGATTGATTTTTTTAAAGAGTTGCATTGGTACCAAGCTACACCTAAGGAAGATGAAAGTGTGCAAGCTACTCATAGGAAAATGGAAATGATGAAAACATCTATAATTGAAGAGCTAGACCCATCCAAAATTTTAATATATTATGAAATCTCTCAACAACTTATTGCACAGATAAAATTGTCCATCAACCACTCATGTGATATATATTAGAGATGACCATTGTAGTAGGTACTAATATTAGAGCCATTAGATCAAATTTCAGACTGGGCTTTGGAAGTGACCCCTCTAGTACATACTGGTTGGTGCTGGAAAAGCTCTCGGAGCTCTACCATTATGTATGTATCTTACCCATGCCATCTATTCAATTTTCTAGCTCATTTTAAGACATAGCAAAAAATGAGATAGAGCCAAATATCAGGTGGACCACACCAAGGAAACAGTGGCGATTAAATGCCCACCATTAAAAACCTTCCAATGGCCGACTATAATGTTTATTTAATTGCCATCTGACCTATTGATTAGGTCCCATGGACCTGATGAAAGGAAAACACAAATATCATCTTGATCCAAAACTTCTGTGGCCCCCAAGAAGTTTTTAGTGGTGGCATTCAATCACCACTCTTTCTTATAGCGTGGTCTACCTAAGATTTAGATTTATCTCATTTTTTATTCATGCCATAAAATGATCTTGAAAAATGGATATATAAAGCACATACATCATGGTGGGGCCCATTAGATCACGGCCCAAAGATAAATCTCATGGATCCATTCCTGTTCTTTTAGCTCAAGAGTATTTCCAAAATTGAAAAATATTTATAGCACAGCTAACATCTCTAAGAATGAAAAATATCTATAACACACCAATTGATTGCCAAAAATTTGACAATCACATCTCATTTTTATTATGTAAAAATCCTTTGTAAAATTTTATGAATTGGAATACAAGGCCTCAATTTTCATGGTATCAGAGCCACTAATTTGGGGCCTTTGATTTCTTCAATTTGCATCTAGTACAACACCCATCCATCCAACTAAGAATATATTCTTCCTGGCAACTGTCCCCATCTTAGCCATTACTCAAAAACCCCCAACACCTCACCACCAACCCTATTACAACCCAACATCTCCACCATCACCACTAGCCCATTACCCCCTTCTTGTTCAAACCAATGTCACCCAAACCATCCACACCCAACATCTCCATGAGCTACAATCTATCCATCCCAACCTTCACTTAAATCGCCCAAATATCTACAAGAGCCTCATTAAAGTAATTCTCTCTCTCTCTCGGCATTAAATGCCCGAATTCTCATCAAATGATATCTCTATGTAGCATTAAATGCTAGAGCTATAGATACTAAAGTTAGATCACAATAAAATTTCAATGTGAGAGTCCAATGGCATGAAGACTATAGACGACGCACGCGAGAGTATATCTCCTGTACATGTGGTCATACGCAATAGGCCACGCTAATGTGGAAGAATTAAAGAGATTTTCACAACCGATAATCCATATCCTTCATGATGTTGAAGACTAAGCAAGGCCACTACCTCTTAAAATCTATAAAAGGAGCACATGAAAAATAGCTCCAAAACTCATGTCAATACAACTAAGCTTGGCTCTTATTTATCCATCCACGATAAACACTTATCTTTTTACTTTTTGTTAGTTTAATTTTAGCCTCCATCGCTGCTCACATTATGAGACCCCTAGTTTTTAATTAGTAATTTATCCATCTACCCTTTATCCACACATTTTGTTGGATCGCAAGGAAGACCACTCAATTTCAAACAAAAGGCTAAGGGGCTTTCATGTTACGTGCTAGGTGATTTTGACGGCCATCTCATCACGAAGTCTGGTCCAAACTAGATGATGAACGAATAGTCGATTCATGATCGTCTCACCAAATGCTTGGTTTCTCCAAGTCCACAAATAAGTTGTTACCTCACCGATCATCTTGTTACGAAACTCAATTCTAACTCAGCAATAAATATATTATCGAAGATCCGCCCTTCGTCGGTCATCTCACCACAAGGTCTGATTCCGATCGAATAATGAACAGACGATCATCCTGCATATCATGACCATCCCTCTACAAAGTTCAATCTCGATTGGGTAACGAACAGATCGTTGTCTCTCAAGCCTCATGAGTGTCATTACTGTAAAAATTATTAATAGAAAAATAATTTCACCCTATATCTTCTTTCTCCATTATTATTGTTGAACTACGGTAGTAAATCATGCTTAAAAGAACATGTAATGCCACACAGCAAAATGAATACATTCAAAAGGTCTAACCCCAACCCTTTCACAGATTGCTTGAAGGGATAACAAAATTGATGGTTGAGAAGATCCTATGTCCAATCTCCTATCTATATATCTCAATACGGGGAATAATAAAAGTTTAGTCAAACTTCGAGTCATTGGACTATGGCACACCCATGCATCTTACTCACATATGAAAATTGAATATAAGCCTTCAATCACAATCACATAAGTGGCTTAGTTTGATTGAATAGGCAACAATAAAACAGAGCACAGTAACGACGAGTTCTGTCGAGCCTAAGTTGGTGGCTACTCTCTTACCAGTGTCCAGTGTGTTGGGGTTAGGAGCCCTGAAGCGGAAACAATCAAGGCAGGCGAGGAACACACCACAATGGCAATCAACAAGCAAATCATCATACACAAGAAGGCAATCTGATTTTTATGTAGAAAAACCCCTCATGGGTAAAAAACCACGGCACAAAGCGACACCAATCCACTATGAATCAGAAGTTACAAGAGATTACAAAAGAAATACCCTGGATCACAGCCCACAAGAGAAATCCCAAGCTGCCCGAAGCTAATTCTCACATGAGAAGGACAAACACAACCCTTTCCCTCAACCCAAAGAACTCCAAGCTTCCTCGCTAGCTCTTTCTCTCACCTTAGAACCCTCTCAATCCCTTGGCCCATTGGCAGCCACTGGCGGCAACCCTAATCTTGAATTACATCTCCTTAAATAAGAGAAAACCGGAATTAAAAACTCCTTGTGCAAAACCGCGCAAGAAACCAATCCAAAAAGGAAACCGCCCGACCGGTCGGGGGGCCCCCACCGGCCGGTCGGCCGACCGTTGGATGGCCCAAAAAAGGTCCAGCACACCTGCTGTCTTGCTCCAACGTGACCGACCGGCCGGCCGGCCGGTTGGTGGTCTTCATGCTTGAAGGTTTGAGGCGTCCAAGCCCAATACAGTGTACTAATAGTGCCGGATTACAGCTTAACCTACTGGAATTCATTGTTACGGGGCCGACAGAAGCCTCTCTCTCAACCGTGGGGTATAAGAATTCTAAAAATTCATTTCCCTCGTTGAAATTCAACATTACTGTTTCTCAGTCGTACATTGGATGGCCACCAACCAAATATGGTTAGATTCATTCAATCAAATTGACTCGTGACTTGGACACTTCAGATTGACGTGTATACGAGTCACAGGGCTGGTTGACAAGACAATACCGTACATTAAAAGGTTTTATTTAATACATTGGCTGGGTAATAGAGCCATACTCATGCATTCTGCCATTGCACGCACGGTTGCATTTAAGGCAATCTGGACCGTCAAATGTGGGTCCAACGTGAATTTAACGCCCAGGAGAAATTTGGATCTTCTGTTAGCTCCAAGCAGAAAAACCTACTTGAAACCTTTTCATTGATCACATCATCACATAGCCTTCAACTAAGTTACATCCTCAATACAACCCGGTTGTGATGATATGAACCAATAAAAAGGCTCCAAGCAGTATTTATTGATTATATGCTAACAGAGCATCCGGACTCCCCGGCTTCCGCGGCATTTCCGTTCTACCCCAGCCATGCGTGAGATTTGAGAAATGCCAACGTATACTTCGCATGCACGAAAGTTATGTGCAGCTCTCCTCTCAACATACACGTGCCAAATATTTATAATAGTTAGTTTGGATGATCTGGTGGGCCACCATGTGTATGGACTATATGTCCAAATTCCGAACAATAGAACAACTCCTACCGTCCATTTGTTGCGAGTTTTTATGATTAAGTGTGGGCCGCTGATCTAAACATCCCTTATTTCAGGATGTTGATCTGGGCCCAATCCCCTTGGTTTTCGAAAACTGACCCATTCCCACTGTGGCCCACCATAAGATACTTCAGATCACCGCACATGTTTGCCACTTTGGAGGGTTCAAAGGGGACTGATCAGATCACATTGGCCCGGAATCGTCTACAACTGCTGTTTAACCCACCGGATAAAATGCCCTAGCTATTTAGGTCCACCAAGTTGTTTATGTGAAATCCACTCCGTCCATCAGGACATAACCTTTATTTTCACGGCAGGTATTACAAATTATTCTGATACAAAATTCAGACGGACCACACCAAGGGAAACAATGTATTGCCCCTAAAATCACTACATCAACGTGTTGTGGACCACACAAGCTTTTGATCAGGCTCATATTTGTTTCTTTCCTAAGTACGGGTGAGTCAACCTGATGAACGGATTTGATGAAAGATACACTAAATGGTCGCCCATGTGCAAACCTACGGTTGGCGTTCGATCCCCATTTGTTATCTGTGGTTTGGCCCACCTGAGTTATGGATCCAGAAGATTTGTGCCCCAGGGCCTACCATCAAGGAGGAGCGCACTGGATGGACGGATTGGATTGCAAATATACGACATAGTGGGCCGCAAAGAGGCTTCCTGTTATCAAGCACCTTGTGTAGGACATCAGAACCTTAGAAACGGTATGTCCCACCATGAAGAATAGTGTGGGATGTTTGTACTAACCCAAAAAATAATAAATAAATAAATAAATTCTATTACGCTAGTTGGGCGAAAACCATTCAGTGGCCCCACCATGATGTCTCTATGACATCCAACTCATTCAATCCCCAATGCCTACTTTAATTAGTTGCCGATTCACTTGCGATTGATGGATGGAGTGGACCCATAGAGATTTTGGCTGCATGAGCTCCCTGTTACAAGTCAAACAGGTATTACCATGAGTGGGCCACTATTTACTTCTGCAATCAGTCGTAGCCACATGATCTATGGACTGATGGAATCATAAAATTAACTGTTCACATTTCTGTCTATTTTTGAGTGATTAGGATCATCTTTTCAGAAAGAGGAAAATGTCAGCCTGAATTGAATTTGGGTTGGGTTCGGGTGCGCAGCAAATTCAGGTCAGTTAGGTCAGGTTGGAAAGGTGTCCCTTCCAGTGCAGCAAATTCCCAGCTGGAAGATGCTTAGGTATTTGAAGAGCAGGTCTTAGGTTCAAAATGCCAAGGAGACACACTACCCTATGGTGGGTGGGTGCATCGATGTGATGAACTGTGTGGGTGCATTGCATGACTAACAAAAAAAAAAAAAAAAAAAAGGAAAAAAGGGCCAGGTTGCAAGGAGTCACGTGTATTTGGATTGGGTTGGGTTTCCATTGGGACCTTGGGTTGGAATCCAAGTTGGGTCTAGGTGTAGGTGGGGTTCTCTTCTCTTGAGGCCGGGTTGGGGTTACTTTGACCCTCAACTTAGCCCCACCAAACCCATTAGAGTTACAGCCTTACTTAAAATGGTTGAACTTTCACATTTTTGGCTCAAATAAGCATTAGATTGCCTAGCTTTTGCTGTGTAACATCTGCAGAACAATAAATTGAGGGACTGGGTGTGACATTATTATGGGCCCTACATCCTTTTGCTATTAGTAATCTTATTTGTATTCTATTGGTGCATGCTACACGGAAAGAAAACGAAAGCATGAGAGCGACTGTCCACGCGACCGGAATCACGAAAGACCTGAACCACATTATTAGTGGGCCCCACATGGGCATAAAAGTCTGTGCAGGGTGGATGCATATATAGTGTATCATCCATCACCCTCCACCAGAGTATCAAACTATTTCTCAGTTTCTTCCAAGACTCCAAGTTGTTAAATGCATGAGATCTGCTCGCAGAGGAGAAAATTTTTTGTTACACCCCACCGCTTGCGTACGCTATGTACATGTACGCGCAAATCCCAGCCGTAGGGTGAGATCCGTATCTGAAGGGATTTTAATACTGCAGGAGCGAGCCTCTCTCTTCGTTTCTCTCTCTTTCAAGAATCACTGCGCCAAGCTCCAGTCCATCCTTTATGTGATGACATGTAGGACATGACACCGAAAATGAGCCCAATTCAAAGCTCAAGTGCGCCACTAGAGGAAAAGGTGGATGGGTGACCAAGAAATAGACGGTTAAGGAAGAAAATAGGTTGACTGTTAAAATTCAACCAAGAGATCTTTGAACCATATCAATGTTTTGGATCACTGAATTGGACCCCACTTATATGAACTGAGACTGAGTAAACCTCGTGGGACCCACCGTGATTTATTTATTTTATCCACTTCGTTCATCCATTTTAACAGATAACTTTAAGGCTTGAGCCCAAAAATAAAGCATATCCAAAGCTCAAGTGGACCACACCACAGGAAACAGTGTGAATTGAAACATCCACCATTGAAAAAATCATGGAGGCAGAAGAAGTTTTGGATCAATCTGATATTTGTTTTTTCCATTCATCCATGTCTTTGTGATGTTATGAACGGTTTGTATCACAAATAAACATCACTGTGGGCCATAGGAAGGTTTCAATGGTGGAAATCATTACTCTCACTGTTTCTTTTGGTATGGTCCACTTGAGCTTTGCATATGCTTCCATTTTGGACTCAACCTGTAAAATGAGCGGGAGAAACGGATGGACGGTGTGGATAAACCACATACATTCACAGTTGGCCCAACTTAGTTTAATAAGTATAATAAAAGCGTACCCATTTGCAAATACGCGGATGTGGATTTCTTGAGGAGGCTTATGGGAACTTAGGTGGGGCCACCGTGATGCTTGTGAGAAATCCACCCCATTCATCTGTTTTGTGAGCTCATTTTAGGACGTGCTACCAAAACTGAACTGGATCCAACACTCAAGTGGAATGAAAACCTGAGTATTAAATGTCTACATTTGAAATATTCGTGGGGCAACAGAAATTTTGAAGCAGGCTAATATTTTTGTTTTCAGTTCATCCCGATAAGAATGACATTATGATAGGTATGGATGGCATATAAACATCACTGTAGACCAGGGATGTTTCAATGGTAGGAATTTCCCTACCCACCCTTTCCTCTAGTGCGGTCCACTTGAGCCTTGAATCAGGTTGGTGTTTTGTCACGTCTTAAATGTCATCGCGTAAAAGATGGATGGGGTGGATTTCTCACAAACATCACGGTGGCCCCACCCAGGTTCCAGTCCTGCCAAAGGCTTCCGCAAAAAATCTCAATCTTGTGCTTGACATTTGGAAGAGATTCAGGAGAGAGGCTCCCTCTGAAGGCATTTAGAGCCCTTCCGGATACGAAACTCACCTGCGGCTGGGATTTGCACGTATGTAGTGTACGCAAGCTGTGGGTGTACCAAAATTTTTCTCCTCGCAGAGTTATGCTAGGAAGGTGACAGGATTAGGTGCAGCCCCGGGCTTCCCCAAGAACATGCTTCCCTTACCGGGGGCACACCTTGATGCATGTATTCTATATCTATGCCTTACATCCGTTTTTCCAAATCATTTTAGAGTATGAACCCAAAAATAAAGCAAATCCAATTCTCAAGCGGACCAAACCATAGGAAACAGTGATCAACCCAATTGCAATTGACCTGACCAGAATTTGGGTCGGATTGTTAAGGACCTCGGGTTGGGTTCAGGCTGTAAAATGTCAACCTGATTTGAATTTGGGTTTGAGCTTAGGTGGAGAAAATTCAGGTCAGTTAGGCCAGCTTGGGAATAATCACATGTATTTGAATTGGGACCTTGGGTTGGAATCCAGGTTGGGTCTAGCTGTGGGTTGTCTTCTCTTCTCCTGAGGGTGGGGTGGGGCTGACCCCCAACCCAGCCCCACCAAATCCATAGGACTTACAGCCTCACTTAAAATGATTGTACTTTTCCATTTGTGGCCCAAGTAAATATTGGATGTGCATTTTTGTGATAATGTGTGACATTTACAGCACAATAATAGTAGGGAGTGCGTGTGACATTATTTTCGTATGGGCCTATAGCTACGTATTCTTTAGCTGATAATATTTTGTCAGTGCATGCTACACGGGAAGAAGATGAAAGCACCAGAGCAACTATCAATGACACAGAAATCAAGAAAGACATGAACCACCAGATTAGTGGGCCCCATGGGTGCGTAAAACAAGTGCCCATCGAGGGTGGACACGGACTGTGCAGTGAGGCGCTCACCACCCATCAGCGTAGTGTGAAGACTTTGTGGGGCCAACATGATGCATGTGTTCTATCATTTCATTTATACCTTAATGTGCTAGAGCCCATAGTAATGCTTATCTGTTATCCAACCTTTTCATAAGGTTACACAGACCTAGATGAAGGTTAAACACAAACATCGGCTTAATCCAAAACTTGTGTGGCCCTAGGAAATTTTCAATGATAAGCATTTAATTGCTACTATTTCATGTGGTGTGGTCCACTTGAGCTTTGGATATACTTCAATTTTGGTCTCATGCCCTAAAGTGATATGGAAAAAGGGATGGATGACGTGGATAAAATACATACACCTGGATAGGTCTCACAGAACCTTCTTACCACGGTAAAAGGTGGTGAGGGCCTCATTCCTCCCAGAGTCTTCATACCACTGATAAATCTAATGCATTTATAACTTGGGATTTTGGAATTTTATTTATTTATTTATTTATTTTTATTGTGGGTTAGTTATGCAAGGCACAAAACCTGTAAGATGCGCAAGGCACTCACCCGGTTAGTCACATGATGCTCCCACCCACTGGTGGGCGTGACTCAGTGGATGGGCGTGACTTGGTGTAGGTGGGACCTGACTGTAGGAGCCCAACTCTATGCATGAATTGTATATCTGTGCCGTGCATCTTCTTTTCAATCTTATTTTATGCCATGATACTAAAAATGAAGTAGATGCAAGTTTTGGGTAGACCACACCATAAGAAACACTCGTTAATGACTATTAAAAACCTTCTGTGAGCCACAAAAGTTTTCTATCTACCTGATATTTGTATTTTCCTTTCTTCCCTGTCTACGTGACCTTATCAACAGGTGGTCAATAAACATTACAGTGGACTCCAAGAAGTTTGTAATGGTAGGTGTTCAATGAACACTGTTTTCTATGGTGTGGTCCACCTAAAACTTCCACCTACTTCATTTTTGAAACTACACCCTAAAATAAACTAAAGAAACAGATGAACAGCATGGATATACAGAAAATACATCCATATGAGCCCTACGATCAGGGTCTCACCCACATCGTTGGTTCTGGGTCTCACCCAAGCCGTGCCCCCCACTGGTTGGGTTAGTGGGTTTGAACACTAGACCAGCAGTTGAAGCGCCGAGGCCTCCACCAGCTGGGAGTTTGGGAAATTGAAAAATACTCCCATGCTCTGTTTAAGTGGACGTGATTTAGCTAGTGATAGTGGTTGGTGCTCCGTGGGCCCTACCATGATGTATGTGTTTTATCCATGCTGCCCCATCCATTTTTCCATATTATTTTAAGGCTTTTGATCCAAAAAATGATGCAGATCTAAATCTCAAGTGGACCACACGAGAGGAAAACAGTGGTAATTGAATAACCACTATTAAAAACCTCCTAGGGTCCATTATAATGTTTATTTCACATCCAAACCTATTGATTAGGTCACACGAATCTCTCAATGAAGGGGGAAAAAATCAGATTGATCCAAAACTTCTATTGGCCCTACAACATTTTTAATGTGGGTGCTCAATCAACTCTGTTCTTGTGATGTGGTTTGCTTGAGATTTGGACCTACTTCACTTTTGGCCTGGATGAAGCACATATATTATAGTGGGCCCACGGAGCATCCACCAGGGTCACTAGGCAATCCGTGCAAGTGTCATAGACCAAAAAATTGGGAGCGGATTAGGTGAGACCCCGGATGCCCGAGGTGGGTGAGGCCCCTGACCATGTGGCCACTGTGATGCATGTAACTACATCCATGTCATCCATCTGTATTGAAAAGTTCATTTTAAGGTATGATCCAAAAAATGGACCATAGTATAGGAAATAGTGATAACTGACCATTAAAAAATTCTGGTGGGCCACAAAAGCTTTTGATCAAGATAATATTTGTGTGGTCTTTTCATCCAGGTGTTTGGGACCTTTATCAATAGGTTGGATGGCAAAATAAACATTCTGATGGAATCCATGAAGTTGTTAATGATTCAATCACCACTGTTCCTGAGGTGTGGTCTACTTAAGATTTGAGTCAGATTCATTTTTTAGATCATATTGTAAAATTAGCTTTCAAAATGGTTAGACAGTGTGGAATTAAGGCAAATGCATCACTGTGAGCCCGTCAGGGTTCTCACCTAATCCGCTCCTTGGAAGATTATTATTATTTGGTTATCTAACTTTAGGATTTCTGGGCACCTATTGGACAGTTAATGACAAATATCTAGTGGTGTATTATTTCTATGTTCATATTTGCCACGTGTATTATTTCTATGTTAACACGTATCAAGGCTAGTAACCAGACGGACTATCAAATATCTGCCCTTAACGAGAGTAAAAGAATTGATACTCTAGCAGAGGATGATTGATGATACACAGGCACTTGGAAATGACTTTAAAATTTCTTACGTTGCATGCCAAAAATCCACATTAAACTGTCCATATTATGGGACCAACCTTGGATGTACCTCAAACCAGAAACTGTGCTTATTTTGTCATCTGATGGCCTATTCATCCTAGTTATTTAGTTATTCGATTTCCATAATCGATGCACTGCACGGGGTCCATCAATTCCGCGATTCACAGCTAAAATGTGATCCCACCCATCTATTTAGATGCTTTCCCATGCTAGTCTTAGATCCTAAAATCCAGCTTGATCCATTACTTAGGTGGCCACACCCAAGGGAGTGGGACATTGAGGATGGAGACACCCACCATTGAAATTTTTTTTTATGGAATTATGTGGGGCTACCATGCCGTGTATATTTCATCCAACAACTCATCATGTGTGCCTCAGCACAATAAAGAGACTCACTGGCAATAAGGGCGATGTAAAGCTCAAGTAGTACACAACAAATGAATCTGTAAGTTTTAAGTGATTACAAATTGCTCTCTTTGGTGTCTCTGCCTGAGTTTTGGATCCAGAGGATTCTTGGGATCAACGGCGAATATAAGGAGGTATACAAGATGCATGGTTTGGATTTCACATGCACATTATGGGCGGTCCCAAGAGCTTCAGCAGATCCCACCATTAAAAACTTCTTGGGAGCCACCGAAATGCTTATTTTCCACCCAGCCAGCTGATATGATGATAAAGACTTCAATGAAGGGGCCATACAAATAACAGCTTGACCCAAAACTTTTGTTGCCCACAAGAAATTTTTTAGCCAGTCATCTTTGTTACCTGTGATATGGTTCACCTGAGATTTGGGTCCGCTTGATTTTTGGGACCATGCCCTAAAATGAGCTTTCAAAATGAAGCTGTTCAGTGCCCACACTCATCCCCCTTTCTCCTCTCTTTATGTCCATTGTCCAACAGGCAGTCCCCCCCCCCCCCCCCCCCCCCCCCCCCTTGTCCACTGTCCAACTAGCATTTGTCTAAGGCTTCGAGTTGACACCGCCCCCCCTTCTCCTCTCCCTTTCTCTAGCCAGAACCAGTCCGAGTTCCAATCTCCAATCCAGCAAGCTAGCTCCGATAATCTCTCTCTCTCTCTCTCTCTCTCTCTATATCTATTCTCTCCTTCCCCTTGTCTGGCCGACCATTATCCATGGTCCATGGCAGCCTGACTCGACCAACAGCTTGTTGACCAATTCGAGTCTAGCAGGAAATTTAGGCTCACTTCCAAGTTGAGTCAAGTACCGAGCATGGGTTGACTGCTGGCAAAGCTCAGTTGAGCAAAGTCAAGCTCGACCCAACTTAACTCAAGTACAATGCTACTTATGTACCTTTTTCTTAAATTAATTTTTTTAATTTCTTATACTTCTCAGAAAAGACCATGAATTAGGTATGACTCCTCACCCAAGATGGTCACACCCTTACTGTGGGCCCACTTTGTGCATGGAATGAGTGCATATTAGATAAGACCCAGCCTCACCCAAGACCATGCGGCCCTTATTGTGGGGTTACTGTGGGGCTCACCTTGATGTACATATTATGTATCCACGTCATCCATCTATTTTCCCTTATCATTTTAGGGCATTATCCAAAAAATGAAGTAGGTCCAATTATCAGGTGGACCATACTATAAGAAACTGGGGTGACTCGCCATCCTACCATTAAAACCTTCTTAGGTTGCACCTTAATGTCTCCATAATGTTTACTTAGCATCCAATTGGTTGATAAGGTCACATAAGCTTGGATGAAAGGGAAAAACAGATATCAGTTTGATCCAAAACTTTTATGGCACATTAATGGTCAATCAACATTGTTTTCTATGGTATGGTCCACCTAATAATTTGATCTATTTCATTTTTTAGATAATGTCATAAAATAATATGGAAAAATGGATGGATGGTGTGGATACATAATACATGCATTAAGGTGGGCCCCATGGTAAGGGTCGCAGTCTCACCTAATCCTGCTCTTGCATCGATTCTATTTCCACACCATCTATCCGTTTTTTTTCATATTATTTGAGGGCATGAGGAAAAAAAAAAAGAGACAAAAAGAAAAAAAAAAAAAAAAGAATAAGAAGTAGATCCAAGTCTTAGGTGGACCATGCCATAAGAAACAATGGAAATTGACCATTAATAACTTATAATACACTACAAAAGTTTTGGATGAAGCTGATATTTGTGTCTTCCCTTCACCCAGGTTCGTGTGACGTTATAAACAACTTGGATGGCAAATAAACATTATGGAAACATTACAATGGGCCAAAAGAAATTTTAATGGTGGAATGTTTAATCACATTATCTCTTTTAGTATGGTCCATATATGATTTAGATATGCTTTATTTTTAAGTATGTAACGTAAAATGATCTGGCAAAATGGATGCACAGTGTGGATATAAAACAGCTGTATTAAACTGAACCCTATGACGAGAGGCCCATCACCTTAGAAAATGAGTTCTTCTTCTTCTTTCTTAATTTTTTTTTTTTTTTTTTTTTGTATAAATGGGTCTTTTGCCAATAAACACATATGATGAAAGAAAAGAGATATAAAAAAAAAAAGAGAGTTGTGACCATGCTTGTGGGTCACTCGATGTTGGAAACGAGTGTGAACACGACTTGACAACATCATAAACTTTAGGCATATTTTTTGAACAATCAAATGGTATCTAAATGAGATAAATCCAAATTCATATGAAAGTTTATTAAATTATCTTTATAGTGAGTACAATATCACCCTGATCCAACATGTAAGAAGGGAGTTACTATCGTTTTCATGAAATCACATGCAACTGAAAATAAGACAAATGTGATGACTTTGTGCCCACTTTTGAATGACTAAATGGTGTCCAAATGAGATGATTTAAAAGTCGTTTGAGAGTTGTCGAATTATCTTTCTAACAAGTACAAGATCACACCGATTCGAGTTGTAACAAGAGAGTTATGATCTTTTAAAGCTGGGTCAAAATCTAATACTCCGGACGATTGCGTGAGTGCGATTAAAATCACTAGAAATTTGAATACGTTTTTGGATGATCATATGGTGTCTAAATGAGATGATTTAAAGTCATTTGAAATTTTATTGAATTATCTTTTTAACGAGTACATAATTACCCCAATCAAAATTGTAACGAGAGAGTTATGACATTTCAAAGTTTGATAAAAATTCAAAACTCTTAGGTGATTGCGTGAACACGACTGACATCACCATGGACTTTTGAGATGATTCTAAAGGTATTTGAAGTTCATCGAATTATCTTTCCAATAAACATAAGATCACCCTAATTAAAGTTGTAATGAGAGAGTTATGGTATTTTAAAGTTAGGTCAAAATAGAAAACTCATAGATAATTGCAGGAGTGTGACTAAGAATACCAAGAAATTTTGGTGCATTTTTTTATACTTAAATAATATTTAACTAAGATGATTTCAAAATCATTTGAAAGTTCATCGAATTATCTTTTCAATAGGTATAAAATTACATCAAATGGAGCTATAATAAAGGAGTTATGACATTTCAAAGTTAGGTTAAAATCCAAAATTCTTGAACGATCATAAGAGTGCCACTTGTCTCAGAATTACCTCTTCAATCTCGTTGTATGGTTAATAGTTTTGCTCTACCTGGTCCGCTGGGTCATGGACTCGGATGACTGAGTAGATTGAAAGCCCAACCACCATCACGTGCAAAACTGTAGCGTATGTAGCAGATCCAAGATGTCCAATAGGTGGGCCCTGATGCATAGATTACCTGGCAAACAATCAGGCCGGTGCAACAGGTAGCTGCTCCCTTATGTACGGAGCCAATGGGGGGTTTTATGAGAAAAAAGGGGGCCCACATCCAACCACATGGAGGGCTGTCACTGGGCCTAACTGGCCCGGGGCTATGGCCCTGGCCCACTTGTGGTCAGGTAGGGTGGAATACTAGGCCCAGTTCTGGACCCGATGAAATAAAAGCCCGTCTAATAACCAGTCCGGTTGGGCTTCATTAAAAGCCCGTTATCCCAGCCCAGCCTTCTAGGATTTCAACGATAAATTTGTCATGTCTCATGCATGGTGGGGCACACTTAACGAACGGCCAAGATGTTGTGAAAAGGTGGATGGCTGGGATCGGGCTCCAGTTGTGCACATCATCATTATATGGGCTCAGGCCTTTTTACTTGGGAGCCTTACTACATGTGGGCCGGGCCCAGTGACTCTACCAGCCCTGATTTCTGGGCCGGTCATATCAAGGTGGGCCACACCTAGTGCAAGATCTCGATGCGCTGTTTGGATGTTTCATCAGGCGCGCTGTGCCGTGCCTTTGAAATTCGAGTTCGGATCTCTGTTGGCTTCCGAGCAGGAAATGGACGCGGATTGCCAGCGAAAGCCTTTCGCAGGCATCTCCTGCACTTGGAATCTAGGTGGGGCTCACCGTGATGTTTTTGAGAAATCTACGCTGTCCAACCGTTTTGTGAGATCATTTGAGGCGTTTTGACAAAAAATGAACGGGATCCAAGACTCAAGTGGGCCGAAAACGTGACAATTGAACTTCCACAGTCGAAATATTTGTGGGGCCACAGAAGTTTCGAATCAGGATAATATTTGTGTTTTCAGGTTGATCTCAGTAGGAATGACATTATGAACGGTATGGATGGCATATGAACATCACTGTGGACCCCATAGAGGTTTCAACGGTAGGAATTTCCCTACCCACCTTTTGCTTTAGTGCGGCCCACTTGAATCTTTGATTCCGTTCATTTTTTTTCTCAACGCCTAAAATGATCTCAAAAAACGGTTGGACGGCGTAGATTTTTTAAAAACATCACGATGGGCCCCACATAAATTCCGAGTACAGGAGATGCCTGCGAAAGGTTTTCACAGGCAATCCGCGCCAAGAGATTGCAGGGACATTCCAGATTTCCGTTTGAATGAGTGGGACCCACTGTTCAGTGATCCAAACCATTGGTATGATGGCCCTGGAAGTTCACTAAATACCCTCCAGATTTGAAGATCTACCCTTTTATTGGTTGGATGGGAACCGTTGAGCTGGTCGCCTATTGAACGGTTTAGGATTTTTCCATCGGAATATCTTCAGTGAATGGACCATATAAAAAAGTGTCCACAGAGGATACGATCATTCAATCAATCTAATTTTAGCGTTCCGAATCTTCGACAGACAGTGGGACGCACAATCTAGACGGTTTGATTTTAGTTAATATAATCCACGTGTGCAATTTCTTAGTGCCTGCGTATGAATCTTCATACACAGCCAGTGTATCATATAATTCCTTACTTGATTCTGGGCCTAGAGTCCTCCCTCTCTCTACGGCGAAGATCGATTCCCGAGTTTTCTTCTTTGAATCCCGGCCTCGCTCTCTCGCGCTTCAATTCGAGCTCTGTCTCCTCACCAATCTCGATTTTTTCTGCAGATTTTTTTGCTTGAATTTCCCACAATTTTTTGAAGGATTTTTCAAAGGATTCTTAGACAGGTAAGAAATCGTGAAATTTCTTCAATTTCGCCTCTCTCTCTCTCTCTCTCTCTCTCTCTCTCTCTCTCTCAATTTCTCTAAAAATCTTTTTTCCCCATTTTTCTCTCTAGGGTTTCGAATTTGGATTTCATTCGTTTTATTTCTCTTTCATTTTGGATTTATAGAATGTGGAAAATTTTCAATCTCTCTCTCTCTCTCTCTAATCAGGAATCCCCGATAACGCAAAGCTCTGTGGGGTCCACCGTGATGTTTGTGTTAGATCCACTCCGTCCATCCGCTCGGTCAGCTCATTTTAGGACATGCACCCAAAACATGAGGGAGGTCCAAAACTCGAGCGGGCCGCACCACAAGAAGCAGTGGGGTT
This sequence comes from Liriodendron chinense, assembly GCA_003013855.2. NCBI lineage: Eukaryota > Viridiplantae > Streptophyta > Magnoliopsida > Magnoliales > Magnoliaceae > Liriodendron > Liriodendron chinense. Next base: position 141,482 of record PVNU02002217.1, read on the forward strand.
GATGAAATTACCACTGTTTGAACCTTCCTAGGGTCCACCGTGATGTTTATATGCGATCCAGCACCTTCAAGGTGATTCCCACCTGAATGAAGCGAGAGCACAATATCAGCCTGATCCTAAACTTCTGTGGCCCCACCACAAGAAGTTTTCAATGTTGGGCGTTCAAACCCCACTGTTGTGTGGCCCCAATTGAGTTTTGGATATCCCTCATCTTTGTGATCATCTCCTAACATGAGCTGGTGAAACGGATGGACGGAGTGGATATGACACAAATATCTGTGTGGGCCCCACATAGCTTGGGGTTACAGGCAATTTGTGTCCCATCTGATGAGGGGAATGGCCTAGTTTTTGTGCCAGGTGATCTAAACGAGAGGACCGCCTGATAATTCTCTAAAAAAATAAGGAGAAAAAGACAGAGAAAGGACCCACCCGATTAACGGCTTTGATCTCTCTCACTCGCTCTACAGTTGTGCAGACATGGAGCAATTGATACAAGAGCAATGGATACGAGTAGAGCCATGGGTGCATCAGTTGAAGCAATGGGCAGATCAATTGATGGAATGGGTTCAGCGGCAACCACCAGTGCAACTCTATGCTACTTTTGCTATTTTGTTCCTATCATCCATCCTTTTCTTGTTGGGTAAGCTGCCATCTCTCCTTAATCCTGCTTGATGAAATGACTGAGCCACTACCATTGCATTTCCTCATGTCTGCATTTTCCGGACATTTCAAAGAGGCCCTAAACTTTGGAAGATATATACATGTAGGATCCATACTTGTATGGCAACCAAAGTGCCCAAATTGCACGCTCCATTGTAGATGGAGCATACCTTGAAATTCAGATTGACGGGCCATTATGAGCATCTGTTTTTGCTCACTAAATCTGGACAACTGACCATTTTATTTTAAACTGTCTGTTTGATAGTGAGCAATTGAATTTTTTTTTGTTGTGTGACCCAATGATGCGTGGATCAGTGTGATTTTATTCTTCATGTGTTCCTCATGGTGGATGCAACCTTTTGGACCAGTTGGCTGTTGCCTGCACCACTTTACTTTTAACTGTTTGATTGATAGCCACCAATTGTATGGTTGGGATAATTCGAGTGGTGTTGATCCACGATGGCACTATGATTTGGATATTCTGGATTGGGGATTTATTAGATACTCTGGCTGCGTATGATGCTTGATACACAGACATTTACAAATGGTACACATGGCATATTTTATCTCAAATTAAACCTATGTTTTATTTTTATTTTTTGAGAGTTAACAATAATTTTATTAAAAACTCATGAAAGTGAAGAAAAAATACAGGAAGCCCGAACAAGTACGCGGAAACTAAGACAGCCTAAGAGACTTTGACATGGACGTCCCGACTAGAAATAAACCATTTAATTTTCCTAATGGTGACATCTACATCCACCCCTTCGTTATGAAAACACCATCCATTCCTGACTCCCTAAATAGCCCAAAGCACCTCCATTAAGGTCTGCCTCAACTTAGATTTTCTGGATTTACCCACTCCACCCCCATGCCATACCCACAACGCATCATCCAAGGACTTCAGCATGAAACTGACTAAATTTTGGAAGATACTGTCTCTGAATTACAGTCTTAAAATCAGATTGGTTGAAGCAACACTTGTTTCTTGAAATAAGATCATTGGATATTTTTCATTTTTAATTGTCCAATAAATCTCCCGCAATCTAATGGTTAGATAACCAAATAAGAGTAATTTTTTTATTCATGAAACATCTGAACTGGTGCCTGTAATTTCGATGGTTTATTCTGAATTTCTTGCATGGCACATACAGAATTTCTCAGTAATTTCTAACTGCCTGCGTATCATCCATCACCCTCGGCAAGAGTATCCAAGTATTTGTATTCTGGATTAAAAGTGCAACATGTTGGTTGAACTATTAGGGCTATGCTCCTGCATTGAGGCCCTACAAACATTCTAGATTGACATGCATGTACCACATGAAGGGTGAACCATCATCGTAGCCTTGCCCACTTTTGAGTAATTACTAACATTTCATCTATTTCTTTGCTATTTGCAGTCCGTGTTCTCAAGCGCACAAAGTCAAACACCATAGTGCTTGCTGGTTTAAGTGGCAGTGGAAAAACAGTTCTTTTCTACCAGGTAAGTTCTAAATAATGATTCTGTTTCAACCCTAAGATCATGGGATTGAGTGCCTATGTGGTGTGGGTGAGTGTGGTGTGTGGGTTGTGTGTGTAATAAATAAATAAAAAGTTCTAAATAGTGATTCTTTTCTTGAAGTGCTTGTGATGTATCAATCTATTTAGTTATGTTTCAGTATTTCTGAAAGCTCTGCAAGTGGCTACAGTCCTAGAAACCTCACTTCCATGCCTATTTTTAACTGATCTCCGGATACGACATTACATTTTAAGCATAACTGTTATGGTATGATACACTGATATCAAAGCAATTTTCACATTCTAGTTAAAGAATCTAAACTTTTTGAAGTGTGTCTTTTCATGGATATTTACTTATTTAGAGAGATTAAAAAAAGGACATAGTAAAGATTACTAAGTGACACTTCCATCTGGTTTTGATTCTAATAGCAATGATCTAGAGCAGACTTTTCTTACCTTATATTCTGGTGCGAATTTCTTTGGGGACTTCAAGTGGGCCCACTTATGGTGACTTGCGAGTTGGATGAGACTATGAGAGTGCCCACCTTGGATTGCCCATGGCTTCAAAATCACCATGATCGGATGTTCAAAGCCATCCAATTAAAAAGGCATAAAAACATGGTAAGAGTAAAAATGTATTATGGTCCTTTTTTAATCAAGAAGCATGCAATGAAGATTTGAGCCTCAAAAGCCTAATTTGTGGGTCCTACAGCCCACCTGATGGGCCCCACATTGAGTTGTGCTTAGAGATTTTTAAGAGAGAGGGATCCTTTGTGTGGTTGTAGCTTGATTCTTTGGACTTTTCATTGTAAAGATTTGAGGGATTTTATTAGGAGTCGGAATTTGGTCTTTTTTGTCTGTTTTTAGTAATAGTTTTCAAGGAATCTTATGTGTCATTAAGGCACTCGTTTGGCACCTGCTTCTAGCAAGTGCAGAATTGATTTTCAATAAACAGTTCTCTGGAATATTTTATTGAGAATTGCTTATATGAAAAGCTGCACGTTTGGTTAACATTAAAAAAAAAAAAAACCAATTTCTTGCAGGGAATTGCTTTGGGTGTAAAAGAACATGTATGGTTAGCAACTAAAACAATTTGTTAGTTAGGTAACACATGATGCTATGATTAGTGGTCCCCACAAGATACTTGTGGGCTTCTATTAATGTGATTAGTGGGCATGAGGAAGGTCATCGGTGCATCCATCATGTACGTTATTAGTGGATTCCATTCAATCAAAGTGATTTGAGAGGGATGGGCCATCAAGGGTGGGCCCCCACATGATGAGTGATCCATATCAATGATAAGATCTTGTCTATTATAATAAATATGGATCAATCAATTTTCATCCACTAATTAGATGGTTTGGATCATTCGATCAAAGCAATTTGAGAGGGATGGGCCTCACACGATGGATGGTCCATGTCAATGATCGGATCTTTTTCATATGGATCATTGGTTTCCACAGCCATTGATAATATTTATTATCATCCAATCGAGGTGGTTTGAGAATGGGTGGGTAATAAACGGTGAGAGGGTAGAAAGAGTTGGGAGTCCGGATAAGGAGAGGGAGGAAAGAAACGATGTGTAGGTGGGTGTATTTGATACTTTTGTGCACACAAATCTTGGTATACAGGCCATTCTGTAACTGTACATGCCGCGCACGTTAAATCAGATCAAACCGATTAAATAGTGTGAACAGCTGCCACTAAGCCACAGACCCAAAAATCCTTTTGATCGAACAATCCTAGCCTCTGATTTGTGGTCACTTGTTGTCTGATATAAGATGATTGGATATTTGTGTGCAACCAATTAATGTGTTAGGACTTAGGATTGATCAAAGAGTGTGATTTTAGACTATGGTCCATTCACCATTTGGCCTATTAAATCAACAGTTTTTATTTATTTATTTATATTTATTTTTTATCTAGTATATTCATGCCACTTGCCCAACAATAGCATGGAATTAGGTCTGATCTAGTCAACCTGAGTTTTTACACAGAAAGAGCTCATATGGTCTTTAGCCAGAAAGGAATTAGGTTTGATGAAATCTACTTGATAATGTTGTTTGCAGCACGTGCAACACTGAGGTCTTTGGGGACCGCCATATTGTAGTATGGCATCCACTCCGTACATCAGGCGCTCCTTTCAATATAAGGTGGCAGGAACAGAACACAGCCCGATCTACAAGTGAGTTAGGCCCACACCACAGGGAACAATAAGGATTGCATGATATATTAAAAGAGGTCAATGGTCTAAATTCAGCGGCATGTGTGTGCCAGCTGGCCATCAGAACAACCTGATTTTCTAGAGACAAAAAAAAAACATCTTGCTGGCGGGATTCACTTGATAAGTGGCATAGATCTTACAGGTGTAGGCATTGTTTGTAGGTGTGAGACGTGAGTGTCCCAAGATTACAAAATACAAACTCTTGGGCCAAGAAACATGTAATACTCATGGAATTCTTTAGTTGGAAGGAATTGGGTTTTGTGGATTCTACCTTGAGTATGCATTGCGTGCATACCTCCACATGTGGTCGCATGTGGCACAATTTGACATGTTTGTGTGATTTGAGCTTTCTGTCAGGTGATCTAAACTGCTTAGATCTTTTTAGCATAATATCACACCATTTCCTCATCAGGCCATATCAAACGAATGAACCGTGAGGTAAAATTTTAACTGTCAATTTACACATTGTGGCCCACCTTACCAGAGAAATTTTCTGATTTTTGGGCAGAAGATCCAAGCATTATTTCCAACCTCTTGGAAGCTCAGATCTCATACACCACGCATTTCATATTTGCACCTGTGCCTGTGTGTGGATGTATACAGCTCTATACGTTTGTGGAATTAGCAAACCTTCGAAGGATGAAACAGTGATTTTCGAATAATGAAAGATAGAGAGTGATTTTCATGAGTCAGAAATGGAAATGCCTCTTTGAAACAGGGGGCTAGGTGCTTCGGGGGAAAGCACAAATCTTAAGAAGCGTTGTCTTTATATATATATATATATATATATATATATATATATATATATATATATATATATATATATATTAAAGGAACTAATTTGGTGGCTAACCAACCATACTTAATAAGCCTCAAGGGATTAAAAGTTTTTCATTTTAGGAGATTTGTGTCTTGACGGATCTTTAAAGGGATATTAAGTCAACAATGGTTTTCAATTTTGAGAGATTTGTGTCTTAGAAGATACTTAATAAGATATATTAGTATTATGGGGATCTTTATTAGGATAAGAAAGAGATAAGCATGAGAATAAAAGAAAGGGACTAGAGAGAGGTTGAGCATGAGCATAGCGAAAATGTGGATGTTGAGATGGCTGAGTGGCAAGACGCGGAGATAGTGTTAGAAATGAATGCACTCGAGGGAACTTAGGAGTATCACCAGTAGGTAATAAGATGTGGGAAAGTAGACGTTAGATGGTTTGGTCATGGTCATGGGCAATAGAGACCTAAAAGGAGTGAGTTGGTCCAAGTTGAAGGCTCCAAAAGCGTGAGGGGAAGGTGTAAAAGGACATGGGTGGAGGTAGTAAGGAAATTCTTGATATCACATGATTTTACCGAGGATATGGTCCTTGATAGAGTGGAATGGGGAACATGATTTGTGTAGCTGACCCAATTAGTTGGGATAAGGCTTTGATGGTTATGACATGGAGAGGGAGGGAGGTCCCCTTTTTCTTTTCCATTTTATCTGTTTGCATGTTTAGGCCATTAATCAGGAATTGCTTGTTATAAGTTGCTTCTCAGCTACATGATGCCTCAGCCTACAATCTGATCTTTCCCTCCTTTTTTTCTTTCTTTCCTTCTTTCTTTTCTAGCTTCGAGATGGCTCCTCACATCAGGGTACCGTTACATCAATGGATCCAAATGAGGGGAGTTTTGTGCTGCATTCTGAATCCGAAAAGGTAAACTATGATAACTAAATCATTCATCCTATATCCTTACTATTTAAGTCAACAACTCTATGATGTTGGGATTATTGTCCTGCTACACGAAATAATGGATAAGATATACAAACACAGATGTACGTGTGTATGTATGTTTAAAAAATCAGCTCCATCTACTCATCAAGTGGGCCAAGCCATAGAAAACAATTCCTGGCCTTTGATAAATAGAAAAATACAAGTGTGGTCCACTTGACGAGTGCATTTGGCTGATTTTTGCACAAGGTGATCCTCATGATGGGGCCAACCTGGTGGATGGGTTGGATGTCGCACGCATATAAAAGGTTGGAAGTTTTCCTCTAGGTGGACTGTATCTTATAGTCCAACTGGTTGGGACTTAAGACCTCTTCAAAACGAATCACAAACACAGATGTGCACATGGGTGTATTTATGTGGTACAATGCTGAAAATTTTCTTCACACTATTTGCACAGAAGGGCAAAATAAAGCAGGTCCATGTTGTTGATGTTCCTGGGCACTCTCGGCTTCGACCTAAGCTCGATCGGTTCTTGCCGCAAGCAGCTGGCCTCATATTTGTTGTGGATGCCCTGGACTTCTTGCCAAACTGTCGAGCAGTTGCGGAGTAACTAACATAACCCTGCTCACTCATTTTTCTCATTTTTATATGACAAGTAGACTCATTTATGTGACCTCTTGTTGGTTTTTGATGTGGAAGGTATCTGTATGATATTTTGACAAAGGCAGCTGTTGTGAAGAGGAAAATCCCGTTACTCATTGTATGCAACAAGACAGATAAAGTGAGTGCTCACTCCAAGGAATTCGTCAGGAAGCAACTGGAAAAGGAAATGTAAGGCTTAAACTCTTCTATTCATAATTCAAGAACTCAGAAACTTGACTGCGCTTGTCTCGAGATCTAGGCGGGTCAGGTCGGGTCAAAGACTTGACTGAGTCTTTAATCGACTTGACTCGATATTTTAATAATTAAAATCTTACCATTCTGTGCATTTAGAACTATTGAAAACAGTAGAGTAATTAAAACACTGTGTATTGTGCGCTGAATGCTAATAGCACCTTCTTGCTTTGGTGGATGAGATCACTTGTTCAATTCTTGTTCCACGATATTTTACTTTTGAAACAAGAAGTGGCTGGTCGGGCCAGTGACTGGGTCGTGCTATGCTGAGTCGTATCGAGTTGGGTAAGTTTTTGAGCCAATTTGATGATTCTTATCAAGTCCTGACCGAGTCACTCAAGTCAGCCATTTCCATGAGACTCGGCTCGAATTCTAGCCAAGTTGATTCAACTCAGTTGAGTTTCAAGTAGCCCCACTGAATTTTAGAACTATCTTCTGTTCTTACTCATTTGCTTAGATGGATTGAGGGACTGGATCCTATGTGTTCATGTGGGTGTACACCCAAATATACCTCTGACATCCAAACACCTCGTTGGATGTAAGGTAGGCGACACAGACAGTGTTGATGACCTGGTCCAAAAAGTCAGTTTGCTCCACTCATCAGGTGGGTTGGGCCGGAAAAAGGATGGTCAAAGAAAAAGGGCTAACATACACTTTGGATTACCTGATAAGCGGAGCGGCATGATTTTTTTACCAGGTCATCAATACAGTGGGTCCTACCTGAAGAGTGGCTTGGATGTTGCCATGCAGAGAGGGTGTGTGTAGGAACTACAAACCTTGAAAAATGGTAGAGATGTTTATCTTATTGAGGGGAAGTCCTGTTATCATTTGATGTCTGAGAAGGCATGTTTTCAGATGGTTTGTAAAAATCTTGATTTTCTTTTTAATGTCGCAGAGACAAGCTTCGGGTGTCGAGAACTGGTGCATCAGCAGCTGATATAGCGGATGAATTCACACTCGGTGTGACTGGAGAGCCCTTTGCATTCTCACAGTGTCTTAACAGGGTGACAGTTGCAGAGGCCTCAGGTTTGACGGGCGAGATATCTCAGGTGGAGCAGTTTATTAGGGAATATGTTAGATATTAGACGTTGCACCCTCACGCAGCTCATTTGCAGCCCCTTTCAGAATTGGCTTTTGCATTTTCCATTGCAGAGATCCACAACCATTTTCTTGTGCTTGATCAACTAAGGATTTTGGGTTTTGCATTTCTTTCTTTTTCTTAAAACCCAATCCTCCTGTAACAAACATCTCTTTCTTGGATTTTTGTATGAAAGGTCAAATCCGCTTGAAATGGATGGTTGGTATGTGAGTGTGTGGTGGTTTGTCATTGGCTATTTCCAAGATGTTATCAGATTCTGGGATCTGTCGATTCTATTGCTGAATATCTACCAATGGCTTGTTGCAGGCAAACCTTCAATTCCACTGAATGTCTTCCGATTGTTTTTTGCAGCAACCAGTTGTACATCAATGGATGGAAACAGAAAAAAGACGAGCACTGCCTGGTGCTGCGGCATTAGAAAAGGAAAAGGCGTCTGCGTAGAGTCCAAGAGTTAAACTAGGCCTGCTAGCAAGCAACTATGCCCAGCCTGATTAGGCCTAAAATCTTTGCAACCCAATGCGGACGGAGCAGGAGCCAGTCAGACCTAGTTTCACTCTCAGAGTAATCCAATGCCATACATTTAGCAGCTTGCTTGCTACAGGCATTTAAACAGTCTGATGATCCAGGAGACTTAAATAGCTTGATCCCCCATCCGGACTCACCGATCATTTGAATTCAGCTCAACATTGGAAGGGCCTGGTTGACCCAAACCCAAAAAATGGACCAAACCTTTTAGGCCTGACCAGAGCTGATTAGAAATTTGATGATCTCTATCATGATTCTATTAGCAATTTATTCGAGTATATTAATGAAATGCAATTCAATTTGCAGATGCATGGATACTCTGATTACCATGCAGCCCTGAAGTTGAATCTTGGGCCAGACTTGACTTGTTATGGGCCAGACCCAACCTGGTGACGCCCTCACAGCCATGCCGAAGTCACAAGGACTCATTGATTAGCTGACGGGTGGGGGTAGGCCGGATTAGATTCCAACCAAGGAGAAAAATGCCAACTCAATCATGACTCTACATCTTGTGGGAACTACCTAGACCATGCCTCTCAACGGTCGCTGTGATTGGTCAAGTACGATGGGCAGATGTTGCTGTAGATGTCCAACCGCAGTAAAGGACATGGCTGAGTCAACTCGACCAGAAATCAATCCAAGTCACTATGAAACTCACCGAGGAGTTTTGACTCAGTTCAGACTTGGCTTGACTCAGCCAAGTCAGCTCGCCTACGCTTTAATTCAAACTCACACAACCTCAAACAAGCTAGCAAACAGCATCAACCAGCTGACTGCCAACTGAGTTTCATGTTTTGAACTGCATACTTTATATTGTTACCGTTCCAAGTGTAGTTGACCCTAATTAATTGGTATGAGGCTCAGATGACAACACTTCCTAGTTTAATTATTAAATACCAAGTCGAGTCAGATTGAATCTTTGAGTCAACCCAGCCCAACTAGATATCAAGTTAAGAGTCGAGTTTTTAAACTACGCTTTTGCTTCTTTAATGGAGATCTCTACAACTGGATTAAACATGGGCATTCTGAGTTTTTTCTCCTCCTGTTACATAGCGTTTCACATCAAATGTAATTTTTTCATCCTGCTTGAAACAAAATTCCTACATTCCCATTAAACAACAACATCTTTCCCTAACCCAAATTTCACAAGTGGAAGATAATTGAAAGAAAAGCATGGCTACAAAAAGCCCCTCCTTTCTGCGCCATTCTCATGCAACTCCATCGAAGGACCTTGCTCAAACAACTAACTTGCCACAAGAAGCCACCAGGAAAAATAAATCATGTTGTATATGAATACGCAGGGCAGAGCTCAGATTGGTCTGGCTACAGCCAGTGCCCTAGGACAGTGTCGATGTTCACTTTAAGAACTGGTGTGAATGAGGAAACCATCTTGACAGCAAGTGGTACTTCAGCTTTATGATGAGATGAAAGGCGGCATAGCATGGAACATGCAACGATGCCACCAATAAATACCTGCAAGTTCAAGCGTTGCAAACATGTTTGTTGGTTTCTTCTGGTTTAGGAAATGCAAAGATGCAATTATGGGATTTCAAATCCAATATCCGGGCCATTCGTCAGGAGGGGCCCTCCATGAACAGCCCAATCCAGAATATCAGGCTCGCCTACTCATCAATAGGGTGCCACATGTATGAGAGAAATGGGCAGTTAAGAAGAAAAAATGACCACTGATTCATAGACAGCACACGTGGTCCACAGCCTGATCATGCTCATGATGGCCCCACCTGATGAATGACCCATATCTTGCACACTGTAGAACCCTCAATTCTGTTCATGTTTACCCCAACGGAAACCATAACCAGACCCCATGTACCAAAGTGGGACATGTTTGTGAGATCCAAGCCGTCCAACAGATGAGCATCCACCATGCAGATGCCCTTCACCTAAAAAATGAGGCCCATCAAGTGACAGTTTATGGAAAGGTGAAAGAAACCTAGTGAGGTTTTTCTAACCTGTCCTCTTATTTCTAACATCATGGCCTGTTTGAAGAGTGGATTTGCCTGATATTCGGGCAAGGGCATCTAATTGGTACCACCTATATAATAAAATGTTCATTCCTATATTATTACCAAGCGACTAAACTAAATGAAAAGACAGCTAGAGCACGTTTGGACACACAGGAAAATGGTAATTGAGGCCTAAATGCTGTTTTGATCCAAATGGCAGTTGCTGTTGTGTGTTTGGATGCAGTTTGCAAAGCCCAGTCTCCTCTCCTGGTCGACAAAACAGGCATGAAAAAGCCTGCTCGGCAAAACCCATTCAACTTAGTTTTTGCCGTGTCAAAAAAGCAGGCTTGCAATCCTCCTTTGCAGGAACCCATGTTTCATTAAGTGGGTCCAAAGGGGCCCCAAAAGTTTTCAGAAATTCCTGTACACATTTATCGCATGTTGAACCCTGTTTTCTTCTTCGATCAATATGCATGAAACCCATCCTCAATCAATTCATATGAACCCGATGTTCCGCTGCCTATGACTAAAATGAATAAAAAGTTGGGATTTTTACTGAAAATTCCTCACTAATTCCAATTTACCAAATAATGCCTCCGCAATTTGGAATTCCCAGAGTGGCTGCATTTTGAAGAGCGAACTTCGCAATATTCCTCATATTTTTCTTTAAAAATTGGCGAAGTAGAGAATTGTGGGGCCCATATGGCATGTGTATGGCATCCAACCTGTCCAACAAATGCACCCAACAATGACGAACAAATAAAAAGGAAAGAAAAAAAAAAATCTGGTTTGGTGATAATCAGGTTCAGGTGCATATATTGGAGGGGTTGGACGTCACGTGGACCCCACAATTCTTGTCTTCATCGCTTTTTCAAACATAAATAAATGAGGGCATTTTGGTATATCTTCTTGTCGAAAAGTACCTTCCAAGTATTTCAATTCATGAAGGCATTATTTCGCAAAATAAGAATTCCTGTGGAATAATGCTGTAAAAATCCATAAAAATTAGAGAGAAATTTCATTAAGGAAATAACTTACCATAGTGGAGCATAAGAGGATGACAAGTCAAGAAAAGGGTATGGCCACCTGTAACACATAGATAGGATTGTAAAAATCTTCAGCTCAAATGTCCTCAAGTGATGAAATGCAAAACGAAAAAAACAAGAAGAAGAAGAAGAAGAAGAGTCTATTTACCAAAGTGAGACACAAGCATGGATGACCCATTGGAAAATGACAAATATAGCTGTCCACAAGACAAAGTAGGAGATCCGGAACCATGGGAACCTCTGAAACAAAAGTAAATCCAAATGGCCAAGTCAACGAGCAGTCGAATCAGCAGTTGGGCAATGCTTGCCAACAAAAAAACAGATGCCAACTTACCATGCTATTCAAAGCAGTATCTCCAAGGAGAAAGACGGCGTTCAGCGAATGCATACCAGCCACTAACTGCCACACAAAGTAAATATACATACTTTGGTCAAATAAAATGGAAATAAGGTCCGGTAAACAGTACAAAGAGTTGCTACATAGAAACTGAAAATGACTGGAAGAATGCATAATATTATCCATACAGTGTGTTGCTCGAATATTTTCCTTTCTTCTTCAATCTATTAAGCTGCAGAGTTCCTCACGACTTCTTATTTTACCAAACAATGCCTCCACCTTTTCAAAGCAGAGTGCTCTTGGACGAGATCTTAGATCCAAGGTATTCCAATCAGTAGCCATAATGGCCACCACTGTTATCTTTACGATGGTACGGCCCCTGTAACAACCTTTATAGTTTTTTAACTGAAAAACCTGTATCTGCCCCGTAACGGACCACTATGGGGCCGTTACAGCCTTTATGCAGGATAATGGGCCGTCACAAGTAATTTTTTACATAACGACCATTATGGCTGTTACGACCCTGTAACATGTAACGGTTGCCACTGTCACCTTTATGTAACGGCCCTGTAACAGTCGTTATGGCACACCATGCTTAGATTGCGTTTTGTAGAGATCATAGATTTATTTTTATTTTTTTTGGGAGAGTTTTTTTTTTACAGATCTAAGATTTGAAAGTGCTGTAAAATAACTACAAATAGATGAAACCAGGACTGTGAAAATGATTCACAAGAGTCCGCTAGTCGAAACTAGTGATCAATCATCTTATCATCCCCTCTTCTACCACAGGTAACGCATGTCCAAAGGGAAGCAACACATGCAATAACACAAGAAAACTCTGGAAGCTGATTTTTTGTTCAAAGATGGCATAACAAGCTGTTAGAAGGTAGAAGGCCTTTATATAGACCTTTGGCAACTAAAAGAGAATCTCAATATAATATGAAATGACCAAAATGCACATGAATTCCGTCACAATGCTATGGATTTTCTCTTACGTGGCAGTAACTAAAGCCATATTGGAGTTATATTATATCGGGCTTGTTTGAAACCTAACTTAATACGCTATCAAACCGGATTGATTCCCTGTCATTTTGACATCTTTTGTTGCCCAAAGAGAGTCCTACCAAAAGTGATGAACATAGCCCTTTTAGGTAAGTGGCTATGAAGATTCAGAGTAGAAGAGGAAGCATTATGGAGGGAGGTTATGATAAACGTGTACGGTTGCCAGGACGGAGGATGGTGTATTTGAAAATGCTGGGTACTCTCTTGGAAATGGAGAGAAAATTCGATATTGGGAATATATTTGGGTAGGAGATTGCTCTTCGAAGACAGAGTTCCCGTGGATGGCTCATTTATCTCCGGGGACCAATATCAAGGTGGTGTGTTGCTTTTCTAATATTGGGGGTCATGGTCTTTGGTCTCCTTACCGAAGAGATCTTGATGATGACGAAGTGGAGGAGTGTGTGGCTTTACAAATCGCATTCAGTTATGTGACTCGATTTTAGGAGAGGAGGATAAATTGGTGTGGCAAAAGGATAAATCTGGTCTATTTTCGATTATTTTTTAAGAGATGATGCATATTATTAAGGCCAAAGACCCCCCCCCCCCCCCCCCCCAAAAAAAAAAAAAAAAAAAAAAAAAAATTACACACACAACAAGCAATAGAAGGCAGAGACCAAAAGGAAAACCTAAACAACAAGGGGAAAGAAAAAAACTACAGATAAGGAAAAAAATATAAAGCCCCTAACCCCCCAAAAAAAGGGGAATCAATGAGTCCACTCATCCAAAGAGTCCAAAACCCTATTTACGATCCCACCTAGAGAGCTGCAAAGATTCCGAAAAACGCGGTTGATCCTCTCCAACCATAGAGACCAAAGATAAGCCGATAGCACCAACCTCCATTTCCGAGAAGTGAAGCTACCACCTAAATCACCGTGCCAAAACCCAGGCATAACCAAGGAGATTCCCACAGATTGAAGAATGCCTGACCAAACAATCCTCGAGAAGGAACAACGAAGAAAAACATGATCCGCTGATTCCTCCGCTTCGAGACAAAGAATACAAGCATTAGGAAGCACGATGCTCCTCTTTTGAAGATTATCAACTGCAAGAATCCTCTCTCCCTACTATCCAAGTGAAGGCAACAACTTTCGGTGGAGCATCAAGAGACTAGACAAGAGGAGCAATATCTTTCACTATTGGCGTCTAAAGAAGATAGGACTAGGTAGAGAGAACGGATAAAAAACTTCCTTGACTTCATGGTCGTCCAAACCAACGAATCCTTAGCACCAGATAGGATAAAGAAACCTTGCAAGTGAAAAAGAAGGATTAGCAAGCTACTGAATTCAGAGTCGTGGAGATTCCTATGACAAGTAGCCCAGACTCTAGAGTCATTCTCTAAAGAGAAGCAATCAGCAATGAAGATATTTTTTGAAGGAGAGAGGCTGTCAGGTCCGGGAAAATAGAATACAATAGGAAATCCCCACACTAACTGTCCTCCCAAAACCTAACCTTAGAACCATCCCCAATTGAATACCGAAACCCATTAAACACGTTAGGGGCAATTCGAGAAATTGCTTTTCAGACAAAAGAAGGGCGGTAGAGAGAGGAATCTTTAAGCCACCATCCCATTGGGGACAACCCATATTTAGTAGCAATAATTATATGCCTTCAATTATTGGATGAAATCCCTCGCTTCTTTTAGACGCTTCTCACAGGTGAGGAATGGCCCAGACCCAAGCTTGATAACCTTCACTTTAGACGGTTCTCCGATGTTCAAGCTGTGTCGCTAGAGGCCCCATTTTTGGAGGAAGAAGTGAAAGCCGTTGTGGATTTGCTCGGTAGTGAAAAAGCCCTGGGTCCGAACGACTTTCCATTGGCATGCTTTCAGATTTTTTGGGAAGTAATGAAGGATGATATCATGCGTATCATGACTAAGTTTCATAATAGGGGTATCCTATCCCCTCAAATGGGTGCTTCATTCGTTACCATTATCTTGAAGATTTTTGGTGCTGAAACCTTGAAAGATTACCGTCTAATAAGTTTTATTGGAGGGCCTTATAAGATTTTGGCCAAAGTTTTAGCAAA
Organism: Liriodendron chinense; assembly: GCA_003013855.2. Classification (NCBI taxonomy): domain Eukaryota; kingdom Viridiplantae; phylum Streptophyta; class Magnoliopsida; order Magnoliales; family Magnoliaceae; genus Liriodendron; species Liriodendron chinense. The sequence goes on from PVNU02002217.1 coordinate 156,526, forward strand.
CAGGTTACGTATTATTTCTAGGAGCGTCATTTCCGACAATCAGGCGGCCTTCATTCCTGGATGATAAATTCTCGATAATGCACTCATAGCCAATGAGTGTTTAGATGCAAGATACAAAGAGGGCCCAAAAGGGGTGATTTTCAAGTTAGATATTGAAAACGCATATGATCACATTGATTGGGACTTCCTAGATTATATGTTGGACAGATCAGGTTGTGGGCCGAAGTGGAGGGAGTGGATTCGGGAATGCATAGGATCAGCCCAGTTTTCGATTATCATCAATGGTTTCCCGCATGGTTATTTCAAAAGTTCTAGAGGCCTACGACAGGGTGACCCGTTGTCTCCTTTCCTCTTTCTATTTGTGGTTGAAGCTCTTAGGTCTTTGGTTGGAAAAGCTCAGGATGAGGGGTTAATTTGGGGCTTCACGGTTAGTAGATCGTCCCAACCCATATCGCACCTCCAATTTGTTGATGATAACCTCATTTTCTGTGAAGCCTCAACGGTTAGGGTGCTCTTCCGACGACTTTTGTGGGGCTTCCCTTGTGCATTGGCAAACCTCCAAAGAGGCTATGGGATAAAGTGGTGGAAAGAGTTGAAAGGATGCTTGCTCGTTGGAAGGGCCGATTTTTATCCATTGGAGGTCGAATCACCCTCATTAAGGGGGTTCTTTCCGGCCTTTCTCTTTATTTCATGTCTCTTTTTAAATGTCCAGCGGGGGTTATATATAAGATAGACAAGCTCAGAAGGTATTTCCTTTGGCAAGGTGTTGAGGAGAAAAAGTGCTTCCATCTTCTTAATTGGAATGAGGTGTGCAAAGGGTACGAAGAGGGCGGGGTGGGAATTAAGAATCTTAAGAACATGAACAAAGCATTGCCTGGGAAGTGGCTTTGGTGGCTTGGAGACCATGAGGACATGTTGTGGAAGAGGGTTCTCAAGGACAAGTACGGACTCGCCACGGGAGGAGGGGTTACGAGGGAGTCGTCTTTGTATAGGGCTTCCGCTTTATGGAAAGATATTTGTTTGGTTAAAGCTTACTTCCAGAAGGGAGTGGGCTTTGAGGTGGGAAATGGTGAAAGAGTTAGGTTCTGGGAGGATTCTTAGGTTGAAGACACAATTCTGAAAGATGTATTCCCTGCTTTATATAGACTCGCCCCGAACCCTACGGTGGTTGTTGTTGATTGCTTTTCTAGGGTGAGTGGCTCGGTGATGTGGGACCTTCCTTGTAGAAGGGCGCTCCAGTATGAGGAGCTAGCAGATTTTGCGGCATTATTAGGCAGTCTTCATGGAATGGTGCCTCTGGACAGCAAAACAGATAAAATGATCTGGAGATTTGAGAAATCCAGTCTATTTTTAGTTAAGTCCTTTTACTTGGCCATTTCCAAAGAATTCCGTGGTGGTGTTGGCTCTAGTTCGTGCTTTGTGTCGTCCTATCCGGTGCCTCCTAAGTTTCAAGCGTTTGGGTGGTTGGTGGCTAGAACACGGGTTCTTACAATGGATAATCTCCAAAAAAGAGGCATGTTGATTCCTAACATATGCTCCTTATGTAAGCATCATGAAGAGTCAAATGATCATCTATTCCTTCATTGTCCCTGGGTCACGAAGATATGGGCAAATTTATTTGAGCGGTTCTAGATTGTTTGGTGTCAGCCCCGATTAGTGGATCAGTGTTTGCGCACCTGGCACGGTGTTACTCTTGGCAGTCAAAAGACAGACCTTTGGAGGTTGTCAATTCTGGCAATCTGGTGGGCGATTTGGGAGGAAAGGAATGGGAGGTGTTTCAATGATAGTTGCAAATCTGCGTCAAGCATTTCCCGAATAGCTAGACTTCTTGCCATAGAATGGGCATCTGTTGCGTCAAATCTTAAGGGTTGTAACACGGATTTCTTGGGGAGTTAGTCAAGTCGCCATCTTGGCGTCTCTCTTTGTTTGTCGCCCTGTTTCTTTTTTAACAATATTTTAGTTGCCTTTCCGAGAGAGAGAGAGAGAGAGAGAGAGAGAGAGAGAGAGAGAGAGAGAGAGACTATCTGATTTTGAGCTCCACCTTGCCTGAGGAAATCTCTTCTGAGACTGTCTATGCACTCAAACACAGCCTTGGGGCATCTAAAAAGAGACATAAAATAGAGAGGCATATTGGAAAGACCAGATTTGATAAGGGTGAGCCTCCCCCTAAAGATAGAAGTTTACTCTTCCAAGGGCTAAGCTTATGGTTCATTCTCTTCATAACTTATCCCAAAGATAACCAGCAGGTTTGCCTAGACACAAAAGAAGACCAAGATAAGATGAAGGAAAGGCCCATGGCGAACAACCAAAGATTTTAGCAAGAGGGGAGATCTTCCTGAGTAGCAGGAATGCCGAGGGTTTCTAACTTGGGTAGGTTGATCTTCCAATCATTCTATTTTGTCCTATATGAATCCTTGAAGTGAAAAGAGGTGGGGAAGACTAGAGATGTGTGGTCTTATGGGGCTCCACAGAAAGTCATTGCACCTGGATTGTTGATTAGCAAGGAAAAAGTTCTTATGATAGATACTCTTTAGAAGTGATCTACGGCGAACCCTAATGTTTGTATTATGTGTATCAGTGGATGGCAAATGTGGAGTAGGTGAATCATCTCTTTATTCACTGTTCCTTTGCTTTCAGCAGGTGGAAAGAAATCCTTATGAGCTTCAGATTGGATAAATTAGCAGAAGAAGGTCAGGGGTCTTTAGAGACTTGGCTTACTAGCTGGTCTTTGAGCTATTTGGGGAGGGAGGAATGGAAGATGCTTCCAAAACAAGGATTGCACAAGGGAAATGGAATATTGTGCTCTGCTTTTTAGAGCACTTTTTGTTTTCGGTTTGGCTTGTAGTTAGGTGCACTATCTCAACACTCTTTTAATGAAAAATGGTTGCTTTTCCAAAAAAAAAAAGTGTCCTACCAAAAAAGTGACAAAAAATACCAAATGGGAACTAGTTCAACTTATCCCAACTCTAACAACTAGATAAATGACTGTTGATCTGGTCTAAAATAGCCATTATGATATCTTAGCCAGCAGATAAATCTAGACCCTCAAAGTGCAAATCTTCAATCTGGATGGTTGGATAATCCAATCCTTAATCAGGATGCGTGGAGGGCCTGTTATTTGATTGAACAGTTTGCAGAGCCATCTGGTTGCAACGATGTCTCTATAACTCCAGTAGGCCATGAATCTCGGGCACGTGCCTTCATGAAAAACAAAGGAATCGTCAAGGATATGATATGACTTCATATGAGTATGGTATGGAATATAGAAAAATGTATTTTAAAAAAAAATCATAGTAATATATAAACACCAACAGCCAGGGAAACCAAGAATGCAGGTGGAATGAGGTTTGACCAATAGCTGTATTAATTTGTATCCGATGCACATGTCTGGCGCATGAAAATTGCAACTCCTTTGTACTAGAGAGTGGCCTATAAACTATTCATTGAAACTCACCATTATTCTGTTTTTACCTTATGTACCTCACAACATACAGAAGTTGAGACAAAGGGATAAAAGGTAGAAAATAATAGGAAGATTATTCAGAGTATGTGATACTTACAAAAGTCACCCTATAATCTTTGGCAGTAAGAAATGGATAAATGACGAGCCAGAAGACAACATCGGTGAGTGTCGCAGCACCTGCACTAGTCTGTTTTACAAAAAATAAAAGACACTTCTTGATTTCAGATACCTTGAATGGTGATGAATGGAAGTGAGCCACATAAAAACTACCCCTTACATTTTTTTTAAAGAATTGATCATATACAGGGAAAGACACCATAACTATCGGTACCATACAATCTCTCCCACCAACATGGCACTTGTGTCGAACATCAGTGCCATTAAAATGGTATGCTCCGCCATGAAGATTCCCCTGCTCGAAAATCAGGGTAATCCATGTCCACTTAATTGGTAGGCCACTCCTCTATGTTGAGCCAGACTGTCTCTTGTCCATTGATTCCAACGGTGTGGCCAACATGATGACTACAAGGGCCTTATTTTTGTCGCAGCCTCACAGGTGATCTCCATGGTGGGGCATACCATTTTCATGGCACTGATGTCCTACAGAAATGGCACACTAGTAGGAAAATGTTAAGTACCACAAGTTGTGGTACCTTGCTTTATGTGATCAGTTCTCCCTCTTTCTGTCCCTTTGGCAGGTAACCTAGGGCCGTCAATGGGATATTCTGTCAGGCAGCTGGGCCTAACCAGCAGACACATATATTGTTACCTCTCAATGCCATTGTTTTCTTTGTTTGGTAAGATTAGGGCTGTGCTGGCCTTCCGGGCTCACATGCCCGGCCCTCCAATGGGTGGACTTTGGCCTCATCATTAGGCCCACAAGCTGGGGAGGGTCCTCCAGACCAAGAAATAACCGGCCTGGATCTTGGCCTAAATTTAACAACATTTCTAACAAGGCCCAGAATGAACCAAATCAAGACCCATATGTCTGCCATGGGCCATTCAGGCCCTTGAGCCAGAGCCATCCCAAAACCAGCCATCAACAGCCCTAGGCAAGATGGGATTAACCTGGCTATGTTAAGAAACATCACTGCTTAGTTGAACAACAAGCTCAATTGCATTCCATGACTGATTGTTTTGTGGGGCATTTAAAAACAAAAGCCGGATAAACTCAAGCAAATGCAATTATGCAGAATGCAAAAGCTATACTTCCTCCACACAATTCACAATAATAACAACATCCTTGACACTCGGTTATCATATTACCATTTTAAATATAGAAGTGTACCCCATATGCCAATTTGGGTTCTTTTGTTTTTTTTTGCTAGATCCAAACTCTGTTTGCTTCAGTATTGTTAGCATTAGGCCCGTTTGGATATACCCCAAAACTGGGGGTTGGTTTTGTGTTTTGCAATGCCTATGCATGTAGGGTGGTTAGGTTGGTTGACAACACGACCTCTATATAATTCACTTGGTGTTTTGAGGCAGCACATAAAATAGAAACCACATCAAATGGGACCTTGTTTTCTCACGTTTTTTACACTTCAAACCAATGCATGTTCCTCAGGGATGGTAATGGGCCAGGCCTAGGCGTAGCCCTTGGTGATGATAGGGGGCTGGGTTTGGGCCGGGTTGGGCCAACACTTAAGACCCAAGGTCCGAGCCACGGACCCGGCACAGCAGGTCCATGCCTGAGCTAAAAAAAATGTTGGGGGCCTGGGCCTGACCAGACTGGCCCAAAAATTGATAAAATTCCTATGACTCACTTGAATTTTCCTAATTTTAAGTCGATCAAGTGAGCCACACATGCACAAAGAAACATAAACTTAGAGGAATGCAGCCAATGGTCTACATTCAAGAGGACATGGGCTGCCTAACAGAGAATTATGTTGTCACATTTGTAGGACAAACACATGTACATATGAAGTCAGTTTGGGCTAAAATGACTTGAGCCGAAGCCTCGCCCAGAAACTGATTAGCCCATGCCTTCCAGGCCCAAGCTGGGTCGGGATTGTTGGGTTGGGCAGGCCGACCGGCCTATTGTCACCCTTACTATTCCAAGCTGAAAGGAAAAAGATACCAGTCTTGCAAAGTGCATCACAAAACATATCCATCATTGGAAACAAACATACCCAAACCGGCACAATTAGTCTTTAGAATTTATAGCTGGAATTAGTGTTCGAAGCATCGGTATCGCTACAAGTGTCGCTGGCCAGGGATACGGAAACAATATCGGTATCCCCGATAATATCGTTGATAACCGGAAATGCAGGGAAACATGGGGAAAACGGTAAAATTTTCAGTGAAACTTCGGGAGATGCTAAAATACACACATTTGCATATTTAGGAATAAAACAAATTGCAAAAAGAATGTATACACAATACGTTTTCATTTAATGGGGGCTTAAAAGCATGGGTCATTGTAAGAAACAATCTAACCATCCCATCCATCCCATTTAACCATCCAAACATCCATCTATATTGCGGAATATCAACAACTCACAATATTTTTCCAAGAAATCATCAACAACTAGAAAGGAAACGAAATATTGTATTGCACATGTTATGATAACGATAATATTGAGATATTATCAAGATTAGCAACAACAAATTGAACACTGCATACAACCATATGCTCATAAAAATTTTTGAAATAGATTTTTTTTTTTAATAAACAAAATTTTTGTGATATATCTACGTTGGCAATAGTATTGAACTATCGTTGACATAGTTGTTGTACAAGCGTCACCTAGAATTTACACAGTCGAAAATATTGGTATGCATTGGCCATATCGATACATTGGCAATACAAGTGACGCTTGAAATTTACACAATTGAAAATATTGGTGATATTGATGCGTTGGCGATACTTAGCAATAAATTGTTAAGACCTGGAATTTCTAATACTACCGGTGTTATCGGTATCGCTCCCATTGTTATCGGTATCGCCAAGCTGGAGATAACGATAATATCGGGGATACTTCGATAATATCGGAGATAATTTGAACACTGGCTGGAATCTACATAAATATTCCGGTTACTGATTATTGAAAGAGAATCACCTGGTAAATGATTTGGAAGACGTATCCCCAAATCCCACTAACTTTACGAACATAACGTTCTTCGTGGTGAGATGGGCTTTTGGCTGGGGAGAACACGTCTGTGTTTCCTTCATGTGTAGGTGCGACATAAGTGCCTCGCTCTTCATCCAACCTCAATTGCTCGACCATATCACCCCCAACTTTATTGAGAAATTGATAGCATCCGTAAATGGAGAGTAAAGAGCCAAGCTACAAATGAAAGTGCAAACCATAAGCAAAACATATATCAGTAGAATTTAGACACTTTCAATGAGGTTTCCTATGCCCACAGGCATGACCCATACCTCCAAGCTGACCATCAGGTGGACCACATCATTTAGATGCCATGCCCAAAAATGAGGCTGGTACACTCATCACACTATGGAAATACCAAAAACAAATAGATGGCCTAGAAAAACTTGGCTCTGTTTTCCTTAGTCATCAATCTGTTTCATAGTTGCCATCCACTTGATCAGCACACAGCCTCTTTTTAGGTTATGGCCTCTCCAAAGAGGGAGCCACTTGATGGACGCTTGGATCTTGTGCCCTTGTGTCATATTTGCACATGTGGTGGTCTGAACATGGGCTGCCTCCTGCATTTGTGGCAACTTAGAAACTTCCAGTTTCAAGCATATTCATGCAGAAGAATATCCGTTTATTCAAGAAAGTACTGGAGCTTTGCTTTGTGCATGAACGGATCCAATAAAAAGCTACACGCCCCACATGTGCCGCCATTGCACGAGAAGTCCGAGGTACAATCCATCCATCAGAAAGGAACCACCATATTGATGCCCTAGCCCAAGAATCAGGTTGATCCATACATCAGGGTGAGCAATAGTTTGCAAAACAAATGTGCAGCTATGAAAAAATTGGTTGATGTTTCCTAACCCATCCACTTTCAATATTGGGGTCCACATGCTGAGTGGATGATTTATTTTTGGGAAAACATGTAGAAGGTCGGACCAACCTGATGGATGTATTGGATCTTTCACCTATGTGCCATGCTGGCACATGTATGGCATGTATATTAGCATTATTGCAAAAGCATGTGTGCTTAGCAAAGCTCCTGGTGGCTGGTACTGATATTCTTGATAAAAGGCTTAGACATGGATTGGCATTCGCGATAGCCATTTCCAAGAGAAGATATAAAAGCGGAGACATTTGAATAAAGAATTCCTTGAAGTTACAGCGCATACCCCAAAGTAGATAGTAACCAATGTGAATGTCCACCTGCAAAGCACCGAGAAACATCATAAAACGAGTCAAAAGAAAGAAAATGATCATATTTTAGTGCTAAACAGGATGTAATTTTATTACAAAGTTATATGCATTTTCTTGTTCAGCCATAAAGAAAGGAAAACAGGGAGGAAAAAAACTCATTCTAATGTTAAAAAGCACGATGAAAATGATCTTCCACAAATCTTTGTGTTCAAGGCAAATGTTGAGAACCCCCAAATGTGAATGATGAAAAGGGATGAAAGAACCGAAAATTCTATCAACTGGTCCAGAGAAATTATACTTGTGGAGCTACTTCCATGCTATGGAAGAAAAACTATGCTAGTTTTCCAACTAGTTGTGGTTTTATGCAAGAGAAACATTCAGGGGCTGACTAAACGTTTGGATGCCCTCAAAAGGGGTGTTTGACGCCTAAAAACCATTTTGAGGCAAACCGCAGTTCATGTTGTGCATTTGGATGCACTTTTGCAAACCCCATTTGGTCCCTACTTGACAAAATAGGCGGAAAAAAGGCCACTTGCGAGTTGATTGACAATGTTGCTTAAAAAAAAAAAAGAACCCTTATGGGAGAACGCCCTTTTGCGGAAGTGCATCCAAACGGGTCCTTAAAAAATAGAAAAAGACAACATTTCATTATGAATCTCCTATTGTTCATTTTCTCCTCTTTTTTCACTTTTTAATAGTTGAAACTAAAAACAAAAACGTCGAATTGCATCAACTGTGTGATTTTTATGCACAAGAAATGAAAGGCATGGGAGATCTTGATCACGAGAAAAAATATGCACGAACTTTTCAAGAAATCGGCAAGTAGAATGCGTCCTTGTGAGTTTCTCCAACTTGATATCATGCCCATTTGCTCATTTTCTCTTTCAGTTGTGTGTGGACTTGTGAGTCTCATGAGGCCCCTTCACCAGTTCTAATTCACCAATCAAGCTAATTACACAGAATATTCATAACCTTACAAGAAAGGAGAACTAAAGCTTTACATAGACAAGCATGCTCTAGAATACTGAGACGAGAAAACATGAAAAGCGCGAGAAGGTTTCGGACAAGCAAGATTCAGGAAGCATGACATGAGTTGAATCCCAAGCTAATGAGAGTTCTCTTATCTCTAAATGCTAAAACATCACATTTCTTCTCAAAACACCAAGACTAAATTTCGATTTGCAATTGAATTGAATTTCAATAGTTGATTCTAGGAATCTGAATTCGATTCTGGGAAACACCTTCACAATTATATCATTGACTCTTAATCGAATTGAATGCTTGAATTTCCATACAGTTGTGCATCCAACTAGCCCTAAAGTATGTGATTTTTCTCAATCATATCTGACTCATATTAGTCACATTCAACAAATCTAAGCACATGATTCTGAATTATAACCCAAGATAGTCGCTTAGTACAAGACGAAACCAAGAAAAAAAGCTGGCTTACTGAGTGTAGAAGTAGAATATGCCACCTCCATCAATAACAACATTGATAATAAGCAATGTCAAGAGTGTTATAAATGCGACAATGCGGAAGGCTAGCAGCCAAGTGGGATGGATTTCTTTCAGAAAAGGCCTCCAAGACTCATCTGCATACAAGGTACCAGCTCCTTTTTGCTGGGTCCCTTCTCTGTTGTGTCGTTCGGATGCTTCTGAGCCTTCATATTTCCGTATTAAAATCGATGCGGCAACCATTGGCGAAAACACCCAAACCGCACAGACCAAAACTCTCCAATTTAACCAATAATGCAAGGTGGTTGTATCAGCAGTCATGACTGGTTGCCAAGAACTCTTCGAAGAACCTGCTAACAAATTCATGGATTATTATTTGATTTTTTTTTCCCTTCTTATCAACTCAAATGGTTCACAAAATCTCCAAACGAAAAAACGAACTAGGATCCCCACCCAAATCAAGAAAAACTGGTTTATAGATTTCTTTAAAAACCATTCAAAAGAAACAGACCGAAATCATGCAATATAAAGAAATTTACACAAACTTCTTAACTTAAAAAGGAGAGAAAAAAAAAAACATAAATTCCAATTACAAACAAATCATCAACATCTCGTAGCAACCCATGAAGAAGATCCCCAAGTCCAATAACTCTCAACAGAAATTAAAATTCCACAACCAACCACATACCCAATAAAAAAAAATATATATATAAAAGACCCACAAACAAAATCCAAAAAACAAAAATCTGACAATCAAATTCAGAAATCTATGTGCTACCAAAAAACCACGACGATCATTAAAAAAAAAAATCCAAGTCCAATTCAAAGACACTCCACCAAAATCAAAGACACGCCTAAAAACAAAATCTAAAAATAGAATTCAGAAATCTATATCCAACTAATCCCACTATCATTTAAAAAAAAAAACTCTTAAAAAGAATAAAACCCAAATGGGTATTTCATCTGCCAAAGCCTTTTCACCAATAAAAATCAAATTTCACCAAATACAAATGAAATATCCCATACTTCATGTTGGGTCTTCTTCTTTTTACTCAAAAAACATAAAATCATCATCAATATAATAATAAAGCTAAAAAGAAGCAGACAATCATTATAAGAAAAGGAAAGGTAAGAAAGCTTACAACAGTAGATAAAAGCACCAAAAATAAATAATAAAAAAGTCAGATGCTTTGCTTCTTCTCTTTATAAAAACCAGATAGCTTGACAGATAGTGTATGTGAAAGAAATGAAAGAGAGAGAAAGACTATATTCTCATCTCTCAATTCTCTTTCTGCATTTATTCATTACAAGGATAAAGGTGTAAAAACAAAGAGGATTTGGCTTCTTTCTTGAGACAGGATGATTGAGAGATCTGTGTGGAATGAGGAGCTATCAAGTTCAACCGGTTGGACCACAGGCTACGGTACAAATAGTGTATAAATTCCAATTGGTTAAGTTAATATGAAATCCAACCCTTCAAATGGTTGGAATTACTATGAAGATCATATTCTCCAAAAAAACATCACTATATAATTTTCAAGTGGGCCACATCATAAAAATTTTTTATACCCATTGATAAATGGAAAATATAATATTGGTCCATATGATTAGTAGATATGGATGAATTTTTTCATAAAGTTATGATAATGGTCAGTACAACCTATTGGACGGGTTGGATTTTTCGTATACATGAAATATTGGAAGTTATCAACTGATTGGACCGTAATGGTCCAACCTTGCGAGCTTTTTGCGATAAATTCCACACGTGTTTCTAGACCTTCCCATTTCCACGCAACCACACGTGCCAGTATATAACGTGTGTGAGATATCAGAGCCTTCCATCAGCGGAAACACAACATTTTAGATCTTCTAGATGGACGGTAGGAAAAGAACATGTTAAGAACGTGCCTTTTATATCTCCCTCTGGTGGGCCACAGTGGAAAAACAGATGGACGGTAGGAATTTGTTTTGGTCGTTTGTACACTTCAGACTAGATGAGGAGAGACGGCCTGGCTTTGAGTCTAGAGAATCTAGACAGTGTGGCCCACATGATGGAACGATCTGATCTAGAATATGTGTGCAAGGTTTGACACGTGTGGTTGCGTGCCGTGGGGAAATTTCCCACGCGCGCGTATGCTTACCAATCTTCGCGTCTTGTAGGGAGCCTGGATTGTGGGGATGATGCCGACCATGCGTTCGAGCCTGAAGAACCTGAAGGGTTCCTTTTCCCTCTGTCGCGACCCACGATCCAGAGTCTGTCGCAGACGACTGGGGCCCACATGTTGCGTGGTCCCGACGCGGAATACTTCCTGCCGTTGGAAGCTAAGTGGGGCCCACGGTGATGTTTGTGACAAATCCATCATGTCCATTCATTTTTGCCAAGTCCTAACATGAAAAAATGAAACAGATCCAACAATCAAGTGGCCACATCATAGGAAGAAGTAAGGAGGGAAATGCCGACCTTGAAACCTTCTCAAAGGTCATTTTCAAAAAATAATAGAAAACATAAAAACATCGGTGGAAGCTGTTATATCAAAGTAATGATGGCAACCGTCATGCATTACAGGTCGAAATGACTGCAATAACCGTTGTGAAAAAAATAACAGCCCGTTACATCCCCAATAAAGGCCATAATAGCCCTGTAATATCTTACGAGGTAAATGGAGCAAAAATAAATCTTTTGGATTTTTTTCTATATTATAAGACAAATATAAGTTTTTTGAGTTTTTTAAATAAAAAAGAAACTCTGACTACCATTATCAAAGTTTTAACAACCAATATAATCTTTATCTTGAAGGTAACAATATTGGCCATTATGGCCACCGTTACCAGTAAAGAATACCTTGATCCAAATTGTTTCATGTTGTGTAGCCTACTTGAGTTTTGGGTCTGCCTCTTTTTTCGCCGACGGCAGGGTGAATTTCTCACTAACACCATAATAGACCCCAGCTAGCTTCTAAGGTTGGGGTCTTGGGCAAATCTGCATTGAAAGATTTTAAAACTATTTTCCTATTTCTAATATTGGGCGTAGTTGCAGAGTGGACCGGATTTATTTTGAGAAATATCTAAGGTTGAACCAACCTGATGCATGGATTGAATCTCACACTTATGTGCCATGTTATAAATGTGGCATCTGCATGAGCTTTCTTGTGAAGGAAGGCATGCATGCTTAAAAAGCTCTCTAATTTTAAGACTCATACCATGCATCCTCAAAAGGGATGTTTGATACCTAATATGATGTAAGCTGACAATAGATACACTCTTAGCACGGCTACACCAAAAGGAGGCCGAACAAAGTAGTAGTCCATCAAATTCGGACAGGTCCTATTTAGGGCATGACATAATTAGGCCCTATGTATGTTGGTTCGAAGAAATTCATTCCCAAAAAGGGAGAAATTGTGTTCAGAGTGTAGACTGTAAATTAGTCTTAACTATCAATTTGGGCATCGTCACGAAAAGCATGATCTATTGATCTTTATGTAATAGTGCTTTCGGGACCAACTAACCTATTATACCGGTTGAAGTTATCTGTTTTGCTAGAAAATGCACCCCTCCAGTTCAACATGACAATTTTAGGAAAATTTACTGTTTTTAAAAATTTTCATTTTCATCATCTCTCCTTATTCTTGTCGTTTTTAAAATTTTTATTTTATCTTTTTGGAAATTGCTTACAATAATGCTTACAATGTTCTAATAAAATTTATCTAAACTTTTTATTTTTGACAAATTAGGATTTAGAAGAGTTTTTGCTATTTCGTAAATTTCATGTAACTTCTTAACGAATTAGAGTTTTACTTTTTTTTTTTTATAAGTGATGTAATTGAAAAGATTTAGAATCATCTCTTAATACAAATTTGAATATTTCCTTCTTCTTCTTTTTTTCTTTTTTTGTGTTTCAAGAAGTACCTTATGGATTCAACTTTTTGCCTATTTGAGGAAGACAGTGATCTTCTTCTCATTCTTTCATGTCCTTCGCTATTTTAACTGGTATCATTCCGAATTCAACCCAATTCGTAATATGCATATGCATCTGGATGCACTTTGGGAAATCTCATCTCATCTCTCTTTCAGTCGGATAGGTTATAAAAAGCTTGCTAGAAAATCAATTTAATTGCTTATCAAGCATGAAAACTCTCTTTTGTAAAAGTGTGTTCAAACGGGCCTTTATAGTTACTGAAGACGAACTAAATTCTTTCTTCTTCTTTTTTATTTTATTTTTTTTAATTTTTTAAGCCTTGATTGAAACTGGCCTAGTTAAATCAACTCGGCCAAGCCAAGTTTGTGGACTTTTCAAACTTAGGCAGACAGGTGAGACAAAAGGAAAAAGGTGGAAGCAGTTTGAATTAGAGAATAACGAGGAGCAAAGAGAAAACACACAATCATGTCCATCCATTTAAAGGGCCCTTATTAGGTAGGCCTGTGTTTTAAGAAGCAAACATATCAGACAGCTGTATCCTTCAACTTTATTCCATTTAGCCTAAGTACACTTGACCATTGATTATTTTCATTCTCCACCCTTGATTCTGGTATAAGCCGAAGGCTCTAAAATGACGAGAGAAAAGCCATGATTTTATCTTAGAAATGCTCCTTAATGGAGTGGAATAAGATTCATGATTTTATCTTAGAAATGGTTCTTAATGGAGTGGAATAAGATTCATGTAGCCAACTCCAATTAATTGCAAATGAAGCTTAGATGATGCTTGATATGATGGCAGACACATATCATATGGATAAGACAGAAAATGATGGATTTGTCCTTGCTATATTCCAATTTCTAGAGAATGATGGATTTGTTCTTGCTATATTCCAATTTCTACAGCTCTATCATATTAAAACCTTGTATCATGGTTTGTTAATCAATTTCGATGTAATGTTTCGGTCAGCACTAATTCAAGGCCATATATTACCTTCTATCGGACTGGTTTAGGCTGGTAAGATGATTTATCAGTCCTAACCATGAAGAGGATAGTACCCATGAAAAATGAGCTTTATATATGTGTGTGTGTGTGTGTGTGCGCGCCATCCACAATCAGGTAAACTATATGAACGGTACAGATTAACAAGTCGCTGTGTATTTCAGTTGGGCCATCTCCCCCTATCATTTCCCATTAACACACGCGTGCGGGCACACACACATCATTGATTTGAAAGAAAAAGGAAAAAATAACAAAGAAAATATGGAAAATGGGTTGGAGAGGCCTGCCGCATAGGAGGCTGCATGTCCCAAAAATCACTTTCTTTCAATATATTATTATTATTATCATTTGTTAAAGAAATGAAAAGACTAAAATACCCAGTAGTTTTCAGTAAGGACCATGTAAGGGCATGGCCGTTTTTCCTACATCTTAGGGCTCTCAATGGAGCAGGTCCGATCCGAGATTTGATTCGCTCCTTATCCGTATAATGCATATTTGGATCTTAAAATAGACCGGATTATTTAAATGAACCGGATTTGGAGCTTAAAATAGATCTAATTACTTAAATGAACCGGATTTGGATTCACAAAAACATATTCTGAGTTCGATCAGAATCCAATCCAGATCCGACTCATTGTCACCTTACTTTATATGTTATGTTCATGCTAGCCATCCATTTTTTCAGATTCTTTTAGGCCATGTCTCAAAATTGAGACATGCCACTTTCAGGTCGACCATATCATAGTAAATAGTGGGATTTGCATCATTTTGTTACTAAATTAAATATATTATATTATATCTTTTTTTAGATTTGTAATGGGGTGGATTTAGACATAAATCCGACCCAAATTCGATGGTTATATGGATTTTGGATCGGAAATGGATCTAACTATTTATAAATGGATTGGATATAGATATCACCTTTTGGATCCGAGTTGGATTCTGAATCCGTCTACAGGCATTTGGACTTGGAGTCAGATCCAGTTGGATCCAATCCAGATCCGACCCATTGAGAGCCCTACTACATCTGATTCGTGCTTAGATAAGCTATCCATGGCATGGATTGTATTAATGATAACCAAGAGCAGTTTGGTCATCTCTCTTCCTCTCTAATGCAAAGCATGGAGTTACACAATCATGCATGTGTCAATAATATGGAGTTTGATTTTGGTACCTCCACACGGAGGCGGATTGCGTCCAACCACTGGTCAAACCTTTAAGCATCCCACCAGATCTGTGCGAGGGCCCACCATGATGTATCGGTTTATCCACGCCGACCACTCATTTTCTGATATCATGTTAAGGCATGGGCCCAAAAATGAGGCAGATCCAACAGTGTCATGGACCACACCAGAGACGACTCTTGCATTTAATGCAACTTGAATTATGAGCTGTGCATTTAAGTGCAACCCAAGCTTGCTATTTGGTGTGGTCGATTAAAGCGTTGGAATCTGACTCATTGTTGGGCTCATACCTTAACATGATCTTATAAGAGGGATGGATGGCTTGGATAAACCGATACATCACCGGTGAGTGCTTACCCCACTGCTACTGAAGATCACTAACCTTGGTAAGCACTCACCGGTGAGTGTGATCATTCATCCAAGCCGTCCATTAGGCCAATGCCCACAAACCCAGATTGTTGGGTAAAGCAAGAGTGAAATGTTCACAACAACAAATGGACCATGTAGGCTAACTCTTGCATGGTTCAGAAGGTGGGTTTTGGGTGATGACCGTCTTCGTTGAGCAAAATCACCAGACCGTTAATCTAAGTAGGGCTCATCATAATGGGCCACATGGAAAACATCCATCAACTAGAGCTCCTCGCCATCCATAGAATGTCGTTTTAAGTGTGGAATATTGCTTACAACCATCCCTCGTACTGCGGCTGTAAAATTACGACATTGGCCATCCATGGTAAGGTACGAGGCGTGCAACAAGCTGTCGTGTTTTACATTGTGAATTGAAATCAATAATATGGGAAATATAACATGAGTTAATCAACAACGTAGAAATAGATATACAACATCAACCCCCACAAAAGAAAAGTCAAAATATAAATGGGTTACAGCACAAAAGGGGTGGGGCTAATGATTTCAATGGCAATGGCCCTTTTACCATTGCTCTCTCTCTCTCTCTCTCTCTCTCTCTCTCTCTCTCTCCATTTCTATGTCTGGATGGGGTCAGAGTCAGTATCATCACCTATGATGGAGAGAGAGAAAGGAGCAATGGCCACATTAAAAGTTGAAGAGCCGATCCTGTCAATGTGCTTCATCTCAAAGTCACCCTCCTGCATTTCCATCACATAAACAACAACCAAAACAAGGATTCATATTCTAGCATAGGTGATGATTAGTTGGTAGTATAAACAGTACATGTGTGCAGAGCACGCGCACATGGGCATCTCTTCACACATCTCTCATACACAGCCACACAAACATCTCTCTCTCTCTCTCTCTCTCTCTCTCTCTCTCTCTCTCACACACACACACACACACACCACGCACCTCTCTCTCTCTCTCTCTCTCTCTCTCTCTCACACACACACACACACACACACACAGACCACCCCTCTCTTTCTCCCTCACACACATGCGCGTGCGCACATCACTCATACACCTCTCTCTCTCTCTCTCTCTCTCTCTCTCTCTCTCTCTCTCAAACTTTCTCTCAAACTTTTCAAGAGATGCACCTTGTGTTAGTTCCGCTGCAACTTGGATCTGGTTAACTCACCGACACTAGGCCGAGTTGTCAAGGTCCTCGGTTTGGGTTCAGGTTGGAAAACGCGAACCCAATTTATTGGGTTGGGTTTGTGTTGAGCAAATTTGGGTCAGATTAGGTCAGGTTGGGAATAACCACCTGTATTTGGGTCAGGTCGGTCGGGTATTCAGAGGCATTCAGGTTGGGCATTGGGTAGGGTCCTCTTGAGGTCAGGTTGGCTTGTGGCTAGGGTTCTCTTGAGGTCAGGTCGGGCTTGGGTTGACCCTCAACCTGAACCAATCTGCCCAAGTTGCACCCCAGTGTTAGTTTTGGTACATAATAGTACAACTTTGTTCCGTTGTAAGTTGTAATGTCTTAGCAAAACTAGAAAAGTAAGGGTGTATCTATTGAAGGAGTGGATTCCCAAAACAAAAAATTTCCGAACTTACCATCCTTCCATTAGGAGTGCCTAACGGGCATGCGGATGAGTATTCAAAACCGGTCCTCGGAAGTATAACTGGTTGTTCACCTATTACACCAACTCCCCTGCAAGAAGAAGAAAAAAAGGAGTTAAGCTCTAGCAAGAAACATTTGCAGTGCAGCCCATGAGCAGAAGGAAGAAAAAAAACGCACAGTAATTAGTAATGTGAATGCAATAGAAAAAGTAAGATAAAAATGGAAAGCGGACGCAGCTAACCAGACATTCTCCGTTTTGCCATTGGCATCAGTAATTATCCAATGCCTTCTTAGGAGTTGAACGGGCCGCTCCGAGTTATTGGTGATTCTTATCCGATATGCAAAAAAGTACTGCCCTTTCGAAGGCTGGCTCCGGCCTTCGATGTAGACACTCCTAACTTGCACCCGGATCCCCTAAAGCATAGCACCAGAAATTTATCAGAAAAATCAAAATGCTCATTTTGCCAAAATCTGAGAGGAAAACTACAACCAACACAAAAGGATTCCTTCATGTTCGCAAGCTTAGATCCTGCTAGCTTAAGAGTTAGAATTTCTGTTGTTTTGCACTAATACTTGGAAAGGCTTCAGGAAAACTGAGAGTACTATGAAGATTGAAGATAGAGCAATTTAGGGTGAGAGATGAAAAATGAGATAAGTGTGTCATGCTAAAAATGACACAATTCAAGGATAGTGGATTAATTTACAACTGAGGCACTAAGTAAGCTGTCCACTGGTCGGGCTTTGCGCGTATCCTTATCCAGACCCATCAAAAGGGTTGGATTTGGGTCATGTCGGGTTCAGGTTTGGGTCTTGGCACCATAATCAAGGTACCAGACCCAAATCTGAGCTGGTCTCTGGTGTGTGTGTGTGTGTGTGTGTGTGTGTGGAGAGAGAGAGAGAGAGGGGCTGTCACACCTTAATCAAGGTACCAGAGGGAGGATCATTATTTATTGCAAAGAGATTAAAATGATATCAACCAAACACACATTCAGAGGCGGATGCTATGGTGAAAATGTTTTCATCGTAGTCATGGGGCAAACAGTTGAAGATGAGCCCGTCCATGCATTAGGTGCCCCCACCTATTTTATGGTGGGCCCCAAAGATCAGGCAGATCCAATCATCAGGTTGGCACACCATGACCCTGGGGAACAATCAGAAGGGGTGCCTACCATAGAAACGCGGCCAGGCTTTGCCAGGCTAAGGTCTGTCACAGCCCAGCTGCAAAGTAAAACTTAGGCATGAACCTGTTCCAGCTCCATGACAATCCAAAACAAACAGGCCAAGCCTAGCTCACAATGATTATGCATGGCCCGAGCCCAGCCACCCACTTTTGTGTTCATGCCGTTCATTAAATGTGTTGCATGGCCCGAGCCCGGCTACCCACTTTTGTGCAATATTCGTGCTGTTCATTAAGAGTGTTGCACAGCCACATCATGCATGATGCATTGGGAAAAAGCCCTCGAAATCCTAAACAGGCCAAGCCAGGATGACAGGCTCTTTATGAAACAAACTTAAACTGAGGCCCAGGCCTGCCCTCAGGTCAAGCATTTCATCCCAAGCCGGGCCCAAAGCAGGCCAACCCCGAAAGCCTGATGGGCCAACCCGGCCCATTGACAGCCATATCAACAAGGGTTTGTGTCATCCAAACCAAGGTGTTCCATAATGGTAACAATGGCCGTTACTATTATGATACAATGGGGCCATAACCTTCTTCTTCTTTTTTCCCTGAAAAAATCTGTTACATAACTGTTACGGGTAATTTTTCTGTAATGGCCGTTACGGCTGTTTCCACCCTGTAACACGTAACGGTTACCACCATTACCATTATGTAACCGCTGTTACGGCCGTTGCATAACTGTTTTGGCATACCATGATCCAAACCCTTCCATTAGATGTGCAACATCCGGATGCTTTGACACAAATAATCAGCCCACTCCCACCATCAGGTGGTCCCCACCACTAAGATTTGTATATTTACATTTTTCACTGTTTCCATGGTGTGTGGCCCACCATGGTGTGAACATACCAATCCAAACCATGCGTTAAGTGCGCCCCACAGTGATAACGGGTTGTCCAATCACCAAACCCAACAGTCAGGTGGTCCCACCACTTGAATTTGTAGGATTTTGGGCCCCATTTTCATTGTTTTCCATGGTGTGGCCCACCTGGTGATCAGATCAGCTTGATTTTGGGTGTACCATTTTCATGGTGGGGCACATCTAACCTATTGGGTGGGTTGGATGTCATGCAAACACCAAGCGGGGCCCATAGTGGTCTGATTCACCCACACACACAGACAATTAACTGGGTAGTCGATGATGGACCAGAACCCAATGATTTTAGGATGATTGTGTTGGAAATGTTAGGTACCCTTTGACAGCCCTAAGCAAATTTGGCTACCCAATGCATAACTCCTAATTGTAGCCGTGCCAAAGCTAACTAAAAGCCTCCAACCGATCTAAATTTGTCATCGTCATCTAAGCTTTATCCCAATTGATCGGGGTCGTTACATGAACCCTGTTCTGCCATTCCACTCTATCAAGGGCCAAACCTTTAGTTAGACCATAGGTCCTCAAGTCTTTTCTTACTACAACCATCCACGTCCCTTTGGGCCCTCCCCTTGCCTTTTAGAGCCTTCAACTTGTACCAAGTCACTCCTATCTGGCACGGTTCTTGGTCTCCATTGCACATGACCAAAACATCTAAGTCTACTTTCCCTCATCTTATTATGTATTGATCCGACTCCTAAGTTCCCTTGAATGCATTCATTTCTAAGTCTATCTTTCCTAGTCTTGCCACACATCATCTCAACATCCTCATATCAGCTACACCCATCCTATAGCTATTCTAACTGCCCAACGTTCTGTAATACAAAGCATCGCTGGTCTTATAGCTATGCTATAAAATTTCCCTTTCAATTTGATTATGTATGTGACGATCACATAAAATTCTAAAGGCACATCCCCATTTCTTCCATCCCACTTGAAATCTATGGGCAACATCCTTCTCAGCCTCTCTACTCTCATGAATTACTAACCCAAGACATCGGAAGTTGTCATTTTAGGAAACTTCTTGGTCAACCTATACCTGGGTCTCCCACTGCGTATAGGTAAACCTACTGTTCAGATTTGGGATGTTATTATAGAGAGGATGGATAGGAAATTGTCCTCTTGGATGATCAACACTCTTATCTCTTGGAGGAACGATCAATTTGATAAAGTCATCTTTATCCAATATGCCTATCTATTATCTTTCTCTTTTCCTTTGCCCAAAATCAGTCATCTCAAAGATCCATTCTCTGCATAGAAAATTCTTGTGGCAGGGATGTGAGACTCCTTCAAATTCCCCCTCTTGAGATGGCAGGAGTTTTGCACTCCATATCAAGGAGGAGAGGTAGATATTAAGAATCTGGTGGTCATGACTAAGGCTCTTCTAGGCAAATGGTTTTGGAGGTTTGGTATGGAGACTAACAGTCTGTGGAGGCAGATTATTTTTGCTAAGTATGGATCCAATCCGTTGGACTGGTGGACTAAGAGGTCCACAGTGTATAGACCCTCGACGATTTGGAAGAATATAGTTAAAATTGTCGACAATTTTCGTCCTAATGTGAGATTCAGATTGGGAGATGGCAATCGCATTCGGTTTTGGTTAGATCACTGGTGTGTTGTGGAGCTGCTTACAGAGGCCCTCCCTTCCCTCTTCTAGATTTGTCCTAACAAAAACGTTCTCATTAAAGATTGTTTTTTCCATAATGGAAATGGTGGGGTTTGGATTAGGAGGAATCTTTATGATGAGGAAATTTCTGAGTTCTCCTCCCTTTTATCTACTTTGCAGGTCTTCACTCCAGACCCCTCGGCTCAAGATGAAATGATCTGGAAGTTGTCGAGTAAGGAAAGCTTTTCAGTCAAATCATTCTACAACTACCTCTTGTCTTCTTCTAATTCCTCCAGTCCAAGCAGCCACGGGTCCGTTGTGGTCTTATGGTGGTCCGCCTAAAGTGATGGCCGTCACTTGGTTAGCTGGGAGAAACAAAATTCTCATGCTGGACAATCTACAGAAAAAGGGAATGTCTCTCGCAAACGCTTGCCCGTTTTGCCCCAACGACAAGGAATCGGTGGCTCATTTGCTCCTCCATTGTCAATTTTCGACGAATATCTGGTGGAGTTTCTTTTGGATGGCGGGTGTTTCTTGGGTTATGCCCTAAACTTTTGATCTTTTTCTGCCCTTGTGGCATGCGAAGGAGGGAGGATCCCTTGGTAGAAGGAAATGGCGGCATGTCCTTCTAGCGGTCATCTGGTCTATTTGGGTAGAGAGAAACAACAAAATTTTCAGGAGCAAAGCTACCTCTTCAGCCTGTGTGTTCTCCAAAGTGCTGATTTTGTTTAGGGAATGGGCCCCGTGAGCCCTGTCTGTTTGTTAGTTTAGGTTCGGGTTGGCTATTTTCTAGTCTGGTTCCCCTGTTGCTTTTTCTTTTTCTTTTTTTCTTTTTTCCTTTCTGCTTTTGTTTTTGTTCTGGTCGCGTGCCTTTTAATAAAGTGCTTACCTTTCAAAAAAAAAAAATCTTAACAAATTCCTCATTTCACTCCTATTGTTACTAAAATTACACTCCATATACCTGTTTCAGTCTAACTAATTTTAAATCCTTTAGATTCTAATAAAGCATCCTTCCATAAATCTAGCTTTTTGTTTATGCCCTCTCTCATCTTGTCAATCAAAACTATGTAATCTGCAGCAATTACACCATGGGATCTCTTCCTACAAATCCTTCATTAACTCATCTATAACCAATGCGAAAAAAATATGGGCTCAATGCCGACCCTTGCTGCAAGCTTACGGTAATTGAAAATTTCCTTGTTTCTCCATTAGCGGTCCTCACATTTGACATCTCATACATATCCTTAATCACATCGATACATCCTCTTGAAACTCATTTCTTTCCCAACACCCACCAAATTAACTCTCTAGGGACCCTATCGTATGCTTTCGTTAAGTCAATAAAGACCATGCGGAGATCCTTCCTCTCCTCCCTATACTTCTCCGTCAATTGTCTAAGTAGGAAAATTGCTTTAGTGTTAGACCTCCTAAGCATGAAACCAAACTGATTTTTCAATAAATTCGTCGCATGCCTCAAACTTTGCTCAATCACTCTCCCAAAGTTTCATAGTATGACTTACAAGTTTAATTCCATGATAGTTAGCATAACTATGAATATCTCTTTTATCTATAGTAATTTTCCTCCATTCATTTGGGATTTTCTTCATTCTTACAATTTTGTTGAACAACTTTGTCAACCAAAATAATCTAGTATCTCCCATACACTTCCAAACCTCTATTGGTATATCATCTGGTCCGAGGGCCTTTCCTATTTTCATTTTCTCAAAGCTTCTTTTACTTCATATATCCTAATCCTACAAAAGAATCTATGGTCTTCACGGCATTCAAAAAATAGTTACCTAACGGCCATTATGTAACAGTAAAAATGGGAGCCATTAAGTGATATGGGGCTGTAAAAATGGCCCAAAACAGCTCTACAATGGTTGTAAAAATAATTACAGTTTCTTCTTTTAATTTTTTATTTTTTTACCATTATAAGGCCGTAATGGCCTCTGCGGGCCGTATCCTAATGGCCATAAGGCTGGCCGTTACGGCCATTGTTGCCGTTATTGAATACCTTGATGGTCTCCAACATCATTTGGGCTTATGGTTTCTTCTATCCCTATGCTCTTAAAGTGGTTGTCATTTAACAAGTTTTGAAAATAGCTTGTTCACCTTTAATTGTTCTAATTGTCTTTTACTAGTATCCTCTAGCTATCGCTCTTAATGCATCTAACATGATGTAGGTCCCTACCCTTCCTCTCTCTCATTTTTTCAAGTTTGAGGACATCTTTTTCATCTTCTCACCCTATTGTTAAGATCATCATAAGCCTTACATTTAGCCCTGCTTACTAGTTCCTAGCAATCTTTTTCGCATTTCTTTATTTTTCAAAACTTTCATTATTTCTAGTCCTTTGCCAGGTTTTAAAACATAAATGTTTCTCATGGATAGCTTTTTGTACATCTTCATTCCACTTAAATTTCCTTTCCCCTCTAGATACTTCTAAAGCATCTTTTGTCACTTTCCTAATGCACCCAGCCATCTCATTCCACATAACATATACTTCTTCCTTAACATTCGATTTTCCTTCTTCCATCCATTTATCTTTAAATAACATTGTCATCTCCTTCTAAATCCACCACCTAGCTTTTGAACACCTATTAATTTAACTCCCTTTCTTCCATCTCTTGATATAAACATTCATAACTATTAATCTATGTTATGTGTTAGACTCTCTTGCTATAAGTATAACCTTTTACATATTCATCATTCTCTAAATTCACATAAAAAAAAAAGCGGAAAAAAAAAAAAACAAGGGGACAAATAGAAGAACCATCAAACTACAGAGAAGCTAAAGACTAGGTTGATAAGGTTAAATGATAAATGCACCCAAGTACTGGGGTGCAGTTTGGGTGTCCCGCTTCCCAAGATTGACATGGCACACTGGCATCAGACCATGGTTGATTTGGAGTGGAGAAAAGGGGATTTAACACTAGTCTGCTTAATGCTGGTGGCCTTTTTTTGCACACCTCAAACACCAAGTGCATTAAGCACATCTCAATCAACCATGATTTGGCAGTACACCCAAACGCCCCTTTATTCACTAGTAAAAGTTTGTGAATAAAATAGGCACATCAACTGGCTAGAGAACACATGTTATTTGTATAAGCCAACTTGATGGCATAGGTTATACATATTTTTAAAAAACCAAACACCAAGTGCATTAAGAACGCCTCAGAAATCCTTATCCCACCAATCATGATCGGGTGGTGCACCCAAATGCTCCTTAATTCACCAACAAATATTTGTAAATAAACTTCGCATATCAATCAGCTATTACTGTGTTATTTATAAAAAACAAATTGATGCTTAGGTTCACACACATCGTATCATACCAGGGTTGTAGCGTCACTTGAACATTTGAGAAGTGAGTGTGGTGCTACAGCCTTTAGTTCATCTCTAAACCCAGCAGCATCCTGAAAAAAATAAAAAAATAAAAAAGAAAAAGAAGAAGAAGCATATTTAAGTACACGGCCAACGTCATGACTATTTCACAGATAATATATATGCCATGGATATTAAAAGCCGCTTATGAAAATTATATTTGTCATGGATATAAAAAATCTCTCATGACAATTATCATGAATGACAATATTCAGACTTTAGCATGAGAATTCTTTAGAACCTAAACAAACTAAGAACTTAAGACCGGAAAGACTGAACTCTCCTTGGGCACATCACAGACAGTGAGAACTGAGAACTTTTTAATGTCTACAATCATGCATGTTGGTGCCTCAACAGCCTGAATAGACGAGAGCTCAGCAGACGTGTTTTTCTTCATATCCATATGCATGCGCATCCTCACACATGAACACACTCCTCTCAACAACCCAGCATAATATTTAGAGGGAGGTTTTCCCATGTGTGCAAAAACCATGTTTCAAAAGACCAGTGTTATGGCCCCATAATAGTCTAGACGTTACCTTTATACAATTAATGCTCGTGATGCAGTGGAAAAAAAAAATTGATAACATGTCTCTTTTATATAAGACTTGTGTAGTTAATTAATGGCTGTTATTGAGAAAATAATGAACACTATTTTCAAAATAGCATAAATTATTTGACAACTGTTTTTCATTACATAACAGCGTACAGCAACTGTTTCCATTATCATGGGTGTTGCGATGTTTCTTTAAACCTCGGTAGAAACGGAAGCTGCAACAGTTGGAGATCCATTAAATGCACAAAAGTAGGAATTTGGCTAATGATGCCCCCCAAACTGCCATTTATCAAGCCAAAAAAGAAACTACAAAGTGTAACTTCCAAGCCGTTTTTGGAGGAGCTGATTACATTCAAATAGAGATCCTCTCCAAACACCTGAACTCTTTAAAGATCAGTGCTCCCCAATAACCTTTCTAAAATGTAGTTCCTCATCTAGATGATCATGCACAGTAGGTGCAAGCAAAAAGGCCATCCTCAACCGTCCTATTCTTCCATGGGAATGAGGACCGGATCTCAAGAAATATTTTCAAAGTGGTATTGATCTGGTCCATGTAGCTTAATTGCTACCAAGATTTTGTAGGAAACTCAACATGGCAGGTCTTTGCAGTGGCAAATTTAAAATCCGATGTGGTTTCCATGAATTCAATTGGAGTCATGCTAAGCATACTCACGAGAGTGGGAATTCAAATCCTACTCTCACCACACATGCCAGCAGGTGAAACCTCCTGTGCATGTGCCATGTTGGTCGTCTTCAGGTGAGTCATGCATGCGCGACCATAGTTAGCAATTTGGGATATGGTAAAAATTCGGTATGTCAAGCGTTCGAGTATTATTCGAGGTAGACTGAAATATACACGTAAAATTCAGGCATAAAATACAGAATCACCAAAAAGTTCGAAATAGATTCGTTCAGGTATGATACAATTTTACATGAAATTCAGGCACCAAAGATTTGGTTATACATGCATACGTACACACATATGATCAATTATAAAACCCAACGGTCATATTAGAGAAATGCTCGTGTGAGGGTGGCAATGGGCTGGGTGAACTGGCCTTGAAGGGCCAGGGCTTGGGCCACTAAACTTGGCCTGAGGGCTAGGCTAGGGCTTGAAATGTAGGCCCAGTGTTCAAGCTGGGCTAGGCCAGCGTCAATGATGAATAGCCCCACCTGCCTGGCCCATTTCCCTAGCGTATGCTATGTGGCACATAGGTATTATTAACATAGGCTACAGAGTTCATGTACTAGTATAGTACATAGGTATACGTTGACTATAGAGCTTGTATAGTACATAGGTATTGATACTCTAGTAGAGTGTGATGGATGATATACAGGCACTAATAAACTGTCCAAATTGTGGAACCTACTTTAGATGATCAACAATATATTAATGCAATTCTTTAAGTCCATGAATATGGTGGATAATTTGGTAGGGCATACGCTTGGTTGATGAATAATCTTATCCGACACAAGTGTGGCGTGGAAAAACTTTGATTCTCTGGAAGAGCATGATGGTTCAAAACCACGCACTCACCAATTGTACATCAATTTCTACACATCGTATACGCATAATGTCTTTAACTTATAGGGCTGGCGTGGCCCAGCCCTAGCACGGCCCTTAAGGGCACAGAACAACGTCAGGGCCTCTTTAGCCCATTAGGGCTTGGGCCGAGCTAGGGCCATAGTTGCATCAGTTCACTTGGACAGTCCAATTAATCGAACTGAACTGTCCATCAAGTTTAGAACACATTTCATGGGCTATCTTGTCAAACTAACACTGATTTGATGATCCCATCCATTCTTGATTTGGACTTTTTTATTTTTTCTTTTTGGAAAGATGATTTGGACTTATTTTCTGTAGCCATCATTTTTCCGAGCCATGGATGGGATAGTTATGATTACTTAATAAAAGTGATTCTTTGGAATCATAAGCAATCCATAATGGTCCCTAACAAATAGATGAATCAAATTGCATCTTAGACCTGTTTTTGTGTAAATGATCTTGACTGTCCATATTTAAGGGCATTGATCAATTGGTTAATGCTTGTCATATTACTGTAGATGCTTTCATGATAGCCCATGAAATGTTCATTGGACCTGATGAACAGTCAATAGATCAATGGTTTCGGACTGAGTGTCCCAATGCAACTAGGAGCACTGAACCATTTCTCAAACTCAATAAATAAAGTTCAAACCAAATTATCATCAATCCCACAAAACATATATGACCACTCATTGGCTTATCTATAAACTCATCCAAATGCATATACGCTATTGCCAGTGTAGGGCCCACTGTTGGGTGCATGCAATCCAACCCACTCAATAAATGAGCCACATCACAATGATCACTTCACCCAAGAATCAGGCCTATCCAATAACCAGGTGGGCTATACCGCGTGTCGCATGGAATACTCAGAGGCGAGATTCTATTACGACCTCTCTCTATCAGAAGTGAAAAGGCAAAAAGATTTCATTCCTTTTGTGATAATCTATACACATCCTAAAGAGGTAGCTCAATCTAAACCACCTAAGTCTTTGTTCCTATGAGGCTTTGACTAGATGATTCATATCCCAAAAATCATAACAAACAGGTGATCCTAATGTCCAATTGGAAGCCCTCAAATAAATGGTTGAAGGTGAAAACTTCTAAAGCATCAGAGACTGATGCATTTTTCTTTTCAATTCTCCCAAATTTTTAATGAAATCACATCCAATCTAATCAAGACATGCATGTGAGTATTTGCGGAACCATTTAATTCACAGCACATGAATACAAATTTCAAATTACTCATAACAAGAAGAGGGGGAAAAAAAAATCTTTTGAAATGGGAGAGTGCCAGGATTAGGTACCTCAAACCTCTCTTCATCAATTGCCTTCTTCATCAATCTCTTAAGGCGTAACACCGGCTCCTCTTCCTCAAATGACCTCAACGAATCCCGGATTCTTGCAGCTTCTTTGTAATCCTACAACAGAAAGCAAAATGAACAATGGGAAATGAAAACAATAGTAAGAGGAATGTCATACTGCCTATGGGTGAAAAAGCAATATACTCGAACAAAACACATTGCAGCTTATTTCAATTCTAAAACAGAAGTCTTAGCCTGCATTTGGTTACACCAAATATCACGAAATATCATGATATTTTACACCAAGTTAGACCGATTAATCATGAAATATCAAGATATTTTGTGCAACCAAACGCGGTCTTATTTTTGAGAAATGATAAAATAAAAAATATAAAAAAAGAAGAAGCATTCAAGCACAGATTCAATGTCATCAAGACTAGTTATAGGGTCCCACTCATCAGCTAAAGTGCCATTTGCTGACACAAAGGATCTTCTATACACGAGGTTCGTGGTTTGAGATCTGAACCATTGATCTGATGGTTCACACTGAGGATTAGAGCATCCCCCGAGAATTCCTTGGATTGGAAGATAAAAAGCCTTTGTTTCTCGCCATTTCTTAATTCAATGTGAAACACTATAATGCCTACCATGTATTTGTCTATTTATCAGTTGCCAATGGAAGGATTGAGATTATTCAATCAGGGATATTTCTAGGGGATCCATCATCCATTATGGAGGCCATCAGATCAAAGGTTCAGATCAGCAAATAATGGGCCCTACATGTGGAGAATGCTATGCCTCAGAAAACTAAACTTGGGTTCATGAGGGCGTGTATCTTTCTAGGGGATCCCCATAATGCCTATCTTTAAAATCATTGTATCTAATAAGGGCGTGTTTGGATTGTGAATTACATCAGTATTGTAACGGAAAAGCACAATCATCACGACTTGACGTAGTTGGTTCAAACACATAATTCGGCAGTCAAATGCAGATGGAATAGGAGACATGTAAAGTGATTTGTAATCATTAAAGTTTTACATGATATTGCAGTAGAAATCTCCAATCCAAACACCTGGACCAGTGTATTTTTCCTATTGATTTGGCATTCTGATAATGTAAAAGTACCATTATTATCAGGCCTATGCAAACACCGGAATTGTTGGTCAAATTATCTGTTTTTTTCAGGAGACAGGTATTGTAATTTGTTATCATTGCATTTTACAATACAGTACTGATGTCATTGGCAATCCAAACACAGCCCTTAGTAACATCACAATATCAGATTCCAACTATTCCCAGTAACAAATAACAAAAAAGACCAATAAAACCCAGAATCCATATCCACCCAAAAACTAGAACATCCATAATTCAAAACAATTTCATCAAAAAAGTACCAGAACTTCCATAATTTAAAACAATTTCATTAAAAAAATTTAAAATTAATAAAGGAACTAAAACCACTGAAAACCCAGAATCATAATCCGCCAAAAGCACAGAAAATTCTGAAAATCTAAATCCCGTTTCAAAATATCAGAAAACAGAACCAAATTGTACTAAAAAATATCAAACATTCCAACAATTCATAAAAAAAAAAAAAAAAAAAAAAAAAAAACAGAACCACATCCAACAAAAACACCCAAGAATCAAAACTCCAACAATTCATAAAAGGGGGGGTTGGGAACCCAAAACATAAAATCATGATTCACCCAAACCCAAACACCAACAAACTCAAAACTAATTTCAAAAAATCAAAACCCTGAATCAAATGAACCAAACCCCCCCCCCCCCCCCCCCCCCCCCAAAAAAAAAAAAAGCGCCAACGACTCCAAATGCCTCCGAGAAAACCAAAAAACAAAACAAAATCCACCAAAACTACCCACAATCAAAATTCCAGTAATTAAAAACCAACTTCAAAAGCCAAATTAACAAAAACCCAATACTCAAAAACAAAAACTAATCAAAACCCAGAATCAAAATCCACCAGAAAAATCAAAATATTCAAAAATTGAAACGAAGAAACACCACCCACCTCGAATTTCGCAGCAACAGCCATCTGCTGCTTCAGCAGAGCATAGGTCTGGCTTCGAGAAAGAAAAGAGCTCGTCGACAACGCCGGATTCTCTCTTCCATTCTCATCTCCATTCCTCTCCGAAGAAGAAGGAGAGCATGCAGAGATTCTGAGTATCTTCTCAACGACTCTTCCATTTCTTCTACAAGGCCATGATCTTTGGGCTCTTGGGTTGAAATCTGTGAAAATCTTCAGGCTCGATGATTGCATTGTTTGATTCCCCTTCTTGGGGATTTTTGTGATCTTTTGTTTGTTCTTCTTCTGTTGGGTTTAAGAATTTCTTTTTCTTTCTTTTTTCTTTTTTCTTCTTTCAAGAATCTTTCGTGATCAATCATCGGAACTCGATATCAATGATATGTAAGATAGATACTCTGCTTTAATAATGAAATTACACAAATAACCCCGTATTAGGAAATTAATTTCTAACTAATCAAATAACCCCGTATTTGGAAATTAATTTCTAATTTGCCACTGGAAATAAAAAAAATAAAAAATAACAAAAAATAAAGAGGGATATAATCAGGTATTGCACCATACCATAAGCTTACTGTATCGCTCTTTTCTTTTCCCGCCAATGTATCACACGTATACGAAATCCAGACAGTAAAGAACCTATTCCCCTTCATTAAGATTACGTGGGGTGAAATTAAGCATGATCCAAATATTATGTGGGCCATAACATTAAAATTGATGACAAATGAGGATCCAATCCAACAAACATTTTTGGTTCTTCTAAGGATGTGGATTGTGTGGTAAGACATTCTGTGGGCCCACCATAATGTATATGTGTTTTATTCCCGCCATTTATTTTATTTTCCAACTTAATTTAGATCATGAATCTAAAATTGAAGCATATTATCCAAAGCAAGTGGACCATGCCATGGAAAATGGTGAGGATTGATGCCTACCATTCTTATGAGCTGTCTTATGAGCTCTATAATTTCTTTGTCCCCCCCCCCCCCGCGGCATATTTGGAAACTTAGGTGAGCTACTGTGAAGTTTGTGAGAAATCCACTTTGTCCATCCATTTTGTGGGATTATTTTAAGATCTGCCCGAAAAAACAAGCTGGATCCAAGACTTAAGGAGGCCAATCTTGTCTATCCATTTTGTGGGATCATTTTGGGATGTGTGACAAAAAATGAGTCTAATCCAAGACTAAAAGAGGCCAACCTTGTCCATCCATTTTGTGGGATCATTTTGGGATGTGTGACAAAAAATGAGTCAGATCCAAGACTCAAGTGGGCCGAAAACGTGAAGTTTAAATGTCCACAGTTGAAATATTAGTAAGGCCACTAAAGTTTTGAATTAGGCTAATATTTCTGATTTCAGTTCATCCCTATGGGAATAACATTATGAATGGTATGGATGACATATAAACATCACTGTAGGCCTTTAACCATAAGAATTTCCCTACCTACTTTTTCCTTCAGTGCATATAAGTGACATGGATTTCTCACAAAATAATTATGGGGCCACTTAGATTTCATGTGCAGGAACTTCCAGCAAACTGCGGTGTATTAATTTGACACAGGCACTCAACACTCCTAATACACACAACACACTCACATCATAATGGATGCTCAAACCCATGACCTCATGTTGAAACTTTCATATCTATTACTGTATCATGAGTAATGACACCCCCCTTTCCAACTCTTTTTGAAAGTCACGTGCTACTTCAACTTTAGATATGCTTAATTTTTGCGCTCATGCCTGAAGTTGAAAATATAAATGCATGGGTTCTATATTAGACGTTACTCATGGTTTAGTGGTAAACCCTTGTTGGTTTCAACAATGTCATGGGTTCAAGTTCTCATGTGGTGTCTTTGAGCTTGGAGTCTAGATCCTCTGTTATCTTCCGCATAGAAAATTCCTTCTTGGAGCTTCATGAAGTGTGATGTGGACTAATGAAAAGGCTTCCAAGCAGAGAATCCATGCTTGAAAGCCAACAGAAGATCCGAACACGATTGGAGCTGATGGTGTTTGTGTAAGGGTAAAATAATAATAATAACAATAATAATCCATCAAGATAAGCCTTATAGAGTACCCACACATGCTCTAACACCGTGAGCTCCTCACCACACAATCTGCGGCCTTCATCTCATGAACGGATGGGGTCAATGTTTTTCATGGATCAGATGCTGATAACAATCTGATTATTAGAGTTTATTTGGACAGTGCATAAAATAAAAAAGATTATTCCATGAAATTTTTAAGTAACTCCCAAGAGCGCCTGAGTATCATCCATCACCCATTTTTGGAGTCTCAATGTTTTCTAGCAGTGGTTTCTCCCAATAAAGAGGGGTAATTCTGTAAATTTGGAAGGAGGATGTGGACCTTCCAATATTCGCCTATTCTAGTCCGAAGATCTTCGCAATGCGTGGAAAATAATGCAACACGTGTCAACTCCTAGAGCCATTGTTTTTATATGAGTGAGTCCTCGAATGCCGCTGTACCTCTAGTTTAACAAACGCCAGTTGGTTAATGGCCTCCACTGACCTTCACCGGTGAATTTTATTGTCGATCCGAGCCGTCCATTAGAGCGGCCCACTCATGGAATGGCCACCAACCAAAATCCAGACTGGGTTGACCATCTCGTGGTTCCATGCAATGTCCATTAATTATATATACCGTCCAATTCACCGATACATTTTATGATAGAATCCGTATACTCTGGCTTGAAATCCTTGTTGGTAGCTTTTTCATTGGTCCACATTACATTACATGACATCAGATTAGACTGAGGTATAATCAGGTTATGCTGAGGATGTGACTAGGTTGTAGAACTATGTTAAGACGTGGACCAATAAAAAGGCTTCAAGAGGGATTTTCTGCTTGAAGCAAACAGAGGATCCGGACTCTTTATGATATTGGAGTCTCATGGTGCAAGCTAGTTGAATTGGACACGTGGACAGTTCAATAATCGATCTGGTCTGTCCATCTTGTTCAACCCAGTTTTCACTGGCCACCTCTCTGCCAAGCCAAAATCACATTGATCAGATTATCCTAACAATTTAACCAGACAGATTGCAAAATGGATGGTTGATAAAAGCGTCGAAGCAAAGAGTCCATTGGATTGATTCCAACCGTATAAAAACGAGTGGCTTGGAAAATGGATGGTTCCAATGAAAAGGGCAAAAGGTTGGATTTAGATTCGTGGGATCTTCCAATATGAGTAGTAAGAGCAGATGGACGGTCCTGATCACTGTTCAGGACCATCAGCATGTCCACTACACCGAGTTCGTACCATAAAAAGGTGCCAATGTTGTTGCGCGGGATTATTACCTAACAGAAAAATATCAACACTCCTGGCATTCATGATGAGTGGATATGTTACATTTCCAATCGGACGGTCAGGATAAACGCAAAAGAGGAGTTATTATGATAGCACTACGTCACTATTTGGCGTTTCTAAAGCTGTCTATGTCACAATTGCTTTCAACCGTCCATTGACGAGATCATGTTATGATGCCATCCAAACTGGTGCGGACAAGGTGGGCCATCATTTTGTATCAACCGTAGAAAAAAGGACCTGACGTATGGAGAACGATCATCAACGAAATCTCAGAATCTCACATTCACCTGGCCTCATAATGAAGTGATACTGACCATCCATTGGGAGGTTCCACCATCTACCAGACAATCCTAACCATCCAAACAGTAGCATTGAAATGGCTTGACAAAATAGATGGTTAATAGTGCATATCGCAGTAAATGGTGAGGATTGTCCGCTTACAATGTAATTTCTTACTGACCGCCTGTTGGACGGTCCGGATTGTCAGTCCACGAAAAACGCACATCAGTGAACCACAATGGGTGCATGGCCGCATGCTAACTTGTCATGCAGGCCTATATTTTCCAGCCAACAAGCCACCCGCACCACGAAAACAGTGGGCCCCACCAAAAGATAACCTGGCAGAAAATCAGGTGGACCAAACAGTTCCAAGTCAATGGAGAACCATCCATCAGAAAAAACATACAGTGTGGCCCACATAATGAGTGGATCAGCCAGATATCCAAGACCAATAATTTTCGTGATGCCGATGTCCCACAAATGCAGCAAGTTGGTGTAAAAGAGAGGGGCTACATGACAGGGTGATCAAGCCTCTTTCATAGCATCTGGATCAGGTACGTCCATATACAATACTCGGCATCTCCCATTTGGTCATATTCCGGCCCGCGGCGGGGCGTCATATTATGATCGAACGAACTATACTCTCTTATCCAGAATCGTTAGTCTTTGGATGTACTTTTGTTGTTAGAACCGAAATGTGCAGCTCAATTCTAACCCAACAACTTTGACCCCAAGCATCAAGATAGGTGGACACGTAGAACTCGACCATATATGATTGACATTTGAGAAGATTAGTTGCTTATTTAGTTATTGGCAAGATGTTGTTTAAGATGGTTAGGCAATTATCAGAAGGTTGGCTTTGTCCTTCATAAGTGGGTCATCCTTCATAAGTGGGTCGTACATTGCCTTCCAAATAAAAGGACTTTTCAAAATACAAGAGAGGGGCAACTGCAAAACATCTTTCTGAATGTAGAACTGCTTGTATTGAAATAGAGCTGGACATCTCTTCAAAAGAAGAACTGCTTGTATTGAAATAGAACTTGTCCAATGAGGGTAAACTTGGATTACAACTAAGGATTACAACTACCAGATTATTGTTACTCCTAATATAGGATTAGGCTATCGACTATGTTAAAGAATGTAAAATATTAGTTATGCTAAAGAATATAAAAGGTAACTGAGTTTGATGATTGATTTGTTTAATTTGGTTGGTATGAAACCCTTTGCTCTATTAATCTTCTATGCTATTTGTAGGCTTCTCAAAGAGAACTATCTGGATGCACCCCACATTCGGTAGTTACAGTAATCGTTTGGCACGACCTCGATCTTTCGAACTCTCTTTCTCTTTGCTCGGCCATGACCCACCTCCAGATGACGTGTAACGCTCGATTAGCACCAACTATTATCACCGCAACCTACGTTCCACGTATCTCAATAGATCGTATGCGTGTTGTACACTTCTCATACAATGACATGTGTCCTTTTTTGATTGACTCTTTCAGGAACTGCAAAAAATAGGGCACAACATTATTCAGTCCAATTCGAGAAAAAAAAAAAACATTTATAATCATCCCATACAAGCGAAATGATACACTAGAACATCTTTTCAATCCTTGCTCTAGTAAATGGAGTTGTCCAAACACAAAACAATCTACCAAAAAAGCTATTAACACACCATATTCCTCTCAATCAAGGGTCTGCAAGAGATAATCTAAGTTCATTTGCATTGATACTCAATCAAGGGTCAGTGGCATAAGGGTCCCTATTTTGATCAGTCAAAATCTCAGTTCTTGCATTCACATATACAGTGGGACACCAAAGTCACATAAGCTAAGGATCACATGAGTGTTCAAAATCCTTCTATATGATAGGGTTTTACTCCTCAGTCAAGAGGAGAGTTGGTGCAGCCTGGGTATGGTCGGGCGCCCGGACCAAAAGTGGTCGGGCGACCGAAATTGTCCAGATGAGGCAGAATGTTGCTGGATAATTTTGACAGCAGTCGGGCGCCCGATGGTCTTGTGACCGGGCGCACGATGGCCTGGGCGGGCGCCCAACCAAGTTGGTCCGCGCGCCCAGAATTGGGAAGTTCCTTTGGTTTTTCTCCCTAGATAATCTTTTGCTTGGGCAGGCACCCGACGACCCTTTTGACCGGGCGCCCGACCCAACGTGGACTGCTTATACACAGTTTCCTATTTGGGTTTTAATTCCTCTGGTTTCCTATTTAAGAGGTTCCAAATCGTGATTAGGGTATCCGATTAAGGTGTTTTCACGTCCAAGGTGAGAGAAAGAGAAAAGAGAGAGAGGAAGCTTGTAGAAGGGAGAAGTTGCTTGAAGAGGAGTTCTTCTACGCAACCGTCATCTCAGCACTTCTACGTCCTCGTGATCAGTGAGATCCCCCTACTTTCATAGTTCTCTTGTTGTTTATCCATCCCTGCGTGGGTGAAGAAGGTTTGATCCAAGCGGTGTGTGCTTGTGATCGGTTGTAACAGTTCTCTGAGATAGTGAATTGTTGATCTGAACTAAGTCCCATAGTTTTACTTCTTTGAGGGTTTTCCACGTAAAAAACTCTTGTGTCGTGACATTGTTGATTTGCTTTTGATTATTGCGTTATCATAATCCATAATTCTAGTTTTGGGAGGCGAGATCCGAAGGTTTTAGCGCAACGCACCCAACACTATAAGCACCACGATTTCAACCAACTGGTAAGAGCTTTAATAGAACAACATGCATTACTGCATTAGTGGAGCAAATCCATATAAAAGCAAAAGAAAAGGGTAACAACAAGTGGCGCCACCTCGCCGTTGGGTTAGGATTGGACGGTGAGAAGAAGCAAGATGCACTTTGATTTTTAAGTAGGTGCTCGAGCAAGTGGGCCTACGTCTTATCACTATCTCATCTTGATCAATGTTGATAAGCTTTCCAATTAATAAGTAGGAAGGGAAAGAGATTTACTGTTGTAATTGAGGAGCTTCTCGATCAGGTTGATGTGAGTCATGAGCATCCACCTGCAACAATAGCAGACCAAGCCCAATGCATCAAGTGTTGGATCTGATTTGTAGAATTGAGAGGAACATGCAGTGCATCGAATATGGAGATCAAGTGTTGGATCTGATTTGTAGAATTAAGAGGACCATGCAGTGCATCGAGTATAGAGATCGGATAATATGAATAACTAACTTGATTGGGTCATCTGTTTTCTGCTCTGGATATTCCACACCTGGAACCGTTGCAGAAAAAATTGGAGATGGGAATTTAGTTTTTCATGTTTTTCCAGATTGAGACCCAGCATTCCTTAAATAAGAATTCATTCATGAGTATTACGGTATTTGAAACCCATCACAACATTGCAATCCCTTTTCTCTACACAGCTAAAGAAGATAGGGTCCATGTCCTACTACAATACTGCAACAGGACAATTTAGACTTTCCACCCTTCTATTATTCATTCTTTTCTGAAGACTATACTGATTCGGGCTATTAATCAGTTAGGCTCACTATATAGAAAACTTACATTAAGAGCATCTCCTTAAACATCTCTAAGAGATTTATTACCAACAACCCAAATCTTTAACCTTTTAAATAAACAAGATTTAGAGTATGTTAGGAAGTTGCTATAAAGATTGGCCATGGTTGCCCACTTGCAGCTGCATGAGCAGGTTAAGAGACTTCATTCTGCTCAATGGCGCAAATGTCATTTGCATCCTTTTCCAAAGATGGCACCTTAATAGAAGCTATTACTGAAGTCAAAATAATTTTTCATCTTTCAAATTTTTTTGTCAAATTTTTTTATTCTTTAAATTCATATACTTTTTAAGAACTATTATTAGACTAAAATACCAGTAAGCTTATAGGACTAAAAACCATCGTCGTCATCCCCAAAGCCCAAGGTATTCAAAATTGGTTACATTAACGGTCGTAACCATTACAAAAACGGCCATAGCAGCTATTACAGAAAAAAGGAGCCGTAATGGCCTGTAATGGACCATATCATAACAATAATGGCAATGACCATTAGAGCCACTGTTATCATTATGGAACACTTTGTCAAAGCCTCATCCTACTAACCAATGTCAGCTATATGAATCCCGATCTGTAATTCTAGGCTTTCCAGCCTATCGAGGACCATATAAATCATAGGCTATCATATATTTTCTTACTATCCCCACCCATATCCTTTTAGGCATTTCCCTCCACCTTTCTAACCAGCTCATTCTTAACTAGTGGAGTTTTTGCTCTCCTTGGCAAATAGCCAAAGGTCCCAAGTCTAATTTCCCTCACCTTATTATCAAATAGTGCTTCTCCTAAATATCCTCAAATGCATTCATTTTTTATGATTTTATCATTCCTCGTCTTGCCAGTTATCCATCTCAACATCCTTGTTTCTGCTACACTCATCCTACAAACATGTTGTTCCATCACTAGCAGCACCCAAAATTCTATCCTATAAAGCATGGCTGGTCTTACAACTTCCTATAAAATCACCCCTTCAGTTTGATTGGTATACAGTGATTACATAAAACTCTAAGGGTACATTGCCGCTTCATCCACTCAGCTCTGATTCTATGAGTTCTTTTAACTTGTATCTAACCTATGGAAAAGATAGGCTATCAGGCATTCATCATGTGGGGCCACACTTTGATACAAGCCATCTATCATGTGATGCTCACCTTTGATGTGACCGTGTATTATGTAGGCACACCTTTGATGTGGATCATTCATCATGTGGGGCCCACCTTCAATATGGGCGGTTCATCATGTGGGCCTATCTCAACGAGATTGTAAAGAGAAGAGAAGAGGGTAAGATGAAATTACTTCGAAAGTTTAAGAACAAACTTATCCAAAAATTAGTCCAAAATGTTTGGACGATTAGATAAGCTTCCTTTCAAAAAGTAACCATTCCCCAACTTATAAAATTAGAGCTTATTTGCTACTTTCTAAATAAATAAGTACTTTGTATAGACTTATAAAATTAGAGCTTATTTGCTACTTTCTAAATAAATAAGTACTTTGTATAGACTTTTACCCAACAGTCTAAAAGCTTATTTTTTTAGAAATAAGCCAATGAGCTCTTATTTGTAGAGATGCCTAACGCCCTGCATGACTTTAAAAGTTTTAAGTATAATTTTATAGAGTGGCCCGGCTGAATATTAAATCCGCCAAAAACTAAGAATCAAGGCCAAACAAGGGATGATGTACATGATGGACGGGGTGGATTTAACACAAGTTAAGTTGTTTTCCACACAATAGAAAAGGGACCCTGGCAAGTACCTCCGACGAGGAACAGAGTTGCTTCCATTTAAGAGCTTTAAAACCGTTAGTATGTCAAACGACTCAAATAACCTTAGTTGTGAGTTAAAAGGGATCCATTGTGGGTGAGTTCTTATACTTTCTAGCTTTGTAAGGCCCACCGTGATGTTTCTATTTCTTCCAGACTGTCCATCAGACGCAGCCTTCCCTGAGTCCCAGGAACCAAAAATCCGCCTATACAGAAATTAGGTTGGCCATACAATACAATAGTAGGGGTGTCAAAGGGCCGGGCTCGGGCTTGGGCTTGAAAAATCAGAATTTTAAAAACGGCCAGCCCAAAAGTGCAAATTCCGGGCCGAAACCTACCCCAGGCCGGGCCCATTGACAGCCCACAACGGGAACAATGTGGGAGTTAGGGCTGAAAATGGGTCAACGGACCCGATGGGGTACCCAAACCCAACCCATTTAGACCCAACGCATTTGTTAAATGGTACAGGTCTACGTCCAAGAACAGACAACCCAGTTGCTAACCGGTCTGGGTTTGGTTTCCTTTATATTAGGCCCGACCTGACTCGACCCGAACCCATTTAGTAAGTGGGCCGGTTTGGTCTATGTTTCAAGGGACCCATCTAGCCTAGACCCGTCCAGACCCAGTTTTAAGCCTTGTAAAAATGCTTGCATACTAGAACTAGACCCGCCCATTTAGTAAAAGGGCTTGAGTCTAAAATTTGGACCCAGACCCATTTAGTAAATGGGTGGGTCTGGTTTTGGCTAAACCTGCCCCAAACCCGACCATTTACAGGCCCAGGGAGGATGCCCACCATGAAAAACTTCCAGATTGTCTGTGGGGCCCAACATGTTGTGTATATAGCATCCAATCCATTCATCCGACGTAATACAGAAGGATGAATTCATTATTCAGTGGGCCACAATGGATGAATCACTTAGAGATTTTAGGTGTATCTAACGAATCCGCACGCGCTAATCGTGCGGAGTAAACTCTGTTGGGCCCACCTAGAATTTATGTGCTTCATCTATTCCGTCTATATGTTTTTACAGCTCATTTAGGGGGCTGAGTCCAAAATTTAAGTATATCCAAATCTCAAGTGGACCATGCCACAGGAAACAGTGGGAATAATGATTTTCACTGTTGAAACCTTTCTAGGTCCCACAGTGATGTTTGTTTGTCATCCAACCTGTTCATAAGATCACATGGACATGGATGAAGGGAAAACACAAATATCAGCTTGATCCAAAACTTCTGTGTCCCCCTAAGAATTTTTCAATGGTAGACATTCAGTTCACACTTTTGTTGTGGTGTGGTCCACTTTAGAATTTGATATGCTTCATTTTTTAGTACTATACCTAAAATTATCTGTTAAGATGGATGGATGGAGTGGATAAAATAATTGAATCACGGTGGGCCCACAGAGTTTACTCCGCATGCTTAGCGTGCGGGGTTACTCACTACGCAATACGCAATCCGCTTCCGTATCTAACATTGTTCCATGTAGTTTGGCCCACCCATTATTCGTCCATGCACTGAAAATCCCCAAGAATGAAAGATCCTATCTATATGATTTGCAACCTTTTTCTTCTTTCAGTTGAACGTGAAGCATTACTGTATTTTCTTTTCTAGAGGATATTTGCTGGGCCCACCTATTGAAGGGTTAGCATTCTTCAATCTTGGAGCTTTTTCTTATTTTCTCCCGATTTTTCTGTATTCGGGATTAATTTAAGAGGTCGAGTTCCATGTTTGATACCTAATCTGTAAATGTGGACTCCATGATTGGTTCATCCAATCCATTGATTTAATGTCCATCTTCATGGATGAAACATGCCCAAAAAATCTCCTCATTTGGTTCTAACCATTCCATTGTTGGCATATAAATAAATGGTTAAGACGAAATAAACTAAAAATCCACATCTAATGGAGGAAAAAACATTTGATACTCAGGACCTTTCAATTTGGGAGATTTGTTGGGCATCATTCATCCATGGTGTGGGACATCAGATCAATGGCTTGGATTAACCAATTATGGGCCCCACATGTACATATTAGGTACCAAACAGGAAAGTTCCCTCTTTGTGATGAACAAGTCACTCCGCAGGTTCCTACTCATGGCTGAGTGGTAGACTCTATGAGTCTCAATACTGAGGTCATAGATTCGAGTGCCCATGTAGTGTGTGTGTGTGTGTTTGTGAGGGAGAGAGAGAGAGCAGTGGTAGAGGGACAATGTTTCAACACTAAGATCCCCAAGGGGATTTAAAACACTCAAGGCCCTGTTTGGATGCCACAAAAAAATGATGATTCCTCTCATTTTAGTAAACACTAGTTTTATGCATTATAGAGATCATAGTTCATAAAAAGAGAAATGCTCCTCACATAGCACTACAAGTTATAGTGCTCCTAGTTGCATAGGTTTACTTGGACAGTCTAATCGATCAATCTGAACTGTCCATCAAGTTCATAACATATTCCATAGGCTTCCATGAAGAAAAAAAAAA
Organism: Liriodendron chinense; assembly: GCA_003013855.2. NCBI lineage: Eukaryota > Viridiplantae > Streptophyta > Magnoliopsida > Magnoliales > Magnoliaceae > Liriodendron > Liriodendron chinense. The sequence continues at coordinate 197,659 of PVNU02002217.1, forward strand.
TTACATTGATAGGATGATCCAATCCATCCTTAGTTCTACCACCATTTATTATCCATGCCACAGATGGGATAGTTACAATTGTGATTCTTTGAAATCATAAACAATCCATGATGGGTCCTAACAAATACATGAATTAAATTGTTCATGGGACCTATTTTTGTGTAAGTGATCTCAACTGTCTATATTAAAGAGAGGCTCCATTAGATCAAATTTCATGGGGATGTCAGCCTGCAGATGTGTCATGATTCCCGTAATTTGGAATCAGTTCGTTGTTTTAGAAAAGAGGTGTGATCGCTCTGGTATCACGTAGATATGGGGTCTAAGGTGCCGTATGCAGGACATCCAACCAGTCCATCAGATGTGTGAGCTCATGTTACCAAAGGTGTGAAAAATCAGCCCATCAAACACTCAAGTGGGCCACAGCATAGGGAACAAGATGGAAGGGAATGTCCACCCTTGATTTGAATTGGGCCCACCTGAGTTGCAAAACAGCCTAAATTTTTGCCTGACACTTCATCCAGGCCAGGTGAAAGGTCTAAATGGCCTGGATTGCATATACACTATATGGTGGCATATACTCAAATCAAACTCACTTGTTCCTTGTGTGGCCAACTCACAAGTGTCCAAAATCAGCCCGATTGAACACTCAGGTGGGACAAGCATAGGGAACAAGATGGGAGGGTACGCCCACCCTTGATTTGCAACGGGCCCACCTGAGTTGCAAAACAGCCTGATCTTTGTCCTGGCCATCATCCAGGCCAGATGAAGGGTCTGAATGGCCCAGATTGCATATACACTACATGGTGGGGGCCCATATTCAATCAAATCATCAGATCATCAAATAAGTATCAGTTTTCGTTTTATGATACATCTAACTAGAAACTCTCACCTGTTTGTACAAAAATACTGATTTTTTCTTGTTTTCTAAAGATTCTGGTAGAAAATCAATGGTCATACCTGCCTTATTTCCAGATAGAGCCCTTCTACAGATACTTGCAATGATAGGAATCTGACCCCTACTCTCCCCCACCTGCCATTGTGTCACATGATGCAAGATCTGGGCCATTCATCAGGAGTTTCTGTTTCAGGTAACATTGTTTGAGAGTGGTAGAACTTTCAGAAGGCAATCATTTTCTTGCATGGCCAATGGTCAATCATATTCTTCTTCTATTGTCGACCCGTGATTTCTTGGATGCCGGCCCAGCTTCCACATGCTCACTACCTGATTGTATCTACACAACTCAAAATTTTCAAAATAACTGGTGCATGATCTTTTGGATAATAAATATGTGCAAAAGCAAAGCTGTGGGAAACATTTTCTAACCTTATCGAGCTTCTCTCTGACCAATCGGACTGTGTTGTTCATTGATGGGGATGAAAAGTACTCCTGTGATTGCAGGAAGACTCCTATCAGTTGCATGCACTGAACTACAATCAATGCCCCATTCCTTCTTTTATTTTTTTAGTATCTACATTTTTATTAATCTAAGAAATAAATAACATGTATCATTTGATTTGAACCCCTTGCAATTTTATGCTTCTATTGGAATGTCAAATTTCCGTCATACGGGGATTGTGGAGTTTGGTCCATGCCCAACATTTTTTTACCTTATCCTTGAATCTAATATAGATTTGGCACTCTTTTTGGGATGCAAATTGCCTGGAACCGCTAACATGTCCCTATGAAAAAGTACCTTAGGCGCCATCAGATACAGCGCCCGCAACGAAAAGGAAAAATAGTAACTTCATCCCGGAGAATCTTTGCTTTTCACAATAGGCCCCACATCTAACAAACGCATACAGCCCATCATTATTGGACCACGTCAAAGGTTACAGGAATCCCCCATAACCAGGGGTTATAAGTAATTCACGTCCCTCTTTTCAGCATGACACTGAAAGAGTGGCAAGAGGCAATTTTGTGAAGCTTTCATTTTCATGGCATGCAATTGAAATACAGTTAAGGAGGCACCATATGGCACATGGCCTATAAAAAGTACAGTAACCAAGCAACTATAACCACAGTTCAAAAAACCCGAAAACTTGATTCAACTCTTATGTTCACCCAAGTCAGGTTGACTCAACCCAACTCGACTCATTGTTTAATTATATAAATTGAAAATATTAAGAATTTTAATAGATATTTAAAATAGTTACATTTAATATAAGTAACACGGAATGTCATGCAAAGTAACTGACATTACATATTTGATATTCCTCATTGGTTAAGGTCGTTGCATCCCTTTATTGAGGTTGGGTGTTGGAACCTTCCTCCCATCTTTTAATAGAATCCCATTTCTTAAACCGAGTAACTTGGTTCGAATCATGCCGAGTCATGTCAAGTCAATTGAGCCATCAACAAGACTCTGCGAGTAGAGGCTAGTCAGGCCCACTACCAATTTCCCACTGATTCGGCTCGAAATCTCTCCTTGTCAAGTTGGCTCAGCAGAGTTTCGATTAGAGTCGGTGAGTTTAAGAACTATAACTACAACTACGCGTAGGAAATGAATTCACCCCATACAGTATCCCTGGTCCACATCTAATACATTAACAACACATGAATACATAATAAGACCAGATGCGAACCTTGTCAGAGGTCACCCTGCTCAATATAGGATCTTGCCTGTGATGAGCTTTTGCTGATTCCGCATGAGCCCTAGAGAATTATGAATAAGAATAATTATGTCAATATATTTAAACTGCAACATTCCCAAGAGGGGTTATCCAATGCTTGATCCAAAGAATGGTGTTTTTTTTTACCTGACCTGGCAATAGTACGACCCACCTTTTGGCACTCTTGGCTATTTACCTGGTGGGACTCATCATGGATGATCTTTCCATCCATTTGATGGATTGAAAATGGAGGTAAGAGATGATGCTCCATGTTTGAGAAGAAGAAGCATGGAACCAGTTGGATGGTTAGGACCACATGATGGTTTCCCTCATCCATGACAGGCCCACCATGTGGACAGTTATGGATCACCAAACAGTAGGCCAACTATTGTACAATTTTCTGGTCCTCGCAAAACTAGTTGACTGAACATTGTGCATTTCTTTTATTCAAACTGGTGTCCATTAAAAGCAATTCTTCTAAGAACTCGTACTGAAAGATTGAAGCCATAACAGCTCCCTTACATTTGCTTGGAAGGCTCTGATCCTTTGGATCTTCCAGCTGCAATTTGTAAATTTAAAAGAACAAAAGAAAGAAAAAAAAAAAAGGCTTGTTTCAAGGTACAATGAGGTAATTTTTGCAAGTGACTGCACATATCAAGCTTAGAAGAAACTCACGGTTTAGTCGGCTTAGAACTTCTTTTCTCCTGCCTTCCAATTTCTCCTTCATATCAGAAAGAGACTCATACTGAGGAGCATACGAAACCTGTAGTCGATTCCCGAGGAAAACAAACTCATCTAGCTTCCTCTTTGCAAACCTGCAACAATCAGGCCATATTTCAAATATGCCATGCTGTGGCCATACATTCACTGTTCAATACTAATGGTCACATTATGGAAATTATTAAAAACGAAAATGATACACAACCAAATGCTTTTCATGGATGCATCCTGTTTTTCCATTTGTGGTATTGTTCTAGTAGTAAAAGTGTACTGTTCTTAATACCAAACAAAGAAAAAATGGGCATTTATCAAAAGCATAGGGTGTTTATAAGAACTGATCATATACGGGCACTGTATGTGAACATTTCTTAGTCTATATATCACTTGCCAAAAAAAATGTTGAATTTCTCCGCAACATAAAATGATAATAGAAGAAGATTTAGGGTAAACGACAGGTCATCACCGTCATCATCATGACATAAGCCTTATCCCAACTAACTGGGCTCCGCTATGACAGCAAACGACAGGTCTGAGTCGCAATTAGTTGCAGGCCAGCCACGAGAGAGAGATTAACAGGAAATTGGAAAGACAGCCAACATCGTCATGATATTACAACCATCCAGAGACGTACGAGCACAGCTTTGCAAGCAATTTTTTTTCCCACATCATTGCCCGCCTCAATGTCCTCATTCAATGGACCAAAATGCCCTTTGAAAGGGGGTGGAGGAAGCAATTGGCTTGCACTTCTGTGCAAGAACATTTCTAGCAAACCCCATGCAAGTATGTGCATGTTCACATGCCAAAAGCCTTACAACTCCATTAATTTCAGTCACCTGGCATTGCTGACCTGTAAGAATTTGATCCAATAAACATCCGTATAAGGCTCACAGTCCTCCCCATCCATAGGTTTACACCTGATGAAAAAAAAAAGGATCAAGAGACCACTTCTCTAATAAATAGTATTTAGAGGAAAGAAATGCTTCCTAATAAATCTTTACAACAAGACATCCTCAATGACTTCATGCCAACTGCAAAAATAACTCCTTTCCTAGCAGCGCAACCCAATCACCTTTGTAAGTCATTGTGTCAGCCCCAGGCCATGTGACAGTAATTGGCTTAGCTAGAGTTTTTTCATTTTGGAAGATTACTTTCTTCATTGTCAAATAAACAAGAGTCCTAGGTGCAAGATCCAATGTGTTTTTCCACTTGGCTTCAGTCTCCATCTGATGTCTCACGGCATAGTTGCACGAAGCGTGAAGTGAAGAAGCAACAGATTTGGGTATGGGAGAGGGGAAGCGTCTGTGTCAAAATGTTAGCAGGTACAAACAGCTGGGAAGTAGGAGCAACACTTGATTAGAAGGATGGTGCAACTGACTCTCAACATGAAAATTAGGAATGGTGATTGAAATCCAGTTTAAGCTAGTAAAGGAAGCATTTCTATAGAAGTCCGCATTCACATTTCAATCAGCATCTTAGATGCTATTCGAAAGGCACACTGTGTAAAACCCACACGTTAATGACAAACAAGTTGCAAGACCTCCATTGAAGTCAATCTGTACAAAAACACACATGTTCATGGAAGGAATTCTGTAAAAATTCAATGGCATACCAATGTAAGGTCATGGGAAGGAGGGAAGCAGGAAAAAAACTCTTGACCAATGAGCAGAAGAGCATGATTCTGTGGTGAAAAAATGTATTTGAAGTATGGCCATCCAAATAGGCAACAAGGCACAATTTAGTCGACTTCCGTATTATTTCTGCTGAATTATGTCAAATTGCAATCAGTTTGAGTTATCCGTATATTCAAGTTTTGCATCCAAACAGCCCTTATCAATGTGGCAAAATATAGGCAGGTGGTCCCGCTGCTTGCGCACAAGTTTGCACCTATAACTAGAAGAAAAATCTGCTATGGACATTCCCCCCATAACGGACCCCTTTCGTGCAAAGATGCCTCATGGCACAGACTGATCATTCCCATGAACCTAAATCCTAGACACAGACAAATTTATGCTCGTCTTGTACATTGGGGACATTTTGTACATAAGCGTAAGGAATTCTAGAATAGAGTAGATGTAATGAACCAGGATTTTGGTGCCCATGCGTACACGTGCATGCGTGCACACTTGCATTTATCTAAGTATATATACATAGATCTATCAATTCATCCATGCATCCATACATACACGCATCCATAAATTTTGCAAGGAACGACCATTAATATGAGTTGGTGGATTTGTTTAGTATTGACCATTGATTTTTGTAAATAATGATTATTTGATTCTACAAGCATATAAATATTTATGTATATATATTCCCTCTCGCCACTAATGTACACTAAATCGTTCACCCATTCGCAGATTTCACTAATCTTAACCATTGAGCGTGCATTAAACTCACCTGACCATCTATTTTCGTGAGATTAAGGTAATGTGACTACACAGTTGTCTGTCCATTCACATGATCGTATGCATTTTTCTCTAATCATCAATCTAAGCCTTTATTTGACGGACTATCAGGCCGATCTAAAAAAAAAAAAAAGCTAACTTCGTACTTATCTATTCCTGAAAGTGACCATACATTAACTCGGTTATGTGATTAGGCTCCTACATGTACAATTATCCTAATCGTATCTTAGAATTTAACTGTACATCACACTTATATCAGTCGACTGGGCCACTCAAAAATCATTGTGATGATTCTCACATTTTTCCTAACAAATTTACTGTATCACTTTTTCATGTCAGACCATATGTGGGCTTGTTTTCATGACTTATAGACTTTGCAGGAAAAACAAAATCCATATTCCAATAAATTAAAAAAAAAAAAAAAGGTGTAAAACATTTTCAATGCATGCATCCGAATTGTCCACCTTACATCCATCAGTCATTTAAAAATTTGATAACTAATCCATTAAAAAAAATAAAATAACCGTCTATTGACACCTAAATGCATCAGTAGACCCTACAGAACACTCTTCATTTATCTCTAAAACCTCTCAACCATCCAATCTAAAATCAAGTCCCCACAACCATTCATCTAAAAATATTTATTTAAAGTCATCCTTTCACTGATTGAAAATGTTCATTAGGTAAACTACACAAGCAGATGTTTCATGGATGGTGTGTATTCATTCCATCCTCAAGTAACACACATGGAAAGCTAATAAATCAGAAGTGTATTCACGTTTTAAACATTATAAGTTATAGTTGCCATTACTTTTAGTTCTATGTAGTATGTAGGCACGTAATTTAAAAGTAGTATCATTCCCTCTTACAACGAATCCCAACCATCATCTCCACCATTTGATATGATCATCCATGAGACCTTCACCCACTCAAGAATGTCCACCATCCACCCATCCATTTACAATTCAAATCCATCCATTCAAACCAAACATCCATCTAAACCATTCACTTATCAAACCATGCATACTTGCATCAAATCGCTCATACATAATACCTCACACACGACTCACACATGCCGACCACATACACACATGGCACACATGCATGCCACACATGCCTCGCACATGTGCATGTGCATGTGTACAACATGAGTGTGTGTGTACCTACCAAATCAAGCAGGTGGATGTAAAGTCGAGCATTCTCCTTCTCGAATCCCAAACAACAAAGACGTTTCATGCTATAACTCTAAATACAAATAAATGTATAAACATATAAATACAACAATACATGGGATAAGGGGAGAGCCCGACTCTCTCTTCCTCTATTCCCTCTTTACTTAAAATATATATATATATATATATATATATATATATATATATATATATATATATATATATATAGTATCAACTGTAATTGTTGTGTTCATTGGATGTGGCTAAAAAGAGGGAGACTTTGCCTTGGCTTTAGAAAAAAGAAGATAGAGATAGAAAGAGAGGGAGAACTGGTGGGTGCGGTGGTAAGGTTGAGCTTGGGTCCAGCATACATCATAGTGGGATTTGAGTGTCGAGTTTGGGCTCATCCAACAACTTTTGATGATGTGCGTAATCTATCTCGACTCTGAAATCTCTGGATGCTAAGTTGTTTTATATTAGATTTCTGAAAATTCTTGCTCTAACTTTAAAATCAATTTGAATTCTGAATTATCGAAATTAATATTTGTTATAACCTTATTTAATTCCTGAAACTAATGATGTTAATATTGTTAGATCTGATTTACATCATTTGTCGAGTTAGATTGAGATTTAATTAAAAAAATTGGAATCGAACAATTTAATTAAATTATAAGCTCGGTTAGATTCTCCAAATTTCTTAATTATTAAATTTAAATTGGTCATTGATTTAAATTTATGAAATTTGAAATTTTAAGTTTAAAAATTAATCTAATTTAATCTATATAATTTTAAAAAAAAATTAGTGACTCCAATCCTATCGTTAATTTTAGAATTTTAATAAAAGAACAAAAAAGGACAATACCTAAATGAGTGGTTAAGCTTATTAAATCTAGAGGTAATTGATTATAAAACTAAATTTAGATGATTTGATTAATTAACTAAAATCTATATTAAAATTAAGATGGTTATAATTAAATTGTTAGGTTCATATTATGATTTTAGTATGAAATTTAAATTTAATATTAATATTAATTATATTATATTGAAATCTAAACTTAACTCTAAAATTTAAAAAAAAAAAAAAAAAAGATTTACATTTAAGGTGATTTCTAAGATGATCGGGAATCGAAAATCAATAAAATTTACTATAAATGGCCATGACGGGTTGGTATGTGTCCTTGTCATCTGTGAAAAATTTTAACATCTAGAAATAATTTAAAATTTATAAAAAAATCTAAATTTAAACCGGTCGAGAAATATTTAAAATTTATAAAAAAAATAATTTATTTAATTAAAAAAATAAATAAATTAACCTATAAACTGAAATCTGTCTTAATAGATTTAAGTTAATTTCAACATTTAAATCTAAATTTAATTAATTATTGAAAACCAATTAATCCCACATATTAAATCTTTTTTTTTCAAACTAAATCAAATTTATCAAGATTGCTAAAATTTGTTTGGCCTACACTCAATTTAATTTAACTCAAAAAAAATTTAGATTTAACTTGAACATATATATAATTTTTGTCTAAGTCGTTAATTTCTAAAATTTCTGATATTACAATAGATTTAAATTCTAATCTTTAAAATTAAATGTGATGATTTGTAATTAAACCTAAATTATAATTCTATTAAGTTGTAGAACTACATCAAATCTAAATGTTTTTTTTTTTTAACAAATAAGAAATAACTCTAACCTATTTCAGAAAAATAAATATTCAAAATTCTAGTGATGAATATGAAATCAGAATTTCAAACTATTGTAGGATTAATTACCACAGTATTATTTCCAAGTAAATCATATATTCAATACTTCTAAAAAACAAATTTAAATTGAGGAAATTATCAAATAATAATCTGAAAATTTCATATTGGAATGGATCACCTACATGATCAAAAGTTGTTGGATGAGCCCAAACTCGACGCTCAAACCCCACCATGATGCACGCTGGACCCATGCTTAACCTCACCAATTCTCTCTCTCTCTCTCTCTCTCTCTCTCTCTCTCTCTCCTCTCTCTTCCTTTTTTTTAAACCCAAGGCAAAGTCTCCCTTAGACACATCCAATGAACACAACAATCACAGTTGCTACACACACACACACACACACATTTTAAGTTAAGAAGAAGAAAGGAAGAGAGAGAGTCGAGCTCTCCCCTTATCCCGTGTGTTGTTGTATTTATAAGTTTATCCATTTATTTGTATTTAGAGTTATGGCATGAAACGTCTTTACTGTTTTGGATTCGAGAAAGAGAACGCTTGACTTTACATCCACCAGCTTGATTTGGTAGGTGCACACACACTCATATTGTACACGTACACATGCACGTGCAAGGCATGCGTGGCATGCATGTGTGCCACGTTTGTATGTGGTCAACGTGTGTGAGTCATGTGTGCGACATATTATGCATGAGCGATTTGATGCATATATGCATGGTTGGATAAATTAATAATTTAGATGGATGTTTGGTTTGAATGGATGGATTTGAATTGTAGATGGACGGGTGGATGGTGGACATTCCTAAGTGGATGAAAGGTCTCATGGATGATCATATCAAATGGTGAAGAAGTTGGTTAGGATTCGTTGTAAAAGGGAATGGCACTACATTTAAAGTATGTGCCTACATACTACATAGAATTAAAAGTAATGGCAACTATAACTTGTAATGTCTAAAATGTGAATACACTTCTGATTCATTAGCTTTCATGTGTGTTACTTGATGGCTGAAAGGAATACACACTCGTCCATAAGACATCTACTAGGGTGGTCTACCTAATGAACGCTTTGGATCAATGAAATGATGATCCTAAATAGATATTTCTAGATGAATGGTTGTAGGGACTTGATTTTAAATTGGATGGTCGAGAGGTTTTAGAGATACAGAAAAAGTGTTATATAGGGTCTACTGATGCATTTAGATATTAATAGACAGTTAGTTTTTTTTTTTTTATATGGATTACTCATAAAAAAAATTAATTGAGTGATGGATGTAAGGTGGACAATTCGGAAGCATACATTGAAAAGGTTTCACACCTTTTTTTTTTAATAGAGATTTTTTTTTTCCCTTCAAAGCCTGTATGCCATGGAAACAAGCCCAAATATGGCCCGACAAAAAATGAAATCCAATAAATTTGTTAGGAAAAATGTGAGAATCATCACAGTGATTTTTGTTTGATTTTTGGGTACCCTAGTTGACGGATATGACTGTGATGTACAGTTAGATGGTGAGATACAATTAGAATAATCGTACATTTAGGAGCTTAATCATATAACTAGGTTAACATATGGGCATTTTCAAGAATAGATAAGTACGAATTTAGTTTTTTTTTTTATTTTTATGGATCGGCCTGATGGTCCGTCAAATAAAGGCTTAGATTGATGATTAGAAAAAAATGCATATGATTATGCGAATGAACAGACAACTGGGTAGTCACATACCTTAATCTCACGAAAATAGATGGTTGCATGAGTTTAATGCACGCACAATGGTTAAGATTAGTGAAATTTGCGAATGGGTAGTTGATTTAGTGTACATTAGTAGCGAGAGGGAATATATATACATAAATATTTATATGCTTGCAGAGTCAAATAATCATTACTTACAAAAATCAACGGTTAATATTAAACAAATCCACCACCTCATATTAATGGTCGCTCCTTGCAAAATTTATGGATGCGTGTATGTATGGATGAATGGATAGATCTATGCATATATACTTAGATAAATTGTAAGTGTGCACACATGCACGTGTACGCATGCGCACCAAAATCCTGAGTCATTACATTTTACCACCCTTATAAGAATTTCGTCCTCAAAATTCAATTGCACCTGTTACGTAAATGGTGATGAAATTTTTCTTAGTTTACAATGTGTCTAATTGTGCACATGTGGTCAAATTTTATTTTATTTTTTTTAACATACCAGTGTGAGAAATCACCTACTAAATTTTCAAGTTTTTACAATCTACACTTCTTACGGGAATCTCGTCCTTGAGATTCAAACGCACCCGCTACTACGCTTGCATTACATACACTGACATGCCTGGGTGTACCTTACTTAAAATATCAAAGATATGCATCAAAGTAAAGGTAGGCTAATGACAATATCACAAATAAAACAAATAATTTAGTGCAAGCAAAACAAACAACTAATATCACCAAAAATAATAATTAACAAGAAAAAAAACAAAAAACAAAAACAAAAGTGCACCCTAGCATAAATGTGCCTATATGCGTGCAAACAAAACCTAACTTTAGATTCTCTACAATCCACACCTTAGCTCAACTACAACCCCTACCTAACTCCAATTAACTCTATTTAAGCACACCGACCAAAGCAAACCTCAAGTTCTCTACGACTCATGCCTAAGTTGTTGTGTAAAGCCATACCTAAGGTCCTCAGTAAAAATAATTTATATCATTCCAAACATCTAGAAAATAATTTAAAATTTATGAATTTCGAGGCATGACAGGTTTATAAATAAATTGTGACATTTATGTAGAATGTATGCTCGTCTTGAACGTCTAGAAACAATTCAAAATAGGAATTTATTCTCGTCTTGTACATTGGAGATATTTTGTACGTAACTGTAGGGAATTCTAGAATAGAGTAGAAGTGTTTGGAATGTCGTCGAGAATGGAAAAATGGTGTAAAGAATTGAAGAAAGTTCTAGAGTTGTGTGGAATGGTATAAAGTTGTGTAAAGATTTCTAAAAGATTTTAAAGAAACTCTAGTGGGGTCTTGTATAGAGAAGTTGGAAATATTATAGAAATGTCCTAGCTAACTATTAAATGAGTGCTATGTGGCACAATCTTAGCCATTATTGTGTAGGTTCTAGAGTTTTCTATCTCTATATAAGGGTTCCTCATTATAAAGCATCCAAGAATTGTAGTTTTGAGATAGTGAAATTCAAGGGGTTCTTCCATACACTAGTGTGATGTAGGGACATGTGATGACCTAACCCTAGATACGTGAATATTCAGATAGAAAATATTCAAATAATAAAATTAAGCAATTAACTGTTTTCAATCAGAGGGATTAACAAATCTCAACACAGAGATGAGATCCGTCCGTCCGGATCATGCCCCTAGCATAAGAATCACGTAAAACCGTAAAACAGGGAGGATCTAGGGATATAAGGATATCCCAGATCTAGCATAGACCAGTCCACAGTCAAGTTTAGATCCGATTCTCATAGCTAGTCATCCTTATTTTCCGTTCGTACCAAAAGGGGAAGATTCAGAAAGGACGAATGAGATAGAGAAACAATGGGTTGAAAGAAAGCACGGATTATGAAAACGGAAGATTCTTACCTTTCTTGCACCTTAAAGAACTAGAAACGAGAAAAATCGAAAACCGGGGTGGAATCCTCAACACCCGAGGGTCAATCCTGAAACCCTAATCTCTTGGTAAAGAGGAAGAAAACCATCCAAATTTCCATTCATTCAATAATAATCAAAATAAGGTTTTTCATAGTATATATAGACTATGAAAAGACAAACTGCACTAACGTACCTAAAAACAAGAAAAAGAACAGAAAAATGCCTAAGACTAAACCACAATCATAAAATAACATCTGACCCGTCCATAGGGTCCAAAAGCATAACTAAAATAGAAAAACTAAGAAAACTGGGCATAAGCCACAAAAGTGGGCCCAGGTCGATCCAATAGTTGGATGGTCCGATCACCATCCAATCTTGGATATATAGTCAAAACGCTCCAAATCAGCAGGCCACACACATATCCAATGAAAGGAGTCTCCATATGTGTATGTACGGCCCATCAATGTAGCGGCTCGAGGGGCCCGGTGTCCATCCACATCAGCTCATCTACTCCAACACTCGATCTGCAACATTGCCTCCTCTGGTACACTCTAAAGGGTGCACCACTGATGTCCGCATCATAGTGTCTCTTGCATTCTAGTGAGCTTTGGCACTTAGCACATGTGGTGTGTACTCAAGGAAAGCTGCCTCATTCACAAAGGGGATCATAACGCTTGTGAGATGAGAAACGAAGACATTATGGCATCGGACATGGCCAACAACAATCAAATGCAAGGCAATGAGGGTGCCAACAAGTCAAGGAGGGAGAATTCTCCTGACTTGATGGCTTCATTGGAGGCACATCTTGTAAAGGTGGAGCCTGCGATGGGAGATGGACAAGGAAGGATGGATGTGATGGGTAATAGCATGGTGGAGCTCGACAATGCATTTGAGGGACTCAAAGGGAAGATGCTGGTACTTTAAACGCATTAGCTGACACTCGATACCATGAAAGGGAGGCAATCTAGACCAATGTGATGGAGATTCTCAACGTGTTGAGGGAGTGAGTTGGGGAGATGAGAGGTGATTAGGCTCTATGGAAAGGGCCCACGACCAATGGGGGTATATGGGCAGTGCAACGAAGGTGAGGACAACAGATTTAGGACCTCCAACGGATCGAGGGACACTAAGGAGCTGGACAATTTCCTGTGGCAATTGGAATAGTACTTCGAGCCCATCTCGCTAGTGGATGAGAGGGCTAAGGTGCGCACAACAGCAATGTATCTCACCGACACAACGACTTTATGGTAGAGGACATGGAGTGGGGAGCATGTGTCATTGATGCTTCGGATGACTTCAAGAAGCAAATAAAATGGCAGTTCTATCCTGAGAACGATGAGTACCTAGCATGGTAGAACTTCAAGTAGTTGAAGCACAAGGGGTCGATTTGCAAGTATGTTAAGGAAATATCTAAGCTCATGCTTGAGATTCATGATATGCCCAAGAAGGAACTCCTCTTTAACTTCATGGACGGGTTGCAGTATTAGGCGCAATAAGAACTGCAATGACAGGGTGTGTAGGACCTAGCTTTGACAATGGCGACAATAGAGAACCTAATTGAGTTCACGAGAGAGAATCTTTTAGGCAAGATCACCAAGAAATGATCATGGCAAAGGTGGGGGAAAATGAGAGGACTATGGCATGAGGATGGTCGAAGCAAGCCATCAGGTGGCAGAGATGGCAAAAGTATCAAGGACAGAAAAGATGGCAAGGACAGACAAAACATGTCCAAGCCATAAAAACTGAAGTGCTTCTTCTGCGATGGGCCACACATGGCAAGAGAATGCCCAAGCAAGCAAGCACTAAACACCCTCGCAGCAAAGCTGTACGAGAAGGATGAGGACAGTGGGAGCAACACATTGGGTTGATGCAACTCCTCAACTTACAGGTCTTAAACACAAGAGCTGGGATAAAAGCTAGAATTGCTTCATTTGCGATGACGATCGTTGAGCAAAGAGTTGTCTGCGTAAGAAGCCTTTGGGCTCAATCCAAGCTGAGTAGTATGAAGGGAAGAGAGTCAGGTGCTTGGGAGCTCTGTTGGGTCAAGTGGTGGAAGAAGGTACGCCACTTGGACGGGCATTGATGTATGTGGATGTGCACATCAATGGTACATCTACTAGGGCTTTGTTGGGCACAGGAGCAACCCACAACTTCATCTCGGGGGAGGGGACAAAGCGGTTGGGTCTTACATTGGTGAAGGACGCAAGTAAGATCAAAGCAGTCCACTCAGAAGCCAAACCCATTCAAGATGTGGCCAAGGTTGTCAAGCTATGCATTTGTGGATGGGTCAATAAGATGAGTCATTCCACCATTCCATTGGATGACTTCAAAGTAATATTGGGCATGGACTCCATGTAGGGGTGAAGGCGCTTCCCATGACCCACCTTGGAGTGACGAGCATCATGGATGAGAGGCATCAATGCATGGTACTAATGATGCATAAGGGAAAGGCCAAGGTTGAGACAATCTCGGCCTTGCAATTGATAGAGGGATATTAGGACAAGAAAACGCGGCATGATCATGGTGGTTTGGTTCATCCAAAACTTCCATAGGCAACAGCAGTAATGAGTTAGAACAGCACCTTCATCTATTCCGTCTCCTTTCAAAAATTTCTTCTCCACCCGAAATAAAATGGATGAGGCCATCCCGTCCAATTCAAAAGGTGGCCCACATGTAAAGAGGCCCTAAAAGCACATGTCCATATTAAATAAAAATGAAATTCGAATTAATTAGTCATTGCATCTACAGATGCTTATATCTCCAGATTCAAAAATAATAAAGAAAAAAAAAAAATTACAATCATAAAAAAGGTAAAGTCAGTATAGAATTTTTAACAGAAAATTGTGAAATGAACAAGGGAAGTTTCAGGAGAGCTAACTTTTGGAGCGATGCATAACGACAGCATAGAATTTTAACAAAAAATTGTGAAGTGAACAATGGAAGTTTCAGGAGAGCTAACTTTTGGAGTGATGCATAAAGACAGTATAGAATTTTTAACAGAAAATTGTGAAATGAACAATTGAAGTTTCAGGAGTGGGAGCTAACTTTTGAAGCGATGCATGCATGTTTCCTTCTGCTCTACCATATATTCACCACTATTATCCTATACAAGGAAGAAGAAGAGAAAAGAGAACCAAAACCAGAAACTTCGATTCTGTTGAATTGATGAGAAAAGAAAAATTCAGCTAATCATAAATCGTCAGAACTCGGAAGTAACAGAGATTCACAATTGGGATCGCTTCCTTGAAAGGAAAATGGTTTCAGAGAATGTAGTCTAGACTGCATTCCGATGCACACATGATTTGAATTGAAACATTCCATTTAATCAACAGGAAATGACAAAATGAATAATGTTTCCTTGTATTCATCATGAGGAAGTAGCCCTTGGATCCCGGTTGTACTACTTTCAAATCTGACTTAAAGTTAACACAATTGCAGTTTGGATCTCATTCCCGCAATAAGGATGCTAAGAAAGATAATGACAGTTTGGTAATTTCCATTTTATTATAATGATGGTCAAAATTCAATGCATTAGTGCATCCAAATGCGCCCTTAATAGCATCCTATGATTTGAAAAATGCAAAGAACTTACTCTTCTATTTCTCCGTACGACCCGAACAATTTCGACAACTCATCCCCACATCCTAATGCAGGTACATTCCTAACAATCAGATATCTGCAGCATCCAGAAAATAATAAAATAAAAATAATATCAAAAAATCAAATTGATTTATTCAGAAACATATGCACATTGACTCAACTACGAGTTTTCAAGTGGAGCTCATGGATCCTGGATCCGTGATCCATAGCATTGGTCTGACGGACCCCATCATGAATATATGACGCCCCAAAAAACTCCCAATTGCACAACCCTGACCTTCCTACTGGTGTCTTGAAATAGAAGTTTAGGAAGAAATGCAGCAAGGGTCCACATTCAGTGGAGGGATGGCCACAAATCAGGTGTACAAGAACTTCCGATCAGGCACACTTTTGAGTCATGGTCCACTTCACCCACGCCAGGCTCATCAAATCAAACGAGAGAATCGCGGAAGATGGGCTCCACTTGTTTGATTGCAAGGACCAGCTATACCATGTACAAATAAAATCACGACACCCACACCTTTGGGACAGTGGTAGACTGAGTGAAGATAACATCGTTTGAGGTCCTGGTATCAATTCCCAACGTGGGGGGTGGCCAATGTTGTCAAATCGTAAATTGTAAATCGTTTTCTTGTCTGAATCGTATCGTAAATCGTAAGATTTTTTCAGATTTTCATAAAAATATCTTAAAAAATACAAAACAATTATACATAGATAAGAAAAATTAAAAAACATATCAATCATCCATTTTCTCATGAATATGCTAAAAACACAACTTAACCATGACATTAATGATGTATGATATATCTATGTATAAATATATTATTGTGTTGTAATCATTTAAAAAGTAACCTTAAAAAAGATTTGTAAAGAGTCTTTAAAATTTTTGTTTTGTACCTTTCTTGAGTGTAGAATCATGTTAGAAAAAATGACATTCGATTCCACTATGAATCAAAAGATATCTTGATTTCTTTATTTTGGGTTTTTTAATATCAAAATCCCCAAAAGAAAAAATAAGATATTTTTAATGGTAGAGAGCTGTCAAATAATAGACCTATTTGCATGAATATGCATTAAAAAGATGATACGATCATATCGTTATGTCTATAGAGTCTAAGTAAAACCCAGAATTATCAATCCACTCATAAATTGATATAATTATCATGAATATTTTACCAGTCTTTGGTGTTTTAGCCTAATTTTAATATATTAGAAGTTATGGACGGTTTAGATTTAAAGAAAACCCCACCGTTCAAAAGACGAACTTTTCATCGAATGTAAAAACTTCACGATTTGTACTTGGAATGGAAAATTGAAATCTTTATTATTGGGAATTTGATTTTTTAGTATTTTTTATTGAATCCAAATGAGGGGTACTTCCTTATTTACATAAATAACTTAAAGTAAATGGAAATAAGGTATATAGTGTAAGCGTACAATGCAGGTAGGAATACAGGTGAGGAAAAATTGAATACAAAATAATAATAAATTAAAATTTTAAGTATTTTTTGGGCCCATTTACGAATTCCAAAATTATCTTACGATCCGTACGATTCGATACGATTCATACGACAACCGTACAACTATTTAAGATTTGCGATTTGGGTGTACGATTCATATCGTACACCCATACGATACGATATGAATCGTACGATTTTGATAACATTGGGGGTGGCTAACATTGAAGTGTGACAAACAGGGTGGGTGTGTGTACTAACGGTGGGATGTGTGTACTAACCTTTAAAAAAAAAAAAAATCACGACGCCAAACATTTTGCTTTGCTAAGCCAACATGCGTGTGCAATTCAGCTAATGCACACATCACCACATATGCCAACGTGGAACACAAGTGAAATAACCAAGCCATCCATCATGTTGGTCTCAGCGTGTAGATACTATTGCTAAAAGGTAATGGTGGTCCAACTAGTAAGTGTGCCATGATATTAGAAATAAGTGGACAAGCCAGAAAACCCCATCCGATTATTTTCACATCCATACATTTATTCAGTTAATTTTGGCTCAACTGACTACTGACAAGTGGATCGACCTGATTTGTGGGATGGGAAATCTTCACAAAGGTGTCCTTCTGATGGA
The DNA here is from genome assembly GCA_003013855.2 of Liriodendron chinense. NCBI lineage: Eukaryota > Viridiplantae > Streptophyta > Magnoliopsida > Magnoliales > Magnoliaceae > Liriodendron > Liriodendron chinense. The sequence continues at coordinate 215,584 of PVNU02002217.1, forward strand.
TGCTTGGATATTGCACCTGTTTGCCACAGTAGCATATCTGGTGGTGTGTGCACTAGTTAAATTGTACACGATTGTAAACCTCGCAAAGCTCAGGAACAAATGCTCTTTCAACCCCTAATAATTGATATTTGCACCATGGTTGTAAGACTCGAATGAGTTATCGTCTAAGTCTGCTCAGACTTGACAGGTTGATATTGCAAGTCTTCAAAACTTGGGTGGAATCAGGCTATCTTGAACGAGTCATTACATACACAGGTGATACAACCGACTGGGCCAAGTTGACCCAAGCAACTCGTATGGCCAAGAACTTGTACAGTGTACTCAGGGTTTTAAAGTTGGGCCTAGGGTTCAGCAATCCAGACCATTGGTATGTTATGGATCGCCGCGGATGGACCATGCTCCAAACAATATCCAGATTGGAATATTGAAGCCACCAATATCATGGGTCTTTCCCAATTGAGTGTGGACAGTTGCTGGGAAAAAGTTCCTAACTGGTCAGACTGCTCAAGTTTGGGAATTTTTTGTTATGCTCCATCCAAGATGCTTGCCACAACTTCTATCATAAATCCTGACAATATGACATTTCAAATAGTGGCATGGCATTACAGGATTCATGTAGCTGACCACAATTAGTTGGGATAAGGCTCCAATAATGATAATGATGCTCCATCCAAGATGTGAATATTTGTTAAGAACCTAACCAAGACGCCAAAAGCCCCAGGACTGAGGGAACACGTCAAGTTGGCCTATTAAACACTTGGGATTGTAACATTCAACGACACTCCTGCAGCTAGCGTCTACGGCAGCCCACTCTGTGGCAGCACTCCTCCAGCCTCTTTTCCAAGTAGCCCTTTCCACACATGGTAGCTGTACTCTGGTTGTCTAGGTAACCCTCTCCACATTGTGGCGGCTTTCACTCTGGCCCAAGTTGCCCTTTCTACAGGTTGCCCCTCTCGTGACTCAAACGCAAGACATGGTGTTGGCTCTGATAGCAATTGTATGCCAAAAGCCGTAGGACCGATTGAAAGCATCAAGTTAGGCTATTTAGCCCTTGGGATCGTAACATGGATCGAGACTTGCTCTAATACCAATTGTTAAGAACCTAACCAATATGCAAAAAGCCATGAGACTGGTGGAACACGTCAAATTAAGGCCCGTTTGGATGGTGGTAAATGGTTTACATTGTAAATGATTCACTTAAAAGGCTGTGAATGATTTACAGCCTGTCTGTTTGGCTTGAAGTTGTAAATGATTTACTAGCATGTAAATGGTTTATATCCTGTAAATGGTTCAGAAAAATAGCCCTTGGATGCTTCTTGCTAGTAAAGCATTTACTAGCAAATGAAATCGCAAGTTTTTGCTAAAAAATGAGAAGGGGGCAAAGCTAGTAAATCATTTACAAGTAGTAAATGATTTACTAGCAATTTAGGGCATCCAAACGCAAGCAGGTAAATCATTTGCTACTTGCCCCATTAACCACCATCCAAACAACCCCTTATGCTATCGAGCCATTGGGATCGTAACAGAATCAAGAGACCAATGGTTCAGATTACCACACCATGGGCCCCACCTGTCAAAATTGGAAATGGGCGGTGACTCAGCCTGACCTACCCAACTCGCTCCCAATTCATCCGGAACGACTCAACTCAGGAGTAGGTTTGCAAATCGATTTCCTTGTACCATATCGATCACCATACCATCCGGTCCATCATATTGGGTTGCTTCAGCCCAATACAGCTGTATCATTCATGGGCAATGGTGGTAAGTATTGGACAATACGTCAAATGTCAGGACCGAACGAGTCGATCCGAGTCGCTGAGTCTCGAAACCATAAGTACGGGTTTTTCAAATTTTAGCACTAAAATGCCTAAATTACCAGGAACAAGGGCATGCAATTATTAGGGTTAGGGTTTTCACAGGAAAAAAAAAAAAAGAAAAGAAAAGAAAAGAAAACAGCAATGCAAGGAATCTGAAAATAGAGAGCAAAAAGGAGACGAATTGAGATTTGAGAGGATTTTCAACGATAATTTGAGATATGAGGGGAGGGCGATGAACAGAACCTTGATTCGTCGCAGACCGTATAAACGCGGATGGCAGGAGGTTCGTCTCTGTTTCGCGGCATTTTTCCTTTGTTTTGTAACGAAATTACGTTTCCTTTCTATCTTTTCTCTCACTCAAGGTGGGAGATTGTAGGATGATGAAGTAGGAAGAAAGCGATTACGGTAGATCACCTCTCTACATTAACCTGTAAGCTGATGTAGAAATCAGGTCCGTCCGTACTCTGGACCCTATCACGGATGGTTTGTCTGAAAATCGCACTTTGATAATCCTATCTTGGCAGGGACCTCGGAACCGGAAGCGGATTGGCTGGTGCACCCTACACCAGCTATCTTGCTGGTCTGAATACGTGTCAAGCCCAGACGTCCTCGAGCACAGTGAAGTACGAACGGTCCATAGGAGATTAAGGTCACGTGGGCCCAATAATGGTGTATTTCATATATCTACACCGTCCATCCATTTGAAGAGATCGTTTTAGTGCACGAACCAAAAAATGAGTCATATCCAGATCTTAAGTGGACCACACCACAAAAGGCAGTGGGACAATGATTCTTACCGTTAAAAAATTCCTAGGTCCCACCATGATGTTTATTTGCCATCCAAACTGTTCATAGGTCACACGGACCTCAATGAAGGGTAAACCAAATATTAGATCGATCCAAAACTTCTGCAACCCCCAAGAAGATTTCAATGGTAGACGTTCAATCTCCCACTGCTTTCTGCAGTGGATCAATGGATGGACGGTTCGTATATACCAAGCACATCACAGTGGGCCCACAAAACTTGGTGACGTCAATACACCAGCGAGGTAGCTGTTGTAGGGTGCACCAGCCAATCCGCTTCCTCGGAACCAGCGATATGGGTGGGTAAACCCTCACGTGGCACCTTGATGTATATCCACGCCGCACACCGTAAGAAACAAGTGTTTTTTGGAGGGGGGGGATTAGTTCACATATCCCTACACCCCACGTTGGGATTCGATACGTTACCTGAGTATTGAAACGAGGTTATCTTCGTACCACTGTCCCAAAGGTATGGGTGTCATCACAGGAAACACTGCAACCTTATCAACGGGGTGGATGAAAAATAAACATAACAGTTGGCCCTACGAAAAATTTATTGGTAGGCATGTATGGAATTCGATCATTTCAAAAAATGAGTTGGTAAAACAGACGGGGCAGCATAGATATATAATGCATACATAGAGGCGGTCCCACAATCAGGGTACTGCCCGTGTCGCTGGTTCCAGGTACCAGCCAGGCCACGCCCAGGTGCATCTGGGACGGATTCAGCAGCAACCCTACCAGTATGAGTTCGGTCTTATCGGTGCTAGGAAAGCTCTACGAACCCTGCATGTCGTCCATCCATTTTCTCATCTCATTTTAAGGCACAAGCCTAAAATCAAGTAGATCCAAATCTCAGGTGGACTGCATGTCTGCACTACAGGAAATACTGGTGATTGAACACCTAACATAGGAGATTTATTGGTGGCAAAAAAGTTTTGGACCAAATTAATATTTGTGTTTCCCTTCACTTAAGCCTAAGCCTGTGTAACCTAATCAATAGGTGTCTTGTCTGCTAGCCCAGCTGGAAGATTCTTAGGCATTTCAAGTGCAGGTCCCAGGTTCAAAATGTAAGGACACACTAATCTACCGTGGATGGGTATATTGTGTGACTAACTGTGTGGGTGCGTTGCATGACTAACAAAAAGATAAAAAACCTAATCAACATGTTAGATGGCGAATAAATACCTTAGAAACTTTTTAATGGTAGGCATTCAATTGTCGCTGATTCTCATGGTGTAGTCCACCTAATATTTGGATCTACCATATTTTGGACTCATGCCCTAACATGAGCTAATAAAATGGATACACAAACAGGATAAAACACATACATCATGATGGGCCTACGGCGCTCACCAAGATCTGGGTACCAGAGGGGTCACTACCAAGTCTAAGTCGAGCGCATGTCGGCATGTCTCCTCATCACCACCCAATCCTCCTGTCGGTAATCGGTAGAAAATTAATGGAAATGATTGTCTCGTGGTTTTATCAGTAAAAAGTAAGAAAATCGTCCGAGTGCCAGTATGTGGTGGGCCCCACCCATATTGCATTGCTATATGTAGGGAAAGATGGGTCCACTGTATTTTGTTTTTTACCGGGCTATGTCATGTCATCTTTTGGAGTCATTGTTGGTTTTAGAAAGGAGAACTGTTAAAATACTCAGCCTGCTCGCCATATGATGCTTGATACAGTGTTCAAGTAACATATGTGGCATACAATAAGTTCAACTTGTGATCCATTGAAGTTATTGTATGTCATGGTTTTTTTTTTTTTTAAATAAAAACAAGTGTCAAGCATGTAAGGCTCAAGTGGACCACACCAAGGGAAGCAACAATGATAATGGCACCCACGATTGAAACCTTCCTATAGTCTACCATGATGTTTATTTACTACTTGTTTCTAAGATTACAGAGACCTTAGATGAAAGGAAAACATAAACTTCAACTTGATCGAAAACTTTTTTTTTTGGCCCTTAAGAAGTTTTTAATGGTGAATCTTCAATCCCTATGTTGTGGTCCACTTAAGCCTTGGATCCACCTCATTCCACAACTCAAACCCTAAAATCATATAGAAAGGCTGATGAACAACATTGGTATTGACTGGGAGAAAAAATTAAGAAGTTTGAAAGTGTTACCTTCGGCCTCTCAATAGCAAAAGTATCATCCCACATTGGATGTGAAAAAAGAGGGACATGGAGTGTTACCCTGCTATATAATCTTTTGAACAATGTTTACATTATATTCTAGCCCGTTTGTAGTTTACACAATCAAAAGCTAACTCAAAGAGTAAACCTCTAATAAAACTAAGGGCTTGTTTGGATAATGGATTACTACAATAATGTAATATAAAACTCACATTATTGTATCATGTCTTTAGTTGAACATTGTGGATGGTCAAATCATGGTAATCTTCCCAATTCATAACAGGAAATGAATGGGCACAGGTGTGTTCATATATCATAGTTTCTTGGACCCCACCACGATGTCTCTGTTACATCTACAGCTTTCATCCTTCTTGGGTGATCATTTTATGGAATGAGACAAAAGTGAGGTGGATTCAAAGGAAAAATAGACCATACAACAGAAAGCAATGGAATTAAACACCTGCCATTGCAAGCTTCTTAAGAACATAGAAATGTTAGATCTTCCTCATTTTTTTAGGACATATCTTAAAATAATATTGCAAAATGGATGAATCGTGTGAATATAGTAAGTATTACTAAAATCACATTCACATATATCTTACCGACAAAAATACTATACACATGGAAAGTATAGTTGTCAGGGGAATACTACATGAGAGTGCTATTATAGATTATTGCTCTCTGGCACGGTAATAATAATTATTACTCATTTACCATTCACTATAATACATTATTGAAGTAATTAGTAATCCAAACACACCCTAACTATCCAAACGACCAGGATGCAGATTGCGCCTACCTTCACACCACAGCAATCCTGACCACCCATCTAATAACGAGGCACTCAAAACATATCATAGATGGAATCATTATCGACCATTAGATATGCTAGTGATTATCGAACCATAATTTTTTTTTCGAAAATTCAACTACCACTTGAAGGCCCACCGAACCAACGGTTCTGATAGCCGATAGGTGATCCACCACATCCACATGTACCGTCCATGAAAATAGCCCCTCACAGAATTCTTCTGGATTAGCTTGCAAGAATAGTGCTTCTAATCAGAGCTTATTCACGCCTCAGGTGGGCCACAGCATATGAAAAAAAATTAACGGTAAGTTTACTTTGTCCACTGTGGACCACCTGAAGATTTCAACAATCTGATTTTTTTAGAAGAAGATCAACGTCTCAGATCTCACACAAATTCACACTCGTGCCAGCGCGTACGGCTCCAGACGCGTGTGGAATTAGCAAACCTCTTCTCAGTACGCTGGACCAACCGCTACCAAACAAACTCGTCAACGGAGTCTCCAAAGGCACGCATTAAAAGGCATTCCAAACTACAAAGATCGGTAGTTCGGAGGACCACCGAGATTGTGCCTCGCACCACTTCCACCAATCCAGGTTCCCGGGGCCCAGCCGTGAATGGGCCACGGAACAATATCGTATCGATTGAGTAAACCTAATATTCCAAAAAGTGGACCAACGCCAGCTTAAAAGTAAACGCCAACCGTCTATTTCTACAATCTGCTTTCTGTGACAACAATCAGACGGTTGAGATTCTCAGTCTGTTCATCTACGGTTGTCCCCATCACTTGATGGCTTCAAGGGCTGGCAATGAGTTTCATTATCTCCCACCTCATGGGCTTGAGATCCATGAACCCTGGGCCTGACTGATATTCGGGCCCCACAAGTAAGTGATCAGGGCTCTGGTGGGCCATCACCCGCTATTATTTCCTCCCATTGAGGAAGGCTAAAAACCCACTTGCTCGCTTGAAATGGCCCACAAACTAGCACGTTACACGCGTGAAAGAGCTCTGTCATTTTCAGTGGGCCCACTGTCCACGTGCCTCCTGAAGAGTTTGGCAGATCACGTGCACTGTGGTCGTTTGCTTCCAAACACCCAGAGGGAATGATCACGTACCATCCGAATCCCACGTGACTTCCCATATATCCGGACTTATGTGGGCTTGAATGAGATGTATGTGTGGAATCCAAACCGTTAACCAAATGGACTGACTGATGTTCACTGTCCATACCGACAATCAGACCGATCAAAAACTCAGGTGGGTCATACCACATGGAAAAAATGTAAAATCACTCCTGAAACTTCTAAAAACATGCGGTGTGGCCTACCTGAGTAATGATATATGATGAATGTTGGATAATTCCATCATCCTAGTGGGCTGCGCCTGATGAGTGGATTAGATATCGTATAAACTGCACGTTGGGCCCCACACACAATGTGAAAATTTCTATTGGTGGGCGTTCCCTTTCCCATCACTTCTCGTTCTAGCCTGTGGCCCACCTGAACTTGAAGGGACTCATCTAATGGACGGTTTGGATGGAATATGAACATCACTATGGGTCCCACACAAAGATCGAAGACAAGGGAATTGGCATACGTGCGGATATATGTGATCATTCACCAACATCCATTTCTAGAAACATGCTGGCAGTGTGTCCCGTTCGATGAATGGCCTGATTCCATCACACGTGTACATGTTGGCACATGTGCCGAAGCAAGGGAACTTACTCGTTTGTGTGTGATCCTCCGGCAAGCCACAAATTCCGCAGCTCCTGCGAGACAGCATACGCTGGAACAGGAAAAGGACAAGCGCGACGGCTGCTAGTAGCGCGAGTAGCTCAACATCGTTCACATCCTCATTCGGGGAACGGATAAGTGGGTCTTACGCTGACTGTGGGGCCCACCTTGATGAACGTTCTATATATCCACGCCGTAAATCCGTTTTTACAGATCATTTTAGAATGTGATCCAAAAAATTAAGCAGAACAAAATCTCAGGTAGACCATACCAAGGGAAACAGTGGTGATTAAATACCTACCATTAAAAATACCTAGGGACCACATAGGGCCCAATATAGTGTTTATTTTCCATCCAAACTGTTTATAAGTTCAAACAGACATGGTTGAAGATAAAATACAAAAGATTAGCTTGATCCTAAAATTTAAAAGTCTACATTAAGTTTTTAATGGTCAATCACCATATTTTCTAGTGGTGTGGTCCATCTTAGATTTTGATCTTATTTAATTTTCGGATTAAGTACTAAAATGATATGGAAAAACGGATAGACAGAGTGGATATAGAATAAAATGATCAAGGTGGGCCCCATAATTCAGGTCGTGTTACCCTTGTAACACCTAATCGGCTCCCACTCATTCCTCACGCGTGCAAAGGTGCCCGTGTTTAAAGAGATTCCGATCGTTGATCTGATGGACCCACTATTCATGAACTCTATCCATTAGATCAGCATAGTTCCATCATCAGGGACACAAGTGCATGTTAAAATGGTCTTAAAAATCAACCAACGGTCCACATTGAACATCCATAGCTGGCCCATCTGAGTCACGAACCTACACGCCAGGGCCCACCATACGAACAACCACGCGTGCCCCATTGGCTCCTGGCGGAGATTCGGATAGACGCGGCTTGGTGGATCTCGGGAACCACCCAGCTCCTTGGGTCGGTGGCTGTGGGGCCTACCTTGATGTATGTGTCTTACATCCACGCCGTCCATCCGTTTTTTTTTATATCATTTTATGGCTTCATCCCAAAATCAAAGAGATCCAAATCTCAGGTAAACCACACCATAAGAAACACTGGTGAATGAATGCCCACCGTTAAAACTTCATGGGGGCCACAAAAGTTTTAGATCAAGTTCTTATTTGTGTTTCCACTTCATCCAGATCTGTGTGGCCTTATCAAAAGGTTGGATGGCAGATAAACATTAAGATGGGCCTTAGGAAGTTTTTAACGGTGAATATTCAATTTCTTCTGTTTCCTGTGGTGTGGTCTACCTGAGATTTGGATCTTCTTAAATTTTGGTACCATGATATCAAATGAGTTTTAAAAACGGATGGACGCCTTGGATATAAACAATATATATCAAGGTGGGCCTCACAGTCACGGAACAATCGTGTCCGTTGGTTACCAGATCCACCGAATCCGCGGATATTCGGTTTCGGACGGCTACTCTCGCGAGTAAGCATAACCACCCCTCGGGGAAGAAAAAATATCTTTTCAGTAAAACAAAATTTTCAAATAAAGGGTCATAATAATGTAGATCCGTCTCAATCATAAATGATAAATCACCTCTATCCGTCCACTTGGATGGGAATGAGATGATCGTAACTGTCCACATCGTTTCATCTTCCTTGGATGGCCCATATTTCAAAAAATGCACTAATAGGATAACCATAGTCACTCCTTCCCCAGATATCTCTTCATTGAATGTCAGCCGTTAAATAATTTTACCTCATTCCATACATTTAAGGACACAACTAAAATGACTATTATCATTATTATTTTTAATTTAAACTATAAAAATAGTTAACCTACGACTTTTTTACTTATATTCAACGGTCTAGATCTAGTTTTACACTTCCACGTGGACGGTGGAAAGTGAGATATACTACATGACGATAGAGACGAACCTATCATATCATTTCCCTCAACTATATAAACTTAAATCTCCCCTACTCAAAACCTCCGCCCTCGCGACGCTCTCTCTCTCTCTCTCCATCTCTCTCTCAAAATGCAGAGCTCTGCATTCGCTCTCTCTCCCACCAACCCCTTTCTCAAACCATTCAAATCTACCAAACCAAACCCTAACCCTAGATTCAACCCAATTTCCCTCCCTCCTCTTCCCAAAACCCTCAGCATCACCTCAATCCATGGACTCTCAGCTCTTCCCAGCCCTAGATCACCAACTCCGTCTCGTTTTCACCGTTGGATCGCGGTTCCTTCTCCCAATCCCGATCTCCGAACTAGAGATGTCACGGTCAGAGCGAGCTCCGCCCCAGAAAGCGCCAGCGAGAACACCAAATCGAGTAGCCTGATACAGACGCTGCAGCTCGGATCTCTGTTCGGGCTCTGGTATCTCTTTAATATCTATTTCAACATCTATAACAAGCAGGTGCTATAAAAATTCCATTTTCTGATTTCTTGCTTCAATTTGTTATAGAAAGTTGTATTGAATGTTATGATCCTGCCTTGTTTGCTCAATATTCAAATAGATCTGTGTGTTATCTTTCTGTGTCTTCATTCGTTCAGAAATTTGAAAGTATGTGTTGATTGGACAACATTTAATCATCATCGTTAAAATCAGAGATGGTTTGGTCTCTTTTATTTGTTATGCATTTTTGTAATTATTGTGACTGAAAAGTGTAATTTAAAAGAAGCTTTAAAATGCATTCAGAAATTTGAAATCACATATTCATTGGAGAAACATTAGATTGCAATAGTTGAAATCAGAAACTATTCGATCTTTTATTATTATTATTATTATTATTATTATTATTATTATTATTATTATTATGAGTGGAAAATGCAATTTAAAAGATCTTATTGGGAAATGTAAAGAAACTCATAAAAGAAACAGATGTGGTGGATTAGACTTGTATGCAATTACACACGTACTGTAGAGTTGAGATTTTATAGGAGTTCTTTTGATGTAATTTCATATTGGAATTCGAATTCTATATACCTTGTTCACATTCAACTTTTTCTCTCGTAGGCACTAGTAAATTGCATGTGCGATGCACATGAAAATGCTTGAAGGAGCAAACATTCTTAAACTTGCGACTTTAAAAAGCAAGAGTTTATAGATATCACTCTCATTGGACAGTTGAAAGTGATCCAGATGATTTTACTACTGCGCCTTATCATTCTCTATGCAGTGATATGGTCAGCATGGATCCCAGCCATCACTTGAGGAACTTTTCCACTGAGTGTGATGGATCATAGGTGGGAACGAGGAACTACTAATAAATTGCTAATGTGTTGAATATCTAAGATTGGTATACATTTATTGGACAGTTAAAAAATTAAGAAAATTAATGCAGTGGTCCTATGTGGACAAACAAGTGTGCTCGGCTAGAGGTTAGGATTGTTTAGCCCTATCTCTTTTTGGGACTGTGACTCAGAGACAGTGATTCCACAATTTGGTCAGTTTAATTTGAGTTGGTGTATTGCATGTGTTCAATTTTTTAGTGCACATGTATCAAGCGTAATACAATGCTGGAGTATCAAATTACTCCCTTATGATGTATTGTGGCCAATAGGTCTTACATTGTTACACTTTGAACCATATCAACACGTGTACTCTCGTGTGTTTGCCACATGCTTAGGACATACATGAGTAGGTGTACCTCATCATGAAAACGACGACCTTGTCATCATGTGGGCCATGCTTGAATGATGCGATGCTGAATGCACAACCCAATAAGATGGGACTTATGCTGTTGGACTTGGATGCACAATCTTATATACGCATCCAAACTGGAATGGCATGTAATTAGTGCTATAATTAATGAGAATATAACCATTTGTAGTGGGACAGGAATAGTCTACAACAGGTTACGCAGCACGTAAAAATTGCATGCTTTATAGGGCCCACTATGTGGTATGTGTGAAACCACCTCCATCCATCAGGTCAGAACACTTATTTTCACCATACATGAAAAAGAGCGGCAGATAAAAAACCTTAAATGGGCCAAACCAATGGGAACAGAATAAAATTACTCCTAAAGCCTCTAAGCTCACTAGGTTTAGGTTGCCTGAGTTTTGAATTAAGTTGATTTTTGTATATTCCCTTCATGCTTGTGATGCACACCTGATGACAGGGTTCGATGAAAGATACACAACATGGTGGCCCCATGCGCAAACCTTTGGTTGGCGTCCCATCTCCACTGTCTCATGTGTTGCTGCCTACCTGGATCTTTTGGATTTTTGGCCCTAGGACCTAGCATTGAGGAGTGCACCTGATGGATGGAGTGGATGTCGCGCAGACAACATGGTGGGCCCATAGAGTTCTATTGTCCTACGTGTTGCGTAAAACATTTGTAGAGCATTACAGTCCATCGCTGTGGTGACTCCTTAGGCAGGTTACTCTCCAACCTATCCTAAAATAGGTATCACTATTGCATGTGGGCCCATAGAACTCTATGGGCGCATCTCCATTGTCCCGTGTGTTGCGGCCTACCTAGATCTTTTGGATTTTTGGCCCTAGGACCTAGCATTGAGGAGTGTACCTGATGGACGGAGTGGATGTCACGCAGACAACATGGTGGGCCCATAGAGTTCTAGTGTCCTATGCGCTGCGTAAAACATGTGTTGTAGAGGATTACGGTCCATCGCTGTGGTGAATCCTCAGGCAGGTTACTAGATCTCCGACCTATCCTGAAATAGGTATCACTATTGCCTGTGGCGCCAAACATGTAATCTTGCCTAAAATTGCTAAAATCACGTGGAGTGGCCCATCTGAGTTGTGGAATGTCCAGATTTTTAGGTGTTTATTTATCTTGGTGGGGCATATCTTATAAATGGATTGGATGGCATATATGCAAAATAAGTTGGGCAGTCCCTGCAAACAATCTGTAAGGTTTTGGTGGTGGCATGGCATCCCTATCCCAACTATTCCTTTGGCGTGACCAACCCGTGTTTTAGATTGATTTGATTTTTTGAATGTAGTGTGAATTTGAAGGGGCCTTTCTTATGAATGGAGTGGATGTTGGCCCTACATCATGGCAGGCCCCACATTGTAATGCTGTATCAAGATTGCGTAAAGGAACTGGCTTCACTTCTGCAATGTAGAAGATATTAGTGTTAATGAGATTACTTAAATACCCTTAATCAGTTGAGGAATGTTCTTCTTCATGGGCAGTATTCTATTTTGACAAGTGCATGAGAAAGAATAAATTTAAATTTAATAAATAATATTTAAGGGTTATAATGAAAAATGCATTTTCCCCTTGTTGTAACTTGTGAAATGGCAAGTCTTTATGGTATTATAAAACAACCTTGTTTAAATTCCTTAAATAACCTTAATGCCTTTAACAATTGAAGTGTAAATATGATGATAATTTCATGACTTTGTAAGCGCAACTATGTAATTTCATAGGGGCAGCAAAAACAAAGAAGACTTGGCTTTTAGGAATAGTATAGATTTACAAGGGAACCATGCTCACACCCCCTTTTTGTAAGTTTGCCTTCGGTAGATAACAATATGCTGTTATTCATCAAAAGGAGGGTCCGAATTTTAGTTCCCTGTTTATAAATATATGTTTTAGACCTTTTGTTGCTTATGTGTTTGATAATGTCCTGTTTCTATGTAAGAGAATTGGTTGGAATTATCATGTTTATGGTCTGATGCTGTATTTGTAGTTAGTGAGCTGCATGGTGAGGCATTAGGTCCAATGTGAATTGTGTAAGATGTTCTTTCAATTGCTAATCCATTTCCTTGGGTGGTAACTTGCATCTCTGAGATTGTGCAGTGCACATGTTCCATATGACATTTGGGTGTTTCTGTTGACATTGACAGTTCTTAGTCATCCTTCAAAGCTGTTCCACGGCATCACTTGTAGGTACATTAGGCACAAATTAACATCGGGTGTGCAATGAACAAGACAACGTGATTTATGTAGAAAATTGAAGAGAATTTGAACTTGAAGGAGATGATGGATGCAAAACCAATTAGGTGCTCAAAATTCCGTTCAGTGTGCCGAGAGATTGAGAATATAGCCCAAATAAGACTGTTGGAAGAATCAAACAGCCTACTGGCAGTAATCACTGCACCACAAAAGGATATAACTAAAAGAACCTCAAAAAGAATTTTGTTAAAAGCTCCAAAATCAATTGTATAAATCTGTACGTATGTCCCTACAGGCATTTACAAAGGCTTACTACAACATAGCAAGCTTCGATATTGTTTCTGAAAGTGTTAAAAAAATGCTGATCAACCGAAAGTGCTTATCATGATCTTGGCTTTGGCTACTCAACTAGGGGACAGCCTAGAATGATACTCGTGCTTGGAAATTTTGAATTCTCTCTTGTTGGTAGTTGACAGTACTTTGAATTTTCATAGTTACTCAACTGGGGGATGGCCATCAGGCGATGATCCTCATCAGTTCTCCAAATGAGCCCCAATGAGTGGATTGAGTGTTGGAGGAATTGTACTTGGGAGGCACATTGGAGTGTTGGACAGTATGTTCCATTCTGGCTTAGTTAAGACTTAAGAACAATAAGGGCTTTGTTTTTTGGCATTTGTCATGAGCATGCAGTCATGATTCATGAAGGTTGTTTTGCCACCATATTGATCTTTGCTATCCTCATTATCAACTTAGCCTTTCTCCCAAGTAGTTTGGGATTACCTTTTTAAATGGTAGATTGGTAGAAACTTAAGTGTATTGAACATATTGTAGAAAGTAAAGAGCAGAAAATTTCCTTTGGTTGGGGACATCCTTTTTTCCATGAGTAACAGTGTGAAATTGGTTGTCCTGATGTTATGGAAATGGGTGTATTTTGGTCATTGTGCCCAAAGTTTCTGCAAATTTAGTAACGCTACAAAATTTCTGAGCCGAGTGAAGTTGTTGAACAGTGTGATGTGATTTGTTAAAATGCAAGTTGGAAAGCTTGCAAGAACCTGTTGTTCAACTGCTTACAATATTTCTCTGACACCTCAAATCCTACTTAGATACTAGAGATGCTGCAAAAAATATCAATGCCTGAGGAGGAGGAAAATGAATTTAATGTTGCTGTTCATGTGCAGGTTCTGAAGGTCTTTCCATTCCCAATAACCATCACAACACTTCAGTTTGCTGTTGGAACTGTGCTTGTTCTTTTCATGTGGTCAAGTAATCTATACAGGAGGCCCAAGATTAGTTCTGCAGCAGGTTTTTTAATATCATACTCTCTTCTTTTGAGGCTTTATTTTGATCTTATTCTTGAATGGTTATTCAATATCATTGCCGTCAGATAGATTTCTCACTAAGCTCATGTTTTTTTTATGAACATTCACTTTACAGCTGGTAGCAATCCTCCCTTTGGCTGCTGTGCACACAGTTGGGAAACCTTTTCACCAATATGAGTCTTGGAAAAGTTGCTGTTTCCTTCACACACACAATCAAAGCCATGGAGCCCTTTTTCTCAGTTGTTCTTTCTGCCATGTTCCTAGGGGAGGTGAGCTTTCTATACTACAGTGGAAACTGGAATACTTGTAGCATAGAATAATAACTAGTTGCATCTTGACTGTTTTCAGTAAATTCACCATGTAGCTAGCATGCTTGGTAATAATCCAAATTGCAGTATCAACACTTCCCCTTAGAGATTTTTTTTTTATAAATTTTTTGAAAGATGAAGAATATTATTACGCAACAGCCAAAAGAAAAGACAGGAAAACAGACAAACCAACAAATAGAAAAACACGAGAGCAACAAGGCTCCAAACCCAACCCATGGAGATCAAGGAGCCCACTCCTTGATGGACTGAGACACTGTCCAAAGAAACCCCCTAACCGAACCCTTCTTATCTTCCCCTTTGAGATGCTATCCTCCATATAGGATGTAGCCATGCATAACGAGAATAGACAATTCAATATCTTCCAGAAATACCTGCTGGGTGGCAATTGGCAAGGTTGTGCTAGGCTTAAATTTGCCTAATTGTTAATTGGTTCTTGAAATTCAGGCCCAAACTACCACATCAAGGTCATAAACGGGCCTATTGCCATACTCTGGCTGGGTCTCTTCAGAATTTTGCTGAACCTGAGCCCTAGCCCAACGTACTGGTCAATATCTAGGGCCCAGCCCTTGACCCACGTCAGGTTGGGATCCAAGATCCAACAGGTCACCCCAGCACGTTGCCGGCCTACTAATGCTGCTTGAAGGCATAGGCAGAAGAAAATGCCAGTCATGTAGCTGGTGTGACCATGAAGAACTGCATCCACACTGCACCATATCAATACGCTGTTTCCTAGCTGGCTGCTTCACCATTTATCTTCAAGTCTTTTGTGTCTTTTTTCTTATTTTGTTTGTTCATCCTATGCATGCAGTACCCTACTCTGTGGGTGGTTTCTTCCCTTCTGCCAATTGTTGGTGGAGTGGCGTTGGCATCACTCACTGAAGCTTCTTTTAATTGGTAAGAAAACCGGATGAAATACTTCTGTGTCTATGGTCTAGAAAGTCAGAGAAGCATGTCTACTGGTCTGCATGGAGCATGGTTTGTTATTGACAATTGGTTAAGGTAGCCAAAACTTTCTGACGCATGTTCTGTTTATTCTGTTCTGAGAAATAGGGCTGGATTTTGGAGCGCGATGGCTTCGAACGTGACCAACCAGTCTCGTAATGTACTCAGCAAAAAATTCATGGTTAAGAAAGAGGTAAACCACATTATCAGAAAGAAAGTTGCCATAGTTCCATGTACTTCCGCTGTATTTTTCTGTTCACCAATAGTACCTTCTGGTATTGTGAAGCTGAGGACTTTCCGAATCATTCCAACAAACAGACAACGCAAATGACATTTATGGCCTGTTTTGACTTGGCATCTCTAGTCGAATTGGATTGTATAATAATCCCTATCCATTTTGTTCTTAGCTATATCAACGAGCCAAACATAAACTTTTTAATGTCACCACACCACCTGTCCATGACAATCTCAACAAGCCAAACACTAACCATTTACAATTTCCATCCTTTTGGATGAAATCCAATGACTCCAGATTTATCCTTTGTGCAAGTAGGCCCTCTGGATACATCTTGGTCTTGGTTCTGAGCAACCATATATGCTATTGCTAATCACGGGCAATATACTTGCCATTGGCATCTCACAAATTTTTTGGGATGGAAGCAGCAGGAAAACACTAGCCTTCTTAATGCACAGCTTCAGTTTTCTGCATCACTCCTAGCGCCAAGCGTTTTAAGTAAGCTTGGGATGCCACCCGCCATGATTTGCCAGTACATCCCAAATGCTACCTTAGCTAACTTAAAGCACCTGTACCTTGATCGTATGTTCTTTACTCAAAAAGTTAGTTCATCAAAGAACCTTTCTAGCTTGAAGGTGATCCATAATCAATAATCTTTTATTGAACAGGAATCTCTGGACAATATAACTCTCTTTTCGATAATAACAATCATGTCGCTTCTGCTCTTAGCCCCTGTAACTCTATTCATGGAAGGCATCAAGTTCACTCCTGCATACCTTCAGTCAGCTGTAAGTACTGTATTTATAAATACATTAATCTGTAATTATTTCTAATGGAAAATTGCAAAACGAAAATTCTGGAGGAGAGAAATTAATACCTCTGCATTGATGAAACTGTTGTTTCTAAGATTGTTGATTTCTGGCATCTTAGGGCTTGAATGTCAATGAGGTAGCTGTGAGGGCTCTCCTGGCCGGGCTCTGTTTCCATGCGTATCAGCAGGTGAGCTTCAACATATGTGCTTGCATTTGATATACCTGGCCATATTCTTAACTGAAAGCCTTCCTTATGAAGCTGTAATTCTTACATTATGCTGTTTGAAACTCACAGGTTTCGTATATGATATTGGCGAGGGTGTCGCCTGTTACCCACTCCGTCGGCAATTGCGTGAAGCGGGTTGTGGTCATCGTGACCTCTGTTCTTTTCTTCAAGGGACCCGTCTCACCACTCAATTCTCTTGGTAATTTCCCGTCATCTTCTACAATGATCGAAATTATCCATTTGGGAGTTAGTATATTTGCATCGAGCTTTCCTCTATTTGAATAAATAAGTTTGCTTGCCATTAGGAGGTGTTTTGACAAGACTTTTCTCACACTTGCTGAACAAATGCTTTTGCACTCTTTGAATTGGCTGCAATTATCATTGGCGCTGTCTCCAAACAGTGTCCTAATCTGTTTTGACAGTTTCAAGTCAGCCTTGTGCGAGTGGCGCTTTTCAGTGCACTCATGGCTCACATATTCCAACATGGCATATGCTTGTGTGATCCACACCACTCAGCAGTTTGGCCCAGCCAATGCTATGGTCAAAACAGCAGACCAGCCTGTTCATTTGGAGGGCCATGTGTATAGTTGACCTGTGGATTGTCAACATCCATTTGACCGACCACTTGTTTTCTGCATGTGTAGCCCACCTGATGAACAGATCAGCCTATTTGAACATGGATGTGGTCTGCCTGATGGACCAATGATTCTTAAGACCTTTCCAAGAAGTGTACCCAAGTCAGATTCTTGAACACTTGATGAAATGATCTCTCTTTCACAATACTTGGGGTGTGAACTTGTCTTGGGTTTCCCTCTAGGGACGTTGGATGGTAGCCAACTCAGACACTCAAGCTGGATGCATTTTTATGACAAATTCAACTTTGGATATTGCTTAGGGAGTAGTCTTTTAACATGTTGATGCTTAGGAACCGTTTGGATACCACCAAATAAGTTACTTTTTCTACTAACAGCAGTAGATAAGTAACTTATTTGAGATAAGTTTGGTCTATGATCACTTATAAATAACTCTTTTATTTAAAGGTACTCAATCACTTCAGTTTCGTAAGTAGAAATCAAGATAAGCTACTTGAGGCATAAGTAGCTTATGATCCAAACGCCCCTTTAAAAAGCCATGATCAATCTTGCCAATGCCCATATCATGAGAGTTTATGTTTTGAGAGGGTTCCCCGCAGAACCCGGTCCTCGCCGTAAAAGTCGATACCCATGCTATGATGGTTAGAATTGGGTCAACATAGCTGATTGCCATGGATGCGCAAGGATTGCACTCACAACACAGTCACGCCTTCTAACCCCTATTTTTCCGACAGTTTTCTGAAAGAGCCATGAATTTGACCATATTGCAGGAACGGGTTTGGCGCTGGGTGGAGTCTTTCTGTACTCAAGGGTGAAGCGGATAAAGCCAAAGCAGGCCTAAGCATGGCATGGTGGTTGGTTGCTCAGACGGGTTGTTATGGTTTTTGTGGTAATGTATTCATCATTTCCTTCACGGACAGGGTGTGTAGAAGTTAGCATAGTTGGTGAGAGGACCTGTGTTGTCTTGTTGGGGATGATTGTATTCTTTTGCCGCTTCTCTTCTACAATTTTTCTGGCGGCATACATGCTGGAATTAGGACTCTTTATGCATTTTTTTCTCCTTATTTTCTTGCCTTTACAATGAAATGAGAGGTTGTTTGTGATCCTGGACTCGAACAGGACATCTACACTGGTTTCCTCCATTTGTACAAGTGGGGCTGTGGCAAAAAGATCCAGACCATTCATCCGATACCACTTACCAGTCACAATGGGATGGACAGCGGAGCCTTCTGAAATATTCCGAGTGGATAGTTGGATCTTCCAACATGGACCTTTTTCGGGGCATGGCCCATCCAAGGTTAGGTCCTTTAGATCAACGGTTTGGATTATGCAACTGCGGCCAATTGTCCGACTGAGCTTCATCTAGCCCGTGAATGGTCGGAGACTAGTTGAGACTTGAGAGGCCCATTTGTGAATGTGATCTGGGATTTTGATGTGGAGAGCAGATTAAGTCCCTCTTGAGGATGTGGTGTCTCGATGGCATGCACGGACAAGATCGGACCGTTCCCGTTTTTGGTGGGTCCCAACCGGTGTTAGGAGCTTTTTTAGTCTAATTAATGTGGACTATCTATTTTCCTGTCCATTGATCAGATTTGTAAGGGTCATTCGGTCAAGGAAGGTTGGCCCGACGTGAATGCTTAGAACTTTTCTACCATAATCAAAGTGGAGCAGATAATTAGGATTATCCTATACGATCAAAGTGGTCTGGAAGGGATGGACAACTGATGGACCCTGTATTATGGATCATCAATATGGACCATCCTATTTTTCTAAACTAATCAGATGGCTAAGATTATCCGATTGAAGTGATTTTCAAGAGGGATAAGCAATCAAAGGTGCCCCACATAGACGGTTCAGATCACTGATCACACAATTTCCAGTATGGTCAATTTGGACCATCCATTTTCCAGGTCATCAATTGCAAGGTTAGGATCATTCTATTTCAGCATTATGCTTTAAAATAATAGTTACTAGAATCGAACCCTGATATTTACGCCTGTTTGGATTGTTAAGTTACTTGAGATAAGTAACTAATCTTGGTTTCTACTTAATTAGCAAATAAGTATGTTTGGTAAACAACATGCTTATCAACCAAGAAGTAGAAAAGTATGTTTGTTTCCGGCATCATAAGTAATTATCCATCAAGTCTGTTGGATCCCTGCACATCCACTATACATCATTTGGGGCCAACCTTTGGTGTGGATTGGAAATTGTGTGGGCCCCATCTTGGATGTGGGCAGTCCATCATGTGGAACCCACCTTGGATGTGGGCCATTGATCATTATGGCCCGACTTTTATTGTGCACCATTCATTATGTAGGATCCACCTTTGATGTTGGTCATCCATCAAGTGGGCCCATCATCAATATCCATTGCCCATCATGTGGAGCCACTTTAATGTGGACCATCCCAAATGTGGGGCCCACCTCTAGAAAGCATGGGTCAAATACATCGCAGTGGCCCCAGCATGTTGGATGGTCAATATAGGTTGAGTGGCTGCCACGAAAAATCAGCACTGTTCACAGTAGCTATGGACGGGCACCTTTCACTTCGGTCGGCGAAGAAAAAGTAAAATAGCAAAAAGAACTTGCTGAAATTCTGAACTGGTTTTTAGCAAATAAGTAATGATAATTATCTATTAGCCAAACTAACTTATCTCAAATAAGTTACTTAACTGCTGCCGTCATCTAGAAAAGCAACTTATTTGGTGGTATCCAAACGGGCCCTTAGTGTATCAACTATTTTCCCATAAAACCACTAGCATAGTCCTGAAAATTACAAAGTTGCCATATAATCCAAATAATTTTCTTTATGCACTTGAAATGGTAACATTTTTAGGCACAACTCACTTCCCTTCGAAGAGTCCTTGTACATTTGAATGTTGGACCATCCATTTTCCAAGATGTCAATAGAATTATTAGGATCATTTTATCTCAGCATTTATGCATAAAAGAAAAACAAGTGCACTCAAACCCTAATATTCCGTGAACCAACTGTTTCAATGCTCCTTTTTTTCCCCCATAAACCATAACCAAAGTCTCAAAATTTCAAAAATGCCATTTAATCCCATCCATTTTCTTACTCTTCGTTCTAGTTCACTTTGCTCAAAGGAGTCCTTTAGGGGGCTTTTGGAACGTAAGTTACTTAAGCCTCAAGTAGCCTATCTTGATTTCTATTTATTAGACTGAAGTGATTAAGTAAATTTTAAATAAAAAAGTTACTTATAAATGACCATAAACCAAACTTATCTCAAATAAGTTACTCATCTACTTTTATAAGTAGAAAAACTAACTTATTTGGTGGTATCCAAATCGAGCCCTTAACATTTTTTAGTTCAAACTCACTTCCCTAAAAAAAGGTCCTTGAAAATTTCAAATTTCAAAAATGTCATTTAATCCGAATCATTTTCTTAGTTCTAATTCACTTTCCTGTAAAGGAGTCCCTACACACTTACAATTTGTAACATTTTCTCAGCTCTCACTTCAATAGAGAGTCTTTGTACAATTTTTTTTTGGTTTGTGCGCAAGTATACAAAGGTGTGCATACGCAGACACACTAGCTTGAAATTTGCAACATTTTTTCCGCTCACTTCGATAGAGAGAGTCCTTGTACACTTTTTTATTGTTCACAGGCATGAAGGGGTGTGCACGTGCGGACAGACTTAGTTAAAAGTTTTCGGGCCAGGTTTTCTCACTCGTAGTACTTACATGCTGGCTTTGGATATAGCTTAATAGGCTTCTCAAGAATTTATGAAAGGCAAAGGTATGTAAGTCCATTAACCACTCCAAATCTATCAGATATGAGATTAAAGGTTTTTACAAAAATCAGAGCAAATATGCTTTGCTTTTTCAAACATTTTTCTTTGTGTTTTTAGAAATACACATAATATTTTCTTATTCTCAGTTCTAATTCACTCACATCCTTGTACATTTGAAAACGTCATGACCAAGTCCTTGTACACTTGAAATTGGTAATATTTTTAGTTCTCAGTCAATTCCCTCAAAATAGTCATTATCATACACTTGAAAGTACCCATGACCAAAGTCTCAAATTTACAAAAATGCCACCCAAACTACTTTCTTACTTTTAATTCTAATTCACTTCCCTCAGGAGAGTACTTACACATTTGAAGTCGTGCCATTTTTTTTTAGTCCCGAGTCACTTTCCTCAAAAGAGTCCTTGTTCACTTGGAAATTTGTAACATTTTTAGTTCTCACTCACTTCCAAAAGAGTCCTAATACACTTGGAAATTTGTAACATTTTTAGTTCTCACTCATTTCCTTGAAAAGAGTCCTTATACACTTGGAAATTTGTAACATTTTCTACTTCTCACTTATTTCCCTGAAAAGAGTCCTTGTACACTTGAAATTTGTAACATTTTTTTAGTTCTCACTCACTTCCCTCAAAAGAGTCCTTATACACTTAAAATTTGCAACATTTCTCTCTAAGTTGTCTTTTAATTTCTTTCTTTTCTTTTTTCTATATAAGAAGAGACTCAGAACTTGTTGGTGTTGTTGCTTTGAGAAATCATCTCCACCAAATCCATCTCCTTCTTCACATTCTCACACTGCATGAGACACGCCACATCCAATGCCATTTCCACCTCCATGCATTTCTCATCCATACCATCAGCACTGGGCATCATCATCATGTCATCAAAGACGGACCCGACTGGCGTCACGTCCACATCGATCTGAAAATCCATGACATCACTGAAATCGCAGTAGTTCGGCACTAACCGGTCGCAGTCTGTGTCCCCGGCCTGAACATGCGTGGCCATCGCAGCAGCAGCGGAGGTAGGTGTACTCGGACTGGTACGCTTATTCTCGGGACGGCCTGTCGGCCCCGCTGACATCAGGTTCCTGATGTAGTCCTGTAGGAGAGAACTTGGTTTTGGGTATTTGGAGCTCCGGCACTTGCGTCGTGAGAACTGCCTGCGCTTCGTTGCGTTCCAGCGGTTCTTGATAGAATTCTCAGTCCTTCCCGGCAGCCTCTTTGCAATTTCGGCCCACTTGTTTCCAATTTCTGCATGGGCTTGGATTATAATAAGATCCTCTTCCTCACTCCATATATCTTTCTGTAGAGAGATGGGTGAATTGAAATGCAATGCATTAGACTAAAATGAAAGAGATGGAGTGAGATCTACTTTTAAAAAGACTAAGAAACCTTGACTCGACTCGGAAATCGGTCAGGTCGAGTTGAGTCGAGTCGAGTGACTTGGTCCACCTTTTGAATATATTTGAACTTAAATGGGCCCTTCCATGATGATCAGCTGGAGCAACAATCATTCACATCAACCATTGTAGGTGTCTCAGTTCTCGGGCCCACTGTAGGCCCCACACGCATGTGAAAGCAACATGCGTAGTTTAAATTCTGGAGGGAAAAAAACTCACTCGTTTCGCCCGAGTCGACTTGGTTTGACCAGATTTCAACAAGACTCGATCTGGTCAGGACTCACTCAAAACTCAAGAAAACCCCAACTCGACTAAAAAAAAATCCCAAAAACTCAGAAGAAAGGACAAACCTTGTCTCAACTTGGCACAACTGGATATTATTTATACTTTTAAATACTTTATATTATCGAGGAAACTAAAAAAAATAATAATAATAATAATTGTAAGAGTTATTGAGAAAGTTTTCGAGGCGATTTAACTCGGCTAGGTTTCGAGTCAAGAGTCGAGTTTTCGCATTTTTATTTTTTAAACTATGCTTACATGCAATGGGTTGTAGATGATCATTCCTCGATTAGACATATAAATGGGCTGGGCTGAGCCCAGTCCATTTATATTTTGGGCCTGAAAATTTAATCCCAGCACTGAAATTAGCCCAAGACCATCCCTGATCTAAGTGGGCCTACATTCGGGCTCGAGGCAAGAGCCTAGAACCGGAAACATTGGCAAATTCAAATTGGGCCTAGCCCATTTTCCTTTGGGCCCAAAAAAACCCATGACAGCAATGTGGTGAGCTTGTCTGTGGGCCCACTAACTGTGGGACCCCCCAGCATGCAATTGGCGTGGCACACGGACCACGTGGCCCGTGACGCATGCGCACCGCGTGTGCCTGACCGAAACCCCCCTATTGCATGCATTAGATGCTAAAATCCTTAATTATGCATGTCTTCAATCTCATGCATTTGGTGGAAGAAACTCCAATTTGGGTATGTGTTGCAGCTATGAATTTCACACACACACACACACACACACACACACACAAATAAAAATAAATAAATAAAAAATACTATGAATCAAAGGAAAAAGAGGAACATGATTGCTTTGTGTTGCAGCTATGAATTTCATACACACACAAATAAAAATAAATAAATAAATAAATAAGACTATGAATCAAAGGAAAGAGATGAAGATGATTGCCTTGATATTAGGCCTGAGGTGATTGTGCCATCTTTCTCTACATTGCTTTCCCATCCTTCCATTCAACATCTTTGCAATTTGAGACCATTTCCTCAATCCAAACTGCTCTACCAAATGCACTAATAATCTACACATTCCACAAATATAATTAAAAAAGAAGTACAATAATAAAAAAATTTAAAAAAAAAGCATTAGATTAAGAAGATCAATAAAAATGAGTTTGAAATTGTTTTTCCATCTAAATAAAAAAATGGCCAAGAAATGATTTAAACAAAAGATTAAAACCATTTGGGTAATTTACATGGGGAATGTCTTTCCACATGCAACCTCGCACAAGTGCCAATGTGTCAAGTAGGTAGAACATCCAACCTGTCTAAAAGGTTGGCCCGCCATGAAGAACAACTGATGCAGAAAAATGACCCTGATCCACTGATCAGGTGGGCCACATATGTAATTTGGGTAAAGATTGTTGATTGTTCATTTTTTTCTATGGTATATCTATGAACCACTTGATGAGCGAATCAACCTGATTTTTGTGGTAGATGATCTTAATAGTGGAACCAATTTGTCGGACGGGTTGGATTCTTTTGTTTGGACTGTAAATTTAGTGGTCCAACAAGTAGCATGTGGGATCTTATTTACTTGCACAAAACCAAGATTTAACATGAAAGAACATCAGATTTTCCAAGCATTTGATCAACCAAAAGATTATCAATTAGAAACCCAATAATAATAATAATAATAATTAATAAATAAATAGCATAATCAAAACTACAAAAAATAAAAGATAGAAAATTTTAATTAAAGAAAAAACCATACTTATCTTCTTCCAATGTCCATTGGCCTTTAACTACATTGGATTTCTTTTGAATTTTACCACTCCTCTTCATTTGCATGTTCTTCTTACTCAAACCAACCTCCCCATAAAATCCATTGTCGCCGGTCACGCACGAAATCTCATCTGGCAACACGAAATTCATTGGTTCTACCGAGTTGCAGAAATTCAATCCCTGGCATCGATCCTGATCGATCCCCTCTGCTACATTCTGGAAATTATCAAAGACCCCATCTCCATGGCCCGCAACGAACGTCTTGCCGCCGCCGCCCATATCGAAATTCGAAGAATATCCACTTGCAAAAGCTCCAAACGGATCAAAATTCGAATTCGGCAATAATCCATTGGTGGAAAACTGATCGAAATTGAGAAAATCTTGCGACCCTTTTGACGAACACGCTTCGAAAGAAAACCCATCTCGGATATCAGGTTTCAGGCAATTCTCCGGCAAGAATGCCGGCGTCGGCAATGCAAGCTCGCCCCTGAATCTGCTGTAAAACTCCATGAGAGAGAGAGAGAGAGAGAGAGAGAGAGAGAGAGAGAGAGAGACTTGCATGAGCAGGATGCGCTGCTTCTTATAGGCAGGGAGCCATGCATTGATTTCAGTGGCTTTATGGCCGTTGATTTTAAGGTTGATCCGACGGTTAGAATTGCATAGTTATTGTGACTGTTAAGCTTCCCTTTGTAAGTGCTGCCCGTGGACTGAAACTCAGCAATGATTTCGTCGTTGTACGGTTTTCCATTTCTAGACAGAGAAAAATTTTAATACTCTGGAAGCTTTTGATTGTCATGCACATGCACCCACGAATTGTCTACGTGGAATATATAAACATCAAATCAAAACGTACAAAACGGTGGGAACCAAGATAGATGATTCAGAAATCAATATTTTTACTGGAGTTAGGATCCAAATTGAAATATCATTCGACTTATGATCAACGGTAGATATTGCAACTAGAAAACAGTCCCGACATAACTAACGTACGTCGATTAATCTGAGGCTAGATGATAGAAAATCAATGTTATTTTAGATTTGCATGTTCTCTGTTGCTGTGGGTCCCAGTATTTGGACGTTCTAGTTTTAGGTACGTATATTCTTCGTGTACAATTTATATATGCATGTGCATGGAGAATCACACTGCGACGGAGTATCAGAAAACCACTTTCGGGTCAAAACAAGTGCCACGTGGCAGGCAGCGAGGACCCGTGGTCGAATCTTAGGCGCTTGCAAAGATGTAGGTGCTCGTGCAACACGTGTTGAAAATAGCGTGCCATGGGGCCTTTGAAAATGACCGATTTGACCTTGGTCCTATTGGGTACTGATTGTACATTTCTCACTCGTGTGTGTCCCACCTGAGAATTTGATAAGGATGATTATTTGAATGTACGGTAACAGTGAGGAGATGCATCAGATGAACGGTCTGGATTCGATCGTACACATCATGAATGGGCCGCACACAGCTTCACATACACATCCTCCTGGTTCTCAGGTAGAAGGATTGTATCCCATGCTCGGGGGCGAGATTGTAATATGCCGTTGGGGCCATACCTCAGAGATCCAAACGGTTGATATTGTAGGCCCCACTGTCGACGGCGCCAAAATAACTCAGAATGGATCAATCCTAACCATTCAAAAGGTCGCTGACAATTGTATGGCTATTAAAGAAAATACGGTGGACGGTTGAAAAGTCCATATATTATTTATAGCTGGATCTCCAATTCAGGAGGGTTTATGGTTCGCCATCCGTTGTGAGGCCCATAAAATGAACGGTTTGGATCGCAGAACTATGGGCCTCACTTCTACATACTGAAGTCTAGAATGGTAGTGATGAACATTTCGGATACAACGCTGCATTGCAAAATTCCTGTCTGCGGAAAGGAGAATGATATAAACCGTCCAATCTTGATTGGATGGTGATTTGAAATCAGGCCCACTTCTCATCACCGCTCGATGAAAAAAAGTCCTCTAAAAATCTTCGAGGGAAATAGTCCACCGTTAAAATCTAAGTGGGTCCCACTCCACTTCCATCAACCTTCGATCAAGATCAAAGGTTGAATTGTGATTTACGAATTCTTTATTTCTGAGAGACGATTTTAGTTGAAGGGTAGTTTAGTCATTTCCACTTTTATATTATACAAAGGGAACGGATGGTAGATTTTCTGTACAACGGCTTGGTTTGTATATATGGGACAGGCCGATCATTGATCTGGACGCTCTATTCGTTACACCACAGTTGCAGGCAACAATGCATGAATGCCACCAATCGAAAGATCCTGACCATCAGATCAATAACATGAAAAATGGACGGTTAAGACGACACTAATCATCCGACCTATTACTTGTAAAATGGATGGTCGTAACATGAATGGCCGAAAATTGAAGGGTGAGTATCATCTCTGATCGATGCAATTAAGGCATTGTGTGCTAATAACAGTGGAATGGAATAAATGGACGGTCCAGATTGAAGAATTGGAATGTGCATATGTCAAAAGTAAAATAAATGTAGATCAATTTCAAAATAAAATTGTGTTGTTATTAATTATTGTTAACTAAAGACATTTCTATAACTGAAGATAGACTTAATGCCATCTCATTACTTCCCACATGACTTTTTTCTCATTGCACGTGTCACGTGTAAAGGATCCATGCCGTTCATCAGATGATCTGTGGCTCAAAAATCCATCGGGTCCACTTATCGGGTAGGTCGCATGTTAAAAGAAAATGACCTTTAGAGACATGATAACGGTCCACTTTGGACGTGTCTGATGAACGTCCCAGATGGCACCCATGTGTGGGAGGCGTTCCTGAAGATGGGCCATCCACGACTGGCGTTTCTACATTTTGAATGCCTAAGTTAGAGAGCATTGGTTTCTTTAATCAATGCTTGAAATTGCATGCAGCTTTCCCTACACCCTTTAATACCTCATTTTCCTACGCATTAAAATTGCTATTTTTTCTGTAACAAGGGTCAACATCTCAGGTGAGATCTTCTCAAACCATCCTGGGGCCACCGTGATGTTTTTCAAGCCACCACCAGTCTTTGGGGCTAGGGGGCGTATCCACGCGGTGGCCCACCTAATCAATAGTCCTGATTACTTACATGTTTGCCACGAGTACCATGTAGGAGCTGCGCAGAAACTTCAAAATGAATAATGGCATTTCCTTAAAAGAATTTTAAACTATTTATATGGTCCCAACCATCAATGGAATTGGAGGTATTTCAAATACTCTCTAAATCTCAGTAAAATGTTTGGCTTTTAATCTATTGAACACGTCAATAGAATGATTTAAACCATCCAAACATTTGGACATCTAAATGGACTGTTAAAATAATAAAAAAGTGCCTGTGAGTCATTTGTTTGTGATCCTTCTAAATGGACTGTTAAAAAAAAAAATAGGCCAGTTTGTAACCTACCAAGGCTGAAAATTTTCTCATTTTTTACCGAAGTATATATTTTAATGGAGTCATTATAATCATTCTACCAAGGATCATATATATACTAATTTAATCAAATCCAAGTCATGTGAATATACTCAAGAATAGGGCTATCAACGGATCGGATTTGAAGCATATCGGGGCTCATCTGAATCTGACCCGATTTGTGATCCAGATAATCCGATCTCGACCCGAAATCCGACGGATCTTTAAACATTTGATCTAGGGCTGTAAATGGGTCAGTGGACCCGATGGGGTACCTAGACCCAACCCATTTAGACCCGACCCAGACCCGACCCATTTGTTAAATGGTACGGGTCTGGGTCCAAGAATAGACCCATTTGTTAAACGGGTTTGGGTCTGGTTTCCTTTATATTAGGCCCGACCCGACCCGACCCAAACCCATTTAGTAAGTGGGCGGGTTTGGTCTATTTTACAAGGGACCCGTCCAACCCAGACCCGTCCAGACCCGGTTTTAAGCCTTGTAAAATGCTTGCATACATGATTCAGACCCGGACCCATTAGATCCGGCCTTATAAATGGGTCTGGGTGGATCTCCCTCTACCAGACCCAGACCCATTTATAAATGGGTCTGATGGGTTGACTCGGACCCGACCCGGACCCGCCCATTTAGTAAAAGGGTCTGGGTCTAAAATTTGAACCCAGACCCATTTAGTAAATGGGCGGGTCTGGTTTTGGCTAAACCCGCCCCGAACCCGACCATTTACAGCCCTATTTTGATCCAAAGCCCGACCCGATTGAAATTGGGCTGATCCAACTCCAATCCGAATACATGTGTGTACCATTCAACAGGTTGGATGGTAAATATTTAATTCATTTTAAATTTGAATTGGATCTTAAACAGAGCGGATCTAAGGTGATCCACATCTGATCCGAACCGGACCAAGATCTGGTTCATTGACAGCCCTACTCAAGAACTCCAAAGCATTCCAAATACAAAGCTCCCAAAGGGAAGGTTTGAATTCCAATGCGTTTCAACCAAACACAGCTTAGAATTTGTAATGACATGGATTCCAATGCATTCCAAATCCCAGTCCCCAAACTGGCCAATAATTTAAAAAAAAGGCCAGCGGAACAATATTTTGACTATGGATTTTGGGCGGAGATTTCAGACCGTTTGTCCACTTTAACTACTTCCTCAAATCCAGATAATTGGGACAGCGAGGTACCAGTCGGATGAATGGTGCACTCTCACAAAAAAAACGTGCTATCCACACCGCGTGAGATTCTTTCTTACCACAAGAATATTGAAGGGTTGGGATCTGCAATTTTGGGAGGCCCATCACATCAATAGTTTGAAACATCCAACAATGCTTCCCATCTCTTTTTTTTTTCTTTTTCTTTTTTTTACTGCAGTTATTTAGTCTAGTGTTTGGTTTTAAAAGGACGTTCCTCATATCTTTTATAACCAAACACTGGTCTAAATAACGTGAGTAAGAAAACAAAGATAAGTGGTAGGAAAAAGAGGAGCTATATTCCTATTGGCTGAAGGCAAAGCTTTTCATCAAATATAGAATCAAAGAGAGGAAAAGAAAGGAAGAAAAAGTCTACAGATGCATGGTGTTTTCTGTCCCCAAAACAAAATATCACAGCTAAAATTACATTACATGCAAGGATTCTCCTCGTCTACACGGTCGTCAACCGAAGCTAACATCTGCTACACCAATCTCACAAGCCAAAAACCCAAGAAGCACAGCTGGTATCTACCACCACATTTGTGTTAAGTCAGTTGGGAGGATCCGATCTTGCGGCCGGAGAATTCCCACCATCCTCATCTTCGGGGATCATACCTTCCTCATCTGCCGGTATCATTCCCTCCTCTTCTTCCTCCACCAGGTATGGAGAGGATGACCTGTTCTGCTGGTGCCATGTGGGCCTGTCTGCAAACTCTCCTGCCTCTTCTTCTCCATTCTGGGGGGACAAGCCCCACTGCTGCTGCCCCAGCCCATCATCTGATTCCCTCTCCCTCCCATTGTATGGCGACCGTGACTCTTCCCTCCCACTGTATGGCGACCGCGACTGCTCCCTCAGGGGGCTTTGGGGGGAACGTGCAGGCTCAACAACATCACCAGCATCTTCGTTCTGATATGGAGAACCCCACTGCTGCTCGCGAGGTGGAGATGAACGTTCCACTGGTTTGTTAATGATTGGTGAAGCATCATCCCTCTTTGGGAGTGGAGAGCGTCTACGCACTGGGCGCACCCCAGCATGCCTGTCAAGGCTACGGCTTCGGCTTCTACTATGACTGTGGCCACCAACCCATCCTTGCCCCTTCTTCGGGGCCGGGCTAAGGCTCCGGCTCCGACCTCGACCCCTATCACCCACTCGGCGGTCAATGTTGTCAGAAGGGAAACCCTTGTCAGGTCTCCCACGCACATCCACCTCATGCCCATCCCGATACCTGTCATCATTTGAAGCAAATGTTAATATAGATAGTCCTCTAGCCAGTAAATATGATTCTATGAAAGAACCACTCCTTGGTGCAACCTGATTGCGTCAAAATGTGGGTCCCACACAGCATCTGGGTCCCCACTGTTAAGCTCCAACCAGCATTGCATGAATGTAATCAGGCCAGTGAAGTGGCCCAAGCATCATACCTGTCTCGAGGTTCACGATCATCCTGTCCTCGGCCACCGCGGCCTCTCTCTGACCTGCCTGAAGATGGGGGAGGGCCCCACCCACCCCTCCCACCATGGTTGGAATCATCCCTACCACCACGGCCTCTATCGCGACCGTTGGACCCTGAACCCCATCGGCTACGATGCCTCCCTCCCCCACCACGTATAGCCATGTCACGTACCTCTGAAGGAACTCGCTGGCCCGCACCCTCTAGAACCTTGATGAGATCTCGTGCGTACTTTGAATCCTGATCACAGAAGAAGGTATATGCCACTCCGGTGGCACCTGCCCTTCCAGTCCTTCCTATTCTGTGAACATAGTCCTCGATTCCTGTGGGGAAGTCATAGTTGATAACCACCCTGCAGCAAAGACAGATGGGATTAACATGTCCGTCAATACCATCACAGGAAAGGCCTAAAACAATATGCTGTGAGTAAGAAAGCATGTGTGTTTTGTTAAAGCAATTAAAATGACCAGGATTCAAACATAACCTAGATGATCATCTGTATTGCCCATGGAAGAGAGAGTCGGTCATGAGAGCTCTGCTAAGCCTACATGCATATCTGGAGGGCCCCACCACTTCAATGAGCTGCCCAAGTTCAAAAATTGCTAATTCAAAGAAGTTGCCAGTGGTTTGGGCTATCTTCATGGTGGAGGCCATCCTGGTTCATGGCTTAGATGGACGAAAGAAACAGTTGCCAGATGGCTACATGTTGGCTTAACCGGAATGTCAGGTATGAGTTCTACAGGCTGTGGGAACTGAGCAAAGTGTGCAGATGCTATGGGAGTGTTGTTCAAGTACCTGATGTCCTTTATGTCTAGTCCTCGTGCTGCCACATCAGTGGCAACAAGAATAGGAGACTTCCCTGTGCGGAACTGGTTCAACACCCAATCCCTCTCACCCTGAGATTTGTCACCATGGATTGCAGCAGCCCCAAACTGACGAGTGATGCTGCGGGCCAGCTGGTCACACATCCTCTTGGTCGAGCAGAAAATGATCACCTTGGAACCTGGTTCTTGGGACCGCAGGATATGTTCCAACCGCCTTTGCTTCTCCATAGGTGTTATCACTTCAACATACTGCAAAATACAAAATATACTTTATTCATGTCTTAAACACCACCCTTTGAATGCAGTAAAACACAAGCACGGTAAGATTAAGGTGGCACAGGAAGACTTAGAAGTGCATAATGTCAAACGAATAACCAAAAATCCTCGAGCAATGGCTACTCAATAAGTAGGATATTGAACAACAATGAGATGGCTGTACGACCCAAGGGCTAGGGCATTGATCAAATGAACCCCATCATGTATCATGTGCTATGACAGAAAAATCAGGCCAATCCAGTCACACTGGTTGAGCCACATGTATCCACAAAATGCAGACCGTGGATGATCCAACTGGTTTGAATTTCTGGGAGCTTCACATTCAAAACTGGGCAAACCTGATGAACAGCCTAGATCCAGTTTGTGTCACAATGTCACATGCATACTTTAGGCTGTCTATTTCACCAGGGCGAAAAATAATTTTTAAATATTGGAAATTGTACACTTAGGGCATGTTTGTTTAACTATGGTAACCAGGAAATCCCTGTAAAATAGCAATAATTACTTATGAGGGAATTTACAAGTATGCAGTGGTTTTGACGTGACAGTCTTGCTAAAATCAAGAAACACAACTATCAAATGGATAAAATTTATGGCACCCGCCGTTATGTATGTGTCTCATCCATGCCGTTCATCTGTTTTATCAGCTCATTTTAGGGCATGATCCAAAAAACGAGGCAAATTCTAAACAGATGTGGACCACACAGAAGCTAAAATGAAAATTGAACACCTACCGTTGAAAACTTCTTGTGGGTCATAAAAGTTTCAGATCAAGCAGATATTTATTTATTTTGGTTCATTAATGTCTTTCTAAACTTTTGAACAGGTTGGATGACAGATATGCGTATCTGTGGGCCCCACACAAAATTTCAATTTTAACGGCATATGACATTATCCCCTTGTTTCCCATGGTAGGGTCCACTTAAGCTTATAATCTAAGTCATATTTTGGCTAATGCCCTAAATGGAGTGGGTAAAACAGATGGACAGCATGGATCTAAGACACATCATGGTGGAACCCACAAATTTTGGGTACCCAATACATGCATTGCCATCTCGTCTTTTGAGGCGCATTAAATGCGTTATTTCCATTCCTTCCCAAACTTCGGCTAAAAGTAATCATAGCCCATTTACCACCATTTACGGTGGTAAATGGGTAAACAAACACACCCTTTTACTAAATGGAGCTCCTACACGTTGTGTATTGAAAGGAAGCTCTTTCATATCTACTAGGTTCTTGTTTCATGATTTATTTATTTATTTGGAAATTTTAATAGAAGCCTTAAAAACCATGAATTCTTTTTCTCACGACATAAGACATCATTCCATGAAAAGAAAATGGATTCATTTCATCCGCACCTGAGTGATGGCCTTGTTCGCAACCAGCTCATCTATGCTACCAATGTTGACCTGAACTGGATTAACCAGCAAATCAGCTGCAATTTTGCGGACTTCCTTTGGCCACGTTGCAGTGTACATGAGAGTCTGGCGGCGAGCAGGTATTTCTTTCACAATCTTCCGTATCTGAGGCTCAAAACCCATGTCCAGCATGCGGTCTGCCTCATCAAGCACCAGGTATGAAACTTGACGAAGGCTGACTCTTCTCATCTCCAGAATATCATTCAACCGCCCAGGAGTTGCAACCACAACATCTGCGCCTCGTTCTAGATCTCTAAGCTGGGGACCCTTTGGGGCTCCTCCATATAAACACTTGAATCACACAAGAACATGTAATAAATTACATCAGCAAACAAGAGCAAGGAAATGAAAGTACCTGAGTTATATACAACAACTCCGATAAAAATAAAAGGGTAATAAGCCCCCATGCCTGTAGAGTTCTCAGATGCATCAAAACTACACAATCTGGTCCTGTTTGGTAGACACCTAATAACAAGTTCATCTTATTTTAGTTAACTGCAATGATCTATTAGAAATCTTGATCTCTAATACATAATTACTATTAGCACGAACTCATAATGTCTTAGAGATCAAGATCTCTAATTCATAATTTATGCTAACACAAAGTAGATGAACTCATTTTTAAGTGTCCACCAAACAGGAACTTAGTTTTTCAGTTTTTGCTTCTTCTTTTTTTACCCTGAACGATGCTGCTTCAGCATTGAAGAACATAGATTCGGCTTAGGCAAGGGGATAAAGAACTGATTGCGAGTAACAAATAACTATTACAATATTTTATTTTCTTTCCCTTGCTTGTTTTTCTTTAGCTGGGACAATGCCATGACACAATGATGAAGGCAACGACAATTTTCATTTTAAAACCAAAAGAGGATACAAAACCCTGAAGAGAATGCGCTCATGTGACGATCTTAATTGAAAAACAGGGAGCCGAGAGAGAATCCTCCCAACAGCATCATTGCTAAATAATATGTTGGTAATATCATTATCCCCTTTTAAGGATATGAATGAAATTGGTAACGACATTGGGAGAGGATCCGCTCAAAGACAAGTGCATATCGTTGCATCTGTTTCTTTAAATCTGGTCCTAATGCAATTCACACTCGAATAGGTAGGTGGGGAAGTTATAAGTACCACAGACGAAATGGCAAACCCTTCAGCAAAAGGGTGAACAGTCATTACTTGGAAACATACAAGTTTACTGGGAATATTTCAGACCTACAACAAAAGTATTCGCCTTAGGGCTTGTTTGGATCCACGCGCGCGCGCACACGCACACGCACACGAGGAAATGGCCTTTTTCAGGAAATTTCATTTCTAGAAAACAGTGAGAGGAAAAGATGTTTCCGTGATTGTTTTCAACAAGAATTTCTTGTAAGAGGAGGTGGCACATGTTGCATGTGTGGCACATTGGCACGTGTGGTGATTTAAGATGGATGGTGGCACATGTTGGACACTTAAACATGAGCAGTGGAACATGTGACAACTGACAACCATGTGGGGCACTTTAAAAAAATGGTGGTTCTCAAGTATGCGCAAGGAAACAAAAAAAGGGGAATTTTTAAGAAATGAGAGGGAAATGAAAAACAGCATTTCCAAAAAACTTTGAAAAACAAACAACGGAAACACCAATTTCATGGACATCGCATTTCCTCAATTTATGTTTTAGCGGATCGAAACATGCCCTTAGACAAAGAACAACTTATAAGTATTTTCTTTTGCCTACAGAATTTCTGTTTCCAATTTTGCCCTGAAAAATATCATATAGTTTTTGGGGTAAAATAGCGTTAAAAATGGGTAGTGGACAAATATTAATTTCCAATTTTGCCCAATAAAGATATCAAGTCATCCTAGTGGTAAAATGGTAGTAAAACTGGGTGCTGGGTAAAGTTCAAGTATAACATGTTGTAGGTTGTCAGTCTTCTTCTCTTTATCCATAGTAGAGATTTTTTTTCTTTCTTTTTGGAATGACTTTATTTATAGTATAGAGAAATGCACATATCAGGAGCCATAAGAAAGCTGGCATTAAAACTAACAAAAAATCAAAGAACCACCCCACAGAATTCTCATTTCCTCACTTATAAAGGTCACAACTCA
This sequence comes from Liriodendron chinense, assembly GCA_003013855.2. Taxonomy (NCBI): domain Eukaryota; kingdom Viridiplantae; phylum Streptophyta; class Magnoliopsida; order Magnoliales; family Magnoliaceae; genus Liriodendron; species Liriodendron chinense. The sequence continues at coordinate 251,095 of PVNU02002217.1, forward strand.
TTAACTCACAAACATAACCTAAATGATCAATCAGTAATGATTTTAATTAAACAAAGGAGGGCATAGGGAACAAACCGTGTAAGAAATTCTGGATGACCTGCCGAACTTCGCAGCTTCTTCCTGTATCTGTGTCGCCAGCTCCCTTGTCGGTGACAGAACCAAAACTGTGGGGCCCGATTTCGAATTGTTGCGGCAGCGTTTGAGGTGAATAAAACCTGGGATGAGATATCCCAAGGTTTTCCCTGAGCCCGTCTTTGCAATGGCCACAATGTCACGACCCTGTAAGGCAATAGGCCACGACTGGGCCTGAATTGGAGTGGGAGCAGAAAATCCAGCATGGTGTACCTGGAAAGCAAACAACCGCGAGATCCCCATAAGGAGGACGGCTCAAATGTTCAATTTCTGTTTGTTATTCTTTTTTCTTTCTCGATTTAGCTGGAGGATTAGCAAACTCTAGAAGCAGAGAATCCCCCCACATGTTGATGGCTGCTTGCCGATGCAAGCTGGAGCAGGAGAAGGGGGCATCTTCTGTTCAGATCTAGTGGCAGACTGAACCATCACTGGCAGCAGCCCCGGCAACGAACTGGTGCTACGGAAAGCCTTTCTCAATGAATGGTCCATCATATAGGGCGCACTCCACCATACGCATGCCCCAAAAGAAAGCCAGAGCACAACAGCCCCGGCCACGAACTGGTGATACGGAAAGCCCTTCTCAACAAATGGTCCACCGTATAGGGCGCACTCCAACCATATCCAGGCCATTGGTAATGAGCCAGGCAAGAGGGAGAGATGGAAGGCCTCTACTTCTAAGCCTTTGATTCCCTTTGCCCAAAGGAAGGCGGGGCACAACCCTGGCCACGAACAGGGGATATGAAAGACCCCTCTCAATGAATGTCCACCGCATAGGGCGCCCTCCAACCATATGCATGGCCCCAACGGAAGGCAGGGCACAACAGCAGTACAGCGGAACTAATGATAGAGGAAGCAGCATCCCCCATGAGCAGACAGCTGCTTGCTGATGCAAGCTGGAGCGGAAGAAAGGAGCTTCTTCTGTTTGGGCTGGGCTGAATGGCAGAATGAACCATCATCGGCAGCAGCCCTCGCCACGAGCTGGTGAGTCAGAAAACCATTCTCATTATTGGTCCATCATATAGGGCACTCCAACTATATGCATGCCCCCAAAAGGAGGCGGCACAACATCAGCACAGTGTACGACATTAGCTCCTCCCCGGAGCAAATATCGCACCTGCCACAAGGAGAGACGGAAAAAAAAAATGGACATGAGTCAAAATTTCGGTGTTGGAGCTCTCCAGCAATCACAAAAAGCAAACACGGTGTTAGGTTGTAGAGTTGAGCAAGTTCACTTTAGATTCTAGAAACCAGAGTGCATGCAGATAGGAGTCAGAAGTGAAGACCGAAGCAAGACATACCTCTCTGAGGATCTCTGAAGGAAAACCAGAAGATTCGAACGTCATAAATGGTGCAGGCACATCATTTCCCTGAGCAACCACAGTTTTAAACAAACCCAACATTAGCACTTGGCAGTGATCGAATTAACCCCAAAGGCAAGTAACCGGAAAGAAAAGGCAATGCTTTAAAAGCAGCAAACAAGGAAGAAATCACAAGTTTTTAGTGGTAACAAGAAATTTCACTTTAGCAGGATTATACAATTATGTCATTGGTTTGTCAGCAACTCACAATACCATCAAATTCATAATTACTTTTTTTTTTTTTTGAAAGATATCGAAATTTCATTAAAGAAAACAGAAAACTACAAAAGACTGAACCGCTGAGATACCCATCCAACTAAGCACCAAGAAAAATAAAATTACAGCCCTTGAAATAATCAACATTGGTGGCCCACTCTATAACTAATAACCTCGCCCTCTGAGATGTAGCCCCCGCAGATTTACTCTCACCACAACAAATCCATCATTACTAACTGGATGCATTCCAAGATTTACACTGAAATCCCCCATAATGCCCCCAAGGTCAATTCAAATTTGATTACACCACATCAAGGCCTTTTCAAGTTAGGAAAACCTGTGTTGTATTCCCGAGCTTAATTGAATCATTCAAGCATCTGGTTGAATCTTTTCAGCATCTGATCAAGAATTTTGAGTAGCCAACTGATCACATACAGGCAATGGTGCTGCAACTTGAGATATGGTACCAAGCTTTTCACGAACATGCCACTTGAGTATGGCATCAGTACCCAATTAAATGTTAGGCGTTAAAAATGTAGATTGCCTTATCAAGAATCAGGCTGATCCACTCACTTAGTGGGCCAAACCTGCATGTTGGGTCAGACCATCCGTCATCCATTGATTCTGAAGGTGTGGCCCAATTGATTTTTGTCCCAGGTAATCTTCATGGTGGACCGACCATTTTCATGGTACCAATGGCCTACACAAGTGGTATGTTGGTCATAAAGAACAGTCACACAAGTTGTGGTACGATGCATGCATGCGATCGGGTCTCTTTTGAGAAATCAAGGTTTTGTGTACAATAGACTAAGCAATGTGACTACCAGATTGAGGTTTCTAAAGTTCTATCAAAACCGAACTACCAATTGAACTTGACCTGAATCTTGATCAAGCCATTAGACGAAACAAAACTCAACCGAGGTTTCAATCCATGCCTCAAACTAAAGAAAAGAAAACTGTCAAAGAAATTAATACACCTATTGTACCTGGAAACTTGTAATTGATCAGTGTATCATGTCAGGAACAATATGACACCAATGCTGGTACATGATACTCGTTGGGTGTTTCTAGGGTATGTTCCAACTGAATTCTATTGTACTGGATCCATTTCCTTTAAAAAAAATCCTAGAAATTTATCTAAACTCTAATCACAATATATAACTTTTCTCCCGAATGACACAATCATTTAAAAATATAAACAACATTGTCAAGAGTCGTTTGTGTCTTCAAAAGATGATTAAAAAAAATCATTAAAAAAAAATCCAAAAGGCACCCAAAAGCGAGAACAAAATAATTCCCAATGTAGAATGACCTCTCATCACTTCACAGAAAGGGTGGCCAACAGCAATAACCCCAAAAAAGAATAGAAAAAAAGGCCATGCAGGAATGTGCTTAAAAGGATCAGACTCGACCGAGTCTTGCACAGGACATGATCCATAACAATACCTTTGCAACCAAAACAACAAAAACAAAAATCGGTCCAATCTCCCTTGCAATAATTCCCCAGCCATTGTAAATGGAATCCATCAGGAATCCTCCTGATTCCCCGATATTCGAATTTTGGAAAGCCCAACAAATGATTACTTGTTATTATTAGATCCATCCATGATTATATGTTAACCACCCCCCAAATGACTTAGGAGAATATACGCATCAATACAGAAATAAATTATTCCCCATAGCAGATCAGACCTTAAGATTCATATTAGAGATGGGATTCAAGGGAAAGCCAGCCACAATACCAACCTCTGGATTGTGGCCAATGTAATGTGGGAAGAAGCCCCTCAAAAAATTTCAAAAAAAATGAAAAAGAAAGAATGAATTCAGTTTACATGATATCTGAACGTTCAACAATACTAGAGCGTAGAATTTTGCCAGAGAACAATATGAACAAAGTGGGAAAATAACAGATTGTAAACAGCCTTTGGGGGGGCTGTGCAGGTAGAACTTTACATAATATTTAGCCATTCCAACAATCCTAGCACATAGACTTTTACCAAAGTAGGCAACAACACAATCTCAACATAATAAAGTCTCGACAGTCTTGATCAGTGAAATAAAACAGCAGGTATCCTAAAAACCCATAAAAGCAGGCAATTGCTACAAAGATGAATCCGGCATAAGAAGCCATTAGATGCATACAGAAACACTTATTTCATGTTGACGGCGATATGACTCCACAGATGAACCACCTCCCATATCCGAGGAACCATGCCCTCTGGCTGAGGATCTCAATGTCTGTGCACCAGAAGCGTGATTATGCACACCAGCACTTCCATGCCCAGCACTGGCTGAACCATTTGGGACATTCTGTGAGTGTGAACTGCCCCTTGTACCCTAACATAGAAAAGAGATCAATTTCAGTGGCCTAAGAAAAAGATGAACTGTGACAAGAAATATCAATATCATTAATGACAGAGTTGAACATTGTAGAAGACACTAGGAAGACATCAAATCACCACACATTGCAGCTCTACATCATTATGAACCAATGACTTTCAATCAAAGGAAAATTCATTTTCAAATGCTTGAAAAGGTATCCACAATTTTAAAATTGAAGATCAACATGTTGAAAAGAATGAAACAGACCTTCCTATAACAGACATCACAGCAAATGTGATTTGCATCCATGAAGGATTCATGTGTTCCCAAAGATGAATCACAAAAGCAACAATGAAACAACACAAAGCTACAAAATCAAAATCCAACTCCAGAACAAGATGTGATTCAGCTAAGGGTCAATGATATTGCAGGTCTTTTCTGGCCATGCAAGTCAATGCTCATGGATGAATCATTAGAGGACCACTTAAGTAACATAAGCTATAAAATCAAATCCAGATCCAGAACCAAAAGATATACACAGCTAAGGGTACTCAAAACGGCTTTCCAAAAAAGAGCAATACATAGAATCATACCAAAATTAGCAAAATAGATAAATCATACACAACTGAATATAGAACTTACAATTTATCATTAACAATACAATTTTTGGGGCTTCGAGTAACATGGCCAACAATGAGTATGCCACGGAAATAAACGATCAAGAACAGAGCAATTACCTGATGGTTCCGCTCTCCAGGAATTGATGCAAGCTTTGGCCCACTCCTACTACCTCCATGATATCGACTATCATCTTCATTAGAATGATGCTGCTTATGTCCATGACTGGCAGAACCTGATGACTGCTGAATTTGCACTGAAGAACTTACAGATACCGAGGCAGACTTCGGAGGAGGCAATGGAGGGGGCCCCGGAAGTGGCGTGGAAGCGGGCCTCTCGTACTGGGTGACATTGGTCTCTGGATTCCAAAAATACAGATACCCAGTGCTTCCATCAACCAGACCTCTCCACGGCTTGGGAAGTGTTGAGTCCTCCGGCGCATAACGTGGACCACCAGAGGAACCAGGTTGGGCGGTAGCCATAGGTCAACAAACACTGTTTGACAGCAGCAGAAGAGAGCAAGGTTCAAAAGTGCAGAACAGAAAACAAGACTTCAAGCCACAGATTTGAGTTGACAATGACAAATGTCTAAGAGTAACCCTATGGGAACGTCTGTATTCACAAAGTTTGTTGCAGATAATTATGGATTTCCATATATGTAGACTCCAGAAGCCATGGTTAACATTTCTAGGTTTTTGCAAGGTATATGTTCCAGGATCTAGAAATATAGGAACATAGCTTTTGAAAGTCAGATTCGACTGCAAAACAATATTTCTTTTGAAGACTCACTGTTCGTAGGATTCTGTAAGCTTAAGAACTCTGGATCTATAAGTCGCAGAAATACTAGCTTTAAAAGATTGCAAGCTAAAAAAAGATCCCACCCGTGAAGGAGCCTCTACCTAGTACTCTTCCAAAATATCTGGGGTTTCTGCAGGCTGAAATACACTTGACCTATGAAATTCACGAGCCGTAGTTTTGGGAAGAATTGGAAGCTTGAAAACCCGAACAACAGAAGGATTCCACCGAAAAGCCTGATATCTCTAAAATCTAATTGACTATAGGGTTGTTTCTGCAGGCCGAAAAAGCTCGTGATTTAGGGATTTAAGAAACCCCATCTTCTGGAAGAATCAGAGCACGAAAACCCGAAATTCCTAGCCTTCCCACTTGAAAAACGAAATATCCCCAATGTCAAATCGATCCTAGGGCTTCCGAAGGCAGAAAAAGCCCTCATTTCAGGATCCCTAGCTTCCAGAAGAAGCAGAGCTCGAAACCCTCAACAATCGAAGAGATTTCAACCGGAGAACCTAATTTCCTAAGATCTAATCAATTCTGGCGTTTTTACATGCTGTAAAGCCCTCGATCTACAAACTTCAGGAACCCTAGATTTCAGAAGAACCGGAGCTCGAAAATCCTAAAAACTGAGGAGAATTCGCCCCGAAAACCTAATTTCCACAAGATCTGATCGATTCTAGGGCTTCTGCATGCCAAAAAGCTCTCAATCTACGAATTTAAGGAAACCCTAGCTGTTAATTTGAGAGAAAGAGAGAGAGGGAGGGAGTATGTACCTTTGTACGTTGGAAGCGAGATCGGCGGATGAAAAAGAGAAATGAACGGCGGGAATCTCGACACTTCTCTCTCTGTCCTCCGAGAGATGAGAGGCGTCGATGCAACGAAAGAGTCCCTCATACGTCTTCGAGGGGTTGCTTTTATAGTCGCAGAGCGTTGGTTCGAACCTAGGGTTAGATTGCCTAGAGGTCTGATGCCTCAGGAGGAGAATAGCATCCTGATGCAACTAGCTTTGGAAAGCTGCGTTCATCTCTACCGTTGATATTATGGGGGACACCACAGATTATGGATTGGCAAATCTCCAAATCAGAAGACGCTATCCCGTCTCTGAAATTAACTACCACAGTTATTGTAGGGCATCCGTGCAAACAGACAGCTCTGCCGTCCAGTCCGTACATCTTTGTGCCAGCTGGTGTCAGGACATGAGCCCAAAAAGAAAGGCAAAAGTGGAACGTAGGCCAAGAAGCCTCCGCAGTCAGAAGCTAGGTGGGGCCCACCGTGATGTTTATAAGAAGTCTAACTTATCCGGCTGCTTTGTTGGATCACGTTAGGAATGCTAAGCGCCTGTTTGGTTGTAAAATCTAGGTTCCAGCGTTAGAATCTAAAAGTACAGAAATTTATAACTGTTAAGTAGAAAACTGTACTCCAGATTCTGTTTGGTTGAAAACTATAGAATCCCAGTGTTGCTTGTCGATGGCCCAGCTTTAGGGCCCGTTTGGTTGCAAAATCGAGGTTCTAGATAAAAATAAGATTTCACTTTTGGAATCCAAAATTGCATAAACAATACAAGAAACCAAATTTGATATGGAACTTACTGTTTTGTTGAAAATTGTGTAATCTAGATTATATTCTAACCGTTGCTTGTGGCATGGCCCACTTGGGCTTCAAATCCGCTAGAGAACTTGACCCCTGGCGTATTGTAATCCCGCAAGATAGATGGCCGGGTTGGATGGCAAATTAACATTATAGTGGGCCCTAGAAGTTTTTTATGGTGGACATTCAATCAACACTATTTTCCTATGGTGTGGTCCACTTGAGATTTATATCTACCTCATCTTTTATCTAATGCCCTTAATCGAGCTTTCAAAACAGATGGACCGTGTGGATATAAAACACATATGTCATAGATGCGCAGCACATATGGAGGTGGGTAACGCTAACTTCTGCTTATTTTCCCTTCAAATGGGGTGGGGAACCGTTTCCACTAATCACTGTTCCAGCCAAATTAAGCTTCCATGTAGAATTCTGTTTGGCTTGAACGTATCACCAAACACACCATTTAAAATCGGATGCTACTGGAATCCGGATTTAAAGTTGGAAACGAGTTTCCAATAGCCAACCAAACGGGCCCCTAGATTCACATGAGAACTTGACCCCACAAGACAGATGACCGGGTTGGACGGCAAATAAACATTATAGTTGGACTAAAAAGTTTTTAATGGTGGGCATTCAATCAACACTGTTTTCTTGTGGCTAGGTCTACTTGTGATTTAGATCTGCTGTATTTTTTGTCTAATGCTCTCAACTGAGCTCTCAGAACGAAATGGAATATAAGCATCCCAGTGAGCAATGGTTTCAATGGTGGGGCACCCACACCTACCATTCCAATGGTGTGGCGGGCTCGACCCTTGGCCCACCTTATTTTTGGGCTAAGGTGAGCTGTCGCAAGCAATGGATGGAGTGAATGTCAGACACAAATCACTGTCGGTGCATCACAATCAGCGCCTAAATAGTCCACATCAGGGTTCCACACCATGAGTCACCCCATCTTGAGCCAGTCAAGACAATTCAGCCCTGACTCAGGTGAGTCGAGACTTAATAAGGGCCTGGTCTTTCAACCATACCCATGACCCATAATCCACAATGTCTTTATATGCAATTAAACCCTTTCTTAAGGTGATTCCTTTCAAGATGAAGGGAAAAGGCAAATATTAGCCAAATCCAAAACTTGTCTGGGCCATAAAAAAACACTAGCCATGACCGTTTCCAATAATAGTCCTCGTGTGTAGGGCTGTCAACGGGCCGTGCCTGAGGTAGGTCTCAACCCGGATTTTGAACTGTTTCGGGCTGGGCCGGTGGGCCGCTCTATTCAAAATTCTGAATTCTCAGGCCCGCACCTGGCCCATTGACACCTAATGGTGTATCACTAACTTCTTGGTCCACCATGATGATTTAAGGCCACAATAGTCAATGGCCCATGATGAAATATGTTGGACCTTACATATTCATTCAAGACTTTTGTGTTAAGAAAACAATCTTTTGGGCTCTTTGTGACATCATGTGAGAAACAAACAAGTGTCTTAAGGCCCATCGGGGATCTTGAATTTGGAATGCATTGGATTCCAAATCATTCCTTATCTCTGTTTGGTAGCTTGTAATAAGAATGCACTAGAATTAAAAATAATTATGCATCAAAATTTTGTAGTATATTTATATTAAGGGACAGCAAGAGCTTTTATTTGGAGTAGATATTTTTTTATTAATTTTGGGACAAATTTATCCTTAAATATTTTAAATAATTCCTATATTGCCTTCTTCTTTTCTTTACCACCTCTCTCTAAGGTGGACCCAAATGATGAACTACCCTTGTTGAAAGTAGGGCCCCACATGACGAATGGTATATCAAGGTGGACCCACATAATGCACAGTCACATTAAAGGTGGGCCTCACAAGATAGATGACTCATATCAAAATGTGGCCCCACGTGATCCACATCAAGTGAGCCCCACCTGATGGGTGGTCCACATCAAAGGTGGGAACCACATGATGGAAGGTTGACATCAAAGGTAGACTAACATGATGAAAGACCCATATTAAAGGTTGGGGCCTGCATGATAAATGGTCCGCATCAACATGGGCCCACATAATGCAGGGCTCTCTCTCTCTCTCTCTCTCTCTCTCTCTCTCTCTCACACACACACACACACATAAAGTGGGTCCCACATGATGGACGCACCACATCAAAATGTGGCCCTGCATAGACCATTCACATCAACTGGGCCCCACATGATCAACAATACACAACAAAGGTGGGGACCCACATGATGGATGGTGGACATCAAAGGTCGGGCCTCATGATTAACAACCCATATTAAAGGTGGGGCCTCATGATGAACAACCCATATCAAGGTGGGCTCACATAACGTAGAGTTCACATTAAAGTTGGGCCCAACGTGATGGATGGCCCACATCAAGTGGGCCCCACCTGATGGATGAACGACATCAAAGGCTGGGCCCATATGATGGATACTGGACATTGAAGGTGGGCCCACATGATGGACAATTAACATCAAAGGTGGGCCCACATGATGAGCGACCCATATCAAAGGTGGGACCCCACATAATGAATGGTCCACATTAAGGTGGGCCCACATAATGGATGATCCACATCAAAGTGTGGCCCCTCTTGATGGATAGTTGACATCAAGTTGGCCCCCACCTAATATATGATCCACATCCAAGGTCTCGAATAATAAACGGCCCATATCCAAAGTGGCCCAACATGATAGATGATCCACATTGAATGTATGCCCTACACAATGGATGGTGGGCATCAATAGTTGGGCCCACATGATGGACAACCAACTTCAAAGGTGAGGGCCACACGATGGATACATCAAATGTGGACTACATGTGATGGGTAGTGGATATTAAAGGGCCCTGCATAAAGGCAAATAGCACTGGTGGGGCCCCTATGATGGATAACCTACATCAAGGTGGTTCCCACATAACGGACAGTCCACCGTCCACGTCAAAGGTGAGCCCCTAATGATAAATGGTCCACATCCAAGATGGGCCTCGCATGATAGACAGCCCACTTTGAAGGTTCCGCTCACACAATGGATGGTCCACATCAAAGGTGTGCTCCATATGATAGACGATCCACATCCAATGTCCGACATGATGGTCGGGCCAAATGTCTTAAAATATGAAGATTATAGCACTATTTTTTTGCCATTTGGGGCACGGTCCATCTATGGTGAAATTCACCAAAACATGTTTGTATTCTTCGTCTAATTGAGTTGTTATAATTTTTAAAAATGACATTAACTACTCCTAAATAAAGCCATTATTTGAACGTTTTACCAAACATGCTTATTTCAAATAAGAGCTTTTTCTAAATAATTTTTACTCAACAAGCTTATTTAAAACAAGAGGTAAAACAAAAGGAGCTCATTAAAGTAGCTCTTATTTGAAAATCTATTATTGGATTAGAGTAGAGATGTCAAACCAATCCGAAGTCATCTTTAATATACCTAATTGGTAGGGATGTACATCGAGCCGAGTCGAATCGAGGTGGGCCAAGCTTGGCTTGACTCGTCTATGCTCTCCTCGAGCTCGAGCTCACCCTCGAGCTTATCATTGGAGCTTGCCTTGTTTGCTAAACCTTTCGAGGCGAGCTTACCTCGAGTCGAGTTGAGTCGAGCTTATTCCCACCTCAATTTATCATATTTTTTGCTACAAAATACAAATTAAAAGTCAGCAACATTAAGTTCAAGAAGTCACACATATATTAGGGGAGAATAGTACTTCTACAGGTGGGACCCCACCATTTAAATGACCTAGCTCTAGTTGGTTTTTTCTTTGGTCAGGTCACACACGCATTGAATGCAAACCACTAGTAATATTTTCTGAACCATAGATTAACGCAGTACATGCATAGCTCACCACATGAATGGACTGCCCTGATTATTGTGTGGACCATCTTCATGATGAGGCCTAGCTTATTCATGGATCAGATGCACCACATCCCTCGTAAAATTTCAATCAATAGCTACATATGGTATTTGGTCTTATCATAGCCCTTGTTTTGTAGATGTCTATGGTGTATGGTCTCACCATAGCACCTGTTTTATGTAGCGTGTAAAACACACAACCATTGTGTGCTCACCATGTTTTGTACTTGAAATTACTCAATCCATCAAATATGCTCAATAAGGAATGTTCTTACCTGAACAAAATAGTAGGATTAAGAAACCCCCCCAACGTGTGAGGATTTTATATGTCCTAAGCTTGGACCCCAATGTGTGTGTGGGGGAAGGGGGAGAAAGAACCAAGAATTAAGAAGATTATGGTTTTTTTTTTTTTTTTTTTTACAAATATCTATATGAAACGAGTCGAGTCGAGGTCAAGCCGAGTCGAGCTTAAATCAAGTCGAATTTTAAGTCGAGTCGAGGTCAAGCCGAGTCGAGCTTAAATCGAGTCGAATTTTAAGTCGAGTCAAGTAACCCAATGGTCGAACTTGACTCAATTTCTAACTTGAGCTCCTAAATGAAGTTTGGCTTGACTTGTTCTACTGAGTCGATGTGAGCTTTTTTTAGTCGAGTCGATCGAGTTTCTCCAGCTAACTTGGCTCATGACCAACCCTACTAATTGGTATGTTACTTCATAGAATGATTGTAATAAGCCCACTGAAATGTATACTTAAGCAAAAATGACGGAAGTCTAAGGCTTAGGCGGACGACAAGTATAGGATTATAAATGAGTGACTTGCCAACATATTTAAACCATCAATTTACATGACCAATGTTTGGACGATTGGAATCATTCCATTGATGTAATTTTAGTGATGTAACCAATAATTTGATTTCTTTGGAGGATCATAAATGTGCAACATGTACGATGGATAATTACCTCGCAACACCTTTATTACACGTGAGACTCTCGTACCTTTAAAAATGTTATAAAAAAAAAGGGGGGGGGGGATTTCATTCTAAATCACAATTCAGGGAGAGATTTCAAAACACACAAAGCGCCTTTTTGGTTGCAAAATCCAAATTCTTAAGAAAATCCAAATTCTTAAGAAAATCCACGGTTGGAATCCAAAATTGCATAAACTACGGTGGAAACCCAAGTTCCATCTATTTAGTTGAAAACGGTATAATCCATATTATGTTCCAACCATTGCTAGTGGCATGGGCCACTTGGGCTTTGGATTCGCCTGAGAACTTGACCCTTGGCCTATAGTAGCCCCGCAAGATAGATGGTTAGGTTGGATGGCAAATAAACATTATAGTGGGCCTTAGGAAGTTTTTAATGGTGGACGTTCAATCAACATTGTTTTCCTATGGTGTGGTCCACTTGAAATTTAGATCCACCTCGCTTTTTGTCTAATACCCTTAATTAAGCTCTCAAAAGCAGATGGACAGTGTGGATATAAAACACATACATCATAGATGTACAACCCATAAATGGAGGTGGGTAATGCTCACTTCCACCCGCTTTTACCTTCTGTAGAAACGGTATGCCACACTGTTTCTAATAATCCCAATTACAACCCATCCATTTAGGTTTCCAGACGAAATCTTGTTTGGTTGGAATTTGCCACCAAACACACCAGTTAAAATTGGATTTTAAGTTAGAAATGAGTTTCCAGATACCAACCAAACGCGCTCTAAAACATGTATTTCAAATACTTCCCGGGCTTGTTTGGATTTGGCAATGGTAAGAATTTTTCTTAAGACACCAATTTTTATTGATTGTGTACGCATTTTATGAGAATTAGTGGAAAACATCATTCCACCTACTCTCCAACAAAGGCATTTTCCTATTGTTCAAAGGAAAATGAATTTCTCAAGCGTTAAACACTTGTGCCACCACTCATAGCCAATCGCCTCACATGTCAGACATGAGTACATTCCACTATCCATCTTCTATTGTGTCACACACATCCCACCATTCACATGTGCCACCATCCAGCTTCATTGGTTCCTACATATACAATGCACCTCAAATGTCCAGCGTACTTTCCTTCCTTTTCCACCTTCTGTTGTGGCACAAATGTGCCTTTATATCACATATGCTACCATCCATCTTCACTTAGACCCCACATGTGTCACATGCGCATACTTTCTATTGTCCATCTTCTGCTGTAACACGCACCACCCTCCATGGTTTGCATGCATACCCACATGTGCCATTGTCCATCTTCGATCGCTCTGTATCCAATGTGACAACATGCCACATGTTCTAATATGCCAATTTACACACATGCTACCATCTGCCTTCAAGTACCCACATGTGTCAAATATACTAATGCGCACCGCTTGCATCGCATGTGCCACCTATACATGATCTGAGTACAAAATCTGGATGGTACACTAGATGACACACCTCAAGCTAACTTTTTGGTTTGATCCAAAAATCCAATGACCCATAGCAACCCCCCCCCCCCCCCCCCCCCCCCCCCAATTTGCCTCATACTTTGCTATGGTCCACCAGATTTTTGGATCAAGCCAAAAAGTCAGCAGTGTTATGAGGTGACTCATCTTGAGGACCATTCAGATTTCGTGCCTACATCACATTTGAAAAGTTGTAGGAGAAAAATGGCTAGTTATGAAAAGATAGAAGTCCAATTCGAATAGAATGTACACGCATGGCCCACTTTATAGTTGTACTACCCTGAATTTTTTGGCACATGGCATTTTCAAAAATTAAGGGCCTGGCACGCGTTGGTCATGGTGCGGGCATTCATCAACAAGGTTTTAGCATGTACATGCAACCTGGGCCGTTGATCACTTTACAGGGGGCCCACTACACGTGCTTGTTGCCCCAGGATAAGATTGGAAGGGTCATTTTGCAGGCGGCATGTAAAAATGGACGGCTTAATATGGGCCACTATTTACACTTCACACCTTTTTCTGGTACATGCAGGCCGGTCCGGGCCAGGGTCTTGGTCCAAGCCCAACCATAGTCCCTGGGCCAGGGCCCACCCTGAAATGTGAAGATTTGAAATAATCCAATCTAAGAATCTTTTTTCCATTACCCTCCATCCATCTAAGACGAGTTCCATCATATACTTGGTTGGACATGGCCTGGATCCAACAGTGTCTTTAAGCTTCACGCTAGTTTGGCAGCTCATATTTGAAATGCAGTGGATCCAAATCGCAATTAGGGCTTGTCTGGGATCTTGCATTTGGAATGCATTGGAATCTAAATCACAATTAGACTGGAATCAAGATGATTTCAAATTTGGCAGCTTGTTATTGGAATGCACTAGAATCCAAACTTGTGTTTCGATGCCGGTAAATTGGAATACATTGAAATTCTGTAATATATTTATAAGAACCTAAATTTCATTACTGAATCAACTTTAATATCATAAATTAGCAAACACGTGATATCCGTAGGATGATTGTGATAAGCCCATCGAAATATATACTTGGGCCAAAAATAACGAAATTCCATGCCTTAAGTGGGCCACAAGCATAAGGAACACAAATGGGCGACTCGCCAACATTTTTTAACTATCAATTTACATGACCAATGCTTGGATAGTTTAGATCCTTCTATTGATGTGATTATAGTGATGTAGCTAATGAATAGATTGTTTTAGAGCATCCTCCACGTGCAACACTCCTGCCTCTAAGAAGGGAGCCAAAAAAGATATTTCACTCTAACTACACTGGGATCACATTTAAAAAATGTGAAATTTCAAAACACACCAAAGCTGTGTATTTCAATCACTACTGATTCCATTTACCTCCAAATCAATGCTGCCAAACAACTTTTGGAAGCTGTATGCACTCAAATACACCAAAATCAGTGTTGCCAAATGACCCCTTACACTAAAATCGAAGTGATATGGAATCCTCAATTATGTTTGGCAACCTGCAATTGGAATCCTACAGAATCCAAAAATTGTGTTTGGAAGCCTAACATTGTATCAACTAGACGTTGGTGATGATGGTGGTGCGTTGACTCCAAGTGACGTGACGGTTGACAGGGTGCCCCCAGGCCTTATTAAGGAGAGACTAATCCTTGCAGATGCACGACCTACATTGACGTTGTCGGAATCAATGACGCGTTTGACACTCTTTAACAAGGCGGAGAGGAGTTGCAACGGTCAATATTGGTAGCCCGAGATCCTTTTTTTTTTTTTTTTTCCACTATCAAGGTCGGGATTGGGCCATCATTGATTGTGATCAACCAATGTAATAGACTATTAGATAACACTTGATTGTAAGCAACCTATGTAACACCTATGGGAGTTTTCTGCCCTCCTTGTCGGTCCCTAACATGGATAGAGTAGGGTTGCGTCAGGTTAATAGCTCGTGTCAAACTTATGCTGAAACTTCTAACATGAATCCGAACAATATAACAATCCAAATTCATGCTAGGCAATCCTTGTAAGCAATGCATTGCATCAGAACCTGGTTGCAGTGAGACATGAGCAAGAGTTGGCTAGAAAGCCCCTCGGAAGCAACGCCCTTCAACAACACACAATTGTTGCAAGAAGTAGGAAAGGGTCTCGTGCCATTTTAGACACATGCAAGTAAAAAACTACACCACGAGAATAGGATTCATCTTGCCACATGAAATATATGAACATTGACATGTAAGTGTGAAGTTAGTAGGTATGATGAAATGAAGAAGAATTAACATAGCCTAGGTTTAGGAAACCAAGTGGAAAGGGCCAAAACTAGACAAATTGATGGATATAAACTTTGGTATATAGGAAAGGACAATAGTAGAAATGGGACAAAGATAGTGATAAATAAAGATTTAAAAGATATAGTACTAGATGAATATTTGAAGGATAAAGTTGTAAATGTTAGGAGAGAGTGATAGAAATTTATCGATAAAACTTGTGTTGGGAAAGGAGACAATCAATGGTATGCTGCGGGTAGGGTTGGAGAGATGATATTTGTAAGAGGAGGCTTCAATGCTCATGTAAGAAGATAAAGTAGAGGATGTGAGAGGATATACGAAAAATATAGTTTTGAGAGAAGAAATGAAATGGGAGAAGCTATCCTTGACTTCGCTACAGCATACAATCTAGCTCTAGCAAACGCATACTTTAAGAAAAGAGATGAACATTTAATAACTTTCAAAAGTGTATCATATACAAGCTGAATAGATTTCTTCTTACATAAGATGACATAATAATCAATGCATAAAGATTGAAAGCTGATACCTAGAGAGAGTTTGACAGCACAACATGAATTAATGGTTATGGATGCTTACGTTGAGAGAGGGGAGAAATGGAGTTGAATTAATAACTGACAAAAATCTAGGTAATGAAATTTAAAAGGAGAGACCAATATTATTCAATAATAATTTGATGGAAATAAATTGATGGAAGAAGGAAAATTTAAAAGGAGAGACCAATATTATTCAAAAATAATTTGATGGAAGAAGGAAAATAGAATGTCAAGGAAGAAGTAGACGTCATGCAGGATTAGATGATTGAGTACATTAGGAAGGTGGCAAAATATGTTTTAGGAGTATCTAAAAGGAAAAGCCAATCCTATAAGGAAACTTAGCGGTGGAATAATAATGTACAAAAAAAGCTATTAGCAAGAAACGTGCATATTTCAAAGCCTGATAAGGACTAAAAACAATGAAAACGTGCATATTTCAAAGCTATTAACAAGAAACGTGCATATTTCAAATGCCAAAAAGAAAGCTAAGAAAGTAGTGAGGCTAAACTTCAGGATTATAATGATCTTTATAATAGATTGGGCACAAGAAAATGTGAGAAAGATGTCTTCAAACTTGCAAAGATGAAAGAGAAAAATGTTAGAAATCTAGATCATGTTAGATGCATATAACCAATGACTTGAAGGTACGAGTCAAGGACAATGAGATCAGTGAAAGGTGGAGAGAAGCTATTTTCGGAACTTGTTAACTGACAATTACAACGAGAGCACAGAGATAGAACGAACCATGAACTCAAATAACATTATAGTTCATAAATACTTTCGTAGATTAGGATATCTTTAAGTGAAAGAAGCTTTGAGAAAGATAAAAATAGGAAACTCCTTTGGACCACATGGTATACCAATAGAGGTTTGGAAGTGTAGGAAGATACTGAGTTATTTCAGTTTGCAAAGTTGTACAACAAGATTGTAAAGTAGAAGAAAATGCCAAAAGAATGAAGGATAAGAATAAAGGAGACATACAAAACTGCACTAACTATCGTGGGATTAAACTTATGAGCAATGTTATCAAAATCGTATGATTTACGTTATGAATCGTACAATTCATATCGGTATCATATGGGTGTACGATTTGAATCATACACTCAAATCGCAAATCCCAAATAATCATACGAATCGTATCGAATCATATGAGTCATAAGATAATCGTAGATTACATAAATAGGCCCAAAAATAACTTAAAAATCTTTTTCTTTTTTTTAATTTATTCATTTTTTCTTATTTCTTTGTACCCTTTTGCTCATCAAACATGAAAAAGGCCTCCCGTATTAAATATCCTCAATTTTTTTTCTTTTTCTTTTGAGAGTGAGAGAGAGAGAGGGGGAGGGGGGGGGGGAGCAAGAGGAGATTTAGGGATTTTGATATTAAAAAACCCAAAACAAAGAAATCAAGATACTATTCACAATGGAATCAAATGCCATTTTTTCCAACATGATTCTAAGGTACAAAAGAACAAACTTATTAAAGGACTCTTGTGTGTTTTTTAAGGCAAATTTTTTCGAAAGACAACAAAAGAAAACAAAGGAAAAAGACACGAATCCATTAATATCATGATATGTATATACCATATACATTTTCTCAATTGATAGTATCATGATATGTATTACTTTTTTGGTACATGTTGATGTGAAATGGATGTTAGTTTTTAATCTTTTCTAATTTACTTATATTTTTTCTTTTGTTTTTTATATGTATATTTTTAAAATCAGAAAAAAAATCTTATGATTCAACCCCTTCTACGATTTGCGATACGAAAACGATTTTGACAACATTGCTTATAAGGCATACTATGAAACTTTAGGAAAGGGTAATTGAGCAAAGACTTGAGGCATGATACAACTATATCAAAAAACCAATTTAGTTTAATACCAGGAAGGTCTACCACTGAAGCTCCTTTCCTATTTAGACATTTGATGGATAAATATAAGAAGAAGAGGAACGATCTCCTCACGGTCTTTATTAACTCCAAAAGAAAAAGAGAGAGAGAGAGAGAGAGAGAGAGAGAGAGAGAGAGAGAGAGAGCTTACAATAAAGTCCCTAGAAAGTTAATCTAGTAGGTGTTGGGAGAGAAGAGTTTCGAGAGAACAGATTAACAAGATTAAGGATATCTATGAAGAAGTAGTAACAAATGTCAAGACCATTAGTGGTGTCATTTGTTCCCAATTACTGTAGGCTTGCACCAAGGGATGGCACAAAGCTCATACCTTTTCACGTGGTTATGGATGAGTTAACAAGGCATTTACAAGAAAATATCCCATGGTGTACAACATTTCTAGATAACATAGTTTTGTTTGGCAAGACAAGGGAGGGTGTAAAAGCAAAGGTAAATTTATGAATAAGTGCTTTAAAATCCTTAATGAACAAAATATTGCAAAATCAAAAGTAGCTCTAGTCGATGGTCATAATAAAGTGAAGTATGTTGAAATTTATTGTGAATATTACAGAATCAAAACTAAATGTCCCCCGTTTGTAATTGACATAGTTTTGATTGACAAGACAAGGAAGGGTGCAAATGCAAAGCCAAATTTATGAAAAGGTGCTTTAAAATCTAAAGGATTTTTTAAAAATTATTTAGGCTAAAACAAAACATATGGAGTGCAATTATAGTAACAATAGTAGCGGGAATGAGATGTTAGTAAAGAAGTTTTCAAAAATAACCACTTCTGATATCTTGGTAGATGATTCATGAGAGTGGAGAGATTGAGAAGGATATTGCCCATAGAATTCAAGTGGGGTGGAAGAAATGGAGATGTGCCTCTGGAATTTTAAGTGATTGTCGTTTACAGTAAAACTGAAAGGGAAATTTTATAGGATCGCTATAAGACAAGCCACGCTTTATAAGACAAAATGGTGGGCAGTTAAGGAATAAAGAGTCCATAGAATGAGTGTAGCTGAAATAAGGTTGTTGAAATGGATGAGTAGCAAGACAAGCAAGGATAGAATTATAAATTAATGTATTCAAGGGAATTTAGGAGTGGCACTAATAAGCAACAAGATGAGAG
Organism: Liriodendron chinense; assembly: GCA_003013855.2. NCBI lineage: Eukaryota > Viridiplantae > Streptophyta > Magnoliopsida > Magnoliales > Magnoliaceae > Liriodendron > Liriodendron chinense. The sequence goes on from PVNU02002217.1 coordinate 270,250, forward strand.
AAACGAGACTTGAATGGTTTTACGCAACAAAGACCAAGAACTGACTGGTTTGAAGGAGTTGGTTCATACAAGTTGAAGGCTCTAAAAGGGCAAGGGAAGGCCCACTTGATGATGATGACGACGACGACTTTTCCCACTTGAATATTCCTTGATCTACCCATTGTCCATATTCCCCATTGATCAAGCAAAAAACGCATGCACAAAGAAATAGACACGGAGCAAAACTGATGGTCTGCATTCAAGATGGCATGGGTTGCATAATTGAGGATTGGAATGGCAGATTAAATATGAAGTCGGGTCAGGCCAGGTCGAGCTAAAATGATTTGATCCCATGTGCAGTTCAAAGCTGGGTGGGGTACATCTGGCCCAGTCCATTTCCACCCTCATGTGAAAGTGAATCTGAAAAGGCTGGATGTTGATTTCTCGTTTCAAGAGCTTAAAATGTTGATGAGAGAAATGCTAATGTGCAGGTCATCAGCACCAAAGGTCTGTGCAGTCGCCTCCTAAAGGCATGCATGGCAAACATTTCTGGTGATCATGACTATCGCTGTGGTGGGTCATAATGTGGACAGGCTGCATGGACCAATAATGGCTAACGGTGCATCTCTAACCATCCATTGTTGCAAGTTTTTGTTCGTGGAATGTTGACAATTCATCTACCAATTCCTTTTGCAAGCCACTGATTGATGTGGCATACACATGTGATGGCCCACCATAACAACAGTTATGATCTATAGACACATTTGCCAAGTGTACCATGAAGATGAGAATGACTAAAACTTTCATGCAGTGAACAGCACATTCACAATCCTCCCCTGCTTTCTAGAATGGGAGTTTTTAATACTTTGGCAGACTGATGGTCGATAGTCAGGCACTAAAATTTTTCCTTGTGGCAGACTCATATCAAACCATGCAAGTTGTGGGACCCACCGTAGATGGATCATCATCCCAACATCAGACCGTTTGAACAATTTCAACCTCTGATTAGCAGACATGTTTCGTGGATTTGGACCGTCCTAAATGTCCACCAACTTGCCAGTTAAAGTAATCAGAAACAGTGTAATGTTTGGTTTATGATTCAAACAATTGGGGCCCATGACATGAACAGTTGACTTTTTGTTACTTGTATGCCACATGTACAATCTCTGAGTGCTGAGTATCAACCATCACACTGCCAGAGTATCAAGGTTTTTCTCTTCCTAGAATCAGCAAATCATGTTAAGACATGAACATCATTGATAAAAAGATACTCATTTTGCTGTGAACAATCGTCCAGAGGATTTTATATAGGGATCAAGCTCCAGAGGTTAGGATATCCAAACCATTCATCTGGCAGGCCCCATAAAGGAAGATGGGCCAGACACGAATCATAACACCACCCAGGTAATCCTAGCCATTGAACCAAAGAAGTTTTCAGGGGAACATGGTTCACATTCAAAGGACAAAAATCCTGGAGCAATTAGGATCGTCGACGGTTACGATGGGTGTGGCCCACCAATGGTGAAGCCTGCCAGATGAGCGGAGCACCCTTCCAGTACTTGTATACAGATTTTGATTGAATGCAGTGGCCACTTTCCAAAAGAGAAACTTTGATACTCTGGCAAGTGTGACAGATGATGCACAAGAACTGAGAAATTGTGCGCATGGAATACAAGTAAATCAATTGGTGGACATTTATTGGACAGTCTAAAGGGCAAAAATCCCAGAGTCCCATCTCAAGTGTACATGAAACAGAGATTAGGATTGTTCAACCAACTAATCTGATTTTTGGATTGTGTCTTTGTCACGGTAGATCCCAAAATTTCAGTCACTCAGTTTGGGTTAATGTCTGCCACATTTGTAATTTCTCAGTGCCAGGATATCGACTATGATACTGAGTATCAAACAACTCCCCTGTTCAAAATGGCTAAGATCTAATGGCCATCACTCAATGATTTGAGTGGATGGCTACCATTTATGTGGGAGAGGAAGAGAACCATCATCGATTGAGATTCAGTTACAAAAAATGGCTCACCAGTTTCATCATTTCCCCATGATGAATTTCACGCAATCCAGGATCCGGAAATAGTCATAGAACAAGGCAGAATGCTTACCTTCGAGACCATCCCGGCTCACGCGATTGCTACCCGTCAGATTATTGCATGGGCTCCCGCCGATGATGAGATCAAACCCTCCATACCTGTTGATCAACTGCTCTAGCCGATCACTGTTCAACTGCTGCACATCCTCAATATCAATCAACGTCCCCGTCTGACCCGTTTGTTCCCACCAACTCCGCACAATGTTCCTGTTAATCTCAGAGATCTCGACCGAAACGACGGTCTTCAATGTGATTCCAAGCCGATGTAGTGCCACTTCCGCACCCCCGATGCCGGAGAACAGCGACAACATCGTGATCCCGTTGGGGAATATGTCTTTAAGGACGGAGAGGTGGTAAGCGACTGTGTCCACCTGAAAAGAATTGCCCAATGATTTATACCGCTCTGTCCGGCTGATCCCACCCCCTCTTGTGTGGTTCCTAGGGAACCCCAGCAGCATCTCAATCTCATCTGGCTCAAGCGGGGCGACCTTGTGGACGCCAACCCAGACCAGATTCCACTTCCGGCATTCATCAAGGACATACTTCTTGACCTCACGAGACGGGTTGTCACCTGAGTTGGCAAGGGCACTGCGGATCCGCTCCGTCAGCCTGGAGCTCGCTGTGCACGTCTGAAGGCAGTTGAGCTGAGTCCGATGGTCCCATGCTGGCCACCACTTCCTCGTCATTGGCAGGGCTTCAGATATCGTTTTGGGGGGAGTTGGCTGAAGCAAGAATCTGTTGTGAATTGGAAGGTTATGGATGTAGCCCCGTTTTCTTGCAGTGGCACAGAAGTACTTGGAGTCCACGAATTCCGGCTCGATGTCATAAAGGAACCGGGATATTGTTTCCCAAACACCTTTTGGAGCGAGCGCCACATTTTCATAGTAAAAATATGGCGGGCCTATGGCAGCCTCTGGGAGCTTCCGATGGGTTGTAATCATCAGCTCACCAGGCACACCAAAGCCGATCATGGGATTCGGAAGGCAAATAGGCCCGCCACCTTCATCTACCAAATTGTTCTTTTGGTATAGCTTTTGCTTGGTTTTGAAATTAGGTGTGCGTTTCCATCCTCCCTTTTCTTCGGGCCACTTCTGCCGTTTCTTATGTCTGGGGGAATCATTGTGCAGACAGCTGCGCCAGTCCTGTGAAATATGTATAGGAAAAAAAGGGAGCCTTTATTCTAAAATGAGTTTAATGTATTTTTAGAATGAAAAAGAAATTCCTGGGCACACTTCTTTTTACTTAGAAGTAGAGTTATGCTTAACAAGAAACACAATAAATGCACGATAGAGTGGGATTTCTAACCATACCCACCCAGCATGGGACACGGATTCCCTGCATGGGGTTGCAGGGGATTCCTGCAACCCTGGCATGGCCCATTGAAAAAGTGCTACATGCACCTGTCAAATGAGGGGGCCGCAGTGAAAAGCAAAGGATTTCCCTGAGTGAAATTATGTTTTTACACTTTTAATTACAGGGCTTGCATCTGACAGGTGCGCACAGCACTTCTTTATTGGGCCACATCAGGTGTTGCAATTCTCTGCAACCCTCAGGTGCAAGCAACCCCAAAGTGCAAGACCAAGTCATCCATCACATGGGCCCCACAGTGTATGTGCCACGGTCCATAAATCAGGCAACTCTGGTCATTGGTCAGATTGTGCATTTATGAGAAAAAATAAACAGATAAAAATATCACCAAAGGTCCTGATTTGGTCAGGTATTCGGGCCATGGCACAAATACAATGGGGACCACTCGATGACTCGTCTAGGTCGCACAGCAACGGCCACATTGGCATGTACGGGGAGAATAAGATTTGAAGTTCTGCTGTATGGAGCAGCCATAGCTGGGATCTTGATACATGTTCTAAGAGATAATGAAAAAGGCTAGAAGAGCACCTCATCTCCATTCGAAGTTGAAAGAGGGGGTCTTTTGCCCAGATTGACATCAGATGCCTTTGCTGTTTGAGAAGCATATATTGAATCCGTCAGCACTGCGAGCGAAGCATCTGGGCCTGCAAAAGTTTCAACACTGCATTAGAATAAGAGCAGCAGTCTAAAAGTGCCTATGGCCATTATTCACAAGATAATGAAGAATGTCTAGTTATAAACATTATCTGATCCAATAGAATGCTAAGATTGTACGCCTATCCATGTGACAAGTGGCCCGCATGTGATATCTGAACCACTCTATAGGTGGGCTCCCTAATGGATAGGCCACAGCTCACTTGAGTTTCAAAGGGAAAAAAATAAAAATAAAATGGGGAAATTGTTAAGAAGACCAACCGATGGTTCACATCTGACGGACAAAAGTTATCCATTTGTGCAATTAGGATTGCCAAACCAGTCTGATGTGGTTATATCGACAACCAAAGTGAGACCCACCTGATGAGCAATCTGGATTTTATAGGCGCGACAATGTGTTCCTGTGGAACAGCCTGATTTTTGGGTCAGGGTACATTGATAGCGTTCCCCAGTCCCCACATGATAAACAGCGTATATCTCTAGTACGCTAAATCTGTGCAGCTGCTGTGAAGCACTTATCCATCTCACTGACACAAGTCCCATTAGAGCCATCTCATACAAAGTCTCAAAACACTCCACCTGGCTATTGAAACTGTGATCTCACCCAGCACGCAAATAAAACTAATAAAAGGAAGATCTAAAGATCCTAATGAAATTTCTCCATCTCTTTTAGCAACCCTAAAAGGATTCCCGTCTATTTGTCACTTAATCATGTCAATCGAGTCATCTTCCAGGATCAACGAGCCAGAAAGAAAATAGCAAAAATTCCAAGAACCTCCAACACTACACAAACTTCCACAACAATAGGAACTGCAATGGAGATAGAGCTTGCATAACCAAATTGAATCCCATCCCTACTGTTGGTGTAATCAAACCATATGAGTGTACTGTAGAAAATAGTTAATGCAAGAGAGACAAACTTTAATTGGTTATGAATGGCCGAATGGATATCTAGAACTAACATGCCCGCAAAAAGGAAAAAGGATTATAGAGTGGAATGCGCAGATTCGGATTCGTGTAGCCGACCCCGATTAGTTGGGATAAGGCTTACATGATGATGATTGTGACCAAAAGGACAACAGAAAGGAAATAGGAAAGATATGTTAATGATTTTTTATTTTTTTGAAAGATATGTTAATGATTTAAAGGCTCAAACTAGAAAGCTGCAACACTTTATCAATTAACGCATTTTCCAGCCAAAGCAATTCAGGATGGAGAAAATGAAAATATAAGGATGCATGCATCACCTCAATATTCAAAACCAAATAAAAAAACCCTAGAGGCGTTATTCAAGTAGAGTGATTTGAGGAAGCGAAATGCAACAGCTATTTGCCAGAGTAGGATGTCAAAAACTACTATCTGCAGATGGGCCAATGCAGAATATGCTCAAGATACAAGCCATTCATCAGGGGTCACCATCATGCATGTATTGTGGCCCAAAAAGTAGCCCTGCCTGATCATCAAGTAGGGCATCTTTGTCATAAAATAATTTTTTTAAAAAGTTGAAAATAACTGACGAGATGTTCCACATTCAAAGTACATGTGTCCCACCTGATAACTGGACAGGCCTGATCCTTGGGCCGGTGCACATACAAGAGGAATCTACCTCATTTAACCAGTCAGGATCATGTGCACAAGCTACATTGGAACATGTTTTATAGTAGAATTTTAGAGCTTGCACTTACAGAATATCTACAGTAGAAAGCAATTTTTCTACATAAGAAGTAAACTATCTATATCCCCAAAAAAGGAGGAGAACAGGAAGAAGAAGAAAAAACTCATCTTTAAAAAATGAATTCCAAACCCATAACCCATAGTTCAGAGCAATGCTAATGGACACAGGCTCATATTTGACTAGGAAAGTAGGTTTATGAAGAAACATCTTACATGGAAGCCCAAATATTCGCAATAAAAATGATCATTACTTCAACATCATGCCCATACAAATGATAACCAATGTATACTCATCAAACTGAATCATAGATAGATACACACCGCATCTATCAAGAGCAGAGGTGGCTTCCTCCACAGCAAAACCCATCTCAACAAGAAGCATCAAATTCTTTTCCTTCCCAGAAAGAGGCTCCATGACTCCCTGGTTGAAACATCAATGTAATCATACCTAAAGAAAATTTTACTTGCAAGTGAATTCTGAATAGAAATTGCAACTCACGAGAAGCTGCAAAACCAGAAGCATAAGTTTAAAAATAAAAACAAAAAAGGAATAGGGGACAGAACATAAAAGAAATGCATTGAGTATAGATTCAGAGGCACATGCATTCGCTTTCAATAAATTTTATCAGGGGCATGCAATAATTAGACTTTAGCAAAAGAAAGAAAGATATTTGTCAAATGGTCAAATATACGATATTCGGTCGAGCATTTGGTCTGTCCAATAAACTCACCTTTGGCACCGGCTTTTTTATGATAAAGATTCTTCATATGGCATGCTCCATGGCGATTGGGAGATACCCCAATAATCTCCCTGATCGGATGGTCGTAACTCTCCGACTTGGACCCTGTTAAATGTAGACTATTGGTTGGAATCCATTCAATGGATTGTTAGGATCATCTGATCGGGGAGATAGGCACAACCCATCCATAATGGGCACTGGATCAACAGTTAGATTTCCGAAAGGTAGGACCCACCAGTACCATTGCTTGAAAAGAAAACATCATTCTTTTGATCAAGCATCATAGAAAACATTTATTAAAATTAAAATCATACTCCAACTAGGAAACTATGCTAGAAACAAAAACACATCCAGTTCCCTACATATTGGCCTCTATGGAAAATGGCACTTATTAGAGAAAAGAAAAGGAGATAGAATACAGAATGGGGATAGAAGTCCCAATATGCAACAATGAACAGGAAGCGCCCTCGACAGCTAAGGGATCAACCGATGGTGACGGTTGAACTAAAAAAGAGGAGTTTAGTCTCGACAAAGCCTCCACAAGCTCATCATAAATGAAGGACAGTCTCCATGGATCAAGGTTGTCACCTTGTAAGCAAGATCGCAAGCCTCTTGACCCTCCTTCGACAAGAAGGTTTCCACCCAGGGGAGTCCGGTAACAACCAAATTCCCTCTCTAAGAGCCTTACCTTCCAGCTTAACAGTATCCGCTGCCTCCTACACCAACGGACATGTATATGCAGAATAAACAAAGATAGCCAAAGCATTGCAAGACTTCACAACACAATAGCAACATGCATCTATATAAATAGGTGAGTGCAGTATAAGGTTTATGTAATATCTTCAATTTGTAGCAAGGCATGCATGCATGCAAAATGAATATAGAAATGAGAATTCCTACAGAATCAGATACAGTTTCTTACTATGACTTCCAGGTGGGGAAGCATGCTGAACAAAATTAACTACCTCATTTTCAAGAAAGCTGTCCGCATCTGAGAACTCATCATCTACATCATCCATTTCACTTTCTGAAGAATGTGGCGCAGTGGGAGATCTTTCATCCTCTGGAGGAGATTCCTCAAGAGCCTGCCAGATTCAACAAAATGTAAGTATCTCGAAAATACTTCTTTCCTGAAAAAAATTAAAATAGAATTTAAGGTCAAAAAAAACCAGCAATACAGAGCATTCCACTACAAAGATTGTGATCATTGCCACAACAATACAATCTATGCTTTGATTCATATATTCATCACGACGCATTCCTATCTATATTAGATGACAGAAGCTTACGGAGCGAGAATTGAGGGTTTTCTTTGTGGCACATATGTGCAAGATCCAGGCCATTCTTCAGGTGGATCCTGCCATGAACATGACCTGGGCAAAAAGATCGGGCCAGTTCACTCATCAAGTGGGCTACAAGTGTACATTGAATATGGACAGTGAGTTATTTTTTATAACTGTCAATTTTTCTCACTCATGCATCACCCACATGACAAGCTGCCTTGACTACAGGTCCAGGCAAAATCCATAGAAGTAGAATTTGAAACAATTTACAATGTAAAAGAAGAAAATTACTCACTGAATATGTAAGGAGAGTTTCTAGTATTGCCTCTGTATTGTCTTCTCCTACATGTAACAACTGAATTTCAGAATGCAAACTTGCAATGCAAGAAGTAATAACAATGAACTTGAGCTTGTCAAAGGAACAAGGCACAGACCATTTTCCTTGATTGCTTTGTTCACCATCTTCTCCGAAAAGCCCATTCCAAGAAAATGGGAAACCAACTTGGACTTGGATGAGGACGGGCCCACCTCATGTGCCTCAAATGGGGGGGAAGAAGGAAACCGACAAAAAAATTAGGAAGAAATAACTTACAGAAAATGCATTTAGTAAAAAGCACAACTACATGCAACACTTAGCATTTAAGCAAAAGGCAATACCTTCTAAAAAATCTTGGAAAAAAAAAAATCATTAACTTTATTAAATAAAAAGCTCAAAAGTAAAGAATAAAACCTATATACACACATATATATTACTTTTGAAAGATGACAAATTTTATTAAAGAAACAAAAAAGGGTACAAATACATTGGTGCCATTCTTTGTTGCATCGGGGTCTCATTTTGAGGCACATATCTACCCAAAAAAAGAGACAAAAGAAGAGCACCACCATCGGCCAATGAATTGACCAAATCACTAGCCTTCCTGGCCACATAAACAAACATGTTTATAGCCTAGTGGCAGTTTCACATATTCCATTAAGTGGATTTTGTTTTGCAAACAAAATGTAGACAACTTCCTAGACACATAAAGATAAGGATTTTGATAATCTCCAGATTGTTGTACCACAAATGCAGAGGCATAAAAACGAAGTGTTGAAAATAAAAGGATATTCGAATTGATAGGAATCTTCGTTCTGAATTTGAACCAGTGCAGGCCCAAATTCTTAGTTCCCTTACTCTACCATCCCTAAATAGTGTGTATGCTTTACTTTTACGAGTTGAGAGGCGACGTGCAGCTATCGGATTAGTTGTAGTTGAGAAATCAGCTCTTGAGGCTGGATTCAGAAATTATGATAATACTGGTAGTGAAAAAAGTAAAGCTACTGAACAAGCAGGCCGGAATGCTAGCCGTGGTCATGGTGCAAACCATCTGTGCACTCATTGTGGTTGATATAGCTATATAGTTTATTATTGTTGGGTACTTCATGGTAAACCACCTCAAGATTGTTATGCTAATTCAGCCACTACAGACGATAAAGACTTTCTACATACTACTGGTGAGTTGGCTCCTCTAGTTACATCACCTATGATTCAAACAGCTAGGGATGTAGTCCATATCTCAGAAAAGTGAGTATGATGCTTTATTAAGGAACGTCGCACAAAATAAGGCCTTTCTATCTACATCTTTGGCTAAAAAGGCAGTACCTTCACTGTCCTTTACATTACTTCTTCGTCCAGCCCTCGGGTAATTGATTCAGGGGCACTGATCATATGACAAGTACATTTGTCTCTTTTTATTCGTTTACCTCAAATTGTCATTTGGGCCATGTGAAGTTCACAGATGGTACCTCAACACTTATTAGGAGAAATGATAGTGTTTCTGCTTCACCATCCTTCTCTATCCCGTCTTATTAGTTCCTAAGGGCCCGTTTGGTTGCAGAATCCAGATTCTAGAGAAAATCCAGATTCCACTGTTGGAATCCAAAATTGCAGAAACTAAACTGGAAACCAAGTTCCATACGGAACTTGCTGTTTGGTTGAAAATTGTGTAATCTAAATTCTGTTCCAACTGTTGCTTGTGGCATGCCCCACTTGGGCTTCGGATCCGCCTGAGAACCTGACCCCTGACCTATTGTAGTCCCGCAAGACAGATGGCCGGGTTGGATGGCAAATAAACATAACAGTGGGACCTAGGAAGTTTTTTATGGTGGATGTTCAATTAACATTGTTTTCCTGTGGTGTGGTCCACTTGAGATTTAGATTTGCCTCGTTTTTTGTCTAATGCCCTTAATTGAGCTTTCAAAACAGATGGACCGTGTGGATATAAAATACATGTCATTGATGCACAACGCATATATGGAGGTGGGTGACGCTCACTTCCGCCTCTTTTCCCTTCCGTAGAAACGGTTCCCTACACCGTTTCCACTAATCCCGATTCCAGCCAAATTAAGTTTCCATACGGAATCCTGTTTGGCTGGAACTTGCCACCAAACACACCAGTTAAAATCGGAATCTGCTGGAATCCCAATTTTAAGCTGGAAACGAGTTTCCAGATGCCAACCAAACGGGCCATAATATTGCTTCTAATTTATTGTCTATGACTCAGATTACAAAGGATCTAAATTGTAATGTGACATTTTTTTCTTGATCAATGTGTCTTTCGGGATCTAAAGACGAAGAAGCTGCTCTTTTTTTAACAAAGAGATGAAGAAGTTGCTGGGTGATGGACTTGAGAAAGATGAATTATAAATTCTTCATTCGAATCCTGCAAGCCAATTTAGTGAATGTCTTAATGTTAAAAAGGACCTTTATCTTTGGCATTGCCATAGTTTTACAGTCTTTATCGCATCAATCAGTTGAGTCTGGGAATATCAATCATTTTCAATGTAAGTTTCACACCCCACACATACTCACGCACTCACACCACAGTGGGATTTCACCACAATGGATGCTCAAACCCATGATCTCGTGTTGAAACTCTTGTAAGTCTACCACCGAGGCATGAGTAAGGACCCATTTTCAATGTAACACCTGTGTTTTCAATGTTTAGCTAAAACACAAGCTTTCAATGTAAGACCTGTGTTTTAGCTAAACATCATAAGTCTGTTTATTCCAGTGTTGTCAATGGGCCGAGCTTATTCATAATTTCAATTTTTCTTAGCCCGAGCCCATCCCATCGATAGCCCTAGTCTATTCCCTTGTGGAAAGGAAGACAAATAAAAAATTTCCATTAATTCATTTCTGATGCATGAGAGCCAATTTTGATTGATTCTAATGGATTTAAATACTGTCTCCTTTATTGGAGATGTTTCTCGTAATATAGATTTATTTAATGAAAAGTAAAGATGACATTGGTTCAATTTTCAAAGTGTTTCATGCCTGGGTTAAATCAATTAATGCAAGTATAGGAACTCTGTGTACCGACAAGCAAAGGAATTTCTTTCTCATTTTATGTTGCCTTATCTTTAAGAGCATGGTATAAACTCTCAAATGACTTGCATATATACCCCGCAACAGAATTGTAGTGCTGAAAAAAAGAATAGACATCTCCTAGAAATTACTCATGCTTTTCTCATTAGTATGTCTGTTCTCAGTTTTTTTTTTTTTTTTGGTGGGGGGGGGGGGGGGGGGGGGGGGGGTCAAATGTTGTTCTGACTACAATTCTTGAGGGTCAGTCTTCTACTCAATATTTCTCAACATTCTACTCTATTCCTAAAATTCCATTATGAGACTTTCGGTATATGTTTGTTGTATTTAAAACAATGATCCTCATCTAAGTAAATTGTCAGACCGGGGCCCGGGCTGCCAAATGTATTTTCTTGGGACATTCGACTTCTAAAAAATGATGTGTTTTGATCCGATCAGTAAAAAAAATGTTATTTCCTATGGATATCAAGTTTCTTGAAAATGTTCTATATTTTTCTAAAGATCGTGAAGAACAATAGTCGATGGTTCTTCTTGTACCTATTGTTGACTCCAATCTAATTCTTTTTATTTCATCTATTCCAAGGGTATGTGCTCCATTTGATAACGCTGTAGATAACATGATTTCTAAATCTCAATAAAATTAACTACATTTGAAGGTGTATGAAAGAAGGAATGTTCGAACATTTGTCTTCCCACATTTCACCACAAAGTAGGCTCCTTTCAACTAGGGTATTGATCATATTCCTACTTGCCTACCCATTTGATCCATATTTATATATATGCTTGGATTAACCTATTTCTATCAGAAAAGCTAGAAGACAATGCACTACTCATTCTATTCAAATTTTTGTCTCATATCATTCCTTGTTCCCTAAACATAGGTCATTTGTTCTAACCTTGAGAGTTCTTTTTCTATTATACCAAAAAATTATAAGGAGATTCTTACTTCTCCCTATGGCATGAAGCCCTAGCAGATGAGATGGTTGCTTTTGGGAAGATACATGGGAGATGACTACTTTACCTATTAGGAAGATTTTGGTCCGTTGGTGCTGGGTACATGCCCTTAAATACTACCTGACGGTAGTGGTAGTATAACCAAGTATAAAGCTCGCCTAGTTGCTAAAGGGTTTACACAAACACATGGTAAGGATTATCTTAAGACCTTCACTCTTGTCGCTAAGATGAACTCAGTTCATAGTATTATTTTCTTGCTGCTAATTTTTATTAGCCATTGCACCATCCTGATATTGAGAATGCCTTTTTTAAATGGTGACTTGAATAAGGAAATTTATATGCCTTCTCCTGGTTTTTCTCAAAAGGGAGAGGAAGAGGTTTGTTGTCACTTGTTCACTTGTTCACGTGGTTTTTCCCACATCATTATGCATGTTCTTTTGAACACTAAAACCAAAGGCTAGAATAATGTTTTTAGATATCGATACTTGGTAGATTCGGTACCCCTCCAAATTACCGAAGAAATACAGCCCCATATCAGTCCTGCATCAGTTTCTATGGGCCCATATTGGCTTCCTTCGCATATCGGGGTGGGCCGATGCAGATATGATATGGCCGATGTCATAACAGATATTTAAAACCATGGCTTTGACTGCATTATGCATTCATCAAAACTCATGAAATTAGGCCATCCCATCCACTAGACACACGACATGCAGCATGCAACCTAGACCATAAACACGATACCCATTTTGGATGTAGCATAGCCTGCAAATTGCAATGTGGATGGGCCCCATGATTTTCGAGCTATGCTCTCCATCAAATGGATTTGGTGGGCCATGGCAAAGGCACATTGTAGTCTATCCACCACAAACAATATCTCATACAAATTCAAGACATGAAATTCACCTCCACAGAGCCCGAAACATGCTCTCGAGCGGGAGCCTTTGCACTCGGGCAAGAAGATGAAGACGAATTCTGGGCTCCTTGTTCATCATCACTGTCCCAATCAAAGCTATCATCGCTTCCGTCCTACACGAGCAAAAATGGTGCTATAAACAAACACAAAGAGAAGAACAATCGTCTGCATGTGGCCACACCGCGCCACATCTGACCCGTGCATCAGGCGGGCCACGCCACATTGTAGATGCCCAGGCCAAAAGAAATTCAGGCCAGTTCAGTCATGTGGTGGGCCACATGCACATTGAAAGCGGACGGTGAGATTCAGCTTTTAACCATCCGACAAACGCAATGCCCTCATTTTTGGACTCAGGCATCCAAACAGTGGGGCCCACCCCATACGCGACTCAGCAAATTGGCACGTGTTGCCACATGCAGGCGTGTAAGTACCTGTTTCTATCTACTTTAGGCATCACTATAGTACACTGTTGTACCATTCTAAAACCAAAAGCAGAAATAAAGGGTGTATCTAAAAAAAAAAAAAAAAACAGGGCTTTCATTTCATATCCCAACAGCAAAACTCACCATTTCCTCTGAAACTCAAACCAGCAATCAGAGATTGCTGGTATCAGCAGATGCAGGGAAAAACCCCTCAAAAAACACCAAACAGCACTGCCTGGAAATCGCAATCTCTCAAAAGAACGCCCAAACAGGACCAAATCACAATATCATCAAACCCTGTAACCTGAAATAGCCATGAAAAATCGCATCTTTTTTAAATAAAGAAGAATAAAAACGCCAGCTTAGCACTTAAAAAGAAAAAATATACCCCCCGAGAAAGCGGAATTTACAGAAATACCTCGGGAGAGAGATGGAGGTAGGGTTTGATGGCGGAGGAGAAGAAGGGCAGTTGCCGGAAATGGCAAAAAGAGAGCTTCCAGGCGAGAAATGAAATAAAAGTGCAGGGGTATTTGAGGAAGAAGGAATTATATGATACACAGCCCGAATCTTTGCGCAGTATACGTGCCTTTTCATTTCTGACGAGTGGGGTCCACAGGACTCTCATCAAAGCATCGGTTCGTTCAGCACTACCGTGGATGGATCATGGCCGAAAAATTTGGGTCATTTTAAATTGAATGTGGACCCTTACTGTATTTCTCTTCTCTACCCTTTATTTTTGGGCCAAAAGTAGTACTGTTAAGATTGTGCTATCAACGAGATTTTGTATTTATGGTCCACCTACGGCGGTTTTCAATAGATCAATGGTTTGGATTACAAAATGTGGGACCAATTGTCAGAATTCCAAAGCTCGCGTATGATATGGAAAGCCCCGGCCCATGTCCCACTCTTAAATGACGAATTATGTGATAGGTAGTCAGCTCGAGAAACACGATCGACTCGATTGGAAAAAGCTTCCCTTGGCTTGGCTTGGCTTCACTTGACTCAATAGAACAAGTAAAGTCAAGCCAAGTTTCATTTAGGAGCTAGAAATGAGTCAAGTTTGACTATTGGGTCACTCGACGCAACTCGACTTAAAACTTGACTCGTTTTAAGCTTGACTCGGCTTGAGCTCGACTCGTTTCATATAGATATTTGTTATAAAAAAAAAAAAAAAAAAAACCCTAATCTTCTTATTTCATGGTTCTCTCTCCCCCCTCGTGCACACACACATTGGAGTCCAAGCTTAGGAAATATAAAACCCTAACATATTGGGGGGTTTCTTAATCTTACTATTTTGTTCGGGTAAGAACATTCCTTGTTTAGCATATCTAAAGAATTGAGTAATTTCAAGTACAAAACATGGTGAGCACAAAGTGGTTGTGTGCTTTACACACTACACAAACATAGGTGATACGGTGAGACCACACACCATATATATCTACAAAACAGGAGCTATGGTTAGACCAAAGACCATATGCAGCTATTGATTGCAATTTTACGAGGGATGTGGTGCATCTGATCCATGAATCAGCTGGGCCTCATCATGAAGATAGTCCACTGCAATAATTAGGGCAATCCATTCACGTGGTGAGCTATGCATGTACTGTATTAATTATGGTTCATAAAATATTACTAGTGGTCTGCATTCAGTGCATGTGTAACTTGGCCAAAGAAAAAATCGATCAAAGCTAGGTCATTTTAATGGTGGGGTCCCACCTGTATAAATACTATTCTCCCCTAATATATGAGTGACTTTTTGAACTTAATGTTGTTGACTTTTAATTTGTATTTTGTAGTAAAAAATATAATAAATTGAGGTGGGGGCAAGCTCGACTCGACTCGAGGTAAGGTTGCCTCGACTCGATCCACTAGCTCGCCTCGAAAGTTCTAGCAAACGAGGCAAGCTCCAATGGTAAGCTCGAGCTCGAGCTCGAACTCGAGGAGAGCACAGACGAGTCAAGCCAAGCTTGGCCCACCTCGACTCGACTCAGCTCGATGTACAGCCCTACTTTAAACAGTGTAGGGGGTTTTCAAATCTGACATGTGTGGCCAAAGTTTCAGTATCCAAACCGTTGGTCCATTTATCCCCACCGTTGATGGACGCTCCAAAAAAAATCTCTTAATATAATATTCCATTCGTTAAATCGGTCTTCTACGGAAAGATGGTTAAGAAGATATAAGACAATGGTCCACATTCAACTAAAAGTCTAAAACCTATGCTAATGTTAAAAAAAAACTGAATAAATGATCCAATCACGTTGAGAGAAACACATCAACGGTTCAGATTATCCGAATCAGGACTTCACATTTTAGCATTTAAAGTGCGCGTATACGCTGTAAAGGAGGTAGTGTATCGTACAATTATAAAATCCTCACAAGTAGGGCTGTCAACGGATCGGATTTGGAGCGGATCAGGGTTGCAGCCCGATTTGTGGTCTGGATGATCCGACTCCAACTCGAAATCAAACGGATCTTTAAACATTTGATCCAAATCCGACTCGATTGAGATTTGGCCAATCCGACCTGATCCGAATACATGTGGATACTGTTCAATAGGTTGGATGGTAAATACTGTGGTCCACTTGAGATAAATTATATGTGGGTTTTTTATATGTATTTATATATAAAATATATATAATATTATTTATTTTATTTTAAATTCGGATCGGATCTTAATCGGAGCAGATCCAAGGTGATCCGGATCCGACCCGAAATTTAAACAGATCCGATCAACAAGATCCGAATCCAACCCGATGATTCGACTTGTTGATCAAAATCTGGTAAAATCGGATCGGATCCGAAGTGGATCTGAACCAAGATCTGGTCCGTTGACAGCCCTACCTCACAGTGCAGTGCTTGGTGGGCTTTTCGGACGCGGAATGGTTATTACCCCTACCATGAGCTAGCTAGAGACGGACGGTCCTGGTAGGTGCTATATTGGGCCCACGTGTTTTATCCACGACATCCATCCATTTTGAAATACCATTTTAGGGCATTATACCAAAAATTAAGCAGATCAAAGGTTCAAGTGGACCACAACATAGGAAGCAGTGGGGATTGAAAGCCTACCGTTGAAAACTTCTTTGGGCCACAAAAGTTTTAGATCAAGCCAATATTTATGTTTTCCTTTCATCCATGACTATTTCATCTTATGAACAGGTTAGATGGAAAATAAACATCACAGTGGGCTTTAGGACGATTTCAGTGGTGGGCGTCATTATCACCACTATTTCATGTGGTGTGGTCCAGTTGAGCTCTTAATCTGCCTTTCTTTTGACATAATGCCCTAGATTGATATGTCAAAAATAAATGGACGATGTGGATAAAAGACATAAATCACGGTGGGCCCTATAGAGCCTCTGTCAAGACCGTCCGTCTCAGTTAGGTCATGGCTGGGTACTGACCCTAGATCGACAGTCCTGTCACGGGCTATGTGGGGCCCACTATGAGGTATGTGTTTTATCCACTCCGTCCATTTATGTTGAAAATTTATTTTAGGTGATAAGAAAAAACATGAGGCAAATATAATTCTCAAGTGGACCACACCATAAGAAAAAGTGGAGATTAATGCCTTATGCTGAAAACCTCTTGGAGGCACAAAAGTTTTGGATCAAGCATGAAATTTATGTTTTCCCTTTATCAAGTCTATGTGACCTTGTGAACAGGTTGGATGACAAATAAACATCACAGTGGGCCTTAGGAAGGTTTCAACGGTAGATGTCATTGTCAACAATGCTTCCGGTAGTGTGGTCCACTCAAGCATTCGATCTTCCTTATTTTTTGGATCATGCCCTAAAATAATCTATCAAAATGCATGGACGGCTTGGATTAAACTCATATATCACGTTGGGTTTCACGGAGTCCCTCACAAGACTGTTCATCTCTAGCTACGTCCTGGCGAGGCGCCTCCCATGGTGGGATAGTACCCAATCTGCGTCCGGGTTTTTCTTCGGACAGGTGGGGATCACCTTTCAGTTATCAAAGATCTCTATATTGATTTTAGCTATGGATGGGCCATTACTGGAACCTTTGGAGATTTAAAGAAATTACCCGCCAATTTAAGGCCATTTTCCCTGAACTATATGGACGATTGCTGTATTTCTCTTATTAAAGGTGAATTTGTAGGCCCAAGAAATTGAATGGTTAGGATTTCTTGTGCATGATCTCTGCAGGGCCATCAGATCAACGTCATGGATTGCTAAACGATGGACCTAATTGTCAGAATGAAAACCCGAGTATAGACTATAGCGTGAAAATTAGAGAATAGAGGTACGTGTAACTCTTGGGTGGAGCAACAAGGAGGAAATTACGTCATTGCCCTTTCATTTGATCGTTTTGAGGAGACGCCAAAGCGATTCGTGCAGGGTAAATTGAATAGGTAATTCGCGGTATGTGTGCCAAAATCAGTGTGTTTGAGATTGATCTGGACTTTCCATTAAGCAGAATATTATATGATCATTCCCATGAAGAAAAATCAGGCTATTATAATTTTTAAATGGGCCACAACTGATGACCGTTGGTTGACATGATTAAAGATCCACATCTACAGGAGAAGAGGAGTGGATTAACCTGATTTTTTAGAAAATGTATGATCACAGTGGGACCATATGATGAATGTCTTGGATCTCTTATACGAGTGCCATATTGACATGTGTGCTGCAATTCCACCCACTATCTATCTTCGCGTAAATCTCCATGTTTCTTTTCGTGTTTCTCGCTTTGCGGGAAGAGGATGGTTGCAGGAAGCGCGATAGCTGTACAAAAGTCGAGCTTGGCACAGCTTAGCTCGGCCAACAGCCATCCCTCGTTGGAACTCGGCATGGCTTGGTCTTCGAGCCTTTGGAGCCAGCTTATACCATAATATTGTTTTAAATTTTATAAGAAAAAAGTAAATACAATATTTTATTTTCAAAAGAACAGTTATGGCTGGTTTGAAATGATGCATTTCATAGTAATTGTATTATATCTTACATTTTTCTACATTTATTATTTTTCGAAGGTATTCGAGGTTGTACGTGTTGAAGACTATTCTAGGACTCTTATATTTGTATGTCAATGAGTCACATCTCTCTCTTGTAGATAGAATTGTATTATAACTCCAACTCCTCTCCTACATATTTGTATAAATATCTCATCATATACTTAAGATTATCATTAAGAAATTCAGAATTAATTTCTCACATGTATTTCACATGGTATCAAAGCCATTTATGATATAGGGTGTAGATCTCAATATTCAAAACCCTCTTCTCAGCCTCTGCTGCTGCATCCTCTGCTTGCAGAAGCAACCTCTGTCAAACATCATCATCAATAACACCAATATCCTCCACAATAGTCGCTGAGAGCAGAACCCCTGCTCCACCTCCATTATTTATATTCGATTTGGGGTGTCTAGTCGTGAGCAGTCTCCTGCCCTCCATCACAGCCGTCACCACACATCCGATCTATGGTGCATGCCGTACTCCACCAGAAGATCGTAATCTTGATTTTTCGAAAAGTTCTCAAATTAGCACCGGCACCCACTCTTCCGTGAAGTAGAGATCCGATCCAACTCGTGCCACATTAACACATCAGAGATGATTTAGCCAGGCAGAACCATCTCTACTCTGCATCTACTCAAGCCCTACTGCCGCATGCAGTGCCCCTGCATTGTCTCCTCAATAGCACTTGCCTCACTTTTGTTTCCAGCGAAACTCACCATCCGTCGAATCCATTGATTCCGGCAGAAGCAGACATTGATCCCTCGTCGTTTGCACCAGATCAGCTCTCTGATTGGGAGCGAAATTCACCAGCACTCCGCCCACAACTTTCACCTCTGAAGTTAGGATTCAAAGAGGTTCTTTTTCAATCCCCTTATATCAGCAATAGATTAAAACTCTCATGGTGCATCAGCGATGCACAATGTTCTGTGCACACTCGGACCTTTTGCAAAGAAAGTTTTGAGATTAAACCACTTCCAGGTTAGTTAGCTAGCGACTTCTATGACTGAATCATCACATATAGAAAAAACTCTAGGAGTAGTTCTTTTGCCCCGAGAAAATCCCAACATTCAGATAATTCCTTTTAAATTCGACGAAAATAGCTACATTTCATTGTCACATTCAGTTAAGTTATTTCTCAACGGTAAAGGTAAGCTTGGGTATATTAATGGAAAGATTTCTGCCCGAAAAGAAGATGATCCTAGTTACTCACAGTGGGAATCAACCAATCATCTTGTTATGTCATGGTTATTCAATTTTATGGAATCACATATATCTTCCATGGCAGATTCGACAGGTTCTTCCATGTCAGGTATGCCATCCCCTCACACTCATATTGCCTTACAAAAAGAAAAAAGAGTCATACGTCCTCTTGTTCATTGGTCTGATTTTTCGTGTCAAGTTGCTTATCCAATTCAATCATGTCTCGCTTGAAAATTACTCTAAACAATATGCAGCTTTCTTAAGCTCAATCTCTTTCAAGGTTGAACCTAACAATTTTGCAGAGGCACAATTACAAGACGAATGAAGGAATGCTATGGATGAGAAATTAGTAGCCTTGCGAAAAAATAAGACTTGGGAAATAGCACAATTGCCCAAAGGGAAGAAGTCAGTAGGCTGCAAATGGATCTACAAAATAAAATACAAAAGTGATAGTACTATAGAGAGGCACAAAGCTAGATTGGTAGCAAAGGATTTACCCAAACTTATGGTATTGATTATCAAGAAACTTTTGCGCATGTGGCTAAGATGAGTTCTATACGTGTGTTGTTATCCGTTGCAACTAATCAGGAGTGGCCCCTTTATCAGTTAGATGTAAAAAATGCCTTTTTTACATAGATATCTTCATGAGGAAGTATACATGAAACTACCTCCCAGTCATCCCCAAGAAAGGGAGCACGGTATAGCATGCAAGTTGAAGAAAGCAATTTATGGGCTTAAAAAATCACTAAGAGCTTGGTTCGAAAAACTAAGATCAGCCCTTATTACTTTTGGATATAAACAAAGTGGAGCCGACTACACAATGTTTATCAAGCAGACAGGAACAAAAATGGTGGTTATTTTAGTCTATGTTGATGATATTATAGTCACTGGCGATGACGATGAAACCATCAAACAATTAAAGCATGATCTTAGGACTCGATTCGATATAAAAGATCTTGGTATATTGAAATACTTATTGGGAATTGAAGTAGCTACTTCAAAAAAAAAAAAATTCTTATCACAGAGGAAATGTGTTTTAGATATGTTAAATGAGACAGGAAAGTTAGCTGTAAAACCAGTTGATACTCTAGTTGACTGTAATGTTCGCCTCTCTGAAGAAATAGGAAACACCATAGAAGATATTGGGTGATATCAACATCTGATGGGACGACTTATGTATCTCACTATTATACATCCAGACATTTCTCAAGCCGTTTCTTTGGTTAGCCAGTTCATGCATAAGCCATCATCCGTTCATATGGAAGCTGTCAATAGAATCCTTAGATATCTGAAGGGTTCTCTTGGAAAAAGGAGTATTAATGAAGCATAATGGAAGTCTAAAAATTGAGGGTTACTCAGATGCAAACTGGGCTGGTTGTCCAGTTGACCGAAGGTCTACCACTGATATGTGTACCTTTGTAGTTGGCAACTTAGTTACATGGAAAAGTAAGAAACAAAGTGTTGTTGCTCGGTCCAATGCAAAAGCAGAGTATAGAGCTATGGCCTCAATCACATGTGGACTTCTTTGGATAAAAGCTTTACTAAAAGACATGGGGTTTTTTTTTTTATTTATGAAAATCCGATTAATCTATTTTGTGACAACCAGGTGGCTATTCATATAGCAACTAATCCTGTGTTTCATGAGCATACAAAATATATTGAAATAGATTGCCACTTCGTCAGAGAAAAGGTTCAAACCAAGGTGATTTCTACCCTGTTTATGCGAACTGAAGACCAGCTAGCAGATTGCTTCACAAAAGCAATTGGAAAACTAAGATTACAAAGCAAATTGCACAAGTTGGGCGTTGTCGATATCTCAACCCCAACTCGAGGGAGAGTGTTGAAGACTATTCTAGACTCTTATATTCATGTGGCATTGGGTCACGTCTCTCTCTTGTAAATAGAATTGTATTATAACTCTAACTCCTCTCCTACCTATTTGTATAAATATCTCATCATGTACTTAAGATTGTCATTAAAAAATTCGAAATTAATTTCTCACCTGTATTTCACAATATGACTGTGACAACAATAATTTGTTTATGTGGAAAATGAGAGGATATACCTAAAAAATGAAATGGACCCAAAGCTCAAGTGCACACATTACAAGAAGAACATTTAAATGGTTCCGTTCAATTTCCAATGTTTATGTAGTGTGGTCCACTTGAGCTTTGAGTTTGCCTTATTTTTGGACCCACACCCTAAAACAATCTCTACTAATGAGTGGATGGCATAGATAAAACACATATTTCATAGTGGGGCCTATAAAGTTCTGACTTTGAATTCCGTGTTACGTCATGAAAGCAAGTGTCCCTCACTTTCAAACATGGTGGTGCATGCATTTATTGATGATGTAAGAAAAAATACATGTAATTACACCATTTCAAATGGGCCCTTATTGCATGCATGAAATTTTCAAAAAGGAAAAAAAAAAAAAGAAAACTTGTTTTTTTCAAAAGAACAATTAATGCATGCATGGAATTAAAATAAAATAAAATAAATGTAGTATTTTTTTCAAAAATATAACAAATAAAAACAATAAATGCATGAGCGTCCGTGTGGGGATCAAATTAGGTGAGACCCTAGAGCCACCAAGGTGGGTGGGACGCTTGACCATGGGGCTCAAAGTGATGTATGTGTCTTAAATCCACAACCATTTTAAAAGTCATTTTAGGGTAGGATCCCAAAAATGAAGCTAACTCAAATCTTAGGTGGACCACACCACATAAACAGTCGTGATTGAATCTCTACCATTGAGAACTTCATGGATTCCACCATAATGTTTATTTGCCATCCAATTGATAAGGTCACAAACACCTGGATGAAGAGACCACATGAATATCATCTTGATCCAAAGCTTTTGTGGCCCACAAGAAGTTTTTAATGGTCAACTACCATTGTTTTTTATACTATGACTCATCTGGGATTTGGAACTGCTTCACTTTTTGGATCATGCCCTAAAATGAACTTTCAATACGGATGGACCGCGTGAATGTAGTCACATACATCATAGTGGGCCCACAGTCAAGGGTCCCACCCACCTCGGTGGATCTGGGGTCTCACCTAATCCGCTCCCATTCGGGTGCAAAGGGTATGGGAGAACGCGTTGGGTACCAATTATGCCAAGCTGAGTCGAGCTGAACCAAACCGAGTTGATTCGGATCGAGCTTTGAGCTGAGTCGAGCCGAGCTCAAACTCATCACGAATTTTTTTCGAGCTCCAAAAACGTATCCAAACCCAAGATTGATCCAAGTCAAGTCAATCTTTTTCAAGTCGAGTTGAGTGAGCTGACCGAGTCAACTCAACTAGTGTACAACTCTATTGCCAATTGTGCAGCAAGGAACTCACCCCGCTACCAATTGCGCAGTGTGGATTCCCTGTTGGGGCCCATTGTGATATTTTTGTTTTATCAACGCCGTTCATTTATTTTATTAGAACATTTAAGTTCATGAGCCCAAAAATTGAAGCATATCCAAAGCTCTAGTGGACCACACCATAGAAAATAGCAGGATAATAACATCCACCATTGAAACCTTCATAAGGCCCACATTGATGTTTATTTTACCACACGAACCTGGATGAATGCAAAACATAAATATCATATGATATTGATCCGGAACTATTGTGGCCCACAACAGTTTTCAATTGTAGGCGTTTAATTCTCACTGCTTTCTATGATGAAGTACACGGCTTTGGATGTGCTTCAATTTTTGGGCTGTAAAAACGGATGTACAGCGTTTGTAAAATACATAAATCACTGTAGGCCCACAAAGAATCCATGCCACGCTAGGGGGCGGCTTTGGTAGATCCTCATATCCACAGAGTGGGTGGGACCCTTGACTCTGGGCCCACCGTGATGCATGTGACTACATCATGCCGTCCATATGTATTGAAGGCTCATTTTGGGGCATGAACCAAAAAATGAAACAGACCCAAATCTTAGATGGACCATAGTATAGGAAAAAGTGGTAATTGACCATTAAAAACTTCTTGTGGGCCACAAAAGCTCTGGATCAAGATGATATTTGTGTGGTCCCTTCATCTAGGTCATTGAGATCTTATCAAAGGGTCGGATGGAAAATAAACATTCTGGTGCAATCTCTAAAGTTTATAATGGTAAGGATTTAATCACGACTGTCTCCTGTGGTGTGGTCCACCTAAGATTTGGGTTAGTTCATTTTTTGGATCTGCCCCAAAATAAGCTGTCAAGATGGATTAGACCGTGTGGATTTAAGGCACATCTATCACTGTGAGCCCCACAATCAGGGTCCCACCCACTTCGGTGGATAGGTGGATTCGGGATCCACCGAAGCCGCATCCGACGCTATGGCCCCGTGAGCTCCTCACCACACAATACGCTGCTGACCTATAGGCTACAGTTGCGAATCTTCTGATACTCCGGCTGCGCATGATGCTTGATACTTGGGCACTTAGAAACTCTACACATGCATTCCTTGACTCAAATAACCAGCTAAATTCTGCAAATCAATGCATGTATGTCATATTAACAAAATCCAAATGTTTCAACAAGTGCTGACCTCTGATTCGTAGAAACTAGTTTGTTGATACATAACTGTCCCTGATTTTCATTTTTAGCTGTCCAATAAATGTTCATTAATCTAATGGTTACATAACCATCATTTAAAAAGTGAAATTTAGTGATTGCTACATGTCTAATTTATAAGTGTCCATGCTTGGGTATCAATTACTATCATGCTCTTCTAGAGTATCAAAGTTTTTTTCTCTCTCTCTTTTTTAACGTGACATTTACTGACAACGGTACCACAGCTTGTCCTGTCAATACATTCCATCTTCTCTGCCAACGTGCTCCACAGCCATTAAAATCACCTTTCTCGAAAAATCAGGATGATCAGCTCACCAAATTTGTGCTCCATATAGGGTCAACCTTCAATTGTCCATTGAAAATTGTGGCCCACTGCTGGGGTTATTTTGTGACCATGACTTCATGGTAGGGACTACTATTTTAGTGGTACTGATAAATAATTACCTTTCTTGAAAATCAGGATGATCAGCTCGCTAAATTGGCACCCTATATACACCAAACCTTGGATTGCCCATTGAAATTTGTGGCCCACTGCTGATCTTATTTTGTGGACATGATCTCCATGGTAAGGACTACTACTTTAACAATACTAATAAGTAATCACCTTTATCCAAAGTTAGGATGATCAACTCACTAAATTGGCACCTGAATATACATTTAGACTTTCAATTGTCCGTTGAAATTTGTGGCCCACCACGGGCCTCATTTTGTGGCCATGACCTTTATTGTCACACAAATTTGGACAATCAATGAGGTCGGCAGAGACCGGCCTTATAGTCTTTCAACCCCTCGTCCTTCCTAGATGGAGGACGCTCGAGAGACCCTCTTGGATTCACTGGAACATGCAAAAGAAGGATAGAGTAGGCAAATGGGAGGAGTCATTGTGTGGCTGGAGACTCTCCAATGTCTAAGTCAGCTTCCGAAAGTATCAGAAAAATAGAGGTTTAAGGCTAAAATGCGTCGTATCTTGAAGGTGGAAACCCCGACCCGATTTATAGGACTTTGGGGAATCTTTTAGAGAGTCGATTTCTACTGAGATATGTTAGCAAAATTCTAATAAGGGAAGATTTGCCTTCCTATTGTGTCGAGAAAGGTCCTACTAAAAATAAAAGTACATCTCAAAATATTCGGATTTACTCGAATATCTTATACTGATTCTGAGAGGACGTCGGCCGATCCTGCTCGAGGAGCTCGGTACCTGAGCTTCCTCACTCGCGGTCCAATTTGGACGGTAGACCTCGGGTGGATGATCCGAGATTATAATAGTTCGAGGGTGAGCGAAGCGCTATAGATAAGACCTCAGTCCTCGACCTTAACCAAGGACCAATGCTATAGTCTTATAACATTCTCATGAGTGCTGAGCTCAATCTTGGTCGTTATCTCCTCAGCTTTAGAGTGAGCCGATGACCCTTACTTTGGGCCATTGGGCCTATGAGCTTCTTCCTATGTGTGGCCTAGCTTGGAATCCCCCACAACGATCTTCATGGTAGGGTCTACCGTTTTAATGGCACTGATAAATTACACGAGTGACATTTTGTTGGGAAAGAGGCTCTCGTATGAGTAGCTGTGATGCCTTGTTTGTATGTGATAAGTTCTCTTTTCTTAAAAATTACTTAAAATGTTAGGATTTCACATCTTTCATCTCAAATCTTCAAACTACGGGCTCCACTATAAATGAGTGATGATGTAAGCAACACTATGGTGGACATTCAATGGACATTTTAGATGAAAATACAGTATCCTAAGGGATTGTCTAGAAGATGGATTAGGGTAAATTCGTGCATTTGTGATAATTGTATTTGAATCTAATCCATATCAAATACACCAAAAGACAACCCCCCAAAATCATTACAAAATCATGTGATGTCATCTTACATGGAGTGTAACTATGGCTAATTATTATCGATTCCCAGGTCAAAATCATTTCTCTCCCTCTTACTTCCAAATAAAGGCTCCCAAACATAATTCAATGATTTTGATTATGGGATTGCTGAATTTTAATGGTTTCTAATTACACAATGCCAAAATGTAACTTGTAATTTCAATTCACATCAAATATGTCAAAAGGCACTTTTTTAAATTACTACAAAATCATTTGATTTTATTTCATATGGATTCTAATTGTCACCAGTTCATATACCATGCTCTCTCTTTCAGGTATGGGCTGTCAAACATAATGTGATGATTTTGATTGCTGAATTCCATTGGATGTTGATTATAAGTTGTGAAACACAACTATTGATTCCAATTCACATAGATTCCATGGTAATTGTCAATACATATCAAATACAAGTTGATAAACGACCCCTAAATGTAACAAACAAATGTACGCATGCTTCGAGAGTGTGGACCAGTAATCAATTTAATTTTGCAAATGTGAGCCATCTACAGTGGAATTATTTGATCAACTTAGATTTAATGAGTTACATGGCACTTATTTGATGGCTAACTAATTGTATTATGTATTCCCATGCTCTATTAGCACATCAAATACTCTTATCTTTGGAAATGGAGATGTACTTACCCATGTTTGACTAAATTTAGCAACCCGACAATGGATTTTGATTCTATGGCAGGGATACTTGGGTGGTCACCAAGAAGGGTTCAATGGCCTCCAAGAAGATCTTAATAGTGGACAATTATCTCCAATGTTTCTTGTGACTTAGTCCACATGTATTTTTGTGATCACGTCCTCGCATGAGCTGCTACAATAAACATACCTAGTGGATACAACATGTATCTTACTATATGATGTTTAACATCGTGTGACTAACTGTGTGGGTGTATTACACAACTAACAGCATGGGTAGGAACGTTGCATGACTAATAAAAAAAAAAGAGATCATTTCTTAAGAAGAAGAAGAAGAAGAATAACACCTGCGGTTGCAGGTAGTAATGTGCAGACTACCTGCCTTCCACCCAAAGAAGTTTTCAATGGTATGCATTCAATCCCCATTACTTTTTGTGGTGTGGTCTACTTAAGCTTTGTATTCACCTTCACTTTTTTTATATGTTTGGGTTCATGCCCTAAAATGATCTAGAAAAATGGATGCACTGCATGCATGTAACACAAACATCATAGTCGGGCAAACAGAACCTTGCCAACACATCAATCCGATTTTGCAATACATACAATATAATAGGACCGACGAGACGGTATGCATGCATCCACATACAATCACATGAACGAGAGTTGTAGCACGTGCTCATCATGCACGTGCACATACATGCACATGAGTCGTAGCGTGCATGCACGCTTTTAATGCATGGGTACTAGTGTCCAGTGTACAAAAAACAACGAACGAGTATTCGGTACTACCCTTGTTTGTCCCAAGGTCGGCACAGGCTGGGCCTCTGAGGGGCCACCATGATACACGAGTTTTATCCGCACCGTCCATCCATTTTGACATATCATTTTAAGGATACAAGTCCAAAATGAGACAAATCCAAGGATCAAGTGTACCACACCACCTCAAAAATAATGATAATAATGCCTACAGTTAAAACATTGCTAGGGCCCACAATAATGTTTATTTCTTATCCAACCTGTTCATAAGGTCACAAAGACCTGCATGAAGGAAAATCACAAATATCAGCTTGATCCAAAACTTCCGTGGCCCATGAAGTTTACAACGGTAAATTTGTGGCCCACTGTTGGCCTCATTTCATGGCCATGATCTTTGTTGTCACAAAAATTTGGACAACCAATGAGGTCGGTGGAGACCGGCCTCGTAGACTTTCAGCCCCTCGTCCTTCCTGGATGGACGCTTGAGAGACCCTCTTGGATTCGCCGGAACATGCAAGAGAAGGATAGAGTAGGCAAATGGGAGGAGTCATTGTGCGGTTGGAGACTCTCCAATATCTAAGTCAGGCTTTCAGAAGTATCAGAAAAATGGAGGTTTAAGGCTAAAATGCGTTGTATCTTGAAGGTGGAAACCCCGACCCTATTTATAGGACTTTGGGGAATCTTTTAAAGAGTCGAGTTCTACCGTGATATGTCAGTAAAATCCTAATAAGGAAAGATTTGCTTTCCTATCGTGTCGAGAAAGGTCCTGCTAAAAATAAAAGTACATTTCGCAATATTCGGATCTACTCAAATATCTTATACTAATTCTGGGAGGAGGTTGGCTGATCCTGCTCGGGGAGCTCGGTACCTGAGCTTCCTCACTTGCGGTCCAATTCGGACAGTAGACCTTGGGTGGATGATCCAAGATTATAATAGTCCGAGGGCGAGCGAAGCGCTATAGATAAGTCCTCAGTCCTCGACCTTAATCAAGGACCAATGGTGTGGTCTTAGAACATTCTCATGGGTGCCGAGCTCAATCTTGGTCGTTATCTCCTTAGCTTTAGAGTGAGCCGATGACCCTTACTTTAGGCCGTTGGGCCCACAGGCTTCTTCCTATGTATGGCCTAGCTCGAAATCCCCCACAACAATTTTCATGGTAGGGTCTACCGTTTTAATATAAATTGCACGAGTGACATTTTGTTGGGAAAGAGGCTCTCATATGAGTAGCTGTGATGCCTTGCTTGTATGTGATAAGTACTCTTTTCTTAAAAATTACTTAAAATGTTAGGATTTCACGTTTTTCATCTCAAATCTTCAAACTATGGGCTCCACTATAAATGAGTGATGATGTAAGCAGCACTATGGTGGACATTCAATGGACATTTTAGATGAAAATACAGTAGCCTAAGGGATTGACTAAATTCGTGCATTTGTGATAATTGTATTTGAATCTAATCCACATCAAATACACCAAAAGACAACCCCCCAAAATCACTACAAAATCATGTGATGTCATCTCACATGGAGTGTAACTATGACTAATTATCATCGATTCCCAGGTCAAAATCATTTCTCTCCCTCTTGTTGGAATTGTGGGCCATACATGGCCTAAATCCACCTGGCAATGCAATGATCGGATTGGATCGGTCGCATGACCATCTAGGTGGGACCCACATTGATGGGTGGACACGGGAATTGCGCATGAGGTGCGGTAGTTGTGTTGATACGTGGGAGTTGAAGAATCCTATGATGGGTTGGATTCTTCTCAAACCCTATCTATTTATAGTGCTACCGGTCCCCAATTCTACACATCATCACATGTACGTTTCTTCCCATTAGAGCGTGCAACGGGTCGTGGGTGTGGTAGAGGCGGAAGACCGGCGTACAGTCACCTTCATCAAAGTTTTCTACAGCCAGAACAATGGCCGAACAAGGTACGCCTCTAAGTTCATCAATGCCTCAGATTGATGCTAGTATTGATCCAGGGAAATCCGCTGCGTCATTTATTCCAACATATGGTATCAGAGCAAGTACTAGCATAATCTAGGGCGTTGTTTTGAATTGAACAAGATTATTTCCGATCTGAGGTTGTTTCGACATTAAACAAGTAAATCAGTACCTATAATAGATTCAAACTGAATACAATTATTCGGACTGAAATCCTATGCCTATTGCCAAAATCTGGCGAGCGTTGTATCTAGACAGTGTCTGGAATTGGAATGTATAAACACATCTAATCTGATCGGAAACCTCAGCCGTGAGGGCGGCAAATCGCTGTCATTCGATGTCAGATTTTGGATTCGACGACGGCTTGAGATGTTGCCGTCTTGTCGACCTTTGTCCGTGTAATCAGTAAGGTTCTATAACCCATCATTGTCGATGGCCATGGAGTTCAACGGCCGACGGGGGTACCACGTGCGACCGTCTTCGTCGACCTCAACGGCAATGCAATCCCATCTCCGACTGACTTGCGGCAGCCATTCAAAACTCCAAAATAAAATAAAATAAACCCTCCGATTACCCGGCCCTGCCCTGGTTTTGGTCGTGGCCATCGCAGCCATGAATGTCTGATTGCCCTGCTCATCTTCGTTCGTAAGCGACAGGCGTTGGCTGATCGCTGCCTACCATTGCTCCTCCATTAGTGGCAACCATTAATGGTGGCTCTCCAGCTACATTGCTCCTCTCTCCTCTTGAGATCTGATCAAAGGAGAAGACGGGCGGCAATGAAGAAGGCAGGGGCGAATGATGGTGATGGGAGGTATGGGCTATGGCGGCTGACGGCTGGCGGCTAGGGTTTTGGGGCTGGTTTTACCCCCATCTAAAAAAAAAAAAGGGAGAAGGGCTGTTTGTTTTCAGCTTGGGTCTGGGCAGTCTGCCCTGTTGACGAACTGGGCCTTGGCTCATTGATAGCCAGCTGGGCCGAATGTAACATTGGCTCGCGAGCTGGGCCTGTTTCAGGCTGGTCTAAAGCTTGTGACCTGGGCCTATTTAGGACAATCTTTGGATCAGATTTTGGGCCTAATTTTGGACACCTATATGGACCTGATTTTAGCCTAGTTGTGGGTTTCCTTGTACAACAATTTTGAGGTTGGCTATGGGCCTATTTCAGATTGTCATTGGGCCAGCTTTTGGGCCAAGTTTTGATCCGAATTTTGGTCAGATTTGGGGCCAGATTCTGGGCTGATTTTGGGCCAGATTGTGAGGCCATTTTTTGGCAGTTTTAGGCCTGAATTTTAAGGCTATCTTGGGACCTAATTTTACTCATATTATGACCAAGTTTTGGGCCAAATTTTGGATTCTTTTCTGGGCCAAATTTGAAGTTATTTTTGGGCCTATTTTAAGGTACGTTTTGGGCTTATTTTGGGGCCTAACTTTAGGCTGGCCTTGGGCTCTTTGTGGGGCCACGTCTTGAGCTTTATTGAACCCAATGGTGGCCCAGTTGTAGGCTTGCTTAGGCCCAATTTCAAGCGCAAAACCAAAGAGGATTCAAGGTATTGATTTGCCACCGTTGACTACTTTGTTAACCACTTAATTTGTACACTGGAATATTGTTTCAATTGTTTCATGTTGAATTAAATGGATGGATTATAAAGTTCAATTTTGGATTATCAGGCATGGGTCACTTGGGCCTATTTTCATCGATACTAGCTTAAGGGTATTGGACAACATTTATGGGCATCAAGCTCATCCAGTTTATTTTTTGTCCATACATTGGCTAGTAGCTAGACAGACTACAGATAGTGACCCAATAAGTTATTTTCACCCGTGTCTTTGTCTTTGATGCATTGAGAATATCCATTAGAGGCGATTGGATTGGGTGGGGTCCAAGTTTCTAAGACTTGGTGGATACTCTTGGTTGCATGTTCCACCAAAGTGGTCGTGACTAAGAATACCCATTGGGTTTTAGATTCAAGGGCATGGTCTTATGCCGTGCAAGGAGGACCAAACGTGGTGGTGTTTGTCTCCAGACATGCGGTGTTCGACCCAAAGGAGTTCGTCGTTTGCCTGGATCCAAACGGGGTGGGGTGGATGGTGTTAGCAGTGTGGGATCAGATGGTCCATCTTGCCACAAAGGTGTTGGATTATTTGAGACCATGTTGTTGATATTCAGCCAGCCTCATGTTGTGAAGACTGCTCGCGTGTTGCGATCTCGGCCCAAAGGAAGGGGTCGTAATGACGCACTGAGTTTCACACCAGGATTTGATGATTAGGCCCGTCATCCTGGATAATCTAGTCGACTGCCCCGTTGATTAGATAAAGTTCAGTATATAAGTATATTTCAATTGATGCTTAAAGTTTAAATGGGTATTTATTCTGAGCTGTTGCACCTTTATATTGCAGTAATGAATGTTGGATCCATTCTCTCCCAAATTAAAGGCCTCCCTACCCTTAATGGCAGTAACTTCTCGGAATGGAAAGAATCACTTGAAATAATTCTTGGATGTATGGAATTAGACATAGCCCTTAATGAAGATCAACCTCCAAAGCCAACTGAATCTAGTTCCACCACTGCTATTGCTAAATATAACAGGTGGGAACAAGTGAATCAGTTAAGTATAAAGATAATTAAGCATTCCATTCCCAAGTCCTTTCGTGGGGTAATACCTGAGAAAGATAACGCAAGAGAATTCATCAAAGAAATCGAAAAAAGGTTCACCAAATCCGATAAGGCAGAGACTATAACGGTTCTTTCTGAACTCGTGTCTTTGAAGTATAACGGCGATGGAATTAGGGAGCACATCATTAAGATGGTCGATCTCGCAGCTAAGTTAAAAGCACTCCAGTTAGACATTCCAGAAGACTTAGTGGTCTATTTAGTGTTGATTTCTCTTCCTTCCAGTTTCAGCACTTTCAAGGTCAACCATAATACTCAGAAAGAAAAACGGACCTTGACTGAGTTGATATCACACTGTGTGCAAGAGGAAGAGAGACTTAGGCGAGAGCGACCAGAAAGTGTTCATCTCGCGTACTCTTCTCATGGGGATAACCAAAAGAAAAAGAAGAGAGGTTTTAAGAATAAGGGTAAAGGAAAGGTTACAGGCAATGGCGCGGAGTCGAATGACAAAAACAAGTGGTTGGTCCCTGTTACTTTTGCGATCAGGAGGGTCACTTAAAGAAACAATGTCATGGGTATAAAGCTTGGTTCAAGAAGAATAAAAACAAAACTAAAGGTAAAGATTCTTGTTTACAGTTTATGAGGTTTTAATTGACACACATCTGTCATGATGTGCATCAATTTCGGGTCGTACACTCATACCTTGTATTTTGTGCAGATGCACCTGAGGAGCCCGAGACCCAGTGATGCGGAGCGCTACGTATCTAGTGGGTGGCTTTTAGTAGGAGAATCGAGGCTAAAGATTTTGTAATTTTTTTAAAATACATTAAATTAGTTTGCATTTGAATTTGGAACGTTTGCATTTATTTTACGCTGATTTAAAATAAAATAGTTCATTTGATTTTCTTTTAAAATTCAAATGTTGGTTTAAAGCCTCGATACTCTAGTGGTGCGTGGTATATGAGTGTGAATGAAGACAACCTCGTTTACAGATAAGAATAACATTAATAGTCACAAATAGGTTCGATCCCTAAAAGTGATGTGCACAAAGGTATCTAGTCTAGACATGTAGTGTTATCACTTTGAGGTGGATGCACCTATAGTGACATTCAAGACATTGAGCTAGAACCCATGAGAAAAGCTTGACCTGGAATTGATGGGGACATCTGTCTCGAATTCCTGAGAATCCTGATATACGCGATATGAGAAATCGTGGACATACTGGATCCATAAATAAGGTGATACAGATATTTAGCTCAGATACAGTGACACCAGTCGGGTGAAACTGATAAGATAAATAAATTTTGGTCTACACTGAGTGCCTCATCAGTGGGAGGTCCAGTTTCAGACTTTGTTTCATGGCATGGGTGTAGTTGCTTGGTAGGATTCGATCCGAGCACTTATGACACTATGTATTGAAACATAATTTTAACGTCTATCACGAAGCCAGGTGTTGGACGTTGCGGTATTGCAATCCTTGAAATGAAGAGGATATATAATCATCGAGTGTTTTGTAAACCCCATCTGATAATTACACTGTAGGGTGTTCAGGATCAGTGGGAGTATAGACATTGAGTTGGCGTACGCAATTGTGGTTATTGACGATTTCAGTTTTGATCTCTGTTCTCACACTGCATGCATAAGAGATAAGGAAAGATGTGATTGGCTATGATTGAGGCAAAGTCATCTCTTCGTAGAGATGATTGGACCGTTTGGAAGTCTGCATGCAGGTTGTACCTGGCATGAGATTTTAATGTTCCGCATTTTTCCAGTATCCATGTTGTTGGGAGTGTTGGCATTTGTGATTGCGCCTGGTCCCGCCTCGATAAATGAGGTGATGACTGCCGTGGTTCAATGTGAATAGTTCCAATAGACTGGATAATTCAGGGTACTATATAAGATCCATTAAATATCTAGGGAGTGAGAGTACTAGATTATACATTGCATACTGAGGAATGCCATGAATGTCCCAAGTGGGAGAATGTTGGAATTGTGGGCCATACATGGCCTAAATCCACCTGGCAATGCAATGATCGGATTGGATCGGTCGCATGACCATCTAGGTGGGACCCACATTGATGGGTGGACACGGGAATTGCGCATGAGGTGCGGTAGTTGTGTTGATACGTGGGAATAGAAGAATCCTATGATGGGTTGGATTCTTCTCAAACCCTATCTATTTATAGTGCTACCGGTCCCCAATTCTACACATCATCACATGTACGTTTCTTCCCATTAGAGCGTGCAACGGGTCGTGGGTGTGGTAGAGGCGGAAGACCGGTGTGCAGTCACCTTCATCAAAGTTTTCTACAGCCAGAATAATGGCCGAACAAGGTACGCCTCTAAGTTCATCAATGCCTCAGATTGATGCTAGTATTGATCTAGGGAAATCCGTTGCGTCAATTATTCCAACACCTCTTACTTCCAAATAAAGGCTCTCAAACATAATTCAATGATTTTGATTATGGGATTGCTGAATTCTAATGGTTTCTGATTACACAATGCCAAAATGTAACTTTTAGTTTCAATTCACATCAAATATATCAAAAGACACTTTTTTAAATTACTACAAAATCATTTGATTTTATTTCATATGGATTTTAATTATCACTATTTCATACACCATGCTCTCTCTTTCAGGTATTGGCAGTCAAACATAATTTGATGATTTTGATTGTTGAATTCTATTAGATTTCGATTACAAGTTGTGAAACACAACTATTGATTCCAATTCACATAGATTCCATGGTAATAGTCAATACATATCAAATACAAGTTGGCAAACGACCCCTAAATTTAAAAATCAAATGCACGCATGCTTCAAGAGTGTGGACTATTTAATCAATTTCATTTTGCAAATGTGAGTCATCTACAGTTGAATTATTTGATCTGCTTGGATTTAATGATTTACATGGCACTTATTTGATGGCTAACTAATTGTATATGTTTTCCCATGCTCTATCAGCACATCAAATACTCTTATCTTTGGAAATGGAGATGTATTGACCCATGCTTGACTAAATTTAGGGCCCGTTTGGATACCACCAAATAAGTTACTTTGCTACTTACAACAGTAGATAAGTTACTTATTTCAGAGAAGTAAGTTTGGCTTATGTTTATTAATAAGTAACTTTTTTACTTAAAAGTACATAGTCACTTCAGCTAACTTTTTTAGCTTTGTAACTTCTCCATAGAGATGAAAGAGAGGAAAAGCTAATAAGTATGTTATTTGCTAAACATACTTATTTTCTTAATTAGTAGAAACTAAGATAAGCTACTTGTGGCATAAGTAACTTATCTTAAGCAACTTACAATCCAAACGGGCCCTTAGCAACCCGACAGTGGATTTTGATTCTTTGGCAGGGATACTTGGGTGGCCACCAAGAAGGTTTCAATGGCCTCCAAGAAGATCTTAACCGTGGACAATTAATCTCCAATGTTTCTTGTAACGTTGTCCACATGTATTTTTGTGATCACGTCCTTGCATGAGCTGCTACAACAAACAAACCTAGTGGATACAACATGGACATTGGTATGGCCCATTAGGATAATGCCTCCACCAATTACTTGGTATTAGGGCTAGACAAGAATGACAGTGAGCTGGCTGATTTGTCGAGAACGGAATGAAAAATAGCCAAAGGTTCACATTCAACAAACAAATGCCCACTGATCGCATTCATAGAGTGGGATTGTTCAGGGTCCAGACTCATGGCTCAGTTATAGATAGACTGTTTTAACACTAAGATCATGCGATCAGGTGCCCATGTGGGGGTGTGTATGTATGGGTATGCGTAAAAGATAAAACAGAAAAAAGCAAAAAAAGAGAGAGTAAGATTGTTCAATAAATCTGACTAATGGAAGATGACCCATCTAAAGTGGGTCCAAAAAAATTAGATGGTTTGACTTGAGTCAATGTATGCCATGTGTACAATTTATGAGTGCTTGAGAATAGGATCAAATAAATCTCTACTAGAAATGAAGTGAGCTGGTGCACTAGAACAGAAAAAACCATTGCTGGTTGATGAGTCGACAGAGGTCCACCCCTGTATTAGCACCAAGATAGCTCATGTTTTAAAAATAAACCCATGAGACTACCACATCCATTAGTTTTGCTGTAGTTTATCTGATTGTGTTCTTGTTTTGCATTGTCCATTAGGGCCTGTTTGGCAAGTGGGATTAGGTGGTATTGAATTGTATTAGGTGAAATTAACACTATTATTACACAATGATTATATGTCTATAAAACACTATCCAATTTTGACCATCCAGTCCTTCACGTTTGGGATCAAATTATTCATTTGGGGAAAACATTATATTAACTAAAACTAACGTTGGGTGGACTAAGGAATTGTAATCAACGGACCAAATTTCACAATTGATGAATGCAGTCGGACTATCTATAAGGTGACTTGGTTGATATTAACACCCAGGTCCATAGCTCAAGTGGCAGACTGAGTGAGGATAGCCTTGTATCAGCACTGAGGTCATGGTATCGATCCCTATAGTTGGGGTGGCTAATATTGTGATGTGACTAACAGGGGTAGGTGGGTGTACTAACAATAGGGTGTGTGAACTAACTCAAAAAAAATAAATAATAATAATAATAATTGACATTAGATTTGAAAGCGAAGCCATAAAATGCCACCATGATGACATTGGAGTTAGCTAGATGTTCTACAATGCCCAAAATGGGAATGGGTTGAGGTCATGAACTTATAATCATGGAATCGACTCGATCATCAGATTATAAATTCATTCCATACCGGAGATAAAACCCATGCATCAACATAGGGCCTACATATTAGTGGATTTCAGATTTCACTAAAAATCCTGCTGTATCTTCTGCTAGGGCTGGATAAAATGATTCTTGGATTAATCCAATCTTCCTATCGATTCCAGATGCTAGTTGGAATGTGCATTGGAACAAATGCAATTCTAATAATGTGATTTTTAAGACATGGGCCACCTAATCCCACGTTCTAAACAAGCCCATGTTCACCGATAAGATGAGTTGGGCTGTCTAATAATGTGATATTTAAGACATGAACAATCTACGCCGGGCCTTTCACATGG
Organism: Liriodendron chinense; assembly: GCA_003013855.2. Lineage (NCBI taxonomy): Eukaryota > Viridiplantae > Streptophyta > Magnoliopsida > Magnoliales > Magnoliaceae > Liriodendron > Liriodendron chinense. The sequence continues at coordinate 307,365 of PVNU02002217.1, forward strand.
GTAAATTCCAACTGCACCAAATCTTCTTCCTTCGCGCTCAAGGCATCCCCGACCACACGCACTCTCTCTTCCGTGACTGCTCTTCCACCACTGGCCTTAAAAACGACGACTTTGAGGCGCCATTTGAGAAGCCCAGGAGCCCAGCATGCTGCGGTCTGCGGGTACTACCACCAAGGCCTGTCACTAATTCATGTAGAAGGCAGAGCCAGGCCCATCACGAATATGGGCTTCATTTCAGAGCGAAAGTTAAATGGGTTGGGCCCTTGTCTGATAAACCATGTATTGAGGCCCAGCATCATAACAGATCTACGCCCATCGTTGGCCATACTCATGATCGTCCACCGTATCTTTTTCAATCCATTAGTTAGGATTAAAGAGTTCATTCAACATGCAGTGGCATCCCAACAGCTTAACCATGGTTCTAAAAATATAATCAGCAGCCGAGTCGACTCAGTGAGCCGTCCTCGTTTTGGTAGACAATGAAACGAGCCACACCTGGCTGAAAGGGGGCCAAAACCGTCTAAGTCCAACGCAGGCTAGGTACTTAGCCGACCCGGCCCATGCAAGGTGTTGGGTCTTAATAGCCAAACCGTTTAGTGACCATGGGTTCACACCCCTCCACTGGAATGACTATTTGTGGGGGCCACTGATCGAAGGGTTAGGTATTTTGTTGGCCCGTACAATAGGAATTCTTGATCACTGAACCATGGGACCATTGATTTTTTTCGCATTGAAAAGTTAAAGGTGGGGCCCAGCAGATGAACGGTCTATATCCAAAATTGCCAAGGATGATCTAAACTAGACATATTACTGGCCATTGATCAAGTGGATAGGATCAGTAAATTAGAGTAATTAGTTCTGGATCGATGATGAGCGGTCTGATCGATGATGATGACGATTTTTTCATAAACGATATAGATGTCGAATTTACTGAGATTTATTTGATGGTCAGGATCGTCACATCGAAGTTATTCCTGAGAGTATTTGGGGAATTAGAGGTGGACCCCAAAGATGGGCAATCCAAATTCATGATCAAGCAGCTTTTTTCACCATAAATTATCTGGGCCGTCCATTTTATTGTATACGTAAATGCACTCCGTCCATCAGGAGAAAACCCTTATTGGAACCGTAAATTCGAAATTATAAGCCCCACGAAAAACTCTAGTGGGCCACACCAAAGGGAACGATGGAAAATTGATCCTAAACTCTCTAAGTTCAAGGGGTGTGGCCCTGCATGAATTTAGATTGGGGTGATTTTTGTCCGTTCACTTCGTTGTAGTGAGTTGTACCTGATCAACGGGTTTGATGGAAGGTACACACCAAGTTGGCTCCACATACAAAACTATGGTTGGCATCCCATTCCCCTTTTTTTCTGTTGTGTGGCCCACCTGAGTTGTGGATCTGGATTTATTTTTGTCCCAGAGCCTAAAGCCGATGAAAGTACCTGATGGATGGAGTGGATTTTACATATACAACATGGAGGGCCCAGATTCATATTCTGGCTTTTGTTGCAAAATATGGACGGTCCAGATCCATATTCTGGCTTTTGTTATCATGAATTATTTGGGAGCGTCCATTTTGGCGGCCATTGTTCGGATGGCAGCATGATCTACAGATCAAAATTAGTCTAAAGCCCCGTGGGACCCACGTGATGGACGATGCAGATCCATGGTTTGCATTTTCATTGCTAAATTGGACTGTCCGTCTTCTTTACCAACAATCCAACGGTTCGAATTGCCCGATAAAAATCATTGTTGAAAAACATGAGCAGTAGATGAAGTCGTCCCATGAGATGGACGGTCCAAATTGAGAATTTGACATTTTTATCTCCACCAATTTGGAGTATTTAAAAGCAAACGCAGCTTGGTTTTAAGGCTCAGGCAGTCATGAATCGGACTCGACTCATTCGAGTCGACTCAGAGTCAGTCAGACCTGCTTCAGTTCGACACCGTGAGTCGACCGACGATCCAACCCTGGCTCAGGCCGACTCACACTCAACTCGGGCAAGTAGTGAGTTGACTGCAGGCTGGAGTCTGAGTCTGAGTCACCGAGTCTTTTGACCAGGTGCTTGGCTACCTAGCCGGGTCTCAGCACGGGTGCCTGGCTCAGTGACTGGTTAGGGACAACCACTGGTCCTGCCTGGTCCAGGCCCATCCGTCAGGACAATTCATACGGCAAAGAGTCATTACATGGGCCGATCGTGGGATCCTGCATGGGCTCAAGACCAAGAAAATGGCGGTCTTTAACACAAAGTTCATATTGTAAAGTTAGCTGAGCTGGGTATTAGGGCGTGTTTGGTTGCACCAGATATCGTGAAATTCTAATGAAATCTGGCGCAACCAAATATACCAAGAAATTTTCATAACATTTGGTGCAACCAAACACACCCCTGAAATGTCATGAATCAAATTTCATGATATTTCGTGAAACTAAACGCCACCTCAACTCAGAGCATCCCACGTCTCTGCTAATCGCGACTTGGCTGTGACCCCATAACTAGATGTGGGTGAGATCCTAATTGTAGGGGCCTACTTTGATGTATTCATTGAATAGCTAGCCGCATCTGTTTCCATGGTCCCAAAATTGAAGTGGACACAAATTTCAGGTGGACAACACCACAGGAAACAATGGTTATTGGCCATTAAAAACTTTGTGGGCCACAAAAGTTTTGGATCAGGCTGATGTTTTGGATCACGAATTTTGACACGTGAGGCACACCATAAGATGGACAGCCCTGATCAATACACCATTTGAATGTGATTACTCCAACCATCATTTGCATCAACTCGTGAACTGTCAGTCGAAAAATAAAAATAAGGACCATCCAAAACTCAAGTAGGCCACACTACAAGTGAACTGTGAGAATGTAACGTCCTACAAATTCACCTACAGGTGTGTGATGTCATAAGGGCTGTACGTATGGTTGTGCTTCGCCTCGAACCTATCTGTTACCTGACTCCACGGCCCCATGGTGGGGCCCTGAGCATTCTAATCGTCCGTTGGATCCTTGATGAATCACTGATTGACACAAAACTGGAGGCGGCCCTTAGCCTTAGTGGGCTTGCCAACCCATGCGGACGATAAACCAAATCGAGGGGCTAAATCCCTCGATTTGAGTTCCGAATGTGGTGCACATGAGTTGTGCAAGTGACTGAGACTAGGAGTTCTGTGTATGCTTTTTGGGTCATGGTCCACAGAAGGGAATTAGAACCGTTGAAACGCTATGAGATTTAGACCCCTTACCACTAATAAATCCATAAGCCATTACCTAGGGCCGCTTATCCGATCGTGGCACGACAACCGTTAAATCGCATATCGCACTGGGGCAGTTGATCGCCATGTTTGGTCCAAGAGATAGGTCGGCCCAGGGTAGATCTCCACTTAGCCGATCTAATGACCGGTTGGGGTTGGATTGTGTGGAACCCAGTGGGCCCTACTAAGCATAACAGCCCTCCAAAGGATCGAATTCCAAATATTACAAGTCATAGGGCTATCCAAATCTTGCTGGACCTATAGATAGGAAATGTTGAGGTATTTCCCTTCAACATTCACTCACCCATGTGCTTGGAGAGAAGTCTTGGGAGCTATGTCACAAAGTGGAAGTGAGATTCGGAGTGGTGGGGATGAGATAGGGTTTTGAGACTCGAGATCCCACCTGCTACTCATCGTCGCTATTGCGTTGAGCCGCCAACGATTACTTCAACCACCGGTCGAGTGTCGGTAAGTATCAATCTCCGTCTCTTATGTCCTAATAAGTGTAAATGGTGGTGGTCAATCCTAACCTCGACATATTCGTGCTCACAGCTGCGTGATACGCCGACCCTAACCTAGTGTTGCGAAATCATACGAAAACCCGAAACGCTAAGGTGCGGGATTATGTTTCTAGGTTTGCTTTTATCAAATGCTGTTAGTGTAGGATTGATGTGGCTGCTAGATTTTGGACGATTTGTAGTTGAACCTCTTGAGTTGGGTTTTATTGCAAGAATATACTGTTTATCAATTTGTGCAGTCCATATGTTTGATAAAATGCTTAAATGAATTAACTTGACGCATAACTGCCCTGTTGTGATCTCCTGTTGTGGAACATGCTCACATGTGTTTTAAATTTAAGTAAGTCCGCTCATTCAAGTTATTCGTATTTTCTTAAGTATCACTGTGTAGAGTTTCCATCAAGTGTAGGTTGAGTCATGGTATGAATTCTTTGGCCACATCCTCTTAGACGGGTAACCCAAGTGGTTGGTCACCCGAGGCGTACTCGATTGGACAGGGAAAATGGATGGTTGACGGTAGTTTGCTACACGGGTCTCAAATGCCCACGTCAGACCAAACGGAGGCTCGAGTGTCAATCGATTATGCCTCAAGACGGCAACATGGATGATTGATGGTTGTGTAACAGAGTCCTATGAATTCAGGGTATCCAGGGGCCTAAGATGTGTTTGGTCCATCGAGAACTGAATGTGCAATAATATCCCGACAAGTCTCTTGGGCCGGTCATGGCAGTATGGGACATTGTGGCCGAGTCGTCGGCCTATGCTGGGGTGGTGCACCTCCCCATAGTGTCCTTGGAGCAACCTAGAGGATGCCCACTAGTATCGGTATGATCGAGACAGTTGGGAGAACTCCGTGCTAATCAGTATGAAGGGAACCATATATTGTGTGTAGAAGAAAAGGGGATACGTGGGCCACCGACGATGATTGACGACGCACCGTCGGAGCCGGGTGGCTCAGTGTTAGACAGGTGACTGGACCTAGGTACCTTGAATTCACCAATCTGTTGTTTGAAAAGAGGACTAATCATAATACAAGATTAAAATCATGCATGCATGTCACGGATCACCCAGGTAACTGTCCTACTGTTAAAGGCCAGGATACCTAAGGATGATTCACTCTCATTTCCACATTAGAGGTTCTGGGGTGCCCTGTTGCTTGATGTGGCGCCAGGCTATCTCGTGTTCCTCGTTGTCATCCGAAATATTCACCATATGTGAACTCATGTCATGCATGCATTAACTCACTAGACTAGGAATTCTTTGTTTTGCTTGTGGTCAATGCCTAACTCTGCTTCGTTTGATAACATGTTAAATTTCGAACTATAGTCCTCACTGAATTGATCACTCACACCCGCATCTGGGTCGGTGTTATGACACACCCCCAGATGAACTTATCATAGATGCAGGTCAAGTGGAGGAGGAGGCGCTGCAGGCCGAATTCGAGGACTTTGTCGAGTCCTCTTACTTTCAGCAAGCTGATGATCAAATCTAGGCGGGGGATCAGGCCTAGCCGGCCTCTTTTTGGGGAGCAGTGGCTCCGGATTGTAAAGGAAATTGCTATACATTGTAACCTTTCCTTTTGGGCTGGGTGAGGTCACCCGTGATGTGGGTGCCTCATATTTTGGATGATGATGATCCGTAGTTGGATTAGCACCCTATTATCACTTACTTGTTATTATGCATTGCCTATGGTTGATTTTACATTAGCACACTGATGCCAAGAATGTTTTACGAACAGCACGCTTCCGCATGGCAACCGTAACACCCGAAATACCAAGTCCTTGACGTCATAATCGGGTCTTGAGATTTGGGGCGTTACAGAGAATGGGGATCCCGACACTAAAACCTTCATGGCCCACCGTAATGTTTTAGACCAATCTGCTCAGTGCTCATAAGTTAAGTCCCAATGCCCAAAGTAAAAATAGAATACGGACCTGATGAAGAAACTTAGGAGCCTTGAGAAGGTTTCAACGGTAGTTCGCATCCCAATTTTCCATGACGTGGGCCCTCTGAGTTTTGGGTGGACCGTATTTTTTAGCTTACATCCTAACATGAATAGATGGGATGTTAGACATATATCGTGATAGCCTCCCACTGAGCTTGTTGCGTGGTTTGGTAGTGTCCACATGTACGATAGTATACATGGCTCATCAATATTAATCATGGGAGTGGAAGTGTTCTCCAGGAAACTTTGTTTCCAGGGAAAAAAAAAAACATCATTTTCAATGTTTGTTTATCAATAATATTTTCTCGAGAAAATTGAAATTTATTTCCAAATTGTACATTTGGTAAAATAATATTCTCTTGAAAAATTCTTTTGGTCCCAACTTCTAGTTTTAAGGTGTTTATGATATAATGTGGGTCCACTCTAAGATATAATTATAGGCATCCATGCGTTTTTTTTTTTTTTTTGGTTAATTATTTTTCACACACACCCACACCACATGGGCACTTGATACCATAATCTTAGTGTTGAGACAGGCTCTGTCTACCATTAAGCCATGGTGCTAGATCTTCTCCATCAACATGCTTACATGCGAATTAATCAAAAGGTCAATTTTCATCTTTTTTTAAAATTTTTTTTTTATTTAAAGTTAGTCATGCAACGCACCCACCTTTTAAGCTGGACAGCACACCCACTTGGTTAGTCACACGATGCACCCACCCACTAGTGTGGTTAGTGTGTCTCCTTAGCACTCAAACCTGTGACCTTGTTTTGAAATGCCTAGGCATCTTCCGGCCAGGCTTGTATGCAGGAGGACGAAAAATGAAAAGAAAAATATAGAGGCAAAAAAATTAATTAGCCTCCTTTCTGCATCATATAGCTGAAGCTTTAGCTTATCCAAAACTTAAGTGGGCCACATCATGTGATTGTAGCCTCCCTTTTTGATCATGTAGCTGAAGCTTTAGCTTATCCAAAACTCAAGTGGTTCACACCATGTGGGGCTTGGTTCTCATGCTCATATGGCACATACAATATGAGGTATTCATTGGTAGTGTATATTCCGATTGTGGAACAAAAATTACTGTTGGTCTGTTGATCACACCCATATAAGCAAGATGGATGGTTGTAATCATGGACCCAAAAATAATATTCGATGGCATGCATATTACACCTATGTGAGAAAGATGGAAGGTCAGAAAAAAAACATCCAATAGTCCAAATTCATCATACATGCATAGCACTCTTGATGGTGTACCTTAATTTATTTATTTATTTTTTATTCACCCGACATAAGCCGTGGATCGAGTTGATTTTTTATCCCAGTGGTGGTCCACATGCAGTAGATATGACTTAGAGAACATGGTGGCCCCCATGTGGGCATTCAGTTACGTTAGTTACGCATCGGCTTTCGTGGAAGAAAAGAAAAAAAAAAACAAACCAAGATTGTTGAAGTCATCGTCGTTACGTCACGATGTGAAAGTAAGATTGGCTGAACAATCCTAACCTCTCGTTCGTAGACACTTGTTTATTGTAATAAAGCTATTGAATATTTTTGAGTTTTAACTGTCCAATAAAATTCCTCTCGTTCGTAGACACTTGTTTATTGTAATAAAGCTATTGAATATTTTTGAGTTTTAACTGTCCAATAAAATTCCTCCAATCCGTTAATTAGATTATCCAATATGGATAATATTTGCTCATTAAATACCTAAACTGGAAACAATAACTTACTTTATTTGAATTACTGTATTTTACGCATGCTAGTTGTAACTGCCTGTGTATCAGCTATCACATTTTGCAGAGTATCAAACTTTTTTTTCACTTGACGAAGTCTCAGCAACGAGAAAATGTGGGAAAAGAAACTTTCTTTTAGAGGGGATTAGGTGAGAAAATAGAAAGCGGATTCTAATTTTGAAAGAAATTTTGCTGCATGAAGAGGGTTTATGGAAAAACCATAACTCCATTCCCACCGTTTCACGGAATCCAAACAGGCGCTTGTTTTAGGACGATGTCTCTACTAGACAGTGCTCTGTGGGCCCACTATGATATATGTGTTTTATCCACTCGGTCCATCTATTTTTCCAGGTCATTTTACGACATGATAAAAAAAAATAGAAAACTCCACATCTCAAGTGGACCGCACCACAAGAAGAGTGGTAATTGAACGCCTATCATTAATGGTGTGCATTCAATCACCTCTGCTTCCTTTGGTGTGGCCCACATGAGATTTTGATCTGTCTCATTTTGGGCTTATATTCTAAAAGGATATGAAAAAATGGATGGACGGCATGGATAAAACACATACAGCTTGGTGGGGGGCTAGAGAGCATCGCCCAGTATGGAGTATTTTTCAAAAGTATTCCAAATCAGAGAGATTCTAGTGACTCACATCAGAATCATTTTTAGTTGAATGTAGACCGTTGATGTATTTCTCTCATCAACCATCTTTCTCTAGGCCACAAATTCAAATATAAAATATCATCCTTTTGATTAGATTTCTGAAGTATAGTTCATCCTTGGCTGTACACAAAAAATCAATGGTTCAGATTATAGAACCATGTGGTGCAGTTCCCCAGAAAGAAAACTAGTGTACACTGTGCGAATATGTGGGCCAAGTGTCTCACATAATTACTTTTCCGTAATTCTCGCCTGGTAACAATAACGATACGCATGTGGAGCTCAGTCAAGGGTCAATGCATGCAGAAAAGGGGCGCGGATTAGGGACAGTTTAGAGCTCTGAGGGCCACCGTGATGTATGGATTCTATCCACACCGTCCATTCATTTTTCCATATCATTTTATTTCATGAGCCCAAAAATGGGGCAGATCCAAACTCAAGTGGACAATGAAATTGGAAATAAACGCTGACCGTTAAAAACTTCCTGGGTACACATGAAGTTTTGGATCAAGCTGATATTTGTGTTTTCCCTTCATCCATGTCTCTATGATCTTATTAACAGGTTTGATGGAAAATAAACATCATGGTAGGCCCTAGGAAGGATTCAACGGTAGGCATCATTAGCACCGCTGCTTCCTGTGGTGTGGCCCACTTGAAATTTTGATATGCCCCATTTTTAGAATTATGAACTAAAATGACATGGAAAAATGAATGGACGGTGTGGATAAGATCTATACATCACAGTGGCCCTCAGAGCCATAGCATGGGGAAGTACATAATCCGCGCCCGCAGAAAAGAGAGACAGTATTTGATACTCTGGAAGAGGGTAATGATGATACGCATGCACTTAAAAAATTCTCAGAAATTGCATACATGAGATGTGATATTAAAAAATGTATATTTTTTTTTATCTTACTACCGAATATGTCCTAAGATGATCTATACTTCACAAGGGTCAAATTCGCATGAGGGAAATGGTCTGAAAGAAAAATCACCAACGGTCCTATATTCAACATGTGTGGCCCACCTGATTAGTGAAATGTCTTTAGCTTTTAGGACAGGGAACGGTCAATATCTGATGGCGTGAATAAGTACATCATTGCCCTATACTTGGAAAAATAGGAGAAGAAAGGAAAAACAAAGCATCTTCCTTTGACAAGATGTTAGGAAATCAATCACCGATTAAAAAAATCAATCACGAGAAAAATCAAGAGATTTTTACGGCTAAATTCCTCACGATATCTTACCAAATAATGCGTGGATGATGGGTGTGCGCCTTTTTAGGAGGAAATTACAAGAATACCCTTATTTACTTTTTCTTGTATAAAAATAGTGAAAACTGAGACTTGTGGGGCCCATATGGTGTGATGTATAACATCCAAGCCATCCAACATATGCACTCAACAATGGTGATCGCATGGACCAAAAATCAGGCCGATTAAAACAACAGATGGCCTACACTTGAATTTGGATGTTTTGAGTGGTGCATATTATTTTGATGGATTGGCTGACCTTATGAATATTGGATCGGACAGTGTCCGTCCTTTGGACAAGTGGGATGTCAGACACATGCCACGTGGCCCCAGTTCATAAAAGCACTGTAAAATTCGATTTCTAGAGGATTTTTATGAAACCATGCTCACTTGGATGGAATTGTGTTAGGATAACAAGTGGGTCCCATCATGACGTATATGTCTGATCCACTCCGTCCATCCGTTATAGTAGCGCATTTTAGAGCATGAACCAAAAAATGAGGTAGATTCATTCTCATTTTGACTACACCATAGGAAGCTAGGGAATAATGATATCCATAGGTTGAAATTTTAAACACCACAGGCCTGGATGCACTTAACTCCACCTGTTTCTTGTATTGTGGTCCACTTGCATGAGTTGATAAAACAACATGGATTAGACACATTTTAATCTTTCTTTCTAGGTATTAGTGTCAAAGTCATTCAAAAAAAGCGGCTAGTTGTAATTTTCATTGGAAGTTATAATTACTTACTTACCACCATTTACACCATTTACAATAGTAAATGGGAAAAAAACAAACAACCCTTTAGATGCACTTAGACACACTTAAAAGTACATTGTACACATGCAATGTTTGTATTGGGTCCGGTCTCTATCTCCTAATCAAAATCATGAATCTATGGGCAGCAATGGGCGGATTTAGCAATTTTCCTTGGCCCATTTTTTTTTTCTGTCATTTCCTTATAGATTTTTTTCAATGCAGGAATTATCAATTATTTTAATTCTAACGGGTTGGACCAAAAGTTACAATCCATCTAATGGACGACTCACAACTTATAAAGTGCATGTGACATCTAACTCTTCTTAGAAGGTTGGCCCAGGATGAGGATGACCTGCTGCAAAAAACAGCCTATCTACTTATCAGGTGGACCACACCATCTAAAGTAATGTGAAACCATTGATAAATAGTAAAATAGAAGTGGGGTCCATCCATGACGATTTGGCTGATTTTTCCACAGTTATAGAGAAATTAACCCCCTCTCATACGTGTGAATTAGATTGGATTTTATAAGCTGGGTGGACTGTTATTTATAGTCCAACCAGTTGGACCTGTGACCTTCTATTATATAATAATCCAACGGCAAACATGACATATATACAAGCAGGTCAATCCGAACCATCCAAATCAATGGGCCCATACATCACAATCGCCTGACGCTAGTTATTGTTGAAAGACAACAACACAGATTACAAATCTCCGGCCCGTGACCATTGCTTGTGATAATAAGCTATGTGCCCCTCACGTCAGGTCTCTTTGGCATTTTTCAATGAACAGTTGATCTGACTGAAATAGAATAAAGAAAAAACAAAAACCCAGGTATGGAAAGATCTAGATACGATATGGGTGGTTGGAGTTGAGGATGTGAGGAAAGATTTATGAATGGTGGGGCCCATCAGATCAATGGCTTGGATCAACCAACCATGGGACCCACGTGTATAAAAATGGTGCACAAGGAACTCTGAATCCGCTATTAAAAAAAAAAAAAATCCTAATGTGTATGGGATTCCGTGTGCCTGAGTGCATGTATACTTCCATAATTACCCCTTTTATGTGAGCCGTCGGAGCTGTGTGGGGCCATAGAGATGTCCGTGAAAAATCCACTCCGTCCATCTGTTTTCAAAGACCAGAACAAGACAAATTCTAAAAATCAGGGAGATCCAAAACTCAGGTGGGCCATACCACACGAAACAGTGGGGATTCAACTCCTGGAGGTGACAGAAGTTTTGTATCAGGATGATATTTGTTATGCAGTTTATCTAAGTGGTAATAATTCTATGAACCGTTTGGATGGCTTATAAACATCATAGTCAGCTCCAGGGAGGTTTCAACGGTGGACGTTGCTGTTTACACTGTTTTTTTTTTTTTTTTTGCTATGGTCCACCTGAGCTTTGGATCTTCCTATCATTATAGTATTGATCTATTGTGGTCTTTCAAAACATATGGACGGAGTGGATTTGTCACGGACATCTCTGTGGACCCCACACAGCCCCGGGCACAGAGCACATGCAACCCGCTCTCCTACCGGCTTTTACTGATAATCTGGTGCTAATTCAACTAATTTGAATTACCACATGCATTCGAGCTTATAGTAATTGTTAAGCTGTGCAGGGCCACCTGTGATGTGTATGTAGAATCCAAACCGTGCATCAGGCGAGCCCTTCGCAAGAAAACGGTACCACTTGAGGATTATACCTATAAAAGCCTCAGGTGGGACACACCAGAGGAAGCAGAAAAATTGGATTTTCACGTATTGTGGTCCATGAAAATTTTTGAATGTCTTGAGATTTGGTATATTACTTAATCCTGGTAGATATCACCCAATGAACGGGTTGGATAACATCTGCACAACTAGTGGACCACCATATTGTATTTGAAAGTTTGTACAGTGGGTATACCCGCAATTTTCCCTGTGGTGAGGCCCACCTTGGTTACGGATCATGGATTTGGGATCTTCGCCTACAAAGTAGCCGTATCTAATGGACGATTGGATTGTAATCACAAGTCATGCAGGGACGGCTCCAACTCATGGTAGGTGCATTCAGCAGCCGGTAAAAGGAGCGGGTTAGCTCAGAGCAAACCTACGGTCCACATCCAACCACAAAAAAATCACAACAAATGAATGTTGGAAGTCGCCTAATTGATTTGATGTCTAAAGTATATCCAAACCACGCGATGACCCACTTGGTCAACGGTCTAGATCACCACACCTATATGCCTATGTTGAGGGATCGAGATGCATGGACCTTGTTATACACTCCTCTCATCTTCAATTAACGTGTTATCCAAGTTGACATTAGCAGACTTTCTAAATGAAGAAATTAGGTACTAAAATATGAGAGATCGGTACGGTAGAGCTGCAACAAATGGATCGAGTCCATCCATGTCCAAGCTCTGTCATGATTTGTTTATTTCTAAAAATATTTTACCTATTGGACAATCCTATCCATCCGATTTGTGGCCATCAAATTGACGGTAGAAATAAAAAAAACAGTTAATAGTCAAGTATTCATCGGGATAAACGGAGTAGAATCCTCTCTATCCCTGTTTTACGCTCGGTTTTACGCGTGCATAAAACACCTTGAGTAAGGCTGGGGGTCATCACATTGTATAAGTAAAATCCACTCCGTCCATCACTTTATGTCCTCAGTGCTAAGCTCTATGGAAAAAAAATCAGCTAGATCCACAACTCAAATGGGCCACACCAAATGGAACGATGGGGATTGGATGCCAACCACAAGAATATACAAAAATCAGCCTAATACAAAACTGAGGGGTCAAACCCTGCGAACTTAGTGGTTTCCAGAGCAATTTTACACAATTCCCATTAGCGTGGTCCATGTAATTAAGCTTACCTTTTGTTCTAACGTTCCGATTAAAATTTCCTGCCTGATGGACGGTGTGGATTTTACATATGCAAAATGGTGGGTCCCACAGAGCTTGTCCGTTATTCTCAGCATCATAAAGACACGTTGTGGACGATTCCCGGCTTCGTTGTCTACAAGCCGTGATTTAAGCGGCTGAGGAAAACACCCAAAGCTCCGTGGGGAACACCCTGTTGTATATGTAAAATCCACTCCCTCCATCATGTGAGAAGCATTATTTCCTCTGTAGATACAAAAGATCATCCTCATTAAGAATATTTAATTGTTCTTAAAACCTCTAAGTTCAAGTGATGTGGCCCACCTAAGTTTTGGATCGGGCTGATTTTTTCGTAGTCTATTCATACCATTGAATTTCACGGTATTACTGGGTTTGATGAAGGAAAGACACCATGGTGGCCCAGATACAAACCTATGGTTTGTATCCCATCCCATCCCATTATTTACAGTGATGTGGTCAACCTGAGTCATGGATATATCTAATATTTGGTATTAAGTCGTATAATCGAGAATAGCACATGATAGATGGAGTGGATCTTACATGAACAACATGGTGGACCACATAGATTTGGGCACTTCACGCAATGCGCAGAGCATGTGATTAGATTTTTCCAATTCCAGAAAGTTAATGGATAGGGATGTCTCTCTCCGATTCTTCCGGCTCCCCAGGAGCATATCTCCACCCCGAGATATACGGTCCGGAATTTTGGGCCGCAAATGACCCGTGCAACGGACTTATCTCTAAGCTATGAAGTGATGTCACTAATTTATGTGGCCCCAATATGATGTATGTGTTGTATCTACACTGTCCATCCATTTGGAAATGTCATTTTAGGGGATGAGCCAAAGAATGAGGTAGATTCATAGCTCAAGTGGACCTATTATAGAAAACAGTGGGGATTGAACGCCTACCGTTAAAAACTTATTGGGCAGAAGTTCTCAATCAAGCTGATATTTGTGTTTTCTCTTCGTCTATGTCTGTGTGAACTTATGAACAGGTTGGATCTCAAATAAACATCATGGTGGCCCTAGGAAGCTTTTAATGGTGGGCATCACTGTCCTCACTGTTTTCTGTGGTGGGGTTAACTTGAGCTTTGGATCTTTCTCATTCTTTGGCTAGTAACCTAAAATGATGTCTCCAAATAAATGGATGGTGTGGATACAACACATGCATCATGGTGGGCCTCATAGAACTTGGTGACGTCACTTCCGTAGGGAGATAGCTAGCACTAAAGCCGTCAGTAGCTAATCCGTGTCCATGTAGAGTACTACTTTGGTTTCCTGACTCTAAAATTTAGTAGCCATTCCTGTCATGATGATCCTAGCCGCTCATCTAAAATGCTTAGCAGCAGATGGGCCACATGGCAATGGTCTCCCTAATCCATACAAGACGAGGGTCCAGATTTCATAATAAACATATTGATGATCAAAATCTACAATTAGTGGAAATTTTTATCAAATAGGCCATCCATGATGGGGCCCACTAGATAGCCTCTAGTATTTTCTAATTCTTTCTTTGATTTGCTACTTACAGTCACGTGATGATGCAGGATGTTTTGTTCTTTATAGGCGTACAATAGAAGGTTTTGGAATTCTCTGTCACGTCCAAGTGGTATTATTTTTATGAGACCGTTGAAAAAAACAAATTTCCTGTTGGGGTGTGGGGGCCGGCCCACCACGATGCATGTATGGATCCAAGCCGTCGCCGAAAATCACGTGCGTACACTTTTGTACATGTATATATGCTTGTGCATGTATAGTTGGCGGATTGCGTGGTGACCCAAACACCACTGGGCTAGGTGGTGTCAGGACTCTGTGGGGCCCACTATGATGTATGTGTTTTTATCCATGTCGTTTATCCGTTTTTCCAAGTTCATTTTAGGACATTAGCTCAAAATTGAATCATATGCAAAGCTCAAGTGGACCACGCCACAGGAAACAGTTGGAATTGAATGCCTACCGTTGAAAACTTCTTAGTGGCCATGGACGTTTTGGATCAATCTGATATTTTTACTTTCCCCTTATTGAGGTCTTTTCGACCTTATCAACAGGTTGAATGACAGAAAAACATCATTGTGGGCCCTGAGAAAGTTTCAACGGTGGACATCATCATCCCACTATTTCCTATGTTGTCATCCACACGACCTTTAGATATGCTTCAATTTTGTTCTCATGCCCTAACATGATCTGGCAAAAAAAATGGACGGCGTGGATAAAACACAGGTGGGCCCCACATGATCCTGACACCACCTAAGCATGTATAATATTATAAAGTGGTGAAATGATAGGATGGAGCACATGACCTTGAATTTGCAACCATTGCCTATGAAAATGCATGTGCCACAAGCCGTAGCCCCAATGGTCGGATTGAAATATGAACAAAACTCACGTGTGTCCACAGCAACACCATCATATACAACGTCCCTCTAACATCATGCTTATGTATGCATGCGGTCATGTATGCTGCACATGCAGCTCTATAAATCCTATCAAGGCTAGAGATTCTCAACACAATCTCAACAAGATGACGAAGGAGATTAGTTTGAGGAGCTTTTCATCCTTCTTTCTCATTTCAATTCTTCTTTGGTTTTCTTCTTTTGAATCTTGCAATGCTAGAAAAGCCAAGCATTTGAAGGAAAGGAGAAGTCCGGTTGCTCAGCCAGCTGGGCAGCCTTCGAAGGGTGGGTCATCGACCATCTTCAACGTGTTGAATTTCAATGCAAAGGGCGATGGGGCCACTGATAATACAAAGGTGATTTTGGATTCTTTTCTAACATTTATTTTGAGTTGTTTTATTTATATCATGATAGTTGTTTTCATAAAAGGATGGATATTGTGTTTGAGATTCTTCAGGCCATGTTTGGATGCACAATTGAATTGAATTGAATGCAAAACATTTGGTTGAGTTTAATCAAAGTTGAAATGATAGAAATGAATGCTTCATGGTAATGTGGAAATGCAATACTTTAAATTGATTGGTAATTGCAATTCAATTTGATGATGCATCCAAACATGTCATGTAAGTGGGTTGCCATCAATTACATGAAAATGGACAGTTAAGATTCACCCGAGAAACAATATATGTCCAATCATCATCTTTGTAGAAAGATGTAATTATTATGTCCAATCATCACATTGATCCAGACCGTTCATTAGATCCAACCCACATTTCATGGGCTAACATGCAGGCATATCATCAATCTAATAAGTAACCATTTAGTTAATGAGAACCCATGACAACCATCCCACGTGTCATCATTTGTGTATATGTAATCTATGCCACACATGCCCTTCATTTGATTTAGATGAAGGGTCAGCTGACCCATCTTAATTTTGGGCTGTAAGCGTATCAAGTGGTGATCCATCTGAACCGTCCATGTTGAGCTCTGTGCTATCCGGGCTACTAGCTAGGGGAAACTTTTCATTGTACAGGTGATTGTTGCTATCAATATGTAGAAATCCAAGAAGAAAATTTCAACGGCTCATATTCAATTCTGAAATATAAGCATATGGGCCCATCTGGATTGGACGATATGATGGATCCTGGGGTGCGATTGAGGCACCCCCGCGCACGTTAGCTGATGACATTGATTTAAAAGATTTTTTTTTTTTTTTTTTAATAAGAAAATCCTCTTTGTTTCACGTTCGGGGAGACTTTCGGTAACTCGGATAAAAATTTCAATAGAAAAGGGTATTTTTGTCATTATATGACTTTAGCGTGGACGTTAGCATTCGGATCTTTGGGACCGGAGTACTCTACAGTGCCTTGCATATAACCTTCATATAAAGGTGGGGCCCACACATCGGAGACCGTTCATCTGCCCTTGTGTAGCTGTATGCGAGCCACCATGTGATAATCTCTCTCAATTACTATAAATCCTAGCCATCCGATGATACCGACAATGCGATTTGTGGGGCCCACCATGATGTGTTCAATACGTCGAATCCGTCAGTCACAAAAATCAGGTCCAACCAAGACTCAAGTGGGCCACACCATTCAGATCATGCCTAAAATCTATAAATCCACGTGGTATATTCTACTTGTGTTTTTGAATGTCCAGATTTTGGCCATTCTATCATGAAAGTGGGGCTCATTTTCTGAACGGATTAGATGGCTCTTAAAAATACGATGGGCTTCACAGATAATCTGGATGGTTTTAATGGTGGATGTCCTCATCCTAACTTTTCCATGTGGTGTGACCTACCTGAGTTTTCGATTGGCTTGATTTTTAAGGGTCTAGGAGAAAATGAGGAGGTTGACATGATGGACGGATTGGATTTAATTCACACATCACGGTGGGCCGCATCGTAGGTCATGCCTACCATACAAAGCTTTGTAGTGAATTCGATGTCTTTTTCTTTCACTTTTTTTAACACAACGGTACAAGTTTGTACTCTTGTATTACCAAAAGTGAGAATAAAGGGTGTTTCTATCAATAAGGATTGGTGAACCGGTAATAG
The DNA here is from genome assembly GCA_003013855.2 of Liriodendron chinense. Classification (NCBI taxonomy): domain Eukaryota; kingdom Viridiplantae; phylum Streptophyta; class Magnoliopsida; order Magnoliales; family Magnoliaceae; genus Liriodendron; species Liriodendron chinense. Next base: position 324,852 of record PVNU02002217.1, read on the forward strand.
GACATCTTGGCGGTACAAAGTGTGGGCCATTCTGTGATGATCACAGGATCTGTAAATCAAGTTGGTTCATTCATCTTGTGGGCCCACCCTCTATGAATATACTAGCGTCTGCTATTGTTAAGCTCTTTTTTACCGTTCCTTTTATGAAATGCAGGCGTTCTTGGGTGCATGGACAGCTGCTTGCAAGGTGGAAGGATCAACGGTGCTGGTGCCCTCCGGTTCATTCCTCGTGGGGCCCATCTCTTTCTCTGGTCCTGATTGTCTGCCAAATATAGTATTTCAGGTAATTGTATTGATAAAGAGGCTTTGATACTTTGACAGGATTGTATATAGTGTTAGTAGCCCAAATAAGCCCACCTAATGGGCCCACTTACTTGGCAGCTAGACGGTACGATCATCGCTCCGACAGGCGCCGGAGCATGGGGTTCGGGGTTGCTGCAATGGCTTGAATTCACAAAATTGAAAGGGATCACGATTCGAGGTGGTGGCGTGATCGACGGACGTGGTAATGTTTGGTGGGCCCGATCGGAGTTGGATAATTTGGTAATCAACCACCTCCCATCTCTTTTGTAGTGTTAGGGAAGTCAATGGGCAATTGGGTTGTGTTGGGCCCACTACAGTAGGTGCATTTTCCAGTTTGCATTGAGACCCTGACCTTTGTTCGATACCTTTGCTGGGCCACCTCGATTGTAACTGATGGCCAAGATCTAACATAGGACTGGTTCTAATGAGAGGTTTATAGAACTCGGCCAAAGCCCATTCTATAGTTGACCAGCCCAAAATCAGGCTCACCACCTTGGCCCATTGCTCGCCCTAAGCGCGATTAGTCCATTGAGATCCTCAGTCAATGACATTATCAACCGTTGATTTTACAGGAGATAGATGCCTACCTCGACAGTAAAATGCCCGGAACCAAACCGACGGTAAGGATCTATGGATCATGCATTCATCGGGTTAGACAAATGACCAAAATGCCCTTGATGCTAATTTCCCTTTGTTATTGATTATTTTTGTACAGGCTCTAAGGTTCTATGGCAGTTCTGATGTAACGGTCACCGGCATAACAATCCGAAACAGCCCACAGTGCCACCTCAAATTCGATAACTGCGTCAGAGTCCAGGTTGCCGACGTGACGGTTTCGTCTCCCGGGGACAGCCCCAACACCGACGGAATCCATTTGCAGAACTCTCAAGATGTGTCCATCCATGGCACCAATATAGCCTGTGGTAATTTAATACAAATACTTGTGTAAGGGTAGTTCCGTCTTTTCACATGTATGGGCCTCTCATGGGCTGAATTGCTAAGATTGGGTTGAACGTGGGCCGGATGTGGGCTGAGCATGCTCGAATTCAGGCCATGGGCCAAAGCCCAAGACCAAGCCCATTTCCACGTTATGGGCATACAGTCTCAAAAGCCAGATTCATCTGGTGGGCCACTTACACGCGTTGATCTTGGACAATCAACGATCTGTTCTTAACCGTCCATTTATTTTGTGTAATTGTGGCCTGATCTGTAGCCAACGGTATCTACGTGATTATCCCAGCTTTTGAATGTCTTGGATCTCACACGATGACACGTGTGTGGCCATAAGTTGCTTGGAAAAAGCATTCGCACGTACAAAATCTCTGTGCTCACGCAAGGTACTAATGCATTATGCAGGAGACGACTGCGTTTCCATACAAACCGGTTGCAGCAACGTGAACATACGCAATGTGCATTGTGGGCCCGGGCACGGGATCAGCATCGGAGGGCTGGGAAAGGACGAGACGAAAGCATGTGTGTCGAACGTCACCGTCCGTGACTCCGTCATGCATAACACGTTGAACGGTGTACGGATCAAGACGTGGCAGGTAATAATGCCACGTCACTACTCTTTCATACTCCTTTATCTATTGACATTGTTATAAACCGTTGATTGGTTCACATATTGATCGATCTAAACCTTCAAAATAGTAGCCAAGGGTTGGATGGTTAACAGCCCAAAAGGCTACCCATATTCATCAGGACCTACTCTTAAGAGGGACCCACTGGTATGCCCGTGCACTTTAGATCAATGGCTAACTCGATCCAGTTTGTTGAAGACTGTTAATCCGCAATGGCCATACACGGTGTGGATCCGCCCTCCCACCTGTCACCTGGAGACTAGATCCGTAGGGGCCCACTCTGATGTATGTATTTTAGCCGAGCTGTTTATCTAATTTTTTCATATCATTTTAGGGCATCAATTAAAAATTGAGGTAGATCCAAAACTCAAGTGGACCCTACCACAGGAATCAGTGGGGATTGAATGCCCACCATTGAAAACTTCTTGGCGGCCATGGAAGTTTTCAACTGTAGGTGTCATTATGCCCACTCTTTTTTGTGGTGTGGTCCACTTGAGCTTAAAATTTTGGTGTGGTCCACTTGACCTTAAAATTTATCTCAATTTTGGATTCATACCCTAAAATGAACTGACAAAATAGCTGAACTTAGCAGTGGATATTCCCCACTTTTTCTTGTGGTGTGGCCTATTTGAGTTTCAAATTTATCACCATCTTGGGTTCATGCGCTAAAATGAGCTGGCAAAATGGATGAACACCGTGGATAAAAACACATGCATCAGGGTGGGCTCCACAGAACTTGGTCTCTAGGCACTCTATATACTGTCATGTGCCAACTTGGTATATGTATGTGTGTATGTATGAACATACAACATATTTGTGTGTGCACATAAAATATGCTAAATTCAAGCTACTAGAGTTCACATGTTTCGTTTACAGGGTGGATCGGGCTCGGTCCGAGACGTTCTATTCTCCAACATTCAAGTCTCCGAAGTGGAATCTCCGATCATGATTGACCAGTTCTATTGTGATCAAAGCAAATGCAGGAATCAATCGGCTGCGGTCGCATTATCTAATATCCATTACGAAAGGATCACCGGCACATACACAGTAAGTCCGGTCCACTTGGCATGCAGCGACGCATTACCTTGCACGGGCATCACTCTATCGGCCATCCAACTCCAACCCTTGCAAGAAGGCCACCCAATGTCCAACCCTTACTGTTGGCAAACATATGGAGAGTTGCTCAGTCCGAGCTCACCGCCGATCAACTGCTTGCAAACCGGCAAACCATCAGTGAGCCGGGGCTCGTCCGAGGGCTTGTGTTGAGTATAATGTAGGATATGATGTGTGTGTGTGCCTGTTGTAATGCTTCACACCATCATTGGAGAGTAAGTAGATGATGTAGTGTGCTAGCTAGAGTTGACCCGCATTCTCCGATGTCTATTCGTGCTGTTCAACATACATGCTCCATGGTGAATGTGGCATGGTTCGTTCATCAAGTGGGTCACGCGTAGGTATTCTTCGTCCTCGTCCCTATGATAAGTGACTACATACTATGGTGATTGTTAATGATTGTGGATATTCTTCGTCCTCATCCCTATTTAAGTTAAAAAGTTGCTTATAATTGATATTAAGACTAAACTTATCTTAAATAAGTTACTTATCTCCGGTAGTTTAAATTGATTCATGTGTTATTTAATTTTGCGTGCAACTTATGTTACTGGCAAACCATTTGGAAACTAGAACCCTTCCGATAGGTGTCTTGGCTGCTAGCCCAGCTAGAAGACACCTAGACGTTTCAACAGTAGGTTTCAGGTTTTAGTACTAAGGAGACACACTAACTGCACTGGTTGGTAGGTGTATTGCAGCTAACAGGGTGGGTGCGTTGCCTGACTAACAAAGGAAAGAAAAAAAAAACCTTCAAATGCATACTTGTGTCCAGAATAGTGTAGGATATGGTGCGTAGTAGCATTGCTTGACACAACTGTTGGGTGGGAAGGATGATACAATATGCTAGAGTTAGTTGCTCCACATATGCCAATGTGGCATGCATTTTATGTGCATGGGATCCGTGCTGTTTAACACACATGCTCCATGGATGTGTCACAATTTCCATTCATTAAGTGGGCTACACATGGGAATGCTTCCTCTTGATGATAAGTGATACCTGAGTATGATGATAAGTGGAGCTAGCCGATTAAGTCAACAGCCTATGTATGTTGGCCTGCAGGAGTCATGAACAATTTCCGAAAGCCCAACAAGATCTCTCTAGGAGGCTGTTTGATTTGCAGTACTTTTAGAGAATTAGAGGATTTGTTTTTCATTTTTGTCTATAAATACATGTAAATAGGTAATAATTACCATTCACATATGTTTCTTAGAAGTGGGCATTTTCCTCCTTGAAATGTTGTTCGAAGAGGATGGACTTAAATTCGTGGGTTCCATTGCAAGGTTTGTGACATGTCCATGTTGTCCATACATTTTACCCTAACATTTTAGGGCATGAGCCCGAAAATGAGATAGATCTAAACTCAAGAGGCCACGCTATAGGAAATTGTAGTTGTAAAAAGGTTTTAATAATAAACGGTCAGCCCGCTGTTTCATGTGGTGTGGATCACTTGAGCTTTTGATCTACCCCTATTTTTAGTTCATGCTATTAAACCAGCCTGCAAAATGGATGGACGATGTGGATAAGCCACGTATATCACATCAGCCCCACATAAAATTTGCACAATCCTCAATTTTAGTGTTTAAAAAGCAAAGAGCAAACCTGTCATTATTAGCATGGAAAACAACTTACCTAATTGAAAACCCAACGGTGCGTAAATAAGCAATAAACATTCACTTTACTGTTTCTTGCAGCATGATGTTGATAGGCATGGTGACGTGATGTCCCGTATATGTATGTTGACCATTCAATTTACCATATCATTTTAGAACATAAGCTCCAAGTGGACCACAGCACAAGAAGCAATGGAGTAATAAATGCCAACAGTTGAATCCACTTTTTTCTATGGTGTAGTACACTTGAGCTTTGGACATGCCTCATATTTTGGACTCATGCCCTAAAATGGTATGAAAAATGAATGAGCAGTGTGGATATAACCCATACATCACAGTGGTTTCCACATAGTTTTGGTCGGGGATATGGAAGCTTTTTGGTCTGTACGGCCCACACATACATCATGCGCACCAATGCACGGTTTGGATTACACGTACAATATCACTGGTGGCCCCCACATTCCTCGAATGCATGATACCTACTGTACGTACCAACCTGTATGACCACTCCCCATTTAAACCATCAATTTCAGCCCAGAGGGATTTTTCCATAAAGGTCTTTTTCTGCAGCACCATGGAGCCTATGAATGAACGGTCTGGATCATGTCAGAGGAAGCCTTGCATGAACCCAATTTCAGAGGAAGTAGATCCTCCGTGACAAATCTATGGGTTCAGGTACCATGAAAACAGTAGAGATCAAACGCCTGAGGGCGGCAGAAGTTCTGTATGAGGATGATTACTTTATGAACAGTTTGGATGACATATCAACATTATAGTACGAAAAGTTTCAATTTTAGTTTGATGGCACATGAATAACCAAGTGGGACCCACAATCCATCGATGTTCGTGGCTTACCTGAGTTACATACCTGACATGACAATGGGGGAAGCATCTAATAAACAGGTTACATGGGGCCCACAGAGATGTGTGTGACAAATCCACTCCGTCCATCTGTTTTGAAAGGCCACAATATGACAGGATTCTAAAAAAAAGGCAGATCCAGAACTCAGGTGGGCCATACCATACGAAAAACACTGGGGATTCACCACTGGTTGGGGACAAAAAGTTTTGATATTTGTTCCTAAAGTTTATCAGAGTGGAAATAATTCTATCAATGGTTTAGATGGCATATAAACATCATGATCAGCTCTAGGAAAGTTTCAACGGTGGCCCCAACATGATGTGTATGATGATGTATGCGCTGTATCCAACTTGTACCTAAAGTCTTAGGAGTGCACACAAATTTAGAATTTTGAACCAGGTTGGTCTGACAGCTTGGCCCAAAGCAGTTAAAAATCTGGGCTCAACCTACCCGTGCCATTCTGTTGATGGCCTTAATAAAGTCACATAATCCTCAATGAAATAAAAATAGAAATATCAGCCTGATCCAAAACTTATGTGGTTCCTAAGAAGTCTTCAACCGTAACCATTCAAGCCCTGCTTCCGTGGCATAATCTAGACCTGTGGATTTCCCTCTTTTTTGGCTTATGCCCTAAAATGAGTAGGAAGAATGGATGAAGAATATACATAAAACTCATGGTGGGGCTCACAAACCTTTTCCATCAGCTTGTAGCTGGTGGAAACTCTGTGGGGCCACCATGATTTATTTTACCCATTCCGTCCATCCATTTGATCAGATAATTTTAAGGCTGGAAGCGAATCAAAAGGACTACAAGAAACAGTTTGAATTGAACACATGCAGTTAAAAATTTCTTGGGGGCCATTGAAGTTTTGGATTAGGCTAATATTTGTGTTTTCCCATTATACATGTGTGTGATCTTATGAATGGGTTGGATGGCAAATAAATAAAAGCGTATAGAGTGACATAGTATGCAATGGTTACTTTAATAGCCCTGAAGTGTGGCCATCTTTACTAAAAGTCCAATTTCTGGTATAGTTTATCTTTTTTGATCTTTTGACGAAAATTGAAAATTTATGGTTGAAAATTCTGACCGATTCCCCATAGGGCTCGTTTGGTTGCTTGTATTTGGAATAAATTGGAATCCAATGTATTTGAAATCCTTAATTATCTTTGGCATTCTATAATTGGAATCCATTGAAATCTAAAGTCTTTGTTTGGTAGTACGTATTTTGAAAGGATAGAAATCTTATATTGTATTCGTGGAAGTTGAATTTGATTAACTAAATAATTTACAATATTCATAAATGATGTATACCTATAACATCATGGATAGTCATTGGAATAAGTCCATTAAGACATACATTTTGGGAAAAAACTTGAGGTAATTTCAAGCCTTGCGTTGGCCACAAACATACGAATGTTTACTTTTCAATAGTTTCGATAAGTTTTAGGTCAAAAGACAATCATGTAGGGGCCAGTGATGTGTACTTGAAATATATCTACTCCTACTACATCTTTGGAATAGTAGTGATTGAATAGCCATCATTAAAAACTCCCTGGGACCCACTGTGATGATTACAAGGCCTACCGTGATGATTATATGAAATCCACTCCAATCACTAGATGCTATGCAAATTTTAAGATTGGGTGCCAAAAATCAGGCTTGTTCGTGATTGAGGTGGGCCATACCAGGGAAAAAAGTTTGGAAAGTCCCGTTTTACTGTACACTGATTCCAATCGTGGTCCACCTAAATCAAGAATATAGTTGATTTTTTTGTTGTTGAGCCTAACATGGGGTGAAGCATCTGGTGGTCGTAGTGGATTGCACATAAACACCACGGTGGGCCCACCTACTAACCCTACTCCCTCTCTTAGTTACCATTATACCAGGTGACACGGTGGGGAGAGAGGCCCTGTCGTACGATTCTCCCACCAATGAGAAAGATGCTCATTGTAAACAGTTAACCTCAAATCTCAACAATTTGCTAGTATTTCAAATCATGGATGCAAGGAGATTTGGAGTGCATTAGATTCTAAATCCTCATCTTCAGTTTTGTTGCCAAACATAAAAAGGTGTATGTTGGATTTCAAATACTCTCAAATTCACTTAAATACTGGCTACCAACCAGCATGATAGGCAGTATAGATTCTACCTAAAATTTTTAATTTCTCGTCAAAAGGCTAAAAAAGATGAACCGGACGAGAAATTGAACTTTTAGTAAAAATAGCCACACCTCAGGGCTATTGCAATAAAATCCCGGCAATCCGATTTTGGTGCAGGGATGATGATTCGCGTCCAAAAGGACACCCATCTCCGTGAGGCCTACCATGTTGTATATGCAAAATCCACCTCGTCCATCATGTTAGATCCTACATTCTAGGCCATGTTGCTAAAAATCATCCAGATCAACCACTCAGATGGGCCACACCACAGTGAGCTATTGGGTTGGAATGCCAACCATAGGTTTGCGCGTGGGCCCACTATGGCGTGTATCTTTCACCAGCCCCGTTGATCAGGTGTAAATCAACAGGATGAAGAGAATATACGGAAAAAAAGCCAGCCTGATTCAAAACTCGGGTGGGCCACACCACGTGAAAGGTATTCCCATTGATGGGTCCCACCTCAGTTTTCTATGAGGCCGATATTCCCGATGGACGGACTGGATTCTACATACAACATGGTGGGCCCATAGGGATAGGGTGTTTTACGGTGGACTACGGTCGTATTCTCTTTCCCTCTCTCCCCATAAGGATTTCTTCTCTGCAAGGTGAAATTCTCTTCCCCAATCTTCTCTCATTTTCTAATTTTTCGATTTTTACTGTAGATCTGTTAGAATCTTGTCGGTTAATCTTTAGAGATTTCGATTTGCTTGAATTTCATCAAGAATCCCTTTATTTTTTGAAGGATTTCTGGCTCCAATCTGCTTGTTTTCTTCTCAAATTTAAGGTTTTGAGGCGTTTTTTTTCTCACTTCATCTTAAGGTTTCTTTTTATGTTTCCTTATCTGGAAATTTCTGTTGAAATCATCGGAATCCGAAATTTCTTCATCCGTTTTCTCGTTTTCAAACCCTAATTTTAGTTTTCTTTTAATTATCCGATAATCTGATCAGTTTGACTGGCTGAAATCGATTTCATCCGTTGTAGTCATTTGGGTGGTTTTGAAATTCATTTTAGAAACCGCATCTTTCGAAGGATTTCTGGAATTTGCTCATTTATTCATTATTCATTATTCATTTGAAGAAGTTCTGTTGAAGGTAAGGTCGTCCTTTCTAATATGCTTCTCTTTGAACTTTTTTTTTTCCTTCCACGGTTGGTCGATCTGGACTGCTAGATCTGTTTAGACCGTTTTCATTGGTGTAGGCAATTATTTCTGCTTGAAATCCACTTCTCTTACAGGATTTTTGGTTCCAATTAAGAGATTTAAGGTTGTTTTTGGATTCCATGGTGTCATTTTAGTGCTTGGAGGCTTGAATTTTTTTTTTTATTTTATTGCTTTGATCCCATTGAAGATTTTTTTTTTCTTGGATTTGCTTTGATCTGTTTGTTTCCCTTCCACTTAAAATTCTGCATGATATTCTATGTTTTGGTTATAGTTCTGTTGATCATCAACATCATCTAAGCCTTACTCAACTAATTGGGTTTGGCGACACGAATCCTCCCAATCACAAAATGTCTGATTGTCACGATTCTGTGGCCTGGCCAAGAGCAAAAAAACACCGCATGTGTGATTGTATAGTTCTGTTTAGATGCTGTATAATATTGTTTATTTATTAAGAATTCTTTGTGAATCATGTAAACATGGTGATCTTTTGTTCTTGTTGGAGTTAATTTTATATACACCACTCTTTTTCAGTTTTACGATTGTGCTGATTCAAATTTTTTTATTCCTTGGGTGGATCTCTTAGCCGGAAGGAAACATGGGGCTCACTTTCACGAAGCTTTTTAGCCGGCTTTTTGCCAAGAAGGAGATGCGTATCCTGATGGTTGGTCTTGATGCGGCTGGTAAGACCACCATATTGTACAAGCTCAAGCTGGGAGAGATTGTAACCACAATTCCAACAATTGGTGAGTCTGAAATCAAGGAATCAAGATTTATTTATTTAATTCTGTTTTTCTTAGAAATGATAATATTGGTTTTTGATATATAGTGAGAGATAATCTTGTTATTATAGGATTGAGGTATTTGCTATCTCTCCATATGATCTTGAAACATCATTATGCATTAATGATCTTGAGCCATCATAACGTATTAATCTTATTGGTTAGTGACTTGGTGTTAGTGTTTGAATTTAAAGGTTCAGTTTCTTTATAAATTCAGCCACATTGGTTGTCATTTATGATACAATCCAGAACTTTTGTGGCAAATTTTCTTTTCCCATCTGTTGATGTGATTATGAAATTCAACCTTTCATTAGCTCTCATGTACCATGTGCTTCAACAGTGAGATGTCAGGTTTGAAGTGAGTTGCTTTCCTATGGAAATAAAAGACCTGTTTCGTGATTGTGGATAGAGATACTCATGATTCAGATTTATTGTTTACCTCTAAATTTGTCATCAAATAGAAAATTTGTGGACATCATTCATAAGATCGTGCTGGCATTTGTTCAAAGTTCCTATTATACTTTTGCTTCAAAATAATTATGCAAAATGAATTAAAGAACAAACTGAGAGAGACTTGGTCATTGAGATAGGTACTATTCCTAGGAAAAGACCAAGCCATGGTACTCTCCTACTCAAATGTGTATGAAACTAAAGGTCGATGGGCCCTTGCTTAGTGTATGCCTGGGAACTAGTGTCTTTTCTTGTCTCCCTTGGTTCTTCTTTAAATTGTGGAAGAATTATGAAAAATATCCTGCAACGTGTGAATTATTCACATGAGCTGTACTATATTTAGAGCCTACCCTATTCATCAATTGATGTTGTCTTGGAATCGTTCCACGGGATTTCAATGCCAATGCTCAAAATGCCACCTTCTATGAGTCCAAACCTTCGATCCAACAAGGGTATTGAATCAATGAAATGCAATGACATTCCCTAATATATTTCTTTTTTATTTGAATTCCCTTCTGGATTCATTTCCTCTTTTGTGATGTTTGATATTGATCCAACTGGCTTGTGATAGGGATTTTGCATCAATTCTCATGCTATAACCTATGGTTGTTCTTTGGGTAGCCTTTTGGCTTTTGTAGTTGGTGTTTTTGGCCTGTGATCTAATTTTGAGAGGCTTGGATTGGATTCTTCTCTTTGTTTAATATGTTTTCTTCACGTGATGTAAAAACCCTTGTGGATGATTTAAGTGATTCCATAAGCTGTTGTTTTCAGGATTTAATGTGGAGACAGTGGAATACAAGAACATCAGCTTCACTGTCTGGGATGTTGGTGGTCAGGACAAGGTACAGAATTCTGTTTTTGTTTTCCAACAAATATTCCATTTAGTAATTGGATATCTCAGGCACCTTCGGCTTTGTATTTTTTTCCAGTTTAATAAAGTTAAAATCTACTTTGTATATCATTGCTTGGTTCATAACATATTATTGCCATCATTTCATACCAGAGTCCTTATTTTACTTGTGATGAATGATCATGTACAACCTGTGTTAGCCAAGCATGGGTATGGGTATTGGGTATGGCAAGGATTGGTTCATTGGATCCTCAATGTTGAAAATCTCAGGGCACCGGGTAATTAGGCTTCTCAGTGGGTTGGGTTCGTGATGGATACTGGGGTACCCATATCTGGACCCGACTATGGGAATCATATTTGCTCTTGTCAGGTTCAAATACAGGTGCCATTTAAGGGGCATTGGACCTGAATCTGAGTATGTCCCACTAAGTCCTGTCAGGGTTTCGAGCTCAAATTGGGATTTAAATGGGGTTTGGATCCAGAATCAGTCGCAAGCGAGGTTTGGGTCTGGATCCAGATTTGGGTCCATACAAGAAACATGCCTTTTCATAATAACTAAATAAAGGACAAAGTTAAGAAGTCATATATTTGATACCCAGTACCCAACATGACCTGATTTCTAATTGCATGTGGGTCTGTGGACCCAATTCTGACATCACTGTTAATTGGCTCCAAACTCTGGATCCAGATTTGATTAAATAATGTGGATGACTTCGGATATTCACAAGCCGGGTGACTGACAGCCCTATGGGTATGGCAAGAATTGGTAATCAATTGTCAACATCATAATTGTGTTGTAAATTGTAATAAGGGTTGAAGCGCATCAAATTACAAACAGTAAGATTTTTTTCATTCTTTCTGATTTTCTTTAACAAGGAAAAAAAAGCCGAAAATTAAAAATAAATCAGAAAAAAATCATTTCTCATTTTCATGAATATGCACCACGGAAAGTAATAGATATCACGATATTGTTAAATTTTAATTGAGAACCTGTATATAGTAAACCTGTAAGCATAAATGTGTCATCACAATAATGGAAATAACTCAGGTGACATTATCCTTCACAATCTTCAATAATCAAAATAATGCCTGGAGGGAAGAAAAAACAGAAGCTAATATCTTATGTTTTTCAAGAAATTTTCCAATAAAATAAAATAAAAAAATAAAATAAAGGAAAGACCAAAGAGGCAGGCCCTTTAGGTTCGATGTCCATCTTCAAGCACTCCATACATGCCACATTTGGCAATGTGCCAATGTGCACAAGCGCCACCATCCGGCCCCAAGTTCCCACATTTGTGAAATGTTCCAATGTGTCTGTTGTGCCACGTTCCACCGAACAGCTTCAAGCACCTCACATGTGCAATGTGTGCTGCAATTCAGCTTCGACCACGCCATGCATGCCATGTATGCCACATTTGCAAGTGCCCACTGCCCACCTACATGCTAGACAACACATGGCAATAACTAAGAGGAAAATTTTCCCAAGTTTTTTTAAATTTTATTTTATTTTTTATGCCAAACAACAAGTTTGGAAATGGGTCCCAAATTCCTAGGACATTTTTTGTTGGAAAAAAAAAAAAAACAAGGGAGGCAATGTTTCCTTTCCCACGGTTTCATGGAAATAAGGTTTCCCAAGAAACACTATTTCCTTACCCATGCTATTCACAAACCCAAAAAGGCCCATAGTAGTTTATGTTGTCTTTTACCTCCTTAAGTGTAGAATCACAATGGAAAAACCGGAGATTGATTCAGTTGAATAATGGAAAAGTTATCTTAATTTCTTCATTTTGGGTTTCGAATATTAAAATCTCCCTCTTTTTTCTACCACAAAAGAAAAGAATAATGGTTTATTTAACATGGGGAGCCCTTTATGTGTTTTAAAAGCAAAAAGGCTTTAAAAAAAGGGTTGTAATATTTTGTTTCTTGGCGTGTAGTGCTGGATCGCTATCTCAGCGGTGGCAGCTTTTTCTTTTGTTTTCTTTTTCCCTCTTCTTAATAAAATGGTTATCTTTCAAAAAAAAAAAAAATCATTAAATTCCATTTTTTTCAAAGTTTTGGGGATGCCTAGAATAAAATACATATGAATCTTCTAATTCATACCATTTGATATGATTCACATATGGTTCGATATGATTCCTATGATTCATGTTCAATATTTTATGGATTTGCAATTTGGGGCATGCGATTAACATATCGTTTATGTATCAATGCAATTTAAATCTCACTATTCACATTGTAAATCGTACGATTTGATAACATTGCTGTAATGACACTCCTGTAACAAAATACCAAGTTGAATTCATTGCTCCATTGGCACAGTTCACTAAAAAATTACAATGACTGATAATTCTAGAGTTCAAAATCCCAGGAATTCTGGATTTTAGAGTATTGGAAAAGGGTAATCACTTTGTTACCCTTATCCAAGTATTTGACTCGGGTACAATAATTTTTTAAAGGATCCGAATGCCATCGCTTTCTAGCCATTGCATAAGACATTTTGTGTGCAGCTAAACTTACGTGCCCAACGTGTCATGTGGGTTTGACATCCCAGCTGTGCGAAAGGTGGGGCTGATAGTGAAGATTCCCTGGCACAAAAGTTAGTCTGGTCCACTCTCAGGCAGACCACATTACAAAAACAGTGGAAAATTTAAATCAGACCTGTAGCAGTTCGATCTGTTATACACATGTAGCCTGCTGGATGGGTCGGGTGGCCTGATTTTTTCTCCAGGTGATTTTTATGGTGGTTCACCTTTTATTCATGGCTTGGATGTCCTATAGATGTGACACATTGGGTGCAGACTTAGGTTGCATGTGAAAGTCTTGAGCAATGCGCCATAGGTGTTCAGTGTTTCAATACTCGAACCAGATCTGACCTGCTTTTGTGGGCATTTAGATCTAACCGCTGGTTCAACTGGTCAACCTGTGATATGTGTAAAGTATAAAAATATACTGACAAACATCACCCAAGAAAAGGCCTAGTAGATTGGATGGTAAGCTAGAGGTTGTAGGTTTCACTCCTACGCAACCTATTTAAAACTTTATCCATTCAAAAAGGGAAAAACATGTTTCGTGGGATTTGGAAAATAATGTTTTCAGGTGGGAGATTGCTCTTGGATTTGTTTTTTCGGGAGTTTGGTGCATCAACAAGCCTCCATCTCGCTGTGTTTCTCATTCTTGGGGGGCCAAGTGGTCTTGGCTGGTCACAGGAACTTGTTGGATGAGGAATTCGAGGACTTAGTGTGATTGCTAATTCTTCTGCAGATCCATGTTCCTTCCATTTTCGAGTGGGATGCATGGGCGGGGAGGTTGGAGAGATCTGGAACATTCTCCGTTCACTCCCTGTATGTGTCGAGCTGTTAGAGGATGGTGTATCAATGTATATCAAAGGACTTAACACTCCAACACTCCCCCGCACGTGCGGGGTGGAACTCCGCACGGGAACATATTGGGCAACGGCCCCCCGTGGGAGAATATATGAACGGAGGCATATTTGCTACTCCTAGGATATGAATGCTTGACCATCCGCTCTGATAACATGTCAAACAACCACTTGATCTAAAAGCTCGAGCTGTTAGAGGATGGCATATCAATGTAGGGACTTAACACTCCAACAATGATTACCCTAGACTTGTCCATCGTTTGGCCTTTGTGTTTCGGAGGCAGTCGACTGCTTGTTGTGCACTGTATCTTCACCAGAGCCGTTTAGGAAGATTTTTTCTGAGCTCTTCAAATGTTGTTAGGGTGATGCCCGCAATGGATGGGTTTATTCTTCTTTGCGTGGCATGTGGATGGAGTGGGGCATAAAAGAATTTTCAGTGGTCTCTCTCATCTTGCTGGTTTGTGGTTGATTTGGGCCTAGCACAATGATAGATGTTTCCACAATTGCCATCATGCCTGGCGAGGTGTTTGTGGCCATTGATTCTCAAGCCATTTGATAACATTTTTTATGTTCCTTTTTATTCTTTTTGGTCTTCCTTAGGGGCTTTTTGGATGGGGGTAAATGGAGGTAAATGGGTGAAATTGGGAGTAAATGAGCGTAAATGGGATTTCGGGTTGTTTGGATGGAAGTAAATGGAGGTAAATGGGATGAAATAGGAGTAAATGGGATGAAATCCTCTTCACGAGAGAGGATTTGGAAGTAAATGGGGTGAAATGCCTTTTTGAGCTCCCTTGGAGAGTCGCATGTGTAAACAAAGGTGGAACTATGCACATGTCCGCAATACGCATGTCACACTAATGATACTCCCCAACAATCCAAATATCGGCTACATCACTAAAATCACACCAAAAGAATGATCCAAACCATCCAAAGGATGGCCATCTAAATTGACGGTTAGAAAACGTTTGCAAGTTGGTTGTTTGTGATCCTTGTGTTCGTGGCCTACTTGAAGCTCGAAATTTCCTCATTTTTTGCTGAAGTATACATTTCAATGGGCTTATTACAATCATTCTATTAAATATCGCATATATACACTAAGTTGGGATATCAAAACTGATTTAAGATATCATACACCTTCTTGTGAATATATTGGAAAATTCAAATGCATTCCAATTCCTCCCATTTACTCCCATCCAAACGGAATATTTTAATTTCAAATGCATTTCATTTACTCCCATCCAAACACAACTGTGTAAAGTCATTCACTCCCAATTCATTTACTTCCAAATCCATTTCCCATTTACTTCCATTTACAAGCTCCCAAACGTGCCCTTATTGTAATTCCATAGACTTCTCATCTTCACCCATTTCTCTACTCGCTTTTCAATAAAATCATGACCTTTAGGGAAAAAAAAAGAAGTAAAACCTGGGGGGTTCATCCGTCTCTTCCTAACTTTAAAAAATTATTGACCCAGACGTGAACACGTGATCTAGTTCCTCACGAAGGACAGGTCTGTCGATGAAAACGACCTTTGTGGCCTGTTCTGGTCTGACTGTCATTTCTAGTGTGGGTTTTAAAACATTGTAGGTGACCATTTCTCTCTATGTAAGGCTCTGCATTTCTAGCTCACTAGACATAGTGAAGTGTATGTTTAGTTTTTTTTTTTTTTAAATTTAATTGTCATCTAATAACTGTCTTGTTATTGATGATTGTTACTGTATTTCTTTTACAGATCCGTCCATTATGGAGGCACTACTTCCAGAATACCCAGGGTCTTATCTTTGTGGTAGATAGCAATGACAGGGATCGTGTTGTTGAGGCAAGAGATGAGTTGCACAGAATGTTGAATGAGGTATGTAGCTATGGGCAAGTAAATCGACGATGATTCTTGTTAGTTGTTCATCATCTAGCATCAAGGTTTAGAACAATGTCGTAACACCCATTATAATGGGATTTTTCACTATCTGTTGTGCTCTGTTATGGAAGAAGGCTGTTAAATAGTGGCTGTTGTTTTCAAAACGGCAGCCATTATTTGATGAAATGACGGCTGTTATTCAACAAAATGAAGGGGCACTATTTACACAAGCTTTCTAACACCTTTTCAGTAAAATAGCCATTATTTTATTGTGGGCCTGACGTTTTCAATTTTTTCCATTCCTGTTTTTCTGCTTTTGTAATGGCTCTTACCGTCATATATTGGGAATGGCTGTTGGCTGTTACAGGATCACAACACCATTTTTAAGCCTTGTCTAATACTCATATTTTGAGTAGGAGACTATATATAAAAGGGGACAAAAGGACTGATTTTGTTTATACTTTGTGGTGGCAGGATGAACTGCGAGATGCTGTGTTGCTTGTATTTGCAAATAAACAAGATCTTCCAAATGCCATGAATGCCGCAGAGATAACTGATAAGCTCGGCCTTCACTCTCTCCGCCAACGCCACTGGTAAATCTTGCACTGTACTTCCCCAATGACTTGCAAAAATTCCACGGACCAATTTCTTTCCTATAAGATTCTGTGTCGGCCTTTTCAGGTACATCCAAAGCGCGTGTGCAACTTCTGGTGAGGGTCTTTATGAAGGGCTGGACTGGCTCTCCAACAACATCGCTAGCAAGGCAAGTACTTGAATGCCATGGTGTCCTTTCTTTCAAACAGCAAGGAATAAAAATGGTACTGATGCATCAGGAGATGCAGTGTTCCAATGTCCTAGCCATGGAAGTGGGGTCTATGGTTTGTTGGCCCAGCCTGTTGATCAGTGGGCCCCATCCTGTCTGGTTATGGCCCAAAAGTCAACCAGATGGAAAAATCTTAACCTTTTGATCAGTCACAGGTAGGCAGTGAGTATAAAAAAGTGGGGGAAATAGAAAGAAAGTATATACCAAACATGGGATGGCTATGATCTTCAAATCCGGAAGAACCATGAGGCATCCCTCATCCATGGTGGGGCTGGTCACGTGCATGTTGGATTGGTCATCAGTAACTTGGCATGTCCGTTGCCTTGTAATAATTTGTTTCAGCATGCTCTTGTTTACTGAATTTGAGAATACACCCATCTGATTTTGGCAGGCATGAGTGGTTACGACTTCTGTTAGGGTTTTATTTGGATTGCAGGTATAAAATGTCATCTGAGCTTTTTTTGAGGTAAGGGAATTGTGGTTGTGATGAAATTAGAGGACCCCTTTTTTCCCCCTTCCCTCACTTGGCTTGTTTTGTAATAGAAGGATGATTGCATGCTGCTACATTAGTGCAATTCATCAGGTGGAGTTGGATCTTTGTGTAGCTAATCCTTTTAGCTGTAACAGAGAATACTAGTTTGGTTCTCCTTCTCTTTCCAGGCGGCAATCTGCCGCTACCTGAGTTTATAGCATTTTTTTCTAAGGCTTTCTAAAGCGAGGAATCACCTCCAACTGGGTTGCATGCTCAGCCTGTTCTTTTACGCCTTCTTAAATCTTGTTTCCAATTTTACCCTTGGAAATATCATGTTCAAAGGCAAAATGGTTTGGAGGTGATCTCCCCCCTCCACTCTCTGAAAATGCATTTGGAGTTTCCATGTCTGTCAATGATTCTTTCCTAGCCATTTCACTGCAATTATTGCCAAAAAACTGTGACTAGATGAGATTCCGACCTTTCTTCCGATGGATGGACCGCGTTTGATCTAACGGTCCAATTGGCAGCCTTCATTGGATGGTTAGAATATAGCCCAATCAGTTTTAACTTTGGCTGAAAAGAAAAAGAAAAAAAAAAATCCATGGAAAATCAGTATACAGGTGCATTTGTACAGTAAATGAAATGGTTGTCCTCTTTCTCAATACACGGAGGGAAAGGAAGCTGTTACGTTCATCTTCTCCATCTTCATGTGGGCTCCACAAGGGGATGTTAGACAATGGTCGGTCTGTGCAATCAGTGTTTTCTTCTTGTTATTACTATATTTTTAACTTTTCAGCCTCCACCTCCCAGTGATCAGGACTATTCATCTGGTGGGCCTCCCTGTATGGGGGAAATGTACAAGATAATCGCAGACATGAACTGGATATTCTTTTAACCATGCATTTGTAGGGCTTTGACACCGCAGTTGGGAATCATCTGACCAATATTGACAGAAGCGGATTGCATGGTGTGCTAGACGTCACCAAGTTTTGTGAGCCCCACGATAATGTATGTGTTATATTCCAACCATTTGGAAAGATCACTTTAGGTCATGAGACAAAAAATGAGACACCCAAATCTCAAGTGGACCAGACCATGAAAAGAGTTTATTTGTCATTAAAAATGTTCATAAGGTTGCACAGACCTGGATGAAGGGTAAAAACAGATATCAGATTGATCCAAAACTTCTGTGGACCCCAAGAAGTTTTCAATGGTAGATGTTCAATCCCCACTTCTTTGTGTGGTGTGGTCTGTTTGAGCTTCAGGTCTGTCTCAATTTTGGGCCAATGCCCTAAATTAATCTCATAAAATGGCTGGACGGTATGGATATAACACGGAAGGTGCATGAGTCCACTGGAAGTATGGTTGGGCCCTGATTTGATTGTTTGGAAGCCCACCGATTTCATGTTCGTATCTTGGTTCTAATCTTGAGGAGGGCCCATCCATGCATCCACTGATGGATATGGGCTAGGTCCAGTTTGATTTATTGAATTGGCCAAGCCAAGCTAAGCTCCAGATACGATGTGCTCCCCAAGTACAGATGATGAATTTGTAGACCATAAAAAGGCTCCAAATAGGGATTTCCTGTTTTGCAGCCAACAGAGGATCCTGACTCAGTTCTCCTCAAGAGATGGAATCCGGATCCTCTGCTCAGAACTTCTGATGCTGCCTCTTTCATTGGTCCACATCATCCTGACCAAATAGGTGGAAAGCAGGATTCCTCTGCTCGGTATGAACAGAGGATCCGGGATATGCTACTCAAATTGTGGGGTCCACCTAGGATGAAATGTAGCCTGAAATTCTCTCGTTGGTCCAGACCTCAGACAGACATCAGACCATGGTCCAAGCCGTTTACCATATATAGCCCGAGCGCAGCCAACCATTTTTTGTGCAAGATCCGGGCTGTTCATTGAGTGTGCCCCACTCTGCACGCATGATATATGACAAAAATGCCTTCGAAACCCTAACAAGCTGGGCCAGGCCTGACCAACGGACTATTAGAACAGGTACAGGCTTAAAACTTCGACGAGGGCTTAATATTTTTGTCCGAAGCTGGCTCCGAATGCCCCAGTGGTCATCCCGGCCGTTGATATCCCCAATTTTCCCTGCCCTAAATATCTTACCCAGACCAGCCCAGGCCACCATCCACCACCATAACTTTGTGGGGCCCACCGTGACCGTCTGTATTATATCCACTCCATCCATTGGTTGCAGCAGTCCATGTTAGGGCGTTATCCCAAGGCAGATGGAAAACTCTCTTAAGTGTGGGGTGAACACTTAGCATTGAAACCTTCTTGGGCACCAGAAGTTTTCTTCATGGCAACGGTTTGGATGGCACAATACATCTCGATAGGCGTTTTCATCTTCACCGTTTATTGTGGTGTGGCCCACTTGAATGAGGGGCACGGTTTCCGCGGATCCCTAGATCCACCGAGGTCGGTGGATCCCCGTGTGGCCCACTGTGACGTATGTGCCTTACATCCACACCGTCCATCCGCTTTGACATCTCATTTTAGGGCAACGATCCAAAAAATGAAGCAGATCTGAATGTTAGGTGGACCACACCACAGGAAACAATCGTGATGGAATCCCCACCATTAAAAACTTCTTGGGGCCACCGGAATGTTTATTTTCCATCCAACCTGTTGATAAGGCCACAAAGACCTGGATGAAGTTACCATACAATTATCAGCTTGATCCAAAACTTTTGTGGCCCACAAGAACTTTTTAATGGTCACTGTTTCCTCTACTATGGTCCACCTTAGATTTCGATCTGTAAAATAAGTTTTCAAAACGGATGAACGGTGTGGATATAATGCACATACATCAATGTGGGCCCCGAACCGCGCCCCCGGCTAAGCTGACGAGGCGACCTGAGATGCGAACACGTGTCATACAATCCAGATAACTGTGGCGTTCCCAATCCCACAACCGCCTTTTAATCCCATAAGACGCGGACCGAGGAATCAAACGACAAAAACCCTTTTCCCATACGCCACTCTTGTATTCTTCTTCTTTCTTGAGCTCCAGAGGTCGAGAGATAAGAGAGAGAGATGCTGAGAGCTGGGTGCCGTCGATTTCTAGGGTTAGGGCATGAACAGGGGCGGCCGATCCTTACCCGCCTCTACCACGAGCGTGTGGTCGATCACTACAACAATCCCCGGAACGTCGGATCCTTCGACAAGAACGATCCGTCGGTCGGTACGGGCCTCGTCGGAGCCCCCGCCTGCGGCGACGTCATGAAGCTCCAGATCAAGGTCGATAATGAGTCTGGCACGATCGTTGACGCCTGCTTCAAGACCTTCGGCTGTGGCTCCGCTATCGCCTCTTCCTCCGTTGGTATGTTCGCTTCTTGTAATTCTCCTCATACAGAGATGCCTCTTTCGTCGTTCTTGATTTCATTTGCATGGCAGGTGATTTGTGACATACGTTCTGCGTTTAGTTCCCTGTCCCAGAATCTAGGATGGTCCAGTCATCAGGTGGGCCATGCTTGCATTTCGAATACAGGTTGTTGGTGTGATTTTATTTCCAATTCCATTTTCCTGATATGACTATGGCCTACCTACCTGATGAGTGGATTGCCTTGATTTATGGGCTGGGCTATGTCTGGAGTCGGCCCCACTTAATGATCTGGGCCAGATCATTTACATGTGTGCCATATTGGCCCCACCTTGCGCAAGTCGCCCTAGAATTCTTCATTGTACTCATATTGTCGTCTGTTAAGGGAACTGATATTCACATCCACCCTGTTTGATAGATGCACCCGTCGTTTTATGCTTTTGGTAATGCCAGATGCAAACTGATCATTGTGTAGGCATTGCTTGGATGGGCCGTATCCTGGAAATTCACTCCAATTGGAGAATTCTAACCTGCAGGTTTGGGGGAGTTTTAGGGGAAAAATGGATGGTCAAAGGAATTATGGGCCAATTCCTTTAGAGAGATCAGTTTACTTTCACTGAAAGTCCTCCAATGAATGGTTAGGATTGTCAGATCATTTTGAGTTTTGGGGATGTCTCATCCATGGTAGGGCCTACCTGATGATAGGTTTCGATCTCATCTCATGCCCATTTGTTTCATGCATGGAAAGCCAGTGACTGTAAGTTTACAGAAGAAAGTGATAAACACCATAATCTAGCCTGATTAATAATTAAAAAAAAAAGACTTGAGCATATTCCAATTGGTTCCAATTTGATATACTTGATTATGAAGTAACTATACCAAAGTTTCGTAATCACTGATATTGAAAATATTGGTCCTATCACCTATGTCTTGGGTTTTTGACATTAGGGATGTTGGTATGTAATGTATCGAACTGTGTCACCCATTTTCCAAAGCTGGTATTTTTAGTTTGGGGAAGTGGGCATTCAATGGAATGGTTAATGGATTATAAATTTCTTACTGATTGGACAGCAAAACATGACTGCAAAGGGGGCGGAGATTGATCGGCATTGGATAAACTATTGGACACCTTGTTAGCTTCATGTGATACATGATTGAACTCAATAGTTAAATTCTACAGAATTAGATAAACCATATTTCATTGATCTGATAGGATCCGCTGTGTATGACTATGCCCCAAACCAGTACCATATTGGGAGGTCATAACTATCTAATCTTTGGCCTCTTCTTCCATTGGCTGCAGACTGTTTCTTTATTTTGCATTCATAATCTGTACAGAGGTTCTGATTGAGAAGGGTTAGGTCCCTATCAAGGTTATTTTTGAGGAATGCCCTGTCCAAGTTAACAGTCTTAATCGCTGAATTATTGGACCTAAATATAGGGGTGCTGAGCTTTTGAATACTCTATATATATATCCTCGAGTGAGGATCACATAATTCCTCTCATGATGAATACATCAAAACTGGCATTCCTCTTTTTCTTACATTATCTCAGAAGTGATATTAGGAAAATGGCCCAAATCCCACTTCTACATTTGCCATTAATATCATTTAGTTTTATTCTTTGCACTATTATTTTATAATAATGTTTGAACTTACATGAAATCTTGACACATTTAGTTTACCCAAACTACCTAGAGACAGAAGTGGTGTGGTTGGATAGGTTGGATAAAGGAGCGTGTGTCCACAATATGAATTCTCATTAATGGACTCCTGACTAGTATGTTTGCTAGCCCAAAGGGTTTGGGACAAGGGGACCCTCTCTCCCCATTCTTGTTCTTTATTGCGGTGGAAGGTCTCAACAAGATATTGTTGAAGACAAAAGAGTGCAGCTTCTTCCAAGACAGCCCCTCTTTTTCTATTTTTCATCCGCAATTTTGCAGATGATACTCTAGCATTGCGCGGTGCTTCTTTGGGGCAGGTCAAAGCAATTTCAGGCCTGAAAGTGATTATGGGGAAGAGTATGCTGGTCAGCGAAGGATGAGTGGGGAAATGGTCGAGGTGATGGTTTCACATTTGGGCTGGAAATGTGGGGATTTCTCCATATCTTACCTGGGGCACCATTGATAGCCAAGAAAACTGCTAACTTGATGTGGAACGCAGTTGTTGAAAAATTTGAGAAGAGGCTCGCTCTTTAGAAATGGAGTTATCTTTCATTCGGTGGTTGTATTGATTTAGATGAAGCATACTGTCAAACCTCCCAGTGTATTAGTTGTCTATGCTTAAAATCATGTTAATTGTGAGGAGGCTTGAAAATTCAGGAGAATTCCTATGGGAAGGGAAAAACGGGCACAATAATTTCATCTAGTATGCCGGAAGAGAATGCAAAAACATAAATATTGTTGTCGCTTGGATTTGGCTAACAGATGAGGTCGAGCTAGGCTGGCCTTGTGATCTTTTCCACCATTTTCTTCTCAAGACGAAGCAAGCTCGTGATTTCCTTTGATCATCGGTTCTGCAAGAGAGAATAGAAATAGGCAGCAGAGGGTGTACCGGTGGCCAGCTGTAGACCCTCCGATCCCTAAGTCAGGCTTGCAGAGCTCGAGCATAAGGTTTATAAAGGCCAAGAATGTCGTACCTTGGTTTGGAGAACGAAGTCCTATTTATATGATGTTGTGAAAGTTCTGGATGCGGGAGTCCCGCTAGGATACGTTAGGAGAGTTATAATTAGGCGGGAGTCTCATCCCTGACTTGTTGGAGAGAACTGCGGTTGAGATGAAGCTGGATCTCCATCTCGTCCGAGTTTGGTGGATCTACCTCAAATTTCTCATACCGCCTCTCTGGCAGTGGTCGGCCTGGTCTGCTTCGGATGTGGAGCTTGATACCTGACCTGTTGCCACAAGACGCAACCACAAAAAATTGCTTACCAGACGTTGGGGTTCAACTGCCCCGAGGTGACCTTAAGATGACCAAGTACCTCTCTCACCAGAGGGTGGAGAGGCAGGCGAAGGCCATAAGAAAAGAAAACTGGATATAGAGCGACCTCCCACGGAGGAGGTCGGCTTGAGACCTCTCCAGCTTGGGGTAACCTAAGACCTACCGAGCTGGGAATGTCATAGAGCGACCTGAGGTGTTTCAGGTCAGCCACCGCCATCCCCGACACAAATGTATCAGCGACGTAGAGGGAGTCAGCAGTATGGGAGGGGATCGACTCTTCTGCCCGTTGCTCCTCCTTGGGCTCAGAAGCCGGCCCCGAAGGACCGACCTCAGACCCTACAGAGGACAATGACCTAGTGTCACTTAGATCCCCGGCTGACTCGTCTCGAAAACAGCTAGAGACAATGGCCGCACTAGAGTCTTCCTTGGAAGACATCGAGGACAACAAATAAAGAAAAATGAAGGGACAAGACAGAGCGTACCAGGAAAGTTTGGTACGAGGAAATCAGGAATGCAAGGACTTGGAGATTTTGGAGCACCAACAGGTTGGTACAGCTCGACAGAGTTTGGGCGTATTACGAATGAAGTGTGAAGAGAGGGAGGAGACTTGGGGTATTTATAGGCATTGCCTCGTACCTACTCCACCTTGTATAGTGCCACGCGTCAGCGCACAACGGCCTCGTGCAATGAGATGCCTCCTCGTCTGCCGCACCCTTCCATGTGTCGTCACGGGATACATCCGAGTAGAGATAGCGACGATTCGACTGACAAGCCGTCGCCACTTGTCAGCTCGTGATTCGCACAAAGACTGAAACGACAGCTATACCGTATGGGCAATCATAGCACCCTTTCGTTTTTCAAGCCCGCCATTAATTCTTCGGTTCTTGCCTTTCCAATTGGCGAAATCCAAGCAAAAGTTTGAAATTTCAGAGTTCCAGCGTGATCGGACCGGTTTGAAGATCTCACTTCGGAGCCGTAGCAGGTCGACCTGGGGGGGGGGGGGGGGGGGGGCAAGATTTTGAATTGGTCCCTCACGCGACTGATGGTTCGAGAAAGGAGATCATCTGAGTAGGACGAGCAGTTCCTCCATCCCAGAGGCGGGTTGCTAAGCTGAGCCGTCAGAGCACATAAGTCGGTATGAGAGGACTCGTCCTCTGATAAGATTTACAATCCTAATGAAAAACCCAAAAGGGAGAAGCTCGGGTACCGAGCTCCACATCCCGAGCAGACTAGGTCGACTATCATCAGAGAGGCGGTACAAGGAATTTGAGGCAGATCCACCAAATTCAGATGAGATGTGGATTCGGCTTCATTTTAACTGTAGATCTCTCCTACAAGTCAGGGACGAGACTTCCTCCTAATTATGACTCCAAACGTATCCTAGTGGGACTCATGCATCCAGAACCTTCCTTACGTCCTATAAACCAAGGTACAACATTCTTAGTCTTCATAACTCCTACGCTCGAGCTTTACAAGCCTGACTTAGGCATCGGATGGTCTACAGCCGGCCACCGGTACACCTCCTACGGCCTAATTCTGTTTTCTTGCAGGATCGACGATCAAAGGACATCACGAACTTGCTTCGTCTTGGGAAGAAGAGGGTGAGAAAGATCACAAGGCCGACCTAGCTTGAGTCCCAAGGTATCCCAAAACGGATACGTATTGGTCGTGTTAGCCGATACGTATCGGAAAAGGCCCGGCCCGTTACGCGATACGGGGTCAAAAAGGGGGGCGTATCGGCCAATACGGGGGCCGTATTGGCTGTTACGTCTCGTATCCGTATCGGTAACAGTGGCACCGTTACGCCCACCGATACCGTTACGGGACACCTTGAGCTTGACCTTGTCTATTGGCCAAATCCAGGCGACAACAAATATGATGGTGGTCTCAAGTTAGGTTGAATAAGAGAAAGAAATTGGTGCTTGTTGTGTAAGTGGAGGGGGAGGTTTGAAGCATAAAGAAATTGCTGCTTGTTGTGTTAGTGGTGGTGGAGGTTTGAATCATAGTTTGCAATCTGACACACGCCCAAAGTTTGAGTATCATTCTGTGTAGCCAACAAGTCGGTGATGGATACATTCAGGGTATAAATACAGTTTGAGTTATACTATTTGCTTTCTCTGGTCTTGTGCTGAGGGGGGCAGCTCATCAAGCTGACGCTAATGTAATTAAATGGGCTAAAGAGGTGGATCCTAAGCTTTGGAATTTATCTTTTGTTTTGAATGAAATTAGATCTCTTGGCCTTTGGGCTAAAAGTTTTGTTTCCCACGTGGACAGACATGCCAATCACATCACTTGATGAGTTGACTAATGCTGGGGTTTCCTTCTACTTTTTTTGTGCTGGAAATTCCATTACCCGTTTGTTATCAATGAATGCACAGTAACCTTTAGGAGAAAAAAAGGAGGAGGAAGAAGGGAAGAAAGAAAGGAAAAGCTACTTAGTTTTCAATGAATGCTTAATGACCTTCAAAAAAAGGAGGAAGAAAGAATGAAAGAAAAAGGAAAAAACCAATACATCCCTAAGCAGTCAAAAAAAAATGCCGAAATGCTTGAATTTGTTGAACATTTGATAGTAATATGAGTACGTGACTAATTGCCAAAATGTTGCTCAGCTTGACTATATATCCAAGGAACAATCTTTCAGTGTAAACAGGGCACTGGAGCATAAGTTTGAACCATCGACCTTGACCATAAACTTGATCTTTCTGCCCTCCGTGCATCAACTTCGTTTGAGTCTTTGAAATCATGATTCTGGAAAAAAGGACCTGTTCTATGTTGGAAGGATTGCATCCTTTTCATTTGCTTGTGGATCATGTTTAACCATCTAAGTATTAATGACTTTTTACTTGGTATATTGGAAATATGTGTGGTGTAATGCCTATGGTTCTTGAAGGATAAGTAAAAGAGAATCTGATTCTTGTTAATTCTAATTTTCAGCAACTGAATGGGTGAAAGGAAAACCAATGGAGGAAGTATTAACAATCAAGAACACGTGAGTTCTCTCTTTCCTTCATTTCCCCCTCCTTTTGATCACTTTGTTCATTTTGTTTCAAGCTGTTTATTTAATTTTAGCTTGAGACTGTTCAGTTCTGCTGGAGTTGGATGCACAAGTGAGTTGAATTGCAAAGTGTCAGTTTAATCAAGAGAGAGGCAGCAAGAATTTATAATGCTTCCCGGCATTCATAATGAGGAAGTGGTACTTTACTGCTCTTTAGAGTTCACCTTGAACTTTGGATCTCAGATTCTCAATATGAATGCTTATGAAGGAAATTACAAATTGGTTATTTCAGTTTATCAGACTACCAATTTCAATTCAGCCTGTTAGTGCATCCAAACAGACCTTATCATTTCTGCATCATATATTGGAAAAGAAATATTTATGGTATTATGGTATTTCATTAATTGCTGAGGAGACAGCTTTAAATTGGATGGTTACTGTCGGTTAAAGCTTTAAAAAAAGTAGATATGGTGGTGTGGTGAGGATGAAAGCTTTAGGAGTTGTTCCTCCTCCTGTCATGCCAATGGTTCAAACTAGGTGTTTGCATGACATGGTGGTAATGAGAACATTTAGGCTGTCTTTGGAAGTTCGCTTGAACCATATTTGGCAGAAT
Source organism: Liriodendron chinense (assembly GCA_003013855.2). NCBI lineage: Eukaryota > Viridiplantae > Streptophyta > Magnoliopsida > Magnoliales > Magnoliaceae > Liriodendron > Liriodendron chinense. The sequence goes on from PVNU02002217.1 coordinate 352,132, forward strand.
CTTTTTCATTGCTCTGCACCCCAACGGAGCTGGATTTCAAAATACGTGGAAAGCTCTGTGGCAAAACCATTCCCCCCCAACTGCTATGCGGAGACACCCAAACACTGCTTTAGCTGACCCCAGGGTAAGGCCTACATGATGATGATGATGATGATGATGATATAGTGCATGGTTGGGAAGGTGCAGTATCATAGTCATCATTGTCTCCTTGTCCCAGGCTACCATTGCCTGGCCTTATCCTCTTTTGTTGATAGGAAAGTGAACCAGTCCTAATCCCTCCAACTTGATCCAAGTTTCTCTGTCATCCATGATGCTTGTGCCATTCTACTCCATGCCAAATCTAGTAGATCTCGTACTATAATGCAGATGTGTGCAGATCTCTATAGCAACCCATCCTGTATCCATGGATTTCTACATCTTGTTTTCTTATATGCCTGTTGTCCTTCATATGACAGAGAAATTGCAAAACATCTTTCACTGCCACCTGTAAAGCTCCACTGCAGCATGCTTGCAGAGGATGCGATCAAGGCAGCTATTAAAGATTATGAAGCGAAGAAGGCAAAGCTGGCAGGAAATGATGAATCTGCCCCAGTCGAGAAAGCTGCCAATGCCTAACATGCAGGTAGAATCTGTTTCAAGCTTTAAATGGATGATAATGTATCTGTTTCTCAGACATAACAGTGGTGTTCTTTGAGGTATGTAGTCTGCTACTCTGCTCTTGTCATGTAAATTTACTTATATTTGGAATATAAAAGTTATGAACTGTAAAATATCCAGTAAGTCAGCTTATTTGGCATGCGGGGCCAATCTTGCTTTTACGTGATGTAAATTTAATTACGTTTGGAAATAAAAATTAGGGAATTTTACAAAATTACTACTAAATATAGAATTTACATTCCGGTACCTTTCTCAAAAAGGTTTTCAATAAACTACCTCATTAATTCAAGCAATTATCATTGCAAGCACCTTTGTTAGATTTTTCAATGGAAGTTGGGTTGGCTGTGCGAGCAAAGGGGTCGGCAGCTTGGGTGGGCCCCACCATGATGTTTATGTGAAATCCACCCCAACAACCAGTTGTCACCCCTTGTTAGGCTCAGGGCCCAAAAATCAGCCACATCTGTGATTCAAGTGAACCAAACAAATAGAAAGTGTACAGGACAACCCTCAGCCTCCAAACTGTTTTCCTTCGTCTGGCCCACCTGAATCATGGATGTGCCTGATGCTTGAGCTCCAGGCCTAACTGTTTACAGATCTAGCATGTTGTGTCTTTCATCAGACCCGCTGCTCAGGGTAACTCACCAAGATGATGAGAAGATGAAAAAATTAGCCTGATCCACAACTCAGGCCGAGCATTTCCCCATTGGCGTCTCATTGAAATGTTTATTGGTCTAATCTTTGTTATATAATAAGGTTTTCACCAGATGGACACGGTGGATTTTATATATACAAAGCAGAGTACCTGGTGATCCCAACACTACGGACCATGCTCATTTTAGGGCTTGAGCCCAAAAATGAAGCGTAGCCAAAGCGTAAGTGGACTACACAGTAAGCAGTGGGGATTGAACGCCTTACCTTTGAAAACTTTGGCCACAAGTTTTGGATCCAGCTGATATTTGTTGTCCCTTCATCTAAGGTCTGCGTGTGATCTTATCATCAGGTTGGGTGGCAAATAAACATCATGGTGGGTGGGCCCTAGGAAGGTTTCAATGGTGAACGTCATTCTCCCCATCGTTTCCTGTGGTGTCATCTACTTGAGCTTTGGGTGTGGATGTCATTATACTCATCGTTTCCTGTGGTGTAGTCCACTTGAGCTTTGGGTATGGTTCAGTGTTGGGTACACTATCAATATGCTTCCCTTTTACATGCTCGGTGAAAATCGTGCAGACAATTTCAGGATGCATATTGCATGGTGACCTTAGACACCATAGACCTCTGACCTCTGTGCTGACCCAAGTTGTCAAAATTTAATTGGGCCATGTGCAACTGTCAGAGATGTGGCTGTGATGGGCCATTGGCGTCTACAATTCCAGTCCATATTTGTACTAGTTTCATGGTGGCCTCTGTGCTGACATGGGGTGCCAGGATTTGATTGGGCCATGTGCTATTGTCAGAGGTGTTGCCTGTAGGAGTGACTCGGAGAGGAAAGTAGGGCTTGCAGCAGGCGGGACTGGGTTTGGTTTTTGCCCTGGATTGTGAACTACTCCAGCCCACTCTATGGCCTGGATTTCGAACTTAGCAAGGCTGAGCCTCTTCATCCAGGCCCGGCCACTACTAATCTCTAAAAAAACTCTTATTTAAAATAAGCACGTTTGGTAAAACTTTCAAATATGAGCTTTTTTAAGGGTAGTTGACGTCATTTTTAAATATTACAACTTTAATATAAGAGCAATCCAAATGGTTGTTTTGGTGGACCATCCATCATGTGGGGCCAACATCATTCCTAATTGCTCTTTATGTGGGCCCCCTCGATATCCACTACCCATCACCCATCACGTGGACTACACATTTGATGTGTCCATAGTGTGGGCCCTATCTTTGAAGTGGATTGTCCATCATGTGAGGCCCACTTTTGATATCCACCATTCATCATGGGGTGCACCTTCTATGTGGATCATCCATCATACGGCTCACTTTGGATATGGGTCATCCATCATGAGAGACCTTGGATGTGGACCGTCCATTAGGTGGGGCCCACTTGATGTGAATTGTCTATTATGAGGGGCCACACTTTTATGTGGGTCATCTATTGTGTGAAGCTCACTTCGTCCATTATGTGAGCCCACCTTGATGTGGACCATTCATTGTGTGGGGCCCCACCTTCATTATGTGTCGTTCATCATGTGGGCCCATCTTTGATATCAACTGACCATCATGTGGCCCACCTTCAATGACCATCATCCATCATGTGGGTCCCACCTTTGACATGGACTGTCTATCAAAAGGGACCCACTTGATGTGCATGTTCTGTCATATTGGGCCATACTTTAATGCGGGCCATCTATCATGAGGGGCTCACCTTTGATGTGAACCTTTCATTATGTGGGCTCACCTTGATGTGGGGCCCCACTTTAATATGAGGGGTCCATCTTTGATGTCCACCATCCATCATGTGGATCACACCTTTGTTGTGGACCACTATCATGTGGGGCCCACTTGATGTGGATAGTCCATCATGTGGGACTCACCTTTGATGTCCACCATCGATCATGTAGGTCCCACCTTGGCTGTGGACCGTCCATCATGTGGGGCCCAACCTTTAATATGGGTCATTCATCATGTAGGCCCACTTTTAATGTCAACTTTTCATTATGTGGTCTCACATTCAATGTCCACCATCCATCACGTGGGTCCTACCTTTGATGTGGAACATCCATCATGTGGGTGCCATATTTGTTGTGGATCATCTATCATGTGGGGCCCACTTGATGTGGATAGTCCATCATGTGGGACCCACCTTTGATGTCCACCAACCATCATGTAGGTCCCACCTTCGCTGTGGACTGCCCATTATGTGGGGCTCAACCTTCAATATGGGTCATTCATCATGTGGGCTCACCTTTAATGTCAATCTTCCATCATGTGGTCCCACATTCAATGTCCACCATCCATCATGTGGGTCCCACCTTTGATCTGGACCATCATCAGGTAGGGCTTGCTTGATGTGGATCATTCATCATGCGCGGCCACACTTTGAAGTAGGTCATCCATCATGTGCGGCCACACTTTGAAGTAGGTCATCCATCATGTGCGGCTAACCTTTGATGTGACTATATATTATGTAGGACCACCTTTGATATGGGTCATTCATCATGTGGGGCCCACCTTCACTATGGGTCGTTCATCATGTGGGCCTTTCTTGAAGAATTTGTAAAGAGAAGAGGGTAAGATGGGAATTACTTGAAAAGTTTAAGGGTTAACTTGTTAAAAAATTAGTCCAAAATGTCTACTAGCTTAAGCCTAATAAGCTTCGTTTCAAAAAATAACTCCTTATTTGCTGCTTCCTAAAAAATAAGCACTTCTTTAGATTTTTACCAAACATTCTAAAAGCTTAATTTTTTTTAAAAAATAAGCTAATAAGATCTTATTTATAGAGATGCCAAACTCCCCCTTTGGTGTTGGGTAGCTCTGGGGTTTCTAGCTTGCTCATGCACAATTCAATAGGTTAGGTTTGGTCTTGATGAATTTAAGTGGTCCGCCATTTTTGGTAGAGGTCCAGGTTGTCCATCTTGGACCCGTAAAGTTGGGTTAGGTCAGGGTCCAGGTAATTTTAATGTAGTAACCAACTCATACAGATTTGCTCTAAAGCTCTGGTGCTTTGAGTTGCTTTGTACACTTAAACAGTTCAATCAATTGATCTGGACCGTCCACTAGGTTGAAGGACATTTCAGTGATACCATGCAAGTCTCACACACCAATCTAATGTTCTTAACCATCTGATCAATGGCCTCTAACATGGATGGTTGAGATCATTTGTATAAAATAAGTCTAATAAACAATTCGATACGTCCATTTGATAGTTCCAATCATGATTGCTTGTGATTCTAGAGAAGTGGGGCGATTGTAACCATCACATCCTTAAGTTATAGTGCTCTCAGCAGGATGCGAATTGCCTTGTGCCCAAGTTTCTGTGGTCCATAGAGACTCCCTTGACAAATCCACTCCGTTCATCAGTTTCCCAAGATCACAATAGGATTAAAGTCCAAAAATCAGGAAGTTCCAAAACTCAGGTGGGCGACACCACAAACAAACAGTGAGAACGGAATCACTCACTGTTAAAACCTTTCAGAGCCGACCATGATTTTTATATGCCATTCAAACTGTTCATAGGGATACAATTACTCAAATAAACTGTAGCCACACATATTATTCTGATACAAAACTTCTGTGGCTTCCACAGTTTCCAATGGTGGGCATTCAATCCCTGCTGTTTCGAATGGTGTGGCCCACCTGAGTTTTGGATTTGCCTGATTTTTGGCCTCCTGCCCTAATGTATTCATTAGAAACTTATTGACAGAGTGGATTGGTCACGGGCATCTCTGTGGGTCCCACATAACTTCCCATTATTAAATATATATTAATTATTCAAGCAATGGAATGAAGTTATCTAAGCCACACATGCCAAAGAGTCTCCCATCACGCACGTGTGCAAGCGTGTCTATTGAGGTCCGCCTGACCATGTATATGCCCTTACAGTTACTCGATGTGGACTGGACTGGAATCTGACTCAAAGACCCGACGCACCCGAACCCGGATTGGATCGGGTCTGGGTCCGTAAAAGTTAAAAAGGGTAGCGGATTGCCTTGCGGTGTGTTGACGTGGCAAAGTTCTGTGAACCCCACCATGATGTATGTGCTTATTCACACCGTCCATCCATTTTGGCAGGGCATGAGCCCAAAAATGAGGCACATCCAATCATCAAGTGGACCACACAACAGAAATGGATGATATCATCTCTGCCGGCCCCACACAAAGCTCTGTGAGCCCACCATGCTTGATCCAAATCTTCTGTGGCCCCTAAGAAGTTTTCAGTGGCAGGCATTCAATCCCAACTGCTTTCTATTTTGTGGTCCACTTGAGTTTGAATTTGCCTCATTTTTTAGGCTCGTAGCCTAAATTGATCTCTTAAAATGAATGGACGGTGTGGATATAATACATACATCATGGTAGAGCCCACAGAACTTTTCCACCTCAGTGTGGCACACCATGTAATCCACTTACAAAAGGAGGGCGCGGTTTGGGTGGATCCCCTGATCCACTGAGGTCGGTGGATCCCCAACCATGGGGCCACTGTGATTTATGTACATTACATCTAGGCCGTCCATGCATTTTTGAAATCTCATTTTAGGGCATTATCCCAAAATGAAGCAGATCCAAATCTTAGGTGGACCATACCACATGAAATAGTAGTGATTGAATCCACGCCATTAAAAACTTCATGGGGGCCACCGGAATGTTTATTTTCTATCCAACCTATTGAAAAGGTCACAAAGACCTGGATGAAGATGCTAAACAAATATCAGCTTGACCCAAAACTTTTGTGACCCACAAGAAGCTTTAATGGTCGAGGACCATTGGTTACTGAATTATGGTCCACCTGAGATTTGGATCTACTTTATTTTTTGAATCATGCCTAAAATTAGTTTTGAAAATGAATGGACGGCATGGATGTAACACACGTACATTACACAGCCGGCGGCACGGTAAGGGCTCCACCCACCTCGGTGGATCCGGGGATCCAGCGAAGCCGCGCCCCAGAAGGAACCCTGACCACCAGCGGAGCGAATTAGGTGAGACCCCGGATCCACCGACGTGGGTGGGACGGACCCTGACTGCGGGGTCCACCATGATGTATGTGTCTACATCCACGCCAACCATCCGTATTGAAAGCTTATTTTAGGGCATTATCCGGAAAATGAAGCAAATCCAAGTATCAGATAGACCATAGTACAGGAAACAGTGGTAATTGATCATTAAAAACTTCTTGGCGGCTACAAAAGATTTGGATCAATATGATATTTTTGTGGCCTCTTCTTTGTGACCTTATTAAAAGGTTGGATAGCAAATAAACATTCTGGTGGAATCCATGATGTTTTTAATGGGGAGGATTCAATTAAAACTGTTTCCTGTAGTGTGGTCCACCTAAGATTTGGGTCAGATTCGTTTTTTTGATCATGCCTTAAAATGAGCTTTCAAAATGGTTGGACGGTGTGGATTTAAATCACGCACATCAAGGTTGGCCCCACGGTCAGTGGTTTCACCCACAGACCTCCCTATCAAGCCAACCCGACCCGACCGAATTGCACTCACCACCTTGGTGCTGTGTGGACGCCATCGAATTATGGCATGTGGCCACCATCTCATCCATGCTGACATGGCATGTTATTTCAGCCGCGAAAATCTCCACGTGTCCTTCAAGCTCATTCCCTTATAAAAAAATAATAATAATAAATACAAAAAATCTCCAAGAATAACTTCATTGTCTGTCAATCAAATCATCAGAATAACTTCTTTTCTAGATGAGCGGTCCACCTTCTCTGGTTTTTCACACCGATACCTTCCCTTGTCCTCATTGTGCTTGCCAAAGATCGTCCACCAATCCAATCTGATAGATAAAGGTCTAAGGGAATAAAACAAATCTATGGGAAACCAACATCCATATAATTAGTGGGTCCCACACAATTTTGGTCCACATGATTAAAAATAATTGAAAAATCTTGTGTCCACCCACATACATTTTTTTCCCATGTTTTTTTTTTTTTATCTTCTGCATTTTATTATTATATTTTGTATCACTTGAGCGTCGAGACGATCAACATGCTGGCAAGTTGGCGGGTGAAACAGCCGCCTTGCCGGACCCCACGTGGACCCCACGATGATGATGATGATCTTACATCTGATCCATGAAGTGGATTGTTTATATCATTGTAAGGACTAATAAATTATGATTTTATGACTTGTTGCCTCGTTCGGTACTGAGTTGAGTTGGGACTCGTTGCCCGAGTCAGGGAGACGGAGGGGCAACTCATGGTATGGAGCCGAGTCTTAAAACCATGACTGAAACTAACTCTCTGTCTTGAACCGTGGCGTGACTCGGATGAGTTGGCCGAGTCACTCATGGTTCGAACCAGATTCTGAGTTAAATTTGGATGAGTCGCATCTAACTCGGTTGAGTCATCAATCTTCCGGTTAGATCTGAAACTAGAGCTGTACACGAGCCAAATTGAATTGAGCTTGGCCCGGCTCAACTTGATGTGCAAAGTGGTTGGGCTTGAGCTCGGCTCACTTGGTCATCGAGCCCAATTGGGCAGCTCGGCTTGATTTGAACGAGCTTTCAAACCGAGCTTGAGCTGGGTTGAGGGCAAGGGAGTCCAGTTGGCTGGGCATTGGTTGACCGAGTGACTAGGGAAGAGGGAGAGAGATAGGAGACATGAGAGAGAGGAGCAGGAGCAGGAGCAGGTTAGGCGATGAGAGAGAGGAGCAGGAGCAGCCGAGCAAGTTAGGCGGCCATTGGCTGGTCGGAGAGAGAGATCAGAGATGAGGAAGAGAGGATTGGAGGATGGAGAGGAGGGGATTGAATCTAGCTCAAGTTTGGCTTGAGTTTTCAACGAGCTCAAAAAATAGGCTTGAATTGACTTAATCTTACTTGCGGTCAAGCCGAACCAAACTTTTTCAAGCGAAGCCGAGTGAGCTTTTGGAGCTAGCTCGGTCTATGTACAGCTCTATTTTAAACTAACGGTGATGGATGCGCTTAGTGGGGTCCATTGCATGATCGTTGTTGGATCCATTTACATGATGGTGATCATCCATTGCATGATATTATAGTGACCATTAATCACCTGCTTAGCCAGTGGGGACCATATCCCAATACTCAAGGGAAGTGGACTGGATTAACCGTCCAATCAGTGGCCCACAAAAGAAACGATTAGAGGAGTGGTCTAGATTGAAGCGTTAAAACTCATGACATATAGACTGTGTGATATTTTATCTCTAGCCCATCAACTTGATAGCTCACCAGAAAAAAAAACGTTGGGGCCCACATGCTCTGAAATTCTAATGATCCCCACCGCTAGAAAACTTACGCTGCACGGACGAATAAAGTTAGGATGGAACACCACCATGAGTTGGTGTAGTGCCCATTGTGATGTTTATCTGTTATCTAATCCATTCAACTGACTTATCCCGTCGAGATGAAACAACTCCCCAAAAATAACATTATTCTTAAGTTATATTCATTTGGGGTGGCCCACCTTAGTGTTTTTAAAGATTATGTTAGGCCATAGTCCCAAAAATAACTAATCCATCCTGTCCATCTGTTTTTACAGATCATCTTAGGCCATAGTCCCAAAAATGACGCAAATCCAAAAATCAAGTGGGCCACAAGTTTTGGATTAGGCTAATTTTTGAGTTTTCAGTTCATCAAGTTGGAATGACCTTACGAAGGATATGGATGACATTGACCCCAATAAGGTTTCAACTGTAGGCATTTACTTACCTATGTTTTCTTGCCGCGCGGCCCACTTGAGTTCTGGCATTTTTAGGCCCATGACCTAACATGATCTAGCAAAACGGATGGACGAGGTTGATTTCCTACAAACATAACGGTGGGCCCCACCTAGCTTCCGGTTGCAGGAAGTTCCATGGGCTTGGGTTTAAGTTCGTCATAGCAAGAATGATCCGATCCAATTCAAAAATCCATTTATTGAGCGTGGAGTGGATTCCGTGTGGGGCCCGCTGTGGTGTATGTGTTTTATCCACGCCGTCCATCCGTTTTTACTTCTCATTTTAGGATATGATTCCAAAACTGAAGGATATTCAAAGCTCAAGTGGACCACACCACAGATAATAGTGAGGATAAAGACATCCACCGTTGAAACCTTCGTAGTTCCCAGAGTTATGTTTATTTGCCATCGAAACTCTTCAGACATGGATGAAGGGAAACATAATTATAAGCTTGAAAAAAACTCGTGGCCCCAAGAAGTTTCCAACAGCAGGTGTTCATTTCCCGCTATTTTCTGTAGTGTGGTCCGCTTCAGATTTGATATGATTCAATTTTTGGGCTCATGCCCTAAAATGAGCTGAAAAAACGGATGGACGGTGTGGATAATGGATTCTCTCCTCACTACGCAATTTGCGTCCCAGATCCTGCCTCGTTTATGACACGTGGCATCCTTTCAGCCGCAAACATTTTTTGTAAGGCGAACCGCAGAAATTGCAAATTGCGTTTATCACTATCGGGAAAGGGAAAGAATGGGTATTCCAGGTTCCATTTTTGTACGCGTCATATTTTTAGCGGCTGAAGGCGCTCACACGCGGAAGCGGATTGTGCCTGCCCTTGGACGGAAATCGGTCCAGGCGTATGTGGGGCCACCATGATATATGGGTTTTATCCACACCGTTCATTCATTTTTTCATATCTTTTTAGGGAATGAGCTTAAAAATAAAGCAGATCCAAGTTTCAAGTTGAAACCTTCCTGGGGCCCACGTGATATTATTTTCCATCCAACCTGTTCATGAGATCATAAGGACATGGATGAAGGGAAAAAACAAGTGTCAGCTTGATCCAAGACTTCTATGGTCCCTAAGAATTTTTTAGTAGTGATCGTTCATTCCCCACTGTGTGGTCCAATTGGATGTTTGATTTATCTCATTTTTTGCTCTCGTGTTCTAAATGATCTGGAAAAATTTCTGAACGGCGTAGATAAAACTCATAAATCAGGGTGGGCCCCAAATATCCTGGTGAGGTTGCAGGACGCAAACCGCTTCGCTTACACGCGCCTGATTCGATTCCTGGTGGATTCTCTGAGTCTCCCCGCGTGTTCCCTCACACCGTTGCTGTTGCTGTTGCTGTTACTGTTACTGTTACATTTAACGGAGATGTGACAAGCGGAATTTGACTACGTCAGATATGTGCGGGCCCCACATGTGGGCCTTAGTCCGGGAGTAGAACTTTGATACTCAGGTAGAGAGTGATGGATGATATGCAGGCACTTAAAAATTGCATACATGTCAAACATGTAATTCAAATCAAACCGTCCAAATTAGGGAGCGGATTAGGTGAGAACCGGGATCCAGCAAGGTGGGTGGGACCCCTGACTGTCGGGCTCACAGTTATGTCTGTTCCTTAAATCAACACCGTCCAACCATTTTGAAAGACCATTTTAGCACAAGATTCCAAAAATGAAGCTGACACAAATCTTAGGTGCACTGCACTGCAGGAAACAGCCTTGATTGAATCCCCACCATTAAAAACTTCATGGATTCCACCGGAATGTTTATTTACTATCCAACCTGTTGATAAGGTCACAAACACCTTAGATGAAGAGACCACATAAATATCATCTTGATCCAAAGCTTATGTGACCCACAAAAAGTTTTTAATGGTGAATCACGTCTCATATCTTAGGCTTATTTAACTCACTTTCTGGTGAACATTTATTGGACCGCTAAAAATGACAAATATCCAATGAAATATTCAATGGAGACAATTGTCTGCTAATCATATGTTAGACTGCTCGACCAATTTGATTTTGGGACTGTGACTCAGCGACAGTGGGATGCGTAGTTAGCTTTTTGAGTGACTGCGTAGCAAGCGTCACTCTTCCCGAGTATCAAATAACTACTACAGCAGATATGTATAGTCTTTGGGCTTTGATTTCTTACAAGTAGGAGCCATGTTTAGGCGATCAGGGCCGTTGATCTGATGACCCCCTTTCCGGTCTACTACACACAAAACAAATCTCCTATGTAGGAAGAAATCACGTCCCATAAATACTCGGGTCTAGGACTGTGGCCCACTATGGACGGCCGATGTGGGCCCACTGGGATGATGCCCACTGTTGAAACCTTTCTAGGGCCCACCATAATGGGTCACACAGACCTGGATGAAGGGAAAACACATATAGGAGATCGATCTAAAACTTTCTTGGACCCCAAGAAAATTTTCAGTGGTCCACTTGAGCTTTAGACCTACTTCATTTTTGGGCTCATTTTCTTAGCTCGCAAAATGGATAGACTATGTAGATAAAACACATACATCATGGTGGGCCCCACAGCACCCGACACCACTAGCTTAGATTTGATAGTGACCCCTCCATTACCAAGGCGGCAAGGCCTCAGCACTGGTCAGTGCTACGGCCCTGCCATGATGTATGTATTTCAATTATGTCATACATCAATTTTTTTCAGCTCAACCGGAGCATGCATAAAAAAAATGAGGCAGATATTAAAAAAATGAGGCAGATCCAAATCTCAAGTGGGCCAGACCGTAAGAAACACCCGTAGGGTCCCTGTAACATAGATTTCCCACCGAATCTAGATTATGTGCTCGGCTTTAACAGGATGTTTTTATTTGCTGATATGTGATTGGTCCAGCTCAGCACACCTCAGCACTGATGGCATTAAATGCATTAGTGCTGACAATGCCCTTGCTGAGCTGGACCAATCAGGTAATTGGCAAACAAAAATACCTATTAAAGGCAATCAGATGATCCAGACTCTTTGCCATCCAACCCACATATTGGATCTGCGGCATGGATAAAACACATAAATCATTATGGGGTCTACGGCACCGACCAGCGCTCGCTACGGTAGGGTCACTACCGAATCCCATCCTCTCCCTTGATGGCTACCTGCAAAATGGAATTGTTTGATACTCCAGCAGTGTATGACACTTGATACACAGGCACCCAGAAGATTTATATATAGGGCATATGATTAATTCAAACTAATCCGACTAAATTGTGGAACTCGCTTTCACTAACTCACATATCTAAAATTAAATTGATTGAACAATCCCAACCTCTGATTTGTGGAAACTTGTTCCTTGAAATTGGACCATTGGATGTGTTTCATTTCTAACCGTTAAATAAATGTCCACTAATCTGACGTCAGATGATCAAATAAGCATGGTTTTTGTTGCATGATGCATCTAGATTTTGGACGACTCATAATTTGGACATTTCATTTTGAATTACATGTATTCCACCTAAGCAATTTCAAAGTGCCTGTGCATCATCGATCACAGTCCGCCAGAGTATAAAAGTTTGTCTTCCCGGAAAACCACACCATCCAGACGGCCCAAACGGACGGTTGAAACAAGAGTAGCCAAAAGGTTCAAATTCATCAGGCATTTGTCCATTTGATCCGACAAATGGATTGTCCCATCAACGCCATTCCTTTGCCATGACCTACCAGAATTGGGACCCATGGAATTAGCTGCTTGGATCACCTACCATACTTCATGAATAATAGAGATTACCCACCATGGATGGACGACGAGATTGGAAGATCACGGCCGTTGATCTTTGATCTTTTTTCAGTTGAATCTAAAGCATTGCAATATTTCTCTTCTTAACCGTTCATTTGTAGTCCAAAATTTTGAAAGATTAAAATTTTCTCCCTGAAAAATTTCTCGTTCAACGTCTATTCATGGAAGGACACAACAGATCAACGGTCTTGATTATCAAATCGTTGGTCCCACTTGTCAGAATTGAAAAGCCGCGTAAACTGTGTAAGTCTCGCGTCGCGTATCCTCTTTGCCGAAACGAAATATCTTCTAATTTGCAGAACAGTCCCTAAAACATAAAACGTTTCAAAATACATCTCAAAAATGCCACGTCATCAGAATATTCCTGCACAGTGATGTATTTGCTTTATCCACGCCGTCCATCCGTTTTACGAGCTCATTTTAAATAATGAGCCCAAAATTAAAGATTATCCAAAATCCAAATGGACCACACAAGACGCATTGAAACGGCCAGGTGGGAGCAACCTTGATTATGGAGCCCACATCGATGTATATTTTGTAAATCCACGCCGTCCATCCATTTTTCCATATAAATTTATGGCATGGTCCCACAAATGAGGCATATATAGTTCTCAGGTGGACCACACATGACGCATTGAATTACCACCATTAAAAATTTATTTGGGGCCACATGAGTTTCAATCTATCTACTAGTTATATTTTCCTTTCATCCACGTCTTTGTGACCTAATAACAGGTAGGAAATCAAATAAGCAATACAGTGGGCCCTAGGAAGTTTTTAATGGTGTACGTTCAATCACCACTGTTTTCCTGTTTGTGAGCCACAGGAGATTTGGATCTTCCTCATTTTTTGGACCATTCCATTAAATGATCTGTAAAAACGGATGGACGGCGTGGATATACAACGTATATATCTATGTGGGCCCCTCGGTCAGGGTCGCACCCACCTGGCTGGATCAGGGGTCGCAGCTAATCCGCGTCCGCTCGACGGAGATTTTTTTTTCACCTTTCCATGCGGACCACCTCCCGAAATGGACGTCAACCCTGTCGTATCTCAGCCGTCCATTCCGTTGATAAGGCTAGATCAATGGTTGGTTGCACCGTCTTCATTCGTTCCATCGGCCACAAGAGGCCCAAAGACGAAAATGACCTCAACCTTCATTTGGGTCTCATTTGATATCATTTGGCATGCATTTAATCAGCATTTGAGGCTTATTTAAGCACTGTGCTGAGCTCCATGCTAAGTCAGGAACAAGGCAAGTAGAATAGCAGCTTACTGTTGCTGATTTACTTCCCTAATCCTCCCCACCCTTAACAGATCTCTCTCAATTTCCAACCGTTCAAATTCTCCGATCGATCGGTCCACTCGCCGGCCTGAGCTCCTAGTGACTAGACATGGCCCCAGGAGCCCCGATCGGTGTATTTGAGGATACCGGGAAGATTGCAGCCCCTAATGCCGGCTACTCAAAGCGGGCCTACGTTACGTTCCTGGCCGGCACCGGCGACTACGTGAAAGGTGTCGTCGGGCTGGCCAAAGGGCTGCGTAAGGTGAAGAGCGCGTACCCGTTAGTGGTGGCGATGTTGCCCGACGTGCCGGAGGACCACCGGAAGATCCTACGGTCCCAAGGCTGCATCTTACGTGAGATCGAGCCCATCTATCCGCCAGAGAACCAGATCCAATTCGCCATGGCTTATTATGTTATCAACTACTCCAAGCTACGCATATGGAATGTAAGTAGTAAGTACATAGTAGTAGGGCACGACTTCAGTGCTCCCGCATCACACCAAGATAATCTTATGCATGATATGATATTTCCCACGTAGGGCGGTCAACTGGTACCGGACCCGAGGGGACCCGATAGACCCGACCTGATTTCAACAGGTCCTGGTCCTATTTTCCCTAGCACGGTTGGCTTGCTTGATTCGGTTTGAACCCGCTCATTTTAGAAGCTGGATTCGAACTGAGTTGAGCCAAATATTTTTTGGTCAGCTCTAAGATTGTCAAGCCAAGTTCGTGCTAACCCCTGACTCTTGAATTGAAGTTTAATTTGAGTTTAACTTTACTTAACTAGTAAGAAATGGTAGTTGTTTACTTTCACATCAAGAGAGAGCAAAAGAATAAGAGAATTTTTTTTTTTATATAAACAAGTGGAATAGCATTTAGGTATGTCAATGAATATAAGATTGCTTTTGGACTGGGCCTATTCAAATTTTACCTTTTATAAGGCTTGAAAGTTCAATTGAACTAAGCTGAGCATGTAATTCCAACTTGAAGGCTAAGCTGAGCTTGAGCCACAATTGATTGCTAGCCGAGTTGAGTTAGTCCTAGCTTGATTCAGTTTCACTCAGTGTACAACTCTAATTTTCCCAAACCCATAACAAACTTGGGTTTACTGTTTTGGACCCGATTACAAATTGGGTCCAGAATAGGTCTAGCTCAAATTAATTGTAATATTGTATTGTAGAAAGTATGGGTTATGCCAGTGTCCCCTTCATGTGAGTTTAGCAACGTCACCAAAGCTCTTAAATGCCATGATCAGGGGTGACTTGTTGTCGATTTAAACAGTCCATTCATCCCTACAACTAGGGGGAGCCATGGTGCAAAATTAGAGCAATTGGGTGATCCTAACCTTCAAATCAATAGCATGGAAAATGGACAATTGAGATTGAGATTGAGTGGAAAAATAAAGTTGGCCCAATCACCATATTGAAATATCTGTTCCACACATCCAATTTCATATTGCTAATGGTTCCAAAGCGATCATTGGCATGCGAAAAACAAATGGTTATAACAAATTGGCTCTATTTAAAGGGCTAAGGTCAACTAAGATCATTGGATCCACACGATCTTTGCACCATGGCTTTTTCTCAATTCATGATTATGCATCCCACGGTCCATTCAAAGCTTTGGGGACGTGGAAATTTCTAATGTCTGGCCCGAACCTGACTCGAAACCAACTTCCAAAGATCAGATGGATGCACAAACCCGGTCAGTCCGGGTCTGGGAACTCTAGTACCCGTTATGAAATATGAGCGCACCGAACCTCAGTACGTACTGGTGAACTGCCTAATCACGTGAAGCACTGTGCATGGAGCGCACTGATTGGCTGATCTTAACCATCCGATTTTGCTCAATGAACCCAAAGCTTCAACAATTTTATTTTTAGCTGTCCATTTAATAGCTGCCAATTGGACGGTTCAGATCATTCGATCACCATGTCTTTCATGCTGCGATACATCCGAGGCAGGCCCCACAATCTGAACCGTACAGATTGCACTACATGCATGATGCATGAACGGTGGATACCACATCCAATTGTTTAATCTGCTAATCCGTTTTTTGGTGCAGTTTGAGGAGTATAGCAAGATGCTTTATCTGGATGCGGATATCCAAGTGTACGAGAACATAGACCATCTATTCGATGGACCCGACGGATACTTCTACGCCGTCATGGATTGTTTTTGTGAGAAGACGTGGAGCCACTCGCGCCAGTACTCAATCGGGTATTGCCAGCAGTGCCCCGATAAGGTGACGTGGCCCACCGAGATGGGCGCCCCCCCTCCGCTCTACTTCAACGCTGGGATGTTTGTGTTCGAGCCAAGCCGATTAACCTACGATAACCTGCTCGAGAAACTACAAATCACTACTCCAACACCCTTTGCAGAGCAGGTGAATCTCAACCATACATCACTGTCCATTTTTCGTTTATTTATTAATTTTATCATTTTTCTTATGGCGCGTTTGGTTGCACCATGAGATAAAAAATAAAATAAAAATGGCCCAATCATAGATCCAAACCATTCATCATGTGTCCCACATTTGATGGATTATTCTAAACATCCAATTAATGGTTAGAGAAATTTTTTACCATCAATCTGAACCGTTCATCATGCAGAGCCCACCGTGTAGTGCCAAGGCCGGCTTAGGTCCGCGATGGACCCAGACAAGATCTGGGCCGTCCATTAAGTGCACCCCACCATGAATGATATATTACAAAAATACCCTTGAAACCCCAAACAAGGTGGGCCAGTCTGGGCCGTGATTGTGGGTACAGCCTGTTATGAGTGGGCTAACCCACGCCTGGCCTTCGAACCCAGTATTTCAACCCAAGCACTGACCGAAGCGGCCCAGACCCGAAAGCCAGATCGGCCATCCCGGCCAATTGATAGTCCTAAGTGGGTCCTATGGATAAGTGATCCAAACTGTTAATATGGCTCAGGCCCTATATTTTGGGTACATGGACCATCCACAGTGGGTCCCATCAAATGAACGGCTTGGATCAATTAACCATGGGCCCTACTTGTTGAAACCGAAATCCAGCATAATGTGATGATGTTGATGATGATGAATCTTCCTTTGTTTGGGGTTCTCATTTCCATTTATATCCTTGACAGGATTTCCTGAACATGTTCTTCCAAGACACGTACAAGCCAATCCCTCTGGTTTACAACCTTGTCTTAGCCATGCTATGGCGCCACCCCGAAAACGTCGAGCTCGATAAAGTCAAGGTGGTTCACTACTGTGCTGCTGTAAGTCTTCAACTTCCTTAATTCAATCCAGTCAGTCCAATTTATGGGCCCCATTATAGATTGATCATATCCATAAAGTCACATTCATCAAATGATCTCAACCATCCGATATGTATGATTTTTTTAGAATGATCTATCCACATTTTGGCCCATTAGATGGATGGTCAAGATTAGTGACACCACATTGTAGTTTATTTCCTTAATAAATCTTTAATTTAAATGTAGGGATCCAAGCCATGGAGGTACACGGGCAAAGAAGCCAACATGGATAGGGAAGACATCAAGATGCTAGTGGCAAAATGGAAGGACATCTACAATGATGAATCGTTGGATTTCAAGGCCGATGGCCCAGTTCCGGAGGACGAGAGCTACTCCACACCGTCGATCATGGCCGCCATGCCGGAGCCCATGGTTTCCTACATCCCTGCACCTTCAGCTGCTTAAGGGCCCTAAGAGAGTCTTTTAAAGTACTTGAAGTTATATCCTAATTGTAATATGAGTATCCAATGTTTGGACACCTTCCTCTCTTCTACTGTGAGACTGCATTTCTCAGGTATATATATATGAATTCCAAAGGGCCTATCATGTTGTTGTTTAGGGCCCGTTTGGACCGTAAGTTGCTTAAGATAAGTTACTTATGCCATAAGCAGCTTATCTTAGTTTCTACTTGTTAAGAAAACAAGTATGTTTGGTAAACAACATACTTATCAGCTTTTCCTCCCTTTCATCTCTCCAAGAAAGTTAAAAAGCTAAAATAATTAGCTGAAGTGATTATGTACTTTTAAGTAAAAAAGTTACTTATTACTAATTGTAAACCAAACTTACATGAAATAAATTACTTATATACTGCTGTAAGTAGAAAAAGTAACTTAATTTGGTAGTATCCAAACGGACTTATTGTGATTTTTTCTTGCAAGTATTCTTGAGATGGTTCGGTCACGTGAAACTAGGGTGGGCCCAAAGATTGATGAAGTATAAAACCCCTATTTTCCCACCTTATTGTTCCTAATCTATCCGTTGATCAAGCGTGCCATGCTTAGCAGAATGAAACCAATGGTCTACATTCAAGATGCAAGGGTAATAGGCCCGAAGCTTGGCTTAATCAGAACTCTATCCATATGATGTGAACACCACTAATGATATTTGTGATTTGTTGAGATCGGGTCTTGACAGTTCAGAAGGAACATTTAACATGATTTAGATGGACGGTTAGATCCTTACATTAGGGTCCATAAAATGGGGGTTCAAACTTGATACTCAAGATCTAAATATATAATAGAAAGTCCATACACTTAGTTGTTCACCTAGTGAATGGTCCAGATTATACATATATACATACATTGTAAACTTAATAGATGGTCCAGATCTGAACATTAATGATTATAAGCAGGCCTAAAAGAAGGGCTAATATCATTTGAGGTGAGTCATGGCAGGTGAAGCTAAAATGATTTGGGTATGAATAGATTTTTTTTTGGGTTAGTTCACACACCCCATTGTTAGTACACCCACCCAACCCTGATAGTTACATCACAATGTTAGCCACCCCCATTGTGGGAATCGATACCATGACCTCGGTGTTGAAAGGAGGCTATCTTCACTCAGTCTGCCACTTGAGCTCTGTATGGGCATGAATAGAAAATTGATAGGCCGTGCATGCCAGGTCCTAGCCCCACCAGTGGGCCAAGCTAATAGGTGCAAGCCTGATCCAAGCCAGGTGGGTCGCCCGGCATATTGCCACCCTTTTTGCACAATGAAGATCTGCTGGTAGCTGGCCGGCCGTGCCTACCTCTGGCATGATTCGGAGTTCGAGTCTTGCCAAGTAGTTGGCTAGGCGAGTGACTGGGTCGAATCACCGTGAGTTGTGTTGAGTTTTATCGAGTCTGGATCGAATCAAGCACGTGAGAAAGTTTCCTCAAGTTATGAGTGGTATGGTAACGAGTTAAACAAGTTGCTGAGCTGACTCGATGAGTTAAGTTGACTCGGTTGAGTTCAATGTACCAACAACATGAAGATTGAAGATACAAATCGAACCCCAACAACACATTGCTATTATGACAGGAGTATCAACACATCGACCATATATATCGATACAAACCATAGTTCTAAAACTCGGCGATTCGACTCAAAACTCAGCCAAGCCATCTCGACTCAACTACGCTCAGGACCACGTTGTCCAGCATAGTACAAGACTCGGCATTGGGCTCAGGAATAATTCTCACCGTTGAAACTTTCCTAGGGCCCACCGTGATGTTTATTTTCCATCCAGCCTATTCATAAAGTTAAATAGACCTGGGTGAAGGGGAAAACACAAATATCAGCTCGATCCAAAACTACTGTGGCCCCTAAGAAGTTTTCAACGGTGATAATTAATTGAATAGCCATTGTGTGGTCCACCTGTGTCTTGTATCTGCCAGATGTGGGGCCTACCTGATTTAAATCCAACCCGTCCATCAGATGTGTCAGCGCATATTACTACCATATCCCGAAAATCAGGTTGATCCGTCAATCAGATGTTCCACAAAATGGGGTACAAGTAAGGTGGGAACGTCCACCCTTGATTTGCATGGTGGTCCAACATGTTGTGCATATGGAATCTAGGCCGTTCCAACCCTTCATCTGGTCTGGATGAAACGGCGGACCAAAATTCATTCGGTTTCTCGATTCAGGTGGGCCCCTGTAGAAATCAAAGGTGTGGATCCTCTCTCAAATTTCTCCTGTGTTGTAGACCACAAGAGTGATGGATCGTGAAGATTGGCACCTGGGGATAATATCAGGTGGTAGAGAATATCTACGATACTCGGAAGAGTGTGATGGACGATACGCAGGCATTTAGAGATTGAAACCAGCCATGCAAATGACAGAAATTAAACTGTTAAAATCATGGGTCTGAGTATATATTCAACATTTATTGGATAGTTGAAGGTGAAGATTATCCAACGGTCGCAATTAAGCAAACAAGTGTCCACAAATCTGAGGATAGGATCTATCAACTGATCTGATTTTGGAGTCTTATGACTTAGTTGAAGTGGGTTCCACAATTTCGATTGTTTAATTTTAGTTAATTGCACGCATGTACAAGTTCTCAGCGCCTGCGTACCAACCATCACAGTCTACCAGAGTATCAAATAACCATCAGTAAAGTCAAATATCAATATGCTAGATGGATATGTGGGCTTTTAAGGCCCAAAAGTCCATCTCAGATCTGGGGTTTTCATTGTAAGCCCACACAAATATTGGGTCGGGCTTCAGAATGCAAGGCCAATCCCACGAGCTGGAAGACTATGGGATCCTGGCCGTATGTCTAATCCAGACGGTTGATCTGATCCAACCTGCTGGGATGGGCCATCTCCAAAAGATCTGTCTGATGGGACAATCTTAATCCTACGATAGATAAGCTGCAAAAACAGGATGGATCTCATCAGATCTCAGTCTCCACCAACAAATCATGGCCCCACCTTAGATTAACCATATAAATATAATATAAAAATTTTGGAAATGATTTTAATGAGCTACCTAAAATTCGGTGGGCCTCATCATGATAGACCATGACCTAACAAAAAATCTAGCGATCCAATCTTTGGAATTTTCTGTTGCATGTGGACCGTTGCTACACGGTTCTGGTGCATCACCCATCTCTCCCATGTTGGAATTAGGTGTCTGTCACACTTACTAAGGAGAGTCACGTTTGATAACAGATATTGCCTAGAGACATTGACCTAACTCAGATTTTTTTTTTTTTTGAGGATCTGACCTAACGATCATGTGGTCCATACCTGTAATGCTGGCTAAGATCTTCGCATTTATCCATCAGGTGGGATGGATCATTGAAATCAACTTGCATACGAGGATCTGAGCTATTGTACAGATTTGCCCACTTGATGACTAGCTAGATCTGCTGGATTTTCACGTTACATGATCTTAATCGTGGGGCCCACTTTTTGAACGGCTCAGATGTCTTGCATAGAATGAACAGTGAGCGTTATATGTGACAGGAAAATTTGGAAGATGTATCGTCCCTTACACGTAGGCATGTACATATGATAAATCCAGACCTTCCAAATCATGGTTCCCATTGTGGATTGATCATAGCTTGAAAATCACACTGATCGGACGGTCTTACTCATTTTAGTAGCACAAAGCATTTGAAGTGATGGGCATTTTCTTTAAACTGTCCACTTGATACCTGTCAAATGGACGGGTGGATAGAATTATCCAGACATTGATAATTGGGCCTACGATTTGGATGGCCTAGATTGAACCCATACTGGAGTCTGGTGGAGTACGATGGTTCATTCGCAGGCACTCATGAATTGTACGCGTAGCATACATTAACTCAATCTAAACCGTCCAGATTGTAGTAACATGGATACGTCGGGCGCGGATTGCCTGCAAAAGCCTTTCGCATGCATCTCCTGCGCAAGGAATCTGGGTGGCGTCCACCGTCAGGTTTGTGAGAAATCTACGCCGTTCAACCGTTTTGTGAGATCATTTGAGGCGTTGCGACCAAAATTGAACGGGATCCAAGACTTAAGTAGGCCGAAAACATGACGACTGAACTTTCACAGTTGAAATATTCGTGGGGCCACCGAAGTTTCGAATCAGGATAATATTTGTGTTTTCAGTTCATCTCAGTAGAAATGACATTATGAACCGTATGGATGAAATATAAGCATCCCTGTGGACCCCATAGAGGTTTCAACGGTAAGAATTTCCCTACACACCTTTTGCTATAGTGCGGCCCACTTGAGTTTTGGATCCCGTTCAATTTTGGTCGCAACGCCTCAAATGATCTCACAAAACGGTTGGACAGCGTAGATTTCTCACAAACCTGGCGGTGGGCTCCACCCAAATTCCTTGTGCAGGAGATGCCTGCAAAAGGCTTTAGCAGGCAATCCGCGCCCCAGCTACGTGGGCGGGGATTTCATGCGAAAAGCCTTGCGCACGAAGTTCCTGGGAACCAAGGTGGGGCTTAAAGTGATATTTTTTTTTTGATAAATCTACCCCGTCAATCCGTTTTGGAGCTCATTTGAGGACATTAGAACAAAAATGAACCGGATTCAAGACTCAAGTGGGCCGAAAACGTGAGGATTGAACTTCCACAGTTGAAATATTTGTGGAGCCACAAGCGTTTCGAATCAGGATAATATTTGTGTTTCCAGTTCATCCCGGTAGTAGTGACGTTATGAACGGTATGGATGTCATATAAACATCACTGTGGACCCAGGGAGGTTTCAAAGGTAGTAATTTACCTACTCACCTTTTCCTTTAGTGAGGCCCACTTGAGTCTTGGATCCGGTTCATTTTTGTTCCAATGCCCTAAAATGATCTCCCAAAACGGATGAAACGGGTGGATTTATAAAAAAAAACATCACTTTGGGCCCACCTTGGTTCCCAACGCGCAGGAACTTCTTGCGCAGGAAATCCGCGCCCATAAGTCGTCATACGTATTGATTGGACGATCTTATCCTCCCATTGATGGACTTATTTTTGGTGAAATCGGACCGTTAATTTCTTTCCATTTCTACTGTCCCTTAACCGTTCACTAATCAGACAGCCTGGAATTGACTAAGTGTTTTTAACGTTGGGAGAGGATTAGGAGAGACCCCGGATCCACAAGAGTGGTGGGACCCTGACTGTGGGGCTCACAGTGATGTATATGCCTTAAATCCACACCGTCCAACCATTTTGAAAGCTCATTTTATGGCATGATCCCAAAAATGAATCTGACTCAAATCTCAGGTGGACCACACCATAGGAAACAGTCATGATTGAATCTCCACCATTAAAAACTTCATAGATTCCACAGGAATGTTTATTTGCCATCTAACCTGCTAATAAGGTCACAAGCACCAAGATGAAGAAACCACACAAATATCATGTCGATCCAAAGCTTTTATGGCTCACAAATTTTTTTAATGGTCAATCACCACTGCTTCCTTTGCTATGGTCCATCTTGGATTTGGAACTGCTTCATTTTTTTTTGGATCATGCCCTAAAATGAGCTTTCAATACGGATGGACAGCGTGGATGTAATCACAAACATCACAATGGGCCCCACAGTCAGGGGTCCCACCTGGATCCGTAGTCTCACCTAAACCGCTCCCCGTAACGTTGGGATCACATCCACTCCGTCCATGTTCTCTATGGATCCCAAAAATCATGTTAGTGTCTATGGTGTGCCCACCTGAATTTTAAAATGGCCTGCTTTTGGGCTTTCCATTCATCAAGGGGGTGCTAATCTTATCAACGGATGGGATGGCATATAAAAAAGCATGGGCCCAAACATAATTTGGAAGTTTTTAATGGTGGTCTCCCCATCACAACTCTTACCCGTGTTGTGGCCCATCTGTGTTTCGGATCGACCCGACTTTTGGGAAAGGTGGTGAAATTGAAGGATCTCACCTTATGGACGGAGTGGATCTAGTTTCTACATCATGGTTGTCCCCACACACACGTAACGGTAGAAAAAGTTCATCCTACAAACGTTGCAGGGGAACCTTCCCCTCTAATTAAATATTGCTTGAATGGGAACTATTGCTGTAGCTTCTTTCTTATCTGTTCCTTTGCCGTACACACCATATAAAAATCATTTATCAGCTCACCTAGTTTTGGATTGGCCCACCTAATGAAGGGTTAGGATTTTACCATCTGGGAGATGCTTGATTCCTGGACCATGCATACATTGCCATGAAATGGACGGTTTGGAAGTTAAGATCACTTAACAAAAGGCCCATTCGTACAATTGGAAAGCCAGAACATTACTGTGGCCCACCTTATGAATGGGCCTGATTAGTTCTCAATTAAATAATTAGTGGGTTTTGCTAATATCTCCACGGAACATTTAAAGGGCACATATTGATCTGAATCATCCATTCATTCATGCAATTAGAGCAAGCCATGGTGCAAGAATCACGACCGATCAGATGATCCTAACCCTTTGAATGGGGTCAATTTATTATAACCGTCGGTTGTTTACAAGATATAAATCATATGATTTGGATCATCAGATCAAAGTGTTAGTTGTGAATCACATGAAATACAAAGTGGGACCTATCTATTGGATGTTTTAAGATGATGGTTGAACCTATTTTGTTCCCCGCTCAATCTTAACTGTCCATTTTCATACTACTGATCAGAAGCCTAGGATCATTCGATTGACATGATTTTTACACCATAACTCATCTCCGAAGTATATTAATGAATGAACCGTTCAAATCGACAATAAGTGACTAGTACAGGCCTAGACTCCTATACTATGATAGTTCACCAGCGTTATGATAACTAGGGTTGTCAACGACCAGATCTTGGTCCGGATCTGCTCCCGATACGATTTGATTTTATCAGATTCGGATCAACAATTTGGATCATCGGGTCGGATTCGGATCTTGTTAATCGGATCCGTTTAATTTCGGGTCAGATCCGGATCACCTTAGATCCGCTCCAATTAAGATCCGATCCAAATTTAAAATGAATTAAATAATTATATATATATTTTATATATAAATACATATAAAAAAATCCACATATATTTTATCTCAAGTGGACCACAGTATTTACCATCCAACTTATTGAATAGTATCCACATGTATTTGGATCGGATCGGATCGGCCAAATCTTAACCAAGTTGAGTTTGGATAAAATGTTTAAAGATCCGTCGGATTTTGGGTGGAGTCAAACCATTAGAATCAGAAATTAGGTTGGATTCGAATGAGCCCGGTATGTTGACAGCCCTAAATTGGTAACTCAACCTCTTCACACGTGGCAATTATGTACCACAATCCAGAATCTCCAAATTGTGAGGCAGATTGGTGATCGATATATAAACCCGATGGTTCAATCCATCGATACAAAGCTCGCCTTGTTGCCAAAGGATTTACTTAGACTTATGGCATCGATTATACTGAAACTTTTGCTCTAGTAGCAAAGATGAACTCCATTCGGGTTCTTTTATCTCTCGCTACAAACTTGGGCTGGCCTCTTCATCAACTTGATGTAAAGAATGCATTCTTACATGGTGACCTCAATGAGGAAGTTTATATGAGTCTTCCGCCTGGTTTTCATCGTCAGGGAGAGGAAAATAAAGTGTGCCGCCTTTGCAAATCGATCTATGGTCTCAAACAGTTCCCACGAGCATGGTTTGACAAATTTACACATGCCATGAAACATGCCCATTTTCAACAATGTAGCTCTGACCATTCAATTTTTTGGCAACGCACAGACAGTGGAATTACAATTGTCTCGGTTTATGTTGATGATATTATTGTTATGGGTGACGATGCTACTGCAATTATCAACATCAAATCTCACATTTCTCGTGCTTTTGAGGTGAAAGACTTGGGGTTTTTACGTTATTTTTTGGGCATTGAAATTGCTCGTTCTCGACATGGGATTTCCTTATGTCAGCAGAAAAATGTGCCGGACTTACTTACTGAGACCGGTATGCTTGGGTGTAAGCCTTTTGACACTCCACTGGAGGTTACCCATCAGCTTACCTCACATGATAGTGCTGTCCTTTCTGATCCTGGACCTTATCAACGACTGATCGGGCGACTTATTTACCTCACAATTACTCGGCCTGATATTTCCCATGTAGTGAGTGTCCTCAGTCAGTTTATGCACTCACCTCGAGCTTCACATCTGGATGCTGCATTTCGGATTCTTCGTTATCTCAAAGGCTCTCCTGGGAAAGGTCTTCTTTATTCTAATCATAGTCATCTACATATTTCTGCCTTTTCTGATGCTGATTGGGCCGGTTCGAAAAATGACCGAAGATCTACAACCGGCTATTGTTCTTTTGTTGGAGGAAACCTTGTCACATGGAAAAGCAAAAAGCAGACAGTGGTGGCTCGTTCCAGTGCCGAAGACGAATATCATGCTATGGCACATACCACTTGCGAATTACTTTGGCTTAAAAGTTTCTTAACTGAGCTTGGTTTTCCTCCTCTTACTCCAATGAAAATGATGTGTGATAACCAAGCTGCCATTCATATTTCAAGTAATCCGGTGTTCCATGAGCACACAAAGCACATCGAGGTCGACTGTCACTTTATTCGAGAAAAAGTCAAGTCTCAGAAAATTGTTACTCCTTATGTTTGCACATCTGACCAACTCGCTGATATGTTTACTAAAGCACTACCTAAAGATCGTCATCGGATTATTTCGTCCAAGCTTGGCCTTTCTGACATTTTTAGCCCAAGCTTGAGGGGAAGTGTTAAAGGAGCACTAGAAACATCTGGTCCACATCCGTCGAAGACATGATCCACCCTGATCTAGTAGACCGTCCTTATCTTTTTTTTATAGTCAGATTCCATGTGTATTGTAGCCCTTAAAATCAAAGGCTGTATTTCATTGAGTTTTAATATAAATAAATAGAGAGTTGGGTATTTTCCTAACTCAATAACTCTCTTTCAACCGAGTTCATCTTTCAAATCTCATCATCCAAGCAATCCTAACCATCCAAATGATGTTTGTTAAATGGACGGCCAGAGGTCCAAATTCCAAAGGCAAAATCAAACTGTTACTGTCATCCAACTTCGGATCCAATCCGATCAAGACTGTTAATCAGCGATGGCCCACTTAACAGAAGCCTTACAGAAGAGTCAAGCCCGCGAATATAAAATTTCTAGGACTGGATTAAGAGATCACGTGGGTTGTTGGATATTCATGTGGGCGATTCGTTTTGGAGTTTCTCTGTAGAGAAATATCCAGTACTCTTCAAAGCACTATAAGTTACCGTACTCCTAGTTTCATTGGTATACTTAGACGGTCCAATCCATTGATTCCAACTGGTCATTAGATCCAACGTACATTTAAAGGGCTACCGTGCAAACGGTAACGATTTGATCATGGCCTTTAATATGGACAGTCAAGAGAATTTTACATAAAAATTGGTCGGATCAACAGATCCATCTATTGTTTAGGTCCCATCATGGATTTATTACGATTATTAAGAATGAATTTTGTTAGGAAATCATGACCATCCAATCCATCGCTTGGGAAAAAAAAGTTTTGGCTATAGAAGATACGGTCAAATCAAGGATGGATTGGACCATCCAATAGTAAATGTTTTTTCCATGGTAGTCTATAAAATTCGTCCTGGAGTTAATAGACCGTTCAGATCCATCGATAGGACTGTCCATGTGAACCAATGCAAATAGGAGCACTATAACTTAGTGCTCTGAGAGAGAACACTGGATCATCTCTTTTCTATAAAGCCCAGACTTCTTCCTTCCTTTTCTTTCATGACCTCCTCCTCCTCCGCCTCTCTCTCACTCTCTCTCACACACACACACCCCATGGATAAGGCCTGCAACACCCAAGAAGTAGAGGTGAGGAAAGGGCCCTGGACTATGGAGGAAGACCTCATCCTGATAAACCACATCGTTAATCATGGAGAAGGTGTATGGAACACGCTGGCACGATCAGCAGGTAAGTATCCGTTTTGACACCTAGGTCCATAGCTCAAGTGGCAGACTGAGTGAAGATAGCCTCGTTTCAACACCGAAGTCATGGTGTGGATTCCCGTAGTGGGGGTGGCTAACATTGTGATGTGACTATAACAAGGGTGGGTGGGTGTACTAACAATTAGTGTGTGTGAACTAACCCAAAAAAAAACAAAAAAAAAAATGTAAGTATCCGTTTAGCCTCTATCGGATCCATGATACTTGTTTCATCAGTGGCCCACCTCTCTTCACCATCTTGGCCTTACATTTCACGTTATGAACATTTTTTTTTGTAGGCCTGAAGCGAACCGGGAAGAGCTGCCGGCTCCGATGGCTCAACTACCTGAGGCCCGATGTAAGGCGGGGAAACATCACACATGAAGAACAGATCTTGATCATGGAGCTCCATGCTAGGTGGGGTAACAGGTGAGCCCATGCTTCCAACGGCCCTGATCTTTTAAAAGAATTGCGATAGTATCTTGATATTTTACTTGGGACTATATCTGTTGGATCTGTGGTCATATTCCAATGATCCGAACCGTTAATGTGATGGGCTTCACTGTTAATGGTGGAACCCAGAAAGGAAAAAACGAAAAACCTCTCCGATTGGAATTTTTAGCCATTTGATTATTTACTCTTTTCATTTTATCATGCTCTAGAATATCCATGAATATTATTATTCTAATTGCACCTGGCTTGTTTATGCACCCGTATGATCTTCTGGGGCCCACCATGGATCTACCATGGTCCAAAAATAAGGCCGCCGTACTGATCTTAATCGCTCGATCAAACAGGTCCAATAAATGGGCCGTGGTAATTTTTTCTCGAATCTGGCAGCTAGGGTTGTCGAACTAGTCTGAATTTTCTCGCATAGCCCATCCATAGTGCAGATGATCAGATGAATGGTCCAGATTTAGTACACGTCATCCATGCATCTTCTGAAATTAGCACCACCCCTATACAGTCCCACTCAGATATTTATTTCGCACGTTGTTTCTACGCAGGGAAAAACTGCATTTGGCTTTTTGGTGTTCTTTCCCTGCACTTTTAACTCCAATAGCAATGCTCCGGCGTGGTGGGATTTGAAAACGTGATCTGCGTCATACGTGCCAAATTCTCATGACTAGGAGAGATCTGTGCGGTTCATTCGATGGATACACCACCATAATTCTATATCCCATAAATAACGGTGGTCCACTCATCATACGGCCCAAAATCGTATTAGAAAAATGGACGATTAGAAAGAAATTTCTATCTAAATACATCACCATGTATTTTTGGACAACTATATGAGTGGACCATTATCAATTTTATTATAAAAAAAAACAATTTCACAAATTTCCTATGGTATCTCATGGTCCAGATCCCTCACACGTGCGTATTTTTTGAATTCGTGCCGCGATTAACCTCTTCAGTCTATCCTCGCGCAAATGACCTTGCTGGTCTCCTAGACAGGAGGATGAATATTTCCATGGAGTTAATTGATACTCTGGCAGAGGGTGATGGTTGATGCACAGGCACTCATAAATTGTCCACGTGGAAAACATAAACATACCGTAAACCGTCAAATCTAACGAGAATATAAGGTGGATTGTTTTTCATCTCTAAATGAGATCGACTGACTGATTTAAACTCCGATTAATATACAAATCTTATTGAAACTCAAAACTGTTAACTGTTTTCACTTAACCGTCCATTAAATATTTATTAATCATAAATTAATATTATCTATTCAGTATAATATTTTCTGATTCCCATCTAAAGTATGGTCCACTATTCGAACGGTTTAATTTTAGTTATTTATATTTCATATTTACAATTTAAAAATGTGTATTATCACCGTTCCCGAGTATTAGATTTCTCTGCTTTTTTTCCATGCATTGTCGCGTAGCTGGCGTGAAAAGGGAGTGCCGGCGTCTGTACTAGATTCTTTGCTAAGCGTCCACGGGTGGACACGTAAGCTTATGTGCACCACTGCATATGACAGCGTGGCAGATGGGTATAATATCCAAGCCGTCCGTCAGGTGGACCTCACACTGTTTAGATGCTACTGCCCAAAAATAAAGGTGGTCCAATTAGTATGCATCCCACCGTCCATCTAAAAAATAACTCAATCTGTCTTAGAATTCTATTATAATGTAATACACACTCTCATAAAATACCATTCGTATCATTCGAATATCATTTTAATGACCTTATTGCATAGATGCTATTGCCCAAAAATAAAGGTGGTCCACTTAGTATCCGTTCTGTCATCTATCTTAGAAATAGCTCAATCTGTAATACACACTCCCATAAAATATCATTCTTAAGACAATATATACAAAATCTAATTATCTATCAAACTAGGATCTAAATACAAATCAGATATTTTAATTACAGATGGCCCACCACTGGAAGATCTCAAACTGAATTTTAATGGCGTTATCCATCATTTTAATGGCCTTAGATTTGCACGATGCCATTAGCAGAAGCTTATGGTTTATCGTTAGGAATTCAACTAGTTCTTAAAGAAAATATTCAAAAATTGAATATAGAAGGAGATTTTATGCTCATTATTGGTGCTCTCTCTGAACAGATCATGCCGAGTTGGAGAATTTCATCGATCATCCATGTGTCGGGCCCACTCCAACGTTTGAATAGATGGACAACTCGACATGTTTATCAGAGAAAGAATAGGGTGGCGGATATTTTGGCTTCATCCCCAACTGATTATTATAGAGAATATGGCTGAATATTTGTCATCCTCTGATTATAGGTAATTTGTTGAAAGATAGAATAGAAGGGGTGGTACGTAAATAAATCCTTACATGATAAAAACATAAGTTGGTTATTGGTCTCTATGCATGCATAGATTTTAAGCTCCTTGGAAGGAGTCCTGATATTCGCGTGAGTGGTTTCTGTCAGGTTCTTCACACTATAATTGGTCCACCTCGACGGTGGGCCTGACACCTAGATCCTGTTAGTGGTCTAGTCCAGTCGCCTCTTAATGTTCTTGCAGGATTTTTAATAGTAGAGGATGAAATATGATTTGGACCAATCATAGAGCGAAGATCCTTTAATAGTCTACTCATGCAGATTTCTTTGTGTTTGTGCAGAGTGGATTTTTTTGCAATTCCTGACGTACCCAGCGTGTTGTTTATGTAACATCCACTCCATCCATCAAGTGGGACCATTGATTTTTTGTCTTGGGGCCAAAAATCAGTCTGATCCACAACTTATGTGGCCCACACCATATGGAAAAATGGAGAAGGGTTGCGTGTGGGGCTCACCATGGAGTGTATATTTCATCCAACTGGTTCGTCAGGCTTGACTCACTAGGATTAAGAGAGTCTGTAATCATACCGGTCCACAACTTAGGTGAGCCATGCCATGCGAACATAGAGGTTTTAAGTGTAATTTCAGTTTCCCCTCTAGTTTGGCTCACCTGAGTTTTGGGTCAGCGTAATTTTTGGTACTTACAGTGAACTTCTGAAGATGCGTCTAATGGATGGAGTGGATGTTGCACAAACAACATGGTAGGCCCCATAGAGCCAGGGTGTTTATGGTAAAGACTAAAGACTTCTATGTTGACGAACGTCACATACCACTTAAAAAAGAAAACCATCCTACGAACTTTGATTGGTCCACATGATGATGGACCTGGACCGGTCATTCAGTGGACCACCTCTTGGATAAGCCAATCTCAAAAAACCACTTTCATGGGAAGTTCGTGACCAGCCGATCTGTCGCCTGTTGTCTAATGGTCAATCACAGTTTAGAGATGTGTCCACAAAACTTCTGTAGATAGGTGCTTAGAGGCCCTCCTTTTTTGTCAGTCTTTCATTTTTGGACCACCCATTAGGTGGCCTATAAAATGATTTGTTCAGATTGATGGACAGATCTGTCAATCTTGCGAACAGTTCCAAGTGGGCATACAGGTGATCATTGTAGACCCACCTCATCCAGTGATTTCAATCCACATCATTCAAAAAAGGCCACCAACTTCAGCAATAAGACCCACTTTTAAATGTGACCATCCATTTTTCTGAGCCTCATTTATAAGGTAGTGATCATCACATCGTCGTGGTCTTTGGATTCGTCCACAACCTACGGTGGGTTCATCTTGTCTAGCATCCTTTGTTGATGATAGGTGATTCATACCCCTCACATGTGGCACTTATGCATACATGTCCAGCCTCTAGACAATCCACATGGTGGGTTCCATTTGGATAGAGCATATCTCTAAAGTCTCACCGATCAAGCAATCCGAAATCCTAACCATCCAATTAATAGCTATGAACTGGATGGTTAAAAATAAAATCGTGATGGTCCAACTTTGATGAGAAGTGCCACAAGAGATCATCCATGCGAGCAAAAGGTCTGGCGGCTCATGTTGTCCCCATCGTGATATATTTCTGAAACACACTCTGACCAATCAAGCGTACAACCCCATGTTAGGCCTATGGCTTAAAAACTAAGTGAATATGTAATTCAGGTGGGCCACACCTAGGAAAATTGTTGAGAAGGGAATGTCCACCCTTAATCGTTGACGGCCCCACCATGATGTGTGCATGAAATCCCCTTTTGAGTGAGTGAGAGTGAGGAAGAGAGAAATCCTCTACTTCTAAATCTTCGTAGTCTAGGGAATTCCTTATTTGCTGTTTCTTGTCTTATTTCTTACTATACATGATTTCATGGATTCTATAATTATAATTTTCAGAACATGTTGGGTAGCTGTTATGTTAGATTTTTCTTCAGATTGATCTTCTTCTCCTGCTATGACCCATTAAAATTATCTTTTTTATTAGATAGTCTAAAATTCATGAATGTTACAATAATCTTTAGAAAAAAAGATGTCAAAATGTCTTATGATCCATTAATCCAAATGTAAGCTTGCACATCCTTTTTTTTCAGTCGTTTAAATAGGACGGGTTTGGTCCACAACCAATCACCAGAATGGGATTTTCGATCCACTTGGACCTGCGTTAAAATAATTTGTATGACAGTTCACTTAACATATACATGAATTGAATTTTCATTTTTTTAGGTGGTCGAAAATCGCAAGGCATCTACCAGGCAGGACCGATAACGAAATAAAGAATTATTGGAGAACAAGGATTCAGAAACATATTAAGCAGGCGGTACCTTTCGTAAACCAAAATTTCACGCCTGCACAGAATGCAAGCACAAGCACAAGCACAAGCACAAGCACAAGCATGAGTTATAGTTGCAGTGAACAAGATGGATTGGCACCATGTTCCCCACTGATGTACCTCACCAACAACACCGAGCCGCTTACAACTCCTTTGTCGACGGAATCAAATGATAACGGTAACTTTTGGAGCATGGAGGATCTTTGGTCTACGCAGTTCTTTAATAGCTAGCGAATAGGTATTAATTAAGTTCTTTTTCATCGAACTATGGTTTAGTTTGATATCAGGAGTGTAATTTTTCTTTTTTTAGCATTTTCTAAAATGCTACTTAGTCGCATGTCGATGCCTGTGGTGGAACAAGGGAGTGTTTATTAAGGTGTGTTTACGCAATAAATGAGGGTATTTTATTTGTCAAGAAACTATGGTTAGGTTAATTAGAAGACGCTTGTAATTAAATAATATTTTTACTCCTAAGTGAAATGAATTTCATGTAATCCCTCCTTTACCTCCTCTCTCTATTTCCTGGAAACCTTGGTTAAAGTGGAATGGACCATGTTTGCAATATCTAAGTAGCTCTTAAGGAGTGTCTCGCCTGCTAACCCAGCTGGAAGATGGTGTGGCGTTTCAACAGCAGGTCTCAAGTTTGAAATGTCAAGGAGTCACACTGACTCCACTGGTGGGTGGGTGCATTGCATGACTAACAAAAACAAAATAAATATAATAATAAAATAATAAAAAAGTAGCTCACAAGGGGCCCTTACATTGACTATGTTTGCAAGATCTAAAGCATCACATGCATGCAACTTTTGGCTCCTATGAGCAGTCAAGCACCATCTAACAGTCCAAATCATCTGGTATTGGTGGGGGATGCATTATGGGTGGTTTAGATCTTGCTTGCATGTGCCCCATTTGTATCAAGGCCTTAACCTGTCATGATGTTGGCACGTGCGAGCACAACCACCCACCCCCCGGTTTTTTTTTTCTTCCTGGCAGCCAATTGTATGGAAAATGAAAGAAAATATCTAAACAAGCTGAAAATGAGCCTAAAAAAATAAATAAAAATAAAAAGCCAATGACACATCCCAACATGTGGTGCGGTCCTCATAATGATTTCAATGGACTGATTTCTTATAGTGTAACGTTTTCTTGTTAGGGTGACCCACCTGAACGCATTAGATATGATGTCGATAGACGCTACATTGTGTTAGATATGATTTCGAAATAAGTTTTCAAATTGAATATTTCTTACCCATTGATTATTTAAAGGTTATGGTGGCAGTCCATATTCAAAGTAAAAGAGCCAAACACTTGTCATATAAACGGTTTAGATCATTGGAAAATGACCCAAATTCAAAAGCTTAAGTCCCAACATATCGGGTTACAACACATAGGGATGAGTTCGAGCAAACCTCTCTTATCAATGCATCATCAGGGCATGGTTAATTTACACTACATGATCCCCCATGCACACGTACTAACTTACATGCATGCATACACACGTGTGCTTATTTGCATGTCTACACGTGTAGGCACGTCCATAGACGAAAGGAATACGCCCATGCACATGCATGTGCACCTCACACACGATCGCATGTGCAGATTCATGCATATCTCGTGGACATTCGATGCCCATCGATAATTCAGCACGTTGAAGGCCACGTAAGCTTTTCATTTCGGGAGAGGACAGATAACTTGTTTTCCTTTTATCCTTGTCTGTGTGTGGCCCACCAGGATAGATCATGACGTGGACGTAACTCATACACGTGCCCACATGGGAAGCCTTTTGTGGCCGTTTTCTAAGGTGGCAAACGTGCAATTATCCAAAGGCCAGGAAAGAAACGTGTTGATTTCATTCAGAAGGTTGAGTTCTGCTGAGCCTGGATTCTCATTTACATGTGCTTACCGTGTGCCAACCTGGCATAGATGTGGGACATCTGAGCCGTTCATCAGGAGAGACCCACTTCTCTGATTGGCCATGGCCGTATAACTGTCCGGTCAATCATCAGTTCTGCGACCCTGAATATGAATGAACAGATTACTTCCGTTAAACCATCGAATGTTTCCGTACATTTGTGGCCCACCTGATGATCCGACTGGCTAGGCCCGCTGTGGGGCCCACCCGATTAATGGTTTGGATGCACCCACGTGTCAATTTAGCACGTGCGGCAGCTGCACGATGAGGCGCATGTGGGGATTGGCAAATATGTGGGAAGGTTACACTCCCACGTCTTTTAGGTAAGTGGGGTCCACGTGGACATAAATGGGCCTAGAAGACAATGGAGGGTTGAAGTTGCACTTGAGAATTCTACGCTATATGTGGAAATAAAACGCGTCTGGTATAGATGCTGAAGTCATTGGAATGAAAGGGATTGGCAGAAAACACGTGAGATAAAGGAGAGAAATGTTAAGGCACATGAACGGTCGGAAACAAAGAGAAAACAACACGTAAAAATGAGGAAAGATGGATTGATATCTACACCCACCTTGATTAAAAAACACACCTACCTTCTACTTCTCGCTAATCCATTAACACAACTTTTTCTGATGTACTCACTAAAAGTAGAAAGGTTGGCTGTAGTAGTGGAGCTAGCGCGGATTGCAACTGAGTAAACTCTGTGGAGCCCACCTTGATATATGTGTATCATCGGCACCATCCATCCATTTTTTTTCAGCTTGTTTTAAAGCATGAGCCTAAAATTGAAGCATATCCAAAGCTCAAGTGGACCACACCACAGGAAACAGTACTGCGGAATGAAAACTTCTTGGGACCACAGAAGTTATAGATCAAGCTGATATTTGTGTTTAACCTTCATCCATGTATGTGGGACCTAGGTTGAATGACAGATAAACATAACTATGGGGTCTGAGAAGGTTTTAACAATGGACGTCATATCCCCACTGTTTCCTGTGGTGTGGTCCACTTGAGCTTTAATTTTTTGTTGATGCCCAGAATGAGCTGATAAAATAAATGAACGGGCGTGGATCAGACGCATGTACATTATGGTGGGGTGGCCCCATAGAGTTACGGAACTGAGCTACTCAGCATGCGGTCCAAATCGCAAGGGTGGCTTGAGCTTTGCTTAGAACGCATACTTAAGTCAGCTAATGTACGTACCATCACATATGCGTGTAACACCCTGAGATTTTAGTGTGCATGTGTATATGTGCAATTTTATTCATCTAAGTATACATGCATAAATTCATGCATACATCTTCGCATCATACGCACATGCATTATTCATTATTTATGTAAGTTGTGATCATCAAGCTAGCATAATTGATATATTTTATGTGAACCATTGGCATGTGTAATTATTAATTTTATAAAATTGTGTGTGTGTTTATATAGTATATATATATATAGTATATAGTATATAATCTACAAAAACATTAACAAGAGGGCTCGTAATGATCTTATCAAACATCACAAGAAAACCAAATTCCTCTATTCGATGTTGACTCATCAACACTTCTAATCGTGAGAAGAGGTACTATACACTCGACCTGGAGCTATGTGGACCCCACTGTGATGTGTATCAGAATCCACACCATGCATTTGGTAGGGGACCTCCCCTATTGGTTATGGGATATCCCAAAGGTCAGCTGTATCCAGAACTCAAGTAGGCCATACCAACTAAAAAAGTGTAAAATTATGCATACAACATCTCAAAGCACTTGATGGGGCCCACTTGAGTTTTAGATACAGTTAAACTTGGTATGACCTCTTGTTTAAGTGGGACACACACAATAGATGGTTTGGATTTCTCAACCACATCTCATTCGATCCTATAAACGATCATAAAGGTTTCAATGGGTGGATATCTACTCTTAACTGTTGTCTATGGTGTGGCCCGCCCAAATCATGGATTGGCCTAAGTTTTAGGTTCATGGCCTACCAAGAAATGGTGCATCTGACTAATGGTGTGGATGCCCATCACACATCACAATGGGGGCCCACACAACTCAACCTTGTGGGAACTTCCTATGAGGTCCAGCGCATAGAACCTTTTCCACAAACACACTTGCACTCTCGCCACTAATGTACAGAAAACTGATCGTTTGTTTAACACTTGCACTCTCGCCACTAATGCACACAAAACTGATTGTTTGTTTATAGATTCACCCAATCCTAGCCATTATGCACGCATTAAACTCACTCAATCATCCATCGTTTAAGTGATTAAAGTATGTGACTACCCGCTTGTTTGTCCATTCACACAATCATAGGTACATTAATCTAATCATCAATCTAAGCTATTCATTTAACAAATCATTGGATTAATCCATCTCAAAACCCACCTTTTACTCGTTTGTTTATGAACTTGACAACGCATTGCCTTACAAATGTGATTAGGGTCCTAAATATCTTGTTATTTCAATTGTATCTCATACCTTAACCATTTATTGTACTTGTATTTGCCATCAGGAACACCCAATTCCCAGACTAAACCATCCATTACAAAGTTCGTGGGGTGTACTTTAAAACCACCAATTATTCCACATGGTTCACTCGCACGTGTCATATGGGACCACGAAGGAGAGAAGCCATTGAAATTTATTTTGACCACCGTCGACGATCATAGCTCAAGATTGGGCTCATTGGATAGAGCACGCTAAGCTGAGGTGCGGCATCAAGTTTTGCCTTCATCGGATGGTCCCATAAGAGCGTGCATGTGGTTGAAATTTTGTAACTAAAGAGAAGAGATGAGAGGCCAAGAGTCTTACGCCTGTTTCTCTCTCCAGCATTATCTATGGCATGTCATTAATATTAAAAAAAAATTAATAAAGAAAAAGAAATAAGCAGTATCCCTAGAGCTGGACAACAAGCCAAGTCCAATCAAGCTAGATGGGCCTGGCTTGTGTGTGGCTTCGTCCCAAAAAAACCCCTGCTTGTTTGTGGCTTAGTCTTGAAATCAAACCGACTTTTATACTTTACTTGACTTGATCATGCTATTAAACCAAGTTCAAATTGCATTCGAGCTCAATCTTTTTTAGCGTAAGTTAAGTTAATTAAGAGTGGAGAATAGCCAAGAATTTACAAAATATGATAATAGCGGAGAGTTCAAAATATTACAAAAGCATTAAGTACTTATGCAAAAGCATATGTAAGTGAAACATAAACATTATTTGTCAAATCATCCCAACACCCAAAGACATATTACATATTTTTTAAAGCGCAAGTCGAAAGTGAAAGATAAAAAGAGAGAGAGAGAGAGAGAAATAAAAGTGAAATAGAATTAGGATTGCCTTTTAACATTTTATATTATAAATATATAATATATATTATATACTTAATATAATATATTTGTTATTATTAAGCCAAGCCGAACACAAGCCGAGCCAAGCTTCGAGTCAAGTCAAGTTGAGTTGGCCTGGGGTTGTGTGCGGCTTGAAACTCCAATGAAGTTGAAATTTTAGCTTTGCTTCACTTGATAAGGGGCTTCAAGTCAAGCCCAAATGAGCCAAGTCAAGCCAAGCCAAGCCAAGCCATCAAGCTGTGTAAGCTCTAAGTACACCTTCCTTGTATGCATGCATGTACTTGAAACCTACTGCACATGACATGGTGCCCACACTCCCATCTGTAGTGAATCATGGGGCCCTCCAGCTAGTCCAAGATATGAACATTCAATCCGAGCCATCCACTCATCAAACTCTTCAAACCATTCATCTGGCCACCAAAATCACTTGCCGTTCCATCTGATTATCCAATCTCAACCGTTAGCTCCTATTTTCAATCTAACCACCCATTTACCCACCACCCGCTATACGCACTGTAAGCACATAAATCTTCCACTCCCTATAGTATATTGTGGAGTTTCACCTCCGTAGGAAATCGTAGCTATCAACTTGGGTCATCTTAGCCTTAGTGTCCATCCCTCATCACATCAATCCAAGCCATTCAACAAACTCAGCTTGCCAACAACCTTTCAATGTGTGAACCACCATTAGATCTGACCACTGAATAATAATAATAATAAATAAATAAATAAATAAATAAAAACAAGCATGCTTAACGCACGCTGCCGCAGCTACCTTATTTTTTTTCCACTAAAACCCAACCACATAATAAATGGGTCGGGTCTAA
Organism: Liriodendron chinense; assembly: GCA_003013855.2. Taxonomy (NCBI): domain Eukaryota; kingdom Viridiplantae; phylum Streptophyta; class Magnoliopsida; order Magnoliales; family Magnoliaceae; genus Liriodendron; species Liriodendron chinense. The sequence continues at coordinate 391,089 of PVNU02002217.1, forward strand.
TTGGTCTGGATTTGGTATGCAAGCATTTTTTACTAGGTTTAAAATCGGGTTTGGACAGGTCCGGGCCTAGATGGTTCCCTTGGATGGGTCCCTTGCAACATAGACCAAACCCCCCCTCCCACTTACTAAATGGGTTCAGGTTGGGACGGATCAGATCCCGCCTAATATAAAGATACCAGATCCAGACCCGTTTAGCAATTGGGTCTGTTCTTGGACCCAGACCCATACCATTTAACAAATGAGTCGGGTCTGGGTGCCCCATCGGATCGTTGACCCATTCACAGCCCTACTTTAGACCTATTATCTTGGCCCATGGGCCAAGCTTGGTTGTGGCTTGCATGGCTTGATTGGGTTGGGATCGAGTCATTTTGGGTTGGGATCGAGTCATTTTAGCCAAAGCCTGTCCCTACGTGAATTCATAGTTCATACGTACACGCCTTATATCTTACAAATATGCCATTCCAGGCTTGGATCAGGCAACCCAATCTAGACCGTTGGTTTCCTTTGTCTAAGTGTCTATTTCTTTGTTCATGTGTGGCCCTCTTGATCAATCGATAAATGAGGAACATTCAAGTTAGAAACGTGGATTTTTTTCAATTTCCAGACTAGCTGGGCCCTAACCCAACCATTTTTTTTTTTTTTTTGGTCTGAGCGTGGGCGTACGATGATAGGCCCATTGCCACCTCTGTGGTCCACAGATATCCACTCTAATGTCTGTGTTATATACATTGTTTGAACGTGATCTATTAAGTCAGCCAGATTTCAAAACTCAAGTGGGCCACACCAAAAGAAATAGTTACCTTCATCCTGGTGGAAATAACCTTATGAACGGGTAGGATGGAGAATCCCTATAAAACCTCCGGATTGTAAGATCCCAGCCGTCAATATTATGTCCTTTGAAAGCCCAACGTGGACTATTCTTGTAGAAGATATAAACTTATGACCAGTTAGAATCATACCATCAATCTAGCTTTTGGGCATAATTAATGAACAGTTGTACCACTATTTGGGCGGTTCAGATACATGCCACGTGTCTGCAGCAGAGACAGCGAGTCTCATCTGGATCCTAACTTCAGTGAGATACAAACCACCCATGCGAATCCACTTGGGTGGGCCATGTACCAAAATCAATCCAATAAGAAAATCCCAATCCATACCATATGTGTCCTGAATCAGACGGTTTAGAAAAGAAAAGGACAATGGTTCACGTTCTATCAGAAAGAAGGGAAAATATTTAAAGGATAGGATCTTCCTATTCATTGTGTGACCCATCATATGAACGGCTTGGATCACTAAACCATGGTCCACTATTAAAAATCTAACCTTGTTACCAGCATTGCCTATTTGCCTGTGACCCGGCACAGAGACATCTTTATACCCGGAGCTGTGTGGGGTCCACAAAGATGTCCACCACAAATCCACTCAGTCCATCTATTTTGAAAGACCACAATAAGATTCTAAAATTTACGCAGATCTAAAACTCAGGTGGGCCATACCAACAAAACAGTGGGAACAGCAACGTCCACCGTTGAAGCCTTTCTGGAGATGACCATGATTTTTATATACCATCCAAACCGACCGTTCATAGAATTACTACCACTCAGATAAACTGTAGGAACAAATATCATCTTGATATAAAACTTCTGTGACTGCCGAGCTTTCAATCACCACTCTTTCGTTTGGTATGGCCCACATGAGTTTTAGATTTGCCTGATTTTTTAAAATGTTGTCTAATTGTTGTATTTCAAAACAGATGGATGGAGTGGATTTGTCATGGACATCTCTATGGGCCCAAACAGCCCTGGGCACAAAGGTATCTCTGTACCCAGGGTCACACGCAATCCACTCTCTTTACTTTCTACATTAGTCCTGACCTAGCACACGTGTGAGAAGAGAGACAAAAGGAGAGTTAATTTGCACAGATGAGGAGAAAGTGGGCCGGGTGAGCTGACCCGGACCCAAACCACTTCGGGTTTTCAGAAACTAAAAGCCCATGGGTTGGACCTGTCCGTGGTTTTTCGAGACCCAATATCAATCGGAACCGACCGGACTTGAGAGTGTATAAAGGCCCTACAAGCAGCCGTGGGTGCACCTCTTAATTTCATAGTTATTTGTTGTTGACATAAATAGTAATAGGTGCTCCTCTTACTTTATGTAGTACATCGAATGAATAGGGTGTATTTAATAGGCTAACAGAGTTAAAAGTATTTTCAATCTAGATCCGGTTTTAATGGTTTAAAAAAAAAAAAAACCATCCACACCGAAACAATATAAGCGAAGCTAACTAGAAACATGTTGACGCCCTGGTCAACGGGACCGGGCAACCCTTCGGACACAGCCAGGTGCTCCCCCAAGGGGAAGAGCGACCCCGTCTGATACATCTGGATTCAAAAACAAAAGCAAACAAAGATGATGTCAAACAAAAAATCTTAAGAGGTGTTAGGTGGTCACATTGTCTTTGGGGCATTACAAAGCTTTCTTCTTTATTAGAATAAGAGAAACAAAAATACAAAATAACTTCTCTCCCACTCATTTAAGGAATCCCACAATAAGAAATACCCTAAAAAAATGAATAGATGGAATTCCTCTCTTTAATTATGTTTTTTCCTTATATACATCACACCAGAGGGAGCTTGTGGCAAAGCCTAGAGAAACTAGGCCTTCACCAGATCGTACGCACATACATACAAGAAGTAAAGGGAGATGAGACAAAAAGATAGAGACCGTCTCTTACTAGAAGACATCTCCATGCCCAGGACATCAAGATTGGCATCCACTTGTCTTTGGACCTTTGTTACAATTTTGGTTTGATTTAGATCAAAGGCAATCCATGTCAAAGAAATACATTTATATGGCTACATCACCCGAATGGATGGGTTAGATATTCTAGTCATAGGATAATTGAAGTTGTATAATATTAGCATTAGGTTTTTTTTTTTTTTTTTTTGGATTAGTACACACACCCACACTATTTGTCACCCCTTCAATGTTAGCCACCCCCCACGCTGGGATTCGATACCTTGACCTCAGTGTTGAGATGAGGTTATCTTCACCCAGTCCCACTGTCCCAAAGGTGTGGGTGTTAGCATTAAAATTAAATAGACACAACCCAAGCCTAACCGCATTCAATATCAATGGTCCGAGATCATGGTGCAGACATCTCATTTTCTTGTACCAATCGATTAAACTTGAATATTACTTATAGTATCCTAGATTAGTTCATTTGGGCATTTTCGTATGGGAAGCTTTAACATCACTTCCGTTTTATTCCCAATCCTCTTTCCATTTACCAACATCGAAATCCATATGTGCAAGCATGCACATGTATATGCATTAATTTAGGCATGAGATTGTTCAGTGTTTAATGAATAAATAAAAGGCCAAATTTTCAAAACTACCCCTAACCCAAGGTGTGGTATCATACAAGGGTAGTTTAGTCATTTCACACCTAAATGATATTTTTTTGTGGAGGCACTCTCTGTGACCAACCGATTGGACTATACCTAAGGTCCAACCAGCATCGAAATTTACCAATAATTAATATTAATAAATGCCAAGGTAGAAAAGGAAATAGGGGTTATCATCCTGAATGCACTGTGGTATTCATGTGAAATCAACCTTGACCACCATGCATGTCATCTCATATTGAGCCCAAGACCAAAAAATTAGCCTCATTTGTGATTAAGGTGGACTATACAATTAGAAAGTGCATAGGGCAAAGTTCACTTTCCAAACTATTTTTCTTATTATGGCACACCTGAATTACTAGTGGCCCTGGTTTTTGGCCGTAAGACTAAGTTTTAATGTGGAATCTAATGGTTGATGCGGATTCAATATAATTATCACAATGGGCCCTGTAAAAATAAAGTTAGATGTCTCTCTCCCAATTATTTTCATTTTTGTGACCCACTTGAATCATAGGACATTACTATTTTCTTTTGGATATGGGCTTACAATGGGATTATACATCTAATGGTTGGAATAAATCTCACATAACTATTATAATGGACCTTTCAAAATTTAAAGGTGAGCGCCCAAAGCCAGATGAAATAACTTGGCTGGGATGACACTTCCCAAATTGGGAGCTGATTTTATTGGAGTTACGTAGGTGACACCATATAGTGGGGGTTTCCTTGACCATCGTGCCCACCTTGATGTATGTGTTGTATATCCATGTCGTCCATAAGTTTTTACAGCTCATTTTAGAGCATGGTCCCAAAAATGAAGCAGATCCAAATCTCAAGTAGACCACACCACAAGGAACAATGGTCATTGAATCACTGTTGTTTTTAATGGAGGGCATTCAATCACCACTGTTTCCTATGGTGTGGTCCAGCTTGATTTTTGGGCTCATGCCTTAAAATGAGCTGGTAAAATGGATGTACAGCATGGAGAAAACACAACATCATGGTGAGGCCACAGAGCTTTTCCAACACAACACATTACTTGTGTTTGTGCTTTGCATTACATACTATGCCACTAAATCTGTGTATATATTTAACAAAGGGTTAACTAACATGCACCCTTAATTTTTAGGAGAGAAATTTCCCTCTATAAACCTCCCTTTTGACTAGCTAGTTTAAATAAACTCTCTAAAACTTTAGTTTCCATTTCTAAACTTATAGGCTTTTTTTTTACAAAAATACCCTCCAAAAACCCATTTTCTGAAAAAAAATAATAATACTCAGCGAGTACTTGTTGAATGTTTTCTATACTTGTTGAATTTCAAGTAAAGGTTACGATTTTAACCATAGCCATAGTTTCTTCAACAAGCACGATGAAATTTGACCATGCTTGTTCAAATTCCAATGAGTACCATATGACTAAGGTTAAAATCCATAGCCTTTTTACAACATACATTCAATTTTCACTATACTTGTTGAATTGTCTCTGTACTCGTTGAATTGTCACTGTACTCATTGAATTTTTACTATGCTCGTTGAATTGTCACTGTGCTCATTGAATATCCAACGAACAAGAATTCAACATGGGATTTCAACATTCTCATTCCAACGAACAAGTTGTAGACAAATTTGAAATCCTAATCAAATTCATATTTCCAAACATTTCAACATTCATATTCATACATATCATTCGAAGAAAAAAAATATTATTCAAAAAACCAAAAATCATCATTTCATAAATGGAGGAGCCATAATCACCATATGGAATCAGAGGTTTTCCAAAGAAAACAAATATTAGAGCCAGGAAATAAAGAAAAACAAAGATTAGAAGTGGAGATGGGTTTTGGAAGAGAGAAGGGCAATTCTGCTTGAAAATTAGCTTCAAGTTTATAGACAGAAGATAGGTTTTGAGGAGTTTATTTGAAAATTTCGAAGAAAAGTAAGGTTTACAGATGAAAAATTTCTCTTTTTAGGGCGCTCATCCAGATGTGTGTGAAATGGGAGCGAATTAGAGCTATTACCCTAACTATGTGAGGGCACAGCTTGATGTATGTTTTGTGTATCCACATTGTCCATCCGCTTTTCCTCTATCATTTGATCATATGATTCCAAACCTAAACAGGATTCAAATCTTAGGTAAATAATACCACTATAAAGAGTGATGAATGACCATTAAAAACATTTTATGGGCCACAAAAGTTTTGGATCAATCTGATATTTGTATTTTCCCTTTATCCAGATCTTTTTGACATTATCAGCGGGTTGGATGGAAAATAAACATAACTAAAACTTTACTATGGGCCCTTTGAAATTTTTAATGGTGAGGCACTCAATCACCACTGTTTACTTTGTTATGATCCACCTGAGATTTGGATCTGCTTAATTTTTGGAAACCCGTCCTAAACTGATCCGTAGAAACGGATGGATAGCATGGATATACAATACATCATCAAGGTGGGCCCACAGTAGGGGTAACACCCACTAAGCTGTTACCCATGTATCAGCCAAGTCACGCACCTGTGAAATTCACTACCACCATTTGATGTAAGCAGACGTTACCCAAGGGGAAAAAAAAAAAAAAGAAGGTTAGACCTCTTATTTAGGTTGGGGGGGGGGGGGGGGGGGGGGCGGGGGAGGAGAGACGTTCATCCTTAATTTTTACAAGGCCCACGGTAATAATGATATGAAATCCACCTACACCAAAGTGTAAGTTTAAAGACAAAAAATAAGGCCAATTTGGAGGGTGAGAGTTATACTTTACAATCTTTCCAATCATGTGGTCCACCCATCTTGTCTCCCTTCTCTTCCTTTATTTATTACCTAATTTAATACCAACAATAACATTAATTCTTCCTTTATTTATTACCTAATTTAAAACCAACAATAACATTAATTAATCACCAGTTAAACGGTCCAACTGGTTAGATTTATTTTATTTTATTTTTTATTTAGGCACAATTGGTACTTGTTAGACTTATTTTATTTTATTTTTTATTTAAGGCACAATTGGTACTTGAACCTATGACCTTAGTGTTGAAACTCTTTGAGCCTACCGCTAAGCCATGAGTAAGGACCCTGTTGGGGTTAAGAGCCCTGCAGCAGAAGCAATCAAGGCAGGCGAGGAACACACCATAATGGCAATCAACAAGCAAATCATCACACACAAGAAGGCAAATCGATTTTTACATGGAAAAACTTCAAAAGGGTAAAAAACCACGACACAAAGCAACATCAATCTACTATGAATCAGAAGTTACAAGAAATTACAGAAGAAATACCCTGGATCACAGCCCACAAGAGAAATCCCAAGCTACCCAAAGCTAATTCTCACATGAGAAGGACAAACACAGCCCTTTCCCTCATCCCAGAGAACTCCAAGCTTCCTCCCTAGCTCTTTCTCTTACCTTAGAACCCTCTCAATCCCTTGGCCCATTGGCGGCAACCCTAATCTCGGATTACATCTCCTTAAATAGGAGAAAAATCGGAATTAGAAACTCCTTGCGCAAAACCGCGCAAGAAACCAAGTCCAAAAAGGAAACTGCCCGACCGGTCGGACCCCCCCACCGGCCGGTCGGATGGCCCAAAAAGAGCTCCAGTGCTCTTGCCGTCTTGCTCCAACGTGACCGACCGGCCGGTCGGTGGTCTTCATGCTTGAATATTTGAGGCGTCCAATCCCAACAAACTCCACCACGACTCAAATCTTCATGCAACACCTCGCCACGCACCATCTTCATCTCTACTTCGTCGTCATCATAGCTCTACCACTTCTTGTAACGCCCTGGAAATTTCAATCCTCGAGCCTTGAAAGTACACGAGTGCCTTTAGAATTTTTTCTATTTTAATTCTCAAATGAGAATGCATACGCTTGATTTAGAACCAACAATCTAGAAGATTTGTACATGAAACCCTAGTTTGAATGATCCGATTTGATCGAAACCTCGTAAGACATTTAGACACATCAATCTAACCGTACACTCTCTATTAGATATCATGGATAACTACGGATTCCTTTTTAATTGTCTAATCCTACATCCGATCCGTTGATTAATGAATCTCAATCTATGATTTACTGAAATCACAATGGATTAACCTATATAACCGACTTACAATGCAGATCCACCTTAGACTACCCTAATCAATGAATCAAATCTCGATTATCTTGAGTTTAGAAATCGATTTGACAAAATAGCCCTTTCGACATGTAAAACCATACGAATGAGATTAACCGCCCTTAACCTGCAAATAAATGCACCCCGTATATCACATCATATACCTAGCTATGCCCGTTACGACCTAGTGAAAGGATTCGCTGAACTTTGTTCTCTAAATCATTTAAATGGTGTCCTGAAAACTTAGAACAGCTATAGACCGTTCGTTAGTGAGCCGTTGATCACGAATCTACGCGGAATCGATTGCCTTAATGGGCTTGACCTTTCCCCTATATCAGATACCCGACACCCTATCCTGAACTGCACAACTTAGATCAAGACCAGAGAGGGTGAGTTGTGTGACTCGCCTCAACCTTGGGCCATCTGGAACTATAAATACCAAGCCCATTTGAGAATTCCATTTCAAATGGAATTTGGGGGTTTTGCTTGGGTTTTCTTCTAGGGTTTGCTCAAACCCTTTTACTCTGTCACCATTCCTTCTACCGATCGTAGGCAGGCCGTGCCTTGAGGTAAGATATCTCTCCTATTGTAGAAATTAAGAAGTTTCATTAGGGATTCTCATTTCTAATTAGGGTTTTTGTCGAATTTAGGTGTTATAGCTGGATTTTCTCCAAAATCCTTGAGGAATACTCATTCCTAGCTTGTGGACTCATCAATCAGGTGAGGACTATTCTTCTAAGTTGGCTATTATCAGCCCACGAGGGTTCCAAATAGTGAAAATTGGGTTTTTCTTGAATTCCATTCAAAGTTAAGTGCCGAATGATTTATGTTTATCATTGATGTTCTGTATGTGTTGATTAATTACATGCTTACTTTGATGTGTGGATTGATTGCCCATTTGAATTGATTTTATGAAAATATGAGATTTGATGTGTTGTGCATATCAAGTGTTTGATGAAATTCCTGAGTGAACAAAAGTTCACATATGCTTGAGTAAGTGGATTACCATCCACCCAGGCTAGTGTCTGATTGTGAATTTGATGAGTTGGCCTGCAATAGCACGCCAAGTGTTTGATTTTACGCTCATATATGAGATGAAGTATATCGCATATCAACTGTTTGGTTTTATGCCTGATTGAGACAATGGATGCTATGATGTTCTATTCTTCTCACAACATGCTTAGTATAATATTTAATTGACATGATTGGGATTAATCTCTGAAAATCACAATTTATGGACTGCCTACTTGGGTTTGGCCGTCATGGACTTGTTTGGTCGACTTGGGAGTAACATGATCGACCGACCCTAGCTACACCAGTTTGATTAATGTTTCACTCGGCCTACCAAATTAGTCAATTTCAGGGTTAATCATATTTGTTTGATCATTATTACATATTCTGTAGAATCTTGAATACCACAATTACTATTGTTATGCAGTCACTTATAACTGTACATATCAAGTCTCATGAGCCAGACATGGAATATGGGTAACTGTGTTTGTGCTGTCTTAGGCTGGTGTGGGTGATGAGCCCTCCAATAGCCTTGAGCATTGAATCCTACATACTGAAGCTCATGGGCCAAGCATAGTATATGGGTAACTGTGCTTGTGCTGTCTTTGACCGGTATTGATCCTGATGGTCTTATCGAGAGTCTTGAGCACCGATGCTAGGTGACGAGCCTACCATCATTGATCTTGGGTGACGACCCATTACCATGTATATGACATTCTAGGGCATTGAGACCCTTACCATTTGATTCATTATTCAGTTATGTTGGGTGACGGACCTAAATTGGGATTCCAGGAGCCAGGCATAGGACGCCCTGGCCTGGCGGTGGGCCCCGGCCTGGTAGAGGGTACCCTGACCTGGAATTGTCCAGTGTTCGGTAAGGCCACTGTCCAGTGTCCGATTTTCCTCGCTGTTCAGTGTTCGGCTGCGTTCCTGTCGGTCGTGTTCCTGTTTAATAGACTTTTGATAAAATTGAGGTATTCTGGCTTCGCCAATACTGCTGATTGAATACGGGATTAAATAAATACTTGGTAAACATGCATGCATCACATTTTCACGTGCATTGGTCTGATGCTGCTGCTGGGTGGTAACCCCACCGTTTATTTCTCCGGAACATAACATTTGCATATCATAGTTGCATGCATTATTCAACTAGAATAGGAACTTGATTATGAAGTTATGTTATCTACTGATGCTGGGGTGGTAGGTGTGAGAGCCCCACCATTTGTTATACTTCACTACTTGTACTTGATTGTGTTGATGACATGTTTAACTTAAGGAATGGTAACACTGAGTATGATTACTCACTCCCACCTGGGGGGGTGTTTTAAAACACCAACCAGTTATTTTGATGCAGGGGTTGCTGCCACTTGATGCATGAGATGTAGGACCTGTTGGCTTACCTATGTCGTGCATTTCAATTTCTGCCTTGAATTGGACGTCTTGGGTCAATATTCTTAAAGATTTCATTGTACATGTATATATTGAGCCCCAGCTGAGTGGACTCCTTGATTGTGTGGATAATTGTATGTATTTACACTTTAAATTCAAACTGAATTATACACTGTTTAGCTTAAATCTCTATTTATGAGTTGATGCCATCGATTTGTGCCATTAAACTATACTTCCGCAAAATACAGTCCGCCCGGAAGAGTCGGGAGCTGCGGACTGCCCGACACTTGATTTTCGGGGCGTGACACTTCTCATGCTTCATCGACTTCAAACTTGCACCTTCATCACCCGCTCGCTCATGTGGCCCTTGCGCATGCCACACACAAGCAATCGTGGATCCCGCTGCCAATCCCACAGCTCCACCATGAATAGTGCTCCCGATCAAGCCCGATCGCAATCGACAAACCTGATTGAGATATTGGCGTACCGATCCACCTTCTTCAACTCTACTTCTTTCATAGATACCGATCGCTTTCTATGTTTTTCTTTCACGGAATCCTCCTCCACAACGAATCTCATGCCAGAAGACGACATTGATGTCTCGCCTCAGATTCTCTCTGCCTCCTTCCCAACTTTCAGCTCTGATACCACTTGTTAGGGTTAGGAGCCCCGCAGCGGAAGCAATCAAAGCAGGCGAGGAACACACCATAATGGCAATCAACAAGCAAATCATCACACACAAGAAGGCAAACCGATTTTTACGTGGAAAAACCCCAAAAGGGTAAAAAACCACGACACAAAGCGACATCAATCTACTATGAATCAGAAGTTACAAGAGATTACAGAAGAAATACCCTGGATCACAGCCCACAAGAGAAATCCCAAGCTACCCGAAGCTAATTCTCACATGAGAAGGACAAACACAGCCCTTTCCCTCATCCCAGAGAACTCCAAGCTTCCTCCCTAACTCTTTCTCTTACCCTAGAACCCTCTCAATCCCTTGGCCCATTGGCGGCAACCCTAATCTCGGATTACATCTCCTTAAATATGAGAAAAACCGGAATTAGAAACTCCTTGCGCAAAACCGCGCAAGAAATCAAGTCCAAAAAGGAAACTGCCCGGCCGGTCGGACCCCTCCACCGGCCGGTCGGCCGACCGGTCGGATGGCCCAAAAAGAGCTCCAGTGCTCTTGCTGTCTTGCTCCAACGTGACCAACCGGCCGGTCGGTGGTCTTCATGCTTGAATATTTGAGGCGTCCAATCCCAACAGAACCTACTTACATATGTTCTGCCATCCTACAAATAGGACATTCATAATGGTCCATTAGGCTACACATGCATCTTTCATATAGACCATTGGGTTCATTTTTCTAAATGTCTGTTCTTTGTGTATGTCTATTGCTACCCCTACTTCCACACCTGATGGATTAGGAACATTCATGCACGGGAGTAGGGATTTTATCAAACTTTGAGTAGGGACAAGTCAGGGCCCTGCAAAACCCAGTCTATTGCTACCCCTACTTCCACACCTGATGATGAATGGGCCGAACATGGCTCGGCCAATTCGGTCCAGCCCACTGCCACCAGTAGACCATGCATTAGTTCGGGTGGCCCTCATATGTGGTCCATGGATGAGTGGGTAATTTTTTCGAAGGTGGTCCGCATATGTGGTCCAGTGGATGAGTGGATAATTTTTTTTTTTGGAAGGTGGTCCACATATGTGGTCCAGTGGATGAGTGGATAAATTTTTTTGGAAGGCAATAATTTTTTTGGGTGGGCATACCCTAACATTAGGAGTGGTATTGGCCAGAAGTGGGACCCTCTTGATGTGCTCACATCATCCCACCCACCCATCAGATGATTCACCTCAAAATACTCCTGAGACCTAATATTCAGTTCGATACAAAGCTGAAGTGGACCACATCGATGGAAACAAGCTGGAGGCAACGCTCACCCTTGATTTTTTTTATTTTTTTTCACGGGTTCTTATCTGACCCTTCATCTGTCCTAGATGAAGTGTCTGAATCAACGATAGGTTTCTATATATACGACATGGTAGGCCCCTACTTTAATTAACGGTGAGCGGTCCCTTTCAAAATGTTTCATATGCTATGGCCCACCTGAGTTTTGGATCCGACTGATATCTTGTTTTGAGGTGAAGCATCCGATGGAAGAGTTGGATTCTGCTAAAACATCGCTGGGCCCCACATCTGGCCGGTACAACCATATGGGTACGGTGGTACCGGTACCACCGGAAACCGCCCCCATACGTAAGTGCTGATGTCGGAGCTCTCCGGTGGTCCCGTTGCCACCGTAAGCTGCGGTGGTACCGTAAATAAGTGGGGCCCACGTGATTTATTAATGATATCCAACCTTTTGATCAGATGCATGACCTCACGTTACCATCAGTAGTAAAAAATAAGCATGATCCAAAACTCAGGTGGCAGACGACAGAGGGAACAAGTTGAGAGTGGATGATTACCGTTGATGTGAATAGGGGGACCACTTTATAGTTTATCTATAATCCAATCCATTCAAAACCTTCATCTCGATTGGATGAATGGTCTGGACCAAACTCAGGCAGTTTTTTACTTAGGTGGGCTTTTGTGAAAATCAATAGAGTTTGTTCCATCCCAAATTTTCCCTATTCTGTGGCCCACCTGAGCATTGGATTGGGAAGATCTTTTATATGTCAGACAAAAAACGATCTCACTCATCTGATTGACGGGTTTGATGTTCTGGTAAATCATTTGCCCACCTCTTGAAGTATATTACCTTCCATTTTGATGCATACACTCCCTTTTTTCTGTTTTTACATTGGCTAAACGATCCTCAGGAACTCAAAAATGTCTTTTTCCACCGTTGATTGGTGGCCCACAAATTTTTTTTATTTATTTTTATTTTTTTAGGGCTCATCACTGAAGATTAAAACCTTTCCGGGACCAAATGGTCCATGACTAATACCCATACCCATAAAGGTTCCCAAGTATAGCACGGTTTTGACAGAGCTTGGGATGGTCCCAGGCCTAAAAATCAAGCCCATTTAGGCTATACTAAGAGCCCATCTTCCGACCCGTTTAGGGTTTAAGGGCTTCTTTGTCATTTATCATGCATGATGGAGCACACCCAACAAATGACCCATCAAAGAGAGAGGATTAGGTGTGGCCCTTACTGTGGGGCCCACCTTGATGTATGTATCCTATATCCACGTCGTCCATCCACTTTTCCAGATTATTTTAGGGCATGAACCAAAAAAATGAGGACCATATCATAAGAGACAGCCGCAAATTGACTATTGATGGGCTACAAAAGTTTTGGATCAAGCTGATATTTGTTTTTTTTTTTTTTCCCCTTTCTCGAGGTTTGTGTGACTTTATGAATACGTTGGATGCTAAATAAACATTACTGGTGGGCCCTAGGAAGTTTTCAATGTTGGGGCATTCAATCACTACTATTTCCTATACTCCACCTGAGATTTGGATCTTCTTAATTTTTTAGCTATTGCACTAAAATGATATGACAAACTGATAGACGGCATGGATATAGAATACATACATCAAGGTGGGCCGCCCCCGGTCCACTCATGCTTAATGGAGCCCATTTGGTTTAGCCCAATAAGGGTTTGGGTCGTGCTGGAGCACATGATTTAGCATGTGGCTGCGGTTGGACAGACCTGGGCGCAGCCCATTGACAACGCTACCTGACTTTTTCAAATCCCAGCAAAATGCAATTTATTGGTGCGACCGACTTGTATCGCCCGACACCAAAATTGATGGGTCGGGCGACAGGTACTGTTTCACACGCGCGCTACACCCCTACCAGATCCACGACGGTTTGATCATATATTCATCTGTTGTTAGGGCCTGTTTGGTTGCAGAACCCAAATTCTAGAGAAAATCTAGATTCCACTGTTGGAATCCAAAATTGTAGAAACTAGAGTGGAACCCAAGTTTCATCCATAACTTGCTGTTTGGTTGAAAGCAGCGCAATTCAGATTGTGTTCCAACCGTTGCTTGTGGCATGGCCCACTTGGGCTTCAGATCCACTTGAGAACCGTACCCCTGGCCTATTATAGTCCTGCAAGACAGATGGCCAGGTTGGATGGTGAATAAATATTATAGTGGGCACTAGGAAGTTTTTAACGGTGGACATTCAATCAACACTGTTTTACTGTGGTGTGGCCCACTTGAGATTTAGATCTGCCTCATTTTTTGTCCAATGCCCTTAATTGAGATTTCAAAACTAATGGACCATGGAGATATAAAACATATACAACATAGATGTACAATGCATACATGGATGTGGTGACGCTCACTTCCGCCTCTTTTCCCTTCCGTAGAAACGGTCGCCCACACCGTTACCACTAATCCCGATTCCACTCAATTTAGGTTTCCAGATAGAATTCTCTTTAGCTGGAACTTGCCACCAAACACCCCAATTAAAATCGGATTCCACTGGAATCTATATTTTAAGCTGGAAACGGTTTCCATATGCCAACCAAACGGGCCCTTATAGTCTTTATGGACAAGCTTTCTATAAGAAAAGCTGATATTATTTTAGCTAATATAATCATGTATTGGAGATCTTTACTTCAAATACACAAGCATTATGTATTAGACATCATGGCATGTAATTTCGGTGTGATTGACTAAGGGCATGTTCGGTTGGAAGTAAAAGGTTGTAATGTCCCATGAAAGCATAGTGATGGTTTTTGCCTAGGGCTGTCAATGGAGGGGGTTAGATCCAAGATTCTTTTATGTCCGAATCCATATAATATAGAGTGGGATCTTAAAATAGGTCTGATTAATTAAATGGGTCGAATTCAGGTTCACAAAAATAAATCTAAATCATATGTGGGTCGAATCCGGCAATAAGATCTGGTTGAATTCGGCAATAAGATTTGATCGGATCCCCACTATATCATGCTTCAAGCAAGCTCTTTTGAAAAAAGTGTTCCTAAGGTCCACTCGTGGGGTCCATCATGATGTATATGTTACATCCATACCGTCCATCCATCTTGATAGATCATTTTAAGATATGAGCCCAAATTTGGAGATGATCCAGGTCATAGGTGAACCATACAATAAGGAATAGTGAAGTTGTGTGTCTACCATTGAAATTGTTCCAGACCCACTTTGATGTGTATATGCCACCAAAAGCTACCTAATATATGGCTCTTTGGGCCCTTCATGGGCTGACTGAGCTAATGAACGGAGCAGATCATTTATACCTAGACCCCACTTGGTCAAAAATTAAAAAAGAAAAAAGAAAAGAAGGAAGAGGTTTAGATGTTACCGCCAGCATTGGTGAGTGGAGAGGCCCTTTTTTGAAGTAAATGAGGTTTTTTTTTTTTTTTTTTTTTTTTTCATGAATGAGGCCTTGATGTATATGTTATATCTATGCCAACCATCCGGTTTTTTAGATTATTTTAAGGCAACATCCCAAAAATGAGACATATCACAATTTAAGGTGGACCATACCATGGTAAACGGTGGGATTTGCACATTTTGTTGCTAAATTAAATATATTATATTATATTTTTTTTATATTTGTGATATAGTGGATTTGGACCTAGATCCAACCAAATAGCTATATAGGTTTTTGGATCGAATATGGATCTAGCTATTTATAAGTGGATCAAATATGGACATCACCTTTTGAATCCGAATTCGATCCGAATCCGCCTGCAGATATTCGAACTTGGAGCCGAATCCGATCCAAATCCGACCCATTGACTGCCCTATTTTTGCCATATGTTTGGGAGAGACAAATATGGAGAGACAAATTTCCACTTTAAAAATGATGCAAGTTTCAAACTCTTTTTAGAGAAAAACTCTATAAGCCCCACCATGATGTATATGTTATATTTACTATTCATTAATTTCACTATATCATTTTAGGACACGAGCCAAAAAAAATGAAGTAGATCAAGAGATCAAGTGAACTATACCATAGAAACAATGAGTTCAATAGTGGATGTAATTATTCTCATTGCGGGCCACTTAAACTTTATAACTGCCTCATTTTTTGTCCCACGCCCTAAAATGATATGGATGTCAATGAAATACATAGATCGTTGTAGGGCCCACAAAGTTTTGCCACGTAAGACAATTTTCAGAAAATAAAATGTAAATAATTATTACTTATTTATAACTACAGTGATTTACAACCAAACAAACATGCCCTAAATTTTAGGGTCTGCCAAACAGTTTTTATGTGTCTTTTATTCAGTCATTGGTTAAGGTTGTCTTCCACCGATGTAGACTTGCCTCCACTTCCCTTGCCTTGAAGGGGTTGTCTCCATCAAGAGGGTATTTAAATAATCCCATGTCCTTCCATGTTCAAAAGTTTTCCTTAGACCTTGCAATGTGATGGATGTTTTCATTAATTACTATTTTATTTTTTTAATATGCATTCTTTTCATTAATTATTATTTTCTTTTTTAATATACATATATTCAACCAATGAGCGGTATCTCAGTTGACCAAGACCCCGCGCCTCAAGAAGTGGGATACAAGTATTACTAAAGGGCTGCTACAAAACGGTTTTTATTTCCAAGTTCCGCAGGTTCTTGCCGGATATCATACACCATCCCAACTAGGCCATAGAGGTCACACTTAAATAAGTCCTCTGTATCAAATCAAATTCACTCCAATCCTTAGATAAGGATGTAAGGATGCCATCTGCAAAGAGGGAGTGAGATATAAGAAGAATGATCACCAAAGTACTACAGCTTATGGAGTCATGGTATGCTCAAGAAAGATCAAGTTGGTTCAATCATCAGGTGGACCACAACTTTAGAATCAATGTATAACTAATGGTCTAACTCAATGTGCTAGTATGGCCCACCTAGTGAGCAGATTAGTTTGATTTTCAAGAAGGGCAACATTTATGGTTGATCCTAATGCTTTTTCAAGGTGGATTATGTGGTGATTCAACATGGTGGGATTTGATTAGGCCACATTTGCTGTTAAAGACACAACCTGTCATGCATGTACTTGAACTAATTAATACCTTCTAAACATGCTTTGTGGGTGGGCTCATCTTTCACCGCAGCATGTGGTCTAATCAAATCCCCCCATTTTTTGTTACCACGCAATCTATGCCTAACGTTTTCTGACGTGGATAGCCAGCAGCACCTCGTTCCTGTGGTTGAAAGCTAGGTGGGGGCCAATGGTGATGTTTTTGGGAAATCCACTTTGTCCATCCATTTTACACCTGATGTCAGGACAAACATAAAAAATGAGCTGGATCCAAAATTCAAGTGGGCCACATGATAGGAAACCGTGGGATTATCTGCTCACCATTGATTCTATGGGGCTACAAACGTTTTTTTTATAGTCTAACAACTTTGTATTTTCAATTCATCCCAGGGAAATGAACTTATGAATAGCTTGGATGACACATAAACATCAAGGTGGACCTTGGAAAAATTCAATGGTAGGGATTACCTCTCCACTATTTTGTATGATGTGGCTCACTTGAATTTTCAATCCACCTCATTTTTGGCAGTGTTCTAACTTAAGTTGGAAAAACAGATGGATAGGGTGTATTTCTCACAAACGCCACATGGGCCCCACCTTGCATTTGACCATAGGAACTGTGGCCTAGATTTAGTCAGGTCGAAACTTGGTGAGGTCATGACCATAGGGCCCACCTTGATGTATCTATTGTATATCAACATGGTCCATCAGACATGGCCAAAAACTGAAGCATGTCCAAATCTCAAGTGGATCACACTACAAGGAAACAATGGTGATCGGTCATTAAAAGCTTTATGTGAGGTACAAATTTTATGGATCAAGTTGATATCTATACCTTCCTTTCCTCTATATCTTTTTAACCTTAGCACCAGGTTCAATGGCAAATGAACATTCTTCCATATCTTTCTTCCCACCCACCCATCAGATGATTCACCTCAAAATACTCCTGAGGCCTAATATTCAGCTCGATACAAAGCTGAAGTGAACCACATCGATGGAAACAAGCTGGAGGCAATGCTCACCCTTGATTTTTTTTTATTTTTTTCACGGGTTCTTATCTGACCCTTCATCTGTCCTGGATGAAGTGTCTGAATCAACGGTGAGCGGTCCCTTCAAAATGTTTCATATGCTATGGCCCACCTGAGTTTTGGATCGGGCTGATATTTCGGAGCTGGTATCTTGTTTTGAGGTGAAGCATCCGATGGAAGAGTTGGATTCTGCTAAAACATCGCTGGGCCCCAGATCTGCCCGGTACAACCGTATGGGTACGGTGGTACCGGTACCACCGGAAACTGCCCCCATACGTAAGTGCTGATGTCATTTAGTGGAGCTCTCTGGCGGTCCCGTTGACACCGTAAGCTGCGGTGGTACCGTAAAGAAGTGGGGCCCACGTGATTTATTAATGACATCCAACCTTTTGATCAGATGCATGACCTCACGTTACCATCAGTAGTAAAAAATAAGCATGATCCAAAACTCAGGTGGCAGACGACAGAGGTAACAAGTTGAGAGTGGATGATTACCGTTGATGTGAATAGGGGGACCACTTTATAGTTTATCTATAATCCAATCCATTCAAAATCTTCATCTCGATTGGATGATGGTCTGGACCAAACTCAGGCAGTTTTTTACTTAGGTGGGCTTTTGTGAAAATCAATAGAGTTTGTTCCATCCCAAATTTTCCCTATTCTGTGGCCCACCTGAGCATTGGATTGGGAAGATCTTTTATATGTCAGACAAAAAACGATCTCACTCATCTGATTGACGGGTTTGATGTTCTGGTAAATCATTTGCCCACCTCTTGAAGTATATTACCATCCATTTTGATGCATACACTCCCTTTCTTCTGTTTTTACATTGGCTAAACGATCCTCAGGAACTCAAAAATGTCTTTTTCCACCGTTGATTGGTGGCCCACAAATTTTTTTATTTTTTTTTATTTTTTTAGGGCTCATCACTGAAGATTAAAACCTTTCCGGGACCAAATGGTCCATGACTAATACCCATACCCATAGAGGTTCCCAAGTATAGCACGGTTTTGACAGAGCTTGGGATGGTCCCAGGCCTAAAAATCAAGCCCATTTAGGCTATACTAAGAGCCCATCTTCCGACCCGTTTAGGGTTTAAGGGCTTCTTCTCATTTATCATGCATGATGGAGCACACCCAACAAATGACCCCATCAAAGAGAGAGGATTAGGTGTGGCCCTTACTGTGGGGCCCACCTTGATGTATGTATCTTATATCCACGTTGTCCATCCACTTTGCCAGATCATTTTAGGGCATTAGCCAAAAAAGTGAGGACCATATCATAAGAAACAGCGACAAATTGACTATTGACTTGCTACAAAAGTTTTGGATCAAACTGGTATTTGTTTTTTTTTTTTTTTTTTTTTCCCTTTCTCCAGGTTTGTGTGACTTTATGAATTCTTTGGATGCTAAATAAACATTACCGGTGGGCCCTATGAAGTTTTCAATGGTGGGGCATTCAATCACCACTGTTTCCTATACTCCACATGAGATTTGGATCTTCTTAATTTTTGGGCCATTGCCCTAAAATGATATGACAAAACTGATAGACGGCATGGATAGATTACATACATCAAGGTGGGCCGCCCCTGGTCAACTCATGCTTAATGGAGCCCATTTGGTTTAGCCCAACAAGGGTTTGGGTCGTGCTGGAGCACATGATTTAGCATGTGGCTGCGGTTGGACAGACCTGGGCGCAGCCCATTGACAGCCCTACCTGACTTTTTCATATGGGTCGGGCGACAGGTACCGTTTCACACGCGCGCTACACCCCTACCAGATCCACGACGGTTCGATCATAGATTCATCTGTTGTTATAGTCTTTATGGACAAGCTTTCTATAAGAAAAGCTGACATTATTTTAGCTAATATAATCATGTATTGGAGATCTTTACTTCAAATACATGATCATTATGTATTAGACATCATGGCATGTAATTTCGGTGTGATTGACTTAGGGCATGTTCGGTTGGAGGTAAAAGGTTGTAACGTCCCATGAAAGCATAATGATGGTTTTTGCCTAGGGTTGTCAATGGAGGGGGTTAGATCCGAGATTCACTTATGTCCGAATCCATATAATGTAGAGTGTGATCTTAAAATAGGTCTGATTAGTTAAACGGGTTGAATACAGGTTCACAAAAATAAATATGAATCATATTTGGGTCGAATCCGGCAGTAAAATCTGATCGAATCCCCACTATATCATGCTTCAAGCAAGCTCTTTTGAAAAAAGTGTTCCTAAGGTTCACTCATGGGGCCTATCATGATGTATATGTTACATCCATACTGTCCATCCATCTTGACAGATCATTTAAAGATATGGGCCCAAATTTAGAGAAGATCCAGGTCATAGGTGAACCATACAATAAGGAATAGTGAAGTTCTGTGTCCACCATTGAAATTGTTCCGGACCCACTTTGATGTGTATATGCCACCAAAAGCTACCTAATATAGAGCTCTTTGGGCCCTTCATGGGCTGACCGAGCCAATGAACGAAGCAGATCATTCATACCTAGACCCCACTTGGTCAAAAATTAAAAAAGAAAAAAGAAAAAAGAAAAGAAGGAAGAAGTTTAGATGTTACTACCAGCATTGGTGAGCGGAGAGGGGGCTCCCTTTTTTGGAGTAAATGAGGGTTTTTTTTTTTCATAAATGAGGCCTTGATGTATATGTTATATCTATGCCAGCCATCCAGTTTTTTAGATTATTTTTGAGGCAACATCCCAAAAATGAGACATATCGCAATCTAAGGTGGACCATACCATAGTAAACGGTGGGATTTGCACATTTTGTTGCTAAATTAAATATATTCTATTATATATTTTTTTATTATTTGTGATATGGTGTATTTGGACCTAGATCCAACTCAATAGATATATAGGTTTTTGGATCGGATATGGATCTAGCTATTTATAAGTTGATCAAATATGGACATCACCTTTTGAATCCAAATTCGATCCGAATCCACCAGTAGATATTCGAACTTGGAGCTGGATTCAATCCAAATCCGACCCATTGACAGCCCTATTTTTGCCATATGTTTGGGAGAGACAAATTTCCACTTTAAAAATAATGCAAGTTTCAAGCTCTTTTCAAAGAAAAACTCTATAAGCCCCACCATGATGTATATGTTATATTTACCATTCATTCATTTCACTATATCATTTTAGGACATGAGCCAAAAAATGAGGCAGATCAAGAGATCAAGTGAACCATACCACAAAAACAATGAGTTCAATGGCGGATGTAATTATTCTCTTTGAGAGCCACTTAAGCTTTAGAACTGCCTCGTTTTTTTGTCTCACGCCCTAAAATGATATGGATGTCAATGAAATACATAGACCATTGTAGGGCCTACAAAGTTTTGCCATGTAAGACAATTTTTAGAAAATAGAAAGTAAATAATTATTACTTATTTATAGTTGACTACAGCGATTTACAACCAAACAAACATGCCCTAAATTTTAGGGTCTACCAAACAGTTGTTACATGTCTTTTATTCAGTCATTGGTTATGGTTGTCTTCCACTGATGTAGACTTGCCTCCACTTCCCTTGCCTTGAAGGGGTTGTCTCCATCAAGAGGGTACTTAAATAATCCCATGTCCTTCCATGCTCAAACGTTTTCCTTGGACCTTGCAATGTGATGGACGTTTTCATTCATTACTATTTTATTTTTGAATATGCACTGTTTTCATTAATTATTATTTTCTTTTTTTAATATACATATATTCAACCCATGAGCAGTATCTCAGTTGACCAAGACCCCGCGCCCCAAGAAGTGGAATAAAAGTATTACTAAAGGGCTGCTACAAAAGGGTTTTTATTTCCAAGTTACCCAAGTTCTTGCTGGATATCATACACCATCCCAACTAGGCCATAGAGGTCACACTTAAATAAGTAAGCTGTATCAAATCAAATTCACTCCAATCCTTAGATAAGAATGTAAGGATGCCATCTGCAAAGAGGGGGTGAGATATAAGAAGAAAGATCACGAAAGTACTACAGCTTATGGAGTCACGGTATGCTCAAGAAAGATCAAGTTGGTTCAATCATCAGGTGGACCACAGCTTTAGAATCAATGTATAACTAATGGTCTAACTCAATGTGCTAGTATGGCCCACCTAGTGAGCAGATTAGTTTGATTTTCAAGAAGGGCAACATTTATGGTTGATCTTAATGCTTTTTCAAGGTGGATTATGTAGTGATTCAATGTGGTGGGATTTGATTAGGCCACATATGCTGTTAAAGACGCGACCGGTCATGCATGTACTTGAACTAATTAATAACTTCCAAACATGCTTTGTGGCTGGGCTCATCTTTCACCCCTAACATGTGGTCTAATCAAATCCCCCCATATTTGGTCACCACGCAATCTACGCCTAATGTTTTTCGGACGTGGATAGCTTGCAGCACCTGGTTCCTGTGGTTGAAAGCTAGGTGGGGGCCATGGTGATGTTTTTGGGAAATCCACTTTGTCCATCTATTTTACAGCTGATGTTAGGACAAACATAAAAAATGAGCTGGATCCAAAATTCAAGTGGGCCACATGAAAGGAAACCGTGGGATTATTTGCTCACCATTGATTCTATGGGGCTACAAAGTTTTTTTTTATAGTCTAACAACTTCGTATTTTCAATTCATCCTAGGGAAATGAACTTATGAATAGCTTGGATGATGAACTTATGAATAGCTTGGATGACACATAAACATCAAGGTGGACCTTGGAAAATTTTCAATGGTAGGGATTACCTCTCCACTATTTTTTATGATGTGGCTCACTTGAATTTTCAATCCACCTCATTTTTGGCAATGTCCTAGCTTAAGTTGGAAAAACAGATGGATAGGGTGTATTTCTCACAAACATCACATGGGCCCCACCTTGCATTTGACATAGGAACTGTGGCCTGGATTTAGTCAGGTCGAAACTTGGTGAGGTCATGACCATAGGGCCCACCTTGACGTATCTATTGTATATCAACATGGTCCATCAGACATGGCCCAAAAACTGAAGCATGTCCAAATCTAAGGTGGATCACACTACAAGGAAAAAATGGTGATCGGTCATTAAAAGCTTTATGTGAGGTAGAAATTTTATGGATCAAGTTGATATCTATACCTTCCTTTCTTCCTTATCTTTTTAACCTTAGCACCAGGTTCAATGGCAAATAAACATTTCAGAGGGCCCTAGGAAGCTTTAATAGGAGGCCTTCAATAACTAATGTTTTGCATGATGTGGCTCACCAGAGATTTGGATCTGCTTCAGTTTTGAGCCATGTCCTAAATGAAATGGATGGATATAAAACGTGGCCCCCACAGTCAGGTCCCAAACTGACTGAATCAGCGCCAGCAAATGGGAAGCGGATTGCGTGTGATCCTCTCTGAGCCCTAGGCTGTGTGGGGCCCATAGAGATGTCCACGACAAATTCACTTCGTTGGTCTATTTTGAAAGACCACAATGGGATAGGATTCTAAAAATCAGTCAAATCCAAAACTCATGTAGGCCATACCACACGAATCCGTGGGGATTGAACACGTAGTGACGACAGGAGTTTTGTATCTAAATGATATTTGTTCCTATAGTTTATTTGAATGGTGATAATTCTATGAACGGTTTGGATGGCATATAAACATCATGTTCAACTCTTGGAAGTTTTAATGGTGGACATTGTTGTTCTTGGTGTTTTGTTGGTGTGGCCCACTTGAGTTTTGGATTTGCCTGACTTTTAGAATCCTTTCTAATAGTGGTCTTTCAAAACATATGGATGGAGTGGATTTGTCACAGACATCTCTATGGACCTGCGCAACTATACTCGGGTTACAGGCAATCCGCTCCCCCACATGGTCCCCTCCCTCAAGTGGTCCCCTCTTGTGAAAAACGAATGAAGAAAGAAAGAAAGGGAAAAATAGCCTTCCGATGCAACGACTCCACCTTTTGAACCTACATGAGACCCTATGTGGGGCTCACTAGAACGTCTTGGAGCAAATCCAACCATTCCACATGAAAAGGGTTTTAATTTCACCCCGTTGGCTCAACTTTGAGGGAAAAACTCATCACAGATGGACCACACCAGATGGAACGGTTCAAAATTAGCGCACAACACTAAATGCAATTATGGCCTGCAAACAAGTCCAAAAAAATTGAAGAGACCTTACATTGGGTTCAGAATTGTCCGATTAAAGTGAATGGATTAAATCGACCATGGAGGAAGGCCCAATCCTTGATTTAGTGGGGCCCATACCCTCATTTTGAATAGGCTGTTTCAACTTATGATTGCTAGCTGAGGAGTAATTTTGTCCCAAGAAAAATGAATAAAGGCCTAAATGGTTAAAAAAGATGAGGTTTGGAAGTAGGATGCTAATATATGGATACATAATAGGCTCCTGTACTAAAAAACCCTAAGGTTTGGGAGCTTAGATCTGGAATGCATTGGAATCCAAATCACAATTACATTGGAATCAAGATGATTCCAAATTCTCATTTCTATTTGGCTGAAATGCTCTGGAATCCAAATCTCTTATTTGGGACCTTGTATTATGAGGGCATTGGATTTTTCAGTATATTCACATGACTTAGATTTGGTTAACTAAATTAGCTTTCATACTCTAAATTAGTATATATATGGAGTATTTGATAAAACGGCTGTGATAAGTCCATTAAAATATATACTTTGGTAAAAAAAAGAAGAAGTTTTGAGCATTGGGTAGGCCACAAATACAAGGATCACAAATAGGCAACTTATCAATGATTTTTAACCGTCCATTTAAATGTCCAACATTTGGATGGTTCAGATCATTCTATTGATATGATTTTAGTATTGCAGCTGATAATTGAATTATTTTGGGATATCATAAACATGCCATGTGTCTAATGGATTAGTAGCTTAGAGACATCTTTGTTACATGTGTGACTCTCCTCCCCTTGAAAGGGAGGCAAAAAAGGTTTTTCCTTTTAATTCCATTCGAATCTCAGCATATTGTTAGGATTTCAAAACACACTAAAAATGAAGATTTGAAATACCTCCGATCAACTGCCCCCAAATCCAATGCTGCCAAACGTAAAAAGCAGTTGGATTTGAAATACTCACATTTACCACCAAATCCACTATGATGTATGTGTTTTATCCCAACCGTTCCTCCATTTTTACCGCTCATTTGAAGGCATGAGACCAAAATTGAAGTTCAAGTGGAACATACCCCCAAGAAAACAGTGGTGATTGAACTCCTACCGTTGAAAACTTCTTATGAGCCACAAAAGTTCTGGATCAAGATGGTAACTTGTGTTTTACATTCACTCAGGTATTTATAACCTTACGAACAAGTTGGATAGCAAATAACTATCACTGTGGGCCCTAGGAAGGTTCCAATGGTGGATGTCATTATCTCTACTGTTTCTATGTGGTGTGGTCCACTTAAGCTTTATATACTATTAAATTTTAAGATCATGCGATAAAATGATATTTAAAAATTAAAGATGAATGGACGCGTGGATAAAGAACATACATAACTGTGGCTCTAGAGAATCAACACCACCCCACGCTCCTCACCACACAATCCACTTCCCGTTTTGATGAGAACGACCCTACGGTGTCATTATTCCTCGCATACTAAGTTTTATCATATTGAGTAAATTTTATTAGACCCACTGTGGATGTACAAGGTTTATCCATGCCGTCCATCCCTTTTTCCAGCTTATTTTAGGGTTGGACCACACCATGAGATACACTAGGAATAATGATTTCTACTGTTGAAGCCTTCCTAGGGCCCATAGTGATGTTTATTTGTCATCCAACATGTTTATAATCGTAGAGACATATATGAAGGGAAAACATAAATATTAGCTTGAGCCTAAACTTATGTGGCCCCCCAGAATTTTTCAATGGTAAATGTTTGCATGTTTCTTGTGCTCTAGTTGAGTTTGCATGTTTTATTTTTGGGTTCAAGACCTACACTTACCTAGATGGGCGGCATAGATGAAATACATAAATCACGCTGGCTAATAAAGTTTGCCCGTAAACTTTGTGGGGGCCAACATGATTTTATGTATTTTATCCACTTGGTTCATCAATTTACCATGTAAAAATTTTGAGGCTTTATCCCAAAAATGAAATATATCTAACGCTTAAGTGGACCACATTGCAAGAAAAAGTGTGAATTGAGCATCTATAGTTGAAAATTTTTTAAGGGCCACCAAAGTTTTAGAGTTTTCCCTTTATATATGTCATTGTGATCTTATGAAGAGGTTAGACGACACATAAACATTACTATAGACCCTAGCAAGGTTTCAACGGAGGAAATCATCACTCCCAGTGCTTCCTAAAGTGTGGTCCGCTTGAGCTTTAGATATGCTTCAATTTTGGGCTTAATCCCTTAAATGAGTTGGAAAAGCGGATGGACAATGTGGATAAATCACATGCAATCACAGGGAGGCGGATTGCGTCCTTCCTCATACCGAGCTGTGGATGGGCCCACCATGATGTATCTGTTTATCCACTATGTTCATCCATTTCATAAGATCATTTTAAGGTATGACTCTTAAAAGGAGGCAGATCCAACGCTCAAGTGGGCCACACCAAATAGTGAGCTGAACCTCATGATGTCATCACTACAATCCGTTCAGCTCACTATTTGGTGTGGCCCACTTGAGCGTTGGATATGCCTCAGTTTTGGGTCCATATCCTAACACGATCTTATAAAATGGATGGACAGAGTGGATAAACAAATACATCATGGTGGGACCCTCCACAGCTCTTTGCGTCCATATTGAGGAATGACGCAGTCCGACTCCCATTCACAGTTAGGGCTGGTCATGAGCCAAGTCAGCTCGAGAAACTCGATCGACTCGACTCGAAAAAGCTCACTTCGGCTCGACTCGACTCAGTAGAACAAGTCAAGCCAAGCTTTATTTAGGAGCTCAAGTAAAAAATCGAGTGAAGTTCGACCATTGGGTCACTCGACTTGACTCGAGCTCGAGCTCGACTCATTTCATATAGATATTTGTTATAAAAAAAAACAAAAAAAAAACCCTAATCTTCTTATTTCTTGGTTCTCTCTCCCCCCTCCCCCACACACACACATTAGGGTCCAAGCTTAGGACAAATAAAACCCTCACATGTTAGGGGGGTTTCTTAATCCTACTATTTTATTCGGGTAGGAACATTCTTGGTTGAGCATATCTAATGGATGGAGTAATTTCAAGTACAAAACATGGTGAGCACACAGTGTTTATGTGTTTTACACGCTACACAAACACAGGTGCTACGGTGAGATCACACACCATATATATCTACAAAACAAGGGCTATGGTTAGACCAAACACCATATGCAGCTATTGATTGTAATTTTATGAGGGAGGTGGTGCATCTGATCCATGAATTAGTTGGGCCGCATCATGAAGATGGTCCACACAATAATTAGGACAATCTATTCACGTGGTGAGCTATGCATGTATTGTGTTAATTATGGTTCATAAAATATTACTAGTGGTTTGCATTCAATGCATGTGTGACTTGGCCAAAGAAAAAACCGATCAGAGCTAAGTCATTTTAATGGTGGGGTCCCACCTGTAGAAATACTATTCTCCCCTAATATATGTGTGACTTCTCGAACTTAATGTTGTTAACTTTTAATTTGTATCTTGTAGTAAAAAATATAATAAATTGAGGTGGGAGCAAGCTTGACTCGACTCAAGGTAAGCTCACCTCGACTCAATCCACTAGCTCACCTCGAAAGTTTTAGTAAATAAGGCAAGCTCCAATGGTAAGCTCGAGGGTGAGCTCGAACTTAAGCTCGAACTCAAGGAGAGCACAGACAAGTCAAGCCAAGCTTGGCCCACCTCGACTCGTCTGGGCTCGATGTACAGCCCCATTCACAGTAGGCCTAATAAAGGTTGTTCAGTACTACGAAAGCTTGACTCAAGCATGCAATCCGAATTAGCGTACTACGTTGCTCAGTTGCTCAGTACACAAATCCGCCTCCCATTCTTCCAAGTAGATCCTTCCAAGTAGATCCCTATTTCGATAGTGAAGTGACGACACTAAGGTCTGTGGGGGCCTATCATGATATATGTGTTGTATCCACATTGTTCATCCAATTGTAGATATTATTTTAACGTATGAACCAAAGAATTTGCCAGATCCAAAGCTCAAGTTCACCCAACACAAAAAATAGTGGTGACAATGACGCCTACGGTTGAAACCAGAAGGGAAAACACAAATATTATCCTGACTGAAAACTTCGGTCACCCCTATGAAATTTTAACGGTTGGTGTTTAATCTCTACGGTTTTCTGTGGTAGGTTCCATGTGAGATTTGGATCTGCCTCATTCTTTGGATCAAGACGTAAAATGATCTCTCCAAATAGATGGACGGTGTGGATACAACAATACATCATGGTGGGCCCACAGAACCTGGTGAAGTCACTTCGGTAGGGAGCCGTAAGTAGCCGATCCCGGGCGCGGATTGCCTGCGAAAGCCTTTAGCAGGCATCTCCTGCGCAAGGAATCTGGGTGCGGCCCACCGTAAGGTTTGTGAAAAATCTACGCCGTTCAACCGTTTTGTGAGATCATTTTAGGCGTTGTGGCAAAAAATGAATGGGATCCAAAGCTTAAGTGGGCCGCACTAAAGCAAAAGGTGTGTAGGGAAATTCTTACCGTTGAAACCTCTACGGGGGCCACAGTAATGTTTATATGCCATCCATACAGTTCATAATGTCATTCCTACTGAGATGAACTGAAAACACAAATATTATCCTGATTCGAAACTTCTGTGGCCCCACGAATATTTCAACTGTGGAAGTTCACTCTTCATGTTTACGGCCCACTTAAGTCTTGGATACCATTCAATTTTGGTCGCAACGTATAAAATGATCTCAAAAAATGGTTGGACGGCGTAGATTTCTTACAAACCTCACGGTGGGCCCCACCCAGATTCGTTGCACAGGAGATGCTTGCGAAAGGCTTGCGCAGGCAATCCGCGCCCGCCAATCCGCGATGGTAGTGCAGGTCAATGGGCGCAGATTAGCTACTTCCCGGCCTGTCCGGAGCTCGAGACAGGCTAGGGCTATGAGGGCCACCGTTATGTATGGATTGTATCCACACCGTCCATTCCGTTTAACATCTCATTTCAGATTATGAGCCCAAAAATGGGGCAGATCCAAACTCAATTGGACAATGAAATGAAGGTTAAAGAATGACCGTTGAAAACTTCTTAGGTCCCAGAGGAAGTTTTGGATCAAGCTGATATTTTTGTTTTACCTTCATCCAGGTCTCTATGATCTTATGAACAGATTGGATGGAAAATAAAAATCACGGTGGGCCCTAGAAGGTTTCAACGGTAAAAATCATTAGCACCGATGCTTACTGTGGTGTGGCCCACGTAAAATTTATATCTGCCTAATGTTTTGTACTATGTTCTAAAATGACATGGAAAAATTCATGGACGGTGTGGATACAATCCATACATCACGGTGGACCTCAGAGCCCTAGCCTGTCTTGAGCTCGGGACAGGCGGGGGAAGTACCTAATCCGCGCCCTCAGGTCAATCAATAATTCGTATGGTGCTCCACACGCATACACAAAGAAGTTATGCACGCGGAATAAATAGCTCAAAATCAAAATGAGCAATTAGTAGACCACGTTATAAATGGCCCAAAATCTATCTGAAATATACGATCCTGACCATACGATTTGCAGATATATATTAAATGGATGAAATAGAAACTGCTTGGCCATTCATCAAGAAAATGTCCATTAACTAATGGTGAAAGATCGTATGATACTATGGATATACCCCATCTAAAGTGGCCCCCACTAATTGGACGGATGGATTGTGCCACATATATGCCACATGCACAAGTCGTTCTGCATGCCGAGCATCACGCTTCGCCGGAGTATCAAAGAAGTCCTCAGCTTTACTTCCACTACTGTTTGCACGTTGATTTGTGTGTCGCGTGTATAAATAGTCATCTACACGCATCCACACGTTCCAACCGTAGATAATGGATTCCAACGGGAGATTACACATTCAAACTCGGAATATTATTAGATAATGGATTCCAACCGTAGACTAGAATGGGACACACCTGATTGACGGATTAGATTCCCTCAGATGTGGGCGTGTCGGCTTCTTGCTTTCCAATGCGACAGAGAATCCGTGACATTTAATAAAGGAGAGTGATTTGATAGTCTGACAGAGTATGAGACTTGATACACTAGCACTTACAAATTTGGCCACGTGGAATGCATTAAATCTAATTAAACCGACTAAATTGTGGGTCCCACTATCAATAAGTCAGATACCAAAAATCATTTTGGTTGAGCAATCCTAACCTCTGATTCGTGGACACATTTTTTGCTAAATAGGACCATTAGATTTTTCATTCTGAACTGTCCAATAAATGCTAACTCATCTGATAAACGGAAATTTTGGTTCATGATACATCTAAATTGAGATAAACAATTTGGAGTACTTGTATGCCACGTATTCAATTTTAAAGTGCATGTGTATCATCCATCACACTCTGCCGGAGTATTAAACGAGAAGAAGCCATTTCGAGAACGAATGGGTTTTGGATGGGTTTTGATTCTTCAAAGAAAAAAAAAAAAGCCTCGTTTCCTTTCCATTCTCTCTCAATTGCCTGCTGATGAGAGAGAAAGAGAGAGCATTTGGTTTTATTGATTTGGGTTTATTTGTAATTGATTGATGATTGTTGGGCCTCAATTTTCATTTTTTGGTTTTTATTTTTAGTATATTTTGGATTATTTTCTCCTTTTCTTCTGGAGATTTTTTTAGGAAGGTGATTTTGGCTCTTGTATATCCTCTAATGTGTGTTTAATTATAATTTATTAAGATATGAGTTTTGATTATTAATAACTTTTTATTTGATGATTTTTCATTTTTTTCGGGTATGTTTTACTTAAAAAATAAAATAAAATAAAATAGAGCGGAAAAGTTAATTGGGTAGTAGCTATTTGTGTATTGATTTTAATTAAAATAAATAAATATTGTCTTTGAACCCCTTTTTTTTTCAACTGTTTGACTGTTTCTTTTGTTTTCTTCTTCTGTCCTTTCCTTTTTTCTGTATTTTATTTGTTTTCTTCAATGAATTAAAAAAAGGAAAAAAAGAAAAACCGAGAAATTTGAGTTGTTTTTTTTAGATCAGGTACTAGATTCAAAATAAAATTTGGGTTTTGATTCTTATTGCTTTTATGTAATTTTCTTGTTCTTATATTTTTTTATCCCATCTTTTCACTTTCTGGGGTTTTACTTTCTCAAGAAATATTTAAATGTAAAATAAGAAAAATTAAATTTACTTTTTTTTTAATTTGTAAATTTATCAAATTTCTATTTCTAACTGCAACGAATAATAAAAAAAAAAAACATAAACTTGGTTTGGGTTTTTGCAGATTGAGTCATGGACTCAAAATAAATTTGGGTTTTAATTTTTACTGTTTTTATAGGATTTTTTATTTTATTTTGCTGTCTCCTATCAACAATCAATTTTTCTGGATTTTATTTATATTTTGCTGATTGGATAGTACACAATATAAAACATTGGCTTTGATTTTTAACCTTTTTTTTTTTTTTAATTCCTTGCACTTTTTATTTATTACTTATATTTAGAAAAAATAATTGTTTTAGATTTTTAAATATTTTTGGTTACTGTCATATAGGGAATTCCGCCAATTACGGTTACCAAAGACAGTTGGGGGTAGGCAGCAGGTGGAGGGAATTTTGGTTTAATGGCTGATCTAACTAAACACAAAGCAGTTCCTCAAGTCCACGATAAAAGGGACATTGAGAAAGACAAGGAAGAGGAGGAAGAAGAGGAGGAGAGAGAGATGGCGCCAGCGTCAAATGCCATCCATCGGTCAAGCTCCCGGCCGCAGCTTGATCTCAGCGGTGCCGCCATCCAAGGCAATTTTGAAGAGCGGAATCCAACAATTCTGTTGCCTAACCAGTCTGATGACATTTCTCATCTGGCTCTGGACATTGGAGGTATATGAGAGAGAGATGCTTTTTGGTCTTGTGTATGTTTTGTTTTGTTGGATTCTTGCATTGAATTGTAGAAATTCTGTTGATTGTGTGGGTGTGTTTGACTTTGTTTTCTGATTTGGGGTGATTTTGAATAGGAAAAAAAATTGTAGGTTTTATGGTAGATCTCTCTCTTTCTCTCTCTCTCTCTCAAATATAAAAATTTGTGGGTTTTGAATAGGAAGAAATTTGACTTTGTTTATGTGCTTTTTCTCTCTCTTTTGAGTATCTGTTTTTACTCTTCTAGATTCTGTGTACTGTGGTCTAGATTCTGCATGTTTCCTGTCTTCTTCTCCTTTTTGCATTTTCTCTTCTGACTTTGATTAGTATTCTGATTTTGTTATATAAGATTAATATCACTTTTCCTGTTTCATTTTGGCTTCTAATTTTCTCATTCGACATTTCTGGGATGGGTTTTACTTGCTTCAGCGTTTTATGGATATTTGGACATCCGCGACTTTTACATTTTCAAGATGTTGCTCTTTCGAGATTGGATTTTGACTGTCTGCCATTATTTCCTCGAGATCTATATTTCATCTGGTTCATAATTCAAAGCAGGCTTTGCTTGTGATGTAAAATTTTCAGGTTTGTAATTGTAATGGAAGAGGAACTTAAGGTGGCTGGTGCTGTAAAATAATCTGACCATCATTCAGAGTTGTGATTTGAAAATGACATTACCATTCGATGTTTTCTCTAACTTGTGTTGCAATGGACTTTGTCCATCTTCTTTTCAATCGTTCTCATCTGATATTTCCATTTTTTGACTTTTCTTTCTTTAATATAATTTTGAACATTTGGGTTAAAAATGACATATATGGGACAGTCATCCAGCTTCAGATATCGCTGATACTTTTATTGGACCGGTGTATTGATAGGGTCTCTGATTAAGTTGGTATATTTCTCAAGACGTGAGGAAAATTCAGCTGACGACAAGAGGAAAAGGACTATAAAGGAGAGGCTGGGGATTTCCAATGGTAATAGGAGGAGCTATCCTATTCTTGGCGGGCGACTCCATTTTGTGAAGTTTGAGACTGGGAATCTAAATGAGTGCTTGGATTTTATTTCTTCCAAGCAGCTTCATCGTGGTGGTATGTTTGTGTTTTTTAATTCATGGGTGCCAATGTAAAATACTAAAATGTACTGCTTTTTTTTACAGCTGTTATACAACTCTCTGTAATTATCTTTTCTTTACACTTTCTATGATTGATTTGCAGAAATTACTCTGTTTATGGCAATATTTTGTGCTGATCGTAGTTAATTCAATTTGGTAGGGATTGATTCACATTCATGGCGTTCTGGGAATCCTTCCGATGATAATGCAATAATTAAGGTAATCACTATATTAGGGACTAGTCCTAGGGTGCATTTGGAGCACTATTGAGTTGAATTGCAATCAATAGCCTAATAAGTGAAAATAACCAATTGCAATTAAGGTGAATGTTCACAATACAACTCAATTGCACTGTTGTGCATCCAAATACAACCTTAAACATTGTCAAAGTATGGTTTTCACTATTTAAACTCATGCTGGTAGTGTTGGTAAGTTCCGTAACAAATTTTATCTTTTCCTGATGGAGATGATATACCTGAGTTCCACATGGAATTTGGGAATGGGTTACATATTCCCTGAAAAAGGGGCTTACCTGGTAGTTTAGTTTTAGGATATATTTCATCCAAATATTTTCATGAATAAATCAATTCACAGAAAACTGAATTTGTATAAAGAAGTGCATTAATATGTCAACTAGCAATCTCCCTAGATACTTTGAAATTGATTCGTTATTGATATCGAACTACAAATTTTATTTTACAGCACGTTTGGATATGTGGAATCCGAAGCAAAAGAAAGAAAAGTAAAAAATTATCCAATGATGATTTCTATGAGAACTATTGAAATATGGATTCCCATTTTTAGTTTTTGTTTGGATAGCAAGTGGAAATCGCATATATCCCTCTTGCAATACTTAGCTAGTTTCTTGTGCCAAGAATTCAAATTATGGAAAAGTATAATAATTGCTTGGTGGAGTCCACCTTTTTCTTTGCTATCTAAACAGTAAAATCAACACATCAAAGAAAAACTATTTTCCATTGTTTGGCATGGAATCCCTCGTTTCCAAACATGGCCTTATTGGAAAATTGAGTACCCTGCGAAAAGGTTCACTTCATTAAAGGCTTGTGTTCATTAGTTTCTAAATAGCTACTTACAGAAATGGTTTAGGCTGGATAGTGTCTGAATTTCTCTGGCATATGAGAAATAATATTTGGAAGGTGGAAATAATTTCCTGTTTTATATATATATATATATATATATATATATTCTCCCTTCCATGATTTGTACCAATGATCCATTGTTTGCTATGGATGGTCATATTCTATTATCTCTTAATACATGTGGATTCTTTAACTTACTAGCGTTCATGAGAAGGCCACAGGTGGTGGGGCATACAAATTTGCAGATATGTTCAAAGAGAGGCTCGGGGTTAGTATTGACAAGGAAGATGAAATGGATTGTCTTGTAGCTGGGGCAAATTTTTTGCTTAAGGTGTGTACTGATACCATGTTAATCTTTTGGTG
Source organism: Liriodendron chinense (assembly GCA_003013855.2). NCBI lineage: Eukaryota > Viridiplantae > Streptophyta > Magnoliopsida > Magnoliales > Magnoliaceae > Liriodendron > Liriodendron chinense. Next base: position 425,616 of record PVNU02002217.1, read on the forward strand.
GGTGGGTGGGTAGAACACATGTGTGCACATGGACTTTGTTGGATTAAAATGTCCAAAAGGGTGATGCTACTTCCTCTCTTTCCCTATGTATGCTAAGACTGATGATGAGCCATTATTTTGAATTTTTTTATTATATAATGGTCTTGTGCTAACAGTTTTTTTTAATAGCTTTACCCATGTTTGGATGCACTTTTGAATTGAATCACAATCATTACAACAGTGAACAAGTAATGACCAAATTGTATTTAACTTCTTCAGTATTCTCAGTGACGAATTAACCCTCAAATCACATTTATGTTCCTCTCAAGTCTTACTTGAAAGAAGCGCAACTGCCATTTTGAGACTATCCCCTAATGCAAATAGTAAGAAAGTTAATTGCAATCATTGCTCAAATTATCTCCGATATTATCGAATTATCTCCGACATTATCGAAATATCCCCGATATTATCTCCATTTCCAGCTCAATGATAACGATAACATTGGTAGGCTACCGATAACACCGGTAGGTGGTAGTATCAGAAATCCTAGGTATTGGCGATGTATCGCTAATGTATAACCAATATTTTTGACTGCGTAAATTTCAGGCGTTGCTTATATTGCCAATGTATTGGTATCTCCAATGTATTGCCAATGTTTTCAATTGTGTAAATTCCAGCTGCTAGTGTATTGGCGATATTATCATAATATCGCCTATGTATCGATATCGCCAAAAATCTGTTTATTAAAAAATTTCCATTTCAATTTTTTTTGGTGCATGGTTGTCTCCAGTGATCAAATTGTTGATGATATTATCAATAACACAACATGGGCGATATCGAGGCCACATTCTTTCATCTCCTTTTCAGTTGTCGATGATTTCTTGACGAAATATCATGCGCCATCGATATTCTAAAATACTGATGGATGTTTGGATGGAAGGTGGGATGGCGGGATGGATAGATGAGATTGATGGGATGGTTGGACTGATTTCTTACAACAACACATGCTTTTAACTTTTAAGCCCCTCGTTAAATGGAAACTTATTATATATCCATTCTTTTTGCAATTTTTTTATTCCTAAATATGCAAGTGTGTATTTTAGCATCTCTTGAAGTTTCACTGAAAAATTCCATCGTTTTCCCATGTTTCTCCGACGTTTCCCTGCATTTCCGGTTATCGGCAATATAATCAGCGACATCGATATTGTTTCTGTATCCCTGGCTAGTGAAACTCGTAGCAATACCGATGCCTATACAATTATGAAACAAACAATGTATTCATGTTACTTTCAACTCTTGAGTATTTGACATCACAAGATCACTTTCTCATGGATTCTTTTAAGAGTACTCTTGCACGGTTCTCGAGAGATTTCTAACTAGTGCTTTCACAGGCAATCCGGCATGAAGCTTTCACCCACATGGAGGGCCAGAAGGAATTTGTGCAGATTGACCACAATGATTTGTTTCCCTACCTTCTTGTTAATATTGGTTCTGGTGTCAGCATGATCAAGGTATATATATATTCTATATTATGTTTCGAGTCCTTTCTAATCAAGTGTCACTCTTATGAAATCTTTTACTAGTATTTCTAGCATGGTTAAAAGACTCAGTGACTCGGATTGACTCATTCGGCCCTGTGTCAAGTTGTGACTCACCTGAGTTGGGGGTAACTCATGGTGTCGAACGAATTGGGTCCCACTGAGTCCCGTTTCGACTCATCTGAGTTGCTCCAGATTCGGATGAGTCTTAAAACCATGATTTCTAGTTGTTTCATCTATCTTCAGATTGTTATAGGTGGATGGAGATGGGAGCTTTCAGCGGGTCAGTGGGACGAATGTTGGAGGTGGTACTTATTGGGGCTTGGGAAGGCTTTTAACAAAATGCGAGAGGTAGTTTTGATGTTTTTTTATGTTCTAGAATGGGTGTTTGTCATCTAGCTTATGGACCAGTTTGGGCATACCTGAATCGCAGGCGGGACCCTGTGCATCCACTACCCAGATTGAGAATGTGATGGTAACGGGTCTGATCTGTTATCCTTGCATTCATATTCATTGGTAGTGTTTAGCGCATCTTGCCATCTGCATTTTGTGGGATGCACAATATAGATGCGCACTTGGTTGGGCCTCATTCAATTCAATTCTCATTCTGGAGTACATCCAAACAGGCCCAAATTTAGTCCCTTGCTTAGAATACTCGCATTGATTTCATATTCCAGCTTTGACGAGTTGCTGGAGTTGAGCCAACAGGGAGATAATAGAACAATAGACATGCTTGTTGGAGATATCTATGGTGGTATGGACTATTCCAAGGTATATCCTGTTCTATTCTTTTCTATCTAGACCTTTTCTCTAAGTGGCATTTACTGTAAAGAAGTTATGCAAAAACTAAAACTCCGTATGGGGAGTGACGGTATGGGAGTTAAGATGCTGATATTTTAAAAATGAAATTACAGGATGAGAGCCTCAAGAACCTACCATTTCCTGGGGCCCAGGAATTCATGCATGTGGAGCCCTTGGTTTGATCCAGACTGTTAATCTGATGGGCCTTGCTGTGGATGGGGAATGCCCCCAAAAATCTTCAGGGTTGGAGTATCCTTATCCATTCTTTCAACAGTTGGTAGGCCTTTGATTGAAGAGTTAGGATCTTGCAACCTGGGAGATTTGAGGCGTCTCCTGTACACAGAGGCCCTATCAGGTAAGCACTCGTAGACCCCACATGTCCGGGTTGCTGCACCTTAACGAACTGTATGTTTGCTGAAGATCAGTATCCTATGATTCCTCACTACAAATGCTCATTGTGAAATGTTCCCGAGTTTCAGCTTGATGGTAGCATTTATAAGTTTTGATCAGGTAGCAGGCTACTGAAATTGATTTGCTCATCCATCTGGTCTCTCATACAAGAACCGTTGCATTAATTTGTATGGAAAGATGTATAGCATTGGCTGGCAATCAACATCACTAATTCAAACAATGGCTCAATTGCATGAAGCTGCGGCTGTTAGATTTTCAGGCCAAGATGTTGCTAAGGATCCGTTTTGGTGTCCCAATTTTCATATTAGAATGGCTAATGATTCCTTGAAATTTTGGATCATTGCAGATTGGGCTCTCAGCATCAACCATTGCTTCCAGCTTTGGCAAGGCGATTTCTGAAAATAAGGAGCTTTCGGACTACAGACCTGAAGATATTTCCCTTTCCCTCTTGCGAATGATTTCATATAACATTGGGCAGGTGAGTTACTCAAAGATTTCCCTGAGCAGTCATCATCACAATCACCAGTCACCATCATCACCATCACGTCCACCACCATCATCACCACGACTAACATTAACTATCGTTGTCATAGCTGTTTAGGTTGGCTTTGTGAAACATGTTTCATCCATCATTTAAAAAAAAAAAAAAAAAAAGTCCAACTCAGAATAGTCAAACCCCAACCTGGTTGAGTCGTGACTTAACTCAGAACCAAATGAGTCAGTCCGAGTTGCTGAGTCAGAAAACCAGGATCTGAGCCGCGGTAAGTGAATGGCCCATCTTACCACCCCAAGCCCAGTACTATTTCTTTCCCTTGTCCAGCTTGACCCATGTTGCTAATAAGTACAATAGATAAGTATCTTAACGAGGAAAATCTCCTGCTGAACATATGAACCTGTTTGAAGGCCCATTACTGGCCGGGCATCTGCTTGATTTCCAGGTGAGCCCTGGGCCTCAGGTCCAAAAACATTTTCTTTGAGGCCCAGGCGTAGCCTAATCAGGTCCATTTCTAGCTGAAAAAGGCCTTGCCAGTAAACCTCGCTTAGGTTGACCCTGTCCTGGGCTGAAGCAGACCTGACCTATTGACATCCCTACCTATAGAAGAGATAGCTGCAATCTAATCCATGTTTGTTTTGAGATGGAATTTATTCTTTGAGTTTGTGTTGCATCACCTTGATTAAATTTTTTCCCCCTATCGGTGCAGTTTCTGCTTTTGAGGTTGTTTTGGCATCTTGATTGTCTGAAGTTATTCATCTTGCATCCCTGTTGTTCATACTGTTTTCATTTATGTATCTAACATATTTCTGACTGATGTTATTTTACCGGATTCTACGCTAACCGAGATTCGTATACATGAGATGAGTTATATATCATAAGTGTGGCGTATATGTAATTCAGTTTCTGCATGCTAGATCTCCTACTTGAATGCACTTCGCTATGGGCTCAAGCGGATCTTTTTCGGAGGATTTTTCATACGCGGTCATGCATACACCATGGACACTATCTCCTTTGCAGTTCAGTTCTGGTAATTACCAGCATGTGTATTACAACTTTCTCAATCTCTGAAGACTGTTGTCTTGGTTTTCTGGTTTGGTTACCATGAATTTTGCCATGCCTACAAGCTCCTTTCCACATCCAGCTCTACAGATGGTCACATGTGCCCGATCTGACATGCATGTGAAATACTTGACAATGCATCAGGTGGGTCTCACCCAAGGTGTTCCATAATGGTAACGGTGGTCGTAACGGCCACCACTGTTACTGTTACGATATGGGCCGTAACGGCCGTTATGGACCCCGTATTGACTGTTACGGCCCTTTTTTATTTTCTGAAAAAAACTATTACAGGACCGTTACGGGGCCGTTACGAGACCATTTTGGGGCCGTTACGGCCTGTTTTTTCTGTAACGGCCGTTACAACCCCGTAATGCGTAACGGTTATGATCGTTTCCGTTATATATCGGCCGATACGTAACCGTTTTGGGATACCTTGGTCTCACCATGTAGATGATCTGGCCCGAAAATGAGGTAAGTTCACTGACAAAGTGGGTCACGCATGACATTGAATGTGGAAACTGGTGTTGTACGTGTGGCTTACCTGATGAATTGACTGGACTGATTTATGCATTACATCATCTACATGGTGGGCTCCGCCTGATGCATGGCTTGTATGTTGCACATATGTGCTGAATTCGGATGCATGGCCAGATTTGGAATGTGTGGGCTTAGCAAAGATCTGGTTGCCATTACTAGATTAAACTGAAATGAATTCTTTGAATCATTGTTATGTCATCCTTATTTTTCAAATAGTAGTTTAAGGTCTGTAAATATTGTTTTTAGTCTTCCTTGTATATGTTATTCATATCATTTCCAATTTCTTTCCCATATATTGTTAACTCAACATTTCATCCATCCATAGGTCGAAAGGTCAAGCACAAGCAATGTTTTTACGCCATGAAGGATTTCTGGGAGCTTTGGGTGCTTTCATGAGCTATGAAAAGCATGGTCTTGATGACTTGATGGCGCATCAGTTAGTGGAACGATTTCCAATGGGTGCTCCGTATGTGGGAGGGAAGATTCACGGCCCACCACTTGGGGATCTGAATGAAAAGGTAGGTGCATAATATAGAGCTGATGGCCTTTGTTTGGTCCTAGTTGAGCAGGATCTCTGCCTAGTCAATTGTGTGCATTGCATGAAGAGCTTTATTGCTATTTGAGTCTAGAGGAATCATAAAGTCCCGAGTTCTGGAATTGTACAGTTCATTGAGGCTCATGATCCCATACATATGAGCCCATGATCCCATACATATGAGCCCATGGTTCAGTGATCCATACCATTGCCCCACCATAGGTGGGGGCTGCCTAAAAAAATTTCCCATATTGGAAGATACTGAACCCGGAGCGATACATATAACGATATTGATACAATGAACATTGCTTTTGAAAGACCTAATAACATGTAGGTGTTGCTCAGCCTATTGTATATGAATCCAGGTCTACTGGGAGGTAACTGAAGTCTTCACACAAATCTATGGTCAGAGATTGATAATATGTGTTGTGGAAGTGTATGCTCTTCTATTAAGACCAAAGAACATTCCTTGATTGCGATCTAAGTTTGATTTAACTAAACCCAATGTGGACGCTCACGTTCTAATGTGAGCACCCATCTCTAACTAGCTGAAACCTAGCCAATTACTGCTAAAGCAATCATATAGTACCATGACAACCTTCCTGATGTGTTGTACAAGCTCATCACCAGTTGCAAACACTTTTCTGATATCAAAGAATTGCTAAGCTAAGTGCCTCTGTGTTGCTGGTTCAGTCCATGCAATTTGCTTGCTAGAATGTCATCAGTGGACTCCTTGGAATAATCCAAGTTATATATTAAAACATAACCCATCCGATGCACAAGATCTGGGATAAGAACAAAAGTTATAACCATGATGAATTAATAGATAAAAACGTGTAGTGTGAATCAGGCTACACACAATGTTGAATTGGCTTTCAAGGGCACAAGAACCAATGACCTTTCAGAATAGAGAGGAGCATGTCTCTTTCAAGGAAGTAGTCCTACACAAAGGAGCAAAGGATTGCATGGATGATCCACTCAGGGACTCGCAAGAGTGCTGATGAGCTAAAGAGATAGAATCCTATCAAATACTAGGGAAGGCACTGTGGATGAGTTGTGATGTTGCAAAGGGCTGACTTCCATCTCCATGTATACTAATGAGGGAATATCCTTGTAGATACTCTGGGTGGCCCACTAGTGGGCTTGGGTGTGAGTACTGATGGTGCTCAGAGTGAAGGGTGCATGGGCATGCACTCTAATGGAACATGGGGAGGCCCCAAACAAAAGCATCGAGATGCTTAAAAAGGAAGAGTGCATAGGATGCACTTTGACAATGCTCAATGGCGCTTAAAAGGGAAGTGTGCATGGGCCATTTTGATAGAGCCCACTGGTGGCTAATAGAGTCTGTAGTTAGATTCAAAGAACGAGGACAAGTGTGCTCATCATAATGAGAGAGTTCACAAGTTGCACTTTGACCATGTCCCAAATAAGACTTGGTAAAGAATGAAAAGTTGCACTTTGACCTTGTCCCAAGTAAGACTTGGTAAAGAATGATGGTGTTTTAAGGGAGAAGGGTGTTTAGGCAGCGCCATCTTAGAACCCAATGTAGGAATAATGGAAGGACACAAGGGTATTCTAAGAGAGAAGGGCCGTGCACAAGATGCACCTAGTAGAGTCCATGTTAGAATTCAAGGAAGACCAAATGGTTGTTTTGCTGGTGAAAAGTGCATAATTTGCACTGTGGAAGAGTCAATTCCGAAGATGAATACAACCATGTTCCGGAGGGAGCACATGGGTGCACTCTAACATGGTCCAGAGTAAGATCACAAGAAAGCAAAAAGGATGCTTTAAGGAGAAGAGTGCCTTGGCTGACACTTTGATAAAGTCTTAAGGGCTAAGGGAAGAATCCTGGAGAGGAGTGTAAGGTTTCACTCTGAGAGAGTTTGTAGAACATGGGGATGTACTTGAAGTGTGTGGGTTGCACTCTAATAGCGTCCAAATCAGAACTGAAGAGTTAAGGAAGAGCCCAAGGTTGCTCAAAGAAAAGCATGCATATGTTGCACTTTGTGAGTTTAGAAAGAGACTCAATAGGAATACAGTGGGATTTGGTAGGTTCTTCGTGCACATCTGCAAACAACTACTTTTGCATGGAGTGAAGGGGTATGTGGTTCATTTCTCAAATGGAGGTTAATCTACAATGTGACAGCTGCTTATCCTCATATTGTCATGGTGGTAGGTCTCCTGTCTTCTCTGCAAAAGATTGCATGACACGATCCACAAGCATCCCCTTTGCTCCATGTTAGGAGAGCTATGGTTAGCGTAACAAAGCAAAGAAAAGGAGAGAGGGAGGGGTAATGCAAGGTGCAGGCTTTGAGGGAGTTCGTTGAAGATCAATGTTTTTTACTTCAAAAGGGACTCCTGGTGGCTTTTTATATGGATCCAAGGGCAAGGGAGTCTGCCCATATGACAGACTCGGATTGATCTTGTCCTGAGGGCCAGTCTTTAGGGCTAACATCGTAGTCTTTGGTTGGTGCCACATGGAGAGGAAGTCATTACAAGAATGTTTTCTTCTTGTTGCAGCAGATTCTATTTTCCTACATTTGGGAAATGCTTCTCAGATTCTATTTCCTACATTTGGGAAATGCTTCCTATATGTTAGGCTTTGGTTCAAAGTGGTTAATTTGCCAACCTTACTCTGTTGGCACAGAAGGCCACTTCAGATGGGGATACCCATCCATTAAGGAAAATTCCCTTACCAGTGGAGACTGCACGCGAGTCCATTGAGTGAGTCCCATAGGTTTAGGGTAGTGAGTCCAACCTAACTTGTTGATGTGGCATCACATTAATAGTTCCATGTCAGAGAGGAAGTCTTCTCAAAGGGGAAATTTCCCTTCATATGTGATAGAGAAAACCTCTGATAAATGGGTTTCCCTCTTTACATGATCCTTGTGATTTTGTCTTTGTAGGGCTTCAATAGTATTTGTGTCTTTTATACAATCCTTGGGATTTTTGTCTTTGTAGGGCATTTTCTCAGGGGCCCTTTGGTAGTTATTGGGTAGAGGTTGACTATCCCTGCCTTGTGGAAACCGTTACAATGGTGTTGAAGAGCCCTATTTAGGGAAGTACGGTTCACACCACGAGCATCTGAAGAAAGGTAGGCACCTTTTGGTTGGCTTGGGACCCTTTGTGTAGGGGCTGTCTCTCCTAACATGTGGCAACAGAGCCTAGTTAGGGGGCGCATTCCAATGAGTCTCATGTGTCCACTATAGCAGCCTTGAGCACAAGCATGAAAACTGCCATTGTTTAGATGCCGTTCCATCAGTTTTATCAAGTGCTCTCACACAACAGTTGCTCTGAATGTAAAAAAACGGATTTGATTCCCTTTGATTTTCAGAATGGGTTCTAATCCTTGTACGCATGACTTCTGGCATCCCCTTGTGTGACCTTGCTCACCTCAATAGTCACCTAATAACATATTTTGACTTTCAAGTGAAAATTTTGAAGCAGCTCTTCTTTAGAGGTTTTACCATCTCTAAACTCAGTACAGTTTCTCATCCAGACATTTATCTTATGTTCTGATCGTTTTGCCTGCAAGCACATGTTAGCTTTTTCTAGTTGATGTTTTACCACAATTTTCTGAAATGGGAATATTTGACATTGTACGCAGATATCATGGATGGAGAAGTTTGTGCAGAAAGGTACCGAGATTATTGCTCCCGTGCCAATGTTCCCACCTGGAACCACTGGTGTTGGAGGCTTTGAACGGCCCTCTTCCAGGGGGGACACTTTACGTTCTGATGCAAGCGCTACCTTGAATGTTGGTGTTCTTCATCTGGAACCCACGCTGGAGGTGTTTCCATTACTGGCAGACCCAAAGACGTATGTATGTTTTTTGTATGCTGTTAGTACTTAGTTTTTGAGTAATTGTTTGTAAGCTTTTCGTCATATACATATTATTTTACTGATATCGAATCTAGGACATGGTTTGTAGTTATATGTCAGGAAGAAATGCAGAATTTGTACAATGGGGTTATGCCATGTGGGTACTTCATGTTAGATTACCTTTTCGGCCTATTCAACAATCCGCACGGGTGGCCACCTTTTGATCCATATGATTTGTCTGTTCACAGAAATTCCTTACTGGACAGTCTTTAGCCATTTGATAATTGACTTCCAAATGGTGGTAAGAAAGAAAATATAAGGAAAAGTCATATGCAATGACAAAAGTTCACCAATTGGATAGTCTTGGGCATCAGGCCATCCATGATTGGATTGCAGATGGAAGGTCATATGCAATGACAAAAGTTCACCAATCGTATAGTCCTGGTCATCCGTGATTGGATTGCAAATGGATGGTTAGAAAGAAAATACACCCAAAGGTCATATGCAATGACAAAAGTTCACCAATCGGATAGCTGGGATTGTTTGATGGAGGAGATTTTAGTCCATTGACCGTCCATGATGTGGCTCACCAAACAAATGATCTGAAATTCTGGATTGTTGAAAGATGGGTCCACCTGTACAAAATCCTTGGCTAAATGAAGACTGGTAATTCAGGTTGACGATTATATGATACCCCTGCTCTTTGCATGTTTTAACAAGGTGGTTTGGAGAAGAGAAACAGCTACTTTGCTATACTTCTATTATATACTTATGTTTCAGTTTACAAGCAATAAATGACTATTTCTCCTAATGTATGAATTTGTTCCAGTTAATTTTCAAGATATAAAAGTGCTTGGTTATGTCTCTTATGTTATAATTAATTCTCTACAGGTACGAACCCAACACGATCGATCTTTCAGATCATGGCGAGCTTGAGTAAGTTAAACTTGTATTGCTGCCTGTTAGGAGAATCTCTCCCTTAGCTTTTCAAATTATATTGTTTATACTGGTTACCCTCTTACAAAGATAATTGAATGCTTTCTGTCTTTAGCTTATTTGCAAACTGTATTTTTCTGTAGCTATTGGTTCACCGTGCTATCGGAGCATATGCCCGACCTTGTTGATAAGGTAGACATCCATCTCTTAACATATTTTCCCAAGACATCATCCAGTTCTCTTATTTTTCGGTTTCTTATATTTCTATCATCACTTGAGCACATGTTTTGAAAAATTGTTCAATATTATCCGAGTCGTATCGGTTTCCGTCTGAACAGAACAAGACACCACACAGATACGGGACTGATTCAGGCGAGTCGTGGCTGTTACGATACCCAAGCAACTCGTAATCTGACACAACTGCTTAAATCCATGTCTGAGCAGTACTGTTATTACTTTTACTATGATGACGATGAAAGGCAAAGTTGATATGTGGCCATCATAAAGAAAATAAGTTTTTGAAGCAAGTCATTTTTATTGGTTCAAATCAATGGATTTATACCCTTTCAGATGTTGAAATTGTGATATGTCATGCATATAGAACTAAACTAGTTATTTGCTTAAGTTTTGATAGTGTGTGTGATGTAGCCAATGTATTCATGATGTTTTTACTTTTATTGTTTTTACCCATATAATGGTGGCGAATGTGAAGAGGTATTTGCATGATTTCTTGGAGCCCATGACTTCCCCATGGATGCCCAAACCACTGCCAGGAAATTTTTGCAACCAACATAAATAGCGTTCACGATACTTTGATTTTCTAAGTCTTGGACAACTATGTTCGTGTGGAAGACAGACATTTCCTAGATGTTTTATATGATTCTCGGTTGAGCAAACAGCATTTGTTTGCTTGACCCAGCAATGGTATAGGTGGGTCCACTGTTTCAGTAAATGTAACATTGATCTGGTGGGTCCATCATAAACGGGTGATCCCTTGTATCTTCCCCATCAGATGATTCCATCCATTGGGTGAAAATGGACGTTTACAACCAATGGTTCATATTTGATGAGGGCCAAATTGGATAGGATAATCTGAATGGTGATTTTTTTGGGTGATCGCCCATCCACCAAGGTCCCTGCAATATGAAGGATTTGGTTAAGCTGAACAATTGCCTGATTGAACATTGTTTGTTTTCTCCTTTTCTTGTTCTTCTTGATCCATCACAATATGTAGCATATATCCATTTCATGGACAACGTACAGAGATAATTCCTTATAGTGTAACCCTACTTATGTCACATTCATGCATGCATGACAGGCAGTAGCTAGTGAAGGTGGGACTGATGATGCTAAAAGGAGAGGTGATGCATTTGCTCATGCATTTTCTGCTCATTTGGCAAGGTATTTTTCATACCCGTTTAATGCCCATGTTTTTTCTTACCAGAAAAAGTTAATGTTGAGAGCTTTGGCTAAGCGCAAACGGTTGTAAAATAAAGCTCATTTACACACCACACATGTGCTAGCATGGCACATAGGTGTGAGATCCAATCCATCCATCAATTTGGTCCAACATTCTACATGTTCTACAAAAATAAATGTGGTCCACTCGGCATGTGGGCCCCAATATTGGAAACAGGTGGATGGGTTAGAAATTTCAGCCTAGTTTTTCAGAGCCGTACATTTGTTTTGCAAACAGTGGCCCACCTGACCAGTGGATCAATCTGATTCCTGGGCTAGGGCATCAATATAGTGGTGCCTTCTGATGGATGGATTGGATCTTGGACCTATCATGCCATGCTGGCACATCCGTGGCATGGACATGAGCTTTATTCCACTTGCGTGTGAGCTTAGCAAAGCTCTAATGTTGAACTTGTGAAAAAAAAAAAAAAACCTCTACTGCCACGGACTGCTTATCTAATGGTTACAGATATTTTAAGAAATGTACTCGTAGTCCGATTGGTGAGGGAATTTCTTTTCAGAAGGTTTCCCGTTTTCTAATCTACATGTATGGGCTATGTTGATATAGGCTGATGGAAGAGCCTGCTGCTTATGGTAAGTTAGGCCTGGCCAATCTTTTGGAGCTAAGGGAAGAGTGCTTGAGAGAGTTCCAGTTTGTGGATGCATATAGAAGCATCAAACAGCGGTAAGGATATACTTCTACATTACATTTCTGCGGGTCTTTTTGTTTTCTTTTGTTTTCTTTCTTTTTTTATTTTTATAACCCGCCTTCTAAATCTAGATACATTGTCAAGAATTGGGTGGACATTTCAAATGCCTCAAACATGATATGTGTGATGCTACTGCTTGTAAGAATAGGATTCGCAATATGCGCAAATGTGGCACATGTGGGATCTGTGCCGTTCATGAGGTGGCCCCATCCCGTTTGTATCACGGTGAAGAAATCAGGCTGATCCAGTCATTATATGGGTTGCACATGCAAGAAAAGAATGGATGGTTGGAAAGGACTGACCAGTGTTCCACTTCTACATGCACATGATGCCCAGTTCTTAGCCTCTTAACATGCTGTTTTTTTAATAATTATAAGATAGTGATTTAAGAAGTTGACTAAAAAGAAGCGCAAAAAAAGAAAAATCGTGATTCTTCCTTTCTACTCTTTATTTGTTTTTTCTAATGCCTTCGATTGGTTTCTAGTCCATGTTGGATTTCATCTTCAAGAAAGTTATTATGTTAGGGTCCGTATGGAATGCCCGCCAAATGCAGATGGATGCCTCAAAGGAGGATGGGATGATAACAGGTCTGACCTGTCATCTTCATTTATCCCACTGCTTCTACAGAGTGTGAACATGCCAGGCTTCACATTCCATCCATTCTCATTCTGGGTTACATCCAAAATGTGCATGGGCAAGGCCAGGCCATAATCAGATGCTTTCACAAATGTCTTTAATGCAGACCCATGCTCTTTGTTGTAAATATGACATTCCTGAATCTTGGATGCACCTTTCTAGAAAGGAATTTCCAAATGCTGTAATGCATTTATGTATGTTGGGCATGGTCCTATGACCAGGCATTGGAATTGGGCCATCCGTTGCATTCACATGTTCTGACTTCTTGACCCTTGTGTGGACGCAATAGGGAAAATGAGGCATCTCTTGCTGTTTTACACGACCTTCTGATGGAGCTTGATGGCATGAGTGAGGTATGTGGAATCATGACATCCTTGCATCCTCTTCTGGAGGAATCTTCCTATTTGTAGATTTCATGTGGGTCTCCCAAATCCTGATTTTGCCTTAAAATGTCTTTCCTAGAAATAGTAAAGGTCTGTACTAGTGTACCTCACTCAGGTACGCGGAGGGCATGACTTTTGTTAATGGAGTGCCATGTGGGGGGAATGACTTCACCTTGAAGGGCTAAACCACTGTGTTAGTTTTGCACCATTAAAAAGATGGTGGTGGCTCATCCTCTCCCATTCGGGACTGACTTAACGGCCACCCAAACCATCAAAATCATGGGTCCATTCTGGATGGAGCATACATCTAAAATCACTCTAATCAATCAATCCTAACCATCCATTCATGTCTACCAAATGGATGATTAAGAGTAAAACAACGAGTGGTTCAAATATAAAGGGAAAAACCAGATGGTTAATATTGTCTTCTCAGAGAAATTTTCATTTATCCTCCATTTACAGTTGCTTCAGAGATTTGATCTGTTTGGATTCCATTCAAACTATTCCATTCCATGTGGTCCATCTGAATTTCCGTACAACTATTGGATGCAGCACTATCATATTGAATTGCCATTATTGCTCTAATCAAGTGGAAATGACCAAGTCGTAGTTTCATAACTGAGCATCCATAGGGACCGAGGTTCAAATTTCTATCGGGTTACTTTCATGTTGGATGCAAAAGAAACATAACTGCAATGTGAGGTCTACTTCATCACTACCAATGTGAGGAAACGTGATTCCTTTCTGAGAAATGCTGAGGCGATTCTCGTGAAGTAAGATTGAAGAGGTGATTCATGAAACAAGTGCCAACATGGCACACGTGTGCAAGAGCTGAACCACTCATCAGGCAAAAAATCAAGCCGATCCACTCGTCAGGCATGCTACATGTGTAACTTGAGCATACCTTTGGTCATATTTTTCTAGCCACTGATTTTCTCACCTGCATGTGGACCCACCTGACGAGTGGGCCAGCCTGATCTTTGGACTTGAGCATGTTTCATGGTGGAAGTGACCCGATGAGGGGCACACGTCTTGAATGAGTGGTCCATGCTGGCACACGCCGCGAATCAACCTAACATTTTATATTTGTCATTTCCTCTTCAAATGAGTTCACGTGCGCATCTAAATGCAGTCTAAGGGAACTTGCATTTGATATCAGATACTGTTGTGAAGATGATTCTAAACATTATATTAACTATTTTGATGCCCTAGAGTGGATAATAGTTGTTTCCTAGATTTTCTGTGATTATGATGAGACCTTTATTTTGTAGGAGACGAGACTTCTTGCCCTTATTGAAGGTGTCCTTGCCGCAAATATCTTTGATTGGGGATCTCGCGCTTGTGTGGATCTTTACCATAAAGGAACGATCATTGAAATATATCGAATGAGTCGCAAGAAGATGCAACGACCTTGGCGAGTGAGTTAAGATAATCATACAAAGAGAAAATCGTGATAGATTTGAGAATTGGGTCTGTTCATAGAAACCGTTGATAACTTAATATTACACATGCGTTGTGCTTTTAGGTGGATGATTTCGATACTTTCAAGAAAAGGATGTTGGGTTCTGGAGACGAGAAGCCTAAACCACATAAAAGAGCACTGCTCTTTGTAGACAACTCGGGTGCTGATATTGTTCTTGGGATGCTTCCACTGGCACGTGAGCTCCTTCGTCGGGGGACTGAGGTGAGGGTGTTCGTAGTTTTGTTCACTAACTGATGGGCATTAGTAGACATCTCTTATTTCTAATGAGGCATATTGTTATGCCCACATGTCACTCTGGCATGAGTGCAGAACGTTAGAGGGATGCTTTGGGTGGGCATCACCATGCAGACGACCTGGCCCCAAAAAATAGTATATAGTGCAATTTTTGGGCTAGCCCAAATGTGCATGTGGAATCTGGACCATCAGTGGTTTTTTAAGCCAGCCAACATCTCTGTACCTGCATGGCCTACCTGATGGGTTGAGTGGTGTATTTGTTGATGCTAGGTCATCTCCATGGTGGGACCCAACCAAGGTATCCCAAAACAGTAACAGAAATGGTCATAAACCGTTACGCGTTACGAGGTCGAAACGGCTGTAATGGCCGTTACCAAAAAAACAGGCCGTAACAGGCCCGTATCGACCCCATATCAGACTGTAATGGTCTCGTAACAGTATTTTTTAGAAAATAAAAAAGGCGTAATGGCCTGTATCGTAACGGTAACGGTGGTGGCTGTTACGGCCACCGTTATCGTTATGGAACACCTCGGACCCAACTGATGCACGACTTGGGCATTGCATACATGTAAAGTTTGAATGTGTCCATGCATGGAGTTGCATGTGGAGAGATGTGGTTGCAGGCTTTAACAAAACTCAGTCTAAGTGCCATTGAATTGTAAGCTATCATAAGACGAAAGATATGTTCATAGTAGGTGAGTTATCACTAGAAAACTGTTGTGAATTCTATTCCTGTTATTTATTATTATTATTATTATTTTCATTACCTTATCCAAAAAAAAAAAAGAACCAAGCGTTAGAAGATGAACATGCGCTGCCAGATAACACAAATTTCAAAATCCCAAAACCATTCATCTATTTATTGTAGCCGGAATGTAGGATATTCCATCACTTGTCTTGAGAAGAGAATCTTTTGATATTACATTCTTCAACTCCAATTTAGATTGGATTAAAACATGGAATCCATGGATGACGCAGGGAAGGGCGTGAAGAGGTAATGAGAAAGATCACCGTCTTTCTCAAGTGATTGAAACCTTGAATCCACAAGAAAAAGAAATAAAATTCAAGTTTTTTTATTGAATAATTTCAGTAAAAATGTCTATCAACTCTCGATTACACCACTTAATTAAGAAAAAATAAACCCTAATTCGTAATTACCAAAAATAACAAAATTCTAACTCTAAATGAAGTTACCCAAAATAGTAAAGCTCATCTAAAGCCTAATTTGCTAAAAATAGAAAGTCTAGATAAACCATATTAGAGAAATCCTAGCATAATTACAAGTAGTTTTTAAAAAAGATGGAAAACTAAAACTGTAAAAATTAAGGAAATATTACAAAAATCATAATTACTAAAAATAGTAAAATTTTCTAAAATCCCCCTTTTGAACTGGAAGTGCGTATTTTCTTGCGAAAGGGACTGACATGACCCGCTAAGCAGATCGGTTGCCCCAGATGGCCCGTTACAGTAGAGATTGATAGGTTATGCGTCCCATGACAATACTCAAATCAAAAGTTATGGCCAATTTACAGTTCACTGCTTCAAACGACAATTTTTCCTTATCCGAGATGAATTTCTTCGATCTGGACGCTTCGGAGGCCCAGTTACGTCGAACCCTACATAGGACTGGGCCCAAATATAACAGACTTCTTCCGCTTCCGTTTGGCCTTCTTTTGATCCTAGCGATGCTAGGAATGTATCTGTGCCACGTCCTACATTAGACCCCTCCACTTGGAAAAAACTCGTCCTCGAGTTATCCAATGGACTCTGCTCATGATACCGATATTGTTCTATCACAATGAAATTCCACGACATCTTCATGTCCACAAGAGGATCAACAACATAGGCGTTAATCTTCTTATTCCTTTGCCTTTTATATATCCCAATCAGAAATCTCTCCTTGCGCAGGTGAACTAGTTCATTATCACCCATTTCAAGCACCTTCTAGCACTAATGTTTACTAGCCTCTTCCTTAGCATTAGGCTCTTGTAACGTTTTGGGTGTCAACCAAGCTAGCACAATACACAAACTCATGCTCTCCCTTGTTGGACCCTTGTGGATTTGTTCTTCCACTTATCCCCATAAGATATTGCATTCTTCCATACTTGTCTGATAATGTGGGAGATTAGGCAGACTTGTCCCTGGGATAATATCAATATGGTGTTGTATATCCTGCATGAAGGGCAACCCATCGGGAAGTTTATCAGTTATGATTGCCTTGACTTCCTGCAACACTAGTTTCAACTTCTTTGGAATATTTGCGGCCTCTACTTCTTTTCCCTTTTGAACTAATGCATTGATCTCCCCCATATTCTCAATTTTTTTTATGAAATCTTGTTCAGTTATGGGAGACCGCCCATCCACATTAAAAGTTTTGGGTTGGTAATCCATACTCATAGGGGCGAAGATAATCTTTCCACCATCTTTGACAAAAATAAAAATATTATCCCCGACCTTTATGCATGGCATCATGAATCGTACCGCCATGGTCGACCAAGAAACATGTGACAAGCCTCCATATCAACCACATTATACACTACTTTGTCCTTATAATATTTACCAATGGAGAAAGGAATATGACATCGTTCTGTTACCTTTGTTTTAGTGATCTCTTTGATACATCCAATTGTGTACGGAGATGGGTGCTTTTTGATCTTCAGTTGCATTTTTTCCACCATTGTTTTCGATACAAGATTCTCGTTGCTCCTGACATCGATGATCACATTACAGACCTTTTGGTATACAACACACCTCGTATGAAAGATGTTGTATCGTTGTAAATCTATCTCCACCTTTGTCGTACACAACAGCTTTCTCACCATCAGAGTAGCTAGCCTGCAATTCACCATTATCAGGGTGGTGGGCTTGTGATTTGTCACCGGTATCGCACCATGAACTTGACGACCGTGAGCCCCAATGAGAACTTGAGTCCGCTCATCATCACGAACACGGGTTTTCCCTAAGGCTTTTGTCATGTGGTCAATCGTTGCCTGTAGTCCTTGCATGACTCGCAGATTCTCCCAATGCACCGCCCCAAACGACGCCTTAAACGATGTTGATGCCAAAGGATAATTCCTCTGAGCACCGTCCATTGGATTGTTGCCCCAACCTTGGTTAAGTGCCATTGAGTTGAGGAAAAGCCTCGCTCTGATACCAACTGGCACAAGGAAGGGTGTGAAGAGGTAATGAGAAAGATCACCGTCTTTCTCAAGTGATTAAAACCTTGAATCCATAAGGGTATTTTCTTGAATCCACAAGAAAAATAGATAAAACTCAAGTATTTTATTGAATAATTTGAGTAATAATGTCTATCAACTCTCGATTACACCACTTAATAAAGAAAAAATAAACCCTAATTCGTAATTACCGAAAATAGCAAAATTCTAACCCTAATTAAAGTTACCCAAAATAGTAAAACTCAACTCAAGACTAATTTGCCAAAAATAGAAGTCTAGATAAACCATACTAGAGGAATCCTAGCATGATTACGAGTAGTTTCTAAAAAAGATGGAAAACTAAAACTCTAAAAATAAGGAAACTACTACAAAAATCAGAATTACCAAAAATAGTAAATTTTCCTAAAATTCCCATTTTGAATTGGAAGTGCGTATTTTCTTGCAAAACGGACTAACACGACCCGCTAAGCGGGTTGGTTGACCCCGGATGGCCCGTTACAGTAAAGATTGATAGGTCGTGCATCCTGTCATGATACCCGGATCAAAAGTTATCATTGATTTACAGTTCACGCTTCCAATGACAATTTCTCCCTATCCGGAATGAATATCTTCGATCCGGACGCTTTTTGAGGCCCAATTATGTCATACCCTACATAGGATTGGGCTTGGATCTGACGAACTACTTTCGCTTCTATTTGGCCTTCTTTTGGTCTAGCCATGCTAGAAATGTATTTATATGGTTTATCTAGACTTTCTATTTTTGGCAAAATAGGGTTTAGATGAGTTTTACTATTTTGGGTAACTTTAATTAAGGTTAGAATTTTGCTATTTTTGATACTTACGAATTAGGGTTTATTTTTTCTTTATTAGTGGTGTATTTGAGAGTTGAGAGATATTACACAAATTGTTTAATGAAAAAACTTGAGTTTTATCTCTTTTTTTCTTGTGGATTCAAGAAAATATCCTTGTGGATTCAAGGTTTTATGCACTTGAGGAAGACTAATGTTCTTCCTTGTTATTTCACGCTCTTCTTGCGTCAGTGAACTTGCACATGACACTGGTACATTTGTAGCATGGTTAGACCAAAAGAAGGCTAAACAGAAGTGGAAGTAATCTATTAGATCCGAGCCCATTCCTACATAGAGCATGGCATAATTGGGACGCAGGCATATCTGGTTCAAAGAAATTCAATCGGATAGGGAGAAATTATTGTTTGAAGTGTGAACCATAAATCGGCCTTAACTTTTGATCGGGGTGTCGTTACAGGACGCACAAGCTATCAATCTTTACTGTAATGGGCCATCCAGGGTGAACCGTCCCACAAAGTGGGTCGCATCAGTCCGTTTCGGCAAGAAAACACGCACTTACAGTTCAAAAATGGGATTTTAGGAAATTTTACTATTTTTAGTAATTCTGATTTTTGTCATATTTCCTTATTTTTAGAGTTTTATTTATTTAGAAGTTTCTACTTTTTCTTAGTAATGAGTTTTAGAAAGACTCTACTTAGTAATAGTTTTTAATTTCTTTTTTTTTTTAAAGTAATAATTTTATTTAAAAAGTCAAAAAAGACGAGAAAGAATACAAAAGCTAAAAAGGAAAAAATAAAAGCCTGATTACAGCCCTAGCAAGGCCAAAAGGATATAGATGTCTAATTCCTTAATCCCCGCTCCCCACTTAAGCGTCCAACCAATTGCTCTTCGCGCAGTTGTCCCTGCTATTGTCGCTTTGTTCTCAAAGCATCGGCTATTCCTTTCTCCCCAAATGGCCCAGAGGCAAGCCATTGCCCCTAGACGCCACGCCGCTTTACCTTCTTTTCCAACGCCACCTCCATGCCACGATTCCAAGAAGGTTGATATCGATGCCAGCATTACCCACAACACATTGAGGGTTGTAAGAAGGATATTCAATACCCTTGTTGCGTAAGAACAATGTATAAAAAGGTGATCCGCTGATTCCTCATCCTGCATGCACATCATACATATGTTTGGGAGTATCATTCCTTTCTTATGGAGGTTATCCACCGTTAGAATTATATTCCTTCCAAGCAACCATACAAAAGACGTCACCTTCGGGGGGGCTCCGTATTTCCAAAAACGAGAATTATAGGAGGGGGGAGTTTGCGGTTGAGAGAGAAGCTTATAAAAGGATCCCACTTGGAATATGCCTGGAAAGGTGAGAAGCTTATAAAAGGATTCCACTTGGAATATGCCTGAAGAGTGACCTTTCCATATCATGGAATCCTCCGTATTAGAATCAATCCTGACACTTTTTAGATTTTCCATGAGATTGGCTAACATGTTTACTTCCTCATCTGATAAATCCCTTCTACATTGGGGCGTCCAAACTGTAATTTCTATTAGGAGTTTGATATTTTAATTTCTATTTTTGGCAAACTAAGCTTTGGAAGAGTTTTCCTATGTTGGGTAACTTCTATTAGAGTTAGAATTTTGCTATTTTGGGTAATTATGAATTAAAGTTTCATTTTTCTCTTTATTAATGATGTAATCGAGAAATCATGGACAATTAGACATCATTCAATAAAAAAAAAAAAAATGAGTTTCATCACTTTTTCTTGTGGATTCAAGAATTTAACTGCGGATTCAAGGTTTTAATCACTTGAGGAAGATAGTGATCTTTCTCATTATCTCTTCGCACTCTTCCCTGCGTCAGTTGGTATCAGAGCGAGGCTTTTTCCTACATCAATGGATTCCATGGACACATGTTTTCACAGAACAATTTCAACATGTTCTGGTTACATGGGTTCAAGTACACTTGTTACAACACAACTAGAACTTGTGCTAGAACTAGAACAGTGGGTGAACTTTTGAGTGAAAATTAACTGAGACTTTTTTTGCAGGTTGTTCTGGTCGCAAATTCCTTGCCTGCGCTAAATGATGTGACCGCAATGGAAATTCCCGAAATCGTAGCTGAGGCTGCAAAGGTTTTCATTGAATTAAATATAATAGACAATCTCAGTTTCTCTCTCATCTTGTAACTGAGATATATCCGTATTGTTGAACTGATGAATTACTATGTTGTTTGTATTCTAAGAAGAGGAATGCTACTATGACGTGCATCCTTCATGGAGTTTCTTGAATTGCACACCGATACTTCGTTTTGTGCAGATGATACTTGTGTATGGTGATAAGGACTATTGATTTGTTGACGGCCGCATCGATGGGCCATATTCATGGTTTCTAATATTGGATTTGGGGGGCATATCAACCCCTCCAGAAACCAATATGAAAAAATGGGCCCATATTGATCTGTATTGGCCCCCAGTATCATGTTTCAGTGGTGGGTCGACATGGCTGTATCCTATCTGATCCTTGAAACATTGGCCCATATCCTGAAAAAACAAAATGATCAGATTGTGATAGCCATCTTATCAGTACCCTGAGAAAGGAACTGTTAAGTGCTACTGATAATTTAAATTAAAAAAAGGCAAAGAAAAAGAATGAGGCCCATATTCAATGGGCAAAAGCTCTCATCCATCGGATGGTCAGAGTTGATCGATCGCTACTATCTTTGGGCCATATCCCATTGATGATGTGGTGGCGTGCCAAATCAATAGTCCCATGTTTTGCCACGTGCTCAACCTCTATGAAACACATGTCGGAATAGCATTTATCTTCTGAGAATGTTGCAAATTTACAATTTAGCTGTTGGGTTTGGTTCTTCTGAATATTCTGATCGATTCTCTTTCTTCTTGTCAACAGCATTGCGATATCCTTCGCAAAGCTGCTGAAGCAGGAGGGCTACTAGTGGATGCGATGGTAAATATTCAGGACGGTTCTATAGAAAACTCGGCTTCAGTTCCTTTAATGGTAGTTGAAAATGGGTGTGGAAGTCCATGCATAGACTTCCGACAGGTCAGCTCAGAGCTTGCCGCGGCTGCAAAAGATGCCGATCTGGTACAACATTCACATTCTCAAAATCTTAGAAACATTAGGCCGTGTTTGGATGGTCAAATGAATTAAATTGCAATAATTTAATTCAATAACGACATCATCTTAACAAGGGGCTCACACGATTACCATTTCTTCGAGTCCAACTCGAAACCTATGGAATTGCAAATGTCTGCATTGCCACATTCACACAAGGTGTTTCCTCTATAATGAGTTGAATGAATTGCAATCTGGTTAAATTGAGCATCCAAATGCACCCTTCATGTCTTCCTTTCCATATTTCATCTGATTGCTACATTTCTTTGAGAATTCAATACTAAAATTTTACATTAATTCAGATAATCTTGGAAGGAATGGGCCGCTCTCTTCATACAAACTTCAATGCTCGTTTTAAATGCGATGCTCTAAAGGTAAGATTTTTTCTTTTTTTCTTTTTTCTTTTTTCTTTTTTTCTGTGGGGGTGCCTGAAATAGATTTCCCACAGCTCTTGACATGAAGTTGAATAACCCATTTTTCAGCTCGCAATGGTGAAGAATCAAAGACTGGCCGAGAAGTTGGTTAAGGGGAATATATACAATTGTGTCTGTCGTTTTGAACCGGCCATTTGAATTTCTTCTGTTAGCCGTTGATGCTGACATCAGAGGGCCCGCATATGATTTGAACAGTGTTGGCCCCCATACCACTGCCATAGGATGTGTTATGATGTATGTAAATCATATGTTGAGAATTATGTCCTTATATTATTTAAAAGAGGGTGAGCCAATAGACTGAAATATCCCTGAATTTTTTTGAAATGGCAATTGTTCACATCAGTTAATGAAAGTCATTACTGTACTTAAAAAGGGCATGATGGTCAATGCAAAAATTTAATGAACCCCAGAGAGACTGAAAATGTCCTACTTGTGCAGTAGATCAGGTCTGAATCCAGATGTGGACCCACATTTGGGACCCATTAGGCTGGGTTTGGATCAACATCCTACGACCTGATCTAGTGTCCTACAATCCAAACCCAGACCTAGATCTTTGCATGCCCAACGGATCTTTGAGTACCCAGGAAGCCCAATTCGATAGGCCACATCTGACCGTTCAAAAGCTGGCCTAAACCTACCCAGGCCCGGCCTTTACACAACCCTAGCCGCCCACGTACGATTGAACTGGATGGTCAATAGTGTTTGTTTTAGTTGTCAATTTGTTTCTTATGGTGGCTGATTTTGGTCCAGGGCATAAACAAAATGATGCCCACCTGATGGTTGACCCTGTTGTTCCATGCATAAGGCATCATGGGGACTGGGGATGTTGCCTGCACTTGGGATTAGAAAAACCTGTATGAGAAATATAGAATGCTCAGCTGATTTTATTTCGGGTCGTCTGTATACCTGGGCCCATCTTCTGTGATCTGGACGATGCTGAAGTCGGCCCCATAGTGGATGCACAATTCAACCAATGCACCACGATTAGACAATCCCAGCCAGCCAATCGTTGAACATCATTGACCAAAAGGTCCAAAACAATTGACTGGTAAGGAGATTTGGGTCTTTAACCCTGCAGTAAGCCTACCAGATTAACGGTCTAGATTACTGCAAGATGGTCACTACCCTCATGTAGTGCTAGTCCAAGTCTCTTCGAGTCATGTTGAATCAACTTGACGAATTTCACTGAGTCAGAGGTGAGTCAGGCTTGCCAGCGAGTTTCGTAGTGACTCAGTTCGAAATATCATTGAGTCAAGTCGAGTTGACTCGGCCAAGTTTTGAGTCGAGCCACTGAGTTTTAGAACTATGGCACCAAATAAAGAGAAAAGCCCATAGCTTTATTAGAAGCAATTCACTCGTTTTTTGAGAAAAGGCCAAACCAAGAGTAGATTTTTTTTAGAAAAGGCCAAACAAAGAGTAGATTTTTAATGCTACCTTTAGCAATACAAACGGCAGAAAACACCATATCCATGAAAATTGGTTTGATATTTCAACCCATGAGAAACCACCACAGAGAGGAGGGGGGGCCTCGAAGTAGGTAAGAATATCATCAAGACTGTTCATTGAAATGATCAAATGCTGCCAATCATCTTCATATATGAAGGTGCTTCCACATAAGAATGACTAAGCCAGTAATCAAAGGCTGAGAATGAAAGCTATCTGATGCTTACAAAACATCCATAATACCAACTCTTACCTTTCGGGAGGCTCTCATCACCACCTCCGCCGCCGCCGCCCATACCAATAAGCAAACGCCGCAATCGATGCGGCCACAACAACACCGGCCGCCGCATGCCATGCACACATCGGATTCTCCACAACAAGGCTAGAAGTGGAAACACGGGCAGTGGGTGGTGGTTGCCGGCTGACCCACATCGCGAAATCCAGCCCTTGCCTTTCGAGCTCTCCAATGTCTTTAACCAATGGCTTGAGCTTGGTGGCCTTGGCTATAGCCTCATACTCCTCCCTGTTCCCACCCTCTAGAAAAGCGCCCATGAGGTGGCCCTTATTTACCCAATACGCCCCAAATGGCCCGCCCGAAAAATCACCATAGTGGATCACCTCACCCACATTGTCCCCAAAGAACTGCCAAGACAATGTAAAGACTCTGGAGTAAAAGAATGGTAGATAATCGAAGTTGTCTGTCTTTTCTGGGGCCATGATCGCGGCCACGGCATGCCTCGCTGACTGGCGGGCTGAGTCAACGTGCTCAAGCCTCCGGACCTCACCGAAGAGCTTGACTGGAAACGCAGCGACGTCACCGATGGCATAGACAGAGCTGTTGCTTGTTTGCAACCGCCCATTGACTTTGATCCCCCCTTGCTCCATAGTTAGCTGACCCTCAAACAGGCTTGTGTTTGCACGGATGCCAATCCCCCCCACGACCATGTCAGTCAGAAGGCGGGTCCCATCCCTGAGAACAACAGCTGTCACCTGTGGAGTGGTGAAAATAAACAGAAATGTCTTAAGAGTATGTGAGTGAAACAGTTTCAAGAGCTGAATAAGCATGAAACACATTATCCAGATGGAGGAGTGCAACTTGATTGGGTTGGATTGGGTTGAAGGTCAATCCGAGCCGACCCAACCCAGACACAAGAGGACTCAACCTGCAACCCAATCCAACCCACCCCAAATTCCAACCCAAGGTGCCCAAACTGAACCCAGCCCAACCTGACCCAACCAAACAGATGAATTCACAACCCAACCTAACCTGACCTGAATTTGCTCAACCTGAACCCAGCCCGATTTCAAATCAGGTTGGTTCCAACCTGAACCCTACCCAAGGACCTTGACAACGAAACCCAACTAGTCCCCAAGTCAGGTCAGGTCAATCTGGTCTGGGTTGACCTGAACCCAAGTTGCAGCCCGATCTACATGGATACATTTGGGCGCGCAGAGAAATGTGGTTGGCGGGTCTCCTCAAGCCTACTTAATTATGCTCTTGGTGTTTGGGGCAGTACAGGAAAACAGAACCCTAATCAATTCTGCTTTCGTTTCCCCTTTTATTCTGGCCCAAATTATAATTGAGATAAGAACATGATGCTTCTCTAGACTACAATTTGGTCCTGGAACATCACATCTGGCCTTGCAAACCACACTAACATGTCAGAATCATATACTGAAGCTGAAAGTTCATAAATGCGTTAGTAATGGAATATTGTACCTAAGATGGACAGAAATGCATTATGACTATGAAAACAGAATATAACTCTAATTAACATGGACAAATAAGAAAAATATGCATTAAGGCTATGTTTGAGTCATATGGAAAAACCATTCAAATCCATTTGTCCATCACCTGTCAGAATGCCGACCTCTGGTTCAAATTTCTTCCACCATTGGGTGCCACCAGCACACCAGATGGGACTGATTTTTCACTAGAGTGATGTAGGCCTGCAGCCCACCATAGGGCTCAACATGTGTTGATTTTGGGCTGTTTGTTGCAAAATTTGGGCATAAATGTCAGAGATCACATTTGCAATTTGTAGAAGATAGGGGGAAGATGTGGAAGATATGATTGACGATTTGGGGCGTATAGCATATATCTTTTTGCTATTTCCGGCAAAATTTTTGTTGGTGGGATTTTTTATTATCTTAAATACATTTTAGATTAATTTGAAATCAATCTAATAGTTAGGGGATTTTCATTAAAGATGGGATTGTCTTTAAGGTCCATAATTTTTAAGTTTCAGAATTTTCTTTAGTATTGTAAGAGATGAAGTTTGATATCAATAAAGTTCTCTCTGTTGCTACTCAAATATTCTTGTGGGCGTGCTCGTCCATTTCTTTGCGGTTTGGGTGTTGAGATCTCATTGACTCGATAAGCGGGTTGCTCCATGGAGGCATGGGGTCACATGAAGGAGCTTCGGCTAGATTGTTTGGATCCCACACACATTTGATGCATTCACACATGTGCAGGCTGGCAGTAATTTAAAGAGCCTGAAAGCTATTTTTCAGATACTGTTAATTTGTCTGGTAGAAATGATAAAAATAATAATTGGGTGGCATCCAAACAGGCCATATGCTGTTCTCCTAAGGACAGTATTGACATGCGTACCACTTGGGTTGTCCATCTGGCCAACATATATTTTCTTAAAATATGGAGTGTCCATGTCACGTAAATGAGATGTCTGCTCATTTATTTTCAATAATTATTTACAAAGAGAAGGTCTCAAGTCCAACTGGTTGGATGGTAAGTTACAGTCCCCCAGCAGGTAAATTCCAACCTGTCATCCGCATGCACCCCATCCAATAGGTTAGCACCACAGAGGATCACCTTGTACAAAAATCAGCCCGATCCACTCACCAGGTGGGTCACACTCGTATTTTGTCATTTATAGCAGCTATACAATGTTCTCTATGGTGTGACCCACCTGATGAGTGGATCAGGCTGATTTCAATAAAAGGTTATCCTCAAGGTGGGGATACCAATTGGGCAGGTTAGATGTCTCACACACATGACGGATTAGTCATCCGCTGGGTGGACCGTACATTATTGTCCTGGTTGGACCGAAGACCTCTTTTACAAATATCTAGAATGGCGTTAAAATTATGCGGTGTCGTAAGCAGGTAGTAGACATTATTAATCGATTAGTTATCCGCTGGGTGGACCGCAGATTATCATCCTGGTTGGACTGAAGACCTCTTTTACAAATATCTAGAATGGCTGATTTAGTTAAAATTATGCGGCGTCATAAGCAGGTAGTAGAAATTATTAATCTATGTAGATGTATGCATGAATGGCTGACACGCACACATGCACACTTGCATATATAGAGATATATATGTACGCATGCACACATATGTACATGTGCTTAACTCATGCTTTTAAATGTACATACGTGCACATTAGAGCTTTGTTAAGCACACACGCCACACATGTGCCAGCATGGCACATATGTGCATGTGAGATCTAATCCATCCACCTGGTTGGTCCTGCCTTGTACATGTTTTCCCAAATATAAAATCTGGTTCAATCAGCATTCAGCACATGGGTGCCAATACCGGAAACATGTGAATAGGTTAAAAAAAGTTTTCAGGGTTGTACATTTGTTTTGCAAACTGTGGCCCACCTGACCAGTAGATCAACCCGATTCTTGGGCTAGGGTATCAATACAGTGGTTCGTTCCGATGGATGGATTGTATCTCAGACTAATCGTGCCATGCTGGTACACATGTGGCATTTACACGAACTTTATTGCCCGTGTGAGCTTAGCAAAGCTCATGTATGTCTAAATTATCTTAATGCTGTTAGAAATGCATGTCTTTCAAAAATGCATATACAATACTGACTAGACTAAGGATCATGAAACAACTAAAACAGCTTAAATGAGTTACCTTCCCGTCAGAATCATTTTCGAATGATGACAAGACAGTTCCTTTAATGAACTTCACGCCCCTTGACTTGTAGTATTCCTCATAGTATTCTGCGATCTTGGGTGTAAATAAACGGGCCACTGGAGAAACCAACAGTATTTGCAACATTCAGGAAGGCAACCTCTCCTGGCATCACTGTTCTAAAGTTTGCTATCATAAGCTGCTGATCTAAAGAAAGAGTGGTCTTCCATTACAGCTGGGTCCCATCTTTCAGTAACCTAAGCTGCTAATCTGTTGAACCCCACCATCAGATGGTACATGTTGTAATACCTCCCCCTATCAGATGATCCTAGCTATCCAATCAATCGTCCAAATTTAATAAGGGCCCATACGGATGGTTAAGAACTTTGTACAATCTGATGGTGGGAACGCTTGCATCATTATCTATCATCCACCATGGTTTTTTTTATCACCAAAAGGTGGGCCCCACATGGCCAGTTTATTGGGCCGAGCAAACATTCAACCACACATTTTATATTTCCTCGCCGCATATAACATCACATGAAACTAGGCTGCATTACATAATTGCAGTCTTTCCAAAAAGGAATCGCCAACAATGTTGTCAAATCGTAAATCATTTTCTCGTCTGAATCATATCATATTGTCAATTGTAAGATTTTTTCAGATTTTCATAAAACATCATAAAAAATACAAAAAAAATTATACATAGATAAGAAAAATTAAAATACATATCAATCATCCATTTTCTCATGAATATACTAAAAACACAATTTAACCAAAATTATAATGTATAATATATCTATGTATAAATGTATCATTGTGTTGTAATCATTCAAAAAATAACCCTTTCCCTAAAAAAATTTGGAACAAAATGAAAAAAATAAAAATAAAAAAGACATAAACCAAAGAAAAGAAGTGAGCTAGGTGGGCCACCTCAATGTATTTGTACATCGATGCCGTCAATCTGTTTTGCCAACTCATTTTAAGGCATGGTCTAAAAATTTAGGTAGATCTAAATCTCAAGTGGACCACGAGTACCCCTTAAATGTGTGGCCCATCTCAATGCATTTGTTGTATATCAATGAGGCAAATTCGAATCTTAGGTGGACAACACCACTGTTTTCAATGGGATGAAGGGAAAAATACAAATATCAGCTTGATCCAAAACTTTGGTGGCCCCAAATAAGTTTTTAATTGTGGGCGTCCAATTACCATTGTTTCATGTGGTGTGGTCCACCTAAGATTTGGATCTGCCTCATTTTTGCGCTCATGCCATAAAATGATTTGGCAAAATGGATGGACGGCATGGATAAAACACATGCATCATGGTGGCCCCACAAAAAAAACCTCCAGTAGCCGTCACTACTGGCAACGTCATTAGGCAATTGCAATATGGGTGAGCCCTAACCGTGGGGCCCACTCCTATATATGTTGTATATCCATGCCGTTCATCTTTTTTTACTACTCCTTTTAGGGCACTGCCCCAAAAATGAAGCAGATGCAAATCTCAGGTGGACCACACCACAAGAAAAAAGTGGTAATTGAACGCCCACCATTAAAACTTTCTAGGGCCCACTGTAATGTTTATTTGCAATCCAACCTGTTGATAAGATCACACAGACCTGGATGTAAGGGAAAAACACAAATAACAACTTGATCCAAAGTTGTTGCCCCAAGAAGCTTTTAACGGTGGAAATTCAATCTCTACAGTGTGGTCCACTTCGATTTGGATTCCCTTCATTTTAGGGACCATGCCCTAAAATGAGTTGGAAAAACTAAAGGACGACGTGGATATACAAAACATACATCAAGGTGGGCCCCATGGGTGCAAGCGCACAGAGCATCATACACTCCAGAGTATTTAAAAAAAAAAAACAAATCAAAGCCACGTCTCTGTTTCTTTTTTCAAGAGAAGAGACGGAGAGAGGGAAAAAAAAAAAGGAGGGAGAGAGGAAAAAGACGAGAGGGAGATGCTCAGAGAGAGAGAAGATGGTGCGGCTGCTGGCGCAACAACAAAGAAGAAGAAGAGGTATGGTTTCTTTTTCTTTCCACTTTTTTTTTTTTTTTTACATTGCTTCACCGTTTTTGCACACCTTGGTTGGGTCCTAAATACACTTTACAACAAGAATCCCTAATATATATATATATATATATATATATATATATATATATATATATATATATATATATATATATATATATATATATATAATCGATTTTTCTATCGGGCACTGCCGGTTTTCGAGTGAAATTATCGAATCGTGCGATTCGATCTGAATCGTACGATTCACGATTTGATCATACGATTCAAGTGAATTTGCGATTCAATTGTACTATTTGAATAGTACGAGCATACGATACGATACGAATCATACGATTCTAATAACACTAATCGCCATATTGGTTTCTATGATGACAGCTGAAGAATCAAATGCAAGAGACAAATATATATATATATCATACTTACTACAATGCGCCTCTGGGAAGACCATGGTCACGTTGATTCTATTTATCACCAAAGATGCAGCACACTCCATGCCTATGTAGCCACCACCAATGACGACAGCATTCCCACCGACAGATGACTGCATCACATCCACAAGCCTGGTGGCATCGGCCAAATTGCGTAAATAACATACATTTTCAGCATCCGATCCCGTCACCCCAAATTCTTCAAGCTTCAAAGCCTATCGACAAGTGTTTGCATTTCAGCTCCGGCCAATAAGATTCTACAAAAGATGTTTTACGCTATGGACAGAGTTTTATGTTATCATTTAGATTTTTTAGTTTTATTGTTAAGGTCCATCTAAATCATCGACAATGAACATGATCCAATGCAAGCAAGCAGACTTTAACCGTGAGACATGCGAAGGCTACTTGTGCAAGTAGTACTAGAATTCTACTTGCAGGCACATGTGCCATGGCCCAAGAATTAGGTCAGTAACTTTGTGCCATGCATGGTGGGGCCCAACTGATGATAAACTGCCCTGATCTTGAACAAGTGGCATGCTGGCACGCCTGCCCAGCAGCATGATCCTAATCCTAATCACCTGAGTAGCCTAAGAAGGGTTCTTTAATTATTGAAAAGTTAGATTCAATACCCGAGCACCTGTTGCTATGAGGAGAATCTTATAGCTGATTGTTTCTCCAGTCGCTGTCAACAATGTTTTCCGTCTCAAATCAGCAGACTTTACTCGAGTTCCAAGAACCAGTTCGATTCCTAAAAAGGAAATGCCAGATTCAGAGTTAGCAACTGTACAGAGGATAAATAAAGCGAATGATATGAAAGAAATCGAGACATTCCACCTCATGGGCCCTACAACACCGGCAGGACTATTCTAGGGATCTAATTATTTAAATGCCCCCTTGCATGGACTACCATTTGCATATTTTTTTAATAATTCGATGTTATTGTATGAGAAATGCTATGGAGGCTAATTCTCAAAAAAGAAAAAAGAAAAAAAGAAGAAGAAGAAGAAGCTATGGAGGCTCACTGCTTCAGCCTCCCTGTTTGGTAATCCAGGCTGTTAATCAGGGCCCACAATGGATGGGACACATGGAAAATATCTCAATGACTGGAGATCCTCACCATTCATACAAGGGTTTAGATTTCAACAACTCTACGGAGGATGAGGATATCCAAGCAGTGGGATTTTTGTCATGTAGGCATCCATTGTGGGACCAATGAGATAAATGGTCTGGATCACCATGTTTTAGGACAGAAGTGGCGAGCCTCCCAAGCAAGCTTCTTATTCAGATTCCAAACTCATTAGTGACCAGCTTTTCACGAACATGCCAAACACATAC
Source organism: Liriodendron chinense (assembly GCA_003013855.2). Taxonomy (NCBI): domain Eukaryota; kingdom Viridiplantae; phylum Streptophyta; class Magnoliopsida; order Magnoliales; family Magnoliaceae; genus Liriodendron; species Liriodendron chinense. The sequence continues at coordinate 457,332 of PVNU02002217.1, forward strand.
AAGATTGACCCTATCACTAAGCAGGCTCTACTTCGGGTGGGCCATAGCCCAAGAATAACTCCGATTGGACAACCCTAAATATTCTATTGGAGGAATTTGGGGAAAAGAATGGATGGTTGATAATAAAGATGAAAAAAAAAAAAAAGTTGACCAATTCCTTTTTCACCACCCATTTTTCTTTAAAAAGATCCTCTGTCCGAGTGTTAGGGGTGGGTGTCCAATTGGTGCAAATTCTGGTATGTGGCCCATCTAAGGTAGGCCTACATGATAACCGCTTCCAATTTCACACATGTTTGACACGTGTGGGAAGATCATGTCAATATGACCCATCTAAGGTAGGCCTACATGATCACAGCTTCCAATCTCACGCACGTTGACACGTGTAGGAAGATCATGTCATCGATAACTTAACCCAAAAAGAAATGTGGAAAATATTCTGTATTTTCTTGATAATAGACAATTACCATGTTCCCTGTACCATTTTGGTGTCAACCTCTCCTCATTGGCACCTACACAAGTATGAAATGATGGAAGCCGTGCAGGAGCTGCAAATCACCATAGATTAACAGAGTAAGCTCCCACAGTTTGATAGAAAACATGCTTGAGATTAGATCATGCACATGAAAGCAAAAACGGAGCAGTTCATTTGCATTGGTATAGTGCTCAAACTCATATGAATAACATAGACAAGGAATATCAGGATCCTGATGCCTTGTGCCAGGTTTTTAAAAGTGGTAACGTGATTTGTGGTTCCAGACCTATGATCTGATGGGCCCTATTGTAGCTGAGGATGCTCAAAACCCCAGGTGGGTGGATCCTGACCCTTCAATCTGTGGCCTACAAATAGAAAGTGAGGAAAAAGATAATATAAAAAAATGTCCAGAAGAAAGGTGACAATTTTTTAGGCATCCCCCATCCACAGCAGGGCCCATCAGTTTAATGGCCTAGATCAAAGAAATCATGGGCCCCATTTGTATAGACATGTTCCTGATTCCTCAATATAGACAACCAAAAGAAACTTCCAAGACATCTTACATTTTTAAAGTACATTCAAAATGGAAGTAAGATGATACACAGAAAGATAGAAAGAGATTGTCACCAGCATGAGATGATAGGATTAGATTGTCATGGCACGTGACCAACTGAATATGCATAACAGCATATCAGAGGAATGGCCACATTTCCCAAATTGAGAGTAATTTTAGTTCCCAACGGGGGCCATCACGTCGAGATTGATTTGGCATTCTCTGGTCCAGTCGCAGAAGGCGATGTTAGCTTCACATTTCCCACATATTATAGAAGAGATGTCCCTTTTCAAGAAACATTTCTTGGGTCCCCTTTTATTGATGGCGACTAAAAGAATACCTTTTCTTTGTTTTTTAGGATTGATTCAAAGAATGTGTGGGCTTGATCTCCAAAAAATGCCCTCCCCCGGAGGAAGCGGGCTTTCTTTGTAAATAACATTGCCATGTTTTGGACCATATGTCAATCAACTTTAGTCATGTTCGAGAATCCATGTGGTGTGTGTGTGGGTGTAAGAATGCGTGTGTATTCACCTTTCAAAAAAAAAAAACTTTAGTCATGTTCCAAGAGATGAAGCTCTATTGCAGAAGCAATTGCTAAAGGTGTGCCCTGACTTTGTATCCATGTCAGGTCCCGCTATCCATTGTCTTAACAGATAGATGTACATTTTGCACTTTCTTTTAATCAATTCCTGTAATTGATTTATATATATATATATATATATATATATATATATATATATATATATATATATATATATATATATATATATATATATATATAAAATAGCAAACAGCCAATAAATAACTGTTCGGAGTCCAGACGTTTTGGGTCATTTCATAATTCCACTGTCGGATTATTAGAGGGTTAGGTTATGGTCCGTTTGATGTTGGAGGAAGAATCCCTTGATGGTTCATTCCATGTGCAATTCTATGGTTTGGAAACAAAGGATATAGTGCTGAAGCTTCATTGAGATGATGGTTAATAAGACACGCAATCATCAAATGAGCTCTCCAAATATCCAAGTTTGAAGAGGTTTTGATGGTGGATTAGTAAGGAATCCAGAATGCAGTGATGGAGAATGTGTCGACAAGAAGCAGAACTACAGAGTGGAAGTGTCTCCTGCCTGGGTACTGGAATCTTAATTTTGATGGTTCACCGATTGATAACCCGTGCTATTTGGGCACTGCAGATGTCTAGAGATGGCACTGAGTTTCTAGGAGAACCTTCTCCATAAGCTCTTAGAGAAGAAAATAGGACTTTCTCCAAGTATTGTTTCTGCAAGTTCTATTGTGGAAGACCATTCTAAGAACATAACCGGCTGGGCTTCTAAATCTTATCCCAGCATGTTGATTTGCTTATAGGTGCGTTCAAATGCACCATCCAACTGGATCTCAAATATTAGTCAAATAACATAGGGGGGGGAGGCCTGTAATGGGTCTGCAATATGGGGCCGCTACATTTTTTCCTGTAAAGAAATTTTTTACTGTTATATATACATAACGGCTGTTACGGCCCATATTGTGACAGTGATATGGCCAGCCATTACTGTTACTGTATACCTTGGTTCTAGCAAATATGTTTTGAACTTTCGAAATAGGTCCTTCCTCGTTTCCCTTAGCCTGATGTACACTTTGTATTGGGACTCATTTCAACCAGCCACACATTTCAAGCAAAAAAGAAAGAAAAAAGGAAAGAAAGAGTGTCCACAATGGGAGAGAAATATACAACTATTTTAATGAAATCCAATCATGTAAATTTCTATGACTTAGAAATAGCGTGTACGATCGGACCTCAAAAACAAAACTCTGTGTTGGTTCTACCAAGTTGTATATTCTGGAAATGAGAGTATAGAATTGCTATGGTTGCAGAGAAAATGAGACCCAAGTCTAAACCATCGTTGTGTTATTTTGGAAATTGATCACGTGTATTCCAAGAAATAAAAATATACCGTCTGGAAGTAAAAACCCTTTGCTCAATGCAGGTCGTTCATAAGGCACAACCTGCAAGAAAATAAAACTTCGTCATTTTAGAATGCATTGCCAATGGTTAGTAAACAAACAGAATCATCTTAAGAAGAATAACAAATCATGAATGTGCAAAAATAAAGTAGTTCGCATATGGAATACACCTTGAACTAGGTCAATTGATAAAACTATTAAACAACAGTTCATATTCAATTGGAAAATGTCCACCAGTTGAATGGTAGGTATATCCAACAGTGGACGGTTTTTTGAACATGGCCCATCCATAGTGCATCCAATCATGTGAATGATTTGTGGGCTGCAAAATGTGCAAAAGAACGTTGTTTTTCTTGTAGACAATTGTTTGTTTCTTAATTAATTACATTGTCTCACAAGAGGAAGTATCCAATTTCCAATCAAGTAATTTGCTCTGCCCATAAAATCCACCCCTCATATATCCTCGCGATCCACTTGGGCATCTGTTAAATGTGAGATATTGGATGTAATTGCCCATTTTCAATCCACCGACCAGATTGCTATGATCATCGAATAAGAGAGATGCCGTTTGCTGGTCTGAGCAAAAGAATGATGTTTTGCTGATTGAGCATCCTTTTTTTCTTCATCCAGTACATTCTCTCACAAGAAATATCTAATCTCTAATCGAGCAATTTGCTCAGCCCATTAAAATCCTCTACTCCTATCACCAGGAGATCCCATTGGCATCTGTTAAAAGTGGGCTGTTGGACATAATTGCCCATTTCAATCTACCAATCAGACAGATCAACCATATGCCCATCCCAAGATGGGGCCCACCATATGAATGTCTTAGACCATCGAAAGTGGCCCAAACACACTGCTTTTGGATTGAACGAAAATTGCTATTTCTTTCATTCAAGCATCAAATAGTGCCACTAACAGCAAACCCAATTCAGAAAATTACAGGCAACAGATAGGAATTTTAATTTTTGGGCTGCACATGCACCGCTTCTGGACTGAACAAAAACTGCTAATTCTTTTAATCAAGCATCATATAAGACCTACAGCAAATCCAACTCAACGATTACAGGCAATGGACAGGAATTTGAATTTTTGGGTCACACCAGCACGGCTTCTGGATTGAGCAAAAAAAAAAAACTGCTAATTCCATGAATCCAAGATACCTCCTACGGCAAATCCAATTCACCAAATTACAGGCAACAGACTGAAATTTGAATTTTTGGGCCACACATGAACTGATTCTGAATCGAACAAAAACTGCTATTTCTTTCAATCAAGCATCATATAATATTTCGAATTATTGGGTTTTTTGGGTACCGCGTCGATTGAACTAAGAAGCAATCACCAGTACAATCCAAAGGAAAAAAATGCCCAGAAAGAGATATGAACAAAACAAGTTCTTGAATTGAGAAAATAATGAAAACTGAATCGAAAAGGAGGAAAAACAAGAGCAAAAAAGAGAAGAAAGAAAAAGTAATACAGGTTCTTCAGAGATGATGCAGAGCTCGCCATGGGAAATTCCACTTCTTGAGAATTCAAGAGCTGCATAGCCAGCAGCAACACCTCCCCCAAGAATCACGTATACAAAAGCTCTTCCCATCTCTCGCTCCCTCTCCCTCTCTGAAGAGTGGGGTTGTATTTGTTTTGGAATTGCATAACATGCGCTGCCAGAGTATGGGATTTAACATAAGCATGCACGTAAATCCTTTGTACATACCCGCTTTTATCTCAATCCAGACCGTCCAGATTGTGAAATATCCAATGGATTTATCATAACACAAACATTGAAAATTCTCTTCTTACCATCCTTTCTATGTCCTTCAAATGGATGGTTAGGATAGAACTTAACCAATGATTCAATTACAGAAAGAAAATGCATATTAATTGGACGGTTGAGATGGTAAAACATGTGTGATTTTTATTTTTGAATTCACCGAAAGTGGGAAGACATGATTAAATGGTTGGGATTGAGGTACAAATATGATGTATGATTTCCATACTCTCGCAAGGTATGGTATAATTTCTCTTTTTCTTCTTTTTTTTTTTTTTTTTCTTTTTATATGCATTCAGTTCAATCCATCCTATGTACAAAATTCAAGAAGCTTTTATGTGGCAGTGTGAGAAGATATGATTCTTAGGATAATTTACCAAAATATCCTTCTACTTTATTTCTTTTTATTTCTTATTTACTTTTTCTATGGGTGCAATTGTTTCTAGGTGGACTTGAATGTGTAATGAGATTTGAAGTCACCTTGGACGCCTGATTTGGTACTACTCCCACCGGGTAGCTAGAGATGGACAGTCCTGTCAGGGATCTGTAGAGCCACCATGACAATATGAGATTTGAAGTCACCTTGGACGCTGATTTGGTACTACTCCCACCAGGTAGCTAGGGATGGACAGTCCTGTCAGGGATCTGTAAAGCCACCATGACAATATATTTCATCGTATCATCTCAGGGCATGAGCTAAAACAGGAAGCAGATTGAAGGCTCAAGTAGACCATACCACTGGAAACAATGAGGAATGAAAATGATGTTGGAAACTTCTCAAGGTCATACAAGTTTTGGGTCAAGCTAATTTTTATGTTTTTCGCTCATATAGGTCTATGTGATCTTATGAACAGGTTGAATGGCAAATAAATATCATGGTTAGGCCTACACACAGGTTGGGTTAGGGTCGGGTTGGCTCAAGCCCTGGACCGAACCTAAATATATTTTAAAGGTCCGAGTTTCGGTCTGGGTTGTGACCAGGTTGGGCTGACCCAACTCTAACCCTATCCTACTTATAAAAAGGTCAACCTTAACCCTACCCTACCCTATGTGTTAAATCGGTAAGGTCGAGTTAGGACTATGTTTATATGGTGTAGTCCACCTAAGATTTAAGTCAGCTTCATTTTTGGTATCATATCCTAAAATGATCTTTCAAAATAGTTGGACAATGTGAATTTAAGACACATAGTCAGAGGCACCCACCTTGATGGATCCCCGATGTCACCTAATCCACTCTCTGTGAGTGTGAGATGAGCGTAGCTTGGGTGAGGGTCGGTAAGACCCCGAAACCAGCCACGTGGTTGAGACCCTGACCATGAGGCTCACCTCGATGTATATTGTAAATCCATACTGTCCATTTGTGTTTCCAGATTATTATAGGACATGGTCCCAAAAAGGAAGCAGATAAAAGCTTTAGGTAGACCATATCATAAAAATCAGTGGTGATTGAACTTCCACCATTAAAAGGTTCTAGAGTCCACCCTAATGTTTATTGACCATTCAACATATTGATAATGTCATACAAATATTTCTAAAAGTAATAAATTAGTATAAACGGGACGGTTCAAGTCGGGCAAAACGAGTCGGGTATATACGGGTCGGGTCAGGCAGGTTTGGCATGTACCCTAAACCATACCTAAATTAAAAATGGTCCAGCCACATCCACTTGGGACTAGACCATTTTCTCAGTCGATTTGAGACGGATCAGGTTTCTACCGGGTCGAGTCGGGTCAGGCGGGTCGGACAGGTTAATCGGGCAAATGTGCAGCCCTAATCATGATGAACCTGAAGTTTTCAATATAGGAATTTAATCTCCACTTCTTGGTGTGGTGTGGTCCACTTGAGCCTTCAATCTACCTTCTTTTTTAGCTAGTTCCATAAAATGATATGCCAAAATGGATGGATGACATGGATAAAACATATCATCATGGTGGGCCCCACAGATCCCTTGATAGGACTGTTTGTCTTGAGCTATGTCTTGGTAGGGGTAGCACTCAATCAGTGCGGACAAAGCAACTAGAGAATGGGACAAAATGCCACTGATTATGCCACATCATCCCTTCCTAGGATATTAGTTTAAAAGTCTCAAACTAGAATGATTATAATAGATTGTGAAGATTAAATTTCTATTTTGTGAGAAGCATGCTCCTATGGTACGCCTGGTTACCATGGAAACATATCAAAAGACTAATCATTGCCATTATTTTGAAATTTCTCTCTCATATCAAATGAGAGTTTGGAGATCAATCTCTAATCTAGGAAGCCTCTTATATTTCTCTCTTTGAAATTCTAATCCATTAGACTGAAAAATAATATTGTATGTATAATATTTCCTTGCGATGGATGAGAAGCAACATTCCTGGCAATCTTTTCTTCGTTTATGCGTAAATGAGGTTGTCTTAATTATACATTTGAAGTTAAATTACTTTTGGTATTTATTACTTCTTTTTTTTTGAGTTAGTACACACACTCAAACTGTTAGTCACACTTCAATGTTAGCCACCCCACGTTCAGAAGCGATGTCAAGATCTCAATGTTGAAACGAGGTTATCTTCACTCAGTCGGCCACCAACCCAAAGGTGGGGGCGTTTGGTATTTACCTTGCTTCTTTCAAATGATATCACAATTTCTAAGATGCATAGTTCGTTTGCCTCTGATCCAAATACTCAAATGCATGCATGAATCACAACGTTGCCTTTGTGATTGATGATGATGTGCATCTAGCATGCCAGCTTGTGAGTGTTGAAAGTTGAGCACATCGTTTGTTTGAAAGAGCAAAAGATTTATTATTATTATTATTATTATGTTATGGCCTTTTTTGTTAGTAAATCAGTCAATCCTTCTCCTGTGACCATGCATTGTGGGATTCACTGGATAACCACTCTAGCATGGAAGCGGATTGAACTCTGCGGGGTCCATCGTGATTTATGTATTTCATCCACTTCGTTCATCCATTTTAACAGATAATTTTATTGCTTGAAACAAAAAATAAAGCATATAAAAAGCTTAATTGGACCATACCACATGAAACAACATGAATTGAACCTGTACCAGTTGAAAAATTCTTAGAGGCCGCAGAAGTTTTGGATCAAGATGATATTTGTTTTTTCCCTTCATCAATGTTTGTGTGATCTTGTGAACAGGTTGGATGACAAATAAACATCACTGTGGGCCCTAGAAAGGTTTCAACGGTGGAAATCATTATACCCACTGTTTCTTATGGTATGCTCCACCATGAGTTTTGGATATGCTTTAATTTTGGTTTCAACACCTTAAATGATTTGGAAAATCGGATGGACAATGTAGATAAACTACATACATTTAGAGTGGCCCAACTGAGTTTACTCAATACGATAAGAGCGGACTGAGTAACTCTAGATGCAATCCGATTTCCTATAGGGCTCTCAATGGGTTGGATCTGGATCGAGTCCGTACATCTACTGATGGATGCCAATCGAATTCAGATCCAACTCGGATCCAAATGGTGATATCCATATCCGATCCATTTATAAATTGTTAGATCCATTTATAATCCAAAATCCATATAACCATCGGATTCAGGTCGGATCTAGGTCCGATTCCACCCCATTACAAATCTAAAAAAATATATGATATAAAATATATAATATAATATATTTAATTTAGTAGAAAAATGATGCAAATCCCACCATGTATTATGGTACGGCTGACATGGCCTAAAATAATTTTAAAACAAATGGCCAGCATGAATATAACATATACAATAAGGTGATAATGAGTCGGATCTTAATCAGATTCGGATCGAACTCGGATATGTTCCTGTGAATCCATATCCGGTCCATTTAAGTAATCGGACCTGTTTTATGATACAAATCCGGTCCATTTAACTAATCAGACCTATTTTAAGATCCAAATCTGCATTATACTGATTCGGAGTGAATCGGATCTCGGATATGACCCGCTCCATTGAGAGCCCTAATTTCCTATAGCATCAGCCAACATGTTCGTTGGGAGGGTATTTCTGCAATTTAGAAGAAACACAGGGTTAAACTTGATTTTGTCGTTGAAAATGACGTCGATAAGGCACGAAAATGCGGCTGGCTTGGAATTGCGTGAAGGACTGGGATTCTTCACAACCCATGCTGTAGAAAGCTCATTCAACACCTGAAATCTGTGGGACCCATAGTGATGTGTGATTAAAATCCACTTTGTCCATCAGTTTTGTCACATCACGATCAAGGTACATGAAAAAAATTAGTTCAATGAAAAACTAGGTTGGCCCCACATCAGGAACAATGCAAAATAACAACTAAAACTTCTAAATTCACTAGAAGTTGCTAATCTAAGTTTCGGATCTGTCTGATTTATTTTATGTCTCTCCATCTCATAGGGGTCATCTGATGAACGGTTTGGATATCATGTAAAAAATATGGTGGCCCAGTATGGTTTCTATTGTAGGCATCCCCATCTCTACCATTCCTTGTGGTGTAGGCCACCTGAGCTCTTGATCAACTATTTTTTTTTCTCAGTTTTTTAAATGAGGATTTTCGAGTGATAGACGGATTGGATTTCAGATACAAATGACGGTGAGTACGCAGAGCTTTGGTGTTGAACGGTCCTTTTACAACAGCTGTTGTAAGGGATTCCGGCAGCGGATAAGGTACGGCCCTAGCCTCACCAAAGACGGTGCAGCCCTTTCCGTGGGGATCGTAATGGCTTGATTATAAATCCACGCCGTCCATACGTTTACCAATAATATTTTATGGCATGAGCCAAAATATGAAGCATATCCAAATCTCACGTAGACCATACCATTAGAAAAATGGTTATTAACTATTAAAAACTTATTGTGGGCCATAGAAGTTTTGAATAACGCTGACATTTGTTTTTCTCTTCATCCAGTATTTTTTTTACCTTATCAACAACTTGGATGGAAATTAAACATTATGGGAGTCTATATGAAATTTTTAATGGTGGATCGTTCAATCACCAATGTTTCCAATGTTATAGTCCACCGTGTGATTTTTGTATGCTTAATTTTTAGTCTTATGCCCTAAAATGATCTGTAAAAACGATGAACGGAGTGGATTTATACTACATACATCAAGATGTGCCCCACAGTAAGGGCCGCACCGTCTTGGGTGATTCCGGGCTGCACCCAATCTCTCCCTGTCTGTCTGACGGATGCGGATTTCCAGCGTTGTGCAGGAAGTTCCTGAGCTGGGAACTTTGGTGGGCCTACAGTGATGTTTTCTGATAAATCCACCCCGTCCATCCGTTTTGAGAGATTATTTTAGGACATGAGAACAAAAATTAACCGGATACAAGAATAAGTGGGCTGAACTAATGGAAAAGGTAGGTAGGAAAATTACTACCGTTGAATCCTCCCTGGAGTCCACAGTGATGTTTATATGACATCCATACTGTTCATAACGTCACTACTACTGGGATGAACTGCCCACAAATATTTCAACGGTAGATGTTCAATCCTCACGTTTTCAGCCCACTTGAATTTGGATCCGGTTCATTTTTGTTCTCATGTCCTAAAACGATCTCCCAAAACGGATGGACGGGGTGGATTTATCAGAAAACATCACTATGGCCCCACCTAGGTTCCAGCGAAAGAACTTCCGAGGCTCCGCGTACCTTTCTGACAAGGACGCGGATAGCCTGCGAAAGCCTTTCTCAGGCATCTCCGGCTCTTAGAATCTAGGTGGGGTCTACCGTGATGTTTGTGAGAAATCTACACCGTTCAACCGTTTTGTGAGATCATTTTAGGCGTTGCAACAAAAAATGAACGGGATCCAAGATTAAAGTGGGCCGAAATAAAGCAAAAGATGGGTAGGGAAATTCCTACCGTTGAAACCTTTATAAGGTCCACAGTGATATTATATGCCATCCATACGGTTCATAATGTCATTCCTACTGAGATGAACGGAAAACAAAAATATTATCCTAATTCAAAACTTCAGTGGCCCCACGAATATTTCAACTGTGGAAGTTCAAACCTCATGTTTTCGGCCCACTTGAGTCTTTGATCCCGTTCATTTTTTGTCAGAACACCTAAATGATCTAACAAAACGGTTGGACGGCGTAGATTTCTCACAAGCATCACGGTTGGCCCCACCTAGATTCCTAGCGGAGGAGATGCCTACAAAAGGCTTTCGCAGGCAATCCGCGTCCGTCTGACAAGTGACAATGGGAGAAAGAATCTGGTGCTACGCACTTGTATCCAAGTTAGACGCCAAGCACCTTGATTTCCGTACACGTAGCATCCATTCACAAGATCCAGACTGTTAGTATGTTGGGATCAATCATAGAAGGAGTATTGATCTAAAAAAAAAGAATCGTTATGATGATCCTAGACGTCCATTGAAGAACTTTTCTCAATTAAATGCTGATCGTTGGTTAGGTAATTTTAAATCTTCAATTCGTAAAAATAAAGGACCCTCTAAGTGGGTGGGTGAGACAATGTGGCTACAACAGATTAACAATCAGGATATCTTAGAGTGATCCACGTGTGCAGTAATTAGAGTGCATGAGATGCACCGGATCCCACCATTGGAAGATTGATAACATCACCATCTTTAGCTGAATCGTGTAGGCAACTTCCTCTCCATCGCTCCTGTTAGTATGATTCTTGATGGGCAGGCACTCTGGATTTTATTTCAGGAAGTTCAAGAAGTCAATGAGAGCGTGAATGGGTGAACTTGTCAGATGGGACTGTGAAAAGCAGGTGTGGGAAGCAGCGGATTTAAAATTTTTGGAGGATTCCAAGGAGAATCTATGCGAGTTTTGCCGGAATTTTTTATTCAAGTTTTTGGAGTAAACTTGCAGATGTTGGAGCTGGATTTTTGAAGATTATCATCATGTCCAAGTGCAATATGGCTTAAGTGGGTGTACTTATTCCAGAGTTCTTTTACTGTTTCGGCTATGCTATGCAATAACCATCATGGTTTTAAATTCACTGATTCTAAAATCAGCTGAGCGTACTTGACTCGGACCAAGTTTTAGCTGAGTCACATGTCGGCTTGGCTGACTCGGTTGCCTTAATTGGTCAATTTAGAGTTTTGGACACTGTTTTCTTGCTCCGTTCCAACCATTTCCACATTGCAAGGTGTTGGGACCGGACGCCTCAAATCTCAATGCATAGAGGCCACCGATCGGTCATGGTGGAGATCAAGACAGTAGGTTGCTGGAGCTTTTTTGGACATTGCTGACCGGTCAGCTGATTTGTCGGTAGGGGTCCCTGACCGATATTCGACAGGTTTCCTTTTTAAGTTCGGTTTGTTGCACGATTTTGCGCAAGGAGTTTCTAATCTCGGTTTTCTCTTAAGGGGATGTAATCTAGAATTAGGGTTGACACCAATGTGCCAAGGTTTCCTAGAGGGATTGAGAGAGTTCTAAGGCAAGAGAAAGAGTTAAGAGGGAAGCTAGGAGTTCTATGGGATGAGATAAAGGGCTATGTTTGATCTTCTAATGTGAGAATTATCTTTGTTAGCTTGTGATTTTTCTTGTTGGCTGTTATCCAAGTTGTGTTTCTTCTATCTCTTGTAACTTCTGATATCATAATGGATTGGTGTTGCTTTGTGCTGTGGTTTTTTACCTGGAAATTTTTTCACGTAAAATTTAAATAGCCTTTTATGTGTGTTGATTTGATTGTGTGATTGCTATTGATGTTTGTTCATTGCCTGCTTTGATTGCTTCTGTTGTGGAGATCCTAACCCCGACATTGCATGGCTCTTATTGTTGCCATCAGAAAGATGGGCATTATTATGCACGGATTCAGGTTAAGTGTTTGCCTTGCATGTGGGCTTTTGACAACTAAAATCAACCTGTAACAGAAGTTTTTCCGGAGCTCACAAAAACTATTCAAAACGTGGCAACCTGATGGGATGAGTTTAATATCAATGGCAGGGTTCCAGCATCATAGGCCCCTCTGGGCTTTAATTCCAACTCTCTTGGTGCATCTTGGCTGGTGGGTCTGTGTTATTAAATTTCAGGAGGTATGCTAACCCATGGGACTATGACCTTGCCTGTCTACATACAGGTGCATGTGCCAGTATATGTGAGATGGAAGTATTCCATTTAGTTAGCCACAATTACCTGAGTTTCTGCCTCAAACTTCAGGCTGTGAAATGGATTTTCTTTAAGATCAATTAGAACTTCTTCAGTGGGGGCATCTATGAGCAGAACTGCTCGATCTGCCCCTTTGAAATTCAGGCTGTCTCACTCCTTTTGTTGCCCACAACCTAAAAATAAGCTAAAATGGATCATTAAGGCAATCTTTTCTAGATGCCTATATATTTTGTACATTGTGGCCTATATGAAGAGTTAAATGGCTTGATCTTTTAGGTCCTAAGATCAAAGTATTGTAGTCCATCTGATGGAAAGCTTTGAATTAATGGATGTCAGAGGTTCCTAATAGATTTCATAAGAGAGAGATGGGGGAGAATAGATGAATGATTTTATCTATGTTCCATCTTCAACGAGTACATAGCTTAATTATGTATATCTTACAGGAATTTTTGGGATTAGATTTAAAACTTTACACGGTTTTAATATACTGACCTTATCTCAATCTCTAACAGATACAACACAAATACACAATCCTTTGGTGGTTGGTAGGGGGCATTAAATGAACTTCACATATTCAAGACCAAAAAGATTGACAAGGCCATGCATATGTCAGGACCAAGCTGGCCAGCAGCCCTACTCAATAGGTCCAAGCCCTGTCGTAAGCTTGGGTTGGGCTTGTTGGGGCAGGTGTGTTGCCCGGCCCATTGACTGGGAAGACTCGACTGTTCTATTTTGAGTCAATCCTCTACTTTTGTTTTATTTCTCCTTGCACGTAGAAAAAACAAAAAAAAAAGGTTGGATATGGGCAGTACACGTGATACTCATGCACTTTGCAATTGTGGACGTGGCATAGATGAACTTGGCCGGATCCCTGACTGTGGGACCCACCATGATGTGTGTGCCTTAAATCCACTCCGTCCATCCGTTTTTACAGCTCATTTTAGGCATGATCCGAAGATTGAAACAGATCCAAATATCAGGTGGACCACACCACAGTAAACAGTGGTGATTGACCATTAAAAACTTCTTGTGGGTCATAATTTTTTTTAGATCAAGCTGATATTTGTGTGGTTCCATCATCCAGATCTTTGTGACCTTATGAGCAGGTTTGGATGGCAAATAAACACTCCGGTGGTCCCCCAAGAAGTTTTTAATGGTGGCTATTCAATCACCACCGTTTCCTGTGGTGTGGTTCACGTTTGGAATCCCAAAAATAATCTGTCAAAACTGATGGACGGCCTGGATGTAAGGCACATACATCATGGTGGGCCCCACCGAAGCCGCCCAGAAGAACTAAACTGTGGCGAGGGGACACAACTGCCAAAATCGGATTCGCTGAGCAAATCCTAACCACTGATTCATCGATGCTTGTTTGTTGAAATGGGAACTTCATTTTTAACTGTCGGATAATCCAGTAAGGCGTAATTATTGGCCAGTGATACATCTAAGCTGGGACCCATAATATAATACGGGTGGATGACTTATGGGAGCGAATTAGCTGTTAGCCTGGTAACACATTAGTGGGGTTTACCAATACCGTCTGGGGCTACCTTGATGTATTTTTTTTGTATATTGACGCTGTCCATATGTTGTTACACTTAATTCTAAGACAAGATTCAAAATTGTCGGAAGTTCCAAATCTCAGGTGGTCATTAAATGCATTTTGCCGGACACAAAATTTTTAGATCAAGCTGATCTTTAAATTTAAACCTATGGACGGCGTGGAAATATAAAATACGATCGTACGTGATTGCCTGCGAAAGCTTTGCAGGTATCTCCAGCGCTAGGAATCTAGGTGGGGCCCACCATGATGTTTGTGAGAAATTTACGCCGTCCAACTGTTTTGTGAGATCATTTTAGGCATTGCGACAAAAAATGAACTGGATAAAAGTCTCAAGTGGGCCGAAAATGTGATGATTGAACTTCCACAGTTGAAATATTCGTGGGGAACAGAAATTTCAAATCAGGATAATATTTGTGTTTTCAGTTCATCTCAGTAGGAATGACATTATGAACGGTGTGGATGGCATATAAACATCACTATGGACCCCATAGATGTTTCAATGGTAGGAATTTCCCTACCCACCTTTTGCTTTAGTGCGGCCCACTTGAGTTTTGGATCCCATTCATTTTTTGTTACAATGCCTAAAGTGATCTCACAAAACAGTGAGACGGTGTAGATTTCTCACAAACATCATGATGGCCCCACCTAGATTCTTAGCGCACGAGATGCATGCGAAAGGCTTTCGCAGGCAATCCGCTTCCCATACTGACATTCCATGATTGCCTGCTAATTTCTGTGCTGGAAACTAAGGTGGGGCCACAGTAATGTTTTTTGATAAATCCATCCCGTCAATCCATTTTGTGAGCTCATTTTAGAACATAATAACAAAAATGAACAGGATCCAAAACTCAAGTGGGCCTCACTAAAGGAAAAGGTGGGTAGGTAAATTACTACCGTTGAAACCTCTCTGAGGTCTACAGTAATGCTTACATGACATTCATACCGTTAATAACTCACTACTACTGGGATGAACGGTAAACACAAATATTATCCTGATTCGAAACTCCTATGGCTCCACAAATATTTCAAATTCTCACATTTTCGGCACATTTGAGTCTTGGATCCGGTTCATTTTTGTTCTCATATCCTAAAATGAGAGATGGACGGGTGGATTTATCCAAACAAAAAAAAAAAAAAATACTTTGGCCCCACCTTGGCTTCCCAGGAACTTCATGCGCAAGGAAGGCTTTCTTAGTAAATCCGCACAGTTTGTTGAGAAATCTACACCGTCCAACCGTTTTGTGAGATCCCTTTAAGCGTTGCGACCAAAATTGAACGAGATCCAAGACTTATGTGTTCCGAAAACATGACAATTGAACTTTCACACTTGAAATATTCGTGGGGCCAAAGAAGTTTTGAATCAGGATAATATTTGTGTTTTCAGTTCATCTCAGTAGGAATGACATTATGAACGGTATGGATGGCATGGACCTCATAGAGGTTTCAACGGTAACAATTTCCCTACACACCTTTTTCTTTAGTGCGGCCCACTTGAGTGCGGCCCACTTGAGTTTTGGATTCTGTTCATTTTTTGTCGCAACGCCTAAAATGATCTCACAAAACGGTTGGACGGCGTAGATTTTCCACAAACCTCACGGTGGGCCCCACTCAGATTCCTTGCGCAGGAGATGCCTTTCGCAGGTAATCTGCGCCCAAGAGTAATATCCAGAGTGTGGATCCCACTCCAAAGAGAGAAACAAATGGTCAGAGAGTGCAAATGGAGTGAGGAAGGAGAATGCAAGGAATTCCAGAGGAGGAGTTCCTACTCCAAAGCGGTAGCTCCAGCCAAAGCAGAAATGGAGGAGTTGGAGTAGTAGTCCTTGTCTCAACACTCATCGTCGCCTTGGGCCAACTTCAGTTCGGTTTCACTGTATGTTTTTTCTTTTTTCTTTTTCAAATCAAGATTCTTACATCTTCTCCTACTACTATTTCTTCTTCTTCTTCTTCCTCTTTCTTTCTTGATTTATCATTCACCTCTTACTTAATTATTTGATGCAGCAACGTTACTCTTCGCCCGTTCAAGAATCCGTCATTGCCGATCTCCATCTCTCCCTCTCCCAGGTTTCTCTCTCTCTCTCTCTCTCTCTCTCTCTCTCTCTCTCTCTCTCTCTCTCTCTCTCCTTAATGAGGTTGGTCTAATTTCTTGTTCCTTATTTAATGTAGACTTACTTGATAAGCACCAAATTACATGTTTTCTTCCAAGGGGTAGTTTGGATAAGAAATCTTCGTGGAAAATCAATTCACATTTGATATGATTACAATTCTCCTCTGTTTGGATTGCAACAAATACGTTAGATTTCTAGAAAAAAAGAATTCAGGCCATTTTCTACGCAGTGAATATGGAAATTGTTACAATTGCAGAATTGAATTCTTTTACCATGAAACTCTCGTATGCAAATGAGTAACCAGCTTGAATAAAAAGATTTCTGTGGTAGATCAAATCACAAAGTGATAAGATTGCATTTCTCCTCTGCTTGGATTGCAAGTGATGCACTGGATTCGAGGAAAAGGGAATCCAACTCATTTCCTACATGATAGAAAAGGAAATTGTAATAATTACGAAATTGATTTCTTTTACAATGATTTCTCTTATCCAAACTGGCCCTAAGGAATCCATGGGGAAAAGAAATTGGATTCCCTTGACATGACAATTGCAGCTGCCTGCTTAGACAAAACTGTGGACTCCGCCAAATAATTATTGCACTCATCCACAGCGGCTGTTCCCTGGCACCATGTATGAGGTTACTGTTGTCTAATGAGACCTGGATTCTGTATGTATTTAAATACGATCCCCAATTCTAGAATCCTACTTTCAACATTAAAGATGGAAATATCATCGTGTGATCACAATTTCTGTTTCCAAACCTTGAATTCCCTATATCCAAGAATTCTAAATTTTGATTAGTCGCCTTACATATCCTAAATGAAGGGATTTTAGGAGTTGTGGGCTTGGGTTTGCTTTGTTATTATTATTATTTTTTTTTTTCCAAATTCAACCCATCAAATGTTGCGGAGCCAAGAAAGGTGGACAATTTGAGGAAAGTCGTTGTATGTTTTGAGGTAATCTCTGGTCTAAAGGTGAATATAAGTGTGAAGCGTTGGAGATCCATTTATCTGACTGTGAATTAGAGAAACATGCAAATATCTTTGGGTGCAGGTCGGGTTCTTTCCCTTCGACCTATTTAGGTCTTCCATTATGTATAGGAAAGCCTGCTAAGCATCTGTGGGAAAAGATGGTGGGAAGATTGAAAGTAAATTATTGAGTTGGAAAAGAAGGCATTTATCTTTAGGGGGAAGATTGACATTGATAAAGGTTGCAATGTCGGATCTTCTGGTTTCCTTTATGACCTTATTTAGGTGTCCAAAATCGGTTTTAGATCGCTTGGACAAAATCTATGGGATTTTCTTTGGGAAGAAGTAGAAGAGAAGCATAAATTTTATTTAATAAAATGGGAAGAGGTGTGCAAGTCAATGCAAGGGGGCAGTACAGGGATAAGGAATTTTGGGTTGATGAATTCTAAACTTCTAGGGAAATGGCTTTGGTGTTTTGGATTTGAGAAAGAAAATCTTTGATATTAAGTGATAGTAAAGAAATATGGGTTAGAGGAGGGGGGAAGATGGATTAAAGCGTCCTCTTTCTATAAATTATTGGGGTTTGGAAAGCAATATCCGGAATGTGGGATAAGTTCAAAGAGGGGATATGATTTTCATGGGGTGGGGGGGATGGACTGGGTATTCGTTTTTAGGAGGATGTCTGGTTGGGAGATAAACCACTTCAAGATATTTTTCCTCGACTAGCTAGAATATTGGTGCAGCCGAACATGTTAGTTGCTCGTTGCTTCTTTATAGGCAGGGATGTGGTGACTTGGACCCTTTTATGTATAAGGAACCTGTTGAAAGAATAAGAACAAAAGATGTTCAATCTATTGGGATTGCTTCAAAAGGCTTCTTTGTGGATAAAAGAAAAATCTGGTAAATTCTTGGTTAAATCCTTTTATTCTTTCCTCTCAGGGGTTTCATCGGATATACAAACTTGCAATACAACTTTTATGTGGCACTACAAGACTTCCCCCAAAGTGATAGCTTTGGCTTGATTAGTGGGAAGGAAAAAGGTGTTAGCCATTGATAATCTTCGAAAGAAAGGTTGGTGTTGCCCAATGTATGTTTGATGCATATGCAAAATGAATAGTCAGTTGATCATCTCCTTATCCATTGTTCGTTTGCAAAACAGGTTTGGAATAGTTTCTTCGAAGCTTTTGGAGTTTCTTGGGTCATGTTGTGTTCCATTGAAGAATTTGTTTGGGCTTGGCATGGGGGAGGAATAGGGAAGGAAGGAAAGGTGAAAACTAAAATGTCAAAAATATATGTTGATCGGAATTTAGTCCTTATGGGAAGAAAGGAACAATAGATGTTTTAGGAATCAAAGTAGGCGGGTTGGGGATGTATCCAAAAGGGCTAAAATGTATGTAATGGAATCGGCGAAGGCTTTTGTAGCTGTAGGATTGTATTGTTTTTCCTTTATCTTTGTAAATTGTATTCTTTCAGGCCTTGGCCTCTTATAATAAAATCGTCGGCTTTCTAAAAATAAAAATAAAAAGAATTAGGGCTGGGACGGTAAACTTTGAGAGGATTTAAACATGACCTTTTTGATAATTGGGATGGTGTTTTGGACCTAGACCCAATCTGGTGTTTCGATTTCAGATCCAAGCCCATTTGTTATCAGATTGGCTCTAATGACCCAATGGGTTGACTCGACCCATTTGTACCCCTATTCAAAACATAAGTGTAACAATGACTCACATGTGTGTGAAATTCGGGCCGATCATCATGGGGGCTCTGGCATGAACATTCCACTTATCATTTAGGCACATGTATACAAGAAAAGTAGGTAGTTACTAGTTAGGAAAAGATGATAGCCGTTTTATTTGTACATTCGTTTGCCCACCTAATGAATGGCCCTGATCCTGCACATGCTTTGGTTTGGCTCATATACTGAGAATCATCACTTCGATCTTTCTTTGTGGAAATCATCTCAACATTTCTCTTTTAAACATGGTGGTGGCCAGTGTTTAGAGTATTAGTATTGTTACATGTTTCGATGACTGGGGATATGAAAACATGTATTGATATCACCAAAATTATCGTCGATACTCGGAAAAATATTGCCGACTGAGGGAAATATTGGGGAAAATTGGGAAAAAGGTGGAACTTTTCAGTGAAATTCCAAGAGATGTTAAAAAGACGAGTTTACAAATTTAGGAATCAAAATATTGCAAAGAAAAAAAAACTATACGTAAAAAGTGTCCATTGTATAGGGGCCTAAACCATATGCTATGGGAAAAAGCAGTGCAATTATACCCAAAATGAGTTCATATCATTCAAATACCATACAATGCAAGTAATAAAATAGCCATTCTCAATTTGAGGGGTAAAAATGGGGGGAATTAGGATTTCCCCAATTTCCCCCATTCACCCCCTCAAATGTTGATTTATTCGCCACAAATCCATGTCAATGCATGGGAAGCATGCATAGACATTGTAATCCGCGCTAACATTTGAAAAAAAAAAATGAAGTTTTCATGGATTTTTTGTTACCTTTGAGTTCCACCCGTCTCTACCTTGAGTCGGGATTTCCCCCCTAAATCCAAGCTTTTGATTCAATAAAAACCAAAAGAAGTCGTCTAAATCACTTGGGGTTTTGGGATCGTTAACCTGGCAATACCGATAATATCATTGATATTTGGAACTCTGATGGTGACTTATCCACCATTCACTTTGTAGGCATGTATGGCCTATTGTCGATGGAGCACCACCATAAAGTCACATTGATCAGATGACCCTGTCTGATTTCTCCTGTTGAATTTGGACTTTTGACCACAACTTTTTAAGCCATCTATTGATATCTGCCAATTGGTTGGTTAAGAATGTTTCATCAATGTGATTATTAGACTTTGCTCCATCCAAAATGGGCCCCGTGATTTGGACAGTCTGGATTCCTGTACATACAAGCCACATGTATGGTAGATGAGACACCACCATTTTAGAATGGTGGTGAACTATCATCCTAGTCTAGCTACTCAAGCAATCTATATTGTTAACTCCTTTTCCTATCGAATTGCAGTTCTCTATCTTTGGTTCCTTGTCGAACATTGGCGCAATGCTTGGGGCCTTGGCTAGCGGTCAGATTTCAGAGTACTTCGGTCGAAAGCAGGTGTGGTAATCAATCAAGTTGAAAAAGAAAGAAAGGAAAAAAAAAAAAAAAAAACCAAGGCGGCATTTTGATGCACAAATTTATTGAATTGTGAAAAAATCCATTTTATCAAGAGGAAATTGCAAGTTGATATTTTTCCTACTGTTCATAATAACTAGCCCTCAAATTTAAGTTTTGTTCCTTCCAAGTCCAGCTTGAAAATAACATATTGCAATATGAATGCCAGGAAATTGCCATTTGGTTTTTCCCACTTTATTAGAGTAATATTTTCAACTAAATTTCAGAATGTATCCAAACACAACCTAAAACTGTAAACCAAATGTCAGCTCCCATGTTTATATTTCTATAACTGATCAACAACTGACCCTGTTGTTTCTGTATCCACAGTCTCTAATGATTGTTTCCATTCCCAACATCATCGGATGGCTAACTATCTCATTTTCTGAAGTAAGTTTGATAGCAACATATACATGCCTTTCTTATTTGAAGGCCTTCCTCATGACAGGTTCATATTTTATATTACTTCTTGACAGGGTCCATTCTTGTTGTTCATCGGCAGGTTGTTGGAAGGATTTGGAGTGGGAGTAATCTCCTACACGGTAATAATGCTCCCTTGTGACTCCCTATTCAAAGATCTATGCACCTTCGCAGGTGGCCCAAGTGTCAGCCTGGCACACGTGGGATGTCTAACCCATGGATAAGTTGGTCCCTATCGTGCAGATGACTTTAAATAGAATGAAGGTTTGTCCACAGATGAAGTAGGCCATGTGTACATGGAATGTGGACCAATGACCAGCTTTCATAAACATTCAATTGTTTTTGTACGACTGTGGTCCGCCCTAGCTATGTACAAATGAGGGCCCATCTCATGCACAGTTTAGATGTACCATAGATGTGTGATGACACAGGGGTGCTTGTGGGTTAGCAAACTTCCTTCAGGCTACTCTGATAACAGTTCACCACCATTTTGAAAATGGTGCTGAGTCATCCTCCTACACATGGCACTCATGTATGACTATTGAATTTGAAACCAGCCAAATTCTAGGGCACAATATGGATGGAGCATATCTCTAAGATCACAGTACTCAAGAATTTCGAATTATCCAATTGATGGCTATCAAATGAACAGTTAAAAGTAAAACAGTGAGTGGTCGAATTCCAATTTACAAAAATCAGATGGTTACTATCATTGTTTTTGTGTAACTTTTTTCATTTTGCTCCATCTACAATTGGGTTTGCAACTTGGATGGTTTGGATTGCCACATTCTTAAGAAATAGTAATGTGTGTTAGGATCAATCCATCTTAAGGAGGGAGGAGGCTGCTTGGAGGCTGAAATCAAGAGCCCTGTGGCTGAAGGAGGGAGATAAGAACACTCATTTCACATGACTGCGAATGGGAGGAGATGAAAGAACTATACTCACAAGACTCAAGTGTAGGTGTCTCTTTTTGAGGGGAAAGATTATATTAAAGAAAGGATTGTTTAATTTTACACTCGCTTGTACACCAAAGAAGAATCTCAGTTCATTGATGAGCTGTTCTTTAAGCAAATTATGCCAGAAGCGCAGAATGGCTTCAGAGACATTTTGATGAAATAGAAGTCTGATCAGCATTGGGAGCAATGAATGGGGACAGTGCCGGGCTGAACAGTTTTTCCTTGGCTTTTTTTCTAAGACCATTGGATATTATTAAAGGTGATCTTGTGTTTCATGATATCTTTCAAAAAATAAAAATAAAAATAAAATATTGCATTTCATGATACCGCTATCTTGAATAAAGTCCTCAATGTGACTTTTCATCTCTCTTGTTCTCAAAGTCGAGGAGGCAATTTTCATGAAAGACGTTAGTCTAAACAAGCCTTGTTGGAGGAGTTCACAAAATCCTCGCCAAGTGTTATGTGGTAGTCTAGTAGATTATCTCCTTGACTCAAGGGGCCTTCATGAAAGACAGGCAGATTCTTGACGGTATCTTAGTGGCTACAGTGCATTAAATCAAGGAGAAATAGTGGAGAAGCTGGCATTCTATGTAAGACTGCTATCGAGAAGGCTTATGATCTTATCGATTGGGATTTTCTGTTCTACACCCATTGTCGAATGGGCTTTGGGGATTGATGGATCAGGTGGATTAAAAGTTGCATCTCTTTAGCCTCTTTCCATGTTTTGGTGAATGCCCGCCCCCCTTTGGTTTTCTTCCATAGTTCCAGAGGATTGAGGCAGGGTGACTATCTCTACTTTCCTATTCTCCATTTTGGCTGAAAATCTGGGTTTGATCTTAGAGAAAGATGCACGTTTGGGATAAATTAGACATTTTTCTTTTAGTTACCCTGAGATCCTTCTAAGTCATCTTCAGTTTTCCCCTGCTTTTTTTTCTACCAACAACACATGATTTAGGACTCTATAAAATGGAAACTTATTATATGTAGTTGTTTTTTGAAATATTTTGATTCCTAATGTGTAAACATGTGTCTTTTAACATCTCCTGAAGTTTCACTAAAAATTCCACCTTTTCCCAATGTTTCCCCAAATTTTCCCTTACCAATATTTTTTCAAGTATCAGTGATATCGGTACATGTTTCTGTATCCCCGATCGTCAATAGATTGATAACAATCCAAAAAGTAATTGTTGTTAGAAAAAGAAAGATCTTTAGAATCTTCTAGAGACTCAAGATGCCTATATCAATAAAAAAAGAGTACACGATAAACCTATTAATTCCATAGCTTTGTATTCATTTCATTCATTAAATATAGAAACAATTCCCAAGCTTCAAGGTTCTTGTCCATGGTATTAGAGAGGGAGATCTTGTCCAACCTCCTTGTCATTCAAGAGGGCCACCAATCTAATTTCTCCACCCTCTAGCATTCAAGATTTTCTGATCTCCAATCACATGGCCTACTTATCTTGTTCTTGGTGGATGCAGGACCTGGGACCCCCAGAATTTGTATGCAAGATGAGCCTACAGGAGTAGTTCCTTTTCTGAGTATTGTAGTATAGTTGGGGCCTTACTTTATCTCATTCTCACTTGGCCGTACTTGAGTTTTGTGAATGTAATGGGTCATTTAGGCATCGACCTGCTTGCCCTGTTTTAACATTGTAAAGCATATTTGTTTGTGAAATGCACTCTTTCTCATGGAATTTACACTCGTTTGAGTTTCCCTCTCCCGAATTGCATACTCTGAAGCCGATTGAGTTGGAATATCTGACGAATGATTATCCACTTTTGGCTACTGTTTATGTCTTGAGTGCATTGTTGTCTCAGTGTGCCAACCAAGCAACAGTCCACTATTTCTCATTCTATTGCTGAAGCTGAATATCATGCTACTAAGTTGACTTGGCTATAGTTTCTACTTTGGGGTCTTCATAGTCCATTGTTTGGCCCTTATTTCCTTTTTTGTAATAATCTTAGTGCGACATATATGCTGACAAATTTGGTCTTTCATGCTTGCACAAAATATATTGGGCTAGACTATCATTTTGTTCATGAGAAAGTTGCTTTGGCACATTCACACCGGTGTTTATTACTTCTTCTCAACAGTCTGGTTGATATTTGTACTAAGTCACTTCCTCAACATCATTATCAGTGGATATGTGGAGGTGTTTAGCCTTCTTCGCCCAGACAGTTTGTGGGGGTGTGTTAAGAAATAGAGGTTCATGTTCAGAAATTTTGGTGTAATTCATATGAGGGCATTTTTTGTAATTTCTATATACTATGAGGACATTCTCATAAACTTCATAAATCTTTTAGATAGGATTGGGAAAATATCCAGGATCTCCTTCGATAAGCTTGAGAACATTTCTACAATTTTCCTGGATAGATTTGAGAATTCCTATAATTGGTAGGGTGTCGAGGCCATTGCCTCATCTAACGCTGCATCAAAGAGGCTCGATTCCAGTTCCAGCATGGTTTTAAGACTCAGACGAATGGGATATGACTCATCTCAGTCGACTTGGACTCAGTTGGACCTGATCCAGTTCGACACCATGAGTTACCCCAACGATTCATCCCTGACTCAGGTGAGTCGGGCTGATTCACCCCTGACTTGGGTGAGTCGCGGTGAGTCGCGACATGACTCAGACATCTGATGAGTCAGTCCAAGTTGCCAAGTCTTTTAACCATGGGGCCATGGCACGGGTCAATGGGTACACCACCAACTCTACTGAGCTGGGTGTAAAAAAATTAGATACCTTTGTATTCTTTCCATTCGTTCAATAGAGAACAATTCCCAAGCTTCAACGTTCTTTTCATGTACAACTGTCTCATCCATATATGATTGACGAGTAACCATTGTTTTAAACAGCAGCGAACTATAATATGAGTCTATTTCCTTCTTCTTCTTTTTTGGAGTAGTAGTCTATTTCCTTTATTAATGCCTATTCATTGAAAGGACTCTTGTACATGAATTGCATATGCTTTTCAATCGCTGCAGGTACCAGTCTATGTGGCAGAGATAGCTCCAAAGGATTTGAGAGGTTCGCTTGGATCTGCAATGCAGGTAAGATCCATCCATGTTAATCAATATAGTGGCTACTGCAACAAGTAGCTGTAGCAAACTGTGTTTGAATTCAAGATTTGAAATGAACATTTCTCTTTTGTGCTGTGTGCAGCTCTCCGTCACAATTGGCATAATGCTGGTTTATCTATTGGGAATATTTTTTCGATGGAGAATCCTGGCTTTAGTAGGTATGGCCACAATCATTGTTGATATTTTAACATGAGTGATTTGTAAGGTTGGGAATGGGCCACATATGGAAGAATTGGCACAACCATGATGAAACCCAAATGCTAATGTCCCAGCAGAGCCATTTGAATTCTACGATGATGATCAGCTAAAGTGACAATCCTCAATCAGTTCGATACTCATAGCTTCAGCTTGTGATTTCATCAGCAGAGTTAGATAGACTGAGACTACCATGGTACTTTTTGCCATTTCTTAAATGGTGGTGATTTGTCCACTTTATATTTCACAAACCTTCAAGTCAATCCAAACAGTTGAAACTCAAAAATGTTGGCACGATGAGCATATTCTGAAAGTCACTATTGATCGGATGATCTTAACTACTATCCTATCCAAAAGTCCCATATTGCTTATTGTTGAACAGCATGCTTCAAGATCTCGAGGCTCTGGGTGCTTGGAGTCAACAAATGACAAAATAGCTTATTCTCTACTTGTTATTGCTTCTCTACTCATGGTGGTGCTACTTCTGTTAATTTCTTTGCACATCAGAAACCACACACACAAAAGTCCATGTTATCTATGTGAATCAGAAGAGAAGAAACCACCTGAACCTTGCATGCCAAGAAAAGAACAGCACACCTTTGGAACTGTATAGTGAATTCAGAAATAAAATGATCATCTTTAGCTGAACAGGGGGGGATACAGAATACATACAATGAGGCATATACAATGCTTGGGATGAAGGTTTGAACCAGATTTTTTTTTTTTCGGTTTGTATAAGTGGGGCCCATTGTTCAGTGATCCATACTGTTGAATATGATGGACCTCTGCATGGATGATCCTTGCGCTAAGGATCTACCAGTGGTGGAAGATCCTGGCCACTGAATATTTGGATCTTTCATGGCTGAATCTAGACCGTTGCTTTATTTCTTGTTTAACTGTGTATATGTTGACCCTAACTGAAGGAATTAGATTTTCGCTATCCGGAGGACTTTGGTTCATGGGTGACAGTGGGGCCCATGGCATAAAAGGCTTGGATCATGAACCATGGTGACACCTTTGCAAACTGAAAAAGTGAAGAATATTTAGAAAGTACCGGAGTGGAAACTCTGCAGTAGTTAAATGAAAGAATCTGTAAATGAAACTGAAGAAGCCATAGACAAGTACAATTTTGAATCATCTCTATGAGAACCAAAATTCAACAGTTTTCAGCAACATGCATTTTGTCTTTCTCAATTAGAGTTCAAATATTTCTCTATTATCTGCTTAGTTTTGGAAATTTTATGTCATAGCCTGCATTTTTATGGATGAAGGGTACAAAAGTAGTCATCCACTCAACTATCAGTCTTCTCTGGTTGTAGGACTCTTCCCTTGTGCGATTTTGATTCCTGGTCTTTTTTCCATCCCTGAATCCCCAAGGTGGCTAGTAAGACAAAAGTAGCATTTATGTCTCATCATGAGTTTGAAGTTGTGCTCTAGTTTTATTCTCTTTGAAATCTCACAGGCAAAAATGGGTAGGATAGAAGATTTTGAAGCTTCTTTAAAAGCTTTGTGGGGATCAAATGTTGACATTTCCATTGAAGCCGATGAAATTAAGGTTTGCACGTAACTACCTTTGCGGATAACATTTTTCCTCAGTTTATCTTGCAACTATCTTTAGACCCCTTCCCAAGACACCTATAAAGGATATGGTCCTTAGCTGCATCTATTAGATCAGTTCAGAGGCAAGAAATTCCACCACTCCCCATCCCTTTTGTACCAAAAGCAAGTGGGCCCTGCTGATGGCTAATCAATGTTTACTTGTCGTCTAGTGAGAGCACGTAGCTTTGTACTTGTTTTTGGAATTCACACATTTCAAAGAAAGTAGAATGCCCATGTTCTGAAACAAGAGACCCTCTCCCTCTAGACAACAATCGAGTGCTGAGTTGTCATCAACAATGCCTGCTTGCTTTTGGAACCAAAAGGAATGGAAACAAGGGGTTTCTCTCAAAACAGTTCCTTTCCTCAAGCAATTGCTAAAATGGAGGTTTGTAGGAACATGATAGAGGCCAAGTTCACAGTTGGCTCCTTTTATGAGGCTATTTTTTTTTTTTTTTTTTTTAAAGGAAGGCAAGCCGGTGGAGGTTCCCACAAAATTCATTTGGTTTATGATGGACCACTGAAGGTAGCGGCGTTCGCTTGGTTGGTGGGCAGAAGGTTCTCAATGTGGACTATCTCCAGAGGAGACAAATGATCATTCCCAATGGTCGCATTATGTGCCTGCGGGATGCCTAGACCATTGACCATCTCTTTATGCATTGTGCATTAACAAAGGAAATCTGGGATAGAATATTCAGTCTGTTTCAGGTTCATTGGGCGATGCCTGAAGGTATTAGAGAGATGTTCCTTGCTTGGCATGGTGGTGGTATTGGCAACCATGGGAGGAAAATGTGGAGGCTCGCTCTTCTTGCTGGTCTCTGGGCCATATGGGTAGAAAGGAATAATAGATGCTTTCACTGAAAGCAGCCAGAGGCAGTCTCCACTAGAGCAAAAATGGATATAATAGCATGGGCTAGTTGTATCAACTCTTTTAAGTTTGGCTCTTAGTCGCTTTGGTCGTTTGTCCCTTTTTGTTTTTTTCTTCTCTTTTTGCGGTCAATACCAAATCTTTTTAAAAAAACAAGAAAAGAAAAGAAAACGAAAAAGAAAAAAAAGATAGGGGTGAAAGTTAAAATCAATGGTCAAGAAATCCTCAAAGCGATTTGAATTGGTATCTTAGCTTTAATATTCAAGAAGATGTGGAAATTGATGAGGATATTTCTAATAGAATTAGAGCTGAATGGATGACATGGAGACGTGCCTTTGGATTGTTGATCACTGCATGAACTTGTTGATTGTAATCAACCTATGTAATAGATTATTAGATAGTGCTTGATTTTAATCGACTTATGTAATAATCTATTACATTGCGCCTATGGGAGTTTTGTGCTCTCATTGCCAATCCCCAACCTGGATAAAGGAGGGCGGCCGCGACAAGTTTTTATACATTTTCAAACTTATGCCATCACTTTCATCATGAATCCGAAAAATATGACATTTCAAAGGCTCTTGATAGAGTGGAATGGCGGACAAGATTCATGTAGCCGACCCCAATTAATTGGGGTAAGGCTTTGATGATGACGATGATGACGATGATGATCACTGCATGCCTATATGGGTCGTGTTGGGCAGTTCAAAGGGAATGTGAGTAGATATATGAGTATTCCAAAAATCAGGATGATGTTAAGATAGATGTATGGGAAGACCAGGAAGGTTAGAGTTAAGGATTAGGTTATTTGAAGCAATCTATTAGTAGCCCCAATAAGAGGTAAAATGATTGAGAGAGGTTTGGGCCTACTAAATGGTGAGATTGAGGAAGCACTTTTGGGCCTACTAAAAAGATGCCTATATTGATGATAGTGAAGTGATTGGAAAATTTGGATGTGGTCTATGGATGGTATATTTTCCTTGAAAGCCTTTTTCATTGTATTCATGAGGGTGAAGAAGGTGATAACCCCCCTTGTGCAGAAGCGAAGAGTAATCCTCTTCCTACAATAGTGGAAGCATGTTGTTAGCTATGCCAAATATGATCTTAATTCTTGATAACTTGTTGAGGTGACACCAAGCATTCCTGAGCATTTGTTTCCTAAGTTAGGATGAAGATAAAACTGTCGTGGCAAGGTCTTGACAGTTGATGACCTTAGGAAAAGAAAGATGATCCTTTTGAATGTGTGCACTATGTGCTATATGGATGAGGAATCGGTCAATCATCTCTTCATTCATTGTGGTTTTGTGAGGTAGGTGTGGCACATTTTTCTTAACCTCTTCGGAGTCATGTGGGTCTCCCCAAGTGATATAGGTTCGTTTCTCTCCATGTGGCATGAAGGTATGTATGGGGTCATAGATCGGAAAGTTTGACATCTTGCTCTGATGGCAGGGTTATGGTTTCTATGGGCGGAAAGGAATAATAGAGCATTCAGAAATAGGGTGGGCAGTCCTCAAGAAGTGTTTTCCAAAGCCAAATCTCATGTGATAGAATGGGCTGTTGTTGCAAAGATTTTACATCATTTCCTTTTTGTATATTCTGGCTTCGGCCTTTCCTGCAATTAATTTGTTCTAATCGCTCAAAAAAAAAAAAAAAAAAAAAAGATAAAACTGTCGATCACAGTTTTATTCAATATGTCTAGAGAGGTGAGGAATAACTCTTCGGTATGAGTGGATCCTAAAGCATTAAAGGCAGGATCCTTTGGAAGATGGTGCCCTTTGCGATCATGTGGAAGAATCTTCAAAACTAAGGTGGCATCCATGGAATGTGTTAAAACCAAGATACAGGCGATGCTAGTGAGTTGGGCAGTGTAATGTGGAATTTAGAGATGTTTCTAACACTGACCTAGCCAAGGATTGGAAGATCGTAATTGGTGGTGGTAGATTAAAGAAAATTCAGCATCGGGGGAAGCCACCAACAGAGGTTTCTAAAGCTTAATTTTTATTTCTGTTTCATTGGGAACATTGGTGGCATTTTGAGGAATGAAAAGTGTGTGGAGTATTGATGGCTTTCTTTGGCCCCTGCGTGGTGGTGAGATCTAATGAGCTGGAAATCTTGGCACTTCTAATCGACAAGAATTCCTAATCTAGTGGCTTCATTCATCAACAATGATTCTGGACTTTCTAGTAACACTCTTAAGTGGGGGAAGGCCTCAATCCTGAGGTCCTATAAAGTAAATTTTGCGATTTTGAAGCTTAGGATTCCATCCTTTAGTGAAAGTATATTCACAGATGTTTCCAGGGATGCGAATGAGCTAAGCCGATTCCTTAGCAAATGAGTGATGAGAGGGTCAATCTTGATCAACATATCTATTCTGCTACCTTATTATTGTAGCATTTTTTTTTTTTTGAAGGTTTATGAATAAATTTATTGAACAAAACCTAGCAAAACCAGGAAAAAGAATTCAAAAACCAACAAGCTACACTTCCAAAAAAGAACAAACAACATTCAGATCTAACTGGATCCTTCTGGTAGCCCATTCGATAACATCCCTAACAACCTTTCTTGGAAACTGACCAAACAGAGAGCTCTTGTTATCAAAACAATGCGCATTACGTTTAGTCCACAGATTCGAAAATCCAACTACGAGAAACAACCTCCACACTGCCCGCCTCTCTTTCTCCAACCGGGCTCCGTTCCAAGCCCACATAAAATATGGAACAGAATAAGGCGAGATCCACGCAATATCAAATAGTTTGAAAATGAAATTCCAAAGCTGAGAAGTGAAAGGGCAGAGAAAAAGAAGGTGATCTGTGGATTCTGCGTTGTCCATGCAGAGGAGACAAATGTTAGGCAAGCACATTCCCCTCTTTTGCACGTAATTCACTCTCAAGATTCGCTTTTTGCTTGTCAACCAAGCGAAATAGGTGGCCTTGGGCGGGGCTCTGTAGAAGTAAAAATGGAACGGAGGTAAGGGATTGGAAGATCTTTTAGGGGGTCGAAGCATGCTATAGAACGATTTGACTGAGAATGAGCCAGAAGCTAAAGCAGTCCATTTCAGGGAATCGACCGAACCTGGAGAAGGTTGAACATGTCGCAGCCGTAGGAGCTTGGAATAATCTTCGCATTCTGAATCTGTCGAACCCCTTCTGCACATGGGATACCATGGGAAATCTTCTTGTAGGGGCCTAGATTCACACCACGGATCTTCCCAGAATCTGATGCGCTCGCCTGATCCGAGGGAGAAAAAGAGGAAGAGGCAATGACTGAGGGTGACACCACGAGGATAGCCTTCCAAACTGCTGACGCCCGATAAAATGCAAACTTTTTAGTCTCCCATCCTCTGTCTTCTAGACCATACTAATGAACTATGAAATCTCTCCACAGCCTACCTTCTTCAATCCCAAACCTCCATTGCCATTTACCCAGTAAGGCCAAATTCATAGACTCGAGATCTCTAATCCCCGCTCCTCCTTCAGCTAAAGGTCGACAAACCTTGCTCCAACATGGGAGGTGGAATTTGTGCTTATCTTCCACTCCGTGCCATAAGAAGTCCCTTCTCAGTCTCTCTAGCTTCTATAGGACTGACTTAGGGAATCTGAATAGAGACAAAGTATAATGGGAGATTCAAGAGAGGAGATTTGATGAGGGTGATACGACCAGCTAGGGAAAGATGACGCCCTTTCCATCTTGACAGTTTCCAAGCAAACCTCTCAATGACTTTACTCCACAAGAACTTAGGGGGCTTCCCTATACAAAGTGGGAGCCTAGATATGTCGAGGGAAATGATCCAGCTTCACACCCAAAAATATCTGTGATCTTAGACACTTCTTCCTTGGATAGACCTATACCCAGCATCTCGCTCTTGTTCACGTTGATTTTCAGCCCCGACACCTCTTCAAAGCAGCCCAAAATTTTCCACAGATTATTTATCTTTGCTGGCTCTGCTTCGCAGAATAAGAGCGTGTCGTCTGCGAATTGCAAGTGGGTAACAATCAGCCCGGAGTTAGAACTGCGGAAACCCGTGGTAAGATGTACTTATTATTGCAAGTGGGTAACAATCAACCCTTATTATTGTAGCATGTTATATGCTTTTAATAAAATGTACTAATATTTCAAGGGAAAATAATGTAAAATGATGAAGAGCCAATTGAGATAGTTTGCTAATGTGCCACGAAGACCAAGTGTCTTAGATAAGGAGGGGAACATTGATGGGGGTTGAAAGCTTAAAAAGGGGATAAGAGGAAGCCCTACAGGGACTTGGACTGAGGTGGTGACAAATGATATAAAGGATCTATACGCTAAATCCATGCCTCTTTGGTAGATCGAATTTCTTGATCTTTTCACTGTTATTTTTTTAGTATTTAAAATTGCAGTAATATGGTGGAGCTTGTACTGGTATTTTCTTCTGATGGCATTAGCCCTTTCAGTATATCTTGAAAGCATGGCGCCATAGAGAGTGATCCTTGGTTTTGTGAGATCAATAAAAATATTCATAAGAAGGCAAGACATCAAATTGTTAAATGCTACACAAATCAGGGTTATCATGGCCTGGTAAAATGGTGAGTGCAGTGTCAAATGGAGAATCAACTAGTGGCCTCAAGTTCTTTAACACCTAGATGTTCTTAACCATGGAAATCCTTGTTTGGCTGTATTTGTGATGATAAGCAAGTTGGCTTGGGGCATTAAGTGACTTTGAAGCCTCCCATGTTGGAGCATGCACACTATTGTGACATGACAAACATATAAGCTAGGAATTAGGATGTTTATTTCTGTTACATCTTTGAGTATATCTTGAGAGAACAAGCCCTAGTAAGTCCCAGTTTCACGATATGACTCTAAAGAGGCATGACAAAGTGAGATGTCAATTTCTTAAAGTTGTTGGCTTTCTATAGCTAGACAGATGAAGGATCAACTACTGGCTTTCATAGGGGGCATTTAACTTCTAGATGCTTTTAACTCTAGAAAAACCATGCTTGGCCATAACGAGTGGTTGTAGTTTAATGTTAAGAATTCCATTTTGGCCGTGGAGTTCATTCATCATTATCATTATCTTTTCTTTTCTTTTTTTTGGAGCAATAATAAGAATTTATTGAAAGAGGCCAAAGGCCAAAAGGAAAAAAAAAAAAAAAAAAAACTAAACCCTACAAATCGAAACAGCAATCTGAAAATTGGTCAGCAAGGAGAACATTAGCTGCATGCTCCCATTCAATTACATTCCTTTTTGCCCTTTTGAAAACTTCAAGAAAACAGCCCCTTAGATTTTTGAAACAGCTACTTTTGAAAACTTCAAGAAAACAGCCCCTTCATCATCATCATTATCTAAGCCTTATCCGAATTAATTGGGATCAGCTACATGAACCTTGTTCCACCATTCCACTCAATCAAAGACCATTACTTCAATTAGAATTAGACCATAGGCTATCAAGTCTTTTCTTACTATATCTACCCACGCCCTTTTGGGCCTTCCCCTTGCCCTTTTAGAGCCTTCAACTAGTACTAACTCAATCCTAACCACGGCAGTTCTTGGTTTCCGTTGCCCATGATTAAACCATCTGAGTCTACTTTCCCTCATCTTACTACCTATTCATGTTACTCCTGAGTTCCCTCGAATGCATTCTTTTCTAATTCCATCATCCCTCATCTTGCCACTCATCCATCTCAACATCCTCATTGCAGCTACACACATCCTATGAACATTTTATTCCTTAATTGCTCAACATTCTGCCCCATAAAGCACAATTGCTCTTATGGATATCCTATAAAATTTCCCTTTCAATTTGAGTGGTACAAGACGATCACATAAAACTCCCTGGGCACATCTCCATTTCTTCCACTCCGCTTGAATTCTACGGGCAACATCCTTCTCAATCTCTCCACTCTCATGACTTATCAACCCAAGATATAACAAGTGGTCATTTTGGTAAACTTCTTGGTCAACAACCTTAACTAATTCCTCGTTTTCGCTCCTCTTGTTACTAAATTGCAGTCCATATACTCTGTTTTAGTTTTACTAATTTTAAATCCTTTAGATTCTAAAGGACCCTTCCATAAATTTGGCTTTGTGTTTACACCCTCCCTCGTCTTCTTAATCAAAACTATGTCATTTACAAACAACGTACACCATGGGTTATCTTCCTGCAAATGCTACGTTAACTCATCCATAACCAATGCAAAAAAGGAAACATGGGCAGAGATCCAGAAACGCTCTGTACAAGCTGGTAACTTAGGCACATGTTTTCTCCCAGAATGTAAATGACAAAGAAAATCACTATCACCCCCCGATTTTTGTATTAAGGTTGGTTGGGACTTAGGAGTTAGGTTTTGAATCCCTCTAACCACTAACACTGACTGGTATGTGTAGATATAATAATGTGATGTCATCCTCAAGGTTGGAGTGAAACTGTTATGTATTGGCTAAATCTGCTGACCCATCATTCTAACTGTTGGCAATCTTGTGATCATACAGATGCTTCCAATGAATATGAAGGGCCTTGTTGGTAGTACAGCTACACTTGTCAACTGGTTTACATCCTGGGTGATTACAATGACTGCAGATTTACTTTTGAATTGGAGCTCTGGAGGTG
This sequence comes from Liriodendron chinense, assembly GCA_003013855.2. Classification (NCBI taxonomy): domain Eukaryota; kingdom Viridiplantae; phylum Streptophyta; class Magnoliopsida; order Magnoliales; family Magnoliaceae; genus Liriodendron; species Liriodendron chinense. Next base: position 491,681 of record PVNU02002217.1, read on the forward strand.
ATACTCTATTTCCCAATTCATCGGGCCAGTGATTTACAGCCATCTTCAAAATGGTGGTGCTTCTGTTGCGTATGCATACAGCATTCTTGACTATCCATATTGCCAGCCTCATTTTGGATGGTGCATAGCCCAAAATCACACTGCTCAGACAATCCTAGTCATCTGATTTGTCGGTTGAATTAGGACCATTAGGCATGATATATTTAACCATCCATTTGATGGGCACCAGTTGAGTGATTGGGATAATCAATCAATGCGATCAATGGGCCATGCTTATTCCACAATGACGCCAAATAATTTGGACATTCTTGATTACTGTATATGTATGCTGTGTGTTGATAAGCCAGCCACCATTTTTATCACTGTCTGCCACAAATTCCTATATACATCATATAAATGTGGTAGTGCATGTTTAGCTTAATTCAAGCACCTGAAACTTGGTGCTTGTTTGGAGGAGGAAAAAAAATCATTGCAAAGTCAGTCAGCATTTTGGACATGGAGTGCACTTATGCATTGCTCAAGGACACTGGACTTTTTCCATGCTTGATATGAACCTTTGGATATGAGCATGCATCATCATCTAAGCTTTGTCCCAACTAATCAGGATTTGAGCATGCATGAGTCAGGATTATTGGTTGTGATTTTGTTTCGATGAATACTAACAATTTCTTGCACCAGCACAAAATTTGTGGCACTCTCATCCTTTACTGCAGGGGTGTTTATGCTTTACACAGCTATGAATGCTTTCGCCATTCTATTCGTGATATTGTGGGTGCCTGAGACCAAGGGGCGTACTCTAGAGGAAATTCAATCAGCTTTCAAATGACGTGTGTGGAAACTCGAATATCTGGTTATGGTTCTTCTCTACTAATTCAGGGGGAGATGGCATGCCATGCACGTTATCTGTCCGTCCTTCCCACACCCATGTGAGGTAACAAATGGCTGTCACTCAGTGGCTTTGATGTGAATGGTCACCAGAATATTGGGTTTCCTTGCAATTGGAAGAAATGAAACCAGGGATATCTATATCTCTATTGTTCGTTTGATGCTGTATTTTTCACTTTCATGATGCTCATATGTGAAGTTGGTAATCCATTTTCACTATTATTGTAACTTTCCAAGTTCAAATCTTATTCCACTATGGTAATCCATGGCTACTTACTATAGTAGAAAGTAGTCCTCCGTTGGCCTGGGACCTCTCTCTCTCTCTCTCTCTCTCTCTCTCTCTCTCTCTCGATATTTGGGACATCATGCTCTGAAGAAATAGTGTTGTAAGTGGTAACAGTCATTTTAAAGTAAAATAACAGAAAATTAGAGAATTGTATCATAATTTGAATATTGAGAAGATAATAAGCAGGCAAGTACATAACATCAAAAGATACTTACAACTGAAGCATATGGGGAATTTGTGGCTCTCTTTTCTTTGCTTGACCACCTTGGTGCATTGCTTGCTTGAAATAATCAAATTCCGAATATCTAAGCACGAGAAGAAAAGAAATAGAAGAGGATATGATGCATCATCAATTGAGGGGCTTCTACAAAGAAGTCAGCCTTACTTGCGCTTCCGTTCCCTTCTTGATGGTTCTACCCAGTTCTCACAAGTTTCTTAAAGTCAAACTTGCTACCATCCTTAAAAAAAATCAAAAGATAAGTAGTCTAAAGGCAATAAATTAGTGCTTAAAGATTCAAATAAAATTGGAAAACTTTTTTTGATTCTAAGTTCTACTTTGCAACTCAGGCAAGTCATGAAACTTTGTGGAAAAAAAAAAACCATTACTAAGAAATTATAAAAGAAATACCCAGGAGCTTGAATTTAAATATTAAATCTTTAGGTATGTGATGCGGACATCAGGCCTCACCTTGGGAAGACATGTGTTAGTTGCTTTGAGGAGATGATCAGACCGTTGGATCGTGATGATGATATGATCGGACCGTTGGTTCATTGTGGCCCACTTTCATCACACCATCATTGGAGCGCATTGGACATCTTAGATTTAAGTTTATTTTACGCATTTTTTACTTATTTGAGTTTTGGGTTAGTGTGGGTACGTTTTTTTCATGCAAATGTCTTTTTTTTTTTTAATTTTGTTAGTATGGTATTTTGGTAATTATGCTAATTCCGAATTTTATAAGGGTGTTGCCCTAAACCTTTTTGATTAGTTGTTGATTTATGAAAAAAAAAGCAAACATTTGGTTGCCTCCTTCCTCTTTCCCTCTCTCGTGGTGCTTCTTCTTCTTCCTTGATCTCCTTCTTCTCTATTCTTCTTATGCCCCTCCAACTTCTTCCAGGTATTTCATCTTCTATTATTATCCTTCTAAACTTCTGTTTTGTTTATTCCCCACGATCTAAACCTTGAGAATCGATCTAAACCCTAAACCCCTAAATTCTCAAATCCCTAATCCGAGAAACTTTCTGATTCTTCGGACTAATGATCATCAGATTCTTCGGACTAGTGATCATCATTGATCGATTGGGTATGACCATGCAAGATCGGGAGGTTCCATCCCTCGCCGGATCCAACCTATACGCTACTTGAATCCCATACTCCATGGTTGTGATGATGGCCCGTCCCATTGCATGTTTCCTTTATGATTTTCTTAGTTTATGATGATTGATGCTAGATTTCATTATTATTATTGCTTTTATTTCCGCTGAATAATTGTGTTCATGAGCATGCATCATATTTAGGGCTGTCTTGCATCAAATTTGGTATCAGAGAATAGGCTTGCATGGTTTTGTCTAGATCGAGTTATCAAATTAGAGTTTTGATTTTTAGGTCTGTTTTAGGAAATGTCCAGATTTAGAAAGTTTCCAATTTTAGAAAGTTTCCTAATTTGGAGAATTTTCAGATCTAGAAACTTTCCAATTTTAGAAAGTTTCCTAATTTGGAAAATTTCAGATTTAGAAAGTTTCCAATTTTAGAAACTTTCCAATTTTAGAAAGTTTCCTAATTTGGAAAAATTTTCATATTTGAGTTGCATCATCTAGAATTAATTAGTGTCAGTTCAATGTGGTCTAAATTCATCGCATTCATATTGTGAGTCATCCAGTCCGTAGAGTCTTCCCGTAGTGAATGGAGTATAGGCGTTTGAGATCTTCAGGGCCATTAAGTGTTGTCGTGTGGCCGTCGAGACCCAACGGAAAGCCGAACTCCGATGATTTGGCCAATTTTAATGGTCACATGGACCCACAAACCTTCCTTGATTGGCTTAAAGACTTGGACTATTTTTTTGATTGGTATGATATGTCAAATTATTGTCGAGTTAGGTTTGCCAAGTGGAAATTGGAGGGCCAAGCCAAGTCGTTTTGGACAGATTTGGAGCGACGACTTGATAAAGTTGGGAGAGCCCCGATCTCACAATGGGACGAGATGAAAAAGCGTTTGAAAGAAAAATATCTTCCCATCTCTTATCGTGAAAAGCCATTGGGTCAGAAGAAAGTTGCCCCACCTTCTCATCTAAACACAGAACCAATATGGTCCCCTCCTTGTAAAGTGGTCCAACCTATCATTAAGGAAATCTCGGCTTATGAACAATTTGAGTGTTTAACGCCAATTATATTTCCTTGGAAGCGAGATAATACCTTGGTAAATGGCTAGTTGGAAGAATCCAAACATGATGTTTATGAAGTGGAAGAGTACGTGCCTAACGTCAGTAGTGAGGAAATGGAAGAAATTAAGGCATCGCTCATTATCGTTGATGATGACGAAGTGTGTGTTAGTAATGAAAAGGTCGAAGAGTTTGAGACCACACCACTTCCGAGTGTCATGTGTGATGTAATTGATACAGTCTCCCAATCTATGTCTCTTACCATGGTGAACACAAATGAAATTGAAGAAGAGACTAGTGAGGATATGATGATAGACACCCACATGACTTGTGATATCCCACCAGATTATTTATGGGATAAATTTTCACCCATATGGGACATTTAACACACAATTGATCTTGTCCCTAAGTTGGTCTTGTCAAGTTTTCCTTCATACCAGGGGAACCCCATAGAAAATATAGAAATGCAGTGTCAATTTGATAAACTTCTTAGGGAAGAATTCAATAAGGAAAGTTTGAGTTGGAGTTTTGTTTTCTGTGTCATGCCTGGTCTTTTCACTTCCAAGAATAATGGCATGTGGCACACAAGTGGGCATATCCTTATCGTCCACAAAGCTTCAGTCAAGTGTCATGCTATCATGCGACGTATTCACGTCATGGTGGATATGATGACCTTAGTCCTTATCCCGTATCTTGATGACATTTTGGACATAATGGCTGATGCCAAGATCTGCTCAAGACTTGATATTACTAGTGTTTGTTCTCAAGTGTTGGGATACCTGAAAATCATCCTTGTTTATAATACTTATAATGAGAAATTGTGTGTCACCCGTGGGAAGTGTCCTTTTGTTTCAGTTTTTCAAGTTCTAGGTCATAGGATTGTTTATTTCTATAGGATTTGTTTATTCTAAGTTCGTGGATTTTTCAGAGTGTCCTTTAGTGTCACCCATGTCTGTCATCCAAAGGTCTTCAGAGTCAGCCAATGCATTCGCACGCCAAATTCATGATTTGCATACACATATTAGACAGTGGATAAATAAGAGCAATGATGATTCTAAAATCTCAACTGGTTCTCATCGTAGATTGCAAAAATTTCAGAAAGGAGACTATGTAATGGTGAGGATAAGGCCTAAGCGGTTCTTACAAGGTTCCGCTAAGAAATTACAAGCGCGTAGTGCTGGACCATTCAAGATTGTGCAGAAAATTGGGTCCAACGCGTATCGGATCGACCTTCCATCTGAAATGGGCATTAACCCAACTTTTAATGTGGAAGATCTAGTCCGTTCCCACCATCCCATTGTTGATCCATCATCTCTCTTATGGCCCTTATCTGATTTTATTTCACAACCCCGCTCACCCCTTCCTCCACCTAATATCCATAAAGAAGAAATTGAGGAAATCTTGGATGAGGAGATAGTGTTTACGAGAGACGGAGGTTTCCAAAGATACATTGTCAAATGGAAGAACAAGCCACCGTCAGAATCTACGTGGTTTACTGAAGTGGAGTTGCAGAATGTTGATCCGGATTTGTTAGAGCGCCACAAGAGTTTTAACTCGTCGGAGTCGAGTTCTTTTCAGATGAGGAGAATGATAAGGACATCAGGCCCCACCTTGGGAAGACATGTGTTAGTTGCTTTGAGGAGATGATCAGACCGTTGGATCGTGATGATGATGTGATCGGACTGTTGGTTCATTGTGGCCCACTTTCATCACACCATCATTACAGCGCATTGGACATCTTAGATTTGAGTTTATTTTACGCATTTTTTACTTATTTGAGTTTTGGATTAGTGTGGGTACGTTTTTTTCATGTAAATGTCTTTTTTTTGAAATTTTGTTAGTAGGGGTATTTTGGTAATTATGCTAATTTCGAATTTTATAAGGGTGTTGCCCTAAACCTTTTTGATTAGTTGTTGATTTATGAAAAAGAGCAAACCTTTGGTTGCCTCCTTCCTCTTTCCCTCTCTCATGGTGCTTCTTCTTCTTCCTTGATCTCCTTCTTCTCTATTCTTCTTGTGCCCCTCTAACTTCTTCCAGGTATTTCATCTTCTATTATTATCCTTCTAAACTTCTGTTTTGTTTATTCCCCACGATCTAAACCTTGAGATTCGATCTAAACCCTAAACCCCCAAATTCTCAAATCCCTAATCCGAGAAACTTTCTGATTCTTCGGACTAGTGATCATCATTGATCGATTGGGTATGACCATGCAAGATCGGGAGGTTCCATCCCTCGCCGGATCCAACCTATACGCTACTTGAATCCCATACTCCATGGTTGTGATGATGGCCCGTCCCATTGCATGTTTCCTTTATGATTTTCTTAGTTTATGATGATTGATGCTAGATTTCATTATTATTATTGCTTTTATTTCCACTGAATAATTGTGTTCATGAGCATGCATCATATTTAGGGCTGTCCTGCATCAGTATGTCTGTTTAACTCGAGTTAGTTCCAAGTGCTTACCTGCAGAGGAGAGAGAGAGTCAGGTTTATGGAGAATGAGTGATGGAAAAAAGAAGACTGTGAGTCATCCTCCTAAGTATTTTGATAATAGAGTGTCAGACAACAGTTTCAAAGAAATTACAATAATTAAACTACTACTCACCCAAATTAACGAGAAACAACATAAAGTTGAAACAAAAACATGTGTTTTGAGTTTTTAAACTTGGTTGCATTCAGGAAACAAAACTGCAAAGGCAACATTGGCTTGTCCTCGATGGAAAGAGTGACCACATTGATTGGCTTGGGTTCTTACCAGAAGCCTTGAAATAGTTGATCTTTTGGCACTACGAGCTGACCAAAATTGACTAATTCAGACAAGAACTGAGTATACATGCCCAGGTTATAAACATTGATTTCAGTTTAGGCCTGGCAATGGCTGATGCTCTAGGGTTCACATATTGGAGAGACCGAGGAGAAAATAATTGTTATAAAGGAAAGGTAAGACAAGAAACTCAAATCGTAATCCTTATCCAAGTATCCAAGCTGTGTATTCCTATTTCTTAGGATTCGAATAGCATGCCATTGAATATATATACATCCCCGATATTCTTAAACAGGGAAACTAATTAAATTCAATGATCATGTTAAGTTCTATCATATTGTTGTTATCGTCATCTAAGCAATATACCAATATTATGTATTAGGAAATGATATGGGGGAGGCCCGCTATACTTAGTGGTATAATCTGCACTCGAATGGTTTTGCATAGTACGGCCCACATAGGGTCTCACCCACTACTTCACAAAGAACGAAGCATCTCCTAAAACTATAGCAACCACGTGAGGTGAAACAAACATTTAAAAAATTGAAACTCGATTTGGACTTGATTAAGGGCAGAGTCTGAATTGATTCAAACTGATCAATAGAGCTTCCCTAGGATAAAACTCTATATATTTGTTGTCCACATTTTCAAGTTCTTGAAAAACTCAAATGGTCCTCTTCACTTTTTATGATTGCTATGTTTACCTCCCCAATTCGACCATGATCCAACCCCCAAGCCTTAATCAAGCCAAATCAAGTTGGTTGGTTTTTCAAATCCTTGAGATTTTAGGAATCATAATCTAAATAAAAGAAGCTGCACTTGAAATAACAAGTTTCATCAGCCACCAAATACCATTCAAGTCATGTAATTCTCACCATTTGTAGGTTACTGATTGGATGTCTAAGATCGCCCAATCAATATGATTTTTTTATGGTCATTCCAGATTCCATCCACATGTTGCATTTATGATTTTTCGACATCTACCATGGAAGTTGGGTCCACTCAAATAAGGATATGATTCATTTTTTTCGTTCAACAATAGCGAAGCACCTGGCCTCTACTAATTTCTAGGCAGACAATGAAGACAGTAAAGGAAGAGCGACTCACTGGAGCTTATAGTAGTTGATGTACTGGTCAAGTTCAACCACAATTGCTCCAACTAGGCAAAAGGAATTTCCAATGCAATAATTATATAGGTGTTGTAATAGGCTCAAAGACCATTCTGGTAAATGCTTCTGGACTATTATCAAGCATATAATTTACAAAAATGGAAAGTAAAAACTGAAAGAGGAATGGGCACGATGTTACATTACACGCTTATCATGTTCGAATAGGAAGTTTGTCTTCAGATGAACCCTTTTGTCACGATCTTCCTGCATGCAGAACGATCCATCATGCAAATACAATCCTTCATAATAATAAAAGAGAAAAATCTGCATAATCTGCTACTGATTACTTTCATGTATATGGGAAGTGTAATTTTTGGTTCGTAATGCATACATTCTGGCAACCATAATTTGTACAATTTAATTAAGATTCGTTATTGTTAGCATTCAAAATTGAGCTAACAGATGTTGGTCAGGGATCAACGGTAGATCTTCGTCACTCAGTGTGGACACAGATGAATGGTGGAGATTGTAGGACCTGAGATCACAAAGAGAATATCGTGAGGGGATGCCAGTCGTGCCGGCGGAAGACCCTCCAATGCTTAAGTCAGTAAGGAAGACGATTAAGCGTAAGAATTTGGTGTAGTATGAGATAGCTTACTGTGTACCTGGAGATGATGTGAAGATGTCCTTTTATAAATGATGATCTATAGCCAATGGCGAGGATTCATAGATCCTATGTAGGATACGTCTCTAGATTAGAGATCGTTTAAAATGCGTTTCTGGATTAGGAGAGATTATCCTTATCACGTTTGGATCCTGCGTATCCCGGCGCTGATTGTTATCTCCATATGGCGGAGTGTAATGTGCTCAGATTCAAGGGCGTCTAGCATTCTTAGTTGAGTTGTCAGTTCCATGTCTATTGCCTGAAGTGAGCGTAAGTCCTCAGGTCCAATTCCACTATTTAAGACTGAAGTCAGGTCCTTAAAACTTTGTATACTGCCTAAGGCCGATCTCGAGGCTTCTGGGCTACATATGACATTTGAGGCCAAACACGAGCCTCAAAACTATATCTGTGGCTTCACATTGTATCTGAGGACTCCTTTGCCTTGATAAGCTTAGATCCTTCCGTGACACGTGTGATGATGTGGCCTTAGTGAGCTACATATCGATGGTTGCGCACCTTCCTAGCCATGATTAGGGACATCGCGAGATTCACCCATAATAATTGTATTCCACATATGCAAAGCAATTTTAAAGTGTTTGAGTATCATCCATCACACTCTGCCAGAGTATCGAAGTCTTTCTCTTTCTGTGTTGAATTATGAGAAATTTTCCTCTGTAGACTTCACTTTTAACCCACCAGCCTAACTAAACCTTCAAAACTTTAATTTCCATTTCCAAATGGATGGGTTTTTTTCGGATGAAAATACCCTCCAAAGCCCATCTCCTTCTTCATTTTTCTTCCTGAAAAAACAATTCTTCTTCATTTTTCTTCCTCAAATTTATAGTTCTACCTGAAATCTTCAATCTTTCTTAGGGTTTTGTTCATTACTTCATACTATTTGCGTCCACAAGGGTTTTGTCCACAAGGGCTTTCTTGTTTGAAATCGTGTTTCACTTCACCGCACTCTTCTTCTTCGTTTTCTTAAACTTATGTTTCATTGGAACAACGTTGTGGGCAAGTACGAATGAAGAATGAATGTGTTTTTTTGCAAGGGTTTTGTTCACAAGGATGTAGTCAGTGAGAACTTGGAAAATTTCATCGAGTACTCGATGAATGGTGAATGGTGATTTGTGAATAATAAATGGTGAATGGTGATTTGAATGGTGAATGGTGATAAGAATTCACCGACTACGTTGTAATGTTGATTGAGTTCTTGGTCAAACAACGAAAAATGATGAACCTATCACAAATCGACTATTCTCGGTGAAACTTCTATGTTCTCGGTGAAACCTCTCTATTCTCGGTGAAATTGATCAAGTACAGCAAAAAATGACAAACCAAGTTCGTCGTAAATTGAATTGACCAAGTACAACAAAAAACAACAGCCCAAGTTCGTTGCAAATTGATTATTCTCGATGAAACTTCTGTTCTCAGTGAAATTGATTGTACAATGAAAAACATCGGCTATTCTCAATGAAACCTCTATTCTTAGTGAAATTGACTAGGTACAACAAAAGACGACGGACCAAGTCCGTCTCAAATCGACTATTCTCGGTGACACCTCTATTCTCAGTGACATTGACCGAGTACAACAAAAAATGACAGACCAAGTCCACAAATCGACTATTCTTGGTGAAACCTCTATGTTCTCAGTGAAATTGATCAAGAACTCGGTGAAACCTCTCTGTACTTGGTGAAATTCACAGAGTACATTGTATGTTTCACAGAGTACTTGGTGAAACCTCTCTGTTCTCTGTGAAATTGACCAAGTATAGCGAAAAACAATGGACTAAATCCATCGCAAATCGACCATTCTTTATAAATTTGACTGCACTCGGTCAAACAACTCTATACTATGAAATTTACGGAGTATGTTATGATTTAATCGAGTACTCGATCAAACAACTTTATTTATAATTTCATCGAGTACACCAAAAAAGCGAAAAATGATGAACCAAGTCTGTCACAAATTGATCGAGTTCTCTTTTAGAGTACATCGAATTTCACCATGTTCTCACAGCGAAAATGATTGAGTTCTCTTTGAATTTCAATATACTCGATATATTTCACCGAGTACAGTGAAATTCATTGTTTCACTTGGTGAAATTTACCACTCCTTCATTCCCTCAAATCCTACTTGCAAAAAAACACATTCATTCTTCATTCTTACTTGCCCACCGCCACCATTCCAATGAAACACAAGTTTAAGAAGATGAACCTGAAAGAAAACCAGAAGATTCCAAGTTTATCAGAGCAACCAATTTGAAGCAATGAACAAAACTTTGAGAAAGATTGCAGATGTAAAATGACAATAACTGGATATTTCAGAAGAAAAATGAAGAGAAGGAGATGAGTTTTTGGTATCGTCGAATGAAATGAATAGAACCTAATGTCAATATACTCAGTATATTTCACCGAGTACAGTGAAATTCATTGTTTCACTTGGTGAAATTTACCACTCCTTCATTCCCTCAAATCCTACTTGCAAAAAAACACATTCATTCTTCATTCTTACTTGCCCATTGCCACCATTCCAATGAAACACAAGTTTAAGAAGAAGAACCTAAAAGAAAACCAGAAGATTCCAAGTTTATCAGAGCAACTGATTTGAAGCAATGAACAAAACTCTAAGAAATATTGCTGATGTAAAATGACAATAACTAGATATTTGAAGAAGAAAAATGAAGAGAAGGAGATGAGTTTTTGGTATAGTCGAATGAAATGAATAGAACCTAAAAGGCAAGGGAAAAAGAAGAAAAAGAGTGCCGTGAAGTGAAACACGATTTCAAAATGAACAGAAGATTGGTTTTTTGTTATAGCAAATGTTAGTTGGAAGACGCCTAGGCGTTTTAACAGCAGGTCTTGGGTTGGTAGTGGCTGTAGGTTTGGGTCCAGAATGTAGAAAATCTTCAGAGCGGTCAAAAGAAATTTCAACTTGTCTTGCCACCTTGTGAAGTCTCTGCCGTCGAATTGGTTGAGCCGAATCAAGTCTTGGTTCATCAGCTTGATTGATGCAACAGATTCGGAATCCATATTCACAAAAAATCACGCTTTAAGATTGTTAAATAATTATTCTTGAAATGGAATTTGGATTCCAAAAAATAAATAAAAACAATTTCACAATCAGGTTGAAGCATGTAATTAGATACGCTATCCTTAAAGCGTGATTTGCCCCCTCCCCTCTAAATCAGAGATCGTTGACGGGTTATTGGCGAATTGCTTCCAGGATATGACAAGCTTATCAGGTCTTACGTACGTCAATCACAAATAGACCTCAATTGTTGTTGTTGTTGATACCATTGAACCTAGCAACCCATGGTTTACATAGGGCTCTCTCTGCCATAGTAGGTGGTCTCATTTCCTATCTTTGCACCGCGATTCGCACCACCTCGTGTAAGATCGCGAAGGAGCGACTACTCTGCGACACGATGAGTAAGTGCAAAGTGCGCCAACTAGCACCTCTACAGCCACACAGCCCTCGCCTGAGCGCGGGGTGCATTCCAGTGCTACACGCAACCCAAGGATCTCTTTATCAATTTCTCCAATTAAGAATACTAAAAAACCCCAACTTATATTCCAAAATCTTTTCCCATCTCTATTCAATGTGGGATTAAAGAAAACACCACATTTGCTTTGGTTTTTCTTTTTCAAATCATTTTGAAGGGAAAATGAAATTCAAACATTATATATATATATATATATATATATATATATATATATATATATATATATATATATATATATATATATAATCTCAAGAATGTTGTATCACATGGAGATGTTGATTCGTTTTCTCCCCCCAATGAGATGAGGAGTTAGTAATCTCTTTCCCATCATATTTCTGAATCAAGGCCCAATCGAGGTAGCTCAAGTAACTAATTTTATTTTTGTACGGTGACTTAGTGACAATGAGCTCTATAATTTCTTTGTTTTAATTTGAGTTAATAAACCAAGTGAGTGCATGCATGTTAATTTGATCCCATAAGGACCCCTCACCTATATCTTTGCCAAACTCGAGCAAGCTGATTAGAAATCATCTTCGGCAAACCTAATCTTCATCGGTCACTATTTCACCATTCATCAATGTGTTATTGGCAACTCATCTCTATTACTCATCCCTCGGGAAAAAAATTGAGGAAATTCACCTATGCATGATCTCCTTTTAGGAATGGGATGCAAGTACTCTTTGGCTTAGGACTTTGGGATTTTAAGGACAAGGTTAAAGAGTATCTTCATGGAAAGTTGACAAGGATAACAACTCGGGGGAGGATTATAACAAACTTAGCCATCTCACCTTGCTCACTTCACTTTTTGTTGGCTCATTTTTCTCTTCCAATGATCATCATTGGTCCTTTTATAGTCATGGCCCTGGTATGTTATCAAGCTCACTCTTGCCTATGAGATGAGAAATGGGCCCCCTCTTTTACATCAATGAATTATCCTATGTTGTCAATGTTATTCCATGATAGGCTTATAGAACATTTGGCAGATGTGTAAAAATTAGTTGATATCATTTTAGCTAATCATGATTATTTATTAGAGATCATGATCTCCAATACATAGTTCCATTTAAAGATAATCATGATTAGCTAAAATGACATAAACCTATTTTCAAACATCTGGAAAATGGCCCATTAGGTTTTGTGTGAAACCATTCTAATTGGACAATAGTAGGTCTTGGCCATAATCTCATCATGGGATGACTTGACAGAGCCCTCATGAACCCAAACTGGAGGAATAAATACCCTGATACAATCATCACCGGCCTCCCTAGGATAACATTGGACCATTGCCCAATCTTTCTCAACTCTTAACCCACACATGCCTTTCAAATGTAGACCCTTTCAATATGGAGCCTTCTGGAGGCTTAAGGGATGATTTCTGCCATGTTGTTAAGTTTGCTTGGGAATCTAATGTGGTGTACTTTTATGATTTCAACCTATGTTGGGTTCCACCCCATGGATTAATGGTAGACAGAGTGCATTTCAAGACTGAGGTCATGGGGTCGAGTACCCATGTGGGGTGTGTGTGCGCGCACACACGAAAAAAAAAATTACATTATAAATTGAAGCCAAGGAGAAGCTACAATGGTGGAACATACATGTGATAGGAAACATCCATAGGAAAGTAATTAAGGTCCACTATACGATTGACAATCTACATAAATGAAACTGACACCGCAATGACCATGCAAAGATGCAATAGTAACAAAATTCATCAACTTAAGATCCCAGGCGCTCAGGATTTCTCCCACAACTAAGATCATATAGCCAAAACATTCAATAGTTTCAAAAATATCTACACTTCGACAACTCTAGATAACAAAAACTTTCATTTCCAGATGACCCAATTCATTTATAATAGAGTCGCCCCCAAGGACAATGGTAAATTTAGACTCTATCTAACTTCGAAATCTTCAGAGCTCTCAAGCAAATTGGTTCTATAAGGCTCCTAGAGTTGGATTTCATGTCATTTTCTTCCACTCTGTGTGGTAAACAGTCCTTATTCGTGACATGGTGAAAGCGTTCGTTATTTCCAGTCACCTCTTCGAGGACTAAATCATATAAATCAGATGTTGATCTTAGAAAATGCAAAACCCCTTAATGTTCACTACTTTAGACCTATTAGCCTCGGCAACGTTGCCTACGAAATCATTCCCAGATTCTTACTAATAGACTTTAGCCTCTTCAAGATAGCATTACCATACCCTACCAAGCAACCTTCATTCCTTCAAGACATTCATAAGACCTACTCATTGCCCATGAACCCTTACTCCTTCCAACCGAAAACGAAGGACAAACCATGTAAATATGCTTAAAAGTAAGATATCAAAAAAGCATATGACTAGAATAGAGTGGCCCTTTCTTAATGTAGGACAGGTGGCCGATGAATTCATCAACAGTCAAGATAGAAATCAGGGTAGGAGGGCTCGAACTAGGGGGCCTAAATGCACACTATAGCTTCCGATGACTATTACTGGTTATTTGTTTTGCACATGTACATATATAGTTGTAAAGTTAACAACAAGTCAACCCAAGAAACATCTTTGGGACCGTGGTAGACTGAGTGAAGATAACCTCGTGTCCTGGTGTTAATTGCCAACGTGGGGGGTGGCTAACATTGAAGTATGACTAACTGTGTGGGTGTGTGTACTAACAGTGGGATGTGTGTACTAACCCACAATAAAATAAAATAAAAAAAGACAACTGCGCAAAATTCGATTGTTTTAGGGGCTAAATTAAGGTTTTAAGTTAAAATACACTATTTTTAGTAAGTTCCAATTTGTTGTTTTTATGATTTTAGGAGTTCGGTTGTAGCCTAGAGTTTGTGTTTGTTCAATTAAGGATTGTTTATAAGTTTTAGTAAAATTGTAAGCCTTTTACTATTCTTAGTCATTTTTACTGTTTCAGAAAGGTCTCCTATTTTTTAGTCCAATTAGGAATCTAAGGCTTTTTTTAGCTTATATAAGCACGTCAAATGGGTTATAATCATCATTTGTAATTAATAATATTAATTTTATCTCTACTTTTAGAGATTTCTTTCTCTTTATAGATTCAATGACTACTCATAAGAAAAAAGACGGTGATTCTTTCTCTTTATCCAAGCACCCATCACGTTATTTCTAGAGACTATCTCAGTCAAATTCAGCTTTCGCCCACACTAAATCTATCTTGCCATGAAACATGTCCAAACCACATTATATTCAATCATAGTAAATGAAACCCTTTATCGTGAATTAAACATTCTCTTAGTCTTAGCCAGAGTGACCATATCTCCCAATATTTGTGTATTCTATGTGTAAAAGCTCGCTCAATATATATCAAGCACTTTGCGAACCTCCATGCAAACAATAGTAAGAAATAATGATGACCCATGTGCAACCATTTACATCATAATTAGAAAAATCAAACAGGCCCTTAATCCAACATCAACAAAATCTTGAAACTCAACCTAATGTCCATGAAAAATTAACCTATCTCATAAATCCATCCTCTATATAGGATGGAATTTTCACCTAATCAGTTCTATTCGGAACAAGTCCGACTCTAATTGGATCCTCTAAAAACCAGCAAGGCCTTTGGAGGAAGTTGATAGAAGGGCCCGATTAGTTCCTTTACTGTAAAATCTGCTTACTTGAATGGTAGGGTATTACCCCATACTCTTCTATCTTATATAAATAATCTTGTGATAACTAGCTACTGTGGAGCCCACATGTTGTGTCTGTGAAATTCTACCGGTCTAAGGTGAGACCCACCATGATTTTCAGATGCACACCATCTATCATATCAAGTGGACCACACCATGAAAAAATGATGTAAATTTGCCCCAGAAACCTGTAAGTTGAAGTGGTGGGGCCAGCCATATCATTGTATTTGCATTGGATGGGTTGACATTTAATTTGCATGCTACATGCCTCACATTGTGGGCCCTACCATGATCTGTGTTTCTTCCACGCCGTCCATTCATTTTTTCCATATCATTTTAGTTCATGAGGCCAAAAAATGAGGCAGATCCAAAGGTCAAGTGGCCCACAACGGGAATAATCACGTCCACCATTGAACCCACTGTTTTCTGTGGTGTGGTCCACTTGATCTTTGGACCTTCTTCATTTTTTGGCTCATGCCCTAAAATGATTTGAAAAGATGAATGAACACTGTGGATATAACACATACATCATGGTGGGGCTACAAAGTTTTGCTTTGAAGAGAGCTTGAAATATGTATAATTTTGGAAGTGGAGTTCTACCTCTTCTCACTACGCAGTGAAAATAATCATTATGCTTTTACCACACATTATCATCATTTGCCTCCAAACAAACCGGCCCTTATGTACATATCCCATGACTCAACATTAGGATTATTTATATGGGCCCCACTTTCACTTTCATGATAGAGGGATGCCGAGTGAAAGCCAATCAAATTTCAACCCTCTTTGGATGATTGGCCTAAAACTTAAGCCATCAAACTAATAGATGTATCACATAGGCACGATTAAAATGCCTTTCCTCAAATTATCCACTGACAGTCCCAAGCAAAAACATCTCTCTTCATTAAAATTGAAAAAATAAATATAGAGAGAGAAGATAGAGATGGAATCCACATGAGTTTCCTTCTCCAGGATGATATTGATGCGTGGGTAGGGTTTGGTTGAATTCAAGTCCAGCCTGTTTGCCAAACGAGCTATCTTTTCTCAATGGAGCCTGACCCACAACCTAAGAAGCTCAGCCCAAGCCCATCTTGGTCAGCCCATGCATCATCTCAGCCACTTCTAGCCCTAGTACTGTCAATGCTATAGCTAGGAGCTTAGGACCGTGTTCATCGGGGCTTTAGTCACCAGCTCCCTATCATCAGGTCATCAACTTCCTTAACCTTTAGGCACTGGCTGGCAGGTGCCAGTTCCAATATATCACAATATATCATCTTACGGCCTTGCGGAGACCTATGTTTTTTTGTAAAAATACTCTAAAGGCGTCGTAAAGTCCTGTGAACAACAAACCCAAGTTCAAGCACAACCTAGCGTGAGTTTTATATTTGGGCTTGAGGGTAGCCAAGCTCACTATCACCATGCCATGGTTCAGCTCAGCCCATGGGGCCGACTGCTTGGGTTTGGGCCAAGCTAAGTAGGTAGTAGGTTGGGCTTGTTTTAGAAAATCTGGCCCATTGAGGAAATGAGCTCAACTTGGGTGGGGTTGAACCATACCAAGCCCAATCTGGCCATATAGCTTATCAATGGGCTGACCTGAGCCAGCCCAACCCAAAGACTGTGAGTAGTACCTGAGGCAGGTTCAGATGGGCTACTTGTTGGGCATTCAATGAGATGCAAGCTCAAGACCCAAGTTATCTGGCCTCCAGGTTTAGCCTCAACACACGTGAACGTGGACTCTAGTACACGTGTCAGCCAAACACGAATGCCCATGAAGTTCTTACGTGTCACACGTGTGGGATCGGGATCTAGGATGGTCTCAATCTGCTGCTTGGTTCGTGTTACCTATGGACGGCCAGATCTCACCCACAACCTACACTTCGTCACGTGTGGGCCGTTGGTGTTTGGTGCATGAAACTCACCTGATCCTTAAGCATGGGTCCGGAGTGGTGGTCGGAGGCCTCACAATGGATCATCACATTGCGTGGGGCCAATGTGATATTTGTATTATATCCACTCCATCCATCCGCTTCACCAGCTCGTTTTAGCAATTGAACCCAAACAAGATGGAGATCCAAAACTCAAGTAGGACACACCACAGGAGAACATTGGGAATGGAAACCCCACTGTTGAAACCATACCGGGATCCTACCGTAACCCGTTCATAGGGTGATTCCCACTTGGATGAGGGGAAAAACAAATATCAGACAGATCCATGGCCCCCGAGAAGTTCTCAATGGTTGGTGTTTAATCGGTATGGCCCACTTTAGTTTTGGGCTCATTTTCTAACGGGAGCGGATTAGCCGTAGTGGGTGTTACCCTAACCTTGTGGAGCCCACCTTGATGTATTTGTCCTATATCCACACTGTCCCGTCTGTTTTTCCATCTCATTTTAGAACGTGATACCAAATCATATGAAGATCCAAATCTCAGATGGGCCATACCAATAGAAACAGTGATAAATAACCGGTAAAATCTTTTTGTGGTCCACAAAAGTTTTGGATTAATCTGATATTTCTAATTTCCCTTCAATCAGATCTTTTTAACATTATCAACATGTTGGTTTACAAATAAAAGTTAAGAAAGAGCTATGATGTGCCCTTCAGAATTTTTAATGGTGAGGCGCTTAACCACCATTGTTTTCTGTGGTGCAGTACATGGAGATTTAGATTTGCATAAATTTTAGTACTCCATTCCATTTTAAATTTTTTTGGCTAAGGGCCCATTTGGTTGTCATCTGGAAACCATTTTCAGCTTAAAATCTGGATTCCAACAAAATTTGATTTTAACTGGTGTGTTTGCTAGTAAGTTCTAGCCAAACAAGATTCCTGTCTGAAAACCTAAATTGAGTGGAATCGAGATTATTAGAAATAGTGTGGGCTGACCGTTTCTGCGGAAGAGAAAAGAGGCGGAAGTGAGCGTAGCATTACCACCTCCATGTATGCATTGTACATCTATGTTGTATGTGTTTTATATCTCCACTTCATTAGTTTTGAAATCTCATTTAAGGGTATTTGACAAAAAAAAAAAAAAAAATGAGGTAGATCTAAATCTCAAGTGGGCCACACCACAGGAAACAGTGTTGATTGAACGTCCACCATTAAAAACTTCCTAGGCCCCCTATAATGTTTATTTGCCATCCAACCTAGCCATCTGTCTTGCAGGACTACAATAGGCCAGGGGTAAGGTACTCAGGCAAATATGAAGCCCAAGTGGGCTATGCCACAAGCAACTATTGGAACAGAATCTTGATTGCACTGTTTTCAACCAAACGGCAAGTTACATATGAAACCTGGTTCCACTTTAGTTTCTGCAATTTTGGATTCCAACAGTGGAATCTAGATTGTCTCTAGAATCTAGGTTCTGCAACCAAACAAGCCCTAAACAGATGGACGGCCTGTATATACACAATATCATCAATGTGGGCTCCACCGTAGAGGTAACATGGACAAAGTGGATATAATAAAACATCACGGTGGGCCCCATAGAGCTTGAGGGCAGAGGAAAGTCGCCTCCCGCGTAGGGCTGTAAATGGCTGGGTTTGGGGTGGGTTTAGCCAAACCAAAACCTACCCATTTACTAAATGGGTACTAAATCCAAATTTTAGACCCAGGCCTTTTTACTAAATGGGTGGGTATGTGTCGGGTCTAAGTCACCCCATCCACCCATTCCCATTTATAAATGGGTCGGGTCTACTAGGTTTGGGTCTAAATTTAGGTATGCAAGCATTTTTAACATGTTTAAAAATGGGTTAGAATAAGTTCAGGCTTCGATGGATCCCTTGCAACATTGACCGAACCCGCCCATTTACTAAATGGGTTCGGGTCAGGCCTAATATAAAGGAAACCAGATCCAGAACCATTTAGCATATGGGTTTGTTATTATTTCTTGGACCTGACCCGTACCATTTAACAAACGGGTCGGGGTCTGGTACCTATCGGTTCCGCTGACCCATTTACAATTACAGCCCTACTCCCGCGGCATATCCGGCCGGGGCATTTTCGTCAAGTAGAAAAACAAAGGGTAATTTGGTCATTTTCACCTTATCTATATACACCCAGCAGCTCTCTCCAGCTAATCGTCCAGTCCCCAGGCCACACCCCTTATCCTATCCTTCCCCGTCTCTCCGTCCTAAAACAATGGCATCCTCCCTCACCACCCTCTCTCTCTTATCCCCTTATCCTACACCCCATTCCTCTGTTATCCTACGCACCCCTCCGCTTTCGCCCCCAATTCCCTAAGAAACCCCCGCCAAATCCCCAATTTCACTTCCTCCTCTCGCAAAGCCTCCTTCCTGCCTCCTCTCTCCGCGGTGGTCTCCCCCAAGGTCGAAGAGCTCGGCGGCCAGATCAAAACCCTAACCCTAGAAGAGGCCCGCAACCTCGTGGACTGGCTCCAGGAGGAGCTCGGCGTCTCCCCAGCGGCCTTCGCCCCGGCCGCCGCGGTAGCTGCAGCGCCTGCTGCGGGCGACGCGGGCCCCGCCGCTGCTGTTGAGCAGACGGAATTCGACGTCGTGATCGAGGATGTGCCCAGCAACGCCAGGATCGCGACAATCAAAGTCATTCGGGCGTTGACGAGCCTGGCGCTGAAGGAGGCGAAGGAGCTGATTGAGGGGCTGCCGAAGAAGTTCAAGGAGGCGGTGTCGAAGGAGGAAGCGGAGGAGGCGAAGAAGCAGCTGGAGGAGGTCGGGGCGAAGATCTCCATTGTTTGAGGTCGGGTGGGAAGCTCAATCCATCCGATGGTCGAGATTGTGCGATTTTGAGGTTTGCAACTTTCTCGCTTATCCTTTCTTTTGTTTAACTATGGCGATTGTGTTTCTTGATTTTCCTTCCTCCTGCATCTGTTATTGTTGCTAGTGGTGGAAATTACCAAAATGCCCTCAATATAGAGAGAGTTGGATGTACCTTGGTTTAGGGTATTTGTGTCAATTAAGGGATTCTTGCACAGTTTGCACTACTTCTATTGTCTTGCCATTTTTTTTTTTTTAAATAGACACTACCCTTGTAATTTAGCAAAATTGGTACAGTATCCTCTCTTTCACGTAATACAGAGGACAACATGATTAGCTAAGACTGCCCACACGGGCAAGTCGTGCTCAATTCTGCCATTGATGCTGGTTTGATAAAAACAAGCCGTTGCCCAATGCAACTTCTGCATTTCCACATTTTCCAAATGACTCCATTTCTGAATATCATGTGGACATGGTTTAGGTTGGGCGGAAATACCATTCGAGCACAGCCGACTTATCAGACCCTTTGTTGTTTTCTCTTTGAATATAGGAGATTTCTTGAATCATCTATGATGATAGAACTTTTCCTTCTCCAAATTTTGATTGCAATGTAGTAATCCCCTTCTCCAAATCCCATGATCCGAATTATGGGTCTTTTGCCATCCGGCTTGCTATTTTTAGCAATCTGAGATTATGGTTCTACACTCCTAGTGCAGATTATCTTGTAATGTCAATAGTCTTTGGGCCCGTGGATGGTAATAAAAGTAAGCTTGCTTACCTTAAAAAGAAAGTTGTTATGTCCATCTATATTCAGTATTTGGATATTAATAATATGATTTATGCAAACAGCACCCATAATACTAAGCGTGCAAAACCTACATGTACCTATTCCCATAAAAGTAAGCTTGCTTACCTAAAACAACAACAACAACAACATTATGTGCCGGTGCAACCCGCGATCCAGGTAACCTTGTTCCAGCGCCTATACTCACATATAAGACAAAAGAAGCTACAAAAATTCTTGGCTAGCAAAGTATAGACATTTGGATTTTGGAGCTTGGATGAGCTTCTGCAACTAATGCTAGTGGAACTTGTTTTTGAATTTTTGACAATCGTAAGTTCAGAATGAATTGGGTTTTGTTTGGAAGTGCAGAAACTCCATTCCGTGT
Organism: Liriodendron chinense; assembly: GCA_003013855.2. NCBI lineage: Eukaryota > Viridiplantae > Streptophyta > Magnoliopsida > Magnoliales > Magnoliaceae > Liriodendron > Liriodendron chinense. The sequence goes on from PVNU02002217.1 coordinate 512,810, forward strand.
TGAGTGGAATGGAGAATCTGTCAAACTGGCTCTAAAGGGCAAGTGAGCTCCACGTGGCTGAAGAGCCAAATTGAGCACAATGGATGGCCACCATCATGCTCAATGCAAATGTGGTAACATCCAAGTGCACTCTTAGTGATAGTAAAATGATATATGTCAAGGATCAAATGAAGGAATCGTTGTCGAAAATGGCTGCATATTCTTATTGGTATGCCGACACATCACATCATGCATTGCATCCATGCTTGCCTCAAGTAGGATTTGATGCTAGCTTCTCTCCTCTGCATCGGAGGGGTGGCGAAAGGGATTCTGTATTCAGGTTGCTATTCTGCCTTCCAAATAGAAAATGGGCATCTGGGACCACATGCTTGAACAAAGTTTTTCACACCTTGATATTCAACTCCAATCCAAAGCTGCAGTTAGATGTACAAGTGAATTGAATTGCAGACATTCAGTTTTTTTTCTTTCTTTCTTTCTTTTGAAAGATAAGGAATTTTATTAAAGAGGGTTACAGCCTACAGGAGCCCCCAAAAAGAAAAAAGAAAAAAACAGTAAGAAAGGGAAAAGGGAAAAGGAAAAAAGAAAAAAGGAAGCAAACTAACTCTACAAACAGAGAAGAGGAGAGGAAACAAAGGCTAGACACCCAGCCTCAACCCCGGCAGCCGACCCGATTACAGGGCCCATTCCCTAAAGAGAATCAACACCTTGGAGAAAACCGCCATGGAGGATAGAATAAGATTCCTGAAGACTCGGTTGTTTCTCTCTGGTCTCTCTCTCTGGTCTCTGCCCAAACCGCCCAAAACACAGCTAGCATAAGACAGTGCCACTTTCTCTTGCTGAATTCACCACCATCTTCTGCATGCCAGGAGCAGAAAAGGGGGTCAACTTTGGAAGGCATAACCCGCCAAATGTCGGACGCTCCACCAAATATCTGAAATAAAAGGGCAGTGGATGAATAGATGGTCCACTGTTTCTTCATTCTTGAGGCACAGGAGACAGATGTTAAGCAGGATCATCCTTCTTTTGCGCAAGGTTGCTGATAGTAAGGATTCTGTTTCTTCCTGCTGGCCAGCTGAAAGCTGTCACCTTCGGGGGAATGCCATAGGACCAGATTGCTCCCATGTGACTAGCAGGCATAGTGAAGAGGAAATGACACAAGTTGATGTTTTCTAGTATCATTAATGATGATGTAGCCCTCAAATCCCTTACAATTGGAGATCACTATCCATTGCCTTGGGGTGTGTTTGGATGGAGAAGAACTAAAACGTGGTTTTGGGAATGTAACCTGTAATCCTCAGGAAATGGAAAATCATGGATTCTGATTTTCAATGCATTGTTTTGGATTCCACATACAAGTCAGCTTGAATGGTGGCACCATGTAACTTCCCTTGGAAATTGATTTAACATCTCTTTTGGGAGGAGAATGTCCAAGTTTTTCTTAAGGAGAAGTTGGTAAATGGAGATTGGTTTCAAAGGCTACTTCTTTTCCTCAAGAAGGGGAAAAGTGGGGTTCTACATGGAAAATGATTTCTGTTTTCAGGGTTTAACATGTTCTAAACACCCCCAATGAAGAGCTCCCCCCTTGAGTTCCCTTTCCCAATAAAATTTTGTTTCTTATTAAGAAAAAAAGTAGCCCTCAAATTGCAGTTAGGCTTTCCACTTTGTCATTCTAGTAATTGCAATTCAATCCAATAGTGCATCCAAACGCTCCCTAATTGATCTGGGGCTGACACTATTGAGACCCAAAAGAATCTTTTTCAAGTCAGGTAAATAGTCTGATTCTAGTATCAAATCGACTAAAGCCTGGGCAATTCCTGGCACCATTGGATAGCCGGTTTTATTTTTTCAATGCATATGATGCTAGTGGTTATTGTCAAGATCATGCAACATTGCCCACTCTATAATCTCTGTAGTTTTGTTGAGGGTTGAAGGCTGTATATCTCTTTACTCTTGATTAATGTGCATTTCTCTGTTTTCAACGCATCGTTTTGGCATGCTGATCAGCAAGAAATGCTAATGCTATGTTGACGCCCGAGTCCTGACAAACATGTGTGGTGATTGGGACCAATGATCTGGCAGGCCCACATGGATGGTCTATAGGACAACCATGACCTGTCCCATGGGCGAACTTGAGCTGCTGGTTGTTCTTAAGCTGGCCATCCTTTTTCAGGCCCACTCATCAGATGGTAACCAGACCCCCAGTTTTCTCAGTACACAGGCCATCCACATGGTGGCAACCCAATCAACAGTCCCAATCACGAAGGCCATAATGTACATGTGATCGTGGCCAATGATTCTTTACCTGATTCCGAGTGTTGTTTTTGTTTAGGTGGTGGAATCCAACATCAGCGATGCTCTCAAGGCCAGGAACCCATGGAAGAACTTCAGTGGAAAATGAGAACCATATTTCTTTTAGGGATTGGTAATGTAGATTTTTCAGGAATTTCTGTTTTTTGTGAAGCAAGCAAGCTTGTCAAATACAGCTCCTTTCTAAGATTCATTAAAGCAGAATTTGCAATGTAGTTATTGAGAAGAGCCCCCATGCATGGCATTTGGACTAGAAATCTTTGAATATATTTTGATGGCACATCATTTCATAGAAAGAAGGAAAAATGATGAGGGCAGACATTTGGGGTGATCCAAATCCTAGTTCTTAGGGCCTCCACCGTGAATGGGGCCCACTGGTGATTGACATTATCTATTTGGTGGGCTGAACTGCAGATGTCTTGGGAGTGCAGGCTGCACCAGATCTGCTTCGACCACACAAGCTGCCATTGCCATAGAGGTGGGGAGTGAAATCCCATCGATGAATTGATCAAGTGGACTACATTGCTGGCTTGTTGATGATGGTTAGAATTTGAAGGGCCAGGAGCTCATTATCCACCGCAAAAATTCACCAGCATTCTGAGGCCGCTGAATTCATAGCTGTGAGCAGATTGTGAGCTATGAAAACTAGGTTGGATTGTTCAACTGTGTGATGGTTTTGTAGTCATGGGCAGTGTCGATTTGCGGCATTTATGTGACTGACTGTTCGGCGAATGTGCAATTGCAACTGGTCCGGCCAAAGCATGACCAGTTACCCATTGATCTAAGGGCTCGGGTCCAGATCAGGTCAACCCAGCGTGCGAACAGTGGCATGAGCTAAGGAATTGGACTGGGGTTGGTCTCACCATCAATGGTGTGAATTTAAGAAATTGGGCTGGGATTGGGCTCACCATCAATCAGCCCCTGAACCGTTGAATAATCGGGCCAATCCACCATCCAAACGCTCCATGGCAATATCCAAATGAGTCAAGCTTCTGGTCTTGCCCAAGTAGTTCTCGTGCATAAAAATTAGGCCCAGCTCCAACCAGGAGGGCCGGACTATCCATCAATCTGAGTCCAGCCAGCGGGCCCCATTCTGGATGGACAGCGCTTGGAAAGCAGCCTGTAAAATGTCCAGCTCGGTGGGGCATCCATTCCATCCATCATGTCAGAAACCTTATCTTCACCGCACATACAAAATAGTGGCCACAAAAGACGTGTGCCAGACCAATAGGAACAGCTTAAAAATTACGCCTAAAACCTCCAAGTTTACGAGGTCTTGGCCGTCTTAGAGTTTTGAACCAGGCTATCCTCTGTATCTTCCTTCATCCGGCTGATGAACGGCTCTGATGAAAGATACACACCATGGTGACCCCACGCTCTTACCTATGGTTGGCGTGGCATCTCCGTTTCTCCAAGTAGTGTAGCCCACCTGAGTTGTAGATTTGCCTGATTTTTTTTTTGCCCCGGGACCTAGAATCCATTACCGCACCTGATGGACGGAGTGGATGCGGCCCTTGCTGGGGGACTATCTTGATATATTTATTATACATCCACTCCGTCCATCCGTTTCTATATAATATTGTAGAGCATCATACCAAAAATGAAACAGATCCAAATCTCAGGTGGACCATACCATGGGATAAAGTGTTGATTAACCATTAAAAACTTGTTGTGGGCCACAAAAGTCAATTTTTGGATCAACCTAATTTTTTCCCTTCGTCCATGTTTTTATAACCTTATCAACCGATTGGATGGAAACTGAACATTACTGAAACATTAAGATCGTCCCTAGGAAGTTTTTAATGGTGGAGAGTTCAATCTCCACTGTTTCCTAAAATATGGTCCGCCTAAGATTTATATCTGCTTCATTTATGGGATTATGACCTAAAATGATCTGGAAATTCTGATGAACGGAGTGGATGCTGACTAAATACATCAAGGTGGGCCTCACGGTAAGGTACGCACCGTCTTGGGTGAGAGGGCGCCGCACCTAATCAGCTCCCGTGGCGGGAGGGAGGATTCCGATCCCCTGAGCTTTTCTTTGGTTAGTCTGACACTGCGAGCAGCTAAGCTGATAGCTGTCTTCAGAGAGTAACGCAAGGAACCCACGATAAACAGCTGTTTTTATCGCGATAAAATGGAAGACGAGATTATTCTAATTTTGCGCTTGTATTCTCATACACTGTATTCCGATATTTTGGGAGACAATCGAGTAGACTCCTGTTGGGCCCACTCCGAGATGGACGGCGCGCTCCAAGTCACACGTGTGCAGTACATGAATTATTCATACACTGCCCGAGTTCCACATTATCTGCTCGTCAGGATGATCGAGTTGAGTGTGGACAATAAGTTGAATTTTTCTGACCGTCTATTTCCCTTTTTTTCATATGTGGCCGACCTAGTCGTATGCCCAGCATATTTTTGTGGCAACGAATCAACTCGGTGGGACCCACCTAACCAGCTGCTTGCGTGCTGAGTTACTCACTAGGCTTTTATCGTATTGGGCCACTGTGTATGTATGTGGTTTATCCACGCTGTCCATCCATTTTTCCCACTAATTTTAGGAGTTGAGCCTAAGAAGCATATCCAAATTTGAACAATAATGATTTCCACCGTTGAAACTTTTATAGAGCCCATAGTTATGTTATTTGTCATCCAACTTATTTATAAGATAACAAAGACATAGATGAAGGGTAAACAATTATCGGCTTGATAAAAAACTTTTGGGGTTCGAAGAATTTTTCAATGGTAGATGTTCAATTCACACTGTTTCCTGTGGTGTGGTCCACTTGAGATTCGTATATGCTTAACTTTTTGTCTCAAGCACTTGAATTATCTGTTAAAATGGATGGAAAGAGTGGATAAGCTAAATAAATCACGGTGGGCCCCACAGAGGTTACTCGGTACGCTTAGAGTACTGAGTTAATAGGCAATCCGCTTTCAGAAAACAGCGTGTGAAGTTCAAACGTGGCAAAAGCGTTGAAGATCCGGACCAATCGATCTGGTGGGGCCAACAGTGGACAAGTCCTGGCCTAAAAAAAGCAGGCTTATTATACGCTCCACCACTCAATCCGGTGGAACCATATAGGTTAATTGTAGACCACTGATACTTTTTTCCTCGTTCCAACGGTCCATTTTCTCTCATGCACGTTGATAAGAGCATACACAGGATAGGACCCATCTGATGAACGGCCTAGGTCCCTCATTGGTGAGACACACATTATCTCTTGAATCCCTCCTGCTCGCGTCACTTCAATAACTACGTCCGGGGAAATCTGATGGGAGCGAATTAGGTGTTCCCCGGGGAACAGCTTAGTGGGTGTTACCCCCACCGTGTGGACTACATTGATAATATTTTGCATACCCACGCCGTTCATCCGTTTCTCCAGCCCATTTTAAGATGGGGTTTCAAAAATTATGCAGATCCAAATCTCAAGTGGACCATGCCACTGGAAACAGTGGCGATTCAGTGCCCCACCATTAAAAATTCGGAGCACATTGCAAGGTTTTGGTAATGTTTATTAGCAGTCGAAGCTGTTGAGAATGTCAAGAAGATCTCGATGAAGTGAAAACTTAAACATAAGATTTATCCAAAGCTTTTTATGGTCATTTATCACTGTTTCTGGTGGTATGGTCCATCTGAGATTTGGATCTTATAAGGGTATGGGATCAAGTCATAAAATGAGATGTAAAAACAGATGAACGTCGTGGATATATAAAAAATACATCAATATAGGCCCCACACGGTTAGGGTAATACCCACTTAGCTGTTCACCGGGCAACAGGTAATCCGCTCTCGATTCTGACGGTGAAAGACTGCCAAAACCGGACGTTGGCTAGTTACACCAGCACAACCGAGCTAGCTGGTATCAAAGCTATGTGGGCCCCACCATGATGTATGTATTTTATCCACGCCCTCTATCCATTTTTTTCAAATCTTAAGTGAAACACACCATAGGAAAACATTGTTGATCGAACATCCATCATTAAAAACTTCCGATGACCCACCGTAATCTTTGTTTGCCATCCAACCTACTGATAAGGTCGTACAAACCTGGATGAGGGAAAACACAAATATCAGTTTGATCCAAAACTACTTCTGTGGCCCTAAAAAGTTGTCAACGGTAAGCATTCAATCCCCACTGTCCTGTGGTGTGCTCCACCTAAGATTTGGATCTACCTCATCTTTTGAGATCATGCCCTGCAATGAGCTGAAAAAAAGGATGAACGGCGTGGATAAAACACATACATCATGGTGGGGGACCAAAGAGCTTTAACACCAATTAGCTGGCTGGTGTTGGGTCACTAGGCAAATCGCGTCCGCCCAAACCATCGTAATCTATTGGATGCAACTAATCCACGTCGTGGCCCACACCATGAAATCTAGATAACTGTGGACCATACGTTTGGTGGGCCATAGCTCGAATTGGCTACTTTCGAAAAGCCAATGCTGTCTGCCAGAACCCATCAGTCGGGTGGGTTGCGTTTGCTAGATCTCGGCAGGAACGGTTCAGATTCCGTCCTGGATGGGACCTACGTGGAAAAGCCGGTGGCGTGAACCTGGTTGCAGGCCATAGTCCGAAAATCGTGGCTACTGGACACAGCAGCCCGATCTTTTCAGTTCAAGAGCTGACCTGCTTTTGTTGCCAACCTTTTAAGTCAGCCATTCCATGATGGGGGCCATCCTTTGAACGGCTTGGATCATCGGATCGCACTAGCCATGTGGGACACACATGCCGTGACGTTAGCACTTCTTAGTTGTCGGGGCACGGCTTTGGTGGATCCCAGACAATGGAGCCCACCTTGATGTATTTTTTTTAAATCCACGCTGTCCATATGCTTTAACAGCTCATTTTTAGGCATAATACAAAAAAATGAAGCAGATACAATTCTCAAGTGGACCACACCACAGGAAATAGTGGTGACTGACCGTTAAAAACTTGTAGGCCACAAAAGTTTTGGATCAAGCTGATACTTGTGTAGATCCTTCGTCAAAGACTTTGTGAACTTACCAACAGGTTAGATGGAAAATGAACATTCTAGTGGCCCCTAAGAAGTTTTTAATGGTGGGTATTCAATCACCAACAGTGGTCGTGTGGAGTGGTCCACCCTAAGATTTGGATCTGCTTCGATTTTTTTATCATGCCCCGAAACAATGATCTATAAAAATGGATGGACAGCGTGGATGTAAGGTACATACATCAGAGTGGGCCCATAGTCAGGGATCAACCGAAGTCAGGCCAGATGTCGTTCCTAACTATCAGCATTACTCAATAGCCAATCACATCATGAATCTAGGGTTCTCAATGGGTCATTTGGCTCCAAGCCTAAAAATTTGTAGAGGGATTCATATCTAAAAGGTGATATCATATCCGATCCATTTATAAATAGCCATAATTATTTTTTATCCAAAATTCATATAACCATTGAATTCGGGTTGGATCTAGGTCTAAATCTCCCTCATCACAAATCTTTAAAAAAAATATAATATAATATATTTAATTTAGTAACAAAATAATGTAAATTCTACCTTTTACTATATGATTGACTTGAGATTAACATATATCTCAATTTTGAAACATGCCTGAGCTAATTTGGAAAATAGATGGCTGGCATGGATGTAACATACAAAAATTTATAGATGGATTTAGATATATTTATGTGAATCCAAATCAGCCGCATTATATGGATTCATAAGTGAATCGGATGTAAGATCTGAACCGCTCCATTGAGAGCCCTAAATGGATAGTAGGATAGGCAACCCTTGTATGGGCAGATTGCTTATTGAGTAAACTGTGGGTCCTGTCGTGATGTATGTGCCTGATGCACCTTGTTCATCCGTTTTATTAGATCATTGTATGGAATGAGACAAAAATTGAAGTATATCTAAAGCTCAAGAGGACCACGTCACAGGAAAAGGTGTGAATTGGACACTCACCGTTGAAAACTTCTTAGGGGCCACATAAGTTTTGGATCAAGCTGATATTTGTGTTTTTCCTTCATCTATGTCTGTGTGATCTTATCAACAGGCCTTAAGAAGGTTTCAACATTGGACACCATTATCCCCTTGTTTCCTGTAGTGTAGTCCACTTTAGCTTTTTGTATTCTACCATTTAGCTCATATACCCTAAAATGATATGGAAAAATGTATGTACAGTATGGATAATGCACGTACATCCACAGTGGGCCCTACAGAGTTTACTCAGTACGCAATCCACTCCCGTATAAGCGGGTTTTACCCTTCTCGCAGGTGATCGGAATCTAGCTCGTTGGCATATTGAATCCCACGGTAGATAGACCACACTCTCAAAATCTCCCCGCTTTAGAAGATCCTTTCAATCTATGATTGTTTCTCTCTTCTTGACCGTCCATCTCTAGGATACAAATAAAAAAAGGGAAAAGATGCTCATATTACTCTTTGGGAGCATTCCATCCATGGTGGGGCTCGATAAACCGACGGCCTGGATTCAAAAGAGAAAAAGTTTGATACTCTGTCCTGATGCATGATACACGGGCAACAATTAAACTGTCCACGGTGGGCCCAACTTTTGTAAAAACAAGTGCTTAGCTGTTCTACCTAAATAACGCTTTAGCTGGTCGATTGGTTGATATCCAAGGAAAGTTCAGCATGAAATGAAAATCAACGGTCTGGATTAAACCAACAAATGTTTATACATCAAGCAACAATTATTCAATTAACATAATTTCTCCATAGCTCATATAATATGGGTTAATAATTTGTACAGTTCAAATTGAGTTACTTACAATCCACGTGTATAAATGCAAACGCCTGCGTATCACCCATCATTCTCTGCCAGAGTATATCAAGTGACTCTGCCAGCTAGTTGGTGTTAAAGCTCTGTGGGCTCCACCATAATGTTTTTGTTTTATCCATTCCGTCCATCCATTTTTCCAGCTCATTTTAGGTTAAAAATAAAAAGAAATAGTCAAATCCAAACATCAGGTAGACCATACCACGGGAGACTGTGGGGATTGAACGGTTACCGTTGAAAAATTCCTAGGGGCCATAGAAGTTTTGGATCAAGATGATATTTGTGTTTTCCCTTCATCCAGGTTCGTGTCACATTATTAACAGGTTAGATGGAAAATAAACATTACAATGAGCCCTGGGAAATTTTTAATGGTGCACATTCAATCAAGACTGTTTTCCTCTGGCGTGGTCCACCTGAGATTTTTATCTACCTCAATTTTTGTTTCATGGATTAAAATGATCTGTAAAAATGTATGGACGGAGTGGATAAAATTAATACATCATGGTGGGGCCCACAGAGCTTTGACACCAGATAGCCGGCTGGTGCTGGGGTCACCAGCCAAATCGCGTCGCCTCAAATTCAAAACCAGCGTATACTGTGCAAAGACGTCGTCTCGCGTCAGATATTCCTCGAGTTTGTTTTGCGTCTATCGCGACTTACAATACAGCCTATGTCGCCGAGAAGTGGGGCCCACATGATAAGTTTTAAAATAATCTGAACCGTCCATATTGTGGATTCTACGGTATAGGCACCACAGTAAGAAAACCATGCTGAAGGAATGGTTTTTACCATCAATATTTTTAGATGAATTTATATCAATGACCAATGGCTCGTATTCAACTCGAAAATTCAAGTTTAGCATCATTAGTGAAGCTTGATTTTGAAAACAAAAATTTCGGTGGTAAAGATAATCTGGACTGTTCAAATCGTCGTAACATCTCAGAAAGTGGGCCCCAGTGAGTGGCAACACAGACTGTATCCGAAGTCGCGACAGAGGCAAAACGAAATCATATATACGAGAACTATCTAATTTCTCCCGAGAAATAATCTCTCTCTCTCTCTCCATCGACCGATCTCTTCTGAAGGCAAGCTCTCTCTCTCTCTCTCTCTCTCTCTCTCAGAAAATTTCTCCTCTCTGTCTCTCAGCAAAATCCATGTGAAAGAAAGCAGGAATCCAAAACCCTAGATAAACCTTTCCCGAAATGGAAACCCTAGATATCCCACCCGAAGGTTCTACTCCGTCTCAAACCCTAGAAACCGCTCAAGAACAAAACCCTAGCTCCACGGCTTCCGGTCTCTCCGTTCCGGAACAGATCGAGACTCGGTCCGATCCCGGGTCAGGAATCCAAGACGACGGAGTTAGGGTTTCTGGTGACGAAGCAGCATCGGCCCACGAGAATGAAGTCGACGAATCTTCGACCGGGATTGAAGGCCGTGCGACGGGATCGGAGGTCCCGATTGGAGGCGTTGGAGATGGCGGGGTTGGGGTTTCTGTCGAGGAATCGGCGGTTGTCGATGAGAAGAACAGCGGCGTGCGTGGTGATGTTGATGCGGTTTCGTCTTTGGCTGGCGGAGATTCGGTGATGGAAGATCGAGCTGCGCTGGAGTCGAAGGTTTGTGTTGCACAGTCAGTTCCCGTTCCTCACGAGGATCAGAAAGTTGAGATTCTTGGCACTGAAGGGGATTCTTCAGTCATCGAAGGGATTCCGATGGAGAGGGGTGGTGAGAATGGAATCGGGTCTGGAGAAGGGGCTGTTACGGGGATCAAGGAGAACGAGAATGGTGGGGTTGATGAGGTGTTGGTGGGCCCTTCGGAAGAGGATGGCCCGCCTCGATCCAATGGTGGGTGTGTGGGTATGGAGATAGATTCGATGGTTAGAGTTCAAGAGAACGGTAGTGGAGTCAGAGGGGGGGTTTTGGCAGAAGCAGGGCATTCCGGTTCAGAGAATGAGGTGATGGAGACAGGCGGCAGTTCTATATTGGAAGAGGGAAAGGAAGGCTTGTTGAATGAATCAAGCTTTTCAGGAGCAGCTCAAGTTACTGCTGCAGATGTTTGTTTACCGGAAAATGGGCAAGACAAAGTTGGGGAAGCACAAATTTCAGTGCCTGATGTTGAGGAAAACAAAGAAGCTGAAGTCGTAGAAGCTCCTGTTTCTCTTCTAGATGAGAAGCAGAGTGCTCTTGGTGATGCTGCTGATGTAGGCATTGCCGTGGTAGTGCCAGAAACGGTTGCTGTTGAAGGAGAGGAAATTGCCGCTGGGGGAAATGAAGTGATGGAGAAGGGTGACATTTCCATGTCAGAAGAGGGGAAGGAAGGTTCGTCAAATGAATCGGGCTTTCCAGCAGCAACTCAAGCTATTGCTGTGGATGTTGGTTTACCAGAAAATAGGCAAGATCCAAGATCTGAGGTTGTGGGAGGGCATTCAGTGCCCGAGATTGAGAAAATCAAAGAAACTGTTGAAGAAGCACCTGTGTCTGCTGTAGATGAGAAGCAGAATACTGTGGGTAATGCTGCAGATGCAGTCATTAGAGTGTCAGATGAGAAGCAGCTGACGTTGCCAGAAACTGTAGCCGTTGAAGGAGAGGAAGTTGCAGCTGAGGGAAGTGAAGTGATGGAAAAGGGTGGCAGTTCCATGTCAGTAGAGGGGAAGGGAAGCTTGTTGAATGAATCAGGCTCTTCGATCATAGGTCAATCTACTGCTCCAGATGTTTGTTTACTGGTAAATGGGTTAGAGTCAAGAGCTGAAGTTGCAGAAGCGCACATTTCGGCACCTGAGATTGAGAAAGCTGAACTTATAGAGGCACCCATCTCTCCTGTAGTTGTAGCTGAGAAGCAGGTTACTTTGGGTGATGGTGCAGAGGTAGGCATTACTGTGTTACATGAGAAGCAGCAGGTACTTCCAGAACTGGTAGCTGGTGAAGGAGGAGCAGTTGCAGCTGAGGGAAATGGGTTTCAGGAAGATGGTGTTACTGGTCACAAGAATCTGAGTGCTAGAACTGAGGTTACTGAATCAATTTCAGCTGAAGTTATTGTTATGGATGTTTGTTTGCCGGAAAATGGGCAAAATCAGGGGTCTGAAGTCGTGGAGATTCATGTAGAAGCAGATGTCTCTTTGCTTGATGAGAAGCAGAATTCTGTGGGCAATGGCATGGATGCAGGCGCTGCTTTGTCAGAGCAGAAGCAGCAGACAGTACCAGAATCAGTAGCTGGTGAAGGAGAGCAAGTTGTGGCTGAGGAGAATGAAATTCATGAAGATGTTGTTGCATGCCACAAGAATCTGAGTGCTGTAATTGAGGTTACAAAATCAGTTTCAGCTGAAGTTATTGTTACAGATGCTGAAGTAGTGGAAACACATGCATCGGTGCTCGAGACGAGGAAAATTGAGGAAGCTGAAGTTGTAGAGGCACCCATTTCTCTTCTAGATGAGAAGCAAAGTGATGCTAAAGATGCAGGGACTGCTTTTTCAGATGAGAAGCAGCAAACAGTTTCAAAGTTGGTAGCTGGTGAAGGGGAGGAAGTTGTGGCAGATCGACATCAATTTCCAGAAGATGGTCTTCCATGTAATGAGAGTCCGAGTGCTGGCATTGAGGTAGGGAAATTAATTTCAGCTCAAGTTATTGATATGGATGTTTGTTTGCCAGAAAATGGGCAAAACCCAGGATCTGAAGTTCTGGATATGCATGTAGAAGAACCCAGTTCTTGTCCAGGTGACAAGCAGAATACTGTGGACGATGCTGCAGATGCAAGCATTGCTTTGCCAGATGAGGAGCAGCAGATGGTAACAGAATCAGTAGCTGGTGAAGGAGAGCTAGTTGCAGCAGAGGGAAATGTTTCAGAAGTTGTTATTCCAGGTCACGATGATCTGAGTGCTGGAATTGAAGTTGAAAAATCAGCTTCGGCTCAAGATATGGCTACAGATGTTTGCTTATCAGAAAATGGGCCTGGCTCAGGAGATGAAGTTGCAGGAACACAAAGTTTGGTTCCTGAGATGGAGAAAATTGTAGTAGCTGAAGTTGTAGAAGCATCCATTTCTCCTCTAGATGAGAAGCAAAGTACTGTGGGCAATGCTGCAAATGCAAGCACCGCTTTGTTCGATGAGAAGCAATGCACAGGACCAGAATCAGTAGGTGGTGAAGGAGAGGGAGTTGCAGCTGATGGAAATCAATTTCTGAAAGATGGTTTTCCAGGTGAAGGGAGCCCAAGCACCGCAATTGAGGCCAAGGAAGCTGATGTCTCTCTTCCAGAAAATGCTGTTGGTGATGCTACAGGCCCGGGCATTGCTTTGTCAGATGAGAATGAACAGATATTACCAGAATCAGTTGCTGGTGAAGGAGAGGAAGCTGCAGCAGAGGGAGATCAATCTGCAGAAGATGATGGTGTTCTTGATTATAATAATCCTGGCGCTATTGTTGAGGTCACAGAACCACTTGCCATGTCTGGTGCGGAAGAAAAAGAAGGGGAAGATGAAGATGAAGAGGATGAGGAGGAAGCTGATGATCTAGAAGACGAGTTCTCTGTAGGTGATTTTGTATGGGGTAAAATCAGGAGCCACCCTTGGTGGCCTGGACAGATCTATGACCCTTCAGATGCATCCGACTTCGCGCGGAAGTACCGTCGTAGGGATCGCCTCCTCGTGGCTTATTTCGGGGATGGCACTTTTGCTTGGTGCTACCCATCGCAGTTGAGGCCTTTCAACAGGTACTTCGAACGTATGATGAAGCAGAGCAACACTAAAAGTTTCCTTAATGCTGTGGAGGAAGCTGTGGGTGAGGTTAGTAGGTGTGTGGAGTCAGAGATGACTTGTTCTTGCATGCCGGAGGAAATCCAGGTCAGGCTCACTCGACCGAAGGCTGTAAATGCTGGTATTCAAGAAGGAAAGACCATTCCTCAGGGTCATGTTGATGGGCTTTCAATTGGTGATTTTGATCCTGCAAACTTCATTGCACGCCTCAAAGATATTGCTTCACTTGTTTCTGTAAGAGATGCACTCGAACTTACCGTGTTTAAGAGTCGATTGTCAGCCTTCTATGGTGCGAAGGGCTATAGCGAATTGCCTGCGTACCATCTACCTCGGGGAATTACGGATCTTGAAGACAATGCCAAAGGTCAGTTGTCTGATAGAAATGATTTTGATGGTCAGTTGATGTACCTAACCCAGACCCCTCATGAAGAAGATTCGCTTTCTTCCCCGGTTGGCCCTGGGGCGGGCAAAAGTGGCCAAAGCTTGTCGCAGAAACGGCCACAAATTTCTGAGGATAAGATATATCAGAGAAAGAAGAGAAGCGTAGCTGAACTTATGGCAGGGAATATGGACTCAGAACACGAAAATGACGGAACTGTTAAGGATGAAGGAGCAGTCTCTGGTAAACCGGCTGTGTCATCCAAGGAGCAGAAGAAGACCAAGCAATCTGCTGCTCCTCCAGCAGCAGAGGATGAGGACTCTGATGTTGAAAAAGACATGGTTGAAGAAGGCAAAGGCACCGGGAAATCGGCTTCGTCATCCAGGAAAAGAAAGAAGGCTAAGCATTTGGTGTCTTCTCCCTCCTCAATGGCAGAGAACAAGGCTTCTGATGAAAATGATGATGCTGGGGCAGAAGAAGGCAAGGCCACAGGTAAATCCAGTTCGTCTTCCAAGAAAAGAAAGAACACCAGGCATTCGGCATCATCTCCTTCTGCAACAGCAGAAAACAAGGCTTCTGATGTTGAAAATGATGATTCTGGGGATGAAGAAGGCAAGACCATCGATAAATCTGCTTTGTCGTCCAGGACAAGAAAGAAGACTAGGCATTTGGTATCATCTCCTCCTGCATCACCAAATAACAAGGTGACTTTTGATGTCGAAATCGATGATGTTGAGGCCGAAGAAGGAGCAGTCCTGAGTTCACCGAGGAACCGAAGGAGGAGCAAGTATTTGTCAGCTCCGTATGCAATGCTTAGCGGGCATAAGAGCATAGTCTCCTCGGATGATGCTGAAGCTGGAAATGTGAAGGTTCCCGTTGTTTCTCGGGTCGGGGCAAGTATCAGCAGGATCGCGGTTCAGCTTACTGGGGCCCCTTCAATCCTGAAATGCAGCGGCGAGGCATCTCAGAAGAAAATTTCAGCGGAACCCAACGTCGAAGATAAAACACCTGGTACCTCAGGTCCTCGGACAGCAAGAAGAAACAGGAAGACTCATGGACCCAGAGATGAGGATGCAGCCGCAGATGAGATGCTTTCAGACATCCGCTCAGCAGCTGTAGATCCTATACATTCAAGGGGTAAGGCATTTCTTTTAGTGGTAAATGATCACATGCGTTTGTATGCATTTGAATTGCCATTCACTCAGGCTGTCGGTGCCAGCCAACTCCTCCATTAGATCCTCCTCCCTCCACCCCCCGTCTCAAAATCCAGCGTCATTAACTTAGGTGGGCTACACCAAGTGGAACAATGGGGGGCATTGGGGAGGGGATGCCCACCATAGAAACTTCCTGATGAAATGTGGGGTCTATGTTTGTATATGCCATCCCACCCAGTCATCAGGTGTGTCTCACCAGGATTAAGCGACCCGAAGCTCAAAAGACATTCCAAAATTTAGGTGGGCCACTAGCAAACATATAGGATTTAGGCATGATTGGACATTGCTTTCTGTGGTGTGTCCCACCTGAGTTTTTGATAGTGGTGATTCTTTTGATGTACCAGTACCCATGAGTAGTCTCACCATATGCATGGTTTTGAATCTAAATCCACATCATGGATGGGCCCCACATATCTTGAATGTGATTATCATGCATTTGATCGCATGTGATCATTTCCCTTCTAATATAATTATAGGTTTCTTTGCTGGTTTTAGAAGTTCCACAAGTATAGCATCCAGCTCGGCAGCAAAATATACATTTTGCTGACAGGCAGGATCTTGTACACGACCATGGAAGCTACCTTGGATATTGTTTCCCTGAAAATCATCCAGATTCAAAAGATCCAAATCCTTAGATCTTTGGCCTACTTCTGGTTGAATGTGAACTGTTGCTGCATTTTCTCCGTAACCATCTAACCGTAAGCCATTGACCAAATTGTTGTGATCTTCGAATCTGGAAAGCTCCAGCAGCACGCCTCACCCAAATTGGGAACAATCAAATCAACGCTTTGGATCACCAAGGTATGACCCCCACACATACGGAAACCCTTTTGAGTTAGTGAACCTCATCAACTGTACGTTTGCTGAGTGGAACTAAATCTTAGGTGTCATTTGGCTTCCGGGAATCCACCCCTGGGAAATGGATTCCATTAGCAGGACATCATAATCCATCTTAAGGGTGATTGACTGAATATGTGTTTGGGTCCTGAGAAAGGGTGGTAAACAAATTCCGGTGGGGTTCCGATTTCTAAAATTTGCCACCTTTATGATTCCCATCTTCAAGATGGTGTGCAAAATTTTGGGAAATGGATTCCCATCCAACAATCCTATTTTTTTGTTTAGGATAAAAGGTTCCTACCAATTCTTTCCCAGAATCCAAACACGACTGGATTCCTGAGAATAGCTTTCTCAATATCAAGACACGGAGAATCAGTGGCTTACTTTATGCTGAGGCATTCTAATTCCTAGCATGTGAGAGCCCTTGCCCAATGCAGGCACATGTGCCAATATCAAAGACGTGTGATGTCGGAGCTTTCCATCAGGCGGGAGACACTGTTTTAGATCCACTGGTCTAAAAATTAGGTCATTTCACAGCTCAAGCAGGCCACAGTACAGTGATTCAAATGGATGGCATTTTTTTTTTTTTGTTTAGCTGTCATTTTACTTTGTACACTGTGGCCCACCCAATGAATGAAATGCCTGATTATTTAGACTCTTAAGCATTATTACCAACCAGATGGAAAGCTCAGATCTCACCCACGTGTCCAATATGGATACTGTTCATGTGTGTCGGTGGGCGGGGGCTTCTTCATGCTTGAGTGGAACCAGCAAACCTCACTGGAGGTTCTAAGGAGACTTGTAACAACTCTCTTGGTGGTTCAGGTGGTCGAAAGGGAAAATCCTCAGTTACGGAACAGCAACCATCAGGAAAAGATTCTCGCGGGGCCGACCCATCTGAGCTTAAATCTGCAGAGAAGAAGAGCAAAGAGAAGGAACAAACGACTTCGAAGACTCCTAAACGTAAGTCCAGACGGTCTAGTTTGGAGGATACAGCCACACATCCTGCCGCACTTCTCCTCACATTCAAATCCGGTTTCGATTTGCCTTCTAAAGATGATCTCATCACAATATTCAGCAAATTTGGGGAACTGGATGAATCAGAAACAGAAGTGTTGAAGGATTCGGGCTGTGCTGAGGTCATCTTTGTCAGGCGCTCCGACGCTGAAGAAGCCTTCAACAGTTCAGAGAAAAACTGCGCTTTCAAACCCGCCGATGTCACTTATCGCCTGCGATATCTATCGGCTGCTTCTAAGGTTTTAGAAACAGACAGCCCGGCTCCAACAGAGGGAGAGAGTGGGGCATTAGTTCTCCAACCTTCTACACAGGATCTTGCTGAGACCCAGCCATTGCTCTTCATGCAACAGAACATTGAATCAATGATGACGTTGCTTTCCAAGTTGTCAGGGAAAGATGCAGGCCCAACGGGGAAGCTGACACCAACAGTCAGAGCAGACTTGACAGTTGAGCTCGGATGCCTCCTCCAGAAGGTAACCTCTCTGGTAGAAGAGTCTTAGTTCCAATCTTATTACTGATTTTGTTCCAACTTCACAAACGCCGCCCGTAGGAAGCATGTTTTGTCGTTTCTCGTTGGGATTGTCCATATACAATCGTATGATGTATGAATGCTTGGTGTTGCTGTTGTTGTTCCATTGAGGGGGTTTTTTTCTTCTTCTAGGTGTTGCTATTACTTCTATACATATCACTGCTGTTACTTATTGCTGTTTATTTTTACATCTAAGCATGGGGATTTCCACCCTAAATGGTTGTTGTTGTTTCTTAGATGTCTCTTTCTCGGTTTTCTGTATTCTGTTTTAGAGGAGAGATTGTATGATCGTTGACGGACATCATCTGTATTCTGTTTTAGAGGAGAGATTGCATGATCGTTGACGGACATCATCTGTATTCTGTTTTAGAGGAGAGATTGTATGATTGTTCAATACACTTGGGTTTTAAGTTTGTACAATCAGGCCCATGGTTCAGTGACTGGACCACGTGCCACCGTCGAGTTTTGTAGACGTACATGAATGATCCACATTCAAAGAAGTTGGTTGCTAGGATCTTCCAATTCGAGAATATTTTGGACCTGAGATTGATGGGTGGGGTGGCATAAAACCAACAATGATAGGTCACTGAAAACCTGGTATGCTGTTTTCACGAGTTGAGGATCAAACGATTCATGTCTAGAGAAGTGTTTTACTATGATGCCTACATAGTTGTTGGTGATGTTGATTTGGTGGACCAGGAGGATGACCCAAAATCAGGGGGATTGGAGTATAGTAGCCATGAGACTCCATTGACTCAAAACACCGACTTTCCACCAGTAAAACTCATTTTGACTGGTTAGAGCTCTAAATCACTGCAGTTCTTTTGGCCCACAATCTATCCACATGGTGGCCCACCAGATCATCGGTCTCAATCACAATAAGTATTTACCATGTCCTCTGTGAGTAGGGAACTACATAGAACTTTCACATCCCATGAAAATAGCATTGTTTTTCTTATTAGCCTCTGGCCCACAGTTCACACATCTTCACTGTGGAGTTTTCTGGACTGCATGAAGGCTAATCATCATTCACCCACCTTGTGAAAAAAGCAACCGAGTTATCCACCTATCTGCCCACCTAATCAGGGACCCACTTAAGCAAGGTTGCTGAGGTTGTTTTGATCAGTCATGACCACTCCCTTTCGAATGTGGCTCCATCAGTGCTTCCTTGCATTCCACCCTTTCAATGTTTAGGTTTATAGAAGATGGTTCTATGCTAATAATGCAATGACACACTGCATCTAGGCTGTCCTGTTAGTACCATTAATCTGTCTATTATTTGGATCATCCAGTCTACGGGCCACCTCTAGCCCAAAAGTGGTGTTGGAGTGATGAACTATTTTGTGGACTTGCTGGTTGGCAATTGCTAAAAATGCACGAGGAATAATAATAATCTACAGCTGGTCTTGTTCTAGAATGTTGTGTGTGGGCCCCACTGTGATGTATGCTTGGTATCCACTCTGTCTACCATGCGAGCCCCTTGGGTTCACATTGGAGCCAAAACTCGAGGCAGATTCCAATCTCAGGCGGGCCACACCATGTAAAAGCATGCGTAAAAACCTCGAAAATCACGTGGTGTGGTCCACCTGGATTTTGGAGTGGCTTGATTTTTGGGGTGTCCATAATTTTGGTGGCGCGGATCTGATGAATAGGTTGGATGGCATATACAAAACACGGTGGGCCCACACAATCAGGAAGGTCGTTTACTGTGGGAATCTCCATCCCAACTTTCCCATGCTGTTTGATCCATCTATCTTTTGGATCAACTTGATTTTTTAGTATACTAGGTGAACGTGAAGACCAGGGGCTCCTCTGACAGAGGGTATGTTGCTTAATCACATCCCACATCATGGTGGACCCTACGTGAATGGAATGAATGTGGGCTCCACACCATGGTGGACCCTATGCACCATGTTGTATAACTTCTTATTCTACAAAAGTGAAACCGGCCTCTGGAATCTAACCCCATCTTGGGTTAAATAGTCTATGGCCCATTCAAGAGAGGTGGCCCATTTATAGAGAATATGCTGATATTGATTTTGTGGCCCACCACGTCGATGAGCCCACAACTGAAATAGAGATTGGGTGGCTGTGGTAGCTACCCAGTCAGAGGCCTGAAATGGTGGCTGTTATAACTGGAAATGGAGGAATGCCCATATTCAGCAGGTAAAACTAGCGGCTGGATGGTGATAAATTGCTGCAACTTTTTGGCCTGTGGCCCACTTGATCAATGTCCTGATCACCATACATGTTTGGCACGTGGAGTGAAATGCACGGATCTTTATCCCGCACGTGTTGTGCTAGCATTCTTCAAGCATGGCTAGAGCGATCTGCCTCCACTGTTGAAGAGTTGTGGGCCATCCCCCATCTGCAGCAATCCGTCTAGATTGCTGCGGCCTGATGCACCGATAGGTATGTATGGGGCCATGGTTTGATTCAGACCATTGATCTTATGGTCCAAAAGATTCCACATTATTGGTTCACAAACCTTTGATCACTGGCCTGCAAATAAACGGTTGAGAGAAAAAAAACATCAAGAGTCCTTAAAAGGGACAAATATTCGACGGCTGACCTACCCCCATCTGAGGACGCAATCTCGATCAATGATCCATGGGCCCACTTGTACCAATTGAGTTGACCAGGAGTCAGGAGTGTAATTGTGTGAGATTAGGTGTTGTATGATGGTGATACGCAGGCACTCAGAAATTGTCCACGTGGTAAATATTAACTCAAATTAAACCATCAAATTGCAGGATCCACTGGAGATAGGTCACCTACGAAAGTATGATTGAGTGGTCCTAATCTCGGATTGATGGAGTTTGTGTTTGTTGAATCTAGACCATTGAAAATCGTCATTTGTCACCGTCCATTAGATGTCCACAAATCAGCCGGTTATGATTTTATGTCACTACAATTTTTAATTCCATGGCGGTCTAAAGTGGAACCCATAATTTGGACGGTCCAATTTGAGTTGAATGTATGCCACGTGTGCAATTTGCTAATTTCTGAGTTATAACCATGCTCGAGGATGGATAACTTTTGGCTCTTTTTTCCTCAGGGGCTCTTTGGATTGGGTGAAATGGGTCGGGGATTCCGTGGATCCATGACTGTGGGCCCACTGTGATGTGTATGTATATATCCACACCGTCAATCCGTTTTTCTAGCTTGTTTTAGGACAAGAACCCAAAAAATAAAGCAGGTCCAAATCTCATGTGGACCACACCACAGAAAACAGTGGTGATGGAAAGTCCACAATTAAATTGGGGTCACAAAAGTTTTGGATCAAGCTGATATTTGTGTTTTCCCCTTATACAGGTCTGTGTGACTTTATCAACTGGTTGGATCGCAAACAACCATTACGGTGGGCCTTAGGAAGTTTTTAATGGTGGGCGTTCAATACTTCAATGTTTCCTGTGTTATGGTCAACCGGCGATTTAGATCTTCTTCGTTTTTTGGATCATGCTCTGAACTGAGCTGGAAAAACGGATGTACGGCATGGATCTAAAAAAAATACATAATGGTGGGCCCCGCAATCCAATCCGGACACAGCGAATCAGCACCCGTGAAACGGCGGGAAACAGGGACGCGGATGAGCCACTGACACGTTGAGTAGCCATCTCCCCCACTGAAGTGACGTCACCAACTTATGTGGGCCCCACCGTGATCTATGTGTTGTATCTACACCGTCCATCCATTTGGAGAGATCATTTTAGGGCATGAGACAAAGATTGAGGCAGATCCAAAGCTCAAGTGGACCCTACCAAAGAAAACAGTGGGGATAGTGACACTACGGTTGAAACCTTCCTATGGCCACCATGATGTTTATTTGAGATCCAACCTTTTGATAAGTTCACACAGATATGGAAGAAGGGAAAACCCAAATATCAGCTTGATCGAAAACTCCTGTGGCCCCAATAAGCTTTTAATGGTAGGAGATCAATCCCACTGTTTTCTTTGGTGTGATCCACTTGAAATTTTGATCTGCCTAATTTAAAACTCTCCAATTGGATGGACAGTGTGGATACAACACATCACATATACAGTGTGGATACAACACATCACATATATCACGATGGGGCTTACATAAGTTGGTGACGTCACTTCAGTAGCTGGCTACTCAACCTGTTAGCAGCTAATCCGCGGACCGACTCGTTGAGCAGCCATCTCGCCACTGGAGTGACGTTACCAATTTCTGTGGCCCCACCGTGGTGTATGTGTTGTATCCACACCGTCCATCCATTTGGAGAGATCATTTTAGGACGTTATCTAAAGAATGAGATGATCCAAAGCTTAATTGGACCCACCAAAGAAAATAGTGGGGACAGCGATACGACTGTTGAAACCTTCCTAGGGACCACCATGATGCTCATTTGAGATCCAACTTGTTCAGAAGTTAACACAGACATGGAAGAAGGGAAAACACAAATATCAACAAGTTAACACACACATGGAAGAAGGGAAAACACAAATATCAGCTTGATCGAAAACTTCTGTGGCGCTAAGAAGTTTTTAATGGTAGGAGATCAATCCCCACTGTTTTCTTTGGTGAGGTCCACTTGAGCTTCGGATCTTCCTAAATCTTTGGTCCATGTTCTAAAACGATCTCTCCAAATGAATGGACGGTGTGGATACAACATATACATCATGGTGGGGCCCATAGAAATTGGTGACGTCTACTCAACTTGTCAGTAGCTGATCCGCGTCCCTTATTTCTGCGTAAACGCTAAAACCGCAGGAAAAGGATGGGCCCACACAGTAAATTCTCTCTGGGCCTTTTATTTTCTGACCCAGCCCTCATTTTCTCGTCGCTCAAGCTTCATCAAGTGAAAAAAACTTTGATACTCCGGCAAAGTGTGGTAGATGATACACGGGCACTCAAAACTTGAGTGCGTGGAATATATTTATTCAAAATTAAATTGTTAAATTACTGTTCCAATTTAGTCTCATGAACCAAGTATTAGCTTCAGCTTACTAATGGATTCCTGGAATATGAAGTTATGTTTTTTCCCCTGGAAAACATCTCTAACGTAGGAGGGCTACATGGGACCCACCATGTTCACTAACTCAAATCTACTCCGTTCGTCAGGACCGCCCCTCAATGTTAGTACTTGAGACAAAAAATCAGCCGAATCCACAAATCAGGTAGACCACACCAAAAGAAACTGTGGGTATAAGATGAACATCGGTTTTTGTGCGGAGCACATTACATTCCATCTCACCCGTTCATCAGGTGCCCCTCAGAGAAATGCTTCCAGACTACGAAGAAACGCTAATTATTAATTTGAGACGACCCACTTCAAGCACCTGACACAAAGAAACATTAATAGCTGCATTGTCTCAAAGTTAGGCTGATCACATGCTGTGACCTACCTAGATTGGCTAAAGCTTTAACCTTATAATGCACAAGTTGTTGTGTTTTTTTTATAAAAATAAATTTTAAAATTAAAAAGTTTATTTTTAGAAAATAAATATATTTAATATATATGAAACCTTTAAAAAAAACATTAATGAAGTGGCAAGAGGAGAGGTTTTTGCTCCCGCTGGTTGAATGGAGCCTAATAAGCCTAATTTTTTTTGCACTTGGTTGGGACTCATTTAAGCTAGCCATGTTGCCACTATTTAAGAGAGTGATTATAACATTATTATATATATGTTATTGGTGTCACGTGTCATATATATGACAACAATTCTGATAATTTGGATTTGGATTATATGTGGCAATAGTTTTATACCGTTAAATGATTGCATGTGTTTAAAAGAAATAGAAATAACTGTCATAAGGAAAAAGTCATGCCCTTTCATGATAAACTGTATGTTTTTGTGAATAGACGTATTGGTGTTCTAGAGAGGCATAAGAATGTCCTTTACCAAAAAGACACCATGTCCTTATAGCTTCAATAAATCCTAAAGATTATAGTTCCGAACATATAAATATGCATTCTCAGATCAAGTCACCATAGTCTTGTACCCTCTTCCCTATCCTTCAACTCCAATCTCTTGATATTATTCTTATGTGGCATATAAGTGTGCAATTTTGAAGATTTGCTCAATACACAAAGTGCAAATCTTCATATTAATTTTTCAGATTTGTGAATTTATTACATCATGAAGACAAGATGTCATTTCTTGTTGCAATTGCTAGAATAATCAGAAAAAATGACAGCAATTCTAATAAGGCATTGAACCTTTAAATCTAATTTTATTCATCTCATTTCTTCCATTCCTCCTTTATATGCTTTTCTTCCCATCTAATACAAGGAAAGTTGTACCAAATGAATGAAGTGAATGTCGCATGAGTAATATAGACTAAGCAATTTTCTTTTAACTTTTTAGAGCTCATGCAAAGAAAAGATGAAACCTTTTTATTTATTACATGTAAGCATGCCAAATAGCTACAATAATATGTCTCATTTGAAAAGAGGGCCTACATTATATCATAAACACTTTTGAGGTTGAAAGTCATGGAGAATTTTATTTTGCAGAAGTATGATTTGAAAACAAACCTCAAATTTTTATTTTTTATTTTTAAATGTTCTTGAAAGACAAACATTAGAGATAGTATTTACTTTCCGTCTATCAATGTCTGATCAAGAAATCTTGAGAATGTATTGAGGTGGGCCAGACATGTATATCAAATTTAGACTGTTGGTTGATTTCTTTGAACAGCACATGCGCTGTGAAGCCCATCTAAAGATTGTATTGACAATCCACACAGGAGTATGCATGAGAACGTCTCCAATTCCAAGGAGTTTCACCCCGAGGTGTGGGATTCGGGTCCCATAGAAATCTCACTACGGCGTGAGTGCGGGGTGTGTACGCGTGGTGGGTGTGGGGTGCTTGTGTGTTAAATTAAAAAAACAAAAAAAACAAAAAAAAAAAAAACTTGATAAGCAGCAACTCAGAAATGGAAGCGGATTGGGTACAGTATGCCATGTCCTGTTGGGCCCACCGTGAATGTATGTGGCTTATCCACTTCATCCATCCATTTTTTCAACTTATTTTAAAGTTTGAGCCCAAAATTGAAGCATATCCAAAACTCAAATGGATCACACACCACACGAAAAAGTGGAAATAATGATGTCCATCATTAAAACCTTCCTAGGGGCCAGCAGTGATGTTGATTTATCAAAACACAAATATCAACTTGATCGAAAACTTATGCTGGGCACAAAAAGTTTTCAAGGTAAGCATTCAATTCATACCGTTTCCTGTGGTGTGGTCCTCTTGAGCTTTGGTTTGACATAAAATAAGCTGGTAAAACATATGGGCGCGTGGAGAAGACATTAATCACGTGCGCTCCACTGAGTTTTCTCAGAACGCTAGCATACCGAGTTACCCAATATTCAATCCGCTTCCCTCATAAATTGTATACGTGTCGTCATCAATCCAAATTCAAATAGACTAAATCAAATTGATTGAACAATCCTAACCTCTGATTCACCCTCAAGCACTTGCTAATTGATAGAGAATCATTTGGATCTTTTCAATTTTAACCGTCCAATAAATCTCCACAGATTTCTGATGGTTAGATAAGTATTAAAATGATCATAATTTTTATTCCACCAAATATTTATATTAGGACCAACAATTTGGACGGTTTAGTTTGAATTAGTTGTATGTCACATACGCAATTTTCAATTCTAAGTATATACGTGTCATCCATCTCACTCTACAAGAATATTGAAGTTTTTCACACTCAAGTTTTTCACACTCACCCCTAGGTTGGGAGGTTGTATTTGGAAAGCATTGGGATCCAAATCACAATCACAATTAAGGTGATTCTACTTCGTTGTATTTTACAACTACTAATTGGAGTGCACTGAGAATCCAAACCTTCCTATTTGAGAGCTTGTATTAGAAATGCATTAGAATTCTTTAGTATATATGATATTTGATAGAATGATTATAATAACCCATTAAAATATATACTTTGGCCAAAAATAAAGAAATTTTGAGCTTCTAATGAGCCACAAGCATAAAGATCATAAATGAGTAACTTACTAGCTTTTTAAGGTGCCTATTTAAATGACTAACGGTTGGATAGTTCGAATCATTCTATTGATGCGATTTTAGTGTTGTAGTTGGCAGCTTTCTAACAAACTCTTATGCTTATGCACTCTTTGTTTTTTCATTCACTTTTTTTTTAGTTCTTATGCATCCTAGAAAAGGGAGTGGATTAGGTGTATCTATGACCTCACCTAATATTGTGCGACACTTACTATGGGCCCGCTTTGATGCATGTATTTTGTATCCATGCCATCCATCTATTCTTCCATATCATTTTAGGACATGAGCCCAAAAGAGAAACAGATCCATGTCTTAGGTAGACCATGTTATAAGAAACCATGGTGATCAGCCATTGAAAACTTATAAAAGACTATAAAAGTTTTAGATGAAGTTGATATTTGTTTTTTCCCTTCATCCAAGTTGATGTGACCTTGTCAATTGGTTGGATGGCAAATAAACATTATAAAAATGCTACAGTGGGCCCTAGGAAGACTTTAGTGGTGGGACATTTAGTCACCACTATTTCTTATAATATGGTCCACATAAGATTTGGACATGCCTCATTTCTAGGCACGTAGTTCAAAATAATCTGTCAAAACTAATGGATGGCGTGGATATAAAACAAATACATTAAGATTAATTCCATAATAAGGGCTACATTGTCTCTGGTGAAGTTGGGACCGCATCTAATCCACTCCACTTAAAAAATGACTACTACTTTTTTCTTTTAAAAAAAATAGTTAGGCAGGTTTCTTCATCAAGAAATGGATAAAAGTGAGATAGCAAAAATCAAACTTTTAAAAAATAAGTTTCTTCTTCTTACTTCTTTTTGGAGCTCATGCCCTAAAATGATTTTTAAAAAAATAGATAGATAATGTGGTATAGAATACATGCATCAGAGTAAGCCCCATGATAAGTGTCGCATCATCTTGGGTGAGGCCAGGTTTGCACCTAATCTACTTCAATTTTCTGATACACATAAGAAATTGAAAAAAAATAATTTGAATAGGAAATTCAAAAAGACATACAAATAAAAGAATTTGTCAAAAAAAACAATGATAGGAGAAGGTGCCGTTGCATAGAAATTTTAAAAATGTATTTAAGGGCTTTTTCATATAAGAAAAAAATAGTTTGTGCATGAATGTGTAAAAGAACGATATTTTGAGAAAGTGATGTTATTTGGGCCCTCCTACGAGGGTTGTATACTCGCAAAATGCCCGAAAAATGTCTATTTCAAATAACTATCATTCCATTTGCCTCCAAACATCCAGCGAAAGATGATAAA
Organism: Liriodendron chinense; assembly: GCA_003013855.2. Lineage (NCBI taxonomy): Eukaryota > Viridiplantae > Streptophyta > Magnoliopsida > Magnoliales > Magnoliaceae > Liriodendron > Liriodendron chinense. The sequence continues at coordinate 539,900 of PVNU02002217.1, forward strand.
ATTGAGGAAAACTCCCTAAATCCTCTCAGATCCTTCGAATACACGCAAACACAAGATGCGAAAACAGCACTTAATCCACATGACTCACATGTCAAGACGTGGCACCCAACAGTAGTTCCATGCAATCCAGTGGGATTCGGCTTTTTCTCTTTCTCCTGCATGCATAACTCTCGCCTATAGACTACAGTAATGGTTGATCACCTCCACATCCTTCATTAGTGGTGAGGAAAGTAACGGCCTTTGGCCGTTATAACGGAATGACCCAAGAACTAGGTCCACTTCACTAATCAAGCGTACTGTGGAAGAAACCTTTGGCTAGAGGTTTCTAAGCCGTCCACATGTTTCTAAAATCATGGCCCACCTTATGGTTGGAGCAGTCCATACCTATTGTAGGGCCCACTGTAGATTGAGCAGAGCATATGGATCCTCCTCACCATTAAATCACAACCATCAAATCTATGGCTACACAGACAGTTAAAAGTGACATCGTTAGGATCCAAACTTCAATGAGAAAACTTTGATGGTTGAGATCGTCCAATCAATGTGGCTTTCTAAGTTATACTTAATCCGTAGGATGGCCCATGATCTGTATTCGTTTGCTTTATGTGCAGACTTTATGAGTGGTGAATGAGTCACCACTTTTATAAAATACGGTGCAATCATGTGCAATACAAGATGATCAGTTGTACTAAGTTGTAACATAGCTTTAGCTTAAAAATAAAACAATTTCAAAGTTTTGATGGCCTATAAAAGTCGGCTACTAATTTTATAATTAAACTAAAATATTATATTTGTTATTAGTTGTGAATTTTATTATGGGTGTCATCTCTATAATCACTGTATTTCTTAAATTTATAGCATCTTATTATTATGTTGTAAATAAAAGTGAAAACATCCAATTATGTGAATTAATATAAGATGTGTTTGGAAGGTGGGATTAGGTGAGATAAAGTTATATTTGGTTCCATGCAAATTTTATCCGGCGTTTGGAAGCAAAGGCAAGGATTAGATTAATCCAGGTATCATATTATCTAATCCCAATAACAGATACTGTGCGATTTCTGGTGGATTTCAAAATCTACAACATTTGTGGGCCCCACGATGATGCGTGTGTTTTATCCACGCCGCACATCCATATGTGCCCTTTACATGCAACATTCGAGTTGTATATTCGTACAAGCAGCCAGCATTAATAGTTGTGAAATCTGATCAGTTGATTGTAATTCCATGGTCCACCATACGTTGGTTTCACTTAATACCATATTTTCCCTAAGTACTTGATCCCAAACATGAAATTTGATTATCAAAATACCATGGCATTTTCAAACACATAACATTGTGCAATAATGGTGTTAATTTCATCTAACGCAATTTGATCTCGCATATCAAAGTAAGACCCCAAAATCCTGATTCTACATGCCACAAGTCTACCTGGAATTATGAAAAGGTGAAAATCGTAGATCTTGGAACACCATGAAATTGAAATCCATGAGTGTCAAACAGCCCCGCTTTTACAAGTAGTGGATTCCAATTTTCTACTTAAGAAAAAAAAAAAAAGAAATTGGGATGCCAAACGACCCCTGAAAGTAATACATATTCGCACCGTCAAAAATGCCAAACAAAGACATGCAACTTTGAATATCTTTACTTCCAAAGACCCCAAAAGGGCCTGAAAAAACACATGATCTCTGATTGTGATGAAAGAAACATCAAACGGCAAAGTCATTCTTCTCTTTAGTCATCCCAAATCCTATTTCAAAGCATTCCACACACAAAACCATCATACCCTACCATGTGTCCCTCATGTATAACATTTGAATTTTGGAAAAGGTGGGTCACACCATAAAGATCACCTGGAGTGAAAACCAGACCAATCTAGTCATTAGGTGGGCCAGACCCATACATCCAGTTGGAACATCGGCTGTCCCTTGAATTCAGCAGTGTAGACTAGCTGATGAGGGGAACATCCTTTTTTTTTTTTTCTCCCCCAAGTGATCTTTGCATAGTGGCCCACCTTTTGCATGGCTCGGATGTGCTACACAAGTGATACACAAGTGACATACATTGGTGGCAAAGTATTGCAGGTGAACACTTCTCCTTTAGAGGCTATAACCACAAAAACACTTTTCTAAAATGGATAAAATCAGCTGATTTGTTGTAAAAAGTAGTATTTAGTCTATCTTGATGATCTAGAGCAATGGGTTTGTTGTTGTTGAGGAACCATAGCCGTTCATCGCACTAGGCCATGATCCTAGACCGTTCATCAGATACCCCAGTGTGTCTCTCCCAACTTGAGTGCAACCTTGTTCTTGCCACTCAAGTGACAAAAGCTTGTTACTTGGTTTCATCTCAATTGCATTCAGATCCTCATTTCCTCCAAATGGTAGCGACAATCTCTCTCCATTTTCCATGTATGTGCCATGGTTCCCATCCATAGAAAACCCAAAAGGAGAACACAGCCCATGAAGGCTAGGAGAGGTGAACCCATGGCCCATGTCCTCCTGGCCCACCAAATGGCTTGAATCACCACTACCCATGTAACCATACTTTCCAGGACTTCCCAACATGCCGTCGAGCTTGGTCTCCATGAAATCAGAGCACCCAGGATCCCCAACCATCGAATCATACTTGCACCCCATGAAATTAGGGTTCCCAAGGTTTCCAAGTATGTCATTGAGGTGCGACAATTGAACCCCAGAAAATGAAAGGTGGAGATCCGTTCCATCGTTGGAAGAGACATTAGGGTTTCGATTGGGAAGCTGATCGGCCGGCTTCTTAGCGGTCGCCTTCTTGTTCTTTCTGCAGCCGCCGCCCACCGGTACATTCCTGAGGGATCCACCCTTGGTCCAGTACCTTCTACAAGTCTTGCAGAAGTATCTTGGCTGAGATAGGCTGTAGTTGTTGTAGTAACAAAACTTAGTATGGGTTGAGTCACACCTTGGACACTTCAGTGCTTGGTCTGGTTGTGGCCTTAGCCTTCTTTCTAGTACTGGTTTGGTGCATGAGATTATCTCCCCGGATGGTGATGAAGAATCCATTTTAGTCTCCTCGTAATCAACGTCCTAGATTTTTCAAGACAGAACGAACGATTCTGTCAGATCTGCAATCATCTTCATGTCTCATTTAAAATAATTGGACATAGTTTCAAACATTAGTCAAAAGTTACAATATCATTATTGAGCCACGGCGTTTTGAGAGATGATTAAAAATTCATGTGTGAATGCATGATTTGAATAATAGGGCTGTACTTTCAAACACGACAATCTGAAGATTGTGACTGTACTTGTAGATAATGATGAAAGGTGAGATTTTAAGTGAGAAAGAGTGGCATATGTGTGAAAATCCATCACCTGGGCCTCATTTTCTATCAACTTGCCACGAAATTCGATAAAAATCTGTTTGGCTGATCCAAAATCTGATATTCTTGCTTCAAAATTTACTTAGCACAAGCATGGTATAAGCTCATTGACTCGGGCATGAGCATGTTGCATTCCGAATGGGGAGTCTGGATGCAATATTATCGGATCGAATAGCAATTAGCAATTATAGTAATTTCGAGTAGAACGTTTTGATGGTTACTTCCATGTTAAGATTAGTGAAGTGTTCGCAATTCAATTCTCTTGTGCTTCCAAACGCGGCGTTAAAGTATAAAATGGCTGCCCTTTCTGAATATTGCACTTCAAGATCAATCACATTTTTAACAACTCCATCCACACCTTAGATTTGAGGACACCCATTTCTCCATTTTGGGAACTGAAGTAGGACATTAGTGTACTACTAAAATTCCAAAGATGGAAAATTTGTGGATGCAAATCCATATGGGTGGGTCTAAATAGTCTTTCCTTAATGATATTAATGAGAAGTTCATGACCAATTAGATGGACCGACGGACGGACGGATGGATGGATAGAGAGGGGGAGAGAGTTAATGATGATGATAATTAGGGTAGTGTTCACAATTCAATTCTCTGGTGCATCCAAACGCGGCATTAAAGTATAAAATGGCCACCCTTTCTGATATTGCACCCCAAGAATTACATTTTTCACAACACCATTACCATGATGATGATGATGAATGTCCACACCTTTGATTTGTAGACACCCATTTCTCCCATTTTGGGAACTGAAGTAGTACATTAGTGTACTACTAAAATATCCAAGATGGAAAATGGGTGTATGAAAATCCAAAAGCCTGGGTGGTGTAAATAGTGTTTCCTTAATAATATTTATGAGATGATCATGACCAGTTAGATAGATGAATGGATGAATGTGACGATGATGATGATGAATTTCCAACGACACAATGAAGTGCATGACATACCTGTAGCCAATCAGAAGTGTCCATGCAAGCTTGGTGAGAAGTGAGGCCCATTCAAGAGTAGATGACTTTATCACACATAAATGAGAGAGAGAGAGAGAGAGAGAGAGAGAGAGAGAGAGCTATAATAAGAAGTTCCAAGACATTGCTATGCAAGTAAGATATAAGAAATAGCTTAAAAGGAAGGAAGAAAGAAAGGGAAAAAGAAAACAAAGGGCAAAGGGGAGTGAAGAAGAAGGCAAGAAGCGAGAAGTGGAAGTGGGGATGTGATGATAATAGAAGGAAGAGATTGATTGGTTTGTAGGGTAGTGAGGCTGTGAATATGAAGACTACAAAAGGTGGCTCATCAGCTACTACAGTCTCGGTCAGTGCACTGTCATGGCCCCACCATGTTTGTTGGGCTCTGATCGGCTCGGCTTGTTATGGCTTCAATGGTGCGCCAGCCCATGCTTCTTCTTCTTCTTCTTTTCACAGCTGATCTTTCATGGGGAGACGTGCTGTACAAAAGCAATTTGACCGACCCGGCCGGCAAGGTGGTCATGTGGGGCCCACCTCTGACGATCTGAACCTTCCATATGGTCAGTCGCGGACCGTTTGGGCATGAGAAAAAACTTTGATGCTCTGGCAGAGTGTGATGGATGATACGTAGGCATTTCTACTCTAATTCAATAAAGGCTTTTTGAATAAGAATTTCTTCAATAAGTCCTTGTTCTAGCTCTATTTTAAATAAGCTCCTTTTGTAAAATCTCCAAAGGAAAAGGGTAAAAATAAAAAAAAAAACTCTTACTTAAAATAAGCATGTTTGGTAAATTTTTCAAATAAGAGCTTTTTTTAAGGGCAATTGATATCATTTTTAAATATTACAACAACTTTCATATAAGAGCAATCCACATGGTTGTTTTGGTGGACCATCCATCATGTGGGGCCCAACATTCCTAAGTGTTCTTTATGTGGGGCCCCTCAATGTCCACTACCCATCACCCATCAGGTGAACTCCACATTTGATGTGTCCATAGTGTGGGCCCTACTTTTGAAGTGGATTGTCCATCATGTGGGGCCCACTTTTGATATCCACCATTCATCATGTGGGGTGCACCTTCTATGTGGATCATCCATCATATGGCCCACTTTGGATATGGCTCATCCATCATGAGAGACCTTAGATGTGGACCGTCCATTGGTGGGGCCCACTTGATGCGAATTGTCCATTATGAGGGGTCACACTTTTATGTGGGCCATCCATCATGTGAAGCCCACTTCGTCCATTAGGTGGGCCCACCTTGATGTGGACCATTCATTGTGTGGGGCCCCACCTTCATTATGTGTCGTTCATCATGTGGGCCCATCTTTGATATCAACTCACCATCATGTGGGCCCACCTTCAATGACCATCATCCATCACGTGGCTCCCACCTTTGACATGCACTGTCCATCAAATGGGACCCACTTGATGCGCATGTTTCGTCATGTGGGGCCCACCTTTAATGTGAACCTTTCATTATATGGGTCCACCTTGATGTGGGGCCCCACTTTAATATGAATCATTCATCATGAGGGGCCCATCTTTGATGTCCACCATCCATCATGTGGGTCTCACCTTTGTCATGGACCACTATCATGTGGGGCCCACTTGATGTGGATAGTCCATCATGTGAAACCCACCTTTGATGTCCACCATCCATCATGTACGCCCCACCTTGGCTGTGGGACCATCCATCGTGTGAGGCCCAACCTTTAATATGGGTCATTCATCATGTAGGCCCACCTTTAATGTCAACCTTCCATCATGTAGTCTCACATTCAATGTCCACCATCTATCACATGGGTCCTACCTTTGATGTGAAACATCCATCATGTCGGTCCCATCTTTGTTGTGGACCATCTATCATGTGGGGCCCACTTGATGTAGATAGTCCATCATGTGGGACCCACCTTTGATGTCCACCATCCATCATGTAGGTCCCACCTTTGCTATGGACCACCCATCATGTGGGGCTGAACCTTCGAGATGGGTCATTCATCATGTGGGCCCACCTTTAATGTCAATCTTCCTATCATGTGGTCCCACATTCAATGTCCACCATCCATCGTGTGGGTCCCACCTTTGATGTGGACCATCATCAGGTAGGGCTTGCTTGATATGGATCGTTCATCATACAAGGCTACACTTTGATGTGACTATGCATTATGTAGGCCCACCTTTGATATGGGCCATTCATCATGTGGGGCCCACCTTCATTATGGGTCATTCATCATGTGAGCCTTTCTTGAAGAAATTGTAAAGAGAAGAGAAGAGGGTAAGATGGGAATTACATAAAAAGTTTAAGGGTAAACTTCTTCAAAAATTAGTCCAAAATGTCTACCTACATAAGTCAAATAAGCCCCAGTGGTAAAAAGTGACCTCTCCCCAACTTATTAAATTGGAGCTTATTTGCTACTTTGTAAAAAAAACATAAAGCACTTCATTAGATTATTAGGCTTTTACCCAATAGTATAAAAGCTTATTTTTTTTAGAAATAAGTCAATAAACTCTTATTTATAGAGATGCCAAACGCACATGTGGCGTGTAAGTAGTAAATTGAAGTGTCCAAGTAGTGTAGATGCATCAGTGAACCAAACATTAAAGTGTAGGGGCCACCATACACGTAACGTATGTGGAAATCATTCAAGCCATCCATACGCATGCATATGGGCCATTGATGTTGATTTTGAAAAATCATCATTTTCTTTCCGTTTGAACCACTGATTTGATGACCACTAAAGTGATGAGATCACCGGTTCGATCTCTCTTTTGGCCCATGACTGATCCACTACGGGTCAGCCTGTTCAGACCGACCTGAGTAAGACATACCTAATTGAAGTCTAATGGTAAATAAACATTTAGGTGTGCCACACACACCAACCTTGGTGGTGTGTTGACGTGGCCCACCATGATAAATGTGTTATATCCATATCATTCATCCATTTTTTAAGATCATTTCAGGGCATGCGCCCGAAAATGAGGCAAATCCAAAATTCAAGTGGACTACATCATATAAAACAGTTTGGAATTGAATGCCCACCATTCTAAACTTATTGTAGTCCACCCAAGTTTTGGATCAAGTTGATACTTGTCACATGACATTGTGAACAAGCTGGATGGCAAATAAACATCCTGGAGGGCCATAACAAGCTTCGCAGTGGGTATTATTGTCCCCACTATTTTCTGTTGTGTGGTCTATTTAAGGTTTGGATCTGCCTCATTTTCGGCTCATGCCTTAAATGGTTGTACAGTATAAATGTAATACATATATCATGGTAGGTCTTACAAGACTTTGTCGAGTCAACACACCACTAAAGTCAGCACACCATATGCAATCGGCTTCCAATTTAAATAAGCCCAAAATGAAACATATATATCCAAATATCAGGTAGACCACACTGTTGTAAACCTTTTCCAACAAGGTGTTTGAACGCCCACCGTTAAAAACTTCTTATGGGCTGCAAAAGTTTTGGATTAAATTGATTTTGTGTTTTCCATCTATGTACCTTGTCACGTGTGGAATTGGATTACAGATAAACATTATGGTGGGGCATAAGAAGATTTTAGAGTAATTGTCCCACAGCAACTTATATCTCCGGCTAAGTTAAGAAAAAAAAAACCCTTCTCCTTTTAAACTCTTTCCATGGAAAGAGTTTAAGAGGGGGCATTCAATCACCACTATTTTTTGTCCTGTGGTCTAGATGAAATTTGAACGGATCATTTTTGGAGCTAAGCCCTAAAATGATATGAAAAAAGAGACGGCAGCTTGGACATAAAGCACAAGAAATAGGATTGCATGCTGAGTAACTCAGTAGGCTTTTATCATACTAAGTAAACTTTGTTGGCCCCACCATGAATGTATGTAATTTATCTATATTCATCTGTTTTTCCAGCTCATTTTATGGATTGAGCCCAACATTGAAATATATCCAAAGTTCAAGTGGACCACAGCATAGAAAACATTGGGAATAATGATTTCCACGGTTGAAACCTTTCTTGGGCCCACACTGATGCTTATTTACCGTCTAACCTGTTCATAAGATTACACAAATATAGATGATGGAAAAATCAAATATCAGATTGATACAAAACTTATGTGGCACCAAAAATTAAAATAAATTAACGGTCAATTCACACTGTTTCCTGCATTGTCTTACGCCTTGAGTTTCGGATATGCTTTTATCTTTTTTTGGCTCAAGCCCCATAGTGGATAAGACATATAAGTTTTATAAATCAGTGGGCCTGTCAGAGTTTACTCAGTACGCAACCTGGTTCCAAAACACAAAAATTACAGTAGTTACGGATCCACTGAACCCAGTGGTCCCCGGATCCACTAATCCGGATGGGGATTGGCTAGTGACCAACACCAACTAATCCGGATGGGGATTGGCTAGTGACCAACACCAGCCGGGGGCTGGTGTCAAAGCTGTGTGGCCCCACCATGATGTATGTATTTTATCCACGCTGTCCATCCATTGTTCCAAGATCAAGTTGATATTTGTGTTTTCACTTTATCCAGGTCTGTGTGACATTATCATCAGGTTGGATGGCAAATAAACATCACAGTGGGCCCTGGGAAGTTTTTAATGGTGGACGTTCAATCAACAATGTTTTCCTGTGGTGTGGTCCACCTGAGATTTGGATCTGCCTCATTTTTTGGTCCCATGCCCTAAAATGAAGTGGAAAAATGGATGGACAGCATGGATAAAACACATACATTATGGTGGGGCCCACACAGCTTTGACACCAGCCCCCTGGCTGGTGTTGAGGGTCACTAGCCAATCCGCGTCCGATCTGGACAGCATGATTCCCGAGTCGTGGCTCACATGGCATTGCATGTACGAACAGCTGCGATGATCTGACCAAGCCTGCAGGTGGACCGCATTCACACATTGATGCTGCATTAGATGAAAAATGTGGTCGTGATGATGAACGATTCTAGGTGAGAACTCTCGACGTAGACACTTCCGCAGCCATCCAATCAGTTGTGGGGTCCATCTGAAAACGCCCTCCCGCAGTAAATCGGTGTATGAGCTGTACTCCCACCCAATCCTTACCTTGTACTCATGTGAAATGCAATAAGACACTCAGAAACACGTGGATGTGATTTCTTGACGCGATTCCTTCGTGGACAAGATTAGTGTCAGTTGGGGCCTTCTTAAACGGTGGCAACTCATTCCTCGCTCTAAAGACATACATATGCATCAATCTGGACCGTCCACATCCTGAGGCCCGCCGTGATGGAACTTATACCAGAAATCAGACCGATCTAACAATCTTAACCGTCCAATTATTGACCATCAACTAAACCGTTTAAAATTAAACAGTCACTGATTCAGAACAATGGTTGAATTAGATGGATTTACGGCGTTGATTGCATTAGATGTATGCAACGTGTGTTGTGGATGAATCGGCACCATTTAGAGATGGTGGACAGACGCACAACCTTGGTTACGCCATCCGGCTATTCTACCTGTGGCAGCGAAGGGCCATCGGCTCGAGCCGGACCGTCGGATTCTCCCGACATGCGTCAGCAATCACAGCGTGATGACGTGACAGACGGGGAATATTTGGGTCCTCGAAAAAGAGCAAACCGAAAGAGCACTCCATGTGGGGCCCACCACCCTAAGATCGAGAGGACGACATTCTCGCTCGCCTCCTCCAAGCAAAGGATAGATTCCCTTTTAGAAGAGGAGAGAGAGAGAGAGAGAGAGAGAGAGAGAGGACCCTGGTTCCGTCGGGTACACATAGGGAACGTGCTCCTTCGCACGTCCGTTTTATGGCGACGTTGGACCATTGTGGTGGGGCCCACCTGATGATGGTACAGATGAACGAGGATGGTGGGCCGGTGTTCCGTGGTTCTTTCTGAATGGACGTATTGGGACTTGACGTGCCTGTTTTAGAAAGGGTTCTGATTTGATACTCTGGCAGAGTGTGACGCTTGATTCGCAGGCACTCAGATATTTTACACGTCGGCAAACATTTATACTTGTAAAGCCTGAGAAATGATCATAAATGTGATGTGATGTGCACCTGGAATCTAAGCCGTGCATCTTCCTTGCTTCTTCATCGGAACCCTACGTACCAATAATTATCTCTATAAAGAAAACTCAAGTGGGACGTGTAATATGCCCGCCCACATAAACCCTAGACCGGCATGAGTTTAGGCATGCCCCTTTATCACGGTGGGTGCACATCACGTTTCACGTTTCAGTCGGAAGACATGCACAAGAAAGTGGACTCCACCTTCCATCTTGAAATTTCCAGGTGGACAATACCCCAGTGTCTACAGCTGTTCACTTTAGATGGGGGTACTACCCCCACCGGTCCCTAGCTAGGGTGGGATGGTCAGAGGCTTTGTGCATGCTGTCCATCCATTTTGACATATCATTTTAGGGTAGAGCTAAAAAAGGAGGCAAAATGAAGGCTCAAGTAGACCACACTATAAGAAGCAGTGAGGATTGAAAGCATATCATTAAAAATTTCTTGAGGCCCAGGAAGTATTAGATCAAGCTAATATTTACGTTTTCCCTTCTACTGTGTCTATGTATCCTTCTGAGCAGATTAGATGAAAAATAGACATCACGGTATGGTATAGTCCAAGACTCCATCTGAGCCTTTGATCAGCCTCTTTTTTAGGCTCATATCCAAAAATAATTTGCAAAAATAGATGGACAGTGTGGATAAAACATATACATTATGGTGGGCTCTATAGAGGCCCTATATGATTGTTCGTCTATAGCCAAGTCTTGGTGTGGGCAATACTCAATCTGCATCCAAAAATTTACTTCCCATTATCCTAGAGTTTGATATTTTCGATAATTTTATATGATTAATCTGCATCTTTTGGCAAATCTAAATTTTCAAGTGTTGAAATTAATTTTCACTGCAAACATGGTACATGGATTTTCTTTTATCTACACCCCTTCAGGTAATACTGGAAGCTAATACAAGTGGTGTTGGATTAAAATTTATTTCCACTTTTGAGTAGAATATTCTTAAATTATTTCAAAATCACCATTAAATACATTAACAATTCAGCACTTTATCTTTCAAAGCCTATTTTTCAATTTATCAAATAATACTTGAGCTGAATTTTATGTTCCAGGCATAGTAACCTGTTTGATTGGAGGTAAAAGAAATGAAATGAAACTAAATGCATAATGATGATTTTTACATCGAGGAAATTATGCAAATTTCAACCTCTTTTCAAAGCAAAACTTTGTGGGCTCCACCATGATGCGTGTGTTATATCTACTATCTACACTGTGCATTCATCCTTTCAAATCATTTTAGGACATGAGTCCAAAAATGAGACAAATCCAAAGATCAAGTAGACCACACCTTAGATAACAGTAGGTTCAATGGTAGATGTAATTATTCTTATTGTGGGCGGCTTGAGCTTTGAATCTGCCTCGTTTTTGGGCACATGCCCTAAAATAATTTGAAAAAATGAATGGATGGCATGGATATAACACATACATCATTATGGGGCTCACAAGATTTTGGTACATAACACGTTACCCAACCTTCATTTCTAAGGAAATAGGTAGGTAAGTAATCATTACTTGTTATGCCTTAGAGCTAGCGAGCATGGATACTTGTTTGTAGAACTAGGATTCTTAGATAATTTCTTTTATGATCAGCCATTAAATGTCCAAAACCCACCAGATGGTGAGATAAGCTTAATTTCATGTTTGTTATGGAGGCAGCTAACTACCTACCCATTGATGCATCACATTTTCATACCTTCATATGGCATACTGCACATAGTACACATGATGATGCACTATTATTCTCTGATCATGCTATCTTAATCATCTAATAAATGAGCATTTTCTCATGAATACATGTCGTTGTCAATTTTCACTTTTAGCATTTGTTTGTATGCTGACCTGAACACTGCGATTTTTAAACCATGGCCCTATCTCCATTTGAAGCTATTTGGATTTCATCTATCAATGTTTTCCATGCGTCAAGAATGACAATGACATGGAGGCATGGGAAATGCCCCTAGAGACGCATAATCTATTCTCATCATGCATCCTAATGAAGGTCTGTAATTTGGACAGTTAAATTGGAATTATCTGTACTCCCTGTCCCAAAATTTTAAGTAATTTCTAAGAGCCTAGATATCATTTATTACACTACCTAATGGTATCAAAGTTTTTCTCCATTTAAGGGCCTCGTGATTAGATACCACAAAATAACTTATTTTTTCTACTTAACAGTAGTAGATAATTATCTTATTTGATAGAAGTAAGTTTGGTTTATGACCAATAGCTTTTTTATTTAAAGTTACTTTAGACACTTCAGTTTAATAACTAGAAATCGAGATAAGCTACTTAAGGCATGAGTTGAGTACTTAAGTGGTATCATTAAGCTAAAGTGATTAAGTAACTTTTAAGTAAAACAGTTACTTGTAAGTGATTATAAACCCAACTTACTTATCTACAAAAGTAACTTATTTGGTGGTATCCAAACGGACTAAAAGAGATAAATGGTGAAAACGCAAACCTGTATACCACTATTTGCCCTATCATGATTGATAGAGCACTCCAATCTTTCTACTTAGGGGTAAAATAGTACAAAGCTGTACAATTGGTACTTAACAGCATGGAAGAAGAGAGAAATTCGTTCAATACACTGGCAGAGTATGACGGATGATACACAGGCACTTAGAAATTACCTAAATTTGTATTCACGGCTTGCATGTACTTAGACTAAACTGTCAAAATTAAGCGTACGGGTTTGAAAATAAAAAATATCCAACGATCTCCTGTCTCATCAGAGGCTACGATTGTTAAATCATTTTATTTTTTGGACTGTGACTTAGTAACAGTGGATTCCAGAATTCAGCGGGTACTGCATATCGAGCGTCGCTTGCAGCCAGAGTATTAAATAACTCCCGAAGAAAGGGTGCTGCTGTCAATCTGCTTGGGTGTGGATATCATTTCCTTCCAATCAACTGCCTCAAGCTCTTGGGCGTAGATATCAAGTAACACGTGGAAGAGCTACTCATCAAATACAGTGTACGCCTAGCGAGCCCACCTGAGGCTACTGATGGCCAAAATCAGACCTGACCGTTGGATCAGGAGCCTCCAAATAAAGACAGTGGTCCACGGTCAACAAACTAAAAGGAAATAAAAGAAAACGGCTCATTGGAAGGTTAGGATCATACAGTCATGGCAGCTTTCTGAGTCATACAATCCAAGGAGGGGCCCACCAGATGGATTCAGTTGCTCTGGATCGTTCCTTGGAACGAGAAACACGTGACTTTCAGCGCAAGGGGTGATGTGATACGCGGTCCTCGCCTCTGCACCATGCACGGGGGTTTCCAATTCTGACGAGTAACGCCATGTTTTGGTAATCCAGACCATCGATCATTTGCAACCCACCTTAGATGACCTAGCCCGATGAAATCACATCGATGGGACAACATTGACCTTCTAATTTGTGGCCCACGGATAGACGGTTGAGAACAGAAATACAAAAAGTCCAAATTCAACTGAAAGTAGGTCCCTAGATTGGATGTTGGGATATTCTAATCTGGGAGATGTTTGGCCATTGTCCATCTGCAATGGGACTCGACCATTGATCTGGCTTATCAAACCATGGGCCCCACTGGCCAGAAACGAAAACTCACGCGATGTGTGATTGCCGTCCAACCCGTCCATTAGATGGGCGTGGATTGGGCACTACCCCTCACCAGGACCTAGCTAGAGACGGACGGTCCTATCAAGGGCTCTATGGGTCCCACCTTGATGTATGTGTTTATCCCAAACGTTCATCCATTTTTAAAAAATCGTTTTATAGCCTGAGCCGAAACATTAGGCAGATATAAGGGACAAGTGGACCACACCACGTGAAACAGTGGGAATTGAACTCCAACCGTTGGAAACCTCTTGGGCGTCACAGACGTTTTGGATCAAGCTGATACTTATGTTTTCCCTTCATTCAGGTCTATTTGACCTTATGAACGGGTTGGATGGTAAATAAACATCACCGTGGGACCTAGGAAGGTTTCAAAGGTGAGGGTTATTGTCACCATTGCTTCCTGTTGTGTGGTCCACTCAATCCTTTTATCTTCCTAGTTTTCGGGATCATTCTCTAAAATGATCTTTTAAAATGGATGGACGGCGTGGATACAACATATACATTTCGGTAGGCCCCACATAGCCCTTGATAGTACCGTCATCTCTGGCGGAGGTAGTACCCAATCCGCACCCCAATCCGCGCCAGTCTGATACACAACTCTGTGGGCCACATAGGGCTCTCAATGGATCAGATCTGGATCGGATCCATTTGGATCAAGCTCCCCGTCCATATAACAATAGACGTATTTGGATCTAACTCGGATCCAAAAGGTGATATTCATATCCTATCCATTTATAAATTGTTAGATCCATTTCTGATCCAAAATCCATATAACCATCATATTCAGATTGGATCTAGGTCCGAATCCACCTCATTACAAATCTAAAAAAATATAATATAATATATTTAATTTAGTAGAAAAATTATGCAAATCCCTTTATTTACTGTGGTATGGTCAACCTAAGAGTGGCATGTCTCATGAGACATGGCCTAAAATAATATGGAAAACTGATGGCCACATTAATATAACATACATAGTAAGGTGACAATGACTCAGATCTTAATCGGATTCGAACTCTGACTATGTTCTTATGAATCCAAATCCAGTCCATTTAAGTAATCGGACCTATTTTAAGATCCAAATCCGGTCTATATAACTAATTGGACCTATTTTAAGATCCAAATCCGCATTACATGGATTCGGAGCTAATGGGATCTTGGATCTGACCCGCTCCGTTAGAGCCCTAGGGCCACACCAAAGGGATCAACTGGAGACATTATGGAGCATGATACGACCTAGAAACTCCACATAGGATGTGGGGTCCACCGCTTTGTTTGGACTCTGTCCTACCTGCTCATCGGGATGAAGTGACACACCAACTCCAGGACCATGCAAAAAATCAGGTGTGCCAAACCGTATAAATATACAGGTTCTAGGCGTAATTGTACGTTTCTCTCTGTGTGTATCCCACCTGAGTTTCGTAACAAGATGATTATTTGGATCTACGGTGAAGACGAGGAGTCTGCAATAGATGCATGATTCCGATTCCACATATACACCACGGCTGGGCCCCACACAGCTCGAACGTACAGTAATTACCAGGATAGGAGTGCATGTGATCATTCCCCCTTCCATAGCCCTTCCATATTTCCATTTGCAATTTTATATTATTTTGATATTATGTTATTGATGTGGGGCCCTTAGTTGTTGCGCGTGCTGTAGCGACAGAACATTCCTCTCAAAGATCATGTCATCATTCAAAGGACGGTGGAGAATATCTTGAATTTTAACCATTAGTGCTTGAATTTTAACCATTAGTGCTTCCTTTTCATTTTTATTTTTGTTCTCATGCTGGAACCTATTGCTCACGTGTGAGGTGCGGATTCGGCGAATCCCTGACTGTGGGGCCCATCCTGATGTATGTGTCATCTAATCCGTCAATCTGTCTTCCAGATCATTTTAGGTCATGACCCAATTCACAGGTGGACCACACCACAGGAAACAGTGATGATTGAACGCCCACCGTTCAAACTTTCCTTGTGTCCGCCGTAATGTTTTTTTGCCATCCAACCTGCTGATAATGTTACACAGGCCTGGACGAAGGGAAGACACAAATATCAGCTTGATCCAAAAATTTTAGGGACCTAAAAAGGTTTTTAACGGTGATCGATCGATCACCACTGTTTCCTGTAGTATGGTCAACGTAAGATTTGGATCTGCTTCATTTTTTGGCTCACGCCCTAAAATGATCTGGCAAAACGGATGGACGGTGTGGATATAAAACAAATACATCATGGTGGGCCCAAAGTCACGGATCCACCGAATCCGCGTCCCACGTGGGACGGATGTGTACTACACAAAGAGTGGGAATTTGGTTGGACAATCTTAACGGCCCAATCACGAGCCTTTGTTGTTTGACTTGTGATTGTCGGAAGTGCTTCAGTTAGACGGTTAAGATCAATCTATAAGTATGAATTTTGGTCAAAAAGCAGAGTCCATGAGATGAATGGTCCAGATTTTGTGAACGAGTAACATTCAACTTAAAACACTCTCCGAGAAGCTTGTGACACGAGATTCCTTGCATGTGATCTGCTGGGGCTACATATTCTGGTGATTCAGACCGATGATTTGATGGGCTCTGCGGTGGAATGGGGGTGCCCCAAAACTCTCAGAACTGAAGGTTCTAATCTTTTAATAATTCTGTGTTTTCCTCTGAATGTGGACCGTTGTATGATTTTAATTAACCATCGCTTTGTACCCCACCAAATCAAAGGCTAAGATTCTTCAAATCTCTGAGTACGGTGGGGCATACCACATCAACGGTCTAGATCACGGAAACCACGGCCCTAACTTTACACATTTCTTATCTCACTTCCATAGTGAAAATGGGTGTATTTTTCAAATCCTCTAGGGTGGGTGCAAATATCAATTCCCACCTTTCACCGCATGATTACAGGTGGGGCCCACCGTGATGGCGAGTCGCCGACCAAGTGACCATCTTCACGAGCATTTGTCTGGTGTTCTTTCGTCTACTGTAAGGCTTGCTAACTGCGCACGCGTGTGTATTCATGCCCGTCCACACGCAGTCACACGTGACAATTGAACATGTGTGGGTGATCTGACCTTACCATCTAGTTACAAATAGTGCTCAGATCTTCTGCCCCAAAAATTGGGCAGTTTCTTCCTCAGGTGGGCAACAGTGTTCAAATCAAACTAACGGTTAAAACAGATCTTTTCTAGCCGTCCAGTTGTTGTGGCCCACCTAAGCTTTGAAATGGGCTGATTTTAGGCCAGGCGATCTAAAAGGTGTAGACCACGTTATGAGAAGATCTGATTAAACACGTATCCGATATTGGCACATGGATCCATTTGTGCATGGGTTACCACACGCGCGTATGATTAGCGAAACTCCTCGTAGCTGTTTTCCATTGCGAACTGCTATTGCCTCATTCTTGGCCTAGGCTTATGGCCCATTTGGAAACATGGATTTGAGAAGTGAGGAGAAACCGGCTTGCTTTATTTTATTTGGCATCATGGATTTTATAGAAGTGGACTTAGAGAATCCAGAAAGGAAAGATGGGATTTGAGGAGAAATCCTCCCAAGTACCCTACTGTAATGTGTCTCTTACTATGGGACCCAACATGTATGTGTATTTTCCATCCGACTTGTTCATAAGGTCACAAAGACCTAGATGAAGGGACAATGCAAATTTCAGTTTAATCCAAAACTTTTAGGGCCCGTTTGGCACCATGGATTTGAGGAGAAGTGAAGAGAAGTAGATTCCATGATATGAATTCTCATCAATTTCAATTCTTATCAATTCCAAATTTTTTTATTTGGCAGCTAAGATTTGAAGAGAAATCAGACATGAGGAAATGGACGGTGTAAATTTTAATCCCACCGTATTAGCCTCGATTTTTAAATTCATGTTGTTCACATTTTTACAAATCATTTTATGTCAGGATCCAAAAAATAAAGCAAATCCACATCTGAAGTGGACCATAAAACAAGAAAAAGTGGAGAGTGAGACATTTATGATGCACAAAAGTTTTAGATTAAACTAATATTTGTGTGGTCCCTTCATCCAAGTCTTTGGGACCTTATCGAATAAGTTGGATGAAAAATATACGTCATGTTGGGTCCGATAGTTAGGGACACATTACGTTGGATCCTACTTTGGGGAGGATTTCTCCTCAAATCCCACCTTTTTAGAGGATTTGATAAAGAGGTAAAAGTGCCCTTTTGAATTCTCCTGAATTCCTCTCAAATCCACATTCTCGTCAAATCTAGGGTGCCAAATAGAATAAAGCAACCGGTTTCTCCTCGCTTCTCCTCAAATCCATGGTGCCAAATTGACCATAATGGCCCTCACTCTCCAATTTTTCTTGTTTTATGGTTCACTTTAGATGTGAATCTGCTTTATTTTTTAGATCCGGTCATAAAATGATATGTAAAAATGGATGAACATGGATTTAAAAATCGAAGTTAATCCGATGGGCATACGATGTAATTAAATCACATTTACATCCGTCCATCCTTCACGTTTGATTTCTCTCCAAGTCTTGGCTGTCAAATAGAAAATCTGGAATTGATAAGAATTGGAATTGATGAGAATTCATATAATGGAATCCACTTCTCCTCAAATCCATGGTGCTAAACGGGCCATTAGGTAGGACGTAGGGCTCTCAATGGGGTGGATTTGGATCGGATCCGGTTCAAGTCCAAAAATCTATAGTCTCATTTGGATTAGATTCAAACCCAACTCGGATTCAAAAGGTGATGTCCATGTTCAATCCACTTATAAATAGTCAGATTCATTGCCAATCCAAAATCCATATAGCCATCAGATTCGGATGGACGCAGGATCTGCGTTTGGAATATAGGTGAGGCCCATCGTGATGTTTGTGAGAAATCTACGCCTTAAGACCAAAAATGAACGGGATCCAAGACTCAAATGGGCTGTACTAAAGAAAAAGGTGGGTAGGGAAATTCCTACAGTTGAAACCTCTAAGGGGTCCACAGTGATGTTTATTTGCCATCCATGCCATTCATAATGTCATTCATACTGAGATTAACCGAAAACACAAATATTATCTGAATTCAAAACTTCTGTGGCCCCACGAATATTTCAGCTGTAGAAATTCAATCATCACATTTTCGGCCCACTTGAGACTTGGATCCTGTTCATTTTTTGTCGCAATGCCTAAAATGATCTCACAAAACAATTGGATGACGTAGATTTCTCACAAACATCATAGTGGGCCCCTACCTAGATTTCAAGCGCAGGAGATGCCTATGAAAGGCGAATCAAATCTAAGTCTGAATCCACCACATCACAAATCTAAAAAATTTACCTGATTCAAAATATATGAGGCCTCACGAATATTTCAACATCGAACGTTCAATCCTCAAGTTTTCGGCCCGCTTGAATATTCGACCCAGCTCATTTTTTGTCACACATCCTAAAATGAGCTCAAAAAACGTATGGTAAGAGTGAATTTCTCATAAATATCATGGTGGGCCCATCTAAGTTCCCAACGTGAGAACTTCCTCTCTCTCTCTCTCTTTCTCTCTCTCACTCAGGGAAAGTTGCGTTGCCTGCGAGTAGTGAATTAGGTGTTACCCATGAAATAGCTTAATAGGTGTGAAAGTTGCGTTGCCTACGAGAAGTGAATTAGGTGTTACCCATGGAATAGCTTAATGGGTGTTACCGCTGTCATGTGGCCCACACAGGTGACATTTTATATATCCATGTCGTCTATCCATTTCTCCCGCCCATTTTAGGGTACCACCCACTAAGCCATAGTCGTGTTTTCTTGGGATATTCTTGGAGAAATTTTTGAAAGAGAGCCCTAATAGGACATATTCTTGGAGAAATTTTTGAAAGTGAACCCGAATCCAATCCATTTAATTAATCGGACACATTTTAAGATCCAAGTTTGATCTCGGATTTCACCCGCTTCATTGAGAGCCCTAGTAGGACACAGCTTGGCTAGTGACCCCAACATTAGCTTTCCGGCGTCAAATATCTGTGGATCCCACCATAATGTACGTGTTTTATCCACGCCGTCCATCCTTTTTGGCAAATCATTTTAGGTTATAATACAAAAAAACAAGACAGATCCAAATCTCAGGTTGACCACACCACAGCAAAAAGTGGGATTGAATGCTTACCGTGGAAAATTTCCGGGGCCACACCACAGGAAACGGTGGGATTGAATGCTTACGGTGGAAAATTTTCAGGGGCACAGAAATTTTGGATCAGGCTGATATTTGTGTTTTCCCTTTATTTAGGTCTGTATGACCTTATCAACAGGTTGGATGGGAAATAAACATTACAGTGGGCCTTGGGAAGTTTTCAATGGTGGACATTTAATAAATATGGTTTTCCTGTGGTGTGGTCCACCTGTGATTTGGATCTGCCTCAATTTTTGGCTCGTGCCCTAAAATAAGATCGCAATATTGATGCACTGCATGGATAAAACACATACATCATGGTGGGGCCCACAGAAGTTGGACATCAGTTAGCTGGTTGGTGTTGGGTCACTAGCCAAACCGCGTCCCCTTAGGTATACTGGGCGGACCATACTACTAACCAACAGGAACTTAGGGGACAACGTGCATGAGATCTACACCATTCATCAGGTGCGTTGCCTCATTTCCACATACAAATCAGGTAAAAACGAGTTGGGATGGGTCGCCTACCTTTCGTTGAGTGTGCGGCTCACGTGGTTTATATATGCCATCCACTCCATTCATCTAACTCGAATCACCGAAGGATATTCCAAAATTCAGGTACGCCACAACGAGTTTTACCCTGTTTCCTATGGTGGCCCACCTGAATTCGCGATCCATGTGATGTTCGGTTTAAAGGCCAAAAAGTAGATAGTGAACCTGATGGACGGTGTGGATCTTATGCATATCAAGTCATTCGCCCCAAGTAAGCTGTAGGCACGGGCCTTGCGACCATGCATTTTGTGTATCACAATTAGAGGTGGCAATGGGTCGGGTCATTTCCACCTCAACCCTAACCCGACCCAAATTGAATTCAGGTAGGACTTTCCCAACCCATACCCATACCCATCCCATACCCATACCCATACCCAACCCAAATTAAACTGGGTCCATCGGGTTAACCCACATTTTAATGATCAACTAACTAATTTATAGATTAAATTAATGCATATAACACTGTCATTCAATTCAAAATCAAACCATCTATGCTTAATAGGTACCTATTAGGTACGTAAGTGTGTGGAAATGGTACTATGAGGTCAAGCTATGTGGACCCCACCATGATGTGGATCCTACATCTACGCCATTAGTCAGATGCAGCACTCCATGGTGGTCCACGAACTTAAATATCAGGTCAATCCATGACTTAGGTGGGCCACACTATAGACAAAAGTTGAGAGGGGTTACTCGCCCATTAAAATCTTCATGATTGTTTATTGACACCACTAAGATGTAGGTCCCAAATCCATCCCATCCATTGCGTGTGTCCCACTTGGATGAGGGGTTTAACCAAATTTAAGCCGCATCCAAAACTTAGGTGGGCCCCACCAAGTGATTTTAGATGTTTTAAGTGCGTCTTCATGTGGTTTTAGATGGTATGGCCCACCTGAGTTCCATATACAACTGATTTTTTTGGATTTCCCATAACTTAAAGGGACCCATCAAATGCACGGTGTTGATGTTCGATCCACATCATGGTGGGGCCCATACAGCTTGACCTCATGGGAACTTCCATGAGGTCGATCTCATAGTATCATTTCCTATATACGCTGAAAGAGAAATGGACATTTAATATTTCAACGGAGCCATCCAATTAACCATTTGATATTTAATTTTTTAAATAGTTAACTTGTAGACACAATTATTGAAATGAAGCCATTTAATACTTTCATTTTAACTGTCCAATAAATTCCTATCAACAATCAAATAAATATAACCATTAAGATAATTTAATCAATTTATTTTATGGAACATTAGCTACCATATTGGTTCTCCAATAAATGAGCACTAGAAATTTAAAAAAAAAAAAAAAAAAAGTCTCATGATATATCACAATGGTGTGAACAGGTTTATTAAATTGACAGACGTGGACTATTCCCAGCAGAGTTTGTAAGGAAAAAAAAAACTATATATTATTTAACTAATAAGAAAATAAACATACAATAGTTTACTTAATCCCTATATGATTCACGTCAGATCGGGTTGGGTCGGGTCACCTTTAACCTAACGGTTGGCTTCACAGAGTCCGGTCAACAAGAATATTGGGGTGCTGGGGTCACCACGCAATCCGCTTGTAGAAAAATCAGGATAACTTGTCGTCAGGTCGGCCACTCAGGTGTGTTGAATATAGACCGTTGGCATTTTTTTACTCTTATTCGTCCAATTTTCTCATAAACGTGTGGTCAACTTGACAAGCGGATCAACCTGTCTTTGGGCCACGGCATATTGGACTGGGCCCCACCGTATGAGCCATGTACACAAACGTCCACCACACCTACCTTGTGCGAATGGCATTATTAGAGCGAGTAGCGTCAGCATCCCACCCACGTGTCTGCGTGTAGAGAATGTTGTTAGCTGGCAAATGGGCTGGGCCGGAAGTCCAACCTGAATTCGGCCGGGTTTGGCCGAGCCAGGGGAAAGACCAGCTTCAGTTAGATCGTGGGCCACCTTAATGTATTTTTTGTATACCCATGCCATCCATCCCTTTTACATGGTCATTCGAGGGCATGAGCCCAAAAATGAATCTGATCCAACTCTCAAGTGGACCACACCAGAAGAAATAGCAGTAATTGAATGCCCACCATTAAAAACTTGTGGGCATTCAATTACCGCTGTTATTTTTGTTTTTAATATTGGACCACACCACAAGAAACAGCGGTAATTAAATGGCCACCATTAAAAACTTGTGGGCCACATAAGTTTTGGATGGAGCTGATATTTGTGTTTTACCCTTCATACAGTTACTGTGAGTCACCTTATCAATGGTTTGGATGGCACATAAGCATTACGGTGGACCCTACAAAGTTTTTATTTGTGGTCTTTCAATCACCACTTTTCGTTTGGTGTGGTCCACCTGGAAAAACAGACGGACATCGTAGATAATACAACACATACATCATGGCGGGCCCCACAGTCACTGCCTCGGTTTGGGCTGGGCCTCGAGATCGGATGGCTTAGATCATGGGAAGGGTTGGGCCTGGATTTAGGTCACTGTCTATTGCCTGGACACGTCGTGGGCCGATTGCCAACTTTATCCTAGAGGTTTGGTTCCTGGACCCTCGCCCATCCCTCCTGCTTGCTTGCTAGCGTTACTTGGCCTGGCTGCGACCCCGGAGCTAGCGATGTGGATTTGACCCTGCCGAAGGAGCCGGCCTTGAAATATGAATTGTATTATTTTATGGAATGGTCTCAAAACTAAAGCAGATACAAATTTTAGGTGGACCACACCACAGGAAACAGTTGTCAGTGATCGACCGTGCTGTAGCACAGTGCCCCTTTCCACCAAAATCGGATTGCGTATTGAGTTACTCAGTACGCTCGTATCATAAACTCTGTGGGGCCCACTGTGAATGTATGTTGTTTATCCACGCTGCCAATCCCTTTTTACGTTTCGTTTTAGGGGTTGAGCCTAAAATTTAAACATATCCAAAGCTCAAGGGTACCATGACATAGGAAACAGTAGGAATAATGATTTCCACCATTGAAACCTTCTTAGGCCCCACAGTGATGTTTATTTTTCATCCAACCTGTTAATAAAATCACATAGAAATCCATGAAGGGAAAACACAAATATCAGCTTGATCCAAAACTTATGTGTCATGCAAGAATTTTTCATGGGTAGACATTTAGTTCACACTTTTCCTGTGGTGTAGTGAACTTGAACTTTTGATATGTTTCATTTTGTGTTCCAGCCCTAAAATGATCGGTTAAGATGGATTTTCGGAGCGGATAAAATACTTAAATCACGGTGGCCCCACATAGTTTACTCGCGACCAAATCCGTTTTCGTTTCCACGGGGAGCGGATTAGGTGTTGCCCAGCTAACAGCGCAGTGGGTGTTATCGCTTCTGTGGGGCCCACCTTCATGATTTCCTGTATATCCACTCCGTTCATCTGTTTCTCTAGACCATTTTAGAAGTGGTACCCAAATTTATACGGATCCAAATCTCCGGTGGACCACACCATAGGAAACAGTGGTGATTGATAATATCACGAAAATCCGGTTGAAGGGAAATTAGAAAGGTCAGATTGATCCAAAACTTTTGTGGCCCACAATTTTTTTTTTAATGATTATTCATCACTATTTCTACTGGCATAGTCCACCTGAGATTGGGATCTTCTTACTATTTGGGATCAAGCCTTGAAATGAGATGGAAAACAAATTAATGGACCAAGTGATTGTACAACAAATACATCATGACAGGCCCCTCACGGTTAGGTAATACCCACTATGCTTTTTATTATTAGTAGAGTACACACACCCCACTATTAGCCACACTCTAGTGCTGAAATGAGGTTATCTTCACTAATTCTACCACTTAAGCTATGGATCTGGGTGTCACTACGCTCTTAATTACCCTGATAACAAGCTAATTCGCTCCCTTCCACCAAAAGCGGATTACATGGTTCGGTACACATGAGCTTTGGATCTACCTTATTTTTTAGCCCTGCCCTAAAATTATCTTGCAAAATAGATGGACAGTGTGGATATAACAATTACATCATGGTGGTGCCCACATAACTTAGTGACGTCAACACGTTGAAATTGGTGGGTTGAAGTTGGTGGCATGTGGCACACCATGTAAACCGCTTCCTTTTGCATCTTGGAGTACATCTTAAATTATGATCTAAACCATCGGTGGTCTAGATTCTGTGCTATTGCAAGAAACATTTGTTAGACTAGTAATTGCGTAAGAAGATGAGTATTTAACGGCTTCTAATCAAATATAAGATTTAAAAGGTGACGATCATTGATGATGACTATTTAAGGGCGTGTAATCTAATTCAAGGCTTAAAAGGTGATGATCATTGATGATGACTATTTAATGGCTTGTGATTGAATTCAAGGCTCAAAGTGATGATTATCAATGAAGCATGAAACAGTAGATTCTAGTTCTCAATAACCAGAATGGGAATGGTTTAGATCAATTTAATGACGCAAACAGAGCATGGATCATGGAGGTTCGCTCAAACATATGGCAATGTGATACATCATGGACTTTAACCTTTGTTTAGTAGCTTGCATTCGGAATACTCTGAATTCAGAATGCCTTGGATTTGCATTTGGGCAAGTAGAGGCAGGGGGAGAGAGGAAAGAAACAAGAAGAGAGAGAGAAAGGGAGTTGTAGAGGAGTGGGGGTGCATATGCACATATTAAAAAAGAAACTCTCCAGTGAACAACTACAAATCTGTCAGGAGGGTTGCGATTTAAAATCTTTGGTTAAGTCTAGGTTTTCAAATCACAGCCAACCAAGGTATTTGGAATCCACTTGATTCTAAATCCCTCCAAAATACATGATTCCAAATACATTGTGGATTCCAAATATATTTCAACATACACTGCCAAATGACTCATAATGCTTTTAATAATTCAACTATTTTTCTCTTAATATGAAAAGTTATTCCAAAATGTCCTCACCCTTAACGGGTCAAAATCTAGAAACCTAAACCCATTCGTTAATTTAACGAGTAACCCACAACCCGTTAAACAAACAGGCCATGTTTTCATAGGCAGAGAGATGGGAAAGGGGCTCAATTAGACTAAGATTTTGGAGCATGGTCATGTGGGGCCGTGGGCAGAAAGATGGAGAAAACTCCAGAGAGAGAGAGAGAGAGAGAGAGAGAGAGAGTTTTATTGGTTGTCTTATCTTTTTAGGGATTTCTCGCCACACTAAAATAATTATCAAAATACCCTCACTAATGGGTTAAATGGGTTTCGTAGGTAAAACGCTAACCCGACCTGTTATCTTAACGAGTCTTGATGGGCCAACCCGTCAGTGACCCAACACAATAGGACCGAACCCAAACACTAAATTTTTCGTGTAGGTTGGCAGGTTGTGTGGAATTTTGCCAGGCCTACATCCAGCAACACACTCTTGCTAGTGGGAAAAACCTAAAATCCAACTGTTTGATTCCCAGAACAAAGGCACGTTTGGGAGCTTGTAAGTGGAGGTAGGAAATGAAGTTGAAGGTAAATGAACTAAAAATAAATAGCCGGCTCAATTGTGTTTGGATGGGAGTAAATGAAATGCACTTGAAATCTAAATATTTTATTTGGATAGGAGTAGATGGGAGGAATTGGAATGCATTTGAATTTTTCAATATATTAAAGGAACATGTGTAATATAATAAATTAGCTTCAATATCTCAAATTAATGTATGTATGTAATATTTAATAGATTGATTGTAATAAGCCCATTGAAATACAAAGTTTAACAAAAAAAAATGAAGAAATTTCAAGTCTTGGGTGGGCCACAAACGTAAGAATCACAAATAAGTAACTTGCCAATAATTTTTAACCTTTCATTTAAATGGTCAGCCTTGATGGTTTGAATCATTCTATTTGTGTGATTCTAGTGATGTAGTTGATGATTGGATTGTTTCATAGTATTAACAGTGTGTCACGTGTATGGCGTACATGTGCACCACCCTTTGTTTACTAGTGCGACTGTCCAAGGGAGCTCAAAAAGTCATTTCACCCCTTAACTTCTAAATATTCCCTCATATAGAGGATTTCATTTATTGGCATTTTCATTTCATTTCCATGCATTTACTCTAAGTCAAGTAGGCCAAGTAGGCTAATCATGCAGCGAATTTCAAGGGAAGTTCATCCAACCATAATGTAGTGGCACATGGATAAAAAGAGGGGATTATTGTCTTTTTGCTCAAAAATGGATTTTTAAATCCAGAGAGAGATGTGTGCAATGAAAGGAAAAAAACAGGTAATATTAATAAAAATTTTGTTTACATTGCAATGATCCTACGAAGGCTTTAATCCCTTATGTCTTAACAAAACTAATGGACAGAAATGTGGTATGGACTGTGGTGGCCCTGACAGAGTTTTCGGTTACATGGGCGCCCAGCAACAATGATAGTAGAAAATTTACACCCTTAACCAGGTGCTTCATCATGAAAATCAGCAATGGCCTAGTTTGCCGGGCTCAGCATGATTACTTCGCTGACTCAGGGCTTCTTCAGCATGGCCAAGTTGTTATGAGTCATGGAGCAAGACATTGAAGGAGCGATGAGAGAAAATTATGTGGTGAAGCTGGTTGAACTACAACCAAGCAGAACATCGGTCATAGAAGGGCCAGTTGCATCCAAATCACTTTTCTTTTCTTTTCCTTTTTGTCCGAAGTACTTCAAAATGCTGGTGTTTTTATCTTATTATGGTTCAGCTCGCCTTCTTATATCATTGCATACTTCATGGGGTTCAATTCTAAAGGCTAGGGCCCAGGGTTCAACCAGTCAGATCATTGGTATGTGTTGTCCCACCGTACTCATAATATCCTCACTTGATAATTTCAACCTTTTGATTCTTTTACTACAAGAAATTGTTAAGAGAGAAAATACAGTAGTTGCTCCATGTCATCAATAAAATGCTGAATTTTCTATGGTTATGATCTTCTAGTAGGGGAATCTTTGATGCATGGGCCACACACGATGCATCTCGCCACATCAACATTTTGGACCACTAAAACATGCCCTAGCTCATACAAACTTGAGAAATTATCAAGTTGGTGTAGACCTGCCTAAGGGGTCAAGTTTGAGTCTGGGAACCACATTTAAGGCAATGAACTTGAATTTGATTAGATTTGGCACCCACTGAAATTACATAAACTCTATGGAAAGTAGCAACTCAACATTTACCGATGACCGAAATGCTGGTGACCTTAAAATTCAATTCTTCTTTCGGGGTCAAAATATTCGCAATCATTTGTTAGTAGAAGTGATGGAAGAAGTTGTCCTATGCTATAGTGAACACATGCCATTTTTGGGACCCCATGCATTCAAACATGCACACATCTGTTGGATGCTTGAGATTGTTCTAATTCACAAATTAAATAGGACACAACTTCTAAAACAAGTAAACAATACATAGTTAATGTAGCTGCCAATTTGTTTCTAACACGGCGGCCACCCTATTGAATCCGCAGGCTTGCCCTTTGGACCAAGGCATCCACATAGTGCGACACTTAAGATGGATAGACTATGTTGTAGGTGATTTTGATCTGGTACTAGCACATGGGAATAAAGCACAAAAGCTAAAAAGCCCAAGTAAAAGTCATCGGCTCTGTCACCACAAGTTAGAGCCGAGCAGAGTTAAAGAGAGCCTGCAAGTTAGAGTCATATCCAATGAGCTTAAGTCAGAGAAAGACATGTCCGAATACGACATGCCAAAGGTCATTCATATAGTACAAGTAAGTGGCCGAAACCACCGAACAAAGGTGGAGTGAGGCCGAGCTCATAGATCCGACCTGAGGGAAACCTCTATAAGGAATGCTCAGTACTGCTAGTGTCATGGACAATGGGCCAAGTTGAGCTACTAGAACACATAGCTCGATAAGAGAGGACTCACCCCCAAGGAAGATCTACAATCTGGGTGAGAAGCTCGTGGAGCTCGGGCATCAAGCTCCAGATCCCGAGTTGACCTCAGGTCATGAGGAAAATCCACAAGCCCACGGGCCCAGGTACAGGTCCTCAGGCTCACACATAGACGTCGGGCATGAGATGACCGATAATGACAGGAAGAAAGCCGAGGACTAGAGCCAACATGACGACAGTTCAACCTTTATAAAGGTCATTTTCAATATATCAGAATAACCCAAACTAGGTTGTTTTACTGACATAGCCGAGAGCTCGGCCTCAGCCTATATATATAATTTGGATGGGCGACCTGGTCCTTAGCCGCTATAAAGCTATAAAGGCATGTGTAAGTCCAGGGACGAGCCCAAAAAAGACGGACATGTCTCCGAACATTACAGGGGTGATTCTTATCTCTAAGAATCACGCTGGCCACAACGAGCATAACGCCCACGATTGGAGCCTCGATTGAGGCCCACAACTGCTCTCTGATCGTCCTATAAATAGTGGCATTCTCCTACAGGCTAAGGTACTCACAAATCTACACAAGGACTTTCCTCAATCTTCTCCTACACCCAATTGACAAAGTGCTTAAATCCTTACTATTCGACGTGACAAAGTGCTTAAATCCTTACTATTTTAAATTAATACAGTGATATTATTACATAAAACACAATATTTTAAATCTTATTAGATTTTAAAAATATTATTTATTGGGACATTATTGCAAGATTTTCAAAATCTAGGTGATATTGGTCCCACTGGTTGGGCTCTTGCCCGAGGCCAGGTTTGGCTTGGGTTGACCACCTAACCGACCCAGCCCATCCGAGTTGCACCCTTACTGGTGCAAGTTTAGATTTTGGGTTAGGCTCGGGCAGTCTAGTTGGGTCAAAAAGCGAGCCTATTTTTCAAGCCCATGCTCGATACCGGTCCAAGTTGTGGCGAAGGCCTGGCCCTCCGTTACACATGTGCTACCTGACACGTGTGCCTCACGCCCATGCTGCTCACCCTCCTTTCACTGCCCCTTGGCGATCCATACCATTCATTCAGTAGGTCCCACCACCGATATGGCCCGGTAAAATTCCCGGCGCTCACTAAAGATATTCATCATCCATGAATAACTTTCGAAATCTGGGCCACAGCTTCAAATCCAACTTTGTACGACTCCTGGGATCTCCATTGAATGAGATATTCACTTTGCATCTCATCTATGGTGGGGCATTTGATATCAACGGTCTGGATCGGCACGTGTAGGTGTCTGGACGTCGAGCCTCCGTAGCATTTAATCGGCGTAATAAAAAGCGTTGCACATTCCTGTTCCTGTTTTCACTCCGTACAGCACATTATTTGATCCAAACCGTTGATATTTATAGGTACCTCCGTCAATATTCCTTAAAAAAAAAATTTTTAAAAAATCCCACATAGAAAAATCCTAAACCACTAAATGGGCCTCCGAGGAAGAACGGTTAGAAAAGGGAGATGCAGCAACGGTTCTCATTCAACCATTAAAATACAGGATTTCATCTTTCCGGATCATCCAACCAAATGAATTTATCGTGAAATGTCCATCCCCGCTCTTATTGTACTGAGTAAACTCTGTTGCGCCCACCGAGAATGTACATGGTTTATCCACACCGTCCATCCGTTTTTCCAGCTCATTTTAGGGGTTGAGCCTAAGATTGTAGCATATCCAAAGCTCAGGTGGACCATGCTACAGGAAACAGTGGGAATAATGATTTCCACCGTTGATATCTTCCCAGGCCCCATAGTAGTGTCCATTGTCTCTGTAGGCAACAGTACGATCCCCTGATTTATTTTATCGAATCGATAATAAATAAATAAAATTTTGTCCCCCAAGAATTTTTCAGTGGTATACATTCAATTTACACTTTTCCTACGGTGTGGTCCACTTGAGATTTTGATATGCATTATTTCTGGAATCCATATATAAAATTATCTGTTGGGATGGATGGGCAAGTGGATAAAATATGTGAATCACGGTGGCCCCAAGTTACTCACTATGCAATCTGCTTCCCCACTGTGAGTCCCATCAGATCAACCGTTTGGATTATAGAATCTTGGGCTCCACTTTTAAAAACCAAACCTCAAATTTACTTTAGTAATTTTTGTTGAACTAAAATACTCTTCTGCCACACCTTTGGTATAATAGTAACTTTTTGTAGAAGTCGAGAGAGCCTTTAGAGAATTGAGTGTGAGACCCACAAAATTAAGTGTTGGGGCCACCCTCTTATATGATCCATTCACTTTAACTGGGCCTCCATGAACCCACAAGAGGGTCATTCTAAAAAAAAATAAAAAAATTAGAACTTTATATGGCTCACACATACGTTAATGTTGTGAGTTAATTTTGAATTGTTTTCTCTGGTGTAATCCATTCGTAATGAGTTTTGCCCTCAAATTTAGACAGATGACATGAAATTAAAACCTTTCATGTCGACGACTTGAATTTGATTAAAGACTATTCAGTGGACCCTATACAAGACATGAGATGGATTTAATAGATGAATTCCTTGTGCAGGAAAGGCCATTTGGCATTTTCCTTTTGTTCTTATTTTTTTTCGAGGGGAGATCATTTTGTCGTTAGGACCCTTGCCACCTCCATGGGACCCACTTTGACGATCTTCTGACATGTATCCGGCATCATTCCCTCAATTCCAGTGAACTTCTAAGTACTTTTTTAGAGTTAAACTGTCATAACTCCATACAGGCTCCAACAAGCTTCTAAGTGTCTGTCGACGATGGTCAATGTTTGTCATAAAAAATGATCGTAACTACCTTATTATATGTCTGATTTTGGTGATCTTATATTTGTTGGAAAACTAATTTGATGAACTTTCAAATGAATTTAGAATCACCTCATTTGGACACCATTTGATTACCCAAAAGCAGGCCTAAAGTCACTATCATTTGGTGATACTCCGTCGTTCGCAGATCCAACAAAAATGGTCATAACTCCCTCGTTACATGGCCGATTTGTGTGATCTTATACTTGTTAGAAAACTATGTTGATGAACGTTCAGATGAACTTTGAATCACTTCACTTGGACACTACTTAATTGTCCAAAAGTGGGCCCCATTTTCATGGGATGTGTAACCTGCATAAGGTTATGACAGTTCATTCAAAAGCTTGAGGGAATGGATTAAATGACATCGGGATGCAAGTTTGAAGTGTTGGAAACGGACGTCTCAAATCTATGTTTCACAGAGGCCACCGGCCGGTCAGTGGGGGTGTCCGACCGGTCGGCCACACAGAAGACTGAGGCAGCGTTGCTGCTGTGGATATTTTAGCCTATCCGACCGGTCGGCCGACTGGCCAGTATGGGTGTCCGACCGGTCAGACGACCGGTCGACAGTCTCCTTGTACAACACGATTTCTTGTGCGGTTTGTGCGCAATAGGTTTCTAAATCCGTTTTTCTTCCTATTTAAGGTATAGATGCGGGATTAGAGGTTTCCAAGGTTGCAAAGGGGATTGAGGGAGCTTCTAAGTGAGAGAAAGAGCTTGAAGAAGAGGGTTTTCTTCTTGGGTAAGCTTGGGATTTCTCTTATGGGCTTGGGTTTTGGGTCTTGGGTTCCATCTCTTGTAACTTCTGATATTATAGTGGATTGGTGTCGCTTTGTGTAGTGGTTTTTTACCCGTGAGGGGTTTTTCCACGTTAAATTCGGATTGTCTATATGTGGGTGATTGCATGCATTGTGATTGCATTGTGCGGCTTGTTTGATTCAATTTGCTGTTTGCGTAAGGCTTTGCTTCCGCTGCCGGCCCTCCTATCCCAACAACTGGTATCAGAGAAATCGTTGGGGTGTAGCAGAAATTCAAATATGAGACAAGAGCATGGCATCAGCATGAGGTTCGACATAAAGAAGTATTCAGGAAAAAATAATTTTGAACTTTGGAAGGTGAAGATGAAAGGCCTTCTAGTTCAGCAAGAATTGCAAGTTGCACTCCTTGGAAGCGACCAGAAGCTATGAAAGTAGAAGAGTGGAAGAAGATCGATGAAAAGGCCAATATCTCAATCCAGTTGTGCGTAGCAGATGAGGTCCTGTATAATGTCATGAAAGAGAAGACTGCGGCTAAAACATGGGCGAAGTTGGAGAATATCTATGCGAATAAATCTCTCGAAAATCGCATATACTTGAAGCTTCAGTTGTTCAATCTAAGGATGATGGAGGGAGCCGATGTTGAGAGCCTCATCAGCAATTTTAATAGACTTATTTGCAAGTTAATGGATGTAAATGAACCGATGAAGGACGAGGATCAAGCGTTTATCCTGTTGAATTCTCTTCCAGAATCATCTGAGTCGCTCAAGGACTCTTTGTGCGCAAGTAGGGAGACTATTGGCGTAGAAACAGTTATCTTAGCCCTTCAGGCGAAGGCGATGAGAAGGAAAAGCAGCGGCATGGGTCCCTCTACTAATAAGGCACTGGTTATGAGGGGGAGGAATTCCGAGGAAGGTAGATGATCTCTTTCATTGAGATCTAAATCAAAAGGCAAGTGGAGGCACAAGGTGAGATGTTGGAATTGTGGGGAAGAAGGTCATGTGAAGAAGGATTGTTCAAATTTCGAAAAAAGGCAGGAGAGATCTGGAGATTCTTCTAGGGAAGGAACTAATACTATAGAGGATGGTGGTGACGATTATGATGTATTGATGTATCTGGCATAAAGCCTCTTGGTGGAGAGTGACTCTTGGATTCAGGGGCATAATGTAATGTATGTCCTGACCGAAGTTCATTTATATCATATAAGGAGTATGATGGTGGATTAATGTTTGTGGGCAATGGCTACACTTGCAATGTGGTAGGGATTGGTTCGGTGCGTATTAGGATGTTCGATGGAGTCGAACGGATTCTTGAAGGTGTGAAGCATGTCCCTGAGATGAAGAGGAATGTGATATCTTTTGGTGCACTCGAGGCGAAAGGGTGCAAGTTTATCGGCCGCGATTGGTATTGTAAAGTGGTAAAGGGAGCACGCGTGATGATTAAGGCACGAATGTGCGATAATCTTTACGAGGTGATCGGGAGCACTATTCATGGTGGAGCTGCGGGATTGGCAGCAGGATCCACAGTTGCTAAAGTGTGGCAAGAGAAAAAGGGCCACATGGGAAGAGCAACAAGGCTTGTGAAGATGCAAGGATAGAATTGATGGGGCATGAGAAGCGATGGGACTATAATGATGACGAAGAAGAGATTGTGCGTGGCCATGAGGTGCATGGTGATTTGAGTCGTGGTGGAGTTTGTTGGAAACAAACGCCTTAAATTTATGTTTCACAGAGGCCACCGGCTGGTCGGTGGGGGTGTCTGATCGGCCGGCCACACAGAAGACCGACGCAGCGTTACTGCTATGGATATTTTAGCCCATCCGACCGGCTGGTAGGGGTCTCCTTGTACGACACGGTTTCTTGCGCGGTTTGCACGCAAAAGATTTCTAAATCCGTTTTTCTTCCTATTTAAGGTGTAAATACGGGATTAGAGGTTTCCAATGTTGCAAAGGGGATTGAGGGAGCTTTTAGGTAAGAGAAAGAGCTTGAAGAAGAGGGTTTTCTTCTTGGGTAAGCTTGAGATTTCTCTTGTGGGTTTAGGTTTTGGGTCTTGGGTTCCATCTCTTGTAACTTCTGATATTATAGTGGATTGGTGTCGCTTTGTGCCGTGGTTTTTTACCCGTGAGGGGTTTTTCCACGTTAAATTCGGATTGTCTATGTGTAGGTGATTGCATGCATTATGATTGCATTGTGTGGCTTGTTTGATTCAATTTACTGTTTGCGTACGGCTTTGCTTCCATTGCCGGCCCTCCTATCCCAACAAGAAACTCGTTGGAATGAGTCTCACAGAAGTGGCAATGGTCCTAAATTCCTAATAGTTAAATGATCCCCTTTCAAAAGAAGAAGAAGAAGAAAATAAGGAAAATGCAAACGCGCAAGGGACCTATCTATTGAACACATCCCATGTCTCTATGTGTGGTCCATCGAATAGTTTTGGAGTATATCTAAGCTGTCCACATGAAATGAGTTTTAATTTCATGCCATCTGTCCAAGTTTGAGGGCAAAACTCATCACAGATGGACCTACACTGAAGGAAATAATTCAGAATTAACTCACAACGTTAATGTAGGTGTGAGCCCCACCAATTCTCAAAATGCCTTCTTAATTTTCACAAAAAAAGCTATTGTCGTATGAGAGTAAGTGTGATAGGATAGGATAGAAGGGCATTTTGGTCCAACGAAAATCCAAATAGTGCCCAACAAACTACATAAATAACAAGTTCTATACGAAGAGACCAATGTCACAAATGATATCATAAATAAATGCATTTTAACTATTATCCTTGTACAATGGGCAGTGGGCACGCCTAAGAAATACCTTCCGGCGTGGACAGTAATTCGATACTCTTGGGCTTGATATGCACTAAAAAAATTATATATGTGGCAGACATTAACCCAAACTAAACCCACTAAACTGTGGAACCTACTACCGCTAAGTCACATCTCAAAATCAGATTGATTGAATAACCATAGCCACTTATTCCCAGGCACTTGTCTCTTCAAATAAGACCAGTGGATCTTTTTCACTCATAACCGTTCAATAAATGTACACCAATCCGATATTAAGATAACTAAATAAGTACAATTTTATTCAAAATATATTTAAATTGTGAACTATAATTTATACGGGTTAATTTAATTTTTTAGCTATTACAAGTATGTAATTTATAAGAAATTTCCAAGATGCCTGCGTATCATCCAGCCGACTTTACTCACAGTATAAAGGTTTTTCGACTGGGGCATTCTATTCTCAGTCGGCTGAAAGGCCTCTTGCTGTCGAGTAGGTTTTGGGTTAAGCGCGTTGGATAGTTAATGATAATTCGTCTTCTAATAAATGATATGATAAGCTTCTATACTGGATCAAAACCGTCCACATACTTTATCCTCTAATGAAAGAACAAAAATAATCACATTTATACAAAATATCTTGTATTTTAATCAAACGGTCAAGATAAAATTAGACAATTGAGATAAACTAATGTATAAAATCATCTATCTGGTATTACTTGCAACCAAAATAAATCTATACGCAAAATTTATATCTACGGATCGGATCCATCTCTCAACTTCTAGACATCAGATCATCGACGACGAACTTTGCTTCCCAATTCAACGCGATGTATTGGATTCCACCTCTTTCCTGTCTCATAAACCCCTGGAAAAACTCAGTTCGCCAAAACTCCTCTGTCCCTCCCGCCTTCGCCATTTTCTCTTCTTCCAAAAACATCCCTAAACCTTCAATGAAATGAAAAGAAAAATCCTAGATTCTATTTCTCATCTCTCTCGTACCGCAGTTTCCATCAGAGAAGAAGAGAAAAGGGAAAAAAGAAGAAGCCATGGCTGCTTCAAGAGATATTCAAGAAATCGTTTCAAAGCTCTCATCAGAGAAAGTCAAATCTCGAGAAGTAATTTATTTATTTTTAATTATAATTTTCTAAATTTCATCAGAGAAATTACATTGACGGTCGGCAAATAGCTGTCATTTTTTCTCGATCAGGTCGGCATTCCGTGTGATCCAGGCCGTTCCTGTGGTGGACCTCACCATGTATGGAGCTATGCTGCAGTGTACTCCCATGGTGGACTATCCTAGACGTCTGATAACAGGCCAGTGTGTGAATGGTTGAAAAGAAAATGGCGTTGCACAATGCCTGAGCGGAGAATATACACCTTGCGGTCAGGTTTTTCTTAATTTGCGCGAGTGGGTCCCTGGTTCAGCCATCCGAACCGTCGATATGATAGGTCCCACTTTGGATTGCATGCAGACTAAAATTCTTCCAGGTTGGAAGGTTCTAATTGCAGAATCATTGGCCTTCTTTGTTTGGAATGAATTTGGAGCGTGCCATGTGCTCTTCCTTAACTGTCAATCTGCTAGCGGCTCATCATGCGGTGTGGGGTTTCCCGCGGCCATATTAACTGTCTGGATTGCTGAATCATGGGCCCTCATGTACAAGCTGAAAACTCACGCACACTGAAGAAATTTGTCTGTGCAAACTTCTTATAGTACCTAAAAAAGCAAACATGATGAGTAGTCCATCTGGAGCAGCTATGATTATCTGGTCGAAGAGATTTTCATTCCAATGCCCACATGGTGGGGCCCGTAATGCGGAAACGGACTGGTTTGAATTAAAATGCTGAATATTTTATGTTTTTACTTTCATTTGATGGATTGTAGGAAGGTGTTAAGTTGTTGAGTAGCTGGATGGAAGGAGAAAGGTCGTTCGGTTTCTGTAAATTGCTTGGCCAGAACACTGCAAGGCTTAGACCTAATGAGATTCCTCATGGTAAGATTGGATTTCGATGTGTGTGCTCACTGTGGAAGGGATTTCTCAGATTATTTATTTATTTATTCATTTATTGATCGCAGCGGAAACATGGCCATTTATTATTACTTTGCTGACGAAATGTATTATGCTGGAAATATCGGCAAGTAAAAGGCGATTGCCAAAGCTGTTTTTTGCGAAGACTCTTCGGAGTGTCATTCAACATGCGGAAGATGCCAAGTTTTCAGGTTAGCGATGGAAATTCTATGGTGGTTTTATATGCGCATTTGTCTACTGTTATCTTATGTTATGAGAAATTTGAATAAGTTGTGATTGAGGGTGTTTCGACTAAAAAAAGGACAATGGAAAGGAAAGATCCTGAATTTATGTTTTGGGTAGTGAGATTTTTTTTTTTTTTTACTTAATTTATTTTAGAAAATGACAAATGTAACACCCAAATGGAATTCCGTAATGGTTTCATACAACATTTTGCAATTGGCAAAATGAGAATGGAGACAGAAAAACCGAGACATGCAATATGCTTATACCAATAGCTCTCTCTATTGTGTGCACACACAGGATGTTGAGATGGATGTGTGGGAAGTCTAAGAAGTATTGAATTAGGATTGATGTCTTCCAAAGCAGCCTAGAGTACGTCCCAATAAGGGCCCGTTTGGATTCTCGGAAAGGAAAGGAAAGGAAACATTGTTTCCCATGAAACTCACTGTCATTGTTTGATGACTCTTACTTTGTGGGAATTTGTGGGAAACACCATTTCCCTCTTTCCATCTTTGTTAGAAAAAAAACAAATTTATTTTCCTACCTTCACCCCTAAGAAAGGCATTTTCTCACAATGGAAGAAAAATAGGTTTCTCAAGGGGTTAAGCCCTAATGTGCTACCATTCATCTTCAATCGCCTCACATGTGCCACGTGTGTCAAAGTGCCAAATGAGCTACTGTCTATCTTCGATTATGCCCCACATGTGCCACTATGCCACATATGCCAATGTGTCACACGTGTCATCATCAATCTTTTGCACCCCACATATGTAAGACGTCCTGCATGTGCTAAAGTGCCACATGTGACACCATCCATCATCTCTTATGCCCCACATGTGTAAATCATCCCACATGTGCTGGTGTGCCACATGTGACACCATCAATCGAGCTCGACATGTGCAAAGCATTCCACATGCGCTAGTGTGCCACCTCTACCATCGTCGATCTTAAATTGATCCAAATATGCTACTGTGCTAATGATGCCAATATGCACATCAGCACATGTGCTGCCATTTGGTTTCAATTGCCAATGTGTCAAATGTGCCAATGCGTGTCTTGTACCACATGTGCCACTGTACAACTTCAAGCACCTCACATGTACCTTGTGTGGCACTATTTAGCATCAAGTAGACAAGCACCCATCATATTTTATGTATGCCACATGTGCCAGTATCCATCTTCAAGCATCCCGTGTGCCATGTGCTAATCCGGCACATACTAGTGACTATCTAAATTATTATTATTTTTTTTTGCCAAACAACAAATTTGAAAATAGATCCTAAACTTCTATGAAAATATTGTTAAGAAAAAAAACAAGGAAAACAACATTTTCTTTCCCATAGTTTCCTAGGGATAAGGTTTCTTGAGAAACACTATTTCCTTTCCTATGCTTTCCTGAACCAAACAGGCCCTGAGAGAAAACTGATGGAGAGTTGATTGAGATGGTTCAATCATGTGTAACGAAGACTGGAGACGGCTCCTATTCTTACGAAAACATTAATTAAGGTAGAAAGGCCTGAAAAGAAGGCGAGAGGGAGGCCTAAAATGACTTTATTTGAGATGGTGAGAAGGAATAGGACAGCTTGCCTACTTACCAAGTGTAGGAACTTAAATAAGGACTGATGGCGAAATTGGAATCGTGAAGCCAAATCCTGCTCCGGCTTCCTCTCCCTTTTTCTAGCCACTTATGCTGGCTAACAATTATTAGCAGACACTTCACCTCTTCCACACCCACATCAGTTGTTGCTTCGCTTCACACTCTATGAAACTGTAGTTTTGGATCAATCTGGACTCATGCTTTAATTGTATTCTGGTATGTCTGTTATTGACATCTTTACTTTTCTTATCATCATCATCTTCGTTGTTATTACATATTTTTCTGTCGAGAGGGAGGCCTAAAATGACTTTATTTGAGATGGTGAGAAGGAATAGGACAGCTTGCCTACTTACCAAGTATAGGAACTTAAATAAGAATGATGGCGAAATTGGAATCGTGAAGCCAAATCCTGCTCCTGGCTTCCTCTCCCTTTTTCTAGCCATTTATGCTTGCTAACAATTATTAGCAGACACTTCACCACTCCCACACCCACATCAGTCGTTGCTTTCGCTTCACGCTCTGTGAAACTGTAGTTTTGGATCAATCTGGACTCATGCTTTAATTGTATTCTGGTATGTCTGTTATTGACATCTTTTACTTTTCTTATCATCATCATCATCTTCTTCGTTATTACATATTTTTCTGTCCCTGTCCCTTAATCCTGAACAGATTTGGTTATGCATCTGTTTTGATATGCTGAATATGTATATTTTTGATGGATAAGATTTCTAAATTTTATTGCAAAGAAGAGGATGACAAGGATTCATCGTAGAAACAGACCAACAGGCCCACCAAGCTTACAAGAGACCCTCCCTCCCCGAAATACATTAACTGAATAGCTACAATCCCCTACCATCTGCTTTGCTTTAACCACACTAATGACCCTCTAACCACATATTCAACATACATTTGTATGCTGTATGTTGAACACATGAACATCTTTGTAATAAATAGGTGTTTCTACTAATCATAAGTGAATTGCAACTTTGCCACGACGGTATAGGGATATGTAGATTCAAATGGATGCAGAAAATAATGGCTGGAATTGTTCTATACTTGAGAGTAACAGAGGAGAACAAAGACTAGACAAAGGATTATTAGCTATTCAAATAAAGCTGAGGGCAATAAAATCTCACAACTAAACTGTCCCATATGTTGTAGACTGATGAAAGCCTTATCTCACTTCCCTAGTTGTTTAACACTATACCAGTAACCTAATTTAACTTTCTCCTAAAATTAACTTAGGTAATCAAGTCTACTCTAAAGAAAGAAAGACCTAATACTATGTGTACCCGTTCTTCCATTAATTAAAGGCATGATCGTGTTAGAATGTATCGGTGGGCTCCTTGCTCTTCTTTCTATCACCTACTTAAGCATGTCCTTTCCACTTTTGGGGGAAATGAGTGTGCCTTGGAGCCTTGCGTGCATGTGTTTATTACCTGATATGAGGGAAATCCATGTGCAGTGTACTCTTTGTGCTTAGTGGTATGCCTGGCATCTGTCCTTCGTGATCATTCTCTGCTAACTTGCCCTTTGGGGTGTGTGTATTAGTTGTGCTGGTAGTTAGTACCAGGTGGGAGCTGGTCGTACAACTTTTGCCAAACTACGCACTTACATGTGCCAATATAACAGGTGTGCAAGATTGGAGAGGTCCATCAGTCGTGACATACTGTGTAGATGTCATCATGTGGGCCACAATGTTTGAAGGAAATGGAAGGATAAAAAACTGTTTTAGGCATCTGTTACTTTGATGCACTGTGGCCCACCTTGATGAGTTGGACTACCTGATTTTTGTACCAAAAGATCCACATAATGTATCCCACTTCTACCTGATGGGCTGCTCGCATCTTGCATCCTCACACCTCAGTGACACATGTGCTGGAACTGTAAATGGGCATGCCTATACGTGTATATGGCCTTAACAAACCTCTCTCTCTTCCTCTGTGTGTGCGTGCGCATTGTGTGCATATATACTGATCTTAACACTACCATAGACACATACATGTCCTGTTTGTTTATAGCATCATCATCATCTCATCATCATCATCTGTGTCCATGCGCACGCGCGCCTACCATTTAGTTGAGTTGTGTGGGCCCCACTGTGATGTATACATGTATATAGGCTTCCATCAGATTCTCTTGTCGAGTTAGACCAATGGGCCAAAAATGAGCCACAACATAGGGAAACAGTTGGGAGGGGTACGCCCACCCTTGATTTCAGTGGTGTCCACCTGAATTGCAACAGGGCCTGACTTTTGGTGTGCCTTTTCATCCAAGGTAGATAAAGGCGCTGAATGGCCCAAATTCCATGCACATACCTGAGTTGCAAAATGGCCTGATTTTTGTCATGTCCATTCATCCAGGGCAGATGAAGAAGCTGAATGGCCCATATTCCATGCACACAGCGGTGGAGCCCATACAAAAGTAAGGGTGGGCGTCCCCTCCTAACTGTTTCCATTTGTGTGGCCCCCTGAGTCATAGACTGGCTTTATTTTTGCATCCTGCGCCTAACAGTGATGGGATGCATCGGATGGTTGGTTTGGATGTCATATACACATTTCAGGGTGAGGCCCATGATGGTTGACTGCATCCCCCATATATGCACCTAAAAACACATTGAATGTATTATGTTGATGAGGACATCCGTGCGCCATCCGTTCGAGTGTACGCGAGGAGGTGGAGAGCACTGGTGTCCTGATGGTTGGATGACCCGTACATGGGGTCTGCTGGGCCTGGATCTTCGTGAGCATCTTCGGAGGAGCATCGGGCCATTGATTTTCATTGTCATATCATTCCGACCATTGGATCGCAATCGGGGCCATCATCACTGTTGGATCGTGATCGTGACCACTTGTGGGGCTCGATGGATGATACATAGGCCATTTGATGGCATAGGATTATCCTAGGATTTGTTTTATAGTTTGATTTATGTTTTGGACCAGTTATGAGAGATGCATTATGCTTTTTCTTAGGATAGGGGTAATTTAGTAAAAGTACATTGTATAGGGATGTTTTTGTAATTTTTGAAAGTTGCTGGAACTATTGTGGGGGGGGGGGGGGGGGGGGGGGGGGGGGGGGGTTATTTTCTTTGAAAAAAACTCTATTGTTTATCTCTTCATGCGATGTGAAGACATATTCCAAGTGATTTGGAATGAAGATCGGTAGTGAAGCCCTTCTTCAATCATAGAAGTGCGAAGCTTCCAACTATTGATCGTAGTCGTCTTCTTCTCATTCCAAACCCTTCAAGAAGCCTTTCCCTTAATCTTCCCCATCTAAACCCCACCTTTGAGAACCCAAGACCTAGCCCCCAAACCCGACACATGTGACTGTACGGCCACACGTGTGAAGCCCTGGGCTGGTTTGTACGGCACCCTTCTTCCCCCTTTGCCTCCTTTTGCTTTTACACCAAAACCCCTTTACCCCTCACCCTAAACCCTAATGTAACCTTAGATTTCCTATTTTCCCCAAATCTCCAAAACCCTAAATTCCTAATTTCCCTGATTATCCTAAAATCCCTAACATCCTACCACCCAAAATCCTAATTCCCTTCAATCCATACACCTAAAGCCATAAACCCCTTAGCCAATTAAACCGATTAAACCCTAATTTCGCCCTTTCCCC
Organism: Liriodendron chinense; assembly: GCA_003013855.2. Taxonomy (NCBI): domain Eukaryota; kingdom Viridiplantae; phylum Streptophyta; class Magnoliopsida; order Magnoliales; family Magnoliaceae; genus Liriodendron; species Liriodendron chinense. Next base: position 582,249 of record PVNU02002217.1, read on the forward strand.
AAATTCCCTAAACCCTAGGTTTACCTCCATCCTAATTGAGCAAGCCCTAGGTAGTATTAGGTCTTCCTTTTTAAAATAAACTTGTTCCTATGCTATTTGGATGTTCTTCCATCCATTAGATCCTAGTTTCAAGTATTTAATGATCATGCAGGGTGTTGTTTGTTAATGTTGGCTTAGAATATTCGTAGTCCCCTTGTTGGGATCTTGAGATGTTCGATGATCTTGGCATGTTTTGTGATTTTGATTAATTAATTTAATTTGCTGAATGATCTCACCTCAATATTTTGCTTCATGCATTGGTCCTGCATCAAATTTGGTATCTGAGCATAGGTTATTTGTGTCGCACCTAGGTTAGAGTCACATCTAGGTTGAAACTTACATCTAGGGTTCTTCATGCATCCATTGCTTATAGAGTCTAGGATCTTATGGCTGATTTTTCTAGTTTTGAGTGCCCCATTGCTGAATTTTCAATTAGTGTTTTCAGATTATACTATTGCTGAATTTTCAGTTTGGTAATCTCAGATTGTCATCCTATTGAATTTTTAGAGTAGTATTTTCAGATTAACAGTTTGCTGAATTTTCAGGATAGTGTCTTCAGTGTGTCCCATTTGGCGTCTCGATTAGTCATAACATAACTTTAGGTCTAGGTTATTTCGGTACCCTAGTTTATGCCCACCCGTACAAGGCGTGGTTTTGATCTACATCCTACCATGAATCTAGAACAGATTGCCGAGGCTCTTAACTCTATCAACAACCGTCTTACGGCCATTGAAGCGCACAATAGGACTACCACTACTCAATTGACTGCGACCAATGTGCTTGTCAATCAGATTGAAGCCTCTCTTCATGCGAACCCCGATACTAGGGAAGATGTCCAATCTCAAGCCGGGGATCAAGTTGGAGGAAGAGGACGTGGTCGTGGCCAAGGTGTTGGCCATGGTAGAGCACATGGGCAACCACATCGTGAGGAGCGTCATGACCGCCATGACCCAGATGCACGTCATGAAGAGCGTGAAAGTTGATGCTCCTAGTTTTGATGGTCGCTTGGATCTCAAGGCATTCCTTTACTGGACGGCTAGACATGGACCACCATTTTGAGTGGTATGATATGTCCTGATGCCCGACATGTGAGGTTTGCCAAGATGAAGTTGGTGGGCCAGGCTAAACTTTTTTGGACTAACATATAGCGTAAGATTGAAAGGTCTTAAGATGCCCCAGTTGTGCACTGTGTAGAGATGTAAGAATTACTTGAAGAAAAGTATCTCCCTCTCTCTTACCGCCAGAGGCTCCTAGATCAGTGGCAGTCCCTACGCCAGGGATCCATGACAGGTGTCAGATTATATCGCAAAATTTGAAGAATTTATGATGTGATGTGACATTGAGGACCTGATGATCACGCTGTCCAGATTTAGGACAGGTCTTTGATTTGACATCCAACGAGAGCTTCTCTCTCAGACATTAGCTCCCTTGAACAGATGTAACAGGAAGTGCAAGATTTAGAGTTGTACCTCAAGCCGCAATTTGGGAAGCAATTTGGCACCACGAAATCCAATGTTAGGACTACTCCCTAGGGAGCTAAGTCTAGCTTTGGGAGTCAGACCAAACCCCATAATGGTCCACCATCCCACCCTAGAGATGCGAAAGGAAAAGGCATAGCAGGTACCAGTTATAGGGGTGGCAATCCAGTGCGATGTTACAATTGCCAGGGTTTTGGACACTTCGCACATCAATGTCCATCAAGAGAAAGTAACAAAACCCTTATGGTTGGCAATTGTGATGATGGGTACAGGAGTCAGGCGAGTATGAAGAAGAAGTTTATTAGCCCAATGTCACTGGTGCTAGTGACGAGGAGCTAGAGGAAGATGAGACCACGCCACTTGCAGTAGTCAGATGCCCCCTTGGCCCATGCCAAGGAAACTGATGATTGGCGTTGGACTATGATTTTCTACACTTATGCAAATTGTGGAGAAAAGAATTGCAAGGTGATCGTTAATAGTGGCAATTGTACAAATGTGGTCTTCACAAGCACTTTATCCCATTTGGGTTTGAAACCCAAATCTCACCCTCAACCCTTTAGAGTTTCTTGGGTTGACGCATCTTCCATGCCCTGTCACCCAGCGATGTCTTGTGCCTGTTCATTTTGGGTCCTATACAGACTCGCTTGTGGTGTGACGTCCTGCCCATGGGTGTTGGACACATCATTTTGGGTCAGCCTTGGTTTTTTATTTTTATTTTTTTATTTTTACGAAAGATGATAATTTCATTAAAAGGCAAAGGCCACATAAAACAAAAGAATAGAAAAAAAAAAAACAAAAACAAAAAACAAAAAGAACCCAGAGGCCTACAATATCCACCCGACGGAAATATAAAAGAGCTATCTGAAGCCAACACCCATTCTATAACCAAAGATTTTACCCTCCTAAAAACATATCTTGCTCTCTCGCTTTTGTTTTTAAAAGCTCTATTGTTTGCTTCTAACCATATAGCCCACAAAACCAGAAAGACGGCCCAACCTCCATATTCTTTTCTCTGCTTTCCCCTTTACCCCACCACACCAAGATAGGAGAAACACATCAATTGAGCCTGGGATCACCCATAGAATACCAAAAAGCTGGAAAAGAATACCCCACACTTCCGAAGCAAAAGAGTAGTGAAGTTATGATTAACGGATTCCGCATCTTGCAAACAAAGAATAAACGTGCCGATGCCCTTAGTCGTCGTGTGGCGCTACTTCAGAGTATGAGTGTGACGATATATGTCTGTTTGAATGTGTGTTCTTTCATGCATCAGGCCAAGAAGATCACTTTAGTTCCTCTCCCACCAAAAAGCAATGCTGGAAAAGAAAGTTGAGGGGAAGTTGGATAATCTAAGGGATGCTTGGAAGTTCCAACCTAAGTCTCTCCATGTCATAAATGCCAAGGAGTTTGAGCAAGAGACTAAGGTGGATTCGATGGTGTACGCCCTAATGACTAGGGAAGTTGCACCCGAGGTTAGTGTAGAGGGACCCCTTGAGGTGAATTCGATTTTGGACGAGTTTCACGATGCATTCCTATAGGATTTACCGGATGAGCTTCCACCCATGAGGGACATTTAGCATGCTATTGATCTTGTCTTTGGGGTGAATCTACCAAACCTTCCTCGTTACCGAATGAATTCCACAGAGGATGCAGAGTTAAAGAAGCAAGTTCATGAGCTTCCGAGGAAAGGATTCATCCAGGGAAAGCATGAGCTCGTGCGCCGTGCCTTTCTCACGCCAAAAAAAGATGGCATGTGGCGCATGTGTGTGGACAGTAGAGCCATCAACAAAATCACGGTCAAGTACCGGTTCCCTATACCGCGTCTGGATGACATGCTCGACACGACGGTAGGTGCCACCATCTGTTCAAAGATTGATTTCAAGAGTGGCTATCACCAAATTCATATACGCCCAAGAGATGAGTGGAAAACAACGCTTAAAATGAAAGATGGGCTTTACGAGTGGTTAGTCATGCCCTTCGGCTTAACCAACGCTCCAAGCACATTCATGAGGGTGATGACCCAGGTGTTGAGACCTTTCATAGGGAAGTTCCTAATGGCGTACTTTGACGATATTCTTATCTATAGTTCCTTTAAGGAACAACATCTCAACCATTTGAGGCAAGTTTGTGGGATCCTTAGGACTGAAAAGCTATATGCCAACCTTAAGAAGTGTTCCTTCATGACAGATAAAGTGATCTTCTTAGAGTTTGTTGTGTTGTCCGAGGGAATGTCTGCGGATCCTAAGAAGGTTAAAGCCATTGTGAGTTGGCCTGAACCGCGGAACATTTATGAGGTATGTAGTTTTCACGGCTTAGTTACCTTCTATAGGCGGTTCATCAGAGGTTTTAATTCCATCATGGCCCCCATTACCAGATTGCATAAAAAAAGGGGAGTTCATATGGACTAAAGCCATGTCAAAAGCATTTAAGGAAATTAATGGCAAGATGATAGAGGCTCCTATCATGTGTCTCCTTGACTTTTCCAAAGTCTTTGAGGTGCTTGTGACGCCTCTGGGGTAGATATAGGTGGAGTATTCAGCCAGGAGGGAGGGATACCGTGTTGCTTATTTTAGTGAGAAGTTGAATGAAGCGAAGCAACGGTACTCTACTTTCTATGCGGTTGTTCAATCCTTGCACCATTGGCGTCATTACTTGTTACCGTAAGAATTCGTCTTATTCTATGATCATGAGGCCTTGCGTTACCTCAATTCCCAGAAGAAGCTAAACCCTAGGCATGCTAAATGGGTTCAATTTCTTCAGGAATACACTTTTGTTCTCAAACACAAGGTCGGGGTAGAGAATAAACCTGCTGATGCCCTTATTTGTCATTTGGCGCTACTTTAGAGTATGAGTGTGGAAGTGACTGGGTTTGAGTAGCTTAAAGGAGAGTATCCTACATGCCCATATTTTGGAGAGTTGTATGTGTCGTTGGGAAATGATCAACCGAGAGATAGTCGCGGGTTTGTCATCATTGATGACTTCCTATTTAAGGGTGACAGACTCTGCATTCCCCGTACTTCCCTCCGTGATTTCCTAGTTTGGGAACTTCATGATGGAGGAGTAGCTGGTTATTTTGAGAGGGACAAGACCATTGCCCTGGTGGAACATGGATTCTACTGGCTAAATCTCAAGAAAGATGTAGCCAAGCTCATTGGGTAGTGCAGGACTTGTCAACCTAGCAAAGCAAAAGAGGCAAAATACAGGATTGTATACGCCTTTGCCAGTGCCACATGTTCTGTGGCAAGACATCAGTATGAATTTCGTGTTAGGCTCACTGAAGACTATCAAGAAACATGATTCCATCTTTTTGTGGTTGTGGACCGTTTTTCCAAAATGGCCTATTTCATTCCGTGCTAAAAAATTTCAGTCGCCTCTAATATTGCTAAACGTTTTTTTGGGTAGGTGGTGTGCCTACATGGTCTACCTAAGACCATAGTGTCTGATCGCGATGTGCATTTTATGACCTATTTTTGAAAGACACTATGGCACATGATATGGGGATAAGGCTTCAATTTTCGTCAGCCTATCATCCTCAAACAGATGGACAGACTGAAGTAGCCAATAGGAGTCTTGGAAATCTGCTTAGATGTCTTGTGGGGGATCACATTAGGACTTGAGATACTGTTTTGCCTATAACTGAGTTAGCATATAACAGTTCCATTAATAGGTCCATAGGCATGAATCCATTTGGAGTTGTGCATGGGGTATAAACCTAGGAAGCCTGTAGATCTCATACCTATGTCAGTGTCCCATAGGCCCTCAGAGTTGGCACGTGAGTTTGTTCGTCACGTATATGATTTGCATAGTGAGATTAAGAAGCGAATTAAGTAATGAAAAGTACAAAGCACTTGCTGATTCTCATCGCAGATTTCAGGAATTCCAAGTAGGAGACCGTTATGGTTCGTATGAGGCTCAAACGGTTTCCATAGGGAGCCGTTAAGATATTGCAAGCACGTAGTGTAGGACCATACAAAATACTGAATAAATTGGGTCCTAATGCGTATGCAATAGACTTTCCACCTACCATGGGAATTAGCTCTACTTTTAATGTGGACGATCTAGTACGATATGGGGGCTCTTCTATTTCACCTTCTAGCCCATTTTCAGGCCCTCACATAGACCATGACCTAGTCTCTAACTCGTGGCCTCTACCTGACCCATTGTTCCAACCCTTGCCACGCTTACCCTCCCTCGACTGCTTGGAGTGAACAAATTGAAGACATATTAGATGAGCAAGCGGTTTCTACTCGTCATGGGGAATTTCAAAAATTGCTCATCAAGTGGAGGAATAGGCCACTTTCAGATAGCATGTGGATCACCGAGATAGAGCTGCAGAGTTTAGACCTGGACATACTTGAGCTTTATAGGAGTTTTAGTCTGCCAGAGGTGAACACTTCTCAGCCGAGGGGAGTTGATGAGGACATTCGTGCGCCATTCCGTTCGAGTGTATGTGAGGAGGAGAGCACCGGTGTCCTTATGGTTGGATGACCCATACATGGGGCCCTGCTGGGCCTGGATCTTCGTGAGCATCTTCGGAGGAGCATGGGGCCGTTGATTTTCATTGTCATATCATTTTGACCATTGGATCACGATCAGGGCCATCATCACCATTGGATCGTGATCGTGACCACTTGTGGGGCCCGATGGATGATACATAGGCCATTCGATGGCATAAGATTATCTTAGGATTTATTTTATAGTTTGATTTATGTTTTGGACTAGTTATGAGCGATGTATTATTATTTTTTTAGAATAGGGGTAATTTAGTAAAAGTACATTATATAGGGATGTTTTTGTAATTTTTAAAAGTTGCTGTCTTAAAAAAAAAAAACTCTATTTTTTCTCTCTTCATGAGATGTGAAGACCTATTCCTAGTGATTTGGATCGAAGATCAGTGCGAAGCTTCCAACTATCGATCGAAGTTCATCTTCTCCATCCAAGGTATTTCTTTGAGTCTTTCATCTTCTTCTATTCTAAACCCTTCAAGAAGCCTTCCCCATTCTTCCCCTTAGGGGCCGTTTGGATGGGAGTAATTGGAGGTAATGGGTGGAATTGGGAGTAAATGGAGGTAAATGGTATTTGGGATGTGTTTGGATGAAAGTAAATGGATGTAAATGGGAGTAAATGTGCATGTAAATGAAATCCTCTCTACAAGAGAGGATTTGGAAGTAAATAAGGTGAAATGCCCTTTTGAGCTCTCTTGGAGAGTCGCATGTGTAAACAAAGTTGTCACTATGCACATGTCCGCCATACATTTGTCATGCTAATGATACTCCCTAACAATCCAAATATCGACAACATTACTAAAATCACACCAAAAAATGATCCAAACCATTCAAAGGATGACCATCTAAATGGATGGTTAAAAAACATTCGCAAGCTGCTTGTTTGTGATCCTTATGTTTGTGGCCTACCTAAGGCTCGAAATTTCCTCATTTTTTGCTGAAGTATATATTTCAATGGGCTTATTACAATCATTCTATTAAATATAGTATATGTACATATTAAAGCTGATTTGGGATATCACGTATATTCCTGTGAATATATTGAAAAATTCAAATGCATTCCAATTCCTCTCATTTACTCCCATCCAAATAAAATATTTTGATTTCAAATGCATTTCATTTACTCCCATCCAAACACAACTATGTTAAGCCATTTCCTCTCAATTCATTTACCTCCAAATTCATTTCTCATTTCCATTTACAAGCTCCCAAACGAGCCCTTATCTTCCCCATCTAAACCCCACCTTTGAGAACCCAAACCCTAGCCCCCAAACCCCACACGTGTGACCGTATGGCCACACGTGTGAAGCCCTAGGCTGGTCCGTACGGCACCCTCTTCTCCCTTTGCCTCCCATTTGCTTTTACACCAAAACCCCTTTACCCCTCACCCTAAACCCTAATGTAACCTTAGATTTCCTATTTTCCCCCAAACCCTAAATTCCTAATTTCCCTAATTATCCTAAAATCCCTAACATCATACCACCCAAAATCCCAATTCCCTTCAATCAATACCTAAAGCTATAAACCCCTTCACCAATTAAACCGATTAAACTCTAATTTCGCCCTTTCCCCAAATTCCCTAAACCCTAGAATTAGATTTACCTCCATCCTAATTGAGCAAGCCCTAGGTAGTATTAGGTCTTCCTTTTTAAAATAGACTTGTTCTTATGCTATTTGGATGTTCTTACATCCATTAGATCCTAGTTTCAAGTATTTAATGATCATGCAGGGCGTTGTTTGTTAATGTTGGCTTAGACTATTTGTAGTCCCCTTGTTGGAATCTTGAGATGTTCGATGATCTTGGCTTGTTTTGTGATTTCGATTAATTAATTTAATTTGCTGAATGATCTCACCTCAGTATTTAGCTTCATGCATTGGTCCTGCATCATATGCACACACACACACACACATGTAACATAGGGATTGCCGAACTCAATGAAGCAGAATTGCAGGCTTTGTGTGCATGGCAATGGAAGGACTATCAAGATTAACCCTAACACCAAACACCCCCCCCTTTCTCTTGAAAGGGGACTCAACAAAGGCCATCAACTGGGCTTCTTCTATGGATGAATGCCCGTGGTGATTGTCAAGATGGCTGGACTAAATTAGGGGACCGAAGGAGACTATCTTGGCATCCTTCATTTACATTGGTGGGGAAGGAAATGATGTACCGGATGCCTTCACAAGGATGCTTGCTAACCTCCAATAATTTCAGATTGCAGACTGTCCCTTTGTTGTAATATTCTCTCTCAATAGAATTGTAAGCTTATCCTTCTAAAAAAGAACATGTGCGTCTGACACCTTATGTATAACGAAGTGTACTATTGGTCCACTCGCTAGCAATTCATAACTACAGAATATTTGATTTCAAATTCCACGATTAACCGAGTTTACGTCAAAAGAAAACTTCTAGTCAATGTTCTTCATTTTTTTGGTTATCCATCAAGGAAAGAACATGAATAGAGTTGGAATCATCCTGAAAACTGATAATAAATGTTCTTCATGTTTTTGGTTATCCATAAAGGAAAAGGAATATTCTTCAACTTTTGCATGATATGATTATATTTTACGTTTTTTTAATAGAAAAGGGGATGGGGCCGGAATCAAGGGCCTCAAGTCCATGAATATTGCGCTACTAGGGAAGTGGCATTGGAGGTTTGCAGAGAAGGACGGGGCCCTTTGGAAAGAGGTTCTTACTTGCAAATACGGCCTATCGGTGGGGTAATGGGGAATATGAGAATTGTCGCTCTATAAGGCTTACGCTTTGTGGAGAGGAATATCGTCAGTTATGAAGGCTTTCTTGCAAGGAATAAGGTATTCTTTGGGCAACAACGAAAAAACCAGATTTTGGGAGGACGAGTGGGCGGGCTCCCACATTTAAAAAAATGAGCTTCCCTCCTTTAGCTTGGCGCCGCACCCTTCAGTTTTTGTAGCAAGCTGTTTCTCTTGCAATGGAGGCATGGTAGTATGGGACCCCCCTTGCAGGTGGCTCCTTCGTGATGAGGAAGTGGATGTCTAAGCTGCCCTCTTGGAATGTATTCAAGTCTTTGCCCGTAATGAAGCCGAAGCGGACAGATGGGTGTGGAAAGTGGATTGTTCGCCGCCCTCTCAGTGAAATCTTTTTTCCCCTTCTGGGCAGATCTATTCATCTTGTTGAGGTGGGACTCACTAGGTTTGTTTGGTCCTATCCCGTTCCCTCGAAAATTGCTACTTTTGGATGGTTAGTGGGCAGGAAAAGAGTTCCGACTATTGATAACTTGAGGAGAAGGGCCATGATTATCCCGAACATTTGCTGCATGTGTATGCGAGATGGGGAGTCAATGGATCACCTATTTTTGCATTGCCCTGCTTTGATTCCTATCTAGTTGGATATCTTGGGCCGTTTCCAAATTTGGTGGACCATGCCGAACTCGGTGGATCATTGCTTGCTTGCTTGGCGTGGTGTTTGTCTTCCCAAGATTAAGAAGTTCATTTGGAGAATGATCTTTCTCGCTAATTGGTGGGCGGTTTGGGAGGCGGAATGCTAGGTGTTTCGATAACACCAAAAAGTCAGCAGAAAATATATCTCTTAGAATCAGATTGCTAGTTTGTGAATGGGCTGTTCTGGCCCCAAGTTCAAGGGTTGTAATTTGGATTTCTTAGGGGTTTAGTTGGGTCGTTGACTCGGCGTCCTTGCTCCCCTCTTTTTTTCTTGTTTGTTGTTTTTGTGTTTTTTTTTGATAATAAAATTCGTCGTCTTTCAAAAAAGAAAAAGAAATAAAAGAGAGGGTATCTATGATAATTGGAGCTGGTTAAGATGCAGAATAAAACAAGTGTTTGAACAGGGGGGAATCATTTAATATGGTTGAAGTGTATTTCTTGCTTTTGTAATAAATGGGGTGTGGATCTTTCAGTCTTTTGCATTAGTGAATGTATTCTTCATTTATCGACAGCGTTTGTTGATTTCAACTAGTGTAGCTAATGAATGGAAGTTCTTTCTTAGGCAAGACGTTGCCTCTCTTGTCCGTAGTGAAGTTGCTTTTCAGCCATATCTGCGATGTTATAAAGGACGTTCTGAGTTTCCAATCTGAATATGGCATCATTCTCCGGCATCTTTTGGCAGTAAAAGAATATCGCTTTCACATGAGGAAGCGGGTCTATAATAGTGAGTTTATGTTTGTTAAAATAGGGTTATAATTATCTGAATATTCAAACTGCTGCATCTGATATTTTTCCATGCTATTATCCAATTCGCTTGGCCTTCTTGCTGGCAGCTTTAGTACTTCTATTCAGCAGTCAGGTACAAATGGCCATGGGTGGGAAAGATAGTATCCAATCTAACACCAAAGAAGAAGTTTTCCGTTGCATCCTCACACTCCACTCCCTCTTGGAAAACCCTCCTGGTGATTTCTCAGATAATCTAAGGGAAGATCTCATTAAGGGTTTTGTTGGAATTTTCTCGGATGTAAGGTATTCCATAAATTGTGCCTCCTTTGCTTTGATCTAACATGGCCAGAAGCCTCCCAATCAATTTATTCTTACTTGTTTTTGTCATCCCCTCGACATCTTGCATGCACAACATTTCCCCCTTTTCTGAACATTGTCAGGGAGGACGGGAAAATTTCACGCAAACTCATTGAATGCCTCAATACGTTCTTGATAAAAGATGGCCCAAATCTGGGTTCCCAGTCCATGGAAATCCATTCTGCCATGCAGGGATTTATGTTCCGCTGTTGGCTCACAACTCATGATCGTGGGTTGAAGGTAATAAAACGAGTGTTAATCTTTTGATATCTGTTCTTCATAAGATAGTATCTTATGAATGGTTAGTTTTCTTTTTGTAGAATGCACTTATTCTTTATGCAAGGATTCAGTTAAAGCTTAACAGGAGTGTTGCTGATGGAAGTCCTCTGATAGAACTACTTCTCGATGTTGTTAGCAAGGAACTTGATCAAAGTAATGTCGTGGGCACTGGTATTCCCTGGTGAGTCCTTGTGTTGTCTCAGCTGATACTCTCTCAGGTCACATGGCATGTCTCTGATACAATGCTAATGCATTAACATTCAGGAGTGATGCAGCCAGGGATGATAAGGTCGGAGCCTTGGCAAACTCACAGCGTGGTTTGATGGAGCTTGCAGCCTCAGTCTTTTATCAGGTCGTGTATGGTATCATATTATGAGGGAAACATCGGGAAATTTTAGGAAAATGGTGAATTTTTTTAGTTAAAACATACTTGATTGGACACTTCGAACTTTAAAAAAAAAAGCACTATGCAGGGGGGAGGGACTGCACCCCCCCGCTGATTACGTTGCTTTTAGTCGAAATATTTGAAATATCATGATATATTGGCATTAACTCAATACATGGAAATTTTGTGAATACTTTGTGAGGTTTCATATTACCTATCTGCAATTCTGATAATAGTGTCTGATATTTTGGCCAATAGCATCGATAAATTGATCACTGGCACTGAAATTTCAGTTCTTCAACCCTATTTAGTTTCTGATGAATTCTGTTCAAAATGATTGATTGCCTTGCAGGTGTGTGTTCATACAATTAAAGTACCATCATCAGAGAAGCGACTTAAGAGGGATAGTGCTGCTGCTCGTTTGAAAGATGGTCTCATGAAAGGGAAATGGTTATGGTGAGATGCATCTTTGCTATTTTTGTGTAACTAAGCATTCTTTCCTATATGTCATTCCGTTAGAGCTTTGGAAACGCGGTGGAAAATAGAAGTTTTTCAAAAGTTTAGATTTATTGATTAAGTCCTAAGGATCATTGTTTAGATATTATCAAGTTTCTACAAAACACAAAATCAGAGAATTCAGTATCTAGAATTACCTGCAGATCACTGTTGTTGAAACTGTGTAGTTTTCTGATGGCATAGCTTCAATAGAAAAGCTTCTCTCTCAGATCTATCCTAGACGAGCCATAAGAATGTTCCTAGGTAACTAGTGGATCCCTTGTTGGATTATATGGACTGTATCCTAATGCATGAGCCCAACAACACCCACATTCAGATCATTGCAATTGACTCCGAGAGGCGGGCCAACACACAATACATTAGGAACTTGAACTCCCCACATGTCCTCAGGTCTAATGATTAGTCAAAGCTAGTGCACACACAAGTCAATTTTGAGCAAGCATGATGGGTCTCTCAATCCAGAGACTTGTAGTGATTCTCCAATGCAAGTATTTGACGGGCTTAATAGCAAGATCCTATATCCATGAATATTGCCACCCCAATTTGGGGAAGGGCAAAAGCGTTGACTCATTTTTGAGCTTAATGGGGGAGACCTCCTATCTCGAACATCAGTCCCTTCACATTTTTTTTTGAGAGACATCGGTCCCTTCACATAAGATGACCACATAAGAATAACCACAGGTTCATCCTAAGACCTGCTAGGTGGTCCTGAAACATTAGGGTGTTGAGATTCATTGAAAATTGAAAATAACTCTTCCTTGACTAGTGGCCTGTGTCCAAACTCAAGTTCCTAAGGACAATAAATGAAACCATCTCCTTTAACCCACATGCACGTATGATTAAGATGTACCCATATATTGATTATGACATTAATTGTGTGTCCACACTGGACCCACGGTCATCATGATATATGGACAAGATCATCAATTCAACGGCTAAGATCAAGACACTGGCTTTTCAGGGCACACTGACACATTCACTAGTCTCTTGTATATTGGACTTCTCTACAATTATCCGTTAGAAGGACAGTTTCACTCATGATGTTAATTTTGTTGAGGTGCTCCTTATAGGAAGAATAGTGTGTGTATGTCCTTCTATGTGTGTGTGTATGGTATTGTATACTCCTGCGGAGTATATTATGTTCCTTTAGCTTTATAATAAAAAGGTGTGGGGGTCTGTTGCCTCAACACACGAAAGTCTCTTCTATTTTATCCTTCCTCAAACCTCATTCTTTCCTACTCTCCAACTCCCTTTTCTTCTTCATTTCTCTTTCCAAATCCTCAAAACCAACTTGGTATCAGAGTGGGTTATAACGAGTTGATCGACATCATCGGAACTTGCTGACGTTAGCAACCGTACGGCTGACGTCAACATTGTACAATCTGTGCGGGTCCTTTTTCATCTGGAAGAACATGGTCTGAAGCAGCTTTTAGGAGATTTATGTTGATCTTTGCAGAATTTTTGGGAGCCATTTGAGGTATGCTTGGACCAATTTTCTCATTCAACAAAAAATCCCTAAATCGCGATTTTTTCGAGATTCCTCTCAAATCAGTGGATGGTTCCCTGATTTTTCTCCATAGTGGGGGTTGGATTCATGGTTTCTTATGATCCGTGGAGTTTTTCTTTCATATTGGGAGGATTTGAGAGCACAGGGAGCCAAAATGGGTACCGTTTTTGGGGCCTAGGGCCTGCGGCTGTACACCAAATCTCTCGGTGTATATATAAATTGATGATCGAGTGCAGTGGTGTCTTCCTTGCCTGATTTTGATCTGGATGAGTGTGTGCTCTAGTGTAGTTGTGGTGGCCTTGTCGTGTGTTGTTAGGCCCCTATGGAATACAAAACCTCTTCTGTATTTGGTTGGGTCCACTTATGCTGCCGGGGACTGATCTTCTGTTTGCCACGAGACTTGAGCTCTAATGCAAAGCCATCAGGGATATGGACATAATAATGGATCTTGGGCTGGCGTACCTTCAGCTAGTAGTGCTTCCACTAGGTCTAAGAAGACTTTATTGTCGCAGGTAATGGAGAAGCCTTCCTCGAGTGATTCGGTTCTCTTGTCTTGAGAGTCTTACGATGCGTTGATGCAGCTATATGTTTGTGTTGTTTATGATACTTCTAGCGCTGTCTCAGCCTAGTCAGGTACTGCTCTCTGTGTCCTCTTCTCCTTCTCCCTAGTTCATTGATTCCGGAGCCACCTCTTACATGATCGGTAAGTCTCATTGATTTAGTTCTTATCTTCCTTTTAGCCAATCACACTCTGTCACAGTGGCTGATGGAAACCAAACTCCTGTAAATGGAATTGACTCCATTCAACTCTCCCTCTATGCTTTCGTCATCAATTTTACATGTCTCTAGTCTTCCTCTTAATCTATTATCTGTCAGTTCTCTTACCAAATCCCTAAATTGTCTAGTAACCTTCTTCCCTTCACATTGTGTGTTTCAGGACCTCCAGACGAAGCAGATAATTGGTGGGGGCTGTGAACGTGGAGGCGTTTATGTCCTAGACGATGCTCCTGTGATAGCTTCTAGTGCCTTGTCTCTTGAGGGAGAGTCTGTGTCTAGATGGCATTGCCGTCTTGGACACCCATCCTTGTCTAGGTTAAAACTGTTATTCCCTTTGATCTCTGCTTCCCCTCCGTTATGATGTGAAACCTGTGAGCTCTCTAAACATCATCGGACTTCCTTTCCTCCTAGTGTGTCTGAGAGGAAACCCAAACCATTTGAGTTGGTCCACTCTGATGTTTGGGGCCCTGCGCTTGTTGTGTCTCTCCTTGGGTATAAATATTTTGTCACCTTCATTGATGATTGCACCTGTATGACATGGTTTTCACTTCTAAAGCCTAAGCATGAAGTATTTGATATGTTTAAGGTCTTCTACCATGAGGTAGTTACTCAATTTTAGTGTCCTATCAAAATTCTTCACTTTGATAATGGGGGCCATGGTGTTTTATCCCGTACTTCATGTCCTCGAACACCTCAACAAAATGGGGTTGCTGAGAGAAAGAACCGTCACCTTGATGTCACTCGTGCCCTCTTATTCGGGATGAATCTTCCTGAATGACATTGGGATGATGCCTTGCTTATCGCTGTATTTCTGATTAATCGAGTTACATCCCGAGTATTATCTCATAGGTCCTCATTTGAAATTTTGCATCCACATGATAAACCGTTTCCCTTATCCCCTAAGGTGTTTGGATGCACATGTTTAGTCCAACTTCTTGAGGGTAGCAATGATAAGTTGAGTCCACGGGCCATTAAGTGTGTGTTCTTAGGGTATTCTCGATCACAAAAAGGGTACAAGTGTTACGACCCGCTGACTAGTAAGAAATATATATAGGCCAATGTGACATTCTTTGAAGATGCTCTGTACTTCTCTGATGAAGGAAAATCCATGCATAACCCTCTTACTAGTCAGGGAGAGCCTCAGTCTAACCCTATACCTCTTGCTGTCACTTGTTTTGATGACAACCCTACTCCATCTGTCTCTAAGCCTATCGTTGTGTATCATCGACGGACTAAATCCTCTACTGATCAGCCGCCCACCATTTCATCCACTTCAACTGGTGGTCCAGGTACAAGTTCTCTATCTTCTGATGATCTTCCCATTGCCTTGCGCAAACCTCACCAGTCGTGCACAAACCGTCCCATTAACAACTTTATTTCTTATAACTATCTTTCACCTTCCTTCTAATCTTTTGCAGTTTCTATATCCTCCTCGGTTACCCCACGTACTTTGAAAGAAGCTATGAGTAGCCCTAGCTGGATTAAGGCTATGATGGAAGAAATGCAAGCGTTGGAAAAGAACAATACTTGGGAGCTCGTTCCCCTACCTCCAGGAAAACAGACAGTTGGCCTGATGGTTATGTTGATAGGTATAAAGCACGACTCGTTGCTAAGGGCTACACTCAAACATATGGAGTAGATTACTTTGAGACGTTCTCTCCGGTGGCCAAGCTTCACTCTATACGTGTGGTTATCTCCTTGGCGGTGAACTTATCTTGGCCCTTATTTCAATTAGATGTAAAGAATTCATTCTTGCATGGTGATCTTGCTGAGGAAGTCTATATGGATCAACCCCCTGTGTTCTCTATATGTGACACTTTGCTTCTCGTATGCCAACTCAAGAAGTTCATTTACGACCTTAAGCAATCCCCACGTGCCTGGTTTGACAAATTCAATCGCGCTCTTCTAGACTTTGGATTTGTTTGCAGTCAAGTCGATCACTCACTATTTATCTGTCGTCGTGCCACTGGGATCATGGTGTTGATTATCTATGTAGATGACATCGTGCTGTCTGGTGATGATACTGCAGGATTAGAGGCAATTAAATCTTTCATCATGGCTTAATTCGAGATCAAAGATCTTGGGGTCCTTCACACTACTTTCTGGGTATTGAAGTTGCACTATTTAAATATGGCGTTGTGCTCTCTCAAAGGAAACATGCCCTTGATCTTCTCTCTGAAATTGGAATGCTCGGGTGTAGACCTGCTGCCACTCCTATGGATGCGACTCACAAGCTTAGTCCTGATGATGGTGAACCTTTTCCTGATCCAGGAATGTATCGGCGATTAGTTGGTCGGCTTATCTATCTCACCATCACTCGATCGGATCTTTCATATGCTGTGAGTGTAGTGAGTCAATTCATGCAAGCCCCTTGTACCACTCATTTCATAGCCGTGTATTGTATCCTTTGGTATCTCAAATCTTTTCCAGGCAAAGGTTTATGATTTCAGTGGCACGGTTACCTTCATCTGTCAGGTTACTCTGATGCAGATTGCGCTGGCAATCTCTATGATCGTAAGTCTATATTCGGATGCCGTACATTTTTTGGCGGCAATCTTGTCACCTGGAAGAGCAAGAAACAGTCCGTTGTGGCATGATCCTCTACTGAGGCTGAGTATCGGGCAATGGCCCATGCTACATGTGAACTTATTTGGCTTCGATCTCTCTTATAGGAACTTGGCTATAATCCATCAAGTCCCATTTCCTTACTGCGACAATTAAGCTGCCATTCACATTGCCAACAATCCCGTGTTCTATGAACGTACAAAGCACATTGAGATTGATTGTTACTTCATTCGGGAGAAAGTGGCTAATAAGGAAATTGCGACTCCTTTTGTTCGTACTGGAGATCAGCTGGCCGATGTTTTTACCAAGTCTTTGAGTTAGGATGCTCTTTTCGTATCACTGACAAGTTGGGCATGATCGATATCTATGTTCCAACTTGAGGGGGAGTATAGGAAGAATAGTTTGTGTATGTCCTTTTTTGTGTGTGTATATGGTATTGTATGCTCCTGCGGAGTATATTATGTTTCTTTAGCTTTATAATAAAAAGGTGTGGGGGTCTATTGCCTTAACACACGAAAGTTTCTCTTCTATTCTATCCTTCCTCACACCTCATTCTTTCCTACTCTCCACTCCCTTTTCTTCTTCATTTCTCTTTCCAAATCTTCAAAACCTACTCTCCTTCATGGGTTGGAATCTGAATATCTGATCTTTCATTGTGCCTGTAAAGTAGATAGAAGAAAAACCACATTTTGAAAGTAGAGACCGAAGAAATTTTTGTATAATTTGCTTGATAGAAATGTCTTGGAGTTTACATCATGGAAATTTGAAGGCTTTTTGAGATGAATAGTGTTTGAGTTATGTCTATCAGAAATTTAATTTTCTTTCTCTATAAGCTACAAAACTACTATTAAGGGACACAATTGGTTGATAGTTTTCTTGGAAGTGTTTTCAGTGAATTTGCACATGCAAGCGGTTCGTGTTGGGTTAATTATTTGTATCACACAATGCTTATTAATTTCTCTTTATGGGGACTTCAACACATGCCCTTGTGAAATGGACCTCAACTTAATGACTCAATTGATCTATCATAGATGATATGTGCTTTATTGGCGTCCTTTTCTTCCTCTCATTATAGATAACTGCAGCTTTATATGAATATGTGACCTTGCTAAGACCTTAGTTGAGGCTAATCAACTTGTATTTGAGTGAATGCGATAAGGTACCCATTTTTATTAGTTAATTTAGAAAGTGTTAAACAATCCTCCTCCTTCGCAAGTTCCAGAAGTATGGGGCTATGAGAACATGGGTTTGGATAGTGGGGGATTTTTTTTGAAACTGTCATGCTGTATCATTAAAAGAAAAAGGCCGCAGCCTGAGAGACCATATGTACAAATATACACCAAAGCAAAAAACAAACGCCACCCCACCTCTCAAACTTGACTAAGAAATAAAGAATTCTAATCTCCCACCCATTCTTTTACAGATGAAGACGCCCTTCTGAAGACCTTTAACGCCTCTTTCTTCTTATCTCTAAAACATCGGTTATTTCTTTCCCACCATAGGGCCCATAGAATCGCTAACAAAGATAATCTCTACCTCCTCTTATCCGAGTGAACCCCCCCCCCCCACCCCCCCCCCCCCCCCCCCCTGCGCGCGCGCGCATGCCAAGAAAAGAGAAGATCTTGAATATGGTTGGGGAAAACCCAACAAACTCAAAAGAGAGAAGGAGGCACCTCCACACCTCCCTCGCAAAGGGACAATGAATAAACAAATGGTCCATTGTTTCTGCATCTTTATAGCACATCAAACAAATGTTCAGAAGGACCATTTTCCTTTTGCAGAGATTATCAATAGTAAGCACTCTGTTTTTCCTCACAAGCCAACTGAAAGCCGCCACTTTCAAAGGAGCACCATAGTGCCAAAGATGAACTGTAGGAGAAACTTCATCAATCGTATCAAGCTCCATCAGAGACCGATAAAAGGACCTAACTGAAAAGGAGTCGGACTTGTCCTTAAACCACTTAAAAGAATCTACATCAGAAAGCGCCGGGGAGCAATTCTTTAGAAGTTGGAGCAAACGAACCAACTCTTCAAATTCCGCATTATCAAGATTTCCTCTAAAAATGGAAGACCAAGAAACTTCCACTCCTCTCACTGAATAACAATTGCTCACCTTTGCCCCCTCTTCCCTAGCTAAAGCCCTTAAAGATGGAACCATATCCCTCAAACTTGCTTCTCCCACCCACCTGTCTTCCCAAAATTTAATTCTCTCACCTTCCCCCAAGGAAAATCCTATACCCTCCCACACCTTTTCTTTAAGGGACACAACTGACTTCCACAAATAAGAAGAACGGTAGAGAGAAGAAACCTTTGTCCACCAACCCCCTTCCTCTACCCCATACTTCCTAGCTATAACCTCCCTCCACTTCTTTTCCCTCTCCATCCCAAACCTCCACCCCATTTTCCTAACAAAGCTAGGTTCATCTCTTCTAACTTCCTTAATCCCCTCCCCCTTTGACTTGTGATAAACAAACATCGTCCCATTTCGAGAGATGAAATTGATAGTGGGAGATTGATAGGAACCATTGCCTAATTTATAGTTGGAGTTACATATCTTTTTACTTCTAGCTGGTACAGTAATACGTTTTACTCTTGCTGTTGCAATTATTGGATGCTTTTGTTTATGATCTCTGGTGAGAGGTTCATACTCTTGCCTATCTTGTTTAGGATATAATTATGCGTAAGTTCTAGCTCTGGAGTTCATCTTCTGACAATGCATTTCTTTTCACCATGTTCTGCAGGCATGGTGCCTTTTGCTTCCTTATCCGGAACTATGGCTTACGCATCAGTAAGGCTCTTATCAGCTACTGGTTTGAGGGCATCTGTGAAAGTTTTGAGAGGTATTTTACGCTTGTAATATCCATCATGTGCATACAGCTATGGATATATTTGTTTATTAATGTCAGTAACTTAGTATATCCTAAAATCCTATACGAATAAACATTCACATGTGCAAGTTTACATAGATGCTCTTATAGAGTCATAACTCGTAAAGGCATGCATCAATATATAATCTATTGAACTTGTGTGATTACCAACACTCGTACATACAAATATTTACACATCAACCAGACACTCTGATTTACACATAAAAACTAGCATAAGTATGCATGTACATTTGCATCTGCCAACTTGAGTATGTACCTAAACATAAATATGCCTATATGCATGCGTGCAACTGCATATTCTCTAGTGCACAACCCATTTGTTACGACACAAGAAGGTAGGTAGGTGAACAGTGATGCTTTGATTTTCATGGATATTTGGATCATGGTGTTTTATGTGCAGGATTTTGAATGATGCCAACACAGTGCATGCTTATGATGGTCTTCTGTGGGCTATTCGGTATGCTGTTCTATTTTCCCAAGAAATAGCCTTTATCATGACAATGGTGCTGATGCATTGTTGTCTTCCACTAAATGGATTTGTTGATCTATAGTTCTATACTGCATTTGTTAGAACAACTTGCGGATGCATTTCTCTCTTCTTCCTAAAATCTTATTGGATTGTATGCTTTTACTTCTGTACTCGACAATGAATTTCATTTTGTATATTTTTAAAGCTGTTTTATATGTTGTTTATCTGCAAATTCAATATGGTCAATGCATTTTATAGCTGACAAATCCCACTTTCTGAGTTCTTATTATTTCTGCAATGCATGCATTTTGAAGGAGCCTGCAGGAGCTGTCTTCCTTGTTGCTGCTTCCAACTCCAGGAGGGGAGAATTTGCAATCACCCATCACCTCCAGTGAGGTATTGGCTACTAGAGTTTTTCCCCTTGCCTTTTCTTGGATTATAGTTTTCTGGATGCTTGTGTACTATCATGGTGTACGCTAAAAAAGAGTTAACTTTTTTTTTTTTTTTTTTCCCATCATGTCTGTCACTGGATGAGTGCATGGCAATGGGTCCACATTTTTTTTTAATGGTATGTAGTGTTTTAAAATTTCCTTCCCCCCCATGATTGAGTAATATAAAGCACAAAACTCTGTTATGTCTAATAATTAGGCGAGAACTATGGTTGAAATCCTTCTTAGTTAAAAATGTTCTCAACCAAATAGAAATATATAAAGGGCCTACTCTAGATTGAGCACTATTAAAAATTTGTGGGATTTTTATGAACCACCATCTGTGTTCTAATATCATTAGATGGAACCACTTGTTTTAGTTGGGGTTAGATTTTACCACCCAAAATTTAATGGCGTTTTTTATCTTTCCACTTCCTGCCAGATTTTCGTAATAACAGGCATCCGTTATTTTCAAAATTATGAAAATGGCCCTTTTAAATGATGAAAGTGTCCCTATGCTAAATCTTATTAACACCACTCTCTCACTTGTTCCCCCCTCCTCTCTTCCAAAGTCTAACAGCCTGCCCGTTTCAATTTCTTCCAAACCCTAACGACTATCCCTCTGTCTCACATTTCTAAATCCTAAAGATTGTCCACCCGACTCTCTTGACCGACTGACAGGGAAGAAGAAGAAGAAGAAGAAGAAGAAGAGGAAGAGAGGAAATCCCTTCTTGTTTTTTCTTCTCGTTTCTTCAGTTAAATGCCATTTCAAGGCTTCCTTGGAAATACTCTTGCTATGTGTTTGCATGCGTGTTCAATATGATAAACAGTAGTTATCACACGGATTACTGAAGCTTCAAAAATCTGTTCACAAACATAACATGCATTGCATATGTTTGAGTTCTTTTCTTTGTTTTTTTTTGAAACTATGGAGTAAATTAGTTCAATCGTTGGACAAATTTATAGGTTAAAGGTGGGTGGCATATAATATGGAGCTGTTTAATGCATGGGCTTCCTATATTCAGTAATGTGACATCAGTGGTAAGTTTTGCTAGCGACCTTTATTTTGGTGGGTTATCGATTCAGTGATGAATTGGTGACGCTGCTTTAAATTCTTTCCATAGCTATGGACTTGGTCACAGTTTATCATTTTCTTTGGGTCTAGGTTTAATTTGAATATGAATGTTTATGTTGCTGTCTTTCTTTGCTCCCAGTTAATTCTGACCTGCTTTTTCCCTGTTGCAACTTTCAATGATTGCCTTTCTGGCCAATATGGATTAAATGTAATGGAAACTCATCTAATCATGTAAATTTTACTACATCAGGAGTACTTTTTAAATCAAGCTTTGCATTGATGTATAGTTACTAAATATAATTCCAATATGGAACACCACTCATTCTCAATTAAGAGTCTTGAATTCTGTTATTGGGATATAGGTGCATGTTATACATGACTAATTTCAAGAAACAATGATTTATGAGGCACATTATTTTCATTAAAAAAATGAGTTGCACTATTTCTCTAGCACCCCCCAACTGCAGATTCATGATCTGTTGATTGAAATTATTCTGGATTCTAGGGAGAAGGTGATGCCTTTACCTTGATTGGTTTTTCGTTATAGTTTCTTCAACTTGTTGATTGTATGGAACATGTACAGGTTTCACCTTTTCTCTTCCAAGGTGATAGGATATCTTGTAATCTTTTAATTTTCCATACGCGTGCCTGTGTGTGCATGTGTGTCACTTGAGAGGTGTAGGCTAGGTGAAACAATGATTCTCTCGATGCATTTTCATGCTTTAGTTTAAGGATAAATGTTTGCATGCCAGGAATTTTCATGTCTTCAATGTACAATTTAAAATTATCATCATAAAATACTGATGATAATTATCATAATCTAAGCCTCATCCCAACTAATTGGGGTTGGCTGCATGAATTCTGTCCTGCTATTCCACTCTATTGAAGACTGTTATAATAATTCTCATGGGGTGTGAGTACATCTCTTACGAAGACCATATCCTCAGCTAAACTCAGGTTATCCAATCTTTTCCTGCTACCTCCATCCATGACCTTTTGTGCCTTCCTCTAGTCCTTTTAGAGCCTTCAACTTGAATCAATCCACTTGCAATTGGAGCAATTCTTGGTCTTTGTTACGTATGACCAAACCATCTACTTAGGTCTACTTAGGTCCCTGACTCCAACTGATGAACAAAACATACACGTTAAAATTTTTTGGAAGGCAAAGGAAACAACGAAGTATCTGAAAACAAAACTTAATGAAGTGATTGACTCATTAAAACAGTTGATCGCATTCTATTTATCAGAAAACAAGCCGTGAGAATTGCATCACTCCAAAAACTCTTTGGGAATGTTCATGTGAATTAATAAAGCATGAGTCACCTCAAGCAAGTGACGGTTTTTCCTTTCTGCAACACCATTTTGTTGTGGGGTGTGCGCACATGAAGTTCAATGTCATATACTTGTTTCAGAAAAATACTGATTGAAGGATTGACAGATATATTCCTTAGCATTATCCAAACGAAACACAAACACTTTTAATGAAACCGATTTTGCACTTCCATGTGAAAGGCCTTAAAAATAGAGAATAATTCGGATATGTCCTCCATTTAATAAATCCAAGTCATTTGTGGAAAATCATCAAGAAATGTAACATGACCTACTGGAAATTCTGACTGATCCTCAAACATTTGAATGAACTAAAGAGAAAGGAGCCGAATTATGCTTTTCCATACATGGTAGAAAACACTGGTGACATTTACTCAACTCACATACTTCACACTTTAAAACCAACTCAAATGACAGAGAAGGGATAATTGCTTTGAGAATCTTCAGGGTGGATGACCGAGACAGTAGTGCCACTGATAAGGAGAGATGTTCTTCTGTATTGCTATGCAACAACGTAATGATCAATATAGTACAATCCATCATGTGTATGTCCTTTAGTAATATTCTTCTTCGTCTTTAGATCCTGAAAAACACAATGTGAAGGATAGAAAGTCACGGAGTAGTTAATAGATTTGGTGAGCTTGCTAAAGACAGAAGACTAACATATGATAATGAAAGTGAAGACTGAAGAGGTTGGATGAACAACACCCATGCCACAAAGTTGGATTGGGTGCCATCTGTTAAAGTGACATATGAATCCATTACTAATGTATTAAGTGGGGGAAACACACTGGACTCACCAATCATATGGTTAAATACTCCAAAATCAATAACCCATGGAGTAGGCAACTTGGATTCTAAATAGGCTATACTTGAGGTCACGAATGTAATTGCAAGAGTGGGAGAAGTAATAGAAGCATTCTGGTTTTGAAGATTTTTCAACAGCTTGAAATATTCTTCTTGAGTGAGTGTAACCGTCTCTCTAGACATATATGATTGCTGAGTTGTAAAATTAGAACTGGCTGAATGTGGGCCATTGCTCTCTCCAACGTGTGATGTCTGATTAGCCCATGCAGGCTTTCCATGAAGATTACAACATTTTTTTCAACAAAATGATTTGTAAGTCCACAATGGGAGCACTTCTTAGGTCCACGACCTCTTCCCATTTCACCACGACCACCTTGATTACCTTTACAACCATGAGCACCACCTCGACCTTGACAAAAAAGGAGGCTAAAGCAGAGCTGTTATGGGCTCCACTTGAAGAGCCAAGATATACACATTGGAGGTGAGCATACACTTCGTTCAGAAATGGCACATCCTTGCCAACCAAATCTGTGCACGAACTGGCTTATATTCATGTTTCAAACATGATAAAAAATTGGCCATACTGAATTCTTGTCGTTACTGACCTTGTTTCTCCAAGGTAGCAGTAAGAGGTTAATACACATTTAGTTCCTCCCATTTTTCTTTTAAGTTTTTGAGTAATATTCACCTAGTGATTTATTTCCTTGTTGGAACTTAAATATTTCTTCAAATAACTGATACGTATGAGAGATTTTTTGTCGGATGAATACATCTCTTATAATGCGTCTCACACTTTGTAGTATCTTAAAACATTACATTCGCGCTAATGGATGGTTCCATACTATTCCACAACCCTGCCGGATCCATTGATCATGCGTACTAGCACTTTCATTAGGCTTTTTGGTGGTTAAATATTTTAATTTGCCCTTAGCGGTTAAAAACACTTGAATGAATTTTGACCAATGAAGATAATTTGTTCCATTCAATTTAATGGAGGTTATTTGGACCCCTAAATAATCAAATGGATTGATGAATCCATTTCTCGAATCACCTTTCATCTTCATTGGAACAAAAAATTTAAATAAATACCGCAAATTTACACGAATATGGGCTGTCCTTCTATGATAGAATAGCAATCCTGTACGCTTCACACGTTGTGCACACCACACTAGAAAAGAAGAACTGGCCCACATGTCTTCATGTTCCAACCAATCACAAACACGACATCCGATGAGAGTAAACAACCCATATGTTCACAAGTACCGATTGCTTACATGAGAGATGATGATTATGAATACATCATTCACCTTCACATGCATGGACCATTACAAAGGCTGGCGCAACAAAAAAGAAAAGAAACCTTAGGTTTCTTAAAAACTTTCCAGCATTAGGGGGGATGAGAAAGACCAAAAATAAAAGGAGAAGAAAAGAAGTATAGAAGGATGGAAAATTTGATTAAATCAGAGATAAGGTAGCTCTGATACCATGTAAGTTTGTAGATTGAAGGGAAAAAAGAGAAGAGAAGAGCAGAAGAAGAGAGAATAGAAAGTTGGGAGGACAAAAGAGAAAATCGGTATTAGGGTTGCTCATATGGATGTTCACATCCTCTCTCCTTTACAATATGTGTGCGTGTGTGTAAACACAGTGAGATTAAAAAAGAGATTCGGGTTTTTTTTGCAAGTCCAACCTTGCGGCGAGAGAAACTCGCAACTCTCTTGCACGTGGTTGATATTTTCTCTCTCCAATTTCTTGCGTGGTGTGTTGACGTAACCAAGTTATGTGGGCCAGACATGATGTATGTGCTGTATCCACACCGTCCATCCATTTTGCAAGATCATTTTAGGTCATGGGCTAAAAAATGAGGCAGATCCAAAGCTCAAGTGGACCATAGTCTAGGCCTGGCAAAATTCCACACGACCCGTTAACCCACACGAAACCTGCACGAAAAAATCAGTGTTCAGGTCGAGCCTTATCGTGTCGGGTCACTAACGGGTTGACCCGTTAAGACCCGTTAACATAACGGGCCGGGTCAGTGTTTCATTCGCGAACCCGTTTAACCCGTTAACATAATGGTCTAGATCACCAAACCATGGCGCACCTATGAACCCGACACTCCATATGCAATATTGCAATGTACATGCGATTCCTCCTCTTCTCACAAGTGAATCCTATTGTTTCTGGTGATAGAATGGGCCCACTAGCTGGACCACTGTTGTATATTGGGTTAGACTGTCAGTTATCCTCATCAATAGTGTGGCCATCTGATGAGTAGACTGGCCTAACGGGTTAAATGGGTTGGATTATGGGTAACCCGTTAAATTAACGAATGGGTTTTGGTTTCTAGATTTCGACCCGTTAGTTAACGGGCCGGGTTTGGGTGAGCAAATTTTTGACACGAGACGAACATAGTTCAACACGATCCGTTGCTAGGCCTAGACCATACTGCAGAAAGCAGTGGGGACAATGATGCGTACTGTTGAAACCTTCCTAGGGCCCACCACGATGTTTATTCGCCATCCAACTTGTTCATAAGGTCACACAGACCTAGATGAAGGGAAAACACAAATATCAGCTTGATCCAAGACTTCTGTGCACCCCAAGAAGCTTTCAATGGCAGGCATTCAATCGCCACTACTTTCTGTGGTGTGGTCCACTTGAGCTTTGGATCTGCCTCATTTTTGGGCTAATGCCCTAAAATAATCTCACAAAATGGATGGACAGTGTGGATGTAAAACACATTAACGTGGGTACCACATAACATGTTGATGTCAACACAACACTATGGTCGGTGGTGTGTGGCACACCATGCAGTTCGCTTCCTATATAAATATAGAAAAAACGTTGTCCATCCGTTTTTGCAGCCCATTTTAGGATGTGGTCCTAAAAATTAAGCAGATTTAAATCTCAAATGGATCACAGGAAACAATGGTGATTGAAAGCCCACTATTAAAAACTTACTAGGGCCCACAGTAATGCCCACCATAATGTTTCCTTTCCATCCAACCCGTTGATAAGGTCAACTAGACTTGGATGAAGGGAAAATATAAACCTTAATAACAACAAAGATACCCATCATGTTCCAAATCAACATAATGACAAATCTACCCTTATAACAGAAGAAAATGCATAAGAACAAAGGCTAGTTGGGTCCCGTAGAATGTAACAAGAGCTCAACCGTGATGATTAGATGCCACATAATTAGGACTATCTAATCATTAGCTGGGCCACACTATGGAAAACAGTGGACAGCCACCTCCATTGTATCATGGTGGGACCATATGTTGGTTGGATCAACCATGGTGGATTGTACGTGTAGGATAGCAGGCCACAAAATAGAAAACAAAGGACAAAGACTATAGAGAAAAGTTTTTAAGTCTTTCTATGAGCTTACCACAGAGCATCCTTCGCTTTCATCCTCGCCCTACCCCTTCCACTTTTGATTTTATGGAGCTCCTTGCGGTCGGTCTTTCTTTGGTTGCTTGGGCGAAAGAGAATTCTCACAGTTGACAACCTGTAAAGGAGATCTTTGGTCCTGCCCAACATATGCTTGATGTGTATGGCAAATGGGGAGTCGATTGATCATCTTTTCATTCACTGCTCCTTTGCCAGTAGAGTGTGGAGCCACTTCCTTAGTCTTAGCGAGGTGAGTTGGGTGATGCAGAAATCAGTTGACGATTTACTGTGGGCATGATATGGTGGAGGAATCGGTAGAGTTGGTAAGGCAGTGTGGAGGCTGCTCATTTTGGTGATTTTTTGGACTTTGTGGGGAGCTAGAAACGGGCGATGTTTTAGAAATGAGTGTATAGGAGTCAAGGTATACAAAAACGGTTACGTAATGGCCGTAACGGCTGTTACGTAACGGTAATGGCCATAACCGTTATGCGTTGTGGGGCCGAAACAACCATTACAGAAAAAACGACATGTAACGGCCCCATAACGGCCAATAACAGTCCCAAAACAAGTTTTTTAAAAATAAAATAAAATAAAAATTTGATGGCTATTACGGCTTGTATCGTAACGGTAACAGCGGTGGCCGTTATAACCACCATTTCCGTTATTGAACACCTTGATAGGGGTTGAGGATATCATTTGTAAAGTGAATAGTGTTGTCATATAACCAGTTGTTATAAAAGCTCGAGCCGTTAGAGGATGGAGTATCAATGTATATAAAGGGACTTTAACACTCCCCTGCACAGGAACATACTGGACAAGGGTGGAGGGACACTCACACTATAAATAGGCCGGGCTTGATTTCCCGGTCCCTGGGCCAAGCTTGATTTTCCTAGTCCCCCGTGGGAGAATATATTATCGAGACATATTTGCTGCTCTTGGGATTCGAATACAGGACCTTATGCTTTGATACCTTGTTAAACAACCAGTTGCTCTAAAAGTTCAAGCTGTTAGAGGATGGAGTATCAATGTATATCAAGGGACTTTAACAAGTGCTGTGTCCATTTGGGCACCACTTGTTTTGCCTGATGGTGGCAACCTTCCTCTTTGATTGATTTGGCTGCTTGCTGCTGTGTTCTTTGCCCGCTATGGCGGCTTCTTAATAAAGTGTTGTTACCTCTCAAAAAAAGAAAAAAATAAAAAGCCTAGAGAAAAGTTCATGCATATCCAATCATCACATGGCGTGGTGGCCATTGACTGGATGGGTTGGATGCCATCCATACGTACATCACAATAGGCCCCATGCAACAAATGATTGCTCTAAATTAATCATTAACCCAATCAAAATAAATAAAATAATTAATTGAGATTAAGAGTTATAAACGTACCTCTATTTTATCTTCAAATCAACAAAAAAAATGCAAATCTCAAGCTCCACAACCGCACATACGTGAAATGGGGGAATCTTTATTTCTCCTCTGTTTGAGCTCCAATGCCCTTGAAATTTTAGGTTGAGGATCCTCTCATTAGGCTGATTAAGCCCCTGATTTTTTTTTTTTTTTCTAACAACAGTTTGGATTGTGAGAATCAAATCTATGTATTTTGGTGGTTGGAGGGATATTTGATTTGTATGAGTAGGGTTTGGAAAGCCCTTTTTCGAAAGCTTTTGTTTGTAAAGGGGAGCACTTGTTAGCTTTACACCATTTAAAATGGTAATGACTCTTCAACTGTACACTTGGAGGCCCTTGTACATATGGTTATAATTGTCTCATGGGTGTGATTATAGAGCTCCATCCTCAATAGGACCCACAATTTGGATGGTCTGGATTGATTTATTGTGTCGTCACGTGTTGTGAGGGTGAGTCACCACCATTTCAAAAAAAAGGCGCTGAACCAATTGGGAGCAAAAAATACAAAAACCTAAGAATTCCAAGCTTTTCTCTCTAGCATATGCTACCCACATTGCACACAATGCTACCAATAAGTTACTTTGCATACCATATACTGTATGCTACCTGGGAATTACACTATTTGTGTACACTACGTAGCGTTTTAGCTACACTATGCTATGTAGAGTATGCTACATGCTATGCTACTAGCGCTGCTAAAAACACTGAGGCTTAATGCTGATCCCTAGTGTACGCCTGCAATTATTGGAAACTCAATCTCTTCATTAGTGGTCCTCACATTTGGTACTGCTCCCTTGTACATATCCTTTCATGTCAAATATACCCTTTGAAGACCCCTTTCTTTCCCAACACCCACCATACTCTCTCTAGGGACCCTATTGTTTTTGAGTCAATAAAGACTGTGCCAAGATCCTCCTCTCCATATATTTCTTCATTAGCTTAGTAGGAAAACAACCTCAATGGTTGTCCTTCCTAGAATAAATCCAAACTGATTTTCTGATACCTTGGCCTCATACTCTCATGCCTTTATCTTTGCTCAATCACTCTATCCCAAAGTTCCATAGTACGAGTCATAAGTTGAACCCATGATAGTGTAGCTCTGTCTCCTTTATTCTTGTAAATAGGTACTACAATACTTCTCCTCCATTTGTTTGGCATTTTCTTCAATCTTACATTCTTGTTGAACAACTTTGCTAGCCAAAATAAACCAATTTCTCCTGCATGCTTCCAAACCTCTATTGGTATATATCATATGGTTTTAGGGCCTTTCTTGTTTTCATCTTCCTCAAAGCTTCTTTCACTTCAAATATCCTCATCCTGCAGAAGTATCTATCTTCTCCAGCCTTATTTGAATTTATAATTCCTTCTATCCCTAAATACTGATGTCAATTCTTATTGGTAGTATTGTCTGACTAATACTATATAACATGCTAGTCTAACAAGAGACAGTGGTTGAAGATTCTCATTTGAGTTTGTGATTGATATTATCATAAAGTATGCTATTGACATACTTGTATCGAGGTTTTCCATATTGGTAATGGTGGTTGTAACGGTCACCACTGTTACCGATACAGGTATCGGTAATAATGGCTGATACGGGGGCGTAACAACCTTTACAACCCCTGTAACGGTTCAAAATTTTTTTTTTGCCCGAAATTTTTTGAAAAAATATCTTGAAAATCTAAAATAATGTAAATATTCTAAATCTGTATTCATTTTTTGTTTTGAACATGTTTATGGTAGCGTAATGGTCCACTCTTTAGTGAGAGTGTTGTATTGGTGGTGAATTTATAAACATGGTTATGTCTCTAATGTTTACACATTACGATCAAGCATTAGAATTAGAAATTAGAAAACACTGCATATATACTACTTTTTTTTTTTTTTTTTGATTTTTTGAAAAAAAATGGCCCTCGGAGCTTCTATTCACCCAAATTGCTTCAATCTACTATTTTAATCCTAAAAATTATACTACGAGTGGTCGAAATATGTTGTAGAATGATGTAAGAAAGTTTTTGGAATGAGAAAAATGAAAAAAATGAGGAAAAAATGAATTTCCATAGAAAAAAGATGTTGTTTTTCGACCTGTTACGAGAGTAATGGTCGGTATACCCCGTAACGGCCGATATGGTCCCAAAAAATCAATTGCCCCGTTTCACCCCCGTATCGCGTAACAGTCACAACCATCACCTATAAGTATTGGCCTTTACGGCCGTATCATAATGGATATGGAACACCTTGATTTGTATAGGCCATCATGCATGATTGTTATTGGGTTCTGCTATACCTTGCTTGGGATTCTACTTTTGCATTGATGTCAGAATGGTATTCTTCTTGTATCTAGTTATGTTGGATCCTTTTTTTACACTTGTTTCGTGTTTTTTAAGGCTACTTGTTTCATCATCCTAATTTTTGGTTGGTTTTGAAGTTTAAACCAATGATCTAATGTAGCACATTGTGTTTACTTTCCTGCAGGCTGATGCAACATTAATGCTCCTTGGGTGTATTATTTCAAATGTAATTAAGTAAAACCTCTATTACTTTGGATATCGCTTTTTGTTTTTTTATTCTTTTTTTCCTGACATTTCTTTAGGGCCTTACCTTGTATTAGAGGGGTACCCTTCCAAAAATTCTCGATGGTTATAACCTCACTAGCTGCGTCTTCATTTCCTCATTTCTCATATTAAGTCGAACATTTTCCTTTAATATGATCAACATATTTCACTTTGGTGGTGATTTCAAATGGTAAAAATTCTACTCTCCTTCTTTCAGGACCAAATTAATGTGCCCATTGTGCCTCAAGATGTTTGGGAGCTCCGAATATTTAAGCAGATGACATCAATGTATGTGCCCTGTTCTTTCTGATGGGTCTGTTTCTTTTTTCTTTTTTTATCAATGCCATTTCTTTTAAGTGGATGGTACTTATGGTTATATGTGTGTGGTTTTGTTTTAGGCTTCTAGTTTTGTCACTTTTGATTTCATCTTCATTCCTTGACCGCATTGTTTGGTGCTTGTGACTTTTGAGTAACCTTTTAACCATATTAAGTGCTTGACTTGCTCAATTTGGTTATGATGGAGTTGATGTTTTCCTTTTTTTTTTTTTTTTTTTTGACCTTATCAAAGAACATCTGGTTCTGATCATGCCTCTCTTCATATCTTACTAATAACTTCCCATGCTATGGCCTTTCAAAAAAAAAAAAAAAAAAGAAGATAAAAAAGAAAAACAAAAGAACTTCCATGCTATGTCCACCTTATTCGAACATTTTAGGTGAAGTTATGCAAACATCTTTAAGGAGATCGTAAATATTGCATTTACTTGGAAAATTTGCATTAGTGCCCTTGACGTGGTAAAATAATCGTTTAATATTATTTGGGTTTTACAATATGATTTGAAAAAGTCTTGAATAAGGTAATTCTTTTGTCTGCTCTCCAAATTATTAATTGTGGTCTACATTTGTTTGTCATCTTGAAGTTTTTTTTTATGATTCTTGATATGTTGATTACTTTAACTCAAAACCAGGCCCGTTCCCCTTTTCCTTTTTAGCCCCCTCTTACTTACTGGGCTTAAAACAAGCTAGGTCTAGATTACCACTAGGCCCACAATGCTCTCCACAAGGGCCACAATTTGAGCCCAAAACGAGTCAAGCCCACTAAGCCTATCACCCAGGCTCATCTCATTTTCTTCTTCTTCTTCTCCTTCTTCTTCTTTCTCTTCTCTATGGCTTTTGAAAAAAACTTAACACTCATACTCCATCTCTCACCCCCCTTCAATGGTCGCCTAAATAAAGGATTGTTCATGGTCTTAAACTAGGCTCATTGGCCTCAAGATTCAGGCCCATTACCTTTTCTTCCTTCTCATCTCATTTCTCTCTAGGGTTTAGGAAAGATCCATCTCCACAGAGGCTTCCATGGTTGCCAACAATTAAGGGAAAAGGGTATAGTTTGCGGCAGGTGGTGTGGTCACAACTGCTGTCGGTGGGGATTAGGGGAGAGAGAGAGAGAGAGAGAGAGAGAGAGAGAGAGAGAGAGATCTGTTGTAGTCTCTCTGATACCACCGATGAACGACTTGGATGGGTGGGCCCGATTTTGGAATCTTCGCATAAAGCCGAAGATGGATGATAGTCATCCCCTATAGAAGACAAACCATTGTCGAGGGCGAAGTACAATTTGCTCAGGACGAGGGGCTATGTCCAGAGGTCTGACTAACCACCACGGGAGCAGAGAGGATCTTGTCACCTCTCTGATACAACTGATGAACGGCCCGGATACCACCGATAATGGCTTGGATGGGTGGGCCTGCAGGATTTGATGGTCTACACGATCTTGGAACCTTTGCACAAAGCTGAAGGTGGATGGTAGCCACCTTGATGTAGGATGCCCTAATTATGATGCATGCTCATGAACACAATTAAATCAACGGAAAATAAAAGACAATAATAATCTAAAATTCAGAGATAATCATCATAACTTAAGAAGATCATAAAGAGACATGCAATGGAGCGGGCCATTCATCATAACCACGAAGTATGAAATTCGATTATTGCTATAGTTGGATCCGGCGAGGGATGGAACCTCCCGATCTTGCATGGTCATAACCCAATTGATCAAAGGGGATCACTAGTCCGAGGAATCAAAGAGTTTCTCGGATTAGGGATTTGAAAACTTGAGAATTTGGGATTTTGATTCGATTCTCAAATTTAGGAATTTCAAGGATTGGGGATAATGGAGATAGAGAGAGAGAGAAGGAAGAAGATCTTACCTTAGAAGAATATTGGAGGGGCACAAGAAGAAAATAGAAGAAGAAGATTGCAGACGAAGATGAAGTTTCATGAGAGAGAGAGAGAAGGGAGGCAACCAAAGAGGCTTTCATTCAATAATAATCAACTACTTCGTTTTTAGGGCTTAGCCCACTTAAATAAGCAATAAGAGAACATAAAAGTACCAAAATACCCCTAAAAATTAAGTAAAAAAAGAAAAAAAAAAACTAGTTCGCACCTGGTGACACTTGATCGGGCACCCGACGAAGACAAAAAATGTCTAGCTACTTCAAGGTGAAAATGGACAAATTTCAGGGTGCTCGGTGACACTTGGTCGGGCGCCCGATGGTCCAAAACCGTCGGGATTGCCGACGGCCCAGAAACATCGAGAAAACTGTCGGGAATCTGGAATTCCTGTTTTTCCTGTCGACGGCCCAGAAGTGTCAGGAAAGCCGTCGGGAATTTCTGTCTTTCTTGTTCCTTTTACACGTCTTCCCATGGTGGGGACATTTTTAAATGTCCCCAAACCACATGTGTATGGTATTCAATGCTCCTTTAATGGCCGTCAAGCCACAAGGAAGATGCTTGTGGCGTGCGCTTTCTTCTTTGATGAACTTGGAAGGGTCTTGTGTCCTCATCACACCTCCTATAGAAGACGCTGACCATTGTTAAGGGTGAAGTACAATCTGCATAGGAAGAGGTGCTAGTGTCTAGAGGTCTGCCTAACCACTATGGAAGAAGAGATGATCTTGTCACCCCTCTGATTCTATGATTAAGATGGCCCTCAGATCACGATCAATGACTTAGATCGTTCAGAGGTGGGCCTAATGGATAAATAGAACACTATTAATTTCCTTCCTTTTTTCTCTCTAGAATCCCTCTTGGTTGTGTGTATTTTATGAGGAGGTGCCTCCCCTTTTATAAGGGAGGGATTGGGAGAGTTCGGAAGAGGTAGGGGTTATTCCATCTTATCCGATCCCTTCCCTTTCCAAATCGAATCGTTCGTTGAATTTGAAATTCAACTTTGAATTCAAAATTCAAATTTTTAATTCCGAAAAAGAAAGCAGACAAAGGGATATGGAGGGGAACTCATGTGGAACCGACCCAATAGTGATTGCCCACAAGCCCATGTCCAACAATGGACTATTAGGAAACATCCTCTCTTATAGCAAAGATATGATTTTGTAAAGGTTCTCCTTTTAGTGGTTACATTTCATAATCGACCTCTCCGCCACTAGATGTTAAGAATTCTTTTCTTCATAGAGAGCTTCAAGAAGTAGATGTTTCCGTGCTTCCTGATTTTCACCCACTGGGGAAGAAAGGGAAGGTGTGTAAATTGAAGAAAGCAACCTATGACCTAAAGTAGGTTCCTAGAGCTTGGTTTGAGAAATTCGACAATATTATTTCACAAATCGGTTTTCTAATGAGCTATTCTGATTATTCTATGTTTATAAACAGCACTGGTGGCTTTACGACTATCTTCATAGTCTATGTTCGTCCTCACATGCAATAATGATATGGAGATAGTGGTAATATCATTTCTTGCCAATTTGTTTGATATTAAGGACTGTTGCTTGGTCAAACAAAAGCATTTTTATTTCCTACATGAAATATGTTCTTGACCTTCTCATGGTAATGGTATGCTAGTTTTGTGGCATTTAGATTTTCCTATTGAAGTCAATCACCGCCTTCAAGACAAGGTTTAAGAGTTTTCTTGATTGGAAGATTCAAAACATGTATCGTCATCTAGTGTGAAAGCTCATTTACTTGAGGATAACTCATCTAGACATCGCTTAAGCTATCAGTGTAACAAGGCAATTCATGGACTCGCCATGTTCTCATCGTCTTAAGGTTGTTTATTAGATTCTTTGCTAGTTGTAGGCAATACCAGGAAACTGATCACTATGTTCCAATTATGGGCACTTGAATCTAAGTGGGATTGTGATGTCGATTGGGCTGGCTTCTCTAGTGACTGGAATTCGGCAAGTGGATACTATGTGTTTGTTGGGGGCAATCTAATGTCTTGGAAGAATTAGAAGCAAAATGTTGTGGCCTGTTCTTCTGCTGAGGCGGAGTAGCGTTCGATGGCTCATGTGATGTAGGACGGATGATCTAACTTAGAATGATGTGTTGAAACTTAATAATAGATTAATTAAAGCAATCAAAACACAAAATAAACTACTCTATCACAAAGTTAAAGAATCTAAGTAACAAAACATGTTCCGTTTCAAAGCTGTAAATAATCCCGCAATGCAGATCTAACAAAATATGAATCGATTAGGACTTAGGGAAGGTAGAACTTCTATCTAGCATAGGGATTATCCTTAATTTAAACGGTATTCCTCGGCTTTGTTAGGGTTTTGGTAGGTCAGGGTTAATTTGAGACTAGGAGCAATCAGGGTTTTAGGTTTTGGGAATTGAGGATTTAGGGTTTTGGAGTTTAGGTTAATGGTTAAGAAGTAGAGAGGATAGAGGGAGATGAAGCAAGGGGCGACGTGATAGGGGAAGGAGAACTGTCCGTACAGACAGCCGTACCCGTGTGTCCGTACGGCTGTACGGACAGGGGT
This sequence comes from Liriodendron chinense, assembly GCA_003013855.2. NCBI lineage: Eukaryota > Viridiplantae > Streptophyta > Magnoliopsida > Magnoliales > Magnoliaceae > Liriodendron > Liriodendron chinense. The sequence goes on from PVNU02002217.1 coordinate 617,922, forward strand.
TTGGGCTGGGTTATGGGGTTGGTTTCGGTCAGTGTTCGAAGTTTTGGTACGGCTACAAGTTTTCCTAGCCGAGGATACATTGGCGATATAAGCAACACCAGGAATTTACACAGTTGAAAGTATTGACGATATCGATACATTGGCGATATTTAGCAATACATCACTGATACCTAGAATTTCTAATGCTATCAGTGTTATCGGTATCGCTGAGCTAGAGATAGAGATAATGTCAGGGGATATTTCGATAATATTGGCAATAATTCAAACACTGGGTCTAGTCAGGTTTCGATGGGCTAGGGTTTGATGGGGTTGAGGTTTGGATGGGTTAGGATTTGATTGGGTTGAGGTTGGATGGGGTGTGGTTTGGATCAAAGAAAAAGAAGAGGAAGAATAAATAAAAAGTGAGTGAGAAAGGAAAATGAAGGAACTACCTTGAAGAGGAGAATAAGAGAGAATGATAGGTTGGAATCACTCTATGGCATCACACCAACTCCATTCACAGGAGGTTTTTGTTGCTCAAAGCAAAATAGAGAAATTTCATTCAATACATAATAATGCTAGGGCATTCGCACGTCCAAGCCTTTAGAGGCTAGGCTATTTTGGTTGTTTTTACAAAAGCACCCCCAATACAATAAAATGTCCAAATACCCCCTAAATCAACTAACATATAAAAAAAACCACAAAATAAATAAAATAACTAAATTAATGTCCCATGATGTCCACGGCCAAGATGGCCCAATGATCAAAATGGGTCCAACTGTCCAGATGATGCAATGCGCGAAATCCAACTAGTCCGATGAAAGCGTCCACTCAATCCAACCATAGAGATTCCGGAATTGGTGCCAAAGCTCTCCTCCTCCTCTGGTATACTCTGAACTGGGGTGTTCGGATGTCTTCATCATCATGCTACATGTGAGAAAGTATGGCCCTGTTCTCTTATTAAAAACATTGGGTTTTTGCATCACTACTCCAACTCTGTTGCAATGCAATGATCAAGATGCATCATTGTCTCTAATCAGGTTTTTTCATGAAAGAACCAAGCACATAGAGGTTGACTGTCACTTTTGCGTGAAAGATGTTATCCAAGTTGATTTCTACTCCATTGGTTCGACTTTGATTGAATAATCAATTAGATGATATTTTGAAAAAAAACTTGTAGTCCTTGGCATCTTCAGGAGATTGTGTGTAAAATGGATGTACGAGATTGTGTGGGTGTGTGTTTTGTAATGGGTGCTCTTGCAGAGTACCATTCCATATTGTGCAAAATGGTGCAAAACCTAACACTACGAGTCTTGCTCCTCTCTACTCCATTCTAGAGTAAGCACTGCTCCCACCACTCCACTGTGATGTTCACGTGTCCTTTTTGTAAGTGAATTTGCAGGAGTGCACTTGTTAATCTTTAAGCTGTTCATTAGGTTGTCACTATGAATAGATGCCCTTGTGTCATAAGTCAGGTTGATCTGGTTATCATAGGGACCACATCTTTATGTTGAGTTTGGGTTGTTGGTCAATTTCTTTTGACAGTCCATTTATTTTCTAGTGCGTGGTCCACATCATGAACAGTCTGTCCCGTTCAGTGGGAAAGGAATCTGAGAGGTGGGTCCATATGATAAGAGTTAGATATCTTAGATGTTCAGTTCTAACTTTCCACATGTGAGAGACAACTGGTACTCAGTCGAGTGCACTTAGCATTATTCCTCTCTTACTGTGCTAACAAATTTTGTTTACAGAAACTGCTGGGTTTGCGAGTGCGGAACACAAATGCACCACATGTCACAAGATGGCATGTTTATGTAGGATCTAGGGTGTTCATCACACAGTCCCTTTAGTGCGTGAATCTTAGGCTTGCCAGTCATCAAGTTAGCAATACATATAAATTAGTGATTAACTTTCAGTTGTTTATTTATCACTTTAGTGCTGACCTTTTGCTATATTTTTTGCTTGAGTGAACACTAGCCTTTCTATTTTACTGATACTAAATAACTGGTTATTTCATCATAAATTAGTTTTATTTTCCAAAATACTAAGCAATGTCTTTACAGGACATTTGCCACTCAGTTTATTGTTTAGTCAATGTTCAATATCTTCTTTTCATTATCTTTGTGCTGTCTGATTGGATGATTGTGAACTCCCTCCAGGCCTGCTTTATACTTCATTGCTTGCTATTTCTCACGGAAAGGTTGTCAGGTATGTTCTTTAGTGGGTATCTTTTCCTTCTTTTCAACTTAATCGAAAAATTTACTCTCTACAGAATGTCAATCAAGCTCCATTTTTCCTTCTATTGGTCATTTACTTGTCATTTCATGCACTGTAAGCATTTGTCTATCACCTCTCTGTATTTTGGTTGGGACTTCTGCATTTTCAGGAGACCAACATTAGGGTCCTTGCTTTTTTCTTTATTGGAGCAATGTTGCAAGCTGATTACTGGCAGGATTGCTTTAACCAAGCATGTTTTTTCTATCTCATGCAATCATTCTTATACTTATTGTTATAGTGCCTGGTTACTTTTTGTTGAAAGATAATAAGGGTTTAGTAAGAAAAGGAGGAAGGGCAATGATGAGAAATCATCTCCCAAAGCATAAAGAGTGCAGTTCAGAAAAAATTGAGAAACCAAGAGAAGGATAATCAAATGATTCTGTGGATTTAGCCCATTGCATCACTTTTGATTTTGCCTTCTTGAATACATCATTTAGGCTACTAGTTCGATTATGAAAGGATCTATCGTTCCATTCCTTCCAAATTGACCTCAAGCCTGCTAGAAGATAATCTCCCAGGACCTTCCTCCTTTGGTCCACAACACCCCTGGTGACAAGCTATAAGCAAGGAGCCAGTCGAATGAGGCATCACCCAGGATATCCAAATGAGTCTTAGTATCATCTCCCCGAAATCCCTAGAGAAATCACAATGAATGAATAAATGATTCACCTACTCTGCATCCATAATGAACATAATGCAAGCATTTGGAATGATCATTTGCCTATTCCTAAGTTGACCATTTGTTAACACTTTATTTCTTCCAGCTAGCCAACCGAATGAGACAACTCTTGGTGGGGCTTGATATGACCTTATGTGTTCAGTCAGCATCACTCCCCTGTAAGAGGAATGAGCTGATAAAACCTTGTAGAAAGATTTGACAGAAAAGATAACTGGCCTTTCAATTTTCTACACCGATCCACTCCTAACACCAGGGGAAGGATCCAGCATTGTAAAAGTTCAGGCAGATTCACCATTTACTCAATTTCATCGTCATTACTCTTCCTTTGACATGGAGGTGCCTAAACCATTTGATTTCCAAGATAGAAAAGCCCTGAGAGATAGGCATATCACAGTCCCTAGCAGCTAAAGTCAGCCTAGGAAAAAGAGAGACTGAGAGGACGATCACTATGCTGCCTGGATGCTACGACTTGAATACCTGCTCACTACAAGATTTCTAGTGCTGTCTTCAGTTTCTTGGAATTTTTTTATTTCCTGAACTTCTTCTGGATTTCATATATGAATATCTCATTTACATGAGGAAAAATTCATCATCATCATCGTCGTCGTTGTTGTCTAAGCCTTATCCCCATTAATTGGCGTCAGCTACATGAATCTTGTTCGCCACTCCACTATCAAGGGCCATAACTTCTTTTAGACCATTGGTCATCAAGTCTTCTCTTGCTAACTCCACAGTCCACCCATGTCCTTTTGGGCCTTTGCCTTGCCCTTTTAGAGCCTTCAACTTAAATACATGAGGAAAAATTGCAAGTGATATATGTTCAGTGTTCTTTAATTTCTCAATATTTGTTATATTTGTGCAGGGTGACCTTCGTGATGTTTTTCATCTCAGACAAACTCTTCTAAGGGCAATTTTTGGACTGTTTAGCTTGAAGGTTTGTTGCTCCAACCCTTATTGGAAGATCATTTCTTGAAATAACTCACATGTCTATTTTCTTTTGCAATCAAGGATACACTGATTCTTATCAAAGTTAAATCTAGGGTCAAACGGTAAAAGGTAATTATTTTCCTTGAACTTTTTATAGTGTAGATTTGTATACTAGAAGTAGAAGAAAGAAGAAGAAATCAGAGGAGAAAAGAGAGAGTTGTGAAAAGAAACGAAAAGAGGATTGTTGGGCTGGACAACCCCTCTCCTCCTATTTATATTAATAATATGCAAGTAAAAAACATAAAACACCTTTAAGTAACAAAAGTAAAAAATTTCTCTAAGTCCTAATCAGGATTCCTAATCCAATTTAACTAAAAAATGGACAAGAAGAGGTGCTAGGTAGGCTGTACAGCTGTATGGCCTACATTTATATCCATTAGGTACAGCTGTATGACCCATGCTTCTCACTTGTTAACAAATAGAATTAATGTAAAAGATTTATAGTTTGCTCTAGTTACTTCTGATCTTATTCAATTAAAACTTGTTACAGATTCAAGATTCTTCTTTTATTAGTATTGTTTTGTAGCATTATGCATGAAAGAGGAGGTCAAATGGTGCTAGTGTCCGCAGGCTATTTGGCTCATAAATGTTGACAAAAATACCAAAATTTTCCATGGGAATGCTAGTGCTAGAGCTCGAGCCAATTGTATCTCCTCGCTCGTGGTTAATGGCAAAAGGCTTATTGACAAAGGTCCCATTCGTGAATCCATTGTCGAGTATTATGAAGACTTGCATTCGGATGAGGGTTAGAAGAGGCTGAATCTTGACAATCTTGCCTTAGACTTTTATCTCTTCGGAGGAGTCTGAGAATCTTGAGTTGCCTATCCGGTTGGAGGATATTAAGGAGTGCCATATCTCGTTAAGTTGGGTTGCTACTTTTTGGCCCTTATCCCAAAGCTGGAAGGTATAGATTGCCTGAAAATTTTTAGACCTATGAATCTTCTCGACAGTGCTTACCAAATCATTGCTAAAATCTAGAGTCAAAGGCTAAGGGTGTTTTTTCCTAAGGCTATTTTGCCCTTTTAGAGCAGGTTCATTTCAGGGTGGCAGATTCTTGATAGTGCTTTGATTGCCCAAGAATGTCTGGACTCATGCCAGAAGGCGGGTAGGTAGGGTGTGATTTGCAAATTGAACCTTGAAAAAGATTATGATCACGTTGATTGGTCCTTTTTGGATTATATGCTTGTTCAGTTGGGTTTTGGAGCTAAGGGGGGACATTAGATTCATTGTTGTGTCCTCTGCAAGGTTATCTGTCCTTATTAATGGTTCTCCGTTTGGTTTCTTTAAAGCCTCCCGGGGCCTTTGTCAGTGGGATCCCCTCTCCCCCTTCCTTTTGTAGTGGTCTTCGAAGCCTAGAGGAAAATGTTGTCTAGAGGTCAAGCCGAGGGTCTATCAAGGGGTTTTGAGTTTGATAATTTCCCCCAATTGATCAATCACCTCTAGTTTGCCGATGACACCATTTTGTTCTGTGAGGCCGAGGAGTCTATGATGGCTAATTTGAAGATCACTAGTAGATGGTTTGAGATTGTTTCTGGGTTGAATATTAATTTGGTCAAGATTGAAATCGTTGGTATTCATGTCTCTCAGGAGGTCTTCCTGTTAGCTGATACCTTTTTCTATCGGGTTGGATCCTTCCCATCTTATCTTGGTCTTCCCCCTCTGCCTTGGTAAGCCCATGATGCTTCTTTGGGATAAGGTGGTTGAGAGAATGGAGAGAAAGTTTTCTCCTTAGAAGAGCAACTTGCTTAATTGATGCCCCAAGGCGGCTCGTCTCTACTTTATGTCCCTGTTTTGATGCCCTAAGGTGGTTTTTGCATGCATTGATAAGCTGAGAAGGGATTTCCTTTGGCAAGTGGGCACCTCTAATGGGAAGTCTCATCTCTGCCGAATTGGAAAGAGGTCTGTTGTCCTTTTGATGAGGGGGGTGCATAAGGTGTCTCGATGTTTTTTACTCAGCCTTGTTGGGCAAGTGGGTCTGGCACTTTGGTGTGGAGCTATGGTAGAATTCATTGCTGCGAAGTATAACTCTCCCCCCATGAGCATGGTGGATCAAAGAATCTTCTCTGTATGGCGCCTCCTTCCTTTGGAAGGTTGTCGCTTGAGTTGCCCCTATGGTGTTTGAAGGTTTGAGCTTGATTGTGGGGGAGGGGATAAGGGTTAGATTTTGGGAGGACATTTGGTGCAGAGACCCTTCGCTTTGATCGTCCTTTGGGAAGACGTTTTGTGGGGGAGGGGACGAGGGTAATATTTGGGAGGACGTTTCTTGCTCTGGCTAGTCTATGCCCTGTGGCTGATATCTTTGTTGCTGGTTGCTTCTCGAACTTGGATTCCAGGGGTGTATGGATTCCCCCTTGTCATCGGAATATATGGCACTGAATTCAATGATTTGGTCTGTCTTCTCTCTTGTTTGCAGGGGATTTCGCTATGTCCGTGCGTGGAAGATTCTCTCTTTCGGCGATTTTGCAAGTCTGAAAGATTCTTGGTTTGATCTTTTGACTTGATGTTGTCTCGGTCCGAGATTGGTGTTGCAAACACACACTGCCGATGTTTGGTCTTATGGGGCTTCTCCTAAAATTGCCGCTTTTTCCTGGTTAAGGGGGAGGAGAAGGATTCTTGCTATTTAGGGAAACCCAGATAGAGGGTTGCCTTGCTCACCATTATCTGGTCGATTTGGTTTGAAAGAAACAATCACTGTTTTTGCAATCAGAGTGGTTCAACGGATCGGGTTCTTATGTATATTAGGGATTGGGTGCCCTAGTTTTGTGTTTGTGGGGTTGGGTTTCCTAAGTGGTTGTATTTTCCTTTTTCTTTTTTCCTGTTTTATATGTTCTTTTCTTTCTTTTTTGTTTTGTTTTTGCCTTCCTTTCTTTTTTCTAGCTTCTGGCCATTATCTTTCAAAAAAAAAAAAAAGAAGAAAAAAAAGAAGAAAGAAAGAAAAAGGAAAAATATCGTAAATGGAGGAGGTAGAACTTGTAGTTGCACCAGGTGGACAGTCTAATTGGTCAATGCAGACTATCATTTAGTCCATACTACATTTCACGGGCTGTTGTGGAAATCACTTCGATCAGATGATTTGCATACGGGGCTGGTTATGCATGATATTAGACTAGAAACACTAGCTCTCTTGGTTGGTTATTGAGTGAACTGATTACATGAAGTTATTCTAGGAGAACACATGAAGTAACGTTTGGCAAGTAATGCCTTTGATTTGCATCAACAAAATGTTTGTCATTCTTAACACTCCATTAGTATTATATAGCTCAGTTTTCTGTAGTTACGTGTGCTCTAAGATTCTCCAATCTTTGGAGTATTCTGGATTCTGAAACATTGTTTGTGGGTTTCCTTGAGATGCTATGTTAACCTTTTTTTATTAATTTTTTAACACTACATGGACTAGAGAGTTCAAATCACCTATGATTAGCCATTGCTTGTAGAACATAGTTGAGGTGGATGTACAAAAACCAGCTGATAGTTGGTTCTTGTATTATTACGTATGTACGTATTATATGTGTGCTTCTGTGGTTGGTTTTTTGTCTCAATGTCTTCATAGATTGTTATGACACTATTGTATTCATCTCTCCTCTAATATGAATATGCTGCAAAATACTTTTAGCGAGAAATAACCAGTGAACGCCACTGTGGAAGTGAAACTGATGGGATTTAGGTGTGGGAAATGTTTATATCTAACTTGTTCACATGTGAAGGACTTGTGTGCCCTATCAGCTTATAATGCCATATGATGCTACCCTTTCTTCTTTCTAATTGTCATCAATTAATTTTATCTTGTTTTGTGTTTTTCAAATTTGGTTTGCTTTGTTATCAGGAAATCCTACCTTCTGTTTGTCTTATTTATGTTTTGGCATGTCAGTTTAAGTGAGCTGTCCTCTTTTGTAGGAATCCTTTGTTTTAAATGAGCGGATGGTGATGCTCTTGCCAGCAGCTATTTTTTCTCTTTGTGCTGGTTGCACACACTTACCGTCTTATTCAAAGCACTCATCCATGTTAAACTCTTATATCAATATTCTTGAAGCTGACTGGACGAAGGTATGCTTTTTATCCCATGTTCTATCTCAGTGTCTAACTTCCAGTTTTCATACTACCTGGGGGATACTGGGTTGATTCTGTAAATGGTAACTGTGGTTGTAGACAGAAGAGCAAGACCAAGGACTGGTGAATGAGCTTTTTGAATGCTCTGTGGAAGTTCTGGCAGAAATTGAGCCAGGATGTTGTGTTGAGGTGCGAAAGGTTGGGTTCTGGAAGTGTTTCATTCTAAATATGGTTCCATTTGGTTTCTAATTTTTGGGCATGCAATGGTTCATTTTAGGTGTCCCAAACTGAACTCCGTCATTTACGACTTCCTCGACAAATAAGGCATCCATTAATACAGGAAATGGAAGATTATTTTCTAACGACTGTAACTTCAGATCAAGAGATTGAAAAGAAGCCACTGTCAGACCTCTTCTTTTCATGTGCTTTCTTATCCAATTTCATCTATGTTTCAATGTTAACCAGGTAGTCTCCACTTTGGGTTTAAATCTGATTCTACTGAAATTTTTATTGTTTAAGAACTTGGAGTAAACTTGCTGTTCCTGGTTTATGGTTGACTCTTATCTTTGATGCTAAAATATTAAGGTCCTGTTTGGTAGATGCCGAAAACTGAGTTCATCTCATTTTAATTAACGGTTGTAATGCATTAAAGGTCACAATCTCTGATACATAATAACTGTTAAAACTAACTCATCTTGTATCAGGGATCGAGATCTCTAATACATAATTATTGTTAACTAAAAGGAGAAGAATTCATTTTTAGGCATCTACCAAATGGGGTAAGTGGTTTGGTGAAAATGTAGTTATCGACTAGGCAGGTTGCATAAAATCCAGCGTTTACTTTCACACGATAAGCATGAATTAGCTGAATCTTTTTTTGTCTTGATGCTACCATATAAATGACTCATGCTGCTATTTTGAGCATTTAATCATGATTACTGCTTAGACAATTTGCTGTCTGCTTACGACATGTATTTGTTAGGATTTTAGAACTGTGGAAGCTTACACTTTTGAAAAACAATCGATTTTAAACATGCCCCTAAAGATCCTCATGTAGAATATAATCAAAACCCAAAAACCATAAACAAATCACATACCTTGATTTGTTGTCCGTCAATCACGATGCAGACAATGCTAATGCCACTTCTCTAAAGTAGGAGATCTCTCTCCGATCTATCCCAGATGGAGAAAGAGGAGAGCCAACACACTGTCCTGTAATAAGGTAAGGATGATTGTAAAATGGAGAGCCGTACACTAGGTGGGGTCCACACGTGGATCCACACGAGTGATGGATGAAGGAGGAGATGATTCTCTCTTTCTTCTCTTCTTCCCTCTCTCTCTCTCTCTCTCTCTCTCTCTCTCTCTCTCTCTTTCTATATATATATATATATATATATATATATATATATATATATATATATATATATATATATATATATAGGGAAATGGTACTATGAGGTCGACCTCATGGGAACTTCCCATGAGGTCGAGCTGTGTGGGCTCCACTGTGATGTGTACCAGACATCAACACGGTCCATTTGATAGGGCCCCTTTAGTTTATGGGATATCCCGAAAATCAGTCGTATATGGAACTAAGGTGGGTCATACCATCTAAAATTATGTCAATACATGCCTAAAACATCTAAAATCACTTGGTGGGGCCCACATAAGTTTTGAATGCTACTGAAACTTGTTCTAACCCCTCATCCAAGTGGGACACACAATGAATGGGCTGGATTTATGAACCACATCTCATTGGGCCCAATAAACAATCATGAGGATTTTAATCGGTGGGTAACCCCTCTCAACTTTTGTATGTGGTGTGGCCCACCTAATTCATGTATTGACCCGAGTTTTAAGCCCGTGGCCCACCATGGAATGTTGCATCTAATTGATGTTGTTGATGTCTGGTACGAAAAGGTACTATGCGGTCGACCTCATGGGAAGTTCCCATGAGGTCGAGCTGTGTGGGCCCCACTGTGATGTGTGATCTGCATCCACACCGTGCATTTGGTGGGTCCCCTGTTGGGTATGTGATATCCCAAAAATCAGCTGTATCCAGAACGCAAGTGGGCCATACCAATTGAAACAGTGTAAAGTTATGCCTACAACATCTAAAAGCACTTGTTGGGGCCCACATGAGTTTTGGATGTGGTTGAAAATTAGTGTGAGCTCTTTTTAAGTGGGACACTCACAATGGATGGGCTGGATGTTTCAACCACATCTCAGTCGTTCCTATAAACGATTATAAAAGTTTCAATGGGTGGATATCACTCTTAACTGTTTTCTATGGTGTGGCCCACCAAAGTCATGGATTGGACTGATTTTTAGGCCCATGGCCTACCACGGAATGGTGCATCTGACTGATGGTACGGATGCCCATCACGCATCACAGTGGGGCCCACAAAACTCGACCTCATGGAAACTTCCCATGAGGTCGACCGCATAGTACCTTTTCCCTATATATATATATATATATATATATATATATATATATATATATATATATATATATATATATATATATATAAAGAGTTAGGGTTTCAAGTGATGCACTTGTTATAATACACCTCATCCCATTGTTGTCTTCAAAGTCGTTGCCATTGTTGTCATGTGCGATCGCATAATCGTATATTGTGGCTCAGATCGCTTATGCCATGGTCGCATATGCCATGCAGGAAGTATATCATGATTATGCGATGGCATAATCGCATAATCATGGCATAATGGCCAACAGCCAAGTTTCTTGTATATTGTAATAAGTTGTAACTTGTAACTTGTATTGTATGCATCAACTCATCAAGATTCAAGTTATCAATACAATTTCCTATATTTGTAGTTTTCAATAATTAATTCTTTCTTAATGTAACTTGTTGATTATTTAAATTTGTTTTGTTATATATAATATAATATAACTCAACATATAGATGGCCTAATAGTCAAACTACAATAAAATAGGTAAATAAACCCAATCCAATCACTTGTAGTAATTATATATAGTTTTTCTTAAGTTTTTAGATTTTTTTCTATTTTTTTTACCATTTTTTTTCGATTTTTTTAATTTAAAAAAAAAGCCATAAGCTCGAGTGATTGCTTATGCGATTATGTGATGGCATAAGCGATCAGCCCAGGCTTTTGGCTTATGCGATTTGACAATATTGGCCGTTGTGCGATAGTGCGCAAATTCATTTTCCAGCATGAGAATCATGAGCTCCTGTCTCGAACTACAAGCCTATTCCACCCCTTCAGAGGTGGCAATGACACCGTTGAGGATGAATTTGTTGGCAATAAATTTTGTTTGTTTCTCTTTAATAATCTGGGGAAGGATGTGATGAAGTCTTAAGGTCAAGAAACACCTTTGCCTTGCTCAAACTTCTATATTGTTTGCCAAATTAGTAGTCCGTGATCCTGCTTATCCATGCACCTAAATTGACTGGATCCCTCAACTTACTATCAATGTTGTCAAAACGCATATGATCGCTTATGCGATCGCACATCGTTTTTTTTTTTTTTTTTTGAAAATTTATAAAAAAATCATAAAAAAGAAAAAAAATTGGAAAATCTGTTTTATCTCCATAAAGACTTAATTACTCCCATTAATTTTCAAACTAATTTGTGAATATTAGTAAGTATATTAATAACAAGTTATTAATGAAAAGTAAAAAATTAATACTTTTATTGACAAACAAAATCTACATAGTACAAACTAATAATCTAGACTAACTATAGTCTATATACATTGTTCCCTCTCCCATTGTGTCACATCACCACCATCACAATTGTCATCATCATCGTCAGAGTCATCTCCTTGTTCAACATACACTTAATCATCTTTTGTTTCTTCATCATCTGTTCGCACAAATTGCTCATCCACAGTTTAATGGCCGAGCATCTTCTTCTTCTACTTCTTCAATCTCAATATCATTTTCTTCTTGTTGACTGCTAGGCCTCGTGCTATTGCTCGCCCCTCCAGCTCATCTTCTCCGCCGTTGAGATTGAGAACCTTCGCCAGGTGTTGATCCATAAGTGGCGTCTTCGACTTGGGCCCATGTAAGGGACTTGCCAGCAAAGACTAGATCATCTGTCTCCACAAGTCACTCGCTGTCTGCCTCCAAATCATCTAGGTTAATAGGATCATAGAATTAAGAGAATTAAGGCTTTTCTCGCCTGGCCTGGAATTTTTCTCGCAGCTTCTGGTTATACTGGATGAAGATCAGGTCGTTGAGTTTCTTTTGTTCGAGGTGATTTCTTTTTTTCGTGTGAATCTGCAATGCTATTAACATTTAGAATGTGTAATTAGCAATTTAGCATTGAAATTTGAAGCTAGAAGTAAAATATTAAATTATAGAACTTTAATTTGTAAACTTGTAAAACTTACCGATTCGAATGTACTCCAATTGCGCTCGCAATCACTCGAAGAACATGCAAGGCCAAGATTTCTCATGGCCAGCTTCTGTAGTATTGGATCCCTCCTAGTCGGGTCAACTCCATACATAGACCACCAGTCAGCTATGCAATTTGCAAATTAGTTTAAGTTAGACACTTTCTCACTTAGACAGTTAGACTTCATTGTATAACTTATTAACTTCATAGAAGAATCAATAATTGCATACTTGGCAATTTCATACTTCTATGCCTGAGAACAATCTCTCTTGACCAAATCCCTGCACTCCTCAGGTAGAAGTCAAGCTTCCGAAGAAACTTTATCCTGTTCATCTTTGTCTGAAACCATTCTTTCTAAAGTGTCTAGAAATCCGACCATGTGGAATGCGGCTGCTGCAGTCTGATCGATGGATGCAAAGAATACGACCGGATTAAGGATGTACGGAGCCGAATACAAAGGGGGATGACATTTTGTTGCCCCATCTAGCATCTATAATATCTAGGATGGGATGATAATCATGTTTTTATAGTTCAATGTTCCATAATTTTGTTTCTAGCCCTCTCCATCACATCACAGATATAGCCCATGGGTGGCTTTTCATCACCGTCCACCAATCGCAACACAATTATTAACGGTTCTGATGATTTTAAGGTCTTTATCACTTGAGCCTAAAATTGAGTGGAAAAAATGGTTTGTTGGACTTACTTTCCTTCAACCTTCTTTGATCATGGTCCATTATTCTAATCGGCCGACACTACAAAGGACCTAAGTTCGGCTTTCTTTGAATGTAACCTTTGTATTGTTAAGAAAGTTGTTGCGAATCGGGTCATGGCTGGATGAAGCAAGTTGCATCCAATGTGGTTTCTCATAGGATTGAGAAGGACATACATGCTTGTACATAAAAGCCACAGTTCTCCTAGCCTTAGCAATTACTTTAAGATATAACTTCTCTATATCTTCTAACATTAAATCGACACAATGTGTTGCGCATGGTGTCCAAAGTAAATGTCCCCTCTTCTCCATAAGTCGGCGACCAGCAGCTGCATAATTAGCTGTGCTGTCCGTGACAACTTGGACAACATATTCCTCTCCTACCTCTTTCACTGCACTATCTAACAAATTAAATAAATAATTGGCCATGTGGGAATGGGCCGATGCACCCACGAACTTTAAAGACATTGTCCCAGCTGGACAATTTACAAGAAAGTTTATCAATGTCTGACCGGATCTATCGGTCCATCCATTGGCAATTAACGAACAACCATATATTTTCCAACTTTCTTTATATTCAAAGATGAAGCTTCGAGTAAACTCCACCTCTTTTTTTAGGTAACTCTTCCTCACTTCATGATAGGAAGGGGGTTTCAAGCCAGGTCCAAATTGACCTATAACTTTCAACCATAACTTTAAAAATCTTCATTTTCACGGTGTAAAAGCTACACCAGCCTGGTACAACCACTTTGCAATGTATTGAATCGTGGTTTTTCTATCATTCGGTTTTCTAAAGTAGTTTGGGCTGGTCCCTTACCCCTTTGGTCAACTGCATCTTCCGGATGTGGTCTACACCACCTATCCATAAGCCCATGCCCACAGGCTCTTTTGGCAGCCGGGATCGCCTTGTGGATGGCGATGTAACGCTTTCATCCAAATCTACAAATTGACGTCCTCATAGGCTTCACTCTCCATAAATTCTTCTTGTATGGTCCTCGTGTTATGTCTTTTTCAAGCATGTTTGTCAATGTACTCCATGATTTCTCTTCGGATTTCTGGAGTAACATTAGGACATGCTCTTGCATTTGCTCCCGATGCATGCACCAGGTATTGTTTATGCCGACCAATACCACTAGAACTTACGAATCCGCATAGGTCACACACTACATGAGACTTTTCACTGGCATTTTTTATAGTGCCCGTACTTTTAAACGGGGTCATTTGACTTTGGCCTCAAAGAAGAAGATTGGGAAGAAGATTGGAAGAAGACATGATGACACTATGTAGTGTAACTAACCGTAGGCATAGTGTGTATGAGACTATGAGTGTGTATTAGAGTCTATTAAATTTAATAGTCTAAGTAGTAATTACTAAAGTATGTATGTAATTATGTAAGTAGTACGTACCAACTACCAAGTACCAAGTAAGTATACTTACTAACTACCAAGTGCCAGTGTTATCAATATCGTACAATTTACGATATGAATTGTACGATTCATATTGTATCGTATGGGTGTACGATATGAATCGTACACCCAAATCGCAAATGTTAAATAATCGTACGATTATCGTATGAATCGTATTGAATTGTACGATAATCGTATCGAATCGTAAGATAATTTTGAAATTTTGCCTGCACTGCACACCTGCACTGTATACCTTATTTATATAAAAACATTTAAGTAAATGTCATATTTTAATTTCTGTTTCCATATGCTTTTAAGTTATTTATGTAAATAAGAAAGTACCCCCATTTGGATTCAATAAAAAATACTAAAAAATCAAATTCCCAATAATAATGATTTCAATTTTCCATTCCAAGTACAAATCGTGAATTTTTGACCTTCCATAAAAAGTTCGTCTTTTGAATGGTGGGGTTTTCTTTAAATCTAAAGCATTCATAAATTCTAATATATCAAAATTAGGCTAAAACAGCAAAGACTGGTAAAATATTTATGATAGTTATGTCGATTTATGAGTGGATTGATAATTCAGAGTTTTATTTAGACTCTACAAACATAGCGATATGATCATATCATCTTTTTAATGTGTATTCATGCAAATAGGTCTATGATTTGACAGCTCTCTACCATTTTAATGTGTATTCATGCAAATAGGTCTATGATTTGACAGCTCTCTACCATTAAAAATATCCTATTTTTTCTTTTGGGGATTTTGATATTCAAAAACCCAAAATAAAGAAATCAAGATATATTTTTATTCACAATCGAATCAAATGTCATTTTTTCTAAAATGATTCTACACTTAAGAAAGGTACAAAATAAAAATTTTAATGACTCTTTGCAAATCTTTTTTAAGATTACTTTTTAAATGATTACAACACAATAATACATTTATACATAGATATGTTATACATCATACATTATAATTTATACATACAATTGATACTACATTAATGTCATGGTTAAATTGTGTTTTTAGCATATTCATGAGAATTGGATGATTGATAGGTTTTTTTAATTTTTCTTATCTATATATAACTGTTTTGTATTTGTTATGATATTTTTATGAAAATCTGAAAAAATCTTACGATTTACGATACGATACGATTCAGACAAGAAAATGATTTACGATACGATTTACAATTTGACAACATTGAGCGTAAGCGACATGTTGCTTCTAGCTTTTAATTAAGGTTGCACTTGGTTGCACTGATATCGTGAAATTTCGTCAACCAAACTAATCCTAAAATAGTAGGAAAAATAGGGAAAATATTAAGAAAAAGATAAAGAAATAGCACCATAATTGATTTAACATTGTCACTTATACTATCTTTACTAAATCATTAAAAAATTATCTATTTTTTATTGAAAATAAGAAAATGTAAGAAACAATTGAAAACATTAATTAATTTTAATGTTTAGTGAAAATAACTTGAAGTGTAAATTACAGTGTGTAAAGTGGGCTACGCAGTTTATAGTGTATGCTAATTAGCATGGAATGTAAGTTACACATGATTTATGCTGTTTTCATGAGCTATATTGCATGAATGCTAAGCTACCGCTACGTACCGTGTTACTATTTAAAACACTGGGTCCACTGGAATTTTAGATCTACCTCAGTTTTGGTTTCATGTCCTAACCAGTGTTTTAAATAGCTACGCTATGTAGCATGTAGCTTACGCTACGTAGCATACCATGGCCTTAATGCTACGTAGCTCATGAAAATAGCTTAAGTGATTCAGGACACCCTAATTATGATGTATTCTCATGAACACATATAATCCAGCGGAAATAAAAGGCAATAATAATCTAAAATTCTAGCATTAATCATCATAACTGAGAAAATCATAAAGGAAACATGCAATGGAGCGGGCCATCATCACAACCATGGAGTATGGAATTCAATTATTACTTAGGTTGGATCCAGCGAGGGATGAGACCTCCCGATCTTGCATGGTCATACCCAATCGATCAATGAAGATCACTAGTCCGAAGAATTAGGAAGTTTCTCGGATTAGGGATTTGAGAATTTGGGGGTTTAGGGTTTAGTTCGATTCTCGAAGTTTGATTGAGGAAGGGTTAGCAAAACTAGAAAATAGAACGAAGAAGATAATTACCTTGAAAAATTTGGAGGGGCACAAGAAGAAATTAGAAGAAGAAGATCAAGGAAAGAGAAGAAGCACCATGAGAGAGAGAGAGAAGAGAGAAGCCACCAAAGAGGTTTGCTTTTTCATTGACAATCAATTAATCACGTTATTAGGGCTTAACCCACTTAAATAAGCAAGAAGAAAACATAAAACTACCAAAATACCCTTAAAACATCTCTAAAAAACAACTAAAAAAAAACAGTTCGTACATTGGCCGGGCGCCCGGTGACAAATTTGGCCGGGCGCCCAGCTAAGACAAAAATTGTCCAGCAAGAAAAACTGAAAAATTGCTGAATTTCGGGCGCCCGGTGACAAATTTGGCCGGGCGCCCGACCACTTCCAGAAATGCAATTTTCTATTCTTTCAGTCGGGTCTTCTTCCATCCTACACACGTGTCTTCTATGTGCCAAATCACGTGCGTAGGGTCTTCAATGCTCCTCAATCATCGCCTAGCCACAAGGAAGGTGTTAGTGGTGGGCGCTTTCTTCGCCGATAGACTTTGAAGGCTAGATGTTCGCATCATTCTCCTCGTCTGAGAAGAACTCGACTCCGACGAGTTAAAACTCTTGTGGCGCTAGTAAATCTGGGTTAACGCTCTGTAACTCCACTTCTATCAACCATGTAGATTCTGACGGCGGCTTGTTCTTCCATTTGATAAGGTATCTTTGGAAACCTCCGTCTCTTGTAAAAACGATCTCTTTATGCACGATTTCCTCAATTTCCTCTTTACGAATAATGGGTGGGGTAGGTTGCGAAGAAAACTCAGAGAAATGCCATGAAATGGATGAGGGATCAATGGTAGGATTAGGGGAACGGACTAGATCCTCCACATTAAACGTTGGATTAATGCCCATTTCAGGTGGAAGGTTGATTCGGTACGCGTTGGACCTAATTTTCTGCAATATCTTGAATGGTCCAGCACTACGCGCTTGTAATTTCTTAACGGAACCCTGTGAGAACGGCTCTGGCCTTATCCTCACCATTACATGGTATCCTTCTTGAAAATCTTGTAATCTACGATGAGAGTCAGCTGAATATTTATAACTATCATTGCTCTTATTGATCCGTTGTCTAATATGTGTATGCAATTCATGAATGTGTCGTGCAAATGCATTGGCCGACTCTGAACAATTTTGAGTGACAGACATGGGTGAAACTAAAGGACTCTTTGAAAAAGCAACGGACTCGAAATAAATAATCATATGACCTAAAACTTGAAAAACTGAAACAAAAGGACACTTCTCATGGGTGACACATAATTTCTCATTATAAGTATTATAAACAAGGATGATTTTCAGGTATCCCAACACTTGAGAACACACACCATAAATACCAAGTCTTGAGCAGATCTTGGCATCAGCCATTATGTCTAAAATATCATCAAGATGTGGGATAGGGACTCTGGCCATCATATCCACCATGAAGTGAATACGTCGCAAGGTGGCATGACACTTGACTAAAACTTTGTGGACGGCCAGGATATACCCACATGTGCGCCATATGCCATCGTTTTTTAATCTGAAAAGGGCAGGCTTGGCACACAAAACAAAACTCCAACTTAAACTTTCCTTATTGAATTCTTCCCCGAGAAGTTTATCAAATTGACGCTGCATTTCATTATTTTCTGCGGGGTTCACCTGGTATGGAGGAAAGCTTGACAGGATTGATTCAGGGACAAGATCGCCTGTATGTTGAATGTCCCATTTGGGTGAAAATTTATCCCATAAATCATCTGGTGGGATATTACAAGTCATGTGGGTGTCTACCATCATATCCTCACTAGTCTCTTCTTCAATTTCATTTGTGTTCACCATGGTAAGAGATGTAGATTGGGAGACTGTATCAATTAAATCACACATGACACCTGGAAGTGGGGTGGTCTCAAACTCTTCGACCTTTTCATCACTAGCACACACTTCGTCATCCTCAACGATGATGAGCGATGCCTCAATTTCTTCCATTTCATCACTAGTGACATTAGGCACGTACTCTTCCACTTCATAAACATCATGTTTGGATTCTTTCAACTTGCCGTTTACCAAGGCATAACGTTGATCATCTTTTCTATAGTTAGGGCTAGTCTGGTTAAATGCCTCTAATTTGTCGTTGAGATTCTGGAAGGATTTTCTAGAATGGTTGTCAATGTTGTCCAGTCATCGAGATATGGCGCCTAAAGCCTCTAGAATTTGATCCTGATTCATGGTAGTGATGCGTAATTAAAAACCATGACCAAAATGAATGGGCACATAATGGAGGACTTGTCCTAGGTTCTTCCTAAACTCGACTCTATGGACTGGATAACTCACAATATGAATGCGATGAATTTAAACTACAATAAACTGACACTAATTAATTCTAGATGATGCGACTCAAATCTGGAAAATTTTCAAATTAGGAAACTTTCTAAAATTGGAAAGTTTCTAAAATCAGAAACTTTCTAAATTTGGAACTTTCCTAAATTAGACCTAAAAATCAAAACCCTAATGTGATAACTCGATCTAGACAAAACCATGCAAGCCTATTCTCTGATACCAAATTTGATGCAGGACACCCTAATTATGATGTATGCTCATGAACACATATAATCTAGCGGAAATAAAAGGCAATAATAATCTAAAATTCTAGCATTAATCACCATAACTGAGAAAATCATAAAGGAAACATACAATGGAGCGGGCCATCATCACAACCATGGAGTATGGAATTCAATTATCACTTAGGTTGGATCCGGCGAGGGATGAGACCTCCTGATCTTGCATGGTCATACTCAATCGATCAATGAAGATCACTAGTCCGAAGAATCAGGAAGTTTCTCGGATTAGGGATTTGAGAATTTGGGGGTTTAGGGTTTAGATCGATTCTCGAAGTTTGATCGAGGAAGGGTTAGCAAAACTAGAAAATAGAACGAAGAAGATAATTACCTTGAAGAATTTGAAGGGGCACAAGAAGAAATTAGAAGAAGAAGATCAAGGAAAGAGAAGAAGCACCATGAGAGAGAGAGAAGAGAGAAGCCACCAAAGAGGTTTGCTTTTTCATTGACAATCAACTAATCACGTTATTAGGGCTTAGCCCACTTAAATAAGCAAGAAGAAAACATAAAAGTACCAAAATACCCCTAAAACATCTCTAAAAAACAATTAAAAAAAACAGTTCGTACATTGGCCGGGTGCCCGGTGACCAATTTGGCTGGGCGCCCAGTTAAGACAAAAACTGTCCAGCAAGAAAAACTGAAAAATTGCTGAATTTCGGGCGCCCGGTGACAAATTTGGTTGGGCGCCCGACCACTTCCAGAAATGCAATTTTCTATTCTTTCAGTCGGGTCTTCTTCCATCCTACACACGTGTCTTCTATGTGCCAAATCACGTGCGTAGGGTCTTCAATGCTCCTCAATCATCGCCTAGCTACAAGGAAGGTGTTAGTGGTGGGCGCTTTCTTCGCCGATAGACTTTGAAGGCTAGATGTCCACATCATTAAGTCACATGTAGCCTACGCTACATCATAAATTGCATACGCTACGCGCTACACGCTATGTAGGTCACGTGATGTTTTCAATAATTTGTTACATTTTTCCATTTCCAATAAAAATTAGTTAACCTTTTTAATGCTTTTAGTAAACTAATATAAAAAAATATTAAATCAGTTTCATTGATCTTTCTTTACCTTTATACTTAATCATTGCCCTTTCCTATTACTTCAGGTTCCATTTTGTTGCACAAAAAATCATGAAATTTTGGTAACTTTCATTATGAATCAATCTAATCTGGTACAAAATATCTTGGCATTGGTGCAATCCAGCACCTTGACTAAAAATCTAGTAGTTGCGTGTAGCTTATGCTACATGTTATGTAGCTTACGCCTCACGCTTCAAAGGGGTGAATGCTATGCTACACGCTATTCGCTATTTAAACCACTGGTCCTAACATGAGCTGGCGCAACTTATGGATGGAGTGGATATCGAAACTCATCATGGTGGATCCCATAGAGCGTTTTGTTTTAGAAGCAGATTGGTTAAGCAGATCACTGTAGCATTACTCTTTGGTCCATGCTGAAGCTTTTTTTGTAGATTCTCTTTTCTTCATTGGATGGAGATATCCTCACCTTGTACCAAATATGTTTCTTGGAATTTGTGTTCAACTAGACACATTCTGCGCTTGAATTCTTGCACTCCTTTTTTATTTTTAAAATGAACTGTTGAAGTTTGGTTAAATTCTTCTCTTTAGCTGCTTTGCTGTCTCTCATTTGTGTCACTTTCTTGCAGGCATAAAGGAGGAAATTCAACTTTCCTCACCAAAATGCTTCAACGTTTACTAGAATTACTAGAACATGCTGTTTCTGTAATTCAGGAAAATCTAAAGGAATCTCACAAGCATGGCTGTTTGGGTTCTGGCCCCATTGATGATGTGACAGGTTCCACTCTAGCTGCTGTTAGAATTCTTATCTGCTCTCCACTTTTCAGCATTTGGAAAGAGAGAAATGCAAGCCATGATGAGCTTCCTAGAAGAATCATTCAAGTTATTGAGAGGCTTTTGCTGGCTCTGGCTAATCTATTTGAAGAATTTTCCAAGTGTAATACAAACTTCGAGTCTGAGACAGACATGGCAGAATTCTTTCCATCTTCTATGACCTGCCCAAAAAATTCTTATCCAATGAATGATGGTAAAGTGAGGATTGTTGATATGGAGTTGGACATAGAAGATGAATCCAAAGATCCAGATACTGCAGCTGCTAGTGGGAAGAACATTTCTGGGTTTTCTTTGTCCTCTGTGCAGTTGAAGCTGGACATGCTTTCAGCAATTTCAAGTTTCTTCTGTGTTTTACCTGATATTACATGGGAAATCATGTTTGATCTCATGGGAAAAGAAAATGATTCCAAGGTATTACTTGCATGTACTGTTTGGGTTGGGAGGATTGGAGGGGTTCTGTTTGTGTGTTTTATTAGTACTTTGCAAAATCATTACATGTTTGGTAATGTTTGTTTGGTTTTTGTGTTTAATTAGGTGTATGAAAATATTCTTCACAGTCTTTGTCAAAATTTTGCTTGCTCTTCTACCAGAACTCTTTCGGAATTGGTACAGTGAACTCTTGCACATGAGGTTCAAAAGGCACTATTATGCTTTGCCAAAATTTGTGTGGTTATCTTGTGCTGTAAGGTAATTGCAGGCTTCCACTTGATTGATTGAGCATGCTGTTGTTACCACTCCATTTTGTAGGTCAATTCAATGAATAGCATGATGGAAGCGAGTCTAACTCTAAAACTCTGTTGTGCTAATACCGCAAATGCCATCCATGGTTTGCTGGGGGCATTACTACCCTTGGGTTCTGTTGGAAAATATGAAAATGTTAAGCCGTGTGGAAGGGAAAAGGCAACGGATCAGGTATCTTTTATGTCTGTTGCTATTTTTGTTATTTGAGATGAGTCATTTCACTTGAAAATTCAAGCATTGACCTCCACACACTGCTTGGTATGTCACGGTCTCCTTAAGTATCGTGTCAATTTTTTTATACAATTTTTGTTTGACAATTGTTTTCCTTGGCATGGACTTCTGACTTTCTAATTACTGATGGATTATGATGCTTAAATATTTTCCTTCTTTAGATGGACTCATTGAATGCATTCATCCACATGCTCCCCATCCTACTTACTCCTCCCAAAAGTAGTCCTATTTTGCATGACAAGTTGATTTGGAAAATGGCCTTTCTGAGTTGGCTTAGCCAAGTCTCAGGTCAACTAGCCTAGTTTTCTAACAATAGTTAAGATTGCCGATTCTCCCATGGCTTTGGTGCTAAGATATTTGCTCTCAGGATGGCGCTCAGATTGTCTGCAGTTGGTCTTTCTCATTCTAACCATACTAAATGATATTATGGATCTACACCATCATATTTCCCTGTAGAAAGCGTTTAGGTTGCCCTTTTTTCCATGGCTTTGACACCAAAATATTCCCTTTGTGGTAGGTGTTCAGATTGCGAATTTTTAGTGAATGTGTTTGTTTGCTCTTTTTTTTTTTTTTTTTTTTTGGTATTCCCGGTCCGTACCCAGCCCTACCTGTAGCTGACCCGACCTGGCCCGTAGCACCTGGAGGTGCTGTCATGGTGTCTCGAACCTGAGACCTGCTGGTTGTCAAAGTTGGACACAACCAGCAAGGTAACAGGCTGTTGACTGTATGCTTAATATGCTTTCATTTATTGGAATGATTCTCGTGAAAATATACATGCTGTTGATTTGATGTTTTAGTGAACCATGTGTAGTCAACATGGTATTAAAGGCCAACATATGTTTTTAATGAATTTGTGTGTGATGTTGGGTTTACAGAACTTGGTACCCCTTGGAGATTTGGTTAACAAAGTAGTGGAGATTGGTCTTATCGATTGGTCTGCACGTGTTAAGCTGATTGATTGCATATGCTATCTTGTAATGCTCGATCCTCGCATTGCCCAGGTGATTCTTTCTAAAAGCAAAGACGATTTTCCCTTCGCTTGACACTGGGTGTGCCCTTGTATAGTTTGTGGACGATTGCCCAGGTGTATCCATATAAGTTGACACCTTCCCTTTTTATCCTGTCCAGCCGTGGCATGACTTTTTGGGGTATCCCGTTCTATTAATTGAGTGGATATTGTCATTGTCAGGAAGGACAAGATAAAAATGTCCCCCATTTGGCTGAATGAATTTTTGCTGAATTTATTTTGTTTCCAAGAATCCCAACAGTTCGAATGTGACTTGCTGCTTGTAACACTTTTTTTTTTTTTTTGCTACAATCCTGCATGTTAAATAGGCTATGATTGAGAGACTTCTTGCGATGCTTCATGATACTGATTATCGAGTTAGGCTCTTCTTGGCGAGACGAGTTGGTGTGCTTTTCCAGACGTGGGATGGGCATGACGAGTTATTTCAGGATATTTGGTAAAAATTTGTATTTTGAGAATATATCAACATAGACACATCATGTTTTATATGATCATCACTAAGGCTGTCCAATGAGTACCTAGATCCATGGGTACCTAAGTATCTGACCCGATTTAATCGGATATGGATCTACATTTTGGGCCTGATTAATAATCGGGCGATCTGATTAAGAATTCAGATTGTGTTTTTCCTGGCTTGGGTACCAGTATGATTTTTATTTTTCATTTCATCCTTTATACGGTGATGCTTATTATTAAAAATGATGTAAGAGGCATGTTTCTAGTATGGACCCAAATCCAGATCCGGACATGAACATGGGTCCAGACTCCATTCTATACATGATGCAGATCCAAACCCCATTCCTAATTGCTCGAAACAAGACCCTGACCACACGATGGGGTACCTGAGTCCAATCAGATTTGGAACCCGTACTCATATTTGTTACCCATTTCCAGACCTAATGGATCCGAATCCAATCCCCTTAGTTGGACCGGATACGTGTACACTAGTAACTGACCAGAAACCAACTTGTTGGCAGCCCTAGTCGTGACCCACCTTGGATGACTGTAGCTTTTCTCATAAATTTTCTTTGATATTCATCTTTCCTCCGAAAGAGGAAAAGGAAACTTTGCTGCTCACCTCTCTATTGCTGCTTGCTCTTTTTTTTTGTTTTTTTGTTTTGCCAGTTCCAATTTTGGTATCAAGTTGGTGATGGCCTCAAAAGAGAAGCTTGTTACTGAAAGGGAGGTTTTGGCCGCTGGTGTTCAGCCGCGGTTAACTTTGGAAACTAGTATTGTTACACTGGCACATATTGCATTTTACAGTGAGAAAGTAGAGCTGGAGGTACTTCACCTTCCTTGAGCAAATTTGCATTTCAGTGCCTGGTCTGATGTTTATCTATAAATAGAAAGCCTGGTCCGATGTGGGGTAATGATTTGAATACTGTTTGTTGTTCGTAGGCTTTGATGATTTTCATAGTATTCCTGGCATTGTTATGCTTCTAGAATCTGGAGTTTTTCAGGACTCAGATGACTGATTGCACTGGATTTCATTATAAAGTCACACAAATTAGTGCTGTCCTCAAATTGTGAAAATAAGAATTAGAGACTCTTGACTTGTCATCCATTGACTACACCAAATTCACATATCGCAGTACATCCCTTGCTTTTCTGTATGCTTAGCTGCAGTTTGTAACTTCGGTTGTGCATTGATATGTATCTCATATAAGACGGTAGTTATGATTGATTATGGTATTCCTGTGATACCATTATTCTTCAAAAGCTACAGTACTTGGGTTTGATTTCTAAGGTTATGGAATGCACCTCTTTCAGTATTTAGATCTATTTGGATTTCGAACGTCTAAACCTACAAGTAGTTTAGAATATAAAGTGAGCTGCATCAATTAACTAAAAGACCAATGGGTGAATATTTTTGGGAACATTTTAACATCACTTTATTTCTTTTTCATCAAGATTTATTATATTCATGAGTTGTAATCAATCCTTGCCACACCCATATCCCTAGACATGGGGTTTAGGGGATCGTTGCGGTATCTGTACCTGTTCTCTGTAAAAATAGTTGTGTATTGTAGTTTGCTATGATAATTTTCTCTTTTGAAGACACAAAAGTAATAGTTGAGGTTTTTATGATGATCTCGTATAATCAGCATTTGTTATCTAGTCACACTGAAAATCTTCAGTGTGCCCAAATTGTTGCCTTTTCTTGGAGTCCAAAATGCTACTTGCAAGTTTGGTTTTCTCTGTACTACACAAATTAGTATTATGTAAAAGGAAAGGATATAACAATAAAATGAAGGTAAATTAGGAAATAGGCTCAAGAGTCTTTCAGATGAAGAGGCGGTTGAATATATTGATCTGTTGATTTTTCTCAAGCTAGTTGTTCCTTCAGTTCTGGAAGAAGACTCCATGCTCTGGATAGGGCACCGTTCTGGGAAATTCTCTGTTCATTCTTTAGTCAGATCCATAGCAGATTCATAATCTTCTCCTAGTACTTCATATCCGTTTCATCATTGGTTTTATGGCGCCTCTCTTCTAGTGGTGGTTTTCGTTTGGTCGGTGGTCGACAAAGAGTGTTGACAATTGATAATTTGCAACGACGATCTCTTGTGTGCCCTAATATCTGCTTGACATGTATAGTGGACATGGAGTCCATCGACCACTTATTTGTATACTGTCCATTTGTCCAAAGAGAGTGGGATTATTTTCTAGCTGTAGCTCAAGTGGCTTGGGTCATGCTAGATTCAGTGGATGCTCCTTCAGGAGTGGCATGGTGGTGGAGTGGGGAAAGCTGGAAAAATTGTTTGGAGGTTTCTTATTTTGGCCATTTTTTGGCCTATCTGGTAGGAAACGATTGAGCGATGTTTCAGAAACAGGACCTCGGTTGACAAAGTGATTTGTATAGTTAAAGGCTATGTAAAGGTTTGGGCTCCTTTTATTAATGCAGCTATGATAACGTCTGTTTCTTACCGTTTGGGATGTTAGTGTTGTGTTGTTTTCTTTTCCTGCCTCACAGCGGGCGGTCTAATAAATTTCAGTTATCTCTAAAAAAAAAAAGTTAAAGTGGGGCCTGAATATTTGGTCCACTTGGGGCATGAATCTGGATCCTCTGTTGGCTCCAAGCAGGAAAACCCTGCTAGGAGCCTTTTTATTGGTCCACATCATCACATAGGTCTGCAACCATGTCACATCCTCAGTGCAACCTGATCACACCTCAGTGCAACCTGATCACACTGACGTAATGCAGTATAATGTGGACCAATGAAAAGGCTCCAAGCAGGGATTTCCTGCTTGGCAGCCAACAGAGGATCCGGACTCTTGGGGCATACCATGGAAACTCTTGGTACTGCAACTTACCTGGGCTGCATGCCGATAATTATTAGTTTCACCCTCTAATTCTTTTGTGAGACTAGACAACTTTGACGTGTGCCCCCCCTCATATCCAGCAACGATTGACCTTGCCTCTTATAGGTTATATTAAGCTCACGTCCTCTACACACCCGGATCCATAGTTAAAGTGGTAGACCTGAGTGAAGATAGCCTCGTCTCAACACTAAGGTCATGGTATCAATTCCCCAAGTGGGAGTGGCTAACATTGCAGTGTGACTAACAGAGGGGGTGGGTGTACTAACAGTGAGTGTGTGTACTAACCCAAAAAAAAGAAAAAGAAAAAAAGAAAAAATCTCACATCCTCTACAAGACTTTCTAAATGTTAAAGAACATGGTGTCCATATGATGTCTCTTCTTACTCTTTAGTTTCTCATGTTGTTAGTGTCTAGTGGAACTAATATGATCATTTTCTTTGGCAATTTCCTGTGGAAATGCTCAGGCTATCTTCATGATGTGTGTTGCTGCTGCGATGGATCCTTGTCAGAGGTATTTTGTTGCACATGTTCTGCTTGCATACTTACCATCCTTGGTTTGTTTTATTGAGTGCCGCTTTTCTTCAGGGAACTGGTTTATGCAGTACTTGATAATCTATCAGGACAACTCCAATACACAACTAGGTCAAAGGTGACATATTTAGCTTCTCTCTGCCACTAGTTTCTTCAGAAGCAGTAACTAATGCTAAGTTGCTGACAGATCTTTCTTATGCCACTCTGATACAACAAACTGAAGTAAACCGTATTGATATGGACTGTTTTTCTGCAGTACTTGGAGGAACTTATGGGATCAATTCTCTCTTGTTGGGTGGCTTGCGGTGTAAGCTTAGTTGCACTCGTTGAGGTATGGGCATTAATTTTTTATACCGCACCGTACACTGTTAGTAGGACGAGTATGATAAAAAGAAAGGCTCAGTACCATATATTTAAGGGTCTGGCTCCTATCAGGCAAGCTGCAACTTAGTAAGGAGCAGCAGCATGTCTACCAAACACTCAAGTGTACCTGCATGCTGAAAATTGGGAGTCCAAATTCTGGACCCCATTGGTAATGGACATGTCATGGAAAGCAAATTAATTGGACGATCTTAACTCATAGCCGCCAAAATTTCTATTTTAATGTCCATTGATGGTCACCATTCAGATGGTATGATCTGATAAAGTGATCCTTGGGTCATGCTCTGTTCACATTGGGATCGATGGTTTACATGATCTGGATTACCATTTTGTGTATGGAAAATTTTTGGTGAATAAGTTGCTTCAACTGTTTGAGGTGGACTTTACCTGATCTTTTTCCTTTTCCCTATATTTAATACGATTATATATTTTGAACCTAGATTTAGAATCTCCGTTTTCTGGTACTGGGTGCACAAAGCATCTAGTTCCTTTCATTTTACTTTGATAAGAAGCTTGTTAGTTCTTTTTGTTTGACTGCTCTTTAGTCTCCCTTTCTTGGTGCACATATAATGGTTATGTCGTGTGCATCATAGGTTTCTTTCTTTTCTTTTTCTTTTTTTTTTTCTTGCTTGATTTCCAAAATCTCAAGGGCAGCAATTTTACTCATATCGAAAGTCTTTAATTCTAGGTCGTCACTCATACTTCAACTAGTAGTCTAGTCCTTTCTATGAGATCTTTCCATGTCTACAGAGCAACATTAGATGAGCCTGCCTTCAATACCAATCAACACCCCCCCTCCCCCTCTCCCCCTGCGCGTATTTTGGGAATGGCAACTGAATTTTGTTAGGTAACTAAGTTGTTTTTTTTTTTAAAGAGCAACAAAACAACAATTACATACCGACAAAAATTACGAAGCACTTTGGTCAAAATGCTTAATACATGGCACCCACCTCATTACATCCAGTTTAGCCCTCTTATAGACATCCACCTCCGTCCCGCTTTTATTTTGAAAGGATCAATTGTTTCTCCCCTAAAATAACCCAAATTATAGCCTTCAAAACTTACCTCCACACCACTTCCTCTTTCTTCCTGATCCCTACACCTAACCAAGCCAGAAAATGCCTGGTATGGACCTCAGTATAATCCAAGACACGAATGGGCAATGGATGAACAAATGATCCACCAATTCCGTCCCCTTTCAGGCACATTACATAACAATTTGGGATCACTAACAATCTTTTCTAAAAGTTGCCAATTGTGAGGATACTGTTCCGACCCACCAACCAAGCAAACATTGCCACTTTGGGAGGAGCATCGTAAGACCAAACTAATGACAACTGACCTTTACTCTCTTCCACAAGGGAATGGCGCAACATCTTGTAGAAGAAACGAACCAAGAATTGCTCTGATTTCTTCAAGGACCACACCATAGAATCCCTCTCATCTAGAGGCGGTTTGAAACATTGATGCCACTCAAAAAGCTAAACGAGGCCCTCCACTCTCATCCAACAAATTTCTACAGCATAGGGGAACCCAAATCACAGTGTCACTAGGCAATTGAGTTACAATGATCAATGGTCACATCTAGCTCCAAAGCGATTTTGGCTAACCTTGGGAAGACAGGCTAGAGTGGGCTCTCCCCAGTCCATATATCCTTCCAAAACTGAATCCTTTTCCCATTCACCCTATACGGATTGGATCCCTACCTAAACTTATTCGCCAAACTAAGGATCCCCCTCCACAGCCCCAATGCCTTGTAAAGGGATGGATCCTTCACCCACCACCCCTCTTCCTGAACACCATATATGCAAAGAATTACTTCTCCACAATCGTCCTTCCTTAGAACCGAACCTCCACAACCATTTACCTAACAATGCTTGGTATGTCTTCTCTAAATTCCTTACACCAACTTCCCCTTATACGACTTTCACACCTCTTCACAATTCAAGAGGTGGAAATTATGCTTCATTTCAGTACCTTCCCATAGAAAGTTGCATTTTAGACTTTTAAACCTATCCACCACAATTGGCAGACATTTGAAAATGACATGAAGTAGATTGCTGGGTTCAACATTGCAGCTTTGATCAACGTCAACCTTCTGCCCAACGAGAGATTCTTGCTCTTCCACCTAGACAACTTACTTTCGATCTTTTCGATTATTTTATCTTACAAATGTTCGGTAGGCTTGCTAATACACAAAGGGAACTCAAGATACGTCAACGGAAGTGACCCAACCCAACACAAGAAAACCTCTGTTAAGGCAGCCACCTCATCACTAATAGAGCAAACACCATGCATTTCACTTTTGGAATATTGACTTTTACGCCCGACACTACTTCCAAGCATCTCACCAATTTCCTCAAATTATCCACCATTTCAACTTCTGCATCACCAAAAAGAATAGTGTTGTCGCTTGTTGGCAAACTAAAGATGACAAATAGGAAATGCCACAACCCCCACCTTGAAACCTCTAATCAACCCGACTGGCTTCCATCCCACATCTTGCTTAGCACTTCAACTACCACCACGAAAAAGAAAGGTGAGAGAAGATGCCTCTGTCCTAGACCTCATGATGCCTGGGAAAAGCCTTTGGGAGAGCCATTTACCAGCACTGAGAACCTCATTGAACTAATACACTCTAGCATCCACCACCTCCAGCTTTGCCTGCATCTCAATCTCCTAAACATTTAGTCTTGAAGCCCCAATCAATGTGGCCATTTGCCTTTTCAATGTCTAGCTTGCAAACTATCCCCTTCTTCCTTCTTCTATGTCTCAAATCCAAATGCCCATGGGCTATAAGTGCAATTGAATTGTATTGAAAAAATAAGTGTCAAAACAACAAAAGGGATCAAATGGATGATGAGAAATCTTCCCACAGGAACCTTCAAACATACATTCATAATTCCCCCAAAAAACCCATAAAAACTTCCCAATTACACCCTTTTAAAATGAGAATTCCCGGAGTCCCACATGATGAACCTTCCTTTTGCCCTTTGAAAGACCAGTTCGGCTTCTTCTGATTTATTGTTGAAGACCTTGTTGTTTCTTTCCTTCCAAATGGACCACAAAACTGATAAGAAAATGATGCGCCATAGAGTCTTCCTTTCCCATGAACTCCCATAACCACACTTGAGAAACTCCTAAGATAGATTTGGGCATCACCAAAAACACTTTAAAAAGATACATCATCTTATTCCAAATCGATGTTGCCATTTGATAATGAATTAAGGAGATGATTGACAAATTCCTTGTCCTTGAGGGATAAAGAGCATACATTCATAAGATCTTCCTATTCCACAAATGGTCAATATTTAAGACTTAAGACTTTGTTTTTAGCAACAAGCAATTTGAAGATTACCACTCTCTGGGGACCAAGGAATTGCCATAAACAAGCTAGCAGGTCAGTATGAGGTAATCTTTATCCGACCTTCGATATAAGGAGTTGACAGTGATGTATCTTAATCCTCCCCTTCCATCTCCATCTGCCTTTAACCATAGGGTCCAAAACAAAATTATGCAATCGGGATGTTGCCAAACAAACTCATTCTCATTATCATGGAGGTTTCTATAGAAAGTAGAGTACTAAGAAATTACAGCACCCAAGATGCTAAAGCATTGGGAGATACGTCCCCTCTTGTTAATGGGCCAGACTATAGTGGCTACCATAGTCTAGGCAAAGTGGTTTGTCAGTCAAGGCAAGCATCTTCCCAAAATCCTGTTCTGGATCCATTCCCCACTACAACTGTAGTTCCTTTCCTGAATTCAAATGTACCACCCATTACCGCCTTCCATATCCTTGACGCCCTATATAATGATGAGTTGGCCGTGAACCCTCCTTCCTCGTGTGCCATATTTGTGTGCGATGAATTGTCTGTCTCCGTAAATTGTCAACTGATGTGCCAAACCTCCTCGGCCACTAACTCTGCAAGTGTGCGAATTCATGATTTTAAGATATTTGACTCCCATTCCTCCAAATTGTTGTGGTTTGCATGCTTCAGTCCATCCAAGTGGAACTTCTTTTCTTCCATTCCTCTCCAAAGGAAATCCCTTTGCAGTCTTTCTAAGTAGTGTATAAGGGCTTGTTTGGCACCATGGATTTGAGAGGAAGTGAAATCCATGGTATGAATTCTCGTCAATTTCGATCTTATCAATTCCTGATTTTCTGTTTGGCAGCCTAAATTTGGAGAGAAGTCAGGGTTAAGGTTTTGGGAGGTTTCGAGTTAGGATTTCAGATTTTGGGTTAAGGGTTTTATAACTTAAAGGTTTCTAGAATCGAGAATATGAGTTTCAGGTTGTGGGAAATAGGGATTTATGATTTGGCCAAGGGATTTTCAGATTTTGGGGATTGGATATCTAGGATTTTGATGATCAAGGGGTAGAGAATTAGGATTTTGAAAATTAGGGTTTGAGATTCTAAAATCTAAGTTAAGGTTTTAGAGTTAAGATATAAATAAGGGACAATGAATAGAGGGGAATGGAGGTGACAAAGCAAGAGGGACAAGGGGGAAGGGAAGTGTCCGTACAGACACTCCCCGCATGTGTGTTCGTACGGCTGTACGAACACGAGTTTGGGCCTAGGGTAATTTGGGTTGGAGTGGAAGGGTTAGGGTTTGGTTAGGTAGGGATTTGGATGGGTTAAGGTTTGATTGAATGTGGGTTCTAGGGAGGCAAAAGAAAAATCAAAGAATAGAGATTGGGGAAAGTAGAGAAACAGAAAAGAAAAGAGAGGATGGAAGATAATACCAGTGTTTGCATTATCTCCGATATTATCGAAATATCCCCGATATTATCTTTATTTCTAGCTCAGCGACACAGATAACACCGGTAGCGATACCGATAACACTGATAGTATAGAAAATTCTCGATATCGGTGATGTATCACTAAATATTGCCAATGTATCGATATCGTCAATATTTTCAATTGTGTAAATTACAGGTGCCGTTTGTATTGTCAATACATTGATCCCGACGGTGTATCACCAATATTTTTTACTGTTTAAATTCCAAGTGTCGCTTGCATCGTTAATGTATTTGCAATATTTTGATAATATCGCCAATGTATCGATATGCCAAAAATCTATATATTTAAAAAAATTCTCATTTCATATTTTTTATGGGTGCATGGTTGTATGAAGTGTTCAATTTGTTGATGATAACATTGATAATATCACGATATTATTATTATCGCAACATGGCAATAACGAGACCACAATCTTTAGTTTCTTTTTCAGTTGTTAACGATTTGTTTGGAAATTTCATGTGTTGCCGATATTCTGAAATATCAATGGATGTTTGGATGGAAGTTCAGATTTTGGATGGATGAGATGATTGGACTGACTTCTTACGGCAACACATGCTTTTAGGCCCCCATTAAATAGAAACCTATTATGTATGCATTCTTTATGCAATGTTTTTATTTCTAAATATGTAACTATGTGTATTTTATCAACTCCTGAGGTTTCATTGAAAAATTTCATTGTTTTTCCTATTTTCCCCGCATTTCCAGTTATCAGCGATATTATTGGCAATATCGATATTGTTTCGATATCCCCGGCTAGCGAAACTTGTAGCGATACCGAAACTTCGAACACTGGATAATACCTTGATGAGAAGAGAGAAAAGTAGAAAAGATAACAAGGGAATCACTCCCCATGGCTTCGCACTACCAATCTAATCACAGGATGAAAGTTTGCTCAATCTCAAAGCAAAAGGAGAGAAATCTCTTTCATTCATAATATGCATAATGGCTAGGGTGGGGACGTCCAACCCTTTATAGTCTCAGAAAAGACATTTTACAAAAAGGCGCTCTTAGATGTCAATTAATTCGTGGCCCATGGGGTCCACGAGATGTCCAATGATGATGATCCAACGAACCGATCATCGTGTCCACTCGATGTAATGGCCTGATGCGTCCATCAAGTTCCTATATACAGCCCACGTGTATCTTCTCAGTGTGCGGTCTTTAGAGGTGGGCATCAAGTCGAGTCAGACCGAGTTTGGGCTGTCTCGGTTTGATCCGGCCAAGGATAGGGCCTCAACTGAGTCGGATTGGATTTGGTATCGAGTCAGCCAACCCTAAACTGATCCGAACCGAGTCAGCCAGGTCTGATCCGATCCAACTCCAACCGAGTCATAGGGACCGAGTCGGATCGAGTCATAACTGAGTCGAATCGAGTTTGTCAATTAATTCAAAAAAAAAAAAAATCTGAAAAATGGCAAAAAAATTTAAAAGATTCAAAAAAATTAGTTTTTTTTTTTTTTAAAACTTGTACCTAAATCCGGTTCGGATCGGATTTTGGATCGAATCGGATCCAATTCGGATCGGATTTCGAGTCAAGTCGATTCGATTAAGGTGGAATCCAAACTCGACTCGATCTGGATTCGGATCCTATCCAGAATATTCAATTCGGGTCCGTTGTTCCTGTCGGATCGGTTCGAGTCGAGTCTAACCGATTCGGACGAGTCGAGTCAACTTTAGGGGTCTTCAAAGATGCACAAACATCCCAAACCTTAATCCACAAACCCTAATTTTCAAAATCCTAATTCTCTACCCCTTGATCATCAAAATCGTAGATATCCAATCCCTAAAATCTGAAAATCCCTTGGCCAAATCATAAATCCCTATTTCCCACAACCTGAAACTCATATTCCCAATTCTAGAAACTTTAAGTATAAAACCCTTAACCCAAAAATCTGAAATCCCAACCCGAAACCTTCCAAAACCTCAACCCTAATGTTCCAAACCCTAATTCCTCTAAGCCTAGATACTCCAAACCCATTTTCCTACATTCCCTAGCCTTTAAACAACCCTAACACATCAAAACTCTTACAAGACGCATGATTTCCTCTAAATTCAGATTTGACCCTATGCTAGGATGGGGGTTCTATCTCCCATAGGCCCTGGCTAATTAGTAATTTACGAGATTCGCATTGCGTGACTGTCGTAGGCTTGAATTTGGACATTTGATGAATCTGAAATTTCTGAATTTATGGTAAATTAGCTTTATTTTGTCATTCCATTGCTCTAGTTAGTCTGCCTTTTAATATCATGGCATTCCCCCCTCCCCCCACCGGTTTTTGCGTCCTGTCTTGCTGCAACTGGGGTAGGGTGGTTTTCCCCCCCTCATATCTAAAAAATAACCCTTGTTTGGCCAACTTTCTAGCTTTCCAGCTTCCATGAGAGCACATTTACATGGAAACAATGGATAAGTTCTTGTTGATCTTCTTGAAATGAGAAACCTAACGATACACCTACCATTAATTTTTATTCAAATTGATTTCAACATTGTTCATCTTCAATAACAATCATACCGGATTCTTCAGCTACAATCACCAGAACTGGAGATGATGTCAGCTTCATAAGACTGAATCACTGCATGAATCTTGATATTGCTTCCAATTTTGCTGGAGTTTTATTTTGTCTGCCTTGTAATGCCTTATTTTTCTCGATGTTCATACAAGCTTTATTAACTTGAAGCTTATTTTCATTGCAGATACGGGATCTTTTTGTTATTAAATCAGAACCAAATTTCTTCATGCAGTATTGCTGCCCTTGGCTTCTTCCGCCATTAATTTTGAGTGAAAACAGTACCGATCTCAACTGGGTTTCTACGGTTAGAGGCTTCAACTTTTCTATTTCATCTTTCACTATAGTTGTCTGTTTGTTCCAAGGCTGCTTGACTATAATGTTTGAGACTTTGAGTATCAGTTAACTTGAATAAAGCAAAGATACACACATTTTGAAAGAACAATTACAGCATTGAAGTGGTAGCATGTTTTTGTACATTGTAGTGGAAAAAGTTATAGTCATCTGATCATGTGATGTAGGTTAACGCATGTCCACTTATCTTCTTACTGTTGCACCTGCTCAATTATTGTTTTATTTTTCCTTAACAATTTTCTATGTATAATGCACACAGGTTGCTTGCCAGCCTTTGGCAGTTCTTGCAAAGAACCATTTTGTGCCTATTTTTGCAATCTGCATGGCATTGCATTCAAGTACGAAGTCGGACAAGGAAAAAGGAGCAATGGTACTTCGCAGTTCAATTTTGCACATTGCTGAAATTTCCGAGCATGAACGAGATGATCTCATAAAGAAACAAATGGTTAGCACTTTTATCTTATCCTTAGCATGAACAAGGTGATTGCATGAACGAGATGAACTTGGATGGTTGTCTTGTGGTAATGGTTGGGGCTTTTAGCACTCTTGCTGCTTCAAAATAGTGCAGTATTGCATATCCCTAGTTGTGAAAAATTCTTAATGGACATATATTCTTATGCAAGAAATCTGGTCTATGCTGAATGGAGGCATTTGGAGTCCTAAATCAAGGTCTCCACCTTCTACAGATGTAAATACGTTTGGTTTCGAAGTCAGTTCTGTTTTGCCACTGTCAATTATCCCGTATTTTAGTGTTTTAGACTGCACACCACCATCTTCAGCACTTTGATTTTTTTTTTCCTAGGGTCTTTTTCCAATTAAGGAAGCACCATTTTTTTTTTTTTTTTTTTTGGCGTGGATAAAGTACTTTTGGAGCTTGCAAGCAAACAAATTGATGAAGGGTGGGAACCTTCAAAAAAAAAAAGAAGAAGTGAAGATCCTATAATTCACTTCAGATTGAAGGACGAATTGTTCATTTGTTCTCATTCATCTAAGAAATGTGGCCAGTGCATGAGGACTAAGTTCATTGACATCATTGAATTTTTCGATTTGTTATCCTGTTGATTTTCTTAATGTTGCAATTCTATTTGAAGGAGTGGCAAGGACTTGCTTAAATTGTTTTCCTTCCACTTTAACATGTTTGAACATTTCTTTTTTATGCAGGTAACGATTGTCAGTTTCCTTCTATCGCTTTCCTCTTCTGCTCTGGACCCTGCAATCCCTTTCTTTTCCGTGGACACAATTGTCCTTGCTATAAGGACAATTGTTGATGGATTCTTGGAGAGGTATAATGCCTCATTCTTTCAGTGTTATTTATTCTATGTAAATTAGTAGGTTATATTCGCATTTTTTACTCTTTTTTTTTTGTTACTGAATAACTGCAGGGATGATTATCATAAAAATGCTGGTGTTATTGATAAAATCCACATTTTCCGTCCTGATAGAGTATTCATGGTGATGTTCTTCACATTTCTTGTTGAATTTTGCCATTCTTTTTTTTAAGTGCTTTAAATGCCATGATAATCATTTTTATCCGATTCTTAAGATTGGTCCTCATCTTGGTTCTGCAGTTTCTAGTAGAGATACATTACCAGATTACAGCAGCAGTTCCTCCTAGACACAGGTGTCATCGGTTGTCTGGAATCGAGGTGCTTATCAATATAATTGGACATAGGGTTGCAGTTCCAAGCACTTGCTGGTGAGCGAATAGCTAATTCTTCTACACTACTTGATTGCAAATATCGATACCCAACCCCAACTAGTTGGGATAAGGCTTAGATAATGATGATGGCACTGTTAGGCGTGTAAAGGCATTTGTTTTGATGGTGTTAGAACTATACTCATGACATTGTTTATTGCAAAGTCATTTTGTTATTATGCAAATGCTTCATGCGTCTGTTTACGATTATTTAAAATCATTTCATCATCATTGTTGTAGTTGTCGTCATCATTATCATCATTGTTGTTGAGATATAAGTTTATAAGGGCTTCTTTGTGATAAAAGGAATGTGAGGGGCTTATTTGTAATTTCTTTATAAGTTTTTTTGTTTTTTTATTTTTTATTTATAAACAATGTGTAGCATAGTGTTCACCCTCTGAAGCGTGAAGCGTAAGCTACATAGCGTGTAGCGTAAGCCACACGTTACTTCTAGATTTTTAATTAAGGTTGTTCTTGGTTGCACTAATTCCATGATATTCACTAAATTGGACTGATTAATAATGAAATTTAACAAATTTTCATGATATTTGGTGCAACCAAACGTGACTTAAAAGTAATAGGAAAGGGTAATCATTAAGTATAAAGGTAAAGAAAGAGCAAAAAAACTAATTTAATACTGTTACTTATATTATTTTTACTAAAAGCACCAAATATTGAAAATAGAAAAATGTAACAAATCATTGAAAATATTATTTGATTGTAATGTTGTAATGAAAAATAACTTGTAATGTGAGGTACATGGCGTGTAGCCTAGTTTATGTAGCGTGTAGCGTATGCAAATTATCATGTAGCATAGGCTACATGTGACTTAAGCTATTTTCATGAGCTATGTAGCGTTAAGGCTAAGCTACGCTACGTAGTGCAAGCTACACGCTACATAGCATAGCTATTTAAAACACTGTTTATAAAAGAATGAGAATAGGGAAGCCGGCCTTAACTCTCTTTTCATTCTTCTTCTCTCTTCCTCTCTTCCTCTCTTCTTCCTTTCCTTCTTCAATCCTAGCACGTACCCTCATCTTCTACTTGGGATTAGGGCAAGGTTCGGAAGTTTTTTGGTTGGACCCATTGTTGATATCATTATACCATATGGGTGATGTCAGCAGTGTACCTTTAGCCTTTAGTTAGGTCCCATGATGGAGAAAAGTATGGGATTCAAAAGAGGATGGTTTTAGAAGATTTTTGGTTAGTTTTTCAGCATTTATCGGTACGTATTTAATGTTTTTTTTTTTAAATATAGAATGTGTAGAATTGTCTACCTTTTAAAAAAAAAAAAAAAAAAAAAACTCTGGCTTGTTTGTCTTTGTGAGAGTTTTTTGGGTTTTTTTTGTTTCACATGGGTTCGGTGCTTTTGACTGTTTGCTACTTCTAGAAACAAGAATCATTTCTTTTCGATCAAATTTGAAAGAATTGTGGCAAAATTGATGAAAATGGGGTGCCGCACAACCCTATTTTTGGTTAGAATCGTCCCCCCCTCCCCCATTTTTCTTTTGAAGCTCTCTTGATCTTTTGGTGAATATTGTTGCTACCATTGTGAATATATAAGGATTATTTTGTGGGAAGATGTCAACTTTCAGTTTCGGGGTCACATGACAACCCTAGTGGGCCAATCACAACTGCGAAGTTAGATGACACGGATTTTCTTGAATGGTCTCAATGCCTCAAGATGTATATTAGCGGGTAAGGGAAACTAGGATATGTGAATGGTCGGGTTAGAGAACTGGTTATGGATGATTCCTCATATGATAAGTGGGAAGAAGAAAATTTTATGTTGATATCTTGGCTTCATAATTCTATGCAACCTTAGATTAGTTGAGGTTTTTTGTTCTTGCGGACAACCAAAGAAATCTGGGATAAAGTTACCAGAACTTACTCCCATAGATAGAGTATTGCTCATGTATATCAGTTACGTCAAGAGATGGCTACTATTTTTCGTGGAGAGAAAAGTTTGGCTGTGTATTACTGCACTTTATAGGGTATATGGGAAGAGTTGGATCACTATCAGTTATTATAATGAGATACTAATGATGGTGATGGAAGCATTTGGAAGCATGTTGGATCAAGGGGTCGCGGTAGGTTCGGTGGAATGATTTCGTCTGGATAACTCTAGCTTTTGGACTATTATGGGAAAAATTTACCGTCACATGCCTGCAATGGTTTGTTATGACACCTTTTTCTAAGGGTGCTTGTTACGCCCCCGATATTGCGTAATGGGCACCACCATCACCGTTAAGTAACTGTTTTTTAGCTTGTTTCTAGTCCTAGCACCTACCCTTTTCTTCTACTATCGTCCTCGTTGTAGTCATCGTCATTAGTGTTCGCAGTATTGGTATCGCGTTACATTTCACACCCTTGGGATACAGATACATATCGCGTATCGCTAGGGATATATCGGTTGTGTCGTGTAATGTATCGCACTTTTTGAGAAACATAGGGAAACATTGGGAAATTGATTGAATTTTTCAATGAAACTTTAGGGATTGTTAAAATGGACCTTAATACACACA
This sequence comes from Liriodendron chinense, assembly GCA_003013855.2. Lineage (NCBI taxonomy): Eukaryota > Viridiplantae > Streptophyta > Magnoliopsida > Magnoliales > Magnoliaceae > Liriodendron > Liriodendron chinense. The sequence continues at coordinate 657,171 of PVNU02002217.1, forward strand.
TTTAAATCATAATATGTAAAAAAAAAAAAAAAAGTCCACATAATGGAGTTCCCTTGTAAAAGGATCCTAAGTTCTGCACTATCTGATTGAACTGATGCAACTATTGTTTAAATTGATTCTATAAAATATATAAATGTAAGAAGACATTAATGAAAACACAACCAATTCATTGACAAAGTAAAACAAGCAAGAGAGTTGAGAAATATACCTGTGGATGATGCAACTGACTAGGTATCCTCCAAATGCAATTTTGACTATCCTAGTTCAATGCAATGCAAGTTACCTTATATAGCTTAGATCTATATGAGGACTCAACAAAACTAGAAAATGACTAATTAGACTCAACAAAATATCACCCCTTATAAAGCCCTACAAATTTTTTTTAGAGAGGAGAAACTAGAAGAAAATCGAACAAAAAATCTTTTTTTTTTTTTCCTTCAAAAAATGGGGGACTCTTGTGCAGTTGGACGATACCTGGACGATATCGTCCACATATCGTCGATATTTTGCGATATTTGCGATATCTTGCCGATATCGATATGTCACACGATATTATCGATATTAGCCGATAATATCGTCGATACGCAGGGAACTGTTGGAGTTTTTTGTGTCTCCTGGGGGGTTTCGTATCACCGATCAGCGGTATCGATACTATCGGCCGATAGTATCAATATTGCAATCATTGATCGTCATCATCGTTGTCGTCCTCACCACCACCACCATCATCATAACCTTGCTCCTGCCTTTTGGAGTTGGCTTTCAAGCGTCAAAACATGAGGATTTCTTGCAAAAGTTCAGGAACCTGCTGCCTACCCGAGTAACCTGACATCAATCATCCTCCTTTGCTAGGGCTGGGGACTGTTTGTATCTCGCTACCTGGAAGAATTACTCAATTATATCGTTTGAATAATTATTTAATGAATTGTGGCACTGAACTTTCTTCCATGAAATATTATGGGTTATGTTCCTCGTGCATTTTAATGGTTTCCATTGATATATACATCCTCTAGGGCTGCAGTGTCAAATATGATCTACAAACTTTTGGTAAAGTTCTGTGATTGAGTAGTTGGGCCATTTTATAACTGGCCAGAATTCCCTCCTGGAAGTGTATGAATCTGTTTATCAGTTTCGTTGAATTATATATCATGCATTGTTTCAATATCGACGATATTGGCCGATATATCCCACAATATATCATGTATCCCGCTTTGTATCGCAGAAGATATCGTATGATATTGCAATGAATCACATATTATTGCAAAATATCGTGACCAGTCCCGTTTATAAAATTCTCGATATCGCACATAAACGTGGGAAGTCCTGGGCTTTCTTCAAAAAAATTGAAAAAATCCATTCTAAATATCTTTTTCTTGATTCCTCTCCACTTCGACCTAGATCTGTTGTGAATTTTGACCATTCCTTTTGAATCTGTTCGATGAAAAACACAAAATTCAAGCCGGAATCAAGATCCAAGCGCTTTTCAGAGTTTTTTTTTTAAAAATTTCACTCCTAATGTATGCACAACTCTGTGGGTCTAAGCCACAGCCACACACATCATTCACAGGTATATTTCTAATTGTCTACTTCTTTTGCTTTTGAATGTTTTGCTTGTGTTTCAATACATATCTTATTACAATTGTAAATTATATGAATTGACTTTGAATGTACTTGCAAAAGTTCAGTCAAACAGTGCATAGATTAGGACTCTATACAAAGGAAACCTATTATGTGCTCTTGTTTTTTGTAATGATTTGATTTGTAAGTGTGTATTGATGTTTTTTTTACAATCCCTAAAGTTTCATTGAAAAATTCGACCAATTTCCCAATGTTTTCACATGTTTGCCAACAACAGTGGCACATTAAGCGATACAACCAATATATCCCATGCCCAATACGCATCCGTATCCCAGGGGTGCAATATATTACACGATAGCGATATGGAAAACATTGGTATAATATAGATTCTTTATTCTCTAACCTGTCTATGATTCTCTTGGTGTTTTTTATTTCATTCCTTTTCTCTTTAGAGAACAAGCCTTCAAAACAAATGTGGTGCTAAAGCCATTCTTGATACTTGAAATACTCCGAAAACATAATTTGAATGAAGGAAGATGTGTTCTTATTTTAAAATGCGTGTATTTATTATATGCTTTACAATTGATACTGAAGTGCTATGGCTGCAGTTTGCTATGCCAATTCACTGTGGCTTTAACTTTTCTGTAGGATTCTAATGTATGGTTCATGAATTTCTAATGTTTGAAGACCAACACAACTTTTAGCTGCACCTTCAAGGCTACTGCCTTATTTGGTTTTAGCTCTTACTATTGAGTTTTCTGCAGCTATCTGTTCAATTTAGTTGGACAATTTATTGGGTATCGGGCTTTGCAAGACCAGTGCTGTCTTATTCTGTCCACGTTGCTCGAAGCTTTTAAGAACAATCCCACCAAAGATGTCACCAGTGTGCTAGGCGAACAACTCCAGGTGTTTGTCCCAGTCAACTGGTTCTGTTTTTTCATTTTCCTTGTCTACTTCTTGATGATTTAATCCTCAAATTTTCTAATCAGTGTTAATTTTTGTGCAGTATTTGGTATCAAAATTAGTTGCTTGTTGCATTCCTTCTAATAACAATCTGGACCCTTTCGTTCAATCTTCTAGAGTTTTGTCTTTGCTTCACCAGTTAATTGTGGATGCCGATCCATCTCTTTACGATTACATCAGAGTATGACTTCTGTGACTTTTCTCCAACAGAAAGTAATGATTTTGGTATCGTCACTCTTCGAAATTTTAGTTAGCTTATTATATTTTATACAACTTTTACTCAGTATGGTAGTTGCTTCTTTCCAACATAAAGTAGTTGATATTCATTATTTTCCTTAAGAATTCAAAATGTGCCCTTTGAATCTGCTGATCCATTTTTTCAGGAATTGGAACCCTTTCCTGAACTTCATTGCTTTGAAAGGATTCATATTTTTCATCAGCAACTATGCCAAGCCTACGCTCCAAAAGACCACTTTACGAAGGTAAATAGATTTAAAAAAAAAAAATCATTAGTGAAGCTCAGAATTCTTTCCATGTCTATAATGCTTGTGTTTCTTTTTCATTTCCAGTTTGTAACGAGAACTTGCTACCTTCCTCAGAGATTGCTTTTGTGGAGGTTCCCACCTTATCATCTCTCATTGTACACACAGCATTTACTTGGTTCATCTATTAATTTACCCCATGGATCACAGATAAACTGTTTTTGTACCATTTGATTTGTTGTTGCAGTCTTCAAACACTGCACAAAAAATTAGTCATGAGGGAAATCATTCATCCAGAGAAGAATACAGACGATATTCGTGAGGAGTTTAATTGCTGGCATTGTGAACCTGAAATTGTCTCTGCCGTATGGACGCTAGTTGGCATGTGTGCTTCAGACGATGCAAAGGATATCAGAGAATTGGTGGCAGACTTCATTTCCAGGGTAATTCCTGCAACTTAGTTACTATAATTATTCTTTTTATGCTATTATGTGTTGCTCTTATTTTTCAAGATTCTGGGATAAATAGTTTACTTACATTTGCAGGTTGGCATAGGGGATCCACATTGTGTTGTTTTCCGTTTGCCTGGAGATGTTAATCAAAAGCCTCTATTTCAGCCACTTGCTCATGGGGAAGTCGGGTTTTATACTGATACCGGTGTATCAGAACATCTTCTGATCAAACTAATAAGGCTGTTAAAGAAGTATCTATTAGATGATTCTGTGAAGATAGTTGATATGACTGCACGAGCTCTCTGTGTATGTTTATTGAATTCTTTTGGGATTGCTGTTATCTTGTTTTCTCGTAAAGTTTCTGATGCATTATCCATACTTGGTGCTTCCTGTACTTTTTTTTTTTTGGTTTATGGGAAGCTGCATATTACTCTAATACCTTATCATGAACTATATACATATGACTCGGGCTTTCAATGGGTAACCGAATTCGTGGATACCCGAAATATCTGATCTGAGTTGATCGTATCCTGGTCCAGATTTCGGGTGCAGGTCTTACGGTTTGGATGCAATTAGAAACGTCTTTGATATTTATCCAATTCTGGATATGGACCCAAACCTGATTCTGGACCTGATTCTGGATGCAAACCCCACTCAAATCCTAATGCTTGCTTGAAATTGAATATTGTGGGGACCATGGGCTACCTGAATCCAATTGGATACGGATACCCTCCCTCATATATGGTATCTGTGTCAGAACCTGACAGGTCCCAAATCCGATTCCCTTAGTTGGGTGAAGATATGGGTACACTGTACACCAATATCTGACCTAAACCCGACCCTTTGATAGCTCTAGGTATACCAACTTTGTGTAGTTCCCATTGAAACTTCATAGACTGCCTTGCAGTTGCAGAAATTAAGCTGGGAGAGTTGTTACCGTTATTTATTTCTTTATTTTTTTTATAAAGAAAATGGTTTTAGATTCTATTTCATGAAAAAATGATTTAAAACTTACAAAAACAGAATTTGAAACTGGTCCCATACCATGTAAAACCCTTGGCCAGAACATTTGGATGGTACAGTCATTTGATTCCTCAGTTATAGTGTACTCAACCATCTGATATGTATACTAGAGCGAAGGGTTGGTCTAATTGAGGCGGCCTATACATAATCTTTTGTGTTCAGCCTAGGTAACATTCTCAAGGGAGTTTTTGAGATCGACATGAAACCACATGTAGATTTTCTGCTATCTTTTTATTTATTTATTTTTTATTTATAGAAACAATTAGAATCATTAAACAAAAAGAGAGGATGCCGCATCTACAGATGGAGAAAGAATTCCTGATACAAGGATTTTCCACTATCTTCTGGCTCCAACTGATCATCAGGATCCCTTCTCATAACAAGATATTATGTTAATCTTCTGTTGCAAAAAATCATACCAGCAACTACAAAATTACTCTAAGAGAGCAAAATGGCTGTGAAATCTGTCATTCTTTGGGTATAGCTTGTACCCTAGACACTTGGATAGAAATATTCGTTCATGTTTGACTATTTAGTATTAATTGTACATCGCATGGAGATGTTGTATCTATAACATGCCTTTTGTCAACTTGGGTAGTATTGTTAAAGACAAAATAATTATGGAAAATTGGTTTTTTAGGCTTTGAAATGAACGTACAAGAATGGAAGAGTATATGAATATCACCGCTGTGCTTTATTGCTGAGTTCCTCCGTAAATATTGAGCTGATAGTCCTAGACTGGTTCTACTTGTATTAATTTGGAGCGATGGGAACTATCACATGGAAACTATAGAAAAATCCAGTCAACCATCAGCTATTGCATTTCATTGTATTATTTAAATTCTTTCCTCAGTTGATTAGTGATCCTTCCATGTTTTGTTTACCCCCCAGCCACAAAAGCACTCATTCATTTTCTTATTTGTTGACTAGTAGGTGTTCTATTTTCTTAAGTTGCGTCTTCAGGACATGCTTCATATAGTTATATTATCAGAACTGATTTTTTGAAACTGTAATTGAAATCATTGTTGCAAATAACCAGGGGATACTTTCAACTGAAAGAGGTCAAGGTGCTCTTTTGTCCTTTGATTCTTATGAGAGGTCCCTTGTTGCGGTAAATACACCAAGCTATTCAATTTTTAGAATTTGTCTGTTTCTTTTCATGCTGATTTAAATATGTTCCTACCAAAGGTTTATTTCATACTAAAAACTTGTTATCTATGTGCAGATTCACTCGAAGGGGGTTAATTCTGATTTGGTTGAGAAGTTGCTATTGGATATCGAAAGAAAGTCTAATGGTAACCTATTTATTGTTTTAAGTTATGATTGCATTTTTCGTTTCTTTTGTTGAGTTTAGTCGCATGATATTCCAAATTAGAATTTTGGACCATTTTCACTATCTTGAGTTTCCTGAGGGCATGTTTGGTTTTTCAATTTCTAGTGTGATTCAAAGTAAATGATTCATCATTATCTTTTCAGTGTGTTTGGTTAAGAGAGAATTATGACACAAAAAGCGATAGTCAAATACACATGTAAAGTAAACATGTAAAGGAAGTTGTAATGATTAAATTTTTACATAACAAAAGGCCCATTTTTACAGTGATGCCTCTGTAAAACAAACAATGGTATAATGCAATCATTACAATAAAGTGTAAGTGATCTCACCACACAATTATAGGGTTAAGTAATCATTACCCATTTCTAGCCAATTACCGTTGTAATTGGAAAACCAAACAGGCCCTAAACTTGTGACTTGTGAGGAAATTGCGGTTTCACGTATCCTCCTCAAGACCAATTCGCGTAGATGTAAATTGGAAGCACTTCCTTTCCTGTGTGAAAAACAAATTTTGATGGTAGTTCTTTTGGTAACCTTGGTCCCTCTAGTATGGAAGGGGTTTAGGAATGATAAAGGAGACATTGAATTGGCATTCACTGATCAATTGGGAGCTAAAGATTCTAATGAAAGGAAGTGAGTGCACTTGGCCAAGGACTAGAGCTCTTATCTACTTCTTTTTCCATGCCTTTGGTCATGGAGTGTGTAACTCAGTCAAATGGCCTCAATCAATGCATAAAGAACCATGGAGATTGACTTCATGTTCATCTATTCTACTCTAGTGTATCCTTTCCTAAAGTTCTTGGAGAGGCTAGGGAGATTGTTGATGCTCTTGCTAGAGATGGGGTGATGAGAAGAGTCTCTTCATTGGAAACTCTGTGCCCCTCTTAGTTCTCACCTTCTGTGCCCCTTTGCCTTACCAGTAAATTTTCGCCATTTGTAAAATTATCTTTATTGTTTTAGCATGCAACACCATGTATAATGGATTGAAATCTTGGTATTGGAGTATGTATGGGAATGCTCTTGGATGATTTGTATCATTCAACTAAATGCTGGAACCTTGTATGCTGGCCATCTTAGACTATTTTAGAAGATTTTGTGGCAGATAGATTTAGGAACAGTTTTTTCCAAGCATTTACTGTACAGACATGCGGAAATCTGTGCGCAAGACGAGCTTTTCGTGCACAAGCATTGGATGCTTTTGTTTCTTGCAATTCCTGTCTCTTTGTTATTCACATTATTAAGGTTAATTGAACCCAATTAGTTGGGAATTGGGATGAGGCTTAGGTGGTGATTGTAGTGGTGGTGGTGGTGATGATTATGATTAAAGGTTATTTGAACTGTCACCTAGTTATTATGATGAGGACATCAGTGGTGCACCCTTTAGAGTGTGTACCAGAGGAGGAGGCGTCACCGACAAAGTATCAGAGCAGATGAGTTGATGTGGATGGACGCCGGGCCCATTGGACCCATTTTCTGACGCACTATGAGTACGCGAGTAGCAGGACCGCATGAGCATCATGATCGCATGACTGTGGAGTGGATTTAGTTTTTAGGCGCTTTTTTGTTCTTTTTTCTTATTTTTAAGCACTTTAGTGTCGTTATTTAGTTTTAGGCGTTTTTCTGTTCTTTTCTTGTTTTTAGGCACTTTAGTATTTTCGTGGCTTATATATACTTGTGAGAAATCCTAATTTTAATTATTATTGAATGAATAAAATTTCATATGCTTTCTTCCTCTTTTACCAAAGATATTAGAGTTTCAGGATTGACCCTTGGGTGTTGAGGATTCCACCCCGGTTTCAGATTTTCTTTCTTTCTAGATCTTCAAGGCGCAGGAAAGGGTAAGAATCATCCGTTTTTCTTGTTGGGATAATCCGTACTTTCTTTCATCTTGAACCCATCTCTTCTCCATCTCTTTCATTCTTCTTTGATTCTTCCCCTTTTGGTATGAAGGGAAAAGAGGGATGACTAGCTATGAGAATCGGATCCAAACTTGACCGTAGACTGGCTTATGCTCAATCTCGGATATCCTCATATCCTTAGGTTCTCCATTTTTTACAGTTTTACTTGATTTTATGCGAAGGGGCATGATGCTGACGGATTGATCTCATCTCTGTGTTGAGATTTGCTTAATCCCATTGATTGAAAACCATTAGTTGATTAATTTTATTATTTGAATCTCTTCAACCTAATTATATATGCATCTAGGGGTAAGTCATCACATGTCCCTGCATCACATTAGGATGTTGTTATGCTTAATGCTTCCTTCTTTCAGTTGGAGTAATTGTTTCTTCTCACCTATTGTGGATTATTTAGTATGAAAATTTTGTTATCTTCAGTTTCTTCTGGTGTTTGTACTACCCATCTTGCTACAAAACCATTCTTGAGTCATTTTTTTAGATCAATGAGGAAATTTTATTAGCACCACTAAAAAGAGCGTAAAGAGATCTTTATCAAAGAAACCCGAAGGGGTATAGAATACACCCTAACAAGGGAAATGCCCACGCCTTCATAACAGTGAGACCCTTCTTGACTCATCCAATATATCAGTAGTAAAACACCCCACAAATTTCGGAAGAGATTATGCCTAAAAGTTAGAAAAGACACCATCGATGATCACCATGGCCACCACCACCTTCTATCAAACTCTGTAATTTTTCCTCTCCTTCCAAATTGTCCACGAGATTGCAAGAAAGCTTCCTCGGCTTTCTACCTGTGCCTCCAATGTCCCCCACACCTCAAATTATAACCCATTGATGGTGGCAAAGACCATGCCATGCCAAATTGATTGAGACACCACCCCGAAATTGCAAATGCGAATGAACAATGGATAATTCACTGTCGTCTAGTTCTTAATGAACAGAAACATCTGTTGATTATGATTTTCTCTGTTGTGCAACTGATCAATTTTGAGGACTTTCTTCCACCTTTCTCCCATTCTCTCCTCTGTCAGATGAGCATAGAATGATCTAACTAAGAAGCTCCCATTCTTCTACCACTTCCACATTCTTCTGTCCTGTCCTTCCAGATTAAACCTTACACCTTCAAGATGAGCATAGAATGAGTTCGCCTCCCATTGGCATCTTCTAAAGAGAGGCAGCTAGACAATTTGGTCTTGATTGTACCATAAAACTTGATCACCTTAGCCTCTCTACGAGTGACCAGACTAGAGTATCAAATTCATGCATAAAGGCACATCACCACACCATTCATCTTCCCAAATTCTGATATGTCTTCCATCTCCTACCTTGAATCCAATGCCTGACCGGGCTGTAAAGAGTATCAAATCTGTGCATAAAGGCACATCACTGCACCAATCATCTTCCCAAATTCTGATGTGCCCTCCATCCGCTACCTTGAATCCAACACCCTGACGAATGGGTTTTTGTTCTCAAAATGACTTCTCAAACCCTCGAACATGGAGCATTAGTATCTTGAAGATGAAGCAGTGTGCCATTCATCTTCTTGCAAGCTGTGTTTGAATGACACAACTTTTTTCCACTAAGAACATGCTCACTCTATTCTAATAGGTGATATTTTCTGTTTCTTCCAATCCTTGCAATAGGAACTCCCTTTCCAATCTTTCCAACTTACCAATTACACTAGCAGGACATTGGAATAGTAGCAAATTATACTCTGGCATGGGAATAGGGCAGCTTTGATGCGAGTAATACACCCACTCAACAAAGGTACTTTCCTTTCCAAGCCAATAGTCGTTGTTGAACTCTTTTGATCACCAGATCCCACAAATGTTTAGAGGGGTTTCCAACGTCTAATGGCATTCTAAGATAGGTGGGTGGTAAGAGAGCGGACCTTGCACTTAAGAATCTTTGCAACTCAACATCTCTATAAACCATCTTGATGCCCAATAGATCACTTTTGGAGTGGTACATTTTCAGACCATAGACTGCCTTAAGGAATCTCAAAATGTACTTCAGATTTGCCACTTGATGTCTGCGTGGGTTATACAAAATCAATGTGCCATCATCAATGCAAAGGCAATTTATGGAAGCCTGAATGATTTGAATCCCTTGATGAAACCTTCCATCCTTCTGTTTCACATCATTTTCCTCAAAGCCTCTACAACAATTCAATGTTCAGAATATCAGTATCATAACATGTATCAATGACAGGGGATACTGGAAACATGTATTGGTATTGTCGATATTCAGAAAAATATCGACAGTATTTGGAACACTATGGAGAGAAATGAGGAGAACGCATCCTTGGCCTTAGTCTCTATCAACACTCCAAATGAGCCTTTTGGCAATTCACGCACAATGATTAGGACATCCAAGCACCATACCAGATGAGGAGGGCTGAGCTAGTCTCCTTACTGGCTAGAGGACCATTACATGGGGCCGACTTGGCCTAATTCACATTCTTAGCCATGTCGAAGACCCCACGTGCATATTCATGCGTCTTTGAAGATCCCACATTGGGAAAATGCACGTGGGCCGCATATAGGAGCTTGATGGACACATCGGATTGTTGGATCGAGTGGACACGATGATTGGATTGTTGGATCGCGAAGTTGGAGCATTTTCATCATGGACCTCATGGGCCATGAAATAGTTTAGTTGCTTAGTTTGTTTACATGTTTCATTATTTTTAGTATAGCTTATATTTATGTTGAGATTAAGGAGTTAGGGACAACTTTTAATTTATTAAGCGTCTTTATGTTGAGAATCTTATCTAAGAGCGCCTTTTTATAAAAGATCTTTTCTAAGACTATAAAGTATTGGGCATCCCCACTCTAGACATAATGCATGTTATGAATGAAAAAGACTTCTCTCATTTTGCTTTGAGATTGAGCAAAAATATCATCCTTTGATTGGATTGGTGGTGTGAAGCCATGGGGATCGATTCCCTAATTATCTTTTCCACTTTTCTCCATTCCTCAAGGTATTATCTTCCCTATTTTTCTCGTCTTTTTCCATTCTCTTCCATCAAAAGGTATTTCTTCACTTTTCTTTTTTTCTTTCTATCTAGTTTTTTTTTCTTCTTTCTCTATCAACTACCAATCCCATATACCCTTCTTTCTTCTTCCTATTACCTCTCGTCTTTTGAATCCTCTACTCAAAACCCTAATTCCCCATAACCATAATTCCTAAAATTCAATTCCTAAACCTTAAAGAGTCCTAACCTTAACCTACCCAAACCCTAACAAACCAAGTGAACCCCTTTGAATTGAGAACAATACCTATGCTAGATGGAAGTTCTACCTTCCGTAGATCCTGATTATTTGGTATTGTATTGGATCAACATTGTGGGATTATCATATGGTTTGAATTCAAACATGTTACGTTGCTGAATTTTTTAGAACTTGTGATAGATTATCATTATTTTGTGCTTTGAATTGTTTTAGTTAATCCATTTATGATCTCATTGCAACATTCTAGGTTAGGCCATCTGTCCTGCATCAAATTTTGGTATCAAAGCCATAGGTTTTGCATAGGGTTTAGCGCGTCCATCGCATTTAGAATCTAGGGTTTACATATTGTCGCGTTTAGAGTTACTAGCCTTCCATTTTCATCATATGGTATTTAGGATTTGAGTTTTTAGTTCTCCCCAATTAGCATGTCTATTGTATGCTCACCCGTAGTTGGCGTGGTTTTGGTCCACACCCCACAATGAACTCAGAACAACTTTCTGGGGCCCTCAATGCTTATCAACCACTATCTTGCGGCCATCGATGCCCAAACTAGAACCACCAATAACCAACTAGCAACCCTCAGGAATGAGACCAATACTCGTATGAACCAGTTGGAAGTGTCCTTCTAGACAAACCTCGAAAACTGAGGAAGATGTCCAATCTCAAGCAGGAGGTGAAGTTGAAGGAGTTGAGACCGTGTCACTTGCAGTTGGTAGACGCGCATTAAGCCAGACTATAGAAAGTGAACAGTAATTTAATTTTCTACACTTATGCCAAGTGTAGTAACAAAAACTGTAAGGTGATCATTGATAGTGGCAGTTACACCAATGTGGTCTCTGCTAGCACTATGAATCGCTTAGGTTTGATAGTCGTTCCTCACCCTCAACGCTATCGAGTCTCACGGGTTGATGCATCTTCGATTTCGGTTTCTCAGCATTGTTCCATTCCTATCCAGTTTGGTTCCCATACGAACACGCTGTGGTGTGATGTTTTGGCTATGGATGTAGGCCGCTTTATTTTGGGCAGACTCTAGTTGTATGATCACGGTATGACACTATTCGATCACTCGAATACGTGTTCATTTATGCATGAGTGTAAGAAGATAAAGTTGAATCCTCTCCCGCCCAAAAACACGCTGGAAAAGGAGGACATCAAGAATTGTGATCCTAAATATGTGAAGAAATTCCAGCTTAAGTCTCTCCCTATAATAAATGCCAAAGAGTTTGAAAGGGAGACTAAAGTTGATTTCACGGTGTATGCCCACATGGCAAGTGAGATCACGCCTAAGGTTAGTATGGAGACGCCACTTGAGGTTATACCCAAGGGTAGTGTAGAGTTACCACCTAAGGTGAGTCCAGTATTGAAGGAATCTAGTGATGTTATCCCAGAGGACATATCGGATGAGCTTACACCCGTGCGGGACATTTCAACATGCCTAGATCTTGTCCCCGGGTTAAACTCTACCAAACTTTCCTCACGATGAAATGAGTCCCGCGGAGGAAGCGGATCTGGAAAGGCAAGTAGATGAGCTTAGGAAGCTTATAGATCTTATTCCCACGTTATTCTCACATAGGTCATTAGAGTCCGTAGATGCATTTCCACGTCATATCAATGACTCTCATATTGAAATTAGAAAACAGATTAACATGAGCAATGAAACGTACAAGATATTTTCTGACTCTCATTGCAGGTTTAGAAAATTTCAGGTAGGTAACTATGTGATTGTTCATATAAAGCCTGAACGGTTTTCGCAAGGGACCATTAGGAAACTACAAGCCCGTAGTGTAGAACCCTATAAGATACTAAGTAATTTGGGACACAATGCATATGTTGTAGATCTTCCACCTAACATAGGTATTAAATCTACATTTAATGTGGAAGATCTTATGTCTTTTAAGGGTCCAACATCTACACCTACTAGCCTTTATTCAGACTATAACCTTGATTCTGATGATATCCCTCCTGACCTATCCCATGGCCCTTGGTCTATACCCAATTATTCTTCCCAGCATCTACCTCCTGATTATTTGGTATTGTATTGGATCTACATTGCGGGATTGTTATATGGCTTGAATTCAAGCATGTTACATTGCTGAATTTTTTAAAACTTGTGATAGATTAGCATTATTTTGTGCTTTAAATTGTTCTAGTTAATCCGTTTATAATCTCATTGCATCATTCTAGGTTAGGCCATCCGTCCTGCATCACACAACCACCAAAAGTTTTACAAATGAGACACGATCCTTCAGTCCAAACCCTCCACCTAACTCTAAAACCAATTTTTCTGTGCAATGCAGTTTGTAAACTCCCACTTAACATGATCATAAGCTTTTTACAAGTCCATTTTACTAAGTAACACTGGTAGCCCTGCTTTATGCCTTGAGATGCACTTATGTGCCACCTGACACACCATTCGAAATTTGGTGACCTTAACAAAATCCTCTCAAGGATAGAGAGAGAATAGAATTATAGGAGCCAAAACACTGCAGAATCTTGGAGCCAGAATCTTAGGATTTTGTAAAGGGTCCTCATGTAGCTAATAGGTATAAAGTCATCCAGAGTCAGACAAGCAACACCTTTCTTTTGGATGAGGGCAATGAAAGAGGTTCCAATCTTCTTCATCATCCAAAAATCATAGACATATCTTTGAAATGAAAGCCAACATACTAGATGGGAAAAGACCCTCATGTGAAGCACAAAAGTTTACCAACTTCAATCAATCAAGTGTGACAATTTGGAAATGGAACTTAAGATGCAAATGTTGGCATGGTGTCCACCATTGTAGCAAGTATGCTTTCTTCTTTCTTATTTTCTTGGAACTTGTGTTGGCATTGCATATTGACATGTCAACTATAGTAACATCTGATTCATTTTATTTTATTTTTTCTTCTTTCTGTTACTCATATCATATGTAGCTATGTCATATATTCATGATCTCTGTATGGAAGTGATTCCCCAGCTCGTCCTGGGCTGAGGTGGAGGGGGCTGAGGGCTCCAACCTATAAACTTCAATGTGCGGGGCTGGTACTTTGTCGACCTACCTTGGGTTCCCTATGTACGTGGGGAAACCATCCAAGCATTTGTGGGATGCTGTGGTCGAAACAGTTGAGCGTAAACTTTCGGCTTGGAAAAGTAGGTGCTTGTCTTTGGGTGGCTGCATCGCCCTCATTAAGACCAGCTTTATCCAACAGCCCATCTTCTATGTGCCCTCTTTATATCAAGAGAATTAGAAGTCCGGAGAGACTTCTTATTGCAATTTTGGGATCCTTCAAAGAAAATTGATCTGGTGAAATAGAATGAGGTTTGTTTACCCCAATCAAATGGGGAGTGGGGACCAAAGATCTCAAAGCTACGAATCAAGCCTTGTGCAGGAAATGGTTATGGAGGTTTGGGTTAGAGGAAAACAACCCATGAAAGCAAGTCATCACTTGCAAGCATAGTATCTAGAATGGAGGCTGGTTCACTTGACCATCCTTGCTTTGTAGGGGCTTTGTGTTCTAGAAGGCAGTGATTAGTGGTATGGGGTTTTTTTTAGGTTGGAGATGGTGCTTGGTTAAGGTTTTGGTAAGGCACTTGAGATGGTAACTCTCCTTTCTACATTGATTACATTAGGTTATATTTCATTGCTCCCGATCAACACTCATTTATTGCTCAAAGTTTCAATGCGGGCCAAGAGGGATGAGTGTCTGGTCTAGTATCCCCACTTTCGCAAAAACCGCAGGGATGATGAGATTGAGTTCTCTAGCCTCACCAATCGGATTTGTGAATTCTGCCTCTCCTGCAACAGATAGTCAGCGTTGGAAGTTAGCCTTGTTGGGGAGCTTTACTATGAAATATTGTTACTGCCTCCCTTGTGGGTAGGGGTGGTTAATGAGCCAAACTATTCATGAACGGTTTGAGTTTGATTCGATTAAAGCTCTTTTGAGTTCGTTTGACTAGTAAACAAACCAAACTCAAACCTTATTTTTAGGTTCGATTAGTAATCAAATCAAACTCAAACAGGCATGAGTTCGGTTCGGTTAGGCTCAATAGGGTTCGTTTATAGCTAAAAAAGCATTGTTTCCTATGATATGGTCCACCTGAGATTTGGATCTGCTTCATTTTTTAGTTCTTGTCATGAAATGATTTGGTGAAATGTATGAACGGAGTGGATATGAAATATATGCATCAAGGTGGGCCCCACAGTAAGAGCCTCACCGTCTTGACTTTTTTGGTATGGAATATATGTTGCAAGGTGGGCCCCACAATAAGCCTATCCAAAGCTCAAGTGGACCATACCACGCCGTCAAACCTACAATGAATTCTGAAGGTGCAACATCTCATTTACATAGGCATTTAAAATGTTGCATATAGGGGTGGTTAATGAACCAAACTATTCATGAACGGTTTGAGTTCGGCTCGATTAAAGCTGAGTTCGTTTGATTAGTAAACAAACCAAACCCAAACTCAAACTTGAGTTTTGGTTATCAAACTCAAACCAAACACGGTGGTATTTGGTTCGGTTCGGTTCATTTACACCCCTACTTGTGGGGTTGATACTCATGCTGTCCTCTCCCTAGACTGTCTGATCTGGCACTTCTCACGTCTTCCCAGGGCTGTTCCTTTTGTTTGGGATGTAGGAAAAAGATCCTTTTTATTGACAACACAAGGAAGAGAAATGTGATGCCCATGAATGGGTGCATAATGTGCTCTAAGAATGCGGACTTAGTTGATGACCATTTGATTCGCTGAGAGTTTACCTCTACTGTCAGAGTGATCTCCTGATTCTCATCAGTATCTCCTGGTTGTGACCTTATTTTATCTCAGGGGTGAAGGGGTCATAGTCAAATGGAAAAAGTCTCGTTGGCAGCTCTCCTTATCGGTGATTTGGTGGTTGCTGTGGAAAGGACATAACAATTACCCTTTTAATGGCTATCTGGAATTCAGTGAGGCAACCATCCTTAAGGTTAAGGTCAAAGTTGTGTCTCGCCTGCTAGCCCAGCTAGAAGACCCCTTGGGGTTTCAACAGCAGGTCTCAGGTTCGAGTGCTAAGGAGACACACTAACCCCACCGGTGGGTGGGTGCATCGTGTGACTAACCGTCTAGGTGTGTTACCCAGCTAACAGGGTGGGTGTGTTGCATGACTAACCAAAAAAAAAAAAAAGTTGAGGTCAAAGTTGTACCTTGGGCAATCAGAATGAACATTTTTAAGGAGGATGAATTTGTGGTTGTCTGGCTAATTCCTTGTGATTGTGTTTGAGGCAGGAGTGCTTTTGGGTTGGTTCTCACCATTTCATTTCCCCGTTGTTTGCCTTCTCCTTTTATTTGGTTTAATTAACATCTATTGTTGCCGTTCAAAGAAAAATGTATCTTTCATGCTGCATGGATGCATTGGCATATTGAGGTTTTTCCGGTTGCTATGTTTGGCATCTACTTGTGTTTATCCAAGTTATCCATAAGCTTAATCTTCTCATGATGATGCTTGCACATTGAACAATTTATCATTTCACAACCATCACGATAGTTGTGGTTGTGTACCTTGCAAGTTGCGTCTCTTTTTCTTGTTGTATAATTGAAAACTCTTTTTTATATTCATACTTAAAGTAGATTTTAGATGGCCATGTTACATTGTTGAATTGCTACTTCATTGAATGTTGTCATTTGTTTCATTGATTGTTAGCTGAAGCCATTTCGTTGGAGGATTCTTATGTGTGGAAGACTCATGGAAAGACGTTCGAGATGTGGATTTGCCCACTTGTGTACTCACTTATCAATCATTGCAGTGATACGATTCTAAGGTATTCCATCACTCCGAAATATTCTTGTAACTTGAAAATTTTTAGAGTTGATTTGATTGGAGCTTTTGTATCGATGGTTTAGCTGTTTATGTACCACTTGCAGGTTGTCTCAAGATATAGTTCTCCTGAAGGCAGAAGTGGCTGAGCTTTTGTTTCCAGTTGTTCTTGTACATCTAGCAGGAAAGAAGGATTTGAATTCAGATCTTTGCCAATTAATCTCCATGCAGGTTGAATTGGCAGTTCTTCATGATCTTCAATATTTACTGGAAGAAGTTTGGTGTTTGTTTGTTATGCATAACAGTATTCTTGGCTGTCTTCTGGTTTAAGCATTTTTATGCATGCACTTAATCATATTCGGTTACTAATATGATATCTTTTTCTATTTCATATATTGTGCTAGTCTAATACTTCATATGAATTTTTTGTTTTCATAATCAAAAGAGCACCCTCACATTTCATAGTTGAAATTCATTAGTAATGTGTTTGTTGCAAGGAGATTTTTCTTTTGATATAATATATGGTTTTTCTGCTTCTGACTTTTGAACCTGTATAATATTTAGAGCTTTAATTCAGATATTGGTGATGTTTTGTATAACAGAAATGTTTTCCCAATATGTCAAGGTTATTTTGCAATGCTTGATCCTAAAACTATTGTTGATTGAAGTAAATCCACTGTATTGTGGTTGTATGGATAGTTGAACTTCTAAGAAAGATTATTTTTTGTTTGATTGATGTGCAGGTTCAAGAAAATATCTTCACGGAATCCAATTACTTGGTGAAATCAGTTCAGGTTATGTTGGATGCACTGAATGAGCTTCGACTACGTCATGTCATTGAAAGAGAGGATACATCTTCGGCACCATCCAAGCGAGAAAGTGCAAAGGTAATTATGATATTAAACAATGTTATACACAGTTTGCGGCTCAATTTTCCTAGGTCTTGCAAGCGTCATAGTTTCTGCATAAAATACAGTAATTTCTTTTAAGGCTATGTAAAATTCAATCTGTGATAAGAAATCAGAAACAAGGAACATGAAAATATCAAATAAGGAAATAGGTTCGCACTCTACCAAATTAGGGCTTTTGAGCACATACGACCTAGCCCTATCATTTAGGTAGGGGTTGGAGACCTTTTTTTTATATATATATAAATGACAGATGTGAGACTAAACCCTGAAGAAAAAAAATGTACTGAGAAATTATAGGCTCCTGATGCTTCAATTGGCACAAGTGGCACGTTTGGTTAGGGGATTATTACTGATGAATCCATGGGTCACCATTGATGGTAGAGACCCCTAAAATATTCCACATTAGAAGATCCTACCCATCCAATGTGGCCTTTTTTTCTGGACCATTTCTGTATTTTCTTTCTTAACCACCTATGTGTAGGCATTGATCAAAGGGTTCAGATTTTTCAAACTGGAAGACTTTGGGAGCATCCCTCATCCACGATGAAACCCCTCATATCAATGGTTTGGATCTGGAGGAAGTTTTAAGGAATGAAGATAACTTGGTTAAATTCACTTTCATGGATCCAGTTGGAGTGGGTTCCTCAATTTGAGTGGAGATTTTGGCCATCAAAGTAGCCGTAGATTCCTCTGCCAACAAATTGTCAATAGAGTTGGACTCACAATTAACCAAATTATAAACAATCTCCAAAATGAGAGACAACATTCTTAATTCATTCAAAATGAAGGCCAACTTCCATGGAGGCAGACATTTTCTAGAAGCCCAAGCAATCACATTGCGAGAACCCCCCCTCCAAAACAACCCTAGTTACATCAAATTAATCCAATCGCCATCAAATCTTACCTTCCTACAGTTTACAGAATAATTGTGGTCATTTGTCCATCTATCTGCGCAATCAGAAGAGGGGTAGGAACTCTTTATACAGGCTGCCTGAGTGGAGAATTCAATTTCTTCCTCCCCAAGGTTCCTATGAAACCAGGGAGACTAGGCCAACTCATTTCTCATTGTGCTAAAACATTGGAGACCATCTGCTGTTCCAAAGAATCCAGGGAAATCGTGACATGGTCTAGAGTGACACACCATATATTGGGCCAAACCTTGCTCCATTGACCACTGCCCACCTCCAGAACCACCTCTCTCAAGAAAACCATGAGACCTCCTGCCGCAGCCTTCTAAATAGTCGATGTTCTGTTGTGACAATGGTAATGTAGTAATGTAGTCCAGCTTCCTGGCATGTAACCATACCTGTGGTAATAATCTGCTCCCATTTGCTGTTGTCTTCCATCCCGAACCTCCATATCCATTTCTCAAGAAGCATCTATTTATCAACTAGATATTTCTAATCCCAGTTCCCCTCTCTGCTTAAGGCTGACATACTGTGTTCCTCTCCACTAGACAAAACTTCATTTTATCCTTCTTGACTTGCCATAGGAATCCTATGGATTTTATTTATCTTGTTGATGGCACTTTTTTTTTTTTTTTGGGTTAGTACACACACCCCACTGTTAGTACACCCACCCCCATTGTTAGTCACACTGCAATGTTAGCCAACCCCCACTTGGGAATCTACCAAGACCTTGGTGTTGAAACGAGGTTATCTTCACTCAGTCTACCACTTGAGCTATGGATCGGGGTTTGTCTTGTTGATGACACTTGAAGGACATTGGAAAAGGGACATGTAATACATAGACATAGTGATGCAGGACAGCCCTAATCGTGATGCATGCTCATGAACATATGTAATCCAGCGGAAATAAATAGCAATAATAATCTAAAATTCATCACCTATCATCATAAATTAAGAAAAGCATAAAAGAGGCATGCAATGGAGCGGGCAATCATCACAATCACGAAGTAAGAAACTCAAATAATGCATAGGTTGGATCCGGCGAGGGATGGAACCTCCCGATCTTGCATGGTCTTAATCCAAATACCCAATGTGAATCACTAGTCCGAGGGATCGAGGGATTTCTCGGATTAGGGATTTTGGAATTTGAGAAATAGGGATTTTGGATAAAATCTCAAATCTAGGATCTAGAAGTTATGAGAGAATAGAAATAGAGAAAGAGGAAGTAATAAGTTTACCTTAGAAGAAGTTGGAGGGGCACAAGAAGAAAAGAGAAGAATGAGATCAAGAAAGAAGAAGAAGCACCATGAGAGAGGGAAAGAGGAAGGAGGCAACAAAGGTTTGCTCTTTTTCATAAATCAACAACTAATTAAAAAGGTTTAGGGCAACACCCTTATAAAATTCGGAATTAGCATAATTACCAAAATACCCCTACTAACAAAATTTCAAAAAAAAGACATTTGCATGAAAAAACGTACCCACACTAACCCAAAACTCAAATAAGTAAAAAATGCGTAAAATAAACTCAAATCTAAGATGTCCAATGCGCTCCAATGATGGTGTGATGAAAGTGGGCCACGACGAACCAACAGTCCAATCACATCATCATCACGATCCAACAGTCCGATCATATCTCCTCCAAGCAACTCACACATGTCTTCCCAATGTAGGGTCTTTTCAAATGTCTCGGACTACATGTGTAACGTCTTCAATGCTCCTCAATCATCACGAACGACCCAGGCCCGTCATCATCGAGTCCTAAAGATATAGGTGTCACTCGCCTCCTACGCTGATAAACCCTAAAGGGCCTGATGTCTGCATCACA
Source organism: Liriodendron chinense (assembly GCA_003013855.2). NCBI lineage: Eukaryota > Viridiplantae > Streptophyta > Magnoliopsida > Magnoliales > Magnoliaceae > Liriodendron > Liriodendron chinense. The sequence goes on from PVNU02002217.1 coordinate 677,568, forward strand.
TAGATTAATTAGAGTTAATAGACCACTCACGCACAGATACCTATTTTTCCAAGAAGATAATCTATGCTCTACTCTTTCCACAACGTCCCATAAAGACTTGGCCGGGTTTCTCAGTACACAACAAGAGCCCCTGATACGATGCCGGAAGCTTGCCAACCTTACAGCCAAACTTAGAAGCCAGGCCTTGACATCATCCTCCCCCAATTGGACACCAATCAACTCACTGTTATGCAAATAAAATTTTCTGACCAGAAACTGCTAAGAATCTCAGGACCCTTGAATATTAGCAACCTGATCAGTTTTCACCTCAGAACACAAGAGTGCCAGAAGCTTGGAAACGATTTATGGCAATGCCCGTTCATCTTGGTTTTTGAGCATGATCTGCAGTTGTTTCAAACATGTTACTTCTGTATCAAATATGGGCTTCTTCTTCTCCTTCTCTTATTCCTTTTGCCTAGTCATTATGTAGGTTGTCCTAGAATCCTCTTTCATCTGTCCTGTTGTTTTGGAGGATGTGGACATATGATTGTTCCAGTTCTTTTACTCAATAGACAACTTTACTTTGTCCCTTAGGAATTTATAATATTTCATTGACTGTTCTATAAGATTTCCGTTTTATTAGTGATGCTGATGGAAGTGTATATTGGTTTTTTATTTTCTAAATACAGTATATTTTGGTCTTGCAGCATGCTAAGCCTTCCAGTTATAGTTCAAGGTCCCGTAACACATCTGAAAAATCAAAAGATGCATCAACTAGACAGAATGCAGGGGTCATGTTGAGTTCATCATGGAAGAAGGTAATCACAATGGGAATGTGTCTGATGCATGTACGATCCTTTATGAATTACTACAGTGAAATATCCAATCCTTGATCAGCTTATGCTATTTTAGAGGTGGATTGTTAAGGCAAAGATAATATGCTGCATTTTTGTAAATTAGTGAATAAGTTTGAACCAAATGGCTGCAGCCATAATAGCTTTTTGTTAATTCGCTTTTCCTTGATTGGCTTGCTCGCATTGTTCAGGAGCATCCCTGATATTATCGAAATATCCCCAATATTATCTGCATCTTCAGCTCGGCGATACCAATAACATTGGTAGTCTCAGAAATTCTAGGTATCAGTGATGCATCGCTAACTATCACCAAATCGCCAATGTATTGCCAATATTTTCGATCGTGCAAATTCCAGTGTCGCTTGTATCGCAGATGTATCGATATTGCCAATATTTTCGACTACGTAAATTCTAGGTGCCGCTTAGTATATTTACAATATTTTGATAATATCGCCAGTGTATTGACAATATTTCAATAACATCACCAATGTATTGATATCACTAAAATATGTGTATTAAAAAAATTCCATTTCGAACTTTTTTAGGAGTGCATGGCTATATACAGTGTTCAAAATGTCAACGATAATATCGATATGTTTGCAATATTATCGTTATCGCAACATGGGTGATATCTAGATCACAATCTTTCTTTTCCTTTCCAGTTGTCAACGATTTCTTAGTGAAATATCATGTGTTGTCAATATTCTGAAATATTGATGGATGTTTGGATGGAAGGTTGGATGGTTGGATTGGTTTCTTATGACATCACATGCTTTTAGGCCCCCATTAAATGGAAATTTATTACATATGTATTCTTTTTGCAATTTTTTTATTCCTAAATATGCAAATGTGTATTTTAGCATCTCCCAAAGTTTCATTGAAAAATTTCACTGTTTCCCCCCTTGTTTCCCCAATGTTTCCCTGCATTTCCAGTTATCAGCAATAATATTAGCGATATCAATGTAGTTTCTGTATCCCCAGCCACTTGTAGCAATACCGATACTTCGAACATTGGTAGCTCGTTCTAATTAGAATATCATTAGCCAGGTATTTCGTAATGGTAACGATGGCCATAATAGCCACCATCGTTACCTTTACGATACGGGGTGTAACGGCCATTATGGGGGTCGTAACGGCCTTTACGGTCTCTTTTTTTTTATTGGAAAAAAAAATATAAAAAAAACATGTATCGGCCTAGAATAGACCGTTACGGGGCTTTTACGGCCTTTACAAGGGGGTGTAACGAGCCGTTACGGGGGTTGTAACGGCCTTTACGGGTCATTTTTCCCGTAACGGCCGTTATGGCCTTTACAACCCCATAACGTGTAACGGTTGCCACCGTTACCTTTACTTGACGGCCTTTAAGGCACACCATGATCATTAGTTTCTTTTGTTTAGACATTTTAGTCATATTTGTACTATTGTATCATTTCTAACTTTACCATTCCCAAAATTCTCGTGTAACGGCCATTATGGGGGTCGTAACGGCCTTTACGGTCTCTTTTTTTTTATTGGAAAAAAAAAATAAAAAAAACATGTATCGGCCTAGAATAGACCGTTATGGGGCTTTTATGGCCTTTACAAGGGGGTGTAAAGAGCCGTTACGGGGGCTGTAATGGCCTTTACGGGTCATTTTTTCCGTAACGGCCGTTATGGCCTTTACAACCCCATAACGTGTAACGATTGCCACCGTTACCTTTATTTAACGGCCTTTAAGGCACACCATGATCATTAGTTTCTTTTGTTTAGACATTTTAGTCATAGTTGTACTATTGTATCATTTCTAACTTTACCATTCCCAAAATTCTCTTGTATAAATTGCATTAGAATGGATACAAATTCCATTTGATGTTTCTTTTTTCAAGGAGAAATGAGATTCTAAGACTCGGTATATTTATAGTCGACATGGTTATGACTGAAACAGAACTGACTCATTAAGTCGGATATGATTTGATCGAATCATGTCAACTCCCCCCTTTTTAAGAATTCTGAAGAAAAATCTGGTTATTAGTTCTTTCATGTCTAATTTTAATTTCAGATCAACAAATGGTTGCATGTTTGTTTTCAGCTCCTTCAAGTTACTGTCTTCTTCAAGAAAAGAAAAGTCTTTTTAAGTTTGCTTTCACTTCTCTCTCCAATTACAATTCAAATCACCAATCAAAATATATAGAAAGGCATGTGTTTGACAAGATATTGATCTACGCCTGAGTTTGCTTTCTCCATTTCTCAAAAAACTCCTAGCCACTGATTCCCTTTGTTCAAAGATCAATCCATTTTAATTCTGACCAAGTTAATCCCTGATACCCTCCTTAAAAAGGTCACGGTTATAGTGGTAAAGGAATTAGCCTAAGCTTTGTGTCTAGCTGACTCACTGTTCCAGGGATTCTTGTTCTGGAGAAAGATTATATGTGAGAGAATGTTGCTTTATCTCTTTGAGAGGCCAAAAACCCCAAATATATGCACAATAAAAGGGACATGTGTCACAATATAATTGACAGGTGTCTTTTACAATATAAAATATATACGTCTCTAACATAATCGACTGTAATCTGGCATAATATATTCACGGGATGACGTGCAACTGTAATGATTTCGGCACATCTTGACTGTTTGTGCTGAAATAATAGTTCATGCTTTACATAACACTGTTTGATTTTTTTTAAAAATCTTTTAGCAGTTACATGATACAGCTTATTAGTTGATTATGATGATGTTTGAAGTCTGGAATACTTTATACAGATTAATGATTGTCTATCCTGTTGTGATCATTCTTTTCCTTTTGAATCTTAATATTCCCGACTTTCATGTTGTTGAATGGGACTTGTCTGTTATTGTATTTTATCTGACAGTTTATTGTGTTGCAAGGTGTACTGGCTTTTGATCGATTATCTTGTGGTTTCTAAATCAGCAATTGTGAGTATCACTCTCTCAATTTGCAACAAAACTTTCCACATAAAATGTGTTTAGAACCCACTCATGCATTTGCTGAATGAATGCTGGAAAGCCTGTTCGCATGCATGTATGAACTTAGGTTATTCACATGTTGTAGGCATCTTATTTTGAATGGTTGACTAATATTTTGATCTAATTGAGATTGGAGTAACAATAGAGATCTTTCCATTGTTAAGAGTTTGGCTTATGGTTCTACACTCATACACACAAAGAAGAAGATGGCTAGGTTTTGATCACCTGGGGAAATCCATCACCTTTACAAAACCCTTTCTTAAAGCCCAATGCCTGTAGGAACCCCTCCATCATACAAATGCTGATGCAGCTAACCCCATGAGAAACTGGGGCATCTAGCGTCGACACCACTGTATCCTCTATTCCACCCTTTTTTTTTTCTTTTCTTTTCAGATCAACTGCTTCGTTCTCCATTGAGCCCAATCCCTTTATATTCCAGGACACAATCCTCATGGCAACTGAATCTGCTTTCTACCCCTGTTCATCCTGCGGGATGAGGTAGTAGCTTCCGCTGTCCTACCTTTTCTGTCGTAATTTACAGAATCATATGCTGGATGTCCCTGGCCATTCTACCTTTCAATTGTGATTCAAATTCACACTTTCCCATCTCTTTTCTTTAGCTTTCGGAAGCAATCCAACATCTCCCTTTCACTACCGTCAAATTCTGCCCTCGGGATTTTGCTCTGGGCCACCCCTTAGTGACATTGTTGACCAGGATATTGCAATTTTTTTCATATTTTAGTTACATAGTTATATACTCGAATTTCCAGCAGCTTTTGAAAAGTAAGCTGGTGACAACTTCTACACTTCACAGGCTTTCATCTACCTTATATTTTTATTTGATGGCTTAAACACGCAATAGATGCGTCCGCAATGTGCCTGTTCTTGTTTGAAATTTTAGCATGTACATATATGTTCCTAGTAATCTTTCGATCAACATTCCTTTTATCTATGCTTGTTTGCGTATTTGTGCATGCAATGGTTAGAGAAAGAAGGTTATGTGCATGTGTATATCAATGTTCTCCTCCTTTTTTCACATGCCCATGTATTTTAATCTTGTCCTGATGGCTACATTTACTTGGCAGCATTGTGGCGCATACTTCACCTCCGTAATGTATTTGGAGCATTGGTGTGAAGATCATTTTAACAGCCTGACATTGGGAGACCCTGATTTTTCCCATATTGAAACTGTTAGTATTGAACCAACTGCTATGCTTTTCCCCTTTTCCACATTACTTTGGGTCTTGACCTTTTATATGCTTTAAGTGTGAGGGAAATTATAGGGATCAGTTTTTTGACTGATTGAAGTACAGGGGAGATTTTTCATGACTTACACTGTCAAATTATATCGATCGATTTTTTCAAGTTCATGATCTGACTCGCCACCTTACATGCAATTTTTCCAGCTGCCACCCCACATTGAATTACTAGTTGCAGCAGTCACACAAATCAATGAACCTGACAGCATATATGGGATCATCCAATCGCATAAGGTAAATTGTTTTATCATAGTTGCCTGAATTTTGTTTTGGTTTTGTACTGCAATCTTCAGGATTAGGAATTGATCCAGTACTGTTATATGATGAAGCTTTATTTGGTATGCATTTGCTAAGAAGAGGGAACTTTGATCAAGAACCATTTTATTTATGGGCTATCTGTGGAAGTACTCTTTTAGTCCTGTTGGTTTAATGTAGTTAGCACTCTTACCAACAGCCTTAGCTTTGCCTGTACCACTGTCAAGTTTGCCAAATTTTGAATGTGCTGCTCCTTCAGAGATGAAGGTGGTATGATCAGATCAGCTCCCACCACACCCCTGTTTCAGAAACCTAATTGAGGTCCACCTTTCACCTACTTCTAGTTAGAACCTCTCAAACCTAGTTTACTCCTCCACATCTTTGTTTTGATTTGGCTCCGACTCTGCTGAATGTTGAATCTCAAAGAATTGGAGCTATTATTAATCCTAGGGCTGTAAATGGGTACTTGTACCCATGGATATCCATTGGACCCGACTCGATTTTAACAGGTCTATGTACCATTTATTTGACCCGTTAAGAAATCGGGTCAGTTTTGGGTTTCACCTTCTGAAGAAGCTGCTTGCTGGTTCGCCGGTTTTGGGCCGGGTCCATACATGGTCCCAGTTAAAGTTGGGTTGGGTTGGGCCTAGTTGGTTCTGGGTTGGGTCCAGTTAGTTTAATGGTAAAATTATATATATTTTTATGTATGTTGTTTATTCTAGCAAAAGAAATGAGGTTTTCTAAGCCACATGCATGTAAGAGGGCCCGTTTACACACCATGACATGAAAAAGTGGCACATGTGTTTGCAACCTGTTAGTGTGCCCACAGATTTGCGTACACCTGAGGTGTGCACAACACCGATTGGTGTACATAGATCCCTGTGCACCTGCAATGTACTGTTTAAGAAGATTAGGTTTAGGTTTCCTAATTATGTTTAGTTTCTATCTCCATAGTTTCCTAATTGTAATCTAATTGTAATTAGGGTGAAATTAAGTTTATAAATAAAGGGTTAGGAAGGAAAGGGGATACTGTTACTGTGCACGTGCAATGTCCATATAAGAAGATTAGGCATAGTTTTCCTAATTATATTTAGTTTCCGTCTCTATCAGTCTCATGATTGTAATTTAGTTGGGGACCTTAACATGTCCTTAAACTATTACCTCAAGGGGAGAGGTTAAAATCCCATATGCTGGGAAACTTCCTCCCTTGAATGGGATGCCGGGGAGTTCCTAGAAGCTGGGGTCCAATGCGCCTTAGGATGAAAAGTGGGTAGGCGCCTTGTGCATCAGCTGCTAAATGGCTTTTTGTTGGGAACGTCTGGAACACCTGGGGTTTGCTCCCCCAAGGGTGTGATAGGGGGTCTACCATCAACGGGTTGGTGCAAGAGTCCTAAGGAGATCGGGGACAGTAGGAGGGGGTAGCGCAGGCTGGCTACCTATTACCATTCACCCCCCTAATTGTAATTTAGTTGTAACTAGGGTGAAATTAAGTTTATTAATGAAGGGTTATGGAAGGAAAGGGGATACGAGTAACACCCTTCTCTCTTCCTCTTCTCTTTCTTTTCTCTCGTACTCTATCTAATCTTTCACAACCTAATTCATCCATCCGGCGAGCCCAACCATGTAAATGCTCTTATTTGTCCAGAACCCGACTCGAAATCTTGATCCAAAGACCTGATGGATACTTGATGAGTACCCGAACCCAATTGTATTGAGGTCTGGGTCTTCAAGAACCTGCAGCTGGCAAGACCTGGACAGGTACTATAGGACCTTACCCAGGTACTATAGGTCTGGGTCTTCAAGAACCTCCATCCTACTGCAGATCTTCAAGGAACTGCTGCTTCATCATATACTCCATGGACTGCCACTATACTACCCCCTTAACTGGCTTCCATCATCTCCATGGGAGCCTCTGCTTTTGTATCCATACCTCAATCAACTCCACACCATGATGTGCATCTTTTAGCTATCATTTTTGTACTATTTGCAGTTTTTGTTGTTCCTGTGGTTTTGTTATTATTCAAATCCAGTTCTAATAAGTAAAATATCCAGGTAAGCTAATTTTTGTACATTATATATGTATAGACTACTTTAATAGCTTCCTTGTTGCTTTTTTTCTCTGGCACTTCTTGGATATGGCTCATTGCTCCTCATATAAGAAGTGAGACCACTAGAAGCATGGGACTGGAGATGTGTCCTTGTTGATAGAGTTTTTGTAGGACTTACATATTTCATTGCTGGTTGAGGTGTCTTCAGGACTTTACCTTACATGATAACTTTTGACAGCTGACATCTCAAATCATCACCTACGAGCACGAGGGGAATTGGAGCAAGGCTCTTGAGTATTACGACTTACTTGTTAGAACAGCACCAATCAAACAAATGGATGGTTTGCCGGGTAATTTGTCAAGTGACTATTCTCAGGGAATCCATCAGCCAGCGTTCAACTCAGAAAACGAGAAAGGGAACCGGAAATCTTACAAAGGCCTGATGAGATCTTTGCAGCAAACAGGTTGTACTCATCTGCTGGATGTATATTGCCAAGGATTGACAACTCAGAAAGGCCACTTTCAAAATGATTCAGAGTTCACTGAATTACAGGTTTTCTTCTACTTCTGATAATAAAAATATTGTCTGGCCATTAAAAAAACATTTGCAGCACTTTGCTTGTTTTTGCTCTTGTACACCATGCTACGACAAGATGGCAATGGTACGACAAGATGGCATAAGAATCAGATCAGGCTGCTCATCAGTTGGGCCACGCCGTTGGAATAACTAGGCAACTGATGGTCTGAGTCTGACTCAACATACTGGTGTGGCCCATCTAATGAGTTGATCAGCCTGATTTAATGAGTTGATCAGCCTGATTTTCGAGAAGAGTGATCTTCATGATGGGACCTCCCATTTGGATGGTCAGATGTCCTACACAAGGAGCATCTTGGCTGCACAGATAGGCCAGCCTGCATCAAAAAGTGTCATGCTGTTGCCTGTAGGTGATCAGTTCTTGTAAATAATGCAGTTGTGTACCTCTGCAGTATGAAGCTGCTTGGCGAGCTGGAAATTGGGACTTCTCCTTACTTTCCACGGATGCTAATTCTCCGCATTCCAGACAGCATGTTCAAAATAGTCACTTTAATGAAAACTTGCACAGGTGTCGCCCTTTAAACATTTATTTATTAGTGATAAGATGCTGCAACTTCTAGTTGCAACTTGCAGCTTTCTGAATTGTTAAAGTCCCTTGATATACATTGATACACCATCCTCTAAAGGCTCGATCTTTTAGAGCAAGTGGTTGTTTGACATGGTATTAGAGCGGAAGGTCATGTGTTTGAATCCCGGGAGCAGCAAATATGCCTCCGTAATATATTCTCCCACGGGGGCCATGAAAATCAAGTCTGGCCTGGGGACCGGGAAATCAAGCCTGGCCTATTTATGGTGTGAGTGTCCCTCCACCCTTGCCCAATAAGTTCCGATGTAGAGTTCCACCCCGCGCTTGCTGGGGAGTGTTAAAGTCCCTTGATATACATTGATACACCATCCTCTAAAGGCTGGAGCTTTTAGAGCAGGTGGTTGTTTGACATGAATAAAACACTGTTATGTTGAACTGGCGAACCCTTACAAGCTGATCCTTTTAATTTGAAACACTGTTATGTTGACATTTTCTTTTGTAACAGTGTGGTGTGTGTGTGTGTGTGTCTGTGTGTGCATGCGCGCATGCGTGCATGCGCGCAGATAGATAGATACGAGCACACACACATGATGAACTTACTTTGGTATAAAATTCATTCGCATAAGCTTTTTATTAATTTTTTTTTTCTTTTTTAACATTAGTTGTTTGAGGACTTTGCAAGAGGGAGATAGCAATGAATTTCATATGAAGCTTACAGACGCAAAGCAGGTGATAGTAATGGGTTTGTTCATCTTTTTTGTCTCAAGGTTTTCTTGGCAGATAATATGCTACAATATTTAGTTGTCTTGCCTTTCTCATTGGATGCTTGCTTATTCTATTAGGAGCTTGTGTTCTTGATCTCTCATGCAAGCAAGGAGAGTACTGAAATAATTTACTCGGCGATAGTTAAACTTCAGGTAGATGATTTTCAAAAGCATATGATTTCATACTTCAAGCAATTCAATGAGTCATCATCATCATCATCATCATCATCATCATCTAAGCCTTACTCAACTAGTTAGGGTTGACTACATGAGTCTCTTTCGCAATTCCACTATATCGAGAATCATATCCTCACATAGATCATCAAAGCTAGAAATGTCAGATTGTCAGGATTCATGAGATAAAGATGAGGCGAAAGTTTGATACTGTCTGCCAACCCGTTGCAACCCTCCTTTATCCAGGCTTGCAACTGCCAATGAGAGCGGAGAACTCCAAAAATTCAATGAGTGCTGACTAAAATCTATTTTTTATTTGTGCAGATTTTAGACCATCTTGGCATGGCTTGGGATCTACGCTGGAAGGCATCTCCATGTGAAACAATAAAACCCTTTACAGACTCGCAAAATGTTTTTCATGAACCTGTTATCCCTAGCATAACGCAGGTGGTCCTCTCTGTTTCATTCAATTTCTTTCTAGAATTATGAACTTCTAATTTGTGAGCTTTTGTCTTAGAACTGTTATAATAGGAAACTTTCTGTCAATTGACTCAATTCACAGGGGGGGGGGGGGGGGGGGGGGGGGGTTAGCATGACATATAATTGCACTAGGACTTGTTCTTTCTATAATTGAATACGATTTTCACATGGTGCCAATAAAGGAAGGGGTTTAACAATTATATATTGTTTCTAGTTTCCACTGTCTCCTTATTACTCTCTAATCCTTAGTTGTGAAAAGAAACAGATTCAGGAAATTGCTTCGCAAAGGGGTGTGAGGACTGTGATGTTAAAGATATACCTCATTTGAGGAATCTGTGCATGTGGGCCAATAACTGGGCCCACAGTTGCATACACCTGGGCCTTATATGTTATGGGCCTTAGTCCTTAGCTTTTCCCCCTTTTATCTTTGTTTTATGCTTTCATTATTTACCCCTTCATCTTTCTTTAGTTTTTCCTTCGTATTAAGGGCATATGTGTAATTGTACATTTTATCCTATTATTATAAATAAGATAAGGCTGGACGTCCCAGCCGTATGTGCTCTCTCTCTCTCTCTCTCTCTCTCTCTCTCTCTCTCTCTCTCTCATATTCTCGGATGCTTGGGGTCACTAAACCCTAGTACCTCTTCTTATATTTTTATTACTAAAATAATGGGTAGGGCCCTATGGGCCTTATTACATGGGCTCAATGTTCAAAGTTTCGGTATCTTTACAAGTTTCACTAGCCGGGGACACGGAAACAATATTGATATTGCCGATAATATCGCTGATAACTAGAAATGTGGGGAAACATGGGGAAACACTGGAATTTTTAGTGAAACCTCAGGAGATGCTAAAATACACATATATGCATATTTAGGAATAAAAAAATTGCAAAAAGAATGCATACATAATAGGTTTCTATTTAATGGGGGCCTAAAACAAGTGTTGCTGTAAGAAATCAATCCAACCATCTCATCCATCCCATCTATTCATCCAACCTCCAACCTTTCCATCCAAACATATGTTGATATTTCAGAATATCGTCAACACGCAATATTTCCTAACGAATCGTTGACAATTGGAAACGAAACGAAAGATTGTGGTCTCAATATCACCATGTTGTGATAATGATAATATCACGATATTATCATTGACAAATTGAATGTTGCATACAGCCATGCGCCCATAAAAAATATGAAATGGGAATTTTTTAATATATAGATTTTTTGTGATATCGATGCATTGGTGATATTTTGAGGTACATTGGCAATACAAGAGACACCTAGAATTTACACAATTGAAAGTGATACACCGGCTGTATCGATGCATTGGCAATGCAAGCGACACCTAGAATTTACACAATTCAAAATATTGATGATATCGATACATTGTCGATATTTAGCGATGCATCGTTAATACCTAGAATTTCTGATACTATCAATGTTATCAGTATCGCTAAGCTAAAGATACAAATAATATCGGGGATATTTCGATAATATCGGAGATAATTCAAACAGTGCATGGGCTAGGACCCAATGGGCCTAATTCCCTTCACCACGTGTAAAACATATTGATGCTGATTGCTAGCAGTGATTGCAGTATCGATAATATCGGCCGATATTATCGTTATCGGTCAGCGCCAATAAATATTGGCCCAGTAATAATAAAAAATTCCCCGACTCCTTCGTATCGCACGATATATCGTGCGCTATCGATAATATCGCACGATGTATCGATATCGCACGATATATCGTCAATTTATCGCATTTTTTTCTTTTGCAGATTCCAAATATCGTCGATACCTAGACGATATCGTCCAGGTATCGGTCAGACGCATAAGAGTCCCCCATTTTGTAGAACAAATGATTTTTTGTTCGGTTTTCTTCTAGTTTCTCCTCCCTATAAAAAAAATTAAAAAAAAAAATCATTGGGCTTTCTGACCGCGCAGCTCGACCCGCGTTCCGACTCTGTGTAAAGGTCATAGTTTGTTGAGTTCAGTTAGCCCTTTTCTAGATTTTATTGAGTCCTCATATAGATCTAGGCCATATAGAGTAGCTCGCATTGCGTTGAACTAGGATAGTCAAAACTGCATTTGGAGGATACTCAGTCAGTTGCATCATCCATAGGTATATTTCTCAACTCTCTTGCTTGTTTTACTTTGTCAATGCATTGGTTGTGTTTACATTAATGTCTTGTTACATTTGTATATCTTATGGAATCAATTTAAACAATAGTTGCATCAGTTCAGTTAGATAGCGCATAGCTTAGGATCCTTTTACAAGGGAACTCCATTATGTGGACTTTTTTTTTTTTTTTTTACATATTATGATTTAAATGTGTGTATTTTAACAATCCCAGAAGTTTCATTAAAAAATTCAATCAATTTCCCAATGTTTCCCCATGTTTCCTAAAAAGTGCGATACATTCCGCGATACAACCGATATTTCCCTACCGATACGCGATATGTATCTTTATCCCAAGGGTGCAAAACGTAACGTGATACTGATACTACGAACACTGATTGCTACTTTATCTGTGAGAAGGTTGCTGCAAGTGTTGTTTTCATTCCATTTGTTCTGCCGCTCTTACAGTGGAAGTTGGACAACGAATTCTTGGCAAGCTGGGAATGATTGATATATATATACCTTAGCTTGAGGGAGACTGTAGGTGTATGTGAGTGTGGGCCTATGACTAGGCCCATGGGTACATACACTTGGGCCTTATGTGTTATGGGACTTAGTCCTTAGCTTTTTCCCTTATTTCTCTTTGTTTTATGTTTTCCTTTTTGCCCATTAGTCTCTCTTTAGTTTTTCCTTCATATTAAGGGCAAATGTATAATTCTACCTTTTTTCTATTATTATAAATAGGTAAGGCCCTATGTTCTCTTTTTCTCTCATATTCTCTCTTTATCAAATTCTCTCCTCCTCTGACAAAATCTATAACTCTGGGGAATATTAATTACCTAACATTCCAGGAATGTTGGATGAAATACTTCTGGGAAAATATCCAGCAAATGCAATGGAAAATATGATAAACACATGTAAACACCGGAGAGACACTACAGGAGATCTGTCTTTTTAAATGTTTAGGGTCGCATTTGAACGTGCGATACTCTCAATATTGTTCAGAAAACAATTGCAAAACTCAAAGTAACAAAAATAACACATTTTCATTTTTAGCAAATTTTCGTAAATATTTCTGCAGAAATTTTCCAACAGATTGCTGAATGTTTGAGAAATGAAGGCCCTGCAAATGACTAAAAACTTACATACGCTGCCAAAGCCTCCAGGTCCAGGTACACCAGGCATTCAGTCATTTGTGGAATTACTTTGTCAGTTAGAAGGCTTTCATTTATTGTAACTGTGAACTCTTTTTCCACAAAAATTTCAGCCTCCTCTGAATCGCTTTTGCATCCGAATTGAATATCGCTTCCCCGTTTAGCAAAAAATATATTTCGCAAATGCTGGAATCATCTATACCCTTTAGGAACCCCTGTCTCAATCATGGAATATGTATAAATACCATGAGCTTTAAGTATATAATAAACGCTAGTTTATGTTGCATAAGTGATGCTTTTGAATTTTTTCTTGCAGTTGGAGTTACTAAATACAGATTGGAGCTTCATTTTGAAACAGACGCAGTTACAGCTGAACCTGTTGGAAACATTTATTGCATTCAGGCGAGTTCTACTTCAAATCTTGAATTGCAAGGACTGTGCAATACAAAATCTTCTACAAGCTGCTTCCACTCTTCGTAAGGTTATTATCTCCATCCAGCAAGTGTACACTTGTGGATTGACAAGCCTGCTAAGCATCTAATATGTAGATGGCTTTCAGGCTTCTAGGTTTTCTCTAGCAGCTGCAGCTTTGCATGAGCTCAAGTTTCTCGGTGCTGGTGCGGAAGAACAACAAGCAACCTCATATATCTGTTCTCTCGGAAGGGTATATTAAAATAAATAAATAAATAAACTTCTTATTGTTCTTTAAGCATACTACATCTTTAGTTAAACTCTAGTAACTTAATCTGTATGAGAATATCATTTTGAAGCAGAAATGATTCGATGCTACCATATTATCTATGCACAACTAGTTGCAACTTGCAAGCAAGGCCCAGTCTAGTATGATCCTTATGTGAAGCATTGGTTTCCTATCATTAATTTTATTGGTACACCTGGATGTCATCAATTAGCCAAGCATACTGGAATCAGTTTGTATCAAAATCCTCGCCCTTTTAGGCTTTTACCGGAGACAAAAACGCTTTTGTATTAAATGTTGAAAGAGTCATGATCTATGTTGGAATACATGACCATCACCATTGCTTCTGCAAGCAGTAGTCTATCTAGACATCTGCATTTTCTTTATTGATTGATACTGAATGTTGCATTTAACAAGCAGGAAATGGAGCAAATGCCTTGCTATCTTCCTTTTGAAATTTATGCATGACCTTTGCTTTAAGAGTTCCCTACTTTTTTAGTAGCAAGCATCATTGATATCAGTAGTTTTCTGAGTTTCCATTTGCTTGTTGATCTGTTTAAACATGTGTTTTTTATCCTTTACATTTTTTCCATAAACTTTTTCAAGTGTTCTACAAGACATGTATGTGTCTGTGCATGTCTATGGGTAGGTCGTTGTGTGCAATGTGTTAAATAACAATAGTATTAGCCGATAATACCGGTATCGCAGCTTAGTGATACAAAATATGGGGGGAGTTGTAAAAATCCCTCGTCTTGATCGATGATATCTCATTATATATCGATATAGTGCAAGATATTGGCAACATCTCATGAGATATCACAGGCCCCCCTTTATAAACATTATCTAGTCTCGTCACTACATGCAATACATATCGATGATACACCGACAATGTGTTTGAGGGAGAGGATTTGAAAAGAAGCCCAAAAATTAGAAGAAAAGCTTTTTTCCACAATTTTTTGCAGAAATCTATTAATTGGAGGAGTTAGGCAACTCCATTTGGTTTGTTATGGGAGAAATCAAGGTTTGGGTGAAGAAATCGTGATCCAAGAGTGAAAATTGGTCAGAATCCATTTAGAACCCATTTGCTGAGAAATTTTTACTTTTGTCTGTTTATAGTCGATTCTTTTATGTAGATTCGGTAGAAAGAGCTTAGAAATCCATTTCTATACATTTTTTGTATGCATTGACATGGATTTTGTGCTTGTATTTTTGAATTTGCATAAAACAAAAGAATTTGGTGAAAATCTGAAAATCTTTTGTTCTCACCCATTCAAATTGCAGCTCCAATATCAAAAAATTATATGTTACTGCTTGTAGACCGATCTATGGATTGGCGACACTTCCTCAAATTTTTGGAAGAAGATACTTTTAATTAAAAAAGAGCGAAAATAATGATCAACTAGAATTGGTTGATCTGTCTTTTGATGAGTGTTTGCCTATTAACTGATCTATAGATTGGCCACACTATTTTTTAGAAATAATGAATAAAAATTATTTAAAATTTTTTATTTTTTACAAAATGCACAAAATGCATTGAAATATAGATTAACTAATTGATGCAGTTAATCTGTTTTATTTTCTTCTTTTTTTCTTCTTTTTTTTAGAGAGAGAGAGAACAACAATTTTTAATAGACAACTCGTCAAACCAAAAAACGCTAGGCAGGAAAAGAAACAGCTTGAAACAATCAAACCAAAAAGGAAAAGAGGGAGGCAGAACTCGGCACCTCTACATTGGAGGCCTAACTTTTTATATTGAAGTTGACTTTCCTAGCAACCTCCTCCATGGACATGCTCCTATTTTGGAAGCAACGCCCTCTGCTACAATGACAAACTGCCATAATGCCCCCCCCCCCCCCCCCCGAGGGTACAAGTCTAAAGCATAACATCCACTGACTTTGGCATTGCCCACGCCATATGGAAGACATTCAGAAAAGCCCCAAATCTTGCAAGAGAAGGTGCAGTGGATGAAGAGATAATTATGAACTCTCAGCCATACACAAGACGTAGATATTATGGAGTATCATAGACCTCTTTTGAAGATTATCAATGGTCACTGCCCTTTTCCTACCCAATAGCCAAACAAAGGCAAGAGTCGAGCGATGGAGATGAGTCTCGAATAAAGTTGTACATGAGCCAAGTTGAACCGAGTTTGACCTAAGTTTGGTTTGGCTTGTTTATGTGTCACCCCCTATCCCCAATTCGAGCTTTACACGAGTCAAGCTTGGTGCCTATCCCTATTGTTTGAGCTTGGTTTAGTCCAACTATCCAAGCTGAGCTGAGTTCGAACAGGGGTCGGCTCGTTTTTTTTTTTTTTTGGTTAAATAAACCATATGCATAATATGAACTTTTTTTTTATACAAAGATAACATTAAAAAAGACTAATACAAAAGTAACAACATTAAAAAATAACATAAAGTTTAATATCCTCCATAGGACAATAACTATGAACAAAAACTTACGATTTAAAACACAGGCATATATGAGTCTCAAAGCTCCCAATCACAGAAGGCCATAACGAGAGTAATATAATTACATGGAAGGAACATCTCGATGCATGTATTATCCACGCCATCCATCCGTTTTTACATATCATTTTAGGACATGATCCCAAAATTGAATCATATCCGAAGCTCAAGTGGATCACACCACAGTAAACAGTGTGCATACAATCTCGGAGCTGAATCAAACTGAGCTGAATCAAGCCGAGCCGAGCCAATACTACCCTGGTTTGAGCTTGGTTTGTATTTTTAAACAAGCTTAACTCTGAGGCTTGGTTTGGTTTGAACTTCTATTCGAACCAATCCAAGCCGAGCTTTCGAGCTAGGTTGGTTTGTGTCCAACTTTAGTCTCGAAGCATCCTATGGAGGCCCAAACAATGTCACACCAAGGAATCCTTTTCCCCTGACACGGGGGTAAAAAAGCCTAAGGCAATCTCTCAACAACTCTTAACTCTATGGCCTCCTCTTTGGTCATATCTCTTCTACATGGAGGTAGCCACATACTAGAGCTGCCTGAAATGGAGTAGCATCAAGCCACAGAGATGTCCCTCCTAGTGGCTAGACTAGCCACTCTTGGAAAAGTGTCACAGAGTCTTCTGCCCCCACACCACATATCTTCCCAGCACCGACTCCGGTTACCGTCTCCCTAAGTGAAAGAAACTCCCTACTAAAAGTGGTCACTACCGACTCTGCAACTTTCCAAATACATGAAACACAATAAATCAAGGAACTCTTAACCTTCCAAGTTCCAACCCCTTAGTTGAGTGTCACACTAGCATGCAACAAGCTCTCCCCATAGCCTACCCTCTCCGGTTCCAAATGTCCACAACCATTTACCCAATAAAGCCAAATTCATTTACTGTAAAACCTTGATACCTGCTCCTCCCTCTTTAATCAGCTTACACACCTCAGCCCACTCGAGCAGATGGAAATTGCTCTTGTTCTCGGCCCCTCTCCACAAAAATTCTCTTCTTAGCTTTTCCAGCTTGCCCAACACTGACTTTGGGCATTTCATGAGGGATATAAAAATACAACGGTATGGTGGAGAAGGTTGCTTTGATGAGGGTGATGCATCCTTCCAATGACAGATGCCAACTCTTCCAACTCGACAATTTCTTTTCAATTCTCTCAAGCACCCTGTCCCAAAGTTGTTTTGGCGGCTTCCCTGTACATAGCAGTAAACCTAGGTACTTAAAGGGGAACGAGCCTGCTTTGCAACAAACACCAAAGCAAAGATGGACACCTCACTACTTTGCCGGATCCCTAGGATCTCACTTTCTTTTTTGTTTATCTTTAAACCCGATACCAACTCAAGTTGTCAGCCTTCTCCTCATTCGCATCGCCGAAAAGTAAAGTATCATCCACAAATTGAAGGTGATTAACCTTAAGACCCGCTTTCGCTACTTTCAAGCAAGAGATTAAGCCAACTTCCTCACCTTTTTAGACCATCTTGCTAAGGGCCTCCACTACAATCATATAAAGGTAAGGGGATAATGGATCTCCCTGTCTAATTCCCCATATGAATAAACCTTTTTAGCGATCCATTAACCAAAACGGAGAAAGCAGTCGAACCAACACAAACCTAAATCTAACCCCACCATCTCTTCCCACAACCCGATTTGCCTAGCATATAATCAAGAAAACCTCAATCCACATGACCGTATGCTTTCTCCATGTCCAACTTGCACACTATCTTGCCCTTGCCTTCTCTATGTCTAGAATCAATGCACTTATCAGCAATAAGAGCACTATCTAGAATTTGTCTCCCCTTGACAAAAACTCCTTGGTTTTCAAAAATGATGCTTGAAAGAACTCCCCAGAATTAGGACTTTGGCTAGAATTTTGTAAGGACCTTAGATAAGGCTAATGGGTCAAAAATCCTTTAGACAGTCCACACCTTCGATTTTCAGGATAATAGCAATGAACAAGACCCCAAGATCAGAAGAGAGGCGACTCCTCTCATAGAATTCCACGATAAATGCTAACAAGTCTTCTTAAATCACGTGCCAGAACTTCTGAAAGAAGGACATAGGGAAGCCATCTGGGCCCGACACCTTATCCTTCAAAGAGTCAACCACCGGTTTTACCTCTTCCTCTAAAATCGGCATTTCAAGGGACTCAACTTCCAAAGATAAGAGTTGAGAAAGGTCCAGATAATCCTGGTCTTGGCCAAACATCACTAGAAAGCAAAGCAAATCTTTGTAAAAAATGACAATCGCTTCGCAAACCTTTTGCTTATTTGTAAGCCTCTCGCCTTCCACAATGAAGCTACTAATTCGGTTACATCTCGCCCTTGCACTAGCAATATTGTGGAAAAATTGGGTATTTTTGTCCCCTTTAACCAAATTGTGCGAGATCTTTGCCTCCATTTAATTTCTTTTTCTTTGAGCCAGTCAGCGTAGGACATAGAAAGAGACTAAGAGAGTCACATTTAATCTTCTCCTCATTCGACAGCTCGTCTTCACCCTCCTCTTTCAAGTCGAACTGATGGATTTTATGAATTATCTTGTCTAAGTCAAGGTCCCGAGCTCTAAAGACTTCTTTTTCCATGTCTTTAGTTTTTGTTTTAGCATCTTTAACTTGTGGCAGAATCTGAATGCTGCATATCCTTCAACCGTGACAGAGCCCCATGGTTAGCGCAGGCCATAGAGAGTCACGTTTAATCTTCTCCTCATTCAACAGCTCTTCACACTCCTCTTTCAAGTCTTTCTTGAATCATCTTGTCTAAGTCAGTTCCTTAGCTCCAAAGACTTCTTTTTCCGTATATCAAGCCTTTCTTTTAGCATCTTTAACTTGCAGCAGAATCTGAATCCTATGTATCCAGCAGCTGACTATTAGCTTTTCGAAGGCTGCTGTTGTCGTGTACATTTTTGGGAAAAATGTTAGTGTTTCAAAAATTTATTAATCGGTTATCTAAAAATAATTTTAAAAAATGAAAAAATTTATGAAATGATATTGATTGTTTCTAATGTTCTTTTTCTCTAATGTATTTTTATATTTTATTAGTTGTATCGTAGTATATTTGAATGATAGAAACTCTTTTTTGATGTAATTGCATCATTTTCATCAGACAGGGCGTAGTATAGGCCCCTATACAATTGAAACTTGTTGTGCATACTTGTTTTTTATAATGTTTTGAGTTCTAAGTGTGGAATCATCTCTTTTAACATCCCCTTAAGTTTCATTGAAAAATTCCGACATTTTCCCAATAATTCCCCAATGTTTACCTCCGACTGCGATACATTCCACGTTTCGTGCGATATTTCCCATGCGATACTGCTATATTTCCGTATCCCATGGGTGCAATATGGGCAGCGAAACAGATACTTGAAACAATGGCTGTGTATACAAGTTTTGTCTTTTACATCAATATAATGTAATAAATCTATCAAGGCACCAGTATTTCTAATTTAAATCATTGAATTTTTTATGCTATTCAATTAGGATGCTACAAGAAGAGACTGTGCTTGCTCTTTGTTTCTTGGTCGTTTGACTATTTTTTATTATGACAGCTTGAAGAAGCCAAACTTTTACGGGCCCAAGGTCAGCATGAGATGGCTATTAATCTTGCAAGATATATTTTGGATCATTATCAATTGAATGAAGAAGCTTCAAATGTACACCGTCTAGTTGGCAAGTGGTTGGCAGAAACTCGATCTAGCAAGTAATTTATAGATGATATTTAGGCATCATGTTTGTTCATTTCTTGTAATAAATTGCATTGCAGAAAATGATGACTATTTTTCATATGTAAACGTTGATGTTCATGCAGCTCCAGAACTATTTTAGAACAGTATCTGAAACATGCTGTAGAACTTACGGAGTGTGACAAGACTACATCCAAGAAGTGCGTTGCAAGACAATCTCAAAATTATTTCCATCTTGCTCACTATACGGATGCTCTGTTTAGGAGTCATGAAGAAAGACTTACCTCTAGCGAATGGCAAGCGGCTCTGCGATTGAGGAGGCACAAGGTACCTTCCTGAAAATCTAAATATCTAATGGTATAGTATCTTGCATTTTCTTGTATGGATTAATTATCAATTGGTGCAGACTAAAGAGTTGGAGGCACTCATTAGAAGACTAAAAAGTTCAACAAAGGCAAGTGTTATACATGAGGTTTTTTTTTTTTTTTTTGTGTGTGTGTGTGTGTGGTATACTTCTTTGCTCATAGTCATTTTAAGAAAGGAATGCCATCCTTTCCTAAATACCTTACTGTTTTCGTAATTTTATCTTTTTGCCTTCTTTGTAGGGTGAAAAGACTGACTATTCAGTAAAAATACAAGAGTTGCAGAAGCAGCTTGCAATGGACAGGGAGGAGGCTAAAAAATTGCAGGTGTATATTTGAGTTTAGACTGTGTTGGTTACAGTTTTTTTAATTCTCATTTCTGTACCTTATTTTATCGTATTCGCATCTTTGCCTTTGACCAGTGGAATATTCATGGAAAATTTTAGGCTATTAGTGTTATAAGGTATTGTTACCAGTGTTGCATGGACACATAATGCTACCAATGGACAGGCTTGGGATGGTTTGGACCCCATTTTTTAACTTGTTATTCTGGGCTGGGCTGGGCTGGGCTGCCGGAGCCCGTTCAAAATTTTGGTGTTTCCCAGCCCTTTTTGACTGCCCAACTAACACTACATAGGCGTTAGTGTTTATCATGCCAGAGAGTGAAACTCGGCAAGCCAAAAAAAAAATGCTGTTGCACACTCATCCATACAGCACGAGAAACAAACACATATAATATATTGAAAGTAATAAGCAACATCAAAAACAAAGTGGAACATTTAGATTTGTTATAAATGTTATTTCATTTTTATAACTTGTAGTAACATAAATAGAAGGTTACCATCCACGTCTCAAACTAATTTATGTATATGTTAATGCATATGTGTGTAGAGGTTATAACAATTTTTGCCCCATAAATTAGTGTCTGTGCTTAACAGGGATTCCTCAAGTGATTTGTTTTGTTACCTTGGCTTTGTAATTCAAAAGCATGTAAAGGTCAATGATTATGTTTCCAATAGATTTAGAACTGGATTGGTGAAGTCTCGATGGGGTGCTTTGTCATCAGTTCATTGCTATTGAAACTCAGTGGGAAATTTTACAAGAAGGGTATTTAATCTGTTGTGCTGTATGACTGAGTGTTGGGCGATTAGGAGGCTTGAGGAGCAGTATGGCAAAGATGAGGATGTTGAATTGGCTATGTTTGAGGAACAGGAAGAACAGAATCAAGAATTGGGTAGACCCAATAGAAAAAAAGAAAAGAAAAGAAAAATGGGGATGGTTTGGCCCTGTGATAGGAAGATTGGAGGTAGCCCTGGTAAAGAGGGGAGTGTTGATTAGGCTTGAAGGGCTTGAAAGGAGGATAAAGGGAAGACCTAAAAGGACTTGGATTGAGGTTATGAGAAGGGAAATGAAGGCTTGTCATCAAATGTTTGTCATCAAATGTTTGAAACAACACGATGATGATGATGCATGCGGGAATAATATAATGGAACTATCTGATAATTGTGTATATACAGATCTTAGATTATAAGACATGTTGATTTCTAATGCGCGCGTGCACATGCACACTCACAGACACAAGGTTAGATTATTCTTGCAAAGAAACAAACAACAAAGGCTTGTCCCTTTGGCGAGGTGGGGTTCACATGCGCATTATTGATGTTAACTAATAATATACATATTGTTGATCTGAGGATGATCCACTTTGAAGTGCCAATATCAAGGTTTTAAATATCGGGTATTGGGGGTTGTATTGGCGAAGCAAAAAAACAATACAATAGAAGGTGTATTGTGCGTTATCCGACCTGTATCAGCCAAAAAAAATTTCTGCCCAAACTTTTTGAAATTTTGTATGGAAAATTAGGGAAAATGTAAACACCAAAATCTATCATGTTTTGTGTTTTTAGCTTGTATTCAATAGTGTATCAGACCATTCTTTGATAAGAATGATCTCTATTGGCATGATCTATTGAAAGTCGATCAAATAGGCCCTAATTGAACAAATCAAGCATGATTTGGTTGATTAGGGCCCATTACATTGAAATGCAATAGAAAGAAAAAAGAATGAAAAACGTGATGTACCCTTTCTTTCAATTTTTCTCAAAATGGTCCACTCCTCTTGAACTCAAACCTATATTTTGATCCCCTAAATAGGACAAAATCTAGTCTACTATGAATTTCTCCGCTTCTTCCATGGTTGAAATGAAGAAAGTGGAGACATGGGAGAAAACTCAAAAAATGAAGGGGGGCTTTATGGCTGCATCAGTGTGTATCTTCCACTACGGTTCCCTCTCTTTTTCTTTTTTTCTTTTTTTATTATCTGACTAGCTCACCTATGTATCGCATAACGGGGGTGACTGATACAGTTCCATTTTATCCAATATAGCTGTATCATAACCTATAATCAAATCCATGGCCGATATATGGGGTGAATGCGCATAACTAATATGAGCCAAGTGCAAAACACAGGTTTCACCAGTCTGTCTCATGTTTATAATGTATTTAAGTGATTTTTTTTCTTCATTATTCTCTCGATCAGTTGCGACTCCATTGTCATTGTCATTTAAAGTAGGCTATTTAATCATTTTGTAGAATAAAGCATGATTAGATGAACCTATTTCTTTACTCCGATGTCTCAGGATGACAGGGACAACTTCCTCAGCCTAGCATTGGAGGGATATCAGCGTTGTTTGGTCATAGGAGACAAGTATGATCTGCGAGTGGTATGTATTTTATTTCCCCTATCAATACCATGCACTTGAATTGAATGAAAGTTGACGAGCTTTAATATGATCAGATTTATAAGCATCTCTTGTGAAATATTAGCAACACCAAATCCCTCTAAAGCCCTAACTTCCATTCCTCTTACTCGCCGTCCCCCCCTTGATTAGTGGTTATCAGGATAGAGCGGCAAATGGTTTGTAAAATTTGGAGTAATGTAAATGCGATCTTTCTAATTTCACTTTCGATCAAATTTTAAACTTTTCATAATAAATATTAAATAACCATTTTTCCTGAAAATACGTGAGAGATATCTCATGTAACTGAGATCTATTTAATTCAGTTTTCAATTATTACAGTGATGAAGTTTTTTTTTTTTTTTTTTTTTTTTTTTGTGTGTGTGGGGGGGGGGGGGGGGGGGGTGAGCCATACTGCACCTATTCAACTATCAAGAAATGAACAAACTTTATCCGTTTCTACACCAAAAAACTATACCACAACCCAACCACCTAAGCTTAGTTAGAAAATCAACCTTGAATATCTGTTTCTACGCCAAAAAACTATACCACAAGCCAACCACCTTGAATATGTGCCTATTTCTTGAAGAATGCGTCCTCAAGTGACCCAGGCTCGTATTTGAAACAATATTGAAATTTTTGTCTTTCTATGCTTCTTATGTTGCTTCATAATTGTGAACAAGAACGTCTTACAAGCTTTATTGTTCACATCCTGTTTCATGTCGAATGCAGTTCATGCCTGGTAAATAATAAAAAATTATGTTGCCCTTGTAATATTTCTGCACATACATAAAAGAAAGACTAGTTTGCTTCATAAAATGACTCATTTCTTCTTCTTCTTTTTTCTTAACAGCAATGATTTTTTTTTTCTTTTTTTTAATGACGACAGTGTGTCCTCGCCCCTTTTTAGGGTGAGACTATTCCCTGCAGATCCACTCAATCACCCACAAACCACATGCAACAGGAAAAGCACGGGGAGGGGAATCGAACTCATGTCTGTGGGGAGCAAACCACAGCAATGAATTTTTATTTGAAAAAAAGAGAGTCTAAAACGAGATAAAAGGTCAAAGATGATGAGGAGTCATCTAGTCTAAATGATAGCAGAGTCCTCGCCACACTCTTTCACTGTCCCTGTTGTACTCACTAAATACATTGAGACTCAATGTCCAACTAGTAATCCTGTCTTACTTTTTGCAAAAATTTCTCATACACTTGAATAAGTTTTTGGGTGAATCCACTGTAGCCTCTCCTACCTTTCTGCCACACACTGCAATGCAGAATTTGTAAGAAAGTAAATGGTGTGGCAATTCCCATGGATCTAAGTAGGGGTTTCTGAGTGTGACTTGCCAGGTGACTGAAATTGGTGTGTTTCATCCCACATCAGTCCGTTTTGGTTGGTTTTAATTCTGTTTTGATCCCATTTCAGTCTGGTGATGATGTTGTGCTGTATTGTACAATTTTTGGACCATGGCTCTTCCTCCCTAGAAACATAGAAACACAATTGCCCTTCTAATTCTATGGAAGGATCATTATTCTATGTAAAAGTAACAGTGATGAAGAGAAACATTGGTCAAAATTAGTGCAAATTGTATTTTGAACAACCAAGGACTCTTGACTAAATGTTAAATGCAGTGTTAAATGATCCAGTTTTATATGTCAAACTCTTGAGTTTGTCTTGCTCGACTTATCGAGTTACTTTCATAATTTTAGCTACGCATGCTATGAACGTGTTTTTCTTTGACTGTGCTCAACATTCTATCCATAAAGGCAAATCTCCACTTCATCCACCCAGCTCTAAATCTATGAGCAGCATCATTCTCGTTGTCGCCATTCTCATGAATTATCGACCCAAGATATTAGAACTGATAGTTTTAGGTACTTCTTAGTGATCAATCTTAATAAATTCCTTGTTTCCACTCCATTTGTTGCTACAATTGCATTTGATATACTTGGTTTTTGTGTCACTAGTTTTAAAACCTTTAGATTCTAAAGCATTCCTTTGTAGTTCTAGCTTTGCGTTCACCCCCTCTGTTGTCGTGTCAATCAAAAATATTTCGGGAGTTCATTATTTCTAAAAGTGCTCCTTGCTGAGTTTATTCATGACCAAAACAGGAAAATGAGGCATGTGAGGATTCAGAGTCATTCACTTTCTTATTAATTTGTTAGCAACAAAATAATGAAAGTTAAAAACACTCGAATGTTGTTGATTTGCACAAGAAACAAAATTGAAAAATGATTTGCCCAAGAAACAAAATTGAAAAATGAAATTAAAGCAAACTCACTCAATTCCTAGCAATGTAAAAAAAGGAAGCAAACAAAATAGAAACCATGACTTTTCTTTCAGTTAAAAGAAAGGAATGTAATCTGAAACAAAAAAGCCACAAAATAAAGAAAATCAGTAAGTTTCTGGCATAAAATACAAGCAAAGGGAAGCAGTTTTCATGAGATACAGAAAAATCAAGAAAAGCAAAATAAAGAAAAATGAAGGCAACTCACTCCAATCTACAAACTATACAAAATGTAAGAAAAAAATGCAAAAAAGAAAATACCTCATCTCTGCACGGCGGAGTGAAAAATCAAAGGAAATGACAAAAATGATTAACAAGAAAGCCAAAATATATGATCTGCCACACAATTTCGACAAAAAATCGAAGAAACTGAAAGAAAATCTATGGTTGATCTTGCCAAAAAAAAAAAAAAAAGAATTCTATAAAGAAGCAAATGCAAGCCATAAACACTTTTCCATGTACAAGGTGAAAATTCCAATAAAAAAAAAATGAAGCAACCGACTCCAAAGCACCTGTCAGGGAAGATTATATAGAGACACATGCATTTTACATTGTGGACTGGCTTGTGCATTGTTTGACTTGATAGTGCATCAGTGTGATGTTTCATCTTTTTGTGCATTTAGTTGGATGATGGTACAATCAAGTGAATGTGATGAGATACACTTAATAAACTGAATAATGTGTTTTCAGGTATTCCGTCTTGTTTCCCTGTGGTTCAGTCTCTCTTCTAGACAAAATGTTATAAACGGCATGCTGAGTGCCGTAAAGGAGGTGCGCAGTTGGACTGCTATTTTTTTATTTTGTTGGTACTGTGATAGACATTTGTTTTATTTTGTTGGAGCTGTGGACAATATAGATTTGTTCTATGTGACAATGATATTATTAAAGATTCTTGAGTATCTAAAACTTGTCTATATTGTATGGTGATGTTTGTGATAGTAATTTAATTCCTTGCCCTGTATGGCTGTACCTACGTCTTGGATTACGTGATAAGAACAATAAAAAATTATTGTTGCAGGTTCAATCATACAAGTTTATACCATTGGTGTATCAAATTGCTTCCAGAATGGGTAGCTCAAAAGATGGGCAAGGATCACAAAATTTCCAGGTTTAGTTCTGAAGCGATATGTCTTGCTTCTCCAAAAGAAAAGAAATGAAAAACTTGTTTAAATTTTTTTTTTTTTAATATGCAGTTTGCTTTGGTTTCTCTCGTGAAGAAAATGGCCATCGACCATCCATATCATACTATATTTCAGGTATCAAAATAAAATAAAAATAAAACTTGTGTTGCTTGGTAGATAATTTATCGTACACAGACTGGACTACACCTGTACACTTGGCTAAGCAACACAACAAATAGATTGAGAATTGGACAATTTGTCACACGATTTAATCAAACCTGGTATGCTCTGTCATCAGTAATGTATGATCTGATGTGTGTGCCCGCATGCACGTGCATGTGATTGTTACTAAACCCTTGATAATGATCTGTCTACACCTTTTTTTCATCAGCTCCTTGCTTTAGCAAATGGTGATCGTGTTAAGGACAAGCAGCGGAGTAGGAACTCATTTGTGGTGGACATGGACAAAAAACTTGCAGCAGAAAATCTCTTAAATGAGTTATCTTCACACCATGGAGCTATACTTAGACAGGTAGCTTTAATTATCATTTTGACTTATGTTGACTTTTCTCATCTCACCATTCAAACACTTTCCTTCTCTGACTATGGAAACAGAGTATTCTTGTGTTCTCTTCTTTTCTAATTTTTAGTTCTCTGAATTTTAGTCTGTGCTTCCATCAAGCATGTAGATGTAGATAGCGACTAATGATGTTCTCAATGTTATAGATGAAACAGCTAGTGGAGATCTATATCAAGTTGGCTGAACTTGAGACAAAGAAAGAGGTTGGTTACTTGCTTTGCGAAAATTTCTTGTGGTTTAATTTTGCATGTCTTATGCTCTGAATTGTATTTGTTTGAATCTCAGTGCATCTATATCATTTGATTTCATTTACATTGACATAAGCTGACATGTAGTCTTCTAAGATCAGCTCTCTAATCATTTCTTTTTCATGTCGTCAGGATATTAATAAGAAAATAACACTACCAAGAGAAATTCGCAGCCTTCGACAACTTGAACTTGTAAGTGCAACAGTACAACTAACATCTTGTTGTATTATCAGTTTTTATATGTTAGAATGTAAGACAATGCTAGTATGCAACTCTAGAATGGAATTTCTAAGGTCAAATTATTTGGTTTGTTTCCTCAACAGTAAGCTACCCAACAGTAGTGATGTGAAATTATGTTCCAACATCATGTGCATGTGTGTCACTGTGCATGTTATATGCATATTTATGTGAATATGCATAACCTTATAGCATATTTACAGTTGATGTATGAGCTTTGTTAAAGCTATTGCAAGATAATTGAAGCTTAAGCTACCATTTGTTTTATGAAAGCTATTTCTTCATCTAAATTTTTCATGGTTTTATTATTTTATTTTTTTTTCTGTAGCTTGCCCTGCATTTTTGGTCCTCTCAATATTAATAATTGACACAGCTGAATCTCATTGTCTTCTACTGATGCTGAACTTTAACATTGTATAGAAGTAATAACCTTTGAATTTCCCAGTTAACATCTGATCTTTTCTCAGGTGCCCGTGGTAACGGCTACTTTTCCAGTTGATCGAAGCTGCCAGTATCATGAAGGATCTTTTCCACACTTCAAGGGCTTGGGAGATTCTGTCATGTACGTGAAGCAAACATTAAGACACATGTTCTTTGATTTTATGTGCCCTTTCTTTGATAAATCCATACAAATCTTCACAGCTAATATTACCTTCATTATTTTGCAAGATGTGCAGGGTAATGAATGGTATAAATGCTCCAAAAGTGGTCGAGTGCCTTGGCTCAGATGGTCACAAATACCGACAACTAGCTAAATCTGGAAATGATGACCTACGACAAGATGCTGTATGAACCAATGCTGTCCTTGTTTTCTTTTTTATATGTATGAGTGTAGAAAAATTTCATGTATTTTTGTCAACAGCATGAAAGCTCAATACAGACCACTCTAAGATATAAAGCACACTTGGCATGACCAGCAACATAAATGGTGTCAATAATTTGAGTTATATGCAATTGCAAAAAAGTTATAACTAATACAAAGAATATTGTAAACTGAATTTGGAGCTTAGTTGCAGAATCCTTCTAACCAGGTGCTGCTCGTGCTCCAAATCGTGCTTCAGACTCGCGCTCCCGCTCTTGCTTCCTAGCTATTTATACTTTACAATATTTTTGGAACAAATGCACTCGAATATGTTTGTTGTGTAGCTTCACGCTTTGTGCAACTATAGTTTGAAGCCATTTGGTGGTTTCGTACATTTTCGTGACTAAGATATCGTTTCATGCATTTTTCATGACCAGTGTTTTAAATAGCTACACTGGGCATGCTATATGATAATTTGCATACACTACATGCTACATGCTACATAGCTAACATGACAAGTTACTTTCACTACAACATTAAAATAATTAATGTTTTCATTATTCGTTACATTTTTCTATTTTCAATAAACATTAGTTAATATTTTTAATAAAATAATACAAGTAACGGTATTAAATCAGTTTCATTTCTCTTCTTTACCATTATACTTAGTCATTGCCCTTTCCTATTGTTTTAGGTTGCATTTGGTTGCACCAAATATCATGAAATTTTGTTAAATTTCATTATTAGTCAGTCTAATTTGGTGCAGAATATCATGAAATCGATGCAACTAAGCGCAACATTGATTAAAAATCTGGAAGTAGCGTGTGGATAAGTTACACGCTATGTAGCTTACACCTCACACTTCAACAGGGTGAACGCTACACGCCATTCGCTATTTAAAACACTATTCATGACTGAGATAACAAATGTTGTAAAATAAGACATTCCTCCAACCATTTCTTGCATTTGTTTCTGTCTAGCAACTTTGTTACAAGGGACAAAGACTTATTACAAAGGAGAAAAGAACGTCATGGGAGAAGGAATTCCCAATACATAAAGAAGACCCACGAACCATCTTTGGCCAACTCATCGGCCAAAAAATGCCACTTGGGGTATGCAAATTGTTTAAATCTAAGGTAATGTGTTGAATTTCATCAACGAGATAGAATAGGTTCCACAGTTCAAAGTCCTTTGCAAGCCCAACTAATGGTCTTTCTATAGCCTCAGACAATAATATGCCCAGGGAAAGTTTTTAAGTAGATTCACATCCCTATTCGCATAGCCGTGTTGGGTTGGTTTTTTAGAGTAATCAATTTCTAAGTTTGTGCTACAAACATGTGTGAAATATCAATAATGTCATTGTTTGCAATTTGGGCAAAGAAAAACCAAGTGTTTTTTTTAGATGAAAAACCAAGTGTACTTTTGCAATTTAACTTCTAACAAATATAATATTTCATTTTTTATTATTTCCTTCCAACTTTTGGAACTAGGGAAGGAGAAAGTAGAAAGGTTATGTTGATTGGACCTTCTTGAACAATATGCTAGGTTGGTTGGGATGTGGTAAGAAATGGAGAGGGTGGATGAGGGAATGCATTACAACATTAGGTCAGCTAGACTCTCGATTCTTGTTGACGGGTCACCCAAAGCTTTCTTCAGGAGCTCTAGAGGCACTCGGCAAGGAGATCTCCTCTCCCCCTTCCTCTTCACGCTAGTGGCGGAAGCTTTGAGTAGAATGCTGGAAAGAGTGCAGGAATTGGGCCTTATCTGCAGCTTTAGGGTTGGAAGAGACAACTCCTGATTTCCCATCTTCAATTCGCAAATGGCATTATTATTTTTTGTAAAGAGAAACCATAAATGGTGGATAAGCTAAAGATGATCATTACATGCTTTGAGGCGGTGTTGGGCTTAAGAATGATTATTGTTAAGGACAAAATGTTGGGCATTAGGACATCGGCCGAGGAGGTGAGGCAGATGGCAGGGGGTCTCAAGCATAGGGTGGGTCTTTTCCATCCACATATACGGGCCTTCCTCTGTGTATAAGGAAACTTGCACAACATATATGGGACAAAGTCGTGGAAAGACTCAAAAGGCATCTATCGTCTTGGAGAAGTAGATATCTATCATTTATAAAAGGAGCCTTTTCAAATGTGCCTCTCTATTTTATGTCCCTCGTCAAATGCCCCAAATTGGTGCTACTTTGGTTGGAATGACTCAAAAAGGAATTTTCTGTGCCAAGGTTCGGAAAAAGAGATCCTTAATTTTTCCAACTTGCAAAAGAGATCCTTAATTCTTCCAAATATTTGTTTGATGTGTATGAATGATGCGGAGTCAATAGATCACCTTCTCATCCATTGCCCTATCTCTTCTTCTATATGGAATTATTTTCTTTCTTTGTTCAGGGTTTCTTGGGCGATGCCAAATTCAGTTGCGGATCTTTTATGGTCGGTGCAGGGGGTTAGACTGGGCAAGGCAATGAATGCAATTTGGAGATTGGTGGCTATGGGAATCATTTGGCTTATTTGGAAGGAACGGAATAGTTGTACTTTCGACAACAGAGCATCATCGATGGAAGGGATAATTTGTAAAATGAAATGTATGGTGTTTGAATGGGCTGGTTATGTTGTAGCAGCAAAATGTGTGGATTTGTCCACCTTTTTTGTTTAAGTGCTGGGGTGTTTTCTTTTACTGCCTTGCGGTGGCTTTTTTAATAAAATTTCATGTTCTCTCTCAAAATAAAGGATAGGAAGAAAAGAAGAAATTCAATTTAGTTGGATGGAAAAAGGTTTGCAATCATTTGGAAGCTTTGATATCTGAGGGTCGGAGGGACCGGATGGTGTGTCGTAAGGGCAAGTTTGGAAGCTTCTGAGTTTGCTTGTTCTATAAGATGTTGTGCTCTCCAAAGGTGGATGGTGGTCATGGGCAAACCTCTTTCATGTGGAAATATGGGACTCTTTTGAAAGTGGTGGCCTTCGCATTGTTAGTGGGCAGAAAGTGGTTGTTGACCTTGGACAACCTTAAAAAAAGAGCAATGACCATCCCCATTGTGTGCCTTATATGCATGAGGGATGTAGAATCTATGGATCATGTGTTCATTCATTGTATGGCAGCTTAAGTGGTGTGGTTCGGTTTTCTGAGATATTTTGGCATGGTGTGGGTTTTGCCCCGCTCTATGGAGGCACTGTTTTTATCCTGGAATGGGTGAACCTTGGGAAGTAAGAGAGGGCTGTGTGGAGGTTATCTTTGTTGGCAGGCCTATGGACTGTGGGGAGAAATAAATGGGAGATGTTTCAACAACTTGAGCTCATCCGTGAATCAAGTGATTTGTAGAGGAAGTTCTTGTTTGAAGGGATGGATTTCTTGAATTGATGATTTAAATGATTTTGATCTTTCTTTTCTTTGAGTGGGTGTTGAGCTTCCAATTTATACATATCCTAGCCCATTACATTGCATCTTATGCATGATTTGCATGTTAAAAGGTTTATCTAATGCATGTTTTGTGGATGTAGGAATGAGAGAGGGATTACACCAAATTGATGTTCAAAAGACCACATTTAGATGATCCTTGATGATGATCCAAGGTGGGCTAAAGATGGAAGAAGAAAGAAGGAGAGAAGAGAGAGAAAGAACCAAAAGAAATAGAGGCTAAACTGGTCTAGACCGGTCGGCCAAACAAGCTAGACAGTGTATTTCAGCAGCTTTCCAGCAAGCTTGCTCAGCAAGCTTTGAAAATCATGCGCTGCGGGAGTCCTTATGCAATTCTGAAAGTTTCTGAGGCGATAGAGCCTCTCTACTATAAAAGGACACCTAGGGATGGATCTAAAAACATCATAGAAGGCTAAGGAAGTCATAGGAGGTGAAGGAGATCATTGTGGAGCGTCTGCAACTCCTCCAAACTCGGTTTTTCTATGTTTTTAGTAGTTTTTCCTTTGAGCTTTAGTTTAACCTATTAATGGTTGGCTAAACCTCTTAGCTAGGGCTAAGAGGTGAAGCTTTTAGTTGTTTACAATGTCTTATTCGAATTAGTTCAAGTACTTTTTGGTTTTATGAAGAACACTTCTAGTTCAAGTTTGAAATAAAGTTAGTATTTTTAGTTAATCTTCTATCTCTTGTGATTGCTCTTACATGGGATGTTTTGATTACTGAGATTGCTTAATGGGGGTGTTGATTGATAGGATTTTTTGTTGTAGAGATCCTAGATTTATCATGATATGTTGGATGCTAGGGGATCTTACAAACTAAGTTTCCTAAAAGCTTATCTAGAACTAAACTAGAAGGGGTTTTTATCTTTTGATTTAATCTGAGATAGGTGTTTATGTATTGATTTTGGTTCAATAGAAGTTCAATTCATGCTTCTAAATCAAGTCTAGTGACAAGGTTTGAGGAAGAATCATGAATGTGATCTTGCTTGTTTTGTGAAGGATTGGGTTGTGTGATTGAATACACCCAATGCCTTAGTTGTTTATGAGAAAACCATATCAGTAGATGATTCATCTATGTTAGATGCATTATGATGATTTGATTGCTCTATATTCCAATTGGATAAGGATAGAATTCTGATTCCAATTGTGTTATTGGCTTGAATGGTTTGAATTGGCATTGTGAATGATTATTAGTAGATCTTTAGCGCTCTAGTGTTTATTTCCCTGATTTAAGTATAAAATAGATAGTTTTATGTTCTTAATTTCCACCCATCGATACAAATCCGAATTCAGCCCATCCTAGTTCTAAAACTTAGAATTGTTACGACAATCCCTTAGGATCGACCTCGGTCTTACCAAGAATTATTACTACATCGCAGCCTTGCACTTGAGGCGAGCGAACAGTGGGTTGTAAGCTCTTAGGCCATCTCGGTGCTCGTGTAGTAAATTGTCGTTGCATTTTTGGAAAGGAAAAAAAGAAGTAGAAAGGGTTTGATGGCACAGTATCTCTTGACCAAAATGGAGAGAGAGAGAGAGGAGAGAGAGAGAGAGAGAGAGAGAGAGAGAGACCGTTGAAACAATTTACATGGTTTCAGCATGATCACAATTGGTTGGTCCTTCTCAATATGCAAGAGTAGTCCTTAGATATCTATTCTACAAGAGCAACATTTCAGTCATTTTTTCACAAAATAACTTTTCACAATACTACCTTTAAATTGCAATTTCCATTACTACATTGTGCATGGTGTTTGTGAACTGAGACTTAGGGGTGGCATTCTTATAAACAAGGGTAAGAAATATGCAATGGTAGCTTTTGATTATGGAATGGTAGAAACCGTTTCATTGTGGTATTTTTACATGAAATGCTGGCAGTTGAGAATTTTCTCAAGTTCGTTCTCTTAATTGATTATAACGTTGAATATGAATGGATGTTTTTGCAGGTCATGGAGCAATTTTTTGGTTTAGTAAACACATTTTTACAAAACCATCGGGATACCTGGAAAAGGAGACTAGGTATTCGAACATACAAGGTATTTTCTCCTATTCTTAAATAACTAATTATCACATCTTGTACTAATGTTTCTTAGCTGTTGTTTTTTAACTTCTTTTCTTTTTTCTTTTTATCTTGGAATTGGTTGTACATAGTGGTGGTTTGTATTTGTTGTGTTCTTAAAGAAGCTGACAGTGTACCAATCAACTAAGCATGGTCTTGTTGTATTCATTATAGTATCTTAAAGTGTGATGCGAATTGGATTGTGCTGCTTGATTCTTTCCTGTTCATAGGTTTGAATGATTTCCTTTGCCTAATCAAGGAATAAACATAATATTCCCTTATCCTTTTCAGAGCAAATTGTCTAATTCAATTCTTTAAACATCACCGGAATTTGTAAAGAAATGAAATTGCTTAATATATATATGAGGCGATTCGATTATCGTAGAGGCATTGGCTCTAAGAGAGGGACTAAGAATATTCTTGCCATCTTTCTCCAAGAAGATTACTGTGGAAGCAATTCTAAAGATGTTATTGGGTGGGATCTAACCTGGATTCCAAATCCAGGACACTTCCTTTTTTAATGAAATTTTCGACCTCTCATAGTTTAATATTTTCTTCTAACCATGTTACTAGCGAGGCCTAAGAGATCAAGAGAACTTGCTAAATTTTAGATCCCATCATTGTATTTTGGATTTGTGGCCACTCATTTTCTGTAGCCCCTTTTTTCTTTTCAACAAGATTTTAGCTCTACATAAAAATATGAGGTTTATGTCGTGCAACTAGGGTTTTGATATGTGAGCATTTGGACCATGGATTTTATGAAGAATGAGGGATGAACCTTGAGCTCAAATAGTCTAAAATCATGCAATTATCTTTAAATCTGCCACTCACAATCTGTGGTAAAGTTTTTCAATTAGTAACTCCTGTCTGTGTCAAAGAGTGCATCTGAACAATCTCTAATGTTCTGTTGTCCCTTGTACCAATTCCTTTGTAATCCAAGTATCTTTTGAGGCTACTTACAATTATCTTTAACCCATTGTTCTCTTTTCTCATGGTTGCATCTTGTGGCAAAGGATAAAGTTTATAGACCATGAAAATTTTATACTTTTTCAATTCTATTATTATGAGCTGTAACAGGATTCTTAAAGTTGATCCCAACCAATGTTTTCAGTATCAAGGATATCGGCTGATATATCCCACAATATATTGTGTATCCCACCTATGCAATACAAAATGCACAGGTAGTGCCGATATATCCCACCTGTTAGATCTGGTGAGCATTTTCAATTTTCGATCTTTTTTTTTTTTTGTAAATCATGTTAAATCAATATCAAATGGTTACACATCCACAATTCTTCATATTTTACATGAAAATCATGGATTTGGAGCTTCGATTTTGAGATTTGGGGAAATGAGCCAAGTTGTGGAAATTTGAGAATTCAATTTCTCACAAATCAGTTACAATCTGTGTCCAAACACAAAATCAAACGTGTATGTAACCTGATCTAGTGATTTTTGGTAATTTGGGGATTTTTCAAAAACAATATTTTTTTATTTAAAAATTGTTTAAAAATATCAAAATTCCACTTCGATCAGTGGTCAATTGGCTTCCATTTTAGAGTATTCGGGAGTGTTTGATAAAATCATCATCACATCATCACATACACTCTAATTTTGGAATTTGGAGGAAGATGGGCCGATTTGCGGAAAATTGGGGAAAATTCAAAAAAATTCCGAATTTTCTCAAATCGGAAATGATGAGTACCAACATTATGTTAGAGGGTATCTTCATTGGTATCATTCTACTATGACCCAGGCATAGTATTGCTGGTTTGTGGAGCAGTAATACTATGCCCGGCCCCATCGAGATGGAGATGATGATTTTTAAGCCACTGCGCAGTTCCATGTTGGTCAAAGCCACAACCACACATTATTCACAGGTATATTTCTAGTTTTCTACTTTTGGTTTTAAATGTATTTCTTGTGTTTCTATACATGTCTTCTTACATATATAAATTATATGAATAGACTTTGAATATACTTGCATTAGTTCAGTCTGACAACACATAGATTAGGGCCCTATACGAAGGAAACCTATTATGTGCACTTGTTTTTGTGCTGTTTTGATATCTAAGTGTGTATTGATGTCTTTTTTTGACAAACCCTTAAGTTTCATTGCAAAATTCGACTAATTTACCAATGTTTCCCAACAACAGTGATACATTACGCGATACAACCAATATATCTCATCCAATAACCAATATGTATCCGTGTCCCAAGGGTGTGATGCATTACACGATAACGATGCAGAAAACATTGATCCCAACTAGTTTCTGTGTTATGGGCTGTAAATTTCTTCGACTCTATGTTCTTCTAATCTGTGCAAGATTTCAAATCTTTTGGAATTATTAAGAGATGCATTTGCATATGCTGATTCTTATCTATGTCTATTAACAATATGTTTTTTTCATCAGTAGATGTGTACATCATCATCATCTAATCCCTATTCCAGTTAATTGGGATCAGCTACATGAATCATGTTTTGCCATTCCACTCTATTAAGGGCCATAACTTACTGTTGTAGCATGAGTTTGGAACAAGGTATCCCAAAATGGTTACGTATCAGCTGTATCGGCCGATATGTAACGGAAACGGTCATTGACCGTTACGCGTTATGGGTCCGAAACAGCCGTAGCGGCCGTTACAAAAAAAACAGGCCGTAACGGCCAATACGGCCCCGTATCGGACCTGTAACAGTATTTTTCCAAAAATAAAAAAGGGCCGTGTCGGCCGATACTGGGTCTATAACGGCCGTTACGGCCCGTATCATAACAGTAACGGTGGTGGCCGTTACAGCCACCGTGACCGTTGTGGGACAACTTGGTTTGGAATGTCATATTGTTCAGATTCATGATGGAATGGAAGTTATGGCATAAGTTTGACACGGGCTTCCAACCTGACACAATCTTCCTTTATCCAAGCTTGGGAAAGGCAATGGGAGCACAAAACTCTAATAGGCTCAATGTAATGGACTATTACATAGGTTGATTATAGTCAAACGCTATATAATAGTCTTTACAATCAATGAGTTGATTACAATTAACGAGTCAGATTTGTACATGTAGTGAAACTTTTTAGCTTGTTGGTTGTGAACCAAATTACCCTACTTCTTGAGCGAGGCTTTTCCACATCTCACTTGATCTTTGACAATTTACTGATAGTTTAGCTAACCATAGAGACTTGTAGAACCAAGGTTTGAAATGGGTGTGTTTCGTTATGTATTGTTCACCGCCAATACTGTTACATATCACCCCGTATTGCCCTGTATCAGGGTATTTTGGGCCAATACAGGGTCGATGCACCCGTATCGTTCATGGGTGATATGGTATGTATCAGGCGATACATACCAGTTTCAGATGATACTTCAAAACTTTTGTAGAACACATAAAATTGATGAGATAACCACATATCTGGGTGGTTTTCTGGTAATGCATGGTGCACATCATATTTGGCTTGATCGTTAGTCCTCTTCATTCTGGTTATTTGTATCATTGTTCATTGAACAGGTTGTTCCCTTTACCCCAAGTGCTGGTGTCCTTGAATGGGTTGACCGCACTATTCCATTTGGTGAATATCTTATAGGAAGGTTAGTAGTCGCTTAGTCACAAAAGATACTATGTTGTAGCACGATATTTTTATGATCCGAGCTTTGAATATTGTATCATTCCATGCCTTGTGCCCTTTCAGCATGAGGACCAGCGGAGCACATGGATGCTATGGAATTGGAGACTGGACGTTTCTCCAGTGCCGAGAATACATGGCAACTGTAAGTTACATGTGCATTCTTTTTATCTGAGCATTTCAAGAATTCCTGGGTAAGGAAGTGATAGGAATAGTGAATCATTATCATAATGTATGAAATCATTGTCTCAATTACGCATGGGAATGGTTCCAGAAATGGCTGCACAAGCTTCGTGATGGAATGCTGCAATTATCTGATGAGATGGGTTCATGATGTGTCAGGATGAATTGTGTCGTAAGGTGCCCAGTTTGTCCAAATGGGGGCCATGATTCATTGATTTGGACCATTGCTCCAATAACTCCCATCTTTGATGGGGTTGCTAAAATTTTCCTAGATTGCTATGCCTATGCTTTGATCATTGGACTACAAAGTAGATGGTTAAGGAAACAATTGCAGCAAAGGTCCAGAAAAGAGGGAAAAGATTGGGTGGCCAGGACCTCCAAATCTTAATGATTTTTGGAACATCCACCCCGGTTCCCATCTAATCAACTGTCTGGATCACTGAATCATTGGCCCATTTGTATGGGGACTGGGTGCATCAGGACACTTCAATTCCTGATGTATCATTAACAAATATATTTTACCTGTTTTCCACGCTGTAGCTGACTTTCATCTTCTTGACAAGCGAGAACATGGATGAAAGTTGTGCATGTATCTTCATCAAATCATCTTGATGTCACTGAACCATGTTTTTTTTTTAAATCTTTTGTATAGGAAAAGGACAAGCGTAAGGCATTTAACAAAGTCTGTGAGAATTTCAGGTCTTATCCTTTTTCTCGCTGTTTTATTCCTTACCTAGCTAAGCATTTCAACTTCACTGAGTTCAACTCGTTCACTGCAATTCACACAGACCCGTCATGCACTACTTCTTCTTGGAGAGATATTTGCAGCCTGCCAATTGGTTTGAAAACAGATTGTCCTACACACGAAGCGTGGCAGCTAGTTCAATGGTAGGTATATATTTTTATCATTATCTTGGTATTGACTTCCTTTATCCGGCATTTGCAACAGATGGCTTTGTATTAAGTTAAGATGGGTTTTTTTTTTGTTTTGTGTGTGTGTGTGTGTGTTTTCTGTTTTTTTGAAACATTGTGGTTGTCTCTTTCTAGTATGGACAAAGTGTTCTTCAAATTTTCAATAATAACATCATCTGTTGGTGAATCAAACCCCATTGACCAAAGCATCACTTTTGTACAGAGTAATCTCTATGAACTTCATTGTCTCATTTATGCATGCTAAAGGTGCCTAAGAAAGATGTACTGTGGGTTCAGAGTTCTACTATTTGCATTTTTTGTATTTTATGAAAAGAGTCAACCAGGCGAGTGACTCAGTCTAGTCTTGTCAAGTTGACCAAGTTTACTAGCGGACTCAACAAGTCTTGTCTTGACTCGACCGAGTCATGTACAGTAGCGAGTTTCCTAGATACTCGTCTCAAAATCTCATCGAGTCACGTAAACTCAGCCAAGTTTTGGGTCGTGTCACTGAATTTTAGAACTATGCTGCAAACACCACTTGGGCTTAGAATAATTTTCATGCCTCACAGTTTTTCTTGCTGAGAAGCAGTTTTTATTGGAAATCCTAACTACCATATTTTCAGCAGTCAGGGAACCAAAGTATGTGTAGGAGAGTTGGTAGCCTTGGGTATTTAGTGTGTACTTGTGGAGCCCATGGTTCAGTGATCCAATCACTGATTTGATGAGCCCATGATGGACGGGCCCAAACCTCCTCAATTGGATACTAGCCCTTTGATTTATGGCCTGCAAATAGTGACTAAGAAAAGAACGTTAATGGTCCATGTTCAATTGGAAAAGTGCTAAAGATTGGACAACTACAATCTTTCGATCTTGGACATTTTTGGGCCATGCTCCATCCATGGTGCCCATCAGATCAATAACCTGTCTCACTGAACCAAGGGCTCCACGTCTACAAACTGAAAACTTGAGGATATTGTGCATATTCTTGGATTAAGGATCGTTTTGCTCCTGTTTGTGTGCACGTCTTTGCACTTTTGTAAATGAAGCTGCATGTAACTCCAGTCATTTATTTATGTGCCTCAAGATGGAGACATGCTAACCAAGATGCACCTTAATGACTAAGTATATCCTTTGAATTCAGGTAGGCTACATTGTTGGGCTTGGAGATCGACATTCGAATAACATTCTTATTGACCAAGCTACTGCAGAAGTAGTTCACATCGATCTTGGTGTTGCCTTTGAACAGGGCCTGATGCTCAAAACACCAGAGAGGGTTCGTCTATATCTAACCACTGTATTTCCATTTCTCTTATCTTCTTCCTGATTTATCTGAGGAAGAGAGGAGCTCACGCTGTGTGTTAATAAATACTCCAGTAATTTATGTGATAGCTCTGCTGTCTTTGGCAGGTTCCATTCCGGCTGACAAGAGACATCATAGATGGTATGGGAGTTACTGGAGTAGAGGGTGTTTTTAGAAGATGTTGTGAGGAAACCCTCTCTGTAATGAGAACAAATAAGGAGGCACTACTTACAATAATTGAAGTATGTTTGGTCACCATATATGGTTCCTAAATAAACTAGAATATATTGGTTGTTTTCATTTTTTGGATAACTGATGGAAACTGCTCTACAGGTCTTTATTCACGACCCGCTTTATAAATGGGCTTTGTCCCCTCTCAAGGCTTTGCAGCGACAGAAGGTATTTTTTTTTTTTTTAAAAGGATGAACTTTATTAAAAAGGCCCAAAGGGCACAGCAAGAAGAAAGAAAACAGAAAAAACAAAGAATCAAAAGGGCACAACCCAACCCCCAGGGTTAGGATTCCCATTCCCTAATCAACAAAAACACTTTCATATAATGAAGCCCATGGGATGGCAGCTATCCCTGAAGTATCTTTCATTCTTTTCCCACCAAATGCATCATAAAACTGCAAGCAGGGCAAGGCACCATTTCCTTTTATCATTGGATGTGGAACCCCCTATGCCAGGACTGATAAAATCCTCCAGGGAAAACGGCATAACCCAAAAAAACCTTAAAAGACGAAAGAATGATGTCCCAAACCCCAGAAGCAATGGAGCAGTGGGTAAAGAGGTGCTCCACTGATTCTTTACTCTTCTTGCATAGTAGACAGACATTGGGCAAAACCAGCCCTCTCTTGCACGGATTGTCCACAGTCAGGATTCTGTTTCTGCCCGCTAGCCAAGCGAAAGCCACCACTTTTGGTGGAGCCCGGTAGCACTAATTAAAGTCCATATGGCAGCATTTCACCTATGGACCTGTCCCACGGATTACCTTGAGGAATGACTGCACCGTGAAAACGCCCCAGCTGTCTCTACATAATAATATTCTTAATACTGTGCTACTATAATATTCTTATTATGATGCTGCTACCTTATATTTGTCATTCATCAACAGTTATTATAGCTTTTCAAATACTGATGATCATCAAAATGCCAATGCAACTAACGGCGGATGCATCATCTGCGGTCAATTTAATTGCTTAGGAATTGGTTGAAGATATTTTGTGCGTGTATATTTAAAAGATATTTCAATTGTTTTCCCCCCATTCATTCTAGTTGGTCCCAATCGTATCCTAATTAGGCGGCTTGCCTCTATTTGGCGATGCTTTTGGAAGCGAAGTACAGGGTCCCAATCTGCAGCAAAGGTGTCATTTGACAAGGCACTGGACTCAACACGTGGGGCCCATGGGTTGGTCATATTGATTGTTGATCTGATGGACCTCACCCTGGACAGGGTATGTCCCAAAATTCTCCCAGATTGGAAGATCTTTCAATCAGTGGTCCTCAACTAGACGGTTAAGAAGCAGCAGCAACAGTCCACATTCAATGATGATCAGGCCAAAGATTGAAGGGTTAGGATCTTCCAATCTGGATATCTTTTGGGACATCCCCACCCATGGTTGGGCCTGTCAGGTCAACAGTCCTTATCACGGAACTGCGGGGCATGGATGTGCTGAATCCTGTGCCTCAGCAAACTATACACTCACTGAGGCCTGGGACGCTGTAATTTCTTACTTTTGGATGGGCTCTGCTAAAGAGATTTATTGTGAATGGAACTGCATGTTTCTGTCCCATGGAACCTGCTTCCTTTACTGTTTCAGGAAACGGATGATGATATTGAGTCTGGTTTGGAGGATTCGCAAGATGTATGCGAAGGAAACAAGGATGCAGCACGTGCACTGATGCGTGTCAAACAGAAGCTAGA
The DNA here is from genome assembly GCA_003013855.2 of Liriodendron chinense. NCBI lineage: Eukaryota > Viridiplantae > Streptophyta > Magnoliopsida > Magnoliales > Magnoliaceae > Liriodendron > Liriodendron chinense. Next base: position 719,373 of record PVNU02002217.1, read on the forward strand.
TGGGTACGAAGAGGGGGAAATGAGAAGCGTGCAAGGCCAGGTCAGTTCCGAGCATTGCATATGCAACCAAAACGCACATGACTGAGCAACATGCCATGCAGAAAGAGCATACAGTTGGGATCCTGCATTTGAAATCTTCATGGACTCCATTATGGATTAAGGGATAACCAAAAAATCTTCCAGATTGGAAGATGCCTGCCATCCAATCTTAGGTCTTTTTGTTTTTTCCTGGAAATCTGTATTTTTTCCCCTTAAATCATCTTTCTATAGGCCGCTGATTGAAAGGTAGGGGTCTTCCAATATGTGAGACTCTTTTGTGCATCACTGACGCAGAATAGGTCCAATCAGGTCAAAGGTCTGGATCACCGAGCCATGGGCCATGGGCCTGCACTTGACGGTGTGGATTGAGGGTATCAGGCAACTTCATGTCATGATCCACACTAACATTTGGTTTCGAGAGTTCAATCTCAAGAATCTTGGGTTGAAGTAGGATTGAAGATTCTTTGAGGTAGTTGGGCAAAATGACCGAAACCGGTCTTTAATTTTGAAATGATGAAACCATTCAGAAGCTTTGTAGCAAATCATCAGAAAGCTTGCTTAAATTTCATGGGCTCTGAAAATTGAGGTAGGACTGTTTAGGCAATTCACTCGATAGGAATATTTCACTAGCTTTTCTTGTAGTTCCAGTTCAACGTACTCCATACTGCTATAAACAAAAACACAATTAGGTGCCCTTGTGATAAAAATTACTGGGAGGGACAGTCAAATGTCACCACTGATCTGATCGCAATAACATATTCTGGGATCTGCCCAATATCATGCTTTGAAATTTTAAGCGCGTCCCAAAGTTTTTTCGAAAATCCCGATATCAAGGTGAATCATTGTGGATTTTCACTCCCACCTTTCCACCAAACGGGAGATGAAACATTAATTCCTCATTTATCTCATTTGCTTCTTCATCCGTTTGGGTCCGATTATCATCATTTCTTAATTGTGTTTTCTACTTGCAGGTCCAACAACTCATACAAGATGCCATTGATGCCGAACGTTTATGTCAGATGTTCCCAGGCTGGGGAGCTTGGATGTGACCTAGAGCCCAATCACCTTTAGCAGCTACGGCACCATACACATTGTACAGGCGGATTCCCCCCCCCCCCCCTGTTTTTTCCCTTCTCCCGAGTCCAAGTGTATTGGATGATGTCGCTATTTGGGTGTGCGGTTCTTTTCGTCCATTCATGCATGTATGCTACTGTATTATATAATAATGTCAAAAGCATTTACAGCGTGTAGGTGTTTTATGAGAAGGGGTGGTACCGGGCAGAAGTGGGGTCCATGTGATGTATTCACGACATCCAGCCCGTTCATCAGATGCGACCAAAAATAAAACCAAACAAAAACTAAGGTGAGCAATAGTATAGGGGAGAAGTTGGAGGGAATGACCACCCTTGATTTGTATGGGGACAGTGACGCAAGACAATGGGCCTATCAATATGATGCGGAATGAAACTAAAGTGGATATGTATAACAATGAATAATTAAATTAGACATACTTAAATCACATGTGTGGAAATTCAAATAAGCAATAAATCATGCACAACAATCATAAACTACAAGCAAATAGTAAAGGAACCATAAAACCTTAAAGGTTGAGACCTATGAAAGGTAGAACTTTCATATCCAAGCACCTTGAAGCTTTAGGGTTCCTAGGGTATGGCTGAAAATTAGGGATTGATGTAAATTAGGGTTAAGAGTTTAGATAATTTGAAAATTGGGGATTTAGGATATAAGAAGGGGTTATTCGGATTAGGACAAGAGGGGGTGGTTGGATTTGAGAAACGGCATGGGATTGGGTTAGGTTTTATAGAATTGAGTAGGAAAATGTTAAGGTTTTAAGAAAAAGCTAAGAAAAATGGGATTGTGAGTCTATTCCGAATGAAATGGTTCAAGGGTTGTAGGTTTTCGACTTTGGATTCAAAGAGAAGCAAAAGTTCTCAAATTCGGATGAAAAGAATAATTACTTACTTGGATCTTGTAGAGAATAAAAAGAGGAATGAGATAAAAGAGGATAACCAGCATCACACCAAAAGAATGCTCAACTTACTAGAGGTTCGAGAAAGAATGGATTCTCAATTAATTTCATAAACCTTCATTTATAAAATTAAGTTTTCTAACAAGTATATATAAGCCATGAACAAGAAAAGTGCATTAAAGTGCCTAACTAATAAAAAGAAAATTTTTAAAAAATGCCTAAAACTAATCAGGCCGACCTGGGTTTTGTCAGGCTATCCAACAGCGCCCAGAATCACATTAGTCTATCTACAGTCCTGCTCCTCCGATGCACTCTTGCTCTCACATGCTGATCATGTGCTTCTCAAAGATCATCGATCCACAACAAGATGGATGTGACATGTCTCCTACGCTGGTACATTTGGAAAAAAGGATCATGATGGAATGATGTCGGCATCAAACAGTTTTCTGTTTTATTCCTCTGATTTAGTTTCCATTCCAGGAGAACATGTTGAAAATGGAAGCCTTTTGTTTCATTTGCCATTTACAATCAATGATCAAAATGGGATTTTCTGTGCAGGACCACCATACTTAGGCCCCACTCTTAGTGATCGAAATTGCCAATACCGTGAGGCTCACTATGGATGATGAGCCCTTGGTGTAGATTGGGTTGGGTCAGCCCATGGATCATTTGGCCCAACCAGCTTCTGAGGTGTGTTGGGCCAAGCTAAATGGGTTGTAGGTCGGCTGGATCAGGCTGGGTTGAACCCTTCCCAAAACGACCTGCCAATATTGGTTAAAAATCAGCTGGCCAGATGATCCACAATAGATCCTACATATGAATGGCTTGGTTTATTGAAAACCCAGATCCAGTTATATTTTGGAACCATCAGCATCTTTAAACAATTGTAATGGTGGCCCAGCCCCCAGCCATGGGCCCAAGTGGCCCAACAGGGCTCAGCTGCTGGTCCATTGTCACCCTTATGCTATGCTAGTGGCATTATTAGTTAGATACATCGTCCATGGTTTGTTTGCTACTTGTTTGCATCCTTTCCAATAAAAAAAGGAATCCAATTTGCCTAGTGATTAAATCACTAAGGATATCCCGTGACCCAACATGGTGAGATTTGATTGGGTCATGTGTTACTGTTAAAGATGAGGCCCATGCAAAGCATGTTTTAAAGTTGTTTCCTCAAGTGCATGTTCAACTGGACCCAATCGGGTCAAGCATGTTTGAAAGTTGTTTGCTCATGTACTTGACCAAGCCACATGGCCCCATCTCTAATATACGCATGTGGCCGAATTGAATCATGCCATGTCAGGTCACCAGGGTGTGGTCCACTCGAGATTTGGATCTACTTCAGCTGTGGACATACGTCCTAACATGAGCTGAAAAAATGGTTTGGCGGCATCATCATACAACATGTGTATCAACATGGGCCCATGTCATGGCATGACTGAATTCAGTTAGGACACAGGACTTGCCTGTAACTCCAACATTACACTTACTCCGGTCATCATCAATAGATTTTGCAAAATTAGTCTACGTCGGTTTGATTTGCTGTAATGTAAGGGAAATATAAGAGAATTGGCAATGATTACAAATTACTTATCCTCTTACACCATAATAATGGAGTCTGGATCCTCTTTGGCTGCAAAACAGAAAACTGAGATCTCAGTTTGCAGCATTTTTATTGGTCCACGCCACAATGTATGAAACTAGCATTATGAGGTTGCATGAGGATGTGATGAGGTTGAAACCTACGAGAAATCCCTGTTTGCAGCCAACAAAGGATCTTGATTCGTAATGACATTTTTCAATGATTTATTCAAGAAAAATTATAATGATAGCCATTTTACATTACTTAACGTCACATCGAACCACTTCTCAAATCACCGCAATAAAACAGTGAGGATGGAAATCTGCGCCTGAAATCTTACTGGACCGAACGTGATGTTTACATGTCGTCCGGTTCGTTCAGGAGGTAATTCCCAGGTGGATGAAGGGAAAACATAAACTATCAGATACAAAACTTCCCTGGCCTTGAAGAAGGGCGCGGTTTGGGTGGATCCCTAACTGTGGGGGCCACTTTGATGTATGTCCCTTAAATCCACACCATCTATCCATTTTTACAGCTCATTTTAGAGCATGATGCAAAAAAAATGAAGCAGATCCAAATCTTAAGTGGACCATACCACAGGAAACTGTTGTGATTGAATCCTGACCATTAAAAAAGGACCATCAGAATGTTTATTTTCCATCCAACCTGTTGATAAGGTCACAAATAACTGGATGAAGATACCTCAAAATTATCAGCTTGATCCAAAACTTTTGTTGCCTCTGAGAAGGTTTTAATGGTTAATTACCACTGTTTCTTGTATTATGGTCCACCTGACATTTGGGTCTACTTAATTTTTTAGATCATATCCTAAAATGAGTTTTCAAAACGGATGGACAGCGCAGATACAAGTCATATACATCACGGTGGCCCCACGGTCAGGGATCCCACACACCTCATTGGTTTCCGGGGATCCACGGAAGCTTGAGATTTGGATATCTCTCATGTTTGGGATCATATCCAAAGATGAGCCGGAGAAACGTACGGACGGATTTGATATAACATAAACATCACCGGACGCGGTTTTACTGCAGAAGCCTTTCACAGGAAGCTCTTGCGCTGGGAATGTAGGCATGCATGGCTCACCGCGTTGGACGCGGATTTCCATTCACAACAATTTCCAACTGGGAATCTAGGTGGGGCCCACGGTGATGTTTTTGAGAAATCCATGCCATCCATCTATTTTGTGAGCTCGTTGTAGAAAGTATGACGAAAAATGAGCTGGATCCAAGACTCGAGTGCGCCAAAATAGTGAGGATTGAACTTCCACACTTGAAATATTCGTTGGGCTACAGAAGTTTTGAATCAGGTTAATATCTGTGTTTTCAGTTCATCCCAGTAGGAATGGCATTGTGAACGGTATAGATGATATATAAACATTATTGTCGACCTCAGGAAGGTTTCAACAATAGTAATTTCCCTACCCGCATTTTACTTTAGTGCGGCCCGCTTGAGTCTTGTATGGCTCATTTTTAGTAGCACGTTTTACAATGAGTTCAAAATACAGATGGACAGCGCGAATTTCTCAAAAACATCACGGTGGGATGCGGTTTAGCTAGTGACGGTGCCACTAGCCGGGTGGCTAGTGGTCTGTGCTCTGTGGGTCCGTCATAATGTATGTATTTTATTCATGCTGTCCATCCATTTTTCTAAATCATTACAGGGCATGACACCAAAAAAGAGGTAGATATAATTCTCAGGTGGACCATACCACAGGAAAACAGTAAAGATTGAATGTCCACCGTTAAAAACATCTCAGGGCCCGCTGTAATGTTTATTTGACATCCAACCTGTTGATTAGGGCAGGCTGTAATGTTTATTTGACATCCAACCTGTTGATTAGGTCATACAGGCCTTGGATGAAGGGAAAAAAGAAATATCAGATTGATCCAAAACTTTTATGGGCCCCAAGAAGTTTTTAATGGTGGGCGCTCAATCACCACTGTTTTTTGTGATGTGGTCCACTTGATATTTGGATCTACCTCATTTTTTGTCTCATACCATAAAATGATATGGAAATATGGATGGACGGTGTGGATGAAACACATACATCATGGTGAGGCCCACAGAGCACCGACCACTAGCCAATAGCTAGTGGTGGGGTCACTAGCCAATCCACGTCACCGTAGGCCTCACGCGACCCAGATTGCATCCTTTGGGAGCGGATTAGGTGAGACCCGGATCCACCGAGGTGGGTGAGACCCCTAACTGTGGGGCCACTATGATGTATGTGTCTTAAATCCAAACTCCTACACATGAATAGATCACATTAAATCCTTCTAGTGCGGACCATTCATCTTAGGTTTCTTTTCATTAAACCTTGATAGTCCTTAGTTAATGAATTCATATACTGTTAGCATTGTGTATCAGAACGGCTAGGTTTGCTTGTTATTTTAATTGCAATGCTTTAAAATGAATGGTTAGTTGCCTCTATGCTCAATGAAATGGTTGAATGAATGACATTTATTGTTTGTTGATAGGTAGATTGTGTTAAATTTGTATGTACGTCCCATTTGTTCATCATATTGTGGTACAAATTGCTTTATTGCTGTGTTATGATTAAAAATAAATCTTGCTTCGAGTTTAATACTGAAAATGACTATGTGGGTGGCCATCTTAGGTTGATCATTCTAGGCTTGTTCGATCAATCAAAGGTGAGCACGAGTGATCGACAGTAGCTAGATCTACAGGGGATGCTTTGTGCCCAGTGTCGATTTTTCCAGAGTTCTCCGTCATCGATCAGATTGGTTTAATGTAGGATTGATCATAACTATGTTTGTCATTAAATTATACTCTATGAAATCTAAAATACCATCATTTTCATTGAAATAAGTCCATTCAAAATCGTTAGTGCTATACGATCTTACAAAAGACTAAGGGGCCAGGTATGGTGGTATAGAACACTGTGTTCGAGCTGTTAACCTACACTGAGATGACGAGCCTCCTCGTAGTGACCAATAATCATTGATGGAAGTAAAGATCTAACATCTTGATCATAGAATTGAGTGACGAACCCTTTCCACATCAATTTTATGTTGGATAACAAACCCTTTCTTTATTATCATTACGTGACGAACTCCAAATTAGATCAAGGGATACTAATGAGGAGTCGCTACGGCCGCATCAAACCATATGATCCAATTAGACTTGCAATATAATGGTGATACCCTGGCTTAGCTAATATGTTGTTTGAATTGACATTAATAAATATTCAACTAATTATGCATTCCATGGTATGCATATTTTCATGAGTGATGTAGGTGACGGGCCACACAAATGCCAAGTTGCACGATGACAACTAACTATGTCCTTGGCATGTATTTGCATGTCATGCCTTCCGTTTAATTAACTAACCTAAGATATTGTTATTTTTTACTTATGCTTGATTTTGATTGTGATTCATAATATACATAGCTTAGGAGTAATATTTGCATGTCATGCATTCCACACATTTAATCAACATACCTATGCTGTCTTGGATCCCGTTCATTTTTTGTCTTGCCTAAAATGATCTCACAAAACGTTTCGCAGGAATTTCCTGTGCTGAGAACCAAGGTGGGCCCACAGTGATGTTTTTTGATAAATCCACACCGTCCATCCGTTTTGGGAGATCCTTTTAGGATATAGAAACAAAAATGAACTGGATCCAAGACTCAAGTGGGCCGAAAACGTGAGATTTGAACGTCCACAGTTGAAATATTTGTGGAGCCACAGGAGGTTCGAATCAGGATAATATTTGTTTTTCCATTTCATCCCAGTAGTAGTGACGTTATGAACGGTATGGATGTCATATAAACATCACTGTGGACCCCAGGGAGGTTTCAACGGTAGTAATTTACCTACCCACCTTTTCCTTTAGTGAGGCCCACTTGAGTCTTGGATCCGGTTCATTTTTGTTTTCATGTCCTAAAATTAGCTCCCAAAACGGATGGACGTGGTGGATTTATAAAAACACATCACTGTGGGCCCCACCTTGGTTCCCAGCGCAGGAAATTCCTGCGCAGGAAATCCGCGCCCCGTTTGGACGGCGTAGATTTCTCGCAAACATCACGGTGGACCCCACCTAAATTCCGAGCGCAGGAGATGCCTGCGAAAGGCTTTCGCAGCAATCCGCGTCCAGAGAACCCTAGGCCAGTACAAACATCTCAACGCCGGGTGCGCATTACTTCCGCTTCCTTCCCCGCCCTTCTCCCCCATCACCATGACGAAGTTCAGAAAGCTGGGCCGGCCCACCGGTCATCGTATGTCGATGCTCAGGTCCATCCAGAAATCCATCAGAATCTCTCTCTCTCTCTCTCTCTCTCTCTCTCTCTCTCTCTCTCTCTCTCTCTCCCCATCCATCCATCAGAATCCCTCCCCATATTCCCTCTATTTACTGAATTTTCCTAGGGTTATCATTTCTTTTGTTACCGTGTTCCGCAGGACTATGGTTTCTCAGCTGGTGAAGCACGAGCGCATTGAAACCACTGTTGCCAAGGTGCCATCTCTCTCCCTCTCTTCCTATCTCAGAGCTTTTAAGGTTTTTGCTAATTTCTAGGGTTTGTCTTTTGTTTGGATTTTTGATGGAGGAATGCTAACTCCAGACACCACCGCACCATGCCTGTCGACACGCCACGTGTTTGCGGGATCCGGGCCGTTCGTCAGATAGACCCCTCATGTATGGACGTGTCAACACCCACACTCGCGGGCATGCATGTACACTAGAGAAATGCTTGATCTCAACTGTCCAGTACACTTGCAAAGTTCAATCGATTGATCTCAACTGTCCATTGCGTTCAGAATACATTTCAGTGTCTACCATGCAAAAATCATGCTGATCGGATGATCCAATCCACTCCTGGTTTGGTTTTATTTTCTATAGCTATCCTTTTGCCAAGCCATGGATGGGATGGTTAGGATTGTCTAAGAAAGGCACTTCTTTAGAATCATAAGCAATCCATGATAATCCCTAACGAATTGGCGGATCAAATTGTTGCTTAAACCTACTATCGATATTTAGGGCCACTGATCAAATGGTTACTATCCGTCAGATAATTATGATATTTTCATGGTAGCCCATGAAATATCCTTGAAAAAAAAAATGGTAGCCTATGAAATGTTTGTTGGACCTAATGAATCCCAGTTCAATTGATTGGGCTTTCTAAGCGTCCCAATGCAACTTGGTGTACTATAACTTAATAGTGCTCCGAAAGCACTGGAGCATTTCTCTTATGTTGTATGTATGTGTATGCATACATATACTGTTCAAATCTTCTCTAATGCATGGCCCACAAGATAAACGTATGGATGGATTTTTACACTGAGACATTCACAAACATCCCGGATCTTGTGTGCAGCATTGGCACACGTGGGGCGTTTTCCTTGGGCACTTGAACATGGGTCGTCTGAAATTAGCCTAGTTGTTTTGAAATCTGCTAGTCCATAGAACGCGAATCTACGACAACTAATTTTTAGCAACTCATCATCTGTAGGCATGGCAATCATGAACTCGGAAATGACTATCCAAATCACAGCACCATTTTGGATGGAGTATAACTCAAAAATCACATGGCAAGGATGATCCTTACCGATAACCATCCATCCGGTGGATGCTAAATGGACTGTTAAAAAGAAAATGGCTAGCAATCTGAAGCTAACAGGGAAATTCAGACCATAGCATCAGTGTGTTTCTCTTTATCTGTTCCATCACAGGATTGGAAAAATACACAAGTGGATGAGTTGTCACAATTTGGTGTTGTGGTTGACGTACATTCTAGTATTGGCCTTGACAATTCAGAACACCGAGCAGTGGGACCACATGAAAGTGAGCACGCAGTTTCTCCAGTGCACATGGGCCCTCATTTGGTGGGCCACACTCTGGATGACTGATAAGATCACCTTTGCATGATTCGATCTATTCAAGTAATATTCTTTTGCTAGTTGACGGTGAATTTCTGAACCACTGGCTTTGTGCTTGGATGAAATGGAATTGGACTCTATCTACCTTGATCAGTGGAACTTCTGAGGTTTTTGAAAAATTTAGGCTTTGTTTGTTTGTTTGGAGTTCCTTTCTTTTCTTTTCTTTTCTTCTCTCTCTCTCTCTCTCTCTCTCTCTCTCTCTCTCTCTCTCTCTCTCTTGTTTTTTTTTTTTTTGGGAGCAATTAGAGCACTCTCTTGATCAATTCAAGATAATGAAGGTAAACACATGCTTATATTGAACTTTATGACTTTTCAAGGCTTTAAATGGTAAGATATTACAGAGTACTTAATCTTATTGTAGAAATTTTCAGGCTTTTATCATTCTTTTAATGAATTCTAATTGGGTTTTTGATGAAATTGAGTTAAAGTTCAGTTTTATTTTTTTTCGTGACCAGGCGAAAGAAATTCGGCGACTTGCAGATAGGATGGTGCAGCTTGGGAAAGAGGTGTGTGTGTGCGCGCACGCGCGTGTGCATGAGTGCGTGTGAGAGGTCTTAAGCACAACCGGTTGAACTGTAAGTTACAGTTCACCCAGTGGATAACTTCCAACCTTTCATGTGTGTGTGACATCCAACCTGTCTAATAGGCTGGCTCCATCATGAGGAACACCTTGCACAAAAATCTGCCATATCCACTAATTGAGTTGATACAATAGTATTTTCTTATTCATGAATGGCTACAAATTGTTTGCATGGTGTGGCCCACCTGATGAGTAGATGACTGATTTTTGCACTAGGTGATACCTATGGTGGTGTCCATTCTATTGGAAGGGTTGAATTTCACATGCTCTTAACAGGCTATAAGTTATCCACTACGTGGACTGTACCTTGTGGTCCCAACCAGTTAGATTTAAAACCTACCTCTCTCTCTCTCTCTCTCTCTCTCTCTCTCTCTCTCAGTGTGTGTGTGTGTGTTACTTATGCTCTTAACAGGCTGTAAGTTATCCACTAGGTGGACCATGCCTTATGGGTCTGAGTAATATGTAGTTATATTACTTAATTTATGTAATTTCAGTTTCTAATTTGCGAAATTTTACTAATGAAATAGATGTTGTCCTTTAGGGTCTGTCTGTATGTGGGTGGCTGTCTATTTGTTTTCAAGTGGGAGACAAGTTGAATTTTCATTTGAAAAGCTGCGCCTTTTAATGTTTGGGTCCTTAATTTACTAAAACAATCACAAATTTGTGACACATTGTCCATTACTTTTACATATTTAGATCATATTTAGATATGTAAATTTGTGACACGTTGTCCGTCACTTTTACATATTTAGATCATCATCATCATCTAAGCCTTATACCAAGTAACTGGGTCTATTTTTACATATTTATATGATTGTGATGATTTTCTAGGTTTTTTCCCCTTTTCTAACTTGATTACAATAGCTAGGATCTGCACTTCTGAGCTTGATGATGGTTAGAACTTCCATGATTGGTCTAATTCATGGCTTTGTGGTGGGAATCCGGTAGGAATCCTAGACTAGTTATACCTTGTCTCCAATTTGTTGATGAATGATGACGTGCTTTTAAGCTATCTTATAGGTATTTTGTGTTTCTTTGAAGCCATTTCGGGCCTTCGTGTTAACTTTTGAAAAAAAAAAGTTCTCTTATGGGAACTGGGGCCATTGAGAGTTGGTTAATAACTACCCTCCCGGAGAGAATGGGATGAAAGTGAGTTTACCTTGTAATTTTTTTGGTCACCTAATGAGGACATCGAGCACCATTCAGGTTCTACTAGAGGAGGAGGAGATCATCACCTGTTTCTCTCTATATGGATGACCACTACGTGGGCTTGAGTGGACTGTTTTGAAGGCTCTACATGCATTTGATGCATCTTCGAAGACCCTACACTAGGAAGATGCATGTGGGTTGCATTCTTGAGGAGTGTGAAATTGCGTCACTTTGATCACACTTGTGGACGCATATGCGTGCGGAAGCTAAGAGCGGAGTAATTAGAATTATGCTTAAGTCCTAGAGTGGGGGGGATTAGGACTTTTTAAAAATCTTTTCGCCTACTTAACAGTTTTATCAATTTAAACTAAGTAAGCAATAATTTCGGCTTCCAAGCCTAAGTGGATTCAATCACAAGACTAGCATATGATGAGTAATAAACTACCTAGTCTAAGCATGCATAGATTAACATGTGATTAAACTTAATCAAGCACCTAATTCATGCAACTTAAGTAGACATCATATAAGCTCAAGTCTACTCAAGTGAAAGTACATCTTGTGTGTGTGGATGTGCCAATCTAGTGCCTAGCATACATTCTAATTAAGCATTCATAATTAAACAATTAAACACAGTGCATAACAAGAAATGTGCTCAAATACAATCACAAACACAACAATGTATAGTGGTTTGATTTTGAGTCTACTCCACTCCCCGTTCAAGTACTCAACCCCTTTGAGTACATCGAAATTCACTAGAGAGTTTAAATCAGGTTCCTCCCAACCTAGGTGTTTTAACTCGGATCCACCCAACTAGGGAGTTTACAGGTTCCTCCCAACCTACAGCGTTCACACTCGTGTTGGTGGCTCCCCTCAGAAACTTGTTTAGGCTCTACAACCGAGCCAAGGTCCTACAACATAACCTCAATTTAGGCTTACTCAAGCTAAGGTCTTACAACTGAACCTCAATTTAGACTTCACTCATGAGTCAAGGTCCTACAACCGAACCTTAATGTTTTTAGGCTCTACAATCGAGCTAAGGTCCTACAATCGAACCTAGCATTTACTCTCGCCGGAGGCTCCCCACTTGGAGACTAGATTCGGCTCTACAACTAGGCCTATGTCCTACAACCATACCTATCGAGTTTGACGAACAAACTCTACACTCAATTCCCATCGGAAATAGAGTGGATGAACTCTTACAAATTGACAATTTTACTTGTCGGATTTGAGCTTCGTTGATGCGCCGCTTCGGGTTACTTTTTCTCGCTCTCTCGTGCTTGAATCAACTCCCTTTGTGCCCCCCCCGATGTTGTTGCCGATGCTTTGTCAATGCTCCAACACCAACGATCAATTCCTTTGCATTTGCTCTTCTTGACATGTCCAAGGTGGATGGGAGGTAGGTTTGAGATCTCTACAACTAATGAAAATGGGTTGCCTAGAGAGTCTCATCTACAAGGATCTCATCATAAAATTTTGGATAATAATTTTACTATTAAGATTAATCCAAACTCTAGAGATCAATGAGGGACAAGTACGTCTTCAACATGAGTTTGAAATGCTCTAATCTTGTGATGAATCACAAGAAAAATGCTTTGCTATGGTTAGGAATAAAGCTCCTAATCGTATGCAATGGTGGTAACTTCTATCTCCTCAAAATCCATCTCTTATGCCAAAAAACGAATGCCCTCGCTTTTATAGAAATTTCTCTAACGGTAAAAAAACGAGCAGATTCGCGTATCTCCGATTAATCGGAACATGGTCCAATTGATCAGAAATCTGTCCAGAGAAATTCCAAAATTCTCTGGAACAAATTCGGATTGATCGGAACATGGTCTGATTGATAAAAAAATATGTTCAGAGAACTTTGGAATTTCCCTGGACCAAATTCCGATTGATCGGAGTCTCATCGGAACCGACGTCCGATTGATCGGAGATCTATCGGAAACTGCTATTTGGGCTGAATTGTATACAACAGCTTCCACATCTTTAATTAACCTACATTATCATGTTTTTCTATATGATCTAAGGCTAATAAGGATGACTAAGGGTATTACTAGTTGGTCCAAGTCATCTAAGAGGTTTTGTATGTTTTAGATCAAAGGGTTAGGGTCACCAAGGCATCTCTTTTAATGTTTTTCTTCTTTGATGCATCTGGTCCACTTGAATCTTCGGTCTTCAGCTTGTCAAGGCTCAACCGACATTACAACACATGGACACACGTGATTGACAAATAAGGTGCACTAGTATGCCACAGAAAAGTGCACTAATAGTCTGGACCGTTGATTGCGCGTATCGGGTTGTTTGACCACTTTTGATCATGGCCCGCCTCGATCGTGGATGCTTTAGGACTTAAGTGTCTTAATTTTTATTTGACTTTATTAGGATTTAGTTTATTTGACAGTTTGGACCTTTTCTAAGCTTTGCTTTATGTTTTGCTCTAGTTTTAGGGGTATTTTGGTAAAAGTAGGGCTATTTTTGTAAATTTTTGCACTTGAGATTATAAAAGAGATTTGAAGGTTTCTCTATGTGATTGTGTGTGTGTGTGTGAGAGGGGGGGGGGGGGGGGGGGGGGGGGGGGGGGGTGTGAACTTCTCTATGCTATTGTTTCATGAAATTTCAAAGTTCCTCTTATTTCTTTATAAGATTAGAAGGTTTCTCTATGCGATTTGGAGATTAGGTGTGGTGCGATTCCATTTCTATTCAACAGAAGTGCGAGGCTTCCATCTTATTCTTTTTGTTCTTCTTTCTATCCAAAAGAGGTTTTTTCTACAAAACTACATATTCTCTTATTTCCTTCCCATCCAAATCATCATTTTCTTCATCTTTTCATCATCCAACCTCGACCCCAACCAAGCCCTAGCTTGAAATTTCCAAAACCTAACCCAAACCACCCACAAGTGTGACCATACAACCACGTGTGTGAGCCCAATGCTGATTGTATGGACAACCCTTCAATCCCCTTTGTTTTTCCCATCAAAACCCCTTAAGTCCAAATCCCCTAACCCCAATCAAAACTCTAGACTTCCAAATTTCTAGTTTTCCTAATTTCTAAAAAAACCTAATCCCCAATTCCCATGAACCCTAAATGCCCAAATCTCAAGTTTTCTCCCCCTAACCCTAATCTTAGAACCTACAAGTCAGCCCCTTGAATGTGGATCGTGCCTATGCTAAGTTGGAAGTCCTATCCTTCCATTGGGACTAGTTTTAATTGATTTATATGATTTCTTCACATGCGGGCATGTGATTTAGGTTAAATCAGATTTTATTTCTTATTGTTTACTCTTAATCATGTGGTAGGTTAACATCTTTTGCTATTTGGATTACTTTATGGACTCTTTAATAATCTCTACGTTGCATGCTAGCATTAAATCATGTGTCCTGCATCATCACTTGATGGGAAAGAACGGTCGTGCAATCTCCTTTTGGGATCTGATTATTGAAAGGCTAGAAAAAAATTATCAAGTCAGAGGCTAGTACTTGGATTGGGGAGAAGAATTACTCTAATCAAGTTGGCTCTTCCAAACATCCCAGTTAATTCGTGCTGCATTTTAAGATGCTGGTGTCCATCACATTGAAAGTGGAGCAGATCCAAGGAATTTCTTATGAGAAAGCAATGATCCGAGTTTTAAGTTTCATCTTATGGATTGGAAATATGTGCAGAAGCTAGCTAAGGAAGGTTTAGGTTTGGGAAAAATCAGAGGGGAAAATTTGGGTTCTTGAGTAGTTGGTTGTGGAGAGTCAGGAGGAGCCAATGGCTCTTTGGAGGAGATGTGATTTCGGGGAATATGGGGCTGGATATGGAGATTGATTCTGCGCTGTTCATTTGATCATGCCAAGTCCAACTTGTGCAAAGAAATCAGTAAAAGCAGTGGATGTCCTGAGGAGCCGAATGACAATCTAGCCTGCAAAGCTACCTGTGGAAATAAGCATTGTACTTGTTTCCTTGACGGGAAAGGCAATAAATTCTATTATGGAAAGATACCCAGATTGATTATGCTCCCTTTGTTGAGTTATTCCATGACCTATTGTCTCTATCAGTTTCCAAGGAAGAGGAGGTGTGTGAATGTTGTGAAATTCTTTGAGGTGCAGTGGTATGGAATATCAAGCTTTGCAGTAATCTCTTGGACGAGGAATTGTTGTTGTTGGAAGAGCTCATGAAGTTGGTTGGTAAGGCTTCTATTGATCTGTTTGTGGAGGATATGAAGGTTTTGAATTTCTCACTTACCGGAAGTTTCGTCGGAAAATCCATGTTTTAGCATATCTCCAGCGAGTATGAGCCACAACTGGGGTTTGAAGAAGTGTAGAATGCCAATCCCTAACATGTTGGTCATGTGCCTGAATCATGACGAAAACATCTATTATTATTCGTCTCCCCTGACATGACCAGGGATATTTGGTGCTACTTTTTTATGATTTGGAGCCCTGACATGGCCAGGGATATTTGGTGCTACTTTTTTATGATTTGGAGAGTGCTTTACCGATCTCTTTTCGATCTCATTGGTCGGTGGAAAGATGGGGCATTTGATCAAAGTAGAAACTTTCTTTGAAAGATTATCCTTTATGTCATTTCATGGGGCCTTTGGCAGGAGAGGAATAGAAGAATCTTTGATGGCAAGTGCATCTCTACTGAATCAGTGAAGCAAGGCATCACTTCAATGATCAGCAACTGGGCCCTCTTTAGTCCTGTGTTCGGGGGCTGCCGGGCTGCTCTATGCATATTTGGGTCACGGTTGGGTCCTAAGACAGTGTTTGTTTGTTGTCTGTGGATCTTTTTGTTTGGCTGACAATCTGTGCAAAATGGCGATGATATTACCGGACAATTGTCTCCTCTGCATGAAAGATGCGGAATCGGTGGAGCATATCTTTATCCTTTGTTCTTTCCCTAAGGGGGTGTGGGATGGCATCCTTTCAGTCTGCAAGGTCTCGTGGGTTATGTTGAAATCAATGGAGGGTCTTTTCCTCTCATAATGTCAAGGAGGGCCCCAGTCCAAATGCATGTCAAAATGGTGGCTTGTCCTGCTCGTGGGTCTTTGGTCTCTCTGGGAGGAGAGGAATAATCGTTGCTTCAGAAACTGCAGCGTTTACATAGTTGACATTGTTTGTAAGGTTCTCTTGTTGCTCAGGGAGTGGGATCCTTGAGCCTTTCAGGTGTTGGTATGTCAACTTAGGGGTCGTTTGGATAGCCTGTAAATGGTTTACAATCATCACTATTTGTGTTTGGATGCCCTCATTTGCTAGTAAATCATTTACTACTTGTAAGTGATTTACTAGCAAATGCCCATTCTCATTTACTAGCAAAAAGCTGCGATTTCATTTAGTAAATGAAATCGTAGCTGGTAAATGCAAACGGCTCTTCTTCTTCTTCTTTTTTTAATTTTACACTGTAAATGATTTACTAGCAACCATTTACAGGCAATCCAAACACTGTAAATGATTTACTAGTAAATCGTTTACAACTCAAAGCCAAACAGACAGTCGTAAATCATTTACTAGCATTCAAAGAGAAAAGCATTTGCACTTCTGAAATAAAGGTAGTCAACAGACTTTCTTTTTCACCTTCCAATTTATTTAGCTGTCCCACCCCCCTGTCTAGACTGATTTCATTTAAGCTTCATTGCAAATGGGTTTTACTTAAAGATGTAGAGTCGATTTATCATCTGTTCATCCATTGCCCCTTTGCGAGGGATGTCTATAGTAGTATTTTGCTCTCTCTTTTAATGTGTCCTGGGTGATGCCCAAGCTTAATTGAGGATCTGTTTCTAATGCGGGGGCATTGTCATACTGGGCTCGAGTGGGGTAGCCTGTGGAGGCGGGAACACACTCGGGGTGGGTGGCTCATGGACTCGGGCCCCACCCGCGCGGGTGGCTCGTGGATTCAGGCCCCATTTGTGGACTCGGGTGGGTCGTGTGATGCGTACCCATGGACTTGAGGCCCACGGAAGGAGGGTTAGGCCGAGGACCTAACCCCTGGACTTGGAGCATGGGCTATGAGATAAAGGAATTGATTCACCATGCTCCATCAGCTCGAGCTTTTAGAGCAAGTGGTTAGTTGTCCTGCATCAGTTTCCCTCTTGGAATGCTGGTGGGGCTGGGAGAAAGAGCAGGTCTGGTTGGTGGGTTGCTATGCTTGCTGTTCTTTGGTCTCTTTGGGGCAAGAGGGATAGCTGCTGTTTCTGCAATAGAAGTGGTTCTTATCTCGGGGTTATCAGGTGGGCTAATCTGTGTATTAGGGACTGGGTGCCTTGAGTGGCTGTTTATATTTTCTTTGTTTTCCTTCTGTTTTGTTTTCTTTTTTGGCCTGTTGGCCCCTTAATAAATTGCATCATCTGTCAAATAAAAAAGGTTCTGCTTGTCAAATTCCATTTACTTCATTTTTTCCTTTTGATTTCCAGGGCACTCTTTCGGCTGCGAGACAAGCTGCTGGTTTTGTTCGTGGGGATGATGTTATTCATAAGCTGTTCACGGAGTTAGCTTATCGCTATAAGTAAATTATTTTGTCCATTAAATTCCTTTTTTTTTTTTGTGGCTTGTCTGAATACCCTTTTTTTTTTTTTTTGTATCTTGTCTGAATATTTTAGCAGGCTCTGATGATTTTTATTATTTATTCATTTATTTATTTGTTGTTTTAAGCAGAGAGAGAGCAGGTGGGTACACGAGGTTACTTCGGACACGCATACGAGTTGGAGATGCTGCACCTATGGCCTATATTGAGTAAGGTTCCATTTGCTCAAATTTCTTTGCTCCTCTCTGCTACAAATGTGCAGAATCATAGTTGATCATTGTACGTGGGAAACTGTTTTGTCAATGTTCATTTTTTTGATAGGTAACTTGAAATTTTGGAAACAAACGTTAAACAAGGGGCAATGAGACCCTGATACAAACTGACAGGCAACTGATGCCCTCTTTTGCTAGTTCAGAAGGCTAGCAAACCATTTTGGTTTAGATATATGCCGATTTTGGAGATCAAAACACAAGATTTAAATGTGACTTAATGAATCAGGGATGGTCTGAATCGATCATCAACCAAGAATCACTAAAAATTAGGACTTCCTACTTTTCAGGCTTTAACATCGAAGAGGTCAAAGTAAAAAACAAAAAAGAAAAAAAGTGACAGGTTGATAGACAACATTTTTACGAAAGAATGGTTGATACTTAATTGAACACATGCCAAACACGCATGCACGTACACAATTGAGACACCATCAAGACTCAGCTTTTGTGACCCAACAGGCAGGGGATGCAACCTATAGTTGCTTGGATGGAAAAAAAAGTTCTAGAAAAAAAAGTAAACAATTATAAACTGAGAGAATGGGAGATGATTTTCTAAAACTAAAATTACGAAGCTTTGTCTCATAATGTAATGATGCTTATAGTTGCATATGTTTAAGACCATAGCATAAACAACATTTCATTCGAAACGGCCCTTACCTACAATGTCCTAGATTAGAATCTGAGAAAAGAATTGTGTTTGATTATCTGGAATGTTGAATGGAGACATGTTAAAAGGGATCCGCTTTCCTTGTTTGTTGGGTGCTCTGTCCATGTGGTAAGTTTTGTTTTTTTTCCTTTTCTTAATAATTTATTGTCTATCAAGGGCTTCATTTTCTAAGTTCTTCCGCTCCATTCCATCTCCCACTTGAAACTGAGATTGGGTTAAGATTCTGTAAGATCCAAGCTGCGTGCGTGCAAGTGTATCCTAGATTGTAGAAACTGAGTAATTTTCACTGCAGATTTGTTGGATTTTTTTTGAGGTAACGAAAAATATTCCCCAGCAAAAGCTGTGGTGGGGAGAACAGCACCCCCCCCCCAAAAAAAAAAAAAAAAAAAAAAGTCTTCCCCAGTGTTTGACTCAAAGCACCAATAGTCTGAGCCTTTGAACATTAAACCTATCCAATTACATCTATCTCTGCCCTTGTGGACACCTCCTCAACCGATCCCATGATCTTTTACTTAGGGGGCCGGCCCTGAGCTTTTGCCTAGCGAACTGTACTTTTCTTTTCATTATTTTGCATCTATACCTGCTCTCTTTTGTTAAAAAAAGAAAAAGAAAAAAGAAAAGAAAGAAACTCACTGGAACACTCATTCCTACTTCTGGAAACTAAGGATTGTATATATGTATTTGCTTGTACAAACATGAAGATGGCATGCGTAACAAACATGTGTAAACACGGACACTAACATGTATGTAGGGATTGTGTGTCCCTATTACCTGGTTGCAAAGAGGAATGCTAATAAGCAGCTCATTCCACGGAAGTTCAGTGCAGTTCCCTTATGGCAAGCACGTCTGATGATTGAGACTGTTGTTCTGGTCACCATCACACGGATCGGCCATAACCTGAAAAGCAAAGAGCTTTTGATCAGTCACCCGCAGAAGGAACAGTAATAAAGAAGAAGAAGAAGAAGACACATTGATGGTTGGAATTGTCCAATCACTGCAATTTTGATCTTATAGCCCATCCAGACACCCACTCTGGACCAACCATCCCAATCACCAAACATGCTTGCTGCATTGCCACGATGGCAGTGGCTACGAGAACTGCTCTGCTTACAAATACATGGCGCCCAATTCAAATTGCATATGCACTTTAAATGCATGTATCTCAGGCAAAGTGTTTGTATAGGTTTGTGGACAGAGAGAACGAGCTTAGAGAGGCGAAACCAGCAACCCCCCAAGTGCCCCAAAGACCAGCTTCAGATCCATGGTGTAGGTCACGCATGAGCCAGCAATGGGCACCACCTAAAGAAGAGGATCAGACCGCTGGATCGTCAACTTACAAAGTTGATCTATCATGAGATTTGGCTGTATTGAATTTTGCTTGGGTCAGTTGTAATGCATTCGCAATTTTCAATTTCTTAAAGCAAAATGGTTTTGTTTCTGAGGAGTTCCATGCAACCGAGTGCTGAAGTTTCATGTATTTGTCGCTATTGAGGCTGCAATTGTCATGTCCCGACGAATAAATGGATAGTTTCATAGCTATCACAAAATTGGTGGCGGGAACCTAGGTAACCGCAACAGAAACCCTCTTGCATTTTTATCATCCTTTGTTTGCAGTTTACAGGAAAACAGTGTAATATGACCGATGGAATGATTACAGCCATCCCTTTGGTTTCCTGAACTCAAATGGATGAAAGTTCTCCTATGCACAATTGGGATCCACCTGTTGGTGTGGTAGTACCAGGGTCCCTTCTCAGTGAGATCTTCCAGATGAATGGCCCATTTTGGATGCGGCTGCACTCAATGCATGGAAATGTAGTTTTTTTTTTTTTTTTGTTTCTAATTAGAAATTGCATTCTAAAGCATGATCGCATTTTAAGGACACTGGAAACTTACCTATGCCCTTCTAACATATGCATGCGTGGACTGCCATTATTCTTCTTTCTTCTTCATTTTTTCCTCCTTAGGCCCTGTT
Organism: Liriodendron chinense; assembly: GCA_003013855.2. Taxonomy (NCBI): domain Eukaryota; kingdom Viridiplantae; phylum Streptophyta; class Magnoliopsida; order Magnoliales; family Magnoliaceae; genus Liriodendron; species Liriodendron chinense. Next base: position 740,036 of record PVNU02002217.1, read on the forward strand.
TGGTAAGGGCCAATCCAACGAGCCTGACCTGGCTATGGACTGGGCTTGGATCTACAAGCTTAACCCATGATCTGGGCTTGAGGATTGCATGCGAGTTCCAATCAATTTTCGGATTGCTTCACTTAAGTCATTTTACCTGGGCGCAGCCTCACCCAGCCCACCCGGCCTGACCTGGCTTTATATGTACATGTTTTGTATCTTAAGTATGCCATTCCAACCCTCAGGCAACCCATACATGTTGAATGTAGGCTGTTGGTTTTGTTCCTCAAAAATCTATATTTCTCTGTGCTCAATCAACAACTGATGAATTAGGAACACATTCAGGCAAGAAAATAATAGGGGTTTATCAATTTTGTCCAGGGCCAGGCTCATTCCCAGCCAAATGTCTTCAAGCTCAGGTCTTGGTTCTTGAGTTTTGGGTCTGTTGTCACTCTTAGTTTTTGGTTGCAGCTTAAAAATGATTTCATGTACTGTTTGTTGCTACTTGAAAATGAGCTACTGAGTATTGGAGATCATAGTTTATATAAGCCATAGGTTATTAAGACATCACTGCCATAATCTCTGATGAGAAATGCTCCAGTGTTATGGTTCTAGTTGCCAAAGTCTGGTTATATAGTCTAATCAATTGATCTGAACTGTTCGTTTTGTCCAGAGCATATTTCTCATGCTGCGATTAAAAAATCCGCACTGATTGGATGATCCAATCCACCATTGATTTGGCTTAATTTTCTATAGCCATCCTTTTTCCAAACCACGGATGGGATGGGTTTATGTATTTATTTTTTAATTTTTTTGGCATCATCTTTGAAATAAACGGTTTCCAACTACTAAGTCCCGACGTAATGTGTTGAGATGTCTGCCGACTACTCTTTTTCTTCTCTGCATGTGGCCCACACCATGTAATTAGAGATATGACAAAAGCCTCTATAAGGCCCAACATGATGTCTGTCTGACATGATGCGGATTGCTCGGTGTAGGCTTTAGCAGTAATTTCCTGCCACGGGAAGCTAGGTGGGCCCCACCGTGAAACAGTAGGAGTAAACTTATGAATGGTATGGATGGCATGGCATATAAGCATCACGGTAGACCCAGGGAAGTTTTAACGGTAAGCATGTCCACCATTGAAATGTGTGTGGGGCCACTTGAGTTTTGGATCTGCCTCATTTTGGGCACACATCCTAAAATTATCTGGAAAAACAGATGGATGGGGTGGATTTCTCACAAACATCACAGTGGGTCCCACCTTGCTTTAGCGACTTTCGCAGGCAATCCGCTTCCCGGTGGGGGAGTAAAACAATGAGAATGGGTCACCCACTTTTCCCTTGTCCCTCCCCGGTAACTGTGGGGCCAACCTTGATTTGATGTACGTATTCTATATCCACCCCATCCATCAGGTCATTTTAGCGGGTGACTGCAAAAATGAAGTAGGTTCCAATCTCAGGTAGACCATACAATAGGAAATGGTGATTGACTATTAAAAACTTATTATGGGCCACAAAAGTTTTGGATCAAACTGCTATTTTTTTTTTTTTTTTTTTCCTTCATCCGGGTTTTATATATGTCACCTTGGATGGCAGAATAAACAACTGTTTCCTATAGTATTTATCCACCTCAGATTTGGATCTGCTTCATTTTTGGGCTCATGACCTAAAATGAACTGGCAAAGTGGATGGACTGCGTGGATATAGAATAAATACATCAAGGTGGGCCCACAGTAAGGGCTGCACCTAATCCACTCCGTGTATCTCTCTCTTGCCGTATCCATACCACTTGTGTGTAGCCCCTCTTCTCTCTCCTTATTTTCCCTCCTCCTCTGGGTCTTTCCCTCGTTTCAGCGTGCTACAGATGTGTATGCTCCTGCAGTGTTCGCACTTGATACTGCACCTGTTTGGGCAGGCGGTGCCCCTGGTTTGTGATCCGAACAGTTGATCGGACAGCGTACGTAATGGATGGGATATTCATAAAATCTCCCGGATTAAATTGTTCTAATCTTGTCTAAAATAAATGGTTAGCTCAAAAACACATGATAGGATGGTTTATAACCATCCGCAAAACGATTGGGCCTCCTCCATCCAATCTAGGACCCATCAAATCAACGGTAGGTACCGTATCAGCAAACCATGGCCCACTTCTGTGAAAATGGATGCATCAATCCACTACGTACCAATGCATCCATATGATTCGTGGGAGTTAGATGATGCTCAGGTACCGAAGGACACCTGATACACAGCCACACAGAAATTATACACGTGTTATATATCAACTAAAATTAAACTAGGGCTCCCGTGACTGACCCGACATTGGGTTGGGCTTGGGCAGGAAGTATCTGATCCGATCTTTAGCTTGGGCTATGCAAACACCAACCCAACAAAGCTTGGGTTGAGGTCCCGGGTCACCGGACCCAACCCAAATTCGATCTATATACAAGTTACTTATAATTTTATTATACTTATAACTTATTAGTTATTATACTTTAGTGAGTAAACTTATAATGTTTGGAATTTGATATGCGTAGTGTTAAATGAGTAGTTATTTTATCTTTAGCTTATTTGTTTAGAAAAAATGAAGTTATTTACCATAAATAACTACATATATACTTAATAAATTCATGAGTACAAAAAATAAGACACGTATTGAAACATAGTAGACTAATGTAATGGCGAAAATATTAGCATGTATCAACCCAACCAACTCGATCAACTTGACGAAGCCTGTTTAGGCTAGGCTTCGGTTGAGAACTCCCAACCCGAGGTTGGGTTGGGTTGAGTTAGGATTGAGCAGCAACCCGACCCAACCCGCTCGACTTTCCGCCCTACATTAAACCATCCAAATTGGGGAACCCACTGTCCCAAAATAAGATTGGTTGGACGCTTGAGTTGTGGATAATCATTCGTTGAGATGGGACCATTGAATAGTTCACATTTTTAACCGTCCAATAAATGACCACCAATCAGTTGGTCACATAATGAAATAACTGTATTTTATTTCGTGATACGTCTAAACTGTGACCCGTAATTTGGGCAGTTTAATTGACTTACTTCAATGCCGGCTATGCAATTTCTAGATGCTTTATAAATACGACCGTCAATGGGCTGGGCTGGCTTTAGGGACGGGCTCTGGCTTAAAATTCAAGCCTGTTTATCAATCCGGTCAGGGCTTGGATGTGGACAACAGCTCGTAAGCTTGGATTCTGGTAATGCAGACAAGCATCTGGAGACACTCCAACCGCTTCCGTCGACTTTCCGGCATCAGGTATGCATTCCGACCGCCCGGGGGGGTCGGATCACGCTTCCGGCGGGGCTGCCGGCGTCAGGAGGGCAGTCCGACCGCCCGGGGGGGTCGGATCACGCTTCCGGCGGGGCTGCCGGCGTCAGGAGGGCAGTCCGACGGCCCTGGGGGGGTCGGATAACGTTTTAAGGGGTCGGATCTGGGTTCCGGCGCCCCTAGTGGCGTCGGATCTGGGTTCCGACCACCCTACCAGCGTCGGATCTGGATTCCGGCGCCTCTGGTGGCGTCGGATCTGGGTTTCGACAGCTTTGCCGGCGTCGGATCTCTGGTTTGGCGAGCCTGACGGCGTCGGATCACAGATCCGACGCCCTCATGCGATTTCACGGCCTCCTATAGGTGCGGCTGTGAGAAGAGGGACTCCAACAGTTTCGTAGGTGGTGCGGCTGAGAAAAGAGGCACCTCCGGTGGGGTCCACGTGCTCTAGGGAAGCACAGACTTCCTTGGCTTTGATACCATGTAGAAGGAGATTGGAGAGAGAGAGAAGAAGAGTGATTAGGAGCTTAACCTAATCCTCCACTCTTTTATTATAATAGGGCTTATTTGCCTTTTACAACTTACTGCCTAGGAAAAAAGGAAATAACATAAAACTCCTTGTTTTGTTTCAACAAAATAAACCATGTGCATAATATGAACTTTTTTTTTTATACAAAGATAACATTAAAAAAGACTAATACAAAAGTAACAACATTAAAAAATAACATAAAGTTTAATATCCTCCATAGGACAATAACTATGAACAAAAACTTACGATTTAAAACACAGGCATATATGAGTCTCAAAGCTCCCAATCACAGAAGGCCATAACTAGAGTAATATAATTACATGGAAGGAACATCTCGATGCATGTATTATCCACGCCATCCATCCGTTTTTACATATCATTTTAGGACATGATCCCAAAATTGAATCATATCCAAAGCTCAAGTGGATCACACCACAGTAAACAGTGTGCATACAATCTCGGAGCTGAATCAAACTGAGCTGAATCAAGCCGAGCCGAGCCAATACTACCCTGGTTTGAGCTTGGTTTGTATTTTTAAACAAGCTTGACTCTGAGGCTTGGTTTGGTTTGAACTTCTATTCGAACCAATCCAAGCCGAGCTTTCGAGCTGGGTTGGTTTGTGTCCAACGTTAGTCTCGAAGCATCCTATGGAGGCCCAAACAATGCACAAGTCACACCAAGGAATCCTTTTCCCCTGACACGGGGGTAAAAAAGCCTAAGGCAATCTCTCAACAACTCTTAACTCTATGGCCTCCTCTTTGGTCATATCTCTTCTACATGGAGGTAGCCACATACTAGAGCTGCCTGAAATGGAGTAGCATCAAGCCACAGAGATGTCCCTCCTAGTGGCTAGACTAGCCACTCTTGGAAAAGTGTCACAGAGTCTTCTGCCCCCACACCACATATCTTCCCAGCACCGACTCCGGTTACTGTCTCCCTAAGTGAAAGAAACTCCCTACTAAAAGTGGTCACTACCGACTCTGCAACTTTCCAAATACATGAAACACAATAAATCAAGGAACTCTTAACCTTCCAAGTTCCAACCCCTTAGTTAAGTGTCACACTAGCATGCAACAAGCTCTCCCCATAGCCTACCCTCTCCGGTTCCAAATGTCCACAACCATTTACCCAATAAAGCCAAATTCATTTACTGTAAAACCTTGATACCTGCTCCTCCCTCTTTAATCAGCTTACACACCTCAACCCACTCGAGCAGATGGAAATTGCTCTTGTTCTCGGCCCCTCTCCACAAAAATTCTCTTCTTAGCTTTTCCAGCTTGCCCAACACTGACTTTGGGCATTTCATGAGGGATATAAAAATACAACGGTATGCTGGAGAAGGTTGCTTTGATGAGGGTGATGCATCCTTCCAATGACAGATGCCAACTCTTCCAACTCGACAATTTCTTTTCAATTCTCTCAACCACCCTGTCCCAAAGTTGTTTTGGCGGCTTCCCTGTACATAGCAGTAAACCTAGGTACTTAAAGGGGAACGGGCCTGCTTTGCAACAAACACCAAAGCAAAGATGGACACCTCACTACTTTGCCGGATCCCTGGGATCTCACTTTCTTTTTGGTTTATCTTTAAACCTGATACCAACTCAAGTTGTCAGCCTTCTCCTCATTCGCATCGCCGAAAAGTAAAGTATGATCCACAAATTGAAGGTGATTAACCTTAAGACCCGCTTTCGCTACTTTCAAGCAAGAGATTAAGCCAACTTCCTCACCTTTCTAGACCATCTTGCTAAGGGCCTCCACTACAATCATATAAAGGTAAGGGGATAATGGATCTCCCTGTCTAATTCCCCATATGAATAAACCTTTTTAGCGATCCATTAACCAAAACGGAGAAAGCAGTCGAACCAACACAAACCTAAATCTAACCCCACCATCTCTTCCCACAACCCGATTTGCCTAGCATATAATCAAGAAAACCTCAATCCACATGACCGTATGCTTTCTCCATGTCCAACTTGCACACTATCTTGCCCTTGCCTTCTCTATGTCTAGAATCAATGCATTTATCAGCAATAAGAGCACTATCTAGAATTTGTCTCCCCTTGACAAAAACTCCTTGGTTTTCAGAAATGATGCTTGAAAGAACTCCCCGGAATTAGGACTTTGGCTAGAATTTTGTAAGGACCTTAGATAAGGCTAATGGGTCAAAAATCCTTTAGACAGTCCACACCTTCGATTTTCAGGATAATAGCAATGAACAAGACCCCAAGATCAGAAGAGAGGCGACTCCTCTCATAGAATTCCACGATAAACGCTAACAAGTCTTCTTAAATCACGTGCCAGAACTTCTGAAAGAAGGACATAGGGAAGCCATCTGGGCCCGACACCTTATCCCCCAAAGAGTCAACCACCGGTTTTACCTCTTCCTCTAAAATCGGCATTTCAAGGGACTCAACTTCCAAAGATAAGAGTTGAGAAAGGTCCAGATAATCCTGGTCTTGGCCAAACATCACTAGAAAGCAAAGCAAATCTTTGTAAAAAATGACAATCGCTTCGCAAACCTTTTGCTTATTTGTAAGCCTTTCACCTTCCACAATGAAGCTACTAATTCGGTTACATCTCGCCCTTGCACTAGCAATATTGTGGAAAAATTGGGTATTTTTGTCCCCTTTAACCAAATTGTGCGAGATCTTTGCCTCCATTTAATTTCTTTTTCTTTGAGCCAGTCAGCGTAGGACATAGAAAGAGACTAAGAGAGTCACATTTAATCTTCTCCTCATTCGACAGCTCGTCTTCACCCTCCTCTTTCAAGTCGAACTCATGGATTTTATGAATTATCTTGTCTAAGTCAAGGTCCCGAGCTCCAAAGACTTCTTTTTCCATGTCTTTAGCCTTTCTTTTAGCATCTTTAACTTGTGGCAGAATCTGAATGCTGCATATCCTTCAACCATGACAGAGCCCCATGGTTAGCGCAGGCCATAGAGAGTCACGTTTAATCTTCTCCTCATTCAACAGCTCTTCACACTCCTCTTTCAAGTCTAACTCATGGATTTCTTGAATCATCTTGTCTAAGTCAGTTCCTTAGCTCCAAAGACTTCTTTTTCCGTATATCAAGCCTTTCTTTTAGCATCTTTAACTTGCAGCGGAATCTGAATCCTATGTATCCAGCAGCTGACTATTAGCTTTTCAAAGGCTGCTGTTATCGTGTACATTTTTGGGAAAAATGTTAGTGTTTCAAAAATTTATTAATCGGTTATCTAAAAATAATTTTAAAAAATGAAAAAATTTATGAAATGATATTTGATTGTTTCTAATGTTCTTTTTCTCTAATGTATTTTTATATTTTATTAGTTGTATCGTAGTATATTTGAATGATAGAAACTCTTTTTTGATGTAATTGCATCATTTTTATCAGACAGGGCGTAGTATAGGCCCCTATACAATTGAAACTTGTTGTGCATACTTGTTTTTTATAATGTTTTGAGTTCTAAGTGTGGAATCATCTCTTTTAACATCCCCTTAAGTTTCATTGAAAAATTCCGACATTTTCCCAATAATTCCCCAATGTTTACCTCCGACTGCGATACATTCCACGTTTCGTGCGATATTTCCCATGCAATACTGCTATATTTCCGTATCCCATGGGTGCAATATGGGCAGCGAAACAGATACTTGAAACAATGGCTGTGTAGACAAGTTTTGTCTTTTACATCAATATAATGTAATAAATCTATCAAGGTACCAGTATTTCTAACTTAAATCATTGAATTTTTTATGCTATTCAATTAGGATGCTACAAGAAGAGACTGTGCTTGCTCTTTGTTTCTTGGTCGTTTGACTATTTTTTATTATGACAGCTTGAAGAAGCCAAACTTTTACGGGCCCAAGGTCAGCATGAGATGGCTATTAATCTTGCAAGATATATTTTGGATCATTATCAATTGAATGAAGAAGCTTCAAATGTACACCGTCTAGTTGGCAAGTGGTTGGCGGAAACTCGATCTAGCAAGTAATTTATAGATGATATTTAGGCATCATGTTTGTTCATTTCTTGTAATAAATTGCATTGCAGAAAATGATGACTATTTTTCATATGTAAACGTTGATGTTTATGCAGCTCCAGAACTATTTTAGAACAGTATCTGAAACATGCTGTAGAACTTACGGAGTGTGACAAGACTACATCCAAGAAGTGCGTTGCAAGACAATCTCAAAATTATTTCCATCTTGCTCACTATACGGATGCTCTGTTTAGGAGTCATGAAGAAAGACTTACCTCTAGCGAATGGCAAGCGGCTCTGCGATTGAGGAGGCACAAGGTACCTTCCTGAAAATCTAAATATCTAATGGTATAGTATCTTGCATTTTCTTGTATGGATTAATTATCAATTGGTGCAGACTAAAGAGTTGGAGGCACTCATTAGAAGACTAAAAAGTTCAACAAAGGCAAGTGTTATACATGAGGTTTGTTTTTTTTTTTTTTTTTTTTTTGTGTGTGTGTGTGGTATACTTCTTTGCTCATAGTCATTTTAAGAAAGGAATGCCATCCTTTCCTAAATACCTTACTGTTTTCGTAATTTTATCTTTTTGCCTTCTTTGTAGGGTGAAAAGACTGACTATTCAGTAAAAATACAAGAGTTGCAGAAGCAGCTTGCAATGGACAGGGAGGAGGCTAAAAAATTGCAGGTGTATATTTGAGTTTAAACTGTATTGGTTACAGTTTTTTTAATTCTCATTTCTGTACCTTATTTTATCGTATTCGCATCTTTGCCTTTGACCAGTGGAATATTCATGGAAAATTTTAGGCTATTAGTGTTATAAGGTATTGTTACCAGTGTTGCATGGACACACAATGCTACCAATGGACAGGCTTAGGATGGTTTGGACCCCATTTTTTAACTTGTTATTCTGGGCTGGGCTGGGCTGGGCTGCCGGAGCCCGTTCAAAATTTTGGTGTTTCCCAGCCCTTTTTGACTGCCCAACTAACTCTACATAGGCGTTAGTGTTTATCATGCCAGAGAGTGAAACTCGGCAAGCCAAAAAAAAAAAAAAAATTGCAGTTGCACACTCATCCATACAGCACGAGAAACAAACACAAATAATATATTGAAAGTAATAAGCAACATCAAAAACAAAGTGGAACATTTAGATTTGTTATAAATGTTATTTCATTTTTATAACTTGTAGTAACATAAATAGAAGGTTACCATCCACGTCTCAAACTAATTTATGTATATGTTAATGCATATGTGTGTAGAGGTTATAACAATTTTTGCCCCATAAATTAGTGTCTGTGCTTAACAGAGATTCCTCAAGTGATTTGTTTTGTTACCTTGGCTTTGTAATTCAAAAGGATGTAAAGGTCAATGATTATGTTTCCAATAGATTTAGAACTGGATTGGTGAAGTCTCGATGGGGTGCTTTGTCATCAGTGCATTGCTATTGAAACTCAGTGGGAAATTTTACAAGAAGGGTATTTAATCTGTTGTGCTGTATGACTGAGTGTTGGGCGATTAGGAGGCTTGAGGAGCAGTATGGCAAAGATGAGGATGTTGAATTGGCTATGTTTGAGGAACAGGAAGAACAGAATCAAGAATTGGGTAGACCCAATAGAAAAAAAGAAAAGAAAAGAAAAATGGGGATGGTTTGGCCGTGTGATAGGAAGATTGGAGGTAGCCCTGGTAAAGAGGGGAGTGTTGATTAGGCTTGAAGGGCTTGAAAGGAGGATAAAGGGAAGACCTAAAAGGACTTGGATTGAGGTTATGAGAAGGGAAATGAAGGCTTGTCATCAAATGTTTGAAACAACACGACGATGATGATGCATGCGGGAATAATATAATGGAACTATTTGATAATTGTGTATACGCAGATCTTAGATTATAAGACATGTTGATTTCTAATGCGCGCGTGCACATGCACACTCACAGACACAAGGTTAGATTATTCTTGCAAAGAAACAAACAACAAAGGCTTGTCCCTTTAGCGAGGTGGGGTTCACATGCGCATTATTGATGTTAACTAATAATATACATATTGTTGATCTGAGGATGATCCACTTTGAAGTGCCAATATCAAGGTTTTAAATATCGGGTATTGGGGGTTGTATTGGCCAAGCAAAAAAACAATACAATAGAAGGTGTATTGTGCGTTATCCAACCTGTATCAGCCAAAAAAAATTTCTGCCCAAACTTTTTGAAATTTTGTATGGAAAATTAGGGAAAATGTAAACACCAAAATCTATCATGTTTTGTGTTTTTAGCTTGTATTCAATAGTGTATCAGACCATTCTTTGATAAGAATGATCTCTATTGGCATGATCTATTGAAAGTCGATCAAATAGGCCCTAGTTGAACAAATCAGGCATGATTTGGTTGAGGTTGATTAGGGCCCATTACATTGAAATGCAATAGAAAGAAGAAAAGAATGAAAAACGTGATGTACCCCTTCTTTCAATTTTTCTCAAAATGGTCCACTCCTCTTGAACTCAAAACCTATATTTTGATCCCCTAAATAGGACAAAATCTAGTCTACTATGAATTTCTCCGCTTCTTCCATGGTTGAAATGAAGAAAGTGGAGACATGGGAGAAAACTCAAAAAATGAAGGGGGGCTTTATGGCTGCATCAGTGTGTATCTTCCACTACGGTTCCCTATCTTTTTCTTTTTTCTTTTTTTATTATCTGACTAGCTCACCTATGTATTGCATAAGGGGGGTGACTGATACAGTTGCATTTTATCCAATATAGCTGTATCATAACCTATAATCAAATCCATGGCCGATATATGGGGTGAATGCGCATAACTAATATGAGCCAAGTGCAAAACACAGGTTTCACCAGTCTGTCTCATGTTTATAATGTATTTAAGTGATTTTTTTTCTTCATTATTCTCTCGATCAGTTGCGACTCCATTGTCATTGTCATTTAAAGTAGGCTATTTAATCATTTTGTAGAATAAAGCATGATTAGATGAACCTATTTCTTTACTCCGATGTCTCAGGATGACAGGGACAACTTCCTCAGCCTAGCATTGGAGGGATATCAGCGTTGTTTGGTCATAGGAGACAAGTATGATCTGCGAGTGGTATGTATTTTATTTCCCCTATCAATACCATGCACTTGAATTGAATGAAAGTTGACGAGCTTTAATATGATCAGATTTATAAGCATCTCTTGTGAAATATTAGCAACACCAAATCCCTCTAAAGCCCTAACTTCCATTCCTCTTACTCGCCGTCCCCCCTTGATTAGTGGTTATCAGGATAGAGCGGCAAATGGTTTGTAAAATTTGGAGTAATGTAAATGCGATCTTTCTAATTTCACTTTCGATCAAATTTTAAACTTTTCATAATAAATATTAAATAACCATTTTTCCTGAAAATACGTGAGAGATATCTCATGTAACTGGGATCTATTTAATTCAGTTTTCAATTATTACAGTGATGAAGTTTTTTTTTTTTTTTTTTTGGTGGGGGGGGGGGGGGGGGGGGGGGGGTGGTGAGCCGTACTGCACCTATTCAACTATCAAGAAATGAACAAACTTTATCCGTTTCTACACCAAAAAACTATACCACAACCCAACCACCTAAGCTTAGTTAGAAAATCAACCTTGAATATCTGTTTCTACGCCAAAAAACTATACCACAAGACAACCACCTTGAATATGTGCCTATTTCTTGAAGAATGCGTCCTCAAGTGACCCAGGCTTGTATTTGAAACAATATTGAAATTTTTGTCTTTCTATGCTTCTTATGTTGCTTCATAATTGTGAACAAGAACGTCTTACAAGCTTTATTGTTCACATCCTGTTTCATGTCAAATGCAGTTCATGCCTGGTAAATAATAAAAAATTATGTTGCCCTTGTAATATTTCTGCACATACATAAAAGAAAGACTAGTTTGCTTCATAAAATGACTCATTTCTTCTTCTTCTTTTTTCTTAACAGCAATGATTTTTTTTTTCTTTTTTTTAATGACGACAGTGTGTCCCCGCCCCTTTTTAGGGTGAGACTATTCCCTACAGATCCACACAATCACCCACAAACCACATGCAACAGGAAAAGCACGGGGAGGGGAATCGAACTCATGTCTGTGGGGAGCAAACCACAGCAATGAATTTTTATTTGAAAAAAAAAAAGTCTAAAACGAGATAAAAGGTCAAAGATGATGAGGAGTCATCTAGTCTAAATGATAGCAGAGTCCTCGCCACACTCTTTCACTGTCCCTGTTGTACTCACTAAATACATTGAGACTCAATGTCCAACTAGTAATCCTGTCTTACTTTTTGCAAAAATTTCTCATACACTTGAATAAGTTTTTGGGTGAATCCACTGTAGCCTCTCCTACCTTTCTGCCACACACTGCAATGCAGAATTTGTAAGAAAGTAGATGGTGTGGCAATTCCCATGGATCTAAGTAGGGGTTTCTGAGTGCGACTTGCCAGGTGACTGAAATTGGTGTGTTTCATCCCATATCAGTCCGTTTTGGTTGGTTTTAATTCTGTTTTGATCCCATTTCAGTCTGGTGATGATGTTGTGCTGTATTGTACAATTTTTGGACCATGGCTCTTCCTCCCTAGAAACATAGAAACACAATTGCCCTTCTAATTCTATGGAAGGATCATTATTCTATGTAACAGTGATGAAAAGAAACATTGGTCAAAATTAGTGCAAATTGTATTTTGAACAACCAAGGACTCTTGACTAAATGTTAAATGCAGTGTTAAATGAACCAGTTTTATATGTCAAACTCTTGAGTTTGTCTTGCTCGACTTATCGAGTTACTTTCATAATTTTAGCTACGCATGCTATGAACGTGTTTTTCCTTGACTGTGCTCAACATTCTACCCATAAAGGCAAATCTCCACTTCATCCACCCAGCTCTAAATCTATGAGCAGCATCATTCTCGTTGTCTCCATTCTCATGAATTATCGACCCAAGATATTAGAAATGATAGTTTTAGGTACTTCTTAGTGATCAATCTTAATAAATTCCTTGTTTCCACTCCATTTGTTACTACAATTGCACTTGATATACTTGGTGTTTGTGTCACTAGTTTTAAAACCTTTAGATTCTAAAGCATTCCTTTGTAGTTCTAGCTTTGCGTTCACCCCCTCTGTTGTCGTGTCAATCAAAAATATTTTGGGAGTTCATTATTTCTAAAAGTGCTCCTTGCTGAGTTTATTCATGACCAAAACAGGAAAATGAGGCATGTGAGGATTCAGAGTCATTCACTTTCTTATTAATTTGTTAGAAACAAAATAATGAAAGTTAAAAACACTCGAATGTTGTTGATTTGCACAAGAAACAAAATTGAAAAATGAGAGGGAGCAAATTAAAGCAAACTCACTCAATTCCTAGCAATGTAAAAAAAGGAAGCAAACAAAATAGAAACCATGACTTTTCTTTCAGTTAAAAGAAAGGAATGTAATCTGAAACAAAAAAGCCACAAAATAAAGAAAATCAGTAAGTTTCTAGCATAAAATACAAGCAAAGGGAAGCAGTTTTCATGAGATACAGAAAAATCAAGAAAAGAAAAATAAAGAAAAATGAAGGCAAGTCACTCCAATCTACAAACCATACAAAATGTAAGAAAAAAATGCAAAAAAGAAAATACCTCATCTCTGCACGGCGGAGTGAAAAATCAAAGGAAATGACAAAAATGATTAACAAGAAAGCCAAAATATATGATCTGCCACACAATTTCGACAAAAAATCGAAGAAACTGAAAGAAAATCTATGGTTGATCTTGCCAAAAAAAAAAAAAAAGAATTCTATAAAGAAGCAAATGCAAGCCATAAACACTTTTCCATGTACAAGGTGAAAATTCCAATAAATAAAAAAAAATGAAGCAACCGACTCCAAAGCACCTGTCAGGGAAGATTATATAGAGACACATGCATTTTACATTGTGGACTGGCTTGTGCATTGTTTGACTTGATAGTGCATCAGTGTGATGTTTCATCTTTTTGTGCATTTAGTTGGATGATGGTACAATCAAGTGAATGTGATGAGATACACTTAATAAACTGAATAATGTGTTTTCAGGTATTCCGTCTTGTTTCCCTGTGGTTCAGTCTCTCTTCTAGACAAAATGTTATAAACGGCATGCTGAGTGCCGTAAAGGAGGTGCGTAGTTGGACTGCTATTTTTTTATTTTGTTGGTACTGTGATAGACATTTGTTTTATTTTGTTGGAGCTGTGGACAATATAGATTTGTTCTATGTGACAATGATATTATTAAAGATTCTTGAGTATCTAAAACTTGTCTATATTGTATGGTGATGTTTGTGATAGTAATTTAATTCCTTGCCCTGTACGGCTGTACCTACGTCTTGGATTACGTGATAAGAACAATAAAAAATTATTGTTGCAGGTTCAATCATACAAGTTTATACCATTGGTGTATCAAATTGCTTCCAGAATGGGTAGCTCAAAAGATGGGCAAGGATCACAAAATTTCCAGGTTTAGTTCTGAAGCGATATGTCTTGCTTCTCCAAAAGAAAAGAAATGAAAAACTTGTTTAAATTTTTTTTTTTTTTTAATATGCAGTTTGCTTTGGTTTCTCTCGTGAAGAAAATGGCCATCGACCATCCATATCATACTATATTTCAGGTATCAAAATAAAATAAAAATAAAACTTGTGTTGCTTGGTAGATATTTTATCGTACACAGACTGGACTACACCTGTACACTTGGCTAAGCAACACAACAAATAGATTGAGAATTGGACAATTTGTCACACGATTTAATCAAACCTGGTATGCTCTGTCATCAGTAATGTATGATCTGATGTGTGTGCCCGCATGCACGTGCATGTGATTGTTACTAAACCCTTGATAATGATCTGTCTACACCTTTTTTTCATCAGCTCCTTGCTTTAGCAAATGGTGATCGTGTTAAGGACAAGCAGCGGAGTAGGAACTCATTTGTGGTGGACATGGACAAAAAACTTGCAGCAGAAAATCTCTTAAATGAGTTATCTTCACACCATGGAGCTATACTTAGACAGGTAGCTTTAATTATCATTTTGACTTAATGTTGACTTTTCTCATCTCACCATTCAAACACTTTCCTTCTCTGACTATGGAAACAGAGTATTCTTGTGTTCTCTTCTTTTCTAATTTTTAGTTCTCTGAATTTTAGTCTGTGCTTCCATCAAGCATGTAGATGTAGATAGCGACTAATGATGTTCTCAATGTTATAGATGAAACAGCTAGTGGAGATTTATATTAAGTTGGCTGAACTTGAGACAAAGAAAGAGGTTGGTTACTTGCTTTGCGAAAATTTCTTGTGGTTTAATTTTGCATGTCTTATGCTCTGAATTGTATTTGTTTGAATCTCAGTGCATCTATATCATTTGATTTCATTTACATTGACATAAGCTGACATGTAGTCTTCTAAGATCAGCTGTCTAATCATTTCTTTTTCATGTCGACAGGATATTAATAAGAAAATAACACTACCAAGAGAAATTCGCAGCCTTCGACAACTTGAACTTGTAAGTGCAACAGTACAACTAACATCTTGTTGTATTATCAGTTTTTATATGTTAGAATGTAAGACAATGCTAGTATGCAACTCTAGAATGGAATTTCTAAGGTCAAATTATTTGGTTTGTTTCCTCAACAGTAAGCTACCCAACAGTAGTGATGTGAAATTATGTTCCAACATCATGTGCATGTGTGTCACTGTGCATGTTATATGCATATTTATGTGAATATGCATAACCTTATAGCATATTTACAGTTGATGTATGAGCTTTGTTAAAGCTATTGCAAGATAATTGAAGCTTAAGCTACCATTTGTTTTATGAAAGCTATTTCTTCATCTAAATTTTTCATGGTTTTAATTTTTTTTTTTTTTTTTTTCTGTAGCTTGCCCTGCATTTTTGGTCCTCTCAATATTAATAATTTACACAGCTGAATCTCATTGTCTTCTACTGATGCTGAACTTTAACATTGTATAGAAGTAATAACCTTTGAATTTCCCTGTTAACATCTGATCTTTTCTCAGGTGCCCGTGGTAACAGCTACTTTTCCAGTTGATCGAAGCTGCCAGTATCATGAAGGATCTTTTCCACACTTCAAGGGCTTGGGAGATTCTGTCATGTACGTGAAGCAAACATTAAGACACATGTTCTTTGATTTTATGTGCCCTTTCTTTGATAAAGCCATACAAATCTTCACAGCTAATATTACCTTCATTATTTTGTAAGACGTGCAGGGTAATGAATGGTATAAATGCTCCGAAAGTGGTCGAGTGCCTTGGCTCAGATGGTCACAAATACCGACAACTAGCTAAATCTGGAAATGATGACCTACGACAAGATGCTGTATGAACCAATGCTGTCCTTGTTTTCTTTTTTATATGTATGAGTGTAGAAAAATTTCTTGTATTTTTGTCAACAGCATGAAAGCTCAATACAGACCACTCTAAGATATAAAGCACACTTGGCATGACCAGCAACATAAGTGGTGTCAATAATTTGAGTTATATGCAATTGCAAAAAAGTTATAACTAATACAAAGAATATTGTAAACTGAATTTGGAGCTTAGTTGCAGAATCCTTCTAACCAGGTGCTGCTCGTGCTCCAAATCGTGCTTCAGACTCGTGCTCCCGCTCTTGCTTCCTAGCTATTTATACTTTACAATATTTTTGGAACAAATGCACTCGAATATGTTTGTTGTGTAGCTTCACGCTTTGTGCAACTATAGTTTGAAGCCATTTGGTGGTTTCATACATTTTCGTGACTAAGATATCGTTTCATGCATTTTTCATGACCAGTGTTTTAAATAGCTACACTGGGCATGCTATATGATAGTTTGCATACACTACATGCTACATGCTACATAGCTAACATGACAAGTTACTTTCACTACAACATTAAAATAATTAATGTTTTCATTATTCGTTACATTTTTCTATTTTCAATAAACATTAGTTAATATTTTTAATAAAATAAAACAAGTAACGGTATTATATCAGTTTCGTTTTTCTTTACCATTATACTTAGTCATTGCCCTTTCCTATTGTTTTAGGTTGCATTTGGTTGCACCAAATATCATGAAATTTTGTTAAATTTCATTATTAGTCAGTCTAATTTGGTGCAGAATATCATGAAATCGATGCAACTAAGCGCAACATTGATTAAAAATCTGGAAGTAGCGTGTGGATAAGTTACACGGTATGTAGCTTACACCTCACACTTCAACAGGGTGAATGCTACACGCTATTCGCTATTTAAAACACTATTCATGACTGAGATAACAAATGTTGTAAAATAAGACATTCCTCCAACCATTTCTTGTATTTGTTTCTGTCTAGCAACTTTGTTACAAGGGACAAAGACTTATTACAAAGGAGAAAAGAACGTCATGGGAGAAGGAATTCCCAATACATAAAGAAGACCCAAGAACCATCTTTGGCCAACTCATCGGCTAAAAAATGCCACTTGGGGTATGCAAATTGTTTAAATCTAAGGTAATGTGTTGAATTTCATCAACGAGATAGAATAGGTTCCACAGTTCAAAGTCCTTTGCAAGCCCAACTAATGGTCTTTCTATAGCCTCAGACGATAATATGCCCAGGGAAAGTTTTTAAGTAGATTCACATCCCTATTCGCATAGCCGTGTTGGGTTGGTTTTTTAGAGTAATCAATTTCTAAGTTTGTGCTACAAACATGTGTGAAATATCAATAATGTCATTGTTTGCAATTTGGGCAAAGAAAAACCAAGTGTTTTTTTTAGATGAAAAACCAAGTGTACTTTTGCAATTTAACTTCTAACAAATATAATATTTCATTTTTTATTATTTCCTTCCAACTTTTGGAACTAGGGAAGGAGAAAGTAGAAAGGTTATGTCAATTGGACCTTCTTGAACAATATGCTAGGTTGGTTGGGATGTGGTAAGAAATGGAGAGGGTGGATGAGGGAATGCATTACAACATTAGGTCAGCTAGACTCTCGATTCTTGTTGACGGGTCACCCAAAGGTTTCTTCAGGAGCTCTGGAGGCACTCGG
The DNA here is from genome assembly GCA_003013855.2 of Liriodendron chinense. NCBI lineage: Eukaryota > Viridiplantae > Streptophyta > Magnoliopsida > Magnoliales > Magnoliaceae > Liriodendron > Liriodendron chinense. Next base: position 757,805 of record PVNU02002217.1, read on the forward strand.
CAAGGAGATCTCCTCTCCCCCTTCCTCTTCACGCTAGTGGGGGAAGCTTTGAGTAGAATGCTGGAAAGAGTGCAAGAATTGGGCCTTATCTGCAGCTTTAGGGTTGGAAGAGACAACTCCTGTTTCCCATCTTCAATTCGCAAATGGCATTATTATTTTTTGTAAAGAGAAACCATAAATGGTGGATAAGCTAAAGATGATCATTACATGCTTTGAGGCGGTGTTGGGCTTAAGAATGATTATTGTTAAGGACAAAATGTTGGGCATTAGGACATCGGCCGAGGAGGTGAGGCAGATGGCAGGGGGTCTCAAGCATAGGGTGGGTCTTTTCCATCCACATATACGGGCCTTCCTCTGTGTATAAGGAAACTTGCACAACATATATGGGACAAAGTCGTGGAAAGACTCAAAAGGCATCTATCGTCTTGGAGAAGTAGATATCTGTCATTTATAAAAGGAGCCTTTTCAAATGTGCCTCTCTATTTTATGTCCCTCGTCAAATGCCCCAAATTGGTGCTACTTTGGTTGGAATGGCTCAAAAAGGAATTTTCTGTGACAAGGTTCGGAAAAAGAGATCCTTAATTCTTCCAACTTGCAAAAGAGATCCTTAATTCTTCCAAATATTTGTTTGATGTGTATGAATGATGCGGAGTCAATAGATCACCTTCTCATCCATTGCCCTATCTCTTCTTCTATATGGAATTATTTTCTTTCTTTGTTCAGGGTTTCTTGGGCGATGCCAAATTCAGTTGCGGATCTTTTATGGTCGGTGCAGGGGGTTAGACTAGGCAAGGCAATGAATGCAATTTGGAGATTGGTGGCTATGGGAATCATTTGGCTTATTTGGAAGGAACGGAATAGTTGTACTTTCGACAACAGAGCATCATCGATGGAAGGGATAATTTGTAAAATGAAATGTATGGTGTTCAAATGGGCTGGTTATGTTGTAGCAACAAAATGTGTGGATTTGTCCACCTTTTTTGTTTAAGTGCTGGGGTGTTTTCTTTTATTGCCTTGCGGTGGCTTTTTTAATAAAATTTCATGTTCTCTCTCAAAATAAAGGATAGGAAGAAAAGAAGAAATTCAATTTAGTTGGATGGAAAAAGGTTTGCAATCATTTGGAAGCTTTGATATCTGAGGGTCGGAGGGACCGGATGGTGTGTCGTAAGGGCAAGTTTGGAAGCTTCTGAGTTTGCTTGTTCTATAAGATGTTGTGCTCTCCAAAGGTGGATGGTGGTCATGGGCAAACCTCTTTCATGTGGAAATATGGGACTCTTTTGAAAGTGGTGGCCTTCGCATTGTTAGTGGGCAGAAAGTGGTTGTTGACCTTGGACAACCTTAAAAAAAGAGCAATGATCATCCCCATTGTGTGCCTTATATGCATGAGGGATGTAGAATCTATGGATCATGTGTTCATTCATTGTATGGCAGCTTGAGTGGTGTGGTTCGGTTTTCTGAGATATTTTGGCATGGTGTGGGTTTTGCCCTGCTCTATGGAGGCACTGTTTTTATCCTGGAATGGGTGAGCCTTGGGAAGTAAGAGAGGGCTGTGTGGAGGTTATCTTTGTTGGCAGGCCTATGGACTGTGGGGAGAAATAAATGGGAGATGTTTCAACAACTTGAGCTCATCCGTGAATCAAGTGATTTGTAGAGGAAGTTCTTGTTTGAAGGGATGGATTTCTTGAATTGATGATTTAAATGATTTTGATCTTTCTTTTCTTTGAGTGGGTGTTGAGCTTCCAATTTATACATATGCTAGCCCATTACATTGCATCTTATGCATGATTTGCATGTTAAAAGGTTTATCTAATGCATGTTTTGTGGATGTAGGAATGAGAGAGGGATTACACCAAATTGATGTTCAAAAGACCACATTTAGATGATCCTTGATGATGATCCAAGGTGGGCTAAAGATGGAAGAAGAAAGAAGGAGAGGAGAGAGAAAGAACCAAAAGAAATAGAGGCTAAACTGGTCTAGACCGGTCGGCCAAACAAGCTAGACAGTGTATTTCAGCAGCTTTCCAGCAAGCTTGCTCAGCAAGCTTTGAAAATCATGCGCTACGGGAGTCCTTATGCAATTCTGAAAGTTTCTGAGGCAGTAGAGCCTCTCTACTATAAAAGGATACCTAGGGATGGATCTAAAAACATCATAGAAGGCTAAGGAAGTCGTAGGAGGTGAAGGAAATCGTTGTGGAGTGTCTGCAACTCCTCCAAACTCGATTTTTCTATGTTTTTAGTAGTTTTTTCTTTGAGCTTTAGTTTAACCTATTAATGGTTGGCTAAACCTCTTAGCTAGGGCTAAGAGGTGAAGCTTTTAGTTGTTTACAATGTCTTATTCGAATTAGTTCAAGTACTTTTTGGTTTTATGAAGAACATTTCTAGTTCAAGTTTGATATAAAGTTAGTATTTTTAGTTAATCTTCTATCTCTTGTGATTGCTCTTACATGGGATGTTTTGATTACTGAGATTGCTTAATAGGGGTGTTGATTGATAGGATTTTCGGTTGTAGAGATCCTAGATTTATCATGATATGTTGGATGCTAGGGGATCTTACAAACTAAGTTTCCTAAAAGCTTATCTAGAACTAAACTAGAAGGGGTTTTTATCTTTTGATTTAATCTGAGATAGGTGTTTATGTATTGATTTTGGTTCAATAGAAGTTCAATTCATGCTTCTAAATCAAGTCTAGTGACAAGGTTTGAGGAAGAATCATGAATGTGATCTTGCTTGTTTTGTGAAGGATTGGGTTGTGTGATTGAATACACCCAATGCCTTAGTTGTTTATGAGAAAACCTTATCAGTGGATGATTCATCTATGTTAGATGCATTATGATGATTTGATTGCTCTATATTCCAATTGGATAGGGATAGAATTCTGATTCCAATTGTGTTATTGGCTTGAATGGTTTGAATTGGCATTGTGAATGATTATTAGTAGATCCTCAGCGCTCTAGTGTTTATTTCCCTGATTTAAGTATAAAATAGATAGTTTTATGTTCTTAATTTCCACCCATCGATACAAATCCGAATTTAGCCCATCCTAATTCTAAAACTTAGAATTGTTACGACAATCCCTTAGGATCGACCTCTCTTACCAAGAATTATTACTACATCACAGCCTTGCACTTGAGGCGAGCGAACAGTGGGTTGTAAGCTCTTAGGCTATCTCGGTGCTCGTGTAGTAAATTGTCGTTGCATTTTTGGAAAGGAAAAAAAGAAGTAGAAAGGGTTTGATGGCACAGTATCTCTTGACCAAAATGGAGAGAGAGAGAGAGAGAGAGAGAGAGAGAGAGAGAGAGAGACCGTTGAAACAATTTACATGGTTTCAGCATGATCACAATTGGTTGGTCCTTCTCAATATGCAAGAGTAGTCCTTAGATATCTATTCTACAAGAGCAACATTTCAGTCATTTTTTCACAAAATAACTTTTCACAATACTACCTTTAAATTGCAATTTCCATTACTACATTGTGCATGGTGTTTGTGAACTAAGACTTAGGGGTGGCATTCTTATAAACAAGGGTAAGAAATATGCAATGGTAGCTTTTGATTATGGAATGGTAGAAACCGTTTCATTGTGGTATTTTTACATGAAATGCTGGCAGTTGAGAATTTTCTCAAGTTCATTATCTTAATTGATTATAACGTTGAATATGAATGGATGTTTTTGCAGGTCATGGAGCAATTTTTTGGTTTAGTAAACACATTTTTACAAAACCATCGGGATACCTGGAAAAGGAGACTAGGTATTCGAACATACAAGGTATTTTCTCCTATTCTTAAATAACTAATTATCACATCTTGTACTAATGTTTCTTAGCTGTTGTTTTTTTTCTTCTTTTCTTTTTTCTTTTTATCTTGGAATTGGTTGTGCATAGTGGTGGTTTGTATTTGTTGTGTTCTTAAAGAAGCTGACAGTGTACCAATCAACTAAGCATGGTCTTGTTGTATTCATTATAGTATATTGAAGTGTGATGCGAATTGGATTGTGCTGCTTGATTCTTTCCTGTTCATAGGTTTGAATGATTTCCTTTGCCTAATCAAGGAATAAACATAATATTCCCTTATCCTTTTCAGAGCAAATTGTCTAATTCAATTCTTTAAACATCACCGGAATTTGTAAAGAAATGAAATTGCTTAATATATATATGAGGCGATTCGATTATCGTAGAGGCATTGGCGCTAAGAGAGGGACTAAGAATATTCTTGCCATCTTTCTCCAAGAAGATTACTGTGGAAGCGATTCTAAAGATGTTATTGGGTGGGATCTAACCTGGATTCCAAATCCAGGACACTTCCTTTTTTAATGAAATTTTCGACCTCTCATAGTTTAATATTTTCGTCTAACCATGTTACTAGCGAGGCCTAAGAGATCAAGAGAACTTGCTAAATTTTAGATCCCATCATTGTTTTTTGGATTTGTGGCCACTCATTTTCTGTAGCCCCTTTTTTCTTTTCAACAAAATTTTAGCTCTACATAAAAATATGAGGTTTATGTCGTGCAACTAGGGTTTTGATATGTGAGCATTTGGACCATGGATTTTATGAAGAATGAGGGATGAACCTTGAGCTCAAATAGTCTAAAATCATGCAATTATCTTTAAATCTGCCACTCACAATCTGTGGTAAAGTTTTTCAATTAGTAACTCCTGTCTGTGTCAAAGAGTGCATCTGAACAATCTCTAATGTTCTGTTGTCCCTTGTACCAATTCCTTTGTAATCCAAGTATCTTTTGAGGCTACTTACAATTATCTTTAACCCATTGTTCTCTTTTCTCATGGTTGCATCTTGTGGCAAAGGATAAAGTTTATAGACCATGAAAATTTTATACTTTTTCAATTCTATTATTATGAGCTGTAACAGGATTCTTAAAGTTGATCCCAACCAATGTTTTCAGTATCAAGGATATCGGCTGATATATCCCACAATATATTGTGTATCCCACCTATGCAATACAAAATGCACAGGTAGTGCCGATATATCCCACCTGTTAGATCTGGTGAGCATTTTCAATTTTCGATCTTTTTTTTTTTTTTTGTAAATCATGTTAAATCAATATCAAATGGTTACACATCCACAATTCTTCATATTTTACATGAAAATCATGGATTTGGAGCTTTGATTTTGAGATTTGGGGAAATGAGCCAACTTGTGGAAATTTGAGAATTCAATTTCTCACAAATCAGTTACAATCTGTGTCCAAACACAAAATCAAACGTGTATGTAACCTGATCTAGTGATTTTTGGTAATTTGGGGATTTTTCAAAAACAATATTTTTTTATTTAAAAAATGTTTAAAAATATCAAAATTCCACTTCGATCAGTGGTCAATTGGCTTCCATTTTAGAGTATTCGGGAGTGTTTGATAAAATCATCATCACATTATCACATACACTCTAATTTTGGAATTTGGAGGAAGATGGCCGATTTGCGGAAAATTGGGGAAAATTCAAAAAATTTCCGAATTTTCTCAAATCGGAAATGATGAGTACCAACATTATGTTAGAGGGTATCTTCATTGGTATCATTCTACTATGACCCAGGCATAGTATTGCTGGTTTGTGGAGCAGTAATACTATGCCCGGCCCCATCGAGATGGAGATGATGATTTTTAAGCCACTGCGCAGTTCTATGTTGGTCTAAGCCACAACCACACATTATTCACAGGTATATTTCTAGTTTTCTACTTTTGGTTTTAAATGTATTTCTTGTGTTTCTATACATGTCTTCTTACATATATAAATTATATGAATAGACTTTGAATATACTTGCATTAGTTCAGTCTAACAACACATAGATTAGGGCCCTATACGAAGGAAACCTATTATGTGCACTTGTTTTTGTGCTGTTTTGATATCTAAGTGTGTATTGATGTCTTTTTTGACAAACCCTTAAGTTTCATTGCAAAATTCGACTAATTTACCAATGTTTCCCAACAACAGTGATACATTACGTGATACAACCAATATATCTCATCCAATAACCAATATGTATCCGTGTCCCAAGGGTGTGATGCATTACACGATAACGATGTAGAAAACATTGATCCCAACTAGTTTCTGTGTTATGGGCTGTAAATTTCTTCGACTCTATGTTCTTCTAATCTGTGCAAGATTTCAAATCTTTTGGAATTATTAAGAGATGCATTTGCATATGCTGATTCTTATCTATGTCTATTAACAATATGTTTTTTTCATCAGTAGATGTGTACATCATCATCATCTAATCCCTATTCCAGTTAATTGGGATCAGCTACATGAATCATGTTTTGCCATTCCACTCTATTAAGGGCCATAACTTACTGCTGTAGCATAAGTTTGGAACAAGGTATCCCAAAATGGTTACGTATCAGCCGTATCGGCCGATATGTAACGGAAACGGTCATTGACCGTTACGCGTTACGGGTCCGAAACAGCCGTAGCGGCCGTTACAGAAAAAACAGGCCGTAACGGCCGATACGGCCCCGTATCGGACCTGTAACAGTATTTTTCCAAAAATAAAAAAGGGCCGTATCGGCCGATACTGGGTCTATAACGGCCGTTACGGCCCGTATCATAACAGTAACGGTGGTGGCCGTTACAGCCACCGTGACCGTTGTGGGACACCTTGGTTTGGAATGTCATATTGTTCAGATTCATGATGGAATGGAAGTTATGGCATAAGTTTGACACGGGCTTCCAACCTGACACAATCTTCCTTTATCCAAGCTTGGGACAGGCAATGGGAGCACAAAACTCTAATAGGCTCAATGTAATGGACTATTACATAGGTTGATTATAGTCAAGCGCTATATAATAGTCTTTACAATCAATGAGTTGATTACAATTAACGAGTCAGATTTGTACATGTAGTGAAATTTTTTAGCTTGTTGGTTGTGAACCAAATTACCCTACTTCTTGAGCGAGGCTTTTCCACATCTCACTTGATCTTTGACAATTTACTGATAGTTTAGCTAACCATAGAGACTTGTAGAACCAAGGTTTGAAATGGGTGTGTTTCGTTATGTATTGTTCACCGCCAATACTGTTACATATCACCGCCAATACTTGTAGAACCAGATTTGTACATGTAGTGAAACTTTTTAGCTTGTTGGTTGTGAACCAAATTACCCTACTTCTTGAGCGAGGCTTTTCCACATCTCACTTGATCTTTGACAATTTACTGATAGTTTAGCTAACCATAGAGACTTGTAGAACCAAGGTTTGAAATGGGTGTGTTTCGTTAAGTATTGTTCACCGCCAATACTGTTACATATCACCCCGTATTGCCCTGTATCAGGGTATTTTGGGCCAATACAGGGTCGATGCACCCGTATCGTTCATGGGTGATATGGTATGTATCAGGCAATACATACCAGTTTCAGTTGATACTTCAAAACTTTTGTAGAACACATAAAATTGATGAGATAACCACATATCTGGGTGGTTTTCTGGTAATGCATGGTGCACATCATATTTGGCTTGATCGTTAGTCCTCTTCATTCTGGTTATTTGTATCATTGTTCATTGAACAGGTTGTTCCCTTTACCCCAAGTGCTGGTGTCCTTGAATGGGTTGACCGCACTATTCCATTTGGTGAATATCTTATAGGAAGGTTAGTAGTCGCTTAGTCACAAAAGATACTATGTTGTAGCACGATATTTTTATGATCCGAGCTTTGAATATTGTATCATTCCATGCCTTGTGCCCTTTCAGCATGAGGACCAGCGGAGCACATGGATGCTATGGAATTGGAGACTGGACGTTTCTCCAGTGCCGAGAATACATGGCAACTGTAAGTTACATGTGCATTCTTTTTATCTGAGCATTTCAAGAATTCCTGGGTAAGGAAGTGATAGGAATAGTGAATCATTATCATAATGTATGAAATCATTGTCTCAATTATGCATGGGAATGGTTCCAGAAATGGCTGCACAAGCTTCGTGATGGAATGCCGCAATTATCTGATGAGTTGGGTTCATGATGCGTCAGGATGAATTGTGTCGTAAGGTGCCCAGTTTGTCCAAATGGGGGCCATGATTCATTGATTTGGACCATTGCTCCAATAACTCCCATCTTTGATGGGGTTGCTAAAGTTTTCCTAGATTGCTATGCCTATGCTTTGATCATTGGACTACAAAGTAGATGGTTAAGGAAACAATTGCAGCAAAGGTCCAGAAAAGAGGGAAAAGATTGGGTGGCCAGGACCTCCAAATCTTAATGATTTTTGGAACATCCACCCCGGTTCCCATCTAATCAACTGTCTGGATCACTGAATCATTGGCCCATTTGTATGGGGACTGGGTGCATTAGGACACTTCAATTCCTGATGTATCATTAACAAATATATTTTACCTGTTTTCCACGCTGTAGCTGACTTTCATCTTCTTGAGTCCTTGACAAGCGAGAACATGGATGAAAGTTGTGCATGTATCTTCATCAAATCATCTTGATGTCACTGAACCATGTTTTTTTTTAAATCTTTTGTATAGGAAAAGGACAAGCGTAAGGCATTTAACAAAGTCTGTGAGAATTTCAGGTCTTATCCTTTTTCTCGCTGTTTTATTCCTTACCTAGCTAAGCATTTCAACTTCACTGAGTTCAACTCGTTCACTGCAATTCACACAGACCCGTCATGCACTACTTCTTCTTGGAGAGATATTTGCAGCCTGCCAATTGGTTTGAAAACAGATTGTCCTACACACGAAGCGTGGCAGCTAGTTCAATGGTAGGTATATATTTTTATCATTATCTTGGTATTGACTTCCTTTATCCGGCATTTGCAACAGATGGCTTTGTATTAAGTTAAGATGGGTTTTTTTTGTGTGTGTGTGTGTGTGTGTGTGTTTTCTTTAATCTCTATGAACTTCATTGTCTCATTTATGCATGCTAAAGGTGCCTAAGAAAGATGTACTGTGGGTTCAGAGTTCTACTATTTGCATTTTTTGTATTTTATGAAAAGAGTCAACCAGGCGAGTGACTCAGTCTAGTCTTGTCAAGTTGACCAAGTTTACCAGCGGACTCAACAAGTCTTGTCTTGACTCAACCGAGTCATGTACAGTAGCGAGTTTCCTAGATACTCGTCTCGAAATCTCATCGAGTCATGTAAACTCGGCCAAGTTTTGGGTCGAGTCACTGAATTTTAGAACTATGCTGCAAACACCACTTGGGCTTAGAATAATTTTCATGCCTCACAGTTTTTCTTGCTGAGAAGCAGTTTTTATTGGAAATCCTAACTACCATCTTTTCAGCAGTCAGGGAACCAAAGTATGTGTAGGAGAGTTGGTAACCTTGGGTATTTAGTGTGTACTTGTGGAGCCCATGGTTCAGTGATCCAATCACTGATTTGATGAGCCCATGATGGACGGGCCCAAACCTCCTCAATTGGATACTAGCCCTTTGATTTATGGCCTGCAAATAGTGACTAAGAAAAGAACGTTAATGGTCCATGTTCAATTGGAAAAGTGCTAAAGATTGGACAACTACAATCTTTCGATCTTGGACATTTTTGGGCCATGCTCCATCCATGGTGCCCATCAGATCAATAACCTGTCTCACTGAACCAAGGGCTCCACGTCTACAAACTGAAAACTAGAGGATATTGTGCATATTCTTGGATTAAGGATCGTTTTGCTCCTGTTTGTGTGCACGTCTTTGCACTTTTGTAAATGAAGCTGCATGTAACTCCAGTCATTTATTTCTGTGCCTCAAGATGGAGACATGCTAACCAAGATGCACCTTAATGACTAAGTATATCCTTTGAATTCAGGTAGGCTACATTGTTGGGCTTGGAGATCGACATTCGAATAACATTCTCATTGACCAAGCTACTGCAGAAGTAGTTCACATCGATCTTGGTGTTGCCTTTGAACAGGGCCTGATGCTCAAAACACCAGAGAGGGTTCGTCTATATCTAACCACTGAATTTCCATTTCTCTTATCTTCTTCCTGATTTATCTGAGGAAGAGAGGAGCTCACGCTGTGTGTTAATAAATACTCCAGTAATTTATGTGATAGCTCTGCTGTCTTTGGCAGGTTCCATTCCGGCTGACAAGAGACATCATAGATGGTATGGGAGTTACTGGAGTAGAGGGTGTTTTTAGAAGATGTTGTGAGGAAACCCTCTCTGTAATGAGAACAAATAAGGAGGCACTACTTACAATAATTGAAGTATGTTTGGTCACCATATATGGTTCCTAAATAAACTAGAATATATTGGTTGTTTTCATTTTTTGGATAACTGATGGAAACTGCTCTACAGGTCTTTATTCACGACCCGCTTTATAAATGGGCTTTGTCCCCTCTCAAGGCTTTGCAGCGACAGAAGGTATTTTTTTTTTTTTTTAAAAGGATGAACTTTGTTAAAAAGGCCCAAAGGGCACAGCAAGAAGAAAGAAAACAGAAAAAACAAAGAATCAAAAGGGCACAACCCAACCCCCAGGGTTAGGATTCCCATTCCCTAATCAACAAAAACACTTTCATATAATGAAGCCCATGGGATGGCAGCTATCCCTGAAGTATCTTTCATTCTTTTCCCACCAAATGCATCATAAAACTGCAAGCAGGGCAAGGCACCATTTCCTTTTATCATTGGATGTGGAACCCCCTATGCCAGGACTGATAAAATCCTCCAGGGAAAATGGCATAACCCAAAAAAACCTTAAAAGACGAAAGAATGATGTCTCAAACCCCAGAAGCAATGGAGCAGTGGGTAAAGAGGTGCTCCACTGATTCTTTACTCTTCTTGCATAGTAGACAGACATTGGGCAAAACCAGCCCTCTCTTGCACGGATTGTCCACAGTCACGATTCTGTTTCTGCCCGCTAGCCAAGCGAAAGCCACCACTTTTGGTGGAGCCCGGTAGCACTAATTAAAGTCCATATGGCAGCATTTCACCTATGGACCTGTCCCACGGATTACCTTGAGGAAAGACTGCACCGTGAAAACGCCCCAGCTGTCTCTACATAATAATATTCTTAATACTGTGCTACTATAATATTCTTATTATGATGCTGCTACCTTATATTTGTCATTCATCAACAGTTATTATAGCTTTTCAAATACTGATGATCATCAAAATGCCAATGCAACTAACGGCGGATGCATCATCTGCGGTCAATTTAATTGCTTAGGAATTGGTTGAAGATATTTTGTGCGTGTATATTTAAAAGATATTTCAATTGTTTTCCCCCCATTCATTCTAGTTGGTCCCAATCATATCCTATTTAGGCGGCTTGCCTCTATTTGGCGATGCTTTTGGAAGCGAAGTACAGGGTCCCAATCTGCAGCAAAGGTGTCATTTGACAAGGCACTGGACTCAACACGTGGGGCCCATGGGTTGGTCATATTGATTGTTGATCTGATGGACCTCACCCTGGACGGGGTATGTCCCAAAATTCTCCCAGATTGGAAGATCTTTCAATCAGTGGTCCTCAACTAGACGGTTAAGAAGCAGCAGCAACAGTCCACATTCAATGATGATCAGGCCAAAGATTGAAGGGTTAGGATCTTCCAATCTGGATATCTTTTGGGACATCCCCACCCAAGGTTGGGCCTGTCAGGTCAACAGTCCTTATCACGGAACTGCAGGGCATGGATGTGCTGAATCCTGTGCCTCAGCAAACTATACACTCACTGAGGCCTGGGACGCTGTAATTTCTTACTTTTGGATGGGCTCTGCTAAAGAGATTTATTGTGAATGGAACTGCATGTTTCTGTCCCATGGAACCTGCTTCCTTTACTGTTTCAGGAAACGGATGATGATATTGAGTCTGGTTTGGAGGATTCGCAAGATGTATGCGAAGGAAACAAGGATGCAGCACGTGCACTGATGCGTGTCAAACAGAAGCTAGATGGGTACGAAGAGGGGGAAATGAGAAGCGTGCAAGGCCAGGTCAGTTCCGAGCATTGCATATGCAACCAAAACGCACATGACTGAGCAACATGCCATGCAGAAAGAGCATACAGTTGGGATCCTGCATTTGAAATCTTCATGGACTCCATTATGGATTAGGGATAACCAAAAAATCTTCCAGATTGGAAGATGCCTGCCATCCAATCTTAGGTCTTTTTGTTTTTTCCTGGAAATCTGTATTTTTTCCCCTTAAATCATCTTTCTATAGGCCGCTGATTGAAAGGTAGGGGTCTTCCAATATGTGAGACTCTTTTGTGCATCACTGACGCAGAATAGGTCCAATCAGGTCAAAGGTCTGGATCACCGAGCCATGGGCCTGCACTTGACGGTGTGGATTGAGGGTATCAGGCAACTTCATGTCATGATCCACACTAACATTTGGTTTCGAGAGTTCGATCTCAAGAATCTTGGGTTGAAGTAGGATTGAAGATTCTTTGAGGTAGTTGGGCAAAATGACCGAAACCGGTCTTTAATTTTGAAATGATGAAACCATTCAAAAGCTTTGTAGCAAATCATCAGAAAGCTTGCTTAAATTTCATGGGCTCTGAAAATTGAGGTAGGACTGTTTAGGCAATTCACTCGATAGGAATATTTCACTAGCTTTTCTTGAAGTTCCAGTTCAACGTACTCCATACTGCTATAAACAAAAACACAGTTAGGTGCCCTTGTGATAAAAATTAGGGCTGAAAGTCGGGCGGGTTGGGTCGGGTTGGTGCTAAACCCTAACCCAACCCAAGGTTCCTATACATCAACCCTAACCCAACCCAACCCAACCCAACCTTGGGTTGGGAATTCTCAACCCAAGCGGGCTCGGTCGGGTTGATCGGGTTGGTCGGGTTGATACATGCTAATATTTTCGTTATTACCGTAGGCAATTATGTTTCAATACGCCCCTTATTTTTTGTACCTATGGCTTTATTAATTATATATGTACTTATTTATGTAAAGAACTTCACTTTTTCTAAACAAATAAGTTAAAATACAAGTAAACATTATAAGCTCACTTCACTAAAGTATAATAAAAGTATAAGTAACTTGTATATAGATCGGGTTCGGGTTGGGTCGGGCAACCCGAGACCTCAACCCAAGCTCGACCCAAACTTCATCGGGTTGATGTTTTCATAGCCCAAGCTCGAGATCGGGTTCGATACTTGTTGCCCAAGCCCAACCCAATGTCGGGTTGGTCACGGGTCGGTCGGGTTGAACCCGCCCAACTTTCAGCCCTAATAAAAATTACTGGGAGGGACGGTCAAATGTCACCACTGATCTGATCGCAATAACATATTCTGGGATCTGCCCAATATCATGCTTTGAAATTTTAAGCGCGTCCAAAAGTTTTTTAGAAAATCCCAATATCAAGGTGAATCATTGTGGATTTTCACTCCCACCTTTCCACCAAACGGGAGATGAAACATTAATTCCTCATTTATCTCATTTGCTTCTTCATCCGTTTGGGTCCGATTATCATCATTTCTTAATTGTGTTTTCTACTTGCAGGTCCAACAACTCATACAAGATGCCATTGATGCCGAACGTTTATGTCAGATGTTCCCAGGCTGGGGAGCTTGGATGTGACCTAGAGCCCAATCACCTTCAGCAGCTACGGCACCCATACACATTGTATAGGCGGATTCCCCCCCCCCTGTTTTTTCCCTTTTCCCGAGTCCAAGTGTATTGGATGATGTCGCTATTTGGGTGTGCGGTTCTTTTCGTCCATTCATGCATGTATGCTACTGTATTATATAATAATGTCAAAAGCATTTACAGCGTGTAGGTGTTTTATGAGAAGGGGTGGTACCGGGCAGAAGTGGGGTCCATGTGATGTATTCACAACATCCAGCCCGTTCATCAGATGCGACCAAAAATAAAACCAAACAAAAACTAAGGTGAGCAATAGAATAGGGGAGAAGTTGGAGGGAATGACCACCCTTGATTTGTATGGGGACAGTGACGCAAGACAATGGGCCTATCAATATGATGCGGAATGAAACTAAAGTGGATATGTATAACAATGAATAATTAAATTAGACATACTTAAATCACATGTGTGGAAATTCAAATAAGCAATAAATCATGCACAACAATCATAAACTACAAGCAAATAGTAAAGGAACCATAAAACCTTAAAGGTTGAGACCTATGAAAGGTAGAACTTTCATATCCAAGCACCTTGAAGCTTTAGGGTTCCTAGGGTATGGCTGAAAATTAGGGATTGATGTGGATTAGGGTTAGAGTTTGGATAATTTGAAAATTGGGGATTTAGGATATAAGAAGGGGTAATTCGGATTAGGACAAGAGGGGGTGGTTGGATTTGAGAAACGGCATGGGATTGGGTTAGGTTTTATAGAATTGAGTAGGAAAATGTTAAGGTTTTAAGGAAAAGCTAAGAAAAATGGGATTGTGAGTCTATTCCGAATGAAATGGTTCAAGGGTTGTAGGTTTTCGACTTTGGATTCAAAGAGAAGCAAAAGTTCTCTAATTCGGATGAAAAGAATAATTACTTACTTGGATCTTGTAGAGAATAAGAAGAGGAATGAGATAAAAGAGGATAACCAGCATCACACCAAAAGAAGGCTCAACTTACTAGAGGTTCGAGAAAGAATGGATTCTCAATTAATTTCATAAACCTTCATTTATAAAATTAAGTTTTCTAACAAGTATATATAAGCCATGAACAAGAAAAGTGCATTAAAGTGCCTAACTAATAAAAAGAAAATTTTTAAAAAATGCCTAAAACTAATCAGGCCGACCTGGGTTTTGTCAGGCTATCCAACAGAGCCCAGAATCACATTAGTCTATCTACAGTCCTGCTCCTCCGATGCACTCTTGCTCTCACATGCTGATCATGTGCTTCTCAAAGATCATCGATCCACAACAAGATGGATGCGACATGTCTCCTACGCTGGTACATTTGGAAAAAAGGATCATGATGGAATGATGTCCGCATCAAACAGTTTTCTGTTTTATTCCTCTGATTTAGTTTCCATTCTAGGAGAACATGTTGAAAATGGAAGCCTTTTGTTTCATTTGCCATTTACAATCAATGATCAAAATGGGATTTTCTGTGCAGGACCACCATACTTAGGCCCCACTCTTAGTGATCGAAATTGCCAATACAGTGAGGCTCACTATGGATGATGAGCCCTAGGTGTAGATTGGGTTGGGTCAGCCCATGGATCATTTGGCCCAACCAGCTTCTGAGGTGTGTTGGGCCAAGCTAAATGGGTTGTAGGTCGGCTGGATCAGGCTGGGTTGAACCCTTCCCAAAACGACCTGCCAATATTGGTTAAAAATCAGCTGGCCAGATGATCCACAATAGATCCTACATATGAATGGCTTGGTTTACTGAAAACCCAGATCCAGTTATATTTTGGAACCATCAGCATCTTTAAACAATTGTAATGGTGGCCCAGCCCCCAGCCATGGGCCCAAGTGGCCCAACAGGGCTAAGCTGCTGGTCCATTGTCACCCTTATGCTATGCTAGTGGCATTATTAGTTAGATACATCGGCCATGGTTTGTTTGCTACTTGTTTGCATCCTTTCCAATAAAAAAAGGAAGCCAATTTGCCTAGTGATTAAATCACTAAGGATATCCGGTGACCCAACATGGTGAGATTTGATTGGGTCATGTGTTACTGTCAAAGATGAGGCCCATGCAAAGCATGTTTTAAAGTTGTTTCCTCGAGTGCATATTCAACTGGACCCAATCGGGTCAAGCATGTTTGAAAGTTGTTTGCTCATGTACTTGACCAAGCCACATGGCCCCATCTCTAATAGACGCATGTGGCCCAATTGAATCATGCCACAGGTCACCGGGGTGTGGTCCACTCGAGATTTGGATCTACTTCAGCTGTGGACACACATCCTAACATGAGCTGAAAAAATGGTTTGGCGGCATCATCATACAACATGTGTATCAACATGGGCCCATGTCATGGCATGACCGAATTCAGTTAGGACACAGGACTTGCCTGTAACTCCAACATTACACTTACTCTGGTCATCATCAATAGATTTTGCAAAATTAGTCTACGTTTGGTTTGATTTGCTGTAATGTAAGGGAAATATAAGGGAATTGGCAATGATTACAAATTACTTATCCTCTTACACTATAATAATGGAGTCTGGATCCTCTTTGGCTGCAAAACAGGAAATCTTAGTTTGCAGCCTTTTCATTGGTCCACGCCACAATGCATGACACTAGCATGATGAGGTTGCATGAGGATGTGATGAGGTTGAAACCTACAAGAATTCCCTGTTTGCAGCCAACAAAGGATCTTGATTCGTAATGACATTTTTCAATGATTTATTCAAGAAAAATTATAATGATAGCCATTTTACATTACTTAACGTCACATCAAACCACTTCCCAAATCACCGCAATAAAACAGTGAGGATGGAAATCTGCGCCTGAAATCTTACTGGACCGAACGTGATGTTTACATGTCGTCCGGTTCGTTCAGGAGGTAATTCCCAGGTGGATGAAGGGAAAACATAAACTATCAGATACAAAACTTCCCTGGCCTTGAAGAAGGGCGCGGTTTGGGTGGATCCCTAACTGTGGGGGCCACTTTGATGTATGTCCCTTAAATCCACACCATCTATCCATTTTTACAGCTCATTTTAGAGCATGATGCAAAAAAAATGAAGCAGATCCAAATCTTAAGTGGACCATACCATAGGAAACTGTCGTGAATGAATCCTGACCATTAAAAAAGGACCATCAGATTGTTTGTTTTCCATCCAACCTGTTGATAAGGTCACAAATAACTGGATGAAGATACCACAAAATTATCAGCTTGATCCAAAACTTTTGTTGCCTCCGAGAAGGTTTTAATGGTTAATTACCACTGTTTCTTGTATTATGGTCCACCTGACATTTGGATCTACTTAATTTTTTAGATCATATCCTAAAATGAGTTTTCAAAACGGATGGACAGCGCAGATACAAGTCATATACATCACGGTGGCCCCACGGTCAGGGATCCCACACAACTCATTGGTTTCCGGGGATCCACGGAAGCTTGAGATTTGGATATCTCTCATGTTTGGGGTCATATCCAAAGATGAGCCGGAGAAACGTACGGACGGATTTGATATAACATAAACATCACCGGACGCGGTTTTACTGCAGAAGCCTTTCACAGGAACCTCTTGCGCTGGGAATGTAGGCATGCATGGCTCACCGCGTTGGACGCGGATTTCCTTTCACAACAATTTCCAACTGGGAATCTAGGTGGGGCCCACGGTGATGTTTTTGAGAAATCCATGCCGTCCATCTATTTTGTGAGCTCGTTGTAGAAAGTATGACGAAAAATGAGCTGGATCCAAGACTCGAGTGCGCCAAAATAGTGAGGATTGAACTTCCACACTTGAAATATTCGTTGGGCTACAGAAGTTTTGAATCAGGTTAATATCTGTGTTTTCAGTTCATCCCAGTAGGAATGGCATTATGAACGGTATAGATGATATATAAACATTATTGTCGACCTCAGGAAGGTTTCAACAATAGTAATTTCCCTACCCGCATTTTACTTTAGTGCGGCCCGCTTGAGTCTTGTATGGCTCATTTTTAGTAGCACGTTTTACAATGAGTTCAAAATACAGATGGACAGCGTGAATTTCTCAAAAACATCACGGTGGGATGCGGTTTAGCTAGTGACGGTGCCACTAGCCGGGTGGCTAGTGGTCTGTGCTCTGTGGGTCCGTCATAATGTATGTATTTTATTTATGCTGTCCATCCATTTTTCTAAATCATTACAGGGCATGACACCAAAAAAGAGGTAGATATAATTCTCAGGTGGACCATACCACAGGAAAACAGTAAAGATTGAATGTCCACCGTTAAAAACATCTCAGGGCCCGCTGTAATGTTTATTTGACATCCAACCTGTTGATTAGGGCAGGCTGTAATGTTTATTTGACATCCAACCTGTTGATTAGGTCATCCAGGCCTTGGATGAAGGGAAAAAAGAAATATCAGATTGATCCAAAACTTTTATGGGCCCCAAGAAGTTTTTAATGGTGGGCGCTCAATCACCACTGTTTTTTGTGATGTGGTCCACTTGATATTTGGATCTACCTCATTTTTTGTCTCATACCATAAAATGATATGGAAATATGGATGGACGGTGTGGATGAAACACATACATCATGGTGAGGCCCACAGAGCACCGACCACTAGCCAATAGCTAGTGGCGGGGTCACTAGCCAATCCACGTCACCGTAGGCCTCACGCGACCCAGATTGCATCCTTTGGGAGCGGATTAGGTGAGACCCGGATCCACCGAGGTGGGTGAGACCCCTAACTGTGGGGCCACTATGATGTATGTGTCTTAAATCCAAACTCCTACACATGAATAGATCACATTAAATCCTTCTAGTGCGGACCATTCATCTTAGGTTTCTTTTCATTAAACCTTGATAGTCCTTAGTTAATGAATTCATATAATGTTAGCATTGTGTATCAGAACTGCTAGGTTTGCTTGTTATTTTAATTGCAATGCTTTAAAATGAATGGTTAGTTGCCTCTATGCTCAATGAAATGGTTGAATGAATGACATTTATTGTTTGTTGATAGGTAGATTGTGTTAAATTTGTATGTACGTCCCATTTGTTCATCATATTGTGGTACAAATTGCTTTATTGCTGTGTTATGATTAAAAATAAATCTTGCTACGAGTTTAGTACTGAAAATGACTATGTGGGTGGCCATCTTAGGTTGATCATTCTAGGCTTGTTCGATCAATCAAAGGTGAGCACGAGTGATCGACAGTAGCTAGATCTACAGGGGATGCTTTGTGCCCAGTGTCGATTTTTCCAGAGTTCTCCGTCATCGATCAGATTGGTTTAATGTAGGATTGATCATAACTATGTTTGTCATTAAATTATACTCTATGAAATCTAAAATACCATCATTTTCATTGAAATAAGTCCATTCAAAATCGTTAGTGCTATACGATCTTACAAAAGACTAAGGGGCCAGGTATGGTGGTATAGAACACCGTGTTCGAGCTGTTAACCTACACTGAGATGACGAGCCTCCTCGTAGTGACCAATAAGCATTGATGGAAGTAAAGATCTAACATCTTGATCATAGAATTGAGTGACGAATCCTTTCCACATCAATTTTATGTTGGATAACAAACCCTTTCTTTATTATCATTACGTGACGAACTCCAAATTAGATCAAGGGATACTAATGAAGAGTCGCTACGGCCGCATCAAACCATATGATCCAATTAGACTTGCAATATAATGGTGATACCCTGGCTTAACTAATATGTTGTTTGAATTGACATTAATAAATATTCAACTAATTATGCATTCCATGGTATGCATATTTTCATGAGTGATGTAGGTGACGAGCCACACAAATGCCAAGTTGCACGATGACAACTAACTATGTCCTTGGCATGTATTTGCATGTCATGCCTTCCGTTTAATTAACTAACCTAAGATATTGTTATTTTGTATGTATCGTTACTTATGCTTGATTTTGACTGTGATTCATAATATACATAGCTTAGGAGTAATATTTGCATGTCATGCATTCCACACATTTAATCAACATACCTATGCTGTCTTGGATCCCGTTCATTTTTTTGTCTTGCCTAAAATGATCTCACAAAACGTTTCGCAGGGATTTCCTGTGCTGAGAACCAAGGTGGGCCCACAGTGATGTTTTTTGATAAATCCACACCGTCCATCCGTTTTGGGAGATCCTTTTAGGATATAGAAACAAAAATGAACTGGATCCAAGACTCAAGTGGGCCGAAAACGTGAGATTTGAGCGTCCACAGTCGAAATATTTGTGGAGCCACAGGAGGTTCGAATCAGGATAATATTTGTTTTTCCATTTCATCCCAGTAGTAGTGACGTTATGAACGGTATGGATGTCATATAAACATCACTGTGGACCCCAGGGAGGTTTCAACGGTAGTAATTTACCTACCCACCTTTTCCTTTAGTGAGGCCCACTTAAGTCTTGGATCCGGTTCATTTTTGTTTTCATGTCCTAAAATTAGCTCCCAAAACGGATGGACGTGGTGGATTTATAAAAACACATCACTGTGGGCCCCACCTTGGTTCCCAGTGCAGGAAATTCCTGCGCAAGGCTTTCGCAGGAAATCCGCGCCCCGTTTGGACGGCGTAGATTTCTCGCAAACATCACGGTGGACCCCACCTAAATTCCGAGCGCAGGAGATGCCTGCGAAAGGCTTTCGCAGCAATCCGCGTCCAGAGAACCCTAGGCCAGTACAAACATCTCAACGCCGGGTGCGCATTACTTCCGCTTCCTTCCCCGCCCTTCTCCCCCATCACCATGACGAAGTTCAGAAAGCTGGGCCGGCCCACCGGTCATCGTATGTCGATGCTCAGGTCCATCCAGAAATCCATCAGAATCTCTCTCTCTCTCTCTCTCTCCCCATCCATCCATCAGAATCCCTCCCCATATTCCCTCTATTTACTGAATTTTCCTAGGGTTATCATTTCTTTTGTTACCGTGTTCCGCAGGACTATGGTTTCTCAGCTGGTGAAGCACGAGCGCATTGAAACCACTGTTGCCAAGGTGCCATCTCTCTCCCTCTCTTCCTATCTCAGAGCTTTTAAGGTTTTTGCTAATTTCTAGGGTTTGTCTTTTGTTTGGATTTTTGATGGAGGAATGCTAACTCCAGACACCACCGCACCATGCCTGTCGACACGCCACGTGTTTGCGGGATCCGGGCCGTTCGTCAGATAGACCCCTCATGTATGGACGTGTCAACACCCACACTCGCGGGCATGCATGTACACTAGAGAAATGCTTGATCTCAACTGTCCAGTACACTTGCAAAGTTCAATCGATTGATCTCAACTGTCCATTGCGTTCAGAATACATTTCAGTGTCTACCATGCAAAAATCATGCTGATCGGATGATCCAATCCACTCCTGGTTTGGTTTTATTTTCTATAGCTATCCTTTTGCCAAGCCATGGATGGGATGGTTAGGATTGTCTAAGAAAGGCACTTCTTTAGAATCATAAGCAATCCATGATAATCCCTAACGAATTGGCGGATCAAATTGTTGCTTAAACCTACTATCGATATTTAGGGCCACTGATCAAATGGTTACTATCCGTCAGATAATTATGATATTTTCATGGTAGCCCATGAAATATCCTTGAAAAAAAAAATGGTAGCCTATGAAATGTTTGTTGGACCTAATGAATCCCAGTTCAATTGATTGGGCTTTCTAAGCGTCCCAATGCAACTTGGTGTACTATAACTTAATAGTGCTCCGAAAGCACTGGAGCATTTCTCTTATGTTGTATGTATGTGTATGCATACATATACTGTTCAAATCTTCTCTAATGCATGGCCCACAAGATAAACGTATGGATGGATTTTTACACTGAGACATTCACAAACATCCCGGATCTTGTGTGCAGCATTGGCACACGTGGGGCGTTTTCCTTGGGCACTTGAACATGGGTAGTCTGAAATTAGCCTAGTTGTTTTGAAATCTGCTAGTCCATAGAACGCGAATCTACGACAACTAATTTTTAGCAACTCATCATCTGTAGGCATGGCAATCATGAACTCGGAAATGACTATCCAAATCACAGCACCATTTTGGATGGAGTATAACTCAAAAATCACATGGCAAGGATGATCCTTACCGATAACCATCCATCCGGTGGATGCTAAATGGACTGTTAAAAAGAAAATGGCTAGCAATCTGAAGCTAACAGGGAAATTCAGACCATAGCATCAGTGTGTTTCTCTTTATCTGTTCCATCACAGGATTGGAAAAATACACAAGTGGATGAGTTGTCACAATTTGGTGTTGTGGTTGACGTACATTCTAGTATTGGCCTTGACAATTCAGAACACCGAGCAGTGGGACCACATGAAAGTGAGCACGCAGTTTCTCCAGTGCACATGGGCCCTCATTTGGTGGGCCACACTCTGGATGACTGATAAGATCACCTTTGCATGATTCGATCTATTCAAGTAATATTCTTTTGCTAGTTGACGGTGAATTTCTGAACCACTGGCTTTGTGCTTGGATGAAATGGAATTGGACTCTATCTACCTTGATCAGTGGAACTTCTGAGGTTTTTGAAAAATTTAGGCTTTGTTTGTTTGTTTGGAGTTCCTTTCTTTTCTTTTCTTTTCTTCTCTCTCTCTCTCTCTCTCTCTCTCTCTCTCTCTCTCTTGTTTTTTTTTTTTTTGGGAGCAATTAGAGCACTCTCTTGATCAATTCAAGATAATGAAGGTAAACACATGCTTATATTGAACTTTATGACTTTTCAAGGCTTTAAATGGTAAGATATTACAGAGTACTTAATCTTATTGTAGAAATTTTCAGGCTTTTATCATTCTTTTAATGAATTCGAATTGGGTTTTTGATGGAATTGAGTTAAAGTTCAGTTTTATTTTTTTTCGTGACCAGGCGAAAGAAATTCGGCGACTTGCAGATAGGATGGTGCAGCTTGGGAAAGAGGTGTGTGTGTGCGCGCACGCGCGTGTGCATGAGTGCGTGTGAGAGGTCTTAAGCACAACCGGTTGAACTGTAAGTTACAGTTCACCCAGTGGATAACTTCCAACCTTTCATGTGTGTGTGACATCCAACCTGTCTAATAGGCTGGCTCCATCATGAGGAACACCTTGCACAAAAATCTGCCATATCCACTAATTGAGTTGATACAATAGTATTTTCTTATTCATGAATGGCTACAAATTGTTTGCATGGTGTGGCCCACCTGATGAGTAGATGACTGATTTTTGCACTAGGTGATACCTATGGTGGTGTCCATTCTATTGGAAGGGTTGAATTTCACATGCTCTTAACAGGCTATAAGTTATCCACTACGTGGACTGTACCTTGTGGTCCCAACCAGTTAGATTTAAAACCTACCTCTCTCTCTCTCTCTCTCTCTCTCTCTCTCTCTCTCAGTGTGTGTGTGTGTGTTACTTATGCTCTTAACAGGCTGTAAGTTATCCACTAGGTGGACCATGCCTTATGGGTCTGAGTAATATGTAGTTATATTACTTAATTTATGTAATTTCAGTTTCTAATTTGCGAAATTTTACTAATGAAATAGATGTTGTCCTTTAGGGTCTGTCTGTATGTGGGTGGCTGTCTATTTGTTTTCAAGTGGGAGACAAGTTGAATTTTCATTTGAAAAGCTGCGCCTTTTAATGTTTGGGTCCTTAATTTACTAAAACAATCACAAATTTGTGACACATTGTCCATTACTTTTACATATTTAGATCATATTTAGATATGTAAATTTGTGACACGTTGTCCGTCACTTTTACATATTTAGATCATCATCATCATCTAAGCCTTATACCAAGTAACTGGGTCTATTTTTACATATTTATATGATTGTGATGATTTTCTAGGTTTTTTCCCCTTTTCTAACTTGATTACAATAGCTAGGATCTGCACTTCTGAGCTTGATGATGGTTAGAACTTCCATGATTGGTCTAATTCATGGCTTTGTGGTGGGAATCCGGTAGGAATCCTAGACTAGTTATACCTCGTCTCCAATTTGTTGATGAATGATGACGTGCTTTTAAGCTATCTTATAGGTATTTTGTGTTTCTTTGAAGCCATTTCGGGCCTTCGTGTTAACTTTTGAAAAAAAAAAGTTCTCTTATGGGAACTGGGGCCATTGAGAGTTGGTTAATAACTACCCTCCCGGAGAGAATGGGATGAAAGTGAGTTTACCTTGTAATTTTTTTGGTCACCTAATGAGGACATCGAAGCACCATTCAGGTTCTACTAGAGGAGGAGGAGATCATCACCTGTTTCTCTCTATATGGATGACCACTACGTGGGCTTGAGTGGACTGTTTTGAAGGCTCTACATGCATTTGATGCATCTTCGAAGACCCTACACTAGGAAGATGCATGTGGGTTGCATTCTTGAGGAGTGTGAAATTGCGTCACTTTGATCACACTTGTGGACGCATATGCGTGCGGAAGCTAAGAGCGGAGTAATTAGAATTATGCTTAAGTCCTAGAGTGGGGGGGATTAGGACTTTTTAAAAATCTTTTCGCCTACTTAACAGTTTTATCAATTTAAACTAAGTAAGCAATAATTTCGGCTTCCAAGCCTAAGTGGATTCAATCACAAGACTAGCATATGATGAGTAATAAACTACCTAGTCTAAGCATGCATAGATTAACATGTGATTAAACTTAATCAAGCACCTAATTCATGCAACTTAAGTAGACATCATATAAGCTCAAGTCTACTCAAGTGAAAGTACATCTTGTGTGTGTGGATGTGCAATCTAGTGCCTAGCATACATTCTAATTAAGCATTCATAATTAAACAATTAAACATAGTGCATAACAAGAAATGTGCTCAAATACAATCACAAACACAACAATGTATAGTGGTTTGATTTTGAGTCTACTCCACTCCCCGTTCAAGTACTCAACCCCTTTGAGTACATCGAAATTCACTAGAGAGTTTAAATCAGGTTCCTCCCAACCTAGGTGTTTTAACTCGGATCCACCCAACTAGGGAGTTTACAGGTTCCTCCCAACCTACACGTTCACACTCGTGTTGGTGGCTCCCCTTAGAAACTTGTTTAGGCTCTACAACCGAGCCAAGGTCCTACAACATAACCTCAATTTAGGCTTACTCAAGCTAAGGTCTTACAACTGAACCTCAATTTAGACTTCACTCATGAGTCAAGGTCCTACAACCGAACCTTAATGGTTTTAGGCTCTACAATTGAGCTAAGGTCCTACAATCGAACCTAGCATTTACTCTCGCTGGAGGCTCCCCACTTGGAGACTAGATTCGGCTCTACAACTAGGCCTATGTCCTACAACCATGCCTATCGAGTTTGACGAACAAACTCTACACTCAATTCCCACTGGGAATAGAGTGGATGAACTCTTACAAATTGACAATTTTACTTGTCGGATTTGAGCCTCGTTGATGCGCCGCTTCGGGTTACTTTTTCTCGCTCTCTCGTGCTTGAATCAACTCCCTTTGTGCCCCCCCGATGTTGTTGCCGATGCTTTGTCAATGCTCCAACACCAACGATCAATTCCTTTGCATTTGCTCTTCTTGATATGTCCAAGGTGGATGGGAGGTAGGTTTGAGATCTCTACAACTAATGAAAATGAGTTGCCTAGAGAGTCTTATCTACAAGGATCTCATCATAAAGTTTTGGATAATAATTTTACTATTAAGATTAATCCAAACTCTAGAGATCAATGAGGGACAAGTACGTCTTCAACATGAGTTTGAAATGCTCTAATCTTGTGATGAATCACAAGAAAAATGCTTTGCTATGGTTAGGAATAAAGCTCCTAATCGTATGCAATGGTGGTAACTTCTATCTCCTCAAAATCCATCTCTTATGCCAAAAAACGAATGCCCTCGCTTTTATAGAAATTTCTCTAACGGTAAAAAAACGAGCAGATTCGTGAATCTCCGATTAATCGGAACATGGTCCAATTGATCAGAAATCTGTCCAGAGAAATTCCAAAATTCTCTGGAACAAATTCGGATTGATCGGAACATGGTCTGATTGATAAAAAAATATGTTTAGAGAACTTTGGAATTTCCCTGGACCAAATTCCGATTGATTGGAGTCTCATCGGAACCGACGTCCGATTGATCGGAGATCTATCGGAAACTGCTATTTGGGCTGAATTGTATACAACAGCTTCCACATCTTTAATTAACCTACATTATCATGTTTTTCTATATGATCTAAGGCTAATAAGGATGACTAAGGGTATTACTAGTTGGTCCAAGTCATCTAAGAGGTTTTGGATGTTTTAGATCAAAGGGTTAGGGTCACCAAGGCATCTCTTTTACCTGTTTTTCTTCTTTGATGCATCTGGTCCACTTGAATCTTCGGTCTTCAGCTTGTCAAGGCTCAACCGACATTACAATACATGGACACACGTGATTGACAAATAAGGTGCACTAGTATGCCACAGAAAAGTGCACTAATAGTCTGGACCGTTGATTGCGCGTATCGGGTTGTTTGACCACTTTTGATCATGGCCTGCCTCGATCGTGGATGCTTTAGGACTTAAGTGTCTTAATTTTTATTTGACTTTATTAGGATTTAGTTTATTTGACAGTTTGGACCTTTTCTAAGCTTTGCTTTATGTTTGGCTCTAATTTTAGGGGTATTTTAGTAAAAGTAGGGCTATTTTTGTAAATTTTTGCACTTGAGATTATAAAAGAGATTTGAAGGTTTCTCTATGTGATTGTGTGTGTGTGTGTGAGGGGGGGGGGGGGGGGGGGGGGGTGTGAACTTCTCTATGCTATTGTTTCATGAAATTTCAAAGTTCCTCTTATTTCTTTATAAGATTAGAAGGTTTCTCTATGCGATTTGGAGATTAGGTGTGATGCGATTCCATTTCTATTCAACAGAAGTGCGAGGCTTCTATCTTATTCTTTTTGTTCTTCTTTCTATCCAAAAGAGGTTTTTTCTACAAAACTACATATTCTCTTATTTCCTTCCCATCCAAATCATCATTTTCTTCATCTTTTCATCATCCAACCTCGACCCCAACCAAGCCCTAGCTTGAAATTTCCAAAACCTAACCCGAACCACCCACAAGTGTGACCATACAACCACGTGTGTGAGCCCAATGCTGATTGTATGGACAACCCTTCAATCCCCTTTGTTTTTCCCATCAAAACCCCTTAAGTCCAAATCCCCTAACCCCAATCAAAACTCTAGACTTCCAAATTTCTATTTTTCCTAATTTCTAAAAAAACCTAATCCCCAATTCCCATGAACCCTAAATGCCCAAATCTCAAGTTTTCTCCCCCTAACCCTAATCTTAGAACCTACAAGTCAGCCCCTTGAATGTGGATCGTGCCTATGCTAAGTTGGAAGTCCTATCCTTCCATTGGGACTAGTTTTAATTGATTTATATGATTTCTTCACATGCGGGCATGTGATTTAGGTTAAATAAGATTTTATTTCCTATTGTTTACTCTTAATCATGTGGTAGGTTAACATCTTTTGCTATTTGGATTACTTTATGGACTCTTTAATAATCTCTACGTTGCATGCTAGCATTAAATCATGTGTCCTGCATCATCACTTGATGGGAAAGAACGGTCGTGCAATCTCCTTTTGGGATCTGATTATTGAAAGGCTAGAAAAAAATTATCAAGTCAGAGGCTAGTACTTGGATTGGGGAGAAGAATTACTCTAATCAAGTTGGCTCTTCCAAACATCCCAGTTAATTCGTGCTGCATTTTAAGATGCTGGTGTCCATCACATTGAAAGTGGAGCAGATCCAAGGAATTTCTTATGAGAAAGCAATGATCCGAGTTTTAAGTTTCATCTTATGGATTGGAAATATGTGCAGAAGCTAGCTAAGGAAGGTTTAGGTTTGGGAAAAATCAGAGGGGAAAATTTGGGTTCTTGAGTAGTTGGTTGTGGAGAGTCAGGAGGAGCCAATGGCTCTTTGGAGGAGATGTGATTTCGGGGAATATGGGGCTGGATATGGAGATTGATTCTGCGCTGTTCATTTGATCATGCCAAGTCCAACTTGTGCAAAGAAATCAGTAAAAGCAGTGGATGTCCTGAGGAGCCGAATGACAATCTAGCCTGCAAAGCTACCTGTGGAAATAAGCATTGTACTTGTTTCCTTGACGGGAAAGGCAATAAATTCTATTATGGAAAGATACCCAGATTGATTATGCTCCCTTTGTTGAGTTATTCCATGACCTATTGTCTCTATCAGTTTCCAAGGAAGAGGAGGTGTGTGAATGTTGTGAAATTCTTTGAGGTGCAGTGGTATGGAATATCAAGCTTTGCAGTAATCTCTTGGACGAGGAATTGTTGTTGTTGGAAGAGCTCATGAAGTTGGTTGGTAAGGCTTCTATTGATCTGTTTGTGGAGGATATGAAGGTTTTGAATTTCTCACTTACCGGAAGTTTCGTCGGAAAATCCATGTTTTAGCATATCTCCAGCGAGTATGAGCCACAACTGGGGTTTGAAGAAGTGTAGAATGCCAATCCCTAACATGTTGGTCATGTGCCTGAATCATGACGAAAACATCTATTATTATTCGTCTCCCCTGACATGACCAGGGATATTTGGTGCTACTTTTTTATGATTTGGAGCCCTGACATGGCCAGGGATATTTGGTGCTACTTTTTTATGATTTGGAGAGTGCTTTACCGATCTCTTTTCGATCTCATTGGTCGGTGGAAAGATGGGGCATTTGATCAAAGTAGAAACTTTCTTTGAAAGATTATCCTTTATGTCATTTCATGGGGCCTTTGGCAGGAGAGGAATAGAAGAATCTTTGATGGCAAGTGCATCTCTACTGAATCAGTGAAGCAAGGCATCACTTCAATGATCAGCAACTGGGCCCTCTTTAGTCCTGTGTTCGGGGGCTGCCGGGCTGCTCTATGCATATTTGGGTCACGGTTGGGTCCTAAGACAGTGTTTGTTTGTTGTCTGTGGATCTTTTTGTTTGGCTGACAATCTGTGCAAAATGGCGATGATATTACCGGACAATTGTCTCCTCTGCATGAAAGATGCGGAATCGGTGGAGCATATCTTTATCCTTTGTTCTTTCCCTAAGGGGGTGTGGGATGGCATCCTTTCAGTCTTCAAGGTCTCGTGGGTTATGTTGAAATCAATGGAGGGTCTTTTCCTCTCATAATGTCAAGGAGGGCCCCAGTCCAAATGCATGTCAAAATGGTGGCTTGTCCTGCTCGTGGGTCTTTGGTCTCTCTGGGAGGAGAGGAATAATCGTTGCTTCAGAAACTGCAGCGTTTACATAGTTGACATTGTTTGTAAGGTTCTCTTGTTGCTCAGGGAGTGGGATCCTTGAGCCTTTCAGGTGTTGGTATGTCAACTTAGGGGTCGTTTGGATAGCCTGTAAATGGTTTACAATCATCACTATTTGTGTTTGGATGCCCTCATTTGCTAGTAAATCATTTACTACTTGTAAGTGATTTACTAGCAAATGCCCATTCTCATTTACTAGCAAAAAGCTGCGATTTCATTTAGTAAATGAAATCGTAGCTGGTAAATGCAAACGGCTCTTCTTCTTCTTCTTTTTTTAATTTTACACTGTAAATGATTTACTAGCAACCATTTACAGGCAATCCAAACACTGTAAATGATTTACTAGTAAATCGTTTACAACTCAAAGCCAAACAGACAGTCGTAAATCATTTACTAGCATTCAAAGAGAAAAGCATTTGCACTTCTGAAATAAAGGTAGTCAACAGACTTTCTTTTTCACCTTCCAATTTATTTAGCTGTCCCACCCCCCTGTTTAGACTGATTTCATTTAAGCTTCATTGCAAATGGGTTTTACTTAAAGATGTAGAGTCGATTTATCATCTGTTCATCCATTGCCCCTTTGCGAGGGATGTCTATAGTAGTATTTTGCTCTCTCTTTTAATGTGTCCTGGGTGATGCCCAAGCTTAATTGAGGATCTGTTTCTAATGCGGGGGCATTGTCATACTGGGCTCGAGTGGGGTAGCCTGTGGAGGCGGGAACACACTCGGGGTGGGTGGCTCATGGACTCGGGCCCCACCCGCGCGGGTGGCTCGTGGATTCAGGCCCCATTTGTGGACTCGGGTGGGTCGTGTGATGCGTACCCATGGACTTGAGGCCCACGGAAGGAGGGTTAGGCCGAGGACCTAACCCCTGGACTTGGAGCCTGGGCTATGAGATAAAGGAATTGATTCACCATGCTCCATCAGCTCGAGCTTTTAGAGCAAGTGGTTAGTTGTCCTGCATCAGTTTCCCTCTTGGAATGCTGGTGGGGCTGGGAGAAAGAGCAGGTCTGGTTGGTGGGTTGCTATGCTTGCTGTTCTTTGGTCTCTTTGGGGCAAGAGGGATAGCTGCTGTTTCCGCAATAGAAGTGGTTCTTATCTCGGGGTTATCAGGTGGGCTAATCTGTGTATTAGGGACTGGGTGCCTTGAGTGGCTGTTTATATTTTCTTTGTTTTCCTTCTGTTTTGTTTTCTTTTTTGGCCTGTTGGCCCTTAATAAATTGCATCATCTGTCAAATAAAAAAGGTTCTGCTTGTCAAATTCCATTTACTTCATTTTTTCCTTTTGATTTCCAGGGCACTCTTTCGGCTGCGAGACAAGCTGCTGGTTTTGTTCGTGGGGATGATGTTATTCATAAGCTGTTCACGGAGTTAGCTTATCGCTATAAGTAAATTATTTTGTCCATTAAATTCCTTTTTTTTTTTTTGTGGCTTGTCTGAATACCCTTTTTTTTTTTTTTTGTATCTTGTCTGAATATTTTAGCAGGCTCTGATGATTTTTATTATTTATTCATTTATTTATTTGTTGTTTTAAGCAGAGAGAGAGCAGGTGGGTACACGAGGTTACTTCGGACACGCATACGAGTTGGAGATGCTGCACCTATGGCCTATATTGAGTAAGGTTCCATTTGCTCAAATTTCTTTGCTCCTCTCTGCTACAAATGTGCAGAATCATAGTTGATCATTGTACGTGGGAAACTGTTTTGTCAATGTTCATTTTTTTGATAGGTAACTGAAATTTTGGAAACAAACGTTAAACAAGGGGCAATGAGACCCTGATACAAACTGACAGGCAACTGATGCCCTCTTTTGCTAGTTCAGAAGGCTAGCAAACCATTTTGGTTTAGATATATGCCGATTTTGGAGATCAAAACACAAGATTTAAATGTGACTTAATGAATCAGGGATGGTCTGAATCGATCATCAACCAAGAATCACTAAAAATTAGGACTTCCTACTTTTCATGCTTTAACATCGAAGAGGTCAAAGTAAAAAACAAAAAAGAAAAAAAGTGACAGGTTGATAGACAACATTTTTACGAAAGAATGGTTGATACTTAATTGAACACATGCCAAACACGCATGCACGTACACAATTGAGACACCATCAAGACTCAGCTTTTGTGACCCAACAGGCAGGGGATGCAGCCTATAGTTGCTTGGATGGAAAAAAAAGTTCTAGAAAAAAAAGTAAACAATTATAAACTGAGAGAATGGGAGATGATTTTCTAAAACTAAAATTACGAAGCTTTGTCTCATAATGTAATGATGCTTATAGTTGCATATGTTTAAGACCATAGCATAAACAACATTTCATTCGAAACGGCCCTTACCTACAATGTCCTAGATTAGAATCTGAGAAAAGAATTGTGTTTGATTATCTGGAATGTTGAATGGAGACATGTTAAAAGGGATCCGCTTTCCTTGTTTGTTGGGTGCTCTGTCCATGTGGTAAGTTTTGTTTTTTTTCCTTTTCTTAATAATTTATTGTCTATCAAGGGCTTCATTTTCTAAGTTCTTCCGCTCCATTCCATCTCCCACTTGAAACTGAGATTGGGTTAAGATTCTGTAAGATCCAAGCTGCGTGCGTGCAAGTGTATCCTAGATTGTAGAAACTGAGTAATTTTCACTGCAGATTTGTTGGATTTTTTTTGAGGTAACGAAAAATATTCCCCAGCAAAAGCTGTGGTGGGGAGAACAGCACCCCCCCCCCCCCCCCCCCAAAAAAAAAAAAAAAAAAAAAGTCTTCCCCAGTGTTTGACTCAAAGCACCAATAGTCTGAGCCTTTGAACATTAAACCTATCCAATGACATCTATCTCTGCCCTTGTGGACACCTCCTCAACCGATCCCATGATCTTTTACTTAGGGGGCCGGCCCTGAGCTTTTGCCTAGCGAACTGTACTTTTCTTTTCATTATTTTGCATCTATACCTGCTCTCTTTTGTTAAAAAAAGAAAAAGAAAAAAGAAAAGAAAGAAACTCACTGGAACACTCATTCCTACTTCTGGAAACTAAGGATTGTATATATGTATTTGCTTGTACAAACATGAAGATGGCATGCGTAACAAACATGTGTAAACACGGACACTAACATGTATGTAGGGATTGTGTGTCCCTATTACCTGGTTGCAAAGAGGAATGCTAATAAGCAGCTCATTCCACGGAAGTTCAGTGCAGTTCCCTTATGGCAAGCACGTCTGATGATTGAGACTGTTGTTCTGGTCACCATCACACGGATCGGCCATAACCTGAAAAGCAAAGAGCTTTTGATCAGTCACCCGCAGAAGGAACAGTAATAAAGAAGAAGAAGAAGAAGACACATTGATGGTTGGAATTGTCCAATCACTGCAATTTTGATCTTATAGCCCATCCAGACACCCACTCTGGACCAACCATCCCAATCACCAAACATGCTTGCTGCATTGCCACGATGGCAGTGGCTACGAGAACTGCTCTGCTTACAAATACATGGCGCCCAATTCAAATTGCATATGCACTTTAAATGCATGTATCTCAGGCAAAGTGTTTGTATAGGTTTGTGGACAGAGAGAACGAGCTTAGAGAGGCGAAACCAGCAACCCCCCAAGTGCCCCAAAGACCAGCTTCAGATCCATGGTGTAGGTCACGCATGAGCCAGCAATGGGCACCACCTAAAGAAGAGGATCAGACCGCTGGATCGTCAACTTACAAAGTTGATCTATCATGAGATTTGGCTGTATTGAATTTTGCTTGGGTCAGTTGTAATGCATTCGCAATTTTCAATTTCTTAAAGCAAAATGGTTTTGTTTCTGAGGAGTTCCATGCAACCGAGTGCTGAAGTTTCATGTATTTGTTGCTATTGAGGCTGCAATTGTCATGTCCCGACGAATAAATGGATAGTTTCATAGCTATCACAAAATTGGTGGCGGGAACCTAGGTAACCGCAACAGAAACCCTCTTGCATTTTTATCATCCTTTGTTTGCAGTTTACAGGAAAACAGTGTAATATGACCGATGGAATGATTACAGCCATCCCTTTGGTTCCCTGAACTCAAATGGATGAAAGTTCTCCTATGCACAATTGGGATCCACCTGTTGGTGTGGTAGTACCAGGGTCCCTTCTCAGTGAGATCTTCCAGATGAATGGCCCATTTTGGATGCGGCTGCACTCAATGCATGGAAATGTAGTTTTTTTTTTTTTTTTTTTTCTAATTAGAAATTGCATTCTAAAGCATGATCGCATTTTAAGGACACTGGAAACTTACCTATGCCCTTCTAAAATATGCATGCGTGGACTGCCATTATTCTTCTTTCTTCTTCATTTTTTCCTCCTTAGGCCCTATTTGGTAAGGGCCAATCCAACGAGCCTGACCTGGCTATGGACTGGGCTTGGATCTACAAGCTTAACCCATGATCTGGGCTTGAGGATTGCATGCGAGTTCCAATCAATTTTCGGATTGCTTCACTTAAGTCATTTTACCTGGGCGCAGCCTCACCCAGCCCACCCGGCCTGACCTGGCTTTATATGTACATGTTTTGTATCTTAAGTATGCCATTCCAACCCTCAGGCAACCCATACATGTTGAATGTAGGCTGTTGGTTTTGTTCCTCAAAAATCTATATTTCTCTGTGCTCAATCAACAACTGATGAATTAGGAACACATTCAGGCAAGAAATAATAGGGGTTTATCAATTTTTGTCCAGGGCCAGGTTCATTCCCAGCCAAATGTCTTCAAGCTCAGGTCTTGGTTCTTGAGTTTTGGGTCTGTTGTCACTCTTAGTTTTTGGTTGCAGCTTAAAAATGATTTCATGTACTGTTTGTTGCTACTTGAAAATGAGCTACTGAGTATTGGAGATCATAGTTTATATAAGCCATAGGTTATTAAGACATCACTGCCATAATCTCTGATGAGAAATGCTCCAGTGTTATGGTTCTAGTTGCCAAAGTCTGGTTATATAGTCTAATCAATTGATCTGAACTGTTCGTTTTGTCCAGAGCATATTTCTCATGCTGCGATTAAAAAATTCGCACTGATTGGATGATCCAATCCATCATTGATTTGGCTTAATTTTCTATAGCCATCCTTTTTCCAAACCACGGATGGGATGGGTTTATGTATTTATTTTTTAATTTTTTTGGCATCATCTTTGAAATAAACGGTTTCCAACTACTAAGTCCCGACGTAATGTGTTGAGATGTCTGCCGACTACTCTTTTTCTTCTCTGCATGTGGCCCACACCATGTAATTAGAGATATGACAAAAGCCTCTATAAGGCCCAACATGATGTCTGTCTGACATGATGCGGATTGCTCGGTGTAGGCTTTAGCAGTAATTTCCTGCCACGGGAAGCTAGGTGGGCCCCACCGTGAAACAGTAGGAGTAAACTTATGAATGGTATGGATGGCATGGCATATAAGCATCACGGTAGACCCAGGGAAGTTTTAACGGTAAGCATGTCCACCATTGAAATGTGTGTGGGGCCACTTGAGTTTTGGATCTGCCTCATTTTTGGGCACACATCCTAAAATTATCTGGAAAAACGGATGGATGGGGGTGGATTTCTCACAAACATCACAGTGGGTCCCACCTTGCTTTAGCGACTTTCGCAGGCAATCCGCTTCCCGGTGGGGGAGTAAAACAATGAGAATGGGTCACCCACTTTTCCCTTGTCCCTCCCCGGTAACTGTGGGGCCACCTTGATCTTGATGTACGTATTCTATATCCACCCCATCCATCAGGTCATTTTAGCGGGTGACTGCAAAAATGAAGTAGGTTCCAATCTCAGGTAGACCATACAATAGGAAATGGTGATTGACTATTAAAAACTTATTATGGGCCACAAAAGTTTTGGATCAAACTGCTATTTTTTTTTTTTTTTTTCCTTCATCCGGGTTTATATATGTCACCTTGGATGGCAAATAAACAACTGTTTCCTATAGTATTATCCACCTCAGATTTGGATCTGCTTCATTTTTGGGCTCATGACCTAAAATGATCTGGCAAAGTGGATGGACTGCGTGGATATAGAATAAATACATCAAGGTGGGCCCACATTAAGGGCTGCACCTAATCCACTCCTTGTGTCTCTCTCTTGCCGTATCCATACCACTTGTGTGTAGCCCCTCTTCTCTCTCCTTATTTTCCCTCCTCCTCTGGGTCTTTCCCTCGTTTCAGCGTGCTACAGATGTGTATGCTCCTGCAGTGTTCGCACTTGATACTGCACCTGTTTGGGCAGGTGGTGCCCCTGGTTTGTGATCCGAACAGTTGATCGGACAGCGCACGTAATGGATGGGATATTCATAAAATCTCCCGGATTAAATTGTTCTAATCTTGTCTAAAATAAATGGTTAGCTCAAAAACACATGATAGGATGGTTTATAACCATCCACAAAACGATTGGGCCTCCTCCGTCCAATCCAGGACCCATCAAATCAACGGTAGGTACCGTATCAGCAAACCATGGCCCACTTCTGTGAAAATGGATGCATCAATCCACTACGTACCAATGCATCCATATGATTCTTGGGAGTTAGATGATGCTCAGGTACCGAAGGACACCTGATGCACAGCCACTCAGAAATTATACACGTGTTATATATCAACTAAAATTAAACTAGGGCTCCCGTGACTGACCCAACATTGGGTTGGGCTTGGGCAGGAAGTATCTGATCCGATCTTTTGCTTGGGCTATGCAAACACCAACCCAACAAAGCTTGGGTTGAGGTCTCGGGTCACCGGACCCAACCCAAATTCGATCTATATACAAGTTACTTATAATTTTATTATACTTTAGTTAAGTAAACGTATTAGTTTATATTATAATGTTTGGAATTTGAGTTGTTAGTTATTATACTTATAATAACTTATTAGTATACTTATAATAAGTTATATTATAATAACTTATTAGTTATTATACTTTAGTGAGTAAACTTATAATGTTTGGAATTTGATATGTGTAGTGTTAAATGGGTAGTTATTTTATCTTTAGCTTATTTGTTTAGAAAAAGTGAAGTTATTTACCATAAATAACTACATATATAATTAATAAATTCATGAGTACAAAAAATAAGACATGTATTGAAACATAATAGACTAATGTAATGGCGAAAATATTAGCATGTATCAACCCAACCAACTCGATCAACTTGACGAAGCCTGTTTGGGCTAGGCTTCGCTTGAGAACTCCCAACCCGAGGTTGGGTTGGGTTGAGTTAGGATTGAGCAGCAACCCGACCCAACCCGCTCGACTTTCCGCCCTACATTAAACCATCCAAATTGGGGAACCCACTGTCCCAAAATAAGATTGGTTGGACGCTTGAGTTGTGGATAATCATTCGTTGAGATGGGACCATTGAATAGTTCACATTTTTAACCGTCCAATAAATGACCACCAATCAGTTGGTCACATAATGAAATAACTGTATTTTATTTCGTGATACGTCTAAACTGTGACCCGTAATTTGGGCAGTTTAATTGACTTACTTCAATGCCGGCTATGCAATTTCTAGATGCTTTATAAATACGACCGTCAATGGGCTGGGCTGGCTTTAGGGACGGGCTCTGGCTTAAAATTCAAGCCTGTTTATCAATCCGGTCAGGGCTTGGATGTGGACAACAGCTCGTAAGCTTGGATTCTGGTCCCCCACTCAGCTCATTAGGTTCACGAGGGAATTTAAAAAAAAAAAAAAAAAAAAAACTTGAGGGAGACTGACGATTGGAAGCCCAGGTGGGCCCACCGTAATGTTAATGTAAACTCCACTGTGGCCACCGAGTGATTCACCCATGCAAGACCTAGGGTCAAAGACAACTCCATCCTTGATTTTGATGGACAATAGGATTGAAAACAGTGCACATGGCAATGCTCATCCTCTAAACAGTTTCCCTTGATGTGGCCCACCTAAATCACATACACGTCTATTTTTTACCCTATGCTTAAATTTCGATGTAGCATCTAATAACTAGACTGGAATTCTTATTAATCATCATGGTGGGCCTCTAACATGGGACTACGCATTTAATGGTAAAAGTAGATTTCAAATACACATCATGGTAGGCGGTGAAAAATCAAGAGTGGTGTCCTCCCAACTGCTTGAAAAAATGTACGGATTTTTTTCATGTATTAAAAAACTTAGGCCACCTTTATTTTTTATAGGCCCACTATGATGTGTATGTGAAATCCACTCTTACCATGAGATGTATCATGGCTCGGGCCAAAAGATCAAGTTGAATTGTGATACATGTTACCCACACTAAAAGAAGCAATTGGGAGAGAGATGTCTACACTTGATTTTTATAGGACTCATATTAAATCCACTCTAACCTTTAGATGCCCCGCAAAAGTTGGGCTCTAGGCTAAAAAGTCAGGCACATATGTAACTGTAACGTCCCGTAAATTTTCGTACAGATAATAGCGTACGGATGACCGTACATCTTAGTTAATTGGATTTCTTAATCTAGAAAAGGAAGATTAGTTAGTACAAATTGGACTAGATTGTTAACATTCTGTAAAATATATGGCCCTTGCTCTAAATAGCCTTCTAGAGGGCTATAGATATAGAATATTTACTTCACCTGGGTCATAAAACTAGCAACTAATTCTTATAAGGCCATTTGGACTAATTGCCCAGCTTTTATATAGAGATTTTTTTTCCCAAATCGAATTGGGAATTTAGGTTTGGGAGAGGAAGAGAAGAGAGAGAAGATGGAAAAGAGAGAAATCGAGGGAAAGAGAGAGAAATTGAGAGAAAAAGAAGAAAAGAGATTGAAGATGTCCTTCTTGCTTCCCTCTTGAAGTAGGATGTTGCTTTAGTTGGTCGTTTCCGTCGCTGGAGTGGTTCCTTTTGCGATTGGAGGTAAGAATCGAATCCTACCTTTCAACTCCAAGCTATCTTAGGTTTGAGACTAAAAATCTCATCCTAACCTTGTTTCTTATAGGAATAGCTGATTCTCCTTAACCCTAACCCTAGACCATTGGACGAACGTGGAACCCTAGACCTTAAGGTGCGGGCTATACTTCAAATCTTCTATTTATCATTCCTAAAGGGTATTAGACAATTATTCTTGTAGTTATAGTGTAGGGCTTTGGATTTCTATATCTGATTGTTTATCTCAGTATCATTATACAACATGCATGTGTGTTTCATGACTTTGGTGTTCGATGAAATGGGTAAATGACTCAACTGTTATAACTGATTTGTGGAATTCATTGAGATGATGGAATTTGTATATGATATGCTCTCAACTGTTATAACTGATTTGTGGAATTCGTTGAGATGATGGAAATTGTATATGATATGCTCTCAACTGTTATTAACTGATTTGTGAAATTCGTTGAGATGATGGAATTTGTATATGATATGCCTAATTTTATGTTATCGTACATGTATTGTTTGTCATGTTTGAAGGGGCCAATCGACTAATGTGGGTATCCTAGTTGGATTGGATATTCAGGATTGGCTGGTTGACGGGGTGAACTTAATTGATCGACAGTAGTCTGGACTACACGGGTTGTTTGTGCCCAATGTCGGTTTGGTCAATGTTCTCCCTGTATCAAACGGACATATCCAAAACCGAGACATGTTGTGTGGTAGATAGATTGTATTGAATGACTTTTCCAGAATCTGAAATACTAATGTTATTAAATGAAGTGTCCAATGATAAACGTATGTGCGACACGATCCTATGAAATCTCCTTGGGCCGGGCATGGTGGTATGGGACACCGTGTTCGTGTCGTCGGCCTACGCTGTGGCATTGAGCCTCCCCGTAGTGACCATAAGCTATTGTGAGGACGCCGGTCTGTTTTGGGTAAATCTGAAATAACTGAGGTACTTATTTGAATAAATGTTCTTGTATTCTAAATGTATTGGAAGTTGGAGATGGGATTCGTGGGCTACTGGCGATGATAGACAATCGCACCGTCGGGAGCCAGATGGTCCTGTTTAGGACCTACTGTATGACATTAGTAATTCAGCATCACCAATCTTGCTGAATGAAATTTATATTAATAAAGGCCAAACTAAACATGCATACATGTCATCGGCAATCTCAGTGACTGGCTGACTGTTCGAAAGGCCAGGGCATTGGTGATAGCCTTCATACTTGCATTATGTGTATCTGATTTATAATTGGAAGGAATAGTGTATCAATGTGGATTCTATTGTGACTGCCCGGGACATGCATTGTATGCGAATTCATAACATTCATGCATTAATACAACAAATCTAGGATTCTTGTATGTTTTGTTTGCTCATTACCTGCCTGAATGCTAGATAAATTGTTGAACTTAGAATTATAGAAGCATTGAATTGATTACTCACCCCCTCAATCCTGAGTGGTGTTTTGAAAAACACCAACCAAACTCTAATGTAGAAACAGGTACTCTGGATGATGACATCTTTCAGGATGAGTTAGAAGACTTTGTAGAGGACGTCAGTTACTTTCAATTCTCGGATGGCCGAGAATAAGATGCAATGGCATCTTTTAGTTGGTGTTTTGGGGCCGTTTGATGGCTAGAGTATAATGGCCCAATTCTTTTGGACTTGTATTTTGGGGCTTCCTGTTGCATGGGCCCCCTTATTTTGGATGATAATGTAAATTTGTAAATGATGGACCAGGTATGCACTTATCTTTTGTCCTTACTTTAATGTTTATTTAGTTTTAAATTTGCGACATGATACTATCAATCATAAATGCATTAATCACGCTTCCTGCATAAGCATAGTGACACCCGAAATCTTAAGGGTCGAGGTCATGCTGGACTTCTGAAATTTGGGGCGTTACAGTAACATAGGTGGATTACACTAAGGAAACAATTTGGAAGGTAATGTGTAGCGTAAGTTGTCAATTAGTTGGGCTTGGGTATAACAAAATCAAAATTTTGAATAGGCCCAACCTAAAACAGTTCAAGGTCTGGGCTAAGGCAACATATTGGGCAAAGGTAGAGGGAAACTCATATCCAAGTGGAGAGATAATCACAACTCACACCATAAACACCCCTGTGGGAGAATATATTACCGGTGGCATATTTGCTACTCCTGAAATTCAAACATAGGACCTTCGACTTTGATACCATGTAAAACAACCACTTTCTCTAAAAGCCGAGCTATCAAATGATGGTGTATCAATGTATATTAGGGGACTTTAACATCCATCTTCCCAGCTCCAACTCACGCCCCCATTTTTCTGTCTCATTTTCTAAGATCTAAATTCTTCTTAAGATTCTCTCTTATCTCTTCGTAAATTTCTTTGATCATTGCCTTCAGCTAAACCATCTGATTTTCGTGGGATCCATTCCAAATTTGATGTCATTCTCAACTTATAATGAACTAGGCCTGGCAACGGGTCGTGTTGAACCGTGTTTTGTCGTGTCAAAAATTTGTTCACCCGAACCCAGCCTATTAATTAACGGGTCGAAATCTAAAAATCCAAATCCATTCGTTAATTTAACGGGTTATCCGTAACCCAACCCATTTAACTCGTTAGGCCAGTTAACCCATCAGATGGCCACACCGTTGATGAGGACAACTGACAGACCCAACATACAGCTGTAGCCACCTAGTGGGCCCATTCTATCACCAGAACAATTGGATTCACTCATGAGACGAGGAGGAATCACCTATACAATGCTATATTGCATATGATGGAGTGCCAAGGTTTGTAGGTGGGCCATGGTTTGGTGATCTAGACTATTATATTAACAGGTTATAATGGGTTGACCCAACACGATATGACTGGACTCGAACACTGATTTTTTTCATGTGGGTTTCGTGTGGGTTGGCGGGTCGTATGGAATTTTGCCAGGCCTACAGGCTATAGTGAACCGTCAGAGAAATGCTCGGACTCGAGCCCAGCATAAAATTTTCGAGCCCAGGCTAGACTATTTTGGCCCGCAATGGACCTGAGCCTGACGGGCCTTTGGTTAACAATGAGGGCAGCCCGGCCCGTTGACACCAC
Source organism: Liriodendron chinense (assembly GCA_003013855.2). Lineage (NCBI taxonomy): Eukaryota > Viridiplantae > Streptophyta > Magnoliopsida > Magnoliales > Magnoliaceae > Liriodendron > Liriodendron chinense. Next base: position 798,424 of record PVNU02002217.1, read on the forward strand.
TAATTATTACAGATTTACAGTTGCTTTCCCGTCTTGACAGCATCCTCTCTCTCCTCAGAACTCTACCAGGTCGAGCGTTTCTATTTCGTCTCCAATTTCTCAGGTTTGCAATCTCCGTCCCATCCAAACGCACGTTTCATCATTCGTTTGTGAAAACTAGGGTTTTACGTACGCACCTCTTAACTGTTTACCTATCGATTTCCGGGGTAATCTGATCCATTCGTTTGCGGAAAGCTTGATCTCTTTACTAGGCGCCGTTGGATCAGAAAAATCTGGAATTCGCTGGATTTTCTGTAATAAGTTTCTCCTCCTTTCTGCCAGGTTGGTAGAAGATCTTTGAAATTTAGTATATTGCCACTTTATTATCATTGTTGCTATTATCCTCATAAGAAGAAGAAGAAGAAGAAGAAGAAGAAGAGAGAGTTGTCATCATCATCGGCTTATGTATTTTCTTCATAGATCTGTGAAACGAGCCTTGTGGTGCAAATGAATAGATCCGTAATTGGTTCATTGATTTGATGGTTTCGATCTTCCGGTGATGCGATGATCTTTTGGTTTTACAGTTTTGCCACTGTGACGCTGGTCTGTGTTTGTCACTTGTTAGTTGATGGTGCTAATCAATAGTGGAATACATGTACATTGACTTGGATCGTCCGAATTGTGGGCCCAATTGTGGATGGAGTAATTTATTGATCGAAAATTGCGTTCTCATGACATTCCAAGCTCTGAAATTGGTGAACTTAAATGGGTCTTCAAGAATAAATAGAGCCGATCACCTATAGGCGACAATACCACAAGTTTCTGTGCTGTACTATCTTTCTTGCCAACATGCCATTCTTATGGGACATCAGTACAGTGAAGACAGCAGGCCCCACCATGAAGATCGCCCTTCTCGAAAATCAGGCTGCTTTGCTCACTAGGTGGGCCATACCTGTTTGTTCAGTCAGACCATCGTCAATTAATTCCATCGGTGTTGCCCATCCAATGATTGGACCAGCCTGGTTTTTCTTTCAGGTGATCTTCATAGTGGAGCTTATTGTTTCCATAGAACTGATGTCCTACAGAAGTGGAATGTTGGTGGGAAAGATAGTACAGTGCCACAAGTTGTGGTTCCTTGCCTGCAGGTGATCAGTTCTTAAGAAGAAAATGGATATGGGTCCTGATTCAGTGGGGAAAGTTTGATGGTTAAGAATGTCAGGTCAGTTGTGATGTTTGGCATGTCCTCCTTGCACAATGGGGTACATTATTTGGATGGACTGGATCACTGTACATGTGTACAGTGGAAGGGGTCCCACAGTCTAATAAATGGTGGCAAAGCACACCATATAGATGCCACCCACCAAATCCTTCTATGTTGTTCTCCTAGATATGTAGAACAAGCCCACAGAATTCCTATAGTAAAAGCTGTGAAGTATTTCCACAGATCAGAGGGTCAGGATCATCCGATTGATACAAACTTTGGACTGCAACATGTTTACAGTGGATCCCACCTGATGGACGGTCCAGTTTATCCATCCATGATACCACTTGGATGGTAGCTTTTGCATGGCAGGTCAATCTTGGTCCAGTATTCTTGCTTGGATATGACCTCTATTATCAAGCATTTTGATATATCACGCAATTTGATAAAATGAAGTCCTCTATTATGGAAAGGGCATCGATCCAGGAATTTTTGGGTGGCGTCTTTCTACAGATTTATTTCTGATTCAGGCAGTGTCCCCAGTCCCCTCCCACTCGTTTCTCCAATGTCCCTAGTCCCCCCCCCCCCCCCCCCCTCTTCATGTTGCTGCATTTGCGTGGCTGGTTGGTCGAAAGAGAAGTCTAACCGTTGATAACCTCCAACGGAGATCTCTCGTTCTTCCAAATATTTGTCTGATGTGCATGGACGATGAAGAATCTATTAACCACTTATTCATTGCGCCTTTACTCGGAAAGTGTGGGAGTTTTTCTTTGCTGAGTATCATATCGCCTGGGTTATGCTGGAATTTGTAGAGGTTCTTCTTTGGGCTTGGCATGGAGGAGGTGGTAGGAAGGCTACTAAAGTTGTTTGAAGGCTTCTCATTATCGCTATTTTTTGTGTTATCTGGAAATAAAGGAATGAGTGCCATTGAGTGGTGCTTTAGAAACAGGAGGTCCACGGTGAATGAGGTGATAAAGACAATTTTATATCTTGTTAAGAGTTGGGCTCCTCATGTATATGCAGCTAAGGCTGCTTCTTTTTTCTCTATTTTTGATGTCTTAGTGTTGCGTTGTATTCTTTTCCTACCTTTTAGTGGGTGTTCTAATAAATTTTGTTATCTCTTTCAAAAGAAATTGAGATTGGTGTTTCTTGAGTTCTGATTAGAAAATGCTTCTTCTTTTTTCTCAATTGCTTTGGCAGATATAATTCAAGGGAAAAAAAAGTTATGGCGGTGCATGAAGATTCAAGTTCTCTTGAGAAGAAATCAAGTGATGCTAGCAATGATCTGCCGATTTTCAATGCTGAGAATTTGCAGAGCAACATGAAAATTATCTACTACAGGTTTGTTTTCACAACCAAATATGAGTTGGTGCCCTCTCCTATTGGTGGATTGGTGGCGACCTTTATTGCCAAGTTGGTGTCTACTTTAAGGCTGAATCATTTTTTGAGTTTTGCAATTCGGAGTAATCTGAGAAAAGCTAAGGTTATGATTCATGTCAATGAAGAATCATATGTTACTTTGGCTGTGTATGGAGGATCATACTAAAAAACGCATCCACCGTTCACGTGGCTGAGGGATGCCAACTCCAATCATCCAACATGGCTGAGGTATGCGAACCCCAATCATCCAAAAATGGACCCCTACAGTGTATGTGGTTTAACTAAATGTCCGGTCACATTAATTAGACATTTGCCAATTGAATTAGGATTGTTGACTATTTTTCTTTCTTAACTTCCAACATGGCTGAGGTATGCGAACCCCAATCATCCAAAAATGGACCCCTACAGTGTATGTGGTTTAACTAAATGTCCAGTCACATTAATTAGACATTTGCCAATTGAATTAGGATTGTTGACTATTTTTCTTTCTTAACTTCCATCAATGACCAAACAACTAGAATAATCCAATTTAGTGCGATCTTTGATCCATGTGCCAGGCTGCCAGCCACTTTGATCTTTTGGCCCTTTCTTGGGTTATGGGTGAGCTGGTACTAGTCGAGAGATCAGAAGACTTGGTTTGGATTGATGATTTTATTTACTTATTTATGTATTTTTTTTGTGAAACACGTTCCAATCTTGCTCATGAGAATTGGCATTCACATTAAAATAAGTTTCTGATGTAGAGTTAGAGAACCAAAAATGTCAGAAATATGAAGAAGTTTGATGTCCATGTTAAGATATTCTTGGAAAGAGGAAAAGATTTTTTTCTTGGGTTAAGGGCTCAGAGAAATCCCCATGCAAGGCATTCTTGCAACCTTGTTAGCTAGTAAAAAAGTCTAATACCACTTTTATATCAATTTATTCAGAATATGTGTATGCAGGTTTTATTTTGCTCTGATTGGTACATGGTGTGCGTTGACTTTCATTGGTTTTTCCTTCTTCACGTTTTCTGACTGTAGTTTTGGTTGGCTTGAAAATATTATAATGCTTATACCACACTTTATTTGTTTGTGTAGCCGTACCTTTCTATCCATTATTGGTGGAGTGGTTGCTGGGATTCTGGGGCTTACTGGCTTGATGGGTTTTGTCTTTTATTTCTTGATCATGGCAATTACTTCTTTGGGACTCATGGCCAAGGCAAAATTCTCTGTTCATGAATACTTTGATTGCTGGAATCGGATTATAATCGATGGCTTCCTTGGTGGGCTTATGGTATGTTGCTAACACTACTATTTGGTACTATAAACTTGGTCTTGTTGGAATATTTATTACACAAAATGTGCAAATCTACTATTTAGTAGTTAAATTACACCATCCAAACTTTATTTGTAGTTTCTATTTTTTTGAAAGGTTTTTTTTGTAGTTTCTATTTGTATTTTTGTATAGTGTTTTGCTTTGGCCTTTTTAATGAAATAACATCATCGTTTCAAAAAATTAATTATTGACCGTATTCTTAATTATATGACATTAGTTATTGCACACGATTATTACTAAGAAAAGAAAAAGCAAGAAACAATAGGAGGATGATGAGAAATCAAGCCTGACAAACCCAAAGCACCCCCCTGGAAAGAAAACCTCCCCTGACAACTCTTACACTCAAACTCCTAAGGGGTTGCCCCTCCTACGTATACCAATAGCTATCAAACAAGGAACAACTTTTCCCTTAGCCATACTAAAAACCACATTGGTGGACTAGGAATGGTGTTGAAGATGTGGTTTTTTTTTTTTTTTTTTGAAAAGCAACTGAATTTATTAAGGCTAGACCACAAAAGACAACAAAAAACAACAAGCGGCAGCCACTGAGGGAGCGGCCCAGCTATTATTTGTGTTCCTTACACAGAAACCACATTACAGCCAAAGGGGAGAGATGCCAAAGTGCCTTAAACAATTTACCCTCTGCACCTCCATTCCAGGCTAAGAAAAGATCAGCAACCACCATCTGCATGACCCATCCAGAGTCCTGACTTTTGAAGCGAGCTTGGGGTGAATAAGGAGGTGTCAGCAGATTAAATGTCCTTAATACAGTGTTCATAAAATCCTTCTAGATCTTTGAAGTGATCTCACAGTGAATAAGGGGATGGTCAACAGATTCTGTGTCCTTAAGGCACATGATGCACCCTTTTCTGGTTTTGAGTAGTATAATTTCATTGATAAATAGAGAAAATGAAAAGATTACAACAAGGGAAGGGATTCTCCAACTATTAAGATTCTGGAGAAAACGCCCTTCTTAGCCCAGTCATTTGGTACGTTGTTGAGATCTCTAGAAGCATGAGAGAGAAACCAAGATGGTTCTTGTATCTCCCTGATTTCCTCTATCTAACAAAAGAGCTACCATGGATAAATGCCCAACGAAGGATCCCATCTGATCACATTGACTGAATCTCCTTCTATGATGCGAGGAGAGCACATATCAATGAGCAGCTGGATACCCTGCCATAATGTGTTTACTTCTGCGTCATTGAAATCGACCCTCCCGATCAGACCAATGAAAACTCAAAAAATTGAACCTTCGTCATCTCTTCTCACCCACCTATCCTGCCAGCCTAGGATTGCCAATAAAACTTCTGTCAAGTTTCCATTGACTGTTTGGTGGCAGAAACCGTAAGCGGCAAAGGGCAGGCACACTACGTCTGTCGTCAATGATCTCGAACCAACCCCTCAACACTATCCTTTGAAATTCCTTGTGAAGCAAGGCCCAAGATATAATCTTTGCTCTCACCTTGTTTGCCTCCTGAAGAACACATTGTCTGAGATTTCTGATATGGACCACCAAACTGCTGGAATGGAAAGATTCCACAAAGCCTCCCTCTTTCTGATCTAAAACTGAAAATTCACACTTCCAACAAGAATTGTGCAGTTCCCGGCATCACCCAAGCTACCTTGAACATGCAAAGGATGTTTCCGTACGCCTGGAGAAAAAGGGCAATGGACCATTAGATGGTGCATCTATTCCTTTGCTTGCATACATACGAATCAACCATTCACAATTATGTGAAAGAATTTTGTCAATTCCTGCCACCTAGCAGAAATAACAACTCTCAGGGGGACATCTCGAATGCCAAATCATGGCCAAACAGTGACATTGGCAGACCTGGAAAACGACTCATAAAATGATCGGACCATGAACACCTTGAGATGATTCCCAATCCAGATTCTTCTATTGCTGTCCTCGACTTGAACAAGAACTTACTCTAATACACAAAGAATGGAGGCTTTAGCTTACTCTAGAACCCTGAAATGCTCCCTTATCCTCTCTTTGATCAAACCTTTAATTGTTTTCAATTTATGCAGCAGTCTACGACCAACCCAGCCCTCAACTGGTGATCTGATATGGACCTCCACCAACATTTCACTATTGGGCCGTTTTGGTTACTGAAGAAGTTCCATTCAAACAGCCTTGTCTGGATAATAATTATTTGGAGATGACACTAATTTCAATAAAACCAAAGACAAAAGCTGTCCAAAAAACTAGCTGTTATTGTGGATTAGGCAATGCAGACACAACGCTGGTTTTAGCCAATTTTCCACAAAATATGTGGATTAGAGATCTTCTGTACACATGCATGGCACATTTGCCACATAAGCCGCACGTGTGAATGTGCCATAAGTGGCATCGCTCATCTTCAACCACCCACATGTGCCACATTTGATCTTCAAGCGCATGTGTACATACGACACATGTGCCACATGTGCTACCATGCATGTTCAAGAGATTGTCATGTGCTACCATGTCTCTTCAAGTAACCCATATGTGCCACATATGTCGTTGTTATTCTACGAGTGTGCCACATGTCCACCCATACCAATTTGCCTAATTGCTGCAAGAGCTATATATGCTTGTCCAGATAGGGCGTTTCACAAACTGCAAATAATGCAACAAAATAGTCCCTTGTCAAACCTATTTCCAAAATTTCACTTTTACCCGAATTCACCCTCAAGCCTAACACAACCTCAAAACATACAATAATCATTCAAAGGTCATCTCCCGAGTTCTGGTTTTATTTAGGGATTGGGCTCCCTAAGTGTAGTTAGTTTTGGGTTGGCTGTCTTTGTCGGTGGGATAGAGGTTTTTTTTTTTTTTTTTTTTTTTTTTTTTTTTTTTTTGTAGTTGTAGTTTCTGTCCTTCTGCTGCTAATAAAATTCGGCTCATCTTACAAAAAAAAAAAAAAAAATCATTCAAAGGTCATCAACCTCCAATTCATCTGCCTCACACATAAGCAACGTATCATTCGCATATTGCAAATGTGCTATTTGAAACCGAGAATTATCAACTTAAAAAACCTTTAACTAAACCGGCCGCTACTCCTTTATCAATCATCCCACTCAATGTGTCCATCACCACCACAAACAAGTATGGCGACAAAGGATCTCCTTGACGCAAACCTCATAAAGCCTAAAAGAAACCAGTCAAGGATCCATTTATTAAGAAAGAATTTTGCTGATTGAACACAAACATGAATCCGCAATTGCCATATAGCTCCACAACCCAAGTGTTCCAACACGTAGTCTAGAAAGTACCAATCAACATGATCGTTCGCTTTCTCAATATCCTATTTGCAAACCACCCATTTCATGCTTTTCCTGTTATAAGCATCAATCACCTCATGAGCTATCAACACACTATCCATAATCTAACGACCCTCTACAAATGTCCCTTGCAACTTAGAGATCACTTCACCCATCACCAGTCAAAACCTTGAAGCTAAAATCTTCCCCAATATCTTATAAGGGCTCCCCAAAAGGCTGATTGGTCTAATGTGCTCCAAGCTTTCCGCCCCTTCTTCTTCTTCTTCTTCTTCTTCTTCTTCTTCTTTGGAATTAATGTCACAAACGTAGCCCCTAGTTCCACTGCTAGCAATCTTTTATCAAAAAATTTGTTTACAAACTCAATCACATCCACTTTTACTAAGTCCCAAAACTTTTGATAAGAAGCAATTGGATATCCATCTAGACCGGGAGCTTTGTTACCCCCCAAATCTGAAATCATCACCTCTATCTCCTCTATTAAAAATGCTTCCTCAAGAGACTTGTCCTCGTCCCTGGTGATAGAGTCAAAAGGGAGACTATCAAGTGTTGGTGTTGGTCTATCACATACTTCCCCAGTCAAGGGTTCCTTGTAAAAATGTAAAAAATTACTATCAATGCATGTACTTTTGCTTTCCCTTCCACCCTTTTCCCTTTGAATACAACACTTTTGATTTTGTTCTCCCGAGTTCACGCACTAGCCATTGCATGAAAATTTTTGGTATTTTTATCCCCCTATCCCTAGAACGTTGCCTCCATTTGATTTCATCCTCCCTTAGCCTCGCATTAAACTTTGCCCTATGAATTTCCCTCCATGCCCTTCATTCAAATATTCCCCTCCCTCTTCTTTACATCAAACCTCTTAATTTCTTGCAATATCTTTGAATATTCCTCTTCCCGTTTCCCCAATACCTCTTTTTTCCAAACATTTATCTTTCCCTTTAACAACTACTTCTGAAAGAGAAAAAAACCACCCTGCCCTGAACTGAGAAGAAAGACCACCACTCTTTCACCTTTTCCGAGAAGCCCTCCTGATGTAGGATGCCCTAATTATGATGCATGCTTAAGAACTCATATAATCCAGCGGAAATAAAAGACAATAATAATAATAAAATCTAGCAGTAATCATCATGAATTAAGAAAATCACAAGGAAACATGCAATGGAATGGGCCATTCATCACAACCATGAAGTATAAGATTCAATTATCACTATGGTTGGATCCGGCGAGGGATGGAACCTCCCGATCTTGCATGGCTATAACCCAATCAATTAAGAGGAATCTCTAATCTAGGAAATCAAGGGATTTTGGATTAGGGATTGGAAAATCTGAAAACTTTAGGGTTTAGGCTCAAATTCAGATTTAGGGATTGTGGTTAGCAAAACAAATAGGTTAGGGAAAGATAGGATCACCTGGAAGAAGGCTTGGAGGGGCATAAGAAGCAAGTAAAAGAAAGAGGGATCAAGGAAGAAGAAATATCACCATGAGAGAGACAAGAGGAAGGAGGCAACCAAAGGGTTTGCTTTAATCAATAATCAATAATTAACTCGAGTTTAGGGCTTTAGCCCTCTTAAATAAGTAAATAAAGACAGAAAAGTACTAAAATACCCCTAAAACTAAGCAAAACGCGTAAATAGCAAAAGTGCGGGAAAGTTCAGGCGCTCTGTCGGGCGCCCGAGCTGTCGCCCGAAGTCGTCTAAAAACCTCCAGAGAGGTTCGGGTGCTCGGCAAACAAAGTTCGGGCGCCCGAAGGTAGTGGTCGGGCGCCCGATGGGCGCCCGAATTCTTCAGTTCGGCCTTATTTCTCCTTTCTTCCTTCACACGTGTCTTCCCTGAGTGGAGTTTTCTATGTGTTCAATCACATGTGAAGGGTCTTCAGCGGGTCTTCAGTTCCTCAATAATCGCCTATCCACAAGAACGGCACTTGTGGTTGGCGTTTCCTTCGTTGGTACACCTTGAATGCTTTTGTGTCCGCATCACCTCCACTTCCAACCAAGCCAACTCAAATCTAAAAGGATGTGGCCCCCAATCCTCTTCCATTTCCAAAATAGTCGGACAATGATCGGAAACTGGCTTAGGCAAACCTCTTTGAAATACTAAAGGGTACTTACTCCACCCACTCTGTAGACAACAAAAACTGATCCAGCTTCGATTTAACTGCCCTTGCTTTATTGTTTGACCATGTATACTTTACTTGATCCATAGGGAAATCTACCATCCCATTCTTGACCATCCATTCGGAGAAATTCCCCATGCTTTTGGAAATGCGGCATCCACATGATTTTTCAAAAGAAAATCTCACGACATTAAGTCACCTCCCACTACCCATGGTAAGTGCCATTTATTCCTACATGAATCCAGTTCAGCCCACAGTAAATGTTGAAACTTGGTTTGTACAGTCCATACACACAAGTAAATCCCCATTGAAAATTCGAGGCAACCACATTAAAGAGCAAAGATAAAGAAAACGGCCCCTCCCAACTATCCTCCTTTATCCATGACTTATTATTCCAGATGATTAGCATACCACCAGCTGAACTGACTGCATTTAATGCTGCCCAGTCTTTAAATTTTCCTTTCCATAGGGAATCCACCACCCTCTGATCAGATGACTGCAATTTTGATTCCTGAAGTGTAACTATCTGTGCCTTATAACGTTTATGTATATCCCTGATCTGTACCCTCTTTTGTGGACACCCCAGTCCACGAGCATTGTAGCTCATTATCTTCATAAAGAAACTGAGCTAACCCTTTTTCCTTTTTTCTGAATTCTTATCATTTTGCCAATCCTCATTAAACTCTACTGAAGGAGCCACATCCAACTCCCTCCTGGAATTTGGGCACTGACCTTTAAAGCTAGTCAACCTCTAGCTTGCACAAATTCAAAGAACTTGACATAATCCTATGGGCCATCGCCAAAAGTCACCTCCTCCATACGTGATATCTGCCCCACTAACCTTTTCACGCACTTATTCCTTGCGCCATTGAAACTTTGCATACCTCATATTGCTGAGCATCGATTCCTGCCATAGCCGCACTCTGTCTGGTGAATCACTCCTCCCGGACCATTGTACTGTACATAGCCGCACTCTGTCTGGTGAACCATACAGAGTGCGGACCATAGCCGCACTCTGTCTGGTGAACCATATAGAGTGCGGACCATACAGAGTGCCAGACGTAGCTGCACTCTGTCTGGTGAACCATACAGAGTGCGAACCATACAGAGTGCGGACCATAGCCGCACTCTGTCTGGTGAACCACTCCCCTTCAGCTATTTCCTCTGACTGGTGAATCACTCCTCCCGGACCATTGTACTGTACATCCAAAATCTCTGCCTCACTAACCATTGCTGCCTCAAAGCCTCCTCTTGATTTTGTATGCCCTGCTCCGTCGGTTCTGCCCCCTTATAAATTGTCAGTGCCAGATCGTAATTTCCAGTTGCAACCTGCTGTATTAAACCCCCAGTTCTCTCTTTGGATTCTGCCCGACTCACCTCTATTTCCGAAATGGAGGCCTTCAGACCTTCCGAAATGAAGGCTTCTTCATAAGTTCCAAGGGTTGGCGTCAAGGGGATCCGCTGTTGCCGTTCCTTTTTGTTATAGTGGGGGAAGCTTTGTCAAGAATGTTGAGTAGAGGTCAAGACGAAGGTCTCTTCAGTGGTTTCAAGGCAGAAGGCATGGACAAACCCATCTCTCACATTCAGTTTGCAGATGATACTTCGCTGTTTTGCGAAGTGGAGCCTATTAAAGTGAGCAATTTGCGTACCATCATTCGCTGTTCTGAAGCAGTCTCAGGCCTGAAAGTTAACTTGGAAAAGAGCAAGATTTTAGGGGTGAATGCGGAGCAAGAAGAAGTAGGGGAATTGGCTGAGCTTTTTGGGTGTGCGAGGGTTTCTCTTCCGACTACTTTTGTTGGGATTCCTCTTTGCATAGGAAAGCCTCCGAAGTTGATGTGGGAGAAGGTGGTTGAAAGGTTCCAAAAATACCTTTCGAGATGGAAATGCAGATATCTCTCTTTTGGTGGGCGAATTACTCTAATCAAGGCAGCGCTATCGAGTCTTCCCCTCTACTTCATGTCAATTTTTAAGTGTCCAGCTGTGGTGTTGTCTATCCTTAAGAAACTTCGGCGAGACTTCCTGTGGCATGGGATGGAAGATAAAAAGAAATTCCACTTGATGGATTGGAAGATGGTGTGTCAGCATTTCGAAGAGGGAGGGGCTGGCATCAAAGACCTTAAAACTATGAATCGAGCTTTTACTAGGTAAATGGATCTGTAGATTAGGGACTGAGGATTGGGCGCTTTGGAACAAGATCATCAAAAGCAAGTACGGCACCTCAGAGGAAGGTTGGTGGACTCGTGAGTCTTCAGCCTGTAGATCCCCAGGGATTGGAAAGGGGTGCTCTCCACAAAGTCCGAAGTCTTGAAAGGAATTGGCTTAGCTCTAGGGAACGACGAGAGAACTCGATTATGGGAGGACATTTGGGTGGGTGACGAACCGTTAAAGGTCAAATCCCCACGTATCTACCGTATATCTACCAATTAGTCCATTGTTGTGGCTGATTGCGTTTCGGTCGTCGGGAGAGAAGTGGTGTGGGAACCCCCTTGCAGAAGATTCCTTCGGGATGAAGAGGTTGACGAATTCATTGCGCTTCTCAATTGTATCCATCTTCTTTGGCTGGAACCTTCGACGAGGGACAATCTTATCTGGAGAATGGATAAATCTAATGTGTTTACAGTTAAATCCTTCTACGCCTTCCTCAAAAAGGAAGATAGTCCAAGAACGGAGGTCAAGATAGAGCATGTTTGGCACTACCAAGTCCCTCCTAAGTTTTCAGTGTTCGGTTGGCTGGTGGGGAACAAGAAAGTCCTTACGGTGGACAATTTGCGAAAGAGGGGTATGATTATTCTTAATATTTGCTTATGTTGTATGGGAGATGAGGAATTGGTGGATCATCTGTTTGTTCATTGCAGCTTTATTAACTGGATTTGGGAAGATCTTCTTTCTCGGTTTCAAGTAGCTTGGCCCCTCCCTTTCTTAGCGGGTGATTTGTTGAAGGCTTGGCATGGAACGAAGTTGCTGGAAACAGAAGACAGCTTTATGGAGAATGTGTATTCTGGCGGTTTGGTGGGCTGTTTGGGAGGAAAGGAATGGTAGATGTTTCAGAGGTGAAAGTAAAGGGGTTGATCTTGTCTCTCATCGGGCGATGATGTTAATCATCGAATGGGCTACCTTTATAGATAAAGAACTGTAATCTCTCTCTTCTTGCTTAGAGGTCGTTACGCTATCTCAGCGTTTCGGCTTTCCTTTCCTTTGTTTTGTTTTTTCTTTTGTTTCTAATATATTTGCCGTTGCCTTTCAAAAAAAAAAAAGACGTTCCTGACTATGGTCTGCTTTCCACAACTGGCAGAAATTGAGAAAGAAGAGAAATAGGCAAACCAGCAAATCGTTATGTTTTAAGTCAAGACATGTGCCATAAAATCCCCCACCTGTGTGAAATAGATCACATGCGTAACTCCCGCTTGTGTAAATAGCACCACACATGGGTTGCCTACCACACGTGGAGAGAGCCCCATTTGAAATATCTACAAAGACATCTTTTCTCTTTAAAATTTTTATAGCTATGACGTCCACCATTACACATCAACATTATGTGTGACAGTTGTTTTCACTGGGATATGCACAAACAAGTAAATGAATGCTCCTCGAACCCCCGCCTCCCGTCTTTATTACATTGACATTCATTTTCAAAAAGAGAAAAAGAAAGAAAGAAAAGGTACAACCACAGGACCAATATCCCCTTTTGAAAGAGAGAGAAAAAGAAAAGAAAAATAAAAAGTACATCCACAGGACCAATATTAAATTGACGGTTAAGAAGAATCAAGAAACAGTGATGGTCTAATTAGCTTCTCTATGAAAACGATGAACTTTAAGCTTCTCTAATTACCATGTTTGTATTGATCCCCAATCTCCCTGTTGAAATTCACACATATGTCATCTCTTCTCCCTTGCATCAAATTCCATGGCTTCCTTATGCATCTCATCCAAGTAATTTAAGCTGACATTAGCTGAAAAGCTAATCTTAACCTTCATGTATGGTCCCCAAGGATGCTCCCAATTTCCCTTGGGTCTGGGTTTCAAATAGGGTGCCCATTTCCAACAGAGCCAGCATCACCCATGACCCATCTCACTCCCAAATGCTGCATGCCCTAGACAAAAGACCTTCAGACTCCAAGGTCCCGCTCAGAAATGTTGTTTCTTTAGGTTCCCCCTTTTCATGTCTTCTCTGTAGAGCGTTTAGAATCCGTCCTTAGTTGCTTCCGCTTAAGCGAGCAAGATCGAATAATTGACGTGTGAAGATCACAATTCAGGTGCGTGCTCCCACTCCTGCTTCCTAGTTATTTATACTCGATAACTTTTTGAAAACAGATGCTTCCCAGCTCCCACACCCGAATATGTTGTCACTTCATGCAACTATAAATCTCTCTATATTTGCTCTCTCATATTATAGAATCTGTTGCCACTTCGCTCCACGCTTTGTGCAACCATAGATCTCCCTCTATATTGGCTCTCTCATTTCTTATCGGAGGATTTCTATTTATCAAATTTCTTTAGGAGCAAACTGTCTATATCTATGACTTAGGTTGCATAAGTGCTCCAGGGCTCTTCTCTACCACCACCACCTTCATAGGTGTGTATGCATTACATTCCTGGAATGTTTTTTCTTGGTTTAATGATAAGTTGAGCAAAAGCTGTCACGAGAGTCACCTATCTTACAAACGGAAGAAAAATACATCATAATTACAGAATAATCAAATGCAGATATGGAGAAAACCTGTGAATATCATGAACTCCAGCGTACCCATGAACATCTCACTGCTTTTATTCATGTGCCTTTATGCATCGTGCCATGCAATGTTTATCATCCGCAATTTTTATCTGGGGCTGTCTTTTTCCCCCTTTTAATGAAACAGATGCTAACATCATCTTGATGTGTTTGCAGTCGTTTGTGCTATTCTGGACGTATCCTTTTGTTTTAATTATAGTAACATTGTTTGATAACAGAGGATAATAACATCAGTATGATGCCTTTTCTTTTCCATGGTAAAACTGTTTTAAGGGAGAGGGTTGATTGGGTGTAATTGCTTGGACTGTCAGTATATGGGATTATCAAATCCTCCAATATTCATCCAATGGTTGTCACAGGACAGGAACCAAGCAATTATGGAGCCTACAAACTTAGCTGTTGACAGTCCCCAAACATGGCAATTGTCTGAAATAGATCAGATGGTTGTTTACTTTGCTTAGGACTGAAATTCAGTGCAAGCGAATAGGCTGTATCATCCCCCTTTGTGCGAATGACTGATTTATTTATGCTGAAAAGGTTGTGTTCTCCAAGGACCTGTTTAGACGTAATTTGTGGAGTGAAAATAAAAAGAAATCCCAGCTTTGTGGGTCCTGCACCTGGCACCACCAACAAAGTGCCAGCTTAACTGGCATTGCCAGCCCCACAAAGAACTCGGTATCCCTTTTGCTTTCTGACTTCCATCCAAACTGGCCCCAAACTGAGATCATTGTATATGTTTTGTGCTACTTTCCAAAGTAGGGTTACTGTTTTCAATCCCTTGGGGAGCAGAAGGGAGTTTCTTGATATGCTGCAATTCTTTAACATACACAGATTCGCTTATGACATTGTACATATTTTCTGAGTGATGGCATCTGAGGGGTGGCGGGAGAGCTTTTGGCACAACACAAAGCTAATTCCATATCAGGTCTGGACTGAAACACAAAACGATACTGGGCTGCTGGAATTATCCACTTGTGTGCTGAGAAGGATTTTGAAGGATCCTATTTGGTTGTGATAGTCAGCTTTCATTCTGTTTTTATTTTAATCCATCAGAACCTATACGAATGTTAGATTTGGAGTTGCAGCAATGCAAAGGCTCTGCACATGTTTTCCAGATGGGCCATTCTTAATCTTGATAGATCCTTTGCATATTGGCCTATATGAAAAAATCCTACTTTTACCAGGCTCCCTTTATTCGTCAGTCTTGGGAAAAATCTGTGCAGTGCCGGGGTAACAGAGCAAGAGTGGCAATGGGCCGGGAAGCCTGCTTCATTCAGCTTCAGGTGACATACTAGCTTTGACCTGTGGGCAGGGCTTGAGCCTTGCATGCATGGAGCTCATCATTTTTTAGGCAGGCTTGGACTCCAAGTCATTTTAGCCCAACCCGACCTGGGCCAGCCTGCCCTGACCCGACTTTATAGGTACATGTCCTACAAAAATGCCATTCCAGTCCTTGGTTAGGCAACCCATCCATCTTGAATGTAGACTGTTGGTTTCATATCTCTATCATGTCTATTTATTTGTGCATGTGTGGCCCACTTGATCAACAGATCAGGAACATACAAGAAGGAAATAATGACTTTATCAATTTTCGGACCTGGCTGGGTCAGGCCTGACCCCAACCAATTTTTTCTGAGGGTTTGGGCCTTGGTTCTTAAGTCTCCAGCTGGGTTCAGCCATTGCCCGACCGGTCTTTGCCACCGCTAATAGAGGGTTTTGATTTTCCTTTGAGACATGGTTGAATGGGTTGGTTAATTCATAATTGTGAAACTTAACTGTACATTTTTGGAATGCCCCTAATAACCAACAGATGGCAATTACTTTTCCTTGTGTACATTGTGTTGCAACAGGAGCTTAATGAGTTGATTCACCTACATGTCTTGCTCTTTTACTCCTATTGCAAGAGTTACTCCACCTATTGCTTGATGTAAAACAGAGTTTTCTTCTCTTTTTTTGTTGAATTTGTTTTTTATGGCCTGATAGATGATTTAACAAGTCAATGATTGTTTTATTTTTATTTTATTTTTTTATTTTTTATTTCAGGATAGAGTTAACGGACATATTAACCAATTCTTAACAATAGATTGGAAAATTTGCAGCTTTCCCTTGTGCGGGTACCTCCACTGTTTGCAATATCATAAAAAAAACTGCCGATGTATCGGATGGCATTATCGGTGCTGGCCAATATGATAAAACTCAAGGAGTTGGAACTCCCTGGTATCAATGATACATTGTGATATATCATGTGATATCAACTGGTTGCGGTATATTTATCCATGTATCCTTGATATACATGGATAGGCCCCTTCCTTGAACTGAAAAATAAAATAAAATTACATACCTAGTCCATTTCAGTCACAAATGATGACAATTATGCAGTATTCATGTTTGGGCGTACTTAGCCCATTCAAGGAGGACGAGTAGAGTGATCTGGTCGTGATATTGCCAATTTCTGAATAACATCTTCCCAGTGGAGGTAGAGATGTAGTGGGCAGTGGGTACAGATGTACTTTTACTTTTTTTATTTTGTATGGTTTATGAATAGTATGAACTCATCTTGGATGTAACTGCATCAAAGGAAACTAATGTATACTTGTTTTTTGTGATGTTTTGAGTTCTAAATGTGTAATCATGTCTCTTTTAACATTCTTGAAGTTCCTTTTGAAAATTCCATCATTCTTCTAATGCTTACCTCAAACAGCGATACATTCTCCAATGCATGCGATATTTTCCAACAGCATAATATATGCGTCGATGCTGATATTGCAAACACTGATTACATCAACATAACATGAGCATGCTTTTGGGAACTATCAAATTCCTTGCAAGAGCATTGGTAATTGGAACTATCAAATTCCTAGCTGAATGACATTTCTGCGCTGGTTTTATGGAAGTAGTTATATTTGCTTTGAGCTGAGTGGCCCATTGTTTAGATTGGCCATTGTGCTTGATTGTCTTCAGCTGCAATGGGCTCGTTTGCTGTTTTGAGCTGGTTTGATGGATTTCTGCAGTTAAGAAAAAAATGAACAACCTCAAAAAGCTAGGCAGATTTAAGTTTAGCAATGGGTCGGGTAGCCCACCTGATCCTATGAGCCCGACCAGGCTTATACCTACTAACTCGGCCCCTGTGCTGGGCTTGGATTTCAAACACATGGCCTAATCAATTTTTGGGTTGGGCATGGGCCCAAGTCATTTAAACCTAACCTCACCTGACCTAACCCAGCCTGATCAATTTCATTTCTCTAAAATGCCTACTTTTATGCAGGAGTGTCCTGCTTGATTAACTGATCAAGTAGGATCATTCAAGAGGGAAATAGGGATTTTTATCAATTTTCGAACCAACCCAACCAACTTTTTTTTGGCTCGGGCTTGCTGTGCTATGTCATGCTGGACTCGGCCTTGGGTCTTTAAGTGTTGGGCCAGCTGGTGCCTAGCCGGGCCAGACGTGAACACGGCCCATTGCCACCCCTTGGGGGATTTTGCAACCATTTTACCCAATGGATCGTATTGAAATATGGAACTCGTTTGAGATCTAATCTTTCATCAGGGGCTTAGAGCCTATTTTGTCCAGCGTGAAAATCAGTCCATTTCATGCCTCACAAAACTGGCAGAAGGCTAGAACACAGTGGCATCCGTTGGTTTGTTTTGTTATTGTGGCCCACCGCAGCAGGTAAACCGCCTCATTTTGAGACAGCGTCCATGGACTATTTCCACCCAGATGAAAAGCTCAGTTCTCACGCATTCCATATTGGAAGTAGGCTGTATGAGCACACCAGTGTTTATTGTTGGAAGAGAAATACTACGATATCCTGGCAGTGTTGATGGAGGGTTCTGTGCTATAACGTTGACCCACCATGCCTGAAGTCGTTACCTTAACCATAGACACCTATAATGAATGGCTGAGTCGAATCACACACTCACAAAGGCTGAAAAGAAAAAATTTAGCACCCCACAATCACCTCCTAAATTCACAGTTCGGCGTCAGTACTGAAGTGTGATGATTGGACCACATCTTAGTTATAGAGAGAATGGAAAGACTATCCCACAATGTAAGCCTCAACAGTGACATGTTAGTGATTCAACCCGCTCATAAGGCAAGTCCCAACCAGATGAAGGGAGAAACTAAATAAGAGTCTAATCTGAAACTTGGGTGTCCAAAAAGGATTCAATGCAGGGTGTCCCCATCCCCTCCAGTGGTCTGGCCCACTTGAGTTTGGATCAGCGTGCTAACATGACTGGCACAAATGATGGACAGAGTAGATGTCACAAAACACAGTGGGCCACACTCTAAGAGCAATTCAATGCAGTACAACACACACACACACACACACACACACACACACACACACACATCAAAGTGATTGTAAAGCCTTACACCTGTTTCTTATAACCTGATGATGTTGGTCATCCAAGGCTCTGTTGCTCGGCTGCAAGAAAAATTATTCGCAAATTTCGGAATTTTTATGATATCTAGTCTTAGCAAAATTCCAAAATATCCCAAATCGATACCTCTGCGGATAGGAAGGAGCTTTCTTCCAATACTAGCCACCACAGTGGTGCCTCATTTCATGATCTTCGGAATATCTATTACATAGTAGATATTCCAAAACATGAATAATTTTTCTCCATTGTTGAAATGGCCATGAGCCCAAACAAAACCTGGCTGTAAAAACTCAGGTTTGGACGATCCGACAAGATTGGCAAAAGCCCACATCAGAACAGCTTGTTACTCCATGACTGCAACACCACCAGCGCCTTTTATTTTCTCTATAATGTTGTTGGCCTCCTCCTTTGTGACCCCTTGTTTCAGCAAGACAGGTGCCTTCTCAACCAGATCCTTCGCCTCCTTCAATCCTAGATTGGTGAAGGCCCTAACCTCCTTGATCACCTTAATCTTCGCTGCTGCATCGAACTTCTCCAATTTCACATCAAATGCCGTCTTCTCCGCCTTCTTCTCCTCGGCCTTTGCTGAACCAGCAGGGCCCCCACCTTGAGAACCCAAGTCTAAGCCATCCACTGAAATTGGCTGCATCTTTGGATGCTTCAGACGGTCCCGAAGAGTGGGGCCAATCTGTTTGAGCTCTTCGGGAGAGAGGGCAGTGATGCGTTCAGCAAGCTGCACAACCTTATCGGAAGGAGGGGGTCTGGGGCCATATGGGTCATAGACTGGGGGGTATTTGTACCTCTTGGGCTTGGTTTTAGGGTCTCTGGGGACAAAGTCGTGGTGGAATAGACGGCATTGTTGAAGAGATTTGGTGGGTTTTGAATAGAATGTAACTGAAGAAGAGTGGATCAATCTCAGAAGTGCAAGGGACTTCATGGTGTTGTTGGTATGTAACACTGAAGCTTCATTAGAGGGAAATAGTAAGGGGCAATGATTTTGACCGTCTATTTGCAAAATCAGGTACACACAATGGCTACAGACCTCTATTGTCTGATCAACGGTTTTAACTAACAGAGAATTCTTTAGTGAGGTTAAGTTCAGGTCTATCTAACAGTAGCTATAGCTTACCTGCAAGTGGAGAAAAAAACAAAAGAAGAAGAAGAGAAAATGAATCATAAAAAACCTTCACACAATATTAACAAACATATTCAGTTAATAAAAGAAGAAGAAAACCCTCTATTGAATGCTCAGGCATAAGTTTGATCTTTGAAATGAGATTTGTAAAAATCATACACTTGTATTCATCTCATATGATTGGAATCAAATAAAACAATATGAAACACAATTCATTTCCATTGAGCCATAACATAGTTCAAAAAGTATCCAAAAACTTGACCTGATGTTCATCCAGGTCACACCAAGAATACGTGTGTGAACATCTCCTATCATTTAGGTCAGTTTGCAGGGATCCAGCAGGAATTTCATATACATGAATTTTCTCATTTTTGAAAATGCAGGTTATGATTCCTAGCTACCCTTATTGAGTGACGTGATGCATGTGCACCTGACTCTTGGTGCACAATGCACAAACTTTACCAAATAATTTTTTTTTTCAAAAGTGCACAAACGCCTTTTCCCAAAGGACCCAAACATACAACCTAATATTGCAAAAGGAAAGGTATTTGCTTTGCAACCACTGTAAGTGGTCCTGGAAACTTCATATGGAATCATAGACAGATTAAAAAACTAAACTATGCCTTGAAAAACCTGCCAACTGGACCCAACCAATCAAGGCTTGGGTCTAGC
This sequence comes from Liriodendron chinense, assembly GCA_003013855.2. Classification (NCBI taxonomy): domain Eukaryota; kingdom Viridiplantae; phylum Streptophyta; class Magnoliopsida; order Magnoliales; family Magnoliaceae; genus Liriodendron; species Liriodendron chinense. Next base: position 818,603 of record PVNU02002217.1, read on the forward strand.
AACATACCAAACATGGTTTTCTTTAACCTGGAAAAATGGTAACCACATAATTAAAAGACGACAATTAAAGTGTGGTCAATATTGAGCTTTGAGTTGACTTGGCCTCAGTCCCTCATCATATGAGTAAATTTATTGTACTCTGATGCTACATGTTAGAGGCTTCCTGATACTAGTACTACCTTTCAGTGATTGTACCATGTCAACTGCCTTACAAGTCATGAAAAAAACACAAATTGGGCGGATTTTATGTCCAAAAGAGGCTGTTTGGGTGCTACAATTTTATTTCCTCAGTCCCTCATCAGTGATCAAATATCAACGTTAAAATGCAGGTGATACTTAGGTTTGAGTTGACTTGGCCTCAGTAACTCACCATACAAGTTTATTGAACTCTGATGCTACATTTAAGAGACTTACTGATCCTACATTTCAGAGACTTACTACATCTCCTGTGGCTTATAAATCACAAAAAACACAAACTGGTGGATTTTATTTCTCCAAGGGCCTGTTTGGATGTACAGGAAACACCATTGGATCAAATATCCACAGTGAGACAGGTTAATCTCATTCAGACACCAATTCTGAGTGGTCATCTTTCTAATAATTGCATCCTGCAAGCAATGTTGTCAAAATCATGTCGAATCATACGATTATCGTATTGAATCATAAGATAAATGTGGACTGTATAAATGGGGCCCAAATTCATAAAATAAAAATCATTTTTCATTTTTGATACACTTTTTCTTCTTATTTTTACCTGTTTGCTGTAAAACATGTAAAAGGCCCTTCCCTATTAAAAATCCTCATGTTTGTCCTGAGGGAGAATGACACGTATTACTTCTCTTGGTGCACATTGATGAAAAATGAATGATTGATGGGTTCTTAATTGTTTCTGATTATCTGTATTTTTCCAGATTTTTTCAATATTTTAAGGGAAAAAAAAAAATCTTATGATCTACTATTCAATTTGCGATTTGATATGATTCAAGGCCCAATATGATTTTCAATATGATAATGACTTTGACAACATTGCTCGCGAGGGCATAATTATGCACCATGCATCCAATCATCTGCTACCCTATTTGCCACAAAAGCAGAAACACATTGTGTGCACATGCAGGTGTGTGTACATGCAGACGCACACGTGTGATTCAAGTGTTTTTCTAGGATCCAGACCAGATTACACCAGGTACAGCAAGGGGACGAATTTGAGTTGGGGTCTTGGGAAAGGATGGGGAATGAAACCCAAAATTTGCCCCGTCTATGATTCAAATCTTTAAGATGGGTTACAAAATTTTGCAAAAAGGAACCCAATCCAACAATCAAATTTTTTAAAATGGAAGGCTCCCAAACAACTCTTTCCCAGTATTCGAACTCAAAATTTGGATTCTTGAAAATAGCTTTTTGGTACCTAAACACATGACAATATCTTTCACTGAAACTCTTTTTCCTGGAAGTAGATTCATGACCCCTTTTAAGATTCCAGGGAGCCAAACGCCCGTTAGCGAATGTTACATGGTACAAGTGAAGATGGAATGAAGGGTCATGGATAGTGGGATGATCATGTGCAGTGCATGATCGAATATGTGTAATTCAAGAACTTTTAACAGGCCAGATCTAGCAAATGGCATCCAGTCGACGTGATCATGGAGAAAAAGGTTGGGGGCAAGCAACGAGAACCACGCTGCCGCATGCATCCGATGCAACGTCCACAAGATATATTGACAGGTGCCATTTAGCAAATGACATCAACACCACAAATTGTAGCTCACAAGATATTGGTGAATGCACCAGCTAATCCTAACAGATCAAGTGATAATGGCCAGAAATCCTTCAAAAAAAAAAAAAAATCATAGAAAAAAGCAACTTCAAACCTTAACTCAGCAGAATAAGATTAAAACCTAAGTATGCAGACATGAGAAACAAACAGATTTAATGCTTCTAGTAATCTTCAGAGGCTCAAAAGGGCATTATTGGAAAAAGAGGATTTCTTACCCCATTTTGATAGAAGTTGCCTCTCTCTCTGCAACAGAAGTGAAGGAAGCCGAATGGGAGATTTTAGGGTTTTGGAGGAATAGTTCTTGCTTATCTGAAATTTGAATCGGCTGAAATGCCCACATGTGAGATGTACTGATGATTTCTGGTATAAGTGCCTGCTGGGATATGTGGGCGACTTAGCCGCAACCCCAGAACCAGCGATGTGGGTGGGACCCTGACTGCGGGCCCACCTCGAAGTATGAATTGTATATCCACCCCGTCCATCCATTTTTCCCGCTTATTTTAGGACATGGTCCCCAAAACGAAGCAGATACAAATCTCAAGTGGACCACACCATAGGAAACAGTGGTTATTAAATGCCCACCATTAAAAACTTCCTAGGGTCCACCGTAATGTTTATTTGCCATAACCTATTGATACGGTCACACAAACCCGGATGAAGGGAAGGCAAAAAATATCAGCTTGATCCAGAACTTGTGGCCAACAAAATTTTTTTAAATGTCAATCACCACTGTTTCCTATGGTGTGGTCCACCTGAAATTTGTATCTGCTTCCTTTTTGGGACCATGTTTTAGAAAAAGCTCAAAAAACAGATGGACGGTGTAGATATACAATGCATACATCGAGGTGGGCCCCACGGTCAGGGTCCCACCCACATTGCTGGTTCCGGGGTCACCAAGTCGCGTCCGCCAGATCCAAGCCATTCGTCAGCAAGGGCGTTTCCATGGTTGAAAAGGGACAGTCGTGGTCAGCCCTAGCCTGGCCCATTCTAATTTCAGGCATGAAGGTTCGGGCCCACAGCCGTACAATGCCCAATAAAATGGTCCCAGGTCCGGGCTTGAATAGAAAGTGCTGTACTCGGACCATGATGTGGCTCATCCATGTCGACTCAGTAGGACCTAATCTTTGAGTACCGTAAGTCACTTTCAAATTGGGTGAGTTCCGATTCGACTCAGAATCGAACGAGCCAGTCTTTTAACCATGTTTAAACGTCTTGCTTACTCAGATTACTGGGTGTAAATGTCAATCCGTAGATAAAACATAGCAATTTTTTTTTTCCTTTTTTCTTTTTCAGAAAGGTGGGAGGCACACCACCTGTAACTTTGGATAAAACATAGCAATTTGTAACAACGCAAAACAAAACAACTTTCAAACGATAAAAACGAAAGAAAAACATCAGAATTCAACAAAACATATGGATCTAGCAAATTCATTACTAACAGTAAATTCTTCAAACCCTAGAAAAAAAGGTCGGGAAATAGGAAAAAGAGCAAGCATATTTCAAACACTAGAAGAAGAGTAGAGAGAGAGAGAGAGAGAGAGAGAGAGTAACAATTGCTTACCTCATTCCTACAGGAGTCGGTTGGATGCTTCCTCCGCAGAGAAGAAAGGGGGGGTTTTATGAGTTCGAAAACCCTAGCGTTTTTAGACTAGCGAATTGCCTCTGAAAGCCCTTCTCAGTGAAGTTCCTGCGCTGGGAATCTAGGTGGGGCCCAACGTGATGTTTGTGAGAAATCCATGCCGTCCAACCGTTTTGTGAGATCCTTTAAGGACGTGCGACCAAACATGATCGGGATCCAAGACTCAAGTGGGCCGCACTAAAGCAAAAGGTGGGTGGGGAAATTCTACCGTTGAAACCTCCCTGGGTCCACGGTGATGTTTGTATGCCATCCATACCGTTCACAATATCATTCCTACTGGGATGAACTGAAAACACAAATATTAGCTTGATTCAACTTCTGTGACCCCACGAATATTTCAAGTGTGTACGTTCAATCCTCACGTTTTTAGCTCACTTGTGTCCTCGAACGGGTTCATTTTTGGTCGCCCGTCCTAAGATGAGCTCACAAAACCGTTGGACAGTGTGGATTTCTCACAAACATCACCTGAGGCCTCATTTAAAATTAAGATCAATTCAATTTCAATTTCAAATCCGAAAAATTTGGCATCAATTCAATTTCAATTTCATCTAAGATTGAATTGATTAAATCGATGTGCAACCCTAGTAATAAGTCTTGCTAAAGAAGGCACGTCATGGCGGGCGCGACTTGGGTGAGACCTCGGAACCATCGATGTGGGTGGGACCCTGAACCTAGGCCCACCAAGATGTATTCTTTGTAGATCCATGCCGTCCATCTGTTTCTTCATATTATTTGAGGATGCTTCCCAAAAATGAAATTGATGCAAATTTTAGATGGACCACACCCCAAGAAACAGTTATCATTCAACCGTGATCATTAAAATCTTCCTGGAGTCCACTGTAATATTTATTGACCATCCAATCTGTTGATAAGGTCACGTAGACAGGGATGAAAGGAAAAAACAAATATCAGGTTGATAGAAAACTTTTGTGGCTCACAAAGGTTTTTAATGGTCATTAATCAGTGTTTCTTATTTTGTAGTACACCCAAAATTTTCATCTTCTTCATTTTTGGTACCATAGTACAAAATAATATGGAAAAGCAGATTAATGGCATGGATCTACAAAGAATACATCCAGGTGGGCCTTAGGTTCAGGGTCTCACCCACATCGCTGGTTCCGAGGTCTCACCCAAGTCGCGCCCTGTCATCATCTTCTTTGGGCCCACCACGATGTATGTGTTGTATAACACCATCCATCCATTTGGAAATATCATTTTAGGAAATGAGCCCAAGAATGAGGCAGATTCAAAGTTGAAGTGCACCCACCAGTAGGGACAGTGATGCCCACGGTTGAAACCTTCCTAGGGCCCATCATGGTGCTTATTTGAGATCTAACTTATTTATAAGTTAAAACAGACGTAAAATCAGGGAAAACACAAATATAAGCTTGACGGAAAACTTTCCACTGCTTTCTACAACGCGTAGGCATCTTCCAGCTGGGATAGCAGGCAGACACTCATTGTAACTGTTCTTAAATGATAATAAATTAATTGAGAAGTGCTGAGAGAAAAGATGAAATCAGGTGCATGGCCATTTATATTATGGCCACTAGATGAACAGTACATACCAGCTCACATGTTTTTCAGATGTGCATGAGGATAAGCTACATTGAGGATGCCCACTTGTCTACCAATATTCTATACAATTGATAAAACAATTAAAAGTGGTTTATGCTACTAAGTCTTATACAAACTCATTTTCAACATGATTTATACCAAGTTGCTGATTTTAGGAGCAAATGGAATTTGATTAGCTAAAATCTTAAACCTTGTTGATTTTGTAACATTGGATAGGATGGGTTCCACTCACGTCTAGTCGGATAAGAAACGAGTATTTCCGTTCCTGTTACACTGTTAGAAAATGTGGGCTACTTGGCGGGACCAATTTTGAATTCATCCGTGGCCCTTCATATACTGATGGAGAGTTGTTGATTAATGAATGGAACGTGAAATTAAGTACGTTATTATATGTGCTCACATCTAATTTTGAATGTACACATTGCTTTTTTTTTTTTTGCCAATGACTTATAATAAAATAAAACCCTTTCACTGTAAGATCACCACAACCTCTATCATACATTCACGATCCATACAAACATGATATCCCGATCCATTTATGAGTCTCCAAACAAGCAAAATAACTAGGAAAGGGATCACCACTCCCTCATTCCTTTCATAATTTTCAACCATTGTCAACCACCAACAAATAAAAGCAACACATACAACCAATTACTTTTGTGCGCCATAGCTACTATGTATTACCATGTAGCCAATTAAATTCACAATGTGGCAAAAGTTTTTCGATTGACTTCGGAATACCCTACTTCTCGTCTCGTCCCCTTCGTCGGAGTTTTCGAGGAATTCCTCGGAGTTTCTTGATGTTGTTGGGAGTGTGTTGTGCGTCTATAACCCTACTAACTATTGGTGGGCCCATGCTCTTCATATGATCCCATCCGAATAAGAAGGAAGAAGAAAGAAAATGAGAAATAGCCTAAATGGGTGGAGCCCTACCTTATAACCCACGTGAGACTTTAGGCGGGGCCCACGTGATAGTCTTGGAGGAGATTCATTCCATCCATGTGAGGGGAGTTTTAATTTAAGGCCATCGGACGAAGTTTGATGTCAGAACTTATCACTGATGGACCACACACATGAGAATGTTTCAGAATTAATTCACGGCTATGGGTTATGTAGATGTCCAAAAAAATTTATAAGGACCCCCCCAGTACTTTCTTGGCTCTCGGGATATAGTGAACGGGTCAGATCGGCCGAGGGGTGATCCCCACCATTGATCCGGTAGGGCCAACACTCTACGCCCAAAACGCACCTTGACTTTTGCGTACTGACGCGGCCGTACGATGGGACGATTGTGCAGTGGGGAATTTTGGTATGGGGAAATTCACTATAGTGCCTAGCAGGCTACATAAATAAATAGGTCTAACAGTGGGGTCAATGCCACAAATGACATCATAAATCAAGGGTTTTTCAAGTATTAGGGGATAATGACGCCCACCATTGAAGCCACCATGATTTATTTTTCATCCAATCCATCCATGAGGTGACTCGGCCTGCATGAAGGGAAAACACAAATATTAGTTTGATCCAAAAGCTCTGCCTCATAAAGTTTCTAATGGTGGACGTTGAATCCCTGTCATTTTCTGTGTCATGGTCCACGTGAGATTTGGATCTACCTCATGTTTGGGTTCAAGCCCTAAAATGAGCTGGTAAAACGGATGAACGGTGTGGATATAATACATAAATCACAGTGGGACCCACAAGATTTGTCTCATTCGAGTGAGCCTCCCTCGCTAGGCCTGCACACTGATCGGGTTGGGCCCAATCCTAGACCAAACCTAAACATATTCTAAAGGTTCGAGTTTTTGTCCAAGTTGTGACCAGGGTTGGACTAACCTACCCTATTTGCAAAAGGGTCAACCCTAACCGTACCTGGCCCTATATGTTGAATCAGGTGGGATCGGGTTAACCCAACCTTTCGATTATTGGCATGCAAATGAATGGTTTGCATTCAATGAAGAGTATAAGAAGGCCTAAGTTGGGGGTCTATAATCTTCCAATTTGAGATATTTTTTTAGGGATTATGTACTTATGATAGGGCATCAGATCAATGGCTTGGATAACCCAACCATGAGCCCCACAAAAATGAATTGGAGTTCCCTATTAAGCCTCATGAAAAAATACCTACACAATGATGATAGAAACATCTAAGTGTGTTTACCACCTTACTATTCAAAAGTTTCAATTTTCAAAATTTTCAAACACGACACTACAACTCAAAGGGTTTTTTTTTTTTTGTTAGAATACTCTGACGGAACTCGGGGCGGTTTGTGTCTAGCGGAATGGGTTGGGTATATATGGGTCGAGGTACAGGTCGGGTCGGTCGGGTTTGACGTGTATCCTAAATCATACTTACATTAAAAATAGTCTAGTCGCATTCACTCGGGACTTATGCCTTTTCTCCGCCGGATTGGGCCGGATTGGGTTTCTACCAGGTTGGATGAGACCGGTTGGTCGGGTTGACCCAACAGATGTGCAGCCCTATCCCGGTATCCTCCTCGAAAGGCAATAAGGTCATGCGGGGAGAGCGAATTAGGTGATACCCAGGCCTCACCTAAGAAGGTGCGGCCTTTACATATGTTTACCCTGGGGCCCACCTTGATGTACGTATTATGTATCAAAGCCGTCCAACCATTTATACAAATAATTTTATGGCATTACAACAAAAATTAGGCAGATCCAATTGTCAGGTAGACCATATGATAAGAAATAGCAGTGATTGACCATTAATGGGCAACAAGAGTTTTTTTATCAAGCTCATATTTATTTTTACCTTCATCCAGTCTTATTTATCATTATCCACAGATTGGATGGTAAATAAACATTACAGAAACATTAAGGAGAGCCCTAAAAAGTTTTAATGGTAGGACGGGCAATCACCTCTGTTTCTTGTGGTGTGGTTCACCTGATAATTGGATCTTCTTAATTTTTCGTATAATGCCTTGAAATGATGTGAAACAACGTATGGACGGCATGGATACATATACATACATCAAGGTGGTTCCCACAGTAAGGGCCGTACTGTACACTTTCATCAAGGCACCGTACACTTTCATCAGCGATGCATGCATGCAAGCTACAAGGGTTATTGAGAAATAGTATAAAAGTGGAAATTTTTGGCTGCATGAAAAAATTCCTTTAGGACTTATTTGGAGCGTAGATTTGGAAACCTGGTCGTTTTTGGCACCTTGGATTTGAAATCCCCTGTTATCCAAAACTAGCTATGCATAGTATATTTACAGGGTTTGAATTTAATTACTAAATCAACTTTAATATGGGTAACATTGTAATGTGACTGATAGGGGTGGGTGTGCTAACAATGGGGTGTGTGAACTAAACCATAAAAAAATTCCCTAATTAGTGTGCATATATAATGTATGACACAATGATTGTAATAAGCCGGTTGAAATATATACTTTTGTCCAAAAATGACGAAATTCTAAGTCACGGATGGGGCACAAGTACAAGATCACATCCAAGTGACTCACCAATGATTTTTAACCATTGATTCATATGGACAATGTTTGGACGGCATAGATCATCTTATTAAAATAATTTTAGTGATGCAGTTAATAATCTAATTGTATTGGGATATCATCAGTTGGCCATGTGCCCGATAGATTAGTAGCCTAGTGACACACATGTTACATATGTAACTCTCAGGAGGATTTTAGATTTAATCCAAGCTTCCACCTTGGATTTCAAACCCCCTTTTTTATTTTGAAACCCCTTGTTGCTTTATGTGCCAAACATATCGGGGATTTGAAACCCCCTCAAATCCACCCAAATCCATGGTGCCAAACAGGGCGAAGGGGCGGGTAATTGTAGGCACTAGGTAGGGCCCACTATGATGTTTGTGAGAAATTTACTGCTTGCTATTTTAGCCATGCGTATGAGCTATGTGTGGGCATGCCAGAATTAATGATGTGCTTGATTCAAACCGAACAACAATGATCCCAAGCGCTGAGATAAGCAGATATGCCGGAATCGGCAATATATGACTAAGATCTATACAAATCGATCGCCTATTCAGCCATTTGCACAGCTATCTTTCAATGATCAAGCGATATCTGGAGGGTAGGGTTCGTCCTCCAATGATGGGTTACACCTCTACCTTCCGTACAAAAGAACTTTTCAATACAAATAAAATAAGAAATTGAAACACTTACAATCGACCGTGAGTAACGGGTTGCAGGTCACCTTTTTGAACTAAGCACTTCATTAAGATAAGTCCAGCGTATGAGTGTAGACTTAATGAAGTGTAGACTTAGAGTACAGCTACAATTGCAAGCTACTGAATTACCACTATGAATTTACTGCTATGGATCGTAAATTCATAACTTACACTACGGAATGTAAATAGCAGAATTACGTTAATAAAAATGAAACTGCTAATTACACTAAAGAATTTCAAGAGCAAAATGCCAATAAGTATGATGAGTTGAAAAAATAAACTGGATTTAATTTGATTTGGTTGGTGTTGGACCCCTTGCTCTGTCGCTTTCCTTCACTATTTATAGACTTCAAAATTCACACGATCTAAGGCTCATGGTGCCTCACTTGGCACAATTGACCTTCTAGATCCTTCTTCACCCACCACCTGTCTTTGCAACCGTTTTGCTGACTCGGCCACAATTATGTGTCCGCTCTTGCTTTGCTGGTGTCGTTGCATCACTTAGCTAATGCCAGCTATGTCACCATGAAACTTGATATAACCTCATCTGCGCCTCTATGTGTCCATTATGCAGAGTTGTAAAATCACACCTGTCCTCCCTTAATTGGCTCTCGTAGAGTCGGGTAAAAATAGGGTACAACAAAATCCACTTCATCCATCAATTTTGTTAGCTCATGTAAGGACATGAGACCAAAAATTAGGAAATAAAAACTTAAAAGACCACAAGAGAGAGAAAAGTGGGGAAAGAAATGCCCACTATTGAAACCTTCCTAGTCTACCTTGATGTTTATATGCCATCCAACGCATTTAGTCATTCCCACTGGGATGAAACTGAAAACACACACACACACACACACACACACACACACAAAAGCGCTTGGTACAAAAGTTTTGTGGCGGTATAAATGTTTCAAAGGTGATCATTTAATCTCCATTTTTTTTTATCACGTGTTGCCCACTTGAGTTTTGGACCCTCCTTTCATTTTTTCTGTCTCATGTCTAAAATGAGCTGGCAAAACAAATAAATGAGGTGCATTTCTCACAAAAATCAGCCACGACATCACTTAGTTCCCAGCCCTCGGGCAATCACTCCAACCTAAGCCCAGTCCGAAAGCCTGATGGGCCAACCCAGCCCATTGACACCTCTGTCTAAATCTCAGGTAGACCATAGGAAATAGTGGGGATTGAACACTTACCATAGAAAACTTTTTGGGGCCACAAAAGTTTTGGATCAAGCTAATAATTGTATTTTCTCTTCATCATGGTTTGTGTGACCTTATCCATAAGTTGGATGGCAAGTAAACATTACAGTGGGACTTAAGAAGCTTTTAATGTTGGATGTTCAATCAATACTGTCTTCTATGGTGTGGTCCACCTATGATTTGGATCTGCCTCATTTTTGGGCTCATACCCTAAAACAAGATGGCAAAATGGATGGACAGCATGGATAAAACACGTACACTATGGTGGGGCCCACAAAGTTTTGACACCAGCTAGCTGGATGGTTTTGGGGTCACTAGCCAAACGGCATGGGGGTTAGTGGGTGAGGGCCTGATCATCAGGCCCACCTCAATATATGTGCTGTATATCCATGCTATCCATCTATTTTTTCATGCGGCAGAACCAAATCTCAGGCAAACCACACAATCTCAATCCCCACCATAAGAATTCCACAGAGGTCCAATAATTACTGTTTTTTTCAAGCTGCTATTGTGTTTTCCCTTAAATCAGGTCTGTGTGGCCTTAAAACAGGTCTGTGTGACCTTAAGAACAGGTTGGATGGCAAATAAATGTTACGCTGGATCTTAGGAGGTTTTCAATGGTAGATGTTTAATCACCAATTTTTTCCTATGGTGTGGTCTTAGTTGAGATTTGGATCTACTTCATCTTTGGGCCATGCCCGAAAATTATTTAGAAAAATTAGTTGTCTATGTGGATATACAACACATAGATAGATCTGGGCCCCACGGCCTGGACTCACTCGTTAAACTGTACCCGAGACTCACCTAATCCATCCTCTCCTCGGTTGAACACGTGGGTTGTTGGACTATTAAGTGGAGAGGGCAGGGTTACCCCACCATGATGTTTGTGACAATTCATCCGTTCATCGTATTTTCCATCTCATTTAAGAGCATTGGTAAAAAAAAAAATGAGGATATTCCCATAGCTGAAGTAGGATAACAGAACGGAAAGATTGGGAATTGAATACCCACGGTTGAAACATTTGTTGGGCCACATATTGTTGGTGGCAAATCCACATTGTTTATATGTTTTTCCCACTTATTTTAGGGCATCGGCATAAAAATGAGGCAGATACAAGCTCATGTGGCTCACACAATAGAAAATGGTGAGACGCAACTCTCACAGTTGAAATATCTTGAGGCCATCATGGGGTCTTCTTTGAGCTCTGGATCTTAAATGAGCTGGAAAAAAGATGGACGGGGTAAATTTCTCACAAACATCAAGATGAGCCCCATGTCCGGTCGAAGTAAAGATTGTTGGCAATCCAAATCAATAAAACAGGCCCAAAGAGGTTGAACATTTAAGTTTAGAGCACAAGGGTCCCACATCAATCAAATGGGTTCAGAGAGGTCCTTTGATATTTACGCCCTAAGGGCTCCCTAGCTACAGGTGGGTCAACAATGATATTTATGACAAATCCGCTATGTCCATCGAATTTTCCATCTAATTTTAGAGTATGGCCCAAATATACGTCATCCTAGAGGACTGGCTGATAAGATACGCGGGGTTTCTCTCTCCCAAACACACGGCGTGCTACACAACATTACTTTTAAGGTTTGGAACTTCTTTGGGTCCCACAAGGATTTATGTTTCATATCCACACCGTCAATCAATTTTTACAGATGATTCTAGATCATGATCCCAAAACCCAGGCATATCCAAAGCCCAAGTAAACCACGTCAAAGAAAGTAGCCAAGATTGAATGTAAACCGTTGACACCTTCGTAGGGTCTACTGTTACGTTTATTTGCTATCTAACCTCTTCATAATGTTACATGTACCTTCATAAAGGGAAAACACAACTATAAGCTTGAACAGAGCCTCCTGTGGCCTTAAGAAGTTTTCAACCGTTGGCATTCAATTCAAAGTGTTTCTATAATGTGTAGAGTTATACATGAACCGAGTTAACTTGAAGCTCGCTCAACTTGGCTCGAAAAAGCTCAGTTCAGCTTGATTTGGAGGGCGTATCAAGCCAAGTCGAATATGTGGGCTCGTTGGAAATTCGAGCCAAGCCTGAGCTTAACCTGAGCTCGGTTCGTCTCAGCTCATAAAAGCTTCGGTATATTTTTTACTTTTATATATATATATATATATATATATATATATATATATATATAAAATAAAATAAAATAAAAAATATATTTTTTTCATGCTCGCCCTAATTCTTTTCTTCCGGTGTCCTTTCGTACTCATCCGATCACCCATAAAAATCTCAAAAACAAAACCCTCTCCCCTCTGGCCGAATCGACCTCACCTGGCGACCTCGGCCTGACCAGCGACTCCCTCCGGCCGTCGGCCTCACCTCCTCTCTCTCCGACTCTCCCTCATCTCTGATTTCTCTCTCCCATTGTCCGGCCTCACCTCCTCCCTCTGCAGCTCTCCCTCATCTCTGCGACTTTGCTCAACGCCTGACTACTCGGCTCGAAAACTTGAAGCTCGAACAGGCTCGAATTTGGCTTGAAAGTTCGTCCAAACCAAGCCAAGCCTACCACCTGGGCTCGAGGACCAAGCCGAGCTAAGCTTGAGCCTGGGTTGCCCGCTGACCAAACCAAGCTGAACTGGTTAAAGCTCGGTTAGGCTCAGCTCATGTACACCTCTAGTAATGTGGTCCATTTGAGCTTGGTTTTGCCTTATTTTTGCCTAGTTCCATAAATTGGAGTGAAAAAATGGCTGGACGGTGTGGATCTGATAAATACATCATAATAGGGCCCACTAAAGTTTCACATGTAAATACTTTCGGTATTCTTCTCTCACGAGAATGTGCTGCACTACGGGAGCATATTAAGTGAGAACCCGGCCTCACCCAAGACCGTGGGGCCCTTACAGTGGTGCCCACCTTTACATGTGTATTCTATATCCACCCCGTCCATCCGTTTTTCTGGATCATTTTAAAGAATTATCCAAAAAATGAAACAGTGGTGGCGGCTTACCATTACCTATGCCATAGGAAACAGTGGTGATTTACCAATAACGGGCCACAAAATTTTTGTATCAAGCTGATATATATCTGTACTCTTCATCCAGGCTTATGTGAACTTATCAACAGATTGGATGTCAAATAAAAACCATAGAAATATTAAGGTGATCCCTAAGAAGTTTTAATAGTAGAGTATTCAATCACCACTTTTTCCTAGAGTATGGTCCACCTGATAATTGGATATTCTTAAATTTTTGTAGAAGGATCTAAATGGTCTGAAAATTCGGATGAACAGAGTGGATATAGAATAAACAAATCAAGGTGGGCCCCATGGTAAGGGTTGCATTGTCTTGGGTGATGCTCAGTCTCACCCAATCCGCTCCCCTGCATCACACAGCAAGCACGGGCCGTGTGAAATTTAAGTGGGCTCCATGATGATGTATTTGTTAAATCCACACTGTCAATTCATTTTTTCATATCATTATAGGCTATGAACCCAAAAACAATGCAGATTCAAAGTTAAAGTGGACCACATCATTGAGGACATTAGGAATTGATGCTACCAGTGAAAACTTCTTGAGGCCACAGAATTATCAAGCTGATATTTTTATTTTAACTTCATCTAGGCATGTGTTATCTTATGAACAGGTCAGATGTAAAATAAGCCTTGATGTTAGCCCTAGAAAAGTTTCAATGTAAGTTTGTTCAATCCCCACTGTTTTATGTGGTGTGATCCACTTGATGTTTGGATGTATGTCGTTTTTGGGATCGTGCTCTAGATTTATCTGGAAAAATTAATGGACGGTATAGATTTAACAGAAAATTCATGGTGGGACACCGAAAAAGTTTCACACGATTAAAAGTCGGTTGTGTAGTTAGCAATGTATGTGGTAGAGAAATATCCGGCGAATCTCGGTAGACGGCGTCATCGAAAATGGCGGGGACTAATGAGAAGCAACGGGCTCTGTAACTTCATGTGCCTTCAACACAGACGATCCGCACTCAAACGCTGTGGGGTCCACTGTGATTTATGTATTATATCCACCCTCTCCATCCATTTTACCAGGTAATTTTAAGGATTGAGTAAAAGAATGAAGCATATTCAAAGCTCAAGTGAACCACACCACATGAAATAGTGTGAATTTAACTTTTACCATTGAAAATTTCTTAGGGCCACAGAAGATTTGGATCAAGCTGATATTTGTGTTTTCCATTCATCCTTGTGTGATATTGTAAATAGGCTCAATGACAAATAAACTTCATCGTGGCCCCTGGCAAGGTTTCAGCGGTGGAGTATTCCCATTGTTTCCTGTGGTATGGAAAAATGGATAGATGACGTGGATAAACCACATACATTCACCGTGGGCCAACAGAGTTTACCCAGTACGATAAAAATGTGCTATGTAACTCAGTGGGCAATCTGATTTCATTGCATCCTGCCTTGACCGTGGGGCTCTTTGATCCTTGCAGTCCATCCATTTGCAGCCTCCTTTTAGGGCATGAACCAAAATCCATGTTTACCATGAATTTTAGGGAACGAGCACAAAAATGATCCAAATCTCGGTTGGGCCTTATGAAGTTTTTAATGGTGTGGTTCAATCAGCACTGTTAACTATGGTATGGTCCACCTGATATTTAGATCTGCTTAATTTTTTGGTTCATGCCCTACAAGGAGATGGCAAAATGGGTGGACGGCATGGATATGCAATACATACATCAAGGAGGGCCCCATGGTCAGGGCTGCACAATGTTGGGTGAGGCTGGCCGTACATCATCCAGAGACCTTGCAGCCTCCACCGGCAGAAGAGCCCTTATGTGGGTCCCAACATGATGTATATGTATTATCCACTCCGTCCATCTATTTTCCAAATCACCTTATGGCATTAGCCGAAAGTGATGCATATCCAAATCTCAGAAGGACCACATCATAAGAAATAGTGGTAATTCAACACCCACCATTAAAACCTTTGTGGGTGGCCACAAAAGTTTTGGATGAAGTTGTACATTTGTTTTCCCTTCATCCAAGTTGTGTGACCCAATCAAAATGTTGGATGGAGAAAAAAATATTATAGTGGGCCCTAGATAGTTTTTAATGGTGGGCATTCAATCACCACTGTTTCCTATGGTGTGGTCCACCAGAGATTTATACCTCCCACATTTTTGGGTTCATGCCTTAAGATGATATGGAAAAATAGATGGACGGTGTGGATAAAACACATACTTGAGATAATCAAAACCTTTTCAATTTCCGCATCTTGTTAATTAGGTGGGCATTTTAGTCATTTGAGAAAAATTACGATGGAAGTTAAACAAAAATTAAGAGAAGGTGTCCCTTTGACAATAACTCCATTAATGAGGTGTCTTGATGAAAACATTGTTTAAAAAGGTACTTGACGTAAATATGGAATTACCGAGGTACTATTATTAAAAATTCCCAATAAAAAATATAAGTCATATTTTTTCTCTCTTATGCAACACGCGTGGAACTTTTGGGCCACCATGATGTATGTGTTATATCCATACCATTTATCCATTTTTCCATGTCACTTTTAAGTCATGATTCCAAAAAGAGGCACATCCAAAGTTCAATCGGACCACACCACATGAAATAGTAAGAATTGGACGCCCAACATTGAAAACTTCTGGGCCTACCATGAAGTTTTTTGTCATCTAAGCTGTTCATAACTTCACACGGACCTGGATGAAGAGAAAACACAAATGTCAGCTTGATCGAAGCCTTTTGTTGACCCAAGAAGTTTTCAATGTTTAGTCTCTAATTCCCACATTTTCCTGTGGTAGTCCATTTAAGGTTTGGATCTACCTCATTTTTGTGATAGTTTCTTGGAAGGATATGGGAAAATGATTGGACGGTATGGATCTAATACGTACATCATGGTGGGGCCATGAAAGTTCCACATGTAAAAAAAGCCAGGTTCTCTCCTCTCAAGAATCATGTGCATGCTGCACATCATCAAGCAGGCCCAACGGGCAGTGTGGAAGTACTGCGGAACTACCGTGTTCCCTATCATAATGTATGTGTTAGATCCACACTTCCTATCTATTTTCCAGACCATTCTATAGCACGAGGCCCCAAAAACGAGGTAGATCCAAAGCTTAAGTGGGCCACACTATAGGAAACGGTGGAAATTGAAAGCCTGCCTATGAAAACTTCCTACATCCCACCATGTCGTTTATTTGCCATCTAACCTGTTCATAAAGCTACCTAGAATGGATAGGGAAAACACAAATATCAGCTTGATCATAGCCTTATGTGACCTCAGGGAGTTTTTAATAGTGGGCGTTCAACCTGGATTGTTTCCTGTGGTGTGGTTGACTTGAGATTTGAATCTACCTCATTTTTTTTGGATTATAGACTAAAATGATCTTAAAATGGTTGGACGGTGTGGATCTACCACATACGTCTTGGTAGGGCCACGGTAGCTACCCACGTCGATACATTTGGGGTTTTCTTTTTTTTTTTTGCTGCGTATCGGCTTCGAAACAGAGTGCAGCACGGACGCTGATTGGGTACTACAACAACTAGGACCTAGCTAGAAACGGACGGTTCTAACAGGGGCTTTGTGGGACCAACATGATGTATTTGTTTTATCCATGCCATCCGTCTATTTTGAAAGATCATTTTAAGTGATTAGCTCGAAAAGAAAATTGATGGAAGGCTTTCGTGAACTAGGAAGCCGTGGTGACAATGACACCCATCATTGAAACCTTCTTAAGAAAATGTATGGACAGGACCACGCAAATCCCTTAGCCGTAGTGGGATTTCACCACCTATGGGGTACTCGAACTCAACCACATTTGTTTTTACTTCATTCAGGTCTGTGTGAGAGCGGATTACTATGACATTGACCCCGGCCACATAGGCATCTCTGTGCATGGAGCTGTGCCTGTGTGAGGTCCACATAGATGTCCGTGAAAAATCCACTCTATCGGTCTGTTTTGGAAGACTACAATAGGACAGGATTCTAAAAATCAGGCAGATTCAAAACTAAGGTGGACCACACCAATGAAACAGTGGGAACAACAACGCCCACCAATGAAACCTTCTTGGAGTGGACCAATGTTTAGATGCCATCCAAACCATTCATAAAATTATTACCACTCAGATAAACTGTAAGACCAAATATCATCCTAATACAATACCTATGTTACAGCGAGGCATTCAATCCCATTGTTTTGTGTGGTATGGCGTGCATGAGTTTTGGATCCAACTTATTTTTAGAATCCGGTCCTAGCGTGGTCTTTCAAAACAGATGGGACAAAGTTGATTTTTAATGAACATGTCTGTCGGCCTCATACAGCTCCAGGCAGAGAGGCAATCCCCTCCCGATCTATGTGACCTTATATGAGCAGGTCTATATTTTCCCTTCATGTATTAAAAATATGTTTGTATTTTTTTTTGGTCTTCTATAAGCAATCATTGAGAAATAGTATAAAAGTGGAAAGCTTTTGGTTCATAGCCTAAAATGCAGGTGGCCATATAAGAAAATTCCTTTAGTTTTTGTTCAAGGGTCCAATTTGTTGAAGGGACGGGTACTTGTATGTGGTAGGTGGTGTTTACACCAATTTTCGGCATTTTGATGTGGGCCAATCAAAAGCCGCCATGTGTTAACACTTCAAGAGCATTGGGCATGTCTACAAATAAGAGTTTATTGGCTTATTTCTTAAAAAGAAAGCTTTTAAACTGTTTGGCAAAAGTCTAATTAAGTTGCTTATTTGTAATTTAGAAAGTAGCAATCAAAAGCCAGCATTTAAATGCCATGGACTGATCAAAAGTCGCCATGTGTTAACACTTCAGGGGCATTGGACACGTCTACAAATAAGAGTTTATTAGCTTATTTCTAAAAAAGAAAGCTCTTAGACTGTTTGGTAAAAGCCTAATTAAGTGCTTATTTATTTAGAAAGTAATAAATAAGCTCTGATTTAATAAGTTAGGAAGGGGATACTTTGTGAAACGGAGCTTATTTAGCTTAAGTGGGTAGACATTTTAGACTAATTTTTGGATAAGTTTGTCATCAAACTTTTCAAGTAATTCTCATCTTACCCTCTTCTCTTCTCTTTACAATTTCTTCAAGATGAGCCCACATTATGAATGACCCATAGTGAAGGTGGGCCCCACATGATGAATGGCCTATATCAAAGGTAGGCCTACATAATTCACGATCACATCAAAGATG
Organism: Liriodendron chinense; assembly: GCA_003013855.2. NCBI lineage: Eukaryota > Viridiplantae > Streptophyta > Magnoliopsida > Magnoliales > Magnoliaceae > Liriodendron > Liriodendron chinense. Next base: position 837,121 of record PVNU02002217.1, read on the forward strand.
AGCCCCACATAATGTATGACCTACTTCAAAGTGTGGCCTTGCATGATGAACAATCCACATCAAGCAAGCCTACCTAATGGATGGTCCACATCAAAGGTAGGACCCACATGATGGATGGTGGACATTGAATGTGGGACCACATGATAGAAGGTTGACATTAAAGGTGGGCTCACATGATGAATGACCCATATTGAAGGTTGGGCCCCACATGATGGACAGTCCATAGCAAAAGTAAGACCAAATGTTGGATGGTGGGCATCAAAGCTGGGCCCCACATGATGGACTATCCACATCAAATGGGCCCCATATGATGGATGGTGGACATTAAAGATGGGCCCCTCATGATTAACGACTCATATTGAAGTGAGGCCCCACATCAAGGCGGGCCCACGTAATGAAAGGTTCACATCAAAAGTGGACCCCACATGATAGATGCCCCGCATCAAAGTGTGGCCCAACATGGTTGAACATGCACATCAAGTGGGTCCCACTTAATGGACAGTCCACATCAAAGGCGAGACCTACATGATGGATGATGGTCATTAAAGGTGGGCCCACATGATGGTCGGTTGATATCAAAGATGGGCCCACATGTTGAATGACCCATAATGAAGGTGGGGCCCACACAATGAATGATCCACATCAAGGTGGGCCCACATAATGGATGGGGTGGGCTTCATATGATGGACGGTCCACATAAAAGTGTGACCACTCATAATGGAAAATTCACATCAAGTGGGCCCCACCTAATGGACGATCCACATCCAAAGTCTCTCATGATGGATGACCCATGTCCAAAGTGGATCGTATGATGGATGATCCACATAGAAGGTGCACCCCACACAATGAATGGTGGATATCAAAAGTGGGCCCCACATGATGGACAATCCACTTCAAAGGTAGGGCCCACACTATGGACACATCAAATGTGGAGTCCACGTGATTTGTAGTAGACATTAATGGGCCCTACATAAAGGATAATTAGTATTGTGTTGTGCCCCACATGTTGTACGGTCCACCAAAACAACCATTTGTATTGCTCTTATATTAAAGTTGATGTAATCTTTAAAAATTATGTCAACTACCCTTACAAAAACTCTTATTTTGAAAGTTTTACCAAACATACTTATTTTAAACAAGAGCTTTTTTTCTTCTTCTTTTTTTCTTTTTTTAAATTTTATAGAACAAGCTTATTTAAAACAAGCTCTAGAACAAAAAGGGCTTATTGGAGTAGCTCTTATTGAATTAGAAAAGAGATGCCAAACGAGTCCTTTATCATGATAGTAAAAGGTGTGAAACCTACTCTCGTTTAAGAGTATCATCGTTTGATATTTCTTTCACAATGCATATTCAGTCATTAATACGAAGGCACGAACCCTTACGCCCGCCATTTGGAGAAAGAATCAACGCTTGCCATATGGCCATTATGAATGTGTGCTCATTAATGAGACAACGTGCCCACCACGTCTAAGAGGTCATCTGAGGAAGCGGATCTTATCACATATCCAACTATAATCCTCTCAATAATGTCGTCTCTCACAGTCCTTTCAAAATAGGAGATCTTCTTAGAGATGCTTGGAAGAATTGTAGCATTCGAGAAGATTCTGAAGATATGCGTATCAGACCAGTATCCAAGCTAACCCAGCCACAGATCGAACCATGATTCCGAGGAACAACTACATCATCCAGGTTGGTCCACAACCATGTCATATTCAGAATTAAGAGAATCAGAGATCTGGATGTGACCTGGCTTACCTCCGATAACAAATCGGTATCTGGTATTAAATCTCACTCCTTTAAAAAACTGAGTGATCTTTGACATATCACTTCTATAAACGACTATGATTAAGCGAAGGATATTGTTCCTATGATTAAATCAGAAGGGTCTGAAAGGGGATTATCTATGTATAAGAGTGGAACTCTGAGATCCAACGACATCATTCGTGACCTTCCATGAATCACCTATGAATGTTGTCACATGTCTAGTATCGGCGAGCTACCCTACTGAGATCAAGTTTCTTCTCAAGCTTGGTACATGTCGAACATCCTTCAACTTTAAGACTGTTCCATTTTTCTGATTTATCTGAACATCTCTTTTGCTAACAATACTACACGGCTCATCATCACCCATGTAAACTCTCCCCAAGTCGCCTGACACATAATCTCGAAGAGCATTTTTCAACGAAGTGGCATGAAATGAAGCACCCAAATCTATAACACAAAACTCATTCCGTGCATTAAGAGACAAGGTCAACGCTTTCATATCACTCTCCTTGGATAGATTCACTGAATCCTTCCCACCTTCAGAGTTTCCTTTTTGTTTTTTAAGCGCCCTGCAATCATGTTTCATGTGTCCATTCTTCCAGCAATGCCAACACCCGTCCTTGTCTTTCAGCCATTTGGACTTCTTCCTTGACTTAGAACGTCCATGCTTGTTGCTTCCTTTACTCGATGATCTTTTTTTCCCTTCAATGTTTAGAGCATTCTCAGATTTTCCTAAAAATTTCAATGCCTTTCTTCTAGATTCTTCGTTTAGAATTAGACCTGCTACATTATCGAATTTCAACTTTGTCGATCCTGAGGAATTGCTCACAGCAACCACCAAACTATCCCAACTGTGTGGCAAATTCAATAAGATCAATAACACCCTGACCTCATCATCAAAGATGATACCAAAGGATCCCAACTAGCTCGTGACATAATTAAATTCGTTTAGATGTTCAGCTATGCCCCCGCCATCTGACATCTTCATGTTGAATAATCGCCTCATGAGATGAACCTTGCTGGACGCTGAGGGTTTCTCATGTATTATTGAAAGTGTCTACTTCAACTCTTTTATGGTCTTCACCTTAGATATATTGAAGGCAGCGCTCTTTGATAAAGAGTCTCAGATCGTTCCCAATGCTTTCCGATTCATAAGAGACCATTCATCATTGGTCATCTTCTTCGGTTTGTTCTTTTTTTTCCTTCTAGATGAATACAGAGGTCCTTCTGATATAAATAGTCTTCCATCTGTATCTTCTGGAAGGCAAAGTTTGATCCATCAAACTTATCAATCCGTGTCTTCCATTTTTCCTTCATCACTCCCACTTGAACTAAACCAATAACTCTAATACCAGTTGTTGCGCAGCAAGCCAACAATGCCGATGAACCAAGATCGAATTTTCGATATCACCCTTAAATGATAAACAGGAAAAAATAACAAGTAGAAACAGAGTTCAAGCAAAACCAACAAACCACAAGACATGTTTTATGTGGAAAAATCCCAACAAGGGTAAAAAAACCACGGATGTAATCTCCACTATGAACAAAACGAAGTTTACAATGTAATCTTACATTCTACTATACTTCCCATGCACAAAGACGACTCTTTTGCTAAACCTCTCTCTCTCTCTCTCTCTCTCTCTCTCTCTCTCTCTCTCTCTCTCCTTGGACGTATAGAAACTCTAATGTCATGCCCCAATCCCGTTTTACAACCCTTTATATAGCCTAAAATGAAAATCGGGGACAAAATAGGAAACTGTGCATAAGCAGTTTGTGCACGGTCTGGCGCTCGACGGATCTAAAATCTGTCCAGCGAGTTTAAGAGAGAATCCGCTGAATTTCGGTTGACCTCACGGTCGGGTGCTCGATCGTCTCTGAAATAGTTCAGAGACAATCTACATATTCTGGGTAAATTTCGGTCGCCCGGGCACCCGATCACCGCAGGTTAGCAAATTTTAATTGGTGTGCTGGCTCCACACCCCAACAATTATTTTGGATTTATTTTGTTTAAAATAGGGAATACTCTAAAATTGAGATAGTTTTGGCGATTTTTTAGGCAGGATTGGGGTCCGATTAGGTGACTCAGGACAGTGGGTTGGGTTGGGTCAACTAGTAGGCTCGAGTCAAGTTGGTTCAGTGGGTTGGGTTGGGTTGGGTTGGGTTGGAAAAAAAGAAAAAGATAGAGCTCGGCTTGGTTCGATAGAACTCAATCAGCTTGGCTTGCACAAAGTTTGCTCGACTCCACCAGCAAGCCAAGCTCCGCTTGAGCTTAGCTTGTGTGCAACTTTATGCACATAAGGGCCTTTATTCACTTAAAGATGTGCTTAGGGATTTTTTGGATTCAAAGGTGCATAAGGGGCGTTTTAAAAAATGTATATGCCTATGGTGTTGTTGCAAAAGTGGACTTCTGGCGCCTACTTTGGGTGGGACGAATAAAATTTGCAAAAAGCAAATCCAAACATACAACACAAAGAGTTCAAGCTCACAATTTGGGGTCCCTACTAATGGCTTAGCGGTAGACTCACAAGAGTTTCAACACCAAGTGCCCGTTTGGTTTTCTAAATTCCAATGAAATACAAAGTAAATGAGTCAACATTATTATTTCCAGTGTCCGTTTAAACAGGAGTTATGGCTTGTAATCATTAAACTTTCACATTATAAATTCACCATTTTTACGATTATTTTTAGTTGAAATAAACGGTGCAGAAAAATTATCATTGTAGTAAAATGTAAGTGATGTCACCACATGATTACAAGAGTAAATAATCATTACCCGTTTACAGCTATACATTTACGATTGTAATTGAAAACCAAACAAGTCATAAGGTCGTGGTTTGGAGTACTCATTGTGGTGTGTGTGTGGGTGTAAGAGTGCGTGCGTTAAGCAAATGCTGATTTAGTTTTAAAAAAAAAGCAATTTTCTATTCTATTTCCGTTGATTGCATTGCAACATGAAAAATTGGGGAAAACCAATATATAAAGTTGCGTACTTTTTTTTAAAGAAATTGCCTCCAAAAGAAATTGTTTTCCTTGTGTTTCTTCACCGAAGCATAGGAATTATGTCTCTTCGAGGAAATCATTCGGTGGTGGAACATGTGTAGTGTACGTGAGCCATTCATATGGTTTTACGAACATGCCATGAATAGAATTTAACTTTGGCCCACTGATTACGAAGAATTCAAACTTGAACACATAAAATGGATAGTTGGAAAAAAAAAAAAAAAAGGAAAAGGTTCAATGGTCACACTTCATCACACGTGTGTGGCTCACTTGATAAGTATGTTGTCCTCACTTTTGGTACATTACATGTTTACGATGTGCACTGACTGATGACTGGCACGAACCTTTTGCATGTGTTCTGCCTCCTGGCATGAATGGCCCCTTCTTTTTTTTATTTTATCTCATGGATGAGCCGGAAGAAATGCATAGCCCAAAGTTTAAATTGGCCAGGCCATCTAATCCAGCCTAGTAGGTTCAAAATCCAAGCCAAAGTAAATCCTAGGCCCAGCCAATTAGTGACATGCACAAGAAGAGTCAAGTTGTTGTAAAGATTGAGGAGGAAGTTTGAGCTATGATAGATGGCTGAGGTGTGTGAGGCCTTGGGCGTAGCTAGGTTAGCAAATGGGCTTGGGAAGATTCTCTCTCTTCTCACTCTTTTCCTTGGTGAATAGATGGAAGAGTATGACGGGTATGTGTTGTTAGAGTCCCTTGACATACATTGATACGCCATCCTCTAACAGCTCGAGCCTTTAGGTAAAGTGGTGATTTGACATGGTATCAGAGTGGAAGGTCCTGTGTTCAAATTTCTGATGCCCACCATGCTTCTGGCTCCCTAATTTCTACTAGAGCTCGAATGGACGTTGGAAATCCCTTTAGGCTTCTAAGTTTTGATTTGGATAGGGTCCTATCAGTTATGGGCTTAGACTTGGGCCTATATGTGGGCTTGAATTTAATCAAGATTTGACTTGCATTTTTAACCCAAATTTGGCTTACAGTTGGCTTAGGTTTTGGGCTTGACTTTGGTTTTAGGGCTTGGCTGGGTTTGGATTTTTTGCATACGATTCAGCAAAACTGGACTTTCAGTATGGTTCAAGGTTTGGATTGGATGTACAGGAGGTTGGATTATGTTCAGGTTTAGGGACATGGGAATTGAAATTGTTCATGTATCAACCATAAAATTCACCAAATTGTTTATCCTGAGTGGGGTGTCTATATATTGTTTACACCCAACTAGTTGTAGCCAAAACCAACGAGCAGGATGCCACCACATGCCCACGCGCTTGTACAGTGTCGCTGAAGATGTACCAGCGAAGCACGCAAGGAAGGTCATGAGGATCTTGAGCACCTCTCCCTTGAAGACACATGTCACACTTGGAGGGTTGGGATGCATATTGTATAGGTGGCCACGCCCTAGAAACCCGAACGTATCAAGCCATGGTCACTAACTCGTCAAATAATGATTCCAAAGGTCTAGAAATTGGGTGTAAGGCCACCACCTTCTTAAGTCTATAAAAATAACTCAGAATGAAGAGCTCGAGGCCCTCACCAATCCAGTTAAATATAAAATTATTTTTCAGCCCAACATTGCCTATCAATCCTTCATCTCTCATGGACTCATATCTTAGCATAGCCTAGTCTTAGCCTCTTCACTTCTATCTAGCACCATGCTGCAGCAAGTTTGAATCGATTAGCTTAGCATAGTTTAGTTCCCGTGTCTATCCATCGTATTGCTGCGCTAGTTTAACTTAGTTAAATATCTATGACCTCATCGTCGAATTCCCTCCAAATGCCTAAGTTCTTGCTTAGTGATTTCTCGATTATATCCTGCTGGCCAAAAGCCACCACTGTCGAGGTTCTTTTCATGACCGTCCATGTTTTAAAGATTGTCCATCCTGCGAGTATCTTACTTGTACAAATTGCCCTTGGTAACTTTTCCTGCTTTATTTTCTTTTGCATGCTAATTGTATTGAATCTTCATTCATATTAATAAAATCAACGTTGAGCTTTAAATTCCTATTTTACTTTCTCAAGTTATTTTTTTATGGACAAACACGGCCAAGCTATTACTATCGTGATAAAAAGTCCTTATTTTCAAGAGAAAAAAATTCATCCAATGGACTAACCCTCTCCTTTATAAATCACTTGATCATCTTATCTATTGAGTAATCAAGCTAATCTTCACAGGTTTGGACCTAATCTAGCCATTTCGGCACATAGGGTCAGAAGGTCGTCTAATGTAGCAAGGAAGACCCCTGATCGTGGACGAAAAAGGAGCTAAAAGAAACAACAAAGTTCAAGGCAAAATTTAGCAAACTCGGCACCATCGGGCGCACGACCGTCCATCATTGGTCGCTCGACCATCAACCAAAATGGTCCAGCGAACTCTATAAACAAACATGATAATTTCGGATGCCCGACCAACTCATCATCGGGCGCCTGACCATCCTTTATCGGGCATCTGAAATTCATATGAATTTTCAGTTTGTTCGCTGGACTGTTTTAGGGAGGTGTCGGGCGCCCGACCATTCGAAGACAGATGCGTAGATTTGTATAGATTTTTCGATTTCTTTTCAATTTTTCATGATTCTTTCATAGTTTGTTTAAAATTATTTTAATAACGCTTTTAGATTTTTAGGGTTTCATTTTTTTGTATTTAAGAAGGCTTAAACTCATTTATTAGATTTTTTTTTTTATTAATGAAAATTTCAGACTGCTAGTCTTTATTTCTTTATGGATTCGAAGACAGGTCTCAAGGATTTGAGATATCCCCTTGTGAATTCAAGGAAAGACTAGTTGAAGAGTTCCGGTAGCTCCGTAGATTCGGAGCAAGTATCTTGTGAGAGAGATGGTGATCGATCTCACCCGTCTATGCTGCGCCACAGTTAGTTTGATTAGGGTTGTAAATGGTCGGGCTCAGGGCGGGTTTAGCCAAAACCAGACCGCCCATTTACTAAACGGGTCTAGGTCCAAATTTTATACCCAGACCCTTTTACTAAATGGGCGGGTCCAGGTCGGGTCCGAGTCAACCCATTAGACCCATTTATAAATGGGTCGGATCTAATGGGTCCGGGTCTGGTAGAGGGAGATCCACCCAGACCTATTTATAAATGGGTTGGGTCTAATGGGTCCGGGTCTGGACCAAGTATGCAAGCATTTTACAAGGCTTAAAACCAGGTATGGACGGGTCTGGGCTGGATGGGTCCCTTGAAACATAGACCAAACCCGCCCACTTACTAAATGGGTTCGGTTCGGGTTGGGTCGGGTCGGGTCGGGCCTAATATAAAGGAAACTAGACCCAGACCCGTTTAGCAACCGGGTCTGTTCTTGGACCCAGACCCGTGCCATTTAACAAATGGGTCGGATCTGGGTCGGGTCTAAATGGGTTGGGTCTGGGTACCCCATCGGGTCTGCTGACCCATTTACAGCCCTAAGTTTGATTATAGTTCAATACGACTCTAACATGCTCAGAACTTAACATACTTGCATATGCTTAAACAAAATCAGGCCATTGTTATATGTATAGTCATGTGGCTGAATTGAATATCAACATTTACATGTACCTAAATCCAAGCTATACAAATTGTGAGGCCACGGTGGAGGGGGCATCTTCTCTTCAAGTGCTACACACTAGTCCTCTCAACGAAATATTTTATCATACTTACGGTACAAGTAAAGCCATCTAAAACCATGACCACAAGGTTAGAATTAGAGAACAAGTTCAACGCAGGTTGGTCCTTTCATTTCATCTCACGAAAATAAATACACACGTGATGAATTCCATGAGACTCGGTACTACCTCACGCTTGCCTAATACAGCCCCTACATGACACAGGGATGCGACTCGGAACACATGATGATAAAACACAGGGTCCGTTATGTGGCAGATTAGTTGAGGCAGGGGGATGCGGTTTGGCTAGTGACCCCAACACTAGTCAGTTAGCTCGTGTCAAAGCTCTGTAGGCCTCACAACGATGCTTGTTTTATCTATGCCATTCAATCCATTTTCCATCTCATTTACGTGTAAGTCGAAAAAATGAGGCAGATTTAAATATCAGGTAGACCACACTAAAGGAAATAGTGGGGATTGAACACTTACCCTAGAGAACTTTTGGGGGGCCGCTGAAATTTTGGATCAAGCTGATGTTTGTATTTTTCCCTTCATCATGGTTTGTGTGGCTTATTAACAGGTTGGATGGCAAATAAACATTACAGTGGCCGTAGGAAGCTTTTAATGATCCACGTTCAATCAATATTGTTTTCTGTGGTGTGGTCCACCTGTAATTTGGATCTGCCTTATTTTTGGGTTCAGGTCCGAAAACAAGATGGCAAAATGATGGACAGCATGGACAAAACACATATATCATGGTGGGCCCACAGAGTTTTGACACCAGCTAGCTGGAGGGTTTTGAGGACACTAGCCAAACTGCATCCAAGGCAGGGGTAGAGCTTAGTGGGCGAGGGCCTGACTGATGGGCCCACCTCGATATATGTGTTGTATATCCGTGTGTTGTCCACCCGTTTATCATATCATTTTAGGGCTCGGTCTTATAAAATGAGCCAGAACCAAATCTCAGGTGGACCACACAATAGGGATTGAATTCCCACCATTAGAATTTCTTAAGGGCTTTGTGTGTGTGTGTGTGTGTGTATCAAGCTGCTATTGTGTTTTCCCTTCATCCAGGTCCGTGTTACCTTAGGAACAGATCCGATGGAAAATATAGGTTACAGTGGACTTTAGGAAGTTTTCAATGATAGACGTATGTCACCAATTTTTTTCCTATGGTGTGGTCCACTTGAGATTTGGATCTGACTCATCTTTTGGGCCATGCCCTAAAATTATTTGGAAAAATGGGTGGTCTACGTGGATATACAACACATACATAGAGGTGGGCCCACGGCCAGGACTTTACCTGTTATGCTGTACCCAAGCCTCACCTAACTAGGGGTAGTTAATGAGCCAAATTATTCGTGAACGGTTTGAGTTTGGTTCGATTAAAACTTATTTGAGTTGGTTTGATTAGTAAACAAACCAAACTCAAACCTTATTTTTAGGTTCGATTAGTAATCAAACCAAACTCAAACAGGCATGAGTTCGGTTCGGTTAGGCTCGATAGGGTTCGTTTATAACTAAAAAAACATTGTTTCCTATAATATGGTCCATCTGAGATTTGGATCTACTTCATTTTTTAGCTCCTGCCATGAAATTATTTGATGAAATGTATGAACAGAGTGGATATGGAATATATGCATCAAGGTGGGCCCCACAGTAAGAGCCTCACTTTCTTGACTTTTTGGATATGGAATATATGTTGGATATGAAATATATGTTGCCAGGTGGGCCCCACAATAAGCCTATCCAAAGCTCAAGTGGATCATACCACGCCGTCCAACCTATAATGAATTTTGAAGGTCCAACGTCTCATTTACACAAGTATTTAAAATGTTGCACATAGGGGTGGTTAATGAACCAAACTACGGTTTGAGTTCGGTTCAATTAAAGCTCGTTTGAGTTCGTTTGATTGGTAAACAAACCAAACTGAAACCCAAACTCAAACTTGGGTTTTGGTTATCAAACTCAAACCAAACACGGTGGTATTCGGTTCGGTTCGGTTCATTTACACCCCTACACCTAACCCCCTCTCCCCGGTTGAACAGGTGGGTTGTTAGACTATTAACGGAGAGGGCGGGTTACCCACCATGATGTTTGTGACAATCCACCCTATTCACTGGATTTTCCATCTCATTTTAGGGCATGCGAGAAAAATAACATATTTCCAAAGCTGAAGCAGGCTACAGGAAAGAAAAGATTAGGAATTGAACACTCACAATTGAAATATATGTGCGGCAATGGATTATCTGTCACAAATCTACCTCGTCCATATGTTTTTCTAACTTATTGTAGGGCATGACAAAAAAATGAGGTAGATCCAAAGCTCAAGTGGGCCACACAACAGAAAATTGTGAGACAACTCTCACCATTGAAATATCCTGAGGCCATCAGGGTTCGGGGCCTTTACCTCATTGTTAGACTCCGCGGAGCTTCACCAAGAGGTCTAGGTCTCGAAACCCATCTGGGTGAAACATTCCCTTCCTGCTCTAACATGCACCAGTGGGTGCGTTGCATGACTGACAGGGTGGGTGTGTTGCGCAATTAACTGGGTGGGTGTGTTGCATGACTGACCAATATATATATATATATATATATATATATATATATATATATATATATGTGTGTGTGTGTGTGTGTGTGTGTGTGTGTGTGTGTGTGTGTGGTGAGGCCATCATGGGCCCTCTTTAAGCTTTGGAAAAAGGTTAGATGGGGTTGGATTTCTCACAAACATAAAGATGGGCCCATGTATGGTCCAAGTAATGATTGTAGGCAGCGTTCCTCAATAAAACCAGTCCAAAGAGGTGGTTGAACATTTAAGCTTAGAGCACAAGGGTTGCACATCAATAAAATGGGTTCAAAGAGGTCCTTGGACATTTATTGCCCCTAAGGCCTAAGGGCTACCTGGCCATAGGTGGGGCCAACAATGATATTTGTGACAAATCCACTCAGTCCAAGGGTTGCCCGACCATAGGTGAGGTTGACCATGATATTTGTGACAAATCAACTATGTCCATTGGATTTTCCATCTAATTTTAGGGCATGGCCCAAAATTGGCGCTGAGAAGCTCAGTGGGCCAAACGAATTGGAAAGTTTGGGGATTGAGTACCTACAGTTGAGATGTTGGCGGGAGTCACAGATTGTTTGTGACAAATCTACACTGTCCATTTATTTTTCCAACTTTAGGTCATGAGCGCAAAAATAAGCACATCCAAAACTCAAGTGGGCCACATGGCAAGAAACTGTCCCAAAGCCCACCATTGAATTATCTTGGGGCCATCATAAGGCCTACTTTAAGCTTTGGATGTACCACATTTTTTGGCACATGCCCTTAAATGAGCTGGCAAAGTAGATGAATGGGTGAATATCTCACAAACATTGAGGTCACGGATGTACGATTAGACTTAAGTTGGCACCCCAATCATTTCAATAGTAATGAGTGGAGTATAGTAAAGTGAGGTAGGGGCCGTTTGGATAGGAGTAAATGGAGGTAAATGAGTGGAATTGGAAGTAAATGGGGGTGAAGGGTATTTGGGATGTGTTTGGATGAAAGTAAATGAAATGAGATGGGAGTAAATTTGCATGTAAATGAAATCTCCTTTAGCAAGAGAGGATTTGGAAGTAAATGGGGTAAAATGCCTTTTTGAGCTCTCTTGGAGAGTCACATGTGTAAACAAAGGTGCCACTATGCACATGTCTGCCATACATGTGTCACACTAATGATACTCCTAGACAATCTAAATATTGGCTACATCACTAAAATCACACCAAAAGAATGATCCAAACCATTTAAAGGATGACCATCTAAATGGTCAGTTAAAAAACATTCATAAGTTGTTTGTTTGTAATTCTTACATTTGTGGGCTACCTGAGTATTGAAATATCCTCATTTTTTGTTATAGTATACATTTCAATGGGCTTATTACAATCATTCTATTAATTATCACATATGTACATTAAGTTAGGATATTAAAGCAAATTTGAGATATTACATGTATTCATGTGAATATATTGAAGTTTTCAAATGCATTTCAATTCCTCACATTTACTCTCACCCAAACAAAATATTTTGATTTCAATCGTATTTCATTCACTCCCATCCCAACACAAGTATACAAAGCCATTTACTCCCTCCCCTTCATTTACCTCCATGTCCATTTCACATTTACTACCATTTACAAGCTCCCAATCGAGCCCGTAGGTTTTTTTCAACAAAAGCAGCTAAGAGTGCGGATCTTGTCTGTTGAGTAGGAATTGGACGCCTACCTTTGAAACTCCCTATGGCCCACAAAAGCAGCAAAGAGTGCGGATCTTGTGTGTTGAATAGGAATTGGACGCCTACCTTTGAAACTCCCTATGGCCCACCATGTCATTTATTTCCCATCTAATTGTTCATAAGGCCACGCAGAACTGGATGAAGGGAAAACACAAATATCAGCTTGATTAGTGCTTTTGTGACCACAAGACGTTTTTAATGGTGGGCAGTGTTTCCTGTGGTGTGGTCTACTTGAGATTTGAATCTACCTCAATTTTTATACCATAACCTAGAATGATTTGTAAAAATGGTTGGACGGTGAGGATCTACCCCACATACCGCAAGCATTTCCGTTTTCTTTGCTGCGTAATCGGTGTCCTCTTCGAAACATAGACGGACGCGGATTGGGTACTACCCCACCGGGACTTACGGTTCTCTCTGTGAGGCCCACCATGATGTATGTGTTTTATCCACACCATCCATCCATTTTGAAAGATCACTTTAGGTGATGAACCAGAAAAAAGAGGCATACACGAGGCTTGAGTGGACCACGCCTCTGGAAGCAGTGGTGATAATGATACCCACCATTGAACCCTTTCTATCCCACCGTCATGTGTTATTTGCCATCTAAATTGTTGGTAAGGTTACAAGGACCTGGATGAAGGGAAAAAAGAAAATATCAGCTTGATCCAAAACTTCTGTGGCCTTAAGATGCTTTCAACTATTCGCTTTCAGTCCTCACTATTTCCTTTGGTGTGGTCCACTTGAGCCTTCAATCTACCTCCTTTTTTGGATTCATAATGTAAAATAATCTTTCAAAATAGATGAACAATATTGTGGATAAAACATGTACATTAAGGTGGATCCTGCAGGGCTTGTAACCTTGCCTCGTTGGTAGACTGTGTGGAGTTTCAACGGATTTCTTGGTTTCGAAACCCATCAGTTTTCTCTTCATCAGATTCTCTCTGACCTTATGAACACGTTAGATGCCATGGTAGGGATTAAACACCTACGGTTGTGTTTTCCCGTCATCTGATGTATTAAGACGTTATGAACACGATTAGATGTCAAAAACACCATGGTAGGGATTGAACACCTACAGTTGGGTTTTCCCGTCATCTGATGTATTAAAAATATGATTTTTTTTTTCTTCAGCTGACATCATCAGCCATGGCATGCATGCAAGCTACAATGTTTATTGAGAAATAGTATAAAAGTGGAAATTTTTGGCTGTATAAAAAAAAATCCATTACGGCCTGTTTGGAGCGTGTATTTGGAAATCCAGGTCATGTTTGGCCCCTTGGATTTGGAATTCCCTGTGATCCAAGACTACCTATGCATAGTATATTTACGGGGTTTGAATTTAATTACTGAATCAACTTTAATATCGGTAACATTGTGATGTGACTAATAGGGGTGGGTGGGTGTGCTAACAATGGGTGTGTGAACTAACCCATGAAAAAATCTCTAATCAGCGTGCACATATAATGTTTGACACAATGATTGTAATAAGCCAGTTGAAATATATACTTTGTCCAAAAATAACGAAATTCCAAGTCACGGGTGGGGCACAAGTACAAGATCACATCCGAGTGACTAACCAATGATTTTTAACCGTTGATTTCTATGGACAATGTTTGGACAGCGCAAATCATCTTATTAAAATAATTTTAGTGATGCAGTTATAATCTAATTGTATTGGGATATCATCAGTGGGCCATGTGCCCATAGATTAGTAGCCTAGTGACACACATGTTACATATGTGACTCTCGAAAGGATTTTAGATTTAATCCAAGCTTCCACCTTGGATTTCAAACCCCCCTTTTTTATTTTGAAACCCCTTGTTGCTTTATGTGCCAAACATATCGGGGGATTTGAAACCCCCTCAAATCCACCCAAATCCATGGTGCCAAACAGGGCGAAGGGGCGGGTAATTGTAGGCACTAGGTAGGGCCCACTATGATGTTTGTGAGAAATTTACTGCTTGCTATTTTAGCCATGCGTATGAGCTAGTGTGGGCATGCTAGAATTAATGATGTGCTTGATTCAAACTGAACAACAATGATCCCAAGCACTGAGATAGGTAGATATGTCGAAATCGGCAATATATGACTAAGATCTGTACAAATTGATTGCCTATTCAGCCACTTGCACAGTTATCTTTCAATGATCAAGCGATATTTGGAGGGTGGGGTTCGTCCTCTAATGATGGGTTATACCTCTGCCTTCCGTACGAAATGACTTTTCAATACAAATAAATAAGAAATTGAAACACTTACAGTCGACTGTGAGTAACGGATTGCAGGTCACCTTTTTTAACCAAGCACTTCATTAAGATAAGTCTGACGTATGAGTGTAGACTTAATGAAGTGTAAACTTAGAGTACAGCTACAATTGCAAGCTACTGAATTACCACTATGAATTTACTGCTATGGAACGTAAATTCATAACTTACACTACGGAATGTAAATAGCAGAATTACGTTAATAAAAATGAAACTACTAATTACACTAAAGAATTTCAAGAGCAAAATGCCAATAAGCATGATGAGTTGAAAAAATAAACTGGATTTAATTGATTTGGTTGGTGTTGGACCCCTTGCTCTGTCGCTTTCCTTCACTATTTATAGACTTCAAAATTCACACGATCTAAGGCTTATGGTGCCTCACTCGGCACGATTGACCTTCTAGATATATCCTTCTTCACCCACCACCTGTCTTTGCAACCGTTTTGCTGACTCGGCCACAATTATGTGTCCGCTCTTGCTTTGCTGGTGTCGTCGCATCACTTAGCTAATGCCAGCTATGTCACCACGAAACTTGATATAACCTCATCTGCGCCTCTATGTGTCCATTATGCAGAGTTGTAAAATCACACCTGTCCTCCCTTAATTGGCTCTCGTAGAGTTGGGTAAAAATAGGGTACAACAAAATCCACTTCATCCATCAGTTTTGTTAGCTCATGTAAGGACATGAGACCAAAAATTAGGAAATAAAAACTTAAAAGACCACAAGAGAGAGAAAAGTGGGGAAAGAAATGCCCACTATTGAAACCTTCCTAGTCTACCTTGATGTTTATATGCCATCCAACACATTTAGTCATTCCCACTGGGATGAAACTGAAAACACACACACACACACACACACACACACACACACAAAAGCGCTTGGTACAAAAGTTTTGTGGCGGTATAAATGTTTCAAAGGTGATCATTTAATCTCCATTTTTTTTTTATCACGTGTTGCCCACTTGAGTTTTGGACCCTCCATTTTTTCTGTCTCATGTCTAAAATGAGCTGGCAAAACAAATAAATGAGGTGCATTTCTCACAAAAATCAGCAACGGCATCACTTAGCTTCCAGCCCTCCCTCGGGCAAGCACTCCAACCTAAGCCCAGTCCGAAAGCCTGATGGGCCAACCCTGACACCCTGTCTAAATCTTAGGTAGACTAGAGGAAATAGTGGAGATTGAGCACTTACCATGTAAAACTTTTTGGGGGCCACAAAAGTTTTAGAGCAAGCTAATAATTGTATTTTATCTTCATCATGGTTTGTGTGACCTTCTCGATACGTTGGATGGCAACTAAACATTACAGTGGGACTTAAGAAGCTTTTAATGGTGGATGTTCAATCAATACTGTTTCTATGGTGTGGTCCACCTATGATTTGGATCTGCCTCATTTTCGGGCTCATGCCCTAAAACAAGATGGCAAAATGGATGGACGGCATGGATAAAACACCTACACTATGGTAGGGCCCACAAAGTTTTGACACCAGCTAGCTGAATGGTTTTGGGGTCACTAGCCAAACGGCATGGGGTTAGTGGGTGAGGCCCTGATCATCAGGCCCACCTCAATATATGTGTTGTATATCCGTGCTATCCATCCATTTTTTCATATGGCAGAACCAAATCTCAGGCAAACCACACAATCTCAATCCCCACCATAAGAATTCCACAGAGGTCCAATAATTACTGTTTTTTTTCAAGCTGCTATTGTGTTTTCCCTTAAAACAGGTCTGTGTGGCCTTAAAACAGGTCTGTGTGACCTTAAGAACAGGTTGGATGGCAAATAAATGTTACGCTGGATCTTAGGAGGTTTTCAATGGTAGATGTTTAATCACCAATTTTTTCCTATGGTGTGGTCTTAGTTGAGATTTGGATCTACTTCATCTTTGGGGCCATGCCCGAAAATTATTTAGAAAAATGGTTGTCTATGTGGATATACAACACATAGATAGATCTGTGCCCCACTGCGTGGACTCACTCATTAAGCTGTACCCGAGACTCACCTAATCCATCCTCTCCTCGGTTGAACACGTGGGTTGTTGGACTATTAAGTGGAGAGGGCAGGGTTACCCCACCATGATGCTTGTGACAATTCATCGTATTTTCCATCTCATTTAAGAGCATTGGTAAAAAAAAAATGAGGATATTCCCATAGCTGAAGTAGGATAACAGAACGGAAAGATTGGGAATTGAATACCCACGGTTGAAACATTTGTTGGGCCACATATTGTGTGGCAAATCCACATTGTTTATATGTTTTTCCCACTTATTTTAGGGCATCGGCATAAAAATGAGGCAGATACAAGCTCATGTGGCTCACACAATAGAAAATGGTGAGACGCAACTCTCACAGTTGAAATATCTTGAGGCCATCATGGGGTCTTCTTTGAGCTCTGGATCTTAAATGAGCTAGAAAAAAGATGGACGGGGTAAATTTCTCACAAACATCAAGATGAGCCCCATGTATCGTAGAAGTAAAGATTCTCGGCAATCCAAGTCAATAAAACAGGTCCAAAGAGGTTGAACATTTAAGTTTAGAGCACAAGGGTCCCACATCAATAAAATAGGTTCAGAGAGGTCCTTTGACATTTATGCCCTAAGGGCTCCCTAGCTACAGATGGGCCAACAATGATATTTATGAAAAATCCGTTATGTCCATCGAATTTTCCATCTAATTTTAGAGTATGGCCCAAATACACGTCATCCTAGAGGACTCTAGCTGACGAGATATACGGGGTTTCTCTCTCCCAAATACACAGCGTGCTACACAACATCACTTTTAAGGTGTGGAACTTCTTTGCTTCCCACAATGATTTATGTTTCGTATCCACACCGTCCATCAATTTTTATAGATCATTTTAGATCATGATCCCAAAACCTAGGCATATCCAAAGCTCAAGTAGACCACGTCAAAGAAAGTAGCCAAGATTGAATGTAAACCGTTGACACCTTCCTAGGGTCTACTGTTACGTTTATTTGCTATCTAACCTCTTAATAATGTTACACATCCCTTCATGAAGGGAAAAAACAAATAAGGAACCTGTCTCGGAGGATACCGGAATTCTTCAAAAGTTGCCATCGGCAAGTTAAGTTTTACAAAGACATTACATGTCTCGATCGAGCTTTTCGAGCGAGTCGAGTCGAACTTTTTCGAGCCAAGTCGAACTAAGCCTCCTGTATAATTCGGTTAGGCTTATACACACGAGTAACTTTTAAGCTCGGTTCGGGCTCGAACTGGACTCGAGTCAAGCAGAACTGAATATTTTCAAAGTCACATATATATATATATATATATATATATATATATCATTTTATTTTTATATAAAAAATGTGCAAGCGGGATTAACTAAAAAAGGTCACGAAAAAGCATGAGCAGGTGGGTGGGGATTTTTAGAGTTTTTGTTTTGGAGGAGGGGAGACCGGCTTAGCTGGAGCGGACCGCCGGAGCCGCAATGATCGCTGAGGGAGGCCGGCAGTCGGAGTGGAGGAGGGAGAAGTCGAGAGGGAGTAGAGGCTAAAGAGATGGGGTAGCGGGTCGGTCACTTCCTCCCTCTCCAGCTCTCCCTCATCTCTGTGGCTTTGCTCAACGCTCAACTGCTTGGCTCGAATTCAAGCTCGAAAGC
This sequence comes from Liriodendron chinense, assembly GCA_003013855.2. NCBI lineage: Eukaryota > Viridiplantae > Streptophyta > Magnoliopsida > Magnoliales > Magnoliaceae > Liriodendron > Liriodendron chinense. The sequence goes on from PVNU02002217.1 coordinate 855,656, forward strand.
TTGAAGTTAGAACAGGCTCAAATTCGGCTCGAAAGCTCGTCCAAACCAAGTCAAGCCCACCGCCTGGGCTCGAGGACCAAGTTGAGCCAAGCTCGAGCCCAGGTCGCCCGTGACTAAACCAAGCCGAACTGGTTAAAGCTCGGTTCGGCTCGGCTCAGCTCGTGTACACCTCTAGTAATGTGGCCCATTTGAGCTTGGTCTGCCTCTTTTGTTGTCTAGTTCCATAAATTGGTATGAAAAAATGGCTGGACAGTGTGGATATGATAAATACATCATAATAGGGCCCATCGAAGTTTCACATGTAAATACTTTCAGTTTTCTTCTCTCACGGGAATGTGCTGCACCATGGGAGCATATTAAGTGAGAACCGGCCTCACCCAAGACCGTGGGGCCCTTATAATGGTGCCCACCTTGACATGTGTATTCTATATCCATCCCGTCCATCCGTTTTTCTGGATCATTTTAAAGAATTATCCAAAAAATAAAACAGTGGTGGCTTACCATTACCTATGCCATAGGAAACAGTGGTGATTTACCAATAACGGGCCACAAAATTTTTGTATCAAGCAGATATATGTCTTTCCTCTTCATCCAGGCTTATGTGAACTTATCCACAGATTGGATGTCAAATAAAAACCATAGAAACATTAAGGTGATCCCTAAGAAGTTTTAATAGTAGAGTATTCAATCACCACTTTTTCCTAGAGTATGGTCCACCTGATAATTGAATATTCTTAAATTTTGGTAGAAGGATCTAAAATGGTCTGAAAATTCGGATGAACAGAGTGGAAATAGAATAAACAAATCAAGGTGGGCCCATGGCAAGGGTTGCATTGTCTTGGGTGATGCCCAGTCTCACCTAATCCGCTCCCCTGCATCACACGGCAAGCACAGGAGGTGTGAAATTTACGTGGGCTCCACGATGATGTATTTGTTAGATCCACACCGTCAATTCATTTTTTCAGATCATTATAGGCTATGAACTCAAAAACAAAGCAGATTCAAAGTTAAATTGAACCACATCATTGAGGACATTAGCAATTGATGTTACCATTGAAAACTTCTTGGGGCCACAGAATGCTCTTATCAAGCTGATATTTTTAGTTTAACTTCATCTACGCATGTATGATCTCATGAACAGGTCAGATGTAAAATAAGCCTCGATGTTGGCCCTAGAAAAGTTTCAATGAAAGTTTGTTCAGTCCCCACTGTTTTATGTGGTGTGATCCACTTGATGTTTGGACGTATCTCGTTTTTGGAATCTTGCTCTAGATTTATCTGGAAAAATTAATGGACGGTATAGATTTAACAAAAAATTCATGGTGGGGCTCAGAAAAAGTTTCACAAGTTAAAAGTCGGTTTTGTAGTTAGCAATGTTTGTGGGAGAGAAATATCCGGCGCATCTTCGTAGATGGAGTCATCGAAAATGACGTGGACTAATGAGAAGCAACGGGCTCTGGAACTTCATGTGCCTTCAGCACTGACGATCCGCGCTCAAACTCTGTGGGTCCATGGTGATTTATGTATTATATCCACTCAATCCATCCATTTTACCCGATAATCTTAAGATTAAGTAAAAGAATGAAGCATATTCAAAGCTCAAGTGGACCACACCACAAGAAATAGTGTGAATTGAACTTGTACCATTGAAAATTTCTTAGGGCCACTGAAGTTTTGGACCAAGCTGATATTTGTGTTTTCCATTCATCATGTCTGTGTGATATTATAAATAAGCTCAATGACAAATAAACTTCATCGTGCGCCCTAGCAAGGTTTCAGAGGTGGAAATCAGTATTCCCATTGTTTCGTGTGGTATGGAAAAATGGATAGACGACGTGGATAAACCACATACATTCACCGTGGGCCAACAGAGTTTACTCAGTACCATAAAAATGTGCTGTGTAACTCAGTACACAATCTGATTTCATTGCATCATGCCTTGACCGTGGGGCTCTTTATCCTTACAGTCCATCCATTTGCAAGCTCCTTTTAGGGCATGAACCAAAATCCATGTTTACCATGAATTTTAGGGAACGAGCACAAAAATGATCCAAATCTCAGGTGGGCCCTATGAAGTTTTTAATGGTGTGGTTCAACCGGCACTGTTAACTATGGTATGGTCCACCTGATATTTGGATCTGCTTAATTTTTTGGTTCATGCCCTAAAAGGAGCTGGCAAAATGGGTGGACAGCATGAATATGCAATACATACATCAGGGAGGGCCCCATGGTCAGGGCTGCACGATGTTGGGTAAGGCTGCGCCGTACATCATCCAGAGACCTTGCAGCCTCCACCGAGCAGAAGAGCCCTTAACTTGGATGCAGTTTCCATACGATGCTGTGTGGCCCCAACATGATATATATGTTTTATCCACGCCATCCATCCATTTTCCAAATCACCTTATGGCATTAGCCGAAAGTGATGCAGTTCCAAATCACAGATGGACCACACCATAAGAAATAGTTGTAATTCAACACCCACCATTAAAACCTTCTTGGGTGGCCACAAAGGTTTTGGATGAAGTTGTACCTTTGTTTTCCCTTCATCCAAGTCAGTCCGACCTAATCAACATGTTGGACGGAGAAAAAAATATTATAGAGGCCCTAGATAGCTTTTAATGGTGGGTATTCAATCACCACTGTTTCATATGGTGTGGTCCACCTGAGATTTATATCTTTCACATTTTTGGGTTCATGCCGTAAATGATATGGAAAAATAGATGGACAGTGTGGATAAAACACATACTTGAGATAATCAGACCTTTTCAATTTCCATAAGCATCTTGTTAATTAGGTGGGCATTTTAGTCATTTGAGAAAAATTATGATGGAAGTTAAACAAAAATCAAGAGAAGGTGTGCTTTTGACAATAACTCTATTAATGAAGTATCTTTATGAAAACATTGTTTAAAAAGGTACTTGGATGTAAATATGGAATTAACGAGGTATTATTATTTAAAATTCCCAATAAAAAATATAAGTCACATTTTTTCTCTCCTATGCAACACGCGTGGAACTTTTGGGCCACCATGATGTATGTGTTATTCCATACCATTTATCCATTTTTCCATGTCACTTTTAAGTCATGATTCCAAAAAGAGACACATCCAAAGTTCAATCGGACCACACCACATGAAATAGTAAGAATTGGACGCCCAACGTTGAAAACTTCTTAGGGCCTACCATGAAGTTTTTTGTCATCTAAGCTGTTCATAACTTCACACGGACCTGGATGAAGAGAAAGCACAAATATCAGCCTGATCGAAGCCTTCTGTTGACCCAAGAAGTTTTCAATGGTTAGTCTCTAATTCCCACATTTTCCTGTGGTAGTCCATTTAAGGTTTGGATCTACCTCATTTTTGTGATAGTTTCTTGGAAGGATCTGGGAAAATGATTGGACAGTGTGGATCTAACCGTATATCATGGTGGGGCCATGAAAGTTCCACATGTAAAAAAAGCCAGGTTCTCCTCTCAAGAATCATGTGCATGCTGCACATCATCAAGCAGGCCGCAACGGGCAGTGTGAAGTACTGCGGAACTACCGTGTTACCCATCATAACGTATGTGTTAGATCCACACTACTTATCTATTTTCCAGATCATTCTATAGCACGAGGCCCCAAAAACGAGGTAGATCCAAAGCTTAAGTGGAACACACCATAGGAAACAGTGGGAATTGAAAGCCTGCCTATGAAAACTTACTACATCCCACCATGTCGTTTATTTGCCATCTAACCGGTTCATAAGGTTACCTAGAATGATAGGGAAAACACAAATATCAGCTTGATCATAGCCTTATGTGGCCTAAGGGAGTTTTTAATAGTGGGCGTTCAACCAGGAATGTTTCCTGTGGTGTGGTTGACTTGAGACTTGAATCTACCTCATTTTTTGGATCATAGACTAAAATGATCTTAAAATGGTTGGACGGTGTGGATCTACCACATACTTCTTGGTAGGGCTACGGTAGCTACCCACGTCGATACATTTAGGTTTTTATTTTTGGCTGCGTATCGGCTTCGAAACATAGTGCAGCACGGACGCTGATTGGGTACAACAACAACTAGGACCTAGCTAGAAACGGACGGTTCTAACAGGGGCTTTGTGGGATCACCATAATGTATTTGTTTTATCCATGCCATCCATCTATTTTGAAAGATCATTTTAAGTGATTAGCTCGAAAAGGAAACTGATGGAAGGCTTTCGTGAACTAGGAAGCCGTGGTGACAATGACACCCACCATTGAAACCTTCTTAGGAAAATGTATGGACAGCTAGGATCCGTCTCCTTTTCGGGTTTCAAAATGTATGGACAGTGTGGATAAAGCACACACATCAAGGTGGACCAGGCAAATCCCTTAGCCGTAGTGGGATTTCACCACCTATGGGGGTACTCGAACTCAACCACATTTGTTTTTCCCTTCATTCAGGTCTGTGTGCTCTGTGCATGGAGCTCTGCCTGTGTGAGGTCCACATAGATGTCCGTGAAAAATCCACTCTATCCGTCTGTTTTGGAAGACCACAATAGGACTGGATTCTAAAAATTAGGCAAATCCAAAACTCAGGTGGACCACACCAATAAAACAGTGGGAACAACAACGCCCACCATTGAAACCTTCCTGGAGTGGACCGTTGTTTAGATGCCATCCAAACCTTTCATAAAATTATTACCACCCAGATAAACTGTAAGACCAAATGCCATCCTAATACAAAACTTCTGTCACAGCCAGGCGTTCAATCCCTATTGTTTTGTATGGTATGGCTTGCATGAGTTTTGGATCTAACTTATTTTTAGAATCCGGTCTTTCAGAACGGATGGGACAAAGTTGATTCCACCCCCCCCCCCCCCCCCCCCCCCCCCAATCAATGTGACCTTATATGAGCAGGTTTATATTTTCCCATTTTTTGGTCTTTTATAAGCCATCATTGAGAAATAGTATAAAAGTGGAAAGCTTTTGGTTCATAGCCTAAAATGTAGGTGGCCATATAAAAAAAATTCCTTTAGTTTTTGTTCAAGGGTCCAATTTGTTAGAGGGGCAGGTACTTGTATACGGTAGGTGGTGTTTACACCAATTTTCGGCATCCTAACGTGGACCAATCAAAAGCCGCCATGTTTTAACACTTCAGGAGCATTGGGCATGTCTATAAATAAGAGTTTATTGGCTTATTTCTAAAAAAGAAAGCTTTTAAACTATTTGGTAAAAGTCTAATTAAGTTTCTTATATTTGTAATTTAGAAAGTAGTAATCAAAAGCTGTCATTTTCGGCATTTAGACATGGACCAATCAAAAGTCGCAATGTGTTAACACTTCAGGGGCATTGGACACGTCTAAGAGTTTATTAGCTCATTTCTAAAAAAGAAAGCTTTTAGACTATTTGGTAAAAGTCTAATTAAGTGCTTATTTATTTAGAAAGTAGCAAATAAGGTCTAATTTAATAAGTTAGGGATGGGTTACTTTTTGAAACGGAGCTTATTTAGCTTAAGTGGGTAGACATTTTGGACAAATTTTCGGACAAGTTTGTCCTCAAACTTTTCAAGTAATTCCTATCTTACCCTCTTCTCTTCTCTTTACAATTCCTTCAAGGTGATCCCACATTATAAACGACCCATATTGAAGGTGGGCCCCACATGATGAATGGCCCATATCAAAGGTGGGCCTACATAATTCACGATCACATCAAAGATGAGCCCCACATAATGGATGACCTACTTCAAAGTGCGGCCCCGCATGATGAATAGTCCACATCAAGCAAGCCTACCTGATGGATGGTCCACATCAAAGGTGGGACCCACACTATGGATGGTGGACATTGAATGTGGGACCACATGATAGAAGGTTGACATTAAAGGTGGGCCCACATGATGAATGACCCATATTGAAGGTTGGGCTCCACATGATGGACAGTCCATAGCAAAAGTGGGACCTACATGATGGATGGTGGGCATCAAAGGTAGGTCCCACATGATGGACTATCCACATCAAATGGGCCCCGCATGATGGATGATGGACATTAAAGATGGGCCCCTCATGATTAACGACTCATAATGAAGTGGGCCCCACATCAAGGTGGGCCCATGTAATGAAAGGTTCACATTAAAAGTGGACCCCACATGATAGATGCCCTGCATCAAAGTATGGCCCAACATGGCTGAACATGCACATCAAGTGGGTCCCACTTGATGGACAATCCACATCAAAGGTGAGACCCACATGATGGATGATGGTCATTAAAGGTGGGCCCACATGATGGTCGGTTGATATCAAAGATGGGCTCACATGTTGAACTGACCCATAATGAAGGTGGGGCCCCACACAATGAATGATCCACATCAAGGTGGGCCCACATAATGGATGGGGTGGGCTTCACATGATGGATGGTCCACATAAAAGTGTGACCACTCATAATGGAAAATTCACATCAAGTGGGCCCCACCTAATGGACGATCCACATCCAAAGTCTCTCATGATGGATGACTCATATCCAAAGTGGATCGTATGATGGATGATCCACTAGAAGGTGCACCCCACACGATGAATGGTGGATATCAAAAGTGGGCCCCACATGATGGACAATCCACTTCAAAGGTAGGGCCCACACTATGGACACATCAAATGTGGAGTCCACATGATTTGTAGTAGACATTGATGGGCCCCACATAAAGGATAATTAGTATTTTGTTGTGCTCGGTCCACCAAAACAACCATTTGTGTTGCTCTTATATTAAAGTTGGTGTAATCTTTAAAAATTATGTCCACTACCCTTACAAAAACTCTTATTTTGAAAGTTTTACCAAACATGCTTATTTTAAACAAGAGCTTTTTTTGAAAATTTTATCGAATGAGCTTATTTAAAACAAGATCTAGAAAAAAAAAGGGGCTTATTGGAGTAGATCTTATTGAATTAGAGAAGAGATGCCAAACGAGCCCTTTATCATGACAGTAAAAGGCATGAAAGCTACTCTCGTTTAAGAGTATTATCGTTTGATATTTCTTTCACAATACATATTCAGTCATTAATACGAAGGCACGAACCCTTACGCCCACCATTTGGAGAAAGAATCAACGCTTGCCATATGGCCATTATGAACATGTGCTCATTAATGAGACAGCATGCCCACCAAGTCTAAGAGGTCATCTGAGGAAGCAAATCTTATCACATATTCGACTATAATCCTCTCAATAACGTCGTCTCTCACAGTCCTTTCAAAATGGGAGATCTTCTTAGAGACGCTTGGAAGAATTGTAGCATTCGAGAAGATTCTAAAGATATGGGTATCAGACCAGTATCCAAGCTAACCCAGCCACGGATCGAACCATGATTCGAAGGAACAACTACATCATCTAGGTTAGATCCGCAACCATGTCATATTCGGAATTAAGAGAATGAGAGATCTAAATGTGACCTAGCTTGCCTCCGATAACATATCGGTATCTGGTATTAAATCTCACTCCTTTAAAAAACTGAGTGATCTACGACATATCACTTTAATAAACGATTGTGATTAAGCGAAGGATATTGTTCCTATGATTAAATCAAAAGGGTCCGATAGGGGAGCATCTATGTATAAGAGTGGAACTCTGAGATCCAACGACGACCGACTTTTTAGAGATCTTCCTAATTAAGAGTTTTCAGATTTACCGAGGAGATACCCTTATTCGGAAAGTACATCCACAGCATGAGAGAGAATGATCTAGGATCAAAAAGGAAACCCTAGCAAGGGTATCACCACCTCAACACGATATAAAAAGAGTAATCGAAGAAGAGCTCGAGGCCTGGTACAAAATACAATAATTTATCTTTTATATTTACCTTTACATTTATCTTTTATTTCTTAACCTAGCTTAGACTTTACATAGCTAGGGTTTACATTTCTCCGTAACCTAGACTTTACATGGGGCCTATGACAAAAAAAAAAAAAAAAGCATAGAATTTACATAGCTATTGCCTAGCGGCTCCCACTATAATACTTTAGGAGTATATGTAGCTTTTCTGCAATCTTAAGTCATAGACCGTGATTATTTAAGTTTTGATTTCATTGATCACACTCACCTCAATCATCTGTTACAATAGGCGCATCAAGTATTTATCTATCTGTTTTTCATTTTCTCTTTTAATATTATTTGGTTGCCTTGTAACCTATCGATTATAATAAGCTTCATTTCTACATATTAATGAAATTGTTAGCATTTTGCTTTTTTCATTCCATTTGCGTGTACTTGTTTCTTTGAGAAATGTTGAGCTTAAATGCTAATGCAAGACAAAAAGAAAAGGTCTTTAAGGCGTAGACTCACATCTATTGTCAAGACAAAAAGAACTCATTCAGAAGGCTTTGCCTCCTATCATTTCACAAATTGCCTAAATGGAGCGTCATGAAGGCTGCTAAGAGGGCCCTGGGTCCTGTGTCCAGTCTCTGATATGTCCATTTTAGTGTAGAGGCACCAATAATTCAATCAAACCCTTGAGTCAGGCAGACTTTTGCATGCCCATGCATCATACTTAGACATGAATATCTAATCTAAGCCCTCGCTCACATGAGGGGCCATATTGATTGAATTGAGAGTAATAAGTCGGGCCCACTATGATATTTGTAAGAAATCCATTTTGTCCATATGATTTTTCAGCTCAGACATGAGACAAAAAATAAGGGGATCATCCAAAACTTAAAGAGTACACGAGAGGAAAAGGTGGTGAAAGAAATGCCTATTGTTGAAACCTTCTTTGGTTCACCTTGATGTTTATATGCCATCCAAACCATTTACAAGGTCATTCCTACCTAATGAAGCTGAAAACACACACACACACACACACAAGAAAAAAAAAGAAAAAAAAGAAAAAAAAAATATTAACTTGATGCAAAAGTTTTGTAGCCATATGAACGTTTCAACCATGGTCCTTTAATACCCACTATTTCCTCACGTGTGGCCCACTTAAGTTTTGTTTCCACCTCATTTTTTTTATTTCATGTCCTAAAATGAGCCGGGAAGACAGAGAGATGAAGTGCATTTCTCGCAGACGCGGATTAGCCACTGACAGGTTGAGTAGCGAATAACGCTACTGAAGTGACGTCACCATGTTCTGTGGACCCCAATGATGTATGTGTTGTATCCACACCGTCCATCCATTTGGAGAGACCATTTTAGGGCATGAATCAAAGTATGAGGTAGATCCAAAGCTCAAGTGGACCCCACCACAGAAAACATTGGGGACAATGACATCCACCGTTGAAAACTTCCTAGGCCCACCATAATATTGATTTGAGATCCAACCTGTTCATATGTTCACAAAGATATGGAGGAAGGGAAAACACAAATATCAGATTGATCGAAAACTTCTGTAGCCCCTAAGAAGTTTTCAACGGTGGATGTCATTGCTCGCACTGTTTTCTGTGGTGGGGTCCACTTGAGCTTTGGATCTGCCTCATTCTTTGAGTCATGCTCTAAAATAGTCTCTCTAAATGGATGGACGGTGTGGATACAAGACATACATCATGTTGGGGTCCACAGAACATGGTGACGTCACTTTTATTCGCTACTCAACCTGTCAGTAGCTAATCCGCGCCCATTTCTCGCAAACATCACTGGCGACCCAACCTAGCTTACCACACCCGCAAAAGTTTTCCCTAGGCGGAGGGGGATTGCAGCGTGTGTAGTGACGTGGCTCGTTATGGGTGTTGCGTTAGACCTACCATTATGTACGTGTTCTATTTATGCTGTCCATTTATTTTTCCAGATCATTTTAGGGCATTAGGTTAAAAATGAGTAAGATCAAAGCCTCAGATGGACCACACTAAACGGAAACATTGGTGATTGAACGTCCACCATTCAAAACTTCCTGTGGTGCCCCACTGTAATATTATTTGACATCCAACCCGTTTATAACATCACATATACCTGAACAAAGGAAAACAAAAATATTAGCTTGAACCAAAAATTTTATGGTCCCCGTGACGTTTTTAATGGCAGACAATCACCACATTTTCATGTGGTGCGGTCCACCTTAGATTTTTAAGGGGTGATTGGTTGCTACTCCATAAGGGCCAAGCTATAGACGGATTGTCCTGACAGGGATTCTGTGGGCCCATTGTGATTTATGTGTTTTATCCACGCCATCCATCCATTTTAACATATCATTTTAGGGCAAGATCTCGAAAAGGAGGTAGTTCGACGGCTCAAGTGGATCACACCATAGGAAGCAATGGTGTCAATGACACCCACCGTTGAAACTTCATGTAGCCCATCTTGATGTTTATTTTCTATCCAACGTGTTCATAAGGTCACATAAATATAGATTAAGGGAAAAACATAAATATTAGCTTGAGTCAAAACTTTCGCAATTTCTTAGGAGTTTTGAACGATGGCATTCAATCCCCAACTGCATCTTGTAGTATGGTCCACGTGAGACTTTGATTTACCTCCTTTTTGGTCTCATGCCTAAAATGATCGGCCAAAATGGATGGGCCGTGTGGATAAAGCATATACATCTCCATGGGTCCACAGTGCCCCTGTCAAAATCATCCGTCTAAATCTTAGGGCTTATTTGATCTCCAATTTACATTATAAATAGTGTAAATAGCTAATTAAAATTGTGGCGTAAAAACCTTGAAACTGAATTGAAATCATGACTATAAAATTTGTGGGCCCCACCGTTATACATGTCCACGCCATCCATTTGTTATACGAGCTAATTTTAGGTCATAAACCAAAAAATGAAGCAAATACAAAGCTCAAGTGGACCGCACCACACGAAACATGGGGAATTGAACGACTATCTTAGAAAGTTAAAATGAGTGTAGGGCCCACAAGGCCGTATACTTGTCATCTAACCTGATCATAATATCACGTGGATATGGGTGAAGGAAAAATACAAACATCAGCTTGATTTAAGACTTCTGTAGCCCCAAAGAAGAATTGAATTTGGTAAGTGTTCAATATCCCTCGTTCCTTATGGTGAGGTCCACTTGAGCTTTGGATCTGCTCATTATTTTTGGATTCATGCCTTAAAATAAGCTGAAAAAAATGAATGGATGATGCTAATCAAACACATACATAACAATGGGCTCGGGACATTTCAATACACAAAAAGTCCATTTCCTATTCTAAAAAAAAGCTTTCGGTTACCATCAAAGTTAACATTAAAAGCTTGCTGACGAATGTAAATACAAAAATAACTAATAATTTTGTAAATCGGAAAACTATTTCTTATGTTTGTATATTAACAAACATTTTCTTGAGAAAGGAAATACTATTTCTTATGTTTGTATATTAACAACATTTTTTTGAGAAAATTATGGTTTATTTTTAAATTATATGTTTGACAAAATAAAATTTTCTTGAGAAATTTTTTAACTTGCAAATTAAAATAGTTACTAAGGCCCATTATTTCGGTGAGAGCCGACCAATCTTACCCAACACAGTAAAGCCCTTACAATTGGGCCACCTCTATATCCATGCCATCCATCCATTTGACCAAATCATTTTATGGCATGAGTGCAAAAATGAAAAAAATCCAAATCTTAGGTGGACCGTATCATAGGAAATAATGGTGAATGACCATTAAAAACTTCTTGTGGGCCATAATAGCTTTAGATCAAGCTGATGTTTGTTTTTCCTTTCATGCAGGTTTGTTTGACCTTATCAACGGGTTGGATGACAAATAATTGTTTTGGAAACATTACGGTGGGCCCTAAGAAAATTTTAATGATGGGGCATTCAATAACCATTGTTTCCCATATGGCCCACCTGAGATTTACATATGCTTCATTTTTGTGTGCATGCCTTGAATGGATATGGGAAAATAGATGGACGGCATAGATGTAGAAGACATACATCAAGGTGGGCCCAAAGGTAAGGGCTACATAGTCTTAGGTGAGGCAGGAGCCACACCTAATCGTCTCCTTATTTCAATGTTATACGGAGTGATCCTTCCCATTGTTCCGTGGTGCAATGGTTTGTGCTGAAAAAGACATGTGAGTCCCATCATGATGTATGTGTTCCACACCGTCCATCCATTTTGCCCACTCATTTTAAGGCACCAGCACAAAAATGAAGTAGATCCATATCTTATTTTGGTGGGTATTTAATCACAATGATTTTGAAAAAGAATTAATGTTGGGTATTCAATCACCACCGTTTCCTATGGTGTGGTCCACATAAGATTTGGATCTACCTCATTTTCGGGCTCATGCTCTAAAATGAGCTGAAAAAAATAGATGAACGGCATAAATAAAATACATACATCATGATGGCCCACAAAGTAGCACAAACTTGAACCAGGCGCATAAGGTGTGGTTGCCAACGAATCCAATGGCAAGAAACAAGGAAGCGGGTCAGCTATGCCCTAGCTGCACTCAAGATGATGTGACCTTTACCATGGGCCCCACATTGATGTTATTCTATATCCATACCGTCGGTATGTTTTTTCGTATCAATTTAGGGTATAATTCCAAACACCCAACATATCCAAATCTTAGGTAGATCAAACAATAGGAAACAATGGTGATTGATCATTAAAAATTCATCGTGGGCCACAAAAGTTTTAAATCATGATGATATTTGGTTTTTATCTTCATCTAAGATTATATGACCCTTTCAACAGTTTGGATGAAATATAAACATTACGGTTTGATGTAGGAAATTTTTAATGTTTGGGCGTTCAGTCACCACTGTTTCTTATACGGTCCACATGAGATGTAGATGTGCTTCATTTTCGGGTTCATACACTAAAATGAATTGAAAAAATAAATGGATGGCTTGGCTTTAGGATACATACATCAAGGTGGCCCATGTTAAAGGTTACAACATCTTGGGAAAATTAACTACGTTCGTTCATTTTTTTTCTTATGATTTTAATGTTTACAAAGGAGAAAACAAAGATGATTTCTCAAGAAACCCTATTTCTTTTCCCACCATTTCAAACAACTAGAGGTGAGCACAAACCAAGCTAGCTCGAAAGCTCGGCTCGGATTGGTTTGAAAAAGCTCGGCTTGTTGGATTGGTTCGAATGGAAGTTCAAACCAAACCAAGCCTCCGAGTCAAGTTCGTTTGAAAAAACAAACCAAACTCAAACTAGGGTAGTTCCGGCTCGGCTCAGCTCGAAGCTCGATTTGATTCACCTCGGTTTGATTCACCTCGTAGATTATAAGCACACTGTTTCCTATGGTGTGATCCACTTGAGCTTTGGATATGATTCCATTTTGGGATCATGTCCTAAAATGCTATGTAAAACAGATGGATGACATGGATAATACATAATACATATACATGATGACATGGATAATACATCATACATATACATGAATGCACACTGTTTCCTTGCACTTGTAAAATTATGCTTCGGTACTTTTGTTTGGTAAATACTCTTACATGTCTATTTTGAAAGTGCACTCTTTTGGAGGATGTTAAACATCATATAGTAAGATATGTTTGTACCTTTTTTTTTCTAACCTTTTAAATTCTTTTCTATTTAAGTGAATAGGAAAAAAAGAGCCACCTGTCTATTTGAACTCAGCCCGGCCTGATTCGAAATTTTCAACCAAGTCGATCCCGGCTCGAACCAGATTTTTCTGGAGCAAACCAAACTCGGGCCGCATGGGTCGGCCCGAAACCCAAACCAAACCGATCCACAAACTGCGATGGTCCAAAAACAAATCAAACCAAACTAGGGCTAACTCGGCTCGGCCCCGATCGTTGCCCACCTCTACAAACAGCCTTAATATGCAACAATAATGTGATGTAACGTGTGATAAATAAGCGATGATGATATGGTAGTTGGAAGTTAAACGTAGCTATGAGTAATGTACCTCTAGCAACTCCACTACCGACACGCAATGCAATCCACTCCTTATATATATATATATATATATATATATATATATATATATATATATATATATATATATTTGGATGTAATTTCATCAATGTATTATACTCAGAATACTGTCCATCTGCTTTTTTGCAGCATCTTTTTAGGGCATGACTCTAAAGAAGATCCAACACTAATATGGATCCCAGGAAGTTTTTAATGACAGGCGTTCAATCGCCACTGCTAGATTTAGTGTAACTCAGTTGCCCTTTCTATCTACCTCATCTTTTTATGTGATATAACACATACATTACGATGGGCCGTGCAAAACTATGCCATGTTAACACCCCTCTCTCAGGCCATGTCTTGCGGTGATTTTTTGAAGATTTCCAGCTGGCATTATCCAATGAAAGATAAAATGTAATGATGATTGTTTTACGCCACATTACAGCCCATGGAGCCCTTGCAAAGGCGGAGTATGAGAGGGGCGTATTAGGTGTTTCTAGGGTAACACTTTAGTTACCCTGATTGTGTGGGGCCCACCTTTATGAATTTATTTTATATCCACTCCGTCCATCTATTTTTTCATCTGAATTTAGGAAGAGATACAAAACCTTAGGCAGATCCAAATCTCAAGTGAAACACACCATTGGAAACAGAAGTGAATGATCATTAAAACTTTTTATTGGAAATAAATATCAGCCCACGAAAGTTTTGGATCAAGCTGATATTTGCATTTTTCCTTCATCTAGATCTGGTTGACATTATCAACAGGTTGGATGGAAAATAAACATTAAAAAAAACTGTAGAATGGGTCGTAGGAGGTTTTTAATGGTGAGTCGTTCATTAACTACTGTTTCCTGTGGTGTGGTTCACCTGAGAATGTATCTACTTAATATTTTAAATAACGTGCTAGAATAATCTGTAAAAACAGATGGACGGAACGGATATATAACAATCATCATAAAGGTAACACCCACCCGGGAAATAGCCCAACTCGCGTCCGTCCCGTGTGAGCGCGGGAATTCCTGTGCCGTACAAATCAGTGTGTTTAATTCAGATGACGTCAGTTGATGTCGGGTGTGCTGACGTGGACTAATTAGAAGTTACCGCACAGGAATTCTGCAAATCTCTATAAATAGCTGCTCTCCTTCCCAAATCCTACCACATCCACACCCTGAAACCTTAATCCTAGTCTAGTACTGGCCTGGATGATGATGTCTTCTTTCCATGCCACTGCCTTCCTTGCACCCTCTCTCCACTCCAAAACTTCCTACTCTTCCCGAAATGCTCAACGCCGGCCCACCACTTCCCGGAGACAATGGAGGATCGGCAGCCTTAGAATTAGGAGTAGTAATGAGAAGAGCGGCGAGGAATCCCCTCTGATGAAGCTGGACAGGCGGAACATGCTCATCGGCTTAGGTGGGGGCCTGTACGGCACAGCTCTGGGCCTCAGTCATGATCAAAAGGCAGCCGCTGATCCCGTGGGCCCCCCGAATCTATCCAAGTGCAACCTTGCCAAGGAATGACATGTTTTTCCAGTGCTGCCCGCCTTACACTTCCAATCCAAGTATATTAGAAAACATTTCTTACTATGAAATCCCCTCGTGTAAGACCCCTCGCGTAAGGAAGGCCGCCCATGAGCTGACCTCAGATGATCTGACCAAGCTCAAGTTGGCTATAAGCAAGATGAAGGACTTGGACAAGAATGACCCATGGAGCTTCATGCAGCAGGCGAGGATACACTGCGCCTACTGCAATGATGCCTATGACCAGGTTGGGTACGACAAGTACTGCGACCGGAAGTGCAACGTGCCGTTGCAAGTCCACAATAGCTGGATCTTCCTGCCATGGCACCGATGGTACTGAAAACATTACCAATAGAATGAAGATTATAACTTAATTGTACCTCATGAGCCATGTTCTATAAGTAGATGTATAAAACAAGATAAAAAAAATTAGTTATAACTAATGTTTGAAAATCACAATTGAATCGGGAAGAATTAGAGTAGAGAAAGGAGATTGAAAATATTAAATACTAATAGAATATTGAAGATTATTGCTATAGGATAGAAGCAAATGGTCAAAATTAATGTTTGAAAATCAAATTTTAATTTAATAGTCTGAAGGAATGATGTAAAGCAGGTTGCCGATTATCTCGGAATGAGTTTTTAGAAATTGGGGTAGCTCAACCTACTTAGCCACCTGACCCCGCTATGCCGGGTTGCCCACACCGAGATTCGACTAGTTTTATTTCAATTTTACTATTTATAGTAAGTTTTGTTTCAATCATAACTTTTAAGCTATAGTGTTTTAGAGTTTGTGCCTAAAATGAAAAGGGCTTAGAATAATTAGTAAAATAATTGTAGTATGATACTTTAACCAGTGCTTAGTTTTATATGCATTGTAATTCCATTTTAGATATTTAATTAATTATTATCAATTTATTCAGCATTAATTCTTTTTTTAATCCTTTTATTTCTTCTCCTGGATTCAAAAAGCAATTGGTGAGAAAGACGGTAATCGACCTCCTACGTCCTCCCTACGTCAAGAAAGTGATAGAAAAAGAAGGAAATTGTTGAGATTGTTTTGGGAGTGGTTGTAATATAAGGTTTTTGTTGTTAACAGGTACATATACTTCTTCGAAAGGATCCTAGGGAAATTGATTGGCGACCCCAGCTTTGCACTTCCCTACTGGAACTATGATAACCCTGAGGGGATGAAGTTCCCACATATATATAACGATCCCGAGTCGCCCCTCTTCGACATGACACGCAGTGACTGTGCACTTGCAGGAAACTATGTGGATCTGCATTACAGCTTGAAAGACTACACCAATACAAAAGAGGCCCAGATCTATTGGCCCGCCAATACAACGGAGGAAACTGATCCGGAGGAACCTGTGTTATTTGAACACAGTCTTCTACTCGGCCACGAACTGTCCAGAGCTGTTCATCGGAGAACATATCAAAGCAGGGGAGAGAGGCGAAAGTAAATGTGCTGGTTCACTGGAGTTGTTGCACAACGCAGTCCATCTGTGGACGGGGGATCCCCTCCAACCCAATTTCGACATGGGTAACTTCGCGACGGCAGCGCGGGATCCTGTCTTCTACGCACACCATGCGAATGTGGATCGCCTGTGGCATATCTACTGGAATGATATTATGAACAACCGCTTTAAACCTGAAAGCACTGACTGGCTGGATGCTACCTTCGTCTTCTTCGACGAGAACAAAAAATTGGTGAAAGTGAAGGTAACTGACTGACTTTTCCTCCCTCATTTTCTCGCTTCTTCTTACCAATTTCGTTCTCAGAACACCTGCAATCGTGAACCGTGGGGCCCACATGTAAGATGATTGAGGCCTTCCATATTAGGGTCCATTGTGGATGGACCACAGTCCAATGGCCGCACTGAATGGTTGGATTTTGATCCTTGCTTTCTTGCGTTTTTTAGTATTAGAGACGAGCCTCGAGCACCGATTTTTTTTTTTTGTTAGTCATGCAAGGCACCATCTGTTAGGGGCGCAACGCACCTACACGGTTAGTCAAATGATGCACCCAACCACCAGTGGGGCTAGGTGTGTGTCCTTAGCCCTCGAACCTGAGCCAGCTGGCGAGTACTGATACTTATAGTGTGTGTCTTTATATCATCTAATTATATTCATACCCTAAAAATATTATAATACATTCTTCTTAAGATTTAGGCTCATGCCTTAAAATGATCTCTTCGAATGGATGAACGGTGTGGATATAATACATACATTATGGTGGGACCCACAAAACTTGGTGACATCAACACACCAGCCAAGATCAAGTGGTGTGTGGCACACTACACAATCCACTTCAAAAAATAGGAGAAAAATTTTGCTACACCCACGGCTTGCGCATACTATCGTACGCGCAAATCCTAGATGTGGGTGACATTTGCATCGGAGGAGATTTTAATACCTCCAAGCGACCCTCTCTCCTCGTTTCTCTCTCTTTCAAGGTTCTCTCTCAATAGCAAGCAAAAATGATGTGCGCAAGCCTTTGGTAGGAAGTTATTGCGTGAAAACGTAGGTGGGGCTAACCGTGATGTTCATGAGAAATCCACCCGGTCCATCCTCTATGTCAGCTCCTTTTAGGATGTGAAACAAAAATGAGCTCAATTCAAGACTCAAGTGGGCCGCACTAGAGGAAAAGGTCGGTAAGGAAATTCCTACCGTTGAAATGTTCATGGGTCCAAAGTGATGTTAATATGCCTTCCATACTTAATGTCATTCCTACCGGCATGAACTGAAAACACAAATATTATGAGATTCAAAACTTCTGTGGCGTCGGGAATATTTCAATTGTACATGTTTAATCCTCACGTTTTCAGCCCACTTGAGTCTCGGATCCGGCTCATTTTTGTTCTCATGTCCTAGAATGAGCTCACAAAATGGATGAACCGGGGTAGTTTTCTCACAAGCATCACGGTGGGCCCACCTATATATGTTCCCCTGCCAAAGATTTTGGCAAAAAATCTACATCCGGTGCTTGGAAATGGATATGTTTTTATTGTACTTAGTAAACTAAGTTGGGCCCACTGTAAATGCATATGGTTTATCCACACCGTCCATCCGTTTTTCCCGCTCATTTTAGGGGTTGAGCCCAAAATTGAAGCATATCCAAAGCTAAAGTGGACCATACCACAAGAAACAGTGGGAATAATGATTTCCATCATTGAAACCTTCCTAGGGCCCACCATGATGTTTATTTGTCATACAAACTGTTCATAACATCACAAAGACACGGATGAATGGAAAAAACAAATACCAGCTTGATCCAAAACTTTTGTGGCCTCCATGAATTTTTCAATGATAGATGTTCAATTCACACTGTTTCCTATGGTGTGGTCCACTTAAGCCTTGGATATGCTTCATTTGTTTTTTCCAGCATTAAAATTATCTGTTAAAATGGTTGGACAAAGTGGATAAAATAAATAAATCACATTGGACATACAAGGTTTACTCAATAGGCTAAATAAATCACGGTTATTTTTTGTTACGTGGTTTACACATCATAGAGCCCAACTGATGGATGCCTTGGATTCATTGATACAACCACGTGTACACAGGTGGGCAGCAATGAACCAACATTTGTTAGTTTTGTTTTGCAGCCCACCAGTGAAACTATTAGGATTATCTGATGGTGCAGCAACACCATGGCCATCCAAAGTGAGGTCCACCAACTCAAGTAATGCAACGATGCAGGAAATGACTTTTTTATTTTTATTTTTCCGTCCCCTTGAAGCATAATACAATTTTTAAGCCCTGGGTTTGTTTAGTTCTGCTCAATATCAGTTTATATAAGTGGGGTCCATGATTCAGTGATCCAAACTATTGATATGGTTTATAGATCTCTTAGTTGAATTTTAATGGTTAACATATTTTCTTCCTTAACCGTATATTTCTTGGCCACCTATGGAATGGTTAAGGTTATTCCAATCTACTTATCATTTGGTGCAAGGGTCATCCATGGTGAGGAACATCATTTCAACAGTTTGGATTACTAAATAAACCCTAGCATTTTGATCAATGATATTCGAAAATTAAAATGAGTGATCATCTACAACCAATTATAGGTTAGCATACAGACCCATCCATGTGCCAACGTTTCAAGTGCACCACATCTCAGCCATGAGAAACGTGGGCCTCATCATAAAAAAGTTCGTCCAATCTTCAGGCAGACCACCCCGTATAGAAACAAAGGACGGTTTAGATAAAACTCACCAACACTTTCATCTAGCGTACAAATGCAGCCCCACGTCATAATCCTACTGGCCTGATCTAACCGGTGCACCTGACATCTTGCATGGCACCCACCCCACCTCACATCGCTTATGGCACATATCGATGATATAAACATCACTTATAAAGCATTGCATCCGCCTGAATGCCGGTAGGATCTAATCTCATAATATTTGTGTTTTCAGTTAAGTAGGAATGACATTATGATCGGTATGGATGGCATATAAACATCACTGTGGACCTAGGAATATTTCAACGGTAGAAATTTTCCAACTCACCTTTTCCTCTAGTGCAGCCTACTGAAGTCTTAAATCGGGCTGATTTTTTATTTGACGTCCTAAAAGGAGCTGACATAGAAGATGGACGGGGTGAATTTCTCACAAACATCACGGTTGGCCCCACCTACGTTTCCAAGCAATAACTTCCTACCAAAGGCTTTTAGTATTTTTGCGCAACCTTTGCTTTAGGGCTCTCAATGGAGCGGGTTAAATCCGAGATCTGATTTGCTCCGAATCCGTATAATGCGGGTTTAGATCTTAAAATACGTCCAATTAGTTAAATGGACCGGATTTGGATCTTAAAATAGGTCAGATTACTTAAATGGATCGGATTTGGATTCACTGGAACATATCCAAGCTCTATCCATATCCGTTTAAGATCCGACTCATTGTCACCTTACCATCCATGTTATATTCATGTGCCATCTGTTTTCCAGATTATATTTAGGCCATGTCTCAAAATTGAGACATGCCACCCTTAGCTCGACCATAACCTAGTAAATAGTGAGATTTGCATCATTTTTCTACCGAATTAAATATAATTATATATTTTATATTATATATTTTTTGAGATTTGTAATGTTGTGGATTCGTACCTAGATCCAACTCGAATCCAATAGTTATATGGATTTTGGATCGGAAATGGATCTAACAATTTATAAATGGATCAGATATCGATATCACCTTTTAGATTCGAGTGGGATCCGAATCCAATCCAAATCCATCTACAAATATATGGACTTGGAGCCGAATCCAACTGGATCTGATCCAGATCCGACCCATTGAGAGCCCTACTTTGCTTGCCATTGGGAGAGAACCTCAAAAAAGAGACAAATGAGGAGAGAGGCTCGCTCTAAAGTATTAAAATCTCATCAAGATGTGGATCCTTTGCTTGCCATTGGGAGAGAACCTCGAAAGAGAGAGAGAGAAACGAGGAGAGAGGGAAGTACTAAAATTTCCTCGAAATGTCGATTTCACCCATAGTTGGGATTTGCACGTACGTAGCGTACACAAGCCGTGAGTGTAGCAAAATTTTCTTAAAAAAACGAGGCAAATAAAAAGTTCAAAGTGGGCGGACGGTGGCTCCAAGATGTTTCAATGGTCCGCTTCAATCCCCACTCTTTCGTGTTGCTTGGACCACTGGAGCTTTGAATCGTCTTCATTTTGGAGCCTATACCGATAAAATGAGATGCCAAAAGAGATGAACAGAGTGATTTCTCACAAACATCTAGATGGCCCCACTTTTTATAGTCATCCCCAACCCTGCCAAGTTATTACATCTCCCTACCAGCTTGCAGCCTAAGGCATGTGGTTGATTAAGAGGCATGTCCATCTGCTTTGGCATTTCATTGTTGGGCGTAGCCCCAAAAATGTGGTAGATCCGACGTTAAAAGTGGGCCCCAAGATGTTTCAATGGTGGGCGTTGGGGGTAATCCACTTTAGAGTATAATTGACTAATTTTTTGGCTAATGCCCTAAACTGAGCTGGCCAAATGCATGGACAGCAAGGATCTTACATTACATTGATAGAGGAGTGGGCCCATTGATGGATGCGTAGTAACAAAAGGACGCGTGCCGGTTGCGGGATAAAATGGTAGAAAGGGTATTTGATCGGGTTAAAAATGTCCTAACAGTAACAGCGGTTACTTTGGGAGCGGAGGGCACGGAAGTTACGATATCTCTGTGCCCTGTGCTCTGTGCTCGTTGCTGTGTGTGGTTTACAGAGATGTCCTTGAGAAATCCACTCCGTCCATCTGATTTGAAAGATGGTCTTTAAAAATAGATGGACCGAGTGGATTTTTCACGGACATATCTTTGGACTCCACACAGTCACAGAGATATCTCTTTGCCCCGGGTCACAGGCAATCCGCTCCCGGTTAATTAATAGTTTGTCAAAGTGAAAGTCACCTTCTTTTTATCCTAGTGGTGCGGACGCGGATTTCCTGCGGATACCTTAGCAGAAAGTTCCTGCGCGCTGGGGGACCTAGGTGGGGCCCACTGTGATTTTTGTGAGAAATCCACCCGTCCATCCGTTTTATGAGCTCATTTTATGACGTGCAAACAAAAATGAGCCGTACCCGAGACTCAAGCGGGCCGCACTAAAGGAAAAGGTGGGTTGGGAAATTCCTAATGTTGAAACCTCCCTGGGGCCCACAGTGACATTTACATGCCATCAATACCGTTCATAACATAATTCCTACTGGGATGAACTGAAAACAAAAATATTAGCCTGAATCAAAACTTCTATGCCCCAACGCGCCCACGAATGTATCAACAGTTGACGTTTAATCCTCACGTTGTTCGCCCACTTGAGTCTTGGATCAGGCTCTTTTTCCTTTTTTTTTTTTTTTATATGTCCTAAAATGATCTCACAAAACGGATGAACAGGATGAATTTATCACAAACAAGTGGTGAATAAAGAAGGTGCGGCCCTTACCATGGGGTTAACGTAGGGGCACCTAGATGTGTGTATTATGTTTGTCCATCTGTTTTTTCATATCATTTTATTACATTATTCAATCAAAAATGAAACAGATCCAATTACCAGGTGGACCATACCATAGGAAAAAGTGTTTATTGACCATTAATTGGAATAAAATTTTTGGATCAAGCTGATATTATTGACCATTAATCTAGGCTTATGTGACCTTATCAACGGATTGAATGGTAAATAAAACTATGGAAAATTACTATACTCCCTAAGAAGTTTTTAATGGTAGGACGGTCAATTGCCATTGTTTCTTATGGTATGGTCCACCAAATAATTGGATATGCTTCATTTTTGGGATAATTCGCTAAAATGATCCTAAAAAACGTATGGACGGATTGGATACATAATAAATACATGAAGGTGGCCCCCACAGTAACCACACGGTAAGGACGGCACGGCTTGGTTGAGGCCGGGGTCCCCTTTTTATGAAGAAGAAGGAGAAGAAGAAGAAGAAAACCCTTAAAAAAAAAAAAAAAAAAACCATTGGCCGTATAAATGATAATTTTGCCTTTTTGGAACTTTGGTCTTGGATAAAAGCTCACCGGAATTCTCTTTGGAGTATTTAACCTTTCGATGATTCAAGGTGACCGTGCATGATCAAAACCAAGAGAACCAAATTATCAAACGATTGAAGTAATTCTCATATGTGTGCTTTCACTTGTCTACCAAACAGGCGGGGGACGCACTTGAAATTGGTAAACTCGGATACTCATACAGTGAGATGCCACTTCCATGGAAGGATGTAAGATGCCCGATGATCAAACCTTTGGCCACATGGCCCAACGTCCCTTTGGAAGAATTCGGGTCTGTGCGTAAGTCCCTTGAGAAAGACCCCATCCGCCTCTCAGTCAAGCGGCCTGATCGGTTGGTCAAACAGTCTGATCAGCTGTCATCCCCTGGTAAGCTCGAAACAGAGGAGACAGTCGAGGTCCTTGTCATTGATGGCATCGAGATGGAACACACAAGCTCCACCCGGTTCGATGTCTACATCAACACACATTCTGAGAATTCCCCCGGCATTGGAGTCTTTGCTGGGAGCTTTATAACTGTGGCTCATGGGCACGAACATGAGAAGACGGCTGATGGTTATAAGAAGAAGAAGTGCATCAAGCTGGGGATAACGAACTTGGTCAAACAGCTCAATGCTGAGGCGGAAGAGAAACTTGTTGTGACGTTGGTGCCGCGAACAGGGCCTGTTCACGTCGGTGAGTTTCGCATCATAACCTGTCCCATCTTGGTATCAAGCTAAATAAGGAGTTAATCTACTCATGCCAGTATCAGCTAATGTGTTATTGGGTATTGCTAGCATTGCTTTGTTATGTTATCAACTTCCCGTCAATGACATGCTCTTGCCATCTTGAGCTTAGTGTCAATTCCATGATTTTAAGTTATGAGCTTAGCGTCATTCGTATCAGTGTCTCAGGTTCTATCCTTTTAAATAAAGAAGTTTGTATTAAGCTTAATAACAAGTTAATCTACTTAGTCCAGTGCTTGCTTGGTGTGTGATTGGAATTGCTAGCGTTGTTGTGTTATATTATCAAGTTCCCATCGACTGACATGTTATTGCCATCATGAGCTTAGTGTACGTCAACCATGATTTTAAGTTACTGAGCTTAGCGTCATTTGTACCAGTGTTATTTTTTTGCCTGAATGGTTGATATGTCACTCTCTTATTTGTTGGACACTTGTGGGAACTAGTACCTGAGTGGAGAAGTACCTTTTTCTCTCACGAGAGGAAAGAAAACAGCCATTGAGATACTCCTACTAAGCATGATAGATGATAGGCAGTCACTTATAAATTGCGTACATGGCATACAAGTAAATTTTTTTTAAAAACAAGTTGTTCACACCAAACAATTCATTATCAAACCCAGTTTGGATGTAAGTTTTTCCACTTGATCAGCTGACCGTATCAGATAATTTTATGGCATGATAATAAAAATCAGCAGATTCAAAGCTTAAGTGGACATAGAACAGAAAATAGTGAGAATTGAACGCCAACCA
Organism: Liriodendron chinense; assembly: GCA_003013855.2. NCBI lineage: Eukaryota > Viridiplantae > Streptophyta > Magnoliopsida > Magnoliales > Magnoliaceae > Liriodendron > Liriodendron chinense. Next base: position 879,995 of record PVNU02002217.1, read on the forward strand.
TTAAAAACTTCTTGGGGGCCACCTGAGCTTCTGATCTACCTCATTTTTGGTATCATGCCCTAAAATGATCTCTCCAAATGAATGGACGGAGTGGATACAACACATACATCATGGTGGGGTCATTACTACACCCGGTGTAGCTAGCGTAGCTAACTCGTGGGTGTAGCAAAATTTTTCTGCCCAACTGCAGAAGTACCTTTTGTCTCATAATTAGGAAAGAAAAAAAAAACATTAATACTCCAGCTGAACATTAATACTCCAGCTGAGCGTGATAGATGACACGCAGTCACTTAGAAATTGCGTGCATGGCATGCAAGTATTTTTATTTTTTAAAACACGAGTAGTACACACTAAACAATCCATTATCAAATCTAGTTTGGATGTATATATATGCTTACACTTGATTGACCTCATCTGATCCAATAGTTTATATACAAGCCGACACGTTGCAGCATGCTATGTGAAAAATAAGATGAGATCTTTACATCCCATACAATCAACAGAAGAAAATCATGTAGAATTGGGGTGACAGTCTCCAAGAGGATATGTGTCAATAATAATCAAAAGAATGAAAAAAATACAACTTAACAACAACAAGTAGCAAAACAGGAAAAGCCATGAGCTTCCTAATGGCCTAAGGAGAAAAAGAGTGATTGTTTAGCAAACTGGCAGTGACTCGCTTCGTGATATGTGGCTAAGCAGAAGAGGTCACTCATGCATAAAGATGTGAGAATAGTGTGTGCAACTGCGTAACCAGCTAAGCGGTGATCCCTTGCAACACATAGCAAAACATAACTGGCCACGCACATCTTGATTATGTAAGGATTACCGGGGCTCATCTCAAGATAGAAATATAATCAGCTATGTCTACAAAATGAATGGCTAGTTTCAAAATTCACTAATCAACTCATATTTTCGCTGAGCCGACTCTCTTTGGCTAAGATCGAAATGTCCAAACTTCACCAAGATGAAGTCGATGGTGATCCATCAAAGCAATTTGTTTCATTAGCTCATCTCTAAATTAAAGGAGATGAGGAAATCAAAGCGAGCCATTAAAGGATTGTTGGAGACTTAAACCGATTGTGTGTGTTCACTAATTGGGTTGGGTTGGGCTTCCCTTTAGCATCAAATTCCATTCTTAAAACCAAGTATAGCTTGGGTTGGGTCGGGTCATTGAGCCTGACCTGATTGTAGTTAAGTTAGTCGAGTTGGACTTGGGCCAGATGAAGTGTAAGTGGATTGGGTCGGCCCACAAGGTAATCGGTTGCTTGTCATGGTCGATCTGAAATTCTTGGCCTGTTTGTTAAATGGGTTGGGCTCTGGTTGACCCCGAATGGACCAAACCCGACCCACTGCTACCCTTCGTTTGAATAGTGGATGGGCAATTTATCACATATGTTGGAAGTCTCAATGGGCCCCACCTTGGTCTGTAGGTGCACTATCCAAATAGGTGGCCTCTGGTTGAGTTGTAGCCCAACTATTTGATCTGACAAAACAGCACAGTGGACCCAGAGAAGATTTCAACTATGGTCGTTCAATCTCCCCTATTTCCTTCAATTTTCGCCGACTTAAGCTTTGGATCTGCCTTATTTTCAGGCCCACCCACTAACATGAGCTGAAAAAAACAGATGGGCAAGGTGGATTTCTCAACATGCATCATAGTGGGCCCTACTTAATGGTATATAGACATCACAATGGACCCCAGAAGGTTTCATAGCTAGGCCATTGTCCTTCCTACTGTTTCATGCCATGAGGCTCACTTGAGTTTTGGATTTGCCCCATTTGTGGGCCCACGATCTAACATGAGTTGGCAAAACGGATGAACAGAATCTTCTCAAAAACCTTTCCATGAGCGCCCTAGGTATGTTTCAACTTAGGGCGTCATCATTATCCCATTATTTCCGTTAGTGTGGTCCATTTAAGCTTTGGATCAGCCACATTTTTGGGCTCATGGAAAAATGGATGGACTACAACGATAAAACACATACATCATGTGGGCACACAAGTTGTGGGATGGTGACACATGGCAATCCACTAACATTCATGCATACAGTAATACGTAAGGAGTGGAGACTGAACGACCATCCTTGAAACATTAGGGTGGACCCACAGTGTTGTTTCTTCTTACCATTTCACTTTATCAATTAGTTTTTTATCAGATCATTTTAGATAAATTTGGATATTTATTAACATTTATTGGACAGTTTAAAAAGGAAATTATCAAGTGTTCCTATTTCAAAAAAAAGAAAAAAGAGGTGTTCATGAATCAGCGGTTAGGAATAGGATTTGAGCGCTACAATTTCCTAGTTTGAGTTGTGTTGTTTTCTTTAGTCTAATTTGTTTTTTGCTTAATTATATTTTTACGATATATAGTGTTTTATTTTGTTTTTGTTCTTGTTTTTGTTTTTTTTTTTTTTTTTTGTAAAAAGGCTAGATATCAGGTTTATGTGAATCATATGGGGTATATCAGATGGACGTGTTAGATAATCTGAAGCTTGGTGGGGTCCATCGCGATGTTCGTGTTACATCCACTCTATCCATCAGTTTCTCTATGTCATTTTAGTACGTGAGCACATCCAAAACTCAAGTGGGCTACATCATAAGAATGAATATTCTGTTATCAAAGCGCACGTGGTCTCGCACGTGAAGGGAAAGTCCTACGCGATCCAATGACCTTTGAAAAAAATAAAGAAAAAGAAAAACTAATAGCTCAAACATAAGATATCATCGGTACCTCTCCTTCGAATAGTGTATCCGCTGCTTCAATTTTGCAAAACGATTCCGACGACGAGAAATTTGATAAGCTGAGATGGTAGATGCGTGAGTCTTGATGATATGATATTTTGTAGGATGAAGATGGGCAGAGATGAGGTATTGTAGGGAAGAAAGAAAGACATAGAGAGAGGGAGAGATTTGGCGGAAAAGAGGAGAGATTTGGAGAAAACTTGGGCGCCGATACTTTTTTGGAAGGTGGATCGACTTCCACTGTGATGTGGATCCCTGAGCATGGCGTCCACTGTGTGATGTGTGTGTCCTAAATCCACACCGTCCATGCATTTTGAAAACTCATTTTAGAGTATGATAAGAAAAATGAAGTAGATGTAAACCTCAGGTGGGCCTATGATACAGTAAAGAGTGGTACTCAACCATAATACAGTAAAGACTGGTTCATGTGGTGTGGTCCACTTGAGGCTTCAATCTGTATCTGTATCTGTTTGGGCTCATGTCCTAAACTGATTTGTCAAAATAGATGAATGAATGAGATACAAGATATATTTCACGGTGGGCTCCACAGAGCCTTTGACATGACCGTCCGTCTCTACCAAGATCCCCATGGACGCGACTTGGGTGAGATCCCGTAACCATTGGGGCGCGAATTAGGTGTTACACCGGAACAGCTTGGTGGGTGTTAACCCTACTGTATGTCCCCACATGGATGATATATTGTATATCCATTCTGTCCATCCGTTTCTACAGCCCATTTTAGGATGAGGTTCCAAACATTATGCAAATCTAAATCTCAATTAGACCACACCACTATAAACTGTGTGATTGAGTGCGCACCATTAAAATTTTCAAAGAGCCCATCATAAGGTTTTGGTAGTGTTTATTTGCAATCCAAACTCTTTATAATGTCAATAAGGTCTTGATGAAGGGAAAATATAAATAGCACTTTGATCCAAAATTTTTGTGGCCCACAAAACGTTATTAATGGTTATTCATCACTATTTCTAGTGGCATGGTCCACCTGAGATTTGGATCTTCTTAGGGTTTTGGATCATATACTAAAATGATATGGAAAAACAGATAGAGGGCTTTGATAGATACAAAATATATCAAGATGGGCCCCACAAGGTAGGGGTACATCAAGATTTGGATCATCTTTTTTAAAGTGATACTGCTCTTCCAAATTAAATACCATTGATCAAATGGTTAATATTTGTCACATTGATCTGATTCTTGCATAGTCGACAAGTAAATGCGCGTGGGACCAAATGAACCGTCTAGACCAAATGCTTTGCAGCAACTAACTGAGACGGGAAAGTAGTTGGACCCACTGTGATGTTTTTGAAAAAATCCACTCCGTCCATCCGTTTTTCCATATCATTTTCTGATAAGGGCCTAAAAACAAGTCAAATCCAAAACTCAAGTGGGCCGAACAACAGGAAACTGAGGATTGATCGTCCTCCTCCATTGAAACATTCGTCGGCCCACAAGTTTTGTATCAGGCTAATGTTTTCGTGATTTCAGTTCATCTCGGTAGGATCGACTTTAATGGAATAGATGACATATAAACATTAGGATGGACCCAGGAAGGTTTCAGCTGTAGTCATTTCCCTAGCCGCCTTTCCTGTCGTCAGGCCCATTTAAAGTTTGGATCGGACTCATTCTTTGGCCAAAGTCTTTAAAAATGATCACGAAAACGGATGGACAGAGTAGATTTCTCAAAAACATGACCGTGGGTCCCAACTAGCACCCCAGGAGACGATGGGTATAATGATGCCCACCATTGAAACCTTTCTTGGGCCCACCATGATTTATTGGTTATCCTATCTGTTCAGAAGCTGACTCGGACCTGGATGAGGGAGTCCTATTGCGTCCTTCCTCAACATACCGAGCTATGGAGGGGCCCACCATGATGTATCTGTTTATCCACTCCATCCATCCATTTTATAAGATCATTTTATTGGAGGGCCCAGAACATACGCATATCCAACGTCCAAGTGGGCCACACCAAATAGTGAGCTGAACCTAGTGATGTCATTACTGTATAGCACGTCACCAGGTTCAGCTCACTATTTGATGTGGTCCACTTGAGCGTTAGATCTTCCTTCTTTTAGAGTCATTCCTTAAAATAAATGGCCGGAGTGGATAAATAGATACATCACTGCGGGGCCCTCAACAGCTCGGTATGGATGCTTTGAGGAAGGATGCAATCCGACTTCCCTCCATTGCCCCGACCAAAAGTTTCTAATAGTGGACGTTGAATCCCCGCTGTTTCCTGTAGTGTGGTTCACTTGAGATTTGGATCTCCCTCATATTTGGGTTCAAGCTCTAAAATAAGTTGGTAAAACGGATGAACCGCGTGAATATAACACATAAATCACGATGGACCCATAGGATGTCTCATGTGCGCGAGTCTCACAAGCATTCCCGCTCAAACGACGATTCAATCACGACTGTTTCTTGTGGTACGGTCCACTTAAGATTTGAATCTGCTTTATTTTATGGATCATGCCCTTAAATGAGCTGTCAAAATGGATGGACAGTGTGGATGTAAGGAACATACGTCACAGTGGCCACATGGTTAGGGATCCACTCAAACAGCGCCCCCGTAATGATTGTATAGAGAAGTCCGATAGAGCCCCATCCGACTGTTGGTTGTGGACCTTTGGGGGCCTGCTTGTGGATTGGGACCCATAGGGAGTGAATCGGAAACCATAAGAAGTTACCGCATCATTTTCCTTCCGGGAATTTGATTTTCAAATTTCGGAGGTGGTTAGATGAGATAAGGATAAACCTTATCTCATCTCACCATCTTATCCCTTTTATCCATCGTATGAGTATTATAAAAGGGAGAGTTCTCTTCCGATACAAAACACGAAAAAGGAAGAGTATAAGTCATATACGGAGAGAAAATAGAGGAATAGGCTTTGAGAGTTCATCTGGTCCATCCATCAGATCTGAGTCATAGATCTAATCCAAGGACCATCTTCACCGTAGGATTAGAGGGATGATCAGACCCATTTGTTCCTGTAGCAAATAGGCGGACGGCTGGATCACACCGTACATCATCGGCTTTGCAAAAATTCTTATCGTGTAGACCGTCTATATAATCCTGGTATATAATACAATCCTGGCCTTTGAATGGATCGCTGGCAATGCATCCACCAACAGTGGCAGCAACCATAGCCGTCACAGCCATTGCCAGAGAAAATGTCTCTAATTTTTAAGCCCAACCACTGTCTCGTATGGTGTGGTCCACCTGAGACTTGGATCGGCCTCAATTTTATTTTCGACTCATGTCAAAATGGAGGGACACAGAAATAATGATGGGGCCTAAAAGGCACCAACTAGCATCAGTCATGTAAATACTAGCCTGGTGTATGTATACTAGATCTGTGCAATCTAAATAATAGCCTAAATATTAGCCTATGCAATCTATGCAATCTTTGCAATCTACATAGCATCGTACACGTGTGCAATAAATGCACTCTCCTATAAGCACTTAAGTCACGCAATATATGCAATCCAGCATGACACAGCAAAGGTTTCCTGTGTGCCACTGGACTGTATAAACCATCCAGTCCGTGAAGATCAGCGGTGATCCAAACCGTCCATGAGATGGGCAATTTCTAGAAAGCAAGAGGCAGTGATCTCACTCACGGACGTGGTTTGGCTGGTGACCCCAAACACTAGCAAGCTAGCTGGTGTTAAAGATGTCCATTCCATCAATCCATTGCACCAGCCCAATTTTTCAGGCGAGAGCCCAAAAATGACGCAGATCCAGAGCGCCCATCATATGGACCTCACTTAGGATGGGCCACAATTCATAAATTGAACCACCTATCTCTCCCTCATTTTTTTGGATCCAAGGGCCAAGCGCACCCTATAACATTCAATCTCTCTCTCTCTCTCTCTCTCTCTCTCTCTCTCTCTCTCTCTCCCCTTATAAAGACCGGACGGGTGCCGTAGGCAGAAGCAGCTGCGGCCGCCAACCATGGCAGCAATCGCCCAAATCGTGGCCCCCTTGATCCCTTGCCCATGGCAGCAATCGCCCAAATGGTGATTATATATATCATCCAATCCATTCATACGATGTGCCTCATCTGGACGAAGGAATTATCCAAAATCCCGTTGTTCCAAGACTCAGGTGGGCCATACCTTTATACGTTTTATGTGTAATTGTATATCAGGTGACGCGCCTGAGTGTTATATCAGCCTGAGTTTTGGGATTAAGGACAAACAAGGGGTGATGTACCTGCTGGACTGAGGTGGATTTCATGCATGTTGATTGAACCCAATGGGTAGCCATGCGTGTTCCTATTGCCATACGTCTGTATATATGTATTACAGCAATCTTCGACGAGAAGCTGGAATATTTAAAGTTTATGTTTTCACTTTGTAATTTGTTCTTCGCCAAAACAGAAATGGAAGTTTTTTTTATATTCGGGCTGTGTGTGATGGTCGATATGCAAGCACTTCAAAATGGTATACATGTGTCACAAATTAAATGAGGACCAATACAACAAAAATTACCATCATTAGACATCCATATGTGGATGGATAGCCTAAAACGGCCATCACATATTAAGCACAAATTAAGATGGGCCGGACCAAGAAGCCCAAATCACTTAATATCAATATTAAGTGTATCTTGTAAAAGGGTCATTAATCGGCCATTATGGACTAATTTAGACCAAGTAAAGGGAAGTGACTTGAGGTTTTTCGGCAAGATCTAACCGATGGTATAGTCCATTTTTGTGATTAACGGTCCAGATCTAAAATTACCATGATGATCGATGTATGTATTAAAATGAAAGTATATAAAAGAAATTTTGGATTTTATAAATAATGGATAATTATTTTGTCTCCACATATCTCAAGATTATTTAATGTACACGTGCGTGCATTAATACATATATGTGTGCATATGTATGAGATTTTTTTTATTATAGCCATACGATCACTATTGATCACGGGTACACCAGTGAACGGAACCATCATCAACCATGATGATCAACATTGATGAGAGGATCCATCATCAATGGTGAACATTAATGGTAATGATCGAATCCATCATGAATGGACACAATCAATGTGGTAATTGAATTTTCTTTTAATCATAGAACTTCTTATATATGTTCAATGGACATGATAGTTTTCTTTAATCTAATGATTAATTTTTTTTTGGCTTAATCTTCATTTGATTAAAATTAAGCCCTCCTTTCATTAAAATATAGATCTTATATCCCAAGGTTGTGCATAACCTAAGTGGGAGTATTAATTCCTTCCCTAAATGATGCATAAACTCATAATGGTGGATTGTAGGTTATACAAATAGATAGTCGTAAAAACATAAATTTCATTTTATTTAGAGAACTTGATTGATCTGCACCGCCCATACAGGTATGTAGGCTTTCAGATCCCTTATAAGATGGATTGCATACTTTTATGAACTTGAAAGTTTGAATAACCAGTAGAAATTCTGGTGATTAGTGCCAAGTAGATCATAGCTAAGTAGTGATACATGATGCGATGTAGAAATTGCCTCTAAAGCATTGATCGCCGATCAACTCAAAGGACAACATTTCGACTGGCAACAACTACGAAGACTGGTCCCGCGCAGTGCGAAGCCGTCTGGACGAAGATGACATTTTGCACACTCTAGATGGGGTTCAAGAGGAAATCCGTATTGGCTGAAAATGGAAATCTAGGTGAACATAGGGCCGCGATGAATCGCTACAATAAGTGGCGTAAACAAAATGGCTCCGCCCGTAATGTTTTGATTAGCACAATACACAAAGAACTCATACCCACGTATGAAGTGCATGAAACCGCTAAGGGGATCTGTGATGCACTGGCTAATGCCTATAAGCAGAAGTCAGATGCAAAGGTTCGGGCTATAGAATTAGAGTTCCAAGAATACAGGATGCAAGTAGGTTGCCCCATCAAGGATCATATCCGTAAGATGGAGCAGATGATAGGACGCCGTAAGGAATGTAGGGTGCAAACTAACTGAAAATCAAAAGATCATAACAATGCACCGTTCCTTACCCGAATCTTGGGCCCAAATCAAAACGATTCTGAACCATATTGATTCTATCACAACGTTCAGAAACTTTTGTGGCCATCTGGTACGAGAGGTTGAAATGAATGCAATTCAGCCAAGTTCGGCCAAAGCTTTTGCAGCAGAAACCCACAAACGGAAAGCTAACAAGAAAAAGTTCAAAGCTCGCAAGAAGGCGAAGAAGAACAATCAGGAACAGAAGACCGCAACACCTCCTCCAAATCTTAAGAAGGGGAAAGGAAAGAGGAAACCTAGAAAGACAAACATAACATGTTTCGTCTGCGAAAATCCTGGCCATTATGCCCATCAATGCGCCCATAAAAAGACGGTAATTTCTCAGTCACTAGACACTTTGTTTGTGGGTGTTTGTTCTGAGATCCTTTCCATTGATATCCTATCTAACGAGTGGATTTTGGATTCAGACGCAACAAAGCACGTGACACGAGATCGTCGAGGACTCGAGGAATTTCGACCTATAGCCACAGGGAGCTACAGGGTGTACATGGGGAATAATGCTGCTGAAGATGTGCTATGGATTGATGTTTATAATCTCCATACGCGCGTAGGGCACACAATAACCCTCCATGATAATCTTTATGCACCGGGCATGCGTCGGAATTTAATTTCTGTTTCTAAGTTGTTAGTTAATGGTTTTGACATTCGTTTTTCCGGGACAAGAGTTTCTTTAAGACTCAATAACCTTATCTTTGCATGGGGAAACTTGATTTCAGATTTATTTATTCTAGATGTAGATAATGATAATGCACCTCTTGCTTTGTCTGCTACGTCAAATGAACATGTAGTATCTGAATCTTTAAAATGGCGCGCGAGGTTAGGTCACATTGGAAAGAACCGTATGACAAGACTAGCAAGATCTGGTTTGTTAGGCTCATTATCCAAAGTTGATTTGTCATTTTGTGAACATTGTGTATCCGGGAAGACTTCTAAGAAACCATTCCCTAAAGCGACTAGGTCAAAGGGTTTGCTAGAGATAATCCATACGGATATCTGTGGACCCTTAAATGTACGTGCTAGAAATAGATGCCAATACTTCGTCACATTTATTGACGATTACTCGCGCTATGGATATGTGTATCTCATCTCACATAGATTTGAGGCTTTTGATTGTTTTCTCAAATTAAAAGCTGTAGTAGAAAATCAGCTTGAGAAAAAGATTAAAATTCTTATATCTGATAGAGGTGGCGAGTATACATCTGAAACGTTTAAATCATACTGTGTAAACGTTGGCATCATCAGGCAGTACACTATGGCATATACTACACAGCAAAATGGAGTTGCAGAGAGAAAGAACACGACACTATTGGACATGGTCAAGTCGATGGTGGCATATGCCAATCTCTCTACCACATTCTGGGGAGACGCGCTTCTTACAGCCGTCTACGTCCTAAATAGAGTCACAACTAAATCCGTTCTTAAGACCCCATATGAGATGTGGACTGGGAGGATTCCTTCTCTAGCTGACCTACGTCCTTGGGGATCTTTAGCATATGTTTTATTGCCTGCTCAGCATAGAAGTAAACTTGATAGTAAAACTATTGAGTGCGTATTCATCAGGTACCCAATGCACTCAAAGGGATACGTTCTAGTTTATGAGGATCGTGGAGGATGGACTGAGATTGAATCTCGGGACGTTACCTTTGTCAAAGACAGATACCCCAGCTGAAAGAAACAAAAGGTGTCTACAGAACTTTTTGAAATTCCTGATGTATCTAAGGAGAGTGGGAGTTCTGATTCTGAAAATGGAGATACTCCTATAGTTCATCAAGACAGTGGGAGTACATCTCAGCAGGCTCCTGAGTTTCGTCAAGGTGAAAGAGGTTTGATTCCCAGAAGATATTTCGATATCGATGGTCAATCTTTCTCTTGTGTTGCGGTTGACGATGATGAACCTGATTCTTATCAGGATGCATTATTATCTTCGAATTTGGCTGATTGGGTAACTGCCATGGACGAGGAGATTGCCTCCATGGAGAAGAACAAAGTATGGGAATTTGTAGATCTGTCTTCCAATCGCAAAGCAATTGGTAACAAGTGGGTACTTAAGATCAAAAGAAAGGCAGATGGTACAGTGGACAAGTACAAAGCAAGATTAGTTGCAAAAGGTTTTACACAAAAAGAAGGTATTGATTATGAGGAAACTTTTTCACCTGTTGCAAAATTCTCTTCAATCCGCATGATCTTGTCCATTGTCGCAAGTTTAGACTTAGAGTTATATCAGATGGATGTAAAGACTGCTTTCTTAAATGGTGATTTGGATGAAGATATATACATGCAACAACCTATAGGTTATGTGGACAAAAAGTATTCAAAGAAAGTCTGCAAGTTATTACGATCTATTTATGGGTTGAAGCAATCTTTAAGGCAGTGGTACATGAGGTTCCACTTAGCCATCACCACTTTTGGGTTCACAATGAGTGAAGAAGATCATTGTGTATACGTGAAACGGTCTGGAAAATCTTTTCTGATACTATCTCTATATGTAGACGATATCCTATTAGCTGGTAATGACATACAACTATTGATGATGTCTAAAGATTGGCTTTTCTCGAACTTTGAGATGAAAGATCTTGGTGAAGCCAACTTTATTCTAGGGGTTAAAATCATCAGGAACCGTTCTAGGAGATTCTTAGGCTTGTCACAAGCTACTTACATACAGAAGATCTTAGAGCGGTTTAGGATGGAAAATTCAAAAGCTGTTGAAACCCTTATGGATAAAGCTACCAAGCTATACAGGAAATCAGTGTCCCCAGACAGAAGCTGAGAAATCAGCAATGTCGTTAGTACCTTATGCGAGCGCAGTAGGCAGCCTAATGTATGCTATGCTTTGCACTAGACCGGGTATTAGCTATGCAGTTGGCATAGTCAGCCGTTACCATAGTAACTGTTCGCTTCCCCAAGTGTAGGGTTGCGATGTAATAATAATCTCGGTAAGACCGAGGTCGATCCACAGGGAAGGAAGTAAACAATTCAAATTATCCGAAAACTAGAATCTTAAGAGGTTTTTGAAATTAGTTTTGAACATAAAATAGAAAATTTGATAATGAAAAAATAACTAGAGCATCAAGGATCCACTTATAGCTCTCCTTAGATGCATAATTCGCTATGGTTTCACACTTTCTCAACTAGAATCGATATTAAGATCTATCTAGCCGGATGATAGAGCTGTTAAACCAAACAATCTATCATATGTAAGGCCAATGTATATGATTCACTCAATGCAAGCTAGGATGAGCATGCTCAATTGCATAGGTCAGTCCCAATTCCAATAGATTAAGATCACAATCATAACCATCCTCAAGTCCAGTTACAAGACAAGTCTAGATCATGATTTAAACTTAATTCAAATCATATGCACAGTCCCATACATAATTCAGAAAACCAGAAAAGTAGAATTTTGGTAAGAAGTCCCCACATGAAGATCATAGTACTAGAGCGTACTCCAATTCCTCGGATTATACAGGTCTAGACTAGCACACAACAATTAAGAACTCAAGTAATTCTCCCAAACATCCATGAGTCATCATAAGACTAAGAAAAACTACTTTAGTACTTGAATAAACTTCAAACCATTGTTCATAAACATGAAATCCAACTTTAGAACCAACTTAAACGAATTAAACAATCTAAGAAAACCATAAGGTTCACCTCTTAGCTCTAGCTAAGAGATTAGCTAATGAAAAGCATATTAAAAATAAAACTAAAACTAAGAAAAGGAAGAAAAACCAGTTGGAGGAGGCTAGGAAGCCTCCTATGACTTGAACTCCTTGCTCCCCACATCCTTGGTTTCCCTGGAATAGAAGAGAGCACCCCCTTTTATAGTGCAGCAAGAGTACCGTAACGTAACAGATTTTGTTTCACTTCGTACGGCTTGACCAATGGTCGGATTGCCTTCAAAATTGATTTATAGCTTCCTTGTAATGTGATCTTCCTCATAGATGATTTAGATTTCCAAAATTATCCTCTGAATGGGCCCACCAATCATATCACCGACCGCCTCTCAAAATCGCGCACTTCGGGTACCTTCAGAACCAGTCATCTTGCTTTCAACGCTCCGGAGTGTATAGATGTCGGATTAATCCCAAATTTTGAACATTGGTATAAAACTTCCTCCTCTACATGATAGATGGATTAGATTGTCCAAAACAATCCCAGAATGTGGTCCGAAAATTAGAAAACTTAAGGCTTTTATAAACTCTGCACAGTTGAATCTTTCTCGATGGTCCATCTTCCTTCAACCGGTACGATCAAACCACACATCCTTTTGATCTGAAACTTTGTGGTTATTCATATATGGATGTGTTCTAAAAGATGGTCAAAGTAGATTCTTCATATCATCAATGATGGGCCACCTGGACTGGCCCAGAGTAGAGTAGGCAGAATCTGGAACTTTCTAAACAGTTTGTATTGTTTTGGCCACCACGATCAATCCGTAACTCCGATCGACACGAAACCACTTGGGTTAGTTCGGCGTTGAGCTCCTCTTCGACATGGATGTGTTGGATTTCCAAATATCATTAAAATGAGCCCAGAAAACTGGTCCGAAAAACCAGAAATGGGAATGGCCTGCTGTCTGCAATCTGAAATCTGAAATTTGCATGGCCGACCGGTCAAGACCGGTCGGACAAGGCTGGCCTTGCTCCAGCAGCTTCTGTAGAAGGTAGTAGTGTTGGCCGAACGATCGGGGCCTGTTTGGCCGACCGGTCTTGACCGGTAGGACCCCATTTTCTGCATTATTTCTTCTTTCTTTTCTTTCCTTCTTTCTTCCTCATCCTCCTCTCTTTCTTCATCATTCTTTGGTCCACCTTGGGCCTTCATCAAAGGCTCCTAAATGTGCCCTTTTGGTCACCAATTGAACCAAGTCACTCTCATTCCTACAATCGCAAAACATGAATTTGATTAGTCTTTAAATCATTAAAATCTTGCATAATGAGTGATGAATTGGGATTAGAATATGCACAATTAAGAGCTCAACAAACCCCCCAACCAGCATTTTGCTAGTCCCGAGCAAAACATGCGTGAAACAAATTCAATTCTCCAAAAACCAACTCTCCTTCAGAAACTATTCTTCTACACATCCCAAGACACACAAGTGTAAAAGTCAGAAAAATTAGGTGATAGAGGTTGAAACCTTAAACTCTGAAAACATAATAAGTGTTCATATGAAATCCCCGCTGATTGATTGATAAATAGAAGAACTTGAACAAATTCAACTTAGTGTGCATAGTGAATGTTCATCTCATGATTTTTCAGGATTATCTTCTTCATAGATCAACTAAACTATGAATTTCAAGGTGCACAGAGCAACAACAAGCCTATGACAGGAATTTGTCTTACCGTCCTTCCGACGGCTTTCACACTACTTCCCATTTCCGGCTTTGGTTACGGGTAGACCATCCCCCGGTTGGTAATAGGTAGCCCTTTTCGGAAATTTTCACCATTTTTTCCATCATTCCCAATTTTCATCCTTCCTTTTCCTTTTTCTTTTTCATTAGATAAGATTTTTAGAAATCCGTATCTTTCGTTTTTTTCCCATGGACAAGGATGGACAAAGTACCCCGGCTTGGTTTCTCAACACCTTAAATCAAAGTCTAGCTAATCCACAAATCACATAATCCTTTCAACCCATGAAAATCATGTAATGTGAACTAGGTGTAAAAGTGTTCAAATTTTCCATCACTCACATAAATAGGGGAATTCACATATAAAACCAATATATTAAGAGAAATTCAAAACTTGCAACATCACTCACTTTGTATCTCCTCTTCTTATACTCGTATCATCTTGATTGCATAGAAACAACATTTTCCAAAAGAGTTTTGAATTTTAGAAAAATCGAAAATTTTCTACATAATTGCTCGAAATGTCACAAAAGCTAGTAAATTCATCTAAGGAATCTCACCCCCTAACCAAAATCTTACATCGTCCTCAATGTAATAAGATATGCAATATGCATGACATGAGAGCAATGACATAAAACAAAGGAGAGTGAGAACGAGAGTACTTAAGGTAGCAAGTTGATCAATTCTAGCATCTTCCATTGTCTCAATGAGACTTATTCAATCCTAAATGCAGAAAGAAATCCTAACCTACCTACCTACCTTTGATTAGTCTGATCGACTACATGATCAAATTTGAGCAGGATCTTCATGAATTTCAATAGGTTTCTCATGAGGACCATCCAAAGTCCTGCTCGAATGTATACATGAGTGCGTTTCTTCATGAAGGTCCAATCATAGTGTGCACCACACGCATGTAAGGAGGAGATAAGAGCAGCAAAAAGATATCTCCTCAAGTTCTGAATTGGGTTATAATTGATTAAAAATGGGTCCTCCCAATCAGAATTTTCAATGGGTTGAAGCACCCATGATGGTGGAGAGACATTCATTAAGTATTTTTCAGTTTGGGTTGTCTCCTCCACAAATTCAGAATTGCACGGTGTTTCCACAAATAATGGTAAAGAGTGTAAATCAGTGGAATTGTGTTCTTTAGGCACCGACACCGTGTCTAACAAACCATCCAACTCCTTAATCATCTCATCATCCAGATCATAGGGGTGGGTCATGCATTCCTTTAAGAAATTGAGAGAGTCGGATGAAAGGTCCTCGTTCTCCTTAACTGATTGAGGAAATTCTATTTCAAGGGTAAGGAATTCCTCCTCTATAGAGAGGAGGTCTTTCAAAGAAATTTTTTTTAGATTCATTGGTAAGCACATCATGTAGCATTGGTTGATCTAAAATTTCAGATTGTGCCACCACATCATCCAAATAAACAAAATTTTCAACCCAAGGGAGTTCTTCCACAATAGAACGAAGACTGATAAGATGGTTGATAGGCATAACCATACAAGTGATCACGCAATGTCTTTACCGATTGGTCATTACTCCCCCGGTCCTTTTTCTTATTCCTACCTCCTGTTAAACTTGGTGGAACACTCTTGTTATTTTCAACCCAGTAATCACGTAGCGTCTTACGTTGGGGGTTAGTGGAGGTTGATCGAATCTCAAAATAATACTTATGCTTAAATTGGTTCCAATCATAAAGAGTTTTGATTCCATGGTCTGTCATCTCATCTTCCAAAAGGTATGCATAAGCACCACACTTCCAATCAGCCATAATGAGATTTTAAAGAGTTGGAACTACCCTAACCTAGGAAAAAAAATAATAATAAAAAAATTAAAAAGAAGGGAGATGGGGAGATGTTACCCAATAGAGTGAGATCTATGTCAGCAACAATGTCCTACAAAATAAAAAAAAATTGTTAGTAATCTAAAAAAAAAAAAAAATCAGAAAATCTACTTCTATAAAAACTGAAAATCCTACCTAACTAAGATTACTCTATAGCTACTAGAATAATTAGAACCGTTTAACCTCTTCCCCGGCAACGGCGCCAAAAACTTGTTCGCTTCCCCAAGTGTAGGGTTGCGATGTAGTAATAATCTCGGTAAGACCGAGGTTGATCCACAGGGAAGGAAGTAAACAATTCAAATTATCCTAATAACTAAAATCTTAAGAGGTTTTTGAAATTGGTTTTGAACATAAAATAGAAAATCTGATAATGAAAATATAACTAGAGCATCAATGATCCACTTATAGCTCTCCTTAGATGCATAATTCGCTATGGTTTCACACTTTCTCAACTAGAATCGATATTAAGATCTATCTAGCCGGATGGTAGAGCTGTTAAACCAAACAATCTGTCATATGTAAGGTTAAACCAAACAATCTGTCATATGTAAGGCCAATGTATATGATTCACTCAATGCAAGCTAGGATGAGCATGCTCAATTGCATAGGTCAGTCCCAATTCCAATAGATTAAGATCACAATCATAACCATCCTTAAGTCCAGTCACAAGACAAGTCTAGATCATGATTTGAACTTAATTCAAATCACATGCACAGTCCCATACATAATTCAGAAAACCAGAAAAGTAGAACTTTAGTAAGAAGTCCCCACATGAAGATCATAGTACTAGAGCGTACTCCAATTCCTCGGATCATACAGGTCTAGACTAGCACACAACAATTAAGAACTCAAGTAATTCTCCCAAACATCCATGAGTCATCATAAGACTAAGAAAAACTACTTTAGTACTTGAATAAACTTCAAACCATTGTTCATAAACATGAAATCCAACTTTAAAACCAACTTAAACGAATTAAACAATCAAAGAAAACCATAAGGTTCACCTCTTAGCTCTAGCTAAGAGATTAGCTAATGAAAAGCATATTAAAAATAAAACTAGAACTAAGAAAATGAAGAAAAACTAGCTGGAGGAGGCTAGGAAGCCTCCTATGACTTGAACTCCTTGCTCCCCACGTCCTTGGTTTCCCTGGAATAGAAGAGAGCACCCCCTTTTATAGTGCAGCAAGAGTACCGCAACGTAACAGATTTTGTTTCGCTTCGTACGGCTTGACCAATGGCCGGATTGCCTTCAAAATTGATTTATAGCTTCCTTGTAATGTGATCTTCCTCATAGATGATTTAGATTTCCAAGATTATCCTCTGAATGAGCCCACCAAACATATCACCGACCGCCTCTCAAAATCACACACTTCGGGTACCTTCAGAACCAGTCATCTTGCTTTCAACGCTCCGGAGTGTACAGATGTCGGATTAATCCTAAATTTTGAACATTGGTAGAAAACTCCCTCCTCTACATGATAGATGGATTAGATTGTCCAAAACAATCCCAGAATGTGGTCCGAAAATTAGAAAACTTAAGGCTTTTATAAACTCTGCGCAGTTGAATCTTTCTGGATGGTCCATCTTCCTTCAACCGGTACGATCAAACCACACATCCTTTTGATCTGAAACTTTATGGTTATTCATATATGGATGTGGTATAAAAGATGGTCAAAGTAGATTCTTCATATCATCAATGATGGGCCACCTGGACCGGCCCAAAGTAGAGTAGGCAGAATCTGGAACTTTCTGGACAGTTTGTATTGTTTTGGCCACCACGATCAATCCGTAGCTCCGATCGACATGAAACCACTTGGGTTAGTTCGGCGTCGAGCTCCTCTTCGACATGGATGTGTTGGATTTCCAAATATCATTAAAATGGGCCCAGAAAACTGGTCCGAAAAACCAGAAATGGGAATGGCCTGCTGTCTGCAATCTGAAATCTGAAATTTGCATGGCCGACCAGTTAAGACCGGTCGGACAAGGCTGGCCTTGCTCCAGCAGCTTCTGTAGAAGGTAGTAGTGTTGGCCGACCGGTCGGGGCCTGTTTGGCCGACCGGTCTTGACCGGTCAAACCCCATTTTCTGCATTATTTCTTCTTTCTTTTCTTTCCTTCTTTCTTCCTCATCCTCCTCTCTTTCTTCATCATTCTTTGGTCCACTTTGGGCCTTCATCAAAGGCTCCTAAATGTGCCCTTTTGGTCACCAATTGAACTAAGTCTACAATCGCAAAACATGTATTTGACTAGTCTTTAAATCATTAAAATCTTACATAATGAGTGATGAATTGGGGTTAGAATATGCACAATCAAGAGCTCAACAGTAACCCGGGACAGTCTCATTGGCAAGCCGTGAAACGCATATTCCGCTATCTCAGAGGAACCAAGGACTTGATGCTGTGTTATGAAGGCACAAGTCTTGAGCTCAAAGGATATTCAGATGCCGCCTGGGGTAATGACGCCGACGAGGGAAAGTCTACTTCAGGATATGTCTTCTTGGTCGGAGGGGGAGCTATCTCTTGGTCGAGCAAGAAACAGACATCCACAACACTTTCATCTATAGAGGCTGAATATATTGCATGTTATGCTGCAGTTCAAGAGTGTGTATGGATTCGCAGATTCCTACAAGGATTGGGTGTTGTTCCAGGCATACATGAGCCTATATCGTTGAGGATAGACAACACCTAAGCCATTGACTTGGCAAAGGATCCGAAACACCACCAGAAATCGAAGCACATTGAGATAAAGCATCATTACGTTCGTGATCAAGTGAAAAAAAAGAAGGTTATCCTCAGCTACATTCCTACCAAGGAGATGATGTCTAATCCCATGACGAAACCTATAGCTAGAGATCTATTTCAGGTTCACGTCAGGCAGATGGGATTGAGGAAAGCTTGATTGACATGCTTGTATCATGTATCTTTGATCTGTCATGAATAATAAATTTCCTTTTATTCAGTATTGAGCACTTGTTAAACTAGGTATGTAGATCATCAGCTTTTTCTTTGAGATCAAGTAGGATTTCAACTTTTATCGGTAGGCCGGTCACCCACTCGCACGGGATGACCAACCCTAAATGTACAAGAAAGGTACACTTGGGGTGACGTTCATACACTGGGGTATGAACCACCCTTTATTGAAAATAATAAAGGATGATAATGCGAATGAGTTGTATCCGCCTTCAATCTTAAAAGATTGAAGATGAGACTGATAAAGTCGAATAACATAGTCGCACCATTGCTATTCATGCGAATGTTATGGCCTGAATCTCATCCAAGTCGTGAGGTTATGAGATGAGTCATACCTCATGTGAGACGACTTGCGTATTGTAGACCCGACAGATACCTAGTATTGTCTACTTTACGGCGTGGATTGTAGCCACGTGCTTGGACCTATTACCTACGGATTGCTTTGATTCGATCTAATTATTGCAACGTGCGAGTAGCCAGTCTCAGCTACCCTCTTCTTGTGTACAGAAGGATGAGATTGAGTGTCGCTACTTTAGTATACGATGATGAAAGGCCCTTGATTGGTCAGACTCGGTTATGCTAGGAAAGCGGCTTGATCAATTCCAAATTACACATCTGCGTGGGGAAGATCCCGTGACAGCTACACCAAGTTTCTAGAACTATAAATACGCACTTGAAGACTTATCTGCCGAAAGTATCGAGTTTTTTTAGACTTTTACAAACGATATTCTCTTTCAAAATATATATGTATATATATTACTTTAAAAAGAATTCAGATTGATGTTTGTAGAAAACCAAGTTTTTTTTTTTTGAATAAACTCGATAAGTTGGATAAGTGCGTATGTTGGCCGAGTACTCCAGATTGGGAGTTAACTCTATCCGGTGTGGTCATGCGGACTAGGACAGGCAATGCAAAGCTTGGGTTATTTAGGTGGTCTCTTAGTACTCAAACACCTGTGAGAAGATAACGGTGTTCCAGCTGATCCCACGCTTCTGATTCTTTTGATCGTGATTCTTTGGTTTTGATTGTTATGTGATGAGCTAGATGAACTCTCATGATGTGCCTACCCCACAATGTGATTGAGTGGGAGATGTTGGTTGTGGACCTTTGGGGGCTCACTTGTGGATTAGGACCCATAGGGAGTGGATCGGGAACCATAGGAAGTTACCGTATCCTTTTTCCTTCCGGGAATTTGATTTTCAAATTCCGGAGGTGGTTAGATGAGATAAGGATAAACCTTATCTTATCTCATCATCTTATCCCTTTTATCCATCGTATGCGTATTATAAAAGGGAGAGTTCTCTTCCGATATAAAACACGAAAAAGGAAAAGTATAAGTCATATACGAAGAGAAAAGAGAGGAATATGCTTTGAGAGTTCATCTGGTCCATCCATCAGATCTGAGCCATAGATCTGATCCAGGGACCATCTTCACTGTAGGATCAGAGGGGTGATCAGACCCATTTGTTCCTGTAGCAAATAGGCGGATGGCTGGATCATATTGTACATCCTCGGCTTTGCGAAAATTCTCATCGTGTAGACCGTTGGATCCTGGAGGCCCACACTTCCGCAATTACTTTCACCGACCGTAGATATGGAGGGGTAAACGGCGTATCAGAACCGTACACCTCTGCCTTAAACTGTGTATGAAAAATAGGACAATCCTATCCGTCCTTTTCTCTCTCACTTTTTCACCTGAATTGCAACGGTGTCGGGGTCACTTTGTAACCATCGACAATCACAGCATGGTCCACTAGTTTATGGTCCCGATCTTCTGTTTAACATGCCTCTAGAGAGCTCATTGCCTATGACCCCGGGCACAGAGATATCTCTATACCGGGGTCTGTGTGGGGTCAACAGAGATGTCCGTGACAAATTCACTGCGTCCATCTCTTTTTAAAGACAAAAATAAGACAGGATTTTAAAATTCCGGTAGATTCAAAACTCATGTGGGCCACACTAACAAAACAGTGGGAACACCTACGTCCACCATTGAAACCTTCTTGGAGGTGATTAAGATGTTTTATATGCCATCCAAACCGTTCATAGAATTATTAACACTTAAATAAACTGTAGGAAAAAAATATCATCCTAATGCAAAGCTTTTGTCACCTCTAAGTGTTCAATAACCACTGTTTCGTGTGGTATGGCCTACCTGAGTTTTGGATCTTCATGATTTTTATAACCCTGTCCTATCGTGTCTTTAAAAAATAGATGAACGGAGTGGATTTGTCACGTACATCTCTATGGACCCCACAAAACTCAGGTCACGGAGATATCTCTGTGCCCGAGGTCACAGGCAATCCGCTCCCGCCTGGAGATGGCGAAAGAGGGCCCTGTCACAACCACATGAAGAGAAAAAGACAAAATCCCCAGCAGCCTTGATACTGTTGGGCAAGAATCCAGACTGATGGAAGGGGGTGAGCGTCTCGAAGTGGTTAGGTGAGAAAGCCAATGACCTAACAAAGCCGCCACCTCACTCAACTCACCCAAATCAACGGTCCTTATACATTGAGTGAGAACTGTATCCAGCTGCACCACTTTCTACAATGGGGCCCATGGTTTGAAATTAAGACCGTCTATCTGATTGGACGTAGCGTGGATGGGGGATTCCTCCAGAGATTACCATGCTAGAGGTTCATAGATCTTCCATAAGTGGCGTACAAATAAACGGATGAGATAAAAATATAGCAACTGTAAAGAAGAAGGGACAAATACAGATGGACATAGTCTTTTAATTGGGATGATTTTTATATTACTCCCACATCTGAGTAAGTATACGTAGTTTCAACGGTACAGATCAAAATCGAAATATTTGTCCAATCAATGGATACCGTTGGTGGTATGATGCATAACTCTACAAGTACTCTGCTTCTCCACCCAAACCACGTGGAAGTTATAAATTGACGAATGCACCCTGTTATTATTACCAAAGTGACCTCAACTCATCCGCCCATGGCAGTTCGGGAAAAGGGCATGTTGGTCAATTTTCAGGGGTATATTAGTCATTTTACATCCCCTGCCTCTGTTCTCCACTCCTGCGGAGTAGTCGAGACGAAGACCTTTTCCTCTTCGCCTATATAACAATCTCCCCAACCACCTCCTTCTCGGAAAAATCGAGAGAAATAGAGAGTTCTTGCAGCGATGGCTTCAATGAGTCTGATGAAACTCAACGCTTCCTCCTCTCAATGGATCGGCCAGCAGTCCTTCAACCGCCCCGGCTCGATTCGGTCGAGTCCGTGCCGAGTCGCCGTCCCGATCCGTGCCGGATCCTACACAGACGAACTCGTTCAGACCGCTGTGAGCTCTCTCTCTCTCTCTCTGATCCTGAACGATCGAGATCTGTGAAATTTCGGGCAGACCGATCTTTTTCTTTTGCTTTCAATTGAGTAGTTTTGATCCGGATCGTCTGATATGCTTGAAGATTTTTTTTCGATCTACGGATTGCGAATCCTTAAGGTTGAGTTAGGTCTTCGACTGATCTCTGTTTTGATTGTCGAACAATCACAATCCATGGTAATTAGATTCTCGATTCGACTTGTTTTCTCGGTTTGATCTTTGGATGATCGGATTTTGTGGAATTCTAAACGGATCGCAGCTATTTCCATTCACCACGTTTCAGTATTGTAAATTCTTAGGCCGGGAAATTACTCTGTAATTGATTCCTGTTTTGGTCGTCGCCACAGCAGCTGGAAGAACAGGAATGCCAGTTCTGTAATTTTGCATGCTTCCATCTTTCCATTCGGTCACATAACATAACATGAGTTCGTTGTAAGCTCATGAGACTTTTTCAAACCCTGGGTAGAGTGGTGAGAATTAACGGCAATTAGGTTGAATTGAGTATGTGTAAGAGGTGCTTTTAATTTTAATACTGAAATCTTTTTCTCTTATATCTGTTCTGATCATGATCTGGTTTTTGGCTTGATTCTCTTTATATGGTCAGTCTTTTATTCTTAAAATCTGTTTTAGTTGCAGCCCGTTTCCTTTTGGCAGATTTTAGATCAGTATGCCCCACTGTTCAGTTTCCATTGTGAGAAATGATTGTGTGGAATTGCGTACACTGAATTTTTTGGGGTCAGTGATTATGAAGAGTTGTTTGATCTTGAAAAGGCTATTGTTTTGAGAAGGGACCGCCACTTGTAAATTATTGGGTGTGATATCCTCTAAACTAGCATGTGGTTGCCCCCACATGAGAGCCACGACATGAGACAACTCTCCAATCAAATGATCGAACCATAGTGACAAATCTCGTTTTTGGCATGGAAATTTCTTTGGAGATCTTCAAATTTGAGGGTTCTCTCAGGATATTATTGGGAAAACTCACCGAAAAAAAAAAAGTATTCTTAATTATTAAATACATTTAAGATTTAAATATACATCTCTAAAAAATATTCACATTACAAATTCCTTATGTTTTTAGTAATCTTCAAGTTAATATCGCAATATATCACGATCATAAAGGCTGTTACATAAAGGTAACAGTGTCAACCATTACACATTATGGGGTCGTAACAACCATTACAGAAAAAAATACTCGTAACGGCCATTACGAAAAAAATACATGTACGACAACCCCCGTAACAGCTCATTACATCCCCTATAAAAGCCATAACGGATAAAGGTTTTTCGGGTTTTTTATTCAATAAAAAGAAAAAGAGACTGTAATAGCCGTTACAACCTGTATCATAAAGGTAACGGTGGTGGCCGTTATGGCCACCGTTACTATTATGGAATACCTTGATCGCGATAATAATGCTATATTCTAAAATTTGCCAAGATTCGAAATTCTTGTTGAAAATATCGCTTGATATATGCGTGCTGAGGAGAAATTCTTGTTGACAATATCGCTTGATATAACTGGCTACTTGGCAAAAATTGAATCTTAACCGTAGACAATCTTTAGAAGCGTGGATGTGCATTCCTAATGTGTAGATGCTTTGTATGCGTGCTGAGGAGACAGTGGATCACCTCTTTATTCACTGTCCTTTTGTGATAGATATTTGGTGGAGTGTGTTTAGACTCTCCTCTTTTTTACTGTACTTTTGTGATAGATATTTGGTGGAGTGTGTTCAGACTCTCGGGGATCGCTTGGGTGATGCCCTCTCCTATGGTGGATCTCATGAGTGAGTGGGATGCGGAGTCAGGAGGTGTGATTGGGGAAAGAAAGTGGAGGACTCTCTTCCTAGCTATTCTTTGGTCAATCTTGATGGAAAGGAATAATCGTTGCTTTAGAGACAACTCTTCTTCTTTGCGGGGGTATTCTCTAGGGTTTTGGTATTCTTTAGGGATTGGGCCCCCAAAGTTGTGTTTTTTTGGGGTCTTTCCCGTCCAAGGGACAGTTCTTGTATAGTGTTTGTTTTTCTGATTTGGTGTTTTTTTTTCTTGTTTTCCTGTTTCTCTGCTTTGCTTTCAACAAAATCCTTACCTTTCAAAAAAATAAAAATAAATATCTCTTTATATATTTTTTGCGAAACTTAAAAATCTCATTGATATTTGTTGCATTGCTTGCAACAAAAGTTTGATGCAGGTGATCATAGCCAATTATTCAACTTCAGTCATTTATGAGGTTGTATTTAGGTAACTTTTCCCTTATCCATTTACGTTGCATCGGAAATGAAGGGTCCGTTTGGCATCTCTAATATAATCCAATTAGAGCTACTCTAATAAACTCTTATTGAAAAAACTTTTGTTTACAATAAGGCAATAAGCTCGTTCGGTAAAACTACATTTTTAGAAGAAAAAAGCTCTAATTTGAAATAAGCATGTTTGGTAAAACATTTACATAAGAGCTTTTGTAGGGGTATTTGATGTCATTTTTTAAAAATTACAACAACTCTATTATAAGAGCTATACATATGGTTCATTTGGTGGATCTCACACATTCAAAGGGTTGCAACATCCACACACCTCTCCACAACTCTATTAAAATAGACTCGGGTATTTTTTTTTTTTAAACTTCTTAGTAAATCATTTCTATGTTGCCCTTACCAAAATGGAGGAAATTCAAAAAAATTAAAATAATATATTAACTTTTTTTTTTTATTATCACTTTCATCATTTAAATCATTTCTCCTATGACCATTTCATGTCTTGTGGGGCTCATGGTGAAGTTCCATATCAATGAATGTTAACTTGGCAAACTTTTCAACTATTGAACTTGCAATTAAAATAATGCTCATATGGTTAATAATAAAATCATGTATAATTAATTGTCACTTCTTTTCTTCTTTTTTTTTAGCAAAAGAACCGATATCATGAAATGGTACTTTGCATACGTTCTAACCTAATTATTTGTGAAAATTACAGCGGAGCTCACTTTTTTCCTTTTAGGATGGTGGGAGCACACCACCTATAATTTTGTTGATTCTGCATAAATTTTACAGCCTTTGAGTAAGCATCGCAAAAAAGAGGCAAATGCACATGATCACCCAAAAATTAAAAAAACATAAAATTAATATATTTCGTAGTTCGAATTTAACATAATCCATTAAACATAAAATTAAAGCCACAATTCCATAAAACATCACTACATTGATCCAAAGAGGGCATCTGCAATTGCTTCTCTAACGGCCGACATCTCCATTTGTTCACCTAGTTCTATTTCTTCATCTATTGTATTGTCAATATTATTGGCATTGTGAACATCATCATCAACCCAGTCTTCAAACTTGTAGAGTGTAAACAACGCGTTTAGAATGGCCTCTTTTCTAATAAAGTTGTGCATTGCCATTGCAGCACATACTATATTTTTCTGTGTTGCAATTGAGTTCGGAGCCATTTGTTTCAAAATTGGGAAACGGGCTTTCAATACACCGAAGCTATGCTCAATTACATTCCTTAAAGACGAATGAAAGTAGTTGAAATTCTCCTGTTTATCACGAGGAAGAATACCACCTCGAAAGTCATTCACCCAATATCGAACATTTCGGTATGGTGTGAGAAAACCGCGCGTGTTGGTATAACCAGCATCAGCCACATAGTATTTATCTGTAAACAAAGAAGAAATGAAGAAATGTCAAATAAATACGTCGTATTATAATATTAATTAAATGTTGAAGTGTATGTAATTTACCTAGAGGGGGGGTGTGGAAAATTATTTCGGGGATCATGAATAGTTTTTAATAAGATTCGTGAATCATGAGTTGTGCCTTCCCAACCAGCAAGCACAAAGGTGAATAACATGTCAAACAAACAAACTGCCAAAACATTCTGTATGCATTCACCATTTCTTCCTCTATAAGGCACTTGCTTATCTGTAGGTATCAATGCATGTACGAGAGTGCCATCTATTGCACCAATGCAACTATTCACAGAATATGATTATTTTTAATTATATGTCAAATGTGTAATAAAAATAAATGAAGGAAGAAATGTCCAAAAAATAGAAAAAATAAAATATACATTGTACCTTAAATATGGATAAAATCGAGGATCATGCACTATCTGCTTCGGGACCTCATGAAATGAAGGTCTTATGATCTCCATCGAAAATTTCAACATGGCAACTAGAACCACATGAAAATGTCTATGTATTGTTTTCCCCCGAATGTTGAAATCTATCTTGAAGAACTTTGTTCCTTGAATTTTGTCCAATTGTCATTATAAATATAGCCAATTTTTCCTCTACGGACGTATATCGTCTATCTTCAAGTAGTCCCTTTTTTTAATATAATAGAGACATTCTAAGGAACACATGTTTCTCCATACGAAGAAACTCCAAACATATTCGAGGATGACCATTAAGTATGTCATGAACAAAATTATGTCAAAAAAGGATTGACACTCTACATGGCTCCTTAACTAGGCTCAATTGCCTTCTCTTCTTGATAAGCAAAAGCGCTAGAAGAACTCTCAATAGTCTTTTACATTTTTGTAGTGTTATATTACCTACAATACCATCCAACAACTTCTATAAAAAAAATCCAACTATTTTCCACTAAAAAGAAATCCAACAAAAAAATAGCAAGCATAAAACCATATAATAACTTTCAAAAAAAAAAAAAATTATAACAAGAATGATATATAAAAACTATCTAGCAAGCTTATATAAATATAAATCATCCAACAAATTCAATAAACAAAAATCATAAAGTTCCATATGAGTTTCATATAAAAACCATATAACAACTATTTTAAAATGTCTAACAACTATTTAAAATGTCTAACCACTTTCTAAAACATCTAACCATCTAACAACCATTAGCCATATTTTGCTTTAACCATTTAACGCGTGCCAAATGATTGTCCTTGGACATCTATATCTCCCTATTTTCCCTCACGCGGAATGAGTTTAAAGCAAATACATATAACCTACTTCCGACCTGGCATATTTTTAAGAGATGCAATGCATTCAACAATAGAGGCTCCTTCAAGCTTGGGAGGAGCGTCAAGGGCATCTAGTGAAGAAATGATGCGATCTATTTGTGCGTCTACCACATCGGTCCTCGTGTTCCCTTTTTTTTTCGAGGACAGAGGCGTTTGTGCCTAAGCTCCACCGTTTGATCCTCTAAGTCGATTTCCTCATCTCTATTAGCTTTAGTATCCAATTGGGTAAATGATAATCTTGGTGATGTAGTCTCATTATCCATATTCAGGTCAACACTGCTGGAAGATGCTCTCAAGGTATCATCGAGCAGGCTACCACGAGAAGGGCACCGTGTGGCTTACCCTCTAGCACTTGTTCCTTCAAATAAGATTTTCGTCTCCTCTGGAAATTGCAACGGTTTTGTCCTGAAGACTTGTGCATCCGAGTTCGCCTGTATTAAATAATATTAACTTAAGCCATTTAAATAATAAAATATTCAAATTTATATGTAAAATCATATCATACCTTCAAGTATTCATCCCATCTTTCTTCATCCATTGTAACTGCATTGTTGATAGGATTGAATCTAATACCTGTTTGTCCAATCAATTTCACGCATGCATGGTATTGTTTCTTCATTAAATCCCATTGATTCTTAAATTGCTTTTGATCATAATTTATTCCGGTCTTTTGGTTAAACACATCTGTCACTTTTCTCCGTGCAGATGCTTTCAGATGGGAGCTCAACCTGCCCCCTAGCCTAACTTGTTCAATACATAAATCAATAAAGAATTTCTTCATCTCGGGTGCCCAATTCGCCCTACTTTTTTCGAAGGAAGCCATCCCTATAAAGTATAATTTACAATTAATTACAATCTAATGTCTCCTTAATCTAATCTAACAAAAAAGAAAAAAAACCACAAGAAGAATGAGATCTATCCACACTTAAAATTGTTTCATTTTGAGTGGCCAAATTAAATTTTGTCGAGATGGCAATGTTAGTACCCAAAAAATTTTGTTGAAATTTTGTCAAGATGGCAATGTTAGTACCCAAAAAATTTACAATTAACTACAATGAAAATTTGATATCCGTGATATGCCATTTGGAATTGGTGAGATGTAAAATATGTTAATGCCATAGCGAGCCTTGCCACACCATGTTTGGTAATGTTACCTAACCACCGCCTGCGAGAGCTGTGTCTATTGCCAAACTGATTCTTTGAGGTTGGAAAACATCTGAATTTTTTATTTTTACCGGGTGAGTTCTCATCTTTTGGGCCTCTGATTATGTATGTAGATGTGTTTTTTTTTTTTTTTTTTTTTTTTTTGTATAGACAATTTTGCAACCATGTGTTGTTCATAAAGGAATGATATATTTGCCTGTGCATGTTATTACTACTGTTGTGATTGTTGGAACTTAAAAGAGTTTTGCACAGCCACATAACCTTGTCATGGTGTCATTGGTGCCATCTCGGTAAGGTAGTGGACATCCAAACTGTGTATCAGATGGAGCTGGTTTTGTATATTTTTTTTTTCTTTATTGTTAAGACAGATGTTATCAAGAAAAAAAGTGCTAAACAAGAAGAAAAGAACCCGGGTAGAAAACCCAACCTTGCAAAGAGCTCGTTTCCAACTCGCTCCATATTTCTACATGATGACAACCCTGCAAATTCCTAAAGAGAACCACTCCCAGTGGATCTAAAAAGCTTAACATTGTCCACCACCTGAGCTCTTTGGGCCTCTAGGTTATGTGTATGACATCCACTCCATCCATCGGGTGTGCCCCCTTTTTTCACATACAGACCAAAATCAGCCCAATTTAAAACTTAGGTGGGCCGCACAACAGGGACAATGCAAAACCAGGCCTAAAACATCTAAATTCACACAATGTGCCCCCCAAATTTTGCATCATGTTGATTTTTGGAGTCTCTCTTCATCGTAGTGAGGATCCCATGATGAACCTATTGGAATTGGATGGCATATACAGTCTGCAGTCAGCCTCACGCAGTATTCAAAAAGTTTCCCTGGTTTTCCCGTCCCCATTGTTCCCAATGGTGTGGCCCACATAAGTCATGGATCGGGCTGATTTTTTGCCCCAGCATGGAGGGGCCACCTGGTGGATAGAGTGGATGCCACGCATATAACATAGTGGGCCCCACATATGGGGTGTTTTGGCCGCAGGCTCCAACACCTTTTGTAGCGGATTTCAGCCCATGTCGTGCCTTCAACCTTACCCTCTACGATAGGTCAATCAGTTACATGACTGAAAGTGATGATTAACAAAAAAGAAAAGAAACAAAAAGAAAAGAAATAAAATAAAAAACAAAACAAAAACCTTTTTGACCTATATGATTTTTTTCCTCATACCATGGCTATGAACATTAATTTGTTTAAACGTGGAAAGTGAGCAGCTGGAAATAACAGTTCTGATCTTCCAATTAGAGTGAATTTAGGCAATAGCTCTTGCAAGTAGTGGGCCAGTTATTGGGTGGATATGGATCCATCATCAATACACATCAATCAAAATTGTTTATTTTCAAGAGACTGCACACTGTTCAAATAGATATTTCTATCCATACATTTTTTTTCCCAATTTTACAAATCTCCAAAATTTCCCTAATTTTCCAACCCTAATTTCCCACTATTTTATTCCCAAAATTTCCTCACTTTCTAAACCTTGACCATGGCAGCCATTGCTACTCCTTAGAAAACCATCGAAGATTATTCTTCAAACCCCAAAATTTTCACAAGTTTTCAAACCCTAATTTTTCAATATCTTCCTCACTTTACCAAACCCAAACCATGGCAGCCATTGTTATACCGTGAAAATCCCACCAGAGATGATTCATATGAGAGAGAGAGAGAGAGAGAGAGAGAGAGAGAGAGAGGAAAACCACCATTCATTCATATGAGAGAGAGGGAAGAGAAGTGGACCTGCCATGAATAGCGTGGACGCTTGCGAGGGTGGGAGCGAGAGAAGCCGAGAGAGGGGGAGAAGTTGAGAGATACACAAAGGAGAAGCCGGAAAGGATATGTAACGAGAAGAGGGAGAAAGGGAATTTGCAAAGGGAATTTTTGGTATTTTTAAAAGTTTGATAAAGCCCAACTTATGAAATCAGAGCTTATTTGCTACTTTCTAAACAAATAAGCCTCCTAATTAGACTTTTACCAAACAGTCTAAAATCTTATTTTTTTTAGAAATAAGCCAATAAGCTCTTATTTGTAGAGATGCCAAACAGACCCGTAATCTTCATATGCTTGTTGAAATAGATAGTCATTAATTCATCCAATTGATTATGCTCCTATAGTCCTATTATTCTTTGTTTGAATTCTTTTACTTATTCTAACTTGTCAGCTTGGAGCAATAGACCATAATTATCCAACAAAACAGCTACCTAACTCTACTTTGCATGAACATGGTACTTGGATGCACGATTTTTCTAACCAGGTGCTGCTTTTGCCTGGAAATGCACAGAACTCCCACTCCCACTCCCGCTCCTGTTCCTTAACTGTTTATTCTTGCTAACATTTCGAAATTCAAACTGCTTGAGCTGGATCCATTGTGTTTCGCTTGGCCCCAGTCCAGATGATTGCCTTCCCTTGCTGTGAGAGAACCACAAAAACTTATTTTGAAGGAATTTGTGTATGTCGTTTGCTTGTAAAACATACCCCAAATACCTTGGGCACGGATATGATGTTGGTGATGATAAAAAAAATTCTGCCCATTTATTTGTAAGCTACAAGCTGTCCCCAATTGCTGGTACAAAGTTATGTTGATGATGAGGATAAGAATTTTTTATGTGCATTTAGTTTTATGTATTTATGGAGCTTGACTGTTTTCTATTTTCCTCTCATATGTTTACTTCCAGAAATCTGTTGCTTCTCCTGGACGTGGTATCCTTGCCATTGATGAATCAAATGCGACTTGTGGAAAGAGGCTTGCTTCAATTGGTTTGGACAATACTGAAACCAACCGCCAAGCTTATAGACAGCTTTTGCTGACCACTCCTGGCCTTGGAGAATATATTTCCGGTGCCATTCTTTTTGAGGAAACTCTTTACCAGTCAACAACAGATGGAAAGAAATTTGTGGATTGTCTGCGTGATGCAAAAATCATGCCCGGTATTAAAGTTGATAAGGTAATTCTTCCATCACACGTCCAGCTTGTTCAATACCTTCAGAAATTGCTTTCTTAGCTTTCTTATTTTTCAGGGATTTATTTTAATTCCACATTGCATTGTTCCAATGTTTATGGTGCACTGATAATGTTATGAATTCATTTGCTTTTTCTGTCAAGGGTTTGGTCCCTCTACCAGGATCAAACAATGAATCTTGGTGCCAAGGTTTAGATGGGTTGGCTTCAAGATCTGCTGAGTATTACAAGCAAGGTGCACGGTTTGCAAAATGGTTAGTTCCTACTGCACAATGTACTATTCCTACCTAAATTGAACAATGCTCGTATGAACTTATTGTATTTTTGGGAACATTCCAAAGAGGAACATACACAATTCTGTGTATGCCAGATCGCATTTGATGATCAAGGCCATTGATCTGATGGGTCTTGCATTAGGTAGGTGATTGTCAGAAAATCATCGAGATTATAAGATTCCTACCCTTTAATCTTTGGACCACCTTTTTTTTAATCATATTTGAACCATTATTATATTTCCTTCTTTACTGTCAAATTGTAATCTATTTATCGAATTGCAATTTTGCAATCTTGAAGCTTTTCTAGCTCCCATTTGTAGCAAGAACTCAGTCAATGGTTTGGCTTGCCAATTTATGGTCCACGTGTCCAGAATTCTGCAGGTCATCATATGTTAGCCAAGTGTACACTTGCTGATGAGCCGGACCCTATAATTCCTCCTTCCAAAATCAATAGGAAATATCCTATGCTCCCATCTACTAGATAACGTGGAATTAGAACTCCCAAAACTGTGTTGACTCACTTTATCTGGTCAGTGAGTCGACCTCCCAAAACATGTATCTATTCCAATGGAGTCAGTATGAGGAGTGGCATTTGTCAGGCCTGGAAAGGTCCAGGGCCAAGTTTTGAACTGCACAAGCATCTGGCCTGTGGGTCTGGGCATATTAAAAAAATTTCTATGCTCCGCCAGACCAGGTGCATTGCGATCCCTAGGCATGGGACTACGTGTCATACTGCTTTTGGCTGAGCTGGAATTACCAAACGTTTTCAGCTTCTTTGTTGACTCCCATACTCCCCAAGTTCTCTTTTAAATGTTCTGCTTCTGTGTCAAACATTCAGGCGGACTGTTGTTAGTATTCCTTGTGGTCCTTCTGCTTTGGCTGTGAAGGAAGCTGCATGGGGCCTGGCACGTTATGCTGCTATTTCTCAGGTATGTTTATTACGTTTTTTTTTTCTTTTTATTTTTATTTTTATTTGGGTTAGTACACACATCCCACTGTTAGTACACCCACCCACACTGTTAGTCACACTTCAATGTTAGCCACCCCCCATGTTGGGAATCAATACCAGGACCTTAGTGTTGAAACGAGGCATGTTTATTACGTTGTTATGCATATTTGCCAACCCATATCAATTTGAGTTGGAAATCCATATTTCGATGCCGTCATAGTGGATATTTCTCAATTGTTTGCTTTGGTTTTCTTCTGGTCTTATTGGTGGTGATTGTGATGATTCTATATATATATATATATATATATATATATATATATATATATATATATATATATTTCTTGTTTTGCTGATATTTCCTTTTGCAGGATAACGGTCTTGTGCCGATAGTGGAGCCTGAGATTCTCCTTGACGGGGACCACTCGATTGACAGGACACTCGAGGTGGCAGAGCGTGTCTGGGCGGAGGTCTTCTACTACTTGGCTGAAAACAATGTGGTGTTTGAAGGCATCTTGCTCAAGCCTAGCATGGTAACCCCGGGAGCTGAACACAAAGAAAGGGCTTCTCCCGAGACCATTGCCAAGTATACCCTCAAGATGCTGAACCGGAGAGTGCCACCTGCTGTTCCTGGGATCATGGTAAATTCCATCAACCTTGTTCATGGATCTTGTTTTTCTCTCTCCTTAGACTGGATTCCACATGTTCTTTTCTCTGTCAATCTTGTTCTTTCTAAATATACTACTACTCTTTTTAAACGCATTATCTGATATTTGATATCATGAAATGGTGAAACATCATTTTTGTTGAACCCTACAGTTGGGGCTCACCTTTTGGTAATCAAAGCTTTTGGTCTCATGTGTGCCGTCAAAGGATGGGCCACATGCCCCAATATGTCACATTGTCACCTGTTATCCTAGCCATCGATGAAAATGGACATTCACAACAGGTGCATGGTTCACACTTGCCTTGGCCCTGCAGAGGTACACCCCATGATACGAGGGTGACTTCTAGCTTATCTCCCAATATCATGGGGTGAATGGTGGGAATTTAGATTGCCAAAAGGTGGGTAGCAAAATGTACTTTGCTGGGCTAAGCAAATGCTCAATGGAACATTGCATGCTGCAGCCCTCATCCTTCTTAGTTAAGGGAAATGATTGTGTATGGTCAAGTGTACAATGAGAATCTATGGATCATATCTGCTGCCATCCATAAAAGATGGTGCGGATTTCAACACACACCTCAAATGGACTTTTGAAAGTCCGAATTGTGAACTGCTTCTAGATTCTCGACAGCTATCTTTAAATGGTGAGAGATAACGGGTGCACAATTCTCACTGAGCCTCCATGTGCATGCGTAGAAACTGTGCCGGTTGTTTAAAGAGAAACTAATGGGAGTATTTTCCATGTTTCATTAATCAATATCAGTTCTTATCGGGAGGGCAATCTGAAGCGGAAGCAACGCTGAACCTGAACGCGATGAACCAAAGCCCCAACCCGTGGCATGTCTCGTTCTCCTATGCGCGCGCTCTCCAGAACACGGTACTGAAGACATGGCAGGGTCGCCCAGAGAACGTGGAAGCTGCACAGCGCTCTCTCCTGGTGCGTGCCAAGGCAAACTCTCTTGCCCAGCTTGGCCGTTACTCCGCTGAGGGCGAGAGCGAGGAGGCTAAGAAAGGCATGTTTGTGAAGGGCTACACCTATTGATCGTGCTGGTTAACCTCCCCCAATTCCTGGACTTGTTATCTCTGAGAACTCCTTATAGTAAGCCTTTTTTTGGCTGTTTGAGGCTTTTGTTTTTTTTTAACTCAAGAATAAGCAGTGTTTTTCTAAGGGACTTTGAATCCCAGGAGCTGTTGCTTTTAGTAGTAGAACTTAGATCTTAATATCTTTTGTTGACCTTACCTTTTCTCTGTAAGACTATTAAGGATTTGTTGAAGGCTGTGATCTTGGTTTCGTCTAGAGAAATGATGAAATGCACTTGAATTGTTGTAACTAATTCTTTCAACTGGATTGATCTGTCAGTGAATCTGTATTAGCAAGATTCCATTTCAATGAGCTGGTAGAGGGAGTGTAGTGTGTATGAGTGATCCAGGATTCAATCCCTGGCTTGTTTAATATGAATTACTTGTGTGACGCAAAGGCAATTTCTAAGTGGATTCTTAGTGCCTGCGCATCATCCTCACACCCTGCCGGTGCATCCAAGTTTTTCTATCTGAAGTAAACAGGAGTGATCTAAATCTGACACGTTTGACCATTGGTCCCAACTTTGATCAATGGACTGCAGCCAGAAATTACACCAAAGGGATGTCATGCCTGCAGCATACGTCCCAACTGTTGCAAGATCAAACAACAATTGACGATTGGGATGGCTCCATGGCGGAGTTGTGAGATCTGTGGTCGGATTTGGGTTTGGTTAACATTTCATAAACCTTGGGTGGGAGAAATAGGATTTGTTGATTGCTTCACAGGCTTTCTTAACAAAACTTCCCATGGAAAGCATGGAGAAATTGCCTTAGAAAAATGAAAAAAGGAAACATGGAGGAATTTATTACTATGCCAGGAACCTTGCTGATTTTGTGTTAAAGCTCATCGAACAATCTTGCCACCCTTCCATGTTATTATCTTATTCCATTTTTTATTTTTTTTTAAATTCTGGAATATGACATTTTCTAGTGCTATTTCTTGAACGTACTAGCTAAGAATGATGTCAACAACGAGCTTGACGTGTATAGCCAAATCATCAAATTCAATTGTCTTTGTTGATTGATGATCTTCCTTAGGGCGTGTTTGCTGCTCAAGTATCACATTTGAATACATCTTATCTAGATTATGTCTACTTGGCATATTTATGCTAATAAACATCGATGTGGTGAATACTCGATGGCAATTTTTCAAGGTTACTTGATTCGGAAATGTAACCCCGTTTTATGTTAGGATGAAAAATGTCGTTTTGTACCATCACTCATAATTAGAATGCTATATATGTGCCATAGAGGAGCCACAACACTGAATCAAGTTGAAGGTGATCAAATGGATTCTGCATAGGTGAAATCAGCACCATGCTTGTGAAATCCTTTCATAACTATCATTGGTTTAGACATCCATCATGTGGGCCCCACCTTTAATTGCCCATTCCTCTCAAAACAATCACTTTGGATGGGTCGTCAAAGCCTTTCAGTCAATGGCAAAGGAAATGGATGGTCCGTATTGATCATACTATAAATGGTGCTATTATTGATTTTGACCCTCCATCATGTGGGTCCTATAACTTTGGTCTGTTTGAGGCTTTTTTTTTTTGTTTTTTTGTTTTTTTTAATTAAAGAATAAGCAGTGATTTTCTAAGGGACTTGGAATCCGAGGAGCTGCTGCTTTTAGTAGAAGTAATTAGATCTTAATATCTTTTGTCGACCTTACCTTTTCTCTGAAAGACTGTTAAGGATTTGTTGAAGGCTGTGATCTAGGTTTCATCTAGAAAAATGATGAATATGCACTTGAATTGCTGTAACTAATTCTTTCCACTGGACTGATCTGTCAGTGAATCTGTATTGGCAAAGATTCCATTTTGAAGAGAGTGATCCAGGATTCAATCCCTAGTAGTAGTGTTGTTACCTTAAAAAAAAAAAAAAGGTTTTTTTTTCTCTCTCTCTCTCAATAATCTAGCAATGTATGGCACTAGATATTGGGGCACCGAGAAGTTGGACACGGCATGCATTTAGTCAAATTAAACAAACTAATTGTGGAACCCACTGTCGTTCAGGTCACAAAATCAGATTGCTTGAAAGATCCTAACATCTGATTCGTGAACAGTTGGTGAAATAGGACCATTGGATATTTCCCATTTTTAACCGTCTGATGAATGTCCCACTAGTCCGGCAGTCAATCAAATGATTGATTTTTGGTTTATGATGCATCGATATTGGGACTTGTAATTTGGATTATTTAATATGAATTACTCGTGTGATGCAAAGGCACTTTCTAAGTGGTTTCTTAGTGCCTGCGCATCATCCTCAAACCCTGCCAGTGCATCAAAGTTTTTCTATTCGAAGAAACTAGCAGTGATCTAAATCTGAGACATTTGATCATTGGCCCCAACTTTGATCAATGGACTGTAAGCCAGAAATTACACCAAAGGGATGTCGTGCCCACAGCATACGTCCCAACTGTTGCAAGATCAAACAAACGATTGACGACTGTGATTGCGACTGCTCCATGGCGCAGTTGTGAGGTCTGTGGTCGGATTTGGGTATGGTTTTAACATTTCATAAACCTTGGGTGGGAGAAATCCCACTGCCAGATCAGCTTTGTGTTTGAGAAGTGTTTCTGGTATCCTCGTAATAATTTTTTTTAGTAGACGATTCAAATTGTTTGATTAAGCTGAAGAAGGTGCCACCACTGGGATGTGAATCTGATGGCTGGGCATAGAGCCCTGCGAGAAAATCGTGATTAGACTTAAAGCTTGGTTATGCAGGATCTCGCAACCAATGCAGCAAAACAGATTGCAACTGGGTAGTTTTCCCTGTCTATCGATTTGTCTGTCTCGGGCAATGATTTGCAAAGCCTGTGGTCTATCTCTTATTCCAGACCTAAATTCCAAGCTGCATCCAAACACTGAAGATCATGTAGTGATCATCAAGGTTCGCATGGGCCGCCAATGACCCACATGCACACAAACACGTCTAAGAAGAAACTGTATACCAAAAAATTGGGAGAGGAACAGTTCCAAATAGTGAGTAAAATGAGTCCGGAAACAACCATAGAAATAATCACTAGCAAAGAACACAAGCCATCTATGATTGATGTGTTTGAGACAGTCGCAGAATCAATTAGATTGAACCATCCTAATCTCTAATCAATGAACAACTGTTAGTTAAACTTGGACCAATGAATCTCTCTCCCACTTTTAGGCCATTAACCCAGGGTCGCTTTCGGTCGCCATTTAGCTAATATCACAGCATTCTTTCCTTTGTAATGAGAAAAACTTGATGGTGGGGTCCACCCATGATGATATATGAGTGGAATCCAAACTGTGAATAAGCATCCTAATGTTAACTGTACATCCAAATAACAATCCTGATTCAAAACTGAGCATTTTATAATCCCGTTTAATGCTTAATATTCACACCGTTTGGCTCCCGTGTTGGTTCATCCATGCATCGTGGTGGGGCTCTCCTAATGAATGGGGTGAATGGCATATACAAAACAGGGTGGAGCCCCGACATCATCTGACAGTTTGTGGTGGGTGGTGCTCTCCCCAGCAGGGCATTGTTACTGAGTCATAGATTAAATTGTTTTGGGGGATACAGGCCTAACTTGTGAAGCACATCTAATGGCCTGTTTGGATTCCACGCACACATCTTAATGGGCATTATTATGAGACGGTGGTAGATAGAGTGCGTTTCAACATTGAAGTCATGAGTTCGAGTGCCAAAGTGGTGTGTCATGTGTGTGTAGGTGTGGGTGTGGGTGCAGGTGCAAGTGTGGGTGCAAGTGTGTTAAAAAAAAAAAAACAATTTGATAATTCCTAATAAAAAAAAAAAACAAAAAGAACAAATATGTGATATCTCTATCACCTAATCCTCTCCATCTGATTGTTGGCCAAAAGCCACCCTAGGAAACAAAATTAGTTAACCGTTGGATGTTGAGTGAGGGAAATTGTAGAAAATTTATGGATGGAATTGGATTAATAGGTCTACTTTTGTGAAAGATAAGCCATGAGTTATGGAGCGCAGATTAGGTATTACCGAAGCCTATCCTGAGCTCAGGACAGGCTAGTACTTGGCATGTAGGTATTGAGGGAGAGGAGGCGTGACATGATTTTGTCAGGCTTGTCGACAGGCAGGTCTCTTCTGACAACAACGTGACATGATTTTGTCAGGCTTGCTGACAGGCAGGTCTCTTCTGACAACAATGTGTCCTTCACCAATACTGATGTGACACGTGTATGCCACATCAACATGCTCCAGTAGTACCTAATCCGAGCTCTAAATTATGAGGGATCCAGACGTTGCCCGACAAAGGATGGAGAATGCCTCAGTGCGCAAGCCTTGCGCAGGAAGTTTCTACACTGGGAACCAAGGTGGGGCCAACGGTGATTTTTTTGTTGTTGATAAATACACCTGTCCATCCGTTTTGGGAGCTCATTTTAGGACATGAAAACAAAATGAACCGGATCCAAGACTCAAGTGGGCTCAAAACGTAAGGATTAAACATCCAAAGTTGAAATATTTGTGGAGCCACAGGAATCAGAATAATATTTGTGTTCCCAGTTCATCACAGTAGTAGTGACAATATGAACGGTATGGATGTCATATAAACATCAATGTGGACCCCAGGGAGGTTTCAACGGTAGTAATTTATCTGCCCACCTTTTCCTTTGAGGCCCACTTGAGTCTTGGATCTGGTTTATTTTTGTTTTCACGCACTAAAATGAGCTCCCAAAACGGATGGACCGGGTGGATTTATAAAAAAATCACTGTGGGCCCCACCTTGGTTCCTTGCGCAAGAACTTCCTGCTCAAGGCTTTCGTCAGAAAATCCGCGCGCCCCGGAATTCGTGGCCTGAAGAACTTACCCCTTCCCTTGGTGGTTCAATGCAAAATGGGTCAAAAGAGTAAAGGGTCAGGATCTTCCGTCCTGAGAGATACACGGGAAACCCCATCCACAAGATCACAATTTTTCCATACTTGCGGGGCTCACTGGACAAGACCCCTCGATGGGCAGGCAAGGCAAGCCGGCCTGTCAGGTCAATCGGACCCGGATTGCAAACTGAGTAGCTGAGTAAACTATATGGGGCCCGCCGTGGTACATGTATCTTATCCACGCCGTCCATCCGATTTTTCAGCTCATTTTAGCGTAGGATCGCAAAATTGAAGGATATCCAAAGTTCAATTGGACCACACCGCAGAAAACAGTGAGCATTGAACGCCTACCGCTGAAAGCTTCACGGGGCATAGAAGTTTTGGATCAAGCTAGTATTTGTGTTTTTCCCTTAATCCATGTCTTCGTGACCTTAAGAACAGGTTGGATGATAAATAAATATCACTGTGGGCCCAGGAAGGTTTCAATGGTGGAAGTCATGATCCCCATTGTTTCCTGTGGTGTGGTCCACTTGAGCTTTGGAAATGCTTCAATTTAGAGCTCCTTCCATAAAACGAGCTGGAAAAACGGATGGACGGTGTGGATATGACACGTATATCATGGTGAGCCCCATAGTGTGCTGAATTACTCGGTGCACAGTCCGCATCCGGTCAAGAGCATGTGAGCGGTGGTCCACTCACTAAGTGGGCCACCAATGCGAGAAAAAAATGGACGTAAGGAACAAAAAAAAGATCCATGGTGTAAGCCCATTCTACTCCTGCGGCCCAACCGACGAGTGGACCAGCTAATTTATAGCTATCACACGTTCACCGTGGACCAATCTGATAAGAGGCCTGGATTGATCACACGTGTGCTTCAAATCACATTTTCATTTTAAACAAACCCTCAAGCACGCTAACAAAGAGCCTCAGCTGGTTTCATTACTCTCCTCTCTGCAACAGAGATAAGAATTAAAAAAAAAAAGCCAGAGAGAGAGAGAAAACCTCAAAAATGCCACCAAAACCCTACAAAAACCCCAGCTTCTCTTCCACCGTCTGAAATTCAAAAGGTCGAAATTACCCACCACAGTTCTGAAAAAATGCCCAACTACTCCCCATTTCTACGCTGCTTTCTCCTCCTCAGACCCAACACTTCTCCTCTCTTCGCCATGTCTCTCCGCCTTCCCTCTCTCCGCCCTAACCCTAAAAACTCTAGATTGCCGTTCCCCTCCACCGTCCGTTGCGGTGGGAGCTACTGCATCCCCCAGCGCCGTCGGCCCTCTGCCATTGTTGCTGCCGCCTCCTCTGCTTCGGACGTCTCGGCGCAGACCTGGTCGCCCGAATTCAATTGGCGGGAAATCCGGGGCGGGGCCTTGAATTCAAGCGACGATTTCACATTCTTTAAGCAGCCAAGCCGGCAATTTGGACGGTATGCATATGATGATTACTCCGAAGATGAGTCTGATGTTGATTCTTCGCCATCGTCACCATCGTCACAGTTGGTAAGTTCCTCATTCGTGTTTTAAAAATGATGTTGTGTAATTCACGTCACGTTAGGATTACTGCTTGCCATCTTTGGACTGTGGGAGATGATCTCGAAGTGGGGTCCGTAAGTTTTTCTGGAATTGAGTTCATTCTGTTTGTGAAAATGGAAATGTGACAGAGTGTCCATTTAATACGGAGACGCTATTACATTTTCTGGCATTATATCATTTTTACGGATTTTTTTTTGGGGGAGTGAGTACACACATCCCACTGTTAGTACACACACCCACACTGTTAGTCACACTTCAATGTTAGCCACCCCCACGTTGGGAATCGATACCAGGACTATATGATGCTTCAACAGCAAGGATGATGTTTTTTGTTCAGCTGTGGGATCGAATCGTGTGGGGGCCACCTTTCAATGATGAAGGCAATTCATCTGGTGGTTCTTCCTGTGTTGGATGTGTTTGGGGAATGGTCCATCTGTGGCAAGCCCATCAATCAACTGTCTGGATCATAAAGCCATGCACACCTCTTATACGGCCTGGGTGGTGGAGTATAAGGGGCTGTTGGCAACCTGGAATTTACCCTTCTGGAATTGGAATCCAATTCCAGGGCAAATTCCCATGTTTGGCACCCTGAACTTGGGTGGATTTCAACTCCAGTGGAAATTGGATTCTCAAGTAGAGCCCGCTTTCAGTTCCTGGGGAACCTAGCTTGCGAATTCCGGCTTATGAATTCCTCCTCAAAAGACTTTTTCCCCGTTGAAATGCTTATTTAAGAAGAGCAGCACAACATCTGTCTCTACACCCAACCCCCTCAGCAGCTCTCTCTCTCTCTCTCTCTCTCTCTCTCTCTCTCTCTGTTTGTTCACCTTTAATTTGTTTGGTTGGTTCATTGTTCGATTTAAATCAAGGCCAAAAGGCAAATGTCAAAATATGCATTATAACAGGAACAATCACTATGTGTTGTGTTATTTAAGGAAAAATTCTTGTTAAAGAGCGGGCATTTTGTTTTGAAACAACAGCTGTTACACAGTGGCACAGTGGCCATTATTTACTAAAGACACTTCTACATATATTTACTAAACATTATGGGTATATGGTATAGCACTGGTTTTGGTGAAAACTCTGCACTATATTTTTTGTGGGCCTGACCTTATATTTTTCAATTTGGTCTTATATATATATATATATATATATATATATATATATATATATATATATTCATTTCATGACGGCCATTATCACATGATGGTAACACTCTTTGGCCATTATAAGTTAAGATTGGCGGTGGAGTTGCCTGAGCAGGTGCTGAAGTAGCTAGCTCAACTCTAGGATTGGTAATGGTTGTGGCTTGGATTGGTTGTGTTTGATCATCAACAGACAAGTTCGAACTGGTGGAGTTCACACTGATGATAGTCGAGGAGCCCTAGCGTTCTTCTACTTGCGACGATATCTATTGCGGTCAGGCTTAGCTCTAGGATGAAGTTCCCATGCCCATGCATTTTTGGAAGGATACCGTGTAGATAGACTCAGAGTCCCATGATGACTCTGGTCTATAACTGTTGTGTGAGGATAAATGACTGTGATTGTGTTGCATCCGACGAGGGTATGACATTGTGAAATCCTCAATCCGTCTTTCTAAGTGCTAGTTTATCTCCACCAGAGTAGACACATGAGCCTGCTTTTCAGCATTCTCTTCTTTAAGACGTCTATTGTGGTTGAGAATCTCTATGACCCTTGCATAAGCCTGATCCCCTAGCTACGATGCTAAGGGCCTGTTTGTTTTGATGTAATTCCGTGTATTTATAGTGTAAAAGGGTAATAATTACGTATGCCCTCTGTTTGAAACCAATGGAATTACACCAGCACATCTCAACGTTATTTTATTATGGGAACTCTGTGGGCTCCACAATGATGTATGTGCTATATCCACTCTGCCCATTCATTTCTTCAGATCATTTTAGCCTATGAGCCTAAAAATGGGGCAGAGCCAAAGCTCAAGTGGACCACACCAAAGAAAACAGTGGTTTCAATGGTGGCGTCATTATTCCCACTGTTTCCCATGATGTGGTCCACTTGATCTCTGGATCTGCCCCCCCCCCCTTTTTTGCTCGGGCTTTAAAATGATCCAAAAAAATGAATGGACAGCATGGATACAATCCATGGGGCCACACAATCTGCCTCATTTTTTGAGCCAAGACCTATCAAAAAGTAAAGATGCCAACGTCATGAATTGACGTTTAACTTTGTAATTAATAAATGCCAAAATACATTAAAATGCAGGTAATTACATCAAAACAAATAGAACCTAAGAGGAGTTGGACGAGTAATGTGACTTATGAGAGTGCGAGACCAAAGCTTGTTTGGGACTAGTAGCTTTTGCCTCATCAGGATGTGTCGAGCTTGGTACCCCGGTCCCCGGATAGTGAAATAGTAGAGCAAAACTGTCTTTTTTCCCCCTTTTTCTTGAAGATTAGTAGAGCAATATTGTCAAGGTGAAGGAAGGCATTAAAGAGGATGGATGAAGCAAATAGAAGTGGCTGAAAGAACTGAAGGTGGCAAAGGTGACCAACGTGAGACATACATCAATTCCACTGGGCATGCTAGATGTTCAAGGCGACCCTTCACTTAGGTTTGAGGTGAGTGCATGCATCGGGGTTGCAAG
The DNA here is from genome assembly GCA_003013855.2 of Liriodendron chinense. NCBI lineage: Eukaryota > Viridiplantae > Streptophyta > Magnoliopsida > Magnoliales > Magnoliaceae > Liriodendron > Liriodendron chinense. Next base: position 923,370 of record PVNU02002217.1, read on the forward strand.
AGAAGAAAAAGGGTTGTAATAAAGAGAATCACTCACAAATTAAAGCAAACTTGAAGCATGGACATATTATTAAAAAAACTAATGCTAACACCCATATTGAGGACATGTTATTATTTAGTGGGGCCTTATTGTTTCCAAGTTTGCATCTAGTCCTGCAAGGGCCGTACAGGACATGGCTTGGTTCCTCTGGATGCGTACAGTAAACAGAATGGAGGATGCAGGAGCATGCAGGCTCGACTACATGACTCTGAAGAACAAAGATAAAAAGACAACGAAATGCCAATGGGTACTTTTTGCACTTAGGAAACCGTGTATCCCTGAGTGTAATGAATACAGGTGTCAGAATGCTGAAATACTCGAAGTAGCGAGAGAAGCATGAAGATGGAAGCCATAGCCGAGCTTCAGTACTTTGGATATTAGGTCCCCCCATTTTGTATGTCTGTCTTTCTTTTGTTTTTCTTCCTTTTGGTATGACAGTTGGGTGAGCCAACCATTACAACACCGATCTGAATAGGGTCCATGGAAAACCAAGTATCCTTGGTGTAATGAAATTCAACAACATCAAACAGATGTTCTAGCCCCTTAATGAGGTGTTGTTCGCCCAATGAGAGGGCTGTCTCTCACCAACGTTTGTCTGCTGTGCTTTTAAGATGCTGAGTCTGTAGATCATTTGTTCCTTTACTGCCCCTTTGTGTGGAACATCTGGTCTAGCTTGTTATCTCAAGCAGGAGTGTGCTGGGTGATGCCCTCATCCATTGAGGCTTTGTTTCGCATGTGGCATGAGGGTGATGGTGGTAGGCTTCGTATGCAGAGATGGAGTCCAAGTCTTCTGGTGACTTTGTGGGAAATATGGTTGGAACGAAACAATCAGGCCTTCCAGAATCATCAGATTACTTCTGCTGGGTTGTTTAATAGAGTTGTGAGTTTGTTTAGGGATTGGGCTTCGTAGTTGGGTTCTGGGTCTCCAGCCTTGGGGCTGGCTTCTTGTATTTTAGTCTTCGGTTCCTTGTTCATGTTTTTTCTTTCTTGTTATTTTCTGTGTTATTCTGTTTTCTGGCTCTGCCTAATAAATTCATTCACCTTTAAAAAAAAAATCATCTTCTGTATCTTGCAACATTTTAAAAAATGCATGAGATACACTACAATTGTATGCTACCTCTTGCGATGACTTCTCTGGATGCTCCTCATCCCTAGAGTGTTTCAGAGAGCATCTAAGATATACATTAATGCAGGCATCTTCCTCTTATGTGCCACAATATCATAGATGAGGATCAAGAGGAGATTGGCATGTGTGTTGCATATCTTGAGGAGTCATGGGGTCATTGATCTCCAATGGAGGATCAGTTTGGGTCATGGCTTGGCGGGGAGTGTATACGACTACAACTTCAGGGTGAATGCTTTCTTTAATTACTTGTATACCATGCTCTTTATCATCATTGCTGCTGCTTTTTGCTAGCACCCATGAGCTTCAAGACAACGTATGGCACCCCTTCCACCACATAAGCCGAGCATCGAGTGACGCGTGGCAAACTAACCTCGTCCATCCTGCTAATTTCCATTTCATGATTTGGGAGAGGGTCTGTTTGAATTAGCTTGAGTGTGATAGCCTCAAAGCCCAACTTTCCAGTTGTAATCCTTTCACGAATGATTTCTTGTAATGTGCGACAAAACCCAATAACATGGTAGCATCCTATGATACCAGAAAATCTGGACTATATGATCAATTCAATGACTTTTTGATTAATCTATTCATTCAATGAGTATGATCAAATATTGTTTTTGGGCTATGCTCGATCCACAAATGAGTTTTGAGTTGAGCCACTGATGCTAATTACATGGTTGCTTAGATGCCAACTCCACACCACGGTCACCACCACATATACCAACATGTCACATGCTCGAAAGTCGAAACCTGAACCATCCATCAAGTTGGTCCTATTCATCTCAAGTAGACCACCTGCATAGATTGAATGTGAACCATGTCACAACTTTCTTTTAACCGGGTCCATTTGTTTTGTACATCACGGCCTTCCTAATAGTTGACCAGCTTGATTCTCATGCTAAGGCAGAAGCACCAAGGTACCCACCTACTGGATGGCTTGGGTTATGCACTGCATATGCTAGCTGGCAAGTGTGGTGATGGACAATGTACAAAACAAATGGCCCAGGCCTGTGATGGTCAAAACGAACGGGCTGAAGTTTGACCCATGATTACTATGCATGGCTGAAGCCCAAGCCTGGCGACCCACTTATGTGCACGATCTGGGCTGTTTATTAGATGTGCTCTATCATGCATGATATGTTACAAAAAATGATCTCGAAACCCCAAATGGGCCCAGCTCATCCAGGCTGTGGGCTCTTACACAGCCCACGACCTATAAATAATTGGGCTTAAATTTGAGGCTGGGGCCTGGCCAGCCCAAGCTCGGCCAAAAGCAGGCCAGGCCCAAAAGCCAGTGATACCCCTAGATCCTGAGAATTGGTTTGTCAGAGCCAATATAGATGAAACATGCCCCAGATAGGAAAAACCTGACTCTTCAATTGGTTGGGGGAAAATATATCGTTAAGAAGAAAATTGTAGCAACGGCATCACCTAATCCTAGTAGATGCAAGTATTTGATGGCTAGAATCTTCCGATATGGGAGATGCTAAGCTCAACTAAGATTGTCCAAATCATGAGGTCATTGTTGATATACGCGCCAAAAATCACATTGATTGGACGATCTTAACTATATATTATCACCATACCATCCATTTGATGGCCACCAATTGGATGATTAGGATCATTCCATAGTTTTCATCTTGTGTGTATGCTTAATTGACAATTGGGACCATAGTTTGGACAGCATGGATTCCATGGGGGACGTAGATTATGCTTATGAATTTTCTAAATTTCACTATGCACATGGTCATGGGAAAACATTTCAGTATGTTTTCATATTTGGAGCCCTACCGTCAATGGTTTTCTTCGATCTGATGGTTATTAGTTGGACACCCACTAAAGGCATGGAGCATAGCCAAAAAGCACATTCGTTGGATGGTCCTAATCATCTGGTGTTCTTCACTGAATTTGGACTCTTTCTGGTTCTCTTTTTGGCTGTCCATCTTGATGGCCACCATTTGAATGGTCACAATCATCTGTTTAATTAAGTCTGGTGATATGCTTTAGCTATTATGGGGTCCACTATTCGGATAATTTAGGTTAAGTGGTGGAAACTATACAGCAAAATCGAGGCTCTTCATTTGCTATTTATTTATTTGAATTATCTTAACCATCAATAGTTCTTGTTTTTTTATTTTTATTTTTATGCTCTTGTATGCAAAGCATGTGGATTTTGACTAGTAGCAGAAAGAATTGCAGATACCAAGAACTTAGAACGTCTTGAAATTAAGAAAAAATTCCATGAATATTGGAGATGAAAATGCTAGATAGCTGGTGGGAAGAAACAAAATTCTCATGGTCGGCAATCTTCGAAAGAAAGGAATGTGTATCCCGATGTTTGTCTTATGTGTCTTCAAGATGAAGAATCAGTGGACCATCTCTTCATCCACTGTTCATTTGTGATGGACATGTGGTGGAGTGTTTTCAAACTTTTTGGAGTTTCGTGGGTGATGCCAAGATCCATTGAAGACCTCATGTGTCTTTGGCATGCTGATTCTGGTGGGGCAATAGAAGAGGAAGTGGAGGATTCTCCTCTTGGCTGTCATGTGGGCGATCTGGTCCGAATGGAATAATTGATGTTTTCGCAATCTTTCATTGGCCAAGGCTGGTGTTTTCTCTCGGGTGCTGGTGATGTTCAGAGTCTGGGCTCCGTGAGTTGAGGCTTTGCAGGGGTGGATTGTCCTGGGGGACAGTCTTGTTCTTGTATATTTGTATATAGGTTTCTGTTTTTCTTTTTTTTTTTTGTAGTTTCTTGTTTGTTTTTCTTTTGTAGCTCTTTTTTCCTTTTTCAATAAAAGAGTACCTTTCAAAAAAAGAAAATGCTAGATACGACTTGGTTTGGTATCTTCTATCTATGAAATTGTTCTCTTAAAAAATTGTTTCGTTTATTAGGACAACTAATGAAGTTAAATCAATGTGGGAACTAGGAGTGGTAGCTTGCAAAATGCCCTTATCACCACGTCACTATCAAACAAGAATAGCATGACATGCTCATGGATAAAACAGCTTGAGAATTTTTTTTAATGAAGACATAAGAGGAAAATACAAGATACAACTTGGTTTCCTGACTTCTATCAATAAAATTGATCTTTTGAAAACATTTTTTTGAATGGTCATTCTCTAAAAAATTTGGTTTCATATATTGCGACAACATTAGAAGTTAAATACTGCATGAACTAGGAAGTGGGAGCTTGTGAAAAGTATTTATCACTGTGTCCTTATCAATGAAGAATGGCATGGTGTGCTGATGGATAAGGTGTACCATATATGTTGCTCTTTTGATTGATAACACAATTTATGTTTTAACTGAAAAGGAGAATTTGGATCTCTAAAGTAGATAGCATGTTCTGTTAATTGGAATCTCCTTTTTGACAATGCTAAGTGATGCAAGGTTTGATCCTTTTCGAAAAAATAAGGAGTGATGCAACTTTGACGGCTATGCGGATTCCCATGAGGGAAGCCGATGCTCCCAATATTGCAAACCAATGCAACTCATGGGTTCATTTTTAGTTACTAGTTACCAAGAGAAAAGTTCACTTTCAGTTATTTGTTTCTTTTTTCCATAGTTCTGAAACTCGATTGCTCGACTCAAAACTTGGCCAAGTCAACTTGGCTCCGGACAGAAATCGAGCTGAGTCACTGTGAAACTCGATAGCAAGCTCGACTCAGGATGACCCATCGAGTTGGCTTGACTACTCTGTTGACTTGACATGACTCAGCATGACCGGAACCAAGCCGCCTGCCAAGTTGATTCATTTCCAAGTAAAAACTTAAGTGGCATGTGGGATTTGAACCCACGACCTCAAGCAGTCGAGGAAACTGTCTACCAACAGGACAAACACAGCTTTTATGGTTTAGCTTGGCTAGTTTTGTACTCATAACATTCCTAAGCATTTACTTTCAATGTAATATGCTTCCTGGTTTAATTATTAAATATCGAGTCGAGTTAAATAGAGTCCTTGAGTCAACCCAACCCAACTAGATATCGAGTCGAATCGAGCTTTTGAGTTTTTACACTATGCTTTTTCCTGTGACTGCTTAATTGCTTACTGTTTTTACTTGTAACTGCTTTTTGTAAATATAATTAATTCTTATTCGGTTGAGTCCACTATGACCTTTTTCAGGGTGCTTCCACCCTTGATAACGTTGATGAGTGGAAGTGGAAGTTAAGCATGCTTGTTCGCAACAAGAATGAGCAAGAGATAGTGTCAAGGGAGAAAAAAGACAGACGTGATTATGAGCAACTTGTGGCGCTGGCCACCAGAATGGGTTTGTATTGGTATGTTTTTTTTCCCTCACCATTATACTTGGCTTTGCCCTTTTAAGATAATTTGTCTTTTGCTTTATTTTATCCAATGCTTATATTCTGAAATAAGATAAAAAAAAAAAAAATTGGCAGCCATCAATATCAAAGGGTCGTTGTGTTTAGTAAGGTCCCGCTACCAAATTACAGATCTGATCTGGATGATAAGCGCCCTCAGAGGGAGGTATTTTCTAATATGGCATGAAATTCCTTTTTTTTTTTTGCATAGAAGTTCAATTGATCAATGTTATATGCTGGTGATTCCTCGCCTTTCAATTTGCAAAGGAAAACCTCCCTTCAGTTTTGAAAGGCACAAAACCCCTCCAACTTTCTATGTTCCCCTTACAAAGGATGAGGGCAATGTGGTTTTTAGCTTTTAAACTACTGCTGAAGGTTTATTTGTGATTTTCAGAATGTGGGAGGTTTTAGTCTCAATTTATCCTCGCACTATTCATTGAATCTATCTCACAACATTCTCAAACATTGATAGGTGAGCCTTCCTGCCAGCTTGCATAGAAGCGTGGACACTTTACTTAGAGAACACCTTGCTCGGAAGCCTAGTAACAAAGGAAGCTTTCCTGGTATTACCTTTACGGGATCTGGCGGCAATGGCAGTAATACCAGTGTAGGGCCTTCTGAGCAACAAGAGCCTCAAAAACCGGTTAGTGTTGTCATGGAGAGAATCCTAAGGCGGAAGAGTTTGCTGCTGCATGATCAACAGCAGAATTGGCAGGTTCTTTCTTGCCCCTATTATGAAAAATCCTCATCATTTGGAAAATCTTTTAAAAATTTGTCAGTCGTTGATAAGCAATATCTCCATGAAGTTACCAAAGCTCAAAAGTCAAGCTCATCTTGCTTGTAGTGATAACTATACATCTGAGTCAATGGGTAAAATATAACATTAGAATTTAATCCCAAAAAAGGGGCTAAAATGATTCATAGTTCAAAAAGCTGTTGACTTTACAATAAATCATAGTAAGTTTGGTAGAATGGCTGAAACTAGCACTAGTTGTAAATAAATATTAGCTGCTGCTATTTTGGCTGAAGTTTCTTATCTAATCTGGTAACAAAACGTTATCTTAATAAAGATATATGTGTATATTTTGTTATTCACATGATTTGATTACAAGTCAAATTAGTCATTTCTACATCTTCTTTTATAGGTAAACAAAATAACTCTGAGAGGAGCCTCAAATGGAAGGGAGACTCCAACTTGACCTCATAACCAGTTATAACTAGTCGAAAAGGGAGGATTCCATCTCAACATGATAGGGATTTGACTCTTGGAGTGGCTATCACTAGATGGTCCTGTTGATCTGCTCTAAAACATGGAGGTGAAACACTGCCACCGTATGGGGCTTTCCTTCCCATCCTACTTTCTCTTGTCATCGAGAAAGTCAAGTTCACCATTGTTGGCATTGATTACTTGCAGTCACTTAAATGTCTGCCTTATCACTAAGTCTCAACTCCAAATGTTCCGTTATGTGGCATATCTCTGCCTATCACTGTCTTTGACTTAAAATATTCCTATATGCCTTGTCATACATTGAAGTCATGTACTAACTATTTGTCAAGGTCTGCACTCAGCATTTTGTAACTTGTTTTATAGTCATTTTGTTTACGTTAGTTTTCTGCAATTAGTTATTTTTTCTCACATACGAATTGCTTATATGATATATTTTAGGCGCTTCTAAATTTTGGCACCTGCTCATATTGTTGTGACAATCACACCTTTTCTTTAGGAATCTCCTGAAGGACAAAAGATGCAAGAGTTTCGCCGAAGTCTTCCTGCGTACAAAGAAAAGGATGCATTATTAATGGCCATTTCACAAAATCAGGTCTGTGATCTTTTGGTGTTCATTGGTGTGATTGATTTTGTTCTTTGGTCGTGTGATAAACATGTATTAATATGATAAAGACTAAATAGAAAGCAATCAAAGATACATCATATCAGGAGAAATGGTGTCCTGATAACTAGTGATTTTATCAAAACATCCTTTTTAGCAGGGGAATTCACAAGTGCATTGGCTTTTCTTAATGGGCGACAAAAAGTAAAATTAATGTCCAAGACATTGTATACTATTTATACACTATAGAGAAACCTATTTGCTTGGAATCCTTAGGTTCTTTGTTACCCAAGTACAAGACAACAAAGATAGGGTTTAGCGGATTGCCAGAATCCAAATTCTCAGGATATGGGTGCACCAAGGTTGGTCGCTGCACATAATTATAATACTGTTAAAATTCTTTGTAGTATCACAAGTTGAATTTGTTGCCCCAGTTGACTTGATTCAGTACAAATTCTAAATAGCTGATAGCTCTAGAGTTCAAAATCCCATTAAATATGGATTGAAGTCTTGGAAGGGGGGATGGGGAATCCCTTATCCTTCGCCTAGAATTTGACATGAGTACTCCATTTATTTGAAGGATTTGAGTATCATATCTTAGGAAGAAGAAAGTGACTTTATCTATGTGATCCTTGATCAAGTTAGCATTATCGAACCTCCCGCTGTATTTTATGTCTCTCTTTTGCTGCCCTTAGTGGGTCCTCAGAATTGATAAGTCATGGAGAGACTTCCTCTGGCAAGGGGGAGGGCAATCTGGGAAGTTCCATCTTTTGAAAGGAGAGGAGGTTTGTAGACCATACATGGAGGTAGTGCAGGGATCAAGAGGCTGGATCTGGTTAACTCAGCGTTGCTGGGAAAGTGGGTCTGGAGATTCGGGGTAGAGAAAGGCAGACTATGGAGATTAGTAGTAGCTGGTAAGTATGGCATTTCCTCTTTGAGGTGGTGGATCTGGGAGTCCTCCCTGTATAGAGCTTCATCTTGCTGGAAAGTGAATGCTTCAATGGCAGGCAAAGTCTTCCAGGAGATTGGTTTCGTTATGGGAAATGGGGAAAATATCCGCTTCTGGGAGGACATATGGGTTGGAGACTCCTTTCTCAATGCTGAACTCCCTCTCCTTGCGCGTTTGAGTCCTGATAAGAATATTTCAGAAGTGGTGGCGTCAAGGTGGAGTTTGTCTTCCTCCTTGCCGGAGCCTGTCGGACGCTGAAGCCGATGAGGCTTCTAGTTCGACTTCAGCCCTTGCCTTATCCCGGGGATTATAGATGTGATTATATGGTGGGGGGCTCGCTTTGGCAGATTCTCAATGTGATCCTTCTTTCATGTGCTCTCCTCTTTTTCTCCCAGTTTTGAAGCTCGAGGTAGTCATTCAGGGTATGTGTGGCATTATGGAGCTCTTCCGAAGGTGGTGGCATTCTCATGGTTAGCAGGCAAGAATGGTATTCTGACAGTGGATAAATTGCGCAAAAGAGCGATGGTGTTACCCAACTTCTGTCTTCTTTGCTTGAATGATGAGGAATCGGTCGGGCACATTTTCATCTATTGCCTTTTTGCTAAGGGATATGGGACAAGATTCTTCCGATCTTCAATGTTCCTTGGGTCATGCCAAAGTCGATGAAGGTTCTGTTCCTCTCACGGCACGTTGGGGGGGGGGCTTTCATCTAAGGAAAAATCGAAATGGTGGCGTCTTGCCTTGCTCATAGTGCTCTAGTCTATCTGGCTGGAGAGGAACAAATAGGTGCTTTAGGAATATTAGGGATTCCTTAAACTCTGTTATTAGTAAAGTTTTGTTGTATATCCATGATTGGGGCTCTTAGCCCCAGATTAGGTATGTTTTTCCTTTTTCTGTTCTTCTTTGTTTCGTTTTGCTGTTGTTGTTTCTGCTCTTGTCCTTTAATAAAATTATCATTTCTTGAAAAAAGAAAAAGAAAAAAAGAAAGTGACTTTATCTCAGAAGTCAAAGAGTGGTGAGCCTTTTCAATATGGGGGACTAGACTAGATAAAAGCTAATGATGAATCTTGAGCGGGAAAAAGTATGAGAAATGAGAAGAAATTAAGTGGGGTCAGTTCCAGACTTCCAGGGCAATGTGGCTAGAAAGCCAAAAAAACAATAAATACTTATATGGTATTGTCAATGCCAGAAGGTGCAATCAAATTAATGGGGAGAAGTTAGAGGAGAAGGATGATATTTGTGAGTTGATTGTGAATTATTATGCAGATTTCCTGTTTGATGAGGGTTGGACTCTCAAGAATGGCCACTGCTTGGCTGGAAAGGCCCTTTGAGGAGACTCAGGTTGTGGATGTGATTATCTATCTTGGCAGAAATAAAGCCTTGGACCACATGGTTTCCTATTGCTTTCTTCCATGTTTTTTTTGGGATGATGATAGAGGTGACATGATGGGTTTCATCTTCTAGCGCCATGAAAGGGGGAGGTTATTTAGAACTTTTTTTGTTTTGTTTTTTGAAAGATAGGTTATGTGGAGTTATTGCGCGATTCCTTTTTCCTTAGTTCCCAAGAAGGAAGGTGTTGACAGTTTGAAGGACCATTGGTTGATTAGCTTGACTGGGGGACCCTACAAAATCTTGGCTGAAGTCTTTGCTTCTAGACTTGCAAGGTCCTTGGGGGATCACATCAAAGATGCAAGGGGCTTTTGTATATGGAAGGTAGACTTTGGATGGAGCCCTCATTGACCACGAATGTGTTGACTTCAGGCACAAGTCCAATAAAGCTGGTACCATATGCAAGTTGGACATGGAAAGATCATACGACTATATTGATTGGAAGTCTGTTCACTTTATGCTTAGTTGATTGGGTTATGGCTTATGGTGTTAAATGGAGGAACTGGATTTGGGAATGCATGAGCTTGGCCAACTTCTCTGTGATGGTTCTCCAAAAGGTTTTTTGAAAAGTAGCCTTGGGTTATGACAAGGGGATATCCCCTATCTCCCTCTCTTTTCTTCATTGTTGTTGAGGCCCTCATTTCCCTTATGAAGTCAGCATTATCTAGTATGCTATTGTATTTCGTGTTGATTTTTCAGTCTTCGTATTATTATCCAAAGGTTGGAGAGGATTCTGAGGAATTTTCTTTGTCTAGGGGCTGAAAAAAAAAAGGTTCAATTTTTTAATAACTCAATACTGTAAACACCCCCCCCCCCAAAAGAAGAATAAGAGAAAAGAAAAGAAAAAAGAAAAAATCCACCACCAGAAGAGAGTCCCTCACAACCCCTTCCTCAGCAAGATTATCCACTTTTGAATTATCCTCCCAGTGCATGTGAGAGGACAATGAAACATTGCCAGCCAGGTCTAGCACCTCAAGTAAATTGGCAATCATCTACTGGCAGATACCAGACCTAGAGCATCTAATAGCATCATTGGAATCAACTTCAACTACAACTTGGGGATAAATCAAATTCCACAACCACTTGACACAACTTTGGCATAGTTCAACTCCCTAATCCCAATCAGACCCAAGAACTCAAACAGGACATCACCACACAATCATTTCTAACAATACCTCTGGCTCCCACCTAATTTAGGTTCCCCAACAACAACCATCGAAGTTAATCTTGAAAAGACTCACATCAGAAGCTCTCCACCTAACCACATCCTTTGGCTTCTTCCAATTGCAAATAGTAACTTCATTTCAATTTGAAGACAACAACTGCCTAGGATTGCCTTGTAACCTAGAATCAACTTCTTCCCAATCGGAACAAACCCAACAAGTCTCTTTATCATCACACTTGAAACTTAATAAGGAAGCTCTGTTGTAGAAAATCCTGCTATTTCTTTTTAACCAAATGAACCAAACAGTTGCCTGCACCGCCAGCTTCCACAAAAACTGGCTGATAGGACCCAAAGCTGCGGTCCACCAATCCTCAGTAAGCTCCAACGAAGAGGTAGGGAAGACCCAGTCAGTACCAAACATGGAGATCATGGCGACTACACATAACTTGCAAAGTTACAGTGAACAAGCATTTTTTTCTTACTGAAATTTTATTAGAAACGCACAAAAAAAAAAAAAAAAGATTGAAAGAATACAAAAATTTTCTACAACTCAAAAAAAGAGGAGACATTGACAAATTTATCTGCCTTTACATAAGAAGCCCAACCTAAAACTCTACATTTAATTTCCCTAATAACCTCTTTAGGAGTAGAACTCCTATTTTGGAAACATCCCCTATTATGATTCCCCCCATATTGGACCAAAAAATTGCCAAGATAAGCAATCTCCACACAACTTTCCTAACTTTTCCCGCCCCTCCATGCCAAGCCCACAGAAGATCCACAAGTCTGAAGGAGGTTTCTTTTGCTTAGTTGGGAGGAGGCTTGCAAGCCAAAGAAGTTTGGAGGGTTGGGATTGGGAATTAGAGCCTCACGTCTGGAGCTTTTGGGAGGAGGATGTTGCTTTATGGAAAGGGATGATAGCTTATAAATACGGGGTGGAGGATGGTGGCAATCCTTCAGTACATGGTATTTGGTATCTAGAAATCTGTGCTCAAAGTGGTTCCTCTTTGTCACAGGGAGATCGCTCTCTCCAGGGTATGGTATCTCTCTTTTGTTTGGACAGATAGTGTGGGGACAGTCCTTTATGTATTGCCTTCCCATGCGCTTTAGTCTCATCAATCAAGAAGTTCGTATTTACCTGTGTCTCCAAAGTGGGAGACCATGTGGTTTGTGCTTCTTGTTTCAGAAGAAACTTGACTGATGTGGAGGTTTTCGAATTTGTTTTATGGAGTGGTTGTGTGCCAAGGTGTTTTTTTGATGAGCTGCGACAGTTGGGTGTGGATCCATGACCACTTGGATTGACAAAAAATCGATCAGAGTGGTTGTAGATCCACACCCAACTGTCCCCACCCATCAAAGAAATGTCTTGGCCATACTTATTCTTCTATCTCCTTACCTCCTTCTAGGACCTGCAGACCATATTTATCCTGATTGGAAGCACTGAGGGTCTCCTCATGTTTTGGCATTTGCACGGCTGGTGGGCAAAAACAAGGTTCTTACGATTGATCACTTGGAGAACATTAACCTGATCATTCTTAATTGATGCATTTTATGCCCAAGGGATGTTGAATCTATGGACCATTTATTTATGCACTGTTACTCTGTGTTGGAGATTTGGTGGAAATTCTCCAACCTGTTTGGAATGGAGTAGGTCATGCTGTGCTTGATTGATTGGGCATCTCTTGTGTGCTCGGCACGGTGGTGGAAAGGAATGCAAGAGGTCTTTTTTTGTTTTCTATTTTTTTGGTAACTTATTCTCTTGTCTACTGTGCGGGCGATCTAGTTTGGACGCAATTGTAATAGATTCCAGGACAAGCCATGTTCGTCAAGGGTGGTTTTCTGAAAGGCCTAGCTACTGGTTATTGAATGGACCAGAGTGCATAAGGATTTTATAGATAGGCGTATGGAGCTCTTGGAGTGTTTCGTCTTTGTATTAATGGGAGGATGTCTCATACTCCATTTTGTATTTGCTCTTTGTCCCCCTTTTAATAAAATTTGCAGGTATCCTTGAAAGAAAGAAAATGGAAAAACAACTCTTGATTTTATCTTCCTCCCCTGAAACAATCTCATTATAGAAAAATTCCCCATTCCTTTCCATATCTCCCATACTTCATGGTTTCAAGGACCCACAATCCAATTACATAACTCTTGAGACACCTTTTGAAAAATCCAGATTCCAAGTAATGCTTGGTTAACCTTCAGAAAAGATTGTTGATAATCCATAATTGCTGCGGATTATGCTTCAAGGGGGCAGAGACAATGGATCACCTATTCATCCATTCCCTGTTTGCTCAGAAAGTGTGGGAGAGGTCTATAGCCTTTTGCCACACAAAATGGGTAATGTCGGGTACAATTGTTGACCTTCTAGCAGTGTGGCTGGAGGAGTGATCTTGAAAAAGGAGGTCAAATGGCGGCAGTTAGTAATGGTGGCGGTTATGTGGGCAATTTGGAGAGGGGAATGGTCAATTTTTCCAAAACAAGAGAGAATCGGAAATTGTTGTATATAAAAAGGCTAAAATGTATGCAATAGGGTGGGTTTTGGGCTTTAAGGTTTTCAATCCAAGTGGTGGATCGCTATTAGAAGGGATGTAAAATTTTGTACATGGAACCTTGTGCTCATTTTTCTAATAAAAATTAACTGTCGTCTTTCAGAAAAAAAAAAAGTAATGCTTGGTTAACTTGATATGATTAATTTTGTCATTTTCTATTGCAAGTCAACTTGTCATTGAGGCCCAACTATTTTAATGCTGGAAATAATGTGGGCAAACCTTTGTAATGGTTTACAGGTTGTCGTCGTCTCAGGTGAAACTGGTTGTGGTAAGACAACCCAGCTTCCTCAGTACATCCTAGAATCTGAGATAGAAGCTGCCCGTGGAGCAGCCTGTAGTATAATTTGCACTCAGCCAAGAAGAATATCTGCTATGTCTGTTTCCGAAAGAGTTGCTGCTGAGAGAGGAGAGAAATTGGGTGAATCTGTGAGTTTTTGCTTTGCAAAGAATTCATAGTATAATTTCTCAGGCTCAAACTTCATTTTTCTGATGGGTTATTACTTTCCTTTTTCAAACAAAGCATTTTAACATTTTCCCTCATTCTTCCTTACTCAAGTATTTTCTGGTCTGCAGGTTGGTTATAAAGTTCGGCTAGAGGGGATGAAAGGGAGGGATACTCGTCTTCTTTTTTGCACCACAGGCATTTTATTGAGGAGATTACTAGTTGACAGAAATCTGAAAGGCATAACTCATGTTATTGTGGATGAAATCCATGAACGAGGGATGAATGAGGGTAAGTTGTTTACTGAATTCAAGTTTCAGGTGTTTTAAAAGTGGAATCTAACCAGGGTTGCGTTGAACTCAGATTTCCTGCTTATTGTGCTGAAAGACCTCCTTCCCCGTCGACCAGAATTGAGGCTTATTTTGATGAGTGCAACCCTAAATGCTGAGCTTTTCTCATCCTACTTCGGTGGGGCTCCGATGATACATATCCCAGTAAGTTCAAGATGTTAATGACCCGTACTGGATGGACAGAAACTCCCCTATTCATGGCATAAGTAATTAATGCTTTAGTTAGTTATCTGCGTATCAGAAGTCTTTATGCTATTCTAGATTTAACTTCTTGGATCTAGAGTTTTGTCAGTTTGACTTCAGATCTTTCCCAAAAGAAAAAAAGAAGTTATGTCAGTATGAACCTGGCAATGGTCCTGTGGAATGTGATGTTCAACTGAGGCTTTCTGGTCTGTTTTCAGGGTTTTACATATCCCGTTCGAACTCATTTTTTGGAGAATGTTCTGGAAGTTACTGGTTATAGGTTGACTGCATACAATCAGATTGATGATTATGGGCAAGAAAAGAAGTGGAGAATGCAGAAACAGATCCTTAGCAAAAGGAAGAGCCAAATCTCCTCTGTTGTCGAGGTATATAGATCTTGCAAGACCCTGTTTACTTTTCTATTTCATGTGTCGTTCTTTTCACTACATCTTTCTCCATCTATATGTCTGGGCAGGATGCACTCGAAGCTGCTGATTTTGGGGAGTATAGCTTGAGGACTCGTGTGTCTTTATCCTGTTGGAATCCAGATTCTATTGGTTTCAACCTCATAGAGAATGTTTTATGCCACATATGTAGAAAAGAAAGGCCTGGTGCTGTTCTGGTATTTATGACTGGGTGGGATGACATAAATTCTCTGAAGGAGCAGCTCCAAGCACATCCTCTTTTGGGAGATCCAAGTAGGGTTTTGTTGCTTGCATGCCATGGTTCTATGGCCAGCTCAGAGCAGGTAATTTCACAACTATTTCATTGATGGGTTGTGCAGTTTGACTTAAAATCACACATGCACACATAATTTTTTTTTGGAACATGTCATAGAATAAAATATTTGTTTCCGAGTCTTTATTTTCGTCTCTGGGTGTGTGTCAGCTTATAATTTTATATAATTCCAACTTTGAATCTACAATAGGGTGGCTTAGGTCCTTGAGTTTAACATATCAATCAATCGATAATTGGATATGGAGCCTTTCACTCCTTTGGGCACCTTTTTTTAATCGTAAGATAAAATTTTACTAGAAAACCCCAGGAGGAAAGAGTACACCCGTGGGAAACATGTGCTCTTTAGGACACTTGGAAACTCTAATCTGGTAGGTTGCCCTAATTTGTCCACCTTCAGACACATTTGTTGTTTCTGATTTATTCTCTTGTATCCAATGTTACTTAGATCCTTATTATTTTTTCTTCCCTCGTACTAAAGCTTTTAGTTTGATGCATATAATATTTCTGAGAGTTATGAGCTTGTTTCGTTTCTTTTGTGGTAAAGATGCAGTGGTCGTCATATATCACTTGCATCTGTGTTAAGTTAAATCATTATAGGTCATATTTCATTTGCCCCTGTCTGTTCTCTGTTTAATATTCCCTTTCACTTATGCTTGTCATTTGCAGAGGTTGATATTTGATAAACCTGAAAATGGAGTGCGGAAAATTGTGCTTGCTACTAACATGGCTGAGACAAGCATTACCATCAATGATGTTGTTTTTGTTGTTGACTGCGGGAAGGCAAAAGAGACATCTTATGACGCGTTGAACAATACTCCTTGTTTGCTTCCATCTTGGATCTCTAAGGCTGCTGCTCGACAAGTAAGATTATATTGGATCGCTTCTTTGATGACTCATTTAAGTGGAACGTTTCTTCTTCAATATCTCATTCAGTAGCTAGTGAGAATTTCAGATTAGATTCAATAAACCAGTGAAAATGATCTGCGTCCTGAATATTTATTACGAGGAATGATCACCTACAAGCATTTTGTCTTTTTGGAAGATTAAGAAGGGTTTTTATTGAGAAACTAGTTAAACTAGATTACAAAAGAGTAAGATTGCATTTTATTAAGAAAGGAGGAAAACTACAACCCCTTTCATTGGCCTTTTGGAACTTCCTTTTCCAAAATTTACCTTTAATTTGCCATCGGTAAGTGGAACCTCCCTTGGTGTATTGGGGGAGATTTCAATGTTGTTCGTTTCATTCATGAGAAATCTACGGGGTCTTGGGTTTCCTCTAGTATGCAGGGGTTTTCGAGCTGGGTGAGTAAACATGAACTGATGGAGCTTCCCATGGGAGACATTCGATTTTCTTGGTTTAATGGCCGTTCTCCCCCAGTTATGTCTCTTCTTGATATATTCTTTGTTTCGCCAGATTGGGTCAATCATTTCAAGTTTGCTCACCAAAAGGGCATCCCAAAACAGGTTTCAAATCATTGCCCTATTCTTCTTGAGATCGATGAAATCAACTGGGGCCCAAAACACTTTAGGTTTGAATTAGCCTGGCTTGAAATGGAAGGTTTCAATTATCTCATTTTGATTGGCGGTCTTCCTTTGCGATAGAGGGTTCTTCAGGCTCTAAGCTCTTTAAAAAGTTACAATTGTTAAAGTAGAAGCGCAAAGTCTGGCATCGAGAGGTCTTCGGCCAAAGGGAATCTCAAATGTCATCTCTCCTCAGTGAGATCCAGGCCAAGGCCACCTTTCAGAAGATGAAACTGCCGCTCGTACTAAGCTTTCCCAACAATATTGTTCTCTTCTTGAGGAGGAGATCAAATGGCGTTAGTGTTCCCGGACAGTTTGGTTAAAAGGAGATCAGAACACTAGGTATTTTGACAATATAACCAATGCCCAGGTGAGAGTCAATTGTATCTCTTCCCTTATTGTTGAAGAAGTTGACTCATAAATATCAAATTTGTGATTCTATTGTTAGTTTCTACTCAATTTGTTAGCGAGTGAAGGCATTGCCCAACCTTCTATTGACAGCCTTCAGTTTGATCATATCTCCAATGAGGAGGCTAATTCCCGAGAACAACCCATACTCCTAAAGGAGATTAAAGCTGTTGTTTTTTCTATTTAAGGAGAGAGCTCCTGGTCGGCTAAGGTTTTAAGTTAAAGGCTAAGATTGGTCATCCCCAAAATTATCTCTCCCTTTCAAAGTGCTTTCGTCTTCGGGAGACAAATCCTTGATAGTGCGTTGATTGCTCATGAATACCTGGACTTAAGGGTGTCAATGGGCCGGGCCTGGGCCTGAAAAATCAGAAATTTGAATAGGGCAGGCCCTATGGCCCGGTCCAAAACAGTGTAAAATCAGGGCCAAGAGCTACCCCAGGCTCGGCCCATTGACACCCCTACCTGGACTCCTGTTCCAAATTTGGCAGTGTGTAAGTTAGATTTGGAAAAAGTGTATGATCATGTTAAATGGTCCTTTTTGGATAATATGTTGAATCGTATGGGTTTCGAGGATAAATGGAGAGCTTGGATAAGAAGTTGTGTGTCCTCTGCAAAATTATTGGTGATTGTAAATGGATCTCCCTTTGGTTTCTTTAGAGCCTGTCATGGCCTAAGACAAGGTGACCCCTTATCTCCTTTCTTCTTTGTCCTTGTTTCATTACTGTTCAATCAAATGCTTTCTAAGGGATAGGAGGTGGGTTTATTCAAGGGTTTATGGTGAAAATTATCCTTAGTGAATTTGTCATCTTCAGTTCGTTGATGATACTTTGCTTTTTTGCGAAGCAAAGGATTTCATGGTTGATTTCTTGAGCATGACTATCTGTTGGTTTCAATTTATTTTAGGCTTGAAGGTTAATATCTCCAAAAGGCAATTCTTCGAGATCAATCTATCGAGTGATGATACTGCCTTCCTTAATAAAGTCTTGTGGATGCGGAGTTGGTGCCCTTCCCACTACTTATTTGGGCCTTCCTCTTTGTATAGGGAAATCACCCTTGTGGGATAGAATCATCGAGTTATGAAAAGAAAGCTTTGCCCCTAGAAAAACACGTGACCGTCCCTGAGAGGTAAAATCACCCTTCTTAAGAACTCCCTTTCCGACTTGTCCCAATATTACATGCCATTGTTTTCTTGCCCTAAGTCGGTTATCACTCATATTGACAAGCTTAGGAGAAATTTCTTGTGGCTCTTTTTCCAAAAAGTATCCACTTCTTAATCAGTGGGAGGTTTGCAGGGGAGTGATTAGGCGCCTTGATCTGGTCAATGAGGCCCTTTTGAGGAAATGAGTTTAGTGGTTTGTTTCTAAGAGTTCTAGTTTGTGGTGGTTGATCCTAGCAGCGAAGTATGGGCTGGCCCCGTCAATGTGGTGGACTAAACTGCCCTCCCTCTATAGCTCTTCTTGCCTTTGGAAAGGGATTGCGAAAGTGGCCCTAAATGCGTTCTCGAATTTGAGGTTTGCTTTAGGGAACAGAGAACATATTTGATTCTAGGACCCTTGGTGTGGTGACTCCTCCATTAGGTTTTCTTTCCCTGCCTTAGCAGCCTTAGTTTTGTTGAAAACATCTTAGTCGCCGATTGTTTTTCTTGGCAAGGGAGGGTGGGGTTTGGTTACCGCCGTTGAGGAGAAACCTTTCGGACGAGGAAGTTTTGGACCTAATGGCTTCTCTCTCGTTTACAGGTCTTGTCCCCATCTCCGGGGGCAAACGATTCTCTGGTTTGAAACCATGCTAATTCGGGGACCTTCTCTGTGCGATCTTTATTATGTTATTCTTGCAACGTTGGGCTATTTGATCATCTCCATTCAGGTGCCATGTGGTCTTATGGGGCTCCCCTTAAAGTGGTAGCTTTTGCATGGCTAGTCAATAAGAATTGTTTTTTTTTTTTTTTAATGATTTCAGGGTGTCCCCGCCCGATTTTTGAGGTGAGACTATTCCCTACGGATGCACACAATCACCCTGCAAACCATTTGCATCAGGTTAATCCTAGGGAAGGGAATTGAACTCATGTCTGTGGGGAGCAGGAGCACACCTACGACGCTTGCCGATCGCCCAAACCTCGTGCAGGGATCACACCCAAGAATCGTGTTTGTACTATAGATAATCTCAGAAAAGGGGTCCTATTCGCCTAAATGCTTGTGTTCTCTATCTCCAAGATGTCGAGTCCTTCGATCTCCTCTTCTTCCATTGCTTCTTTTCTTTGGAGATTTGGTATTGAGTTGACGAGGGCATCCGAGCACCCACACGAGTTTATCGGAGGAGGAGGAGAGCTGAGGCCCCAACCCCAGTTTCATTATCGTTGGATGATATTCCATGGGGCCCATGGACCCAATTCAAATTCTTAGCCATGTTAAAGACCCTACATGCATGGTTGTGCATCGTTGAAGACCCCACACTGTGAAGATGCATGTGGGCTGCTTATTTGCAACTGATTGATACATCTTTGGACTGTTTGGACATCACCCAGCCTGACCTGGACCACATTTGGATGTTACAAACGTTAGACCATGCCGTTGGATATCTTAGACACATCAGTTTGGTGATCCGAACCATTGGATATGTTCAGAGAGTTGAGTTTAGGCGTACGAACACTCTAGTCTGCACATCTAAGCCATGGACACTTTGGACCACATTCATCCAGGCCGTCGATCACGTGTGGACGTACCTATTGCACGTTGGAGATCATCCGTGTGTCATGTGGCACATCTTTATTTCTGCTTTATTTTTCAATTTTATTTTAGGTTATTAGATATTCATGTTTTTATCTTGACCTTTAATAGATTCAGATAGTCAAGAATAGTTTTAGACTTGGGGTTTGCTTAAGTTTTCTTATATATACTTGTTTGAGACTTGAGACTTGAGATTATTGACGTATTGAATGAAATTTCTCTACATTACTTCTTTTGAGCAAGAAAACTTCCTGTGAATGAAATTTGGTGTGAAGCCATTGGAGTGATTCCAATTTATCTTTCTTATTCCTATCGAGGTATTTCTTTTTTCTCTCTCATACCCTCTTTTTCCATTGAATATTTTTCTTTTTTTTCTTAAACCCTAACTCCATCATCATCAACCCAACTCATCACCGACCAAATTGACCCGGCCCCCCCACACCAGTCTGAACGACTCAACGGACGTGCCCGTACACTACATAGACATGTTTGTACAACGTCCATACAGCCGAATGGCCTCTCCCCTCATCGATCCTTTCTCTTTTTCTCTATTTTGCGGGATTGTGATGTGGTCTTAAACTTGAGCTTAATTTCATATTTGATTTCTCTAAATTTATGTTAAATTGGTTTTATTTTATGATTTGATTTACTCTGGTAATCCGTTAATTAATTTATTTGCATCATCCTAGTCTAGGCCATCCGTCTTGCATCACGAGTATTAGATCTGGTTGGGGTGTGCCGGGTGATGACGATCTTTTCTGGTTTGAGAACCGCTACTTTCGTGGCTTAAGAGGTTCTTTAGCTGGGGGTTTTTCTCAAGTCTTTTGTTTGTTTAGGGACTGAGCCCCTTGATGTTGTTAGGGGTTCCTCCTAGCCGTGAAGCTGTTGTGTTGTATGTTTAGTTAGTTTCTTTCTTTGCTCTTTCTTTTATTGTGTTTTTGTTTTTTTACTTCTGTGCTTTGTTTCTATTTCTCTTGGCTTTGCTGAATAAAGTTCTTCATCTTTCATAATAAAAAATAAAAATAAGAACCTTGAATTTACATATTTTCAAGGAAAATGGTTTTTAAAATGGGTTGTAGGTGGTTAGTCCTCATCCATTCGTGGTAGATCTATGAAATGGTTTGTTAACTTATATAAATCTATGATATTAAGAATGAATGGGATAATTTCTTGCATTTCAATACTTAGTAATTCCATTAGCTGCATTAATCCGAACTTCAAACTTGAGCCACATTTCTTTTCATAGTTATATGAATGAGAATGTCTTTATTTTTTTTTTTCCAAGGAAATGTGTCTGGGCTTTTAATTCGATGTTGTATGCTCTCTCTCTCTCTCTCTTTCTCTCTCTCTCTCTCTCTCTCTCTATATATATATATATATATATGTGTGTGTGTGTGTGTGTGTGTGTGTGCTCGCGCGCACATGGTCCACCCAGCTGTTAACTTCTAACTTGCTAAGTGCATGGGACATCCAACCAATTCAATAGATTGGCCCCACCGTGAGGAACACTTCATGCAAAAATCAGCCCCTTCCACTGACCAAGTGGACAACACTTGTATTTTGCCATTTGTCAATGGCTATACACTGTCTTCTATGGTGTGGCTCACTTGATGATTGGATAGGGCTGATTTTTGCTCTAGGTGATCCTACTGGTAGAGGCAACCTATTGGGAAGATTGGATGTCACAATCACTCAACAGGTTAGAAGTTATCCACCGGGTGGACTGTAAACTGATATTCCATGGATTCACAAACACTGAAAATGGAGATTTTTTCTTTGCATGTTGAAAAATGAAAAGGAATTATACCACATGTAACCACAGAATTGGGTTTGTGGATATTCATTTTTCATATGTTCGCGAACAGGCATTTCATGAGTAACCATAGACTTTGAAGATGCATGTTATAGAATGTATGCTGAGATCATTGCTCCTTAAATTTTATGTAGCTGTTTGGTATGAATAGTGTTCCATTCTTTGTAGTGCATGTATGATGCACTTTATTTGATTAAGAGCTCAAGTGTGTGCTTGGATGCTGATGATGATGAACCATGCTGTAGTTTCCTTCTCAATCATATTGAGGTCCTGGTTCCTGATTGCAATTATATGATTTTCAAGTTGGACTTGAAAGAAGTGCAACTGCATTTTGAAGCCTACTTTCTCATTATGAATACTAGGAAACACCATTAACTTTTCATACTTCATCTTGATTAAACTGAAAATTCCCAACTCAAGCCACTCGTGCATGCAAATACATTCTAACATAGCTTTAGTGTCATGACAAAAGTTTCTTTGCTCTTGTTAGAAATTCTTTGAGACTTTCTCACTTAGATTAGTAATATCCGCTTCTGATGATCTTTTATGTAGAGAAGAGGAAGAGCTGGTCGTGTTCAACCTGGCGAGTGTTACCATCTATATCCCAGATGTGTATATGATGCATTTGCAGATTACCAGTTGCCGGAACTTCTAAGGACACCTCTACAATCTCTTTGCTTGCAAATTAAGAGTCTGCAGCTTGGAAGCATTTCAGAGTTCTTATCTAGGGCCTTACAATCGCCTGAACTACTGTCGGTACGTCTAAATTGTGATCTGCTTTTCTTTCTGCCTGCATATTTTCATTGAATCAACTGCATGGCAACTACGGTGCAGCCTCAGCAAATTTTTTTTTTTCCTGAGGAATTTGGTAGCATTTCCTTTACTTCCCCTCCACTTCTGTTTGCCTCACAGTGTCTGTCTGCACGGCCCATGTTATAACAGTTACTGAAGCACATTTATCTTGCAGGTCCAAAATGCTGTTGAATATCTGAAAATCATTGGGGCTTTGGATGAGAATGAAAATCTTACGGTTCTAGGTGCGCATGTTCTTCCCTGTGTACATTGATGCTTTGTTACTCAACATTGTAGATATTTTTAGATAAATGTACTTAGTTGCAGTCTAAGAGGAGCATACCTTTCTGCTTGGCCTAATACTTTGTAAACTGCTTGTCAGGGCGCCACTTATCAATTCTCCCTGTGGAACCCAAACTTGGAAAGATGCTTATATTGGGGGCCATATTCAACTGCCTCGATCCTATATTAACAGTTGTTGCTGGTCTTAGTGTCAGAGATCCTTTTTTAATGCCATTCGACAAGAAGGATGTAAGTAAACTGGCCCAAGTGTATACTTTAACATATGTTCAACTATTCCATGTTATCCTAATTAGGAATTTCATTTTCTTTTTCTGGTATGTTTTTAATTTACTTTTTCAATTATCCATAAATTTTCTATTTTATTAGCAGATGCTTCTTCCAAGTTTATTTTACTCTCCAGTAATGAGCTTCTCATCTAATGTCTCTATTTTTTAAGTATTTATTTATTTTTATTTTTTTGCAGCTTGCTGAATCTGCAAAATCTCAGTTTTCTGCCCGAGATTTTAGTGACCATCTTGCTTTGGTCCGAGCCTACGACGGTTGGAAAGATGCTGAAATGAAGCAATCCGGATACGATTATTGCTGGAGGAATTTTCTCTCATCACAAACACTAAAAGCCATTGATTCCCTCCGAAAGCAATTCCTTTTTCTGCTCAAAGATACTGGTCTGGTTGATGGCAATTCTGGCACATACAATTCATGGAGCCATGATGAACACCTCATCCGAGCCATCATATGTGCCGGTCTCTATCCTGGAATTTCCTCAGTCGTGGTGAGTTCATTTGTTTAGCTTCTTTTTCTATGCTGGCTACTATTATAGGCACCATAACTTACGGGTACCAATTTTTCGTGTTTAAATTCGAAAACAATCTATTCAATGTTACTGTTTCTGTTGTTTATCCTTGAAGAATGCTATATTAGCATTTAAGCTCGGCATGTTTTAGCAGTCACTGATAGCTAAAAGCTCTAGAGAACAAAAGCCTGTGCACTAATAGCTAGCGTCGGTTTTAGTCTAGAAGGAATATCATTGAGTCCATTACAAACACTAATCTTAAGCTATTTTTCAGAATAAGCAGAAATCGATATCATTAAAGACAATGGAGGATGGCCAGGTCCTGCTTTATTCTGTAAGTCCGTTTGTTTTTTTGTTGCTATGTTCATGTTGATATCGGGTTTATAAAGCAATACTTTTGTGCTAATATGTACTGATATTCCCTCTCCTATGGTCTAACATTTTCAATTTGATGTTATTTTTTATTCGTTTCTGCTCTAGAACTCGGTCAATGCACGGGAGCAGAAAATTCCATACCCATGGCTAGTCTTCAACGAGAAGGTGAAAGTGAACTCTGTGTTTCTCCGGGATTCAACAGCAGTATCTGATTCGGTACTGCTCCTATTTGGTGGAGAGATCTCTCAAGGGGGACTTGTAAGTTGCCATGCCAATATATTCACCTTCATCTTCATGGATTATGATCTCTTCCACTGTTTCTATGTCCAAGCATGTTTAATGTTTCTATTCATTCATGTGAATGAAATTTACTTTACGTTATTGTCCTATTCTTCAGGATGGGCACTTGAAAATGTTAGGTGGATACTTGGAGTTCTTCATGAAGCCTTCACTCTCTGAAACATACCTAAAGCTAAAAGGAGAGCTTGAGGAACTAATTCATCGAAAGGTAAACCTTGTGTTACAGTGGTCCTAGAAATACTTTCAAGGGTTGGATAGTTCTGAAATTCTACTTTTTTAGCAGCAGATGGGAAGCTTCAGCCCTAGAATGATGGTTTAGGGGCAGAAAGATCTGGAAAATAGAAATATTGCTTAGTGCAATTTCTGTTTCCACATTGCCCAAATGCGACGTGGATTGATTCCTCTCAAATTGTGAGCTAATTGTGGTTTGGCGGTACAGCTTTTCCCAACTAGAACCTGCACTTGCCAAGATTTGCCCCATCTTTATAATCATTCATATTGTAAAATGAATTTATCGGCTTGCATTTCATGGGTTGTTGTGCCTGACACCTCTAGACCTCATCTGATGGAATCTGCATGTCCATGTCCATGTCCATGTCCAACTCATAAGGCAGACTTTTAGCTTTTTCATCCATACTTCGAAAACTCAACTTGATGTCTTCCCGAGACAGATTAACTTGAAGACTCAAACGATTCTTTACTTTACCCGACTCGATATTTAATCATCATCACTATCATCGTCCAAGTCTTATCCCTACTAATTGGGGTCGGCTATATATATCATGTTCTGCCGTTCCACTCTATCAAGGGCGATAGCTTACAGTTAAACCGTAGGTCAGCAAATCTTTTCTTACTACCTCCAGCCGCATTGTTTTGGGCCTTCCCCTTACCCTTTTACGGCCTTCAACTTGTACAACCCAGTCCCTCCAACCGGCATAATTCTTGGTCTCTATTGCCCATGACGAAACCATCAAGTTTACTTTTCCTCATCTTATTACCTATTGGTCCTACTCCTATTCCCTCAAATGCATTCGTTCCTAATTCTATCCTTCCTCAGCATTCCTCATTTCAGCTACACCCATCCTATGAATACGTTGTTACGTAACTGCCCAACATTCTGTCCCATAAAGCATGGCTGGTCTTATAGCTAGTCCTATAAAAATTCCCTTTTTGTTTGAGTGGTACACAACAATTACATAAAACTTTAGAGACATCTCCATTTCTCCCACCCAGATTGGATGTTATGGGAAACATTCTTCTCAATCTCTCCACTCATGAATTATCAACCCAAGATATCTAAAGTAGTAATTTTGGGAAACTTCTTGGTCACTAATTCCTCATTTCCACTCCTAATGTTACTAAAATTGCACTCCATCTACTTTGTTTTAGTCCAACTAATTTTAAATCCTTTAGATTCTAAAGCACCCCTCCATATTGTTAGGAGAAAGATCCCTTCTCAACCATACGCATAACAATCTCGAAATCAGAAGAAAGTAGAAAAAATATGCAAACCACTACACAAAGATTTACGTGTTTCCCTTTCAGTACGTCCACGGATTCATGCCAATCCACTATGCTCAAAGGCAAAAAACTAAGAAGCATCTCTCAATACAATGGCGACTCTCTCTCTCTCACGAAAAAATATATATTGCTTCAAAATGAACCAGGGTTTACATAAAAAACAAAAAATAAAAACTCGTGAAATTACGAAATTGCCCCCTGGACCAGGGGCACATCCCTGGACCCCCAAGCAATGGGGCATTGCCCCCCTACAACCCCCCCCAACGAGCCCAGCACGGAGCTCGACTCGTGAAAGTGCTGGCTAGATGAACAGTTCCATAGATCCTACACACATATATCGAGCTTTGTGCCTATGTTGTCACTCGTCTTGTCAATCAATACTGTCATCTGCAACATAGCATGCCACATGGTATCTCTTCTTGTAAATGCTTCATAAACTCACCCATAACCAATGTGAAAAGGTACGGGCTCAATGCCGACCCTTGGTGTAAGCCTAAACTAATTGGAAACTCGTCTCTCCACTAGTGGTCCTCACTTGTTATTGTTATTGGGCAAGTGACTTAGGGTGTGTTTGGTAAAACTTATCACTGAAATATATCCTATTTTCAGTGGTTTTGATATTTCAGACCGTTTGGTAATGAAAAGATATTAAGTACTTAATTGAAAAAATCACTTAAAATTTAAGGGTTTTTTTAAGCCACGACTTATTGACTTAAAACTTATAGCTGAATGCAGCAAGTGACTTCCTTTTAAATTTTTGGATCAATTTTGACTAATATATCCTTACCAATTTTTATAGATGGCAAGATTACCTTTCATTTAAAATGATATTCTCTCTTTGTCGGAAGAAAAAACATCCCAAACCATCGGACGCCAATTCTTTCTCAAATATCTCTTTTTGTTCAAATGTTTATTTGTTATCTATACTGTTCATAAGGTCATATGGACTTGAATGAAGAGAAAACACAAATAACAGCTTAATCGACAACTTCTTTGGCTCCCAAGATGTTCTAAAAGGTAGATATCCAATTCATTGTTTTAAGTGATGTGGTCCACTTGAACTTTGGATTTGCCTCACTTTCGGGTTCATGCCCAAAAATGATCTCGCTAAATGGATGGAAGGTTTGGATATAACACATACATCATGAAAAGGCCCACAAAATGTGGTATCTTCAACCAAAAAAATCTCGGTTGTGTGTTACATACAGAACTGGACATGGATTTCCTAGTGACATGTGGCTAATGGACAATGCAATGTGGGGCCCATTATGATGTCTGCATGTATCCATGCCATCCATATATTTTTGATAAGTAATTTTTGGCATGAACCCAAAAATAAGGCATATTCAAGTCTCAGGTGGACCACACCACAAGAAAACTGTCGTGATAGAACGCCAGCCATAAAAAAACTCCCTAGGGCTCACTGTAATATTTATTTGCCATCCAACCTGTTGATTATGTCAGGAACACTTGGATTAAGGGAAATGACAACTAGCAGCTTCATCTTCTAGCGTCTTGTACCGTAAGTTTTTTTAATGGTGGGTGTCAATCATCATGGTTTCCTGTGGTGCAGTCCACGTGAGATTTGGATCTGCCTGAATCATGGTCTCATGTCCTAACATTATCTGAAAAAATTGAATGAATGGTGTGGATAAAACACATACATCATGGTAGGGCCCACAGAGCACCGTCCAATCCCCCACAAATAGCAATATTACAGAGCAATCAGCATCCGCTTCCACCGGACACAACTAGAGGGTGCGGCTTCTCCATGGATTCGTGGATCCACCCACCTAACTGCGGGACCCACTGTGATGTATGTTACTTAAATCTATGCCGTCCAACCATTTTTACAGCTCAACTTGGAACATAATCCAAAAAATGAAGGTGATTAAACCTTAGGCGGACCACACCACTGAAAACAATTGTGATTGAATCCCACCATTAAAAACTTTATGGTTTGCACCAGAATGTTTATTTACTATCGAATCTATTGATAAGGTCACAAACACCTAGATGAAAAGACCACACAAAAATAATCTTGATCCAAAGATTTTGTGGCCCACATAATGGTCAATCACCACTGTTTCCTGTACTATGGTCCATCTGGAATTTGGAACTGCTTCATTTTTTGGATCACGCCCTAAAATGAGCTTTCAATACAGATGGACAGCATAGGAAACAGTGGTCATTGAACGCTTACCATTAAAACCTTCCCGAGGGGCATAGGTATGCCGAATTTGGAGTGAACTCATTAATTGAGGGGTGATGTTTGAGAGCTATATGTGGATGGGGCATAAGTATGCCAAATTTGGTGGCAAGGCAATAGCATATTTTGTCTATATCCTCTAAAAGGTAGAAATTGAGACAATAGAGGCAAATATGACAAATTGCCAATTTTCAGTTATTTGTGGTTTATTTTCACCAAGCAGGTTTTTGTGAAAAAAGTACTTACTTTCAGATATGAGCACTTTTTTCAAACAAATTACCAAACGAATTTTTCAGTACTCACAAGTACTTAAATTCAGCACTTTAAGATTTCAGCACCTAAATTAATTTTCAGACCTTATTTTTCAGTTTACCAAACGACACCTTAGTCAAGTCGTAATATCGGGCGAGTAACTCTACGAGGCTTGTTGGGTCCCTCCCAGGTCTTGACTCGGTTGAGTTCAGTCAGCCGAGATTTGAGTCGAGTTACCAAGTTTTAGAACTATGTTTTCACCTCGAAAGGCAGACAGTTTCGTATTGGCTATTTCAATTGCTAAGTTTCTTATTGTTTCTCTGTTTTACTGATTAAAGCTTACTGCTGAATGCTGATATGCTTTTTGATGGCAGCTTCTTGATACCAAAACGGACATCCACGTCAACGAACAGCTCCTATCAGCGGTGCGGTTGCTTGTATCAGAGGACCCATGCGAAGGCAAGTTTGTCTTTGGCCGGCAGGAGCTAAAACCCGCGAAATCACCATTGCCGCTTACAAGAAGCAGCATGGGCTCCGGGGGTGACAATCCCAAGAACCAGCTGCAAATGTTGCTTGTCAGAGCTGGACACGAAGCTCCAAAGTACAAGATGAAGGAGCTCAAGAACAACCAATTCAGAGCCATGGTTGAGTTCAATGGGATGCAGTTTGTCGGGCAGCCGTGTAGCAGCAAAAAGCTCGCGGAGAAAGACGCTGCAGCCGAGGCTGTGGAATGGCTGTCGGGTGAGACTACGTCAAGCCACGAAGAGGTTGACCATATGTCGATGCTGCTGAAAAAGAGTGGCAAGAAGAAACAGCAAAGCAAGCGTAAAATCCGAAGGTAGAGAGAAACCAAAGCTAAAGACAATACATGGGATTGAACTTATTTTGCAAGAATGGGTGCCACCACTTGGGAAATTTGGCTTGATTTACAACATGGATGGAACCCTTTTGGCGCGGAGGTTATGGCCAGCCCGGACAATTCTATTCATCCAGTCGGAATGCACGGATGATGATGATCGACCTCCTTTCAGGCCATTCATTTTCAGAGGCAGAAGTTAATTTCATGCTATCGTGACTCTCAATCAGAAGCATGAATAGAAGATTAGATACATAAAGGATGAGCTCATATGATGATGTAAGGCAACAAACATCGCTCTGTATATTATCATTTGTTGTTGAGAATCATTAAAATACCAATGTAGGATGTGTAACCAACTTCAACTTATTTATACCATCTATTCCCAAAATGCCCATCTTTCATCGGATTGGAATTTCCGTTTCCAGTCCGTGCTGCATGTTTCGAAAATTTCCCGATGCATTCAATTTTCTTTCTGAGCCTTTGAATGCTCATATGCAGGTCGCTCGATAAAAGTTTTATGCAGTTCTCTCCTCACAGTATGACTGAGAATGTTTGGCGATCAGGAACATCGATATTGTGGGCCACTGGGTCGTCTGTAGGCTGAGCATGCCAGTGATTGGACAACTCAAATCATTCTGTTGTGAGTTTTACTGATTGAATGTGGACCGCTGCTCTAACCATTCCTTGTGCAGGCCCCTCCTTACCAGAGGTTACGACGGTCCGCTCCCGTTGCGATTCGGGCCACTGCATATCTTCGTGGGGGCCACCCAAACATCACTGGTTGTTGGACGTGTTCAGCCCGTATTTTGGGGTGGGAACTGCATAAGAGTTTTTCTTCTTTTTTGGGTGTTGGCTCCATTTTGTTCCTGAAATGCCCTAAACCTAGAGACCGAAAAATAAATCCAGCCAAGGGTCAGGTTCGGCTTGCTTATATGGCCCACCCAATCAATTGGATGAGGAAATGCATCCAACGGTTGGATGAACAAGGTGGTATCTTTTAGGGTGGGCTATACCATCTATACAAGGAGCCTGCCTTTAAAGATTGGGCCTTCCACCAAATGTATTTTTAGGCCTTTAATTTGCGGACTACCAGTTGATAATCAGGACTATCCAATGGGAGGGAAATGAAATTGTATGGTGCCCCACTAGATGAACGGTCTGGATCACTGGAAGATTTGTCTTCTGTCAGACGCTGGCCTGAGTAAAAAGAGACGTCTCATCATTAATCTAGATGTTCCATGTAATAAGTAGACGTTGGGGTATTAGATGTGGGCCAATCCCTATATTTTTGTATCCCAACCGTCCATCATCCAGAAGCCCTTCATCAAATGACTGAAACTATCCATTCGGAGCTGAGTTTTGGGCTACAATGAATTGAAGGTGGGACCCACCTGAGTGAAGATCGATATCATGCAGGCATGGGCCCACCAACAAGATTGTAAATTGTGACACTATTTATTTCCCATTAGGAGTAGAGAGAGTGGAAGTTTGACCCGAAAGGTCCCCACCCGAACTAAATGTTCTTACTGCACTCGAAATTTTTTAGCTGGAAATGTCCCCACCCCAAATAAATGCTTCCTTCCCTTTTGGATTTCAAATCTCCCCCCTTCATTAAAATCTTACATTTGGGGCCCCAGCTTTCATTCATGCACCGTTGTCATGTGCTCCTCACGTGCCTGCCCTCCCAGATGAAATCACAATCCTTGCCTGAGTGGGCCCCACTGACCATTTGGAGGCATCCATCCACGAGAATGTCCTAAAGCAGTTGCAGGGAGCCCGTGCAACAAAAGGTCTTGTGGGGCCCACCGTGCTGTGCGTGAGCTACATCCGCTCCATCCATTGTTATGTTAGGGCGTTCCAAAACTCTTAAGTGGGCCACACCACATGTTAAAGTGGGAATAGGGATGCCACTCGCCATTGAAACCTTCATGGGGTTCCACAGGAGTTTTGGATCAGGATCTCGTTTGTTTTTTTTCTTTTTTTCCCTTCATCTTATGAACGGTTGAATGGCATAGAAACTCGGGATCACGTCCTAACATGAGCTGGCCCAAACGATGGACGTCATGGATGACACACACAGACACATCAAGGTGGGCCCCACATAGCTTTCTGCACGTTCATGGGACAATCTACTCTGTCAAATACAAATTCAAGATGGGTGGCTAGGATCTTCCAGTCTGACATAATTTCGATCCTTAACCTATCCAAAATAGTGTTGCATCATATCAACGGCTTGGATCAGAAAACCGTGGGCCCCACTTCGACAAAATGAAAACCAGAGTACAGTATCCATGTACTGGGGCCGAGGAAGATACTTGCTACCTTGAAAACCTGCATCAATTAGCAAAAAAACATATCATTCACAAATGTCAGCTTCCTCTATATACCCACATCATCTACACCCATTCAATGTAGTCAATCTGGTACTTTGGTCAACCCATACAGAAAAAAGAAAAGATCCTCGACCCAGGACATGCATGGATTCCTAGGGTTTTTTTTATTTTCTGCAAGTGGGGCCCACTATTCAACGATCCAGACAATTGGTCTGATTGACCTGCTGGAGTTGGGATCATGTCTTAAAAAATATTCTCAGATCCGACAGCGGTTTTAGCATCATCTCAACCGTATATTTGCATGGCTGAATTTGGAAGTTTAGAACCGTCTGATCAAGATATTTTTTGGGGTGTGGTCCATCCATGGTGGGCCACAACAGAATGGTAGGCTTTGAATGACTGTACCATGGACCCCACCAGTGCAAATTGGAAAAATTGTATTTATACTCGGCCGAGGATGGTGTAATTCATTTAATATACGACCCGGAATCGCTTTGAAATGATTCCACTTTCTCCGTACTTTAAGGTAAAAAATAAAGCTGCTTGAAAGAGGGAACATGCATTTATACCCTAGGAATGGAACCGTACAACTCATATACAACTTGTTCTGTACACATCAGATGGACTCAGTGCTAGGTGGGCCCAAGACCCCAGGACGTCAATCTGGAATGTTTGTTCCTTCACTCCATTTTGGTCTCTCTGTCAAAACAGAGCAACTACGATGATCCTAACCGTTGGATCTCTGTTGATTTTCTTTACAACCGTCAATTTTCATGGTCAGAAGTTTCGTGTCTAATTGTGAGCAATCAATCCATGGTGATGAGCTATGGATGGACGGTAGATTTTGATGGTTGGAACTCTTTGTGACGATAAACTCCAGATCGAATTTTGGGTGGACGTAAATGATCGGACCTGATTCACTGGACGGTTAGGATTCTCTGTTGGTGTGATATTGGCCCTGATGCTGCAGACCAGATAGGTGATCCAGATCGATGGTTAGATGAACGTGTCCAGTGCATGATCCAGGTGGATTTATTAGATGGACGTGTACATGTACTATGCTCCGTAATATCATCTACCCAAGAATAGAATATTTTAACCATCCGATCGTTGGTCTCCTTTCCTTTGAATGTGGACAGTCTCCTTCACTTTTAAATAACCCGAAGGTTTTGAAATATTCAATCTGTGATTTTTTTTTCCTTGGGAAACCACCATCCGCAGTGGGGACCACTAAATAAACGGTTCGGATCATTGAAAAAGACACCGATCCAAGGGCTAAAGTCCCTACCGTATCCTATTGCAATACATCGCGATGTATTATACGAATCTTCTCCCCGTCTTACTTTACCGCGTCCCACACCTTAGGACGTGTACAGTATATGTGGGGCCCACCGTTGGTTGATACCGACCATTAGTCAATTAGCCATATCCATCCAGGTTGGAAGATTTTTCCAATTCAGCTAGGTGGCCAACGGTCCAGGATCAATTGAGAACCGACCAAAGATATGAAAGGCTGGGATCTTAAGATCTCCCACATATTTTTACATAGTCCATCCACGGTGGGGCCCTTCGTTTGATCGGCCCTGATCGTCGGTCTAGGGGCCCCACGTACGAATCTAAGCACCTAAGGACTGTACATTTGTCCTGAGGCAAAGGAGCCAATAATTTCATATCAGGCAGCTGATGATGATGAGATAAAGGAGGCGAAGCTTGTCTTTTTGTGGGGTTGGCAGATTTGATGGTGGGCCATCATTTCTGTCGTTTTCTGCATTTACTACGTATTTCTTTTATTATTTTATTATTCCTTTTTCGTCGGCTTTCTCGTTTATTATTGAGGAAAATGATACTCTGGCAGAGTGTGATGGATGATACACAGGCATTGAGAAATTGTACACGTGGCATGCTGCTACTTCAAGTTGATCTGAAAATTTGTGGGTCTGCTGCGTCTGGAAGTATCGCAAACAAAAATTTACATTTTTTGGGTTATCTTACTAGATTGGTTGGCATTTATTGGACGGCTAAAATGAAATATATCCAACGGTCTCTTTTCATCGAAAAGCGTCCTCTAATCAGAGGTTCGTATTTTTATACTGATATGATTTTAAGGTTTTTTACTTAAATGAGAGTGACCTTCGCAATTTAGCGGTCCGATTTGAGTTAACATATGGAAAGTTTATTGTTTGTAAGTGCCTGCGTATCAAGCATCATGCACTTGCAGAGTATCAATAACACCCCTTTCTGGCTGAAATGATACGGTGCAAACACCCATACCAACTAATATCAACCCTCCACGTGGCAGAGATGCAGCCGGATGGTCGATCTAGTACTGTTACTGGCAATAGTCTGATTCAGAAAAATCACACATATCAAGCCATGAAGCTAGCTGATGTGTGTATGCAGTTGATGTTTTCCATTTTAGCCGTTCATTTTATGGCCGCCTAATGGATGGACCAGATTAACTTATAGTACTGCAATTCAGACTGTCTCTATCAACCTTTTTCTCTGCCACGTATGGCATGGATGGTGGATTGTACGGTAATACCTGTACAACCGGTGCATAGCGTAATCAGTGTTCTTTCCATTCCCGCACTCGAGCGCTGTACACGTGCCTACCTGGTACACATGATAGATCCTGACCACGCATATAGCTGGCTACGTGGCGGATATAACTTACGCACGCAACTAGCTTGCATAATATTAGGTGAGACCTCGGACTCACCCAAGACGGTACGGTCATTACCATGGGGCCCATCTTGATGTATGTATTCTGCATCCACACCGTTCATCCGTTTTTCCATATCATTTTAGAGCATTATACTAAAAATGAAGCAGATCAAATTATCAGGTGGTCCATACCATGGGAATCAGTGTTGATTGAATGCTCTACCATTAAAAACTTCTTAGGGCGCAACTCCATCCAACCTGATTGATAAGGTCACATAAGCATGGACGAGGTAAAGAAAAAATTACAAATATCAGCTTGATCCAAAACTTTAGAGGCCCATTGATGTCCAATCACCACTCTTTCATATGGTATGGTACACCTGATAATTGGATGTGCTTCATTTTTTTTGGGATAGTGCCCTAAAATGATATGAAAAAATAGATGGACAGTATGGATGCAGAATACAAACACCAAAGTGGCCCCATGGTAAGGGCAGCACTGTCTCGGGTGAGTCCGGGGTCTCACCTCATCCGCCGCTCTAAATATCATCCTGGCCACGTGTATAAAATGAACGGTCAGTGTAGAGCGAGCAAAAGTTACGGTCGGCAGAAGCTATGTGCGGCACACCGGGATGTCCGCGAGAAATCCACACGGTCCATCTCACAATAGGACAGGAACCCAAAAAATGAGCTAGATCCAAAACTCAGGTGGGCCCCACGACAAAAAGGCAGGGATTAACTGCCCACCATTGAAACCATCGTGTGTGGCTACAAAAGATCCCGTTCAGTTCATCTCACTGCTAATAACCTCATGAATCATTTGGATGAGGGAAGGTCTCAACGGTGTGAGTTTAAATTCTAATTGTTTCATGTCGTGTGGTACACTTGAGTTTTGAATCTGCCTCAATTTTCAGCTCATCTCCTATCTTGAGCTTGCGGAACTGATGGACGGTGTAGATTTCCCACACGTACCTGCGTTTACCCCACGTAGCTTTTTCCTTCAAGAACTTCCTCTGGCATGGGGCAAGGAAATTCGCGTCCAAATCAGCATCCACGTGTCGCCTACCTAATGAGTTGTCCATCCTGACTTAGACAATACCACCCGTTCATCTCTTAACATGGACATAGAAGAACACGTGCCAAGTCAGCACGTGTGGTGCGCTCGTGCGGTAGTCTCTGTCCGTTGAAATAAATAAAAAGATGAGAAAAAACGGAAGTGCTTTTGGGTCAGCTTTTCCACGTCAGCAGACATAAAAGCCGAATCCCTTTTATCCCTAATTTTTTCTAGTTTCCGTCCTTCGCCTCGAGACCGCATTAAGCGTCCGACGCACGTGAATATGCCGTTTTCTCGATGCTCTTCGTTCAATTACCATATCACCCTCCCTTCAGCCCCTAATTTATACAAATGCCACTACTTTTTCTAATTTGGGATTTTCACCCTCAAAAGTCCTGGAAGCGGATTAGGTGACACCCCGGATCCACAGAGGTGTGTGGGACCGCTGACTGTGGGGATCACAGTGATTCTGTTTACCTAAATCCACACCGTCCAACCATTTTAAAACCTCATTTTATTCTATGATTCAAAAACTGAATCTGACGAAAATATTAGGTGGACCACACCAAAGGAAACAGTATTGATTGAATCCTTACCATTAAAAACTTCATGGATTCCACCGGAATTTTTATTTACCATCCAACCTGTTGATAAGTTCACAAACACCTAGATGAAGAGACCACACAAATATCACCTTTATCCAAAGCTTTTGTGTCCCATAAGAAGTTTTTAATGGTCAATCACCAATGTTTCCTGTACTATGGTCCTTCTGGGAATTGAAACTACTTCATTTTTCGAATCATGCCCTAAAATGAGCTTTCAATATGGATGGACGGTGTGGATGTAGTCACGTACATCACAGTGGACCCCACAGTCAGGGGTCCCACCGACCTCAGTGGATCCGGGGTCTCACCTAATCTGCTCCCCAAAATCCTCAGCATTTTTTTTTCCCAGAAAAAGACTGACTGAACCCTGTTTGGGTCCCACTGGCAAATAATTGAGTTTTAACACATTTTTCTCCCGACAGGTGCTGATAGTTGTGTCAGTATTGGTTTGGCTGCCAACGGCTGGATTAAAGGTAGTGATTTTGGCCCACTAGGGTGTCGACTAGCTTCGGTTTTCCTACTTTAATACTCTGGCGGAGTATGATGGATGATACGCAGGCAGTTTGAAATTGCTCAAAGATTATATCATTGGTGTACTAAAAATTCAAATTATGGTTACCATTTTGGGTGTATCATGAAACAAAAATTACACTTATTTAATCATCTAAATATTAAATTGATGAACATTTATTGGATGGTTAAAATTGAAAAAATATATCAATTTAAGTGTAAGTATGCCAATATCAATTTGATATTGAATTGCTCATTCAATAGCATTCTCAGTATTATGCTTGGTAGAGGACTCAAACCTCCACATGTGTGGTTTGGACAAGAATTCAGTGGACAAGGGTGGAGGGACACTCACACCATAAATAGGAGGGCTTGATTTTTTGGTCCACATAAGACTTTCTACTCTAATATCATATCAAACAACCACTTGCTTTAAAGACGGGAGCTATTAAAGGATGAGTATGAATGTATACCAAGGGACTTTAACAGGATCCTAACAACCACACAATGGTTAGTATAAAATGGCATATTTTAGCTGAATTTTTCATAATTAAAAATGTACTTCATGTCTTTTACCATGAAAGCAGCAGGGAGGTGATCAATTCTACAAGGAGAAATGAAAAATAACATTTCAAAGGTGGATAAGATCAAAGTGTATTATGATCTTTTTCTAAGTAAGAAAATCAAGAATTGGGAGGTGATCAATTCTACAAGGAGAAATGAAAAATAACATTTCAAAGGTGGATAAGATCAAAGTGTATTATGATCTTTTTCTAAGTAAGAAAATCAAGAATTGGGAGCGCATATGCTCTATGTATGATATTTAACTCACAACCCACCTATGATAGTTAATTACTTGAAGCGCCTGCTTGGTTTTTAAATTACAATAGTAAATTACTGTAAATGAATAATGATTATTTACTTTTATAGTCATGTGGTGACATTATTTACATTTGACTGCAATAATAACTTTGTATGATTGTAAAAATATTAGTTTTATAATGTTAAAATATAATGTTACAATTTATTTTATCTACTTTCTTTACTCTTATATTTGATTATCATAATTCATATTTAAACAAACACCTGAAATTAATAGTTTGTTAACCTCGCATTACACCAGAAATTGAAAAACCCAATAAACCTAAAAATTGCATAGATTCAAGTATCAAAGTTAGGACATACCTTAGTTAATGGGTGTCGTACATTGGGTCATTTGAGCATCATGGTAGGACACACCTGGTGGACACATTACATGTGGTCCACACATCATGAGACCCATGAAGTTGACCCTACTTATAACAATAAAATGTTGCATGGTTAATCTTAGTCATTCATCCTAAAAAGAATTGTTTTGGTATTTTGGGAATTTCAGGTGCTATTTTGAGGCTTTTAAAAAAAAAAATTTATTTAAGTAAAAACTCTTTTCTTCATTTTTAACTTAAATAACTGCAAACCACCATAACTTGTGATGTCATCCCGCCCCCCCCCCCCCCGGCTAACATGCAACTCGTATAGGTTGGTGGGCCCCACCATAACGGCATGTTTGGCACATGGTATTAGAAGGGATCATTCATTGCACAATGATTACATGTCTGGTAATCCCATGGTATTTTCATATCCAATCCCATGTTTGGGATCAAATACTTACCATGGCAAAACCATTGGATTAAGCAAAATCTCGTTTGGTGGACCATGGAATTGTAATCAACGGACCAAATTCACAACGGATGCACGTCACTTGAACATGTGTATAACCATAGTGTCGTGTATAAAGGACTTATATGGATGGACGGCATGGATAAAACACATGCATCAATGTGGGGCCCACGTGTGTGGGATTTTGAAATCCCACGAAAATCCCACGTGGGATCCAGTGCAATTCCATCCCACCTAATCCCAAGCCTCCCATCCTCCTCAAACATCATATGGAATTTGCACGGAACCAAATGCAATTCCATCCCACCTAATTCCATCTAATAGCATGCCCTAAACACCCCCTAAAGATCATCAGGAAGAAAAATCAGACTGGTGGCGATCATCAGGTGGGTCACACCATTGGAGTTAACATAATGGCATGGCCCACCTATTGGGTTGATCAACCTGATTTCAGAGAAAGGCGATCTTCATGGTGGGGCCTGCAGTTTTCATGGGACTATATGCTGTAAAAAGTAGGGCTGTGCATCGAGCCAAGTCGAGTCAAGGTGGGCCAAGCTTGGCTTGACTCATCTGTACTCTTCTCGAGCTCGAGCTTACCATTGGAGCTTGCCTTGTTTGCTAAAACTTCGAGGCGAGCTCAAGGCAAGCTAGTGGATTGAGTCGAGGTGAACTTACCTC
This sequence comes from Liriodendron chinense, assembly GCA_003013855.2. Lineage (NCBI taxonomy): Eukaryota > Viridiplantae > Streptophyta > Magnoliopsida > Magnoliales > Magnoliaceae > Liriodendron > Liriodendron chinense. Next base: position 961,819 of record PVNU02002217.1, read on the forward strand.
GAGTCGAGTCGAGCTTCCTCCCACCTCAATTTATTATATTTTTTACTACAAAATACAAATTAAAGGTCAACAACATTAAGTTCAAGAAGTCACACATATGTTAGGGAAGAATAATATTTCTACCGGTGGGACCCCACCATTAAAATGACCTAGCTCTGATTGATTTTTTCTTTGGTCAGGTCACACACGAATTAAATGCAGACCACTAATAATATTTTCTGAACCATAATTAACACAGTACATGCATAGCTCACCACATCAATGGACTGCCCTGATTATTGTGTGGAGACCATCTTCATGATGAGGCCCAACTGATCCATGGATTAGATGCACCACCTCCCTCGTAAAATTGCAATCAATAGCTGCATATGGTGTTTGGACTTACCATAGCTCCTGTTTTGTAGATATGTATGATGTATATGTGGTCTCACCATAGCACCTGTGTTTGTGTAGCGTGTAAAACACACAACCATTATGTGCTCACCATGTTTCGTACTTGAAATTACTCAATCCATCAAATGTGCTTAACGAGGAATGTTCTTACCTGAATAAAATAGTAGGATTAAGAACCCAAAAAAAATAAAAATGTGTGAGGGTATTATATGTCCAAAGTTTGGACCCCAATGTGTATGTGGGAGAGGGGGGAGAGAAAATAAAAAAAATAAGAAGATTATGATTTTTTTTTATAACAAATATTTATATGAAATGAGTCGAGTCGAGCTTGAGTCGAGCCGAATTTCGAGTCGAGTCGAGTCAAGTGACCCAATGGTCGAACTTGACTCAATTTCTGACTCGGGCTCTTAGATGAAGCTTAGCTTAACTTGTTCTATTGAGTCGAGTCAAGCTGAGGCGAGCTTTTTCGAGTCGAGTCGATCGAGCCCGGGTAAAAAGCAGCATCTTGGCGGGAGAAGATGGTACGGCACCGAAAGCTGTGCTACTCTTGACCGCAGGTGAATGGCTCTGGAGCAAAGCAATGCATGTGATGGCAAGGTTTGATTCCAACCTCCACATCCATACGCTGGCACGCATGCTCGTGGTGGCACGTGTAAAATATCTGAACTTTTCATCTGGTTGAAAACCATTGCTTAGATCTTCTGCCATTAAAATTATTTCATTTCTCATTCACACATTAGGGTGAATCACAACGTAGAAAACAAATGAACGGATGAGAAAGTTTCTAACCATCAATTTTATACTGTGGCCCACCTGCAGAATGAAGTGGCCTTATTTTGGAGGAATAAAATTGTTTCCAACCGGATGGACTCATTGAAAGGTCAGATATTTCACATGTGTAACGTAGTGGCACGTGCACGTGCGCGTGGATTAGCTGTCCTCCATACGCGTGTGGTCGTAGCAAACCACGTGTCATCAAGTTTCATCGCTTTTATTTCACGTAATAAATTTATTTATTTTTTCTGATTTTAAAGAGAAGGTTTCAGGTCCAACTGGTTGTAACAAAGATACCGTCCATCATCAAGAATATAAAAGATAACCTAATATTATTACTAAATCCAATCCATTAATTAAGTTTTAAATACAATTATGATTATTAAAAATCTCAGATTCATAAAACCATCGATTGGACTACGTCTGCCTTTTTTTTTAAACGTATAGAAATTATTTTTCTTTGTGGTCCATTTGATGAGTTTATATAGTTATCATTTTTATAATATAATTCTATTTGTGGGATAAACCTATTGGACAGTTTGGATTTTTTATTAATATGATAGGTTGAAAGTTACATGCTAGATGGATGGTAACTCATGGTCCAACCGGTTGGATACGAACATTTCTTGATTTTAAGTACCCAAAGTACCCCTAGACCGAATCAGGTACGTAAACGGAATTTGGACTACGGCCTACGGGATGGGCAGGGAGAATGTCCATGACACCTACTCGTGGGCACACATGCCAATGTTGCGTACGTGCGGAATCTCTGGCCGTTCATCAGCGGTTCCAATGAATATTTGACTTGCGGCAAAAAAAAGATGGATTAGATGGGGTCGAGCGGTTGAATTTTTTTAGCTGTCCATTTCTTTCATACCTGTGTGGCCCTGTGATGGACAGATCAGCTTAATTTTGGGAAGGGATCTTTCAAATGGAGCATCTTCCAAGGGTTAGAATTATGGATGATCCTAGCCGTTGGATTGATGACCATTAAGTGAAAAGTGGTTAATGATCCAACTTCACGTGAGAGACTGAACGGTGTAGACCATGCCGTACTCATGACGGGCGACTGATTTCTGATTCTCAGTGGCTGCATATCAACCATCAGGCTCTGCCAGAGTACCTAATAAGTGAAACTTTCATACTCCGAGATAGTGTGATGGTTGATCCTGGCATACTAGTAACTCATAACAGCCATCGGCTGTTGGACATTTATTGGATGGTTGAGATGAAAAGTAGGCAAAGGTTTGACTTCAGCCATCCTACCATCGACAAATCAGAGGTCGAGATTGCCCAACGAAGCAGATTTTCTGATTATGACTATCAGCAGTGGGTCCCACAATTTTTACTTTTTAATTCGAGTATATGTACACCATGAGTATAGGTAATCGATCACTCTATAAAATATCCAATGGGTGATGGTGAAAGATTAGGATCGTCCGATCGAGAAAACTAGTGGGGGAAACAGCTAATCCATGATGAGGGCCATCAATTCAATGGTCTGGATCAATGAACCATGGATCCCACATCTACAAACTAACTGGATTATCTGTTATTCGTGTAATAGAGAAATCATGCAGAGCTCTCAAAGTTATAGTGCTCCCGAGTGAAAAACTTGGACCGTCCATTCTATCATTGGTCGAACAAGGTGAGCGCTGGATCGCTGCCATCCGTTTTCCAAGCCATGGATGGGATGGTTATTGATTTTCTAGTGAAAGTGATTCTTTACAACCATGTGCAATTCATGATGGACGGCTCAAATTGTTTACCATGTTTGTTTCATCATAAATGATCTTCACCTGTTCAATATATAGGCTATTGATCTTACAGTCGGTTTTGAACTTACTTCCATCCATATCATGCATCTAGACCATCCCTTAAGTCCATTCCAGTCTTCTTCTTCTACTTGAGAAAAGTCATATATAATAATTGGATTATCCGAATGAATGGCCCACATGGATGATGTGAATTCCAACATTTCCAAATGCAATTACGTGCTTGAAAAGGCTTCATACACTCAATCTCTGGCACATCTAGCACATAACTACAATTGAGAAATGTTCTAGTCATCCAGGAGCTATTTAGTTCTCCTAGTTTTATTGGGGCACTTGAACAATTCAATAAATTGATCAAGACCATCTATTAGGTCCTGGCGCCCCCTCGTCTCTTGGGGCACTTGGACAATTCAATAATTCTATTGTCTCCCCTGCTAGCTCAGCGCCCAGGCATTTCAATAGTAGATCTCAGGTATGAGTGCTAAGGAGACACAAACTCTACCGGTGGGTGGGTATATCTTGTGACTAATTGTCTGGGTGCATTGCATGACTAATAAAAATAAATAAAAATAAAAAAATAAAAGACCAAATATTAGGTCCTACATAGATTTCATGAGCCACCATGCAAACATCACGCATCTTGTCATTTGATACTTAGCCTCCAATATGGACAGCGTGTTGTGTTTTTTTTTTTTTATTTAAAAAAAATTAATTTCAAAAATAAAAGTTTATTTTTAATAAGTACATAAATATACTTATTATTAAAACTTTCATAAATGTTTAAATAGCCAGTTGGTAAGAGGAGAGTGTTTTGCTACTCGAACCAAGGTTCGAATCTCCACAAGGACGGTGCAAAGCACCATCCGCGCACACACGCGTGGCGTGGGCTGTAGGGCTGCTGGGCGCTTTATTAGGCGCACTTCGCAAGGAGCTAACCTTTTTGGCACTAGGTGCAATAGGGAGTGAACCTGGGTTAGGTCAGAGGTTGATTAAGAGAGTGACTAAGATATTCTATACATGTGACATTTGTGCCACGTGTCATACATGTGGCGGCAGTTATGTTGACTATGATCTGGATCCCACATGACAACAGTTTTTGGCTATTGTATAACCGTTTTTGTCTGAAAGGATACAGAAATAATTGTCACAAGAGAAAGGGTCATGTCCTTTCATGACAGAATGTCTCTTGTATATGAAAGGGTGTGGACGTCTTGAAAAGGCACATGAGTCTCTCCAGAAAAGACACCATGTCCCTTCAATTGCTATATATCCTGGATATAATAATCCAGAAGAATCGATGATTCCATCCATTTCCCTGATCAAGCCATCATCTGTTCAGTATTCTCAGATCTGACCTCTTACTGTGTTTTTTCTAGATGTACTCGAAGGCATATTGGTGTTATAACTAGAGATCTGTTTAACACTTAAATGTGTAAATTTTTGTGTTAAAATTCGAATTGAGAGTTCATTGTATCCTGAAGACAATTTGCGGATTTCCTTCATTTGCACTTACTGGAATTACCAGAAAAAGGATAGCAAATCTGTCTTGAGAAATTGACTATTTAAGTCAAGCCTTGAACCTGATAGATTTGACTTAGCCTTATACTAAATATACGGAAGTAATTTTACAACACAGTGGAGATTGTTTATACAAAAATAAGGTCCAATCAACAATTTAATCAATCTATTTATTATGGCTATCATAGATTGATTGTCCTTTTAAAGTCATTTTTTGCTAGCAATCTTCGCCATTTCCACACACGGCCCAAAAAAAATCTGGTCATGAAAACAATGAAAAATATACTCTTTTTAACGAATCTACATATCTCCGAGAAGTTCTACGGATCAAAAAATTTCAGCTTGAGGGCTTGCCCTTGTAACGGTTGGTATTACGCACTTCACTCGCTACAAGAATGATGGATTAGATTATTAGATCAGTGTGATTTTTGCATAGGAGCCCAAAAAATGTGTTATGGATTTAATAGACGGTTCAGATTGAATGGATTAGGCTGTCCAAGTCATATATTCAACTAGAAGCACTATAACTTAATAGGTGCTTATGATTAACTAAAATGAATCAATATTTTCTCACTCGGCGCATGGACCGACTTGTCCGGTCCTTATTCGAGTCAGGACTCAGCCAAGTTGGGGGTGACTTGTCCGAGACAGGCAAGTCAGGATACTCATGTTACTGAGCTGGACGGGACTCGACCGAGTCAGAGTCAACTCGGACGAGTCGACTAATATGAGATAACTCCTTTTTTTGGCATCTACCAAACAGGCCCTTTGCATCTCTTTAGCCATTATGGCAAATCCGATTGGACCCGTTCCCTAAACGGGTCCCATTTTTGGACCTTACCGTTTAAATCAGGTGGGAGATCAGTACCACCCATGTAGACCAAAAACAGCATGGTCAAGAGGTAATCTTGTAATTTTGTGGAGAGGAGATGGGCATTCTGGGAAACATAAAATAGTTTAGTGAGAGTTGTGATAATGAAAGAGTACTTGGAAGATGGAGACTCTCATGAAATAATCATGGACAGAGAAAACTCAAAAGCTCAGAGAGTTTACTGTTTGTCAGTGTAGAAAAAAAGGACGGTTTTTCTCAATCCCTACCTTTCCCTCTTTTCCTCCAAAACATCTCCTCCTTTTGTCCCTCCCCTACAAATACTGCCAATAAAGACCACAGCCCACCCTTAATTTACGGAACTGCCCCCGTCAAACCGACCTGAACACCAGCTGTATGACCGCGTGTTCAACACCTTAGTTCTGTGTGGCCCATCACGACGTTTTCGTGACATCCTATCCGTCTAAATGTTGATTAACTTCATGTTAACCGTACATAAAAAATACCGAATCGATTCTAAATTCAGGTGGGCCATACCACAGGAATAATATCATATATTAGTGCCGCGTGGTTAAATTGAGTCTCAGATCAGATCGAATTTTGGCATATTTATTCATCCTGGTACGTATCGTCTGATGGACGGGTTTGATGGAACTTAAGATTACAGTGGGTTCCAGAAATATTTCTATGGTGGTTGTCTCTATCCCTACCTTTCTATTTGACGTGGTCCACCTAACGTTGATATCAGTTATATTATTTTTTAAGAGTTATATAATCATGTCTCGTGTCGTATGGACGGAGTAGGATTTTATATAAACATCACGGTGGGCCCACAGTGATCGGATATTGTACTTTCTTTTTACAACAGCGGTTGTATAGGATTCAGGTCCCTGTACAGGTACCGCCATGTTAATTGAGGTACGGGGCGGGGATGCTAAAAGTGAATTCATAATCCGCTATTTGGGCCATTATTTCCGATGATCTGAACCGTTCAAGAGACAGATCCAACTGTGAATAGACCACTGGAAGGGTATTGGTTTTCCCCAAATGGATCTAGCTATTCATTGATGGTTTACATTTGAACCATTTTTTTTGAATGGTTAGGATCATCTTTTCAAGAAAATAGTACAGTCCATCGTCTATCCATAGTGGGCCTACTTCGTGAAGTGGGCCTTGCAATGATCCACGTGGCCCATCTGGTGGACTACGATCTCAATTGCATGCTCCTGTGGACTAACGTCCTTTTACCCTAATGATAGTCTATGGGCTAAAGCCTAGACCGGTTACTGAGAAATGGTCATCTACGGGTTGGACGATGAGCTATCATCCAGCAGAAAATGGTAACTTTGAACCTATCATATACGTGATCCAACCCGTCCAATAAGTTGAACCGACCATCAATACAAGATTCTGCAAAAATCAGCCTAATCCACTCGTTAGTATGACAACATTTGTATTTTTCTATTTATCAGTAGCTCTCTATTATTTTTTAATTGTGTGGCCTGGCTGATGAGTGATTGGGTGATGCTCATGCTCGGCTAGGCTATTGGACGGATGGATCTTACACACACATGGTAGGCCGGAAGTTATCCGGCGGGTGGATGGTAGGCTCATCGTCCAACCGCTTGGATGTGAGAATCTCTTTTGAAAAATGTAGTGGGTCATAGTCCTCACATGTTGTGTTGATGTACAGCTATCCAAACAATTCAAATGGTGGGTCCCATCGCCAATGCAACATATGTCTAAAATCACTGTGATCAGGCAGGGCGCGGTTTCGGTGGATCCCTAACTGTGGGGCCCACCGCGATGTATGTGCCTTACATCCACACCGTCCATCCATTTTGAAAGCTCATTTTAGGGCATGATCCAAAAAATGAAGCAGATCTAAATCTCAGGTGGAGCATACCACAGGAAACAATCATGATTGAATCCCTGCCATTAAAAACTTCATGGGGACAAAGGAATATTTATTTTCCATCCAACCTATTGACAAGGTCATTAAGATATGGATGAAGAGACCACATAAATATCAGGTTGATACAAAACTTTTGTGGCCCACGAGAAGCTTTTAATGGTCGATTGCCACTATTTCCTGTATTATGGTCCACCTGAGATTTGGATCTGCTTCATTTTTTGGATCATACCCTAAAATGAGTTTTGAAAATGGATGGACGGCATGGATATAAGGCACATACATCACGGTGGGCCCCACAGTCAGGGATCCCACCCACTCATGCAATCCTATTCATCCAATTAATGTTCATAAAATGTATGGTTAAAAGTAAAATAACGAGTGGTCCAAATTGAAAAAAAAAAAAAAAAAAAAAAAAAAGGAGGAGGAGATGTTTAATATTATCTTCTTGGGGCAATTTTTCTCCATTCAGTGATGGGTCAGAGATTTGGACGGTCTGGATTCACGTACAACTATGTCCATGTAGGAACAATCATAGTCTCTTAAATGGTGCAAAACTGACACAGGAGTCTACCGCAATATTAAGGGGGCTTGTTTGGTGAGAAAGTCAGGGCGGCTAGACTTGCTATTATTTGGTCCGCCCAACAAATCATAGGTGGGCCCCAGATGGTGATGAGACGTGGAGTGCATACACTGCATCATATGCTTGGAATATTTCCATCTGTCATCACCGTCCATTCATACCAACATGATTTGGTACACTTGAGTGCAACTTTATTTATCAATAAGAGAACTAGTCCCACCTGCAACCAATGCATTGTAGTTCAGTTTATAAACTACGTAGAATGGTAAGATACGTTCAAACGCATGGTAGTTACCATACATCCCATCTTTGTGGGGCCCACTTGTGATAGGCCTGCAGAATCCAAATCATACATTTGGTGAGAGAATAACTCATGACCATCGTGCATATCGAGTCATCCTGATCCAATGCTTGCTTGGGACACCACTGGCAGCAATGTGCGGGAGCGGATTAGGTGAGACCCGGCCTCGCCCAAGTCCGTGCGCCCTTACCGTGGGCACCACCTTGATGCATGTATTCTGCATCCACACCATCCATCCTTTTTTCCACATCATTTTAGTGCATGATCCAAAAAATGAAGCAGATCCATCTATCAGGTGGACAATGGGCCATTTTTTTTTTGGGATCACTCTGATATATATATATATATATATATATATATATATATATATATATATATATATATATATATATATATATATATTTTTTCTTCATCTAGGCTCATGTGGCCTTATAATAGGATTGGATGGAAAATAAACACTACAGAAACATTAAGATGTACCTTAAGAAATTTTTAATGATAGGGCATTCAATCACGAATGTTTACTAGAGCATGGGCCGCTTGAGTTTTGGATCTTCTTTATTTTTGGATCATGCCAAAATGATGTGAAAAAAATAAATGAGAGGCAAGGATACAAAATGGACGCCTCAAGGTGGGCTCTATGGTAAGGGCTACACCATACTTAAATCTACTTCTACAATGTGCAATCACAACTCAAGCCATTAAGATACTTTGGGAGTGTGAATTTGATATGCATGGGCAATTACTATAGAATTCATGTGAATTAAAATTATAGTTGTATTTGACAGCTTGTGATCAAAATTTAAATAATTAAGATTATTATATTGTATTTGAAGGCCAATATTAATTATCATTTGAAGAATGAGGGTGAGAAGCACTACTCTTGACTTGCGAAATGATCTATAGCAATAAATGGTAATTGGAACCCATGTAAACAATACAGCGGGCCCACATTCCATTTGAAAGTTTCAATGGTGGTGTCTCCAATTTTTCTTCTTGGTGTGGCCCTTTTGAGCTATGGATTAAGTAGAAGTTTCGGATCCAGACCTAACATGGGGATGCACATCTAATGGATGGGGTAGATGACACTCACACTCTAGATTAGACTCAACAGGTGGGCCATGGGGTTCCGCCCTAACCATACACCTAATCGGCTCAGTTTCGGACCGAACCACCGGTGAAGTCACAAAACCTCTCGAAACCATCCATGACTTCCATTTTTTAATACTTTCTTTTGTGTCCTTTTGTTACAATGAAATATTGTATTTTATCTTATATTTTCTATACTTTAATTAACATCTTATTGGTTGGAAAAATCAGAACGGTGGTTGGATTGTGGCCCACTTTCACATTTCGATGGATGGTTCAACTTCTACACATGGTATCCGTCACAAGAAGTTCAGCCATTGATTTTGAAATTACCTGTCCAGGGCATGGATTGCCAGTTGGTCCGAGTCGACTCACACTTGGACTCGATCAGTCAACACTGCAAGGTCACCCCCAACTCTGCTGAGTCGACTCATACTCATTCACACCCAATCAGTTCGGCACTGCAAGGCACTCGTACGAACCACCCCTACTTGGCCGAGTTGGACAGATTCACCCCGACTCAGCCAAGTCGACTCGCAACTTGACTCGAGACCAGATGAGTCGACCGGAATCTTAAACCGTGGGTGGTTCGGCATACGCCTAGCCTCCTTAGCTAATCATCACAGGATTGAAGAAATCATAGAGTCTTGATGATAGTCACTAGATTGGAGAATATATGGGCAACATATTAAAATATATGAAGAAAAGATGCTTACCTAATAGAAAATTGCGACTTTTATCACTTTATTTATTGGACCACCTAATTAATTTGCTATTGACGAATTTTAAACCCTTGTTTCTAGCTGTAAATGCAAAGATCCTTCAACTAGTGGAGTGTGGGGCCCACTGTGGTGTGTGCATGAAGCTCCACTCATCGGGTTGGTTCAACGCACAATCAGTTTTGTAAGGAGTCATCAAGTGGGCCACACTATTTAAAGATAATGAAAAACCATACAAAAACTTCTAAATTCACTTGGTAGCTCACTCAATGGTTAGATGAGTTAGATGGGTATTACCTTTAATGCATTCCATCATAGACTGACAAAACTAGCTGGGTTCCACTAAATACTGCAGTAGGCCCTGCCAATATGACAAATACAACTAAGATTTTGAAATCTCATAAAAGATTTGTTAAGTGATGTCAGTTGTGGGATTTTCAAAAAATCTTCTGCCTTTCTTATTTTTTGCAATTTTATTGCAAAATTCGTCTGTGAAAATCATTTAAAATTTGAACTAGCTCGTTATATAATTATGTATTTAAATTTTAAAATTATTTAGTAATTTATATTTTAGCTAGATTTTCTTAATAATATGCTTTAAAAAGCACAAAATTTTGAAAATTTCCAAAGATTCTCAAAGTTCCCGAGAATGAGATTTGTCACTATTGAAAATTCTAGCGTACATATGTAGTCAATACATGCGTAAGCTGCACCAACCTCATCTTGATGCCGGCCATCTGAGTGCTACCACATATCAAGTCTTCCCTTGATAAAGGCTACTTCTATCCTCAAATAGTTTCCTTCAATTCTATACTTATTGTGGCTCGGATAGAGCCAATTGCCCCCCAAACACGACATTTCACTACAGGGTACTTCACTATGCTTGGTCATAGTCCTATTTCTTAGAAAACAAAAAAGCAAATTACAATTTCAAGATCATCCATGGAGCCTAAATATCAAGCCGTAGCAAACACCACTTGTGTACTTGTTTGGCTTGAAGCCATTCTCCTTGATTTAGGCATACAACACTCCAACCCATGTGACTATGTTGTGACAATCAATCTGCTCTTCACATTGCTAACAATTTTGTTTTTCATAAGTGTATCAAACATATTGAAATTGATTGTTAGCTATTCGCGAAAAAAAAAAAAATCATTTTACGATATTCTGACAACCTCTTAAGGCCTATTTAGTCCGTACGATTAAATGATATGGAATTGCATTAGATAGAATTAACACTATTATTGCACAATGATTGTATGTTTGGAAATAACATGGTATTTTGGCCATCCAATTCCCACATTTGGGATCAAAATTTTCCTTTGAGAAAAGTATGTTTGGAAATAACATGGTATTTTGGCCATCTAATTCCCACATTTGGGATTAAAATTTTCCTTTGAGAAAAGTACTGCATCAAGCAAAACTCGCATTTGGTGGATCATGGAATTGTAATCAATGGACCAGATTTACAACTGATGTGGATCACTTATACACATATATAAATTAAATATCATGTGTAAAAGGTGCATATGGATGGACGATGTGGATAAAACACATGCATCAATGTGGGGCCCATAGATAAAGTGGATTTCAAAATCTACAAAAAATTCCGCATGAGACCAAATGTAAGTTCGTCCCACATAATCTCAATTCTCCCCACTGTCTCCAAATACTAGATGGAATTTGTATGGAATCAAATGCAATTTCACCCCACCTAAGCACATGTACTAACACAAGCCCTTATGTTCCTGCTCAGCATTAGCTTGCCAACATTTTCACGGAAGCTCTTGGTTGTGATCACTTTTATCTACTACTTGACGAGTAGGGTGTTGCAGATCTCTATACCGCAATTTAGAAGAGGATTATTGAGAATTCCAGTTGTATATGTTGTTGTACCCTATTTTTGCACTAATCATAAGAGAACCAATTAGAGAAGAATAGGTGTGATTATACGAGAATTGCATGGTGTATGAAGGATTTTGTACTAAAACATGTAGTGGGGTTGGTAGTGATACAACTAGCAACGAACAGATGATGCTATGACATCAACAAGCAAGAGTGGTTGAGCAGATGTGGTCAAGCCAATAAGGCAGTTACAAGGACATGTGACAAGATTAGAAGGATTTGGAGAGCTAAATCGTGTTGAATTAGGCGCTATAAGCCTTAAATCGTGTGCGCATTAAAGCTTATAAATAATAGAGTAAAACAATACAAAAAAGGGGTCTCATACCAATCAATCAAATACAAATCTATCTTTCAAAATTATCGTTATACGTCTTAGCACTATTTCTTTTACATTCCTTAGTGTAATCAACGGCTTTATTTTTTTAGTGTAATTTGTCCGTTACCTTCATTAGTGTAAATCACAACTTTACATTTCGTAGCATAATTAATAACAGCAATTCAGTAGCTGGAGATAGTAGCTGTAATTCGATCTATGCTCATATGCTGAACTTAGTTTAATCAAATTCTTTATTTAGAAAGTTCTGCTGTAGTTGATCTTTACGGCTGACTATAAGTATTTCCTTTTATTTTGTTTATACTGGAAAGTTCATTTATATGGAAGGTAGAGGTGTAACCTATCTTTGGAGGACAAACCCCACCTTCTAAATATCACCTAATTGTTATGAAGCAACTATAAAAGTGGTTAATTACGCGATCGATCTTCACAGATCTCAATCATATATTATCAATTCAGGCGTATCTATCTATTTTGGTGTTTGGGGTCATTGATGTTCAGTTTGAATTAAGCGGTATAATTGATTCTAGCATGCCTGCATTAATCATGTGACCGAATTTGAAATCGCAAAGCAACATATACATGTAGAAAATCAATTTTTTCCTTCTTTAGTTGCTTGATTTATTGATGTAGGAGAAGATTCTCTAAATCGTGGGCGAGGTTTGACAACATTTATGGACGAGATGGATTGGAAGAAGATCAAGAAAATCAATGATTGACTTTTTATTAATACAATATTTGAGTTTATACTCTGTTTTGCTCGTAGATTCAAGTTATTTTCCATGGATTCGAATAAAAAGTCTTGTGGATTTGAGATATCCCCTCATGAATTCAAGGAAGATCGATTGATGAGTCATAATAAACTTTGGATTAAGATTAGTTATCCCATGAGAGAGACGGTGCTCGATCTCACCTCGTCTATGTTGCGTTATTTATTCATGTAGATTTAATTGGAATTTCATTGGAGATTTAGATTTTATTTCTTTTCTCTAAATATTCATTGTATTGTAAGAGTTACAATTAATTAAGCAATTGTATCTTTCTTTAATCTTATTCCATAAAATTTGCTGGCCAGTGTGGTAGGCCCCACACTCAACCGCCTTAGGATTTTCTCATCTACAACTAATTGAATGTGAGATGCACATTATATGGTCTATGAAAAACCTTGTGTCGTCTAACTTCATATCAACTTATTAATTCCAATCTTTTTACCTAATGAGGTATATTTTAATTCTAAAGTTATTTATATAAGCTATTTATTTTATTTGAAAATTTTGAATTATTTATTTATATTTTAGTGTAACAGTTAAGTTCCTAGTTTAGATGAAAATTTGATAAATGTTTGGTGATATTGGGATTAATTTATTCTTCATTGCTAGAAATGTGTTATATTTTATATGAAAATGATCATGAAAATGCATCAGGACACTTAGGCGATCCTGCCAACCAATCTGAACCACTAATTAAGTACAGAGCACATTTGATGGCCCACTATGAAAGGATCATATGAATTGGACGATCCAATTCATCCTTAAATTGGCCTACATTATATAGGCGCCATTCATTTCCCAAGCCATGGATGGAATGGTTATGATTTCCTTAGAATAGAATTTTTTCATATTGTTGATTGGGACCGTTTTTGTCAAAAAATTGCAACTGTCCACTTTAGATGCCACTGATAATATGACTAAGGGCCTGTTTGGTAAAACTTATTTTCAGACCTTATCACTGAAATGTGTTATTTTCAGTGATTTTTTTTATTTCAGATCGTTTGGTAAATCTAAAAAATTATGCACTTAATTTCAGTTTTCACTGAAAAAATATGACTTTTTTTTTAAGCTTTCCTTTTCTAACTTAGCACTTAACGCGGAATGCGGTAAGTGATTTTGAATTAAACTTTTTTATAAATGGCAACTTTACCCTTGAGCTTTTGGGGGGCTAACTATCGTAAGGTGGTTGACATGGCAAAGCTCTTTGGCCCCATTATGATGCATGCATTATATCCACACCATCCATCCAGTTTGGCAAATTATTTTAGTGCATGAGCCCAAAAATGAGGCAGCCCCAAAGCTCAAGTGGACCACACCACAAAAGGTTGTGGGGATGATGACGCCTACTGTTGAAACCTTCTTAATGGCTACCATGATATTTATTTGTCATCAAAACTCTTCATAAGGTCATGTAGACATGGATGAAAGGAAAACAAAAATATTTGATTGATCCAAAACTTATGTGGCCCAAGAAGTTTTCAATGTTAGGCATTCAATCCCCGCTGTTTTCTGTGGTGTGGTCCACTAGAGCTTTGGATCTGTTTCATTTTTTGGGTCATGACCTAAAATGATCTAAAAAAATGGATAGACGGTATGGATCTAACACATACATTATGGTGGTGCTAATGGAACTGTGCCACGTGTAGGACGGTTGTCCCTCACGGTGATGATTGTGGGTGAGAATTGTGGAGGTGGATTTCTGGCCAAAAGTCTCTCCATAACTTCATGCGCTGAGGGGCCCAATTTAATATTTATCAGAAATACACTCCGTCTAAACGTTTTGTGAGCTCATTTTATGACATGCGACGAAAAATGAGGTGGATCCAAAACTTAAGCGGGCCACACTAGAAGAAACAGTGGGGATTGAATAACCACAGTTGAAACATTCATATGGCCACAGGATGTAGTCTTTTGTGTTTTCATTTCATCACAGTGACAATGACCTTATGAACAATTTATAGACGGTTTGAATGGAATATAAAAATCAATGTGGAGCCCAAGAAAATTTCAACGGTACGCATTTTTTCTCCAATTTTTACTCTGGTGTGTCTCAATTGAATTTTGGATTTTTGCTCTCATGTCCTGAAATGAGCTAAAAAAGAGGATGGATGGAGTGGATTTCTCACAAACATCACGGTGGACCGCACCTAGCTGCCCATGTGGCTTTGGCAAGAAATCGGCGTCCATGGCTTACTGGAAGCGGATTAGGCGGAAGGGGATTGCCTGCGTGAATTGGGTGCTGCCGTGCTGCCTCCACAGTCGACGGTCCTGTCAAGGGATTTGTAGGGTCCACATGTGATGTAAATATTTTATCCATGCCGTCCATCCATTTTGACAGATCATCCTAGGGCATGAGCCCAAAAAGGAGCAAGACTGAAGGCTCAAGGGGACAACACCATTGAAAACTTCTTAGGGCCCACCGTGATGTTTATTTGCCATCTAACCTGCTTATAACGTCACAATATGGACCTGTATAAAGGAAAAACATAAATATGAACTTGATTCAAAAATTTTGTGCCCCAATAAGTTTTCAACGGTAAGCTTTCAATCCCCATTGTCATGGTGTGGTCCACTTGAGCCTTCAACCTGCTTCTGAGGGCCTACATTAATGTTTATTTCCCATCCAACCTGTTGAGTAGGTCACACAGACATGGATGGTGGGAAAACACAAACATCAGCTTGATCAAAAACTTTTGTAACCCCAAGTAGTTTTTAATGGTTGCCATTCAATTACCACTGTTTCCTATAGTGTGGTCCACTTGAGATTTGGATCAGCGTCATTTTTGGGCTCATGCCCTAAAATAAGATGATAAAATGGTGGGACAGTGCAAATTTCACAAAGACATCAAGGTGGGCCATCTTAAAATTTTTTGGATGGCCGAGGGAGGTTATACATATGGATTGCATATGATAGTATTTTGTGGGGCAAGCCATGATGTATGTGTTTTATTCACGTTGTATGAGACCAAAAAAGGAGCCAATCCAAATCTTAGGTGGATGACAACACAGGAAAAGTGGTGATGAATGCCATCAATCGGATGGTCGTGATTACTTAACGTAGCAACTGTTGAGCAATGAATGATAAAAATTTAGTGACATGACACACTTGTAAAAAATGCTATTAACATGGGGCCTACTATAGATGAATCATGCAAAAATAATAATAATAATAAATAAATAAATAAATATTAGATAATCCTAACCTTCAAATTGGCATTTATCAATTAAATATGAGATGTTTAATAAACCAATTCAAGGACATTAATCGAAGAGTAATGATGGTCCTATTAAGAAGAAGAGGATGCATGATCCATCAATTCAAATATATGTTTGAGAGATGTATATGAATGGCAATAATATATTTTATCTCATACTTTATAAAAGATGAAAATTGAGATAATAGGGGTAAATATGACAAATCGTCAATTTTCAGACATTTATGGTTTGTGCTTGCCAAATAGATTTTTGTGAAAAAAGCACTTAATTTAAGATATCAGGACTTTTTTCAGACAAATTGCCAAACAGATTTTTCAGTACTTGTAAGTACTAAAATTCAGCACTTAGTTCTCATCACTTAAATTAATTTTCAGACCTTATTTTTCAGTTTACCAAACGCAACCTAAGATTCTTAGATCGATGTGATTTGTTCATAATAGCCCATGAAATGTGATTTAGGCCTAATGGACGGTTCAGATATATCGATTATAGTCTATGGAAATCACAGTCCTGATGCATCAGTGTGAAAAGGATCTTTTAATATTAGCCGCCTTGTCTGAATGGAGCTTAGGTTCGATGGTCTGGACCGTTGAGACGATAAGATTCACTGAAGATGGGGAATGACCCAAAAGTCTACTACATTGGAAGATCCTGGCCAGCAGAACTGTGACACGTTTTCTGGATTGTGGTTGTATTTTTATACAAGTTATCTATCTGTGGGCCACTGACCAAGGAAATGTGAACCATTGATTTGAGATACTTCTGGGGAATGCCTGATCGACGGTAGGGATCATAAGAGAAAATGGGCCACATTGATTCAGACAGGTGCATCAAGACACTATTCACATTTAGTTGCTGTATGCTGAATTTGTACATGCTAGGCCCATGATTGGTTTATTTCAAGCCATTGATTTTGGCCCCATCACGGATGGACCACGCCATTTATTCTTCACCGTTGCTGTAAGTGGGCCCATGGAACCTGAACGGTTGAGACCTTTCCATCTACGACATGGCCCAAGAAATAAGGCCAGTCTTGTCTTAGTTTCTTGTTTTGTCTCTTCACTATCAACGTACATTTGTTATAAAAGTTACGTGTACGCAACGAACGTTCAGGAAGTAATTGCATGGGTCCCACTGCCAGTGGGCCACAAGTGTTAACTTGCAGCATGTGGACCATCAACAACTCCATCCAAACCATCCATTGTTTCCATACAGGGCAGCCCACCCGATGAGACGAATCTGATTAGAATCTAGGTCATCCAAACAAATGGGCCCACTCAATCACGGTCCAGAAACCCCACGCGTATAAATACAATACGTGTGGGGCCACCAAACCTCATCATACCGTACCAGCTCCCAACATTCCAACCCACATATGCACCAACATCTCGACAAGGGGTGTTTCGGTAATTTCCAGTCAAAAGTCCGTGCGGACGGAAACCCCAGACAAAAGAACCAACCCCACGATGGCTCCCCCGTAAATTCACCAAAACCTCGAGGGCATTTTCGTCATCGAAGAAAGAAAAGCTGCTTTTCTCTCTCTCCCCGTATCTAAAACACCTTAAAAACTAGCTTTGACCGTCGTACTCTCTCTCTCTCTCTCTCTCTCGGGGAAGTTCTTTCTCGCTCTTCGGGATTACGATAACGCCTCTCTGCCTATCTTACTTTCCAGAGCTAATACCCCAAAACCAACGGCTCAGATCTTCTCTTCTCCGTCCTAAGGCAATACCGAGCTCGACGGCGACATCTACGTTACGCAAACAAAAAGGAAAAAGGTACTCAGAATTCATTAAAATCTTTTAGCCTTTTCCTACTCATTCCAACAATCTACGTTCTTTCTTTTCTGGAAGGTATCGAAAGTCGGTTCTTTCTTTTTCTGATATTTTTGTTGGTTGTTTGGTTTGTTTTCTGGATGAGTTTTTTTTATTGGGAATTCAACGGTAGGTGGATTGAAGTTATTGGAATTTTTATTGATGTTTTTTGTTTGAATTTCTGCGGTTGAATTTGGTCGTTTTGGAGAGCTAGCAGCGTCCGGTGGGTTTGATTTTTTATTTTTATTTTTTTGTGATTTTGGTGGTCTGTTTGATTTTTGTTGTTCTTATTTGGAAATTTCATTTGGGTGTTTTCTGATTCGATAATTTAATGGGGGATTTGATTTATACGAGTGTTGGATTTTTCTTTCTTAGTTTTTTATTTAATATTTTAGATTTTATTTGAAATTTTCATTTGGGTATTTTTCCGATTTGATAATTTGATGGAGGATTTGATTTTATATGAGTTTTGGATTTTTTGATAGTTTGGTTCTTTATTGGATAGTTTAGATTTTATTTGCAAATTTTATTT
Organism: Liriodendron chinense; assembly: GCA_003013855.2. Classification (NCBI taxonomy): domain Eukaryota; kingdom Viridiplantae; phylum Streptophyta; class Magnoliopsida; order Magnoliales; family Magnoliaceae; genus Liriodendron; species Liriodendron chinense. Next base: position 980,280 of record PVNU02002217.1, read on the forward strand.
GTTTTTTTTTTTTCCTGATTCGATAATTTAATGGAGGATTCGATTTGTACGAGTGTTGGAACGATTGATTGATTTGAATTTCTTGGTTTATGTATTTATTTATTATTTTATTTTTTTTGGGTTTATTTGATTGATTTATAGAGTTGGTTACATTCTGATTTAGTTATTTTGTTTATTACAATTGTTGTTGATTAGTTATGATTAAGTTTGGATTGTTTAGTGATTAGTTTATTTTTATTTAACTTCAATTTACCCATTCTGTGGTTTATTTTAAGCAATCTGAACCGTTGATTTTGTTCACATTGTCAAGTAGAGATTCAGTATTAATATGTGTATATGATGATTGGTTTATATTGATTGAATTGATTTGGGGAGATTGTCGAATTTCTGGATGTGTCGAAAGTTTGTTGAAATGGAGATTAGTACCTGATTCTGTGTAGAATTGGCTTATATTTGTTGAAATTCTATGAAATTAATATGAGCATTTGGTTTCTCAAGCGGACTTCAAAAGGTTACTAGCCTGTTGTACACTTACCAACGTGGCACAGGTGTGCGAGATTCAGTTTTCACCAGGTGGGCCCCACTGTTAATGTGACCTGGCTTCAAATCATGCTGCTCAGCCCATTGGTTTTTCCAGTGGTCCAACTTCAGCATAGATGTGTGGACCACTTGACAGGCAGCGCAGCCCAATTTTTTGAGCCAGCACATTTTACTGGTAGGGCCCACCTGATTGCAGCTTGGGCTGACTAGTGGTGACTGCATAGGCAAGTAGCATTCCATTCAGATTGATGTGAGCTGTGAACTTGCTTTGCGGATCTCAATGCACCGTCCATTGCTATTGTGTCGGCAATCTCATTTGCTCTCTGATTATGCGGCAATATCAGATTTTTATTACAGATGCTAATTCTAATGCCTCATCAATAATGGAAGTAAGCCGCCACGGTTCAAATATTGGAAAATGCCTATTTCGACCACGTTTTGGGAATATACTTTCCTTCCACCATTAGTTTCTCGAATGGCAACGATAAAAATGTTTTGACCTTCTTGAAAGTCTATTGATTCCCCTTTTTTTAGAGTCTGTTGAACCAGCTGGCTCGGAATAAGCGACTTTGATTGGTTCCGTGTCATGTGTTTTCTTGACTATGATCTTTAGTTAATTTATTCTTGATGTTAAATTTGAATTTTCACCACCTCTGTGAGTTCATGTTCTTGACTGTTATACATTTATTTTTACTAAAGTCAATTAACTATTCCACGGTGTAGACATATACGAGTATGGGAAATAAGAGGTTTGGGATGGTTATTCATGTTTACCTCTCTTGAGGGGTGTAAATTGAGGTCTGGAGATCATTGCAGAGACTGATGACCCAATACTCCAATTGTCTGAAATGACTAAAGATTTCTGTGATTTTTAAGGAACTCATACTCTCAATAAGCAGTGAAGGGAGTGAATTGGTCTCGGAGGTAGAAACATGGACTGAATTTCAATTAAAGGGTGGTGAGTGGTGATGCAGATTGCATGCACTTCTGTAGAATGCTAACCTTTTTATATAGGTCTGATCATAACATTGTCTGCCATTTTTAAAGGATGTTAAGAATTTCTTGCCTCGCCTTTTCATTCATGAGAAAAACTTTGATACTCTCTCAGTGTGATGGATGATACACTGGCATTCAGAAATTACATTTAAATTACATATGTGGCATACAAGTAATTTAACTAAATAGATCGAATCAGGAGGACAAGTTTAGATGTTTTAAAAAAAAAAAAGAAAAAAAAAAAAGCTTATTTGATTATCTATCTGATCGGTGGACATTTATTTGATGGTTGAAAATGAAAAATAAAAAATAAAATCCAATGGTCCTATTTCAACAAACAAGTGTCCACGAATCAAAGGTCAGGATTGTTCCACCAATCTGATGTTTGGATTCTAACTTAGGTCCAGTATGTTCCACAATTTAGTCGGTTTATTTGAGTTAACATATAGCACGTGTACTGTTTCTAGGTGCCTGTGTATCAAGCATCATACACAGCTGGAGTATCATACAACTTCCCTTCATACATATGGTGTCAAGTCCATAGCTCAATGTAACATAGTCTGTGGCCTTCAAGTGGTCTGCTTGATACTCAACCAAAGAAATGAAACAAAAAAAAAAGAAAGAAAGAAAGAAAGGAAGAAAAAAACTAGAGTATTAAATCATCACTTGCTAATGGACTGAAAAATGTTATTGTCAAAGCTACATATGTGGCTGCAGATGTGACTTCTATTTGTGTCATGAGCTTTGCTAAGCCTACACACGTGTGCAATAAAGCACATATACATGCCACACCTGTGCCAGCATGGTATGATGGTTCCAAGATGCAATCCATCCATCAGAATGCCACCACTATATTGATGCCCTAGCCCAAGAATCAAGTTGATCCTCTGATCAGGTGGGCCACAGTTAGCAGAACAAATGTATGCTCTGAAAAACATGGATGAAGTTTTCTAACCCATCTACCTGTTTCCAATATTGGGGCCTACATGCTGAGTGGACCAGATTTATTTATGGGAAAACATGTAAGATCAGAACAGCCTGATGGATGGATTAGATCTTGCACCTATGTACCATGCTGGCACATGTGTGGCATGTACATGAGCTTTATTGCACACGCATTTGCGCTTAGCAGAGCTCTTATAACATAATGTCCCTAGGTGGTGTTGCATGCCTGTATGAATTAAAGGATGGCTGCTTAACTGAAAATCCCTCATCCATGGTAGGTCCAATATGAATTGCATTTGGAATTTTATGTACCTGAATTGAAGCAAATGTTTATATTTTACTAATTTTAATTCCCTGTGCTTTTCACTTCTTTTGGGTTGCATTGCATGACAAAGATAGCAATTTGAATTTGATAAAATTTTCAGGATGGATAATCACTAGCCACAGGAAGGATGGTTCACCTTCTTTCGCCTTGCATCTGTGGCTGCTCGGAAAGCAGAAGTCACATTAGGCTGTCCATATTTTCACACTGGTCTGCCCAAATTTTCAAGTTGGATGATAACGAGTCTCTTGAAATTTCAGGCAGACCTCACATCATCTGCCACCAAAAGTGGATCACACAAACGTACCCTAAACCAACATTACATTTTGAGGATTTCCTGAATCTGTGCTTGAGATCTGTGGATTTTCCCCAGGACTTCTGTGGAGCGTTTACGTAGTGGATCTTAAGTAGTGGTAACGTGCATTTTCATTGCTTGTGGAGTGCCCTTCTTTCCTTGGTGTATCCTGTTATGCCTGCAACAATCAGATTTCACCTTCAGATAGGCTTGTTCCAAATTGCTTGTCCTTGTTCAAACTAATTTTATCAGGAAAGTTGTATGATACTCGAGCTGCATGTGATGCTTGATATGCGGACACTCAGAAGTTGTCTACCAGGCATACATTATCTCAAGTAAGACGGACTAAATTGTGGCACCCACTGTTGCTAATTACATTCCCAAGATAAGATTTTTTTAACAATCCTAACCTCTGATTCATGGACACTTGTTTGAGGAAACATGACCATCGGATATTTTTTCATTTTAAGTGTCCAATAAATGTTCATCAATCCGATGGTCATATAAGAAATAAATGTAATTTTTGGATTATGGCACACCTAAACTGGAATCCACAATTTGAAACAGTTTTTTTTTTAATTAATTGTATCCAAGCATGCAATTTCTAAGTGCCTGCATATCATCCATCATACTGCCAGAGTATCAAAGGTTTTCTCATTTTATCACATAAGGAATGTCTTGACCATGGTTCAAAATATGGTTTTTTGGTGAAACTGATACGATGCGTTTTTAATATTTATACTTTTACAGGCCTAAATTGGTCAGAATTCACGCCCATATGGACCAATACATAGTGCATATCTCCCTATGTGAATCGGTCTTGGAGCCGGCCGATATGTGCTCTAATAATGATATTTTGAACTTTGGTCGCAATTGACCTGCCTCATCACATCATGGCAGCATTGTTTTTTGCAAAAACACTCCTCCGGGATTCCTTATATTGAGCCGCCCTTTGCAAACTGAAGATTGAATGGTGAAGTTTCGATTTTCCTAAAAAGCCCATATCCTTTTATGGCGCTGGCATGTTAACAGTGTTAGTTCATTGATTATACTAGCATCATCAAATATCTTTTAGTGGGACGTGTCGTTATGAGATGCTAACTATCAAATACTTCTCGAAAACACTGACCACTGACCCATCATTCGTTTGGATGTAACATTCTTTATGGTCTTCCAGTCACTTAATAGTAATGTGATTCCTTTTAGTTCTCTGTGTGTATGCTGAATAGCCATATGTTTGCATCTGGTTATGTTACTGTTTCTAGATGGCGTCATAGTCTTTTGTTTTAGCCGCATCTTGCTGCCTGCCTAGTTTTCTCTTTCTTTTCTCTTTCTTTCTTTCTTTCTTTCTTTCTTTTTGTTCCTTTTTGCTTTTGGGCTGTTGTTGTGGCTTTTGGGCCGCTTGTTTTTGTTTCCTTATAATCATGTTTGCTTATTCATTAAAAAAAAGTATCACACAAGGTATTCATAAACGGTTGCATAACAGCTTTGATTGGTGGGACTCATTACATAGTACAGGGCTGTGATGCCTGATCTAAATAAAAAGATGCATTTTTTCCTTTAAAAAGAATTTTGACTGTTACAGGGCCGTAACAGCTGTTATGCCCGTATCCTAATGGTCATACGGCTGGCTGTTACCATCATCAAATACCTTGGTGTCATATGATTTGGAAGTCGCAGTCAATTTCTCCTTTTAGTATATGAGAAAGGAACTTTGTTGTGTGAGCAAAGGTTGACATTTGATGTATGGAAAGACAATATTTTCAAACTTGTCTATTTTGTACTTTATAATGGATAATTATTCATCTCACATGTCAAAATTATCTTTTAGAATTTGCAGGGAGCAAGCTGGCCCAGGGCCCCATGGAGCTTAATGGTCATAGGAAAACAAGGAGAAAGGATCACACTGTTCAAGAAAACTGTGATCCAGACTTGTTGAATAATGTTGAAGATTTGGATCCATGGACAGCATGGGCATACAAGCCTCATACTATTTCATTGCTACTTATTGGCGCATGTCTTCTTATGTGAGTCCCTGTGCTCATGTAGTTCAAGTCTTGTGATATATAAAACAAAGGGCTCATGGTTACTTCTTCATTTTGATTTCTGTATGTCGAAGCACTTAAAATATGCTGATTTAGCTTTTGGGTTTCTTGCATGAAGCCAACCACTAGACCTTTGAGACATTCTTTCCGTTTATCCGCAATGAGTGGCAAAACATGCCATGGTAACCATAATAATACTAAAGTAGGGGCCTGAAGTTTGATAATACATGCATTTGCATAGTCTTGAGGTTATACCATATATGATGCTTCAATCCTTCAAAGGCACCCATGTAAAATGTGGTACCACATGGGAATGGTAGGGTATGGAATCCATGTCAGATATGGTCCTATGGCTGACAGAACATTTATTTCAAAAAACAATTAAAGTAATTTATTTTGAGAATTTAGTAAAAGGATATTAATATAAGTCTTTAATAATAATTAAAAAAAAACGTAAATTTCATCTTTCAAAATAATAATAGTAATAATAAATGTAAATTTAGATCCTTGTGCATATACCTTGAGATTTAGTGGTCATGCAAGTCCAATGACTAGATTTGTAGCTGTAGCCGTAGCCAAGCAACAAAGGACCATCATCAGCTCTAAAATAAGCCTTTGTTGTTTTTTTCAGAAAACAACTTCAAAGAGATGGAACTTCTCCCTTCTCAATCTGTGGGACCAAACTCCATCTAAGTCCACTCCTAAGTAGGGCCTCATAACCATGGTTTCCAGCTCTTTACCTTATCTGTCGAGCAACCTAGCATCCGATTCTCTGGACCGAGTGAAAGTCTTGATCCGATGAGGATTTTTCAATACAATCAAAGGTACACGGGTTACAGATTGGCTTGTGAGATCACACATGCTTGATTTGTCATGTGGGTTTGTGATAGGGTCGCCCTCACAACCATCCACAAAAGAAAAACTACTTGAGGACTTATGCAAGACTTGATTTTTTGCTAGCCTCAATCTGCATTTCATGAATCCCTTTACCCTTAAAATTTCTTTTTCTTTTTCTTTTTCGTTCTTCCACAAATACCTACATCTGTGTACAACTCAGAAAGTTTTGCTGCCTCTTTTATCTAAATATTTTGTTTGCTTTTCATAAGTTGTTCGACAATCCACTCATCGTCAGCCTATTAGAAGTCTTTCTGTTTGGCAAAGTGGGAAATTTTCATTTGCCATTTATATAGATGAATGGTTCGCATATTGTCAAACTTCACTTATAACTTCCGCATTGATTGCATTTCATCATTTGAAGCTGTCTTCAGTATTTTTATCTCTACTATAAATGTCGTGAGTAGCAGGGAACAATTTTATCCACACCAATAGTTCTGTGAGGGTGCCAAACTTCGAAGATGAATGGTTCGCATATTGTCAAACTTCACTTATAACTTCCGCATTGATTGCATTTTATCATTTGAAGCTGTCTTCAGTATTTTTATCTCTACTATAAATGTCGTGAGTAGCAGGGAACAATTTTATCCACACCAATAGTTCTGTGAGGGTGCCAAACTTCGAAGATCTTATGATATGGGAAGCATTTGATTAAAGATAAGGGTACTTTGGTAATTTGGAGGGTGTGGCTGCTTGGCAACCTACGGCTAAGATTTTCCCTGCGGAAAGCCTATTTACGATTGAAATTTTATCCGCTCAATCTCTCTATGTGTATGTGGCCAGCACCCTCTCTATCTCACTCTCTACATGTTACACACCCATTTCCCTCCTGATCTCTCCCAAGTCCCATCTATCCCTCTCTCCACATGCGTTGCACATGCCATACCCCCTAGTAATAGACTAATAGTTATGTCAAACTTCATTTATTATTGATGTACTTGTGATGTCCCCCATCAACTATATCCATAGATGGATGCTTCTTACTTCATTGATGCATGTTTAATTGTGTGTGTATAATTTCAGTTGGGCTAGTGGAGCTCTTGATCCAGAAAGCACTCCTGGAGACATTGTCACATCTGTGAAGAGGTATTTGTACTTTTTTCATACTTCTATTTATTAGTACTAATATGTCTATTCACATATTAGTAACAAGATTTTGTATTATTGTTAGTATATTGTTGAAGCTTTTGAAGAGGTATGTTGATTTATTGATTTCTTCACAAAAGCCATTATTGATGTATATGCTTCTTTTTTTCTTTTTTCTTTTTTTATATAGGGGAGTATGGGCAATGATTGCGGTCTTTCTTGCTTATTGCTTACTCCAAGCACCTTCAACGTAAGTTAAGAATTCTGGTTGTGGAGAATCTAATTTGTTTTATATCTTCCATTCTATCATGTTGATCAAGAGTTAGAAATATCTTAGGAGATTCTGAGATACATTTTTTTTATCTGGCGCAACACATGATCAGTACATAATCTACATAAAGGGATATGGAAGTGTTGCATAATTTGCATTATATTGACTGTTTTAATGGAAAATTTTCATGAATTTACTGTTTCTTTCGAGAATTTTTTCATGAATTGACAACTTGACATTAGAAAGCATTTGCCAAGCCCTCATGCACCCAATCCCCATTGATGTCCAAAATGGTAATTCACATGAGGTGGCTCAACTGTGTAGATGACCTGTGCCAAAAAAAAAAAGGCTGGTCCACTCATTAGGCGGGCCAAACGTGCATATTTAATGTGGAGCATTCATAATTTTTTTAAATGTCCACTGTTTTTGTACTATCCTGCTCACCTTGTGAGCTGTCCGATCTGACTTTTTCACTAGGTCATGTACACAGTGGGCCACCTGATGCATGACTTGGATGTTCTTCTTGCACATGCCACTTTTTCTTTTGTGGGTTTAGCAAAGCTCCTAAACTGCCTAAAAGCTTCTTAAAATGTATTTGAGATTAGTCACATTATCTTTTGAAGTCTTACAAAACACCATAGTGTCATCCACAAATGAAAAGCAAAGTGCCGAGTCAAAAGCCTTAAATCATCTCACATTCTTCCACTCTAATTGAGAATTTTCTTAGACCTTCACTAAAAGAAATTGCATGGCATCCCATTGATTAATATTGAGAAAGTTGCAATCGAAACACATTACCAAATCCAGCCTTTCCATTTATGTTTGAACCCCATTCATATACACGAGGAATTCCCAATCTACCTTGTCCTCCACCTTCTCCAAATCAATTTTGCAGAACACATCTGGATTCTTCTCCACTCTCCTTGAGTGAATGCATTCATTCACAATCAGGATGCCATAAGGGATTTGAAGACCTTCCACAAACGCACCTTGGAAAAGAGAGATTAAGAAATGCATGATCTTTTTTTTTTTTTTTGGAAAGGTATGAACATTTTCATTCTGTCTGTAAGTGTTTTAGCAATGACCCTGTAACCATTTCCTAGGAGTCTTATCACCATGAAATCTGTGTTGGTTGATGCTCCCTGCTTCTTTGGAGTCGGGCATATGGAAGAAGCATTAACGATCCTGTTAAGTCTGCCATCCCATGAAATTCAGTGAAGACTGCTATGAGATCTTTTTTTACTACCTCCAACATTTATGGAAGAAACCAATCGAAAATCCATCTATCATCATCCGTACTGAACCATGCATTCCTAATTTTCTCTGACCCAAAAGGACTTTCTGAGGAAGCAGCAACTTCTTCCAAGAAGCCTTTGAAGTGAATACCCTCTATTCCTGTCCCGAAGATATCCTCCTTAGAATACAGCCTTTCATAAAATTCCCTGCAAAAGTCCTGCGCTTTCTATGGTGTCTGCAATCTTCCACGGATGCACACCACCTCTGGCCCATCCAACAGCGTTGGAGGAATCTCCTTCTATAATTGCAGGAGAAGCTTGAGGCTAATCACCACCTTAATCACCTGAAGAAGTGTGACTCCAGCTTTATTTGAATCAGCATATCCATTAGATCTATATACCTTGGCTAGACACATACACTTACAGTCATGGAAAGCTCTCCAACTCCCACAGGCCCAGGATTCCCACGGGAACAACCATCAGAGTTAGTTTTGTAAGTACCCTGGTTTGGGGAAGCCCTGAAGGTGCAATTGTTACCAAATATACCATAGACCAGTAAAGATTGCCATAGACCATAATACCCTCCCACATGGGCCCCAAGTGCCTGCCCACAAGCTGCTGATGCAGTCCATCACCAATCCCAGAGTCACCCAGCACGTGTTAAATTTAAATAGGATATGGCCTCAGATGCAGCAGACAATGGGGAATGCAACAACAGGTGACCCACTGTCTCCTCACTAGAATAGGACAACGGATATCTATTCAGCAATGCCCACCCTTTCAACTATGCTTCTGCCATTAACTGAAATGCATTTGATGGCATTCTTCCTTCTCCTGCCATTTGCCATGTTGTGGAAAAATGCTGTACCTTGTGATCTCCTGCTTTCAAACATAATGCCCTTGACCTCTGTGACTTTGTCTCTATGCAATTTTGTCTTGCCTGATGAAGAAATTCTGTTCCCTTTTTAGCTCAGATGTCTTCAATCTGGTTCCAACATGCCTCCCATTCCTTCTTTCCTGTCAATATCTTCAGTCTTTCTGAAGGATGGACTCCACTTTGGTGGAACAGATGATCTATCTTCCATGGCCCATAACGTCAGTTTAGATCTGATGACCTGCAATTTTTTACTCTTTCATAACTTCTATCTAGTAAAGACAGGTTTTACATGAGCATGCTTTATCATGCCAGTTGAAGAGCATATGCACATTTTGACATGGCCATGGGGCTGTTGATCAAGCTGTTTTCTTTTGTAAATCAAACTGCAGACACGGCTAAGGGTGGCAATGGGCTGGGTAGCCCGCCCCACCTGGCTCTGGGCTGAGCTTGGACCTACTTGCTTGGCCTGTGGACTGGGCTTGGGGGTCACATGCATGGCCCAATTAATTTTGGGTTAGGCTCGGGCTCAAGTCATTTTGGCCCAACCTAGTCCACCCTAGCCCAGCCCTACCTGACTTCATATGCACGTGTTATATCCTATAAATATGCCATTCCAATCCTTGATTAGGCAGCCCACCCATCATGAATGTAGAATGTTGGTTTCATTCCTCTAAAATGTCTATTTCTTTGTGCATGTGTGGCCTACTTGATCTACAGATAAATTAGGCATATTTAAGTGTAAAATAGGGATTTTATCAATTTTTGGGTTAGGCTGTGTAGGGCCAGGGCCCAACCAATTTTTCCTGGAATCGGGCATGGTTCTGCTATGCTAGGCCCATGTTGGCCCATGAATTGGGTTGTAAGTGTCGGTCCAGGCTTGGACCTAGCCTGGCCGGCCGAAACTGGCCCACTGCGAACTTAGACATGGCAATGTAGATAACTGCTGTAAATTGACAACAGACAACAGAAACAACAAGAATGACCATATTAACTTCATTACTTGATAGATTGAATTGTAAGATGTTGTATCATGTTTTACCCTGGTTGCTATTTAATCAAGGAGGCACTGAGAGCAAGAGTTATGACACCTGTAATTTTTATTTTATTTTTTTCTTTGCAGGGTGCTTATTCGACCGCATCCTGCAATTTGGCGTTTGGTTCATGGAATGGCAGTTGTTTACCTTGTTGCCCTTACATTTTTGCTTTTTCAGGTTGGTTTTCTTCTTCTTCTTCCCCCCCCCACCCTGAGCTAATCAGATGATTCTATATGCGTTGAGTTAAGCCAGTTAGCTTTTATAAATAGATATGTCTTGTTGATCCAGGAATCATGTGTCTTTTGTAGTTCTTTTCTTTTGGTTAACAGAAATACAAGTTGGTCATACAAAATTGAGTATTGGAGAGATGTGAAAGCAAAGTTGATGCAGACCCAAGGATGTCCCCATGACCCATACAATCAATGAGTAGATTCTATCAGCTGTCTGTTCAGTGGATAAGATCTTTAATCTGTCCGTTTAACCAGGGGACCACATGAACATATTGTTTGATCGCTTGTGGGTCTGTTATATTTTATAGAATCTTATGGATCCATAGGACCCATGATTTTTTAGTTCCTTAAAGTTGGTTAGTGGTTTGTAGTTAGTAACAGTACAAGTTCTACTCATTTAAAGATGGCACATATGGTTGTGACATGCCCAAGGCATATTTTAGTGAGAAATGTTCGCATCCAATCAGTTGGACAATCAGTTACTGTCTGCCCAGTGAGTAATTTTCAATGTGTCATGTGTGTGTGACATCTAACCCATCCAATAGGTTGGCCCCACCATGAGGATCACCTTGCGCAAAATCAGTCCCATCTAATCATCAGGGGGACAAGACATGTATTTTGCTATTTATCAATGGAAATATATTATTTTCTTTTGTCTGGCCCACCTGATGAGTGGATGGAGCTGATTTTTGTAAAAGGTGATCCTCATGGTGGGGCCAACCTATTGGACAGGTTGGATCTCGCACTCACATGACATGTTGAAAGTTATCTGCTGGGTAGCAATCACTTATTGTCCAACTGGTTGGATGTGAGCATCTCTCTATTTTAGTTATTTTTAATATTGTTATTAATAGATGGTTAGAATTGAGCTTAGTGACTGGTTAGGATTAGATAAGGGTTTCTTTTGTGTTGGGAAGAGTTTATATGCACGTAAAGAGTCTTTTATAAGTAGTTGAATGGAAATTTGAAGTTTTTAGGTATGAAAAGATTTCTTGCTCTGGGAACAGATGTCTTGAAACCAATTGGGGTGTGATTATCAATACTAGCATATTATGATGCTATGCACTTACAAGGTGTGATGCTTTCTATCTAGTTAGTGCAATGATAATCATTACATCCAACTTGTTCACTAAGAATAAAAAATGAAAAATCTGCCATTCTGGTTGTTTTTTTTTTTTAATCATGTTTTTATCTGCTCTCGAAGTAGTGAGATTGAAATTGTGAGCTGATTTGACTATCCAATGGTCATCATCCTACATCAAAAGTAACATGTTTTGGGCTTACTTCTTTTTGCTAGATTTTCCTTCCGTTTATAAAACCAAAACATATTTCTTTTATTTATGTTCCAACTCACTTTTAAATTTCCAAAATAATGTGAGGTACAGTTAAAAACTTCATCTTCCCAGTTACGGCCTTGTACATGTTTTCCCAAAACTAAATCTGGTCCGTTCAGCATGTGGGCCCCAGTATTGGAAACAGGTGGATGGGCTAGAAAACTTCAGCCATACTTTTATTTTGCAAACTGTGGTTCACCTGACCAGTGGATCAACTTGATTCTTGGGTTGAGGCATCAATATAGTGGTGCTGTTCTAACAGATAGATTGGTTTTAAGACCTATAATGCCATCCTGGCACTTGTGTGATGTGTACATGAGCTTTATTGCACGTATGTGTGTGCTTAGCAAAGATTTGTTAAAAACTTCTTCCTAGTTATGGCCCGCCATCATTCTCTTCTATGTTAGTTGGGATGGCATATTCCGTTAAATGGAATGGTTCATTCTTTTTTCTATTTTTTCTTTAGATGCTCGGTTTGAGCATAGTTACAAAATTCACCCATTCTTTTTTAAATTGTGAACTATTCATGAGTTTTATCAAAAGATAAAATAAAATAAATCACGATATTCATGAGTTAGTCCAAATTATTCGGAAAGCAAGCAAAAGAAAACAAAAAATTTCCTTTCTCCCAAATGAAAAGTAACTTCCCCTCCAATTTTTCCCAGATGCAAACTTTGTGTCATGGGTTTTAGATTCTCAATTCATCATTATTTATATGCCTTATTGATGAATGGCCATTTGACATCTCAAAAAAAAAAAAAAAAAAAAAAAAAAAAGGAGAGAGAGAGAGAGAGAAGAAGATTGGCCATTTGAAGTTTCCATCTTTTCTTCAAAACATTGTCCAGTATTGTACTCTTCAAACTATGCATGAGGCATCATCATCATCTAAGCCCTTCTCGACTAACTGGGGTCAGCTACACGAATCCTATTCTGCCATTCCACTCTATCAGGGACCATATTCTCAGTTAAACATGAGGCACTCAATGTCAATATCATAATCTTTAAGTTTCATGGATTATCTCCTGCTGTAGTTGTCTATTCTTTCTTCAAAACATTACCCCCTGCTACACAACTCTTTGCTCTATGCATGAGGCACTCAGTGTCATATCATAATCTTTAGAATTCATTGATGTCCTTGTTCTTGAAATATCTAAATCTTCTTTTTTATTTGTCTATGCTTTCTTTCAGGCTGGCTTGGCATGTTATTATCTATACATAACAGCACTAGTTTGTCAATTAAACCATTTTCTCTCTCTTATTCCAGAAGCGCGATGATGCTCGCCAGTTCATGAAATATCTTCATCCCGATCTTGGTGTTGGTATTGAATCTTGAATTTTGTAAAATGTTGCCCTCGATCTTGTGGAGTTAAAACTAGCTGATTGACAGCAGACCTGAAAGCAATTTGGATTTTAACTGTTCTCATTTTACTTTCTGTGCAGAGCTTCCTGAAAGATCATATGGAGCTGACTGCCGCATTTATATGCCCGAGAACCCCACGAGCAGGTTTAAGAATGTTTATGTATGAGGTCTTCATTCACCATTGATCTGATTTATTTCCTTCTGCATATTTTCCTGATTTTACTGCATATTTCATTGCAGTATCAGGGTGCCTCAAGTTTCTGATTTTTGTTTTAGTTGTTTTTAGGATACTTTGTTCGATGAATTTGTTCTAGCCCACATTTTTGGATGGTGGGGTAAGGCAATAATGATTCGCAATCAGCCCCTTTTGTGGGTACTGTCAATTGGATTTGAATTAATGGAGGTCAGTTTATTCAGATTATTTCATCTAAGCTCTCAAACATTTCATTGTGCTTTCTATTTTCAAGAGTTTATCTAAGCTTCCACGCATCTCAACACGTGACAACCTGGTCCATGTGGGACATCCGGACTGTTCATCATGTGAGCTCGACAGTGTTGAGCACCTGGCTGAAAATTTCAGCCTCCCACTCATCAGGCAGGCCACGCGTGTACGGATTGTAAATCCCACGTGATGAGTTGATCAGCCTTTTATCTGGGGCAGATCATCTTCTAAGAAGTGGGGCCACCTGATGCATGGCTTGGATGTCCCTCAGATCCGGTTGGTATGCCTGGTTGCATCTGGTCTTAGCAAAGCTCCCTTTTTAATTGCTGGAAGTGCAGTACAATATTCACTCTAATACTGAAACTTTTTGCAGCTTACATTCCGCCACATGTTACCGAACTTTAATGAGTGCTGGTGGGATAGCATTATTCTAGATATTTTAATCTGCAATTGGTTTGGTGAGACACTAAATCTGTTATTTGATACTTGTATATGATGTATCATAACATGCATATGATTATTCTTGAATTTTTTTTCAATCAGCACCGTACTTGGGTGTAGTTTTGATTGACTTGATTTTCAATTTTCTTACTGTTCGCATGGCATCTTTCAGCTACCCAATGAGTGTGTTTGAATTCTCATCTTCAGAAGATGGAATAAGGCCTACAGTTTAGCTCCAAAGCAGTAGATTCAACTTGTGAATATATGGAGATGGGAGAAAATTCTCTACTGCTTGGGTTTTGCACAGAAACACCAAAACAAAGACCTTTATTCATGTATTGGAGATCTGACTTCTGAGTTGCAACGAAACCCAAACAATTCCTTATAGACCATTTATTGCTCCAATTTAAGTACAAAATAGATGAGTTAATACAATTATAACTTCCTATTCCTAGAGATTCCTAAAACCGCTCAACCAATTAGGAAACCAATATCATGGGAAAGTTGGAAGCTATCTTAAACAACTAAACTTAAATCCTAAACATACCAAAACTATAAAATAAAATGACAACTGTCCCTGTTTTTGAGGAGTCACAAAATTTTATTAGAAATAGAGGAAGAGAATTGCAGACAAGTTGGCTTCTATGGATCTCGACATCACCAACCTGCAGTGGAACAGCTCAAGGAAGCGACTCCAGACCGCCTTGAAAAGATTCAATGAATGAACGGGTGATCCACGGATTTCACATCCCTCAAACACATGAAACAAATATCAGGAATGATCATATAATTCTTTTGAAGATTGTCCATAGTGAGCACCTTATTCTTGCCACCAAGTAAAAGCTGCCACCCTAGGATTTCCCTGATTCCTTACTGAAATTAAACACATGGAAATAATGTCAAAATGAAGTTATTTTGTGAAAATAAGTTCCCCAAAATATAGTCCTTTTGTAGATAAGATGTTCAAGGACAATTGTGTGAAAATTGGAATTTGATATCATGGTTGCATCAAAAATTTTGTGATAATCGCATGAATTGTAAGAACTAAGAATACTTGATGAGCAAGAACAGTCAATGTATTGGATTATGAGTTGAATCGCTTCTGCCATCTTCGACTGAGCTCTCTCCTCCCTGGAGATCACAGTAGTTGCCCACGTGGATATTTGTGGGGATTGGTGCATACTTTGTTTTTTTCAATTGGTATTGGAATTTGATGGTTCATAGAGGGAAAACAGAACTGAAGTTCGCAAAGGTTTTTGGGAACCACCTCAACTGAGCTTTGTCGAATTCAATTGTGATGGGTGCTCTTTGGGAAATCTCGGCCCCTTCAGGATCAGTGACAGTTCAAGAGACAGAAAGGGAGAAGTCTTCATGGCTTTTCCAGGGCCCTGTGGGGAGCTAGGTCTGATCGAGGCATAGTTAATCTGACTCAGAGATGAATTTTGTTTGATTAGTCCCTCGTTCTCGGAAACTAGTCATTAAAGGAAGCTCTTGCTTTATCTTTGAGTGGGTTTATCTGTTGCAGTTCTGCAGGTTTGATTCTTGTAGTTGAGAGATTTAAAACCCTTAATTGCCATGTTGGGTTCTTATTGTTCACTACTTAAAAAGACACCAATGCTGTGGCCAATGGTCTCACTAGCAAGGGAGTGACAAGAGTTCACTCTCTATTGTCAATTCTTTTCTCCTCTTGTAATGTTTTTTTTTTTTTTTTTAAATAAAATTCTGCATGTATAGTGGTTTTTGTTATTAGATATTCAGTATGTTGATGTGGCCATGGATAGAAATGTAGATTACCCACCAAAATGAAACACCTACTGAAAATAAGGTATAATGTATATTTACTTACTGCTTATCATGGTCGGTTTTCTTGGGTGTACAATGTAGGCATTTGGGCAGGAATGCATACCGTCAGGTACTTCGATGGGAGAACATACGAGTGGGTTGGTATAAGTCGCCAGCCAAATATTATTAGTAAAGTATGTCCTGTAACAAACATTTTATATTCAAATCTGGCATATATTTAAAATGAGAAGGTCTCAAGTCCAACCAGTTGGATATTAAGTTATGATCTACCCTGCAGATAACTTCCAACCTTTCATGCATGTGCGACATCCAACCCTTCCAATAGGTTGGCTCTATCTATCATGAGGATCACCTTGTGCAAAAATCAATCATAACCACTCATCGAGTGTAACACACTTTTACTTTGCTATTTATTTAATGGCTAGAATTTGTTTTCTACTTTGTGGCCCACCTAATGAGTAGATAGGGCTGATTATTGCACTAAGAGATCCTCACTGTGGGACCAACCTATTGGAAGGGTTGGTTGTTACATGCATTTAATTGGTTGGAAGTATTCGCTGGGTGGACCATACCTCGTGATCCAACCACTTGGACTTGAGACCTCTTAATAGTATTGTTCATGTTTGGCTTTCCAATGCTCTATTGCCCGACTCTACTCTTGTCGTAAATTTATAGGAAGGAATGTTACTATGACACATGCTTCGTGAAATTCGATGAAGTGTACATCTGAACATCTTTTTATACATAGCACTTGAGTACAGTGATCAGGACCATTGATTTGGCGGGCCACCACATGGATGGCTCATAGCCCAAAAGGTGAGGCGATTGGAGGGTTGTAGCCATCACATAGGCAGCTCGAGAAGGAGATTGTTAACTCAAAAAGTGAGCAACAGTCCCATTCAACTGTCCCCATCTGATTGTTCAGGCACTTTGATTTTTGGCTTATGGCCACTACCCACGTGTACAGTGGGCATGACACTTTATAGAAAAATGATGCGCATGTCATAATTGCATCTCTTCATAAGATTGTGTTGATGGAGATGCAATCATGGTGTTCTTTTCTTCTCCTTCCATCCTCTTTCACTTAGATTCGTCATGTTTCTTTCTAAGGTGAAACGAACACTCGGCCAATTCACACCCGCTCAATGGGACAAAGATGAGTGGCACCCTCTGCTCGGGCCATGGCGATTCATCCAAGTGATCAGTCTTTGCATTGTGTTTTTGACTGTGGAGCTCAATACTTTCTTCCTCAAGTTCTGTCTTTGGATTCCTCCTCGAAATCCCGTCATTGCGTATAGGTTGATCCTGTGGTGGCTAATCGCGATACCAACCATTCGTGAGTACAACTCGTATTTACAGGACAGGTTGGTCACTCTTTTTGTCATGCTATCTGGATTTTCTTGTACGGTGGTTGGCAGGGATTGTAGTTTTTCTCATCTTCTTATTTATTGTTTTGATTCCAGAAAACCAGTGAAGAAGGTGGGAGCATTCTGCTGGCTTTCACTTGCCATATGCATAGTTGAACTCCTTATCTGTATCAAGTTCGGCCATGGTGAGCACCATACCATCCTTACCAGTATACTATTCATAATACTTAAGGCCATGTTTGGATTTACAAGTGAATCAAATTGTGAACATTCAGTTCAACTTGGGTGGGTTCGGTCGGATTGAGGGTCAACCTGGGCCCAACCCAACCTCAAGAGAACCCAATCTGCAACCCAACCCAACCAGAATTCCAACCTAAGATGCCAAACCTAAACCCAACCCAAAGTCCTCTATGCTCGACCTGACCCGACCTGAACCCGACCCAAATACACATGATTATTCCCAACCTCACCTAAATTTGCTTGACCTGAACCCAACCAGAATTCAAATCAGTCGGCATTTTCCAACGCGCCCCAAACTTGGGTTGGATCATAAGGTTCAAGTTGACTCAAACCCAAGTTGCAGCACTATTTTGATGATGCTTGATATAAAACTCATCTTTTTTTGGGACCCATCAAGAGTTTAAGTGGGCCTAGCTTTTGGTAATCCCATCCATTGATATGGTGGTATACATCATGGGATGGGCCATATCTCCACTATCACATGATCCTCTAGTATCCACGATGGAAATGGACAACTACAACCAATGTTTCTGCAGTTCAAGGGGGTCATATTTTGGATGGTTAGGTTTACTTCTGTCTACCATGAGCACCAATGTACAGACAACTTGGATCATCAAAAAGGTGGGCCTAAACATTGTATATCCTTTCATTGATCAATGGCTGCTAGCCATCATGTAGTGGCAATGGGCCACCAGGAATCAACACCCAATATCTAGAATGCTGCCTTCATATATCATTCCAGACTCTGATATCTTCCTATTCTCACCAGGTCTATTTCCCAACTCAATGCCGCCATGGTTGATTGTCTTCTGGGGATCGGCTGCAGCGGCCCTTGTGATGTTCTTGCTCATTTGGTCATGGCAACTCCAACGAAGCATGGAGAGGAAGAGGTTATGATTTTGCCGCTGCGGTGCTTTTTTTTTTCTTTTTTTCTTGGCACTCCCTCTTACAAATATTTATCATGTATATACAGATCGCCCTTCTTGTTCTGTAAATGCTTATGGTGTTGAATGAGGTTCGGTTTTTAGAAAATGTTATTTTTCTTTTCTGGATGGTAGCAGGGAATATTTTTTAACTGAAACCGCAGTTTCCGCTGTTGGGGGGAAAATGAATTGTTGATGGTTTTTTTTTTTTTTTTAAATTATTAAGGCACTATACAGTTTTGGCCCCTGTTATTTGTGTTTCTGTTTGAGCTGGTTTTTTGGATTTGTGAGGCCCACCTTCCAGTGAAATAGATCATTGTTGATCTCAGAAGTGGATTGCGTAGTGAGTGGACTGTGGGGCCCATCATGATGTATGTGTTGTATACACGCTGCCCATCTATTTTATCATCACATTTTAGCACATGAGCCCAGAATTGAACCATATCCAAAGCTCAAGTGGGCCACACCAGAGGAAACAGGGCAGGGAATTGAACGCCTACTTGAAGCTCAAGTGGGCCACTGAAGCTTTAGATCAAGCTGATATTTGTGTTCTTCCTTCATCCATGTCTGTGTAAACTTGTGAACAGGTTGGATGACAAATAAGCGTCGCTGTGCACCCTAGGAAGGTTTCAATGGTGGACGTCATTATCCCCACTGTTTCATGCGGTGTGGTACGCTTGAGCTTTGGGTAAGCTTCAATTTTGGGCCCATGCCCTCAAATGATCTGGAAAGACGGATGGATGGCGTGGATGAGACTCATACATCCACGGTGGGCCCCACAGTTTACTCGGTACACTATAATGTACTGAGTCACTCGGTGCCCAATCCTTGGTCACACGGTCCTTTTCACTTCTTGTATGGACTTTTCCTTGTTGCTGTTTATGGGCTGTGTACTGCAATGCTGTTAACCATCCCATTTGCAAACGAAATCTGGGATTGTCTGATGGGATAATTTTCTTCAGCATAATCACCATTCATGGTGGGGCTCACCAGATGAACTGTCCAAATCCAGAGGTGGGTCCACCTGTACGGAATTCGTAGTCAAGGGCTAAACGGAAAAATGGGAGAGGCAGAAAATGATCTCCAAGGCAATGATATGAACTTTGAACTTGACAGTTTGAAATAGGGGTACGATCAAATGCGAGTCCATCCAAACATGTTGACAATTGATCATTGATCTTGAGAATCTACTTGGCGATCTTGGATCGCCCACGGCCCAGTGGAATGATCCTTTCCATATGATCAAAGCCTCTATTTTGAACAGAAATTGGAAAATAGTCCACATTCAATGACCAAAAATCAGCTCCTCCAACAGCGATTTTCAGGCCAGGACAAATTCAAGGTAGAGCCTGAAAAGCAGACGGTTCAGATCGATTGTTGGCCCATCGATTTGTACTGTAGGATGAAGTTGCACCATGCATTCTGCCATCCTGCTGCTGATATGAATGCTCCACACATTAGCTAGTTGGAAGTAGCACATTGTCATTACCAAAACATTAGTATTTTTTATTGAATCTTTTCTCAGTAAAAGAAAATAAGGACATCTTCACAGCAAGAACAAGGCAAAGGTCGAATCCGGCGGCTGCGATTGTCTCAACCGCGTGACTCTTACACCATCTTCTGTCCATTGTGGGGCCCACCAAACCGCCGGAGGGGATTATCTGACCATGAAAAACACCACTAACTGTAGCTGCCTTTTTTATTAGGACACAATCTTCTCATGAAACTCCCATTCAGCTGAAATCATTGGAGAAATGCTAAGATTGCAAAATTACATTCACAAAAGTATAGCAATGAGGCCGTTTGGTAAACTGAAAAATAAGGTCTGAAACTTATTTAAGTGCTGAAAACTTAAAGTACTAAATTTACGTACTTATGAGTATTGAAAATTCTGTTTGGTTATTTGTTTGAAAAGAAGTCCTGGTATCTGAAAATAAGTAATTTTTTTACAAAAACGTGTTTAGTAAAAGTAAACCATAAATATCTGAAAATTGACAATTTGTCATATTTGCCCCTATTGTCTCAATTTCTATCCTTTGTAGAATATGAGACAAAACATGATATTGCTTTGCCACCAAATCCAAAGCTCATGTGGATCACCCTATAGGAAACAGTGGTGATGGAACGCCCTCTAATAAAAACTTCTAGATAGGACACAATGGTTTTGGATGAAGCCTAATAGTTGTGTTTTCCCTTCATCCAAGTACATGTGACTTGGATGAAGGGTAATCAATAGGTTGGATGACAAATAAATATTACAATGATCCGTGGAGTTTTTAATGGTTGACTTTCAATCACAACTTGTTTTCCTGTGGTGTGGTCCACCTGAGACTTGAATCTGCCTCATTTTTTTTTAATTACGCCCTAAAATACTTGTCCAAAATGAATAGGTAACAAGGATAAAACACACATATCATGATACGTACAAAGTACCATCCAATAACACTTAGCTACCGGTAACATCACTAGGCAATCTGCATATGGTTGGGAGCGAATTAGATGGTAATACCTTAGTGGGTGTTACCCCTACTATGTGGGGTCTACCTTGATGTATTTTTTTGTATATCCATGTCGTTCATTTGTTGTTACACCTAATTTTAGAATGCGATTCAAAATTAGCAAAAGATCCAAATCTCAGGTGGACCATACCAATAGAAAGAGTGATGAAAATCATTAAAAGCATTTTGCAGGCCACAAAAGTTTTAGATCAATCTAATCTTTAAAGTTTCCCTTCATCCAGACGTTCTTAACATTATGAAGAGCTTGTATTGCAAATAAACATTACCAAAACCTTACGATAGGGTCTTTGGAATTTTTAATGGTGGCCACTCAATCAACATTGTTTCCAGTGGTATGGTCCACTTGAGAATTGGATTTTCATAATTTTTGGAATACCATCTTAAAATGGGCTGTAGAAACGGATAGACGGCGTGGATATACAAAATACTATCCATGTGGGCCACACGGTAGGGGTAACACCCTACTAAGCTGTTCCCGCGTAACACCTAATTCGCTCCCCATCGTAACACCTAATTCGCCCCCATCGCCAAAGCCTTACGCAGGAAGTTCTGGGAACTTAGGTGGGGCCCACAGTGATGTTTTCTGATAAATCCACCCTGTAAAACGGGAGCTCATTTTAGGACATGAGAACAAAAATGAACCGGATCCAAGACTCAAGTGGGCCTCACTAAAGGAAAAAGTGGGTAGGGAAATTACTACCGATGAATCCTCCCTGAGGTCCACAGTGATGTTTATATGACATTCATACCGTTCATAACGTCACTACTACTGGGATGAACTGAAAAACAAATATTAGCCTGATTCGAAACTCCTGTGGCCCTACAAATATTTCAACTGTGGATGTTCAATCCTCACGTTTTCAGCCCACTTGAGTCTTGAATCTGATTCATTTTTGTTCTCATGTCCTAAAACGAGCTCCCAAAATGTATGGACGGGGTGGATTTATCAGAAGACATCACTATGGGCCCCACCTAGGTTCCCAGTGCACGAACTACCTCCGCAAGGCTTTCACAGGAAATCTTCATCCCTTCCCATCCGGTTTGAACGGACGTGGATCGGCTATTGACAGGTTGGCTACTGAAGTGACGTCACCATGTTCTGTGGGCCTCAGCACGATGTATGTGTTGTATCCACACTGTCCATCCATTTGGAGAGACGATTTTAGGGCATGTCTCAAATAATGAGGAAGATCCAAAGCTCAAGTGGACCCCACCATAGGAAACAGTGGGGACAGTGACATCCACCGTAGAAAACTTCTTGGGCCATCATGATGTTTATTTGAGATCCAACTTGTTCACAAGTTCACAAATACATGGAGGAAGGGAAAACACAAATATCAGCTTGATTGAAAACTTCTATGGCCCCTAAGAACTATTCAACAGTGGATGTCACTATCCCCACTGTTTTCTGTGGTGAGGTCCACTTGAGCTTTGGATTAGCCTCATTCTCCAGGTCATGCCTTAAAATGATCTCTTCAAATGAATGGACGGCGTGGATACAAAACATACATCATGATTATGCTAAGGCCCATGTATCATGGTGATGTCAATTCACTAGCGAGATTCTCTGCTCAACAGCGTCCGGTTTTAACTAGGTTTGGTGTGTCACGCAGCACCACATACTCCCTTTTGGTCATCAACATCAAGTTTTGTGGGCCCTACCATGATGTATATGTTATATCCAAACTGTCCATCCATTTAGTGAGATCATTTTATCACATGAGCCCAAAAATGAGGCAGATCTAAAGCTTAAGTGGACCATACAACATAAAGCAATGAGATTGGACGCCTATCTTCTATAACTTGGGGATCGTAGAAGTTTTCAATCAAGCTAATATTTTTGTTTTCCCTTCATTCAAGGATGTGTGATCTTATAAATGGTATGGATGACAAATAAACATCATAGTGAGCCCTAGGAAGGTTTAAAAAAAAAAAAAAAAATCAAAACCTCACCTCAAGATTAACGGGAAGAAAATGGGAATTTGAGAATGATTTGGCTTCCGTATCTTTAGGGATTTTTTTCGGGAGAAGAAAGAACCAATTCATGACTTTTGGAAACTCTTGAGGGGTAATCTTGTCATTTTTAAAAATTGACAAGGGTATTTTCGTCACAATTCATAATAAATTCAAAGACAAAATCACTTACCGCATTCAGCGTTAAGTTTTAAGTCTGCGATGAATGAAAAAATCTCACCAAATTTCAGTGATATTTCCAATTAAGTACTTAATTTATTTTGGTTACCAAACAATCTGAATTACCAAAATCACTGAAATTAACAATTTTAAGTGATAAGTCATGGAATTAAGTTTTACCAAACGCAAGAAGAAAATGGCATTATGGAGAGCTTCTCTTTCCATTTAGTTCTGCCTCTAACAATCTCTTCATTTCTGGGGCCCCCTTTGACTTGGAGTAGATGTGTATACCTTAATGGACACCTATCAAAGGGACCCAAAAGCCCACAGCCGTCGAAAATCTCTGATCCCAGGGAAAATCCTCCAAGTATGTTGATGTCATTGCCTTCTTGCATTGAATTTTCATCAGGTTGACAGAGGGATTGCACTATATCTGAACTGCCACACTCCCTTCTATATTCTAGTGTGATGCTAGAGAGCTGGTGGGCCTCCAAAAACAGATCAGGGATTGTCTGGAAAATGAAAATGATTGAGTGTTCAAATTCATACCATGGTTAAAATACTAGGTGAATCGATCCTATTCGTTCAGTCCCGAGTCGATGGGCCCAGCAATGGGTTAGACCCGGTTGGACGGGCCTTTGGGCTGGCTTTATTCAAAAGTTTGATGCTGCTAAGCCCAGGCCTAGCCCATTGCCAGCCTTACAAGTAGAATTCTGACTCGCCCAAGTTGGGGCTAAATCGGCCAGACTCTCCTGTGTCCGGGGTGACTCGTGGTATCAAACCGGATCGGATCCAGGCAGACCCCGAGTCAACTCAGCTGATCCTTAAAACCTTGATTGATACGATGTAATATTTCTTCAATGCTGACTTGTGGTGCCAAACTCAACTGGGACTCAGCCAATACGAGTCGACTCGGATGAGTTGGTAACCCATGCCTGTAAAAAATGGGGTGGGTGAGCTGGACCGTAGCATGTCCAAGTAAAGCCCATAAGCTAAGTGACCCGAATAGTCCCAAACTATACCTTCGGCTTAGGAGCCGGGCTAGTCGGGACTGTCCAATAAGAAAATTTCTCAGTGCACCGATGATCAATGAGTTGGCCTGCCCATTTTCGGCCCGGTTAGTCATCAGGCCAAGATTCAGTCCTAGATCCAACCTACGGACCATGGGGCTCGACTCAAACCTAACCCAAAGAGTTGGGCTAGGCTGGGCCAGCTCATCTTAATTGCCACCCAAAGTCCTTGCAGTGTCTACTTTGGAGAATCCTACTCCCCCCACCAGCCCTAATGTCACACGTGTGAGATTCAGGTTGTTCATCAGGTGATCCCTGCATGAATTCGTGATGGCCCACCTGGTCATCAAGTGGGCCATACATTAAGCATAGATCAATACAGTTAGTAATTTTTTCACAACTGTCCATTTTCTTCATAAATATTTGTCCTTCTGATATTTTTGAGCCATGGGACACACCTGCCTGATGAACAGCTCAGATCTCTTCCACGAGTGTCATGTTGGCACGCTTGGGAGAGTGACCTTGGAATTACTCATAGCTTTGTTATTCAGTGAATCAGTGTCATTACCTCTAGCATCCATCTGACGTATTTAACGTTGTTGACATGGTGGTTCATGTCCAAATCACTTCTCTTTGGCTGCAAATCCAAAACTTATGTTAGAAATGAATATTAGCTCCATCACTACAATTTATTAGATGGTCCACTATTAAAAAATCATGCCAACGAACGATGCTAGCCATTGATTTTTTTAATTATTATTGGCCAATTCTCTTTCTTACCATCCATTATAAGACCGCTAATTAGACGGTTAGGATTGTCTAATTAGTATGGTTTATTAACTCCTGTCCATCCATTGTAGGGCCCACTGTATGGATTGTCCGATCCATCATCATCTCACAGTGAGAGGTAGGTTGTATGGGAGATCATCCCATACAGCTTGGGTGTTGTATGATTCTCCTTATTAGTTTGCAATTTAAGTATGATTAAAATCAAAACTATTAATGTTATAAAAAAGTTGATATAAGTGCACCATGGGCTTGTAGATGCATGGGCCATCGAATCGTTGATCATGACCGTCCATTAGATTCAGCTTAGTAATCATGGGCCTCCATGATAAATGCAAGATTAGGATCCTCTGATCAATAAATATTTTTATTTTCAGGGAAATTTTACCAATATTATCCCGAGAAATTGCCGAGAGAACGAGAATTGTCACTATGGGTAGGCCCATGAGAAGTGAGATGGACCTAATGGGCCATCAAGATCGATGATCAGACCGTCCACGTGTCAAGAGCATTCCTCTTCTAATAATCATGATTTATGAAAGATTAATGGGAGGCTTACGTACCTTCAAATCCGAGTTCACGTACTTGGCCTTATCATCCAACTTGATGATCTTCTCCTGTCCATCATCTTGGATTGCGTGTCGATCGAGGAACCACGGTGAGATCTCAGCCCTTACTTCTTCAGGCATCTTCGACAGGCGCCGGGTTTTCTGGTTCATCATCACCCAAGTGCTGTCCATGATCAAAAACTCCTTTTTTTTTAGATCAAACATCACAACACACCTAAATCAAAGCATCAAGAAGAATGAACGGTCTAGATTCATACCTGGTCGCCCGTGCGAACACGTGACCCGTTTGATGGCTTCGGATCATCCAGTCCCTCCGCATCCCGTTCTTCCCGGACGCTCCGACCCATGTGTTGATGTCCAACACCTCACCCCTACAGTGCCATCCAACCGTTCAAATGCCAATCACTGATGATTATGATCAATCTACCGTTGATGATGATGATGATGATGATGATGATGATGTGTGTGTGATGACTCACCAAATGGGATAGCTATCAACTTGGACTTGCATCCTTGTAACAACCCATATGAGATTGTTCCTCATCATGCCATGGGTCGCACCAAAATCCATCCCCGAGAAGACCCGACATCCATACATGGTTCAGAGGCAGTTTCCTACATGCAATTGCATCAACCCTACGTAAACTGTAAATAACTACATGGGAACTTGCATGCTTTAATTTCCTAAATTGGGATGATCACATGCAACCAATTTGCACCGCAAGTGCGGTGTATTGGACACATGGATACTCCGACCATTGATCTGGACCGTATATTCGGTCCGAGCCTACTGATCCAAAATCACACTGATCGGGCGATCCCAACCATACGATTGACAGATTGCAAAGGACAGCTAGATGTGCTGAAACAAACCTCCAAAATTCAAACTAGAAGGTGGGTCCCCCTTTGGATTAATGATCTCTCAAGTATCACTTGATTCTGATGGTTAGGATCTTCCGATCATTGTGATTTTGGCAGGGTGGCCCACTAAAAGTAGGGTGGATTGGAAACTGAAATAACTGCATGGGAAATTGCATGCTTTCCTAAATTGGGATTATCACATGCAACCAGTTTGCACCGCAAGTGAGGTGTATTGGACATATGAATACTCCAATCACTGATCTGGACCGGATATTCGGTCAGACCCACCAATCCAAAATCACACTGATCGGGCGATCCCAGCCATACGATTGACGGATTGCAAAGGACAGCTAGATGTGTTGAAACAAACGTCCAAAATTCAAACTAGAAGGTGGGTCCCACTTTGGATTGATGATCTCTCAAATATCACTTGATTCTGATGGTTAGGATCTTCCGATCAGTGTGATTTTGGCACGGTGGCCCACTAAAAGTGGGTTGGATTGGAATTGCAATCCATTTTCATCATTTGATCAATCTAAGGCAATAGCAAGAGTGAGAGAATTACCTGAAGAAGATTGAGAACGCTCTCCAACGTAGCCGTTTTATCGGCGCCAACTTCATAAGATCGCACGACGACCGTCTGTGTATAGCCGACCCCACCATCGGTGATCAGCCCTTGACGGAATGGATCGACGGATTGTTTCTTGGTGGGGATATTTTGACGGTCCACCTCGCCTACGTGGTTGATGGAACCCGTTTCAGCCACAGATGACGCGGAAGCGAACGCTGTGGCCGGTCCGATCGACTGGACCAGACCACTTTCAAGTTGA
This sequence comes from Liriodendron chinense, assembly GCA_003013855.2. Lineage (NCBI taxonomy): Eukaryota > Viridiplantae > Streptophyta > Magnoliopsida > Magnoliales > Magnoliaceae > Liriodendron > Liriodendron chinense. The sequence continues at coordinate 1,007,668 of PVNU02002217.1, forward strand.
GCCATGGAAATGGTAGAGTTCCCATTGATTTTGATTGAGTTCTTCGGTTTTTGGCTTGTTTTGTCATTTTCACTGGTAGAAGAGCATTTGGGAGGACAGAAGAAGGAATGGGAGGAGAGAGAAGCCATGGGGAAAAGGAAGGAAGAAGCAAGAGATTGAAATAGGAGAGATGGATGGAGGCGATTTTATAGAGGGAGAAGGGGTGGCTTGGGGGAGCTTGAACCCCCCCAGACGACATGCACAAAATCCAGGGGTTTTAATTAAGTGAAAGTGGTCCAAACCATTGATCTGATGGGCCCCACAATAGATGGACCTCTTCCATAAATATCTTCCCAATGGGATAGTGTAAACTTTCAATCTCTGATCTGTGAATAGATAGTCCCCATTTAATGCAAGAAAAGGAAAATGGTTGCATGGCTAGGATCTTCCAATCTTATTTGGGATATGGCCTATCTACTGTGGGGCACATTAGATCAATGGTCTGGATCACTAAATCGATGGGTCCAATATGTGGGAACTCAACAACCGGGGACACTTCCATATCCTCCAGTGGAGTACCGAGTAATTCCTCCTCACTAAAAGACAACCGACGGAGGTGATTTCGTCAATGACAGATAAAATCAAAGGCCATGTGTTGTTGAGTGATTCTTTTGTGTTGTAATTTCTGAGTTAGAAAAGCATAGGAAAGATCGATGCTTGTGTGGGACAAACGGTTAGATTTTGGATTTGGTAGTTGGGAACTTCAATTTTTCTAAAAACATGGGGCTGGGCCCAAATGGAGTGGGACCCACCCTTTTCTTTGGTGTGCTCCTATGTGCTTGGATTTGGACTTAATGAAGTGACCAACCTAGGTATTTCCATTCATGGTTGAGAACAATAGAAGTGCCCAACCATCATCAAAAACTCAAAATATGTGGGCCCCACGCATCATTGAAAATCAGAATTTGTGCGCCAGCATTAAAAAGATTTAGGACCCAGCCACAAAATACAAGAGATTTCAGACAGCCCTGAAACCAAATGGGATTTTGGGTACTTTTGACTGTTTTACGGATTCTTTGTAGTTTATTGAAGTGTAAATTTATGTGGGGCCACTATGATCGCGCTGGACCATCGGATAAAGGGTACCCCAGCCCTAATCTGGTGATCACAGCCATTCAAAAAGGTCCGGCAAAAATTATAATAAGACCCATTTTTACTCCAACCATCCATTTCGATTGCCCATAATTTTACGGTTGTGATGATCCAATCATGGCTATTTATGCGCCATCTCCGATGAATTTCTCCTGTCCAACGATGTTTGTGACCATTGGTGGGCCTCACCTGGGCCCCTCACCTAGCAATCCGGACCATAAAAAGGTAAGAGGAATTAGGGCGCACACTCACCTCTCCTTCTGTGGTCCCAGCGCGTATGCATTTTTGGGACAGTTGGCGAGTAGTGCGCACCGACTATTAAGTGACGTGTGCACCTTCAGATGGGTAAGGTTCCTACCTACTTTCTTTGAATAATTGAAGATAGATGGGTGCACTGACTCCCGGTGTATAAGGTCTGGTATTAATGAAGTTTGTTTGTTTCTATGTTTATGGTCTTCGTACACATCACTTCCGTTTTCGGTGGCTTTGGGCTGTAAGTGGTCCGAGCCAGACCCAACCAAATCAACATTTTGAATAGGCCCAACAGGCCCATCCCAAATAGTTCAAATCGGGCCAAAGCTGATCCAAGCCCAGTCCTTCAACAGCCCTAGACCATGGTCTCGGTCTGAATTATCCGGTCTGAAGTCGAGTTGTGACTGGCCTAAGTCAGGAGTGAATGAATCAGCCTGACTCGGCCGAGTGAGAGTAACTTCGTGGTGACAAAATCGTCCAGTCTCGAGTCAAGTCGAAAACTGGCCCACTCGAGGACTGAATCAGCGTGACTCAGCCAATTCAAGTGCGATTTGTGGTGTAGAACCAGATCAGGTCCGACAAATTCTGAGTTAACTTGGACGAATCACATAGGACTCATCCGAGTCTAAAGAACATGCCCGAAACTTGCTGGACTCCGCTTTTCTCATACTGCACTTGGGTATTTCTTGTACTGTATGTTCAGGTACTCAGCTACCACAAGCATGGCCCGCCGTTCAGTAATCCAGACATAACACCCAAATGTAGTATGATAACTGAACCGTGGGCCCACATTTGGGCCCCCAGAGTAAAAGTCCATGTGATTTAGTTTACTTTCTTTCCCAAATTGCCACTAGTATGAGGTGGCAGAACGTGTGAAAGATCCCAGCTGGCAGCATATGTATTACAGATCTGGGCCAGCCATTCATCAGGTATTGAGCACTGAATATGCCATATGCCAAAGATCAGGGTAGTAAACCCACCAAGCGAGCCAGACACGCACATTGAATTTGGACTGCTGGACTGCCCATTTTTCTCAGGTGATCAGTGGGCCAACATTTTTTTTTTTTTGTCCATGACATGATGAACGGCTCAAATCCTTGACACAAGTACAATCGCCCAATTTCTCTAACACTCGAATCATCATAATCATCACTGTCCAAATCATCTTGAGTAAGCTTTTATTCCCATTTCAGAAGTTCATTCTCAAAATAAGAATTCTCGTGATTGCTTGGCAAAGTTCAACGACCAACTGCTTGCTTTAACAGGACCCTGGAACAATTGCTCCAAAAATGCTTATAGAAATAGGGGGGTTGTTTGATACTCTGATTGCACATGACACTTGATACGCAAGCACTTTGTGAAATGTTACACATGGAAAATATAAAGAGACTGAAATTGAACAGACTAAATTTTGGAACATTCTGTCACTAAGTTACAATCTAAAAATCAGGTTGATTGAACAATCCTAAAATCTGATTCGTGGTCACTTGTTTTTGAGATAAAAGCATTGGACGATTTTATTTTATTTTTCATTTTTGAACCGTCCAATAATATCCAGCAATCCAATAGTTAGATAATCAAATAAAAGTAATTTTTCGTTCATGATACATCTAAACCAGTAGCCATAATTTGGGTTGGTTTACTTGGAATAACTTGCACGCCGCACATGCAATTTCTGACTGCATGCATCTCATCCACCTGCCAGAGTATCAAACATTTATTATAGAAATAATACATTTCGTCCGTGACCGTTCATGCCCAAGACAAGCCTTGGTTTGTACGGTGGAAAGACAAACAGAAGCTCTCAATTGATTATTTTAACCCTTTGTTAATTTGGCTCTTTCGCTTTGAACATGTACAGTCATAATAAGCTTTGAATAATCAGAGGGTCGACATATTCAATCCAAGAGTTTTCTTCAGGACTCCCCCTTGGAGAGAGAGTGAGAGAGAGAGAGAGGAGGAGGGGGAGGGGGAGATGGAGGCAAAAAACCAATGGCCAAAAATCAAAATGTATCTTATTGCAATATGTCGGGATGTATTGAAGCAAACCTCATGTACCATAGACATTTTATTTTAGTTTCTATGCATCACTTCCAGGATTTTGAAGAGTTGAATTAGGCGAGGAAAGAGAGTGGAAATGGTCTTAGGCATGTCTGTTAAGGTGTGTGTTTGATTGAAGGAAAGTAAAGAGTAAGACAATCTCTTGAAACATAGTAAGACAAAAGCTTCCTCGGGCTTTTAGCCCATGATTTGCACTCTTGAAACATGTAGAGACAAGGATTCCAAAAACTCTGGGAATTGAGGATCGCTGATACGCAAGTCTTTCATAAAAGTTCCACATGTTTCCCTCCTGACGGTCAATGCAGGAACCAAGTCTGGTGATCGGGACTATTGTTCTTGTGGGCCACCATGTGGATTGGCCTGATCCCAAAATGCCAAGGTGGATTGGATTTTCATGGCCATCCAGCGTTTGCCTGCAAAGGAATGGTTAGAGCAGTGGTCTACATTCAACCAGCAAAACTCACAGCTAGATGGACAAGAGTTGTCCAATCACTGCGACTTTTGGACCATCAACATGGGGCACACCAGATTAACAGTCCCAATCACTAAACATTTGTCATGTGTGCCATGAGGGAACTGCATAGAACTCCCATGCATAACCAAACATTTTTTATGTCACGGTATTCCCATCCAAATCACAGCTGTACTTGCAATCTGGGACATGGTTCAAAGATCACATCTGATATCAGAAACATCAGATGGCTAAGATCATGCACTGGCTAATTTTTTAATGTCCCATCCATTGCGGTGCTTGAGAACCTGGCCGAACCATGATCCAGGGTGGCCACAATAATCTCTGACTGGGAGCAACATTGTATATTAGGCCGCTAAACCTCCCAGAACCAATAGTCGAGCCAAAACTAGTGGCTGAAAGACGGGCCGCTCGAATATGGAATGCTGGCCCCTAGTTCAGGCTGTGTATTATACTTTTACTCCTAATGAAAATACAAATGGAAAGTAAATTGCAACATACTTGCAAAGATTGTTATGCTGAATCTATAGCTCACAATGCAGCTGACTGGCAATCCACCATCCTGTCATTTGTAGCTTTCACGGTCAAATAATTTCTGAAGAATTGCCTGTGTTTGGAAAAGTACCCAAAATGTCAACCACTTCACACAGATAGCATTAGCAGTCATGAAAGTCAATGAAAGAAATCACAAATAAATACAAAGTAACTGTTTCATTAAGGAATCATTAGCAACCAATCATGGTTTTAAATCAACTGAGTAGACTCGGTTAGGACCATCATCACCCCCAAAAACTAGATCGAGGGTGGATTTCTTGGAATTTTGGCATCTAATTTAATTGCACATTCCCCCTCACTATTTTCCCTTCTTCCCTGTTTTCCAGATTTTTTTAATTTTCATCAAAGGAGGGGCGCAACAGAGCTAGGTGGAGTCATATCTGACTCAGCAAGTTGACTCATTTTTAGTCATGACTGAGTCGGTCATCGATACCGACCTTAAAAGCCTTCTTTCCAATTGCACGCAAGTATGAAAATATCTCAAACTGGCTAACTTCACATTGTGTTCAAGGATACAGTTACAGGTGATGGAATGCATTGTTACTGAAGCAACTTACAGGACAGGAGCGGTTCGATTGCAACCCCTGATAGAGCTCCTGGGACGCTACCAGAAGTTTCACTGGACGGAATTCAATAGACAGATTCTGTCCCCTGCTGTCAGTAAAACTGACTAATTCACGTTCTAGCAGGTGTTCAAATGCCTGCAGGAAAAGAAAAGGAAAACAATAATGTTACTAGATCTTACTTCTTGATTGAAGGAGAGGACAATCCTTCAGAGTTTGCCCTAGAAGAGGATTATTGTACACACCCGCAAGCAAACATTTCGTGCATAATAATCAGAGGTTTGATAAGCATCATGTACGCTCTTGTACTCTGCCATAGGCGACAACAAAAAATTCAGCAATCTAATATCTTAGGTGCATTTGGATGCACCATCGAATTGGTTTGCAATAATTAGTCTAACAAAGGGGAGTGGCCAATTTGCAATTACTTCAGAATTCAGACAGAGATGCTGAGCTCCAGATTGCAATTACATTACTTCAATCAAGGCCAGATGAGGATGCAACTGCATTTAAAAAAAGAAGAAGAAGAAGAAGAAGGATGCAACTGCATTTTGAGGGCCACTTCCTCGTTATGAAAACCAGGATTAATTGTTACGGGTGTGTTAGGTTGCACCAAATATCATCAAATTTCATGATATTTGGTGCAACCAAACACTCCCTACGACTTGGTCACTTGTTCATGACTGAACTGAATGTTCACAATTCAATTTGATGGTGCATCCAAACAGAGCCTTAATCAATAACTAAGGAACAAGGGGAACGAAGCGCTGTTCAAAATTGAACCTTTCATTATTGAATTGAAGTTGTATGAGTTTTGTTCTTTGACCTCCAGCCTATGCATGCAGACCAGAAGATAGAGCTCTAGTATGGAGGCATCTGCTCGAACAACTCACAAGAAATCTACAATCAACATCTTAAAAAAATAATAAAATAAAAAGTAAAAAATCCGTCTTGCATCAAAAAGCCACATGCAGTTATTCCAGAGGTGACTTCTATCTTAGGTGGCCCATTTGGAATTAAACCCCAAATGGCACCCAGTTGAAGATGATGATGGGCAGACTCCATTTTGAACTTAGTGAAAACATAGGCAGCAAGCCAGCAACTAAAAGAAAATCCCAGCAGGCAGGTTATCAATTTTCTGCCTTTCCGCACCTCAAATAACACTGATTGTTCAACTTGAAACAAACAAAACATTATTTTGGAAGGATACAGCTCCCGCTAAAACCCTATTCCTGAAGTACGTTTGAACATACCACCAGAATCATTTTGCTAACATGAACTCATGCATGACTGCCCTGAAACCTATGTAATTTTTTCCACATATGCGTGAATCTCTGGGAACAATGACATTAAATCGTCTTGATACATATTAATGGCTAAAGCTGCAGTTCCACATGGTCAGCCTCTATGCATCTTCACATATGATACAGATGGGAGAGGTTTACGACTTGGATGTTTTCGAGCTCAACCAGAACATGGTTGCAGAAATAAAATTCTAGTCCATAACAAATCAGGTGTTGGTAAAAGCCACAGAACACACTTGTTATTCAATTCTAATGGTCCATTTGGAAGTCAATGGAAACTGGGGCAGTACCACTTCTTCGGCGGAACCAATCTGTCTCACAATTGGGGGAGCTTGGGAAACAAGCACTGGATTAGACAGGCTCCTCTCGCCTGCTTTTTTCATCTTCAAATAGCAAGTGGGAGAGCCGTTTTTATCTGACTAAAGCCAGAACACATCCCATCCACCACAAACTGGTAAGCTTCCAAAAAGGTGTTGGACCTGGAAATTTCAGTCAGGATACCAGGAAAAGATACAGTAACATAGCCCAGTAGATCCAATAAGCCCAGTGCACAATCATTTCATGAACATCAGTTTGGGTGTTCCAAAAACATCAGAGCATTCACAGACCTTGTAGAGTTTCAAGCTTGGGTTGCCTCTGGATGCATGAAATTGCAGTTCTGAAGTTCTCGAGTGATAGGAATCCAGACTTGAGATCCATGAAACTAACTGCACGAAATCTGGCAGCATGGTTTTCTAGTGATTAGCCTTGCAGAATTTAGATGTGCAATGGTCAAGCATTTAATGTGCTCGTTTGTAGGATGGGACTTACAGAAACCTCAAAAGATAGCTGACACTGGCATCGACATTTGACAGTGAATTTAAAATCTCTATGAATCCTTGATCACCTAATATGCTCTGTAAAATGTCAAGGCATTACTCACAAATCAGATCAGAGTTACAGTCTATAAGATGCAAAGCTAAGCAATGAGCATCTCTATTAGACACTCCTACAATTTGCAAATAGCTAGCAATTTCCTGTATGAGGATTGATGAAGTGAGAAAGAAGTGACTGGTCTGATTTCTCATTAAAACAGCCACTGGACCATGGATAAAATATCAGTCAGCTTGGATGAGAATCTAGGTAGCCCATTCAACAAGAGGCCCACATGGCATGCCCCTGGGAATTGATCCAAATCAGCCAAGACAGTGCAGCTTGTCCTTATTGGCGATACATAAAAGTGTTGACTCATCTGTATCACTGACACAAACAGTCGGTGTGTCCATATCGGTGATATCCATGTCAGGGATACTCCAGCACAACTCATCTGTATTAACTAGGTTCAACAGCAATCAGGTATATTGTAGTTTCATTCCATCTTGTCCAAGTTATATCAGTATCATCAATGTGACCTGGACATGGCAAACACCAAATTGAGCACCAAAACCAGCATTTTGATCTGTGCACTAGAGAGCCTCTGTTCACTTCAATACAGTGTATATTTTGAGCAGATGTTCTTAGCTGGAAGCTTTTGGCAGCACTGAAAGTTCATAGTTGTTTTAAAGCAATCCAGGAAAATATATATGTGCAAGAGGGATACATGGATCTTTGCATTGAACTCAGCAGCATAGTCATGAGGAACAGCTAGGTCAGTTGGTAAAGATAATATGTGTTCTAACAATCTGCAAAACCCAGGAGGAAATAAGATTAGTATAAGGCACTTCTTGACTAAATTTACAATTCTTAAGCAAAGTAACCACAGATTCCATGAGTCAGAATCAAGGTATTCAGTGACAGTAATGGCCAGCGTAACAGTCAGCCATATGACCGTTATGTTACAGGCCATAGCAGTCAAAAAAAAAATTAGAAGGGAAAAAGTGTATCAGCCTGTTACAAGCCTTTTTTCAGATCATTTGTTGCAGCCCTGTATCGCATAATGGTTCCCATGGTTACCGTTACGTAACAGCCGTCACATAACTGTTTTTTAATACCTTGGTCAGAGTAAAAGGACTAACCTTTGTATGTCTTCGGTTGATGGAGGGACAAATAATAGCTTCCTATGTGAGAAACGGGATCGTACTCTCTTTTCTAAGAGTTGGTCCGCATCCTGCATTACATGTAGCCAACTTAGGAACCAAGACATAAATGAAAACCATGTCAACCGTCTAATTACATCCAAAAGTGGGAGCATAAATGGTTGGTATGTTCCCTTCAGGGAGTTTTTTTTTCCCCTCTTGTGAAGAAAATGGAGGTTAGGTAACATTTAGCTGGTGTATTTGCTAATATATTAGAAAAGTTCATGTCATTCATTGTACCATTTAACTCTTTTATCTCAAAATTTCAACTTTCATCACTTTCGTATTTTCATTCTTCAAACACAGTATGCCTTGGCATGGTGGCACCACATATATGATTCTCTGATATTTACGTGCACCTAGAATGGTTGGAACATGGAAGGTTTTAAGCCTTTGTTGGATCCTCTGATTAGTTTGCCTCTACTGCCATTCATCTGGAACTAATGGTACTGAGTCTCTTCTTTTCGTTTTTCTTTGTTCTTTTTTTTTTTTTTTTGGTTGTTTTGCTTTTCCTGTGTCTTCTTCCTTTTCCCTCCCTCCCACTCTTGCTGGTCTACTAACATAGAAAGAGCATAACACGGAAAAAATAAATAATAATAAATAGATAAACAAAAGAAACCAGTGGAGCCCCATACCAAACGGCAACTGACACCAATGACTACAGCCTGAGAAGTTAGAGATTGCAATGCATCTAGCAAGCTATAAAGTAACCGCTGCTTTCCCTGCAAAGCATATAATAGAAACATTAACAACTTCGGCACCAGATAGCCAAGTCCATCATACTTGTGATTCCTGAAAGAGGCACAGGTATCGAAAAGAGAGCACAACTTGTTCTGTTTTGGTCAAGAAAGGCCATAAGCCAATAACTAGAAAAAAGGGGTGAGCTTGTGAGAATAGCAGTCAAGCTTCGGAATTCAGAAGTTTCAAACTAGAAAGGAAAAGCACGGAATGGAATTACAGATTTATACAGATTATACCTGAGTGAAGAGATCAAACTCATCCAGTACAAAAATGATGGTCTTGTGAGCTAAACCACACTCTCTGGCAACAGAAAGCCATCTTAAAATGAGTAAATGCAAATAGCACTGCAACTATAAAATTTTAAAAAAAAAATGCATCTTTCTATATTTGAATCGCACTCACCGCAACACGGCTATCATGAATTGAGTGTTATCATCAAATGAGGCCTGCAATAGTACAAACCATCCAAGAGCTTAAGAACCACAAACTTGTCTAGATTGGAAAATCTGCAAGATTCAGTGTCACTTGATCAAGAAAACAAAGGCCAGGAGAAAATTGAGAGTGGTACCATTTTTGAGAATAACAATTGATGCTCCAAGCATAGTTGTCTGGCAATTTCCTGAATAACTAATAAGCATTTCAATCCAACAAGCAAGCCAAAGAGGAAATCCTTCTTCAGAGAAAGATAAAGGGATGAATGCTATTCTAAGAAATTTTAGGAAATTTATAACCAGCCAGCCACCTTCACGTATAGATTGCATGCTGAAGCTGATGGGGAAACTATCTTGGGACATAGTGACATAGTACCAGTCTACCACAATACATGTTGAGATATGAATATTCCCTAATATTTTTTGGATGGATTCTTATTCCCTCACACTTTTTGATAGATTCAAAGCTGGCCTCAATTAGTTAGGGCAAGACTTTGATGATGTTTGATCTTTGGTTAGATTCATGTATTTAAGGGGATTTTTGGAATATTACCTTTCCATTCTAAACAATGCATTATAAATCATATTAGCCTACTTCATTCACTTTCTTTTTCTAGGCAAAACCAAACAGGGAGACTTTTTGGGAATTAGGATTTTCCGGTAAGTTTTAGACAATATTTCTTCTATATAGTATTTGTGGTACAATTACATTGTACATAACAACAAGTACTCTGCCCATGAGCAAACAAAGCCTTTAACTTGATTAATGGTAGCCAATACAAACACATTTATACCATTGAAAGTGTGATTGTTCCTTTCTTTCCAAATAGCCCAAAGGATAGCGACAAAACAAACAGCCAATATGAGTTTGTGTTTACCACAAGGGAGGTGCAATCTCCAAGCTTTGACAAGTTGTTGGATGGAACCAACATCGACCGGGCCACCTTAAGCTGTTGAAAGCACCCTCCCCAAGCAGCATAAGAACAATGAATGAAGAGTTGGTTAACGTGGTCAACATCCCGTAGACACGTACAACAGCCACTATCCAGGAACATATTCCTATGACGCAGACAATCTAACATCCATATATAATCCCAGATTGCAAGCCACGCAAGCCCTATGAGTGCACTTTCGACTTCTGAATCCAGCCAATAGGCGCTTTAGTGACATCATCATTCGACGGCCGGCCATACAAGGACTTCGCAGAAAATGTGTTAAGAGGAATCCCATTGATCAATGCGTTCATGTGTGATCAGGGCACCTTCCAAAATCTGCCTACCCTTCACAAAGGCTTCTTGGAAGAAAAGAGAGATATGAGGTATTTCAGCACTATCCTCAGCCTCTACGCCAACACTTTGGCAGGAATTTCGTACATGGAGATTATTAAGCTAATTGGCCTGAAAGTTCAATGGATCAAGTAATCAATGAAAGCCGCTTACTAGTATAAATACACAATTTCTCTCCACATGCACAGGCAAACCTATCTACAAATGGTCAAAGGGGATATGATGTGGACGTGCTTTTACAATTTAACAAGCCATAGTAAGAAAGAAAGAACAGGTGAGGAACTATGCGATAATCTGGCAAAGCATGGCAGTCAATACTCATGTGACCAGCATTTTACATGTGGCATACATATCATGTACTCAGTCCAGACCATCCAGATTATGGGCATTGTAGAAGGAGCGTAGATCAAAAGTCACATTGATTGGACGATCCAAAGACTCAACCAGCTTCCACCACACACGTAGCTGAAAATAAAGATGTTCAACATTCCAAACTCAACCAGCCCAGTGACCATGTCTGACTGTTCAATCGTCCAATCAAACTGATTTTTGGGCTACGCCCTATCCAAAATGCAGCCCACAATTTGGATGAACTAGATTGAGTATGAGCACAATGCATCATACTCTACCAGGTTATCATATAATTCATCCAAACAAACCACGCTTTTATACAATTGCACTTCTAAGGGATGTGCTGTATTAAAATAAAAAATACCATAATAACATGATAAATGTAGGAGAATCAACCTTGACTGCACAATTATCATCACTATGCAATAGCCCGTTCAATCTAACCTGAAAAAAAATACATAATTCCAATATTAGTTTCTGCGCCATCCAAAATGCAAATAGCAACCTTAACATTTCTGATGCAACAATCCAGGAATTGAACCATCCACTCATCCTTCTCAAAATCTATCAGTCGCTAGAACAAGATCAATGCCATCAAAATTGTGTAGCAAATCCGTACCAGTGATATCATATTGGGGTATTCAATATTTAAATCTCTCAGGACAAGCTCCAATACCTTAAAACAAAATGGAAGCAAACAAATGAATAAAATAATATCAGTATTTTATAAAATAAATTGAAACGAAAAGGTTCCTTACGGCAGTTTTCCCACATCCGCGGGGGCCTAGTAGCAAGAGTGAATTGTTGCAGGCCTCAGTAATGGAATTGGTGATGATGAACTTCAGCTTGCTGAAACCCGAATATCAAAAATAACAATAGTATTAGTGATGATGGTAATTTTTGGGAATAATAATAATAAGAGAACTGATTAGCTATAGGCAATGCACCACAAATTGTGGTTCCTAATCATCTTTCATGCCAACATGCCACGTGTGTGGGGCATCGGTACCATGAAAACAGTATGCCCCACCATGAAGATCGCCGGGTACAAATTGAGCTGGTCATTTATCAGGTGGGCCGCACTATTGGAATCAATGGACAACCAGCAGTCTGACTCAACATACAGGTGTGGCTCATCTGGTTAGCAGATCAACCTAACTTTTGAGAAGGGTGGTCTTCATGTTGGGGCCTACCGTTTTCACAGCATTGATGTCCTACATAAGTGGCATGTGTTGCGAAAAACCACGATCGGCCCACAGCAGAAGAAGCAAGAAGTCAAACGAGATAATCACCAACGGCACACACCAAGCAACAATCGACAATCGCACATACGTGGAAAAAGCCCTCACGGGTAAAAAAACCACGGCACAAAGCGAATCCACTATGAAATACGAAGTTACAAGAGAATGAAGAAACAAAACCGCGGATCAAAGCCTCACTAGAGAAATCCCAAGCTCTCCAAGCTCTTTCTCTCACCCTAGAACCCTCTCAATCCCTCCTTGTGCATCTAGGGTATCCTAATTCCGGTTTACACCCGCTTATATAGCAATAAACCCAAAATTAGAAACATCTTATGCAAAACCACGCAAGATCGCACAAACTGTATAACACAATGACCGCCATAGTCGGTCACCCGATCGGGCGCCCGAGCCTACTGTCGGTCGCCCGACGCCTGTGGTTCAGTCACCCGAAATTAACCAAAAACGTCCAAAGAGTTCACCGTGTCGGTTGACCGACGGCCCTGTCCAACATAGATTTGAGTCACCCGATTCCAACAGCATGTTGGTGGGGCACTACAGCTTCAATGCACATCATCTCCCACCAATAAAATATGGTGGGTGGGATGGTGCTGTAGCCTATAGGTGCTCAGTTCTCTAAGGGGTCGCTTGGATGCCTGTAAATGGTTTAAGTTATAAATGATTTACAGAGAAATCATTTACAGCCTGTCCTTTTTTACTTTCAGCTTAAGTGATTTACAAGTAAATGATTTTCTGTGTTGGGATAAGCCTGCAAATTGTTTCTATCCTGTAATTGGGTATTCAAAAGGGGGTAAAAAGGGTAAATGAAATCCCAGTTTTTTGTTGGGAAATCAAAAGGGTGTAAAAGCTGTAAATCATTTACAGCCTGTAAATGATTTACAGGCATAAATCAGCATCCAAACACAGCCTGTAAATCATTTCCCTGTAAATCATTTACAACTAGCCCCATTTACAGGTACCCAAACAACCCTACTAGTAACAGTGCAGCTTCAATGCACACAATGAGCGCCAAGAGTCGGAATGCTTCTCATCTCCCAACATTAAAGGATGGTTGGCGGGAATCCAGTAAGCATTCCAAAAAGAGAATTTTTCAAACGCCCAATTTGAAATCCTCGTCAAGATTCATGCTCGCCATTATTGGATGGTGGGAGATACATCCGCACCAACTCTCGGTGTGCACTCAAACTTCTCTCTAATGACAATAACAAAAATAATAATAGGGAGACACTATTTACACCCATTCTCAGTGATAGATGCACCCATCCTTTCCACTTTGGGTTGGTGAAATAGTACAACTTTCTACTGTTCTATTAACCAAAAACACAGCATGGGTATGTTTTTCCATTCCAATTTCCTAATTAACAGCAGCCACGACAAGACCAAGCTGATATTTACAACCATTCTTTTTATGCGTACACACCATTTATCTAGTTTTGGTACTAGAGTCGAATACTTCTGTGTCGTTCTGACAACAGCAGGAGCATAAGAAGGGTGGAAGAGAGGGGTAGAGAGAGAGAGAGAGAGAGGGAGGGAGAGAGGGACTGAGGGGGGGGGGGGGAGTGAGGGGGTGAGAGAGAGAGAGAGACCTGTAATTGGAATCTGGAGAATCGGAGAGAGAAGCGAAGAGGAAATTAGGGTTACAGAGACGGGATCGGAGAAGGATTAGGGCTTTTTCTGCTGCGGCTTCTTCCATGATTTGGAGTCTGGTACAAATGGGCGGGAAACGCAGATGGGGTAATGTATTGGCAGAAGCCTTGCCAAGAAGACTCGCGCGGTTGGATGTTGGTGATATGGCTGTCCACTATCTGGGCCTGGGCTGGGTCAGCTTATATCATTGCAGTCTGTAAAATCTGGGACCAAGCCCAGATTGGGCCTATAGCAAGCAGAAAATAGGCGTGGCCGGGCCCCACCAGAGGTAACTATGCCCTATGCTTATCGTGAAAATGCCCTTGACCGAGCTGAATGGCTTTTATGCATAGCCCATAAACGAACCGCAAAATATGGGCTTGAATAGTAGGCCCGGACCTACTTTTGGGCCCAGTACCCTAACCAACGACCCGGCCAGAGTAGACCAGGTCGAACCCGCATGGCCAGTCTAGCCCATTGACAAGCTTGATGTGGGCTCGGGATCAGCCCATTGATAGGCCCAGTTGGAGAGTAACCGACACAAATGTCGCTTGCAAGTGAAGTATCGGAGCCACCAATCATGTTTTGGATCAGCATAAAGATCCTTTTGCCTAGAGATCAAGCTCTTAAATTAAGTGATTATAGTAAGGGCCGTTTGGGAAGCTTGTATTTGGAATGTATTGGAATCTAAATCACAAATCAAGGTGATTCCAAATCTTAAATTATATCCTGTAGCCTGTATTTAGAATGTGGATTCTAAATCTTAAGTTGTGTCCTATAGCCTGTATTTAGAATGCTGGATTCGAAGGATGAGAATACATTGAAATTTTGCAGTATGTTTATCGGAATTTGAATGTGAAACAACTTTAATATTTTGAATTACTTACATATATGATATTTGACCAAATCAACTTTAACATTTCAAATTAGCACGCGTATTGATATTTGATAGAATGATTGTAATAAGCTAATTGAAATATATACTCTTTGCCAAAAATGATGAAATTTCAACTCTCAATTGGGCCACAAGCATAGGATAACAATTGAGCAAATTGCCAATGTTTTTAAACTACTGATTTACCTGGCCAGTATTTGAATTGTTAAAATCACTCTTCTTCTTTTTTCTTTTCTTTTTTTTTGTACGCACACTCACACATACCCTACATGGGCACTCGAACCCATGACCTCAATGTGAATACACATTCTGTCTACCATTGAGACATGGGTTAGATATCTCTCCTGTCCTTAAAAAGGAGCTAAAAAGGCATTCGATTATGGGTCACAATAAAAGGAAACACAGTAAAACCATGTATTTAAAATGTCTCTGTTCCAAATACCTATGATTGCCAGACAACTTTTAGGGCATGTTTGGCGCATGGTATTAGAATGGGTGGAATGGTATTAGGTAGGATTAACATCATTTATTGCAAAATGATTACATGCCTAGTAATCCCATGGTATTTTCATATCCAATCCCATGTTTGGAATCAAATACTTACCATGGGAAAACCATTGGATTAAGCAAAATCCCGTTTGGTGGACCATGGAATTGCAATCAAAGGACCAAATTCACAACGGATGTTCGTCAATTGTTCATGTATATAACCATAGTGTCATGTATAAAGGACTTATATAGATGGACGGCATGGATAAAACACATGCATCAATGTGGGGCCCACGTGTGTGGGATTTTGAAATCCCACATGGGATCAAGTGCAATTCCATCTCACCTAATCCCAAGCCTCCCATCCTCCCCAAACATCATAAGGAATTTGCACATAACCAAATGCAATTCCATCCCACCCAATCCCATCTAATACCATGCCCCAAACACCCCCTTAGGCTATGAATATACTCAAATTCACGGTGCCAAATGACCCCTAGTAGGCTGAAAAGTTGCTTGTTAGGAGAATGGGAGGAAGAATCTGTTGGGCCTGTTTGGAGTTTCCTAGAGAAGTGATTTTGGGGTGAGCGTCTGATTTAGCTGCCTCGCACGACTAATAGATAGAATAGAAAATGGGGATCTTGGCCTATGAATGAGTGAAGAGTCAAGAAAGATGTTCTTGGCCTATGAAGGAGTGAAGAGTCAAGAAAGATGTTTTAACTTCGATCACCTAAGGATAAGGGGCTTCGTGCTATAATCCTGCATAGAAAGAGATATGAACTAAAGATTTCATTTGAGAAAACGGGCATTCAATCAAGGCTCATTAGACATAGGCATTCTAGCTAACTCACTTGGTACTAGTCAGCATGCTTAATCAAGGGATTCACGAGTCTGGTTAGGAGTCGCAGCTTGGTGGAGCTCCCCAAGCAGAGAATTCTTCAATAAGCTTTCGAGCAATAAATATTAAAAAAAAGACACATATGGCATTGGAAGCACTAAGAAGTCTTTCATACTCTTCGAAGAGAGCGAGGGCCAATTTTGAGGAAGCATTCGCACTTGCTCCACACTAGTCATGATCCAATGAGTGTCTAAGAACTTGCAAAGAGTTCAGCTAGACTTTAACCTAAAGTAGGACCCTTTTTTTCTTTTTACGCACACATACTCACACCCCCCACACACACACCCGCACTCACACCCCAATGGATACTCGAATCCACGACCTCGTGTTGAAACTCTAGTGAGTCTACCACTGAGCCATGAGTAAGGACCCAAGTTGGACCTATTAGCCTGGCATGTGGGTTAAGCTTCTGCATAACATGTATGCCCTAATCAATGTTACCCGCAGGCTTAGACTCGAGTCATGTTTGGCATCAATTGAGCATATAGAAAATACTTCTCGATAGATTCTTTTTCCACAAATTTGCTTATCAATGTGTTTCTTTTTTCTAACATGAAGGATGAAATTTTCATTGAAAATATTCTTCATTGAGAAGAGATTTCTTTCAAGGACTAGTTCTACAAATCTAAACAAACCCTAATATTTTATTTCAAATACAGGTGGAAAGCATTCATGTGTGCCAGATGAATGGATAGTGAGAAATTAGGCTGTTTTCTCCCTCTTCCGAGTTGGAGCTCATTTTGGAGCTTGTATTTGGAAGGCATGGGAATCCAAATCACAATTACACCTGATTCTGAATCCTCACCTGTATTTGGCAGCTTGAATTGAAATGCATTAGAATAAAAAATAAGAAAGTATTGAAATTATGCAGTATATTTATGGGAATTTGAATTTGATTACTAAATCAGCTTTAATATCTCAAATGTGATATTCGAGACAATGATTGTAATAAAGTTCATTGGAAAAATTTCGAGCATCAAGTGGGCTACATGCATTAGGGTCACAAATGAACAACTTGCCAACATTTACTAATTGTCAATTTACATGGTCAATGCTTGGACTGTTCAAATCATTCTACTAATGTGATTTTATCCGTGGAGCCGATAATTATATTGTTCTGAAGTATCATTTGTGTGCCATGTGTACAATGGATTAGTGGCCTAGCGACACATTTGCTCTACATGTGACTCTCCTGCATTTAAAAAGAGTGAGAAAGAACATTTTACTCCTGTTATAATAGAATAACAGAGAAAGAGAGACTACAAAACACTAGAAATTTGTGTACTTCAATTACCTCCGATTATATTTACCTTGAATTCATGCTGCTACCCAGGCTTATAGATGCCAAATACACTTGAATTCACCTAAACGAGTGTTACCAAACTACCCACACTCTCTCTCCTCCCGTGAATATATTTTTTCTTGTTCTTCGATGTGCCTAGATAAGATGGGCTAGACGAAGTCCATGTGTTTTTTTTTTTTCCCGAGATTTACATTTATTAGATGAGGGATATGAAAAAAAATAGCTTTCAATGCCACCCGGGTTCTTCTCATGATACATTTATGGGTTATTTTTTTTTTTTTTTTTTCATGATTGAATTCTGGCCAAAACCCAAAAGATTTATCTGGGTTTGTTAATCAACGTGCTCAAACCATCTTTAATACTATTATTAATATAAATAATATTGTTTTCTAAAACTGGTTTTCAACCGATCCGATCGAGACCAATGTGGATTAGCATTTGAGAGGGTGCTTCTCTTTGGGACATTGAAGATCCAACTGTTGGGATGATGAATTGGAGTTTATACAAGGGGATTAAGAACCCCATTGCTGTCAAACAACTTGTTGCTCTAAAAGCTCACACCCACACCTTTGGGACAGTGACTAAGTGAAGATAACTTCGTTTCAGCACTGAAGTCCCGGTATGGATTCCCAAGGTGGTGGTGGCTAACATTGAAGTGTGACTAACAGTGCGGGTGTGTGTATTAACATTGGGATGTGTGTACTCCCCTCATAAAATAAAAAAAATTTAAAAAAAAACTCGAGCCACTAGAGGATGGCATATCAATGTACATCAAGGGACTGCAATCCTTCCATGCACGTGTGGGGTGGAACGATCTGCATGGAACATACTAGGCAACGGTGGAAGGATAGTCACTCACACCATAAACAATGCCCCAGTGGGAGAATATATTACGAAGTCATATTTGCACACTTGACGTTGTGCTCTCATAAGAGAAAAATCTCAAGAAAATTTTATATAATTAAAGAGTATACCACCAAAGAGATTCCCCATCTCAAGGCGCTTTTCTCCTATTTTTTGGATGATAATCGACGGTCATGATTACAGGAGTTTTCAATGGACTTGTGATAGTGATGATGATGTTGATAGTGTTGGGAAAACTGATAGTGGAAGCGGAACGCCGAAACGCGTAAAGCAATGTGAAATCAAACGAGTAAACAATATGAAAGCAATCACACACAAGCATTCATCACAAGAGAAGCCGATTTTACGTAGAAAAACCCCTCAACGGATAAAAAAAACCACAGCACAAAGCGATCTACTATGAATATCAGAAGATTACAAAGATTGACAGCCCACGAGCAAGAAAAAACAGAGAAAACCCCAAGTTCTCTCTCACACACACCTCTCCTCACTTCCTAATACGATTTGGAAACCTTGGACACCTTAGGATACCCATCTAAGTTGGATTACAACTCCTTAAATAAGCAAAATTCTGAAATTAAAAACATCTTGCGCGCTACTGCAAGCTGCGCAAGAAACCCACGCGTACTTCTGACCGATCGGCCGACCGGCCAGCCAGTACACAAAACAGTCCAGGGAGTTCACGTCTCTGCTGCCTCACCACCGACCAGTCGCCCGACCGGCCGAAGCCCCCTGCAGACCGGTCGGGCGACCGATCTAGGGCACACGAAATCTATCCAAGGGGGGTCTCCACATGCATCTGGGTCACACCGTCCGACCGGTCAGAGCACCCAATCATGCATAGTTTGAAGACTATCCCAACAATCACCATCGAGGCTTTAAACGACAAATCAACACCATCCTCGCAACGTCATCTCATCTTTAATCATAGCTTCACTGCTTCTCGTGCCACCATTGACCCTAACCTTGCAAATTCACGCCCTTTACCGCTCTTCTCATGTGGCCCTTAGGCACTTGCCACATACGAGCAACCGTGGATCTCGCTGCCTTTCCCGCAACTCCACCATGAATTGTGCTCCCGATCAACATGTAAAGATGGCCACACCTTCGTGCCTTCATACACACGAGTGTCCCCTTCAATACTTCATAACAACGATCGCGGCCGATAAACACGCACCATTTCGCCTCAAGTGCTCCAAGAGAAATCGCATTCATCTTCATCTTGAGAACGTGCTTATATCTTCCAGGACTCGTTTGACCCCATCGAACATCTTAATGCGCACAGTACCAATACCCACAACCTTATGAGCGAATACATTGCCCACAAACACCAATTCTCCACCATACTCCCTGTATGCTGTGAATGAACTCCGACCATGACAAACGTGACATGAAGCCCCTGAATCAAGGATCCACTCACTACTATGAGATCCCTTGCCAGATACAGTCAGAACTTCACTAAAACTGTCACCTTCCTCTACAATATTGGCTCCCTCTCCAGAAGAATTTTCATACCTCTATTGCTTTAACCTGGGATTCTGACAATCCCCTTTCATGTGGCCCTCTTGGCTACAATTCTAGCACTTCACCTTAGCCTTACCTTTGCCCTTGGTCCTCGATCCCGATTTCGAGTATCCTCCATGCTTAGAACTTATTCCCATCATAACTAGTGCTTTTGAGGAATAACAAGAAGCCACGTTACCGCTTTTCTTTCTCATCGCCTTCGACTGGAGAGCTGAGATAACGGTCTCGACGTTTATGGTTTCCCTCCCTACACACACAGAGTCCATGAACGACTCATATGAATCTGGAAGAGAATTCAACAGAATGTATGCTTGATACTCATCCTTCATCGGTTCATCGATCTCCACCAACTTGCAAACCAGCCTATTGAACGTGCTCAAGTGGTCCACCACCTCCGTTCCCTCAGTCATCCTCAAGGTGAACAACTGCATCAACATGTACATGCGATTCTCTAGAGATTTCTTGGTATAAACCTTCTCTAGCTTCGCCATCGTTTCAGCCACAGTCTTCTCCTTCATGACATGATAGAAGGACATCATCCGTAAGGTTTAACAGGATTGAGGTTCTTGCCTTCTTGTCGAGCCTCGTCTACTCATCGTCTTTTATAGCCTCAGGTCGCTTTCCAAGAGCTCCATCAAGCCCTTGCTGAACCAGGAAGGATTCAATCTTCACCTTCCATAGCTCAAAGTTATTTTCCCTAAAGAACTTCTCTACATCGAACCTTGCGCTTGATCCCATCTTCTCGTCTCAAATTCGAATCTACTCCACCCCAACTTTAGTTCTGATACCACTTGTTGGGAAAACCGGCAGCAAAAGCGGAACGCCGAAATGCGTAGAACAATGCGAAATCAAATGAGTAAGCAAGATGAAAGTAATCACACACAAGCATTCACCACAAGAGAATTCAATTTTACGTGGAAAACCCCCTCAACAGGTAAAAAACCACGGCACAAAGCGATCTACTATGAATATCAGAAGATTCAAAGATTGACAACCTACAAGCAAGGAAAAACAGAGAAAACCCCAAGTTCTCTCTCACACACATCTCCCCACTTCCTAATACGATTACGAAACCTTGGATACCTTAGGATACCCATCTAAGTCGGATTACAACTCATTAAATAAGCAAAATTCTGAAATTAGAAACATCTTGCGCGCTACTGCAAGAAACCCACGTGCACGTCCGACCGGTCGGCCAGTACACAAAACAGTCCAGGAAGTTTATGTCTTTGCTACCTCACCACCGACCGATTGCCCGACCGGCTGGAGCCCCCTGCAGACCGGTCGCCCGACCGGTCTGGGGCACACGAAATCTGTCCAAGGCCCCACCATGATGTATGTGTTTCATCCAAGCCGTCCATCCATTGTTTCAAATTATTTTAAATCTTGATCCAAAAAATGAGGCGTATCTGAATCTCAGGTGTACCACACCATATGATAATAATAGAATTAAATGTCCACCATTAAAAACCTCCTCGAGCCCACTGCAATGTTTATTTGACATTCAACATATTGATTCAAACATGGATAGGGCTATAAATGGGTTAGCAGACCCGATTGGTACCCAGACCCAACCCATTTAGACCTGACTGAAACCCGATCCATTTGTTAAATGGTACGGGTTTGAATCTAAGAACAGACCCATTTGCTAAATGGTTCGGGGTCTAGTTTCCTTTATATTAGGCCCGACCGGACCGATCCCAACCCATTTAGTAAGTGGGAGGGTTTGGTCTATGTTTCAAGGGACCCATCCATTCCAGACCCGTCCAAACCCAATTTTAAGCCTTGTAAAAATGCTTGCATACTAGATCCCGACCTAGACCCATTAGACCGGACTCATTTATAAATGGGTCTGGGTAGATCTCCCTCTACCAGACCTGGACGCATCTGATAGGTTGACTCGGACCCGGCCTAGACCCGCCCATTCAGTAAAAGGGTCCTGGTCTAAAATTTGTACCAGACCCATTTACTAAATGTGCAGGTCTGGTTTTGGGTAAACCCGCCCCAAACCCGGCCATTTACAGCCCTAGACATGGACTGAAGGGAAAAAAACAAATATCAGCCTGATCCAAAACTTTTGTGGCCCCGGGAAGTTTTTAATTGTGAACATTCAATCAACACTGTTTTCAGTGACGTGGTCTACTTGAGATTTGAATCTACCTAATTTTTTGGCTCATAAATAAATTAATAGTGAAAAATGGATGGATGGCAGGGATGAAACACATACATTATGACAAGGCCCACAGAGCACCAACCATAGCCATGGGCTAATGGCAGGGTCACTAGCCAAACGGCGTCCCGGATTAGGTGGTGTTGCCTCCCACCCCAGCAGTGGTGCGGTGCAGTGATGTGCTGGGGCCGTAGGGCCCACTTTGACTGTGCTTGTTTTATACGCACGCCGTAGTCCATTTCTTCGGCTTATTTAAGGCTCGAGCTAAGGAATGAGGCAGGTTGGAAGCTCAAGTCTACCATGCCACTGGAAACAGTCGTATAACGATACTACCGTTGAAATCTTCGTTGATATCAGCTTGATCTAAGACTTTTTAGCTCCCAAAAAGTTTTTAGCTATGCGCATTCAATACTCTTTACATGTGGGTGTGGTCCACTTACTCTTTGGATCTGTTTCATTTTTGTTTTCATGGCTAAAATGAGTTGGCAAAACGGATGGACAGCACGGATATAAAACACATCCATCATGGTGGGCCCCACAGCGCCCAACACATAACACCACTTGATCCGCATTCATATATGAGTCGCCCAGCTGACGATCAGGGCCCCACGCGTGCACCTCCTAACGAGGGACGAACGCCCGCGATCCTATACACATGGGCCACGTTCCCACGTGTGAACACAAGCAAGACTGGTTTATACAAACGTACTCGCGCGAGTAAGATTCTGGGTCTTGCGCGCTCCCCGCGCGTTTCAGACAAGCCGAGGATCGAGATCCTATATAAAGCGACTGGGGTTTGAAATTTCGAACGGCAGTCCGACATTTCAGTTCAAGCGCCCATAAAAATAGATGTAGCAGCGGTTAGGGTTTGTTCCTCAGCGCAAATCCAAAACCTAGAAATGGGAAAAGACGGAGAATTTCTAGGTTTTTCTATCGTCCCGTATCGATCCCGACATCCTTCTCGATCGGGAGAAGTGGTTCCTCTTCCACTGAAGAATCCCAGAGAGGTTGGGATTGATTTCGAGGTGCTTTTGGCTCTTACGTTTCTCAAATTCTTTTCTGTATTGGTTTTCCGGAGGGTGATGGATGGAGAATCGGTTGGGTTCGTAGAAATTATCTGCAGAGTGCTATTAATGGCAATGTAGATGGCGCATATCCATCTGGCATAGCTCCGTCTTTGAAGATATTGGAAGAAAACACTGGAACAAGAAAGATTGAGTGGTGGTTAGGGTTTTATGTTATTTTTTGCTTGATCTCTGTTGAAGAACTGGAAAAATTGTTTTTGGGGAATTTTAGAGGAAAAGGAGAGAAAGGGATTCAATTTATTTATTTATGGTTTTTTGTGATCTTGTTATTTGATATCCGTGGAGAAAGAAGAGAAGATTGCAATTTTGTGGATGTTTCATGGGATAAAAGGAAAGAAGCAGATTTCTCTAGGGTTGGGATTTGCAAGTTTTTGGTTGCTTTTATATGTGGAGAGAAACCAGGAAGATGGAATGTGGCTGGAAATTTTAGAGGAAAATTGGAAAAAGTGGTTTTTGAGGGTCTCGTTGGCTGCTGCATTTTGTTGGGATAGTTCTTCAGACACTTTTGAAGGAAAAGAAAAGGAATAGAAGATCTGATATGGTTTTCTGATTTGAAGGTTTTGGGTTTCCTATTGTTGTTGCTTGGTCTTTGCAGAAACAGAATTAACGTCAAGATTATTTTCTTTTCTCTTTTTGGATTCTAGGGTTTAGGCAATAAAGCTCGATCAGCATAGAACAGGTTCTCCATTTCAGATATTTCAGAAACTCTTTCTTTCTTCTTCTTCTTATTTTTTAAATCCCTAGGGCCATGGCTTGCTAATCTGAAAAAAAAACCCACCCGAAAGGATTGCATTTTTCTCTGTGTACTATGGTTTCCATGTGCTTGTTGAATATTGGGAGCTCTATATAGAACCCTGTAGACCTATCAGAAGACGCACAACAAACTAGAGGAAGATTAAAAAAGAAAAATAGAAAATAGAATAGAGAAGTAAGACAAGAAAAATGTCAGATTCGGCTCCATCGCCGAGTTCTGACAGTTCGCCTCCTTCTCCTCCTACTCCTGCAGATAAAGACTCGCCTCCGCAGGCATCGGAATCTTCTCCACCATTAGACAGTCCATCTTCCCCCCCGCCATCATCACCTCCCTCTAATCCATCATCACCTCCCTCTAATTCGACTACACCTGATCCTCTACCTCCTAAATCATCACCAGATGCCCCTCCGCTGGGTAATTCTTCTTCACCACCACCTCCGTCAGATTCAAAATCTTCACCGCCTTCTCCACCATCGGATTCTCCTCCGTCTTCATCTGCATCCCCACCTCAGCCCTCTGTTTCTTCTCCCGATGAGCCATCCTCTCCTCCATCTGACTCACCGCCTTCATCTGAAAACTCTCCTCCCGTTGTCTCTGTGCCAGCTCCTGCTGCTTCAAGGACTCCTTCATCTCCCTCCCCGCCATCTACTGGGTTCAATGAACCTTTGCCACCGGTACAAACAGCCTCCCCTCCATTGTCCGAAACTACACCAGGTGCCAACCCATCTCCTACCTCGCCTAGTTCTAAACCAAAAACTCCGAAGGTCAATCCCACTCCCCCTATTGAGACCACGCCTTCAACGCCAGCCGAGTCTACTCCTGCAGCTTCTCACAATATCCCACGGTTAGCCCCCCCTTCACATTCTGGATCCCATTCTTCTAGTCAAAAATCATCCAGGAATTCGTCTCATTCAAGTGGGGATTCTGATAACGGAGGCATAATTGGGGTAACTTTAGCTGGAGCGCTAATCATTGCCGTCATTGCTGTTGTTTTCGTGTGCGCGAGGAAGAGGAAGAAGAAACCTGCAACAAATTACACAGGCAACTATAGACCTTCAGAAAATAGTTTCTCTGTGAAATCAGGTAAAAAGACTGCTGTACTGAATCTTTTGTAGCGCAATTCTGTTTACTTATGATCCATACTCTTGTTATTGTAGATGGCTATTACTATAGACAGGCTGGCATAGGGAATTCTGATAGTGTTCGTTCAGATTCATACTATGCTTCTAGACCTTTTCCGGCTGGAAATGGCATGGGAAGCCAAAGAGGGCATGGCTATCAATCTATGGAGTCAGGACCAATGGGGAATTCAAAATCGTGGTTCACCTATGAAGAAATGATGGAAATAACAAATGGGTTTTCTTCGGAAAATATTCTGGGCGAGGGTGGGTTTGGATGTGTATACAAGGGTTGGCTGCAAGATGGGAGAGAAGTGGCGGTGAAGCAGCTCAAGGCGGGTAGTGGACAGGGAGAACGGGAATTCAGGGCAGAAGTTGAGATCATCAGTCGTGTCCACCATCGTCATTTGGTTTCTTTAGTGGGGTACTGCATATCTGAAAATCAGAGATTGCTTGTCTACGAATTTGTTCCAAATAGTACTCTGGAGCATCATTTGTATGGTAAGTTGATACATAAAAAGCATTTATTTTACCTTGTTTGATTGGATATTTGGTGTGTTTGCCCTGGTTAACATGGCCCTGCTGCTTACTAATCAGGCAATGGACCAGCAGTGATGGATTGGGCAAAAAGAGTCAAAATTGCTATTGGTTCTGCTAAGGGGTTGGCATATCTTCATGAAGACTGTATGTAACACGATATATATATCCCTCTTCCTTGCATTCAAAAGCTGATATTTGGTTGTGTTTCATTCTAGGTCATCCTCGGATCATCCACAGGGACATTAAGTCTGCAAACATTCTTTTGGATAGCTCTTTTGAAGCTCAGGCATGTATTTGTTGGTTATCCTTTAATTTTTGAGTTTTATGTTTTTTCCTTGAGCAGATTTTGGTGGCTTCTTTTTCACCTAAAATGTGAAAATCAAGATGTTGAAATGAAACCCATTGTCAAATCACAGGTTGCAGATTTTGGGCTTGCAAAGCTGTCAAATGACACTAACACACATGTGTCAACTCGTGTTATGGGGACATTTGGGTATGTTAACAGATGTCCTGAACCTCCATTCTGAATTGGGTGTTACTGTTTTTTCTTTGCTCTCCTTTTCTCCTTTTTCTCGTTTTTTTTTTTATCCCAGCATAAAACAAGTAATTGGGCACTGCAAGTGTGCTTTTTTGACATTCATTGTTAGTCTTCAGGTACTTGGCACCCGAATATGCAGCAAGTGGGAAGTTGACTGATAGATCTGATGTGTTCTCATTTGGGGTTGTGCTTCTAGAACTTGTGACAGGGCGTAAACCTGTCGATTCATCTCGACCTTTGGGAGAGGAGAGTTTAGTTGAATGGGTAAGCCCCAGCCTGGGAACTCCATTTCTTGCCTTTGCAAGTTCATTTATTTGTTAGAAACCTAGATTTTGCCAACCTTTGTAAGAGCCCAAAGTAGCAGGATTTCTGATAACTATGATTAAATTTTTGAATCAAAATTCAGAATTTAGATGCTGCTAAGGAATTTCAAGTTTACTTTCTTTTCTGAACGGTGATTAGGATTACTTTTTGGAGAGGAAAATGGATGCCCGTATGTCACTGAGGCAAGTAAGAAATTATTTATTTCTTGCTTAAGATAGTATAAGTATCAAAGGCTTCCACCTGTATTGGTTTGCAAGGAAATTGTCAAATGCATTTCCGGTTGCAGGATTCATTTTGACTTCACGTCTCCATTTCTATGCTTCATAAACTGGATGGAAAAATGGTTTTTGAATGGCAAATGGGCCAGACATAAGGGGAGCAAAATGAAACTTTTGAATAGGCTTGGCTAGCCAGACCCAGTCTAGTCAGCTCAAAATCTGGCCAAAATCAACAATCCTAGCCCAGACACAGCCCCATCATTTCAAAATCTGGGCCCCAAACAACCAAGCCCAGCACATTGCCACCCTCGGACTAATGTTCTTTCTTAGGAGTGCTATTATGTGGCATACAAAAGGGTTAGGCGGAGTGCGGAATGCTCTAGGAATGTGGCCCAACCCGCCATCATGCTCTGCTTACCATGAGAAGTGAATGACAATGGTTCCTACTGCATTCAAATTCTGGGGCTTTTTGGTGGATGGAGGCATAGGGTGCACATCCTGCCATCTGCATTTTGGTGAGATGTGCCAAATGCCTCAGACGGTCAGACCTCATTACAACATCATTCTCATTCGGGGAGTCCATTGAAACTGGCCCTTACATACATCACCTTGTTTCTACAAGCAGGTTCTGCCGTTGGCAAGACCTCAAAGACAAGGACCTTCAAGATCCCTTCAAGCTATATTTTAAAGGTTTTATAATGTTTAGATTGATGATTTCCATGGACCATTGTGAGAATGAAGTCTCATGGAAAAGACAAAAGCTACATCTAAATATAAGAAAATTCTTAGTCAAAACCTCATTTTGTGCAGGTTTTTGCACTGTTGCATGTTTCCTTAGTTTCTACATGATTTTATTTGAAGGAAAACCACTTTCTATCTCACTTTGTGGCAGCAATGATGTGCTCTTGGCCTCTTGCAGGCTCGGCCACTCTTGATGCGCGCTTTTGAAACCGGAGATATCTCAGAATTAGTGGATCCGAAGCTAAAAAACAATTATGTGGAGGGCGAGATGTTTAGAATGATTGAGACAGCTGCCGCGTGCGTTCGTCATTCAGCTCTAAAGCGGCCACGCATGGCTCAGGTAATAAGAATAACTGTCTATTTGAATCTATGATAACCCGATCCTTCAAATGCTTTAGAGTCTGAATTTCATTGAAGACACAACATGGTTATGTGCATGGATCTATGCTGGATATGGCTCAGCCATACTCGACTGCAACGAGCAAAGTGCACAATGAGTCGTTGGGCACATATCTTCGACCATTTGTAAAATATTTTGAATGGCATAAGAAGCACGCACAGAAAATCACATTTACTTTTGAAGTTGAGACTTTCACCTGCTTCAAGGAAATTACATGTTTATGCATATTTATATTGCAATGGCTTCAGTCTCTAGCATAGATTTGCCATGCCATGTTGAATGGCAATGACTCATCCACCAGTGCCACACACGTTGCACATGTGTATGAATCGAGAGCATCCAAATTGCGTGCCCTATTGTTGGCTGAGCATAGCCAATAAAGCACACTGATTGAATTAGCCTAAGCATCCCAACAAACCAACTGGCAGATGCGATTTCTGGGGCATGCCTTAGTGCCCAAGAAATGAACTGTCAAGATCTCACATGCATGTGCATTGTGCACTGAGATTGAGTACTTTGTAGCCAACTATTATATCTGTTCTTGGCACAATATTTCTTTATTCTACACTCGTAATCTTTGTGATGATATTATTTGAAGACATAACTAGAAGCAGTAATACCTAAAAATAAAATTTGAATAGATATCGATGGTGACGAAGGAAAGCCCACTGGATGCTGAAACAAAACTAGAAATCAGGAAGGGAACACTCAACAGGCTCTAGGATTTTCAGATCAATTGACTAGATCTCTTTCTACCACAAGGAAATAGAAGAAGAAGATGGATAACGCTCTCTCTCTTTTTATATTTTCTCTAATAAGAGAATTAAGTATGGAGTTTTTGGTGTAATTGATAGTTAAGCCCAATCTCATATTTATAGGGAAGCCTATTATGAGAAATACTTAACTAAAAGGGAAATTTTATAGGATAGCTATAAGACTTGCCATGCTTTATGAAACATAATGTTGGGTAGTTAAGGAACATCATGTTCATAAAATGAGCATAGCTGAAATGTGGATGTTGAGATGGATGAATGGAAGACAAGGAGTGATAGAATTAGAAATAAATGTATTCGAGGGAACTTAGGGCCTGTTTGGTTGCAGAATCCAGATTCTAGAGAAAATCTAGATTCCACTGTTGGAATCCAAAATTGCAGAAACTAGAGTAGAACCCAGGTTTTATCCGGAACTTGTTGTTTGGTTGAAAACGGTGTAATTTCCAACCGTTGCTTGTGGCATGGCCCACTTGGGCTTCAGATCTGCTTGAGAACTTTACCCTTGACCTATTGTAGTACCGCAAGACATATGGCCAGGTTGGATGGCAAATAAACATTATAGTGGGCCCTAGGAAGTTTGTAATGGTGGACATTCAATCAACACTGTTTTCCAGTGGTGTGGCCCACTTGTGATTTAGATCTGCCTCATTTTTTGCCCAATGCCCTTAATTGAGCTCTCAAAACTGATGGACCGTGTGGATATAAAACGCATACATTATAGATGTACAATGCATATATGGAGGTGGTGATGCTCACTTCTGCCTCTTTTTTCCTTCCATAGAAATGGTCACCCACACCGTTTCCACTAATCCCGGTTCCAGTCCATTTAGGCTTCCAGACGGAATCATGTTTGACTAGAACTTGCCACCAAACACACTAGTTAAAATAGGATTCTGTTGGAATCCGGATTTTAGGTTGGAAACGGGTTTCCAGATGCCAACCAAACGGGCCCTTAGGGAAAATTGACTTAAGATGGTCTAGTCATGTGTAATGGAGACCAAGAACTTAGCTGGTTAGGAGTGAGTTGGTACAAGTTGAAGCCTCTAAAAGGGCGAAGGCCCAAAAGGACTCTGATGGAGGTAGTAAGAAAAGACTTGATGACCTATGGTCTAAATGAAGGTATGGCCCTTGATGGAGTGGAATTGTGGAACAAGATTCATGTAGCCGACCCCAATTAATGAGGGTAAGGCATAGATGATGATAGATGATGACAAGGACAAGGACTTATCTTGCCCATGTTACCATAGTTTTCAAGCCAGGACTTCACCCGGGACTTGGTCAGTCACTAGGTCAAGTCAACTTGGCGTCTCGAGATGACCAAGTAAGTCAATACTATGGTTATTATTATGTATATTAGATGGTTAGAATCTCATCTTCCATCCTTTTCTTCTCTTTCTTATCTTCTTCTCAAATCTAGATTTTTTGGGCGTTTTCTTCGGCATGGATTTGTGGGTGTTTTGTTTTTTTGTGTGTGGGAACACATTAGTTGCACATGCCCTCGATTACATTCATTTCCACCCTATTAAAAACTTAAAAAAAAAAAACCCCTTCTATTTCTAAAACAGTGACTATTTCTTTCCAACCAAATACTGCAAAGGCATACTAATAAAAATAAATTCCATATTGGATTCCCAGTCTTCCTCTTGCTCTCTCCACGCCAAGCCAAGAAAAATTGGTTGATCAATCCTGGAATAACCTATGAGACTCCAAATAGTTTAAAGAAGTTGAACCACATCTTGATGCAAAAAGGCAATGAACGAAAAGGTGATCAACTAACTCATTGATATAACATAGGATACATACATTAGGGATTACCATACCACTAAGAACCTTTCACCTACCCACCAACCATGCAAAAGCCGCCACTTTGGAAGAAGCATCATATCTCCACATTTGCGCTGTATGACACTCAACTTGCTCAGAATAACGCCCTTCTAGTCTCATGTATAAGGACTTAAGCAAGGGTCTTCTAGATTTTTCAACAAGTCACACCAAAACATCTTCCTCTACGATTGAAGGGCAGGGATTCGAGAGAAAATCCAGCAACATTAATAACTCCTCCACTTCTGCCTGGATCAAATTTCTTCTACAAGGAGGACCCCAATTAACTTCCTCATAATGAATGGAATGACACCTCTCGACCGAGATATTTGGATCTATAGCGATACGAGCTAGCTGAGGAAATAATAAACTCAATTTTTTATTCTCCGCCCACGTCCTCCCAAAATCGTATATTCTTCCCATTCCCTAATGAAAACCCCACACATTCCCAAAGGGCCAAACCTTATCCTTTAAAATGTTCAACGACTTCCATAATGATGAGGCCCTTTACAATGAAGAAGCTTTTGTCCATCTACCCCCCTCTACAACATATTTTCTACCCTATACAATGAAGAAGTTTGGGTGGTGGTTTGCTCCTACCTTTTCTGTAATTAGTTTGGGTGGCTGCTTGCTCCCGCCTTTTCTGTAATTAGTTTGGGTGGTTGCTTGCTCCCACCTTTTCTACAATTAGTCTGGGTGGCTGTTTGCTCCTCACCTTTTCTATAATTAGTTTGGGTGGCTGTTTGCTCCTGCCTTTTGTATAGCTTTGTGTTTGTTTATAAATTTTTTGTCACCCTTCAAAAAAAAAAAAAATCTCTTTCGTCCATTCGATTGAAGCATTGATCTCTTAGATAAGTCAACTACTTGTCTTCATAACCGTGTGATCACATCTATGGTCATCCTCTAACCCACCTATATGATCCAACCACTTTCTTAGCATACATCTAATCCGATCGGATCCATTAGCCATGATCTTGAGAATGTGGACCAAAGGAGAGCCACATCATCACAATTTAACCACTTAAGAGGAGTAAAAAGGACATTAGGTCACCTACAAGAGCAATATGCTCTCACAACGGATGGGATGGGATCCATTTGTTGCTTGTAGGTTGCAGCATGTGTGACTTAAACCATGTGTCGTGATAGTTTTGACTCTCATTGTACACATGATCATCATGTCGGGTTTCCTTGATCATCTCATGATATATTCCAACGGCCAAATAATGGGCTTGCATGATTAGGTTGGGGTTGATGCTGTCGTGTCAATCTTGATGAGGTCTTATCCACATCTCCTCATGGACCCTGTTTGAGGTATATCTCACATCTATTATGCATGCCTAATGTAGGGGCATTTTCACACCAGGCTTGAGTGGGGCAGCCTGTGTGATGCGGGAGAATGCCCGGGGTGGGCAATCCATGTGAGGTGGATGGTCCGTGTGAGGTGGGTGGCTCGTGTGAGGCGAGACCCATGTGAAGTGGGGCCCACGCAAGAGGGTTCGGCCGAGGGTCTGGCCTGTGTGAAGTAGGAGCCTGGGCTATGAGATAAAGGGATTGATTCGCCACACTCTATCAGTTCGAGGTTTTAGAGCAAGTGGTTAGTCATCCTGTGTCAAAGTGGTATTAGAGCGGGAGGTCTCGTGTTTGAGACTCCTCACCGGGGTGATTAATACAGGGGTATTTTCACATCAGGTTCAAGTGGGGCAACCTGTGTGATGGAGGGGCACGCTCGGGGTGGGCAATCCGTCATCCGTGTGGGGCGGATGGCTCGTGTGAGGCGAGGCCCATGTGAAATGAGGCCCACGAAGGAGGGTTCGGCCGAGGGTTTGGCCAGTGTGAAGCAGGAGCCTAGGCTATGAGATAAAGGGATTGATTCACCACGCTCTCTTAGTTCGAGCTTTTAGAGCAAGTGGTTAGTCGTTTTGCATCAATGCCTGCACGATGTCTATGTCGTCCAAGGGGTGGACCAAGCCTTTATCGACAAAAAATGGTAACACTCTCATGGTATTAACCAATTCAAGAATAATGCATACACATTGTTGTGATAAATGCATGATACAATCATGTCCACACATCCATTTACATCAAACAATCAACCAATAAAATCCAATGAATGTGGAAACATTTGTATGCGTGCTGTGTGCAACAATCTGGTATACTGCATATTATCTAACAATTTGCTCCTCTCAGGTGGTAAGAGCATTGGACGTCGAGGGAGATATGCCCGATCTCACCAATGGTGTGAAATTAGGCCAAAGCGCCATATTCGAATCTGGCCAGCAGTCGATGGATATGCAAAGGTTCCGAAGGATGGCGTTTGGCAGCGAGGAATTCAGCTCCGAATATGGTCCCAGCGGAGAGTTTGATCGGAAGAGCGCTGCATACAGTGGGGAGTACCGTCACTCAAGGGAGTCGCCCCATAGGCCGATGAATTCTATGAAAAGTAGGGAACACTACTCAAACTACCCAAGCAGCGGCGAGTCAGAAACTCGTGCGATGAACCAGTGGGGCAGCAATAGGAATTCTGACGACTTCCATGCTGGGATGGGTAGCCGTCACTACAGTGGAAGGTCACCCCTGTGAATTCCCTTGCTGTAAGATTCTTTGTTGGATTATCTGACACCCACCCACCTTTGAGGACGATGTGACTGAATGGGTGCATATTAGCCCTTCAAGTTCCAATTGTCCATTTCTCAAGTCCATGTTCATTGACCTTCAATGAGGGGAGGGTTCAGGCAGACCGTCGTGGCTTGACTGGATCTCGATCAGGTATATATGTATTATTTTGTAAAATCCTTTGTAATTTGGTGTACTCTTTGATGCCCATGAGGTGCCAAAGTAATTCTTTCACTGTCTTATTTACTGCTGATGCTTTTAGTAATGGTGCGTTTGGATGCACCATCCAATTGGATTGCGAACATTCAGTTAAAAAAACAAATAGAATGCTTTACCAAAACTGTAATGATCTTAGTATTTGTAACTAGGAAGGGTCCTCAAATTGAAGAGACATCCCTTTAGGGTCCAACTTGAGAGTGTTATATTTTGTTCATTCACTTTTTTATTCAACTAGTTATTTCAATTCAACTTGATAGTGCATTCAAACACACCCATAACAGAAGCAAGAAAATATCATCTAGAAACCACAGTTCCAAGCTTTTTTTAGTGAATAGGATGGGTGAGATTTTTGGTATCAGGGGAGAACTTGCATGAGATGGTGATCCGCACAGTGCACTTGGGTTTGTACAAGTGTGCCCATGGTTCAATGATCTGGACTGTTGGTTTCTTGCGGCCCATGGTCGATGGACCATGGCCCAATATTATCTGAATGTCAGAAGATCCTAGGCATGAATCTTGGACATATTTTTTAGTGAATGTGGATTGTTGCTGTATGTTTTCTTGACCATCTTTTTGTAGGCACCAAATTGAAATTTTTTAATGTGCTATTGAGGAGCTTGGATCGTTCGAAGTGGGCCCCAACCGATCAGTGGTTTGGATTACTCAGCCATGGGCCATTCGCCATGGCCTAAAATCTTGCAATTTGCTGGTGACAGGATGACCCGAAATGTCTACTGGGGCTTTGGGTGGTGGCCCAGAAGTGCTAACACCATGCCTTGCATTGTAATCGGGTATGAATGTTTCCTTCGGCATTGGTTTGTCCATGATTGAGCAGATCAAGGGAAGTGGCCCCAACTTGTCATCATCGTCCAATCAAGATCAAATAATGACAAAGTCGGGGACCATTTGGATTCAAACCAAGATGTGTTAGCACAAACTGTTGGAAGCGGATAGCTTGTTCATGGTTTTTCAAACTCATTTATGCAGGGGAGTCTGAGAAGATACGACAATGTGTCCCCAAAATTCATCTTCAGCAAGGATAGGATGTCTTTGTTAAGAAAGATGGATCAACGATAAGGATAGCTTATTTTTAATTTGTTGCATGTGGGAATATTTCAAGGAGATGCATCACATATGTGATTGTCCAAGTTCAAGGGTCCCACATTTGCCACTATCAATCTTAAAGCAGCCAATTTGTGTCACACGTTTGAATGCACATTTTCACTATAAGGCCTAGAGCTGCACACGAGCCAAGGTAGCTCAAAAAGCTCGCTCAACTTGGCTCGTTTAAGCTCGGCTCGGCTTGGCTTGTAGGCTAGTTCGGTCAAGCTCGAGCTTGATTTTGAAAGCTCATTCGAAAACAACCCAAGCTTGAGCACAAGTAAGCTTGGCTCGGCTTGGCTTGAAGCTCGAATAAAGCTCGACTAGAGCTCGATATATATATATATATATAACCCTACCTGACCCCACCCATCATCTTTCCTTTTCATTTCATTTTCATTCCCACCCAGCCTACAACGCCCCTGCTTGGCCCTCCCCCTCTTCCTCTGTACTGCCTGACCCTCTCCCTCTCTCTTGCCCTTCTCAAGTTTCAAATCTCTCCCTCTCCCTCTCTCCGTTCCGTTCCTGCTTCCTCCCTGCATCGCACCCGATAGCGAGCGCCTGACCCGCACTGCACACGGCAGCGAACGGCGAATGCCCAAGCATTCACCCGAACGACTTCATTCTTCCCAACAGTGAAACAACCAAACAAGTAGGCTTGTGTGTATTTTTTTTTCTTATTTTGTTTGAAATGGGAATTACCCTAAAATGGGGCTAGTTTTTTTTTTTTTTTTTGGGTGGGGGGAGGGGGTTGGGTCAATGGGTCGGGTAGGGTTGGGTTGAGTCAGGTCAGTGGGTCGGGTAGAGTTGGGTTGGGTCAATAAGTCAGGTAGGATTTGTTTATAAATTGTTTATAATTGTTTAAATTTGAATTATTTATATTAGTTTGTAGTTATAAACTTCTATAAAAAAAATAAAATAAAATACAAAGCTCGGCTTGGCTCAAACAAAGCTCACTTAGCTCGACTAGCAAGCCAAGCTCGAGTGGTTGTTTTGAGCTCGCGATGCTCAAGCCAAGCCAAGTTCAAGCTCAAGCTCAGTGGGCCACTGATCAAGCCAAGCTCGGCTCGTGTATAGCTCTAATAAGGCCCGGTTGGATACGGCTAAACAAGTTACTTTTTCTACTTACAACAATAGATAAATAACTTATTTGAGATAAGTAAGTTTGGCTTATGATCAATTATAAGTAGTTTTTATTTATTTATTTAAGGGTTGTTTGGATTGTAAGTTACTTAATAAGCTACTTATACCTTTAGTAGATTATCTTGATTTCTACTTATTAAACTAAAGTGATTGATAAGTTAATTAAGGTATAAGTAGCTTATCTTAAGTAACTTACAATCCAAACGCCCCTTAAATAAAAAGGCTACTTATAATTGATCATAAACCAAACTTATCTCAAAGAAGTTATTTATCTACTGTTGTAAGTAGAAAAAATAACTTATTTGGTGGTATCCAACAGACAGACCCTTAAAGTTACTTAATCACTTTAGTTTAATAAGTAGAAATCAAGATAAGTAACTTATGGGCTTATCTTGATTTCTACTTATTAAACTGAAGTGATTAAGTAACTTTATATAAAAATGTTACTTATAATTGATCATAAGTAGTTTATCTTAAGTAACTTACGATCCAAACACTCCTTAAATACCGTGCAAAACACAATTCACATCAAGATAACTGAAGGCAGACAAAATGTCAGCAAGGCAGGTAGGTCGGAGTATTGTCCGACCTGGTAGATTGAAATCAACTCGGACTCTGTACTCTAAAGGCCGAGGCTCGTCCGATGAAGACTCCCAATCCCCCGACGCAAAAAACCACTTCATTTTCCAAGTATTGGTGGAAGATGGCAAACCGGTCACTAACGAACCCTCCTAGCCTGGGTGCGATGAGAAGTAATAAAGTCCCTGACCTCCCAAAGACGTGAGACAATACATCAAAAATAGCTCGTTCGAGGTCAGTTCTTTATTCCCAACCCTTTGCCACAAGAGGTAACATCCTACCATACATCTCCAGGCATTAGGCTGCAACTGACTCGGAGAAAGACTTAAAAAGCTAAGGACCTCACGCACAAAAGGGTGCAGAGGTAATCACAGCAGGGCCTCCAAATGCATCAGGGAAATTACCACCTCCCCAGGGCGAGGTCGGCTCGGTCTGTCACCTCGGTCACGAACCCTAAACTTTATGAAATCAGGGATTTCATACGTTTCTCTAGCCACATCCAGTTCGTCTCGAGTGATTTGCGAGACAACGCAATCTAACTCATAGGGCTCTTTATGAGCCGTTGCACTTCCGGGGGCCGCTTCGGGATGTTCAGACTCCCCTTCATTCACAGGATCTGCTGTCTTGGAATAGGACTCCCTTGGGTCCATCTCCTGGGGGCCCATCGAAGGCAGGTCCGACTCAGAGTATCTAAACCTCACCTTGGGAATGGCGTCAGAGTCCGATGTTTCCGACATAGTGAAGTAAAAAGAAGAAAAAAAGTTTTTTTTTTTTTTAAAGTTGGAAAAGCATACCAAGAATGTTGGTACACCGGTCTAAGGAAGAAGATCAGATAAGAAAAGAGGAGAAAATCAGAAAGGTCCGGATGCTTAGGGAGACAGAATCTGAAAGCAGAAGAAATGAGAATTTCTAATTTTTTGGCTAAGTTTGGAGTTTTATACTCAAAGGATTTCCTTGCATTTAATGCAGCAACGCTACATGGTAAGTTCTGACTCGATTATATAAAAAGTGATGCATGACGCTTACACGTGGCGGCACCCCGTTCCTTAAAAACTCTACGGACGCCCTTGCGCCGTACGAAGTAAATGATGGCACCTCAATTTTTTTAAGCGACTCATTGAATGCCAGTTTCTCGACCGCCTACATGACGGCGGTACAGCTTGCCAAAAGCTAAAAGTAGCCAAGTCAGCTTATCTTCTTTGACAAGTTACTCTCGAGCCAGACGAGCTAGACTCAAGAGTAAGGGGGCTTCTGTTATGGGTAAGTACGAGCTGACCTTCAGGTTGTAAATACGAAACGACCTGAGCACGAGTCAAAATTCTCCTACCCGACCTGAAGACAAATTCACCGAGCTTGTCAGCGAGACGACCTTGTTCGCAAGATGACCTCATCTTTATCATCTCGAATCCCGTAATCTTAGGCTTTTGTCGAAATAACAGGAGAAAGATCCGGAGAATCATCATCTGGTACAAAAACGTCTTCGGTAACAGCGAGCGGCCCAAAGATCTCGAAGGTCCGGGATCTCCTCTACGAAAATCACGTCTCCTACCGAGAACACGATTGAGTAACCTAAGTCTATAAAGAGATACGTTTTCTTCACTATCAAGGTACGAAAAAACCTCTACCCGTAGAGAAACTCTTGACTCAGAAACTTCAACTGACTTAGGCATCGAAGGACTAACGGCTGGTCCTCGGCCCCCTCTTAGCCATTGTTTGTCTTTGCAGATCTTCACCTGACGAGTCAAATTTTTGTCTCATCCTTGAGGCGATCACCGATCTCGCCTCTCTCATTGTTAAAAATCAGTAACAACAAGTAGAAAAAATAACCTATTTGGTGGTATCCAAACAGACCCTTAAAGTTACTTAATCACTTCAGTTTAATAAGTAGAAATCAAGATAAGCCCGTAAGTTACTTATGCATTAAGTAGCTTATCTTGATTTCTACTTATTAAACTGAAGTAATTAAGTAACTTTATATAAAAATGTTACTTATAATTGATCATAAGTAGTTTATCTTAAGTAACTTATGATACAAACACTCCCTACATGCCGTGCAAAGCACAATTCACATTAACCTCTCCATATATGGCACAATCCATCTTTACTCCTGGCTTGAGGATTAAAGAACAAAATAGCTAGTTTAAAATAGCATGACCTAGATATCTTATCTAAGAGAGCATGACATAAGTTCCATAAAACCTCCCAAATTTGAAGATCCATGCCATTGAAGCTTTGGGATCTCCTCCCTACTTGAAAGTGGCTTATTGTTGTATCTCATTGAGTACATTTTTTTGGGAATGGTCCATCAATTGACGAGGGTCATCGCATTAATGGCTTCGATCAACGATGGAACCCACACCAACAAACATGATGCACAAAAAGGGAACTATACCCGTAATAAAAAGTAAAAATAAAAATAAAAATCTTGATGTGTATGTGCCTTTGAGTGTTGACTGCGTCCTGCCCCCGCCTGGACTGAAATCGGTCCACCACGATCTGTGTTATATCCAACGTAGCTACTGGATGGTGCTCTTTGGGCCTCACCATGATATGTCTTTTATCCACATTGTCCATACGTTTTGGATCATTATTTTATGGCATGAGCCTAAAAATGGGACAGTTTTAAATGTCGGGTGGACCACATTGCAAGAAAATAGTGGTGATTGAACTCCTACCATTTAAAAAACTTCCTAGGGCCCACTATAATCTTTATTTGCCTACGTTGAAGCCTTCCTCAGTCCACCTGCATGCTTATATGCCATCCAAACGGTTTATTAGGTCATTCCCACTAGATAAACTGAAAACATAGAACACTTAACTTGATACTAGCCATACTAATGTTTCAATAGTGGTCGTTCAATTCTCATTGTCTCCTCTCATATGGCCCACTTGAGTTTTGAATTCGCCTTATGTTTTTCCCATGTCTGGAAAAACAGATGGATGGGGTGGATTTCTTAGAAACATCACGGTGGGCCCTACCTAGCTTTCCAGCATAGGAACTTTCTACAAAAGGCGCCGCTTAGGTGGATCCCTGACTGTGGGGCCCACATTGGTGTATGTGCCTTACATCCACG
Source organism: Liriodendron chinense (assembly GCA_003013855.2). Lineage (NCBI taxonomy): Eukaryota > Viridiplantae > Streptophyta > Magnoliopsida > Magnoliales > Magnoliaceae > Liriodendron > Liriodendron chinense. The sequence goes on from PVNU02002217.1 coordinate 1,046,938, forward strand.
CTGCCCATCCGTTTTAACATCTAATTTTAGGCCATGCGAAATGAGTCAGATTGAAGGCTCAAGTGGACCAAACCACTTAGGGACTCACCCACTAAGCTGTTCTCCCGGACGCACCTAAGCAGCAGCACTACGGTATCCATGTTGTCCTACTTTGCTAGAGTTATCTCTACGGTACACATGGCAATGAGATGTTATAATCTGGATAAAGTAAAAACAGAGTCATGGATAAGATTATTTGTTTGTTTTATATTCAAAACATAAGCCAATCCACTAAGAAGTGCATGCGTATTTCCTAGGGTTCACCGTAATGTTTGTTTGCCATCCAAGTTGTTGATATGATCACAAAGACTAGATGAAGGGAACACAAAAATATCAACTTGGCCCACAAAATGTTTTTAATGGTCAATTACCGCTCTGGCCAGATTCGTAGGCGTAAGCTGAGCTATAAAAATGGATGGACGGTGTGGATATACAATAAATACATTGAGTCGGGCCCCATGCTCAAGGACTCACCCACCAAGTTGTTCTCGTGGATTCACCTAATCTGCGCCCCGTGTTGTGTGCATATGGTATCTAATCTGTGTTGTCCTACATTCCTAGAGTCATCTTTCTACCGTACACGTGGTAGTGAGATGTGATAATATGGCTCGATCATATGCATGGCTCTGTCATGGATTGTTTGTGTCAAAAATCATAAACATCAGATAATCATATCCCTTTGATTTGTTGTGATTAAAGTTATCGTGGAAAATCAGCTAACGATTAGGCAGTGGATAAACAAAAAACAGAGTAATGGATAAGATTTTATATTCAAAACATAAAGCAATCCAATAAAAAGTGGATGCTGATTTCTTGCAAAAGGCTTCCTGCACTGGGAAGTTAGGTGGGGCCCAACGTGATTTTTGTGGTAAATCCACCCCGTCCATCCGTTTTTCCAGCTCATGTCTTAAAATGAGGCAGATCCAAAACACAAGGATGCCACACGAGAGGATAAAATGGAGAAAGAAATGTCTACTGTTGAAACTTTCTTGGGGTCCACCTTGATGTTTATATGTCATCCAAATCATTTATAAGGTCATTCCCACCGGAATTAACACATAAAAAACTTAGCTTGGTACAAAACTTATGCGGTCGTATGAATGTTTCCACGATGGCCATTCAATCCCCACCGTTTTCTCTAGTGTGGCTCACTTGAGTTTTGGATACGTCTCATTTTTTTGTCTCGTGTCTTAAAATGAGCCGGCAAAATGAATGAACGGAATTGATTTCTCACAAACATCACAGAGGGCTCCACCGAGCCTTTATACGAAGGCACCGACTTAGCTCTATGTGTATATGAACCTCTGTGGGACCCATTAAGAAGTGTGCATGAAATTCGTCTCGTCTATCACGTGTGCCACCTCAAGTTCACCTCTGAGTCACAAAATCAATTTAATGGGAAATTCATGTGGGCCTTAATTGAGGGGACAAAATAACATCACTCTTAAAACACTTAAAATCACTTTACATGGCCCATCTAAGTTTTAGAATGGCCAGATCTTTTGTGCATACCTTCATCTTATGGGGTATACCTAACCCACAGATTGGATGGCATATGCACAACATAGTGGGCCCCACAAAAGAGCCTAGAAGGTTGGCACATGCATTTCACAGATGGGGTGGATTTGATGCATCCATCATGGTGGGCCTCACATAGGTTAATAATGGACCATAAGGATATACTATTTGCACACGTATACATGCATGATCATTTATGTATATAAAACTTTGAAATTGTACATAAGAGGATTAGGTGTGACCCAGATCCAGCCAGGTCGGTATGGCTTTGACCATGGGGCCACCTCGATGTATGTGTTGTATATCCACACTGTCCATCCTGTTTTCCAGCTTATTTTAGGGCATGGTCCCAAAAATGAAGTAGATACAAATCTCAGGTGGACCACAAAGTAGGGATTGAATTACTACTATTAAAAGCTTAACGGGGCCACAAATGTTTTGGATCAAGTAGTTATTTGTGTTTTCCCTTCATTTAGGTCTCTGTGGGTTTGTCAACAGGTTAGATGGCAAAAAAACATTACGGTGGACCTTAAAAAATTCAAACCACTCCTTTTTGTGGTGTGGTCTTACCGAGATTTGTATCTGCTTCATTTTTTAGAGCATGCCCTAAAATGACTTGGCAAAACAGATGGACAACGTGGGTATATAATACATACATCTAGGTAGGCCTCACGATCAAGGCTACACCCACCTTGATCAGTGTCACACCTAATCAGCATTCTAAATGCAATCTTTATAAGAAGAAATGCCTATGCAAATAATTTACCACATGACATGATCCTAATGGTTGAATTGAAATATATCAAAACTCACCTATAAGAGTGTTAAGAGCTGAGACCAGGCTCAACCCATAGCAATCATATGTATTGCTGTATAAATTCAGCCATCTATTTGCTAGCAGTGCATAAAAGTTTCAACAAAAACCTCTGAAGATGAGGGAGGAGCTTAGCTTAAGAAGCTTTTCATTATATATATATATATATATATATATATATATATATATATATATATATATATATATATATATATATATATATATATATATAGAGTCACTCTCAAGTCCAACCGGTTGGACCACATTTTGCAGTCCACCCAGTTGATTTCTCTAAACCTCTTAAGTGCTTATGACATCCAATCCTCCTAGTAGATTGGCCCCACCATGATGATCTTCTAATGCAAAAATCAGCCTTATCCAATCATTATGTCAGCTACAATATAGAAAATAGTATATAGCCATTGATTAATAGCAAAATTTTAGTGTGGTACACTGGGTTAGTGGATGAAGTTGATTTTTGTATGAATTGTTCCTCATGGTGGGGCCAACCTATTAAGAGGATTGGATGTTACCAGAGCTTAACAGATGGGGAGTAATCCACTGGGTGGACTGCAAACTGTGGTCCAACCGGTTGGACTTGAGAGTGCCTCATATATATATATATATATATTGTTTTAGCTTTTATTCTTGTAGTACTATAAGGAGCAAGCATTTGAGGCAAAGGAAATTACATCTGCCTATTTGTCCAAGAAGAAAGGAGTAGTAGTAACTATAGTAATGGTTCAAATTCATATTTTCTAGTAACTTCGTCGCAGCCAATGGGGGGTGATGGGGGTGGACTATCGACCGTCTTCATTGTGTTAGATTTCGGTGCAATGAGTGATGGAACCATTAACGATACTAAGGTGATTTTATTTTTTATTTTTATGACATTTTTCAACTTGCAGTTTGAGTTATTTTGTGAATTGTTCTTGCAAAATGTTGATGCTTGTGAATTTTTTTGCCATGTTTGGATATGTAATTGAGTTAAATTATAAAACATTTAATATATTTTAACAAATTTTTATGACATTTTTTAGTTTGCAGTTTGAGTTATTTTGTGAATTGTTCTTGCAAAATGTTGATGCTTGTGAATTTTTTTCCCATGTTTGGATATATAATTGAGTTAAATTATAATACATTTAGTATATTTTAACAAATTGCTAGAAACTAATTATGCTTCTTAGTATTTGTATTGAGGAGGTGGGTAGCACATTGTGGTTATTTTTCTTTTAAGTCAACTTGGAATTAAGATGGTTATGACTTGAAGCAACAATATCGGTAAGAAGAATTGTATTTTAAATTTTCACCTTATTTAATGGATAATTTCAATTCAATTTGATAGTGCATCTAAACACGTCATGAAAATATATTGCCAACATGTTACATTTTGATATTTTTCAGTTTATTTGATTGATGATTTCAATTAAAATTCGATAGTGCATCCAAGTATACATGAAATTATGCTTACATAAGTGAGCAAAAATACATTTATGTGTGTGCGCACTTACATCCAACTGAATGGATGATCAGTTACCGTTCACCCAATATATAACTTTCAACATTTATGTACATGGATATCCAACCGTCTAAAATGTCAACCTCATATGAGGATGACCTTGTGCAAAAAATCAGCCCAATCCACTCATATAAATAACAAATACAAGTGTGGCCCGCCTAATGATTGCATGGGCCACCATAATGTGTAGTGATTTTAATGCCTATTTGGTTTAACATTTACTATAATAATGTAATGCAACTGTGTAATGATGATAATTTACATTACCTATAATGTGTTTGGGATACTTTCACCATCCAAACATCGTGTTTGGCATGATCATTAAATACTTGGATTTACCAAGATAGAAATACTCATCATGTTTGGGTAGTTGATGCGTCTCCAAATTATGAATAGAAAAGTAGTACGTGTTACTCTCGCATTTTTACATGCGAACGAACCACAATACCGTCCACATCGACGAGCACACGAGCCAAGGGCAAGAAATTTTCTTCCTTCCGGCCCGAGCATTGTGAATCATATTTTCTGTGACCCATCTTTTCTTATAGTTACCAACCAATCCACACCTTTCTGTAAGTGGACGCACATGTATATAAAAGATGAATGAGAAATACAAAAGAAAAACTCACGAGGAGGAAGATATTTTGACAAAAGAAAATTGATATTCCATCTCTTAAAAAGTCCCGTGATGTATAAATAATCATTATATTTGCATATAAATTCAAATTTATACCAAAATGCATACTTTTTCTGTTCCAAACTCTATATAATTACGTATTTAGAAGAAAATGAAGTGATTCAATCATTTAAATAACTGACCGAGCAAATGATAAAAGATAGGTAACACAAAAAAACCAACGTAAAAACTATGCAAATGAAGTGGTCTGAAGATCATTCTAATATTCAAACATTTGCTAGCATACAAAATACATGTTTAAAATGCCATAGAATGCTCATTACCTATATCTATATGACTCACTCCCTTGCATACCCATAAAACATTGGAACCTATTTCATTATTCCTCTCCAATCCATCCGCTTAACTGTATGATGATCGTTATTGTCCAAATAGCTTTGTCACTACAAGAAGGATAAAATTTAAAAAGTAAGTGTCGGTGAAGAGTCAGCGGTCACATTAACTTTTACCGAAGCTTACTGATGGATGATTATATGGAGAGAAAAAAGTAGAATAACTAAAGAGGGGACTATCCCAAGTAATGTGTGGAGATCATTGGTCCTCACCATAGAGCTTTCCAAACCGATGTGTAAGTCAGACTGGAGGGTTATAATATTTACATATGGGTCGGGGGTTTAGTTTATGCAAGTGAATCATTTGAACAAGACCATATCATGAGTGAGTAAAAAAAATGTCTACTTCCTCCAATAACTTCTGTAAGAGTAGTTAATGTTAGAAAAATAGTTAAATCCTATGTTAACAACTCATATTTTATTGTTATGGACTACTCACGTGTCAATAACATTGTTGAATGTCCGCTGGACCTTGTAGTTATTTTCAGATTAACGATCTACTTACAATTTATAGGTTTTTTATGAGTCATATATATTGAGGCAATATCCTTCAATCACCATGTAGTATTTGCGAGCCATATCAATCTGCCATATAAACAAGATAATCAAGTTCAATAGCAAGCATTAATAATGATTATATATTTCCATATAGATAACAAGAAGAATAATATACAACAAAATTAATCGTTGATTGTCTTGCATATAATTCTTCAAACTAACACGTATATTGACTTATTATATATGTCTCTAATGATTTTACGGTATAGATTTATATGATATACAAATTTGGAACAGTAATGTATATTTAAAATTTGTAAGATAAATATATAAACTAAATATATAGTATAGATGTAATAGGTAAAAATATAAAAATATAAGTAAGGTGTACATATATAACGGACATATGATTCAATTTAACATACGATTTACATTCTCATGGTATATAAATATAAATTAATTGTATGATTTGGATATAAGGTGTATGTATATGTGTATATAGACACATACAATCAAAGGTGTACCTGCAATTACTTATTTATCAGGACATGTATATATTTACATATAGATATATGTACATTACATGTTTATATATACATACAATAGGTATAAAGATATAAAGTGGTTATGTCTTTGCAAACATTAGGTGTGTGTGTGTGTGTGTGTGTGTGTGTGTGTGTGTGTGTGTGTGTACATGTCATTAAAAGTTCATATGTATTTATTTATATATAGATATACATACTTGTATATGTATATATGTCGATACATAAGGTATATAAATATAAATTAAATATATACTTTAAATATATTATGTGTGTGTGTACACACATATACGTATGTACACACACACACAAACTGTCTATGCCGTACAAGGGGTGGACCGAGCCGTTATTGACAAAAAATGATAACACTCATAATATTAACCAATTAAAAAATAATGCATACACATCGCTGTGATAAAATGCATGATACAATCATGTCTTCACATCCATTTACATCAAACAATAAAATCCAATGAATGTAGAAACATTTGTATGTGAGTTGTGTGCAACAGTCTGGTATACTGCATATTATCTAATAGTTTGCTCTTCTCAGGTGGTAAGAGCATTGGACGTCACCAGTGGTGTGAAATTAAAAATGAGCTGTAAAAATGGATGGATGGTGTGGATATACAATAAATACATCGAGGCGGGCCCCATGCTCAAGGACTCACCCACGAAGTTGTTCTCATGGATTCACCTAATCTACGCCCTGTGTTGTGTGCATACGGTATCTAATCCGTGTTGTCTTATATTGTTAGAGTCATCTTTTTATTGTACATGTGGTAGTGAGATGTCATAATATGGTCCGATCATATGTAGGGACCTGTCATGGATTATTTGTCTCAAAAATCATAAACATCAGATAATCCTATTCATTTGATTTGTTGTGATTAAAGCTACGATGGAAAATCAGCTAACGATTATGTAGTGGATAAACAAAAAAACAAAGTGATAGATAAGATTATCTCTTCATTTTATATTCAAAATATAAGGCAATCCAATAAAAAGTGGACGCTGATTTCCTGTAAAAGGCTACTTGAGCTGGGAAGTGGAAGTTAGGTGGGGGCCTAGCATGATTTTTTTGATAAATCCACCCCGTGCATCCATTTTTCCATCTCATTTTGGGACATGAGGCTTAAAATGAGGTGGATCCAAAACACAAGGATGCTACACGTGAGGGAAAAATGAAGAAACAATTGCCCACTGTTGAAACTTTCCTAGGATCCACCTTGATGTTTATATGTTATCCAAACCATTTATAAGGTCATGCCCACTGAGATGAACTTATAAAAAAACTTAGCTTGGTATAAAACTTATGCGGTCATATGAATGTTTCCATGGTGGCTATTCAATCCCCACTGTTTCCTCTAATGTTGCCCGCTTGAGTTTTGGGTACGCCTCATTTTTTTTTTTTCTCGTATCCTAAAATGAGCCAACAAAATGAATGAATGGGATGAATTTCTCACAAACATCACGGAGGGCCCCACCGAGCCTTAATACAAAGGCACTGACTTGGCTCCCATGTGTATATAGACCTCCGTGGGACCCATTGAGAAGTGTGCAATGACATCCGTTTCGTCTATCACGTGCATCACTTCAAGTTCACCTATGAGTCGCAAAATCAGTTTGATAGAAAATTCATGTAGGCCCCAATTGAGGGAACAAAATAACATCACTCCTAAAACACTTAAAATCACTTTGTATGGCCCATCTAAGTTTTGAAATTGCCAAATTTTTGGTGTGTCCCTTCATCTTGTGAGGCAAATCTAACCCACATATTCGATGGCACATGCACAAAATAGCAGGCCCCACAAAAGAGCCTAGAAGGTTGGCACATGTACTTCACATATGGGGTGGATTTGATGCACCCATCATGGTGGGCCTCACATAGGTCAATAATGGACCGTAAGGATATGTGTGCTTGCATACGTATATATGTATAATCATTCATGTATATAAACTTTAAAATTGCACATAAGCAGATTAGGTGCGACCCAAATCCAGTTAGGTGGGTGTGGCTCTGGCCATGGGGCGCACCTCGATGTATGTGTTATATATCCACACTGTCCATCTTGTTTTCCTAGCTTATTTTAGGGCATGGTCCCAAAAATGAAGTAGATACAAATCTCAGGTGGACCACATGGTAGGGATAGAATTACATGCCATTAAAAACTTAACGAGGCTACAAATGTTTTGGATCAAGCAATTATTTGTGTTTTCCCTTCATCTAGGTCTCTGTGAGCTTATCAACAAGGTTAGATGGCAAATAAACATTACGACGAGCCTTAGGAAATTCAAATCACTCCCTTTTATGGTGTGTTCTTATTGAGATTTGTATATGCTTCATTTTATAGAGCATGCCCTAAAGTGACTTGGAAAGACAGGTGGACAAGGTGGATATAAAATATAACACATACATCTAGGTGGGCCTCACAATCAATGCTACACCTACCTTGATCGGTGTCACACCTAATTAGCATTTTAAATGCAATTGTTACAAGACATAATGCCTATATATATATATATATATATATATATATATATATATATATATATATATATATATATATATATATATATATATATGCTGTCTATGCCATATGAGGGGTGGACCAAGCCTTTATCCACAAAAAAAAGATAACACTAACCAATTCAAGAATAATACATACACTTGAGTTTGTACAAGTATGCCCATGGTTCAATGATCTGGACTGTTGGTTTCTTTTGACCCATGGTTGATGGACCATGCCCCAACATTCTCTGAATGTCAGAAGATCTTGGGCATGAATCTTAGACATATTTTTCAGTGAATGTGGATTGTTGTTGTATGTCTTCTTGACCATCTTTTTGTAGGCACCAAATTAAAAAAATTTCAATGTGCTCTTGAGGAGATTTTGGAGCACAGATCAATGGTTTTGATTACCGAGCCATGGCCCTTGCCTGTACAAATTAAAGCATCTAGTGTGCCTATCATCTAGCAGTGGGATGGGCGATTTGCCAGGGCCTTAAATCTTGCAATTTGCTGGTGACAGGACGTCCTGAAATGTCTTTTGGGGCTTTAGGTGGTGGCCCCGAAGTGCTAACCATGCCTTGCATTGTAATCGGGTATGAATGTTTCCTTCAGCATTGGTTTGTCCATGATTGAGCAGATCAAGGGAAGTGGCCCCAACTTGTTATCACCGTCCAATCGAGATCAAATAACGACCAGGTCGGGGACCGTTTGGATTCAAATCAAGATGTGTTAGCACAAATTGTTGGAAGCGGATAGCTTGTTTATGGTATGCCAAACTCATTTATGTTGGAGAGCCTAAGAAGATATGACAATGTGTCCCCAAAATTCATCTTTAGCAAGGGATATGATGTCTTTGTTAAGAAAGGTGGATCAACGACAAGGATAGCGTATTTCAAATTTGGTGCGTGTGGAAATATTTCAAGGAGATGCATCACATGTGTGATTGTCCAAGTTCACGGGTCCCACGTTTGCCACTATCAATCCCTCTTTGAATGCTCATTTTTATTATAAGGGCCCGTTTGGACCGTGTCTTGCCCCCGCCTAGATGGAAATTGGCCCACCATGATCTATGTATTTTATCTGCATGCCTGAGGTAGCTACTGGATGGTGCTCTTTGGGCCTCACCATGATATGTGTTTTATCCATGCTGTCCATCCATTTTGGATCATTGAGCCCAAAAATGGGGCAGACAAGGTGGACCACACTGCTAGAAAACAGGGGTGATTTAACACCTACCATAAAAAAAAAACTTCTTAGTGCCCATTATAATATTTATTTGCCTATGAAGCCTTCCTTGGTCCACTTTCATGTTTACATGCCTTCCAAACAGTTTATTAGGTCATTCCCAGTGTGATGAACTGAAAACATAAAACACTTAGCCTGATACTGGCCATATGAATCTTTCAACAACGATTGTTCAATCCCCATTGTCTCCTCTTGTATGGCCCACTTGAGTTTTAGATCTGCCTCATTTTTGTTCCCATGTCTTAAAATGAGCTGTAAAAACAGATGGACGGAGTGGATTTATCAGAAACATTATGGTGGACCCCACCTAGCTTTCCAGTGTAGGAACTTCCTACGAGTGTGCGGCTTCGGTGGATCCCTGTAGGGCCCACATTGGTGTGCGTGCCTTACATCCACGCTGCCCCATCCGTTTTAACAGCTAATTTTAGGGCATGCAAAAGGAGTCAGATTGAAGGCTCAAGTGGACCAAACCACAAGAAGCATTAGGGAATTGAAAGCTTAACGTTGAAAAACGTCTCAAGGGGCACAGAAGTTTTGGATCAAATTGATATTTATTTTCTCTTCATACAGGTCTACGTGACCTTATGAACAGGCTGGATGGCAAATAAACATCACGGCGGGTACTTAAAAAGTTTTAGGGTAGGAATTCAATCCCCACTTCTTCATGTGGACTTAAGCCTTCAATTTGTCTCTTTTTGGGACACATGACCTAAAATGATTTTTCAAAATGAATGGACGGCGTGATAAAATATATACATCACGGTGGGCCCCACTGATCCCAGACAGGACCGTCCGTCCCTAGCCAGGTCCTCCTGGTAGACAGGACCGTCCGTCTCTGGTTAGAGTCCACCGTAATGTTTGTTTGCCCTCCATGCTGTTGATAAGTTCACACTAACCTGGATGAATGGAAACGGACGCGGATTGCGTCCTACCCCCGCCCGATGGGAACAGTTAGGAACTTTGAGTGGCTATTGTGATATATGGGTTTTATCCGCACTGTCCATCCATTTTATCGTACCATTTTATAAAAGAGGACAAAATTTTAGGTAAATCAAAAGCTCAAGTGGACCACACTGTAGGAAGCAGTGGTGGTAATGATTCTTGCAGTTGAAACTTTCCTAGGGCCCACCGTGATGTTTATTTGCCATCTAACCTATTCATAAAGTTACATAGACATGGATTAAGGAAAAACACAAATATCAGCTTGATCCAAAACTTCTGTGGCCCCTATAAGTTTTCAACGGTGAGAATTTAATCTCCATTGTGTGGTCCACCTGTATCTTAGATATCCCTAAATTTTAGGCCTATAATCTGAAATTATACGAACAAATGGATGGACGGTGTGAATAAAACCCATACATCACGGTGCCCCCCCCGGAGCCAGCGGGAGACGGTATCAACTTGATCCAAAACTTTTATAGCCCACAGAGCATTTTTAATGGCCAATCACCACCGTTTGCTATAGTGTGGTCCACTTGAGATTTGGAACTGCTTCAGTTTTTGGTCCATTTCCTATAATGAACTGTACAAACGGATGGACGGTGTGGATATATAACAAACAAATACATCAGGGCGGGCCCACGCTCAGGGACTCACACTTCTCCCGACTCACCTAAGCGGAATAGGTGAGACCCTGGATCCACCGAGGTGGGTGGGACCCTGATCACGGCTCACAGTTATGTATGTGTCTTAAATCCATACCGTCCAACCATTTTGAAAGCTCATTTTAGGGGATGATCTAAAAACTTAAGTTGACAAAAAATTTAGATGGACCACACCAAAGGAAACAGTTGTGATTGAATCTCCAACATTAAAAGCTTCATGGTTTCCACCGGAATGCTTATTTGTCATCCAACCTATTGATAAGGTCACAAACACCTAGATGAATAGACCACACAAATATCATCTTGATCCGTAGCTTTTGTGGTCCACAAGAAGTTTTTAATGGTCAATCACAACTGTTTACTGTACTATGGCCCATCTGGGATTTGGAACTGCTGCATTCTTTGGATCATGCCCTAAAATGAGCGTTCAATACGGATGTACGGTGTGGATGTAGTCACATACATCACAGTGGGCCCCACAGTCAGGGGTCTCACTCACCTCGGTGGATCCGGGATCTCACCTAATCCGCTCGCCACCTAAGCCGCGACTGTTTCATGTGCGTGCGGTATCCAAGGATCAAATACCTATTTTCTTACTTTGCTAGAGTCATCTCTACCGTCCACGTGGCAGTGAGATGTTATAATCCGTTCCGATCATATGCAGGGCCCTATCATGGATTGTTTATATCACAAAAATCACAAGCATCAGACAATCCTATCCTTCTGATTTATCATTGATAAAGCTATGTTGGAAAATCAGCTAACGGTTGGGAAGTGGATAAAGTAAAAACAGAATCATGGATAAGATTATCCGTTACTTTTGATATTCAAAAACATAATCCAATCCACTAAGAAGTGCACGTGGATCTTCTAGGGTCTACCTTAATGTCTGTTTGCCATCCAAGCCGTTGATACGATCACAAAGATCTGGATGAAGAGAATACATAAATATTAGCCTGATATAAAACTTTTGTGGCCCACAAAATGTTTTTAACGGTCAATACCATTGTTTCCTATGGTGTGGTCCACTTGAGAATTGGATCTGCCTAATTTTTGGGCTCATTTGCTAATATGAGCTGTAAAACCGAATGGACGGTGTGGATATACAATAAATACATCTATGCAGGCCCCATGCTTAGGGACTCACCCACCAAGCTGTTCTCCTGGATTCACCTAATCCGCGCCCCATGTTGTGTGCATATGGTATCCAATCCGTTGTATTACATTGCTACAGTCATCTCTATACCGTACACGTGGCAATGAGATGTGATAATACGGTCGATCATATGCAAGACCCTGTCATGGATTGTTTATGTCTTAAAAATCACAAATATCATATGACCGTATCCCTTTGATTTGTTGTAACTAAAGCTACGGCCGAAAAAAACTAACTGTTAAGCAGCAGAGTAATGGATAAGATTACCCGTTGGTTTTATATTCAAAACATAAGGAAATCTAATAAATAGTGAACGATGCAAAAGGCTTCTTGCACTAGGAAATTAGGTGGGGCCAAGCGTGATTTTTGTGACAAATCCACCCCGTCCATTCATTTTGCCAGCTCATTTTAGGACATGAGACTTAAAATGAGGCGGATCCAAAATGCATCCTCCGGTGTACTCTCCCCTTTTACCTCTTTATTTACGGACAACAACTTTGAAAAGACCCAGGTGGAACTACAAATATATAGTAGGTTTGGTAAATATTCCAGCAAGGCTGATCCTACTTGAGTATTGTTTTTGAGTCGAACCATGTTTTGAATACACCAGTATACTTACAAAGGTGCCACCGGTAAGTTAGGGGTGGCAAAGGAGATCACACCGAGTGAACTTAAAACCTATGCTGAACAAAAAACAGAACACAGGATTTTACTCGGTCGTTTTACTTACGTGACTGAACCTAGGGTGCACACATACCTGGAGACACCCTGGGTAACTCTTCACACGTACTGTAGGTAGAGAAGATAGTGTACGTGGTGGAGTTCAAGGGGAAACTCAGCGTTTTAGTTAAATTACCCTTTAAGTTCACCGGGGTTAACTCCCTTGTTTTATTGTAGTGAGAATTTTGTGAATTTTAATGAAATTTACCGGGTAGATTCAAAACCTTACGCTAGATTTTTTCTGCGTCCTCTTCATCTTGTAGGGCAAATCTAACAAATAGATTGGATGCATGGAACATGCACTTCATAGATGGGGTGGATTTGATGCACCCATCATGGTGGGGCTCACATAGGTCAATAATGGACAGTAAGGATATATGTGCTTGCACACGTATACATGCATGATCATTCATGTATATTAACTTTGAAATTGCACATAAGATTAGGTGCGACCTAGATCCAACAATGTGGGTGTGGCTCTGGCTTGGGGCCCACCTCGATGTATGTGTTGTATATCCACTACTGTCCATCCTATTTTCCAGCTCATTTTAGGGCATGGTCCCAAAAATGAAGTAGATACAAATCTCAGGTGGACCACATAGTAGGGATTGAATTACTGCCATTAAAAACTTAATGGGTGCCACAAATGTTTTAGATCAAGGGGTTATTTGTGTTTTCCCTTCATCTAGGTCTCTATGAGCTTATCAACAGGTTAGATGGCAAATAAACATTATGGTGGACCTTAGAAAAATTTCAACGATGGGAATTCAAGCCACTCTTTTTTCTGGTGTGGTGTTATTGAGATTCATATCTGCTTCCTTTTTCAGAGCATGCCCTAAAATGAGTGGGCAAAACAGATGGACGGTGTGGATATATAACACATACATTTAGGTGGGCCTCATGATCAAGGTTACACCCATTGCAGTTATATGTGCTACTGTATAAATTCCACCATCCATTTACTAGCAGTGGTTAAAGAGTTTCAATAGAAACCTTTGAAGATGAGGGATGAGTTTAGCTTGAGAAGCTTTTCATTATTCATTTTCATCATATTTTTTCTTTTATGTTCTACCTTTTATTCTTGTAATGCTGTAAGAAGCAAACATTTGAGGCAAATGAGAATTCTCTCAGCCCATTTATCAAGAAGAAAGGAATGAATAATAATAGTAACTATAGTGATGATTCAAATCCAAATTCTCTGGTAACTTTGCCACGACCAATGAAGGATGATGGGAGTGGACCATCGACCATCTTTAATGTGTTAGATTTCGGCGCAATAGGTGATGGAACCACTGATAATACTAAGGTGATTTTAATTTTGGTTTAATGACATTTTTCAGCTTGCAATTTGAGTTGTATTGTGAATTATTCTTGCAAAATGTTGAGGAATATTATGCTTGTGAATTGTTTTGTCATATTTAGATATGTAATTGTGTTAAATTGTAAAGCATTTAATATATTTTAATGAATTACTATAAATTATTTATGTTTCTTAGTATCTGCATTGAGGAGGTGGGTAGCATATCGTGGTTATTCTTCTTTTAAGTCAACTTGAAATTAAGATGGTCATGACTTGAAGTAATATCAGCCAAATGAATTGTATTTTAAATTTCCACCTTATTTGATGGGTAATTTTAATTCAATTTTATAGTGCATCCAAATATGCCACGAAAATATATTGCCAACATATTACAATTTGATATTTTTCACTTTATTTGATTGATAATTTCAATTAAAATTCGATAGTGCATCCAAACATACATGGAATTATGCCTACATAAGTGAGTAGAAAATATATTTTTGTGTGTGTGCACTCATATCCAATTGAATGGATGATAAGTTACTGTCCACCCAATAGATAACTTTCAACATTTTATGTACATGGACATCCAATTGTCTAAAAAGTCAACCCCATCATGAGGATCATTTTGTACAAAAATCAGTCACATCCACTCATATAAATAACAAATCCACCTAATGATTGCATGGGCCACCACAATGTGTGGTGATTTTAGGGCCTATTTGGTTTAACAGTTAGCACGATAATATATTGTAATTGTGTAATGATGGCAATTTACATTACCTACAATGTGTGTTGGGATACTTTTACTATCTCGTCATCATGTTTGGCATGGTCACTAAATACTTAGATTTACTAAGACAGAAATACTCATGTTGTTTAGGTAGTTGATGCATCTCCAAATGAATAGAAAAGTAATACATTTTACTTCCACATTTTTACACATGCATGAACCATAGTGTCGTCCACATCAACAAGCACATGAGTTAAGGGCCGAGATTTTTTCCCTCTGGCCTGAGCATTATGAATCATATTTCCTGTGACATACCTTTCTTTATAATTACTAACCAATCTATGTCTTCCTATAAGTAGACGCATATGTAAATAGAAAATCAACGAGATATATAAAAGAAAAACTCATGAGGATGAATATATCTTGATAAACGAAAATTGATATTCCACCTCATAAGGTCCCGTAATATACAAATAATTACTATATTTGCAAATAAATTCAAATTTGTAAATATATATATATATATATATATATATATATATATATATATATATATATATATATATATATATATATATATATATATATATATATATGTACTATTTCTATTCCAAACTCGACATAATTATATATTTAGAAAAAAATGAAATGGTTTCATCATTTCAATAATTGACTGAACAAATAATAAGAAATGTGTAACATAAAACTATACAAATAAAATGATTCTGAAAATCATTCTAATATTTAGACCTTCATTAGGCATACAAAATACATGTTTAAAATGTTATAAAACAGCTCATTACCTGTATCCCTAAGACTTGTCCCCTTACATGCCAATAAAATATTGGACCATAGTCCATTGTTCCTCTCTAATATGATACTTAACTATATGATAATTGTTACTCTCCAAATAGCTTTGTCACTATGAGAAGGATAAGACTAAAAATATGTGTTAGCGAAGAGTCAACGGCCACATTAACTTCCACTGAAGCTTACTAATGGACGATTATATGGAGTGGATGATTATAATAACCAAAGAGGGGACTATCCTAAGTAATGAGTGGAGTTCATTGGTCCTCACCATAGAGCTTACCTCACCGGTATATAGGTTGGACTGGAGGGTCATAGCATTGGCGTATGGATTGGGGGTTGGGTTTATACAGGTGGATCATTTGAATAAAACCACATCATGAGTGAGTGAAGAAAACGTTTACTTCTTCCAATGAGTGAGTGTCTGAAAGCATAGTCAGATTCATGTTAACAACTTCTATTTTATTGTTGTAGGCTACTCATGTGTCAATAGCATTGTTGAACGTCCACAAGGCCTTATAGTTATTTACGGAATAATAATCTACTTACAATTTGCCTATTTTTCACAAGTTATATATTGAGACAACATCCTTCAAACACTACATATTATTTGCGAGCCATATCAATCATTTTCTATATCGAGATAATAAAAAGAAAACATATAACCGAATTGACCATTAATTATCATACACACAGTTCTTCAAATTATCACGTCATTTACTTATTGTGTACATCTCTAATTATTCTACAGTATATATGTATTTGGCATACATGTTTAGACTAATAATGTATATTCAGAATTTATAAAATAAATATATGTAAATTAAGTGTGCAGATACATATATAACATGTAAAAAAAAATATAAAAATATAAATAGGGTGTACATATATAATGTACATATGTTTCAATTTAATATACAGTTTACATAGTAATCTCATGTGGACCACACCACATGAAATAATGGTGAATGAATGTGGGCACAAAACGTTTAGATTAAGTTCATATTTGTGTGGTCTCTTTATCCAAGTCTTTGTGACTTTATCAAAAGGTTCGATGGCTCCCAAGATAATTTTAATGGTGGGTATTCAATCACCATTATTTCCTATGGTTTGGTCCACCTAATAATTGGATCTGTATCATTTTTGGGATCGTGCCTAAAATGAGCTTTAAAAATGGATGAATGGCAGGAATTTAAGGCACATACATCACAATGGCATATAAACCTCGATCCATAGCTAAAGTGGTAGACTCAGTGAAGATAACCTCGTTCCAACACTGAGGTGATCTAACATTGGGGTGTGACTAATAGTGGGGGTGGGTGTACAAACAAAAAAAGGCACATACATCACAATGGGCCCCACAGTCAAGGGATCCACCCATCTCATCCATTGAAGTCGAGCCTCACCAAACCAGCATCCGCATAAAATATTCCATATATGTGGGGCCCATATTTCGGTGCATACGTATTTAGGCGAGCCACCTATGAAAATTTTATACATCATGCACAACATTTGTAGGTTAGGTGTGACATACAATGCCAATTTCTAATCTAGTGTGATATATTCATTACATTGACTATTGTCCATAGAGGTGGGCCCCTCATGTTCTCATTGAAGTGCAAAAAATGAAATTGAACCAAAACTCAGGTGGGTCACATTTTTAAAATCATGTCTTATGTAAAATAACATCGTTTGTCCCACCTAAGTTTTAGAATGGCCTAATTTTTGGACCGTTCGAATTATCTAGGTGGGCCATCTCATAAATAGATTTGACGGCATATGCAAAAACACAATCAGCTCCACACACAATCTAGAAGGTTTTTACTAATGGGTGTCTCCACCTCAACTTTTTCATGTGTTGTGTTGTGTTGTCCACTTACATTTTCGAATTAGCCTGATTTTTTTAAGGCGAATGAGAAATGTGAGGGCGCACATGGACGGATTGGATGTCATTCACAAATCATTCAGTGGGGCCATCATGATTTATGTATTTTATCCACTCCACCCATCCATTTTACCAGATAATTTTAGGGTTTGAGCCTAAAAATGAAGCATATCCAACGCTCAAATGGACCACACCACAAGAACCAGTGTGAATTAAACGTTATCTACCCATAAAAAAAATCTTGGGCCATGGAAGTTTTGGTGTTGATATTTGTTTTTTCCCTTCATCCGTGTCTATGTTATCTTATGAACAAGTTAGATGATAAATAAACATCACCCTTGGTCTTAGTAAGGTTTCAACGGTGAAAATCATTATTCCCACTATTTCATTTGGTGTGGTCCACTTGACCTTTGGATATGCTTCAATTTTGGGTTTAACCCCTAAAATGAGTTGGAAAAACGGATGGACGACGTGGATAAACCATATACATTCATGGTGGGTCCATAAACCATATACATTCATGGTGGGTCCAACAGAGTTTACTTAGTACGATAAAGCATACCAAGTACACAATCCCATTTCAGATTAAAATAAGGTAAATCCAACGGCTGGTATTGTTGCTGATTGTTGTTACGCCTTTTTTTAATTGACAGATAAAGCCTTCATTTTTTTTCTTTTCTTTTTTTTTTAAATTTTTTATCTAAAGTGAAAATAAATGGTGTACCTATCGTTAAGACGCATCCAGATGAGTAACGATCGCCTAAAAAGCTGTAAGAAAATCCAAGCCATGCAAACAGTGGGTCCCACCATAAAGATCATCTGGTCTGAAAACCGGTCTGGTCCCATTCATCTTGTGGGACAACCTCTACAAATAAATACAATGGATGACTTACTACTAATGTCTACTATTATTAAGCTCTTTTCTACTATCTCTTTTATGCAATGCAGGCATTTCAGAATACATGGACGGTTGCTTGTAAGGTAAAAGCATCAACGGTGCTGGTACCGTCAGATTCCACATTCATGGTGGGGCCCATCGCGTTCTTGGGTCGTCATTGTCAACCAAACATCGTATTTCAGGTAATTTTATTGTGAAAAGCTTTGATATTGTGGTTGTAGCAGGATGTGATGGATGGTACACATGCATTTAGAAATTACCTAGAAAAATGCATACGTGGCAGATAAATAAATCAAATTAAAATTTAAAAATATGGGTCCCACTTCAGATGACTCATGAACAAAAAAATATACTTAATATGAGTACCTAAGACTATCAAATTGCTGGACATTTTTTTAACGGTTGAAAATGAAAAATATCATGTAGTCATGTGTCCGAGCGTGGATTGCATGTGCCACTGTACCCGGGGTTGTGTGGGGCCCACAGAGATGTTTGTGACAAATCCACTCCATCCATATATTTTTAAATACCACATTAGGATGGGATTCTAAAAATAAGGCAGATCCAAAACTCAATTGGGGCCCACAAATGAAACAGTGGGAATGGAAACGTCCAACCTTAAAAACTTCCTGGAGTTGACCATGATGTTTATATGCCATCCAAACCGTTCATATGGTTAGCACCACTCAGATAAACTATAGGAACAAATATCATCCTCATGCAAAACTTCTGTCGCCCCCAAGCGTTCAATCCCCACAGTTTCAGGTGGTATGGCCCACATGAGTTTTAGATCTGCCTGAGTGTTAGAATCATATCCCATTGCTGTCTTTAGAAACAGATGGACAGAGTGGATTTGTCACGGACATCTATGTGGGCCCCACACAGCATGGCATAGGGGCACATGCAATCAGCTCTCTATTTCAACAAACAAGTGTCCACCAATCACCATTTATGATTTCTCAAC
Source organism: Liriodendron chinense (assembly GCA_003013855.2). Taxonomy (NCBI): domain Eukaryota; kingdom Viridiplantae; phylum Streptophyta; class Magnoliopsida; order Magnoliales; family Magnoliaceae; genus Liriodendron; species Liriodendron chinense. Next base: position 1,066,724 of record PVNU02002217.1, read on the forward strand.
CAATCTGATTTAGGGACGCACTTACAGATAGTGGGTAAGTTCTAGGACTATGGGGCCCACATTGATGTATCCACGCCGTAGATTCGTCTTGCTAGCTCATTTTATGATAAAAGACCAAAAAAGAAGCTGATCCAAATCACAGGTAGACCACACTATGGGAAACAGTGGTGATTGAATGCTCATCATTAAAAACTTCTGGATAAAGCTGATATTTGTGTTTTCCCTTTATCCAAGTTTGTGCGACCTTATCAACGGGTTGGATGGAAAATAAACGTTATTGTGGGCCCTGGGAAGGAGGTATTTAATGGCGGGCGTTCAATCACCACTGCTTGTGTGGTGTGGTCCACCTTAGAGTTGGATCTGATTTATTTTTTTAGCTCTTGCCCTAGAATGATTTAAAAAAACAGATGGACGACTTGTACACATACATCATGTTGGGCCCACCCGTTTTGCTTCTCAGCCCCTTTTTTCTACATTCGGGAATTAAAAAAAGTACAAAATTGTGCTATCTAATGACTATAAATACCTATATGCGATCGTACCTCAAGAGTGAGATCCAAGCGTAGAATCAGGTGGGTCCCATCCTGAAAATTACATGACCTAAGAATCAGCCAGGTTCACTTATCAAGTGGGCCACAGTGTTTGAAATGGGACTAGGACCGGCCCATTTTCGTACGGTATCTACGCACCTGAAACCCACATGATGGATGGCTTGGATCTCATCCTGGCACTCCACGCTGGCACGTGTGGTGATACGTAGTTCGGCACACTTGTACACTACGTGCGGGCCTATCAAAGCTCTTATGAAGATTGTATTTAGTAGGCCAAACAGGCTCACTTAACAAGCCCAATTAACATATGACAGCTGGACGGTACGATCATCGCTCCAAAGGGCGCTCGAGTATGGGGTTCAGGAATGTTGCAGTGGATCCAATTCAAGAAATTGAGTGGGATCACGATTCAAGGCAGCGGTGTGATCGACGGACATGGTCATGTTTGGTGGGCCCACTCAGAATTGGACAATTTGGTAATCAACCACCTCTCCTTCTTTACAATAGCCTTAGCGAAGTCAATGGGCTATGTTGTGGCTGTGTCAGGCCCACTTCAATTAGTGCATTTATCAGCCGTGCTTGAAATTCAGACCTTATCTCAGTAACTTTGTTGGGCCACCCCAATCATAAATGACGGCCAGGATCTATCACTGGACTGGTTGATAGTGAAGTTGTAGGATATGGGCCTAATCAAGCCCATTATATGTTATCTCGGCACACAACCTTGGCCCATAGCTAACTCTAAGCGTGATTAGTCCATCGAAAACCTCAAACAATGATACTATCAACCGTTGATTTTACAGCAGATAGATGCCGATCTCGACAGCAAAATGCCCCACACCAGACCGACGGTAAGGATCCTTGGATTATTCAATAATCACAGTTAAATACACCATGTTAGGTAAATGACCAAAATGCCCTTGCCACTAATTTTCCATTTTATTTGTAATTTTTGGGCAGGCTCTAAGGTTTTATGGTACTTATAATGTAACGGTCACCGGGATAACGATCCGAAACAGCCCGAAATGCCACCTCAAGTTCGATAACTGTGCCGGAGTCAAGGTTTTCAACATGACGGTTTCGTCCCCCGGCAATAGCCCGAACACCGACGGGATCCATTTGCAAAATTCTCAAGATGTGTCGATACACAACACCAATTTGGCATGTGGTAATCTAATACTAATACTCATGCAAGGGCACTTTTGTCTTTTCACATATATGGGCTTCTTGTGGGCTGAATTCCTAAGATTAGGGACCATGTGGGCTAGACCACAGGTCAGAGATTGTCCAAATCCAGCCCATGACTGAAGGACCAGGACCAAAAAGGCTTGCAAGGACGGGTTTGAAATCAGACTTTACTACCACGTCTGCCGGTCCTGACCCGTTATGATTTGGGCTCGACCCTGGTTTTGAATCTTCAGACAAGTGGGCCAATCGCGTAACTATGGCATTTTAGGCTTAATTTTTTCTACGGGTTTGGGCCCACATGGTGGGGGGTCGTGGGGTGTGGGCCCTAGGGTGGGTGGACTTTTCGGGGTCACATAGGGTGGTGGTCCGTATCTAGGATCTCCTTCTGTGGGTGTTATTCAGGCCCCCTAAAATAAACAGGTCGTTCTCATCCAGATGTGGCCCACCCCTAGTTCATTGTCCCTAGGGCTGTAAATGGGTCAACGGACCAGACCTGACCATTTAGACCCAGCCTGTTTGTTAATTGGTACAGGTTTGGGTCCAAGAAGTACAGACCTAAATTGGTCTAAATCTGGTTTCCTTTATATTAGGCCCGTCCCGAACCCATTTAGTAAATGGACGGGTTTGGTTTAGTTTGCGAGGGATCCATCTAGGTCCGGACCTGTTCAGATCCAGTTTTAAACCTAGTAAAAATGTTTGCATACCAGATCCAAACTCAGACCCATTAGACAGGACCCATTTACAAATGGGTCTGGGTAGATCTCCCTCTATTAGACCTATACTCATTTATATATATGGTGGGATGGACTCAGACGCAACCCGGCCCACCCATTTAGTAAAAGGTTACGCATCTAAAATTTAGACCCAAAACCCGGACCGACCATTTACAGCTCTAATTGCCCCCTTCAAAATATGTCCATGCCTTTTAGGTTGAAGCCATGGACCCCACTCCAGTGAGAAATATAAGCCATTCATCAACTGGGTTTTGCACCATCTAGATTTTCATGCTGAATCATGCTAGTCTGCTCATCTGGTGGGTAACATAAGTTTGTCGATTTCAAAACATTCTTAATCTAATCTTAACCATCCATTTATTTCATGCACAAATTGGCAGCCAACTTTTTTTTCCAGGGCATCTATTTGGTGGACCCACAATATCTTATATCACGCTCGCTCGTGTATGGCGACAAGCTACTTGAAAAAGCATGTGTATCTATAAAATCTCCGTGCTCACTCATGTACTAACGCATTATGCAGGTGACGATTGCGTTTCTATACAGACTGGTTGTACCAACGTGAATATACACAATGTGCGTTGTGGGCCTGGTCATGGGATCAGCATCGGAGGGCTGGGAAAGGACGACACCAAAGCGTGTGTGTCGAACATCACCGTCCGTGACATAATCATGCACAACACAATGAACGGTGTCAGAATCAAGACGTGGCAGGTAATAATAACATATCGCTTTATCACTCTCCTTCTCTATCGCACATGACCAATGTTATAAACCGTTGATTGGTGGGCGGATTAATGGATCCATACCGTCAGAAAGGTGGCCCACCATTCGAATGTGGAGTTTTTAGATATTGTTTCATGGTTTTCTATGGTGTATCCTACCTAATATTTGGATCGACTTGATTTTTGGGGCGTCTCATTTCCATTATGGGATAATCTTAATAGATGGGCGAGATGTTATACAACCACCATGGTGGCCCACACAGCTTATAACTAGTTGTGTGTGAGTTGGCTTTGGGGGTTTCATGAGATGACTTATCTAGTGGACCGTTTGGATTTTATGCCCATATCATGTATTAACAGTTTTCACAAAGTTTTCATGATAGCATTTGTGTGTGTAGGCAAAGCATAAGTATAACATGATATTAAGATATTTTAGATTAACAATTTTTATTTTTAATTCATTGCATGATTAAAAGCTAAAAAAACTAATACAATAAAATTGCATACTTGGTATAAGAGTAATTAAAATATAAAGCGTCCAAATTGTGGGCCTCATGTTAGATGTAATATGAGCTAAAAATTAAGCTTTTTTCTTATTGTTTGCTGAACATTTTTCAATAGTCCCATTTTAACAAACAAGCGTATGTGAAATAGAGTTTAGGATTATTAAAATAATTTGATTTTTGGGATTGTTACTTGGCGACAATGATTTCCACAATCTACTCAATCAATTTGAAATACTATTTACCAGATGTACAACTTCCAAACGCATGCGTATAATCAGTTGTCTTAAGCAGCTTGAATATCAAATTACTCTCATTTTGTTATGATGCCTCCTGATTTGGGATGTAAATTCTACGCCAAGACTTTCGATTTGACATATGAACTCTACACAGATCCTACATTATAGCACTTGTATCATATTGCCAGTTTACACCTTTGGCAGGCCACATATTTATGTCAAAATAAATAGTTTATAAGTTTGATTTAGATGGTCCACTATTTTAATACATGAAGTATATATACACATTATTGATAGTTTAATTATTTATATATAACCGAGTTCGGGTGGTGTTCAAGTGTGGGTTGAGGTATATCCACACCAAGCCAATTTATTAATTGGGCTCAAGAAAAAATAAATACCTAAACCATACCCACACCTGTTAAGCATCAACTAGCATATTTTCCAATTTTATATCTATCATATATATAAAAAATTAAATGTCATTTAAATTTTCGTTGCGAGTAGCTTATGTCATTTCTCTCTCTTTTCTCAATGTATATAACATAGCATGTGCCCATCCTCTCACATGCACCCTCACTCTCTTCATCAAATGCAAGTAATATTTTTGCCCCCACAATTAGTTTCCAACAGTGGTGAATTTGTCTCGGGTGCAGGGCGGATCTGGCTCGGTGCAGGGTGTTCTGTTCTCCAACATTCATGTCTATGAAGTGAAACATCCTATTGTGATAGACCAATTCTACTGCGATCGAGAAAAATGCAAGAATCATACCATTGCAGTTGCGTTATCTAATATCAATTTCGAGAAAATCATTGGTACATACACCTCAAAACCAGTCCACTTGGCATGTAGCGACGCATTCCCAGTGCACAGACGTCACTCTAACGGGTATTGAACTCCACCCATTCCAAAAAGGCCACCGGATGTCCAACCCGTTTTGTTGGCAAGCATATGGGGAGTTGCTAACACCAAGCATCCCGCCGATTGAATGCTTGCGACCAGGCAAACCATCGGGGAGCCGGGGCCCATCTTATGACCATTTGTGTTAGGCATAGCATGGACGATGTAGTATATGCTAGAGTTAGGTGAACTCATGTATGAATATGTAACATGCATGCATGTGTTAGATTTGTTTAGTTCATCACACGTGCCCCATGGTGAATGTATTCTTATTTCCATGCATCATGTGGGCCACACGTGAGAATGCTTCCTATATGATAATATTTATCTATAAGAGGATTGGTTTCGATAATAACAACTCTAGTACATAGGTGTAGAGCTGGGCATGAACCGCAGTTAACTTGCCCGGCTTGGCTCGACTCAAAAGTTGGATTTTAGCCGAGCTAAGAATTTTTTGAGCTTATAAAACTTTTGAAACAAGCTCAAGCTAACTCGAGCTCAACTCAGACTCAAGTTATAACTTTTATATATATATATATATATATATATATATATATATATATATATATATATATATATATATATATATATATAACTTAATTAATATATTACATCTTATATTATATATAACATAAAAAAGGGCCCACTCATATAAAAACTAAAAAGACTACTCGGGCTCAACTCTACTTGAAAGCTTGAACTCAAACTTGGCTCAAGTTGATCCGAGCTTCTGATTTACTAAGCCGGGCTCGCCAGTCAGGCTCGAAGACCAAGCCAAACTGAACTCAAGCTGGGGGAGGTTGCTGGCCGAACCAAGCCGAGTTGTGCCAAGCACAACTGAGTTCCAGCTCAGTTTGGTTTGTGTCCAACTCTATGTAGGTGTGGGAATGGGTTCGACTCAAACTAAGTTGGGTTGGACCAAGCCTGACTCCGTTATTCAAGGGGCTAGCTATTTTTTTCCGCACCCAAGCCACAGCTCATTACCCAGAGCCCAACTTCATCGAGCCATGCTCAAAATATTGAATTGTAAATGGGTCGGCCTTGATTCAACCTAATCCCAGTTGGATTTGGATGCGTTTGCACCAAATGCCATAAAATTCATGGTTTTTAAGACTCGGATGATTTTGATACGACTTGCCCAAGTCAACTCGAACTCAGTAGAACCCGTTTGGAGCCGATCCAGCGAGTTGGTCTGAGTAACTGGGTATTTTAACCATAATAAAAATTTCATGATTAATCAGTTTATTTTAGTGCGAAATGTCATGAAATTTCATTTATTTGGTGCAACGGAGCATAGTTTCGAGCATTTCTAACACTGGTAGTAGTAGAAGTGGTGAGGAACTGCTACAACTTTCAAGGGGTTTCAGCATATGACTTGTGCATCATGTGGGCTCAACCATTTTATGACTTGTGCATCATGTGGGCTCCACCCTTATATGACAGGTATGTTGTGTATGATCGTCCATTATTTGGGTACATGGCTAGTCTCCATTCATGCCATTGACATAAAATCAAGCTGGCCCAGGCATCAGGTGGGCCGCCTGTGTACATTGAAGGGGCCTTCATCGATTCTTCATAAGTTCGCTTCTCCATAAATGTGTGGCCAATCCGATAATAGCAATGCCTGTTTTTCTGGGCCACACCAGATGCAAGGCAAGGCCTGATCAAGATGAACTTTCCTACACGTGCTGCTAGCGGTGCATCTAACTCGGGCGAGGTGAGTTGGGTTGATGGTCAACTTGAGCCCAACCTGACCTCGACAGGACCCAAGGTGCGTTGGGTCAACTCGAGCTCAACTAGGATCGCAAATGGCTGGATTTAGGGCGGGTTTAGCCAAAACCAAACCTGCCCATTTACTAAATGAGTATGGGTCCAAATTTTGGACTCAAACCCTTTTACTTAATGTGTAGATCTGAGTTGGATCTAAGTCAACTCTATCAGAACCATTTATAAACGGGTCTAAGTCTGATGGAGGGAGATAAACCCAGACTCATTGATAAATGAGTTGGGTATAAGGGGTCTCGTTTTCCCGTGTTATTTGTTAAGGTATGCAAGCATTTTAATAAGTTTAAAAGTACTTCTGAATGGGTCCCTGCAACATGGACTACACCTGCCATTTATTAAATGAGTTCGAGTCGGGTTGGGCCTAATATAAAGGAAATTAGATCTAGGCCTATTTAGCAATTGCATCTATTCTTGGATCCAAACCTGTACCATTTAAAAAAGGGGTCGGGTCTAAGTACCCCATCGGGTCCGCTGGCCCATTTACAACCATAAGGGGCTGTTTGGATGGAAGTACATGGGGGTGAATGGGGAGAATTGGGGGTAAATAGAAGTAAATGGGATTTGAGGTGTGTTTGGATGGGAGTAAATGCATGTAAATGAAATGAAATGAGAGTAAATGAGTTTGTAAATGAAATCCTCTTTTAATAGAGGATTCAAAAGTAAATGGAGTGAAATGCCATTTTAGGTTCCCTTGGAGAGTCACAAGGAGTAAACAATGATACCACTACTCACATATCCACTGAATACGTGGCATTCTAATGATACTCCAAAAACAATTAGTTATTGGCTACATCACTAAAATCACACTAATAGAATAATCCAAATCATTCAAAGGTTGGCCATCTAATTAATGGATGGTTAAAAAAACGTTTGCAAATTGCTTGATTGTGATCTTTATGTTTGTGGCCCACTTGAGGCTTAAATTCATTCATTTTTAGTTAAAGTATATCTTTTAATAAGCTTATTACAGTTATTCCATTAAATATGACATATATGCACTAATTTGGGTATTAAAGCTGATATAGGATATTACATATGTTCCTATGAGTATATTGAAAAATTCATGCATTCCAATTCCTCCTGTTTACTTTCATTTAAACAAAAATTTTTGAATCCAAATGCAATTCATTTACTCCCAATAAAAGCTGATATGGGATACTACATATGTTTCTATGTTTCTATGCTCAACTCAAATCAATCAATCCAACCCAACTTAACCTAACCCAAATGACTTTCCATTTGTGGGCCAATGGCCTAACTAATAGAATCATCCTAATCAAAAGATTTTGAGGTGGACCCCACTCGTTTGATTGTCCATATAAAAATGGGACCGTCTGGTGTCCAGTAATGTAAGTTGTACTATAAAATGTGCAAAAGAGTTGCACTGCCCAAGTAAATGTCCTCTGTGGGTGTTTAGACCGTCTTCACCATCCAATCACAGGTCAGTTCATGGATGGAGCATCGCTAAAGTACTAAGAGGGCTGGTGTGTCCTTGAGGCAGAGTGAGTTTCAGCCGTTGATCATCATGATGATTTTACTTCTACAACCAACCTCTATTACAAGGAGCCCACATAACCAAAACTCAAGTGGGCCACACCATATGAAATGGTGGGGACGTAAGTTCTCACCATTGAAACCTTCTTGGGGGCACATTTGGGTGCACACGTATGTGCTAGATCCCATAAGTTCGAGCCTGCTTGTCAGCCTATTAACATGCCAAGGCCCATAAATCAGGCCAATACACTCATCAAATAGGCCACACTAAGATGAGATAAATGAACAGCTGGAAAATCTCCAACATCTTATGTAGATTAGTAGATCACCTTATCAGACCAGCCCAGCTATTGGGCAAGGCATATTCACGTTGAGCCCCACTTAACAAACGTCCAGGATCTGTCACATGCGTCACCCTTCCCTATCTTCTGCCGAGAATGGCTTTAGCAAGGGCTGTCCATGGGCTAAGCCTGAGCTGAGCATGATGAAAATGGGAGTTATTTGATACTCTGGCAGCGTATGTTACCTGATACGCAGATACTAAGGAATGGTGTACATGGCCTACTTTTATTCAATGTACGCTGATTAGATTGTGGAACTTGTAGTGTTCGAAAATCATCATGTCGCGGGTCCCACAGCAGTCCGGTCCCACCACCGGTACCGCACCTCTTAAAGAAAAGGATGGCTAAAAAATTATCAATTCTTGGTTGGATGTTTAGGCTCGTTGGCTCAACAGGTGGGTCACGGACGTATTGATAAAATGGATGGTTCAGATATAATCAATGTGTGTACGGCCCAGGATGAGCAAAAAGACTTTTCCTGAGTGGTGCATTTGCAAAGTGGGGCTTGCTTAATGAGTGGCTTGGATTTTGTATGGATGTTGGACGCAGCTGGCACATGTAATTAAGCTCATGTGGGAGATGATACGGTAGATTCGGATACACGATGTTTGGTAAAGCCCTCTTTCGACTGCATATCAGAAGAATTACATATAATCGGTCCATCCATCTACTTAAGAAAGAAAGAAAAAAAAAAATAGCCTTCTATTCCTGGTGGATATTTGACTGTTAACTATTTTCATTTTTTACTATCACTTTGTTGACCATCAATCAGGCAAACGGATGTGTTTGGTGTTTACACTTGGTCAATAGAGTTTGTGTTTTCCAAGTAAGAAGCCATTACATGCCAGCATACTAGCATACTTGTATGCAGTGCCATATGTAGCCAGTTAAAAGGATAATCGCTCAAAGTCACGTGCACGTCTATACTTACACTACTAGAAAAAGATGGACATCATTTGCTAATCAGTTGATCACCAACGCACAAGTGATGCGTGTGACTCCTTAGTTTACAGCGGACATTGAGAGTCCATTTCTCGGTGCCATGTTTACAGCGGGAGTCCCATCTCTCTCTGCAATGACGGAATGCTTGATTGCCTTGATGAATCCTAAACCCCACTGCAATGTTTGGTAACCGTCCATCTGTTTTGCTAGCTCATGTCAAGACACGAGACCAAAAGTGAGGTGGATCCAAAATTGACGTGGGCCATATGACGGGAAACAGTGGGAAAGGGGATATGGCTACTGTTGAAATGCTTTTTGGGTCCACCCTAGATGTTTATAGGCCATCCAAAACAGTTCATAACATGCACCTACTGTTCATGAGGTCATTCTCACTTGGATAAATCAAAAGCACAAAACTATTACCCTGATTCAAAGCTTCTGTGGCCCAGGAATATTTCAACAGTGGGCGTACAATCTCCACTGTTTTCTTTCATGTGGCCCACTTGATCTTTGGATCTACCTCATTTTTAGGTTCATGCCCTAAAATGTCCACCAAAAACAGATGGACATTCCAGATCTGGTAGGAAACATCTCTGGCCCTATGGCTCTTAATGGAGCGGGTTATATCTGAGATTTGCTCCGCTCTAAACCCGTATAACGCAGAGTTGGATCCTAAAATAAGTCCGATTAACTAAATGGGTCGGATTTGGGTTTATAAAAATAAATCCAAATATGATTCACGTTAGATTCGGATATGGCAGTGAGATCCGACTTCCGCTCTTCAACTTTAATACCTTGTATTAAATACCTTATCAACACCTGCTCACCCCACCTCTCTTCCCAAATTCTTCCATTTTAAAGGGTAATCAAATTCATAAGCAACAGAAAGAATAGCTAGCAAATGATTAGGTGACGATCTGAGTCGTTCAAACATACATTATTGTAAGTATTCACCATTCATTGTGAGTGTTTTCCCCCCTTTTTTTTAATAGCGTATTTTATTTTTTTAACCATATGTCATGTAAATTAAGGTGCTGGAAAATCCCCCAATGGTTCAGATTTATAATAGGGTGGGCCAGGATTGATGTGAGATCGGTCCACTCTAAAACCAATGTTATACGACCCAATTAGCACAAATCATATTCTTAATTTTTTTATGCAAAAAGTTGTGCGTGAGTGGGGTCCTATGAGTGGGTCCTAGCTTGATGTATATGTTATATCCACACCGGCCATCCGATTTTTCACATTATTTTTTAACATGTCCCAATCTCAGGTAGACCATACCACAACAAACAGTGGGATTTGAACATCCACTGTTGAAACTTTCCTACGACCCACCTTGATGGATGTGTTTCATCCAATCCGTCCATTCAATTTTACATATCATTTTAGTCCATGGTACCAAATTTGAAGAAGATCCAGATATTAGAAGGACCATACCATAAGAAACAGTGAGGTTGGTCGTCCACTATTGAAACTTTCCTATAGCTATTATAATATTTATTTTTCATTGAAAAATAAACTAACAATGCTCTTTGATCTCGTCATGGATTGGCCGAGCTAATGAATAGAATAGATCGTGCAAGGTGGACCTCACATAGCCATAGAAAGAGAAAAAAAAATAGAGGGAGGAGTGCGGATCATCTGTGCGTGTGGCAAAGCACCTCGATTTTCCCTCTCACCTGGATTGTGTGTTACGCAACCCCACTTTTACCTTGTAGAATTTCTCTGGGCCTTACCATGATCTATCTGTTAGATCCACACCGTCCATCAAATTTTTCTAATTACTCTAAAGAATGAGACAAAAAAGTGAGGCACATCCAAAGCTCAAGTGGACCACATAACGGAAAGTACAAGGATTAAATGTGTAACATTGAATATTTGCACCATTTTGTTGCTAAATTAAATATATTATTTTATATATTTTTTAGATTTGTGATGCGGTGGATTCGGACCTACCTGAATCTGATGGCTATATGGATTTTTGGATAAAAAAATGGATCTGGCCATTTATAAATGGATCAGATATGAGATCACCTTTTGGATCCAAGTCGGATCCCAATCAGTGTCTGAATTTGGCTATAGATATTCATATTTGGAGCCGGATCTAAGTGGATCCGATCCAGATCTGACCCATTGAGAGCCTTATCTGCCCAACGAATGGTTCAATGATGTGTGTTCAATCCCCTCTATTTAGCGTCATGTGGCCCACTTGAGCTTTGTATTTCTCATCTTAGGGCCCATGACCTAAAATCATTTGGCAAAACAGATGGATGTCATGGATTGTTTAGAAAATATCTGTGGCCCGTCTAATGTCCCAACGCCCAACGGTGTCATTCAATCCCCACTGTTTCCCTCTCGCGTGGCCCCACTTGAGCGTTGGATCTTTGTTATTTTTGGGCTTGTTCCCTATAATGATAGGGCAAAACAGATGGACTGTGTAACATGACATCATGGATTGTCTCCTGCTCGCACAATAATCTTTCCTAGGATGGTCAAAGTCAAAGGTAAGCAACTGCAGGACCTTATATGGAATAGGTAGGCGGGTTTTGGGAAATAGTCTAAAAGTAGAAGGTTTTTGGTCCATAGCCCGAAAGGCAGGCAGTCATATGGAAAAATCCCAATAACTTAACACAGTGATTAGAGTGTTTGGTTTTTCCTTAAAACCCCCCCCCCCCCCCCCCCCCCAAAAAAAAAAAAGGCAAAATCAACTGAACCATTTCTATAAAACTTTTTTAGTACACAAAAAAAATCGAAACAATGATCGTAATTAGTGAAACAGCTCATGTAAACATGCTGCAGTGTCTTGTAACGAATACCACCTCAAATGTCGCAATAACCTGTTGATGGTAACAGGAAACACTATCGTGACTGTACAGAAAATTGAAGAATTTGTAGGGTCCTACTCACCAGAAACTGTGCAATTTGCTGATTCACAGGGTTGGTCCTACTCCCTAGCAACTGTACAATTTGCCGACTCACAGGTTTCTGTATGTTTGAGACCATGGTTTGGTGGTCCGGTCTATCTGTCTGATTGGAATCATTTGATAGGGGATTGCCCAGAAATCTTCCAGAGTAAGAATTCCTAATTCTTTGATTGTTGGACTATTTTCCTTAAAAAATGCACTCCCACTGTATTTTCTCCTTAATTGTGGGCCAATGATCAAAGAGTTAGATAGCGCTTGATTGTAATCGACCCATGTAATATTCTATTACATCGTGCTTGTGGCAGTTTTATGCTCTCATTGCCGGTCCCCAGTCTGGATAAAGGAGGGTTATGTTTGGTTAGAGGCTGCATCAAACTCAGGCCATAATTTCCATCATGAATCTGAACAAATGACATTCTAAATGACCCTTGATAGAGTGGAATGGCAGAACAGGATTCACATGGGTGACCCTAGTTAATTGGAATAAGGCCTAGACGATGATGATTTGTAGGCCAACGATCAAAGTGTTAGGAATTTTCAGTCTGGGACACTTTCAGGGTATCCCTCATTCTTTTACAGGACCTATCAATCAGATCAGCGGTTTGGATCACCAAACCTATGATTCCAAGTGTAAAACATCCTCACAATTGATTGTCTAGATTTAACAGTGGTGGTCGAGACCAATCACATGTAAGCTGATGGGGTTGTATTATTACAATTTGTATTTTTATGCTGCTTATCAGTTGTAAAATGTTTTCCACCTCCTTCCCGCAACATATCATAAATTTAAAACCTCTGAACAGGTACAATCCTTCAACGGGCATCTACGGGATGGACTTCTATGTCGCCCTGGAGTGCCCAGGTTATCGAGTGGGCCGCCGCCGCCGGTGCAAGTCCCAAGTCAGGATCCAGCACCGGGTCACAAAGGAGGATGCGATGAAGTGGTTTCAAGTCAAGTACGAGGGCGTCATCCTGAACAAGTCCCAAGGAATCACATCCTAAACACTTCTCTAGCATTGGAATGGAAGGATTCTGCTCTATATTTCCTGGCTTTCAGAAAGAAGAAACTTAAAGAAAATTTCGCCTTTGTTTTGTTTTCAAGGAGTGGGGGGTTTTTGAGCTGTGTTGGATTTGGGTTAGCTGAAACTGACTAGTTGAGGCTGCAGCTAACTGTCAGAGGTGAACCCCTCAAGTGGATGCTATTGGAGTCAAAAGTAGTTATTGAGGAACCCCTATTTACACCCACCCTGGTTGATTGTCACAGTCATATTATTTGTTTTAGTAAGGCAAAAGTGCCATTTTGTACTATTTTATTACAAAAAAAAGGGACCAACATTCGAGCTGTGGGACCCACCTATGATGCATATGGAGAATCCAAACCATGCTTCCTGTTCGCCGCCCTGATCATCCCTGTAAAATACTCAGGTGGGGGACACCATATAGAGCAATGAACAATCATGCCTAAAACCGATATATTCACTTGTTAAAGCGCGCCTAAATCTTTTCTAAACCGTCCATTAGTATGATGATTTAACTAGGCTTAAATTTCCATCCAGCTAAGTGGATTCTCTGGTGTGGGTCCCATCAGACTGGTCCACGCGGACTGGGTGAACCCAAAAATGCTACGCATAAGATGGGGCCACAAAAACAATGCCTTGGCCCGAGAATTAGGAGGGGAGTTTGGAACGTTTTTATGGTCGATCATCACGGATGGACCACATTCCAAAATCATCGAAATTAGACTGGTAGCCTTCTAATCAGACCTGAGGATGAAGCTGAGCAACGGCAGTGACACTTAACAATTAGAGGTGGGCAACGATCCGGCCGGGCCAAGTTGGAGCAGGTCTTTTGTCGTTGTTTGTTTAAATAGAAAAGAATTAAAAGAAGTGCAATCTAGCATGAAAAAATATATATAAAACAATATCTTTTGATAGGACCGCTTCACCACAATTTTTCCACGTGTTTTAGGCAGGTACTAGTGTGCTGGCACTGTTTAGAACTAAACGTCAATCCATATCCACGTCCTTGTGTGGCCCACCTTATGAGTTTTCTGGCCTAGTTTCAAGGCCAGAGCACATTCACCGTGGGCCCCACCTGGTGAAGGGAGCGAATTAGGTGTTACCCCGGGAACAGCTTAGTGGGTGTTACCCGAACGGTGCAGGGCCATCTCGAAGTAGTTTTTATATATCAACGTGGTCTATCTCTTTTTTCATATCATTTTAGGCTGTGATCCAAAATCCTAAGAAGATCCAAATCTTAGGTGGGCCATACCATTAGAAACAGTGATGTATAATTATTAAAAACATTTTGTGAGCTACAAAAGTTTTGGATCATTCTTATCTTTATATTTTCCCTTCATCAAGACTTTATTGACATTATCAAGAGCTTGGATTGCAAATAAACATTACAAGAACCTCACGATGGGCTCTTCGGAATTTTTAATGGTGGGGCACTCAATAACACTATTTCTAGTGTTATGGTCCACTTGAGATTTGGATCTGCATAATTTTTAGACCTCATCCTAAAATGTGCTGTAGAAACGGATGGACGGCGTGGATATACAAAATATCATCCATGTGGGCCATACGGCAGGAATAACACCCACTAAGCTGTTCCCAGGGTAACACCTAATTCGCGCCCTCAGGTGAAGGGCCTGGATCTTACGCTAACGTGACAAGTCGACAAGTGTTGTGCCTCAATACGCCTCGGCGTTTGTCCTGTCCTTTCCAACACACGAAAGGCCAAGGCGGTTGGACCGGTTTGCGGACAGGGGCGGTTGAAGAGGCCATTCGTGCGACGCGTGTGTGACGGGGGCCATTAATCAGGTGAGGTCCACGATGAAAATCGACGTGTCATAAATCAGGCCAGTCCATTCAAAAGTTGGGCCCACATGTGAATTGTTGAATTGGAATCATGCGCCAAGGCACGTACGTAGTCAGTCTCTTTAGCACGTGTAACAATTCTCGTCAGCATCAACCGTCCATGCTCTCCTTCTGCCACGTTCTGTTACTGATAGGCTTTGAAAACGCCTGCACCGACCTGGCCTGGCGCATATCAGTAACTTGCGTAGCCATGAGCAGGTCGTGACTTGCGCGAACAGAAAGTCACGTAGAATGGACTTGCGTCAGATCCATTCCGTCCATCGGGTGTGTTAATGCATTTTCAACTCGGTTCCAAAATATCATTCCTCTCAAAGACTTATAGGGACCACAAAATAGGAAATAGTGTAAAATTAAAACCTTTCAATTCTTTTGGTGTGACCCGCGTGATCCTTGAAATTCCCTGAAATTCAGGGAATCCATTCATACTGATGGTGCACGTCAGATGAATACAGTGGATGGCATGTGCAGAAACGGTGGACCCCACACGCAATTTGGAAGACAGGATTTCCCATATCAGCTGTTCCTTGAAGGGTGGCCCACTTGAGCTTTGGATCGGCCTGTTTTTGTGGGTGGAAATCTGATAAGAGAATTTGAACCTGATGGACGGGTTGGATCTCATCTACGTAGATTCATTTCCTCCAAATTAGCGCAAGTCACGCCCAAGCTTCAAATCAAGGCCGCGAATTGCCTGGAATCAAATGGTACGTGGTCCACATCTTTCACGTTATACACGGCTTTTCAATTCATCGATTGGGGTCCATGGTTCTTTCATCCAAACCATTGGTTTATTATGAACCATCTTTCATAGATAATTAGATTAAAAAAATTCAAAATTTAAAAATCCTAGTGACGAAATTGGACGTGTTGTGTTTCTTTATAGAAACCATTTATTTAAGAGGCCACAAATCATAGGGTTGATAATATCCCATCCAATGTTTGAAACAACACACCAACGGTCTGGATTACCAAAAAATGGACCCACTTGTAACAAGTGAAAACCCTTGTATACTGTCACATAAACTCCTCGCCTGCCAGCGGATTAGGTGAGACCCCGGACTCACCCAAGACAGTGCGGCCCTTACTCTGTGGCCCACCTTGTTGTATGTATTCCTTATCCACGCCGTCCATTCGTTTTTTCAGATCATTTTAGATCATTATAAAATAAAAAATCAGATCTACTTATTTGATGGACAATACGATAAGAAGCAGTGGTGATTGACCATTAATGGCCCACAAAAGTTTTGGATCAAGCTGATACTTGTTTTCCCCCTTAATTCAGGCTTATGTGACCGTATAAACAGATTGGATGGAAAATAATCACTACGGAAATATTAAGGTGCTCCCTAAAAAGTTTTTAATGGTAGAGCGTTCAATCACCACTGTTTCCTATGGTATGGTCCACCTGATTATTGGATCTGCCTAATTTTTGGGTTAGTTACTAAAAAGAATCTTAAAAAATCGATAGACGGTGTGGATACAGAATATATGCATCTATGTGGGCCCCACGGGAAGGACCGAACCGTCTTTGGTAAGACCGGTGTCTCACCTTATCCGCTCCCCCACAATTATACCGCATCCGTATTGCAAAATGTGCACAGTTAAAACCGACATAATCAAATGAAATATTTGATACACTGACAGAGGGAGATGGATGATACGCATGCAGATAGTGGCCTATAAATAATACAAAATAAACTGTCCAAATTATGCCTATGGTTGTAGATGTATAACGGACAAAATATTGCTCTTATATGGTTATTGAAGTTTTAGATTGCTGGACATTTGTTGGACGGCTAATAACGAAGAATATAGAATGGTCTTAAATCAAAAAACATGTGTCCGCGAATCAGAGATTGAGATTCTTCAATCAATTTAATTTTCAGATAATAACTTAAAAACAGTGATTTCCACGATTTAGTCGGTTTCAATTTGAGTTCGCATATGCCAAGTGTACCATTCCTACGTGCCTGCGTATTAAGCACCGTACACAGCCAGAGTATCAAATAACACCCCGTTAGATGCGGCAGCGATCTTTTCTCGCTGATATGTCAGCTATCTGAAAAGAAGGTGTGTCCCAACCTTATGATTACCTGGCATTTGAAGGAGGGGAGTGGATTCGGTCAGGTCGGGGTAACAGTGGGTGTCATCATCTGGCCCACCTTGATAGATTTATTGTTATCCACACCGTCCATTCGTTTTTACAGCTATTGATAGAGAAGGAGGAAACAAATGAACCAGATCTAAATCTCAGGTGGACTACAAAGGAAACATTGGTGATTGGACGACCACCGTTAAAAACTTTCTAGAGCCTACCGTAATGTTTATTATCATCCAACCTGTTGATAATGTCATAGATGAAGGGAAAACACAAATATCAGGATGACCCAAAACTTTCGTGGCCCAAAAAAAAGTTATAATAGTCAATCACCACTATTTTATGTGGTGTGGCCCACCTGAGATTTGGATTTGCTTCATTTTTTGGATCATACCCTAAAATGAGGTGTAAAAATGTATGGACAGAGTGGATATACAACGCATGCATCAATATGGGCCCCACAGTCACGGCCTCGCCGAAGTCGGTCTCTCCCCGGCCTCACAATATCGGCGCTCAACGTGTATACTGGCGTGGCCTACCAAATAAATAGATCAGCCATATTTTCATACCAAGTGATCAACATGCTGTGGTCCACCTTTTCTACGGATAGGATATTCTACGTACATGACACGTCAGCAGGAATAAGTAGACGTACGGTAACTTATGATACAGCCTCGCTGTATCTGATAAATTCTTCAGCTTAATATCAGCTCAGTTGCAGAGCAGAAATCAAGCAAGAAGAATCGAGTGAGAGATGGAAGGAAGAGCGGAATCGTCCGATCCGACTCGGATACTGATGGGTGTGAACGAATCGTCGATAAAAGGGTACCCCCATGCGTCAATTAGCAGCCGCGGCGCATTCGAATGGACGGTTGAGAAGATCATCCGCACCAACACCTCCGGTTTCAAGCTCCTCTTCCTCCACGTCCAAGTCCCTGACGAAGATGGTAAGATTACCTTTATGCCCCTGTCCTCCTCCATTTTTTACCTCTCTGCCCTACCCTCTGTCTGTCTTCCTTCTTTTGTCACTTGTCTGCATTTCTTGAAATGCATTTTGGTTCGATCGTAATTTTTAGCTTTTCTAGGGTTTGAAATTCGAAGTTCGAAATTACATTTATACCCCTGCCTTCCTTCATTTTTACCGCTCAAACTTCTGTTTTTCTTCCTCTGTCAATGTCCTGTTTGGGGCATTTCATCTGTCTATTCATTTCTTGAAATGCGAATGTCGATTTTGGTTTGGATTGTAATTTTAGGCTTTCTAGGGTTTGGAATTTCAATCTTCCGCCTTGAGATTGTGATCTCTCTCGTGAGGTGTGGTCCCCACCGCACTGGTGGAAGATGCGTATGGTGATCTGGACGACGTGGGTTCGGTCTGTTAAGTCTTCTGATCGTTCCGTGATTTTCCTGTTGAATGTGGGCCTTTGTTCACTCATCGCTTGTCGTTGAGATAACTGTCGCTTGAGATGGCTACGTGTTGTATGTGATGGCCTACTACCTCAGAAACACTTGCATAAAATCCATCCCGTACATTAGGTATATCACCCCTTGTTTTGCCTTGGTACCAAAAATCAGGCTGATTCAACACTCAGGTGGGCCAGCCCATAAAATTATATATAATATGGCCCACCTGAGTTTTGGAATACTGTGATTTTTGGGGAATTTTTTTTCATCCTAGTGAGGCATATCAGATGAATGGATTGGATTGCATATATACACCACCACGTGACCCAACACAACTAATGGGAAGCGTATGATGCCAGGTTCTTTCATAGCGTATGGCCTACATGACTTCTGCATGGTCATGATTTTAGGGTTCTAAATTGAACATGATGCAGTGTGCCTGATGGACGGAGTGGATCTCATGAAAGTTCCACCCACATGGGTGTTTGAACAGAGAATCACAATCCAGAGATTCTGTTTCAAAGAAAGTCTCTTCCCCACCCCTAACAACTGGAATCAAAACAACCCCCAGATTTTTCTTGGTGTGTTCTTGTGAGGATAGGTGGGAGATTTTTTGGTTTGTTTATTACAGTAAGAGCAATTGTATAGTTTCTCTCCCATTGTATCTCATGATATTGCTAGTGAACGATTTTCCAGAGCTTCCCCATGGGTGCAGTTGCATTTTGACAAATTGTGAAAATCTTGAATCTTTTCTTAATAAGCAACAAAAAATTATTAAAGAGGAGAAAGAAGCAGGTCATTAAGGCAGTGGAGGTCTCTGGCTATAGGAAACGACTTACAAATACCTTCTTTAGTTAAAGCAGTCCCTAGGAATTTGCTTCTCTAGAAACAAGACTAAAAGGAGGCCAATTGGGAGCTTTCGAAACGATTTCATTCGAAATCACCATAAAACACCTGATTCCAAGGGGCAAAACTTGAAGGCAAAGCCCAAGAAATAGGGCATTTGGAATCAGCTTCCACCATAATAGATTACCTTTTCTTTAGTGATGACCATTAAAGATTTCTTGCGTCGATTGATCCCCTTTAAGATGGCTTTCAACTTTGTCCTGTTTGAGTCACCCATAGGGATTGGGCTTGAGAAAACCAATGTCATCTACCATGCTCATTGTTGATGCTGAAAACTGGTCAACAGACGAGATAAGGTGACCTCCAACTGGTCAACAGATGAGATGAGGTGACCTCCAACTTAGACGGATGGATGCAACTGATCTTCTGCAGGTGTGCAGTCTGGATCTGGACTGAAGGTTTCCTAGATCCTGTAGAGCACAAAGGAAAGCTAATGGGGGTGGCTGGGGTCCAACCGTCCAAGTTGGAGGTCACCTCATCTCATCTGTTGACCAGCTGGAGGTCACCTCATATCGTCTGTTGACCAGTTTTCAGCATCAACAGATTGGCGCCGTCTGTGGGAACGACAAAGTTGTGTTCTCACCATTTCTGAACTCGGCACACGATTCTAGTTCTTCTTCTTCGAGTAAGTGCACCGCCTTACAAATTTGATAAAGGGGCTGAAGAAAGAGCCCGGGAAGACCTGTCCAGGAGGACCTGCGCAGGAAGACCTGTTCAGAAGGACCTGCTCAGGAAAACCTGTTCAGTAAGAACTGCTGAAGAAGATCTGCCCAGGAAGCCCTTCCACAGGACGACCTGTCTGATGTCATTTACATAGCACATGTAAGAGGCCGACGAGGCCGAGGTGAGCTATCAAAGCCTAGAGGCCGACGAGGCCGAGCTTGAGCTATCAAAGCCTAGAGGCCGACGAGGCCGAGGTGAGCTATCAAAGCCCAGAGGCCGACGAGGCCGAGGTGAGCTATAAGGGCCCTAGACCAAGAGTCGAAAGACCGACCTAGGCAGTCGGAAGGGCCCTAGATTAAGAGTCGAAAGACCGACCTGGGCAGTCGGAAGAGCCTTAGACCAAGAGTCGAAAGACCGACCTGAGCAGTCGGAATGACCCTAGACTAAGAGTCGAAAGACCGACCTGGGCAATCGAGGAATAACCCTAGACCAAGATTCGAAAGGTGGACTTGGGCAATCGGAATGGACGAAAGAGTCGTGAAGTGTCCAGAGGCCACCTCTATATGTCCACTCGTATAATTGGCAAAGCCTACGAGCCACCCTACCAGGCCAACCTCATGCAGTTGGCCAAATTCAAATGTCAACTCATCCATTTCTCTTTACTCCCAAGCCGAGCAAGTCAGGCTCGAGAGTAGGGGGGGCTTCTGTTATGGGTAAACCAGAGCTGACCTCAGGTCACGAGAAAAGCTCATAGTCCAGTGGGCCCAGGTACAGGTCCTCAAATCCGACCTGAGACTGGGCCGATGACAAGAACTGAGGTGACGACCTGAGACCTCCATGACGACCTGACGACCTGAGACCTCCATGACGACCTGACGAATTGGGACCTCCAGGACGACCTGACGACCTGCCGAGATCTTAGGCTTCAGCCAGGAAAATAGGCGAAAGATCTGGAGAATCGTTGAGGAATACGGGAACATCTCCCATAACTACGGAACGGCCCAAGGATCGCGCTGATTCGAGAATCCCTCCCCTGAAATTACGGCTTCAAAAAAGGAATATAACTCTGCAACCTAAGTCTATAAATGAACACGTCCTCTTCATTATCAAGGTACGATACAAAAACTGATCTAAAGAGAGATGTTTAATCTTTCAAGATCCAACTAACTTAGGCATTGGAGGGCTAACGGCTGGACTCCAGTCACCCCCCTTAGCTTTCCTTTGTGCTCTACAGGATCTAGGAAAGCTTCAGTCCAGCCAGACCGCACACCTGCAGAAGATCAGTTGCATCCATCCGTCCAAGTTGGAGGTCACCTCATCTCATCTGTTGACCAGTTGGAGGTCACCTCATCTCGTCTGTTGACCAGTTTTCAGCATCAACACTCATCTCATATCAATGACTGATTTCGGAGCCCCTAGGATGCCCACGGAGCAACCATCAACATTCAATTTCTACCTGTTGAGGGGCGGCAGCTTCTAAACGATAATTCTACACCCAATTTCCTGAGAGAGTAGCACAGACATGCCTTCATTCGATTAAGTGGAATGGAAACTTCAGCAAACCTTTCTCTCTCTTTTTCCATATACCCCGAGTGATCGCTTGAAGGAGCATACTCCATAATATTTTTCATCTTGGCCTAAATGGTCTTTGATGAGAGAGTGATCGCTTGAAGGAGCATACTCCATAATATTTTACATCTTGGCCTAAATGGTCTTTGATGAGAGAGAGAGAGAGAGAGAGAGAGAGAGAGAGAGCCTACGAATAAATCTTTCAAAATATGATTCTCTCCTGTACCAGGCTTACCTCTCCTTTACCAGGCTTACATCCCTACTTAACCTTATATATGATCAAATCTATGGTGTTGCTTGTTGCACCCTTATCTTTGCAAGATCAATTACACGCGGTCGAAGTGCATTCACAAGTGGAAACTTGGCTTAATTTCCCAGCATGTGGATTGTGAGCTTCTGGTTCTATTGCACCACTGCCATAACCCACTTTTTGGTTCATGTTTTCCTCTCCCTCTTTTTAGAACCATTCTAGAAGATCCCATTGAAAATCCAAAGTGCATTTTCGTGATTCCCAAAATGGATGAAATTATGTGCTGAAATTCGCATTCTCCTTGGTTCAAGCATTTTCAATTTTTTCTTTCATAGCTTTACAGTATGTTGTGAAGTATGTAAGAAATGCTAAGCAATTCATGGCACGCACACCTGCATGAAACATGTATGTGAAATCCGCTCCATTCATCAGGTGAGCTACATGAAAGTGGATGGCTAGGAAATAAAAGGCCAACAGCGTATTCCAACATGCAAGTTTGGGCAGCCTAAAGAGTAGTGGCCAATGCATGTTTACAATGGGCCCTGCCTGGTGAACCGCTTGAATGTCAAGCTGTTCACATGTGTGTGCCAGGTTAGTGTGCCTTGTGCCTTGCCTGGGATCTGCCTCTTTAATCATTCCTTGTGTGAATTGCCTAAACATTTCAAAGATTTAATCATACATGGAGTAAATTGTTAGGGAACTGTTCATGTCCAATTTATGGTGATCCATTCATTGCTGAAATGAAGCTTTTATGCTTATATGTGCAAGTGCTCCTGCCCTTGGTGGTAGGCTTGATAAGGACATGAGTAGTTACAACGTCTATTTTGCCAATTTAGGAATAAGAGTATGCGCATATGTTTTGGAAACAACATTCTGTTTTACCTCGTCAAAATCAATTACTTTTGGGGCTTTGTTACCTTCTAGTCTGTGTGATAAAGCTAGGTTTGTACTTGGATGGTGACAATGGTGGATAATAACTGTCTCTCGAGTCTTGGCCTAATTGGGAAACTATAGACGGACTGAACCTTGAGATGCAACATTTTCTAAAGATAAAAACTATGTAGTGTAAATGCAAGGAAGTTTTGCAACTGTAATCATTAGGAGGAGGTGTTGTTACCCATGTTCGAGTAATCAATGCTAGTAAATTATCTGGTTCAAGGGGATTTCTTAATGAACCATTTCAAACTCCAAAAAGCTTCCAAATTGGTAGATGATGAGAAAATAAAAAATAAAAAAAATTTGAAGCATCAAGCAAGGGAACAACAATGCAGCCTAAGAGTTTATCTGATTTCAGGTATTGCATGTGAAAAAATATTAGCTTGGACTTTGTGGGGCAAAGTCTAATAGTTGTAAAGTCTCTTCGGACCCATTTGGATACCACCAAATAAGTTACTTTTTCTACTTACAGCAGTAGATGAGTAACTTATTTGAGAGAAGTAAGTTTGGTTTGATCAATTAGTAGTTTTTTATATTTAAAGTTGCTTAATCACATCAGTTTAATAAGTAGAAATCAAGATAAGCTACTTAAGGCATGAGTAGCTTAAGTAATTTACAATCCAAACTCCCCCTTCATGTTAGCCTTTGCATCGTGTTTGTGGGTCCAACAATTTGTTTTTGAAAATTGAGTTGACGTGGCAGAGCAACAACTTTTTGGGTCAATTTATGACTTTTTATAGCATGATGATATGTTTTATAGCTGATGTTTTCCCTGGTGGCATAGGATTTGATGACATGGATAGCCTTTTTGCATCGCCTGAGGATTTCCGAGAGATGCAACGAAGGGACAAAATAAGAGGAATTCACTTGCTGGAGTACTTTGTTGGACGCTGTCATCAAATTGGGGTATTGTTTTATATGTGTGTGTTGAAGAGGTGATTTGCAGGTCACGGTTGGAGATCCAAGACCATTCATTAGGTGGGGCCACTCTGATCGTGACATAGCTCAAAAATAGACCAGTTCAATCATCATTTTTGCTGAACATGTATGAGAAGAAATGAAGAATTCATGGTTAGAAAAAGACCTGAGATCTATATTCAACATACATGGGTGGCCACCTGATGTGTCTAGCCTTATTTTTGGACTAGAGCCTGTTCACTACAGGCCCCACATGTGCCTGATCCTGCATACGTGTGCCACAAACGCTTCTTCAATTTCTGGTGCTAATCATCTTTGCATTTGTCTTTCTTTTTCTTCTTGGAAAAAATAAAACTTTGGCATATTTGGGTTGTTTCTTATTGATGTTATGTGAATGTTGGTAGGTTTCCTGTGAAGCATGGATCAAGAAAGGCGACCCCAAGGAAGTTATCTGCAGTGAGGTGAAGAGAGTCCGACCTGATCTTTTGGTTGTTGGAAATCGTGGCCTTGGCCCGTTCCAAAGGTATGTTGTCAGCTTGAGTTCATGACCCATTTCCCAATGCCCACACGCTTGTTCTCCTCTCCATTCATTTTCCTGTTAGTCATTTTCTCTTCAGAAAATGAGGTATGTTGTTTATGATCTATTGATCTGGTATCCAGACGTAGGTAATTCCATGCTTTTTCTGTCATTATCTCGTTACATGCTAATGAGGTGAATGTTTGGTGCTTGACCATCTTAACTTTGTTAAATCTATGTTATACAGGACACCTTTCCCACCTGTGAGAGAGTGAAATTTTGAATATCTGGGCTGCAATGGTTGCTCTCAGTATTAATAGACAACAAAAGAGCCAGGGATAGATATTCTGTCGAGTAAAATGATTCACTAGTTTTGTTTCCTACTTATCAAATATCCACACACCTCTGCCCATTTTGAGGGGAATCTCAACATGTTTTTATATGCATTTTAACACATTCCAAAGTTACCTGGATCTCTCCCATAATCTTCGTGGCATCATTATATACCTGTTTAGTTTAAATCCTCTTTGCTTGTTTTGGGAAATCCTATCGACTCTTTTCTCAGTGCGAATTTTACATGTTGATGACCTAACAGATCAGGCAGTCGACAGCAGGTCTTAAAGAACTTGGTTGTCGCTCTGCATTTGTGTGTGGCTCTCTTGATGAGCCAGGTGATCTGACTTTTGGGCCAAACCCAATGCACAATCTGTGACCAACAATTGTGCTAACATGGCACTTGTTGTCAGGTTTCTAATTAGTGAATTTTATGTTTCTCACAACTAAGCGTTTGAAACACTTAGGATTACAAAAGTCTCAGTCCCAAATTCTGTCACTCAAAACCTGGGCCTTTCTTCACCTTTTTTTTTTTTTTTCATCGTTCTGCTGAAATATTTGCAATAAAGCAATTGCTACTTTCGTGCAGGGTATTTATTGGGACCGTGAGTGAATTCTGTGTGAAGCATGTGGATTGCCCTGTGATCACGATCAAGCGCAAGGCAGAGGAGGCCCCACAGGATCCTGTTGATGATTGACCCTGTTGATGATTGACCACCCCAATATTGCTGGCTTGGGTTTCATTGGTTCTCAAATCTTTAGTAGCCATTGCTTAAATATCAGAAAAGCAAATGCATGATGATGTATGATATAACAGAGCTCGTTTTGAAAAAGAAGAAGAAGAAAACATTAATAATATTCGTTTTTTACTCCTCCGACCAGGTCCAGCCTCCTCTGGGCTGGTTTTGGGCAGAGTTTATATGGTTGAAGTTTTTTTATCCTGACGATTAATTGGATTGGGCCCATGTCTGACCGAAGGATAGAACATTGGCCAGGCAGTCCCAGACCTGTCGAATCCAACTTGGTGTAGTTAACAACTGCTTTGCTTGGCTGTCAAAGAGTGGGCTGAGCAGATGGGCCCTTGAATAGAAGTAGAGCTGTACACAAACCGTGCCAGCTTGAAAAGCTCGCTCGGCTCGGCTTGTATGGTGGATCGAGCCAAGCTGATCCAAATTTTTTTGGGCTCATTGAAAATTTGAGCAAAGCTTGAGCTTGAACAAGCTTTTGATTTGGCTAGGATTTGCTCAGTTTTTTTTTTTTTTTTTTTAATGTTATAATATGCTTCATATTTCATTCGAGTGCCCTAATCTCTTTTTGGAGTGCCCTAATCTCTTTTTGGATTTTTCATTGGAACGCTCGATGCTTGGCTAGACTCACTCGGCTCAAACCCTTGTAGCCTCAAACCCTCACCGCCTAACGCCCAGCCAGACTCTCTCCAGCCTTTATTCCTCTCTCTCTCTCTCTCTCTCTCTCTCTCTCTCTCTCTCTTCTTTGATCTCTCTCCCCAACTAGCCAACGCCTGGCCAGACTCACCGCGCTAACGAACAGCTGGCCTGACCTGCTCCTCTCTCTCTCTCATCTCGCCCGACCAACCAATGCCCAGCTAAATGGACCCCCCTGTCCGTCCAGCCGACCGTTGTCTGAGCATGAAAGCTCGAGCTCGGCTCAAAAGCTCACCCAAACCAAGCCAAGCTGCCTAGTTGAGCTTGGTCAAGCTCGAGCCCAACCACTTTGCTAGTTGAGCCGAGCAGGCCAAGCTCAATTCGATTCGGCTCGTGTACAGTTCTTAATAGGAAGAATGCTGCTACAGCTTGGGCTGTCAAAGAGTGGGTTGAGCATATGGCTCCGATGTCCCCTTTGAATAGGAGGAATGCCTTGTCAGTGTCTCGGTGAAATGAGATGGAGGCGCCCAGGCTGATCCTCTCTCTCCCTTCCTCCCACTAGGGCTCTGAATGGGTCGGATCTGGATCGATCGGATCCAGTTGGATCCGGCTCCAAGTCCATATATCTATAGACAGATTCGGATCCAACTCGGATCCAAAAGGTGATGTCCATATATCCAATACATTTATAAATTGTTAGATCCATTTCCGATCCAAAATCCATATAACCATCGGATTCAGGTCGGATCTAGGTCCGAATCCACCCCCATTACAAATCTTAAAAATATATGTGATATAAAATATATAATATAATATATTTAATTTAGTAGAAAAATGATGCAAATCCCATTATTTACTACGATATGGTCGACATGGCTTAAAATAATTTGTAAAACGGATGGTCAGCATGAATATAACACATACATTAAGGTGACAATTAATCAATTCGGATCGAACTCAGATATGTTCCTGTGAATCCATATTTGGACCATTTAAGTAATCGGACCTATTTTAAGATCCAAATCGGGTCCATTTAACTAATAGGACCTATTTTAAGATCCAAATCAGCATCATACAGATTCAGAGCGAATGAGATCTTGGATCTGACCTGCTCCATTGAGAGCCCTACCTCCCACAGTTGGGGACCTTCTTCAGCTTGCGCAATTCTTCTGACACCCTTAACAATAGAAAGCCGTCTGCCACAAGTTGTTTATGCCTTGAATCTCTTGTTCGGATCATGGTAAATCTGATGATTCATTCTTCTACTAGCTGGACCCCACGTGGAGTATGTAATCCCGAGCCTTTAGGAGACATTTTTTTGTCGAATTTTCACTACCACCGCATGCAAAAACTAATAATTTTTAACTGATTTTGTACCTCTGTGCTTGGGCTCACACTGTGTCAAGCTTGTGCCATCCAACCCGCATATGAAATGAACCCAAGGGACATCTGGCGGTGGCTTAATATAATGGGTTCGATCAGCATGACATGGGCAAGCCTGCTACGACAGCCCATCTTTTAGAGAATAAGCTTCTTACAAACGTTGAAAAGGATGGGACCTCCCACCTACCCCCCCCCCCCCTTGAACCCCCCCCCCCCCCCCCCCCCCCTTTAAAAGGTCATTTTAGCCTACGTTTCATCTCTCACCTTATTTGCATTTCTTTATCTTTCATCCACTAATTTCCAATTCAGCTCTTTCCTTTTCCTTATTCTTTTTTCTTTTCTTCCACCTTGCATTTGTTGCTACAAATATCATGAAAATTTGGTGCCCAACCAAACACACCCACTTAATTTATTTTAGATAATAAATAAGCTACTTCAAAAGGAAAATATAGAAATCGGGGAAGCTACAGCACTTAGCCATGATTTAACAAAAATTCCCAAAATAACACATCCTCACTGGAAAGAGTGCAACACAGCCTAACCATCATTGTTTTCAAGTGTCTAACAACTCACATTTGAAAATTTCAAAATATTAATGGGAGAGGGAAATTTAAGACCTTGGCTTCTCTTTCTTCTCCTTGAAAAGAGCCAAGAGTGATACACCCGAGACCTTCACCACCTTGAACCGGACTCCAGGAATATCTCCAACTGCATGGCCCTTACGCCCAAACCCAGCTATCAAAACCTCATCCTGCAAGCAAAAAGGCATGCAAATAAAGTTAGGCGGTAGAGACTTTTTAAGTAATAAGAAGAAAAATGGGGATTAACAGGTTTGGATCCGCACATTTTCCTCAATGTAGTTCAAGCAACCGTCGTTGGGAACAAATGCTGCAATCTTCTTTCCGTTCTTGATCAGTTGAACTCTTGCACACTTACGGATGGCAGAGTTGGGCTGCTTGGCTTCAATTCCTCTGCAAAGATGTTGTATGAGTTTCGTGAGCAAAGTGATGAATTAAAAAGTAGTGACTGTCGGGAGTGGATAAATGGAGGGCAGAGACGCTACATCTTCTCAAGGACGATCCCCTTGGCATGGGAAGAGCCTGCAAATGGCTTCTTCCACTCGTTGCCAAGATGGCTCTTCTTGTAGGATTTGTCAGCCCACTTCTGTCTTCTCCTATGCGTCTTCAGCTTGCGCCCAGCTCCCATACCACGAGTTTTCCTGTTATTGAAAATAGAGGTGCATTTGGCTCAGACATGAGAAAAATGATTCAATATTTTAGGATGTCTGATAACAATCTAATTATGAAATTATATTTACACACACCGCTCCTGAGATGATCACTATAAAAAGCAGCCTAAGGGTCTGTATGTGGTATCAGGTGGAATTGTAATCCATTGAAGTAATCAATTGCATAAACACCATGTTTGTTAAGGAACTGATCGAGGAAACTTGGAATTTAAGACCAACTAATCAATTTCAATGCTGCGTTCACTCGTAAAGTCGGACTATCAGTTAGGTAAGGGCATGTGTGATTACACGATTCACAATGTGTAATGTCGAGCATCATGAGCACAGCCAATGTAACGATGCCAATGGGACATAGAATGACCACACCTTGGAAGTGTACAATTACAAAGTGGGAGCACGACCTTATGAGAAGATTTCTCACGCCGAACTCAAGTGTGCAAAGAATGCCAACATACAAGTCAATTTTTTTGAAAGGAAAACATGAAATAATGGGACATGGGACATTAACTACCAAGCAGGCTCCATCACCCCACCACATTTCAATATGAACAAGCTCCACTAAGCTGTCACAGTTCGTGTTTCCTAACAAGCCATTTACACCCTCTTAATTAAATCCTTGGGCAGACAATCAATAGGCAAGTCCCATATAGGAGTATGGAAAGAACTTGCTCAACAAGGGCCATGCATATGTGGTTCTAAATATCAATTCCACGTGCAATTTCCTTGGAATTGCAGCAGGTATGACTTGTTGCACAGTGTGTAACTAATATCCACAAAACTATTGAGGACGGATAACACAAAATCATGTGGAAACACTTCTCCTAAAATATGCATGGAATGAATTCAATCTGCACGGCATGCACGAGAGTAGGCAAGCAGACATCTTCCATCATTTAGGTCAGTTGGCAGGTATCCAGCATCTTTTTTTTTGTCGAGGTGAGCACAAAAGGCTCAAAACAAACAAAAAAATCTACATCACAGACAAAAATGACCACTCACTTTAGTCAAAAGTCCTTAACAATCACAATCGAGCCAGCAAGAATCTCAATATATGAACTTTCTCATTTTGAAAATGCAGGTTAATATTCCCGCCCACCCTTAATGGGTGATGGAATGCATGTGCAACTGGACTCTTGGTGCAAAATGTACAAACTTTCCCAAACAATTTTTTCAAAGATGTGCACAAACACTTTACCCAAACGCATGACCTAATGTTTCAAAGAAAGATATTTGCTGTGCATCCAATCCAACGCTGTAACTAGTTCCTGAAACTTCATAAGGAATCATAGACAAATCAAAAAATATATACTGAGTCTTGAAAAACCTGCCAACTGGACCCAACTCAATCAATGCTCATGTCTACCAGCATACCTTACATGGTTTTCTGTAACCTGGGAAAATGGCAACCATGTAACTTAAAGAAACCAATTAAAATGTGGTTGACACTGAGCATTGAGTTGACTTGGCCTCAGTCCCTCATCATATGAGTAAGCTTATTTAACTCTGATGCTACATTTTAGCGGCTTACAAATACTACATTTCAGAGATTGTACTATCCTGCTAGCGATGTTGTCAAAACAGTGCAATTTGCAATATGAATTGTACATTGTACATCATATCGCACACCACACTATATGAATCATACGTTCAAATTGTATATCCCAAAAAACCGTAACTGAATCATATGAATCATATCAAATCATATGATTATTGTATCAAATCGTATGAATGATAAAATAAATGTGGAATGCATAAGTAGGACCCAAATTTATATAAAAAAAATCATTGTTTTTCTTCTTATTTTTACCAGTTTGCTTTTAAAAATTTATTGAAAATCCTCATTTGAGCCTTTGGAGAGAGAGAGAGAGAGAGAGAGAGAGAGAGAGAGAGAGAGAGATGGGGATTTTCATATTCGAAAACCCAAAACAATCACAATATCTTTTCTTTGGCCAATAGAATCAAATGCCACTTATTAAAGGACTTGTATGTTTTTATGGTGAAGTTCTTGAAAACAAAATATAAAAGGAAAGACGAGTCCTTTTAACATTATCACGATATCTATACCCTATAAAAGTTCTCAATTGCCAATATTTATGCATTAATTTTCTTGATTCACATTGATGAGAAATGGATGATTGATGAGTTCTTTACTGTTTCTCATTTATTTATATTTTTCCTTTTTTATATTTTAAGAAAATTAGAAAAAAAAAATCTTACGATTTACAATACAATTGGCGATTTGATACGATTCAAGACCTACAATTTGCGATAAAATAATGATTTTGACATCATTGTCTGTTATGGCATATTTGTGCCCCATGCATCCAATTGCCTGCAAC
The DNA here is from genome assembly GCA_003013855.2 of Liriodendron chinense. Classification (NCBI taxonomy): domain Eukaryota; kingdom Viridiplantae; phylum Streptophyta; class Magnoliopsida; order Magnoliales; family Magnoliaceae; genus Liriodendron; species Liriodendron chinense. The sequence goes on from PVNU02002217.1 coordinate 1,097,877, forward strand.
CCTATTTGCCACTAGAGTAGAAATCCGTCGTATGTGTGTGCACATGTAATTCAAGTTTTTTTTAAAGCCAGATCCAGCTAACACCAGGTGTAGTGAGGAGCTGAATTTGTGTTTGGGTCTTGAGAAAGGGTGAGAAATGAAACCCCATGGGAATCCAATTCCAAAAATTTGCCCCTTCTATGGCATAACTCTTTCCCAGCATCCAAAGATGAGAATTGGATTCTTGAAAATAGATTACTAGTACCCAAACACTAGTAGACAGAATCTCTTTCACCATAAATCTGTCTCCCATAAATAGATTCATGACCCCCTTTAATATTCCAAGGTACCAAACGACCTGTTAGCAAATGTTACATGACGAGTGTGAAGATGAGCGTCTGGGATAGTGGGGGATCATGTACAGTGCATGATTGAATGTGTATAATTCAAGAGCTTTTGTGAGGCCAGATCGAGCAAATGGCATCCGGTGGATGTGACGATGGAGAAAAGGGTTGGAGGCAAGCTACGAGCAACGCACCACATGCATCCAATAACTCAAAAAGCTTATGTGAACCTGGCCAACTAAATTGAGATGGGGAATGTTTGAGTGAGGTGGAACACAACAAATCAAAGGCCTGTTCCGCACCAGGCGCCATTTAGCAAATGGCATCAACGCCACAAATCGTAACTCGCAAGAAATCAATGGATGTATCAACTAATCTTAACCGACCAAGTGATGATGGCCAGAAATCCTTACTCCAAAAACAAAATTAATAATAATATATATATATATATATATATATATATATATATATATATATATATATATAGAAAACAGCAACTTCAAACCCTAACTGAGGAGAACAAGATTAAAACCTAAGTATGCAAACATGATGAACTAAACAAACAGATCTAATGTTTCCAGTAATCTTCAGAGGCTCGAAGCGGCATTGTTGGAAAAAAAAAAGAGGAAGAATCTTTCGAAACCAAAGGGAGAGAGAGAGAGAGAGAGAGAGAGAGAGAGAGAGAGAGAGAGAGAGAGAGAGAGAGAGAGAGAGATTTCTTACCCCATTTTGACAGAAGCTGCCTCTTCCTCTCTGCAACAGAAGCGAGGGAGGCGGTTGGGAGAATTTTAGGGTTTTGGAGCGACAGAAGAAGATGAGCTGAGGAAACCTTGCTTTTATAGTGCTCTTGCTTTAGCTGAAATTACCGAAATATCCTTACATATGATGAGTTTTACAGAAAGAACCTTTGACATTTGAATCGGCTGAAATTGCCGCGTGGGAGATACACTGGAGATTTTCCGGTACATGTGCCAGCAGGGACACGTGCACGAGATGCAAGCCATTCATTAGCAAGGGCCTTTACATCATCGAAAAAGGACGGTCGTAATCAACCCTAGCCAGGCCCATTCCAATTTAGGGCCCACCCCACCTGAAAGCAAAGCCCAAGTCGTCCAATGGCCAGATTCGGACTCGAATGCAAAAGTGCTGCAGATATCAAGTCTGGGAAGAGCCCACGCCTGTTGTCTTTTAGGCCAGATGATCTGGCCCGAACCCAACGCACGGGCCCAAAAAATAGACCAGAGCCCAATTACCAAAGGTCGTGGAAACCCTGGCTGCATGATTAGGTGAGACCCCGGATCCACCAATGTGGGTGGGACCCCTGACTGTGGGTCCCACTGTCATGTATGTGACCACGTCCACAACATCTAATCTTATTGAAAGCTCACACATTTTGCCTACTTCCCTTGCAAGTGTATTTAACTCTTAGTTTACGGGCTATAAATTCTATGTAAACAGACACTTGGAAATGACAAGGATTAGACTATGGAAATGGCCACAACCCCATTTGATAGGTACATAAAAATGAGTTCATCTCATTTTACCTAATAGTAATTCTGTTAATTAAAATTAGAATCCCTAATTTGTAATTAGATATCAAAATATCTAATATAAAATTATTGTTAACTAAAATAAAATCAAGTCATTTGTAGATGTCTACCTAATAAGGCTTAATGATTGTTAGGCCCAATCTTACTTTTTTTAATTTTTTTTTATTAAACCAATGCAAAAGGTTTCTTTTTGCCACATTTCAAATAAGCCAAATTTGGTATGTTTAAAATGGTACGGAGGATTAAGATAAGGATAACTTACAGCAGCTAGAATGTAATCAATTAGGTTTAAGTGCTAATCGACATGTGGACTTCAATGGTCCATTTTGATCATCAAATACTATGAAAATTGCAATGATTGCAATTTTTTTTATTGGTCCCTTGACAACATTTACATTTGACCACTGATCTCTACATTTGGTTTATTAGTACTAAAATCGTATTTAATTATCACATTCATACATTGATGTTGGTATTTGGATTTAAGATTTTCACTTGTAATATCACGAAGGATTATAATTTCTTTTATTTGTTTATGAAGAATATCTGCATTTAGCCAATAATTTTCTCATTTGATTTGGTAGTGATGATATATTTTCTTTACATTGCTATGGTAATGAGTTATCCAAACAAGGCCAGCACAAGATCCTGCTATGATAGTGAGGCTTGCTCTACATGGTGTAAAAGCCAATGAATTCGCTTTGCATTTTTTGACATTCATTAGACAGTCAAAAATGAAATATCTAACGGCTCTATTGCAATAAACGTGTCCAGGCAAATAAGTCAGAATTATTAAAGTAATTTCATCTTGGAATTGTGACTTAGCAAATGTTAATTTCAAAACAATGAAAAGGGATAGTGATTAAGACTAGAAGGGGTCTATGTGCCCATCTCTAGCTGGGTTTGCAGGACTGGCCCACAACACGGTGGGCCTAACTGACCTGCCTGACAAATTGATAGTCCTACATTTACTTCCTTTCACTACATGCTCTTGCCAGTCGTCTCGGGTATGACTGGCCCAGTACAACGAGCATAAAAGTGATGGTCAGGGTTTGGAGAGATCCAACGGATTACTGAGTGATTATGTAGGATGAGAGGAGGTGGAATGAACAGGTGTTTGATCATGGGTCCTATAGTAGTAAAGCCGTTACTCAGTAAGTTGAACTGTTGATTTGATGGGCCCGGCTGTGGATGGATCATGTGCTAATAAATAAATAAATAAATAAAAACTTAACGGGACAATCCTATCAGTTGAATTGGTGGCTTGCAGCCATACGATCAAGAAAAAATATTAGCAATTCTGAATATTCAACGGAAAGGATTGGGTTTGGACGGTGAGGATTCTGGTTTGAGAGATTTTGGGGCATGATTTCTTCCACGGATGGTCCTCAGATGATCAGAATGGTCTGATTACGGGTGGCAATGGGTTGGTCTGGCCCATGGTTCAACTGGCCCAACCCGTTTTGAGGGCGGGCCAGGTTAGCCAAACGTAGGCGTGCGTGATCTCTCTCTCTATATATTGTTGAATCCTGCACTCGTACACCTGCTCAGTGGGACTGAAGATACTCCTGGCGGGTAGATCTTCCGATCTTTCTCTGTACCCGGATCCACTAAGGTGGGGTAGATCCCTGATTGTGGGGCCCACCTTGATGCATGTTACTTAAATCCACGTCGTCCATCCGTTTTTACAGCTCATTTTAGGGCATGATCCCAAAAGTGAAAAAAAATCCAAGTCTAAGGTGGAACACACCAAAGGAAACAGTGGCAATTGACTATTAAAAACTTCTTCGGGGCCACAAAAGTTTTGGATCAAGCTGATAGTTGTGTGTTCCCTTCTTCTAATATCTTTGTGACCTTATCAACAGTTTGGATGATGACAAATAAACATTCCGGTGGCCCTATGAAGTTTTTAATGGTGGGTATTCAATAACCACTATTTCTTGTGGTGTGGTCCACCTAAGATTTCTATTTGCTTCGTGTAAGGCACATACATTAAGGTGGGGCCCACATTCAAGGATCCACCGAAGCCGCGCCTCTCTTAACTTTACACGCGTGCCAATTGGCACACGTGGGTATCCGGCCACTCATTAGATGATTTTTTAATTAAAAAATCAATCCTCCACACATAAAAGTCGAATATAAACCATTCGTCACTCTATTCCCCCTTTTCTCTATCTTCTAACAGTCCATATCATACCAGTGCGGCCCACCTGATTTTCTGTGCTACATGTCATGCTTTCAATCACCTGATGAATGGTCCAGATTTCACGAGGGTCCTCTGAATTTCTCTTCGCGCGAATCTTGGTAAAACTCCCAACAAACATCCATCCATCCCTTAACCGCTCCATACCTCTCCCTTCCTCTCTGGACTTTTCTTCTTTTTCTAGGGTTTCTCCTCTTATCTCTCAACCAAGCTTCTGTACATCGCGCCGGACGCCACCTCCGAAGAATCAACGCAACAAAGGTGCCCTTCTACCGCTGCTGCCGCCGTCGCTGCAGAGATCTCCCAACACAAAATCGCGACACCAGAGCTCTCACGTCCATCGCGTCTGACCGGAGCAGATCCCTGGGCTTCTAATAACAATATACAGATGTATTCGTTCATATATCAATCTCTAATAGATAATAACCATAATAATGAAAATTTCTAGGGTTTCTTCTTTCTTTCTTTGATTTTCTGCTTGAATGTCTTGTAGCGGCAAATCGATTGTAATTGAATGAATTCCTTCTATGATTCGAATGATCAACGCTCGCGTCGTCTCTCTACGGTTCTTCGATTTCTTCTATCATGTTACTGAATTTTCTTTCCTTTTCCTTTTTTAATTTTTTTCTTTTGAAATCCGCCGTTCTTGAATTAGGAGCGAACGGGAACAGAATTTTAGGTTTTGTGTGAAAAAAATTCTGCAAGATCATAAATTATACATCGAGAAACAAGAAAGGTTGAATTTTGTTGTTTGCTCGGTAAGGGATTGTTGATGGGTACCCCCGGGTTGATTAATCGTAGTAACGGGCAGCACCACCTTGGTGTAACGGAGCCGATTTCTTTAGGCGGGCCGTCGGAGTTCGACGTGATCAAGACCCAAGAGCTCGAAAAGGTTCGATCATTAGAAAATCCATTATTTTTTTTGAAAAAAAAAAAAAAATCTTAGAGGAAATCTAATGTGTTTGGCCTGCATGGAATTTGACATGTGGCACAATAGTTGGTAATCCTGATTGTTCATCCGGTGAGGCTTTCGGTGGATGGACCACTCTAGGAAATTCTTTGCAATCCCTTGAGAATTCAAGTGGTGACCTGCAACTGGATGGTACAAATGTATATTGGAAAATGCAAGTATGATTGGAAAAAGTCCATCAACTGGAAGCATGTATGATCGCCCAATCGATGCAATTTTTTTGAGTCAGAGGCCCATCGACAGTGGAATCCTGCTGATGAATGTTTCAGATTGCTGGACAATATGGAGATGTGACCTTTTGTCCATGTTACCATCACCGTGGATAGGCTGAAAAAAGGGCCATCTTTTTGTTTATTTATTTTGAAAACACTGTTACTTTGTGGTTAATCACAAAAGCAATTTGTTTGTGTAATCAGTTTCTTGCGGACGCGGGACTGTATGAAAGTCGGGAGGAAGCCGTTGCTAGGGAAGAAGTGCTTGGGAGATTAGACCAGGTCATGATTTGATAAGTTAGCTTTAATTTCAGCTCTCTGTCCCTCTCCCTCTCCCTCTCTCTCACAATTTCATCCCTCTCTTCCCCCATCTCCCTCTTATCTAGTTAAGTATTGATGTCATTGAAAATTTCTGCAGATTGTGAAGACTTGGATTAAGAAGGTTAGCCGGGCGAAGGCATTCAATGAGCAGCTTGTCCAAGAAGCAAATGCTAAGATATTCACATTTGGTTCTTATCGGTTGGGGGTATGGATATAGTACCCTGTTGTTTATGTATTTTTATGTAGTATGAGAAATGCTCCGGTTATCTCAAAGCACTATAAGTTATGTAGTATGGACATATTACTCTGTTGAATCCATCCACTTGGAAAGTCCAGTTGATGGATCTGAACTGTCCATTAAGTTCTGGACTACCATGCAAAATCACACTGTTAGGGATGATCTAATCCATCCTTGATTTGGCCTTATTTTCTTTAACCATCCCTTTTCCAAGCTATGGATGGGATGGCTGTGATTGCCCTAAAGAAGGTGATTCTTCAGAATCATAAGAAATCCATGATGGGCCCTAACCATTTGATGGTTCAAATTTGTTACTGGACCTATTTTGTGTAAACAATCTTGACCATGCATATTAAAGGCCATTGATCAATGGTTGATATTTGTTGGACTGGCATGATTTTGCATGGTCGGCCATGAAATTTGTGTTGGACATAATGAGCAGTCGGGTTCAATGAATTGGAGTGTCCCAATGTGACTAGGAGCAATATAATTTATAGTGCTTTGAGAGCAATGGAGCATCTCTCATGAAATATTGTCTTCTGATATTTCTTTTTTATCTTTTGTGTAATGGTTTTTTATTCCTTTAGACGTTTAAATGATTCCCTCACATTTCTAGTTTGGTGGCAGTCTGTTTTGGTTGTTGATCACAGTCAGAAACTGTTTTGATTAGTAGAAAAATGTTGAGAAAACGTGACTTGATTGATAGGTTGGTCAAATTCAGCTATTGCTTGATTATCTTCAAATCTTGTTGGGTTTTTCTTATATTGTTCAAGTTTCAAGCTAATTTGGACTTGGGCTGTCAATATGTCTCAACTGTGTTGCTACTGGCAACCTGGCAATGTCCAAGTTTTCTCAGTTGTGTTGCTACAGGGAGGCAAGCGGTCCACCCAGTGAGTGATTTGCAGTATAATTAGGATCTCTATGAATCTGATTATTGATAATTTAAATGGAGTAAGAACACATTTTCAATTCTCACTTAAAATGAAAGAAAACTACTGAGGAGGGCATTTCCTAGAGGCTCAAGCAATTGCATTATGGGCAATGGTTAAACTATCTTTTGAAACCCGTACACGTTGCACAATACGTATCTGTTTCGTCCATGAATGATAAGGCTGCATCAGCTGGGTATCTTCCCAAAACAGCCTCATATTGGTGCTGAACAATATGATACACTGAAATCAATATTCATTCTTTGGTTACGAGTCACCCTCCACAATTAAAGGCTACCCAGTAGGCTCCTGAAATCTCCACATTGGTTTTAGTAGCCAAAAGCTTGGCTCTATTCAAGGATCCTGACCCACTGGACTGAAGGAGGCTAGTGTGATGCTACTATATCATCATTAAGAACTCCCCAAACCTAGAGGGATTGGGTTTACCTACTGAGCTTCCATCAATATTAAGCCTCTTCCGCCCTTCTGGCGGCATAAACTGAGCCATAGCCTTCCACTCGCGAAGAATGTCTCCCCAATGACGAAGGATACCTTGATTTTGGCTAGAAGATGGCATTTTTGGAGGATGATTGTTGAAATTTTCTATTTTCTGTTATTTTCATATTCGCCCCATAACTGCAAGCAAAAAATCCTCCATAAAACCTTGCCTATAGTCTTGAAAGGCCCACCACTCCATCCATCCAGAAGATCCCCAATCAAACTTGATAAAACTCTATTAATTTCTAAGAGGCCAAAATATCCATACCAAATTGCTTCCCGGAAAAGCTTGGAGGCGAAGGAACCTTTGGAGCAAGGCCCGCACATGCTTATTCTCATAAGGATGGAGAACATACATTTGGCTATTGATTTTGTATTGGCCGATACGGCCTTGTCATGTTCATATCGGCTGACACGATACACAATATGAGGCCAAATCAGCCCGCCCAAATTTTTTTGGGCTATATCAATTGATATGGGTGTATTGGCGCTGATATGGCCGATATGAATGTAAAGGCTCAAATTTGAAAATTTGAAAATTCTCTCATTTTCCTAGTCTTTTTCCATTTCAACCATAAAGGAAGCCTGGATAGTCATTTTGGACTAGATCTAGTCCAATTTTGGGGATCAAACAAAAGATTTGGCTGGGTTTCGATGAATCAAAGCGGAATGGATCATTATGAGAAAAATAAGAAAATCGGTAAACCATCACTTTTTTTTGTTGAATGTTTTCAACTTCTTGCTTGTATTTCAATGTGATGGGCCCTAATTCACTAAATCAAGCTTGATTTGTATTCAATTAGGGCTAATTTGGCTGAGTTTCACCAGGCGAAGTTGACAGACAACATCCTTATCAAAGAATGGCCTGATACACTATTAAATACACATCCAAAGTAAAAACAAGAAGATAGATTCTTAAATATCTCAAAAATTTCCATTTTTCTGATATCTTCATAATCCTCTGGCTTTAAAAAATCTCATTTGAAATCCAATAGTCTGATATCGGCCAATGCTGATAAGTGACGGCCGTGTTGTATTAATTTTTGGCTGGCCAAATGCTCCTTGACACTGATATTTAGAACCATGATGTAAAACACTCCCATTGAGAAGGTCAGGACCTGTGACTTGAATTAGTTGTCAAGGTATCCCAAAACGGTTACGTATCGGCCGATACGTAAAGGAAACGGTGGTGGCCGTTACGCGTTACGGGGTCGTAACCAAGGTGTCCCGTAGCGGTATCGGTGGGCATAAGGATGCCCACCGTTTCTGATACGGATACGGGCTGTATCGGCCGATACGCCCCCCGTAACGGTCCAAATTTTTTTTTTTTGCCAAAAAATTCTAAAAAAATATGGATTAAATTCAGAAAATTCCAAACATCCCAAATATGCATTCATTTATAATTTTGAACATGTTTATGGTGGTGAAGCGGTCTACTCTTTGGTGAAAAAGCTGTATCGGGCTGTCTGATGAATTTATGAAGCTGATAACCTGGAATTAACTGTAAAACTTATAAATTCAAATTTCTAACTGTCTATTATAAGTAACACATTATCCAACCTTTAAACCAGAATTTTTTTTTGAAAAAAATGATTTTCCTTAATTTTTAAAATTATTTCGAAATTAATCCGAAATTAAAAAAATAGAAAAAAAAATAGCAAATCATGTGCATAATCTGTAAAATGCACATGATTGTGTCCTACTATAAGTAACACATGTTATCCAACCATTAAACCAGAAAAAAAACATGATTTTTATTAATTTTTAATATTAATCCGAAAATAGTCAGAAATTAAAAAAAATATAAAAATCAGTTGCATAATCTCGAAATACACATTTTAACATTTTACAATGGCTAGAACATCATATTAAGGTGGAAAAAAAAAGCGATTAGAGGAAGAAAAATGTATAAATACCTATTTTCAGGATTTCTTCGAAAAATGGCTCACGGAGCTTCGATTCATCCAAATCGTAGAAATTTGCCGTTTTAATTCTCCAAAATAGACTAATTGTGGTCGTTTTTAGTAGTCGCAGTATCGGTTTCGCGTTACATTTCGCACCCTTGGGATACAGATACATATTGTGTATCGGTGGGAAATATCGGTTGTATCGCGGAATGTATCGCACTTTTTGGGAAACATGGGGAAACATTGGGAAATTGATTGAATTTTTCAATGAAACTTCAGGGATTGTTAAAATGGACCTCAACGTACACATTTAAATCATAATATGTATAAAAAAAAGTCCACATAATGGAGTTCCTTTGTAAAAGGATCCTAAGCTATGCGCTATCTGACTAAATTGATGCAACTATTGTTTAAATTGATTCCATAATATATACAAATGTAACAAGACATTAATGTAAACACAACCAATGCATTGACAAAGTAAAACAAGCAAGAGAGTTGAGAAATATTCTAGTTTTGACTGAATGAGTGTCCTCCAAATGCAGTTTTGACTATTGAACTTCAACGCAATGCAAGCTATTCTATATAGCCTAGATCTATATGAGGATTCAATAAAATCTAGAAAATAGCTAACTGGACTCAACAAACTATGACCCTTATGCAGAGTCGGAACGCGGGTCGAGCATTGGGGACTCTTGTGCGTCTAACCGATATAGTAAAATAGGCCAATCTGCAAACACTGGTTTTTAGAAAAAGAATAGATTAGAAAAGAAATGGGAGAAGAAAAGTGTGAAAAAATAAAAAAAAAAAACATCAGATTTATATATAAAAAAAATAGCCGTTTTCCGACCGTTACGGGTCAAAATTTATATGGGTCCCCGTTTTGGACCCCGTATCGCGTACCGGCTGACGTCGTTTCCGTTACGTATCGGCCGATACGTAACCGTTTTGGCACACCTTGGTCGTAACGGCCGTTACAGAAAAAACGGGCCGTAACGGCCCTGTAATAGTACTGTAACAGGTCCCGTAATTGTCCCGTAATGGTCATGTAACTGTTTTCTTCAGAAAAATAAAAAAAGGGCCGTATCGGCCGATACAGGGTTCGTAACGGCCGTTATAGCCTGTATCGTAACGGTAACGGTGATGGCCGTTACCTTTATGGAACACCTTGGTTGTCACACAGATTTCCATGGAATTGCGAGGACGACACTATCTTATCAACCACCTGACTCACAAGAATTTTGATTGGGGTATTTTGCCTAGCAAGGGTGTAGGGCCTTGGGAATCTAATGGCTAGAGGGGAGTCCTCAATCTACATATCTTCCTAGAATCGGATCCTCATCGAAAAAAAAATTGCCCATTCCTGTATATATATTACTGAACTTTGAGATGGCTTGTGATTTAAATGACCCGTTTCACCTAATCACAATTGAGAAGAGAAAGAGGAGAGACATTTATCGAGAAAGAGAAATGAGCCATTGGGATACAAGTTTCTATCCACATCCTCCACTTGGAAACAAACCCCATTCTTTAAGAAGGTAAGGAAGGGAAGACGAATCCACCCTATGATGTCTTATCCATGTCAACTACGAAAATTAGATCTGCAACTTCACTTCTTTTTTTTCTTTTTTTTTTTTTCTGAATCTATGGCGCTTGGTTGCTATGAGGATGTTATCCAAAACTTGCCTATCCATTACAAATGTGCCCTGAAATGGAGACATGGTATAGGGCATGACTGCTTTCAGTTTACTTGTATGGACTTAGTCTTCTATTAAGCATTTGTCTTACTGATATCCATTACAAAAGCTACCCACCAAGCTTATTAGGTGGAAATGTGTGATTTCATAGCACTGTCCTTGGTGATACGCATGATAAAAGGAGGATTGGCCCTTATTGTAGTAACTCACTGACAACCAATATAGAGATCATGTTTATTCACCTCCCAACATTTCTTATAGAAAGCCATCATAAACTCACCATGCCCCAATGCTGTTATCTCCTTCCACAACAGGCACCACCCCTTCTAACTTCTTTCATGTCAGCTGGTCTGTCCGACTAAACCTCTTTCTCTAAGAGAACATATTTGACGCCATACTGTCCAGAGTTGGCTTTCTGAAATTTTCTTGCAAGTAGAGGGAATGATAAAAATTAAGCAATAGGTTGCTCAATTTCTTTTTCTTTCTTTCTTTGTTTTTTTTTTTCCCTGAAAGATTTCAATTGCCCAATTTCACTCGTCTTGAATAAAGCTATCATCCAGCCAAAGCTTAGAGATGCAAGTTACCATTCATCTTGTGTTGTGAACTGGTGAAGAATGGGGTATTTTTGTCTACCTCTTTGAGTCAAGTTTGTCTACATTTTGACTCCATGATATCTATTCACTTCTAAGAATATTAATGAGAAATAAATTGAGCTTTTCCCTCAGTTCTCAACGACAAGAGGCAGGGTCCTGGCTTCTTTCTCCATGTCAATCTGATATTTGGGCGAGCAATTTCACGTTCTTTTCCTCATCCCAAAACAATGATTTTTTTTAAACATATTGGAGCTTTCTTATGAATACAATCAGCCCATCCTTTTAAACAGGCAGCCCACCGATTTGCAACAAGCTTAACTAGCTGGGAGCATTGAGCCAAATTTTCTCAAACTTGAAACGAAAAGCAACCTAAGAATACCGCCTTAATCCAATAAGATTGGATGATGGTTAGAGTTGAGCATTTGCATATATTTCCCCATCCGGATTAATCACCTCCAATTTGCTGATGATACCCTTTTGTTCTGTGAAGCTAAGGACTCCATGGTAGATTTTTTAAGTATGACCATCTATTGGTTCAAGTTGTTTTAGGTCTCAAAGTTAACATTGCAAAGAGTGAATTTTTTGGTGTCAACTTGTCCAATGCTGAGACTACAGCTCTCGCTGGAGTTCTTTGGATGTGAGGTTGGGGCCTTTCCTACTTCGTACTTAGGTCTTCCCCTCTATGTTGGGAAATCCCCCCTTGTATATTTGGGGCAAAATAGTAGAGCGTATGGAGAGGAAGCTCTCTCCTTGGAAGTTCGAAACTTCAAACTCCTTACCCTAGGTGACGGGATAACTCTAATTAAATCTTCTCTTTCCACCCCGCCTCAATACTAAATGTCTCTTTTCTCTTGCCCCAAATTGGTTTTAGCCCGGTTAGATAAAATGAGAAGAGACTTTTTATTTGTGTTTTTTTTTTTTTCTTTTTTCTTTGGGGGGGCATCCTTCAGGAGTTTTCTTTATTGATCCTTCAGGAAGTTTTCTTTATTGAATTGGAAGGTGTGTTCCCCTTACTTAGAGGGTGGAGCTAGCATTAGACGCTTGGATTTGGTCAATGAGGCTTTCCTAGGGTAAATGGATTTGGAGGTTTGCTCCTGAAAACTCCTAGTCTTTGGAGACCTGTTATTGCAATTTGCGACTAAGTATGGGCTAGCGCAGGAGGTTGGAAAACTAAATCTTCTTCTCTTTGTAGGGCTTCCTTCCTCTAGAAAGGAATTGCGAAATTATTCCCAAAAGTTTTCTCAGGGCTTATTTTTGCTTTAGGGAAAGGGAGATAGGATTAGATTTTGGGAAGATCGCTGGTGTGGCCCCTCCCTTCTTAACCTCTCCTTCCCTTCCCTAGCTACCTTGAGCTTTGTTAAATAGATTTTGGTGGAGAGACATTTTTTGAGGCTTGTTGAGAAGGGTATGGGATCCCCCGCTCTGTAGAAATCTCTCTGATGAGGAGTTCTCTGCATTTACATCCCTCCTGTCTCGGTTGCAGGGCTTTTGTCCTTCTCCCACTGTAGAGGATTCTCTCTCTTGGACTCGATCATCCTCGGGCAAATTCACAGTGAAGTCCTACTTTCAACTAGCCTCTGCTGAATCAGGGGGAGTAGATAACCATACAGGACAGTGTGGTCCTATGGTGCCTCTCTTAAGGTGGCAGCATTCACTCGGTTTCTTAGCAGAAATCGAATTCTAACTGTGGATAATGTGAAGAAAAGGGGCATGGTTTTGCCTAACATGTGTAGCTGTTGTCTCCATGACAAAGAATCAATCAATCATCTGTTCATCCATTGCTGCTATTTAGTGGAGATCTGGCACAAGGCGATGCAAAAGGCTGGTCTGTCTTGGGTTATGCCGGAAATATTGAAGGCCTCTTTTAGTTGTGGCATGCTGAAGGAGGCATCCTGGGAAGGAAGAAATGGTGCATCTTGTTCCTTGCTACCCTTTGGTCAATCTGTCTCGAGAGGAACAACCATTGCTTCCGTAACCTGAGTATCTTGTTGGCTGGGGTTTTCCTCAGACTCTTGAGCCTCTTTAGGGACTGGGCCCCTTAGTTTTAGGCTTTTTTTGGTGTAGCCAGCTGTGGAGCTAGGGGGTTGTATACTTTTTTTTTTTTTCTTTTCTTGCTTTTTTGGTGTTTCTTTTTCCTTTCCTCTCTTAATAAAAGTTCTTTAAAAATAAAAATAAAAAATTATGGTAGTCTCTCTCCTTTTGGGGAGAGATGTTGGGTCCCAAAATTAGTAATAGAGACCTTGTGTGGAAGACAACTCTCTGTATGAAATTCAGCAGCAAGGTATGGATGTGTTTATGGTTGAAATCATGAGTCCTATACAGCTCTTGCCAATGGGTACATTTTTGTAGGTCCCTACATGCATGCCTGATATGTAGTTTGCTCTTGATGGATACTTAACACACACCTGCAGCTGTTCTTCTTCTTCCTTTTTTTCCCCTCGAAAGATACCCTTGTGTCTTTTTGTAATATCTTTTGCACGTAATTATCTGTTAATACTTATTTATGATTGCCACCCTATTTATCATGTGGAATGAATCAATACAAACTATATTGGGTCATGTATTGATTTTCCTGGCATTTACTTTGTACCTTTTCTGTTTGTTATCTAGGTACATGGCCCTGGTGCAGATATTGACACGCTGTGTGTGGGGCCTAGACATGCCACAAGAGAAGTAAGATTATCTTGTTCCTCACTGCTATGGCTGTTGACATTGGTATGATTTACTTGACAAATTCACTTGTTGGGCTGAACTAAAATTTTCAAAATGCAGGAAGATTTTTTCATTGAACTTCATCAGATGCTGGCTGAGATGCCTGAAGTAACAGAGTTGCACCCCGTGCCTGATGCCCATGTGCCTGTGATGAGGTTCAAATTCAGTGGGGTGTCCATAGATCTTTTGTATGCAAAGCTGTCACTTTGGGTAATTCCTGAAGTAAGTAATGATTCTCTTGTGTGGGATTCTATATCGCATGAATCTCATGTAGAGGGGCCGATGGGCCCTTTATTGCAAATCAGCAGTGTAGTTTCTCATCCATGTCTCTTCTGGAGCCAACAGGCAGTTCTTGTGCTAGAAAACCATTAGCGCATACTTTCCTGTTGCAGGTGATATGAAAATTTGGCCCATTCATGTCTTATTGGCTCCATTAGTAGTGAGTTGAGTGTAACTGTTGACATGCCTTGGGTCCCTTCCACATTTTTATCATCTGTGTGAGCCATTAATTGCACCAATCTAATCTGATGAGATAGCATGTTTCATTTGTATATCGGACTTTTACTGGTGGCAAATGTGGAATTTTATCAGTCTGGACTTAGGTTGCAAGAAAATGATGGTAATGTGGTTGTTCTCAAGGTCTTGTGCTCATTATTAAGCTGTTTGGATGCATGTGGCAACTAAGGGATTGTTTAATCCATGGAAAGCTCCACTTCAGACATGGACGGCCATGTCTAAGGGAGCATTCTTGCAGCTGCCTGTGTCATTGATAAGCGCTTCCATTTGAATGGGGCTGTCCACAATTTTGAACATTGTGCTGTCGAAGGGGGGAGGCTGGAATGTAGCAATTTGTGGACAAATTGGACAAAGGCTGCCCCAAAATTGCATCTCTACTGCAACTATACTCCAGCAGATGCAGCCCAATGGGACATGGCTCGGGTTTCAGAAGAGAGCATGTTCACATTTGTGGATCCACTTACTAGAGTGCCTGGATCTTCCGTATGAATGCATGTTCACATAGTTGTCATACCTCCCCTCTTCAATATACAGCTCCTGCTGCACACTTTTAAGCAGGAAAAAAATGACTCTTTGGAGATGTCATCCAAACACAAAATGTCAGCATCCATGGAAGCTCCTATCCACACATCCAAACACAACATCTTGATGTCCATGTCTATGATTTAAATTTTTGACATGGACAGCTTTGTCTTAAGTGAGCTTTTCATGCATTGAAGCAAGTGGTCCAAGAACATGTTGATTATTATCCTGAAGGACAAGAAAGCAAAAGGGCAGTGTCTTACGGTTGCAATGAAGATGATTAACTGTATAACCAGAGCATAATAAAATATTTTGTCCTGAAGAGGTTTGCTAAGCCCACGTGTACAGCCCTGCTCATGTACACTGCCAGCACGTGTGTGCAAGATCTGAACATTCCTCAATATGTGCCACAATGCTTGGATCGTTTGGCCCAAAAATCAGGCTGGTTTACTCCTAAAGTCTGCCACATTATAGAAAACAAATGTACAGCTAGAAAAAAAAATCATCTAGACCTTCTATTTGTTTCGTATACTCTGGCCTAGCTGAGAGTGAACACCCCTTGGTTTTGTACCAGATGATTGAAGTGGCCCATCTAGTGGAAAACTCAGATCTTGTACAAATATGCCATATTGGCCATGCATTGGTGTGTGTATGAGCAGAGCTGTTCACGCATGTAGGCTTAGCAAACATCCTGTCCTGAATTGGCTAATTGGTCCTTTCGGACTACATGACTGAATCTCAGGGCTCGTTGCTTTTCTTTGTGTTGGCTGAATTCTTAAGGGATGGTCATTCTCTTTAAAGATGATCAATTTAAAGACTGCAAAGCACAGGATGAGGGAATGAGCTGCATTTGATATGGAGTAGCCTCCAGCAAATGCGACAGGGATATATTTTCTCTGAAACATAAGTTGTATACCACATTAGAATTCAGAGACTGTATGGGAAAATAGAATTTGCATAAAATGATTCAAATGTTGAGTCCCTGTTAAATCTGAGAGCAACTAATTAAATAACAAGCCTTTCTTGTTATTTGATAATATGGAGGAACATTACTGAAAATTCAAAATAACTTGAAAGATGTAGGGTGTAATATGCATACTTTGGGGTGTCACATCTGGTCTTTTGCAGATCACCACATGAAGCCCATGGAAGTAGAAAATATAAGTCCCCTTCTGAAGTAGGAATTGTTTATGCTTATTACATAACTACTATCTCCTATCGACTGTTATGCTTTCATTATTAAACATCTTTTTTGCATTGATTAGTGGATATTGTTAATACTTCTCAACTTGCATGCGAAGAGTATTTACTGGTGTTGCAGGATTTGGATATTTCACAAGACTCAATACTTCAGAATGCTGATGAACAAACTGTCCGTAGTCTCAATGGGTGCAGAGTTACAGATCAAATTTTGCGGTTGGTCCCAAATATTCAGGTTGTGACATTCCCTTCATAACATGCCTGCTGCTAGCAGCTTTGTGCTTTTAAACTTGGCAGGCCCTGATTGCTTTTGTTTGCATCTGACTCAGAATTTCCGCACAACCTTGAGATGCATGAGGTTTTGGGCAAAACGCCGCTGCGTTTATTCAAATGTAAGAATTTCTCTATATATCGAGTTTAGGCTGCACTCTGGAGTCCCCAAAATTGATTTGGCTATGCCACTGGAGTTGCTTCTGTTTGAACTCACCAAGCATTTGGGTGAGTGAAGGAAATGAAACCGAACAGCACTATGTGAACATGCTTGTTTTGGCTGCACAATTTCTGGTTTTCTGGCTAAAACAACAATTCTGCTTGTTTCAACTCTCAGTCAACACAAGTTGAATATCAATTTGCGGAAATTGATCCCTGCTGCCACTTAATTCCGATGGACTTCCATTCACACGTGTCTCTCTCTTCTCTACTTATTTGGTGCATTTTCTCTGTCATGATTAGGTTTCAGGCTTTCTTGGTGGTATAAACTGGGCATTGCTTGTCGCTCGTATATGTCAGCTATACCCAAATGCATTGCCTAGTATGTTGGTATCTCGTTTTTTTCGGGTTTTCACTCAATGGCGCTGGCCAAATCCGGTGATGCTATGTCCTATTGAAGAGGGCTCCTTAGGACTTCCCATTTGGGATCCAAGAAGAAATTTTCGCGACAGACTCCATCAAATGCCCATAATCACACCCGCGTATCCTTGTATGAACTCTAGCTACAATGTCTCGTCAAGTACTTTGCGTGTAATGACTGAACAGTTCCAGCGGGGAAATGAAATATGTGAGGTGCGTTTGTATAGCTTCCAAGTGGTTTCATTGTGGACGTACTGTCTGGTTTTATCATTATTCTCCTTTCCCACTTTTATTTTTGGTCAAATTATTGGCAAAGGTCTCTCTCTCTCTCTCTCTCTCTCTCTCTCTCTCTCTCTCTCAACCAAAGAAAAATCTTTTTATTTTTTCCTTTTTTCTTTTTACACACTCCTTTTTCCTATCGAGATTAGAATAGTACTAACAGTTTTCCTTTTATTTGTGTATACATCAAAATTTCCTACTTCTATTTATGCATACCTCTAAATTTCTCCTGCAGGCAATGGAGATAAGCAAGGCTGATTGGAATACCCTTTTTGAGCCCTACCCTTTCTTCGATGCATACAAGAACTATTTGGCGATTGACATCACTGCAGAAAACGATGATGACCTGAGGAAATGGAAAGGTTGGGTTGAATCTCGGCTTCGCCAACTGACATTGAAGGTGAAAAGTGTTTCTGCTCATTTAAGAATATTGAGATAATGCCTTACAAACACTTAGGGGGTGTTTGATTTTTTGAATATTCGGTAAATCCCTGAAAATGAGTTGTTATTACTGCTTACATCCGTTTGATGAGCAACGGAATTCTCATTTCTTAAAATCCGGTTCCAAAAAGACTCACTTAAAATAATGGCCCCACTTTGATGTCTAAGACTTATCCAAGCCGTCCATTTGTTTTACCAATTTTTTTAAGGACTGTAGCCCAAAAATGAAGTAGATCCAAAGCTTAAGTGGACCACACCATGGCAAATAGTGGTCTGTATAACGTCCTCCATTGAAAGCTATCTCATTCCTTGGGCCCACATTGATGTTTATTTGTCATCTAACCCATTCATGAGGTTACATAGACATGGATAAAGGGGGGAAAATGAATATCAAATTCATCCAAAACTTCTAGGGCCAACAAGAAGTTTTCAACGGTAGACATTCAATTCCCACTGTTTCTCATGGTGTGGTTCAATTGAGATTTAGATCGCCCTCATTTTCTCGGTCGTTCCCTAAAATGAGATGGTGGAAAAAATTAACGGTGTGGATAAGTCACATACATCATGGTGGGACACAGTTTTTTCCCTCGGTTTTGGTGAACGTCAAGTCCAAAAGGCAGCTGTCACTTGTCACAGTGGGAGTGGTGCAAGAATTCCCATGGATATAATAAATGCTCATTTACGTTGATTTCCAAGGGAAATCCGAAAACCAAACAAGCTCTTAGGTTTTGGTTGAATCCCCCCCCCCCAAAAAAAAAAAGCTTGCTTTTAATCTGTTTCCTAAAAACCCACCTACGGTTTCTGCCGTTGGCCAAAAACACGCACCCTCTTATACTGTTACGTATTCCATACTGTATTTTTGAAATGACATTTTTACCCTTGAAGCAAACCCTCAAAACAGAATACCCAAAAAAGACCACTCTCTCTCTCTCTCTCTCACCCACCGTTGAAACCTTCCTAGGGCTAAACCACCACCCACCGTTGAAACCTTCCTAGGGTCACACCACTGTGTGGATATGCAATGCATACATCAAGGTGGGCCCTACAGGTCAGGTCCCACCCACATCGCTGGTTCTGGACTCTTTCCTGCAAAAACCTTTCGCAGGAAGTTACTGCGCTGGGAAGCTAGGTGGGGCCCACCGTGATGTCTATTAGTAATCCACCCCGTCCATCTGTTTTGCGACATCATTTTAGGACGTGACAAAGAATGAGCCGGATCCAAGACTCAAGTGAGCAGCCGCATGAGAGGGAAAACTGGGAAATGAAATGCCAATGGGCTACACCTTGATCTTTATATGCTGTCCAAACCGTTTATATGGTCATTCCCACTGGGATGAATTGAAAAGCGCAAAAAATTGATCCTGTTACAAAACTTTTGTGGCAATACGAATATTTCAATGGTGGCCGTTCAATCCCCCAGTTTCCTCGTGTGGTCCACTTCAGTCTTGCATCCGGCTCATTTTTTGTCATGTCCTAAAATGTACTAAAAAAACAGATGAACGGGTGGATTTCTCACAAACATCAGGCGGTCCCTCACCTAACTTTCCTGCCTAGGGCAATGGGCCACACAGCCCAACCCGGAAGCCTGGCCTAGATTTCAAAGTTTAGGGGTCCAAGCCCTGGCCAGGCCAGGCCAGGGCCACTGTGCTCATCCAACCACTAGGCCCTTAGTAATGGACCTTGCTCCAACCATCTTCTTGTTGGGACAATCCTATCCCTTAGGTTGGTTCTGCAAATAGACAGTTAAGATCTTGAAATCTTAGATATTTTGGGGCATGGTCCATCTGCAGTGGGGTCCATCAATTTGATGGTCTGGTTCGCTGAACCATGGGCCCTGCTTGTAGAAACTGAAAACCATGGGATTTTCATGATATGCCACCCTTTTTTTTGCCTAATTAGACCACCTCCTAATTGTTTTTTTAGATGTAACCCGTGTTTTGAGGGGTTGCTTTATTTTACCACTTTTCGTCAAATTTAAGTAATGGTTGTTAGCCCGTTTCGAAAAATAATAAAAATGCTCCTAAGAAGTGGTAACTGTGGACATTGATATGGACGGTTCAAAGTACACAGAGAGCGACCCAGACCGTCCCAAAATGGTGGACAGCGATCTAGACTGTTAAACATTAGGTGGTTAACAATTTGGACCATTCAAAAGTAGGTGGACAGCTATTTTGGGACCGTTCTAAAGTCCATTGACAGCGATCAGCTTTGTTCCAAGATGGTGGACAGTGATCTAGACCGTTCAAGAGTGTAGGAGGATCAGCGATCTGGGCTGATCCTTCCAGCAATATATGCAAAAATATAACTAGTTCTTAGGATATTTTTGTCAATTTTCAGAAATAGCTAACGGACATGTCTTGGATTTGACGGAAAGTGGTAAAATAAAGAGACCCCTCAAAATGTGTGCGCTATATTGAAAGATATTTTTTTGGGTGGTTCTATCTAAATTATGCATACAAGGAGGGTGCATTTCATAAAAAAACCCCTTTCAAATTGATGAACAGATAAATACCCAAGGACACTATGGATATCCTCGGGTGGTGATGAGATAATTTCTCCTCTTCATTCTACAATTGGTTTTATTTGGTTGATTTCATTAGCTCTATTTCTGATTCAAGTGTCTTGAACCTGACCCAGATAGAGAAGTACACATTCAACATGCTTCAGTGTCACCCGCACCCAGGTGACTTCTCAGATAAATCGAGGCCATTCCACTGCTGTTTTTTCATGGGTCTGCAACGAAAGCAAGGTGTACCTGTAAATGAAGGGGAACAATTCGATATAAGGTTAACGGTTGAAGAGTTCAAACAATCCGTTGGCGCTTACTCACTGTGGAAGCCTGGGATGGAGATCCAGGTGTCCCATATGAAACGTAGGAACATTCCCAATTTTGTTTTCCCTGGTGGGGTCCGGCCATCTCGCCCCACTAAGGTTTCAGGCTTGAATGGCAGATCGGCTTTAAAACCAAAGGTCTCTAACGCGGTTCAAGCATATAAATCATGTGTAGCAGTGGGCAGCAATAAAGATACAGATGTAGCAGATGAAGCAAGAAAGAGTGAGCCCGCTGGGATTAACATAGAAAGTAGTAGCTTTACGAGTGAGAAGAGTATTGCCACAATTGCTTGTGGCAGTGTTGGAACTGATGGATCTGAAAGAAATGGCCCCCCTATTGGCCCCCCTGGTGCAACCAGTCCATGCTCTAAAGAAGCAGAGGGCAGCATTAAGAATATCGACGGGTCAGATGAAACAAGGAAGAGAAAATGGGTTGAAGATGATCCAGAAAATAACCTGACGAATGCAAACTGTTATGCTGCAGCTGCTTGTGCTGATGGGGATCGAAAGCTGTAACCCACTTCCCATTGGATCCTCTGGTACTGCAATTTCATGCTCTAAAGAAGCGGAAGAGATTGCTATCGAGAAGCTTACTTCTACTCAGACAATCGACCACACTGCTTTCCCTGAGGAACTTGATGAACTTGAGGAATATGGATCAGCCTATCAGGTTAGAGATTTTGTTGGGGACTCAAATGGGGTCTCCACTGCATCCTCGACGGCGAATGCAGTTGAAGGGAAGGTCACAGGCTTGCAGGCCAGTCATTTCCAAAATGGAGGAGGATTGGAGGAACTTGAGGTCTTGATTTCTAAACCTTGTGATCGTCATATAGATAATCTCTCTTTACCAAGCACCATTTTTTTTTCTTTTACTGATCATATTATCTTTAATTGCTTTATGCTATTACAAGGTACATTGATCCAAGAATATGTAAGGGTCCTTGGGATGGATAAAGCTCCAAAGATCTCCCAGAGAACCTTTTTCATTGGATGTTGACCATTGCCATGTTTTTCATTTGCTGTCCATTCTCAAAGCCCAATCAAAGGGTTAGAATTGTCCCATCAGGGAGAATTTTGGGGCATTGTCCAAAAAGTGGGACCCATCGAACTGTGAGCCCATGTTCGTGGACTTGGGCCGGTGGTTCGAATGGGGGCTTCGGATTGGAAGAAAGAGGGACTGGATTACGATTATAGCCTTACCTCCTAAAAAAAGAATATGATCATAGCCTTTATTCTCCTTCCAGTAGTCAGTATTTTATACTAAAACCATTGGCACGGTAAAAACTGGAAAGGAACTAACATTCTGTTTCTCTTTTGAACAAAGCCTCCTGAGCTGCCTGTTCCATTACCTAATGGCCCACCTGCTTCTGTCTCCCAGCGAAAGCCGCTTATCAGGTAAATCACGACTCATTTGATATTGGGTTATGGTAGTTCATATCAGGAATAATACAGTGCTTGTTCTGAGAGATCCATCAGTATCCATACTGGCTTTCAGTTTGTACAAAGTGGGGGTGTTGTTCTGAGATTCAAACGGTTGATGTTATGGGCCTCACTGGTATAATCCATGCAGGAAAAATCTCCAAGATGTTAAAATCCTAAACCTTTCAAATAGGTGGCCAACCATGGTGTGCCATAATGGCTGTTATGTAAAGGTAATGGTGGCAACTGTTTCACGCTATGGGGTTGTAATGGCTGTAACAGAAAAAAAGACTAGTAACAGCACTGATACACGCTTTTTCTTTAAAAAAGAAAAAAAGAGAGAGCGGCCATCACGGCCCGTATTGTAATGGTAACAGTGGTGGCCGTTACGGCCACTGTTACTGTTATGGAATACCTTGTGGCCAACTGGATAAACAGTTGAGAAAGAAAATTTAGCAAGGGTTCTCATGCAACCAGTAGAAGGTTTAAATATAGTCCGAAAGAAAATATAGTAAGAGTTCCCACTTGAACAAACTGAAAGTCTGTGATAAGTACTGTCCCACATTTTTCTTATGTATAATGAAGAGCCTTGCTAAAGACATTGATGTGAAGATGATTGTAATGCATGCCATGCGAGTACAAGGTTTAAAGTATCATCGCCCCATGAACGAAATGGGTATATTGGCCCAAAATAGCTTGATGTGGGTTAATGCGTAACAGTATTGCTGGTGAATGATGCATTATGTAAGACACCCATTTTAAACCTTGTGTGAGTGTGGTATACATTTGTGAGATCATGGGGCCACTCCATAACATGCCATGGCACAAAATCAGGCCAGCCTGTTCATCAGGTGGGCTGCACCAGCTGTACAATAAATGGCTCATGCATGCATGGTGAAATGGACTGTTGAAATAAGATTTGACTGACAGTCCAATTTCACGAGCTTTTGGGAGTGTGTGATCTTGGTGGGGGCTCCTGGAAAAATGTCCTTGCATGCGTTTTGGCACATTCTGCATGTGAAATTCTCTTCACAAGAATAGCCGTGGCCCGTATGGGTTCTCTCTCTTTCTCTCTCTCTCTCTCTCTCTCTTCTCGATGTATATACCCTTCTGTTTGGCCATGATGTCTTTTTCAGGTTCAGTCTAACTTCCATGGCGAAAACAACTGGGACAAGCACATGAGATAATCGTTGATGCATGGGTGAAGACAGAAACCAGCCAGATACTCGTTTCTCCTATATAATGTTAACCTTTTGCTATATTTGTTTGTTTCTTCCCCTAATTTCCCCTAAAATGGCCATGGAAAGATGAATTCTTTGTAATACTAAGAGACGAGGAGAGATGATCTGTGGATATACCGTTTGGAGTTGTGTTTTCCCCCCCTTTTGCAATTGCTACACCCAAACACCTTAATTGTAATAATAAAGTAGTTTTTTTTTAATTTTTATTTTTATTTTTAAACTAAATTAGAAGTTGGCTTATCAGTTTCTTTTGTGATTCATTGTCTAATCACCTGGCAGGTGCCATGACCCAGTCGGAGGTTTTAGCTTGATTTTGGGGCTGAGCATCTGCACCATTTATTGATGTCTGATATATACTAGGCTGGACCTGGGCTTGCAAGTGCCATAAGGCCCATGCAAAACACTATTTGTTTGGGCCTATTTGGCTTTTGCATATATTTATTTATATTATTTTTTTTTGTGATTTTGTGAGAGGCAGTTACCATTTCTCTTTGAAGGTTTGCATGCGTGTAGAGCCGTACACATCAACTTCTGTAAGTGTGCAAATATGAAACACATTTGAGTAATATCTCAGCTTTCTCTTCCATGGTTGGAAATAATGCACTGCTTCTGCCAAAATAAATAAAAAAATAAAAAATCAGAAAATTCATGTGGGCCACAATTTAAAAATGGTGAATTTTACCTGAAAATTTCTCACAATTGCTTTTAGTTTTCTGAAAAAAAAAAAAAGAAGTAGGCGCGTGCCCCTCACGTGCTGGCATGACACATTCGTGCAACATCTAATCCATCCGTTAGTCCGAACGTTGTATATGGTTTTTGAAAAAAGAAAATCTGGTTCAATCATTGGTAAAAAACAGGTGGACGTTAGGAACAAAAAATCTTCATTCAAGTTGTTCACAGCCGTACATTTGTTTTGCAAATAATAGGCCAACCTGACAGGTTGATCAACCTGATTCTTGGGCTAGGGCATCAATATAATGGGTGCCCTTTTAATGGAAGGATTGGATCTCAGACCCATTGTGCCAGCAAATGTGTGGCATGTGCATGAGTAGGCCCTCAATCTGTCCACTGTAATATGGAAAAGGGTGGATGGATGGGGAGTGTTCATCAGGTAGGCCCTACCATGGATGGAAACAGTGGTGTCAATGGGCTTTAGACTATCCATCTCATGGATCCACTATGAATTTTGGGCATGGACGGTCAGGATGTGCAGGTTCTTAGCATGTCATAGTTTCCACCATCCATGGTGAGGCCTACGATGTAAACGGTTTGGGACATGTAAAAAGTGAATTTCTGCCTATGCACGGCTAGGATCATTCCTCATATAGCATATATTAGCTAGTGTGGTTGCGTGTAATGGTGTTATTAACTTATTAAAGCATCGCTCCTATATATTGCACACATGGCACATTAAATCATCCAAATTATGGTACCGGTGTAGATGTATGGTGAATCCAAAATTAAGTTTATTCCATTATTTGAGTATCAGATTGGTGGACATTTAATGGACGGTTAAAATAAGAAAAATCAATGGTCCTATTTCCATAAACAAGCATCCACAAAGTAGAGGATATGATTGTTCGATCAAGTTGCATTGTGATTGTGACTTGGCTAGAGAGGGTTGATCAATCTATTCAACTTTATTTGAGTTGATGTATGTCATGTGTGTAATTTGTGGGCGCCTGCTGCCCATCAAGCATCATCAGATGGGGCGAGCATCATCTAACTCATCTTTTAAATTTAATTTCTGGGGCCCACATATATGGGCAATAAAGATCACGCACATGCCACACATGGGCGAGCATGGCACCATAGGTCCAAGGTCTAATACATCTATCAAAGCGACACCACTAGAGCTGTACACGAGCCAAGCTAGCTCGGTTGGCTTGCTCGACTTGGTTTGAACCAGCTCAGTTCAGACACTGGGTTCAAATCTAGTTGAGCTACTGTTTTTCAGCTCGAGTTGACCATGGTTTGATTTGGCTCGACTCGAAGTTTAATTCGTGTTAACTTGGTTCAAGTTTGACTCAACTCAGCTAGATGGAAAGGAAGGTTGTTTAGTCCCAAATCAAAATAGAGCAAAGGAAAAAAAAGTGAAAAACTATCTATAAAAATTGCAGTCAGGGTGTCAATGGGCCTGGGTTGCCTTTGGGCTTGGATTTTAAACTACATTAGGCCGTGCTTTTAGGCTTAGCTTATTCAAAATTTGGGTTTTTTTTTTTTTTTTACTCAAACTTGGCTTGAAAGCTCGACCGAACTAAGACAAGCATGCCATTCCAGCTCGATGGCCAAAATAAGCTTGAGCCAGGGTTGTTTGCTAGTTGAGCCGAGATTAGTTAGGCCCAGCTTGATTTGATTTGGCTCAGTGTACAGCTCTAGACACCACTACATTGACGGAAGTGGATTGTGTATTGAGTAATGCTTTAGTAAACTCTGTGGGACCCATTATCAATGCATTTGTTTGATCAATGCCATCCATTCATTTTCCTAATAATTTTACGGCATGAGCTCAAAATTGAACCATATCCAAAGCTCAAGGAACCACACCACGGGATAATGACATTCACTATTGAAACCTTCCTAAGGCCCATGGGAATGTCTATTTGTCATCCAACCCGTTCATAAGGTCAAACAAACATGGATGAAGGGAAAATGTATATATCAACTTGATCCAAAACTTTTGCAAGAAGTTTTATATGGTTGGCATTCAATTCCCTCTGTTTCTAAGGGTATGGTCCACTTGAGCTTTCCATATGGTTCAATTCTAGGCTCACGCCCTAAAATAACCTGGTGAAACGGATGGACAACATGGATAAAACACATACATCATGGTGGGCCCCACAGACTTTAGTCAGTATGCAATCCACTTCCTACATTGATGCCCTAACTCAGGAATTAGGTTAGCCTAACCCGATGGATGGATTAGATGCTGCAAGAACCCAAAAGCCAAGCAGATCCGATAAATTCATGTAAATACTTGGTAATTTAGATTAGATAGGCTCTCTTTATTGGTTGTGCCTGTTTGCTTTATGTTGACATGAAACCAGAGGCTCAATACTCTGAATGGATCCTTTGTTGTGCTTTCATTTGATACTCTCACAATGATTATTGAAATTCATAGCTTGATGTTGAAATACATAACCAAAAAGTGAAGATAGCTTGTCAAGTACACATATTTAGAATCTTGTGTTGAAAAAAAAAAAAACACTAATGATTAGGGCGTGTTTGGAATGATGCATTGCATTATATGATATTAACACAATGATCATTAATCTTTTGAAAATACTATGGTATTTTGACCATCAAATCCCCAATTTGGGATCGAATTATTCCTTTGGAAAAACCACTATATTACTTGAAACCAGTGCTTGGTAGATGCTGGAATTGTAATCAACCATCAGATTTCACATGTGATGCTTGTCACTTGTATTCATATAGAACGGAGTGTTGTGTGTAAAGGGCGCATGTGGATGGATAACATATATAAAACATCCCTATTAATGTGGGGTGATGCAAAGGAGAGGTGTGAGGAGGAAGATCACCGTCTACATCAAGTATGCAAAATTTTGAATCTACAAGATAAAAAGGAAATTTTGTAAATTTATTATTCAATGATACTCATACTTCCTTATTACAATACTTGCAAAGAAAAAAAGCAAAAATTCTAATTCAAAATTACTTAAAATAGTAAAATTTTAATGCTAATAGAAGTCATAATTCAATAAGAATAAAACTTACTCAAAATGGTAAGTTTTTCAAAAATAGAAAATCGTAAATTCAAATTATCGGAGGATTTCTGGCACGATTAATTACAATCAATCTCTAAAGAAATAAAAATTTAAAACTCTAAAAATAAGAAAATAGGACAAAATCAGAATGACTAAAAGTAGTATAACTTTTCATAAAATCTTGTCTTTGAATTGGAAGTGTATATTTTCTTGCAAAACGGATGGGTAGCAGGTCGGTTGATGACGGATAGTCTATCATAATAAATATTGATAAGTTGTCCGCTCCGTAATGATATTCAGATCAAAAGTTATGGCTGATTTATAATTCACACTTTAAAGTTCAAACGACTATTACTTTTTATATGGAAGGAATTTCTTTAAACTGGACGCTTCTAGGCCTAGTTACATCATACCCTACATAGGATTTGGTCCATATTTGGTCCAACCATGCAAAAAATGCATCTGTGACATGTCGTACATCATGGGGCCTACACACGTAGTGGATTTTGAAAGCCATTAAAATCACGACGTATCTCCTGCTAGGTTGGAAGGTCAAGTGCATGGATCAATTCAATTCTGTCCATCGATTCCAATGCTATATGGAATTTATTTTCCATAAAACACAATTCAATACATTAAAATTCTGCCTACCAAACACGTTCTAATGTTTTCATTTGTTATCTTGCTATTAACCAATTTTATAATGGAAGTTATTGGGAAATGGATTTGGAGGTAAATGAACTGGAAGTAAATGGCTTACACAGTTGTGCTCTTTTGTTGGTTTGCATGGACAGTTCAGTAGCTGTTCTTTATTGCCTTTTGACAGCAATCTTTGGAATATGATTTATTTCTGAATTGGGGCTGCTCACCAAAGTTTGATTGCTATGGTTTTGATGATCTCTGTTGATCAAAACAACGTTTACAAGTATCTTGTTGTCTTCATGGTCCTTGAGTTGCAGATTCATAGATGTATATATGGTATGGAAATGCAATATTGGAGGTTTGGGATTTCCAAACCAAACTCAACCTAACCTCAAGTGAACCCCAACTTGACCCAACGTAAAGTTTGAGTTGGGCTAGTCAGGTTCAGGTTGGCATGTGCCAAGGAATTGTACAGTTTCAAACCAGATGAATATTTTAAGGGTCGTTTGGATACCTGTAAATGGCTTAAGTGATAGATGATTTACAGGTTTATTTAATTTACGGCACATTATGTTTGGCTGTAAGCTGTGAATGGTTGTTTGTTTTTTAATAGCGCCTGTAAATGAAGAGCCAATCTTTCCATTTATAGGAGAGCCTGTAAATGCCTGTAAAACAAATGGGGCCGAAAGCTGCAAATGATTTATAGCCCGTGAATCATTTACGGGCATTTTTCAACATCCAAACAGTCTGTAAACCATTTACCTTGTAAATCATTTACAATTAACTCCATTTATGAGAATCCAAATGACCCCTTATAGCATTAGCTCTTGGTTGAGCACCTGAACATGGCTAAAGCCCTCTGTTTGGATAGACAGATTCTTATCCAACATAGAACAATTCATCTCATTTGTCTCAGACCCTCTGTGGACAATTGCATTTGCTCTTTCTTTCATGCCAGAAACGCCCCATCAGCCAATCTTCCATGGTTAGCAGTGCTCTACTTTAAACTACGTATTTTTTTACAAAGAAACTTACATGATTGATTAAACCTTTGAAACTCCATATATTTCAGCAAGATAGGCAAAGCCCTTTTTTTTTTTCCCTCTAGAAACTGAATTAATAATTTTTTCTCAAAAAAAAAAATCATTTTATTCAAAAAACTTTTTGAGGCAATTCAGCAATATAGCGGTGGTCACCACCCATTAATAGAACTGAATAAGGTGAAATTTTTTAGTAGAGATGGAGAAGTTCATATTGTTGGGCTTGGATGCCTCAAACCTTCTTGCATGGAGACCACCGGTCACGTGGGGATCAAGGTAGCAAGAATGCTGGACTGTTTTTGGGCCATCTGACCGGTCGGGCAGTTTCTTTTTTGAACTTAGTTTCTTGCGCGGTTTTGCGCAAGGAGTTTCTAATTCCGATTTTTCTCCTATTTAAGGATATGTAATCCGAGATTAGGGTTGTCGCCAGTAGCCGCCAATGGGCCAAGGGATTGAGAGGGTTCTAGGGTGAGAGAAAGAGCTATGGAGGAAGCTTGGAGTTCTCTGGGTTGAGGGAAAGGGATGGGTTTGTCCTCCTCATGTGAGAATTAGCTTCGGGTAGCTTGGAATTTCTCTTGTGGGCTGTGATCCAGGGTATTTCTTCTGTAATCTCTTGTAACTTCTGATTCATAGTGGATTAGTGTCGCTTTGTGCCGTGGTTTTTTACCCGTGAGGGGTTTTTCCACATAAAAATCGGATTGCCTTCTTATGTGTAATGATTTGCTTGTTGATTGCCATTGTGGTGTGTTCCTCGCCTGCTTTGATTGCTTCTGACCGACCGGCCGGTAGGGGTGTCCGACCGGTCGGACAACCGGTCGGCAGTGTCCTACCGCAACGCGGTTTCTTGCGCGGTTTGCGCGCAAGAGGTTTCTAAATCCATTTTTTCTTCCTATTAAAGGGGTATTACGAGTTTAGAGGTGACCAAGGTTGCAAAGGGGATTGAAAGAGCTTCTAGGTGAGAGAAAGAGCTTAGAGAAGAGGGTTTTCTTCTTGGGTAAGCTTGGAATTTCTCTTGTGGGCTTGGGTTTTTGGGTTTTGGGTTCCATCTCTTGTAACTTCTGATATTATAGTGGATTGTTATCGCTTTGTGCCGTAGTTTTTTACCCGTAGGGGTTTTTCCACGTTAAAATCGGATTGTCTATGTGTGGGTGATTGCATGCATTGTGATTGCATTGTGTGGCTTGTTTAATTGAATTTGTTACTTGTGTTCGGCTTTGCTTCCGCTGCCGGCCCTCCTATCCCAGCACATATGAGAATTACTTGATTAGGAAGGGTTTGAGAGAGGTAAAAAAGGCCATTCAATCATATATATACTTGTTGCTCATGCATATAAAAAATTCTAAATAAATTAATTGTATTTTTTTCCGGAGAAAACCTATTTCCGCCTTGTAACTGATGTAGGACGGGTCGCTGACTATTTCATGGGCCAGATGGACCAAAAGAAGACCGGACGGGGCCGAAAGTGATCCGGACCGTCAGGACCGTGAATCGGTCGTATCTCACAATCCGGAATGAGTTACGGGACGTATAATATATCAATTTGGGGTAGCTCGAGCTACTTTAGCCAACCAACCCGGCTATGCCGGGTTGCCCAATCCGGAATCGCGAGAATCGACCGTATCGACGGTCATTAGGCTAGTTTATTTTCATTTTTACTATTTATAGTAAGTTTTAATTCGATCATAACTTTGCATCCGTATGGTTTTAGAGTTAGTGCCCAACATGAAAAGGGCTTAGAATATTTCGTAGAACAGCGTGGTTGAGGCCGTTTGAAAACTTTCTATTTTTGGCCGAAAACCAAGAGTTCTAGTAGGATTGAACGACTTCTATAAATAGTAAGTTTACTATTTATAGTAAGTTGCGTTTTCTAGGAGTTTTAGTTGGAGTTGGATTTTGATACTTTACCTAGGGTTTAGTTTCCTATTTATATGCATTGTAATTCCGATTTTATTCATTCAATTATCAAAAAATCAATTATTTGGAATTTATTTCCTCTTTTTATCTTTTATTTCTTCTCGTGGATTCGAGAACTATCGGTTAGGGAGACGGTGATCGACCTACCACGTCCTCCTTGCGTCATTGGTATCAGAGAGAGGTTTCTTCCTCAGGACGATGACCTCTAATGAAGGGATGGATCCTCATCCTAAGGACGGTGCTCCAAGGGACTATCTAATGGCGACAGCTTTCGAAGCAGCGCAACGGGAGAACCGGTTGATCCTGCAAGGTATACAGGCAACCCTCGACCAGATTGCAGCATCGCTAGCTCCACTTCGAGCCCAAGGCGACCAACAACCACCAACCGTTGCTATACGGGACAATCATGTTGTCCGTAGAGCACCCCAGGTGGATAATCGTAGGGCTACACCAGACGATTCAGAACCAAGCGATGATGAGGTCGAAGACATTTTGGTACGACGACCTGCGCTAGGGAATGAGCGTGTGGAACGAGCAGAACGAGACTATCGGGGCAAAGCTGATCTTCCCAGCTTTAATGGCCTACTTCGAATAGAAGAGTTCCTCGACTGGCTGGCAGAGGTCGAGCGATACTTCGACTATATGGAAGTGCCGGACGACAAGAAGGTAAAACTAATTGCTTATAAATTTAAATCCAGTGCTTCAGCATGGTGGGAAAACCTACAGGTTTCCCGCACCCGTCAGAATAAGGCACCCATCCGAACATGGCCTAGAATGAGACAACTTCTTAGAGCTCGATTCCTCCCTAGCGACTATGAACAAATTTTGTTCCAACAATACCAAAATTGTCGTCAGGGAAATCGAACCGTAGCCGAATATCTTGAAGAATTCCAACGATTGGCTACACGGAATAATTTATCGGAATCAGAGGCACAACAGGTATCACGATTCATTGGTGGATTGCGATTTGCAATCCAGGATTGAGTCCAGATGCATCCGGTATGGACGTTGAGTGAGGCCAACCAATTGGCCACTCGAGCAGAAACACAGTTGTCACGGCCCCCTGCTCGACCCTATCCGGCAACACGAAATCCCAACACCGGACCCACTCAAGATACAACGCTGGCCAAAGGCAAGGAGCCTATAGGAGGGCGTCCTCAACCTCCTACGGTCACGAACCGGGACGGGGGAAGCGGTTCCTCAAGACCTCAACGTACAGCTCCCAATACAGCGGGTTCCAGCAGGATCCCCAATCCATATGGTCGGCCAAGACCAGACCATTGTCTCCGTTGTGGCCAACCAGGTCACTGGTCGAACGCTTGCCCTCAACGCCCTGCAGCACACTTAACTACGAATGAAGGCGGCGTGGAAGGTGAGCCAACAGAAGATAATCCTGAATTGGAACAGGCCGAAGAGGGGGACACAGAAGATGTCGATTGGCTGACTGAAGATCATGGGGAATCGCTAGTAGTAAGACGACTACTTTACGCCCCCAGGAAGGAAGTGCACCCACAACGACATAATATTTTTCGCACAAAGTGCACCGTGCAGGGCAAAGTCTGTGACGTGATCATAGACAGTGGGAGTAGCGAAAATATTGTCTCGAGAATTATGGTGGATAAGTTACATCTGCCTATGACGAAGCACCCTACCCCCTACTCTATCGGCTGGATCAAGAAGGTGAACGAAACCAAGGTAACTCATCAATGCATTATTTCGTTTTCCATTGGTAAAAGCTATAAGGACGAGGTCCTCTGTGATGTGGTTGACATGGAAGCCTGCCACATGTTACTTGGGCGGCCATGGCAATCGGATCGAGATGTGACCCACAGTAGACGGGAAAACATATACATGTTCACCAAGGATGGTCGGAAAATTATTTTGGCCCCTATGACACCAGACAAACACCCTGAAGCTTCTAAAGTTGAGGGGAACTCTCTCCTTACCATTCGCGAGTTTGTTAAGGAATCAAAGGAAACGGGCGAGATTTATGCGGTTATGGTAAAAGGCGAGGAGCCAGGATCCTCTAATATTCCTCAACGCCTTAAACCGCTGCTAGAAGAATTTCGAAGTACTTGGCCTGCAGAGTTACCAGATGAGTTGCCTCCCATGCGAGACATACAACATCACATCGACCTTATCCCAGGGTCCAGTCTACCCAACCGACCGCACTATCGGATGAGTCCAAAAGAGTGTGAAATTCTACAGGGACAGGTGGAGGAACTGATCCTTAAGGGTCTTATTAAAGAGAGCATGAGCCCGTGTGCCGTTCCGGCACTCCTTACCCCAAAGAAGGACGGAACATGGCGTATGTGCATCGATAGCCGCGCGATCAATAAAATAACAGTTAAATATCGATTTCCAATACCGCGGTTGGATGACATGCTGGACATGCTCGAGGGCTCCAAGGTGTTCTCGAAACTGGACTTACGGAGTGGATACCATCAAATCCGTATTAGGCCAGGTGACGAGTGGAAAACGGCCTTCAAGACCAAGGAAGGGCTATATGAGTGGCTGGTTATGCCCTTCGGTTTGACCAACGCACCAAGCACCTTCATGCGTTTAATGAACCAAGTGTTGAAGCCGTTCATTGGCCGTTTCGTTGTCGTTTACTTTGACGAGATTCTAATATACAGTCAGGATGAAACGGAGCACATGACCCACATCAGAAAAGTGCTACAAGTGTTGGCCGACAACAAGCTATACTTAAATCTGAAAAAGTGTAGCTTCTTAACTGATCAATTATTGTTTCTGGGGTTCATCGTGTCGTCCACGGGTATCCGAGTGGACGAAGAAAAGGTACGAGCTATTCGGGATTGGCCGACTCCGACAAACATTCATGAGGTACGAAGTTTTCATGGGTTGGCGACCTTCTATCGTCGATTTGTGCGGAACTTCAGCAGTATCGTCGCGCCGATTACCGACTGTATGAAGAAGGGTCCGTTTCAATGGACCGAAGGGGCTGAGAAGAGCTTTGCAGAAATTAAACATCGGTTGTCCACTACCCCGGTTCTGGTACTCCCTAATTTCGACAAGCTATTTGAGGTAGAATGCGACGCATCTATTGTCGGCATTGGGGGAGTCCTTTCTCAGGAGGGCAGGCCGGTTGCCTTTTACAGTGAGAAACTCAGCGACGCACGACAGAAGTGGTCGACCTATGAACTTGAATTATATGCAGTGGTTCAAGCACTGCGCCATTGGCGCCATTATCTTATTCAAAGGGAATTTATACTGTACACTGATCATCAGGCCTTAAAATTTATCAATACTCAGACTAACGTGAATCGTATGCATGCTAGATGGATTTCATTTTTACAGGAATTCACGTTCGTTCTGAAACACAAATCAGGGCAGCAGAACAAGGTGGCAGATGCACTAAGCCGACGTGCATCCCTTCTTATTACAGTGAGCAGTGAGGTGATCGGGTTCGACTGCCTCAAGGAACTTTATGCCGACGACGAGGATTTTGCAGATGCATGGAAAAAGTGCCAAGAGGGTCACCCGAGTGATCTCCTAATTCAAGATGGTTTCCTCTTCAAAGGAAATCGACTTTGCATTCCGCAGAGTTCGTTACGGGACAAGATTATTATCGAGCTGCATGGCGGTGGCCTCGGCGGTCATCTAGGACGAGATAAGACTCGAGCGATGGTGAAAGAGCGGTATTACTGGCCGCAACTTGCTCGTGATGTTGGCAGGGTGGTACAACGATGTCATATTTGTCAAACCGCTAAGGGACAATCTCAAAATACAGGTCTTTACACGCCATTACCCGTGCCAGATGCCCCTTGGGAGGATTTATCTATGGATTTTATATTAGGGCTCCCACGAACACAACGCGGCATGGACTCAGTGTTCGTGGTGGTAGATCGATTCTCCAAGATGGCACACTTCATTCCGTGCAAGAAGACCTTTGATGCGATACATGTTGCGAACCTTTTCTTCAGAGAGGTTGTGCGACTACATGGTATTCCTAAGACGATCACTTCAGACCGGGACACAAAGTTCGTTAGCCACTTTTGGCGAGCCTTGTGGAATCGGTTCGGTACACGACTTCACTTCAGCAGTGCTTATCATCCACAAACAGATGGACAGACTGAGGTCGTCAACCGCACATTGGGAAATCTCATCCGTTGCCTTTCAGGTGACAAACCGAAGCAGTGGGACATGGCCCTGGCTCAAGCAGAGTTTGCATTCAACAACATGGTAAACCGATCGACAGGAAAGTCTCCATTCCAGATTGTTTATGGGTGCGTGCCTCGTCACACACTCGATTTGGTTCCCCTGCCCAAGCTTCCGGGCATGAGCGTTACAGCTGAACATATGGCAGACCGAATCATGGACATACATGCAGACGTGCGCAACAAATTACAGGCTTCGAACGAGAAGTACAAAGAAGCGGCCGACAAGCATCGGCGCGCCAAAGTGTTCGAAATAGGTGATCAGGTGATGGTCCACCTACGTAAAGAGCGATTTCCTACCGGGACCTACAACAAGTTGAAACACAAGAAGATTGGACCGGTACCGATCATTCGCAAGATCAATGACAATGCCTACGTTGTTGATCTTCCAGATGACATGGAGATTTCAAGGACTTTCAACGTGGCAGATCTGTACGAATATCATGAACCAAAGCTGGACGAGAACTCGGGGTCGAGTTCTTTCGAAGTGGAGGAGACTGATGTAGGACGGGTCGCTGACTATTTCATGGGCCAGATGGACCAAAAGAAGACCGGACGGGGCCGAAAGTGATCCGGACCGTCAGGACCGTGAATCGGTCGTATCTCACAATCCGGAATGAGTTACGGGACGTATGATATATCAATTTGGGGTAGCTCGAGCTACTTTAGCCAACCAACCCGGCTACGCCGGGTTGCCCAATCCGGAATCGCGAGAATCGACCGTATCGACGGTCATTAGGCTAGTTTATTTTCGTTTTTACTATTTATAGTAAGTTTTAATTCGATCATAACTTTGCATCCGTATGGTTTTAGAGTTAGTGCCCAACATGAAAAGGGCTTAGAATATTTCGTAGAACAGCGTGGTTGAGGCCGTTTGAAAACTTTCTATTTTTGGCCGAAAACCAAGAGTTCTAGTAGGATTGAACGACTTCTATAAATAGTAAGTTTACTATTTATAGTAAGTTGCGTTTTCGAGGAGTTTTAGTTGGAGTTGGATTTTGATACTTTACCTAGGGTTTAGTTTCCTATTTATATGCATTGTAATTCCGATTTTATTCATTCAATTATCAAAAAATCAATTATTTGGAATTTATTTCCTCTTTTTATCTTTTATTTCTTCTCGTGGATTCGAGAACTATCGGTTAGGGAGACGGTGATCGACCTACCACGTCCTCCTTGCGTCAGTAACAGATGGCCGTTAGGAACTCAACAATACCATTGCAGTCTATTACGAGGTTGTTATGGGTTAATTTTTCTGTGATGGCGGTTACGACCCCATAACATGTAATGGTTACCACAATTAAGCTAACTTGTTGCTCATGCATAAATTTTTTTTAAATATTTTAATTATATTTTTATTTTGAAAAAAACCTTTTTCCACCTTGTAGCAGAGTACCATTACAAAACTGTTACAGCTGTTGCAGTTCGTCACAGGGTTGTTATTGGTTAATTTTTCTCTGATGGCTGTTACAACCCCATAACATGTAATTGTTACCAGAATTACAGCCAACTTGTTGCTCATGCATATAAAAAATTCTAAATATTTTAATTATATATTAAAAAAAAAAACCTATTTCTCCATTGTCATAGACTGTTACGGCCGTTACAGTCCATTACACGGTTGTAATGGGTTAATTTTTCTGTAACAGCCATTACGACCCCATAATATGTAAACCCAAGAATCATCTCCGTCCAGAACAGGTGCTACACGCCACACCACAACGTGCAATCACTCTTAAAACCAATATATTCACTCTAAATGGCTCAAGTTATGTTCTGTCCCTTCGTCCTGGTGGGGCCCACATAATGAATGGATTGGATGACGTTTGCACAACAAGGTGGATCCTGCATTCCGTCTGGAAATTTCTACACTTACCCGTGCCCATCAGAGTTATGGATCCGTCTGGATTTAGCTATTCTATATGCATTCCAAGGATGAACTGTGTACCAGTTTGGCCCAAACTCCGTGTGAAGCAGAAGGAAAAATCTTCTTCGGAACCAGATCTCCTACTGAAAAGTGGCGCTCTAATTTTGGGATATAGTCCGAACATGGGTCGTCTAATTGACAGATTAGGTGGTAGCCACATATCAAGGTGGGCCCCAAAATACTCGAATTTGATCAATCATTTGAGGCACACAATCTCTATGACCATGAGTATACACAAGACTATATTGCATGGAGCCAACCACGCATCGTACCCGGTAGGCTAATGTGATATCGATATCATACTTTAATGTGTGACCCAAATCTTTTGGCCCACCCCCAACAACCACATTCACCCACTGTCTCTAAAGGAGGACCACATGATTGTAGCTAATTATCCAAGATTGACATAAATTTCCAAAATCAACGGCCTAAAAGTTCTTTCAAAGGGTGGCCCACCAGCAAAAGCTTCCAATAGATGATGGTGGGCCACTGATCATAGGAACTAAACGACAGACTAGAAGGTTTTTCATCTGCATGAATATATTCAAAAGATCACACAGTACCACAAATTGTGGTACCTTGCCATGTTTCCCACCAACATGCCACATGTGGAGGACATGATCTCCATCGTGTTTCTCACCGTTTTCATGGTATTGATGTCCTAAACAAGTGGCAGGTTGGCGGAAAAGATGGATGGTACTAGAAATATTCTCTGAATGATGATTATGACCATCCATGTGAATATGAAGATGGTACCTTGTACCGTACATGAGCAATGCTCCAATACATTCGAGTGCACGTGAACTTACAATGCACCTCAGCCAATGATTGATATGGATCGTCCATTGGGTAATTTGATCATTTCAAGCAAGTTAAAATTATTTGGTCATGATTGATATGGACCTTCTATTGGTTGATAATCGATAAAATTTGGTTATGGATATCTGATGTGGTGAATGTTATTCTTTCTCAAGTTACATTTGTGACTTGATGACTTGGCCGATCAGGAACCTGGATTTTACTACTTTCCAAGTCACTAGGTTCGCGGCAGCTACCTCGCTACTTATAAGATTCAGCGTATGAGTTAACTTGTTTACCAAGTTTGGTAAGTGGTGAGGTAGCCGCCGCGAATTAAGTTCAAAACTTAAAAAGTAGTAAGGCTTGGGTTCGAATTTGGGACATGACAGACCTGGTATCAGACAAAGTTTGACAACCACTGACCTTGATAGTATTATTAATTTGGAGCATCATTAGTCGAAAGTATTTTTTTATTGTGTCAAAGATGAAATATTATCTATGCGACAAATAATAATTAAATTTGTCTAGTATGATAAACATGGACCATCCATTTCCTAGCCATTGACCGTATGATGGTTAGGATCATTAGATGAAAGTGATATTTGAGAGTTGTCCACAATGAAAAGTGGGTCCAACATAATAGAATGTCTTGATCACAAATAGGAGATTTACTATTATAATAAATATGGGCTGTTCATTTATCATCAATTGATTGAATAATTTTGTCAAAGATGATCTTCAAAGGGATGGAAATCAACAGTAGGGCCCATGTGATGGGTGGTCCAAAAATTAATATAGATCATCCATCGTCCTAGCAAATAATTGGATGGTTAGGATGATGTGTTGAAAATTTAGGCATCTTCCAACTAGGCTAGCGGGCGAGACACTGCAAACATTCTTACCATCAGCTACCAACGTCTCTAAACTTCTTAGATACCCGTGTGGGTGACCTGTTGCCGGTCCAAACCATTCATTCATACATACAATGAGAGTAGGCCAGGATGTAAAAATCATGCCAAGCACGTGATCAATAGCATAAAAATGGACAGTCAAGATTATCCAAAGACATAAAATAGGTCCAATCATCATCCAGAAATATCTAAGTAGATAGATCCACTTTATATTTCTTACTATTCTAAAGCAACACTTTTAATTTGATGATTCTAATCATGCGATTTATGGCTTGTAAACGATAGATGACTGTAACAAACCGGCCCGTTCAAAGTGCTTGGATCATCTGATTGGTGTAATTCTTGCACCATAGCTTCCTCCTAGCGGTATGAATGAATGAACGGTCCAAATTGATGATAGGTCACAACATGTGCAGTTTAAAATGTTTGGAGACTTGACTAACCTCCAAACTCAATTTATTTTATTTTATTTTAAATCATGAATCTTACAAGCTAAACCCAAACAACCCAAATGGCTAATTAATGAAGTCACAATTTCGTGAAAATATTAATCGATGAACTTTCAATTTCATAAGTTCTTGAGTAAGAAAGTGGGACACACCATGATGATGACGTGATATAAAAATGAGGCTGACACGCTTATTGAGTGGACCACACCAGTACATTGAATCATATCATAGGCTATCTACTGATTTTGACGTTGTGTCCTATTCAATTGGTTGATTTGTCTGATTTTAAAATTCCGAAATTACCATGATGTTTCCTACCTTTTGGACGCATACGATATGCATGTGGATGGAAAATAAATAGCTGTATATGAAAGTTCAAACGCAGCCGCTGTATCTTAATCATCAGAAGATGAGCAGGTGGCTGCTTTGCTTAGTGCAAAGACAGCATA
Organism: Liriodendron chinense; assembly: GCA_003013855.2. Lineage (NCBI taxonomy): Eukaryota > Viridiplantae > Streptophyta > Magnoliopsida > Magnoliales > Magnoliaceae > Liriodendron > Liriodendron chinense. The sequence continues at coordinate 1,137,365 of PVNU02002217.1, forward strand.
TGTAAAAAGACGACTAAAAGGGCTGGTCGGTGGATATCGGAGATCTCAATGACATCTGCCCACCATTAGAGCCCTTGCTAAGCGCACTCGTGAGAGCTCACCTTGGAAGTGGGTCCCACATGCCAGGTGGTAGATCGAATCCGTTCATCTGGTGGGGCTCTCGGTTTTGACTACCTGGGATTGCGATGATTGGACCGTTGCATTCGTCTTGTGGGCCACACGAGTGCAGAAGATTTTACCAACGGTCCGTGTTTGTCACAATTTTGTGGTCCATTAGAAGAGGAGCAGCTTAGTTTTTCTCACAGGCAATCTGATCGATGGGGCCCACCAGCCTAACGGTTTGGATGCTGTACTTTGGCACGTGCGGTTGTAAGAGCACTTGAAAAGTGTACTTGCGCGAGTGCACTTGGGATTCACAAGGAGAGCGGATTTAAGCCGCAGATTACGCCAAGTGTCCTTTTAATGATAACCGATGATCTACAGGTAATGGTACCATAACTTGTGGTAACGTGCCATCTATCCTTCCAACATGAAAAATCAGTACCGTTAAAAAGATTGTCCCCACCATTAAGATTATTACTGTTGAAAATCAAGATGATTTGATATTTTGGTGGGCCATACCTGGGTGTTGATTTAGACTGTCGGTTGTCCATTGTTTTAATTTTATGGCTTACCTGATAATAGGATTGGCGTCGTATTTATGTCAAGTGATCTTAGTGGTGGGGTCCATCGTTTCCATGGTACCGATGTTCCACACAGCTGTCATGTTGGTGAGAAAGATGTCACGGTGCCACAAGTTTTCGCACCTTGCCTGCAGGTGAAAAAAATTCTGTTTTATCCGCGACAACCATGATGGACCATGGCTCGAAAATTGGATGCTTCCAACCGCCTGAATTATCGACCATGGCCCAGTAATGATGGGCACTGCTCAAGAAGCAATCTCTGGCTGTTGCAAAGATACGCACGTGTCTGTTTGTGTACAGTAAGGTTATAACTGTTTGGGTTGTGAGGATGCATTGGATTCTACAGAGTCTGAAAATGGACTATGATCCTGTCAGTTTCACTGACAAGAGTGCAAGAATTCTCAATCCCAAATTCAACCGACAGTTGCTGATTGTCTGATGGATAGACCGACGTAATTATGCATTGTGTATAAGTGGGAGTATTTAACTCTAATTTGGATTAGGGCTTGTAAGATAGTGTTTTTTCTGATTAGGCAAAGGTTTTCCAAAGTGAAATGGTTTTCTATACTAATAAGAGTTTGGAAAGATATTTTTCTCAAATGTTAAGGTTTTCTAAGGGTGTGCACTTAAACGGGGATGTAATTGGAGGAGGTGAAAATCGTAACTTTGAGGTTTTGATTATAATAAAGATGTTTATCGTTAAGTGTTGTGGTTTTTTTCCTACAATGATTTTCCACGTAAAGTTCATGCATTTGTGATTACCTGATAGGTTGAATCTACTTTGATTGCTCTTTCTTTCTTGACCGCGTGGAAGTGCAGCATTGACAATGATATTAGATATGAGTTTCTTATGTTATCCTGGAATCGAAATTACAATAGTTTGATTGCAGTGATTTCGGAGGCATTCGCTATCTACGTTGTGGCCCACAATTTGAGGACTCCGATTTAGTAGGGGAGTGAATTACCTAGCTTAGTGGGTATTACCCCTGCTGTGTGGGGGCCTATCTTGATGCATTTTTTGTATATTCATGCCATCCATTTGTTTTTCCATGACCTGATCCAAAATTATAAAAAGATCCAAATCTCGGTGGCCCATAACAATAGAAAGAGTGATAAATAACCATTAAAAACATTTTGCAGGACACAAAAACTTTGGATCAGTATGATCATTTTAATTTCCTTTCATCCAGATCTTCTTGACATTATCAATAGGTTGGATTACAAATAAACATTAATAAAATGTCACAATAGACCCTCTGGAAATTTTAATGGTGATGCACTCAATCAACACTGTTTCATGCTGTGTGGTCCACCTGAGATTTGGGTCTCTATATATTTTGGTATACCATCCTAAAATAGTCCATAGAAATGGATGGACGGCATGGATATACAGAAAATCATCAATGTGGTAACACCCACTAAGCTGTTACCGGGGTAACACTTAATTCGCTCCCATTCAGTAGTGACCCATCGTGTACCAATGCCAATGCTGAAAAAGCTATGTGGGCCATATGTGCTTTATCCAATAAGTCCATCCATTTTGCCAGCTCATTTTAGAACACAGAGCCAAAAAATGAGGCGGATCCAAATCTCAGGTGGACCACACCACAGGAAAAAGTGGTGATTGAAAGCCCACCATTAAAAACTTCCCAGGGCCCACTATCTATTTCCACAATTTGAATGGATATGGACAGTCTTACGTGATCATGAATATGAGGAAATGGGTCATCTGTATTTTTAAAATAATGATGAATTATTGTAATAGTCTAGCTCTCCTTCAGTCTATCTTTATGGAAGGAGACGTGCATCTGTACAGCAGACGCGGATACCATTTAAATTCAAGGAATGCCCTTTTATTTGATTCGAAGAATGAGTGGCCCCCCAATCGTTCACCTAGAAATCACTTCACAAAGAGCCAATCAAATCTGGGCCCCACTTTGCTTTACCGTTGGATTGATGGTGATACGAGTCGTTAACAAATACTTGTTTCTTTTCTTTTGTTTTTCTTTTCACTATCATCTCCGGTGATGCCGTTTTGCTAGTACCACACGTGTAATGCATCCATGTCCGCACCACCGCACGTGATCCAACCACCACACCGAGTGGGTCCCACCGTTCCCTTGCCAAAAAATCAAGCCGGTTCATTGGTCAGGTAGGTTATTTTATTAGCCGTCCATTCTTACCTTACATTGTGGCTCACGTGATGGGTGAACCTTTCTGATTTTCGACCAAGTATCTTTAAATTATGGGATCGATCTGATGGACGGCTTGGATCTCACACCCTTATGCCATGCTCGCACATGTGATATGCACGGATTAGCTACTCTTTCCGGTCATCTCAGTGAAGAAATCAATGAAATGAAATGGAATGATTGGAGCTAGGGGTGTCAATGGGCCGGGTTAGGGCTGGCCAAGCTCTCTCCAAACTCAACCTGCCTCCCTCAAGCTCTGTCCAAACTCGGCCCGGATTCATAACGGGCCTCATTAGTGTAGCCCGAGCCCGGCCCAAGATGCAAATATAGGGGACGAGTTCGAACCTGACCAAGCTCGAGCCCGGCCTTTTACACAAGGAAAAATTATCTTTTAATCCTATACTTTTTTCATATATGAAAAAATTCATCAGCACTATAGAGAATAAAAGAAGCTTTAAGAGAGAGATGAATTTTTAAAGAAATTTTGTATAAAATTTAAATTTTAAAAGGAAGAAAAATAATTTAATTTCAATTTAAAATTTTAAAATATATATAAGTTGACGGGTTTTTAACAACCCAATCCAAGTCCAGCCCGTATAGTAAACGGGCTTTATAGTTTAGGCTCAAACCTGACCGGTGGGCATGATAGTCTAGTTCAAGCCCGCCCAAGATGGGCCAGGCTCGAAAGCCCATCGGGCCAACCCGGAGCTGGAAACACAACATGATTCAGTATGAATAGTTGTGGTGCAAGTTCATATGTGGGGCCTAAATAAGATAACTTATAATTACATCGACCGTTGGATAGGTAGGGTCCACTGTAGATTGCGTTAAAAATTTCCCTGATTTGAGATAAAATACACTTCAAATGAGGGCTTGAAAGATGAACAGCACGAGTTAAAATTTTCTAACCGTCCATTTTACTGGTCTTATTGGACGGTTTTGATGATCCAATCAGGGTCATTTTGCGGTCAAGTAAAAATTGATAATGGATGCCACATATCCAATGGTACATCGCGATTGTATGCGCGTTCAAGTGGGCCCCACATTGGATTTCGCACTGTGATAAGGTTATCGTAACTGTTAAACCGGCCTCAGTCGCGATGCAAAACACCATCATACGTCGCCCCACAGAGGCCCAAATGGTGAGGTGGCTTTATGATTTGAACGGTCCATATTTTCGAAACCATCTTCAGTAAGCTATTATGTCACAGTCGCGATTCACTAATGATCCTGACCGTCCATTCTATGGTTAAATGTTTACAAGTATTCATTTTAAGGTTCTAATTTTATCTACACACAGAGATATTTCTTCCATGTGAGTTTATAATATCACCCGTATATCATAGAGTATACAAGATGGACAGTTCAGATCATAGGTCCATCTCAGCATGTGGCCCCAATGAGGAGAGACATTCGGCGAATCTGAGTCGCTACAGAGGCAAGTCGCAATCCCGATGCATCGGCAACTTGATGTTAGACCAAGTTGCGTGACGCTAATTGAATACACCTCGTCTTCAAGCGCCGAAGACAAATGCATCTCACATGATGACGTGTCATTTGAATACAGGATCCAGACCGTTAAGTAGGTGAAAATATCATTAAATGTTTATAATCAGAAATATTATTCTGTCTATCTCATATTCTGTATATTAGATTCCAATTGAATGTTGACTGTTGTGATTTTTTTTCTAACCGTCCAAATTTTTGTATGTGTATATCTACCAGAAAAATTGAAAGTAGTTTTTTTTTTGGGGGGGGTTTAAAAGTATTCGATATGATTTCAATCCAATGGACGTACCAGATATCTAGTATATATTACAAGTACACACGTATGATGCGTGCATCTTTCGAACTTGAAAATAGTCTTCTGCGTGCGTAGGTCACTACTAATAATATTCACCGTACCATCTCAAGCCTATATTACTCAAAAGTGAAAACACCTCATCAGCAAGCACCAAAGACAAATGCATCTGTCATGCTTTTATATCGCATGTATCCAAGATCCAGACCGTTCATTATGCGGAAACCACAATAAGTATTTATAATCCGTAAAATTCGTTTGTATAAATTCTCTTTTGATGATTTAATGCTAGTTGATTATGATATTTTTCTAACCGTCCATTTTTTTGTATATGTGTTTTCTACCTGATATACACAACAAGTAGGTTTTTTTTTTTTTTTTTTGGGATAATGTGAGTTACATCCAATGGACGTACCAGATATCTAATATATATAACACAGAATCACGTGTGATGCGTGCGTGGGTGGCGTTTGAAAGTCCAAGCGCTAGAATTAGCAGTCCTTCAAGTAAAAAGAGTTTCCGGTTCAGTCTTCTTTGTGCGTAGGTCGCTACTCACTACTCATCCACCGTACCATCCTCATGTACGGAAGTAGATACAAAGCGTCTATCATAGTGGCCCACCTTGTGGATCGAGCATGATGATAGCTCAAAATCAAACTACTGATAAGGCGATCCCAACCGTTAAAATTGTTGAATATCAAATGGATAATATATAATCCAAGTACGGCGATTTTACTGAACACAAATGGACATTCCGGAAGTGTGAGCCACTGAGCCACGTGAAGGCCACGATTCCTTAACACGTATAAAACTCACACCATACCTTACAATCTCATATTGCGTCACCTAAAACCATTGCCCCCACAACGACAAAATCCACCTCTGTCCACTTCCGAAGAAGGCTCCAACAGAAAACCCTAGAAATCCCACCCGACGAACGGATAAAATGTACTCAACCGAGAATAATTTTTTTACGTGGGATGGATCCAAACCGTTCATCAGCTCAATCATATCGTCTAGATTCCAAGAATAAAAAACTGGGCTGATCAGATCCGTAAAAGTGACAAGCATGTTAAATACGGACCGTCGGTCAGTTTCTCCCAACTACAGTCCACCTATCCTAATTTCCAGGACAATGCATCCAAACGGTGGAGCCGACCTGAAGAGCGGCTTGGATTTATCTAGGCCATGCCACGTGTCCACATGTGCCACGTCGCCAACCCCCCTCTAAAACAAGCAACCTTGTCCTGTCACGTTTTCCATCGGCCACGGCATACCCCACCCCTCTAATAAAAACAACGGCTCACATGACTCGATCCTCTCTCTCTCTCTCTCTCTCTCTCTAAAACCCCCCTTTAAAATCCCACACGCTCTCTTCTCACCCCATCTCAAAAGAGAAGAGAAGAAAAGAAAAGAAAAGAAAAGAAATCCCAGATGGGTCTACCTGGCGATCTAACCAACGTGGCTTCTGACTCAATCCCCATACTTCTCGTAGCTCTCGCCGCCCACTGCGTATGTTATCTCAAATCCCTCATCTTTTGCCTCCTCCAATCGATTGGCTTCTCCAGACTCCGCGCCTCGAGAGGGGATGTGGTCGGTGCCGCGGGCGCAGGATTAGCCGGCCTGATCGTGCTGACCGAGCAGCTTAACGTGAGCCGCGTGTACACGTTTAGGGAAGGGGGAGGTGATGACGAGGATGGTGATGCTATGCCATCTGATTGTGTGGTGTGCTTGTGTGGGTTGAGAGATGGGGACCAGGTGCGCAGGTTAGCATGTTGCCATGTCTTTCACAAGGTTTGCTTGGAAGGGTGGTTCGAGCACCAGAACTTAAACTGCCCACTCTGTCGTGCGCCGCTGGTGTCAGGAGAGAGAGTGGTGGAGACGGAGCAGCGCGTGGGAGCGTAGCTCGATCGTCACGTGGTTCTCGATGATGTCCATGCATGATGCATGATGGCATGGCATGATGGGGTTTTAGCTGGGACTTTGAAGCCACTATTTTCACTCAACTCTTTTTTTGATCGACACGTCCTTTCCTTTTCCTTTCTGTAAATCAAAAGGTACTCGAATGGGTGTATCTATCAAAAAATTGTGGGTGTGAAATGTCGATCCTGGTGCTTTTTTAAGGTTTTTTTTTTTTTTTTTTTTTTCTACTGTCGTAAATCTCAGCTTTCCGGAGAGAGAGAGATGAATGCATGCATGATGGTGATGGTGGCGTATGATCTTTGGTTGTTACGACGTGTCGTTGTCGGCTTTTTCGCTTTTATTTCCTTTTTCTCATTTTCGTGTGGGTTGGAAGAACGTGGTCCACACGTATACGATTCTGTGAGCAGTTGTTAGGGCAATTCCATATCCTTTTACGGATGCGGCTGGTGTGCATTTCATAATGTATGTGTCTTTCATCCACGCCGTCCATCAGTTTTGACAGCTCATCTTATGGCATGATCCAAAAAATTAAAATCTCAGATGGACTACACTGCAGGAAACAGTAGTGATTGACCATTAAAAACTTCTTGTGGGTCACAAACGTTTTGGATCAAGCTGATATTTATGTGATCCCTTCATCCAGGTTTTTGTTACCTTATCAATAGATTGGATGGAAATTAAACATTCTATTGGCCTCCAAGAATTTTTTAATGATGGGTATTCAATCACCACTCTTTCCTGTCGTGTGGTCCACCTGAGATTTGGATATGCTTTATTATTGGGATCATGCCCTGAAATGAGCCATCTAAACAGATGGACGGCGTGGATGTAATGCACATACATGAAATGGGCCCACCTCGGTGGATATGGGGATTCAGGCCGCTTTCGGTGGACCATACACATACGAAATAAATATAGGGTCAAAGAAATCAATCAAGGGTCTGTAAAGGGGGCGCGGATTTCCTGGGAAAGCCTTGCGCAGGAAGTTCCTGCACTGGGAACCAAGGTGGGGCCCACAGTTATGTTTTTTGATGAATCCACCCCGTCCATCCGTTTTGGAGCTCATTTTAGTACATTAGAACAAAGATGAACCGGATCCAAGACTCAAGTGGGCCGAAAACGTGAGGATTAAACGTCCACAGTTGAAATATTTGTGGAGCCACAGGAGTTTCGAATCAGGATAATATTTGTATTTCCAGTTCATCCTAGTAGTAGTGACGTTTTGAACGGTATGGATGTCATATAAACATTAGTGTGGACCCCAGGGAGGTTGCAACGGTAGTAATTTACCTACCCACCTTTTCCTTTAGTGAGGCCACTTGAGTCTTGGATCCGGTTCATTTTTGTTCTCACGTCCTAAAATGAGCTCCCAAAACGGATGAACGGGGTGGATTCATCAACAAAATCACTGTGGCCCCACATTAGTTCCCAGACCTGCGCAAGGCTTTCGCAGGAAATCCGCGCCCTGTAAAACGTATTCACTGTACTCGTCTAAGTATAGATTGATGGACTGGATTGATTTTGAACCAGGGCATGATCATGGTTGGATTGCATCTGATGAATGTCCACATCTCAAATGTGCCCCACGTAGACGCGCCAGCGCATGAAAGATCAGGAAGCGGATTGCGTACTGAGTAAACTCTGTGGGTCCAAACTTGATTTATTTATTTTATCCACTCCGTCCATCCATTTTAACAGATAATTGTAGGGCTTGAAACAAAAAATGAGGCATGTCAAAAGCTCAAGTGGATCATACCACAGGAAACAGTGTGAATTTAACCGCTACCATTGAAAAACAGAAGTTTTGAATCAAGCTGATATGAACTGGTTGGATGACAAATATGTGGAAGGTTTTCTGCTTCTTCCGCACTTATCCTCCTTTCTTCCGTTTTTGAAGTTTCTTTCAGTTTTTTTACTCGTAATAGGGTTCAGTATTCTGCCACATGTGGAAATCATTATTCCCACTGTTTCCTGTGGTATGGTCCACTTGAGCTTTGGTCATACTTCAAATTTGGGATCAACCCCTAAAATGATGGGGAAACGGATGGACGGTGTGGATAAACCATATATATTCACAGTGTGCCCGACTGAGTTTACTCATTACGATAAGAGCGTACTGAGTCCGATTTCGAAAGATCATAAGCGTACAGGTCGGATTGGCTGGTGCACTCTACACCAGCTACCTTGTTGGTGTGATTACGTGTATGACGGTGTCAGTCCTCAAGCACAGTAAAGTACGGACGGTCCATAGGAGATTAAGGTCATATGGGCCCATAATGGTGTATTTCATATATCTACACCGTCCATCCATTTGAAGAGATCATTTAGTGCATGAACCAAAAAATGAGTCATATCCAGATCTTAAATGGACCACACCACAAAAGTCAGTGGGGATAATGATTCTCACCGTTAAAAAATTTCTAGGTCCCACCATGATGTTTACTTTCCATCCAAACTGTTCGTAAGGTCACACGGACCTGGATGAAGGGTAAAACCAAATATCAGATCCATCCAAAACTTCTACGACCCCCAAGAAGATTTCAATGGTAGACGTTCAATCTCCCACTGCTTTCTGCAGTGTGGTCCGCTTGATCTTTGGATCCATCTTATTTTTAGTATCAAGCATTATCAGGATTCTCCAAAGGAATGGACGGTTCGGATATAACACGTACATCACAGTGGGGCCCACAGAATCTTGGTGACGTCAATACACCAGCGAGGTAGCTGGTGTAGGGTGCACCAACCAAACCGCTTCCGGGGATTTGTTAAAGAGGAACTGATCAGTTGCAGGCGGCGGCACCCCAACTTGTGGTAGGGTGCCATCTTTTCAGCCAAACATGCCACTTGCGTAGGAAATCAGTACAAAGGACTAGGTGGGCCCCACCGTGAAGATCACCCTTGTGTAAATCAAGCTGATGTGATGAGTAGGTGGGCCACACCTGTTTTTTTTTAACAGTGTCAGTCGTCAGTTGTCTGACGGTGTGGCCCACCTGATGAGAGGAGAATCGTGATTTTATTCTTAGGTGATATTGATGGTGCGCTGCTACCGTTTTAGTGGTACTGATGTACTACATTCGTGGCATGTTGGTGTTACCCCGGGAACAGCTTAGTGGGTGTTACCCCTACCGTATGGCCCACATGGATGATATTTTGTATATCCACACCGTCCATCATTTTCTACAGTGCATTTTAGAATGAGGTTCCAAAAATTATTCAGATCTAAATCTCAAGTGGACCATGCCACTAGAAACAGTGTGATTGAGTGATCCACCACTAAAAACTCCAAAGAGCGTATTGTTAGGTTTTCGTAATGTTTATTTTAAATCCAAGATCTTGGTAATGTTAATAAGGTCTTGATGAAGGGAAACGATAAATATCAGATTGATTGAAAAATTTTGTGGCCCACAAAACGTTTTTAATTGTTATTCATCAATGTTTCTAGTGGTATGGTCCACGTAAGATTTGGATCTTCTTAGGGTTTTGTATCACATCCTAAAATGATATGAGGAAACAGATAGATGGCGTAGATATATAAAAAATATATCAATGTTGGCTCCACACGGTAGGGGTAACACCCGCTAAGCTGTTCCTGGGGTAACACGTAATTCACGCCCGTGATAAAGATGGTAAGGTACCACAAGTAGTGCAACTTGGACGCGGATTGCTTGCAAAGCCTTTCGCAGGCATCTCCTCCACTCGGGATCTAGGTGGGGCCCACCGTGATGTTTGTGAGAAATCTACGCTGTCCAACCATTTTTTGAGATTATTTCAGGCGTTGAGACAAAAAATGAACTGGATACAAGACTCAAGTGTGCCGCACTAAAGCAAAAGGTGGGTAGGCAAATTTCTACCGTTGAAACCTCTATAGGGTCCACACTGATGTTTATATGCCATCCATACCGTTCATAATGTCATTAATACTGAGATGAACGGAAAACACAAATATTATCCTGATTCGAAGCTTCTTTGGCCCCACGAATATTTCAACTGTGAAAGTCCAATCGTCACGTTTTAGGTCCACTTGAGTCTTGGATCCTGTTCATTTTTTTGTCACAACGCCTAAAATGATCTCACAAAACGTTTTGACGGTGTAAATTTATCACAAACACCACAGTGAGCCCCACCTAGATTTCGAGAGCAGGAGATGCGTGCGAAAGGCTGTCGCAGGCAATCTGCGTCCTGCAACTTGGCAGGGGCGGCTCGGGTGCAGATGGTAAGGTACCACTCTGACGTGACAAGATTTGATTGGGCTAAACTTATGTAATGTACTCGACCGGATTGGACGCGGTTTTCGGTGGATCCCTGACCGTAGGGCCCACTCGTGATGTATGTTTCCCATATCCATGCCGTCCATTCGTTTAACCATGTAATTTTAGAATATAAGTACCAAAATGCAGAAGAGCAGTGCCAAGTGGACCAAAGCACAGGAAACAGTGATGATTGAACGCTCAGCATTAAAAACTTGTTGGTGGCTCTTGAGAATTGCCTACCAGAAGTTTTCAACGATGAGAGCTTAATCACCATTGTATGGTCCCACTGTGTCTTGGATCTGCTTCAAAGGCTTATATCATGAAATGATACAATGAAATGGATGGTTGGTATGGATAAAGCCCATGCATCACGGTGGCGGCTCAGAGCTCTTCCCAGCTGAGACGGGCAGTCCGCGTCCCACCAGGAAGAACGCAGACCTTGATCGCTACTTTTAAGTGCATGAGCATCTCTGTGGGGCTACTGTGATGTATATGGGATTGTAAGATCGTTTTAAGGTATGGAAAAAAAAAAAAAAAAAAGGCAAATCCAACACTGGAGTGATAACATCATACGCCACCGATCTGGTCGGATGCTTAAAAGTTCCAATGTAGGGGTCGGTCCTTAGAGCTGTGCACGGTTCGGTCAGTTCGATTTTGAGGGAAAATATCCAACCGAACCGACTTAGTCGATTTTGAATAGTTAACAACCGAACCGAACCAATGAATCATCACCAACCGAACCGAACAGGATAAATTCAGGTCGGTTCGGTTTTGTCGGTTGTATCGGTTTGGGACTTAATCTAACACTTTTGTGGCCCATCAAATACTTCTAATAGTTATTCATCATTATTTCCAATGGTATTGTTTACTTGAGATTTGGATCTTCTCGAGGTTTGGAATCATGTTCTAAAATGATAGATGAAAACAGAAGAATGAAATGGATATACAAAACATACATCAAGGTGGGTCCACACAGCTAGGATAACACCCACTGCACTGTTACCCTAATTCGCACCCTCACTGTGCTGCAGAGTCGGTGTCTATGTAAAATTCTTTTACTTGACATGAGGTAATTGGTAATGTAGTTTAAATGGGCCCCACTATCATGCATTTTAAAAATCCACTCCAACTAGTAGGTGACTAACCCAATTTTAGGCCTAAATATGAAAAATCATCGTCATCATTTATACAAGCGGACCACATAATTGGAAATAGCGTACAGGCCACATTACCCTCCAAACTCTTTTTCTTGGTGTGGCCCACTTGAATTACAGATAAAGATGATGTTTCAGTCTTGGGCCTAACTTGGGGTGGCACCCTTATTGGTTAGAGTGGATTTCATGTAAATATTGAAGTGGGGCCATCCTCAACTTGTCTCACACACACACACACACACACACACACACACACACACACACACACACACACATCGGTTCGGTTCGGTTGAAAACGGTTTATAATTTTTACAAACTGACAACCGAACCGACACTCTCGGTTTTTTATATTAAAAAACCGACCCGACCCGACCCAAAATAGATTGGAAAACCGACCGAAATTGATCGGTTCGGTCGGTTTTATCGGTTCGGTCGGTTTATTTGTGGTTGCATGCATTGTGTTGCTTGTTTGATTTAATTTGCTGCTTGTGTTCAGCTTTGCTTCCGCTACCGACCCTCCTATCCCAACAACTGATATAGAGAGATCGTTGGGGTGTAGCAGAAATTCGAATCTGAGATAAGAGCATGGCATCAGGCATGAGGTTCGACACAGAGAAGTATTCGTGAAAAATAATTTTGAACTTTGGAATGTGAAGATGAAAGGCCTTCTAGTTCAACAAAGATTGTAAGATGCACTTCTTGGAGAGCAACCAGAAGTTACAAAAGAAGAAGAGTGGAAAAAGATCGAGGAAAATGCCAATGTCTCAATCTAATTATGTCTGGCAGATGAGGTCCTGTATAACGTCATGAAAGATAAGACTGCGGCTAAAACATGGGCGAAGTTTAAGAATATCTACGCGAAGAAATATCAGAAAAATCGCATATACTTGAAGCCTCGGTTGTATAATTTGAGGATGACGGAAGGGAGCCGATGTTGAGAGCTACATCAGCAATTTCAATAAACTTATTTGCAAGTTGATGGATGTAGATGAGTCGATGAAGAACGAGGATCAAACGTTTATCCTGTTGAATTCCCTTCCATAATCATATGAGTCGCTTAAGGACTCGTTATGCGCAAGTAGGGAGACTATTGGCATAGAAATCGTTATTTCAGCCCTTCAGGCGAAGGCGACGAGAAGGAAAAGTAATGGCATGGGTCCCTCTACGAATGATGCACTGGTTATGATGGGGAGGAATTCTGAGTGGGGTTTAGGATCTCCTTCATCGATATTTAAATCAAAGAGTAAGTGGATGCACAAGATGAGATGCTGGAATTGTGGGGGAAGAAGGGCATGTGAAGAGGGATTGTTCGAATCCTGGGAAAAGATAGGAGAAATTTGAAAATTCTTCTACGGAGGGAACTAATACTATAAAGGACAGTGGTGATGGTTGTGATGTATTGACTGCATCCGGTATAGAGTCTCTTGGTAGAGAGTAACTCATAGATTCAGGTGCATCATGTCATGTATGTCCTGACCGGAGTTCATTCATGTCATACAAAGAGTATGATGGTGGATCGGTGTTTGTGGGTGATGGTTATGCTCACAATGTGGTGGGGATTGGTTTGGTGTGCATTAGGATGTTCGATAGGAGTCGAATGGATCCTTAACAGTGTGAAGCATATCCCCGAGAAGAAGAGGAACGTGATATCTCCTGGTGCACTCGAGGCGAAAGGGTGTAGGTTCATCGGCTGTGATCGGTATTATAAAGTGGTTAAGGGAGCACTCGTGATGATCAAGGCACGAAGGTGCGATAACCTTTACAAGGTGATTGGGAGCATAATTCATGGTAGAGCTGCGGGATAGGCAAAGGGATCCACAGTTGCTCGTATGTGGCAAGAGAAAAAGGGCCTCATGGGAAGAGTAACAAGGCGTGTGAAGATGCAAAGATAAAGTCGATGGGGCACGAGAAGCGACGGGACTATAATAATAACGAAGTAGAGGTGGAAGATGTACGTGGCAAGGTGGTGCATGATGATTTGAGTCGTGGTGAAGTTTGTTGAAAAACGAACGCCTCAAATTAGTTTGCACAAGGCCACCAACCGGCCGGCCAGTCATAGTGCAGTTTAGGCAACAATGTTGCTAATCCAATTTTGGTCCATCCGACCGGTCGGCCGGCCGGACGACCGGTTGGCAGTCTCCTATTACAACTCAGTTTCTTGCATAGTGTTGCGCAAAAAGGTTTCTAATTTCATTTTTATGCCTATTTAAGGGGATACTACCGGATCAGAGGTATCCAAGGTTGCAAAGGGAATTAAGAGAGCTTCTAGGTGAGAGAAAGAGCTTGAAGATGATAGTTTTCTTCTTGGGTAAGCTTGAGATTTTTCTTGTAGGCTTGGGTTTTGGATCTTGGGTTCCATTTCTTATAATTTCTGATATTATAGTGAATTGGTGTCGCTTTGTGCCGTGATTTTTTACCCCGTAAGGAGTTTTTCCACGTTAAATTCGTATTGTCTATTTATGGGTGGTTGCATGCATTGTGTTGATTGTTTGATTCAATTTGCTGCTTGTATTCAGCTTTGCTTCTGCTACCAGCCCGCCTATCCCAACACCCAGGAAAGTGGGCCTTAGGAATTTTTTAATGGTGAGGTGTTTGATCACTACTATTTCCTGTAGTATGGTCAACTTGATATTTGCATTGCTGATGCAGATTCCTAGTTGGCAGATGGGGTGGACAGAATGGCCACTTTGGAGGAACGCAAGGCTACCTTCTTTCACTGATGAATCGGTTGAATCCCACCAAGGGACCCTGCACAATACAGGAGAAAGGGTCCAGCCATTAGCCCTCTGATGCCTAACTCAGTCAAGGCTCTGAAAGAGATGTGGGTAGCTTGTAAGTAAATATGTTCTTGCGTACCTTGTGGTGGAGGAGGAGCCTTTCATTTATAGTCACAAGAGGAGCGATCATGGGTTGCCAGTGTGGCCACGATCGTGGAAAAGAGAACTGCGTGGTGGCGTGATTCCCGAGGGTGTGAAGGCCCAACAGCTAGAAGAGTGTCCATCTCCTTCGGTCATATCCCATGACTCTCACTTACTTCCATACAGCTATAGCGCTGTAAGTTTACCTCAGTTCTCTTCCTGCTTATATACGGTAGCGTGGACAGTGGTAGCAGTGTTCGAGCCAAGAAAACGTATGGGCGCTCCACATGACCTAAGGTTGATAAGAGGTCAGCTCGGATTTACCCCCAACATGGATCTGGCTCATTTTTTAGATCATATACCAAAAACAATCTCCCAAAATCTGATGATTGGCGGGACGTGGCACATACAACGAGGTGGGCCATGTTATGAGATAATTTCATATAACTCGACCCGAGGATATGAGACCTCGGAATGATATAGCAAGTTGAAGGCCTGAGCTAATCACTTCGCCTGCCCTGAAGATAGATCGGATCGGACCCAAGCTGACGGGCAAACGGAAGCCGACCTCATCTCCATCTCAAGTGGCTTAAAACAAGGGCACGTTCCTTCAAGATCGGAACAGTCCGAAAGATCTGAACGGCCCAAGATTTTCGCCCGGATTCTCGGACAAGATATCCGCCGTGATCTCAACCTACGAAATCTCTATCAAAGCCTATAAGTAAGAGACAATACATCAATTACAGATACACAATAATGTCTATTCAAAACAGTCTCACGATTTCTCAAGGCCATTACTGATTTAGGCATCGGAGGGTTCACGGCTGGATCCCAGCCACCCCCCTTACTCTTTTCTATGGTGTTTAAACAGGATCCGCCGAACCTCTGATCCGAAGCACCTCCTCCAATTCTTACGAAGGGTATCTGCGGCGACGATCGTTCCTCCTTACACAACTCATCGTCTGTTGACCAGAAATTGGCAACAACAGATTGGCGCCGTCTGTGGGAACGACAACAAAAGCATTTTTCTGAATCCTTCGATAAAAGATATTCATCAATGGTCGGTGGGAGAGGCAATAGGAAGGGGAAAGCTCCTATGAACGATGAGCCTTCCTACGAACTACATTCTGAAAACGAAGCGCCCGTTCATAAGACTCTAGTGCTTCACCTCGGTAGTTCGTCACGTCACCTTAATCTCCTAAGTGGACGGCAGAGGTCCCTGAAATCGCGGGGTCAGACTGTCCACATTAGAGGAGCAAGTAGGTGGCGTTGCAGAACGATTTGGTGGAGTGGATAGACGCTTCGAGCGCGTGGACGGAAAGTTGGACGAAATTGCAGCCTTGCTGAACAATCTAGTCCGCCCCCCACCCATTCTCGAAACCAACCCTGAACCTCAGCCACCACAACAAAGTTCTCACCTACCACACTCTCTCTCAAATCATCCGCGACCCGACGAGGATGAAGTTGCGAGCCGAGCCTCAGGCTCAAGAGTTCGAGCGGCCACGGAACTTCCTTCAAACGACCTGAGGCACAGAATAGAAGAAAGACGATCCGCCCGAGCTAGTCAAGATCAAGGTCGGATGGACGATAATATCACTCCTCTCGAAGCCGAGCTTAAAGAGCTTCGAGAGAGGATCGGTGACATCCAGCGAGCGCAACTTGCCCGAGCGCCGACTAGCAGCAGATGTCCTAATAGACTCGTCTGAGTCCCCATTCACCGACGAAATCCGCAGCGAGCCTCTCCCGAAAAGCTTCAAAATACCCTAGCTCAAGCAATATTCCGGGATAGGAGACCCGGCCGAGCATCTCGAGAACTTTAAGGTCCGAATGGAACTCCATGGGGTTAATGGCCACATTGTGTGTAAAGCCTTCCCGTTGTCCTTAACTAGTTCAGCCTGGACGTGGTTCCGCAATTTAAAACCGAAGTCCATCTCCTCTTTCACCGAGCTAAGTAGGGCATTTGCAACACAGTTCATCGGAAGCACTGACCCGAGGAAGCATTCGACACACCTCGCTGCGGTCAAACAAAAAGATAACGAATCGCTGAAAGATTACCTCTCGCGATTCAACGCTGAAGCGGTTCAGGTGGAGAACCTATCCCGGGACGTACTGTTACATACGATGATAGGAGGATTGCGTGATGAGAAATTCCTTTGGTCAGTAGGGGAACAGCCCCCTCAGTCGGTTGCTGAATTCCTCGACCGAGCTGCGAAACATATAAACGCAGAAGAGCTGGTAAGCGCCCAGGGGTCGTCTCATAAGAGGAAAGAACGCAAAGAGGAAAGCGGCGCTAAAAGGCACCGTCCAGATCGCCGATCACCGAACTCAAACACTAATCCACGCGGAGCCAAAACTTCGGCTCCGAAATTAAAAAATATACCCCGCTCAAGACGACCATCGAGCAAATATTCCTAGCCAAGAAGAATAGACAGGCGTTCGGACGACCAGCAAAGATAAAAACTGACCCCGACAGAAGGTCAAAATCCAAGTACTGTTTATATCATAAAGATCATGGTCATAACACAGTGGATTGTTTCGACCTGAAGCGACAGATAGAAACGCTCATCCGGCAAGGATTCCTGAAAGAATACATCGCCCAACGTCCCGACGACGACAGAACTTCAGGTCGGGAAGAAAGAGGAGAGCCGGTCGACAACAATCCTATAGAAGAAATCCATGTGATCTTCGGCGGACCTACCACTGGAGATTCTGGCAACGCCCGCAAATCTTATGTTCGTCAAGCACGGACATCCGAGCCAGCTTTGCAGGTGAATTTAACCAGCAGACCCACAAAGATTCCAAAGGTCGCCCAGTGTACGATATCTTTCTCCGAAGAAGATGCTGGAGGAATAATCCATCCGCACGACGACTCTCTGGTAGTGTCAATGGTGGTCGCAAACAAAAGGCTCCACAGGATGATGGTGGATACTGGGAGCTCGGTTGATATAATATATGCCTCAGCATTTGACAGAATGAAGATCGATCGATCAAGATTGAGACCGGTCAAGACAGCTCTGACCGGGTTCACAGGGGATTGTATCATGCCTGAAGGGAAAATAACCCTACCAGTCACTGCCGGAGATGAGCTGAACCAGAAAATGATCATGGTCGACTTTCTGGTCGTTAACACCCCGTCGGCATACAACGCGATCATCGGCCGGCCCATTATACGAGCTCTAAAAGCCGGCATCTCCATCTATCACCTGGCCATGAAATTCGAAACCGAAGACGAATCGGTGTGGTCCGAGGTGACCAACAAGAGGCTCGTCGGTGTTATGAGCTGACCTTACGCGGAAAAAGCAAAAACATGATATCCGCCATCTCACATACAACTCCCCTGGATCCCAGGGAAGAAATAAAAGAGCGCGGATCACCAGCTGAAGCGTTGATAGAGATCCCTTTATCAGACGAGGACCCAAGCTTGGTCGTCAAGATCGGGTCTCAACTGAACGACGACGTCCGGACGAAGATGATCGCCTTTCTGAAAGAAAATGCAGACGCTTTTGCATGGTCCCATCGGGACATGCCCGGAATTAATCCCGAGGTAATGGTCCACCGGCTCAACGTGGACCCGTCCTTCAAGCCGGTTCGTCAAAAATGACGAGCCTTCAACACAGAAAGATATGCCGCAATTGAGGAAGAAGTACAGAAATTGCGCCAAGCAGGTTTTATTCAGGAGGTCCGCTATCCCGACTGGCTCGCCAATGTTGTTCTGGTTAAAAAAGCCAATGGGAAGTGGAGGGTCTGCATCGACTACACCGACCTCAACAAAGCCTGCCCGAAGGACAGCTTCCCACTACCAAGAATAGATCAGCTCGTAGACGCAACCTCGGGCCACGAGCTTCTCAGTTTTATGGATGCTTACTCAGGGTACAATCAGATTCAGATGCACGTTCCCGATAGACAAAAAACAGCATTTGTCACTGACCGAGGGCTGTATTGCTACAAGGTGATGCCTTTCGGGTTGAAGAACGCTGGAGCGACGTACCAGCGTTTGGTCAATAAAATGTTTGCAGAACACATAGGCAAAACCATGGAAGTTTACGTAGATGATATGCTCGTAAAAAGTCTGAAGTCGGAGGACCATGTCGCCGACCTCCGGGTTATGTTCGGGATTTTGAAAGAGTACGGGATGAAACTTAACCCCGGCAAATGCGCCTTCGGAGTAAGATCGGGAAAGTTCCTCGGGTTTATTGTAAATCAAAGAGGAACTGAAGCCAACCCCGAAAAGATCCGTGCGTTGGTCGTGATGAGTTCGCCAACCACCGCGAAAGAAATACAAAGTCTCACGGGGCGAGTCGCCGCACTCAACAGGTTCGTTTCCAGGGCCACCGACAGATGTCTCCCGTTCTTCAAGCAACTTCGCAAGTTCAACGAGATGACCTGGACACCAGAGTGTGAACAGGCCTTCCAAGATCTAAAAGCATACCTCGGCTCACCTCTGCTGCTGTCCAAGCCCGCGCAAGGGGAAGAGCTACTACTGTATCTGGCCGTGTCTTCAGCGGCAGTAAGTTCGGCTCTAATCCGCGATGACCGAGGTATACAGAGACCGATATACTACATCAGCAAAGCTCTTCTTGATGCGGAAACCCGTTATCCGAGCCTAGAGAAATTGGCTCTGGCTCTGATTACAATGGCGAGGAAATTACGCCCTTATTTCCAAGCACACCCGATAGTGGTACTGACGGACCAGCCATTGAGGCAAATACTACAGAAGCCGAAAACTTCGGGTCGCCTGGCACGGTGGGCCATCGAGCTCGGAGAATTCGACGTCCAATACCGACCCCGCACGACGATTAAGGGGCAGGCTGTGGCCGATTTCATCGCCGAGCTTACCGACTACTCCGATCCCGGAACTGATGTTTCTTTCGCGGAAGACATGACAGAGCTGAAGCCCACAGAAGATTCGAACTAGTAGCTGCACGTCGACGGTTCGTCGAACTCACAAGGATGCGGAGCAGGAATAATCTTGACCTCCCGTGACGGCATAAAAGTCCAGTATGCCCTGAGATTCGGTTTCAAAGCTTCAAACAACGAAGCCGAATACGAAGCTCTTCTCGCTGGATTATGGCTAGCCTCGGCAGTCGGAATCCGAAGCATCACGGCATACAGCGATTCGCAATTGGTCGTGGGTCAAGCAACATCAGAATACCAAGCAAAGGGAAAAAAGATGTCCGCGTATTTGCAAAAATATCACGAGTTGTCCGCTCTGTTCGATTGTTGCAAAGTTGTCCTGAGTACCGAGGATTCATAACACCCATGCTGACTCCCTCGCTAAATTGGCGTCGGCAGGAGATGACGAGCTGGAACGGATCGTTCCCATTGAATTCCTCCCCCAAAGAAGTATCTCGGACGACGTCAGAAATGAAGTATGCCCTGTTTCAACCGATCCTGAATGGAGAGACCCTATCGTCCGCTTCCTACGGGAGAACATGCTGCCCTCAGAAAGAAACGAAGCAAGACGAATTCAATATAGGTCAGCTCGGTACGTGCTAATCGACGATGTACTCTACAAAAAGGGTTTCTCGCTGCCATATCTCCGCTGCCTCGGACCAAATGAAGCTGACTACGTCTTGAAGGAAATCCATTCTGGTGTGTGCGAAAATCACTCTGGAAATAGGGCGTTAGCACAGAAAGTAATTCGCCAAGGTTATTACTGGCCGACGATCCAAAAGGACGCTCGTGAGATCGTCAAACGATGTGATAAATGTCAGAAGTTCGCACCAGTGCCTCACTCACCTCCCGAAGAACTCACTCCTATGTCCGGACCGTGGCCCTTTGCGCAATGGGGGGTCGATATCATTGGTCCTCTCCCTACGGGCAAGGGACAGGTCAAGTATGCGATCGTGGCCGTCGATTATTTTACGAAATGGGTCGAGGCAAAACCACTTGCGAAAATCACCGAAAAGAAAACAACCGACTTCATCTGGAAGTCGATCGTATGTCGGTTCGGCATCCCGAACACCATTGTTACCGATAACGGACCTCAGTTCGACAATACAAGGTACGGAGAATTTTGCCAGAACTTGGGCATAAAGAATGTGTACTCGTCTCCTCATCATCCCCAAGCCAACGGACAAGTCGAAGCCATCAACAAAATTATCAAGAATCATCTGAAGACTAAACTCGGTGAATTTAAAGGAGCTTGGGCTGAACAGCTTCCCAAAGTGCTGTGGGCGTACCGGATCACAGCTCGGTCAACAACAGGAGAATCCTCATTCTTTCTAGCTTTCGGAGCAGATGCCGTAGTCCCAGTCGAGATAGGGCTACCAAGTAACCGTACCAGTAATTACCGATCCGATCAGAATCGGGACGAGCTCCGTACGAACCTTGACCTGGTCGAGGAGGTCCGCGAAGCTTCCCAAGTCCGAGTTGCGGCCTATCAACAGCGAGTTGCTAGATTCTACAATTCTCGGGTGAAGGAAAGACAGTTCAGAGTTGGAGATCTCGTCCTGCGACGGAATGTAAGAGAGAAAAAGGATAGGATTTCGAGCACATTCAATCCGAACTGGATTGGACCGTACAAAGTCATAAAGACGGTTCAGACTAGGACTTATTGGCTCGAAGATATGTAAGGTTGTGCCCTACCACATCCATGGAACGCGGAACACTTGAAAATCTACTATCAATAAAAGCTAAGTATTCACATTCATTTCTCAAAAGTACGAACAGAGGCTAATCTCGCCCACAGTCGTATACGATCTCCAAGCTTCCATTATTTTCGTTAAGTCCTAAATACTTCGGTTACGATCTAACTTGCTCGGCCACGAAGTAAATGGATAAATTTGGCGGAAATATATATAAAAAAAATTCTGACAAAGTGCAAACACAGATCAGAAAAAGGAAAAGTAATTCATTTCTAAAGACCATGAAAAGGTCAGGATTACAGAATGATTACATAAAAGCCCCAATAAAACGGGCTACAAAAAAAAGCATAAAAATATCCTAAGTGGCGGGGTCAACGGTCGGATCGGCAGTTGCTACAGTGCCCTCTTCTTCCTCCACCTCGGAGTCGAGAAAAGAGAGGTCCAAGTCCGGATGATGTTCCTGGACAGTCATCCGGCACTTTTCGTAGCCAAAGTCGAAAGCTTCGTCGGCCTCGGTGATTTTTACTTCCAACTCCGCCTTGGTCGTCTTCAGCTCCGACCGTGCAGACCCCTCAGAGGCCTTCAGTTCCTCCACCCGGATAATAAGCTCGGCTTCAGCCCTTTCTTTGTTGGATAGCTCGGCTTGGAGGGCGGCGATCTCCCGTTCCCGAGCATCCAAGGCCTTTGCAGCCTCTTCTCCAAACTTCTTGGCCTCGTCCAAGGAGCATTTAGTAGCTGCCAGAGTTCCCTCTAGACCAGAGATCGTACCCTTGTCCCGGGTGATCTCGTCCCGCAGCAACTGGCAACCATAAGCCACCTACGCAACAAACAATGGATAAGCGTACGAAGCACTTAACTTAGCTATTTTTATAACAAGATAGTATTAAACCTTACCTTGGTCCCGAAGACTCCCATTGTGTTCAGTAAGGAGAGAGCCGGAGACTTCGCCATTACGTCCACTTCGGCCTCGGGGACTGCCTTATACGCCCATTTGCATAAGTTATACAAATGGGGCGGCATCTCCGGACCTCGGCGGATGGCAGACGAAGTCTGAGTCGAAGTATCCTGGGCCGATGTCCCAGATGGGCCGGCCTCACCACCCTCCACCAAGTCAATGACTTGGACAGAAGGAGGTGGAAGCTCCGCTGGAGGGTTGGGCCGCACGACCTCGGCCGCGGGCGCTTCAGAGATCGTCTCAGCAGCCGATTGTAGAGGAGCATCATCGGCCGGGAGGGTAGAAGGGTGTGCTCGGGGACGCCTTGTCGCCACTTTCTGCCGCTTCTTCTCCCGAAGTTGTTCTTTTTCTTCAGCCGTCATGGCTGACATCTTCCTTCGAGAGGCTGGAGCAGACATACCTGAGAAAAGACAAAGCAACATGTTAAATAAAGTACAAAGATAAATCTGAACTGCTCAGTACTCAAGAATGCTCACCTCGGGGATTGATGCCTAAGTCTGATAATGTCTCGAAGGAGAGAAGAAGCTTTACACTGCGGAAGCTCGGGTCTAGCTCCCACATTGCAGCCAAACGCTCTTCTTCCTCCGAGCTAAGGGCCGGAGGGTCACCACGAACTGACAAAAAAAAAAAGAAGGAAGAGAGCTATCGGACCCGACCTGAAACTGAAAACCAGTTGTTAACTCTTTGGTTAGGGAAGTTGACTTCGGGTCGGGCCCCTTCCCAACCTTTGGAGACGAAGAACCACTCCTCCTCCCACCCGTGAATCGAGGAGGGTTGGTCTTCTATCAACCGGTGTCCTTTCCTCCCCCGAGGTGTACATATAGAACCACCCCCTTGAGTCAGGGTGACTCTTCAGCTGGTAGAGATACATCAGTTCGGAAGCAGTCGAGTCCGACGCGTGGACTTGACGCCATAGAGCGACGCAACTAATCAAAGTCCTCCAAGAGTTCGGAGCTAACTGACCCGGAGCTAGGTTAACTGCAAAGAGATACTCCCTTACTGCAGGAAGGAGAGGGAGACGGAAACCAGCCTCGAAGAACTGGGCGTATACAGTGACCTGGTCCCTGGGCGGATGGGTCGGAAAGTCATCTAAACCGGGGAGTCTAAGGTTTAAGGCCCCAGGGATACAGTATTCCGACCTGATCCTAATCAGGTCGGATTGGGTAAGAGTTGTCCAGATCAGGTCGGCCGGGTAATTAGAAACCCGGTCAGCAACCCGACCTGAAGTTCCAGCCACTGGAACTTCATCCGAGGCAAAGGACGAAGGAGTTTCAGCCAACAGAGCTTCTCCCGAAGGTTCTACGGTAACAAGTTGGGTTTCCATCAGTCTAGATTCCCCAACGGGCAGAGACAGAGTTCGTGAAGAACTATCCTCCGAACCAGCCATTAAAAAAGGAAAAAGGAGAGCTAAGAACTGGGAAGAGGACGGAAGCAAAGAGAAAAATGAATGTACTGGATTACTTTCCGGGAAAAGAGTGGGCCAAAGAAAGAAGGTAAGGACAGCTGGCTGAGATCACAGCGGTCCAAAGAAGCAGAGGGAATCACAGGAGGGACCGGAGAACGGAGGAAGAAATCGCAAACAGGGAAGAAATGAGAAGAATCCGGAAAAATTCTTAAGTACAGTATTTATACTGTAGCAGGAGACAGCACGCAGGACGTGCTGTGCCACGCGGCGATCATCTATGGTCTCAAAGAACGAACCGACGCGACTATCGACGTGATTCGCCACATGTCAGCCTCTCATTGAACAACGATATTCGGCCCATCCGTTCGAAGATACGAGGCCCCACGTGTCTTAGCGCCATTCGTCCACCGAAATAAAAAGCTGTCGCGCCGTACGATCATCATTGCGCCTTTTCGAAATTCGAAACAGCGCATTTAAAGCGCAGTTGCCGCAAAAAACGAGGTCAGCTGCATTTACTCCTAAGATGGAAATATCCACCTCGGGAGTGGGGGGACAACTGTTATGAGATAATTTCATATAACCCGACCCGAGGATATGAGACCTCGGAATGATATAGCAAGTTGAAGGCCTAAGCTAATCACTTTGCCTGCCCTGAAGATAGATCGGATCGGACCCGAGCTGACAGGCAAACGGAAGCCGACCTCATCTCCATCTCAAGTGGCTTAAAACAAGGGCACGTTCCTTCAAGATCGGAACAGTCCGAAAGATCTGAACGGCCCAAGATTTTCGCCCGGATTCTCGGACAAGATATCCGCCGTGATCTCAGCCTACAAAATCTCTATCAAAGCCTATAAGTAAGAGACGATACATCAATTACAGGTACACAATAATGTCTATTCAAAACAGTCTCACGATTTCTCAAGGCCATTACTGATTTAGGCATCGGAGGGTTCACGGCTGGATCCCAACCACCCCCCTTACTCTTTTCTGTGGTGTTTAAACAGGATCCGCCGAACCTCTGATCCGAAGCACCTCCTCCAATTCTTACGAAGGGTATCTGCGGCGACGATCGTTCCTCCTTACACAACTCATCGTCTGTTGACCAGAAATTGGCAACAACAGGCCCCACGGTAAGGGCCACACTGTCTTGGGTGAGTCTGGGGCAGCACCTAATCCGCTCTCGGTGGGTCCAATGAGTCCCGGGCCTTACCTAACACTGTAGGCCGTGCTGGACGCGGTTTGGGTGTACTGCCCCCTCCTGTGACGAGCTGGGACAGGCTGGGCTTCATGAGGGGCCACCGTGATGTATGGGTTTTATTCACACCGTCCATACATTTTTCCATATCATTTTAGATTAAAAGAGTAAAAATGAGACAGATCAAAGGCTCAAGTGGACTACACAATGGTGATTAAACGGATATCCTTGAAAACTTCTATGGCACACAAAATTTTTGGATCAAGATGATATTTGTGTTTTCCCTTCATCTAGGTCTATTTGACCTCATGAAAAAGTTGGATGACAGATAAACATCACGGTGGGACCCATGAAGGTTTCAACGGTGGTCATCCTTAGCACCACTTCTTCTTTTGGTGTGTTCCACCTAGCCTGCATCGATCGCGGGGTAGCACCCAATCCGCGTCCGGGATGCTGTAAGCGGAGTAGGTGTGACCCCGGTCACAGCAATATCTCTGTGCCCGGAGAAATTTGGGGCAAACAGAGATATTAATGACAAATCCAATCAGTCCATCTGTTTTAAAATACCAATATAGGCTTGAAGTATAAAAATCAGGAAGATCCAAAAGTGAGGCGGGCCATACCACACGAAACAGAAACAGTGGGGATTGAATCCTATGGGTTGACAGAAGTTATTTATCACGATGATATTTGTGCCTAGAGTGGTAATAACTCTATGAACGGTTTGGATAGCATACTCGTTTGGCCATATGGTCGCTCAATGACCACCCTAGCTCGTGGCCACATGGTCACTTAATGACCACCCTAGCTCATGTTCGGCTCAGCCTTTGAGCTAGACTGAATTGTTCGAGCTAGCTTTCGAGTGAGTTAAAGCCTAATTTGTGCCTAATAGGCCCAACCTAAAAGTCAGGCTTAAAGCTGTTTAAAATTGGACTCAAAGACAGCCCAAAGCCCATTGACACCCTCACTTAATTTTATAGAGAATTTCATCTCTCATTTCTTTACTTATAATTTTTTTAATTTTTTACAAGTGAGTCAGTTGAGCTATGCCAAGCTAAATCGAGTATCAATCGAGCCAAACTTTGAGCCAAGTCAAATCAAGCTTGGATTAGCCCCAGCTAGGCTTGAAAATCATTTCAAGTTGGAAAAATGACTCGGCTTGGTTTGAATCCAGCGTCCCAATCAAGCCGAATCAAGCAGGTTCAAGCTAGCTAACTGAGCTGGCTTGGCTTGCGCTCACCTCTATTTGGAGCGGGATCCAACCCATTGAGAGCCATAAGCTACTGACAGATTTAACGGATGAACTATTGACCGCTTGAGTAATGAGATTCACTACTAAAGTGACGTGGCTAGGTTCCACGGTCCATCTTGATGTATGTGTTGTATCCACACCTCCAATCCATTTGGAGTAATAATTTTAAGGCATGAAACAAAAAAATGAGGCAGATCTAAAGCTCAAGTGAAGCCGACAGTGAGAGACAGTGACACCCACCATTGAAACCTTCCACCGCCACCATGATGTTAATTTGAGATCTAACCTGTTAATAAGTTAACATAGAAATTGAATATGGGAAAACACAAAAATCACATTGAACAAAATCTTTTGTGGCCCCTAAGAAGTTTTTAACCGCAGGAGTTCAACCCACACTATTTTTTGTGGTGGGGTCCTGCTTGTATCTGCCTCATTCTTTGGATCATACCCTAAAATGATCTCTCCAATTGGATGGACGGTGTGGATACAAAAACAATACACTATGGCGGCCAACAGAGCTTGGTGACGTGACATCGGTAGCAAATCTGGCTAATGAAGCTGTCAGCAGCGAGCCCGCGTCCTCGCCCAACACTTTCAATGCCTGGCACGGCAAGATTTGATTTGGCCAGGCCGTACGTCATCGGCTGAGTACGGCTAGCCCAACCTGACATTGGGCGAGAGTACCGGACGCCGATTCCCTGCGAAAACCTTTTGCACGGAGTTCCTTCAATGGAAACCTAGCTATATGGGGCCCACCGTGATGTTCGTGAGAAACTTACTCCGTTAATCCGTTTTTTGACCTCATTTTAGGACACAAGGCAAAAATAAGCAAATCCAAGACTCAAGTGGGCCGAAGAGGTAAGGATTGAGCGTACACAGTTGAAATATTCATGAATCTACAGAAGTTTCGAATCAGCTAATAGGTACTTCTATCGTACTGACTAAACTATGTTGGTGTGTGGTTTATCCAAGCCATCCATCCCTTTTTCTAGTTCAGTTTAAGGGTTGAACCCAAAATTGAAGCATATCCAAAAGTCAAGTGAACCATACTACATAGGAAACGGGGGGAATAACGATTTCCACTGTTGAAATCTTTCTAGGGCCCACACAGTAATTTTTATTTGTAATACAACCTGTTGATAAAATCACACAGACATGAGTGAAAGGAAAACACAAATATCAGTTTGATCTAAAACTCCAACCACCCCTCAGAATTGGAAAACACAAATATCAGTTTGATCTAAAACTCCAACCACCCCCAAAATTTCTCAACGTCATACGGTTTGTTATGGTAGGGTCCACTTAAGCTTTGTATATGCTTTGTTTTTTTTTTTTTTGGGCTCATCCCCTCAAATTATCTAATAAAATTGGAAGATAACCACTCTAAAAATGAGAAGGTTTTGCTAGTGACCCCAACACCAGCTAGCTGGTGTCAAAGCCCCACCATGATGTATGTGATTTCTTCAAAGCTCAGGTGAACTACACGCAAGAAACACTAGGGATAGAACGCGGACCATTGAAAACCTTTTGAGGGCCACGAAAGTTTTGGATCATCGTGTGACCCCATTCTAGGCTTATATATGTGACCTTATGAATAAGTTGGATGATAAATAAACTTAATTGTGAGCCCTGTAAAGTTTTCAACGGTGGATATCATTCTCCCTAATGTTTTCTGGGGCGTGGTCCACTTGAGATGTGGATCCGCTTCCGTGGAATTGTAGGGTCTTGATGCACCCGTTTGGTATACTAGTGGGACACAGAGTTCATTGATCTCGAGCATTGACCTATGGGATCACTTCAGATGCGGCATGGTCCAAATAATATCCAGATTGGAACATCCTGACCGTCAAATCTTTGGCCTTTTCTTTTTGGACTATGAAGGTCACTAGTTCGGGAGATTACTTCGACAAATCCACCTTTCGCAGTAGGGCCCATAAGATCAACGGTCTGATTGGCTGAAGCATGGCCTTATTCGTACATCAGTGAACGTGTAGTTTGCTGAGGCGCATATATGTTTTAATACTTGTGGCCCAATGGATTGCTTATCCAAACTGTTGATCTAGTGGGCCCCGTCGTGGATAAGAGATGCCCTTAAAATATCCCGAATCAGAAAATCCTGATCCTTGATGTTCAGCTTATTTTTGGTCGAATGTGGACCGCTGCTATATCTTTCCTTGACTTTTAGACCACCAATAGCAGGGTCAAGAACGTACAATCTGAGGGATTTTGGACGACCTTGATCAATGGCGTGGCCGATCAGATCAACGGATCAGATCACGGTTCTGTGGATGCACATGTACCAATTTCATGCTTAATCAAACCATTCATTTGGTAGGACCCACCCAACAATTCCTTCAATGCAAGGGATTACGTACGCGTAAGAGAAGACGTGATTCACTTATCAATTATCATTCATACCACATTGGTTAGGTTAGAAGCTTCCACTTCCACGTAAAAACGGACATATTCCCGGGATTTTCAACGTGTACGTGGACCATCCTTGGTATCCGAACCGTTATCATGTGGGCCCCACCTATAATGGGTTGTGAGGAAAAAATCTTACCAATCCAGACCATCCATTTGACCACACTAGGGCATGCAAATGGACGGTTAAAACTAAAACAGCCGTTTCCACACTCAACGAACGGAAGTCCATGGATTGGACCGTCAAAATTGCCAGCAAGCTGACGGGACATGCTGTGGACGTAATTCACCCGTGTCGGGTGATCATAGCCACTGATTGAAGCACGCTTATAAAAGGGACGATCAAGAAATGTCTTGCCGGTAAATGAAATGCATGTAACATGTGGAGTGCATGACAAAATGCGTACCCATGCATGCACATGAATGTTACGCTTTCCTAATCCAGATGCAGAGTTACTTAATATACTCCGGCTGCCTTGATGCTTGATACGCAGGCGCACAGAAATTGTACACGTGGCATAGATTCAATTAAACCGACTAAATTGTGTAACCCACTATAGCTAAATTACGGTCCCAAAATAGGACACTTGTTTGTTGAAATAGGAACTTTGGATATTCTCATTTTTGGCCGTCCAATAAATCTCCACTAATCTGATAGTAGAACAATCAAATAAGCATTACTTTTTGTCATTGTATAACACCAAAGCTGCTGGGACCGATGATTTGGACAGTTTAATTTCAATTATTGCATGCAGTTAGTAAGTAATTCCTAAGTGCTTGAGTATCATCAAGCATGCACGCGTGGACCTCAACGCACGTGCCAATAAGAGACATTTGTACTTGACCAGATCCCAGATTTACATGATGTTGCCCCCACCGTCCAGATCATCTGACCCAAAACGCAGGTCCATTCACTAGTAATGTCAGCCATCGCACACAAAACAAATGGGCGGCTAGAAAAATATCATTTAGCCGCCTTACAAAAAGCAAATGGGCTGGCTCTCATTTTTTTCCCAGATGAACAAAACAATGTGGCCCATCTCATGGACAGCCTGGATGTTAGACCCCCTTTGCATGTAAAGATGCTTTACACCTACTTTACACAGTAAATATTTTCCAATGGATCCCCTGATTAATAAAATTATTATCATACAGTGTTTTACCATGTTTGCTACTTTTGTTGTATTTTTTTTTTTTTTTAATAAATCATAGGGGATCCACTGTATGTATCCTACCATATTGGTATAAATGGTCCAATAATACACATTTTTTCGGACAAAAAAGGCTCAACCAATGGCTATAAAAATAGATAGGCTGTATTAATCATACCAAAAAAGCTTCAACCATTGATGTGGATAATACATTGTGTGGGGCTTAAAAATATCAAGTTGATGCATGATTCCAACAAGCCAAACATCTATATATGTCACCTCTAATCACTTTTTTTTTTTTTCCTGATGAAGTGATAATCTACTTTGACGTTTCTATTATAGGCATGATAGATCGGTTAAAGGCAAGTGCAATGGCACTATTTGTCACAGTAGATAGATGTGGAGATTGAGGTAGATTGTAGATGCCCATATTGTAAAGTATCATTCGTAGCTAGTATGATTCTGCAATCGTGTAGGCAATTGACTGATACTCAAGATTTGATGCTCAAACATGCAATAGTGGATTGATTTTTGTTTTTTATTTTTGACACTCCAGGAATCAAACAATGTCCTATGTAAATAGCATAGCTTGAAGTGAATCAACGGCTACTACTGTCGATCTCCAATCCAATCCAATCCAATCCACATGGGAGATGTTGAGGCTTCCTTCAGCTCCCTCTAGTGAAGTGCATAACTAATTGTCCATTTAAGAAAATATAAAATTTTCTTATCAACTGTCCATTCATGAGTGGTATGAGGAGAGTACATAAAGTGACACTGCTTAGTTGACTAAGACGGCCATGTCAAGTCTGTTGAGGTGACATATTGGAGAGTACCAGCAACACTTCAGTATTCATGAGAATTAGGTAGAAGATCTCCATCAAGTTGAGATATCTTGGCATCAGAAGCAATGGGCGACTTGAGGGGCTTTACACTTTCTATTTGATTCTTTGAAGACGATCAGTAACATCCTTAGATTGGCTAAGATGAAGACTTATAAAGGTGCAGTAAGCTTCAATCCTAAGAAAATAATTTAATGCTCCTAAGTCTTCCACGGCAAAGAGATGGCTAAAATCAGCCAATTAGGTAGAAAGAGACTTAACATGATTAAGGGTGAGGATGAAGTCATTCACATACTGTTACGAACCTAGCCAATGCGCCAAAAGCCTCAGAATTGGATAGAACATGTAAAGTTAGGTCCTTAAACCCTTGGAATCATAACATTCCACCACGCTCTGCATTCGACGTCCACGGCAGCCCACCCTATGGTGGCACTCACTTTGGCCTCTATTTCAGGTAGGCCCCTTTCCACAAGATCACCCCTTTTGTAACTCGAACACAAGACGTGATGTTGGCCTTTCATACCTATTTTTAAGAACCTAACCAATGCGCCAAAATTAGGCTATTAAACCCTTGGGATAGTAACATATACATTAAGATTATGAGTATGAAACCAACAATGTGGTGAATGAAGAGAGATGTAAGCAGTAGAACTTACAAACCTACTATAGCAAAGCTATGGTCCCAAAATAGTACACGCGTTTGTTGAAATAGGACCTTTGGATATTTTCATTTTTGGCCGTCCGATAAATCTCCACCAATCTGATAGTAGAACAATCAAATAAGACGTGACTTTTTGTCATTGTATAACACCTAAGCTGCTGGGACCGATAATTTGGAGAGTTTAATTTGAATTATTGCATGCAGTTTGTAAGTAATTCCTAAGTGCTTGAGTATCATCCATCATGCATCGCATGGACCTCAACGCACATGCCAATAAGAGACATTTGTACTTGACCAGATCCGAGCTTTACATGATGTTGCCCCCACCGTCCAGATCATCTGACCCAAAACTCAGGCCCATTCACTCCTAATGTCAGTCGTCGCACACAAAGCAAATGTGCGGCTAGAAAAATATAATTTAGCCGTCTTACAAAAAGCAAATGAGCAGCTCTCATTTTTTTCCCAGATGATCAAAACAATGTGGCCCATCTCATGGACGGCCTGGATGTTGGACATTTAGCCTTTGTCTGCACACCCTTTGCATGTAAAAATGCTTTACACCTACTTTACACAGCAAATATTTTCCAATGGATCCCTTGATTAATAAAATTACTATCATACAGTGTTTTACCATGTTTGCTACTTTTGTTGTATTTTTATTTTTATTTTAATAAATCATAGGCGATCCACTGTATGTATACTACCATATTGGTATAAATGGTCCAATAACACACATTTTTTAGGACAAGAAAGGCCCAATTAATGGCTATAAAATAGATATGCGGTATTAATCATACTAAAAAAGCTACAACCATTGATGTGGATCAAACATTGTGTGGGGCTTAAAAATATCAAGTTGATGCATGATTCCAACAAGCCAAACATCCAGGTCACCTCTAATCAATTTTTTCTTTCCTACTGAGGTGATAATCTACTTTGACGTTTCTTTTATAGGCATGATAGATTGGTTAAAGGCAAGTGCAATGGCACTATTAGGTTACAGATCGACAGTGGAGATTGAGGTAGACCATAGATGCCAATATTATAAAGTATCATGCGCAGCTAGGATGATTCTGCAATCATGTAGGCAATTGACTGATACTCAGATTTGATGCTCAAACGTGCAATAGTGGATTGTTTTTTGTTTTTATGTTTTACACTCCAGATACCAAACAACGTCCTAAGTAAATAGAATAGCTTGAGGTGAATCAACAGCCACTATTGTCGATCTCCAATCCAATCCACATCCGAGTATGCAGTGATGTTGATGCTTCCTTCAGCTCCCTCTGGTGAAGTGCATAACTAATTGTCCATTTAAAAAGTATAAAATTTTCTTATCAACTGTCCACTCATGAGTGGTATGAGGAGAGTGCATAAAGTGACAAGCTTAGTTGAATGCAACGGCAATGTCAAGTCTATTGAGGTGACATATTGGAGAGTACCAGCAACACTTCTGTATTCATGAGAATTAGGTAGAGGATTTCCATCAAGTTGAGATATCTTGGCATCAGTAGCGATAGGCGACTTGAGGGGCTTTGCACTTTCTATCTGATTCTTTGAAGAGTAGCATACTTAGATTGACTAAGAAGAAGAATTATAAAGGTGCAGTGAGCTTCAATGCCAAGAAAATAATTTAATGCTCCCAAGTCTTCCACGGCAAAGATATAGCTAAAATCAGCCAATTAAGTAGAAAGAGACTCAACATGATTAAGGGTGATGACTAAGTCATTCGTATACATAAAGCTTATGAATATGAAACCAAAAGTGTGGTGAATGAAGTGAGATGTCAGCAGTAGAGATTACAAACCCAAGTCCTGGAAGATAGCTTGTGAGATGATGAAAGCATGCACAGGCGGCCTACTTCAGGCCAAAGATTGCCTTATGGTGCCATTTGACATGTTAGTCGATTAGGATCTGCAAAGCTTGTGGGTGTTCCTTTTAGGCCTTTTTGGTGAGAACAACATGCAAAAATGTATTGTGCACATCAAGTTGGTGAATTAGTTATCCAAAGTTAACATCAATACCAAGGATCAGCCAAAGGGTAGTGTGCTTAACCATCGAACGAAAGGCATATCGTTATGGTCAGCCTATACTTTTGATGAAAGCCTTTTACTACTAGTCGTGCTTTATATTGTATAATAAACCTATTGAACTTTTCTTTAATTTTATAAATTTACTGACAATTGATAACATTTTGAGTAGGTTAGGAGGGCATTAGTGTTTAAGTACCTTATTAATCTTTCTGTCAGGAATTGTTTCAATCAACAATTTATACCGGATGAAAATATTGTAAACTTTAAATTTATGAAATAACCAACAATACCTACTGAAGCCATTAATGAATGTAACATAAAATTTGATACCACTTATTAAGGTGATGGAACTAACATCATATATCAGCCTGCACAAGAGTGGGAATGTAGAAATAAAATTTGATGTTTAAAAAGAAATCTAAGGCTCTTTTGGCTTTGAGTAAATGAATAAATGATGTATCTATAGCATGCTACTTATTTATCAGCGTCTCCATATTATGAAAGTTGGACGCTCCAAAAAATTAGTCTATGATCCAACCATCTTGAGGCCACCCCTTGAATTCAGGGGTTTTCTCTGGTTCTTAATTATTTTCTATGGTGTGGCCCACCAAATTACTGGATAAGCCTGATTTCTAGGCCTCTTATCATCATTTTGGGTTCCACTTAATGCAAATACATTTTACATGCAAGTGAATGACTTGTAGAATAAGCTATGGCAAGGCCTGGCATTTGGCGAGCAAGGGGCCTCACCCAAGACAGTGCAGCCTTTACTGTGGGTATGTATTCTATATCCACGCCGTCTATCCATTTTTCTAGATCATTTAAGGGAATGTTCCCAAAAATGAAGCAGATCCAAATCTCAGGTGTACCACACCATGGTAGACAGAGGTGATTGACCATTAAAAACTCATTGTGGGCCATAAAAGTTTTGAATCGCGAGCTGAAATTTGTTGTTGTTGTTTTTTCTTTTTCTTTTTCTTTTTTCCCCTCTCTTCATCCACCCAGGTTTGTGTGACCTTATCAACATGTTGGATGGAAAATAAACACTACAGAAACATGACGGTGAGCCCTAGGAGGTTTTTAATAGCGGAATATTCAATCACCACTGTTTTCTATAGTATGGTCCACCTGAGATTTTGATCTGCATAGTTTTTGGGCTCATGCCCTAAAACGATCTGGAAAAATGGATTGCTGGCGTAGATATAGAAAACATACATCAATGTGTGCCCATGGTAAGGGCCGTACTTAATCCTCTCCCTTGTGTGAATGGGTTCGTAAGTCCGAATAGTTCATCCTTAAAACTAAAAATACTGTAAGGGCAGATTTGAAAAAGAAAGAGTTGGACCATTAAATAACTTGATTTGCTATTTTCAAGCGATTTGCCACACGTGACAAAGATCCTGTCCGTCCATCAGGTGGGATGCACTACGAACTAGCCTCTCAGATAGAGAACTCCGGCCTCTATATCATGTATGATATAAATGGACTGATTTAGAAAAGATGACCAACGGTCTAATTCTAGGCACACGTATGGAGAACTAAATGAGCGCGTGATATTTTAACGAGGGAATGCCCACATGTTCCACATCGGCACATCTCCTACATTTCAAGCTTAGAAAGATATTAACATTTCTTAATACTTCTAGAATCTTGTCTTGTAAGGTCTAGAGACTCTATTTGTGGTGAGAAACGGAAATCGAATTTTGTCGACTGGCCCACTGTGATCGCAAAATCCAAACCACACACAATTCCCATTTTGCTTCGGTTTCTCGGTGGGAAAACATGTTTCCAAACGTATGCAAACAGATTTGAAACAGAACATCCAGGTTTAACTTTATTTCTACTAATGTGTCCTTTTGATGGCACATCCAGACCGTGAAAATGGTGGGGCATACCATGAAGATCACTTGACGGAAAAATTGGAACAATCTGCTAACTAGATGGGCCATTCGCGTCAATTGAGTTCGATCATCAGATATCCACAGTGTAGCCCACCTGATTAATTGGTCATCCTGGTTTTTTCCCCAGGGGATCTTTATGATCCGTCACACCATTTGAACGGCTCAGATGTTATGAACAAGTGGCGCATTGGTGAGAGACTGTACAGATTTTTTAAATAGCCTGAAATTTTTGGAAAGCTGGAGGTACTGGACAAATCCATGGTTTGGATTTGGATTCCGGCATACATCATAGTGGGGCCTACATAATTGATAAACCAATTCAATTCCACAAACAGCGGACCGACAGACGGGGTCTAAATGGCCTGGGATGAAATAAATCCAAGGCCATCCAAGATGTAAATGGGACTAGACTCAGGCTCAGGCCCAACCTCAAATAGACAATCTTGGAGGATTTAAGCCTGCGGCCATGATCCTGAAAAGTAAACCCAAGCCCAGCCCACGGTCTGGAAGGCCAGCATGGTCCATTTACGGCCTAATGAAGGTATGGCTGGGCCGAAGTGTGCCCATGCCAGGCCCCAGGCCCGTGAAGGAACATGACAAACAAGCCCAAACCTGGCTCATGCTGACTACGAACAGTTCGAGCCTGAGCCTGGCCACCCATTTTCGTGCAAGATCTGGGCCGTTCATTAGGTGTGCCCCCACCATGAACGGTATATGACCAAAAAGCCCCTGAACAAGACCGGATGATGGGCTCTTAGACACAGCCCACAGAAGCCCAGTTGATGAATGGGCTAAAATTTAAGGCCTAGACCATGCCCTCAGGGCTAGTATTCCATCCCAAGCCAGTGTGAAGTGGGCCAGGATCGAAAGCCCGATGGGCTGTCGAGATTCATTGACAGTCCTAGATGAAAGGCCATAAAACTCACAAAGCAAATATATAAATCCTCACCATCTAAAACCACTTAAAGGAGTTAATACATATAATATTAATAACCTTCTATAATTACACATCCTTCAGTAGGGTGGAGGATAAAATCCTGGTGGAGGGGGAGCATATGGATCAAACCGTGGGGGTGGTGGTGGGCCCGGTCGACTTGGTGGCGGTGAGGGAGGGGCGAAAGGACGGCAAATTGGAGGAGTTGGAACGGGTGGGCCGGGTGGCAGCAGCGGGGCGTAGGGACCGGGAAGTCCTGGCGATGGTGGCGGACCATATGGGCCTGGAGGCCCTGGTGGGGGTGGTGGACAATATGGGCCTGGAGGCCCAGCTGGGGGTGGATGCCTGTGGTGGGGCATGTCACCAACGTACGGTGTTGATGGGAGAAGAAATGTTATACCAGAGGATGTGAAGTATGCATGGCTGTTTATAAAGGTGGATGAGACCGTTGAGAATTTAATGAATGGTAGTTGGTTGAAGACTACCCGGTGTGAAAACGTGATCATCTTTTCTTTCGATCCTGATACATGGTTTCTAGAAGAGTAATTTAATTGAAGTGTAGCACACAGCACCAACGTTGGGGCCGTGTGCTGCTGGAAAAGCTCTGTAGGCCCCACCATGAGGTACGTGTTTTATCCACGCCATCCATCCATTTTTCCGGATCATTTTAGTGCAGGAACTCAAAACGAAACAGATCCAAATCTCAGGTGGACCACACCATAGGAAACAGTGGTGACTGAACGCCGACCATTAAAAACTTCTTAGGGGCTGCAAAAGTTTTGGATCAAACTGATATTTGTGTTTTCCGTTCATCCAGGACTGTATAATCCAATCAACAGGTTGGATGGCAATTAAACGTTACAGTGGACCCTAGGAAGTTTTTAATGGTAGGATTTTCAGTGGTGTGGTCCACCTGATATTTGGACCTAGCTCTTTTTTTGGGCTCATCCCTAAAATGATCTGAAAAAGTAGATGGACGGCGTGGATAAAACACATAAATCGTTGTGGGGCCAGAGAGGTTCTTCAGCAGTGCTACACAGAGTTCAAGTTGGAGTTTCAGGTTTGCTGGTCGCACACGCACCCCCTCCACACGCTCTCTACACACAGCATTTGAGAAAACCAGGAACGTGTGTGGGACATCCTAGCAATTTACAAGGTGGCCCCGAGAGTCAATTAGCTCATCAAGTAGGCCATGTGTACTTTGAAATTGAACTAATTGCAATTTATTTTAAACCGTTCATTCTTCTTTTACTGACACGGCCCATCCGATTGGTGGACGGCCAGATCTTTGTACCGGGCGGGGACGGCTCAGATGTTACACACTTCGGAATGTGCTGTGGGTGCAAGTGTGGACACAGCATGCGAGCCAGCATTACCCTTAAACTCGAGGAGAAAGGAACTTTAGTTGGGAGCTTATTTCGTAGTTATTAAGCATTCCAAGTTCGCAAAAGTAGATGGTATCTATGAAATCCAGACCGTTCATCTACTGGTCTTACCATTGACGGTCATACTCCAACCCCGCTGGTGTGGATGATCTTAGCCGTTCAATGGCGTCCCATGAATTATGAATGGACGTTTAACAAGGGCGAAAAAATGCCAAGCTTCAAAGGGCAGAAGTATTTTAATCAGCACATAGGACCGTCCATCCATACAAGCGGCCAGAATTCGCTGCAACACATTGTCTACACGGAATCAGAACTCCGTACACTCTTATCGTGCGGAGTAAACTCCGTTGGGCCCACCTAGAATGTATGTGCTTTATCTAATCCGTCCATATGTTTTTCCATCTCATTTTAGTGGCTGAGCCCAAAATTTAAGCATATCCAAATCTCAAGCGGACCATGCCACGGGAAACAGTGGGAATAATAATTTCCACAGTTGAAACCTTCCCAGGCCCCGCAGTGATGTTTATTTGTCATCCAACCTGTTCATAAGATCACATGGATATGGATGAAGGGAAAACACAAATATTAGCTTGATCCAAAACTTCTGTGTCCTCTGAGAATTTTTCAATGGTAGACATTCAGTTCACACTTTTCCTGTGGTGTGGTCCACTTTAGATTTTGATATGCCTCATTTTTTGGTACCATACCTAAAATTTTCTGTTAAGATGGATGGCCGGAGTGGATAAAATACGTAAATCACGGTGGGCCCCACAGAGTTTACTTGAAGGTAAATTATGACACGTGGTGATACACTGGGGCTATTTTTGAGAAATCTTTTTAAAGGATACGATGTTTCGTGGAAAATCTGGAAAGCAAACAAAGGAAGTGGCGTTTACACGAAAACAGCAGTTTCCAGAACGTGTTTCCACGAATCCAAACAGTCTCCACACTGAAATTCTAGTCCGCGAGTTGGGCCACATGGAATCTTAACCATCCATAGATCGAATGGCCATGATCATTCATATCCACCTTCAAGATTACCAATTCAATTCCACAAACAGCGGACCGACAGACTAGTCTAAACAAGCCCAAACCTGGCCATCCATTTTCTTGCGAGATCCGGGCTGTTCACTAGGTGTGCCCCATCATGAACGGTATATGACTAAAAGGCCCCTGAGCAAGACCGAATGATGGGCTTCTAGACAAACCCCAAGGCAGCCCAATTGATGAAGGGGCTAAAATTGAAGGCCTGGACCCTGCTCTCAGGGTTAGTATTCCACCCCAAGCCAGCATGAAATGGGCCATCGAGATTCATTGACAGTCCTAGATGAACGGCCATAAAACACACAAAGCGAATATATAAATCCTCACCGTGTAAAACCACTTAAAGGAGTTAATACATAATAAGCTTCTATAATTACGTTTAAATAACAAGGCATTCGAACCCCGGCTAAAATGCACCATGGGTGCACATCCATCAGTAGGGTGGAGGATAAAATCCTGGTGGTGGGGGAGCGTATGGATCAAACCATGTGGGTGGCGGTGGACCCGGTGGACCTGGCGGCGGAGGACGAGGGGCGAAAGGACCGCAAATTGGAGGAGGTGGAATGGGTGGGCCAGGCGGTGGCGGTGGCGGGGCGTAGGGACCAGGAGGTCCTGGCGGTGGTGGCGGACCATATGGGCCTGGAGGCCCTGGTGGAGGTGGTGGAAAATATGGGCCTGAAGGCCCAGGTGGGGGTGGATGCCTGTGGTGGGGCATGTCACCAATGTACGGTGATGACGGAAAGAGAATTGTTATACTAGAGGATGTGAAGTATGCATGGCTGTTTATAAAGGAGGATGAGACTATCGAGAATTTAATGAAATGAATGTTAGTTGGTTGAAGACTAACAGGTGGGAAAACGTGACCATCTTTTCTTTCGATCCTGACCGTTGAAATACGATACACGGTTTCTAGAAGAGTACTCCCTTTGATTGCGAAGTGTAGCACACAGCACGGACGTTGGGACCGTGTGCTGCTGGAAAAGCTCTGTCGGCCCCACCATGATGGACGTGTTTTATCCACGCCATCCATCCAATTTGCCATCTCATTTTAGTGCAGGATCTCAAAACGAAGCAGATCCAAATCTCAGGTCGACCACATCATAGGAAACAGTGGTGATTGAACGTCCACCATTAAAAGCTTCTTAGGGGCTGCACAAGTTTTGCATCAAACTAATATTTGTATTTTCTCTTCATCCAGGTCTGTGTGACCTATTCAACAGGTTGGATGGCAAGTAAACGTTATAGTAGGCCCTAGAAAGTTTTTAATAGTAGGCGTTCAATCACCACATTTTCCTGTGGTGTCGTCCACCTGAAAGTTGGATCTGCCTCAGATTTTGGGATCATGCCCTAAAATGATCTGAAAAAGTAGATTGACGGCATGGATAAAACACGTAAATCATTATAGGCCCACAGAGCTTTTCCAGCAGCATACAGTACCGCTGTCGGTGCTGTACGCAATCCGAGTCCCAAGTTGGAGTTGCAGGTTTGCTGGTCGTACACGCACCCCTCCACACGCTATCTACACACCGCATTCGGGCAAACCAGGAACGTGTGTGGGACATCCGAGTAATTTGTAAGGTGGCCCCGAGAGTGAATTAGCTCATCTAGCTGGCCACGTGTATTTTGAAATTGAGCCAATTGAAATTTAAACCGTTCATTCTTCTTTCACAGACACGGCCCATCCGATTGGACGGCTCAGATGCGTTACACACTTCGGAAAGTGCTGTGGATGCATGTACGGAGACAGCACGTGGGCCAGCATCACCCCTTAAACTCGAGGAGAAAGGAACCTTAGTGGGCCGCTTATATCTTACTTATTAAGCATTCCATGTTGGCAAAAGTAGCAGGTATCAATGAAATCCAGACCGTTCAACCATGCTGGTGTGGAAGATCTTAGCCGTTCAATTGCCTCTCATGAATTATGAATGGACGTTTAAAAAAGGCAAAAAAATGCCCAGCTTCAAAGGGCAGAATATTTTAATCAGCACATAGGACCGTCTATCCATACAAGCGGCCAGAATCCGCTGCAACACACGTTCAATGAAGGGGGTAGGCGTACGGCACCCAACCTTTATGGGGCCCACAGTGCTGTGTGTGTCATTTATTCCGTCAATCAGGTGTGTTCTTTGATGCTAGGCTCTGCAGATAACAATCAACCAATCAATACTTAGGTGGGGCCAGGCCACAGGATACCAAAGTTAACGGCTCGACTCGGAAAGATTTCATCATGACTCGGAGAAAAACTCGATTGGTCACAACTCCGTGAAGACTCGTAAAACGCTCGACTCGACGGACAAAACTCAGGTAATAACTCGATGAAACTCAAATCGACTTACCAAGACTCGACTGTATTTACATTTTCTTTTTATTTCATATTAACCCGTTCACACCTGGATCCATAGCTCAAGTGGTGGGATGAGTAGAGATGACCTGGTTTCAACGTTGAGGTCTTGTTATCCATTACCAGCATGTCATTGTAGGTTCGAGATCCAATCCATCCATCAGAATGGCACCACTGCATTGATGCCCTAGCAAGTGGGCCATAGTTCGGGAAACAAATGTACGGCTCTGAAAAACTTAGCTGAATTTTTTTAACCGATGTGCATTTTCCCAGTAATGGGGCTTGTATGTTGAGTGGACTGTTGAGTGGACCAGATTTCCAACATGCAAAGTTGTGCTAACCTGATGGATGGATTAAATCCCACACCTGTGTTATGTTCGCACACACGATCGCTTGGCAAAGCTCTTAAAAAAATTCAGGGAGACACGTCCGAGTTACTGACTCATCTTGACTGACTCGGCTTTTGGGTCGAGTCGAGTTTCAAACCAGGTCTGGAAATTCAATGACGCAACATTTGGGATGGCTTGGCTGAGGTATATCAGAACTTAAATAGGCCCACTTCAAGAAGCCTAGTCTCCTTTCAAACCGTGGGCCCAAACCGTCCCAGGCGCATTCAGATCCGTCCATCCAGTTGTTCCTGCCTTTTGTGGTAAGTAATTGAAAGTACACATGAATATATAGGATAATCCCACAGATCTGACTGGTGGCTTTCAATGGAATCGATGCGATGGTAATAAACGACGATGTAAATGGTCAATTATTAAGCGGAGGTAATTGAATGAAAATTATGAAAGAATTGCTTAATAGGCATGAATTTTTAAATCTTAGCCATCCATCATGAGGCCCAGCAGGTGGATGGAACCGATGGATACAACACCATGACAGTTGTACTGCAGAGAGATATGGCTCTACCTTCCGTGCTTCCCCCTCCGCAGTATGATCAATCAAGACCGTCCGATCGGGAGGGGATTGCCTGGTGGAAATCGGATTGTGTGCGGAGTAATATGGTGCGGAGTAAACTCGGTTGGGCCAACCTAGAATGTATGTGCTTTATCTATTCCGTCCATATATTTTTCCATCTCATTTTAGTGGTTGAGCCTAAAATTTAAGCATATCCAAATCTCAAGTGGACCATGCCACAGGAAACAGTGGGAATAATGATTTCCACCATTGAAACCTTCCCAGGTCCCACTGTGATGTTTATTTGTCATCCAACCTGTTCATAAGATCACATGGACATGGATGAAGGGAAAACATTATTATCAGCTTGATCCAAAACTTTTGTGTCCCTTGAGAACTTTTCAATGGTAGACATCCAGTTCACACTTTTCCTGTGGTGTGGTTCACTTTAGATTTTGATATGATTTATTTTTTGGTACCATAGTTAAAATTATATGTTAAGATGGATGGACGGAGTGGATAAAATACATAAATCACGGTGAGCCCCACATAGTTTACTAAGCTTGCGGAGTTACTCACTACGCAATCCGCTTCCTGGCTGGTGAACGCAGGATGAATCATCAGGGATATCCCTGGTGTAAGCGGATTGCGTGTGTGCCCCGCATCACCGACCTTTGAGGTGCGTTGACGTCATCAAGTCATGTAGGTCCCACCATAATATACACGCGGTCCATTTATTTTCAGAGGCCATTTTAGGGCATGGCCCAAAAATGAGTCAGATCCGAAGCTCAAAAGGACCGCACTAAAGAAAGCAGTGGTGATTGAACGCCTACCCCTGAAACTTCTTCGGTTCACAGAAGTTTTGGATCAAGGTGATTTTCATGTTTTCCTTCATCCATAGTTGAAACCATCCTAGGGCCCACCATGATATTTATTTGCTATCCAACCTGGATGAAGGGAAAACATAAATATTAGCTCGAGCAAACTTCCAAGGCCTCCAATACGTTTTCAACTGCAGACATTTAATCCACCGTGCTTCCTATGATCTAGTCCACTAAAGCCTTCATATATTCATTTTTGGGCTCATGCATTAAAATAATTCGTAATATGATCTAGTCCACAAGAGCTTTCATATTTCTCATTTTTGGGCTTATGCCTTGAAATAATCCGTAAAAATGCATTGATGGCGGGATAAAACACATACATCATGGTGGGCCACACAGAGCTTCTGCCAGGATTGTCCATCACTAGCTAGGTCCCGACGATGTAGTAACCAATCCGCATCCTGGAAAGGAGCTGTCTCAGGGTAGTGATCCCAATGAGCACCGTGGGGCCTCCCCATCCATGTCGTCAGTGTGTATTTCTTCTTAGGGCATGAG
This sequence comes from Liriodendron chinense, assembly GCA_003013855.2. NCBI lineage: Eukaryota > Viridiplantae > Streptophyta > Magnoliopsida > Magnoliales > Magnoliaceae > Liriodendron > Liriodendron chinense. The sequence goes on from PVNU02002217.1 coordinate 1,180,615, forward strand.
CTCAAAATTAAAGTATATCCTAAGCTCCAGTGGACCACACCACAGAAAAAGTGGAGATTAAACATGTACGGTTGAAAATTTCTGAGAGGCTAAGAAGTTTTGTACCAAGCTGGTATCTGTATTTTCCCTTCCTTCGTCAAGTAAGATGACCTTGTGGGCCTTAAGAAGGGGCGGATTAGGTACTACACCTACGAGCTGGCTGGAGCTCTGAGGGGCCCAGTATCGGTTCATCAACACCATCTTATCTATCTTGACATATCGTTTTAGGCTATAAGAATAAAAATGAGGCAGTTACAAGGCTCAAGTGGACCACATGGTGGAGATTAAACAACTGCTGTTGAAAACCTTTAGGTGGCTATGAAAGTTTTGGATCAAGCTGATTTTTTGTTTTGCCTTCATCCAGGTCTATGTGACCTTATGAACAGGCTGGATGGAAAATAAACATCAGTGTACCCTAGGAAAGTTTCAACATTGGGAGTCATTATCACCACTGCTTCCTATGGTGTGGTCCACTTGAGACTTAGATCTGCCTCATTTTTTGGGGTTGTACCCTAAAATGATACGGGAGAATGGATAGACGGTGTAGATAAACCTATAAATAACGGTGGCCCCTCAGCGTTCCGAACTTGGGACAGGTGGGTGTAGTACCTAATTCTCGTCCCTTAAGAAGGTTTCAACTGTGGACGTTATTATCCTTGCTGGACATATACACGTGATTTCGACGTGGCATCAATTAACTAAAATAAAACTCAATAAGCGGTGGAAATGTCACGTCCGCGAAAATCGTACGTCCGTGATTCGCCAACCCTTGTTTAATAAAACGTCTACGAAATGGTCAGATGATTAAATAAGAAGTATTCTCATTCGTGATACATCTAACTGCCCCGCATGGATGATAATCTGTTCAACCAGGGCTATGTGGAGTCCATCCTGATGAATGGGTTTCATCAACGCCGTTCATCCATTTTTACAGGTTATTTTAGATTATGAACCCAAAAAATTGGCAGATCCAAGTATCAAGTAGACCACAAATTGGAGATTAAACACCCACCATCAAAAACTTCTTGGGAGCAGTAGAAGTTTTGGATACGTTTATATTTGTTTTTTTTCCTTCATCCAGGTCTATATGACCTTATGAACAGGTTTGATGGCAAATAAACATCACGGTGACTCTAAGAAGGCTTCAACGGTGTATGTCTTCTTCTTATGGTGTGGTACACTTGAGCATTGGATCTGCCTTAGTTTTGGGATCATGCACTAAAATGACCTGAAAAAATGGATGGACGGAGTGGATAAAACCCATACATCACGGTGGGTCTACATATCCCCTAGCTTGATGGGGCAGACGCAATCCACTTCCGCCTGAGAAACCCAATTCAAATATTGTACTTTCGCTTATCCACATCTCTGTCTGTTTCTTTGTGTTTTCGTGCAATCCATCCACTGTAAGAATATTTAAGTTACTTCTATGAAGGGTAGTTACCGAGTCACTGACAGGAGAAGGGCTGTCAATGGGCCAAGCCTGAGGTAGGTCTTGGCTAGGACTGTTTAAAGAACTGACCAAATTAATAAAACTGACTGAATCAGTCGGTTTCTGGGTTATCCATTCTATTTCAAGTTGGTTATCCATTCTATTGCAAGTCGGTTTAATATTTTTATATTAAAAACTGAGAATGTTGGCTCGGTTATTGGCTTATGAAACTTATAACTTACCTTGATAATATCTTATAAATCCACGTTGTCCAATCGTTTTTTTCAACTCATTTTAAGATGTGTTCAGATCTACGTCGTCCAATTATTTTTTCAACTCATTTTAGGATGTGTTCAGATCTAAATCTTAAGTGGACCACACCACAGGAAACAATGTTGATTGAGCTCTTGCCATTAAAAATGTCATCGGGCCCACTTGAAGAAGATTTTCAATGTGTATTTGCCATCCAAATCATTGATAAGTTCAAACAGACCTAGATGAAGGGAAAAGTTAAATTTCACTTTCAGCTTCAACAAAAACTTTTGTAGCATATAATTATAAAAACTTCTAAAGGTCATTTACTAATTTTTACATTTGTGGTACTCTAAATATTTGGATTTTTTTAATTTTTTGAATGTTGTCATGAAACTGATAAAACCGACAAAACTGAACTGACCCAAATATATCCGGTTCGTTTCGGTTAATGAAGCTGACTAAGTCAGTTGGGTTGGGTATCACCCTTCAAAACCGAACCGATCGAACCATGCACAGCCTTAGTCTCGACCAGATTTTGAACTGTTTCCGTCCGGGCTATCGGGCCGTCCCTACTCAAAAATTAAATTTTAAAGCCCAAGCCCAGCCCATTGATACGGTGTAGTCGGAAGAACGGCAATACGATGGAGCCGTTTCTGCATGGACGCGGATTAGCTACTGACTGCATTTAGCTACTGAAGTGATGCACCAAGTTGTGTGGGGCGTGATGTATGTGTTGTATCCACACGGTTCATTCATCTGTATAGATCATTTTAGGGCATGAGCCCAAGAATGAGGCAGATCCAAAGCTCAAGTGAACCCCACCACAAAAAAAAAAAAAGTAGGATTGAACGGCTACCATTTAAAAGTGCCCTGGGGCCAAAGAAGTTTTCAATTGAGCTTACTATTAGTGTTTGCCCTGCGTCCATGTTTGTGTTAACTTATGAACAACTTGGATCTCAAATGAACATCATGGTGGGCCTAGGATGGTTTCAACTGTGGGCGTCACTGTTCATATCATGGTGGCCCCAGAAAAGTCACAACGGTGGGCGTCACTGTCCCCACTGTTTTCTTTGGTGAAGTCCACTTGCGCTTTGGATTTGCCTCATTCTTTGGCTAATGCCCTATAAAATGCTCTCTCCAAATGGGTAGACGGTGTGGATACAACACATACATCACGGTGAGGCCCACAGACTTGGTGACGTCACTTCAATAGCAATTTCCACGTCCTCTCTGCATAGCACATGTGGCAGGATGACGTATAACATGAGGCATTCCATCTAGTGGGGCCGGCACTGATGGTTTACGTTTCAAGAATCACATCTTTAGAGAGTCTATCTACCATATTCACTTTCCTAAACTCATGTTTAACGGTCTATAGGAAACGGAGCCAATGGATGGGATCATCTGTGTTGCCTCTCGATTTCAAATTCATCAGCCACGTGTGATATATGCGGGCCTGCTATAGCTAGAGGTGGCGACGATCCGGACCATGCCAAGTTAGTCTTAGTTTGGTTTGGCTTGTTTTTGTGCCACTCTAGTTTGTGGATTGCCTAGTTTGGGTTTTGGGCCGACCCATGCAGCCCGAGTTTGATTTACTCTAGTTTGTGGATTGCAAAGTTTGGCTCAAATTAGGATCAGTTTGGTCGAAAATTTCAAACTGGGCGGGGTGAGTTTGAGTAAGTGGTAGCCCTTTTTTCGTTTGTTAAAAAAGTTTGAAATAATATTAAAAACAAATGCAAAAATATATTACTACATTATGTTTAACATTCTCCAAAGGAGGAGTGCAACTTCAAGAACTTTTTCCAAAAAACAATACACTAAGCATAACTTTACAAGTGCAACCAAACAATGTGCTTTCATGTACATGTATTATCCAACTTGTCATGTATATGTATTATCCACGCCTGTCCATCCGTTTTTACATATCATTTTAGGACATGATCCCAAAATTGAATCATATCCAAAGCACAAGTGGATCACACCATAGGAAACAACGTGCCTACAATCTACAGGCCGAATCAAGCTAAATCAAATTGAACTTCGAGCCGACCCAATACCGCCTCTGATTTGAGCTTGGTTTGTCTTTTTAAATGAGCTTGACTCTCAGGCTTGGCTTGGTTTGAACTTCTATTCGAACCAATCCAAGTCAAGCTTTTTCAAATCAATCCGAGCCAAGCTTTCTAGTCGGCTTGGTTTGTGCCCTGCTCTAGATAAAACCAATTGTGTGACTAGATTTTAACTGAACAACTTTGACTCAAGCGCCAAGATAGGTTGAGATGTCAAACTCAACTATATATGACTAGGATATGACGAGATTGGTTGCCTATTCACCCACCTATTAGATGGTGTTTAAGATAATCAAGCGATTATCAAATGATAAAATTCATCCTTGGTAAATGTGTCACACCTTGCTGTCTATATGAAAGGACTTTCCAAATACAAAAGTAAACCAATAGTGATCGTGGAGAACAATTGCGAAGCACCTTTATGAAAGAAGAATTGCTGGTATTGAAATAAAACTTGTCTAGCATATGAGCATAGACTTGGATTAGAGCTACTACATTACTGTTACTCCTAAAGTAAGATTAAATAACTGATTATGCTAAAAAATATAAAGGATAATTGATTTAATTGGTATGTGTTGATAGGGTTGGTATGAGACCTTTTGCCTGGTTGCTGAACTATGCTATTTATAGGCTTCCGTGAAATAATCTTCTATATGCATCCTCCTACATTCAACTATTACGGTAACCGTCCAGCATTACATGCTCTTTTGGACTCTCCTTCTCCACTTGATATATGTCCTGGTAACTGCTTGCAGGACCTATCTTTATTTGACCACACGCTCCATCTTCAATTGCTTGGCCACGACCAATCCTTGGACGATGTGTACCACTCAACTTACCCCAGCTATTATCACTACGAAATACGCTCCAAGTCTCCTAGCATATCCCATGCGTGTTATGTACTTCTTGTGCGATGACACATGTTCCCTCTTAATTGGCTTTTTCAGAAACGGTAAAAAATAGGGTACAATAATCCGATCTTTACTTTTTAAATTTTTTTATCATCTACAATAGATTAAACAAAATGGATGGTTCCGATTGATAACTTATCCCTGTCAGGTGTGCCGTGAAGATGCGGCTCTACCATATTCTGGTTTTGCCGGTTCTACATTATCGTTTCCCTTTAAGTGCGTGGGCTCATTTCTTGTCGTCTCTGTTTTGGCCTTTGGATAAGATCCCTCAGTAGTGTGTTTGCCACCAAGTTTATTAGATTGCCACATTTCATCCAACCCCGTATGTCATATAAGCACATCAATCTAAACCGTCCAATGAAGGAACCTGTCATCCGTGAAACATGAAAGAAACACCGATTACAGAATCTTGATATTCTTATTTTGAACATTAAGTTAATAAAACCACTCAGCATTTATTTATATGTTTGCTCAATTCAATCAAACACAAGGCTAACGAGGACTTGTATTTAATTGTGTGATTGGGATAATGTAAGCGAGCTAAAGTCATACTCGACTCAAGTTTGATTAATCGTTGGTGCCCCACGTTGAGATGGACCGTTTAAGATCAAATTTAAGGACTCGATTGCCTTTTCAACCATCGTTTGTAAGAGCGATTAGGCGATTTATAGAAATATAGGAGTTAGTCCTTTTTTATGGATTCCTTTTGCCTTGTATTTTAAGGGTTTGTTCTTTCACCAGTAATTACAGCCTATGTATTTCTTAATGGAACAAAGATAAATAAATTCAAAACAGAAAAAGCTAGAAATAATATTAATTTTATTGATTTATAATTGATGATTAATACAATTGTTTGAGAAATAAATAAACTAGAGAAGAAAAAAAAAATAAAAGATGAAAGATAAATACTTGAATCGCCCATATGGATAGACAATTTAGGTGAATATTGGTCAGCAGGATGTGACATGCTTGGTTTTATCTTTCAAATAAGGATTTGTTGATCTAGATCCAATAATGGAAGGTTGTTGATATTTATACTACTCCCGAGCGTACTACAGTGATGGTGTTGAACAATAATGATCTAAGTTAACCTCAACCTAGAACATTCTCCAATATAGCTGGACAAAAGTAGAGTGATCACTAAAACTAAGCTATAATAAAAAAATAAAAATAAAAACAGTGTTGCACTTTATAAGCTTATGGCGTTTGGCGAGGGCGTAAAGCTCTTTACTTCATTTTCTTTTTATAACATTGGGAGGTCGCGAAATTCCAACCAGGTATTCTTGATGATCCATGATTCTTGACAGTTACGACGCTTAGTTATTCTTTGATCACCCCACCTGGCTCAAGAGATATTTAGATATTTGAAATTGTTTTCAGATCTCTTACTAGCGTGGTCGTGGAGATCCTTGGATTTTATAGAATCGGTCTTGGTAGATTTAGATGGGGATCTAAACTAGCTATAGATTCTCATTGGCTTTGATGTTGATCTTATTCTCGAATCTTTGTAATTGCCTTTGGAATACCAAACGTCTCTCTCGTAGTATCTCACATTTGAGAAGGATTATGAGAGGCAACATTATCAAATATATTTGTATTTGTGATAAAATCTTGCCTGATGGGCATTTTATAGACGTGCTTAGTATATTACCTTGATCACACATGCCACATGAATTAACGCTATGTGTCATTCGTCTCTCTTTACTTTTTTATTTTTTATTTCATGCATAGGGCTTGCTTTTGATAGGTGACATGTCATGAAAGATAATGGCAAAAGATATATTTTAAGTACAAGTATGATTTCGTGGCTCATATTATTGAGACGTGGCAGATTCTAATTGGTCCACCAAAGTGTGCAAAATGAGTGTAAACACATTAGATGGACGGTTTTGATCCATCCATATGAGTCCCACAGTTTGGACGGCTTAGATGGCCGAATGTGTTCCACACGTAAGGGTGAATAAGTCGCCACTTTTATCAAATTAGAACAAGATAAAGACGTTAGTAAACGCAAAGAAGGATTCTTCATCCTAAAGGAGTTATATGATACTCGGGTGTGTACGACGCTTGATACACAGGCACTCAGAATCTGTACATGTTGCATCCATAAAAATCAACTGTCGTGAGTCACAGTTCCGAAATCAGACTAGATGATCAATCCTAAATTGTGATTCCTAGGAACTTGTTTGTGTAGATAAGATCATATCTTTTAATTTTAACCGTACAATAAATGTCCACCAATTCGACAGTCAGATTACAATAAATAAATAAAAAAAAAAAAGCGTAATTTTTGGTTCATAATACATGTACACTGGGAAGCATAATTTGGACGGTTTAATTTGAATTCTATGCCACGTATGCAATTTGCATGCGCCTGTGCATCATCCGTCAGACAGCCAGAGTATCAAAGTTTTCCTATTTGTCTTATCGATGGTATTGAAATCCACAGATAGCACCAGTGGAGAAATGCTAAAGAGTGCTGATGGAAGAGAGGCACCTCGACCTGGTACTGGTGCCCTTGGGACTTTTGGTGATGATCCTGTACCATGGATGGCTCGTCTTCACTTTCCTTCGCCGCCCGAAATGCACCGTAATCGGCCTTAACGCCTTCGCCAGACATAGATGGGTCAAATCCATGATGGCTGTATGCTCTCTCTCTCTCTCTCTCTCTCTCTCTCTCTCTCATATTGCAGCCCAATAGTCATTGGTGGGCCATGGCCCAAAATTAGGTCCATCAGATGGCCGCAACCGCTTGATTTGGGACGGAGCCCTGAAAAGCTCGGTTTCGTTTTTTTTTTTTTTTTTTAATGCTGCCCCGCTCCCTTTTCGTTATCGGTATCAAGCGGGTGGGACCCGACCCGACCCGACCCGACCCGCTTCTGAGGCTGGTTTTGGACAGAGCTGAGCATATCTTTAGCCCCATATTCCTTGCCGAAACCAATGCGTGGTGGTGCTGCGTTGGGTCCAGAACAACTGGATTGCATTTAAATGGGGTGGGTCAGGTTGGGTCTAGCCACAGTTAAGGTTTGGCCAGGTATTCCTCCCCTGTTTAGTAAGCGGGTCACGCTCAGGCTAACCTGACCCTATACCGACCCAACCCATTGCGACCCCTAGTTGTGGTGGGTCGAGTCGGGTTGGTCGTGGCTGACCTAATTACAATGAAATGTTTTGGTTCGGGTGGGGCTTGGGCTTGATGATTTTTAGAGGGTTCAGGTAGGGCCACAGGGTAATGGGTCATGGTCTGGGTTCCTGCCAGAATTCTTAGCCTTTTTAATAAATGGTTCAGGCTTGGGTTGACCTTGAGAACCTGATCCATTGCTGCACCTGGTGATCTGGTGGGCCCATCCGGCCTGAACCCTCTTCCTGACTGGGTTGTGCCTGAAAGTCCTTACGCAACGATCCAATGGTCCGGCCCATGTTGTCTACCAGTCCGGTCCTGCTTGATCCGAACCTTCCATGAAGTTGGTGTTAGCTTGGTATTTCCCTGAGGGTCAGTTTGATCATATTACTGTGACTATCAAAGCCCTTCAATTAGATGATGGATCTTCCCCCAACCCAAGGTGGGCCCCACCGAATTGACGGTCCGGGCTGCTTATCGATCTGCCTGTGCAATACATGGACACTCGATTAGACTACTATGCGTAGGAAATTATTGATCATTTCACACATGTCACCCATTTGGAAGGCATACTAACCTACTCTGGACCCATCTTGACTGGGCTAAGCTGGTGGCCCACGCCCTTGAAAAGGCCCAAACTCAGCCCATCACAGCCGTAACAGGCCCCAACCGAAGCCTCATCACTGAACGTCACCAAATTGGGCCGACATTTGGGCCTGATGATCACTCCCACACTGGCCCACCATCTGGTCCCTTCCACATGGGCCATGGCACTCAGATATTTCTCTTCATTTTGGCCAGGATCCCCTGAAAAATGGCGTCCTAGCCATCCAAACGATACGCAACAACATAATGGCATCGACCCTACTCGCAACGATGGCGATCACGCTTAGTTCTCTGATCAGTGTGGTCGTCAGCAGCGGATCGTTCAAATCATCATCCTCCCTAGTCTATGGCAGCAAGACGCAGCTAGTCTCATCAATCAAGTACTTCTCCATCTTGGTCTGCTTCCTTGTAGCATTCCTGTGCAATGTGCAGTCCATCAGATACTACGCTCACGTTAGCTTCCTTGTATCAGGTGGCCCCACCTAGAAACAACCCAGAGGCCATCTCATACGTGGGACGGTGCCTGAACCGTGGCAGCTTCTTCTGGACCCTTGGATTGCGGGCATTCTACGTATCATTCACCCTCTTCCTTTGGATCTTCGGGCCCATACCGATGTTTGCGTGCTGCTGCGTCATGTCGTGTTTGTTGTATTTCCTGGATTCTACGGCGGATTTCAGCCGGCATTTCCCTGATCACTTGGGTGGGATGGAGGAGCTCAAAATGCATGATGTTGAATCCCCTCCTTGAAATGATTAAGCCGTGCAAAAATGTGGGCCCTACCTCGTAGGTCAGGTGGGTGTGAAAATCAGGTTGGCCCACTGGATCATATATATAGGGCATTTGATGGCTGGGCCAGCCTCAATTTTAGGTCAGGTCTGCATGGAGTGGGGCCCTCTTTTGCACTGCTTGAATGTCCCACGCACGTGACAAGTAGGAATGCGAGATGGGTTGTATGTGAATTTGTGCGATGTGTGTGTATGCTTAAGTGGAATAAGAAGTTGTTAGCCATCTTTTAATGGTTGGATTTTACCATATGACATGTCCATGATGGGGCCCACTGGATGGAAGATCATGATCGAATTCGGCATGATCATGTGGGGCACAACTTAGATTGGAACACCGAACACATGCTCATCAATCTAGGCCAAACCTATTGATGGGACATGTGATGGTTGAGCCAATGGCCAAATATTGTACGGATCATGCGTTCTGTTTTGTAGACTGGTGGTCCAAACTTTTTTGGGCCATACAAAAAAGATGATGGATCCAATAGTTATGAGCTTCTATTACAAATGCTTGGGCTTGGGCCCGTCCAATAGATGGCCCGGTGATTGGATGGTCCAATTCTTCTGGAATATCCATAGGGCTGGAAAATGCTAGGCTTGGGCAGGACAGGTTACCCGGGGCAAGACCTGGCCCACTTGCCTGGAAGTTAGTAGGCCCCATGATTGGGCCTTGGGCTGGCGCAGCTAGAAAGGCACAAACTCATCTTGTTCACTTTTCGGGTCCTAAAATCCAACTTGAACCTGGTCTGCAAGACCAAATATTGGACATGAAGCCAGGTCCATGGGGTCATTCCAGCTCAGGGAGACAGACGGGCCACCTGGGCCCACTGACTGCGTATGCATTGATTTTGACATTTTGATGGCAGGTTTGAAAGTGGGCCCTACTGTCTTCCACCCGTCCATCACTGTGCACAATGATTCAATGGTTTTCTAGTGAGGGTTTGCATTTGAGCTGGGTTCGCTTGGTCTGGCCCACTCGCCCGAATGGCGTGCTCTGGACCCATCGTAAAGCCCTTGGGATGAAACTGGGCCTCATGTGAAGCCCAATAACCAGTTATGGGCTCGTGATTTCATCTGCCTATTGACCCAAGGGCTGTCTTTGCAGGATCTGTTCTAACGCAGCACGTGTATGAGGTTAGGGACGTTCATTAATATGCGGGCTCGACCGTAACATAAACCTGGACAAAAGAATAAGAAAGGTTTTGTCCGCTCTCAGGTGGGCTGGGTGTGTATGAATGTGTGCTATTCGTTTTGTTTTCTAACTGCTAGCTTTTGTCGTTCGTGTGCACAACAGCTGAGTATACCAGTCTAATTTTGGGTTGATGAAATGTTTATAGCGTGCCTGGCCTGATGAACGGTCTGGATCCTGCACATGTTTGCCATGTCAGCGCCGAGAGCCGAGGCAGTTCTCATTACAGATACGTTCCAATGTGTAAGGTGAGCGTGAGATCATGTCCATTAATTCATCAGGTGGATAACATCATGGACACATGCTCGCGTGAATGTCAGGATGGTCCATTCTTCAGCTAGGGCCGTCCTTTCATGAGGGTAAAAAATAAGACGGTTTATATTCATCATACATTTGTAGTGAACTTGATGATAAAATAAACAAGATCAGGACCGTCCACCGGCTTCTATGAAACGAGAAATGATGGAAGAAGTGCAATGAGACTGGAAATCACTTTGGCTGTATGCTTTTCCAGATAGGGCTAGCAATCGGCCGTGTCTGGACCATGAAAAATAAATATTTTAAATAGTCCCGGCCCCGTAAGCCTGGCCCAACTAGCTCAAGCCCATCGTCAAGCTTAATTCTACATATGATTTTCTTGCGATTTTCTCCTATCTTTCTTAAGCCTGTTGCGATCGGTTGCCAATCCACTTTCATATATTCAAATCCATCGTCCTAACAGTTGGATCTTCAGTACCCAAAAGAGAAACGCACCCTCATGCTTTCAAAATGCTAACCCACATCAATCGTTGACCCAACCTATAATGCAGTCCCATCGAACCCACGATCCAAACTCTTTCACTGAATTTAAAGTAGGTTGATATCCACTTGAGAAGGACGTTAATATCAGGGTACGAGTGATGCTAGACTCACTCAAACCCCACATTAACCATACCGATTCACTCCAACTTGTATTGCAGCTCATTTGAATGCACATCAAGTTAATCTTTTTCACCTAAACTTAAAATGGGTCAATATCTTAAGAAAGTAAGAGGATTGCATCTGACCTCGGGTCCGACCTAGCAATATCTGATCAAATTTGTGTGGGGCCCACCTTAATGTATCTGTTTAACCTCGCCGTTGTCTTTCCCTTTTTGCAAGTTATGTTAAGGTATGAGCTAAAAAATGAATAAGATCCAATGTCCTAATAGACTACACCACAGCTGACTCTTGCATTTAATAAAACCTAAGTTTAGTTTTTGGTATGGTTCACTGGATGATTGGATCTACTTATTTTTGGATATATATCTTAACACGATCTAGAAAAAAAAAAGGGAGCAGACAGCGTGTCACAATGGGCCACACAGATCTGGTAGGTAAACATCACTGTGAGTTTCAATTGGTGGACGTCATCATTGTCACCCTCGAAACGGGGACAGGCTGGACATATATATGTGATTTCCACGTGGCATAATTAACTTTAAAAAAAAAGAAAAAGGAAACCCACTAAGCATGGAAATGTCAAGTACGCCAAAATGAACGTCCGTGATTCGTGGACACTTGTTTAATAAAGTATCTGCCAATTAATCTGATAGTCATCAAATAGGAGAAATATTGTTGTTGGTGATACCGTTTACTTTCACTTATTTATATTTCTAGCTATTTAGTGGGAAGGGGATTGCACACTATGTGGAGCCCACCGTGATGTGATGTATGTGTATTATCCACTCCGTCCATCTGTTTTGATAGAGTATTTTAGGGCGTGTTTAAAATATTGAAGCATATCAAAATGTCGAGTGGACCACACCACAGGAATCAGTATGAATTGAAAGTCTACCATTGAAAACTTCTTAGGGGCCACAGAGATTTTATATCAGGCTAATATTTGTATTGTTCCCTTCATCCATGTCTGTTTGACCTTATGAACAGGTTTGATGACAAATAAACATCACTGTGGACCCTTGGAAGGTTTCAATGGTCAACGGTGAATGTCATTATCCCCACTATTTCCTGGAGTGTGGTCCACTTGAGATCTGGATATGGTTCAATTTTGTGATCTTGCAATAAAATGATCTGAAAAAACGGATGGACGGCGTGGATAAGACACATAAAACACTAAGTGGCATACAAAGTTTACTCAGTACGCTTTAGCGTACTTAAGTCAGTCTGTACGCAATCTGTTACCTTCTTCTGAAGTGCTTGTGTATGATTCATCCACTCTGCCAGACTATTCAAAGTTCTTCTTTAAAGAGTGGTTGCTGGTGACCCACGAGAGACGACACGGTGTAGTCGGATGAACAGAAATACGGTACAGTCGTCTCTGCATATCACACGTGGCAGGATGATGTATAACATGAGGCTTTCCATCTAGTGGGTCCCATCACTGATGGCTTATGTTTCAGAAATCACATCTTCATACCATCAATTCTATCCGCTATATTCACTATCCTGTTCTTTTTTTTAACGGTCAATAACCTTTCTTTTTTACCGTTAATTTGAAGGAAGCAAAACCAATGGATAGGATCATCTGATCTTTCTTTTTTTCAAATAATTTTCCATCGACAGTAGTCTAAACAAAATGAACGGTTCCGATTGATAGCTTATCCCTGTCAGGTGTTTCGTGAAGATATAGATCTACCATATTCCGGTTCTTATTTCGAATCTGATATCGGCGCTTAAATAACTCTCCGAAGTGCGTGGGGCCCACTTATTGTCGTTTCCGTTTTGGCATTTGGACGAGATTCCTAATTGTGTGTTTGCCACTAGTTCATTAAATTGCCGCACTTCGTCCAAGACCACATGTGATAAACGCACATCAATCCAGACCGTCCAAATAGGGATCCCTGTCATCCCTGAAGCATGAAAGAAACGCCGATCATGGAATTCTGATATTCTGACTCGACCATGAAGTTAATAAAACCACTGAGCATTTGCTTCTAATTAGTAGCTTGTTGCCATTAGACAGACGGTTGTGATCCATCCATATGAGGCCCACAGTTTGGACGGTTTAGATCGCCGAATGTGTTCCGCACATAAGGGTGAATAAGTCGCCGCTTATAGTAAATTATAACAAGTTGGCACGTTAGTAAACCGTACAGGATTCTTTGTCATAGAGGAGTTATATGATACTCCGGCTGCATACGACACTTGATACACAGGCACTCGAAATCTGTACACGTGGATGCGGAATCAACTGTCATGAGTCACAATTCCAAATTCAGACTGTTTGATCAATACTAGATTGTGATTTGTTGATACTTGTTTATGGAGATAAGATCACTGAATATCTTTTAATTTTAACCGTACAATAAATATCCACAAATTCGACTGGTCAGATTACAACAAAAAAGCGTAATTTTTTGTTCATATTTCAAGTACACTGGGAAGCATAATTTGGACGGTTTAATTTGACTTCTATGTCACATATGCAATTTGCAAGCGCCTGCGAGTCATCCGTCAGACACTGCCAGAGTATTAAAGTTTTCCTCTCTGTCTTAACGATGGTATTGAATTACAGAGACAGCACCGGTCGAGATGGGGAAATGCTAAAGAGCGCCGATGGAGGAGCGGCACCTCGACCTGTTGCTGGTACCGTTGGGACTTTTGGTGATGGCGGTGTACCATGTATGGCTTGTATTCACTTTCCTTCGCGACCCGAAATGCACCGTAATCGGCCTCAACGCCTTCGCCAGAAAGAGATGGGTCAGATCTATGATGGCTGTATGCTCTCTCTCTCTCTCTCTCTCTCTCTCTCTCATATTGCAGGCCTATAGTCATTGGGGGGCCATGGCCCAAAATTAGGTCGATCAGATGGCCGCAACCGCTTGATTTGGGACGGAGCCCTGAAAAGCTCAGTGGGGTTTTGTTTTTCTTTTTTTCTTTGTTTTTTTTTTTTTTTTTATGCTGCCTCCCTTTTTCCCTTTCATTATCGGTATCAGGCGGGTGGGACCCGACCCGACTCGACCCACTTCTGAGGCTGGTTTTGGACGGAGCTGAGCATATCTTTAGGCCTCATATTCCATGCTGAAACCAATGTGTGGTGGTGCTGGGTTGGGTGAGGTTTGGTCCAGAACAACCGGATTACAGTTAAATGGGTCAGGTCAGGTTGGGTCCAGCCACAGGTACGGTTTGGGCAGGTATTCCTACCCTGTTTATTAAGCGGGTCAGGGTCAGGCTCAGGCTAACCTGATCGGATACCACCTAGTCGTGGTGGGTCGAGCCGAGTCGGTCTACTCTTGCCTGACCCAATTAAAATTAAATGTTTTGGGTCAGGTGGGGGTGGGGCTACAGGGTAATGGGTCATGGGTCGGGTTCCTGCCTGAATTCTTAGCCTTTTTGACAAATGGGTCAGGCATTGGTTGACCTTGAGAACCTGACCCATTGCTGCTCCTGGTGATCTGGTGAGCCCATCCGGTCTGAACCCTTTAGTTTCCTGACTGGTTTGAGCCTGGAGGTCCTTTGCTCATGGGCTGTCTAATCCAAGCTTATCCTATCTACCAACAAGGGAAAGGCAAAAGCTCATCGTACCCAAGGATTCATACAACCACTCTGCATTACACTACGATGCAAAGGTCCAAGCCATAGTGTCTGCCGGTCCGGTCCTGATTGATCTGGACCTTCCATCCAGTAGGTGTTATCTTGGTATTCCCCTGACGGTCAGTTTGATCAGATGACTGTGGCCATCAAGAACTTTTAATTCTACGATCTATTGTCCTTCAACCCAAGGTGGGCCCTACCGAATTGACGGTCCAGTATGTTTATCAGTCTGTCAGTCTGTCCAATACATGGACACTCGATTAGACTACTATGCGTAGGAAATTATTTGGAAGGCATACTATCTTGACTGGACCATTGCCCAGACCCTGGAGAAGCCCAGTTCGGCCCATCGCAGCTGTAACTGGGCCCTAACCGGAGCTTGAAGTGTGCCTCATTACAGAAGTCATCAAATTGGGCCCACATTGGGGGTCTGATGATCACTCCCACAGTGTCCCATCATCTAGTCCCCTCCACATGGGCCATGGCACTCAGATGTTTCTCCTCATTTTGGCCAGGATCCCCTGAAAAATGGCGTCCTAGCCGTCCAAACCATACGCAACAACATAATGGCATCGACCCTACTCGCGACAACGGCGATCACGCTCAGTTCGCTGATCAGTGTGGTTGTTAGCAGTGCATCGTCGGGATCATCGTCCTACTTAGTCTACGGCAACAAGACACCGCTCGTCTCATCAATCAAGTACTTCTCCATCTTGGTCTGCTTTCTTGTAGCATTCCTGTGCAATGTGCAGTCCATCCGATACTACGCGCACGTTAGCTTCCTTATATCAGTGGCCCCACCTAAGAACACCCCGGGCGCCATCTCATACGTTGGACGGTGCCTGAACCGGGGCAGCTTCTTCTGGACCTTCGGATTGCGGGCCTTCTACGTATCGTTCTCCCTCTTCCTTTGGATCTTTGGGCCCATACCGATGTTTGCGTGCTGCTGTTCCATGTCGTGTTTGTTGTATTTCCTGGATTCTACGGCAGATTTCACCCGGCATTTCTCTGATCACTTGGGTGGGACGGAGGAGGTCAAGATGAATGATGTTGAATCCCAATGATTAAGCCCTGCAAAAATGTGGGCCCCACTTCGAAGATCAGGCTGGCCCACTCGATCAGGTGGGCGAGCCTGACCTTTAGTTCATGTCTACATGGTGGGGCCATCTTTCGCATGGCTTGAATGTCCCACGCACGTGACAAGTACGTAGGAGCATAAGATAGGTTGTATGTTGAGCTAGCTAACGTCCAAGCGTTTGTAGGCGATTGTTAAGCTGGTTGTAAATGATCCGACACAACAGTTGCATCATATGTTATGATACATCCATGATACAGCCATTCTTTTTCGGATCACATGCAACATGTGTAGAATATCTAATCCGAGGAAAAGCTGGGCCACACCATCATCATGAGCTGAAATGAAAATCAGGACGATCCACTCATTGGTGGGGATGTTCACACATATGAAATGTTGGAGGGAAAATAAATGGCCGTAACGTAACTTATGATACAACCGCTGCATTGGATCGTTTATCAGTCATGTGTGTTTGTGCGTTTTGCGTGTATGCTAAAGTGGAATAAGAACTTGTTAGCCATCTTTTAATGGTTGGATTCTACTATATGGCTGTCCATGATGGGGCCCATTCGATGGAAGATCGTAATTGTATTTGGCATGATCATGTTGGTTTATTGGGTCGAAAAATCCAGGTCCAGGGAGACGGATGGGCCACATGGGGCCACTGACAGCCTATGCTCTAATTTCAAATGCTTTGTTGGCAGGGTTGAATGTGGGCTCTGCTGTCTTCTAGCCGTCCATCATTAAGCACTTATTCAATGCTTTGCTGGTGGGCTTTGCATTTGAGCGGGGCTAGCTTGGCCTCTCACATTTGCCCGAGTGGCCTGATCTGTGCCCATCGTGAAGACTGTGGGATGAAACTGGCCGTCATTGTTTGGCCCAATAACCAGTTTCTGGGCCTCTGATTTCATCAGACTATTGACCCGAGGGCTATCTTTGCAGGACCTGTTCTAATGTAGGACGTGTATGAAGATAGGGAAATTTGCTAGGTGGGACCCACCGTAACATAAACCTAAGACAAAAGAAGAAGAAAGGCTTGTCCGCTCATAAGGTGGGCCCGGGTCTGCATGGATGTGGGCCAATCGTCATGTTCTCTAACTGTTCGCTTTTGTTGCTCGTGTGCATAACAGTTTGAGTTTACTAGCCTACTTTCATGAGAAAAAAATAGACGGTTTATATTCATCATACATTTGTGGTGAACCTGATGATAAAATAAACAATATGAGGACTGTCGACCGGCGTCCATGAAATGAGAAATGATGTAAGAAATGCAATGTGACTGGAAATCACTTTGGCTGTAAGCTCATCCAGATAGGGCTAGCAATCGGCCGGGCGTGGTCCATGCAAAATCAATATTTTGAATAGTCCCGGTCCAGTAAGCCTAGCCCAACTAGTTCAACATCACCAGTGATGCAAATGACCCCTTCTCTCCCTCCTAATTTTCCCTAAGAACTTATCGTTTTCACTGTGGGGCTTAGGGAGGTTTCAATGGTGGAAAAGTCTGTACGGGACACAACTTGGTTCTTGGGAGGTCCATGGTCTTGCCTAAAAATCTGGATAATCCAATTATCAAGTGTAATACACCATTAAAAAAAAAAACATTGACAGTCCCAAAAAAACTGGTAAATTCACATGGTGGCCTACCTAATCTAATTAAATGTATGCATCGACATGCATTTAATACGTTGCTACATGCACCGTGAGCCAACTTTTCTTTATAAAGGCTTCTCATTGTAAAATCCATCCAAAAAAATTAGATTTTTTACATACAACTGCCTAACTTTTGGCCGATTTGTGAGAAAGAGCCTTATTTAAAACATTTAAAAGTAAACCACTTCAGGTTTTAAAACACTTATAAAAACCCGCCTCATGTGATTTGCCTCATGTGATTTTGATTGACCGTAGCTGATGGAAAAGGTCTCTTTCCATTAAAAATTACTAATTTTCCCTTAAAACTTCTCATTTTCACAACCATACCCTATTCATGAAGGTAGCGGACTTGCGTAATGATTAACTCCGTACTTAGCGTGCTGAGTAAACTCTGTGGGGCCCACAGTGATTTTCATATTTTATCCACTCCGTCCATCCATCTTAATAGATAGTTTTATGGCTGGAGCGAAAAAATTAAGCATATCAAAAGCTCAAGTGGACCACACCACATGAAAAAGTGTGAAATGAATGTCTACTGTTGATAAATTATTGGGGGCACAGGAGTTTTAGATCAAGCTGATATTTGTTGTTTCCTTCATCTAAGTCTATGTGATCTTGTGAACAGGTTGGATGGAAAATACACATCACTGTGGGGCTTAGGGAGGTTTCAATGGTGGAAATCATTATCCCCCCTGCTTCCGATAGCATGGTCCACTTTGAGCTTTGGATATGCTTTAATTTTAGACTCAAGCACTAAAATATATGGAAAAACGGATGAACAGTGTGGATAAGCCACATGCATTCACTGTAGGTCCAACAGAGTTTACTAAGTACGCAATCTTATTTCTCACAAACATCGGGGTGGGCCCTACGTGGGTTCCTAGTGCAGATGAAATCTGATTTCTCACAAACACCAAACACCGTGAATACATATAGCTCTCTCTCGGTGGGAAAAATGGCATGTCTTCTTTCAGCAGAGATACAAAACCCTGACTAATGCAATTCTCCTGCCAGCATATACCGTATAGATGTCTTGTCTTTTGAAAATAAAACCCATGTAACCGTCCAATCCATTACTTTTTCTGCAGTTTATCCACTAGGTAATTTGACGGTCAACTATCTTTTTATTGCACTGTTAATTTAGGACAATGGATGAGATTGGCTAACAGTAGTAATTTTTGGAACATAAAAATCCATTTTAACCCCATCATATGGATAAATCCGATTCACACATCATGAATCCACGTGTACTTGGGAGACGAATACATTCCAACATGCCATATCAGATGTTTCTTTCATTCGACTGTGCCATATCTTCAGGATATCTGATTCATGAAAAATAAGGAATATCTAGAAGATATCCTGATATATATATATATATATATATATATATATATATATATATATATATATATATATATATATATATATATTATCCGCCATCCAGCCCTCATCTTGATTCATGTACATATGAGCAGTTCCTGCAGTGGAAAGCTATGTGGAGCCCAGTGTAATGTCTGTGAGGAATCCACACAATCCATCCGTTTTTCTAGCTCATATTAGGAAGTGCCAAAAAAATGAGGTGGATCCAAAACTCAAGGGGATCATTGATCCTATGCCTTGTACTTTGGATGGTCCATTAATGAGACCCACACGATCGTGGTCCAAGCCATGTATTATGCGGATTAGACATGTGGACTACCTAAATCCAAGAGATTTAAGGGACCATTCTCTAGAAGGTTCCACTGTAGATGGGCCACCAGGTCCGCTAGAAGGTCTTGTTCTCTAGAGGGTCGTTTATCTCAAAATACTCAAAGTCACACAAAAGAAGGAGGAGAAGAAGAGAGAGGAGGAGGAGGAGGAGGAGGAGAGGAGTGTGCCCACCAGCACTGGAGAGGAAGGTGGTGTCGGCGATGAAGGATCCATCGGCGCTGGAGAGGAAGAAGGTGTCGGCAAGCTCGATCGATGTTGGTAATGAAGGTGGGAGTGAAAAAGGGGCATTTATTGTTTGGTGAAACAAAAGGGTTTTTTGCAAGTATTGGTAAAACTACCATGGTTCGGTTTCATCCATGGGTAATTTAGACTTTATAAAAATACAGTATAAAATTCATATGCCCCATTCACAATTGGTGATTATATGCTTAACGTTTTAAACCTAAAGTGATTTACTTTAAATATTTTAAAAGGATACTATTTCTCACAAATAGACCAAAAGTGTTGAAATTACTTTAATGGAAACGAAAAATAATTGATAAAATAAATCTGGCAATAGGAACCCCACACCTGGTTTGTCGAACTGCTTTATTGGTAGACAGATATCGCCGATAAAATCAATAAGAAATTCTGGGTCGAGGCGCGTACTCTGTCGCTATCTTTGAGATAGTTCGCGCCCCTCAGTACAAAGAACTGGTGCAGAAGGATGCCGACGCGTCTACCTCCAGGATACAACTCCCTAGATACGTTCCTTCATAGCATACACAAGCTATGGAAGAACCCAACACCAATATCACCACCAAAGACACCCTTCCTATTGTCCAGAGAAAAAAAGCCCGAATTGAAGATGGAAATTTGGGAAAGACGATAGCAATAAAAGAAGGTTTTTTGGTTCATTGAAACCCTAACCCTATTCCTCTTTTATAAACTCAAAAAAAAAAAAAAAAACCATTAGAAAAAGACCCATTGAAAGAAACCGTCGTGATGTTTCGACGTGCCCGATAAATAAGGCACGTTTCGCACAATGGTAACGACCTAATTAAGTGGGTCATATCTAACGGTCGCGATCAAAGCAACGGTTAAGCAAGTGAGCCAACCCAGGCTAATTAGGGTCCGATTGCACCCCCCTACGTGTGAGTATACGTGGGTGTGCACGTGCGCACGCCCGGTTAAAGATTTCTGGACCGATTTTCCTGTCGGTTGCACCCCCCCTACGAGCGCATACGAGCTTTGGCATAGTCTAAGACACATTGCAAAAGTCTATGTTGAGTAAATGTATATAAACCACTTTTCTTTCTCCTACTCAATTCGATGTGGGACTAAAAAAAACCACAAAAGGACAAAACCAAAAAGCAACACAAGAATGAAAGGTTTTGTTTTGAAATACACACAACAAAAGGTTAGGCAATTGTATGAAAAAAAAACTCAAAAAAATCTCTCCATTCTCTTCCTTGAGTTTCTCTCCGTAGCATTTCTTTAGATAAATCAGTATAAGCAGCCTTGGATTTGCATGGTTGAGATTACATGTGGACGTGATTGTTGTTGATCTTGAAGGAGAGCTACTGTATCCTGGGGCAGTTTTGCTAGAACTAAATGCATCGGAGATCTTCCTTTAGAGGCAAATCTATATATTTTTAAGATAATGATATAAGGTGCCTCAGTTTTCTAAATTATTCTTTATCACTTTTTATTTTAAACTTTAAAATTTTCTGCTATATCTATGTACTTTAAAACCAACATATGAACCCTAAGAAAAGGTAGATAAAAGGAGTGGTGATAACAACGTCTACAGCCGAAAATATCTTAGAGCTCACCCTGGTGTTTATTTGTCATCCAACAAGGTAACATGAACTTAGCTTTACCTAAACCTCCTATGGTGGCCTCCAATAAATTTTGGATGACTGGTGTTCAATCCTCACTGGTTCTTAAGGGTGGTCCACTAAAGGGTTCGAACTACCTCATTCAATGGTGGGCTCCAATATCCAGACTGTCCATCTATTTTTCCAGATCAAATTAGGGTATGAGCCCAAAAATGAAGAATATCCAAATATTGGGTGGACCATATTATAGGAAACACTAGTGATTGAACGCTTTACAATTAAAATCTTCATAGAGCCCACATAAGGTTTCTATAACTTTTATTTGCCATCCAACCTATTGATAAAGTTACATTGATTTGGATGAAGGGATAAAACAAATATCAGCTTGAGCCAAAATTTTCGTGACCCATTAATGGTCAATCACCACTATTTCCTACGGTATGGTCCACCTTAAAATTGAATCTGCTTCATTTTCGGTATCATGCCCTAAAATGATATGAAAAAATAGATGAACAACGTGGATGACATGAAATAAATACATCAAGGGTAGGCCCTGCGCGGATATAGAATAAATACACCATGGTATAAGCCCCACATAAGGGATGCACTGGCTAATCTAATCTACTCTCCCAGAAAGGGGTTGTCCCAAGGTAGTGATCCTAACAAGCACTGTGGGGCTCACTCCAATGCATGTGCTTTATCGTGGTTGTGGGTTTCTCTAGCCAATTTTATTCTAGAGCATGAGCCTAAAATTGAAGCAAATCATAAGCTCAAGTAGACCAATCCATAGGAAAAGTGGGGATTAAACCTGAACCATTGAAAACTTGTTGGTGCCATAGAAGTTTTGAATCAAGTGGGCCTTAGGAAGGTTTTAACGATGGATGTCATCATCCTCGCTATCCAACATGGGACGGGCTGGACATATACTTGTGATTTCAACGTGGCATAGATTAACTAAAACGAAAATCCATTAAGCGATGGAAATGTCATGTCCACCAAAATCGGACGTCCTCCATTCGAGGATAGTTTTTTAATAAAATGTCTCTGATAGTCAGAAAATCAAATCAGAGATATTCTCGTTTGTGATACATCTACCTACACATCACTTGGACGTATAGGTGGGCAACGATTTGATCCGAGTTGAACATGGACCAGATCAGATTGTTCGGCTGCTTGAGTGGGTGTGTTTGAACAATGTTCGAACAAAACATTTGAACATGGTGACTCTGTTCAAACTCGGTTTGGTCTAGCCTAGCATGTTTGAACATATTCGAACGTATGGATTTCGAACAATTTTTGCAAGTTCAAACAACTTCGCTTGAAAATATTTTTTCTACTACTAAATGGTGAATTCCGATTTATTCACAAATTATAAATTACATATCACAGATGACAAATCAGAAGGTTTAAAATTTTTAACTAACTAATAAAAGACCATAACATAAATAGTTAACATCCCCACTGTTTCTTGTAGTGTGGTCAACTTGAGCCTTCAATCTACTTCATTTTTTGGCTTGGATAAGCAAATATATCACTGTGAGCCCCACAAAGAATTGATAGGACTGTCCGTCTCTAGATATGTCCTACTGGGGTAGATTGGTAGTACCCAATTCGCGAACATGAGTTGGCTAGTGACTTGAACAAGCCAGCAAGCTGGTGTTAAAGCTTTGTAGGGCCCACCATGATATATTTGTTTTACCACTTTGTCCATCCATTCGTACAACTTATTTTGAGGGATTAAAGAATAAATTAGGCAGATACAAAGCTCAAGTGGACCACACCACAAGAAACAGTGAGGAGAATGATGTCCACCATTAAAACCTTCCTAGGGTCCACAGTCATGTTTATTTGTCATCCAACCTGCCCTCTCTCTCTCTCTCTCTCTCTCTCTCTCTGCGCGCGCATGTCCGAGTTGAATGAACGAGTTGAGTCGATTCGGTCAATATTCGAGTCAAGTATGAGTTGAGTCAAATCGGGTTGCGATTGAAACCGACTTGAATTTTTTTTCGAACAGACCTTGTGTGTTTGAATAAAGTTCGAACACAAAGATTTTATGTTCGAATAGAGTTTTGTCGAGTCAATCCCAACGATCAAACTTGGTTCATGTCCAGCACTACTTGGACGACAATCCGTCTAGGCAGGGCTATGTGGAGTCCATAGTGATGGATGAGTTTCATCCACACAGCCCATCCATTTTTCCATGACATTGTTAGGCTATGAACCCAAAAATAAGGGTAGATCCAAGGTTAAAGTGGACCGTACATTGGGATTGAACACTCACCACTAAAAACTTCTTGAAAGCTGTAGAAGTTTTGGATCAAGTTGATATTTGTGTTTTCCCTTCATCCAGGTCTATATGACCTTATTATCAGGTTGGATGGCAAATACACATCACAATAACTTTTCGGAAAGTTTCAATAGTGGGTGTCATTATTCTATGGTGTGGTCCACTTGAACTTTGGAATGGCCTCATATTTTGGATTGTTACTAGAATAATTTGAAAAAATGGATGGACCGAGTGGATAAAACCCATACATGACGGTGGGTCCCACAGCCTTTGCCTGCTTCCGCCTGAGAAACCTAACTTGAACCGTTTACTTTCGCTTATTTATATTCCCGAGTATTTCTAAATGCTTGCGTATGCAACGGTACATTTTCAGTTTACACTCTTTCCTACGGTGTGGTCCACTTGAGCTTGGAATATACTTAAAGTTTAGGTTAAAACGCCCGGCAGAGTTTACTCAGTACGGTAAGCCTAGTGAGTTACTCAGTAGGCAATCCCCTTCCGGAGGCCTGCCGGAAGTCTCTGCGCTGGGAACCACGGTGGGCCCAAAGTGATTTATTTGATAAATCCACCCGGTCCATCCGTTTTGGGAGCTCATTTTAGGGCATAATACTAAAAATGAGCCGGATCCAAAACTCAAGTAGGCCTCACTAAAGGAAAAGGTTGGTAGCGAAATTACTACCGTTGAAACCTCCCTGGGATTCACAGAGATGTTTATATGACATCCATACCGTTCATAACGTTACTACTACTGGGATGAACGGAAAAAACAAATGTCATCCTGATTCGAAACTTCATATGGCCCCACAAATATTTCAATTGTGAACATTCAATCTTCACGTTTTCGGCCCACTTGAGTCTTGGATCCGGTTCATTTTTGTTCTCATGTCCTAAAACGAGCTCCCAAAACGGATGGACAGGGTGGATTTATCAAAAAAAAAAATCAATATGGGATCCAACTTGGTTCCAGAGCGCAGGAACTTCCTGCCGTGATGAGCAGTATCTTCTTCTAATGATATCGCGCGCGTGAAACTTAGGGTCTTCTTCGCATCATAGTATGGCTTTTTAACGGACATGTCGTGCATCTGTGAGTGTTGGATGCGGTTCTTTAACAAAAAGGTTTATTTGGGGGCGTCATTTGTTTATTTATAGATCTTCGTTTGAGCGGTTGTTATTTAACTAAGAAGAGAGACCGTTATGATCGTCTGATTAGAGTGAGTTTTTGAAAATGGTGGACCCACTAAATACCAAAAATATGTACAGTTCTGATTAACTGAGAATTCGTGGACGCGAAACTGACCATGCGACGTACTTGAGTATAATTATATCGCGACATACGTAAAACTTTGGAGAGAAATCCTGTTAGCGTGCTTGGTTGACACGTGGGAAGTGGGTTTATGGAAATGAGGGAAGTGATATGATAGAACGGGGTGGTTGGATTTACATGATATAGCCCACCTTTCACCATCCACGCGGATTATTCTACGGTGGATCACGACCGTTCATCCTGCAGACCACACCTATTTGGTCCATTGATTAAAAACCTACACTAATAGAACTAGTCCCGTCGTCGGTTTCTCTCACCTTTCCCCTTTGAATTTCATCCGGTAAGTGCTTACACTTTTGGCCGTCGATTTAAGGACCACCGACCGAATCGTCAATAAGATCATTTCTAGGACAGATTTTTAATCATGGCCCACTAATAGAATATGCAAATAGTTGAACGGTCCTGATCTAGTATTTAGCTTGTCACGTGGAAGATGGGAAGGGTAGCTGGATAATATGACAGGGGACGGGAGGTCATATCAGAAAGGGCACCTGTCCGAGATCGAATAAACAGGTTTTAGGAAATTGCTAAATCTCTCTCCCTCTCCCAACGGCTCTCTCCCTCTCCCACAACCGCTCTCTCAAGGAAAGCCCCCCCCCCCCCCCTCTCTCTCTCCTTCAACGGCTCTATGAAGAAAGCCCCTCTCCCTCCCTCTCCCTCTCCCTCTCTCTCTCTCTCTCTCTCTCTCTCTCTCTCATGGTCGGGTGATGCGGTCTTCATTGGAGCGGGCCGCCAAGGCCTCAGAGCGGCCATTGGGCTTTCTCAGACCGTCTCTCTCTCTACTAACCCTATCTGTCAAGAAAGCCTCCTCCCCGGCCATCTCAACCAAGAACTCTCTCTCTCTCTCTCTCTCTCTCTCTCTCTCTCTGCTCCATAACCCCCCCCCCCCCCCTCCTTTCCTTCCGAGTGCTCTCTCTCAGATTTTTGCCACTCTTTCCTCTCTCTCATGCAAAGGCAGTTTTCTGCTGCAGGTATGCGCTCCCATGTTTGATCTTTAGATCCAGATGCTTAGGTCTAATATCTTGATTGCAGTTATGTTGGGTATTTGTTCATCCATGTTTTGTGAGAGTGTTGCACATCCATAATCACGTGCCAAAAGGAGCGCTGAGTTGTTATCTGTGCATCACATCAACTCCGTCTATGTGATCGACTACCATTGACTTTGATTGAACTTTTGGGCCGGGCCTATTAGAATTTATGCATTAGCTAGGACCAAGCCAGGTAGGCCCGTTGATAAAGCCATCCTAAGCAAAGCGGGACAAGAAAGGGGGGGAAAAACAGAGTGAAAAAAAATGGTAACAAATAAATTAAGGGCCTCATTGTCTGAACATATATAGAGAGAGCACTGAGAAGGATACTATTTTCTGGCTTTTGGCGCTTAGGTAATTAAATTATATATAGAAAACTGAATGTTGCTTTATTCTATATGAATGCATAGCAAGTAAAACGTTCATAACATGTCCCATTTTGGGCAATGGTAACAATCACAACAAATCAAGTGAGTAGGGTGCCAAAATCACATGCAGTTGTTGCCAGAAACCCATAAGCAGGAGCAAAACTTTCAACAAAAGAATGCTGGAACAGCTGAGTTCTTTAACTCTTTTTTGCTTTTTCAATTTGGTCCTTGATTCTATTCAGCGATGCACTGGTAATCTGGTACCATGATTATTCATATTGAAACTGTACATTTTTGTCTCCTATATGCAACTTGTACACATGCTATGCTAACTTGCAACTAATTCACATGTAAAACCTGCATACCTCTCACCCTTTCCCATGAAAATGATGTCTATGCTGTACTTGTATCATTTTCATATGAATGAGTCAAACTGAAACTCATTCGCTTAGGTGAATCCTTGTTCTCCCAAATTTGTAGTTTGATTTTTCTTTGCTTGAATGAACAGATTGGATTTTGTAAAGTGAGAATCTATCAATAAAATTTCTACTCTTTGTGGCCATTTTTAGGTGGTGGTATCTGATTGCTAATGATTTTTTTTTTATCAAAGGTAATTCCATTGGTTGCTAAAGAATACAATGTTACTTATTCCTGAAGATGCTATGGTGATTGATGCCATCTTATTATGCTTGAGATTGAACTTAATTTTTACTATGTTTTTATCTGATTTGAATTGGGTTTCTCTGAGGATAATAAATTGTTGTTCTTGAGCAAGAATTCCAAGTGGTGACATAAAGTGTACAACTAAATAGTGCCCCACAATTTTTGCTAGAAAGACCTAGTCATTAATGAAACCCTGCATAGCAATTTAACTTCCCGATCTCTGAGAAAATTTTATTATTTGAAAATACCACTTATGAGTGATCCTTTTGTTTGAGACAAACTAATCTTCATGCTAAGGGCTTTTTCTGTTTTAGGATAAGCACAAATGATTTCTTGAAGAGGACTGGCAAGACCCATGCTCTAGTTCGATTAGAATATATATGCTTTAAAGCCGGAAATAAGACATCATTGGGGGAGAAGAGCAAAACTTACAAGTGCGAGGAAGTATGTTTATGGTCTAATTTGAGCAATACCTGATTTCAATTTTATGCGCATATTTATATTTTACTAACCTATCCCATGATATCCAGTTAGGTGTCCCAGAAGTATTGGTGCAAGAATGTAGATCTTTCTAAGGAAAATCAAGGAGTTAATGGGCAAAGGCTTAAAGAGGGAGATCCATGCTGGTGGTTGTTGCAACAATTTCTCCTTTCAACCTTTTTTGGTCTAATATGTCCAATTTTATGGATGCTTATACTAACTTGATTGCATTTGGGGTTAAAGGCTGTAGAGATGAGAAAAGTTGGCATGTCAAAAGGAAAGGTTCTCAGAGAAGGAAGCTGTTGTTGCACAAATTTCAAGAGAAGCACGCATTACTATGTTGTGTGGTGGTTTAGCCTTGAACTCCAGTCACACTCTCTTGATTGTTATTGTTGTTATCCTAGTTTATCCATAGCACAACATGCCTGGCAGATGAAATCTTATGAAGAAAAAATGTCATCGATTCTTGTCATGTCATTGGTGAGCAGAATATAAGTTTAGGATGGTAACTCCTCTTGATTACCCTTATTAACTTATGAAGGCCAAAATGGTTGAACTACCTTAAACAAGTAACAATGAAGGATTTCAGATGGGACTTTAGACATGAAAACCTTTTTCAAATCTCAGAGTAAAAAAAACAAAAAAAACTTAGGAATATTGGAGAAACGTGATTCATAAAGCTAACCCCAAATAGTTGCGACAAAGTTAAGATGATGACACACACATGTAACGTGTAGGAAAGGGAAGAGACTCCACTTCAGGAATAAATTTATATGTAGTTATAACTCGATTTCAAACCCTATTGCACTAAAACGACACATGTAACGTGTAGGAAAGGGAAGAGACTCCACTTCAGGAATAAATTCATATGTAGTTATAACTCGATTTCAATCCTTGCTGCACTAAAACTACACATCATGTTTCAATGACTTGTACTTAACAGTTGCACTAAGGTTGGTCGGTTTTCTTCGTTGCATATGGGGTATGAAAAGGCGTATAGCTTCAACTTGGAATGAGTCAAGTTACTTAGTATCAAACATTGCTAGGTATGGTTAATGCCATGTTCGTGTAGTTAGTGGTATCTAGATTCAATATTAGGTTGATATGTTGATTGGATTCCATGAAAAGAAAAACTGTTGCAATTACTTGATATGCTTTCATTGTAGTTGAAACTTTCTATTCTAGCTTACATGTTAATCTGTGTGATTTTAATGCGAAACGGTATTGTTGGAATGATTTGATAGCATGCTAACAATGTTTGCCAAGGTGAATTGATGCTGCTTCTTAGTATGATGTTGAATTTCATATGAACTGTAAAATGCCTTGATAACACGTTCGTTAAAGTTGTTAAATGGTTGGAGTGAACTTTATGCTTTCACCATATGCCTACACCTTAGAGTTTTTGTAATAGTTAGAGTGTAGAGTGATTTAGCTCAACAAATAGCCATCAATTGGGGGTGGTTTGGGCCTAGTGGGGAGCTTGACTAAATGGCACAAAACCCAATAAATACGGGGAAACGTGGACAGAATAGTGTAGTGCCATCTTGAAAACCCATGGTGCCACCATGGGAGAGTGAACAGAAACAGGAAGACATTGACAAAGGTCCACTAGGACCATTTTCTCAAACCCCTCTCTCATTCACATCCCAATTGCTTGATGATTTTGAACTTGGACATTGAAAAAACGAACGCTAGGACTACCTCAATGAATAACGTCATGGGTGAGACGCAGTACGCCTAAATCCAACCTAAAAGGACCTAAATGACTGAACTAGAGCCAATGAGTGAATTTTTGGAGTAAAAGAATGTGAAATCATGATTTTTGAGCAACCCCAGGTTCATCGACAACATGTAGTTGCAGGAGATTCTAATTTCTAATAGGTCCATTGCTGGTAATATTTTTGATGCCACTAGCCGCTGAAGCATTTTTAAAAAATCATGGCCGACCAAGGTTCGAATTGTAAATTGGTCGTAACTTTTGATCCGGAATGAGTTACGGAGTGCAGAATATGTGAATTTGGGGGAGAACGCACCATCTGAGTCGAATAGAACCATCTATTTCACAAGAAAACCACTCTTTCCTTTCAAAATTTTCATTTTTTCGACAAATTTACCAAAATTTTGTTTTTAAATCAGTTTTATTTTTACATCTTAGGGTTTTGGTAAGTAGTGTCCTCTTAGGATTTTTTTATTGCTATGCAAGGGATCATCCCACATGATTATGTTAGATTAAGATCTTTTATTTTAATATGTTCTACTATCTTAGGAAGGTTCCGGGTCTCTTAGCATCATGACTCTTACTCATGGTTTTGTTTTATTATTCGAGGCCTTACAACCTTAACTTAGAGATTGATTTTAATAAGGTGTTTCGAGTTTCCTTTTCCTCTTTTGGATTTAAATCTATTGTACCTTGTGAATTCAAGGGTCATGTTATGATAAGGAGACAATGTTCTTCCTTCTTCTTTTCACTCCTTTTTCTCCGCCATGTTTTCTGTAATGCCTTTCCTTTCCCAAGTACCAGCACTATAATTAACGTGAGCAACACCAAACCCCCCGCTAGTAGAGAGCATCGACGTCAAAACAATCAGACGAATAGGATAGAGAGTGCACTACCAGGCCTTGAGAAGTGGGGCCCATACAAACCCCAAGCGACCCAAGTTAGGCTGATGAAAATTTGAAGTTTAAATGAATCTCCCCTAAGATCAAGATAAGTTGTGGATAGAGACTTAAACTTAGGTGATGTCCCTTAAAATTTAGGAAGATAGAGAATATAAAGACGGAATCTTAGGCCCCTGTGAACCCTTCAAGGATAATTGTTTGAACCTAGGATTAGAGACTCGGGTATTGTGGGAAATCCATTACTCACCAAATTGAAACATAAATTGAACACAGACACTCCTTGGATTTAACCTAGAGTGCAATCTTGAACTTCCTAATAATCCATGATTTTCCCCAAGCTCCAAAAATGATCAGACAATGGACTTACGAACCATGCTTAAGAGAGGTATTCGCGGTTTGATTCGATTCCAAATCCTGGGCGATTACTAATGGACTCACTGCTTTGACCGAGCAGAAGACTGGAATCTACTAGGACTAGGACGGGATACAACGAGCGCTCTGCCCTGGTCAGGTATAGCATCGACGTATTGGATTCAGACCTATGACAACCGTTTCTCCATATTAGTCCGATCGTGAAGAACATAATACATCACCCTAGGTAAGGAAACCCCCACCGAAACACTTTGAACCCCTTGTAAGTGCTAAGGATATCTGAGCAAGCCTATAAGCCGTACCTGAATTGGTTGAACATTAGGTGCCGCTTAGTGACCGTGAAACTTAGTCGTACTGCTCGAATAACTAAGCCACTCCTAAGGTGGGAGAACTAGTAAGTGTGTATCTTAGATTTGTACTCCCCTTTAGCGGCCACGAGTACCAGACCCTAGTTCTCCTCTTTCGCTCCTTCCTCTCCTTCTCTTTGAACTTATCCAAGAAAATCCATGGCCACTCCTACAACCGTAGCAAGGCAACACGTTTAAGAGAGTCTAATGGTTGAAATTCTTCGTAGGAGGAGAGCTATCGTATCGCTAGGAGCCTAGAAATTGCATTTATGATTATGGAGAGGGGCACCCACCGAGTTGTCCACAAGACATAGTCCTAATCTAGCATACATAGGAGTTTAGACTTGATTTTTTTATTTATTTATTTTTTTTTTCCGATGAACCCATAACCCCACAGGTCCTGAGATGGCATTAGGTAGTTAGAGGGTGAAGTTACAATTCACAGCCATTTCGACACTCAGATTGAGCATTTTGGTTTGAAGAGCTAGTGTGTTCGTTAGTTTGTTTTGTTTAAATTCCCTTATGTACTTGTAATGTATACATCCACCTGTACTATTAGGCTAGATTTGTTTAAAGGGGTTTAAGTCGGGACCATGACGAAAGTCCTTCCTCTTGGCAGATGGTCATGACTTCCGAAATCCAAATCCTCTCGAGCTGAGAACTCATAGGAGTCGGCTCCTAAGATGGAGCCGGAGTCAGAAACTGTTCCGCCACCACCAGTCATGAGTATCTTTGTTGTTGTTCCTCTTGGCATCCAGTCAAGAACCCTTGCATTTGATGCGCTTAGACAACGGCTGTCCAGATTCAGCAACAATTGAAGCCTCTTCGCCCTTGATCTTCTCTCTCTTCACGTCCTAGGATGTCCCTGATACTTAGGAAACACCTCTTTAATATAGAGAAATCGAGCACTGCCTTAAGTTTTGCGTAAGAGATCGTGTACCGACTCTGCCCGTCGACCAATCGAAACTTAGCTACGACCGGTCAAACCTTCAGAGTAATTTTCCATCAACAAACTTTTCAATTTTATGCATTGGTTCAACTGGTCGACCAGACTTGTCGCCCTGTCGTAATGAGAACTAATTTTTTTGGTCCAGTGAGTTCTAACATTAAACCATTAAATTCCAGATAATGTCGACCCAGCAACCTTAGTAGTCAATCGATCAATCTTTGTTATTTTCTGCACTTTGAGCCTTGGACTTTCAAATTTTTGCTGCTCAATCCCTCATCATCTTAACTTGTTGCAGCTTGTTCTCTTTAACATTCTAAATTATCCTAATTAGCTTGATTTCTTCGGTCCTTTCTTGATTACCTGCAAACATCGGATTGTACCTAAATAAATTGATTTGAAAATAGAATCCATGTAAAACTAGTGTGGAATTTGGGGATAAATAGGCACAATTTAATGCTCAACAATATTACCGAACTTGATATTCTCGAATTCCGAGGGCAATGTTATCTTTAAGGGGATTAGACAACAACAAACTAGGCTAGTGTAGTTAATATACGCCCTTACATGCATATAAACTTATCACGATGAAATCAGTCAAAAGTAGTCGTTACGATAGGCGTCGATCCGATCAGAGTGGCACAACGGAAGTGTGTGTGGGCTCATAAGCCCATAGTCCCAGGATCAAAACATAGGGTAGATCACTAGGTAGGACTCAAGTTGTCCTCGGAACGTAAGTAATGAACTCATCGAAGTATGATCTCCATAAGCTCACCTAGTAGTAATGTAGCAAGTTGTGAATTATGCATTATTGTAATCGTGTTATCGTAACATTAGTGATGAAATCGTAGGTTCTAGAGCCTCGTGAAAAAAAAAATTAAGGGGGTAAAATTGTTACGAATCCATCCCGGTTAAATGAGTATGTACTATACTCGATTGAAGAAAATTGGTCCAAGAACTACACACATGATTTGATCACCAACTATGGGATAGAGTATGCCACCATCCTAATCGTATGAGCATCTTATAGGTCGTAAGTTTGGCCATCTAGACCACCGATTCAAATAACTAAGCAAAGTCCGAGTCAATCTCAGAGTGTTGATAATGAAACCCATAATCATGTGGTCTACGAATCTATGATTGAGAGGTAGCAGACCTCGCCGTCAATAAATCTATCCGACCGCAACATAATGAACATTTAGTTAAGAACTACACAACTAACGTGTTATATCACACTCATAACCTGGATTAGACCAACGTCCCGTATGACTTAGGAATTAAGGGGCGAGAATGGATTTGGCTAAAACACCAATTCCGCTAACTTTCTAGCGGCCGAACTTTAAACATAGATGGATCGGACCCCACATGTCATACCCAAGAAATCCCACCTTCAACTCTATTCTAGAAATAGCTAAAATCTCCAAACCAGCTTTGGATCGCTCGGTTGGGTTTCGTCAAAGATTGCCCCAACAAGCAGCCACCCTAACATAAGGGGGCCTGCTGATGTGTAGAAAGTGTGGACTAGGCCACCACGAAGACACAAAGTAAACAAAAAAGATGAAGGTGACATACAGAGTATATGAGCAGTTGGAACGAGGAAGGGTCGTCATCCCCAGTGGAAGAGAAGTAGAGCTGTGACACTTATTGAACGACCAAACCCGAAACTTAGGTGAGACGACCCTCTCACCGGCTTGACGACCTTGGACTGGTGTCATGGGAGAGCCGACGCCCGAAATCGCCTAGTGAGAAAATCAGCACAGGCACATGTAAGTGCGAATACACAAGCACAAAGACTAACCCAAGCCATCTTTACTAAATACACCTTTTCTTAGGTGGGACATTAGGACCCTTGCATGTCCATGAGATTTTGAGAACCTAGGCCCCAGATATAACATCGAACTTGTCCCCATAGTTGTTGCCCCGATCGATGATTGGTGATCGTTGAACGATCCTCGCCCTACATCCGATAAACCCCGCATCCGAATGGCGTGAAATCGTAACCATAGGTAGATGTCACCTTGAGGAAGCTATTCCATGGATTGGATTAGTCCAGATGGGCCTTGAGGAGCTATTCCATAGTAGAAGTCTCTTTGTTACTTTCTATGCACTGTTTAGGCCTTGAACTCCAAATTTTCGTACTTATTTCATCATCATTAACTGTTGCCGGCTTTCTTTCTCTCTTTAACATTCATAAACTTATCCTAAGTAGCTTGATTCTTCGGTCCTTTCGAGATTCTGCAACTTGATATTCTGAATCGACGGTAAATTGATCTTTAGGGGATTAACAACAACAACCTCGGCTATTGTATTCGTATACGCCCTTAGAGCAATAAATCCGTATGCATGATGAACCATCATGTGAAAGTAGGCTTCTTTGGCGTCTCCTAGCCATCCTAGTGGCACAGCGAAAGTGTGTGTGGGCTCATAAGCCTATAGTCCCAGGATCAAAACACAGGGTAGATCACTAAGTAGGACTCGAGTTGTCCTCGGAACGTAAGTAATGAACTCATCGAAGTATGATCTCGATAAACTCACTTAGTAGTAATGTAGCAAGTTGTGAATTACGCATTATTGAAATCACATTATCTTAACATTAATGATGAAATCGTAGGTTTTTGAGCCTCATGAAAAATAATAATTTAAGGGGGGTAAATTGTTACGATTCCAGCTCGGTTAAATGAGTATGCACTATACTCGATTGAAGAGAATTGGTCCAAGTTATACACAGGATTTGATCACCAACTATGGGATAGAGTATGCCACCAGCCTAATCGTATGAGCATCTTATCGGTCGTAAGTTTGGCCATCTAGACCACCGATTCAAATAACTAAGTAAAGTTTGAGTCAATCTCAGAATGTTGATAATGAAACCCATAAAGGGGAATGGTTAGGATTCAGAAAACTACACCAAGTTGTATAAGTATGTCTGATTACTAAAAATAATCCCAACAGTGTATAAGCTGAATCACCGCACCTGGCCCCAGCATATTCACAGATAAGGTTGTTAAATAGGAACCTCGTAGAAGCCTTAGACAATTTCGTAGACGAAATTGATCTTTAAGGGGTTTAGATTGTAACACCCCGGATTTTCACCAACTCAGGTATTGAAGGTACTTGGGCATCACTAGAATTGTTTCTGAATTGTCGGGCAAGCATAGGTGTACGTACCTGTATTCGGACTCGGAATACTTAGAAAATGGCTAGAGAACCTTGATTTGAGAATTGAAAATCAATAGACTGTGGATTACTATAATACATAAAGCTAACCGTACACATTCGATTATAACTTCTTAGACTATGTGGATTACTCTAATACACAAATCTAACGGTACACATTCGATTACATCTTGTTGGAGAGCCCCTAACTTCACCCGATCGCTTAATCTTGGTCCCAACCTCGAGATCCATGAGTCGAGGGCCAAGATCCTAAGAAACCAACCATCAATTAATAAGGAAAATTGAAGAACCATACAAATTTGATTAGACGCCTTTAGGAAGCTAATGAGTACGCTTGATCATCGAACCTCGGGCCTAATGATGTGGTCTATGAATCTGAGGTTGAGAGCTAGTGGACCTTACTGTCGATAACTCTATGACCGCAACGTAATGAACATTTAGCTAAGAACTACATAACTAATGAGTTATATTATACTCATAACCCGGATTAGACAACCAGTCCCGTATGACTAAGGAATTAAGGGGCAATAATGGATTTGGCTAAAACACAAATTCTGCTAACTTTCTAGCGGTCAAACTTTAAACATAGATAGATTGAACCCCACATATCATACCCAAGAAATCCCACCTTCAACTCTATTCTAGAAATAGCTAAAATCTCTAAACAAGCTTTGGATCGCTCGGTTGGGTTTCGTCAAAAATTTCCCCAACAAGCAGCCCCCCTAACATAAGGAGGGTTGCTGCTGTGTAGAAAGTGCAGACTAGGCGACCATGAAGACACAAAGTGAACAAAAAAGACAAAGGCGACATACAGAGTGTATAAGGGTCGCCTGGTGAGAAGGGGTCGCCATCCCCGTGGAAGAGAAGCAAAGCTTTGACACTTAGTGGACAACCGAAATCGAAGCTTAGGCGAGACGACCCTCTCACCGGGATTGACGACCTTGGACTGGTGTCATGGGAGAGTCGGCGCCCGAAATTGGCTAGTGAGAAAATCAGCACAGGCACATGTGAGTGCAAATACACATGCAGAAAGATTAACCCAAGCCATCATTACTAAATACACCTTTTCTTAGGTTGGACATTAAGACCCTTGCATGTCTATGAGATTTAGAACATAGGCCCCAGATATAAGATCGAACCTGTCCCCAAAGTTGTGGTCCCGATCGATGATCGGTGACCATTGAACGATCCTCGCCCTACATCCGATAAACCCCACATCCTAATGGCGTGAAATCGTAACCGTAGGTAGATATCACCTTGAGGAAGCTATTTCATAGATTGGATTAGTCCAGATGGGCCTAGGCGGGCCCCATATAACTAAAACAGTCTCTCCTAAGGTCATTTCTATGCATGTCAGGGCCAAATTAGACAATTTCTATCATATAAAAGAAGAAATCCCATCACTTCTCTCTTTCATTTGCTCAAAACCTTTGCTGGAAGAGGGAGAGTGGGAGTTGGAAGAGAGAAGAGGAGCAGAGAAGAAGGGTGAATGAGCTTTGCATGTCGCCTCCCCGAACCAACTGGGCGTGCTAGCAACCTTGTTGATCCCATTCTTCCTTGCTAGATCGTTCCACCAGTTGTGTAGGGTGAGTAGAAGCTTCTTTTCCCATCTAATCTCAGTAGATTTCTGATGCAAGATGGCCTAGATTATGATGCATGTTTATAAACACAATTATTCAGCGGAAATAAAAGGCAATAATAATCTAAAATTCTAGCGTTAATCATCATAACTGAGAAAATCATAAAGGAGACATGCAATGGAGCGGGCCATAATCACGACCATGGAGTATGGAATTCAATTATTACTTAGGGTTAGATCCGGCGAGGGATGAGACCTCCTGATCTTGCATGGTCATACCCAATCGATCAATGAAGATCACTAGTCCGAAGAATCAAGAAGTTTCTCGGATTAGGGATTTGAGAATTTGGGGGTTTAGGGTTTAGATCAATTCTCAAGGTTTGATCGAGGAAGGATTAGCAAAACTGAAAAATAGAACGAAGAAGATACCTTGAAGAATTTGGAGGGGCACAAGAAGAAGTTAGAAGAAGAAGATCAATGAAAGAGAAGAAGCACCATGAGAGAGAGAGAAGAGAGAAGCCACCAAAGAGGTTTTCTTTTTCATTAATAATCAACTAATCACGTTATTAGGGCTTAGCCCACTTAAATAAGTAAGAAGAAAACATAAAAGTACCAAAATACCCCTAAAATATTGGTAAAAAAAAAACTATAAAAAAAACAGTTTGTACGTTGGTCGAGCGCCCGGTGACCAATTTGGCCGGGCGCCCGGCTAAGACAAAAATTGTCCAGCAAGAAAAACTGCAAAATTGCAGAATTTCGGGCGCCCGGTGACAAATTTGGCTGGGCGCCCGACCACCTTCAGAAATGCATTCTTCTATTCCTTCAATCGGGTCTTCTTCCATCCTACACACATGTCTTCTATGTGCAAAATCATGTGCGTAGGGTCTTCAATGCTCCTCAGTCATCGCCTAACCACAAAGAAGGCATTAGTGGTGGGCGCTTTCTTCGTTGGTAAACTTGAAATGATCTTGTGTCCTCATCAACTCCCCTCGGGTGAGAAAAACTCAACTCCGACGAGTTAAAACTCTTGTGGCGCTCTAGTAAGTATGGATCAACACGCTTCAATTCCGCTTCAGTCAACCACGTAGATTCAGACGATGGTTTACGCCTCCACTTGACAAGGTATCTTTGGAAACCTCCGTCTCTCGTAGATACTATCTCCTCATCCAAGATTTCTTCAATTTCTTCTTTATGGACAACAGGTGGAGGAAGGGGTCGGTAGGGGTTGTGAAGCAAAATAAAAAAAGGGCCATGAATGAGATAATGGATCAATGGTAGGGTCATGGGGAACGGACTTGATCTTCTATATTAAAAGTCGGGTTAATGCCCATTTCAGATGGAAGGTCGATCCGATATGCGTTGGACCCAATTTTCTGCAATATCTTAATGGTCCAGCACTACGCAATTATAATTTCTTAGCAGAATCCTGTGAGAACTGCTCTGGCCTTACCCTCACCATTACATAATCTCCTTTTTGAAAATCTTACAGTCTACGATGAGAATCAGCTGAAAATTTATAATTATCATTACTCTTATTTATCCGCTGTCTAATATGCGTATGCAATTCATGGATATGTCGTGCAAATGCATCGGCTGATTCAGAAGACCTTTGGCTGACTGACATGTGTAAGAGATTTATTGGCATTCTAGGTTTATACCCACTAACAACTTCAAATGGACTCATCCCTGTAGATCGATTTACTGACCTATTATAAGGCAAATTCAGCAGTTGGTAAAATTAGGTCCCAAGTCTTAACATGTTCACCCACTAGACAACGTAGAAGATTTCCAAGACTTCGATTTACCACCTCTGTTTGCCGATCTGTTTGAGGGCGGTAGGCAGTAGAAAACTGTAAACGAGTACCCACAATGTGCCATAGTGTCTTCCAAAAATAACTGGTAAATCTAACATCACGGTCAGACACTATGGTCTTAGGCAATCCATGGAGACGCACTACACCATAAAAAAAAATATGAGCAATATGAGACGCGTCTGACGTTTTAAAACATGGGAGAAAATGCACCATTTTGGAAAAACGGTCCACAACGACAAAAATGGAATCATGCTTTTTTGTCTTAGGAAGTCCCAGCACGAAATCCATACTAATGTCTTGCCACGGAGCATGTGGCACTGGCAATGGCGTATATGGTCCAGTGTTTTGTTTGCGTTGCTTTGCTAGTTGACATGTACGACACCGCCCTAAAATTTTGGCTACGTCTCGCTTAAGACTTGGCCAATAGAAACGATCCTCTACGAAGGCAATGGTCTTATCACGACCAAAGTGGCGACGAGGAATTCACGAAGGGACATACGGAGAATATAAAGTCGGTCTCCTTTGAAAAGGAAACCATCTTTAAGGACATAATCGCCCGTACTACGCTGATCACTAGAGAGCGACGCATAAGTACCCCCAAAATCAGGACATATGGGGTATTTATCTTTCACTTGCTCAAATCCGACTACTTATACACTCAAGGAATTGAGCAACGTCACTCGTCTACTAAGGGCATCCGCTGGTTTATTTTCGACCCTGGCCTTATGTTTTAGGATGAACGAATATTCCTGAAGAAACGCTACCCACTTAGCATGCCTTGGGTTGAGTTTCTTCTGGGAATGTAAATATCTTAAGGCTTCATGATTAGAAAACAAGACGAATTCTTGCGGTAGGAGATAGTGACGCCAATGTCTCAGGGATTGCACTACCGCATAGAACTCTTTGTCATAAGTAGAGTATTTTTTGTTTTGCCTCATTCAGTTTCTCACTGAAATAGGCTACTGGATGGCCCTCCTGGCTTAACACTCCACCTATACTAACACCTGACGCATCACACGCCACCTCAAAGACTTTAGAAAAGTCAGGTAGACGCATAACAGGAGCTTCTACCATTTTGCCCTTAATCTCCTTAAAAGCCTTTACTGCGACTTTAGACCACACGAACTCTTCCTTTTTCATGCATTCAGTAATGGGAGCCATGATCGTGCTAAAACCCCTAATGAACCGACGATAAAAAGTTGCTAAGCCGTGAAAGCCTCGCATCCTTATGAATGTTCCTCGGTTCAAGCTACTCAACTATGGCCCTGACCTTTTCAGGGTCTGCGAAGACACTATAAATCCTAATAACACGACTTAACTAGACATGAACGCACATTTCTTAAGATTAGCGTACAACTTTTCATTCATAAGGACGCTACAGACCTGCTTTAGATGTTCAAGGTGTGATTCCTTAGTGGTACTGTAAATAAGAATGTCATCGAAGTACAGCACTAGGAATTTTCCTATGAACGGCCTCAAGACTTGTGTCATCACCCGCATAAAAGTACTGGGCGTATTGGTCAAACCGAAGGGCATGACCATCCATTCGTACAACCCATCTTTGGTTTTGAACGCTGTTTTCCACTCATCTCTTGGGCGTATGCGGATTTGGTGATATCCACTCTTGAGATCAATTTTGGAGAATATAGTGGACCTCGCCACATGTCAAGCATATCATCAAGTCTAGGTATGAGAAACCTATACTTGACAGTAATTTTGTTTATGGCACGGCTGTCCACACACATCCGCTAAGTGCCGTCTTTCTTTGGTGTCAACAATGCTGGCACGGCACACGGGCTCATACTCTCTTGGATAAAACCCTTTTGCAGAAGCTCATCAATTTGCCTCTTCAACTCTGCATGTTCTGCAGGGTTCATCTTGTAGTGAGGAAAGTTCGGTAGAATTGACCCTGGGACGAGGTCAATGGCATGCTGAATGTCCCTCATAGGTGGTAACTCGTTCGGTAAATCCTCAGGAAATACATCACTGTATTCCTTTAAAACCGATGTTACCTCGTGGGGTAACTCTGATGGAACCTCAGGTGTAGTCTCTCTTGCCACAAGGGCATATACCATAGAATCCTCCTTAGTCTCTTTCTCAAATTCTCTCCATTAATTATATGAAGAGA
Source organism: Liriodendron chinense (assembly GCA_003013855.2). NCBI lineage: Eukaryota > Viridiplantae > Streptophyta > Magnoliopsida > Magnoliales > Magnoliaceae > Liriodendron > Liriodendron chinense. The sequence goes on from PVNU02002217.1 coordinate 1,220,922, forward strand.
CTTAGGTTTGGATTTCCTCACTTCTTTAGGCTCACTCGCCTTCTCATCTTTCTTCTTCCCTAGTGTGCTGTCAGGTGGCATATGGTTAAGTTTGATCTTTTTACCATTATGCATGAAGGTACACACATTTGAACGACCAAAGATCGTGACGTCATTGTCGAATAGGCACGGCCTACCTAGGATAATATGTCCAACATCCATAGGTATCACATCACACCAGAGGGACTCCTTGTATGACTCAAATTCGATAGGAACTAAACACTGATAGGTCACTGGAAGGGATGTTTTGTCAACCCAAGAAACTTTGTATGGGTCAGGATGAGGTGTGGATTTCAGTTTCAGACGATCTAAGGTGTTAGCGGAAATCACATTCTGACAACTCCCACTGTCCACTATCACCTTACAATTCTTTTCTCCACACTTGGCAAGGGTATAGAAGATAGTGTTTCAACGCCAATCAACACTACTCTTAGATTGAGCTAGCACACGCCTGACTACTGCAAGCGTTGCTTCTTCATCTATGCCATCTTCGTCAGTAAGACCTCCTTCAGGGTGATACTCTTCTACTTCATAATCAACACCTTGGCCATCAACACCCTCGTGGGACTCGCCTACAACTAAGGCTTTCCCACGGTTCTTCGTGGGACACTAATTGGACATGTGACCTAGATTCCCACATTCGTAGCATCTAACTTGGCTACCTCCATTAGGTCCTGCACGAAGAACTCCTTTGCCCTTGTCCTCCCTAGGCCTAGGCGGAACAGTCGCTTGCGCTCTAGGTTGACTACCAACGTTAGGTTTAGTTCCCTGGGAACCAAATCTAGCATTAGAGTCTCGGGACTTAAAACGTCTAATGACAGGAGCTTTCAAGTATTGCTCTAGTTCCTGCACAACTTGATATGCTTCATCCAAGTCCGTTAAGGGCCGAGTCATAAACTCACGCTGAAGATCTGCTTGAAGGCCCATCTTGAAACGCGAGAGCGTTACTAGAGGGTCCTCATGGATATCACATTGCATCATAAATTCCTCAAATTTGGCGATGTAGTCAGCGACGGACGTTGACCCTTGGCGTAAGGATTGCCACTGGTCAAGGAGCTTTTGTTGGTACGAGAGAGGAAGATATTTCTCCTTCAACTTCTCTTTCATCTCGTGCTAATCTATGATAGGTGCTCTACCAATCCTTTCTACCTTTCGCTCAGTATTGGTCCAAAATAACTTGGCCTGGCCCACAAGTTTCATCTTTGCAAACCGCATTTGACGGTTTTCTGACATACCATACCACTCAAAGTAGTGGTCCATGTCAGCAACCCAGTCAAGGAATGCCTTGGGATCCAGACGCCCATCAAAACTTGGGGCTTCCACCTTCACATTCTTCATCGCACGCTCATCGGGATCGTAGTCGTTTGGGTAGTCATATGTAGCTTGTGCCTCCCGCACAACACCATGACCAGTTCCACGTCCTCTACCACCATGTCTTCCACGTATGGGAACACGCTCCTCAATGATTTCTCCTGCTTGAGAGTGCGTGTCTTCCCTAAGAGTGGGGTTCTCCCTTTGGGATGCCTCTAATTGCTCGACTTTATTCATGGTGGTGGTGATCTGGGTACTTAAACGGGCAAATTCATTCTTTTGTCTCGTTTCCATTGTAGTTATCTTTTGCATCAATTGAGCAAGTTGCTCAAATAACTGCTCGTTGTTCATGATTGGTTGAAGTCCGAAACCTCTACCCTTTCTCGTGGGCATACAACTAAGACTTGAACCAAACTCTACTCAACTAGACTACTAGGTGTTACGACTTACAAGATGAATGCGATGAATGCAAAACTAATATGAACTGACACAATTAAGTTAAGACAGGAAACAATTCAAATCTGGAAATTTTCCAAATTAGGAAACTTTCTAAAATTGAAAAGTTTCTAAAATCGAAAACTGCATAAATCTGGAACTTTCTTAAAATAGACCTAAAAATCGAAACCCTAATTTGATAACTCGATCTAAACAAAACCATGCAAGTCTATTCTCTGATACCAAATTTGATGCAAGATGGCCTAGTTATGATGCATGTTTATAAACACAATTATTCAGCGGAAATAAAAGGCAATAATAATCTAAAATTCTAGCATTAATCATCATAACTGAGAAAATCATAAAGGAAACATGCAATGGAGCGGGCCATCATCACAACCATGGAGTATGGAATTCAATTATTACTTAGGTTGGATCCGGCGAGGGATGAGACCTCCCGATCTTGCATGGTCATACCCAATCGATCAATGAAGATCACTAGTCTGAAGAATCAGGAAGTTTCTCGGATTAGGGATTTGAGAATTTGGGGGTTTAGGTTTTAGATCAATTCTCAAGGTTTGATCGAGGAAGGATTAGCAAAATTGGAAAATAGAACGAAGAAGATGATTACCTTGAAGAATTTGGAGGGGCACAAGAAGAAGTTAGAAGAAGAAGATCAAGGAAAGAGAAGAAGCACCATGAGAGAGAGAGAAGAGAAAAGCCACCAAAGAGGTTTGCTTTTTCATTAATAATCAACTAATCACGTTATTAGGGCTTAGCCCACTTAAATAAGTAAGAAGAAAACATAAAAGTACCAAAATACCCCTAAAATATTGGTAAAAAAAAAAACTAAAAAAAAAACAGTCCATACACCTTGAAGATCACTAGTCTGAAGAATCAGGAAGTTTCTCGGATTAGGGATTTGAGAATTTGGGGGTTTAGGTTTTAGATCAATTCTCAAGGTTTGATCGAGGAAGGATTAGCAAAATTGGAAAATAGAACGAAGAAGATGATTACCTTGAAGAATTTGGAGGGGCACAAGAAGAAGTTAGAAGAAGAAGATCAAGGAAAGAGAAGAAGCACCATGAGAGAGAGAGAAGAGAAAAGCCACCAAAGAGGTTTGCTTTTTCATTAATAATCAACTAATCACGTTATTAGGGCTTAGCCCACTTAAATAAGTAAGAAGAAAACATAAAAGTACCAAAATACCCCTAAAATATTGGTAAAAAAAAAAACTAAAAAAAAAACAGTCCGTACGTTGGCCGGGCGCCCGGTGACAAATTTGGCCGGGCGCCCGACCACCTTTAGAAATGCATTCTTTTATTCCTTCAGTCGGGTCTTCTTCCATCCTACACACGTGTCTTCTATGTGCCAAATCACGTGCGTAGGGTCTTCAATGCTCCTCAATCATCGCCTAACCACAAAGAAGGCATCAGTGGTGGGCGCTTTCTTCGTTGGTAAACTTGAAATGATCTTGTGTCCTCATCAATTTCACTAGGAAACCCTTAATTTCTGACATGCAAGCCTTGCTCTTGTAGGAATACTCGATTTCACCAAGAACTAAGGTGCGAACCATTATCCATGGGTTGCCTAGGACCAAATGTTGTTAGATGTAGTTAATGCTTCGCTTATGTAGCTAAGAACGCCTAAATCGGTTGTGGTATTGCTGAAAATTGTTTGGCTTCATGCATGTTTGATGAAATCACTTGTAATGATCCTTGATGATGTTATGATTGCCTACATCTTTGTTGGCTATTATTTAACAGATGTTAAAGGAGTGAATTTCTGTTGTGCTCAAGGTGCAAATATGATGGAATAATGCTGGATTGTGGTATATGCTTGCCGAAATTCAACTTGTAATGTCTTTATGCTTCCAATGTGCAGTTTTGAAACTGTTTGTACATGCTTCCAACTTAGTAGATACATTGTTTAAATTCTCCCCATGATATATATTGTGATTGGATTTGTAAGATGGCCCAGCTCGGCAGCGTGATGAGAATTTGGGGCAGGCCGCTTGAGGTCGTCCGCCCTTGGGCTGGAATTGTCGATTGGAGGTAGGATGCGGGAGACCGGTTGTGGATTGAGGACCACGCGTGCCGCTCTTGCCCAAGGTCGGCCTTCCCTCCTTCTCAGTAGAAGGTGTCGTCTTGACTCCGGGTTGGATGTGTTGTGTGTTACTTGTCACTTCTATTCGAATCCGAAGTACCAATGTTACCATTGAATAGGCCCACTTAAAATAGTACGACGAATCGATCCCCAAGTCTCATGAGCCGGGGATGGTGGTATGGGACCTATGCCCGAGCTGTCAGCCTACGCTGGGGTGGTGCCTCCCCGTAGTGACCATTGAGCACTGATAGAGGTGAATCGAATGACCCGGGCATTATTGTTTTAAATTTGATTGATTTAATTTGAGTAGTAAGCCCGCACCTTGGAATTGATTATTTGTACTGGCGGTTGGGTGACGACCCTTCTGCCTTGGCTTGGGCGTGGCTGACGAGTCACTGCTTGACCATACCTAGATCGATGGGTTATTGACGATGATATGCATTCGCCACGCATGGAGCCAGATGGTCCCAGGTTGGCTTGGTAATAGAACACTGGTACGGTGGCTTCGCTAACCTACTGGATGCTAAAATGGAATAATTAACAACTCGGCTAATCATGCATGGTTTGGCATAGCATGCATTGTGTTCGGGTGATGGGGTGGTGCCTCATTCACTGGCGGATCGGGCCTGTGCGTGTGATGTGGTGGTGCTACTCACTGTTGGCTGTGACCAAAACGGTGATCGAGCATGCATGTGCACTTCATGCATTCATGCATTAAGAGATTACAAGATGTGGTTCTATGCCTACGCCCATGTCTGCTATGTGCGTATGTTCAACTCATTATTTACAGCTTTGGTCTGTGCGGGTGATGTGGTAGTGCCAAAATGTTTCTATGCCTACGCCTATGTTTGCTACATGTGTGTGTTTAATCCATTACCTACATTTGTCTATATTTGTGCCATGAGTTACTTAGGAAAATAGAACCACTGAGTTGATCACTCACTCCCAATCCTGGTACGGTGTTTTAAAACATCAACCAGGTAAGTTCATCGATGCGAGTACCCCAAGGTGAACGAACTCGATGAGGCCTAGTTAGACTGGTTAAGTGGACCCCTTTCTATGAGATGTGGTGCCGTATATTTTAGTTTTAGCCCACTTAATTCCAATGATGTCTTTATTTCACCGTTTAGCTTGTCCGATCATCATGATTTGACGCCACATGGATCACATGCTTTCATAATAGCATCCGCATACGCATGAGTGACTCCTGGGATATCGGGGATCGAATTCGTACTCGACCCTTGAAATTTTAAGTTGTTATAAGTGGTATTAGAGCAAGTGATAGAGTTAAGTTGGGCCATGGAGTATGGACATATCATAATGAACCCACTGACCTAGCTAGGACTCTGAGATTAGAAACATTAAACCCTAGGACCAAGCCCCTGACTGACTGGCATGATTTACTTGAGCGTAGAAACCAAGACACTAAGGTTGCCCGGTTCTCTTCGTTGCATATGGGGTATTAAAAGGCACATAGCTTCAACTTGGAATGAGTCGGGTTACTTAGTATCAAACATTGCTAAGAATAATGAATGCCATGTTTGAGTAGTTAGTGGTATCTAGATTCAATATTAGGTTGATATGTTGATTAGATTCCATGAAAAAAAAAAAAACTGTTGCAATTACTTGATATGCTTTCATTGTAGTTGAAACTTTCTATTCCTGGTTGTATGTTAATCTTTGTGTGATTTTAATGCGAAACGGTGTTGTTAGAATGATTTGATAGCATGCTAACAATGTTTGCCAAGGTGAATTGATGCTACTTCTTGGTATGATGTTGAATTCCATATGAACTGTAAAATGCCTTGATAACACGTCCTTTAAAGTAGTTAAATGGTTGGAGTGAACTTTATGCTTTCACCATATGCCTACACCTTAGAATTTCTGTAATAGTTAGAGTGTAGAGTGATCTAGCTCAACAAATAGCCATCAATTGCGGGTGATTTCGGCCTAGTGGGGAGCTTGACTAAATGACACAAAACCCATTAGATACGGAGAAATGGGGACAAAATACCGTAGTGCCACCGTGAAAACCCATGGTGCCACCATGGGAGAGTGAACAAAAACAGGAAGTTAGAGACAAAGGTCCACTAGGACCATTTTCTCAAACCCCTCTCTCATTCACATCCCCAATTGCTTGATGATTTTGAACTTGGACATAGAAAAAACGAACGCTAGGACAACCCCAATGGATAACTTCATGGGTGAATCCATCCTAGAAGGACCTAAATGACTGAACTAGAGCCAATGAGTGAAATTTTAGAGTAAAAGAATGTGAAATCATGATTTTTTAGCAACCCCCGGTTCATTGACAACTTGTAGTTGCAGAGGATTCTAATTTACAATAGGTCCGTTGCTTGTTATATTTTTTATGCCACTAGCCGCTGAAGTATTTTAAAATTTTTTCTGGTAGTTCAACTTTTAGTTTAATTTCATCCCATTTCAACTTCGATAAAAATTATTAAAATTCTAAGAGTATCAGCTGCCCAGAACCAGCATTTTTTTGTTACAGTTCCAAAACAACCTAAAATTATCCCTATTTGAATTTGCTTTTTGATTTTCTATTTATTTTTCCCTAAAAATAGACTCATCATGCTTTCTATAGGTTTTTAAATCACTCCAATTGGAGTTGTATTTAAAAAGATACATTTTTTTGAAGTCAGCATATACAAGCTGCCCGTCGGGGCTACTGTTGAAAAGAGGGTGGACAGAGGCCTACGGTGCCACCGTGGCTATCTAATGAAAATTCAGGGCCATTGTCTAGAGTACCATAGTGCCACCGTGGCCATTTGGAGAAATTTCAGGGCTATTTGTCCATAGTACCACGGTGCCATCATGGGCAACTGAGGGTTAGTAAAAAGTAAAAATAATACACACACACACACACACACCTATGGTGGTGTAAAACACATACGGAATTGAAAAAAATTTGTGATTTTGTTAAGGGTTTTCCAAAACCTTCTCTCTCACGCTCCCTAACGCACTCCCTCCCCCTCTCACGCTCCCTCATGCCCTCTCACGCTCTCTCCCTCCCTCCCTCCCTCTCCCTCTCCCACGATCTCTCACGCTCGCTCCCTCTTTATTGTCATCGGTGCCATGCTGTAGCAGAGAGTGGTAGCAAGAAAGATCTCGCCACGGCCAAGAACTCTTTCAAGCTCCAGCATTCGTTTTGATCTTCTTTTTTTCAATGGCATTTTGCTGGATTTTTTTTGATCTGTGAAACCCTAGTTTGGATTTTTGTAAGGGCTTTTTTTATCATCGGATTAGGATTCGTTCCATGTCAGTGATTGTCATCCGTGTACTATTAGGGTTCTGTTGGATCATACAGAAAGGTGGGCCTCTCTATGTGGATGACATGGTGCGAAAATGGGGCTAGGCCACTTACCATAAGAAAATGTTCATTTCCTCTGTTAGGGATTCATAACACAGAAAATGAGTACGAATAATTACTCGTACAGGGTGTTCACATGGTGGGTATGATCTGATGGCAATGGGTTGAGGTTCTGCAGTGTGGTACATTTTTCCTCATGTGGAGGGGTTGGGATCTGCGCATGTGATGTAGCAATCCTCTGTTATTGAATCATTTCCTTAAAAACACACAAACACACAAGACTGTAATAGGCGTTTGATGAAGTGGCCCTCCCTTCCCAACAGTCTAATGAAGCTGAGATACAGATCAGAATCACCCAAGTGGTGAGGAGATCTTTTGACACAATATCATCCAATCATATAGATATCACAGCAGCCACTGTTTTGTATGCTGAAACATATCATCTCAGAGGTGTCCTTGAAAATATTATGCTTGGGCAGCTTGCATCCATTGGCATAAGGGACTGCACCTTGTATTTGAATGTTCAGATGCTGCACCAAGCAATTGAGCTTCAGCTTCCTAGTTACATGGAGGGCTTGGATTTTGGCATGGCGCCTACTATTTTCAATCCAGTTGCTGGCTACTCACCCACTACGCCCGGGTACTCTCTGCCTTCCACCAGTCGATACATTCCACAGTTAAGCAACAAGGATAAGGAAGTAGTTGTTGAGGTGGAAAAGGAAGTAGAATCTTTGTTCTTTTTTCTTCGTGATTGTAAGGGCATGGGATGTGTGCATACCTTTTTGAAATCATTCGTCGGAAACCAAGGCTGAAAACTGAAGACTTTCATTTCATGGAAGTCTCTTTGACATCATGGACAATCTTGTTGTACTAAATAGTTTGTTTTTGTGCGGTGATGGATAATAGATTCATTCGGTTGTTGCTGTTATTCTATAACATATGCTTTCCACCTATAGAAATATCTTTACAAAAGGGATTTTCTTTCAACTGAAAGAAGATTTGGAGAAGGGAAGGATCTAATTAGAGTACCCATGCATGCTGCTGAATTGTATTTCGAACTGTGGTTTCTGATGAATTTCAGTACGATGCCTTTAGGCTTTTTGTCTTGATAGAGCCACGCCTAAAAATGAGCTTGCTGAGTTCATCTCATTTTATTTCATCCTAACTATGTGATAGGGATCATTCTTCATTGTTTTTTGGGTAAGGATTGAGAATAACGTTGATGGCCAAGATCATGATCTCAAATACATAATTACAATTTACTAAAATAAGATGATTTTCAAGTGTACACCAAACATGGGCCCCACTTTTGCAAACATCATATAGTAATCAAACGTTAATTGCACATGACCCACAATAACCCCATCATCATCACCTGAAATTCCCATCTATGGTTAAAAAATAATCATGTGTGGTCCCAAAAAAAACCATTTTTTATGGTCCATTTTGCTGGCCCTCAGTTGAATGCCTGCAATCACCTGATTGGAGAAATCCTTGGTGGAACCTCTCATCTAATGGTTGCACGTGTACTTACACATAAATCTGGTCCAATCAGCATTTTGGCCCCAATATTGGAAATAGGTGGATGGAAAACTTAGGGGAAGTTTTTCACAGCTGTATATTTGTTTTTGCAAACTGTGGCCTGCGTGGGCAGTGGATTAACCTGATTCTTGGGCTAGGGCATCAATACAAGGTTGCCGTTCTGATGGATGGATTAACTTTGAATAAAAAAGGTTGCCGTTCTGATGGATGGATTAACTTTGAATAAAAAAGTTATAAGTGATCATAAACCAAACATATCTCAAATTAGTACTTGTCTCAAATAAGTTACACCATGGTGACCCTATTCCTTTTTGTTGCATGCGCTTCGTACTTGGGCACACAGGTTTTATGGCCCATATGGCAAGCATGTACACCAGGTGCACATGAACGACCCATGATCCTTGCTGATTATGACTGTTCATTTTCTGATACATATGTAGCCCACCTTATATTTGATCGCTTTGGTCTTTTCTTTTCTTTCCTTTTGGTGAAATTGGGCAAGTTTGAGTTGAAAGCTTGTGTGTGGGAGACAGGTTTTGTGTAGTATCTTTAGATTTAAGTTTTTTTTTTTTTTTTTGTTGGTGTGCTTGGATTTAGTTGATTTGGTGTTTTCTATAGTGTATTTGGATTTGGTTGATTTGGAATTTTTTAGTGGTGTGTTTGGAATTTGTTTATTTGGGATTTCTACATTCTAGAGGAGTGACTGATTTTGATTTATTTTTTTTTTCCTTTGTTGATATGAAGTTAATCCATGTTGTCATCGGTAAAATTATGGCAAAAATGTGAATTGGATTTTAATTGGTGATGTTGTAAATTAGAAGATTGGGGTTTTATCTTTTCTGCGAGATTTTAATTGGGATTTTAATTGGTGATGTTGTAAATTAGAAGATTGATGTTGTAAGTTAGTCCATGTTATTTTTTTCTTACTTTGTGAATGGCCTTTGGATTCAATTGAAGCTTTTCTTTTGCCTAAAAAAAAAAGTGGATCACTTAGGTCTGTCTTTTAAGCTAACACAATGCCCACAATGGCCCCACTTCTACAATATTAATTAGAATAGATGTTCAAATTGCAGAAGAAATGATTAAGGCGAATTTCAAATTTGGTTATTTCTGCTTCTAGATTGTAGCTAATTTCCAAGTTGTAATTGATACATCTTACCGACTGCTTTTGTCATGTGAAAATTTCGACATTGTTTTTTCTCTTTTTGGGTTGTCTTCTAACAGGAAATGTCTTTTGGAAATTATGCCCATCCTTCCTGCTTTAGGTAATTTGAGCAACCTTACATAGCACTCATGATTGGATTGTCTTCTTGATTGGAATTCCATGGCATCTCACAAGCTATGTTTCAGCCCCAATCAATTACTCATGATTGGATTGTCTTCTAGTCGGGTTTGGGTTGACCCGAACCTGAGTTGTTGCCCTAGCTCAACCTGCACATGCAAATGATCTAAGTTCCATAGGAACAGCAGCCAAAAGCTTGCTGTAATGTGGTTTTCATTACCTTCAATTTGATTTTGTCTTTAATGGTGTGATGCTGGTAGTTGATTAATGGATATTTGTGTATATTGCAATATGGAGCCCAAATAGTCCATATGAATCATGTGTGTGGTTACAATTTGAAGCCCCTCCCCCCGCTCTCTCTCTCTCTCTCTCTCTCTCTCTCTCTCTCTCTCTCTCCCTCCCTCCCTCTCACAGACAACACTTGGGTGTTGTGAAATTTATATTTTCGATTTGAATTTGTCTTTTTATTGGAGAGGAAACCTTGACAGAGGAATGCACGTGGCTGTCCTTTGGTTGGGTCACCTTTCCTTGTCAAATGGGACCATTTCATGCCCTCTTTAACTTTCAACCCAATGTTTCCTTTTCATGGGTCACCTTTCCTTTTTACTATTTATGTACAGAGATTATTGAGTGCACAAGTCCTACAGAAACTGCAGTTTGCAATTTGGCATCAATTGCTTTACCAAGATATGTCAGGGAGAAGGTGTTTTGTGTTGATGTTCTGCATTCGTTACCTGGATCACTTTACCAGGGTCCTACTTGCTCTACAATGTTTTTATTTTAAAATGCTCTCATGTGTTTGGCTGCTCCTACTTTTTTTTTTTTTTTTGGGTCAGTTCACACATCCCACTGTTAGTACACACACCCACACTGTTAGTCACCCTACAATGTTAGCCACCCCCCACGTTGGGGTTTGATACCTTGACCTCAAGTGTTGAGACGAGGTTATCTTCACTCAGTCTGCCACTGTCCCAAAGGTGTGGGTGTGTTTGGCTGTTCCTACTTGTTAGCCTTTTATATTATGATCTAATTCTTGTCTATTTTTGTATAGAAAGTAGGTGGAGCTACTGCAGAATTATGTCTGATCTTCTAGCCTTTGAAGCTCATAGAAGGGCCATGCCTAATTCCAGTACTGCCATACCTATGCTTATGAAGTTGAATTGTTCCCATCTATTTTTTGTTGGTTTCCAGAGAGGTCTTTGTTCTTTCTTTTTGGTAAGAAAAAACTCTTTGATTTGTCACTCATACTGTACCTCAAATGGTGTAGGTTTTGTTGTCAAACATGGTCTATGCTGAGGACGATGAGTCACTTGTTGATGCTGAGGTAAATTCCTGTTGATTGTTTTCATGGTTGTTGCATTTTTCTGTAGTGTAGTTGGAATCTTGATTACTTATTTTTATTACTTCACATTTTGGCATTTGCCTGCAGGATGATGAGTCTTTTCCAGACAGGGAATGGGTTTTAATTTCCCATTGCTGTGTTCCTTGGCGCTCTTTAGTTAATCTTTTTTTGGGTGGCTCTACTTCTCTCTCTAAAAGTTAAGTTCATAATTTTTTTGGGAATGATATTTCTGTTACAGGATATAAAGCCTCTTTTCCATACATCATGATTTCAGGGAGCAGATAATGCTGAAGAAGATGTACGTTCTGAATCATATCATCTGGGTGCCCTTTGTTCTCTTTACCTTTCGATTCTTGCTCATAATTTGATCTTGTTATTGAACTTACTTAACCTAGAAATGTTGCGGTTATGATGATTTCTTTGCTTTCTAACTTTGTAGAAAACTGACCTGTTGGGATAAATCATAATCATCTTAGCCTTCTCCCAGCAATTTGGGGTCAAGCTTTTAAATGGTAGGTTGGCAAAAGGTAAACGACTGGCTGCCCGCCAAACATCAACTGGCTTTGGAACTGACAATGGCAAAGGCTCACATGTCCATGTTTTATGATGGGTTGTGTTGCATGGACACCTGGCGTGGCTGCCAAGTGATGAATTTTAAGTATTCGGCACAGAAAACTCAACAGAACAAGTACACACAAAGACTTCTGTACAAAAGTACACAATTTACTTTTTGACAAATAAATAAATTGGAGATAAGGTAAAACAAGTAAAATATCATAAGGAAATTTAAAATGAATATTCATAGAATTCCAATCAAAATCAATTGGTAAAAGTGTAAACTGACAAAGAATCTATGAATAGAATAGAAAGATCATGCAATAATCATTCCAAAAATTAATTGCTTATGCGAACACTTCTACAGACAGCAATTGCTATATTAAAAACTGATACAGAACTCAATTCATAAACAAAAAGCAAAATGAATGGTAGAGAACTCAATTCATAAACAAAAAGCAAAATGAATAATGAGGCTTATGATTATTTGCTACATTGGTTATAGGAGCATGGCATCTATGATGGAAAATAGAAGAACTTACAGCAAGGGAAGTAGTACTTTTAAGTAGTTTCTTACAGCATGGGAAATAGTACTCTAAGTTGACCCAAATCCTTTTTTTATTTATGTATAATGGAAAATCAATGAATTTAATTCCCACACTGGTTTCTGCTGAAATCAGTGGGAATTCTTTGGTGTATTTGATGTGTCTTTGGCATATTGGATGCATCTTTGGTGTATTGTGCAGGTTAAATCCTTTTATGTTGGTAGTGATTTTGTTGGTGAAGTTGGCAATTACAATCGCTAATCCTACTGATCTGGTGAAAGTCCGTCTTCAAGCCAAGGGAAAGTTGCTGCCTGAGGTACCTAGGCATTATTCTGGAGGTAAAAGTTACAATACTGAATCTCGTTGATGCACTCCTCTTGTTGTTTGTCCTCTTTTTCAATTTCACTGGTGAAAGTCCGTCTTCAAGCCGAGGGAAAGCTGCCGGCTGAATTTCAGTCACTTGGATTCCAGACTATTTGTAGTCGTTAGTTTAGGGGTTGTTTGGTTTGTAGTGGCATGGTATATATGTTTTTTTTGTTGGCTGAACCTTTTTTTTTTTTGTGAAGGGGCTGTTTGGATATGAACAGATGCTTATCTTCAAACATGTGCCCAACAGAAGTCTCAACAAGTTATGGTAAGTTCTAGTGTGTTTTCGTTGATTTCATGTATGATTCTATATCTAGAGTGCTTGGTGGAACTTTTGTTTGGCCCAATAAATTGTACATGTGGGGACCACCTTCCAGTTCCCCCGATTGTTTGCAAGGTGGTTTCATGGTAGGATGTGAGATAACAGTCAAGATTGCTTGCTCTTAACTACTCTTCAAAGAACTATATGCTGCATGACATTGAAAATTGGATGAAAATTTACTTAAGATGAAGCACTTATGTGAAGTGCCACTAAGGAATCATAGACATTGATATGGAGCTGAAATGACTACATCGGTTTCGCTTCGGCACCAACTGATGGAATATTGGGTACATCCAAATGCAGCCTTCATTTGATTCCCATCCAACTCCTTAGTTCGCATGTAGGTTCAAAATTTTCTGGTTGTAGTCTGGGAGGTGCTTTTGGTCTAAAGTTCCCTACGCCTTTTTTTTTTTTTTTGGACTTAGTTCTGTTATCTCAATGAGCCAAGTCACTGGATATTGTGGAGTGAAACCGAAATGATCATCATTAATGTGAGAGCTGTTTGAGCAGATATTTGGTTTATGACCCATCTAAAGTGATGTCCGCCAATGGATATAATAGCATCTATATTCATTCTTTGGACAAGGAAAGGCTGATACAATACGAACCATCCATATAGGTTGTTATGGTTTGGGTCTTGATTTTAAATTGCTACACAGGGCCTGTTTCCTGTGCTATTTAAAACTTGTGTTTAGTTGGCCTATGTCGGCAGACTGAACTAAAAATGGTTTCGGCCAACTGATACCAAGCTTCCAGAGGTATGAATCTAGTGTCGTTTTTGTTGCCTTATAATATTGGCATGATTGATACTAATGTTCTTGCTTATTCATAAATTTTGCTATTATCTTCATCGCAAATTTTCTTTTCAGAAATTTCTATTAAAATATCATGTATTCACTGCTCCATTCAATTTCTGTCTCCTTTATTTTTTATGCCAAGTGCTTAAAGACATTAGGAATGGAATCTTTCAAAAAAAAAAAATTAAAGACAACGAGAATGAAGACTTGTAATGATTCCACCTTTGGTATGGGTAGCAATTGTGCTTGAAGGGAGGATTTTCTGATATAAAAGCTTTGTGCAACAGTTGTGCTTGAAGAAGGGACTTACACTTGTAGGGTGGCTAATGTTGGCTTGGTCAATGCTTTCATTCAATGGTCAATTGATCAGTAGAGAATGTTGGTCTGGCTTTGTTGAAAGTCACTTCTTTTACTCACAATGCCAATTACTCTAGCTTATTTGATGCTTTCAAACCTGTTGTAATGGAAGATAATTGTTGAAGTTCTTAATACAAGAACATCTTTTGCTGTTGTGGCATCTGCTTTGAAAAGCTTAAAGAGTATTACAAAGCCCATTTAATTTGAAAATCTCAAGTATCTCAATGTTCCTAATGCTTGGTCTACGCATATTGAGTTCTTTCTAATTTCTGTTTATGCATAATTGCCCTTTTTTAGGGCGTAATTCTTGAAAGTACCGATTTCACACTTCATGGCACATTTTTTAGGGCTTAATTCTTGAGGTATTTTCCTCTTGAGTGCGGATTAGCTGTTACCCTGGGAACAGCTTAGTGGGTGTTACCCTAACCGTGTGGGGCCCATATTGATGTACTTTTATATATCCACGCTGTCCATCTGATTTTATTACGTGATCCTAAATCCTAAGAGGTTCCAAATCGACTTTTTGTGATGGCCATGTACCATGGATGGCTGATGTTCACTTTCCTTCGCAACCCGAAATGCACCGTAATCGGACTCAACGCCCTCGCCAGACAGATGGGTCAGATCCATCTCTCTCTCTCTCTCTCTCTCTCTCTCTCTCTCATGGCAGCCAACTGCTCGATTTGGGATGGAGCCCTGAAAATTGAAATGGGTAGGGTCAGGTTGGGTACAGCCACATTTAAGGTCTGGGCTAGTATTCCTGGCCTGTTTAGTAAGCAGGTCGGGCTCAGGCTAACCTACCAACCCAATTAAATGTGGTGGTTGGTCATGCGAACTAACCCAATTAAATTTTTAGTAAGCAGGTCATGCCACACCTAGTCGTGGTGGGTCCAGTCGGGTTGGTCACAATTAAATGTCTTGGGTTGGGTCAGTCTCAGGCTTGGTGAATTTTAGGTGGGTCTGGTAGGGCCACAGGGTAATGGGTCATGGCCCTGGTTCCTGCCAGAATTCTTAGCCTTTTTAATAAATGGGTCGACATTGGGGCTGATGATCACTCCCACAGTGGCCCTACCATCTGGTTCCCTCTACATGGGCAATGACATTCAGATGTTTCTCTTCATTTTGGGCAGGATCCTAGCTGTCCAAACGATACGCAACAACATAATGGCATCGACCCTACTCGCGACAACGGCGATCACACTCAGTTCGCTGATCAGTGTGGTCGTTAGCAGTGCATCATCGGGATCATTGTCCTACATAGTCTACATCATTGTCCTACATAGTCTACGGCAACAAGACGCAGCTAGTCTCATCAATCAATTACTTCTCCATCTTAGTCTGCTTCCTTGTAGCTTTCCTGTGCAATGTGCAGTCCATCTGATGCTACGAGCACGTTAGCTTCCTTGTATCGGTGGCCCCACCTAAGAACACCCCAGGGGCCGTCTCATACGTCGGACGGTGCCTGAACCAGGGCAGCTTCTTCTGGACGTTCGGATTGCGGGCCTTCTACATATCATTCTCCCTCTTCCTTTGGATCTTTGGGCCCATACCGATGTTTGCGTGCTGCTGTTTCATGTCGTGTTTGTTGTATTTCCTGGATTCTACGGCAGATTTCACCCGGCATTTCTCTAATCACTTGGGTGGGATGGAGGAGCTCAAGATGAATGATGTTGAATCCCAATGATTAAGCCGTCTAAAAATGCCTACATTGTGGGGCCATCTGTTACATGACAAGTACGTTGGAGCATAAGAAAGGTTGTATGTTGAGGTAGCTAACGTCGAAGCGGTTGTAGGCGATTGTTAGGCTGGTTGTAATGAGAAATGATCCGACATAACAACAGCTGTATCATATGTTATGATACAGCCATTCTTTTTCGGATCACATGCAACATGTATGGAATATCTAATCCGAGGAAAAGGTGGGCCACACCATCATCATCAGCTGATATGAAAATCAGGACGATCCATTCATTGGTGGGTCACACAGTACGCTACTCAGATGGGATGTTCATACATATGACATGTTGGAGGGAAGAAAAATGGCTGTAATGTAACTTATGATACAACCGCTGCATTGGATCGTTTATCAGTCGTGTGTTTGTGCCATATGCGTGTATGTTAAAAGTGGAATAAGAACATGTTAGCCATCTTTCGATGGTTGGAATAAGAAAAATGACCCATTGGATGGAAGATCGTGATCGAATTGGGCATGATCATGTGGGACACCACATAGATTGGAAGATCGTGATGGTTGAGCCAATGGCCAAATATTTTACGGATCATGCATTCCTGACCATTAATATGGTCTTGTTTTGTTGACTGGCTGTCCAAACCTTTTTTGGACTATCCAGAAAAAGGTTACGGATCCTAGAGTTATGGGCGTCTGTTACACAATCGTTGGACCTGGGCTCGTCCAATACATGGCCCAGTGATTGGATGGTCCAATTCTTTTGGGATATGCATGGGGCTGGCAAAATGATAGGCTTGGGCAGGATAGGTTACCCTGGCCAAGACCTGGCCCACTTGCCTGGAAGTTAATAGGCCCCATCACAGCCCTTAAAAGGGCAAGATTGGGTCTTGAGCTGGCGTAGAAGGAAAGGCACATGCTCAGTTTGTTGTTTATCGGGTCTAAAAATCCAGGTCCAGGGAGACGGATGGTTCACCTCGGCCCACTGACAGCCAATGCACTGATTTCAACGTTTTGCTGGCAGGGATTGAAAGTGGGCCCTGCTGTCTCCCAGCCGTCCATCATTAAGCATTTATTCAATGCTTTGTTAGTGGAGTTTGCATTTGAACGGGGCTGGCTTGGCCCCGCACACTTGCCCGAGCGGCCTACTCTGGGCCCATCTTAAAGACCGTGGGAGAAATCTGGGCCTCATTGTTAGGCCCATAACCACTTTGTGGACCTTGAATTTCATCAGACTATTTACCCGAGGGCTATCTTTGCTGGATCTGTTCTAATGTAGGAGGTGTATGAGGATAGTGAAATTTGTTAGGTGGGCCCCACCGTAACATAAACCTAAGACAAAAGAAGAAGAAGAAGACGAAGAAGAAGAAAGGCTTGTCCGCTCATAAGGTGGGCCCGGGTCTGAATGAATGTGGGCCATTCGTCATGTTCTCTAGCTGTTCGCTTTTGTCGCTCGTGTGCACAACAGCTGACTATAGTAGCCTATTTTGGGTTGATGTCATGTTTATAGCGTGCGTACCTGGCCTGATGAACGGTCTGGATCCGTTACATGTTTGCCATATCAGCATTGAGAGCCAAGCCAATTCTCATTACAGATACATTCCAATGTGTAAGGTGAGCGTGAGATCAGGTCCATTCATCAGATGGATAACACCATGGACATGCCCTTGCGTGAAGGTCAGGGTGGTCCATTCTTCATCTGGGCCATACTTTCATGAGAAAAAAATAGACGGTTTATATTCATCATACATTTGTAGTGAACCTGATGATAAAATAATCAAGATCAGAAATGATGGATGAAATGCAACGAGCCTGGAAATCACTTTGGCTATAAGCTCTTCCAGATAGGGCTAGCAATCTGCCTGGGCCTGGGCCTGGACCATGCAAAATCAATATTTTGAAGTCTCGGCCCAATGATCCTGGCCCAGCTAGTTCAAGCCCATCGTCTAGCTTAATTTCACACCGTAGGATTTTATTTCAATTTTCTCGTGTTTTTTTCTTGAGCGTGCTGCAATCCATCGTCAATCCCCTTTCATATATTCCGATCCATCATTCCAACGGTCGGATCTTCAGTACCCCAAAGAGAGACGCACCCTCATGCTTTCGAAATGCCAAACTATTTTAACCGTTGATTTTAAATATCTTGATTGGCAAAAGTCCCATGAATGTTGATGGGGGGATCCATCTGATGAGTGATGCAGATCCTATATACGTGTGCCATGTTGGCACGTGTGATGCAAATGAACCCTTCTCTCCCTCCATGGTATTGCCCAAAGATAAAAATGAGATGTCTAAAAAAAATCTGGATGATCCAATAATCAAGAGGACCACACTATGGAAAACATTGACAAGCCCTCAAAACCTCTAAATTCAGGTGGTGGCCCACCTGATGGTTGGATTGGTCTCTTTTTTCCGCATCCGACAGGTTGAAAGCCGTAAAACACTACAGTGGGCCCAACATACAGCTAGTTGCACGAATTTTTGTCCACAGCCAGAAATTCATTAAGAGGAATGCTCCTTTGCTATCAAAGATTCAGAGCACTATAATTTGGACAGTCCAATCAATCTATCTGAACTGTCCCTTAAATCTTTAAGAGGATCTCCTGCAAAAATTGCACTGATCAGATGATCCAGTCCATCCTTGATATTTCCTTTTTTTTTTTCCTTCTTCTATAACCATCCATTTTCATCCATGGCTACAATATCCTAACAAAAAGTGATTCTTCAGAATGATGAGTAATTCATGATGGCCCTATAGATAGGTCAGATTGCTAATTGGGTCTATTTTTGTGTAAACGATCTTGACCATCCATATTAAATGTCATTGATCAAATGGTTAATTTTTCCGAATAATTGTGATGTTTGCATGGTAGTCTTGGAAATGTGGGTTGGACCTATTGAACCACTTAGATTGATAATTGGACGGTCTAAGTGTTCCAGTGCAACTAAAAGCACTATCATTTATACTGTTCTAAGAGCACTGGAACATTTCTCCAATTAAAATTCTCACATTAAGCAAATGAAAAATACTCCATTGCATCCAATCCATTGATCTAGACTGTTGACTAGGTCCAGCGCACATTTCATGGGCAACCATGCAAGCATCACCCCTAATCTGACAAATATAAACCATTCAATCAATCTTTTTTAATATGGACAATCAAGATCATTTGCATGAAAATAGATCTAATCAACAATCTGATCCATCTATTTGTTAGGGACCATTATGGATTGCTTATGAATTTAAATAATCATTTTTATTAGGGAACCTTAGCTATCCCATTCATGGCTTGGAAGCCGATGACTGTAGAAAATAAGACCAAGCCAAGGATGGATTGGATAGGTCGAATTACGGAAATCTTTGCATGGTAGCCTTAAAAATGTGTTCTGAGCTTAATGGACCGTTCAGATCAGATTATTATACTGTTCAACTGAACCGATGTAACTAGGAGCATTATAATTTATAATGCTGTAAAAGCACCTGAGCATTTCTACGTTAGGATTTGCAGGTGAAGCAAAAGGGGATAAAAGTAGAAGGGGAGAGATTAAAGGGGATGGAGGAGGAGGGGAGAGAGGTGGAGGGAGACGAGTCCCTTGCAACACCTGTACCTAAGTATGTGGAGCCCACCATTTTTTAAGTGTAAAATCTACTCCGCTCATCAGAGTCTATACTCTGATGTTAGGTCTGAGGGCCATACCAATTACCATATGAACATAGCAGTTTTGGGAGCAATTTTACAATGCTTTCATTGTTGTGGTCCATATAAGTATTATATCGGCTGATACTTTGTAATATTCTTCATTCGGCTGCATGTGCAGAAGAAGAGAAGTCATTGCCAACTACATACCCATACGAGGAGAGGTTGCTTTGTGCAGGCTACTTGCATTAAAATAAGTTAAGGAAGTGGCGAAATCTTAACCATTGAGTGGCATTTGTGGGTCTATTAATATAAGGAAGCAAGTTAAATCTTAGCCATTGAGTGGCATTTGTGGGTCCGTTAATATAAGGAAGCAGGTTAAATCTTAAATGTTAAGTGTCATTTGTGGGTAAATCTTAATTGCCTGTTATTAGGCATACACATTTTCAAATTTCCAAAATACCCATGACTTATTTTAAACATCTATTCATATCCCTTTAAGGTATCTACGGATGATAACTAATTGCCGGGGCAAAATGTTGCTTTTGGCATTATACATAGTAGAGATATGATCACACATTGAGGGTGGGCCATTATGAAGATCTTCCATGTTAGAAGATCTCAGCTACTTACCTTGGGCTTCCTTTCTTAAGTAGAGTCTAGACTCTGATCTTCTTAGCCTTCGATTTTTAAGCCTCATAGTGAAAGGATCATTTTTAAGGAATAATCCACTTATAATTTGCCTATAATTTGGAATTAAACCATGGGACCCACTTATGCAAACCAAAGAAAGGACTCTGTAATTCTTCAAGGAAACCCCTGGACCAACCTAAGATGTCGTCCATGGGGTTCCATGTACCTGAGGTGATGATCGGGACGGTTCATCAACCGCTAGACCCAAGTCTGGCAAGTTGAATGAAAGGTCCAGCGATGGTGCTTTTTCAATACTTGTCCTTATCACTTTAAGCATTGTATGACATACATTTTGAAGCTTTTTCGAATTTACACCGTGGAGTCCTATAAGCGTCCTCTCGTCCATCAAATCCGTCCAATGCAAATTTCTTACTATGCTTTGATTGTTGGGTGTTCCCTGCAATAAAAAGCTTTGCATATAGCTATCATTGATAGTGGAGTGACATCTATTTGGTTTATCAATTGCACCAGCTCATGATAAGACAAGAGTTCAAATGTCAAGCATATCCGAATTTCAAGTAAGCTACGCTAAAGGAAAAAACATGGATGGGATGCCTGACGTTGAAGCCTTGATGGGATCCACTATGATGTGTATATGCCATCAAACCCTTCATAAGGGAAGTCTTTCCACGGTGGAGGGAAAACACACACCCGCCTTATCCAAAACTTCCATGGGTTGGGACTAAAAAAGGTGTTAATGCGTGCCTCAATCCACGTACTGTTTGTTTCATTTGGTGTAACCTACTTGAGTTTTTGAGTTTGCATATTTATTAACTCACATGCCAGGGATGGGTTTTGAGATCCCTGACTGTGGGTGCTTATAGCGATATATGTGCTTTTTTATTTTTATTACTTTTTTTAGGTTAGCACACATCCTGTTAGTACACATACCCACATTGTTAGTCACACTTCAATGTTAGCCAACCCCACATACCAGTACCTCAGTATTGAAATGAGGTTATCTTCACTTAGTCTACCACTGTCCCCAAAGGTGTGGGTGTAACGGTGATATATATGCCTTGCATCCATGTTGTTCATCTATTTTGACATATTATTTTAGGGCATGATCCAAAAAATGAAGCATATCCAAATCTTAGGTGGACCACATGTGATTGAATACTCACTGTTAAAAATTTATTAGGGGCCACTTGAATGTTTATTTGCCATCTAACTTGTTGATAAGGTCACAAAAGCCTGATTGAAGGTGCCACATAAATATCAACTTGATCCAAAACTTTTGTAGCCCACAAGAAGTTTTTAATTGGAAAGCGGATTGCATCCTGCCCTGGCTAGACAATAATTGTCCACGCATGGGCTTTGAGGGGCCCGCCATGATGTATTGGTTTTATCCACTCGGTCCATACACCTTTTCAGATCATTTTATGTTATGATCTAAAAAATGAGGCAGATGCAAACCTGAAGTGCAACACACCACAGAAAGTAGCGGAGAGAATGACACCCACAGTTGAAACCTTTCTGAGACCCAACATGATGTTTATTTGTCATCCAACTTATTAATAAGGTCAAAGAGACCTGGATGAAGCTAAAACACGAACATCAGCTTGATCAAGAACTTCTGCAGCTCTCAAAAAGTTTTTAAAGGCAGGCGTTCAATCCCCAATTCGTTATCCACTTGATCAGCATTGTATCTACTTCAGTTTTGGTCTCATATTATAAAATAATATGGAAAAATATATAAATGGTGTGGATAAAACCCATACATCACGGTGGGCCCCATAGGGCCTGCCTGGACGGATTATCGTCTAGGTGGGGCAGGACGCAATCCGCTTCCTTTTAATTATCAATCACTAATGTTTCTAGTAGTGTGGTCCACCTGAGATTTGGATCTCTGCTTCATTTTTGGGATCGTGCCCTAAAATAAGTTGTCAAAACGGATGGACGATGTGGATGTAAGGAACATACATGATCACAGTGGGTCCTACAGTCAGGGATCCACAGTGGGCCCACAAAGCATTTTGTTGCACAGGCTACCTACAACACTTGCTAAGAGGTGGGATTTCGCACTGTAGGCCATCCACTGAGGCGCCCACCTGCTGAAATTTCTGATTATCGAGCATGGACCCCTGCATCAAGCAGACTATAAAAGCTAAAATAATGTAGATTCTGATTAACGGTGAGCATTAGTCTCGTGGGGACCACCATCATCTCTATTAAGATAGATTGCTTTTCTTTTTTATTCAATCTCCACATGAAGAAAAGGAGAGCCCCAAGGCCACGCCTTCTAGCTTTTCCCGCATGGCCTCTCTCTATTCCCCCCCTTCCCCATCTTCAACAGCTCACCTTAAACAAATGCCCCACGCGTGCCGAAGTGGACCACATGATCCACATGTACAGGATCCATGCCGTTGGCTAGATGGTCCCCCCTCAGTGCATGTTCTCTATACTAAAAATCAGGCTGGCCTACTCATCAGGTGGGCCACTCATACACCTCGAATGTAAAAACGTTGGTTATCGTTTTCCTAACCATCCATTTGTTTATATATGTTTGGTGCACCTGAAAAAATGGACTGACTGGATTTTGGGGCTAAGGAATTTTCAGATCGGGGACCACTGTGTGAACAGTCCAGAGCCTGCACGCATGTATCATTTAGACGTGTAGGGAAATGTGCATTTTGTAAGTGCTGTTGCAAGAACGGCTGGTAAATGAGTACTGCGTCGAGATTGAGTAATCATGGATGTTTGAAAAGATGGACCGTCCAATTGTGGGTTGTATCAAATGCAATGGGGATAGCTAAAAACTGGCCTTTCTGCCCCTAGTCACTGAGTCCTACCACAAATTGTTTTAGTTGTCCTTTTGCTTTTATTTCAAGGTTTTATGACACACAGCATCTTTTTCTTTTGACTCAACGATAAATAATACCTTTCTACCCATATTGATGTAGATTTAGTATATCCAAGCCGTCCATCTGTTTTGTCATCTCATTTTAGGACATGATACAAAAAATGAACAAGATGAGAATCTCAAGTTCACCACACTATAGGAAAAAGTGGGTGATTGAAAGCCCACCATTAAAAACTTCCTAGGGCCCATCGAATGTTTATTTTACGTCCAACCACTTGATAAGGTCTCCCAAACTTGGATGAAGGGAAAAAAAAAAAAAAAATATAGGCTTGATCCAAAACTTTTTTGGCCCGCAAGAAGTTTTTAATGGTTTATCCCCATTTTTTCTGTAGTTTGATCAACTTGAAATTTGGAACTGCTTTTTTTATCTCATGTCCTAAAATAATTTGGAAAAACAGATGGATGGCATGGTTATACTACATATATCAAGTGGGCCTCACATTCAGGGCCGCACCATGTTGGGTAAGGGCTGGGTGCACCTAATCGAATCCTAGTCCTTGTGCACCTTATGGTTTCATATTTGGTCAAAAACCATTCCATGGTTAACATTTGTTAGCAAAAAATGATAGAATTACGGAGTCGACTTTGGCAGTTCAGTCTGGTAGAGGGTCAACTCGAGCCCATCCTAACCTACCCTACAATTCAATTCCTAACTAAACCCAGATCTACCTTGGAATTTTCTTTATTCAACCTTACCCGACCCAATGAAATTCAATCTTTTGCAAACCAACTCAACCCAAATACATATGATTATTCCCAACCTGTCCTAATCTAACCTGAATTTGCTCAACCCAAATTCAACCCAAATTAAAATCAGGTTGGCATTTTCCAACTCAAACCTACCTCAAGTACCTTGACAAACCTAACCTAAACACAAGTCCATTAAAAAAAAAAAAGTCTCTTTACCCTTGGTTTGCCACAGACTAAAAGGTTGGGCATAATAGGAGTGAGAAGAGAGTTAGAGTTAGAGTTAAAGTTAGGGTTATGGTTAGGGTTTTGAATAAGAGAGCAGATTAGGCGAGACCTAGCCTCACCCAACATGGTGCGGCCCTTACGTGGGGCCCACCTTGATGTATCCATTCCATATGAAGAAGATCAAGTCTTAGGTGACCATGTTCTACGAAACAGTGGTGATTGAATGCCCTATCATTAAAAACTTCTTAGGGCGCACCTTAATGTTTATGTAGTGTTTAATTTGCTATCCAATCCGTTGATAAGGTCACATAAGCCTGGATGAAGGGGAAAAAATAAATATCAGCTTGATCCAAACTTTTGTGGCCCACTAATGGTCAATCACCACTGTTTCCTATGGCATGGTACACCTAATAATTGAACCCACTTCATTTTTGAGATCATGCACTAAAAGGATCTAGAAAAAAAGATGGACGGCATGGATACATAATAGATACATCAAGGTGGGCCCCACGGTAAGGGCCACACCTTCTTGTGTGCATCTTGCTTTTTTACCATATTTGGAAAGCGGAAGGGACTATTTTGGAAAATCCATGAGAAAGGGTGTTATTTATCTCTGGCAAATAGGAGAGTGCCATGTGTCAAAGCATTTTATTTCTTTTACTTTTGGAAGTTAGGAAAGTGCTGTAGTGATGATATAACCAACCATCCATCATGCATGGGCCATGATTTTCAGCCTATGAGTTGAGATTCTCTTTATCAATGAGACCTCTCATGCTCATTTCATGATTTGAGAGAGACGTATACCTGTATCTTTTTACCTTTTTTTTTAATTAATTTTTTGTTCGTTAAAGTCATGCAATGTGTAAGGTAGATTAGGTACACGCCACACGTGTGCCAGCATGCACTTACCTAACAAATCCAATCCATCCATCAGAGAGATTGCACTATGAGTATTCCCTGATCCAAGAATCAGGTTGGTCTATTAGTCAGGTGGGCCACAGATAATGGGAAAAGGTGCATGGCTGAGAAAAACCATGATGGATCTTGTTAAATCATCTGCCTATTTCTAATACAGTGGTCCACCTAATGAGTGTGGCAGATTTATTTTCGGGCGATGACATCTACACGGTCGGCCCACTTAATGGATGGCTTGGATATTCTCCTGTGAACTTTGGCACCTGTGGTGGGGTGTAGATGGTATTCCTTATTCACGCATGTGAGCTCCCTCATGGATGGGGTTGCGCTGGAAATATTCTATTTTGCGAGATCCTGACCCTTCAATTGATAACCTACAAATAAGTCCAAGAAAGAAAATATATAAAGAAGCAACGGTATACATTCAAACGAAGAAGGGTTAACCGTTGGGATCTTCATATCTAGTATACTTCAGGACAGTCCAGTCAGATCAACGGTTTAGATCCCTGCACAATTGGGCCTAGTGAATGGATTCTTGCATTTTGAATGCTACCATTTCCAACTCTATATCAAGTGCTAAGACTCCTTGAATGTTGGTGACTCATCTTGTTCACATGTGGAACACGTGTACGGCTATCCAGACCTTTCAAATTGTGGGGCACACCCTTACCTTGGAAATATCAATCGTGAAATCGTGACCATCAAAGGACCAGCGAACAAAATTCAATAGGAAAACTGAGATGGCTACTATCATGTGCTTGTGGAATTTCTAGGTTATTACCCCACCCACAACTGGGTACGCAATATGAACGGTTTAGATTGCATCACGTGTATGCCACGTTTATGGTGGACGAGTCACCGCTATCTTTGAAATGGTGGTGAACTATCCAACGAGTCTGGCCCTTGATCTAAGAAGATCGATACGACGATCATGAAGGGCCAACTAAAGTGAGGGTGGAAAACAGACACACATGAAGGAACCCAACTCAACAACCATATTCAGGTTCTATTGCGCATCATCCATCGATCATGAAATGTGGGCCCAGCTAAAGGACCCATCTGCTATCGTAAACATCACTAGGCCATGCTGCATCACATGGTAGTCAATATCAAACAGTGATGGGATGCATGGGTGAACTGAAATCCCCATAACTGGGTGGGCCCCACATTGCATCACAACCCATTCTGGGTGCCGTGATGATGCGACGGGTATGGCAACAAATGCGGTGCTGCCACATGTATCTGAACATTGACCAGTGACAATACACTAACCCCGCAGCAATACACTGCCAATCGGGGTCCCACCAATCCGTCTGGATTGGACGATGGAGATGTCAGAATCCTTTTGATTGGCCCACCTTTTAGACTATCATGTGCTCAATCATGACACGTTGCTATGCCAATATTGTCAGCTTTGTAAGGTGTGGCCCACTTGCCTTAAACATCTCAGACATCTTCCATTGGTGCACTGTACTGTTCCTGTACACATGGGAAAGGTTTTGGTACCGATGTGCTGGATCAGAGAGGGAAGTTCATTGCCTTGTATGACAATGGATCCAGACCGTTCCTCTGGTCATCCTTCTTGTTGGACAGCCAAATTTTGTATAGCCAGACTATTCTATCCATATCAATAGAGTACTTCAAATGACGGTCTGGATGAAAATAGATCGAGTAAATGAGATTCATGTATAGAATCTTCTGTTGGAAATGATTTTCAACCGAGAGCCAATCTAAGGAGAGGATACAGTAGTTGGATGGTCAGGATCCACCTCCAATTGCCATGTGTCATTTCCTAGGTTGACGAACAGCTCTTCATGATCTAGTCCGACGGATGAATGTCTGTGTGGCAGATCCGGCCCACGTGGCCGTTCTTGACTATTAACTTGAATTCGCGTTTGTCCACCGCGTAGACGAAAATTACTTCCACCTTTTCTGCTTTTTGATGCTTTTAGATTACGTGACACGTACGGCAATACCATTTTTCAACAGTCTAGATTACACTGCGCCCTTTGCACATTTTATTATATTGTGATAACTCATCCACAGCATACATGCATACATGAACGATGATCCAATCCGTCAAAGTGAAAAAAAAAAAAAAATCACTGATCCGATGATCTTAATCATTGGATTATGTGATTTGAATTTGGATAGCTATTATTTTATTTTGAATTTTCCACTTGATGGCCATCAATGTATGGCTGGGATTCATTTCACATTTATTCCCATTTCAAGGGTAAATAACTTGGTTTGTGTGTGTGTAGTAAGAGAGGGAGAGTGAGGCTCAACTGCACATAGTTCTCACATGATCTCCTTGGCACTTTTTGAGGACTCATCACACATGATGTGAGCCTAAAATCTAAGCCATCCACAAGGTTGGGCCCCATGAGTTTTTTGGGATGCTACATCACATGTGCATAGACGGTTCAAATTTTGGACCCACATCACATGTAATGAAATCTCAAAAAGTGTTCATGAGTTCTAGTGCACATGTGAGCATTCCTCTCTCTCTCTCTCTCTCTCTCTCTCTCTTTTTGGATGTGTATATATGTACTATGAGGTTGACCTCATGGGAGTTCCCATGAGGTTGAGCTTTGTGGGCCACACCATGATGTGTTTCCAACATCTACTCCATCAGTCAGAAGCACCATTCCATGGTGGCCCACGGGCTTAAAAATCAGGTCAATCCATGAATTAGGTGGGCCACACCACAGACAAAAGTTGAGAAGGGTAACCCACCCATTAAAATCTTCATGATCGTTTATTGGGCCCTCCGAGATGTGGTTCACAAATCCAGCCCATCCATTGTGTGTGTTCCACTTGGATGAGGGGTCAGAGCAAGTTTTAGCCACATCCAAAAGTCAGGTGTGTCCCACCAAGTGCTTTTACATGTTTTATGCATGTCTTCACATGATTTTAGATGGTATGGCCTACCTAAGTTCCATATACAGCTGATTTTTGGGTATACCATAACCTAAAGGGGACCTATCAAATTCAAGGTGTTGATGTCCAACACACATCACAGTGGGACCCACATAGCTTGACCTCATAGTACCATTTCCCATATATATATATATATATATATATATATATATATATAGAGAGAGAGAGAGAGAGAGAGAGAGAGAGAGAGAGGAATGCTCACCTGGCATTTCTCTCACGAGAAACTCGTGAGCACTTTTTCATGGCTCATCTCACATGATGTGAACTCAAAATCTAAGCCGTTTATGTGATGCAGCACCCTAAAACACCTCTAAGGCCCATCTTTCAACTTGATCCAGAACTTTGGTGGGCCGCAGCAGAAAGCAAGAGGCAAATCAAAGGAGGAAACTGTTTCCTTCTTTCATGGCCCACCAAAGTTCTGGAACATGTTGAAAGATGGGCCCTGAAGGTTTTTTGGGGTGCTATATCAAGTGGACGGCTTAGATTTTGGGCTCACGTCATGTGCGATGAGCCATGAAAAGTGCTCATGAGTTCTCGTAAGAAAAGTGCGTAGGTGAGCATCTCTCTCTCTCTCTCTCTCTCTCTCTCTCTCTCTATATATATATATATATATATATATATATATATATATATATATATATATATATATATATATATATATATAAGGATCACAAACAAGCAACTTGCCAACATTTGGGTTCGAGTCCTTGCCTTGTTGGCAGACTCTATGGAGTTTCAACAAGAGGTCTTGCAAACCCATAGGTGAGAAAACCTAGCTAGGGAGTGAGTGGGGTTTGCGTGCGTGGGTGTGCATGTATGTGGGGCGCATGTGTAAAAAAAAACATGCCAACATTTCTTAACCATTCATTTATATGACCAACGTTTGGACATTTTAGATCATTTTATTAGTGTGATTTTTAGTGATGTAGCCATCATTTGGATTATTTTGGAGTATCATTAGTGTGCCACATAGTGATGGCCTAAAATGCATTTCACCTCATTTTCTCCTAATCTCTCTTCTACCTTAGGTTTTTAAATCAGTCAGTGCGAATATCAATTACCTCTATACTCAATCCAAGTGCACTTTTTACCCTATTTACTTCAAATTCCTTCCATTTACTCTCACCCAAATGACCCAATAGGGTAATTCTTTGGCTCCACCCATCATGAGGCCTGCAATTTGAACAGTGTGGATTGGGGTTATTCTCATGCATGCATGAGCTCACCACCATTTATTGAATTTAAGCATATGCAAAGATCATTAGCAAATGCAACTGGAGTTATTTGATAATCTCGCATAGAGGGTTGCATGTAGGTGATTATAATCTGCTAATTGGAATTACACATTCAAAACTGCAATACACAATTTAGATAGGCTATCATCTAAGAGCTGATTGATTGAAAAATCCTAATCTCTCATTAATTGGCATTTGTTTGTTGATTTTCGACAGCTGACTATTTTTAATTTCAGCCGTCCTCTGAATGTTGACCAAATCAGACAGGAAGTCAAATCAGTGTCATATTCAATTTATCAACCACCCAAAGTGGGGCCCACCATTTGGACAGTTTAATTTCAGTTACATATATGCTACCCATGCAATATCTTAGCGAATATGTGTGCCAGAGTATCAAATCTTCTTTTCTTTTTCACATTCTAAATTGCTTAGATTCTTCTGGGAAAAAGTCCCCAGAAAATGGATCTGGTTGGAAAAAATCACCTAAAAGATACAATTGTTCCAAACCTTCATTTCTTTGCTTAATTAGAAAATCAATCTCAATGCCAATTTATTGTCGGTTCGTGTTGCTTCTCATTTTCCCAAAATGGCTCTCCCAATTTGAATATCAATGGTCTGTTTGAGGCATATAATGCTCCAAGCCAAGGTGAGTGGCGTCCATCATTTGATCATGGTTCAACTGCCATCGCATGAGAGAGTTTCAGATTATGAACCAACTTGGGATGATCGTGGCCCGCTTTGGATGATGCTCAAACAATGTCATTTTGAACCAGCAACGATTAGTTTTCAGTTAAGTAGTAAATGTCGGAGACTGTGAAATGAGCTAACTATTGTTGGAGCAAAATCATAATCAAATTGAAAGTTATTGGTTGTGGATCACTGGTATATAAATGAAATGGCTGCTAATCGCTTTCAGTTTTGATCATCTGCATCCAGCTTGCAGTGTAGGAGACATGAATAAAACCCTAAATCTACACAGAAATGTTAAGAAAAAGAGAGAGAATACAAGTCACAATATTTGCATTTCAAGTCGGTTGTAGTTCATACATGTATCTAAAAGATTAAAAATTACAATGCAATTGAAATTCAAAACTCATGAAGTAACCAAAACAAAAAGAACAACTCTTAATGTACAGTTTACATCTCAAATTTGTTGTCTTTCATACATAAAAAATAAAAAAGAAAGAAAAAAAGAAGCGTTTTACAATTGAAATTCAAAATCATAAGAACAGCTCTTCATACAATCAGCAGTAGTTTGTTGAACAAGTGCATCTCCTTGAAAGAGAAATCCCAAGAGAGGACCCATCTGAACTGCGACATACATGCCAATGTGTCATCAGCGAGCTGACCTGACAAACACATTCCATTGCCAAAAAATTAAGTGGCCAAACTTGTACCAAAAATAGAAAAGAATGTACAATTGAAAATTTACCGAGGAGACAACAGTCAAATATCAACCACAATTATCCTCCTTACAACCTTTTTAACTTCCTATGATTGGTTGGGCAGTTCTTACTGAGGCTCCAGATTCGACTAGAGTTCACAAACCGACATATGGACTGGACGAGGTCTACCAGATCTGCAGATAGAAAGCAAAACAAATCAATACAGATGGATTTATGCTACATATAAAAGCTGTGAGAGAAGAGTTAAATTACAAATAAATAAATAAATAATAAAAATAAAAAGGAGAGAAGAAGAATGGGTTGGAGAAGGGGTTGAATGTGATGACAGAAGCATAGAGAGCACAAAGGAGTGAGATGCAAACGCCTATGCATACCATCATCTGTGCTCTCTATCTTCTGTCAACAACATCACCCATGCCTCCTCTCCTTTGTGTGTGTGGGTGTGTGTGTGTGTGTGTGTGTGTGTGAGAGAGAGAGAGAGAGAGAGAGAGAGAGAGAGAGAGAAGGAAATTGGAGAGAGAGAGAGAGAAGGAAATTAGAGAGAAGATTATAAAGAAGAAATAGGATTTTGTGTGTGGGTGTGTGTGTGGGTGAGAGAGAGAGAGGGGAGAGAGAGAGGGTTATAAGAAGCAATGAAATTGTAAAAGAGAAGGAAATTAGAGAGAGGGCTATAAAGGAAGAGAGAGAGAGAGAGAGAGAGAGAGAGGATAAAGGAGGAAACAAGGGCTGCAAGGGATATAACAAGGACTCTTCCCCTCTCCCTATTTATAGAAATATGTGGGGCGCTTCTGGGGGTACTCACGTCCTTTTCACTCCTACTCCGGCCCACACCTGTAACCGTTTTCTCGCGATATGCAAGCGATTCTACGATTCATCTCCTATCCTCTCCCCCCAATCATTACTAACTCCACTACTCCCTCTCCTCATACGTGTAAAAGGGACAAGCGTGTGATTTACCTGAGCTTCTCATCAGTCCCTCTCCTAGATGACATTTCTCAGTAATTAAGGCATGTAATCAGTACATGTCACAGGTCAGCTTCAATTCACCTGTTTGCCCTAACAAGGATAAGCTTATGTTCAAAAATGAAACCTAGCTAGTGTACAATTGTATCCTATATTTTTCTTGGACCACTAACTATTTTCATTTTCTGGCCTCCTTTTAACGACCCACCAATCGATGGATAAGATTGTCTAAGATGTGCAATTTTTTGATAGATACTGCCATTACATGCCAGGCCCAATATATGAATGGACCCTATTGCTACTAACCACCTGAAACAGTTACAAACATCTCCTTTTCTCTCTTAGAGGGAATACATTCTATGCTATTTATATAAGTTGCATGCCATTACTTCGAGATGGGTCTTGCTTTTCTCTATAAACGATTCAGATCGTATGCATTATTTTCCTCTCCATTGATTAGGGTTATCCAGAAAAAAACCCTTTAATTATTTAAAAGTTAAGTAGCCTAACAATTTTCAGAGGAAAAGAGTCAGATTATCAAAGAGTTAAAATGTTCCAATATAAGAATTCCTAATTTTTATCATCTGTCCTTCAAGTTGAGGACTATCATATTAATGGTTTAGATCATTGAAAGATGGACGTACATCCAATGGCTTTACTCGGCCCCTATTGAAATTGATGCATGTGAAATGATGAACTTCTCCAACTTGAATGAGAGTCTAGTGGTAGCAAAAACACTTGCCTTGTTTGGTAATAACCTTTTTTCGGGGGAAGAATGCTTGAGTTTACTTGCCATTGATCATCATTGTCTATGCACCAGTTTTATTACTCAGGAAATGACAAACTTGGATCGGTAGATAGATAGGTACATTTTCTTATTTGTTGTTGGTGAATAATTTTCTATAATAGCATTTCAAACAATTGCGAAACCTAAAACGCCGAAAGCATGGAATCAACATGCCAAAGAAGGCTAAAATCCCAACGTAATGTATACCAATACTCCAAAGTGTATATTCAAGCAAACCACCTAATTTCTTTATGAAAACTAGTGGATATGCGCCTACAACTAGAGGTGGCAATGGGTTAGGTCGGGTCGGGTTCGGGTCGTGTCAAGTTTGGGTCGGGTCATTTCCACCTCAAGCCTAACCCGACCCAAATTGAATTCGGGTTGGATTTTCCCAACCCTTACCCAACACAAATTAAATCGGGTCGGGTCGGGTCGACCTACATTTTAATAACTAACTAACTTGTAGATTAAACTGAAATCATATTATATTTCAAGCCCCAATTTGAATAAAAATACTAAGAATTCTCAAGCAAGACTTACCTAACAAACTGAATTTTACTAAATCAATTCACAACTAGACTCAAATCTTCAGCTACCAATGCCTGCTCAACATTCTCATGAATCTGGCATGAATAGTTATAGATTAGACTTCACCTCAAACTAGACTCGATGAGTTTTGTTGAGTCAATTCAGCATAAGTTACAACTAGATTCAACTAGATTGAACTTCAAGAGTAAGGATATATGATCATGATCAATCCTAAATAGCTGAACTAAATCAAACATTCTTCATATCATGAACAGCTTTTATCAACTAATATGAACTAGGGATAGAACGGGTTCGACTTGATTTACCACTCGGTAGCAAACCGGGTTGATCATACATATAATAGAAAGATGAAAGGTCTGATTATCTTACCTATACCACAGCAGCAAGAACTCTATGAATGCATCCCGACAATGACCTCAACTAGAAACAACGCCACTAGAGCGGAAGACCTGGCCTCCAATGGTAAAACGTCAACCGTTGGTTTTGCTTCAATTCGACAGCTATGGATAGAATAGAATCATTTCAAGGAGCTTAAGAAACTCTAAGATTTCAGCTCCAACCCCTTTTAACGGACGTGCTTATATGATTAAGTATGAGAATTAGGATTTCTAGATGCAAGAAGGGAGAAAAACGAAAAAAAAATCATATTTATATGATGGCATTCTCAACCCTAATCTGGGTGAACATCAATGGATGGCTAGGATAGCTTACAAGTAAGTGTTATGAATGACTTATATTTGCTCGAATGCATTTTTACCGATTGAGGTTAATGGGGAAAGAAACGGATGTAAGAGAAAAAGAAAACTAGAATATTTTCGTTTTCAGACCCGTTACCCGCACAACGCAACTTATATGAGAAACAATGGTTACACACATGAGCATTCACACCTGGTATTAATTGGGTTCTAGTTAAAATGATGCTAAAAACTGATAGACAATTTGGATCGAGCCAAGGTGGGCCACATTGGTCTCAGTGATCAGGTTTCGAAGGGCCTGGAAACACAAAATCAGTTACTCATTGCCATCTTTGGCTTCTAACTATATACACCATTACAAGAATACCTTCAATGAAACGCCTGGGGTTTTCTACACTCTCATGTTCGAACCATATGAACGGATTGGATCAATCGGATTGCTGTTTGAAAGTGGGTCGCACGATCTTGAAAACGGACAACGTCTGTTTGACACATTTCAACGAAAACGGAGGGAGAAAAGATTTTCTCTTGCTTTTGATTTTGATCGGGTCAACGGATGTTGACCAATCCACCCAATTCGGTGTACAATATGTGCACTAATTGTTAGTGCACACTCACCAACAAAAATGGGGCCCACTTTCATTAGAAGTGAAATCCACTCTGTCCATCATCCAACAGGGTGTGTGAGAAAAAAAAAAACTATACATTATTTAACTAATAAGAAAATCAATATATAATAGTCTACTTAACCCCTATATGATTCGGGTCGAGTCAGGTCGGGTCACCTTTAACCCTAACCCAACCCATAAAAATTTTGGTCGGGTAAAACTTAAATTCGGGTCAAATTTTCCAACCCTAAACTAGAAAAAACTGGGTTGGGTTAGCGGGTCAACACACAATTAGCAGGTTGGGGCCGGGGAGAGGGTGGAGGAGCAAATGTAAAAGGGATGTTATTCAATACTCTGGTAGAGATTTATATTTGGTAAGGTAGGGCTCCTGGTACTCCAAAGTACTGAAACCCCTCGTATCATGATGCAGCTTCGGTGTGGATCCCTGGGTCCACTGAGGTTGGTGGATACCTAATTATAGGGCTCACCATGATGCATGTGTCTTATATCCACATCGCCCATCTGTTTCACTTGATTATTTTAGGGCGCGACCCCAAACATGCCGGTAGATCCATATCTCAAGTACACCACACCACAGGATATATACAGTGGTGGTTGACCATTAAAAACTTTTTTATGTCCACAAAAGTTTTTGATCAAGCTGATGTTTATGTGCTACTTTAATTTAGGCCTTTGTCACCTTATTAACAAGTTAGATGGCAAACAAACATTTTGATGGCCCTCAAAAAGTTTTTAATGGTAGGCGCTGGATAACACGGTTTGCTGTGGTGTGGTACATTTGACATTTGGATCTGTTGCTTTTTTGGATTTCATATCTTAAAATTATCGGGCCAAATGGATGGACAGCATGGATATAAGTTACATACATCACAATGAGCTCCACAGTTAGAGATCCACCGAAGCTGTGCGTACCCGTCATAAGCCTAGCAGTGA
Organism: Liriodendron chinense; assembly: GCA_003013855.2. Classification (NCBI taxonomy): domain Eukaryota; kingdom Viridiplantae; phylum Streptophyta; class Magnoliopsida; order Magnoliales; family Magnoliaceae; genus Liriodendron; species Liriodendron chinense. The sequence goes on from PVNU02002217.1 coordinate 1,256,103, forward strand.
TGTAGGTGGGACCCTGAACCTAGGGCCCACCTGGATGTATTCTTTATATATCCATGCCGTCCATCTATTTCTTCAGATTATTTTAAGATGCAGTCCAAAAAATGAAGCAGATGAAAATTTTAGGTGGACCACACTCTAGGAAACAGTTCTCATTGAATGCCTACCATTAAAAACTTCCTGTAGTTGACCGTAATGTTTATTGATCATCCAATCTTTTGATAAGGTCACGTCGACAGGGATGAAAGGAAAAATCAGATCGATATAAAACTTTTGTGGCCCACAAAAGGTTTCTAACGATCCATAACCAGTGTTTCTTATGGTGTGGTCCACCATAAATCTTCGCCTGCTTCGTTTTTTGTTCCATGGGATAAGATAAGGTGGAGAAGTGGATGAACAGCATGGATAAATAATTCATACATTGAGGTGGGCTCCTACGGCCAGGGTCCCACCCACATCGCTGGTTCCGGGTCTCACCCAAGTCCGGCCCGGTATTTATGGGCGCGACTTGGGTGAGACCCCGAAACCAGCTATGTGGGTGGGACCCCGAACCTAGGGCCCACCTGGATGCATTTGTTGCATATCCATGCCGTCCATCTGTTTCTTCAGCTTATTTTAAGAGTCAGTCCCAAATTTAAAGTGCATGAAAATTTTAAGTAGACCACACCACTGGAAGCAGTGCTAATTGAACGCCTACCATTAAAAACTTCCTGGAGTCCACCGTAATGTTTACTGACCATCTAATCTGTTGATAAGGTCACGTAGACAGGGATGAAAGGAAAAAACAAATATCCGGTCGATAGAAAACTTTTGTGGCCCACAAAAGGTTTTTAATGGCCATTAACCAGTGTTTCTAATGGTGTGGTCCACAAAAATTCTTTATCTGCTTTATTTTTGGTTTCTTGACATAAAATAATCCTTAAAAGAAGATGAACGGTATGGATATACAATTAATACATAGAGTTGGGCCCTACGTTCAGGGTCCCACCCACATCGCTGGTTCCGGGTCTCACCCAAGTCGCGCCCGGTATTTATAACCAAATAACTCTCAATTTAAATATTTGAATCCTATAACTAGTTAAAGATTACGGAGACAATTCAAATTCAAAGTAAAAGAGTCAAAATGATATAAGGATACATATTCTTATTAAGAGATTTATATTTTTTATACTTACAAATAAAGATGAGGCCCATCATATAAACCGTTCAATTCATTGGAAGATAAGCTTAGATCCAAAGCCTAAAGTTCAAATATATCACATAGCCATTCATCTAGATGCATTCTAGCAAATCTCTTTTTGGTATGTGCTGGCTTCTGCATGTAATCTATATAGCATAAAGAATTTAAAATCACAAAATCTATTTGTATGGTAGTGGATTAAGTAAATTTAGGTGGATGATGGATTGATCAGTGAGTAAAATCTGAACCATCTGTCGTTAAGCTGCTACACACCTTCAAATTACCTAAATAAGCTTATATTTATATTAAATTTCACATCTTTTGAAAATCTAAACTTGGGTGCTCCTAGAAATTAATAATTAATTGTAGTAATAAAAAACTTCATATTAGAGATTCAAAAAGAAAATGATAAACAACAGAAAATAAAAAGAAGAAAGTAAAGACAATGCCATGAAAAAATCAATTTCCTTATTTGGAAGTTGGGAAAGTAATTGGGTGGAAATGCTTTTCAAGAAAATGACATTTTTCATCAACTGGGGGAATTCACTTTTTTTGGTAGAAAACACTTTTCAAGAATGTGTTTTCATACCTAATTTTTTTTTTTCCTTCTCTGCAATGGATTTCTTTCCAAATAACTTTCAAAGAAAGTGTTATCCGCTCCATCCATTTGGAGACATCATTTTAGGGCATGAGATGAAGAATGAAGCAGATCCAAAGCTCAAGTGGACCCCACCACAGAGGTTAGATCTCTCAAATAAACATCATGGTGGTCTCCAAGAAGTTTTTAGTAGTTGGCGTTCAATCCCCACTGTTTTCTGTGGTGGGGTCCACTTTGAGCTTTGGATCTACCTCATTCTTTGGCTCATGCTCTAAAATGATATCTCCAAATGGATGGACGGTGTGGATACAACACATTAATTACACATACATCATGGTGGAGCCCACATAACTTAGGAGACGTCACTTCTGAAGCCGTTGGCAGCTAATCCGCGTCGGTATTAAAATAGATAGATCACGCGATACGGGCCAATTCAAATTTTTATATGGAACTAGTTTTTAGGACATGGCATCTACGGCCTGGATTGCCTTATGGGAACCTCGGATTTGGAACGCACGGCCTCAGTTCCACTTATGCTTGAGATGATTCCCTACAGCACCACAATCTGTGGTGTTGTACATCCTTCTTCCCAACATACCACTCGTGGAAGACATCCGTACCATCAAAACGGTGGATCACCTGGCAAATCTGATAAGTCGTCTCACCAGACGGCCATAACGTTGGGACAATCGACGGACATAAAAGGTGTCTTCCACCTAGTGAGTGGATCAGCATGATTTTCGAGAAGGGTCGTCTTCATTGTGAGGTCCACCATTTTCATGGTACAGATGTCGTACCCAGATGGCAGGATCTCTATGGGGGGCCCACCCTGATTTGTATGTTTTATCCACGCCGTCCTTCCATTTTGCAAGATCATTTTAGGTCATGAGCCAAAAACGAAGTAGACAGGAGGCTCAAGTGGATCACATCGTCCGAAGAGATGATGATAGTGACAACCACCGTTGAAACTTTCCTAAGGTCCACCATGATGTGTATTTATCATCCATTATGTTCATGAAATGACATAGACTTGGATGAAAGGGAAAACATAAATATCAGCTTGATCAAAACTTCTAAAGCTCACAAGAAGTTTTTAATGGTGGGATTTCAATTCCCACTGTATGGTCCACTTGACCCTTCAATCTGTCTCATTTTTGGCTCATACCGTAACATGATCTGTCAGAATGAATGGACGGCGTGGATAAAATCCAGACATCACAGTGGGGCCATGGAGCCCCTGCCAGGACCGAGACGATCCTGGCGGGGGCAGGACGGTCCGCATCCGTTGTACATATGGAGCACTTTGGCGGGAAAGATGGTACGGCACCACAAGTTGTGGTGCTCTTGCCTGTAACTGATATGTACTGATCTGTTCTCTTTTATAAATTTGACCATTTCTCCTGGAAATCCTTATCAACAGTTCTGGTACGGTACATCCCCACGTAATGCTATTCTTACGTTGGGACTTTAGTTGGGATCTACTGTCATGTTGCAATGATCCAAACCGTTTATATCATGGGCCTCATCTTCGATGGTGGAGATTAAGATAAAAAAACTCTCAGGTTAGACTATTTTTTTAATTGCTTCCTCATTGTACTCTTTTGTTAGAAGATGGACTATCTCTTTTTTGTCCAAACTTCTTTCTTCATTTTTTTTCATCTGCTTAATCACCAATCAGGTCCATCATATGAATGGTTTGGATCATTTCATCATGACCACAGCTATTGCTCAGGAGATTTTTTTTTTTTTTTAAAAGAGAAGATTTCATTGCTCAGGCGATCTCTTTTTTGTTTATTATTATTATTATTATTATTTGGTTTATTGTTCAAGCGATCATGCAATATAAGAAATTGAAGCTACGGTACAATAAAAACTCCGCCCATCACCGTGCAAATTCTTTATTCCTATGAGAGAAATACTTTGATACTCTGGCAGGGAGTGATGGTTGATGCGCAGGCAGTAGTTAATTATCCACGTTGCATACATGAAAATCAGATTGAACTGTCCGATATCTCTTATTTTTAGTCCCAAAATGGTTCACTTCTCAAAAAAGGAAAAGGAGCCCATGGAATTTGGATGACCTCTGAAAGCCCAATTGTGCCAATCTGTCACAACTGTGTGATATCAAGAGTCGGCTTAAGGATCATGGCATGTTCCTGTCTACACTCGACGTGTTAAGGCCAACTCAAACGTATAAGATACTGTCAGATGTCAACTCATGGCATGTTCCTGTCTATTGAGAGACGTGTCACCAAGAATAATAAAGCACCCTAGAGACCTATGCACAACTGAAACATTAGAGATGGTTATTTTTCTAGTGACACTTGTCTAACGCGCATGATTATTTTTCTAGTGACACGTCTAAAAGATACATGCCATGTACACACAAAACACCTAGAGAGGACCCAACGTAACACTAAAGTGGTGATATACCACATGGCTGGATTTAATTGGTCACACACATGTAAATTGCTAAACAGTGTACCAAGAAGAGAAAGTTGTCTAGAAACCAAAATATAAACAAACATACAACCTGATAGTTAGCTGGCCTCTTCTCAAAATATTAGAAGTATATGAAGCCAGGATCGTAATCAATTTGACCACTGATCCTGAAAGTCAGGGGACCATACACAAGGCCACTGCCTAACTCAAGTTCATAAAAGTAACAGAAAATGAAGAGCTTTAAGCCCTCATAAATCTAACCAAACAAACTTTTTATTCAGCTCACCGCTATTTAGCAAATCTTTTCATCCAACATATATACCTACATTGGCTTAGCTTAGTCTTGTTTAATCTCTCCACTTTTATCCAACATTATGTGGTAACAAGTTCAGATCAATTAGTGTAACTTAGTTAGTCTCTCTATTTCTGTCCAACGCATCGTTGCAACAAATCAAAATTATTTGTGTATCCACAACCTTGTCATAGGACCTTAAATCTCTAAGCCTTTGCTTAGTGATTTTCCAAACTATAACTTATTGGCCAAATTACAAACATCTCATGACTATGTAGGTTTAGAGAAGCGTGAACCATCCATCATCGCTTTGCCCACTCAAACTATACTTGGTAATTTTTTCTGCTTTCTTTACTTTTCTACTGATTGTACTCCATTCATATTCAATTGAATAAAATCGTCATTTGACCTTATATTTCATATTTCTTATTTAAGTGCTTATTTTGTCTGTAAAAGTTATAAAACTATCACCATTATAATAAAATTTCTTATTTTTAAGGTAAAAAGGACTCATCCAAAGTTCTTAAACCTCCCTTTTACAAATTACTTGATTCCTCATCAATAGCTTGATGAATAGTCAAACCAATCATTACAGATGTAGTCTTAATTGGGCTATTTTATCACTTAGATTCACAAGACTATTTTAGTGCTTGGTCACAATTCATTCGGCTCAATTTACATACGAGTCTAGCGCACGATCAAATCTCAGCCATTCACTACACATGCGGCCGTGTGTTTGAATTGAAGTTCAACAACAGCCCTATAGGCTAAGGCCAACTAATGGACAAGTAGGTTGTTTGCTGCATAAGGGGATTCCACGATCGTTTTTTTCTTAGTAATGCAACGCACCCACCCTGTTAGTTGCATAACACACCCACACTATTAGTCACACTATACACCCACCCACCAGTTGGGTTGGTGTGTCTCCTTAGCACTCGAGCTTGAGTTGAATCGCCTAGGCGTCTTCTAGCTGGGCTAGCATGAGACACGATTCCATAACCGTTCGGTTGAAGTTGGGATAAGTGACATCCATACGAAATCACGAACCCAAGAGAGACTGTTGAAATATTTTTTGGTCCAAAATAATTTTGAATAAAAAAGTAAAATAAAAACTTATTTTGTTTTTGTCCTATATCGGATGGGAGAAGGGATTTTTTCTTCTTTATAAGTAGGGTGTTGTGCACCTTACTTATTTGTGGTGGGAGAGATGAGTATGGTGGCTTGCGTGTTCCATTGCTTCGCATTGAAACACCGCGCATGCGCATGCGCTCGGTCATGGGCACAGTGAGAGGGCGTAGGGTATGTGAGGCAGTGTGGCTGTAGAGGCGCTAGTGGCGCACTTTACACTTCGCATGTGAGCATATTTTTTTTATAGAGAGCTGCAGGGCTATTTAGAAGGACTTGTGTAACTGTTCATGCAATAACAGTCCAAACCATGCAGTAACAGCTGTATATGGTTAGCCCAACAGTTAAAAAATGACTAAATAGCTAGCATACAAGTGTAACTCCTACATGCACAACGGTTAGAAATTGTCAGAAAACGATTAGTTTTTTCCAATAGCCAGAAAACGGCTAGTGCCATTATGGCTCTAGACCAAAACTGCTAGCTACCCTTGCCTATATAAACTGGACAGGTCTGGTTCATTTCACACAACAATCACAACCATTTTAAGTCTTCTACTGAACTATCATCTTCCAAGTAAAGTAGCCTTGTGGTTTGATTCATACAAACCTAGCCACTAAGACCAAAGAAGTGGTCTACTCGTTATAAAATAACGCCAGTCTTTTTCTCTCTTCTTCTTTTTCTTTTCTGCCAGAGATTGTGTAACTGAGTTCCATAGTAGTTTCTTTGTTTTTGTTGAATACAGAATCACATAAGGCTTGTCGTATCATGAAAGCAATCCGCCTACAACCTAATAGTAGACTCAAAGTATTTTGAGTGGGGCGAATTATGCTTTAAGGATAGTGTGTTTTCACATGCTTCAACCTATCCTTTAAATTCGATTTTTGCCTTTTTTTTTTTTTTTTTTTTTAGATTAAAATTCTCAATAGAGACCAATCATGAATTGGACGGTGATGGATGGACATGTTTTTGGCGTGCTTTGTCATCAGCTGCACGCTTCATTTCCTTTATAAGAGATCCTAGTGGGACCCACAATGAATTTCATCATAATAGAATGGTTGGGATGAAATATCTTTTGTTATAAATAGAAGCCAAATATCATACAGAAAAATCATATAGAATAGAATGTGATCAAACATGACCCACTACGGAAAAAATAAAGAAAAAAAGTGCATAACCCAAGCAAGATCAAACCGGATCATATCTCTACAAAGACCTGCATGCGTGGTCCACTAGCGTAGGTCACATCACCGTCCAATAGGTGAGACCCCGGATCCACCGAGGTGGGTGGGACCCCTGATTGTGGGGCCCACTGTGATGTATGTGACTACATCCACGCCGTCCATCCGTATTGAAAGCTCATTTTAGAGCTTGATCCAAAAAATGAAGCAGTTCCAAAGCCCAAATGTACCATAGTATAGTAATTAAACAGTAGTGATTGACCATTAAAAACTTTTTGTGGGCCACAAAAGCTTTGGATCAAGATGATATTTGTGTAGTCTCTTCATCTAGGTGTTTGTGACCTTATCAACAGGTTGGATGGCAAATAAACATTTCGGTGGAATCCATGAATTTTTAAATGGTGGGGATACAATCATGATTGTTTCCTGTTGTGTGGTCCAACTAAGATTTGAGTCAGCTTCATTTTTTGAATCATTCCATAAAATTAGCTTTCAAAATGTTTGGACGGTGTGGATTTAATGCACATACATCAATGTGAGCCCCACAGTCAGGGGTCCTACCCACCTCGGTGGATCCAGGGTCTCACCTAATCCGCTCCCAGGTCACATTGGCTGACCCAGCGCCACGTGGATGGAACTTCCATGAGATCCACCCCATACATCAGGCACGCCGCCTCCTATATATTCACCTAAGAAAAAAAGCATGACCATCCAAAACTCGTGCAGACCAAAGCATAAGAAATAGTTGGGATGGGATGCCCTAACATAAGTTGTGTATAGGGCCATCTGATTCATTCATATAATGTGCCTCGTCAGGATGAGAGAAATACCCAAAAATCACTGTATTTCAAAACTCAGGTGGCCTATGCATGCCACGTGAATTTAAATGTTTTTAGATATAATTTTACGGATGGCCCACCGGAATGTTGAATCGATCAAGGCTAAAAACGGGGTGAGGTACCTGATAGATGGGGTGGATTTCATGAGCTTTATGCATGGCCCACCAGAGTGTGAAGTTTTGGAAGAATACATCCAATGCAGATGTTATCAGGTCTACAGCCGTTGGATCTCGCATGATGCTTCCTGATCCAACCTGTGGACATGCACAGATGAATGTAGCTGCCTGGGAAACTGCTTAAGATTGAGAGATCCTGAACTTTCGAACACTGGCTCACAAAACAACGGTTAATGAGACTGTCCAAGGAAAAGAGCTAAATGATCAGCGTGTTAATTTATATATATAAAAATAAATAAATAAATAAATAAATCTAATTTGAGCCTTGGATTTTTGGATCACTGCACCTGACCCTATATCCAACAGCTAATTAACCTGATTTTATCCTATTGCAGTTTGCGGTGCAACTCGACCGGGTCAGCTCAGCTTGAGGTTTAACCCAAGCCCAACATGACCTCAAGATGAGTTAGCCAGAGACCAACCAAAGCCACACAACTCGAGTCCAAGCGAAAGGTATGGAACATTAACCCAGCGGCAACTTAGGTTGGGTCATTTTGGCTAAAAACTCTACGTACTAATATAAAGTTTTAACGTATGTAAAAATTAATTGGGTGGAAATTCATGCCCATTATGGTTACTCTTGATAAAAGGTTGGGTTTGGGTTGGGCCAGGATAACTCAAGCCAAAACCCAAGCCCAACCAACCCTCGGGTCAGGTTGAGGATTTTTAACCTGGGTCTAACCCAACTTAGAGATGTACTCTACGTAGGAGTGCAAATTTGGCAGGGTGGGTTGAGTTAGGGTCAACCAAGAGCAACCCAACTTCAAGATGAGTTGGCCCAGGGCCCAACCAACCTAGACTCAACCCAAGGGTTCCAACCTAACTCAACCGGAGGTATAGAATACTCAATCCTAAATGCAATTGAGGTTTTTTTTTTTTTTTTTTTTTCCGTCTTTTTGCAACTGTGTTGGTATTCAATTAAAAAAGGCCGCAGCAATATAAAAAACAAAAAAAAATCATGAGAGCATTTGACACTTCACTCTTCTTATTCATGAAGCATTGCTTATTTCTTTTCTCCCGAATAACCCTACTGCAATTGAGGTTGGATCTAGTTATTGCGTAAAATTGAAACAATCATAGGTTTGAAATAGTCCCATATCATATGCAATTGAAGGTTGGATCTGGTTAATGCATAGGAATTTTTGGATATCCCATTATATAAATGATAAGAACTCAAAAGCCATGTCAAACCATCTATTCTTTTTTATATAATAGTGGCCCTAGACCAATACTTGGGCTGCCTAATCGAATGTGGGAACTAGATTTCAAGCCCAAGCCTGCCCTAGCTACGGTGCAAGTCGGCCAGGTTAGATCGGCTTAAGATTCAACCTAAGTTCGATCCAACCTTCAATTACTCAAAATTGACCCAACTCAGCTTGAATTTCCAACGCTAACCCAACCCATTAGTTGACCGGAACCCAAGTTGTAGGGCTAATTGCCATCCTTGCCCTTGAGATATTTTGTTAGGGTTTGAAGAGTTCAAATTCACGTGAGAGATTAATTTCTCGTGATACGATAAATTGGAGAGAAAATGGTCAAGGCGTCCGGGCTTATACATACGTTTGCAAGTGTGCAACTTGCCAGGAAGCATGGAGAAGAAAGGATCCAGAAGAGAATTTCGAAGCATTCCCAAGCACATACTCCTTATCTCCTCTCTCAACAAACGCCAAATTGACCACTTGGATTTCTCTATTGCTTCGTCGTCTCCATCTTATCAACAGTGGTGACGACTCCACCGCATACATGGCATAATCCAAACCATCCACATCGCTGGCTTTGGTATTGGTTGATCATCTACCGTAAAAAAAAAAAAAAAGTGTGAGTAAATTATGGAGACAGTCTGATTTGGTTCGCTGAATTAAGACTGCTGACCATCTACCAATTGGATGGTTAGGATTGCTCAATGGATTCTTCTTTCGATTTATTGTTTATTCGCTGTGTGCTCCATATTTTGGATGGTCTGGATAGATGTACATATATGCCATAGGTAAGGGAGATGAATCACCTGCATTTTGTAAATGGTGGTGAACTATCATAAGATTCTACTCTCGATGGGATAGCTCTCCTCCCATTGGAAGAGAGGGAAAGAGAGTTCTAGTAATGGGGCGGTGGCTGATTTGTTCTGCGGCTATCCATCCACGTGTCATTGCCCCATGGCTCCATTTCTTGCTCTAAATGGTCATGTGGGCCCACATTGTGGGCCCACCTAAGAGGGTCGTGATGGATTGCTTCTACCACTATCCATCCACTTGTCGAGCCCCCATGGCTCCTTTTTGGGGGAGTCTAACCAAAAGTGGGCCACCTTTGGTGGGCCCCATTGAGAATGGTGATGCCGATTTTGGTGGGATATTGGTCCTGTCGATCATGCTGGTGCTTTCCTATTATGGATATTGGAATTTTGTGACATGATTGCATGGAATCTTTTCTTCTTTTCTTAGCCCTCTTTTTCACTACGACCGTCTTTATGCTTCCTTTTCATTAGTTTGTTAGATTTTTATTAGAAATTATCTGGTGCTCTCAATGCATTTATAAGTTACGGTGCTCCTACTTATATCTGGGTACTTACATAGTCTTATTCATTGATCGAGACCGTTCATTACATCCATCTCGCTTTCAATGGGTCATCATTAAAAAATCACACCTTTTAAACAATATTAACCATTTGATCAAGGGGATTTACTATGGACGGTCCAGATCATTTACATCAAAATAGGCCCATCAACCATTTGATTCATTTATTTATTAGGAATCATGATGGATTACTTGTGATTCAAAAGAATCAGTTTTTTTAGGCAATCATAACCATCCATCCCTTAGCTTGGAAAAAGGATGGCTGTAGAAAATTAGGCCAGATCAAGGATGGATTGGATCATCCGATCAGTTCTACTTTTTCTTAGCAGCCCATGATAAGTGTTCTGGACTTAATGGACAGTTCAGATTGCCCAGTTGGGCTGTGCAAATGAACCGATGCAATTAGGAGCAGTAAAACTTGCATTGGGACACTCAAACAGTTTAATCCGTTGATCTGAACCACTCATTAGGTTCCATGCACATGAAATTTTATGGGCTACCATGAAAAGATCACACTGATTAGGCAAATATTAACCATTTGATCAATGACCGTTGATGATATTGACGGTGAATATCATTTAAAAAAAATAGGTCAGCAATGTATTGATCCAACAATTTGTTATGGACCATCATATGACTCTAAATAATCACTTTTGTGAACCATAACCGTTCCATCCATAGCATAGGAAAAGGATGGATAAAATAAGGTGAAACCAAAGATGGGTTCGACTGTCTAATATCTGTGATTTTTTCATGGTACCCATTGATTTGTCTTCTTAATTTAATGGACAGTTCAGATTGATTGATTAAACGGTCCAAGTAACACATATAAAATAGGAAGGATGCGAATTGCCAATCACCCACAGAGATGCCTGTGAGAAATCCATCCACTTTGTCCACCAGGGAGTTAAAAATACAGGGAGACCGAAAACTCAAGTGGGGCACATGATAGGAAAGACTATGAACCGAATAATAACGGTAAAGGAAGATCAATGGCAAATCTCTCGGGATATGAGTGTGAATTCTCCATATGCCAAACAAGTAATGTCTCCGTGTCACATCCTCTTATTAGTCCATGTCAAAGCCCTGAAAATGGGTGTAAACACATACATTTCCATACGGAGGTATGCAATAATTTTTTTGGGTAACAGTATCCTCAACGTGCTTTGAGCACAGGGTCGTGGACATGAAATAAATAAAATAAAATAATTCACTTGGCAACGATATAAAAGAAAGAGTTTGCAGATTACCTGCCTGCAGTAATCAAGAAAAAAAAGAGTCTCCAAAAGTAGCCGAGTTAGTATAGTTGCTAGACCCAGTGAGTTAGTTTCCGGGTGTGAATTTATTGAGGTAACGGAAACGAAGTTGGAATGAGGAATATCGTAAGGAAAATTCCCTTACTAGGTTTACGCACTCAGAGGTAGTGGTAGGCTAGTACTGCTAACCTTCACCCGGGGTAAAAGAGCAGTGGACAATACTTGGCCATCGGATGTCAGACGTAAGTGATGGTAAACCATTTACCACCACTGAGTATTAGGTGTCACCTATCTCGTAGTTTGGGTAGTCTACCAGGATCGTAGTAGTAGGTGTGGCAGGTTAAACCTTACAACTGGTAAAAAAAACCTTTACTTTCCATTGGAGAGCCAGAAATTGAATGGTTAGAACTGTGCAATCAGTATGATTGATGAGCTATCCTCCAGCCACCCCCTTTGCCCAGAATTTGGACGGTCTGGATTCACGTACAAATAATGGCAGATAAGTTTCGACCATACAGTATGTCCGCGGACCCTAAGTAATATGGTAGAGCCATCTATCTACATCATACATGACCAGGTTATCCCTCAATCTGAACCGTCCAAGTAGTGGGCCTCATCACAGATGGACGATTTTTCAAAAATCAGACTCATCAGAAGGTCACAGCCATCACTTATATTTACTTTCCATCTTTCATTGTTCACTATTTACTGTTTTTCCTTCCTACCGTAGATTTGAAGACTACGGTTTTAACGTACAGGATCATCCGATCTATGACTATCTCGAATCAATTTCCATCAATTCCCAGTTTCCAGGGAGATCGAAAACTCAGGTGGGGCACATGATAGGAAAGAGTGTGAACCGAATAGTTGGCCACTGAAACAATTCCGGAGCCAACCATGATGTTTATATGGCATCCAAACTGTTCATAAGATTACTAATAATGCTATAAACTATAGGTACAAATATCATCCATATCCAAAACTTCTGTGGCCCACACAAAGTTTCCAATTATGAGTATTCACTCCACAATTTTTCGTGTGGAGTGGTCCACCTGATTTTTGGATTACTTTTCTATTAGGATCTTTGAGAAAATGATGGACCGGAGTGGCTGTGGCGTCCAGCCAATCAGGGGAGTCGGATTGCTTGTAATATCTCTGTGCCTGGATCTGTGTGGGGCTCATAGAGATGTCAATGGCAAATCCACTCCATCCATCTGTTTTGAAAGACCACAATAGGACAGGATTTTAAAAAACAGACAGATCCAAAATCCAAGAGGGCCACACTAAAAAAAATGATGGTAACATTAATGTCCAACGTTGAAACCTTCCTGGAGCTGTCAATGATGTTTATATGCCATCCAAGCCGTTCATATAATTATTACCATTCAGATAAACCCCACATTCAATCCCCATTGTTTCATGTGGTATAGCTCGCATGAGTCTTGGATCTGCCTGATTTTTAGAATCGTGTCTATAATGGTCTTTCAAAACAGATGGACCAAGTGGAATTTTCACAAATATCTCCATAAGGCCACACACAGCTCCAGGCAGGCAATCCGATCCCCCAACCAGGAGCACTCTCACATGCAGAGGGAAGCGGATAGCTTGTTACCCAGTCACAGAGATATCTATGTGCCAGAGACTATGTAAGGCCATGGTGATGTTCGCGATATATCCGCTCTGTCCATATGTTTTAAAAGACGCAATAAAGCAAGATCCTGAAAATCAGCCAGATCTAAAAATCCGGTGTGCTATACCACACAAAACAGTGGGAATAGAAACATCCACAGCTGAAGCCTTCTTGAATCTGACCAAGGTGTTTATATACCATCCAAACTGTTCATAGGGTTATTGCCAAGCAGATAAACTGTGGGCACAACTATCATCCTGATACAAAACTTCTGTCCCCCAATCGTTCAATCCCCACTAGCTCACGTGGTATGGCCCACCTGAGTTTTGGATCTGCCTGAATTTTATATTTCAGTCCTATTATGGTCTTTGAAAACTGATGGACGGAGTGGATTTTTCACGAACATATCTATGGCCCCACACAAAGATATCTATCTCTGTGGGGTTGCACCTAATCCGCTCCCCGGAGCACTGAAACATTTTTCCTTCACTAGGGAGTTATTTGATACTCTGTCAGCCTACCAAGCTTGATGCGCAGGCACTTAAAAATTATACGCTTGGCATATATTAAATCAAATTAAACTTACTCATTATTTAAGCCATTGTATCTAAGTTCACTTTCCCCAAATAAGATTGGTTGAATTATTTTGACCTCTGATCCGTGGACGTTTGCATAAACGGAACCATTGGATACTGTTGGGAGCGGATTAGGTGTGGCCCTCACCGTGGGCCCATCTTGATGTATGTATTCTACATCCATTCCATCCGTTTTGTTCATAAGCCTAAAAATGAAGCAGATCAAAATCTTAGGTGGACCATATACTATAGGAAAGATTCAACTACCTACCATTAAAAATTTCTTAGGGCCCACTATAATGTTTCCTTATTGTTTATTTTCCATCCAACCTATAGATAAGGTTACACAAACATGGATGAAAGAAAAAGAAAAAAAAAAAAAAAAAAACACAAATATCAGCTTGGTTCAAAACTTTTGTGACCGAGAAGAAGTTTTTAATGGTCAATCACCGACTGACTCCTACAGTATGGTCCACCTGAGATTTGGATATGCTAATCTTGAAAAATGGATGGACAGCGCCTATGTAGAATACATACATCAAGGCGGCCCCATGGCTAGGGCCACGCCATATTGGGTGATGTGGGCCGCACCAATCCGCTCCCATATTGTTTATTTTTAACCGTTTCTTAATTGCCCACCAATCCGGCAGTCTTGTTCATATTATATCTAAATCAAGACTCATGGTTTGGGCAGTTTAGATTAACTACACATGCCTAATTTTTAATTAGGGGGCGTTTGGCATATCTATTAATTAGAGCTTATTCACTTATTCTAAAAAAATAAACTTTTATTACGAAAATAGACCTGTTTGATAAAGCTTTTCAATTTAGAGCTTATTTTTTGAAAAACTAGTAAAAAATCTCTTAAATAATAAGTGACAAGGAGGTTACTTTTTCTCTACTGAGCTTATTTAGTTTAAGCGGGTAGACATTTTTAATTAATTCTTAGATAAGTTTGTCCTTAAACTTTTTAAGTAATTTACATCTTGCCATTCTTCTCTTCTTTAGAATATTTCTAAGGTAGGCTCACATGATGAACAACTCATATTAAAGGTGGGTTTCCACATCAAGGTGGGCCCACATAATGCATGGTCACATCAAAGGTGGGCCCCACATGATGAACGCCTACATCAAAGGTGGGACCTACATGATGGATGGGGTACATTGAAGGTGGGATCACATGATGGAAGGTTGACATCAAAGGTAAGCCCACATGATGAACAACCCATATTGAAGGTTGGGCCCCACATGATTGATGGTGGACACTAAAGGTGGGTCCCAATGATAAATGACCCACATTAAAATGTGGCCCCGCATGATGGATGGACTATCCACATCAAGTGGGCCCCATATGATGGACAGTTCGTAGCAAAGGTGGGACCCACTATGATGGATGGTGGACATTGAATGTGGGGCCACATGATGGAAGATTGACATTAAATGTGGGACCACATGATGAATGACCCATATTAAAGGTTGGGCCCCACATGATGGATGGTCTATAGCAAAGGTGGGACCTACATGATGGATGGTGGACATCAAAGGTGGGTCCCACATGATGGACTATCCACATCAAGTGGGTCCCACATGATAGATGGTCCACAACAAAGGTGGGACCCACATGATGGATGGTGGATATTGAATGTGGGAGCACATGATCGATGGAAGGTTGACATTAAAGGTGGGCCTACATGATGAATGACCCATATTGAAGGTTGGACCCCACAAGATGGACAGTCCACAGCCAAGGTGGGACCTACATGATGGATGGTGGACATCAAATGGGTTCCACATGATGGACTACCTACGAGATGTGGGCCCCACATGATAGTGGTTCACAACAAAGGTAGGACCCACATGATGGATAGTGGACATCAAAGATGTGCTCCTCATAATGAATGACTCATATTGAAGTGGGGCCCCACATTAAGGTAGGCCCACGTAATGAAAGGTTCACATCGAAGGTAGGCCTCACATGATAGATGGCCCACATCAAAGTGTGGTCCTAACATGACTGAAATATGCACATCAAGTAGGTCCCATTTAAATGGCAGTTCATGTCAAAGGTGGTATCCACATGATGGCCAGTTGATGTCAAAGATGGGCTCACATGATGAACTACCCATAATGAAGGTGGGGCCCCGCACAGAATGATCCACATCAAGGTGGGCCCACGTAATAGTCAGAGTGAGCTTCACATGATGGATGGCTCACATAAAAGTGTGGCCCCTTATAATGGACAATTGACATCAAGCGGGGCCCACATCCAAGGTCTCTCATGATGGATGACCCATATCCAAAGTGGGGCAGTATGATGGATGATTCATATATAAGGTGCACCTCACACGATGAATGGTAAATCAAAACTGGGCCCATATGATGGATAATACACTTCAAAGTAGGGCCCATACTATAGACACATCAAATGTGGAGTCCACGTGATGGTGATGGGTAGTGGACATTGAGGAGCTCTACATAAAGGATAATTAGCATTGATGTTGGGCCCCACATGATGGACGGTCCACCTAAACAATCATTTGAATTGCTTTTATATTTAAGTTGTTGTAATCTTTAAAAATGGCATTAGCTACCATTAAAAAAGCTCTTATTTAAAGTTTTATCCAAATGGGCTTATTTTAAATAAGAGGTACTTTTTTTTTTTTTTTTTTTTTTTTTAGAGATTTTACTAGACGAGCTTATTTAAAACAAGAGTTAGAACAAAAAAAACTTATTAAAGTAGCTCTTATTCAAAAAGCTCTTATAGAATTAGAGTAGAGATGCCAAACACCCCCTTAATCTGTAAGTGGATGCGTATCATCCATGACATTCTAAGAGAGTATCAAAGTTTTTCAAATTTTTATTCCCAGTTGTCTTCAGACGTTGCATTATTTGAGATGGTCACTCATGATCCTGGCATCCTGACATTTGGCACTGACGTATAGATCCAACTTGTGGTCCCATAGAGGATGTAGCATTGATCTAAAATAACACTGATCAAGCAATCCTAATCGTCCAGCTAATGGCTACCAAATAGTGAGTGGGTCAAAGTCGAAGGGAAAAAATCAGACGGTTAATTTTAATTTATCAGTTTATTCTTCTAGAAAGAATCCATCCGTAGTTGGGTCAGAGATCTGGATTGTCTTGATTGCCACCCAACTATCATGTGTATGGTGAAGAGCCACCACCCATTTTTAAAGGGAATTTTACAAAGAACTACCTAATTAGTATATGGAATTTTCATTCTGGTGGTTTTTCCAGAAATTATCATTCCACTAGCTTTCAATTAAGTTCTTTTAGTGGGTGTGCAAATGGGTTGGCTGCATTCTACAAGGTGTTAATCGCAATGGATAGTGGAGGTCTTTCTTCTTCTCTGATAAAGAAATTTCTAGTTGCGAGTATACTCGCTGCCATCTTCTTACCTTCATGCCATTGCATGGGAGTGGAAGCTGCTGAATGGCTCTACTGTCAAGGACCCGGTGCTGAATTTCCTCAATGCAATGATACATGCCTCTCAAGAGGGTTCCCTCGAGGTGGCAAATGCATTGACCCTTCAACTGTTAAATGTGTTGCAGGGACACCATCCTGCTCTTGTTGTTGTGCAAACGCCTAGTGGGCCCACATGGTGCTGATGAGAATACATCTCAACCATTCATATTGGCATTGTCTATGATACGCAATAATCAACAAATAAGAGAAGGGTGGTCTTTAGTTTCAAAAAAAAAAAAAAAATGGTTAGGCTGCCTGAGTGGGCCCACCATGATGTTTATGTTAAATCTACTCCAACCACCAGGTGTGTCACCTCTTATTAGGCCAAGGGCTCAAAACTCATCATAATATGTGATTCAAGTGAACCACATGATTGGAAATAGTGTACGGGGCAATTATCACCCTCCAAACTATTTCCCTTGTTATAGCCCATATGACTCATAAATGGGCCTAGTTTTTAGGCCCCAAGCCTAAAATTTGGTTTGGCATCTAATAATTGGAGTGGATTTCATATAATCATCATGGTACATTATACAAAAATAAGGGTGGGTGTATCTCTCTAAACTTATTTCTTTGGTGTGGCCCACCTAAGTCACAAGTCAGCCTGATTTTTTTTTTATTTGAGTGTAAATTGAGATTATCCATTTAACAGTCGAGTGGATTTCATATACGCATACATGACAATGAGCCCCATGAAAAATCAAGCCAAGGCATGTACAGGTTGATTATTTAGAAACAATGGGAATGCATGGGACATGGACGTGGCCCAATGTAATATTTATATAAGATCCACTTCTACCATTAAATATTAGACCCAAAGAAAAAAAAATCAGGTTAACTACTGATTTTGGTGGGCCACACTAAGGAATTAGTTGGGAGAGACATTCACCCTTGATTTTCTACAAGGCTTACCATAATAACTATATGAAATCCACCCCAAATATTAGATTCCATGAGAAATGGTCATATGAAATCCACAGTGAGTATTGAAGAATCATAACAAATTTGAGCCCACTTTTGGGTAATCAAATAGTGTCCAAATGAAGTGATTCCAAAATCATTTAAAAGTTCATTAAATCACATTTCCAACAAGTATAAGACCACCTAAATCGGACATGTAACGAGAGAGTTATGACAGTTATGATCGTCCATCCATTTCAACATTTATCCATTACAACACTCTTGCATTTCAAAATTCATCCATTACAACATTATTCCATTATAAAATTCATCCCCTTCACAAACTCCCACCATTCATATCCTAAACAAAAAAAAAACAAAAAACAATTATAAAGGGAACATCACACCCTCCTCCCTTTCACAAACTCTTATCATTGATACTCACCAACAACAACAATAATAATAGTAATAATAACATACAAAAGCTATTATTATCCTAACCTAAACTTATCTTTGGCCATCATAGCTTCTACGTTAGAGAGTGTGACAAAAAATCTTTAAAAAAATACTTAAAAAGCTTATCAAAATGGAGGAAATGATGCCGGAAGCTCTCCAGAGTGGGTCACACGGAGGTAGCAATGGTCCTAACTGCCAAATGATCCCCTTCTGTGAAAAAAAAAAAATGGAGAAAGAAAAGACTAAATGACCTTCCAATGTAAGGGACTCACCTATTGAACCTATCCCACATCTTGTGTGGAGCCCACTAGATCATTTTATAGTAGACCCAAGCCGTCCACATGAAAGGGGTTTTAATTTTATACCATCTGCCCAAGTTTGAGAGCAACACTCATTACGGCTGGACCACACTAGAGGAAACAATTCAAAATTAACTCACAATGTTAATAAAAATGCAGTTGTGGGCCACAGACAACTCCAATTTTTTAAATGAACCTATTATGGGTTCACAGCAATTCGATTAAATTGAACAGACCATATTGGCTAATGGGTGGCCTGAATTGTTGATTTAGTGAGGCCCACACCCATTCTCAAAAGGCCCTCTTAACTTTCGTGAAAAGCTACTATAATTTGAGGGGATGACTAGTAAAGGTGCATTTTTGTCTTGGAAAAAGCCAAATAGTGCCCAAGGGATTAAAAATGATGTGGCCTGAATTTAGGGCTATTTTAATTAATAACCCCAAATGAAATATGCTACCGCCTACTCAGAGCAATATAAGTTATGGTACTCCTAGTTTCATCGGTTCACTTGAATGGCCCAATTGATATATTTGAACCATCCATTTACGTTAAGAAAATATTTCATGGGATACCATAAAAAATCACACAGATTACATGATATAATATCCTTTGATTTGGCATTATTTTCTTTAGCCAACCTTTTCCCAAGCTTGGAAGGGATGGTTAAGATTGCTAATGAAGGTGGCTCTTTAGAATCATAGGTAATCGATGATGGTCCCTAATAAATAGATGGATCAAATTCTTTCTAAGACCTATTTTTATATAAATAATATTTACCGTGCACATTTAGTGTCATTGATCAAACGGTTAATTTTTGTTATATTAGTATGATCTTCTAGTGTTATCTCATGAAATATACGTTAGACCTAATAAACAATCTGAATCAATGGATTAGACTGTCTAGCTATCCAAATGTAACTAGTAGAATGATAGCCTATAGTGCTCTAATAGCAGTGGAGAATTTCTCTCATATAAAAGAGAGATTTTTCCTTCCGTAAACCTCAGTTTTAACTAAAATTCCCAACTAAACCCTCAGAAGTTTAGTTTTCATTTCTAAACTTATGGGCTTTTTTGGACGAAAATGCTCTCCAAAACCCATCTTCTTCATTTTTCTTACCGAAGAAAAAAAACCCTTCTTCTTCCATTTTATTCCTGTAAAAAACACATCTTCTTTTTTATTTTCTTTATGAAAAAAATCCATCTTCCTAACCATTTTTTCTTGAAAAAATCCATCTTCTTCATTTTTCTTTAAAAAAAAACCCATATTGTTCGTTTTGTCTTCTTGAAAACCCATCTTCTTCTTGGATATAACGTGTTCGTTGAAATGTGCATGTGAAATTTTTGGGTTGGTTTCGAATTTGAATACAACATGTTTGTTGAAATGTGAATGTGAAATTAAAAAAAAATTTCAACTAGCATAGTGAAATTTCAACGAGCACAGTGAAATTCAACGTGCACGGCGATAATTCAATGAGTACAGTAAAATTTCAACGAGCACAGCGACAATTCAACAAGCACAATGACAATTTAATGAGATCTCATTGAATTTTAATCGTAGCCATAAAGTAATCCTTGTATTCAACGAGCGCAGTGAAATGTGACTAGTATCATTCAAATTTCAACAAGCACTCTATAGCTACGGTTAAAATCTGTAGCTTTTAGTTAAAATTCAACTAAAATTGTCGGTGTTTGTTGAATATTAACTAAAGGCTACGAATTTTAACCGTAGCCATAGAGATCTCTTTGAAATTTAGACTAGCTACATTTAACTGCGTTGAATATAAGGATTACACTATGGTTACGGTTAAAATCAATAACGTTTAATTAAAATTCAACGAGATCTTTTTAAATTGTTACTGTGCTCGTTGAATTGTCGCTGTGCTGGGGTTGAATTGTCGCTGTGCTGGGGTTGAATTGTCGTCGTGCACGTTGAATTCAATTAGATGGGTTTTTTAAAGCATATAGAGAAGATTCAACGAAGAAAAAATGTAGAAAACGAAGAAGAGTTTTTTCAAGAAGAAAAACGAAGATGAAGATGGGTTTTTTATGGAAGAAAAATGAAGAAGATGGTTTTTTCAAAAAAGAAAATGAAGAAGAATGGTCTTTTCAGAAAGGAAAACGAAAAAGAATGGTTTTTTCAGCGAAGAAAATGAAGAAGATAAGTTTTTTCAGCAAGAAAAACGAAGAAAAATATAGGTCTTTTCAGCAAGAAAAACGAAGAAAAAGATGGGATTTGGAGGGCATTTTCATAGGTTTTGGAGGGTATTTTCGTCCGAAAAAATTCCATAAGTTTAGAAATGGAAACTAAACTTTTGAGGGTTTAATTGAAAATTTTAGTCAAAAGTGAGGTTTACAATTAGAAAAATCTTTAAAAGAGACGGTTATTAATACTCGGCAAAGTTGATGATTCTATACTCATGCACCCAGAAACTGCTCATGTGGTATGGGGATCTACTCAATCTCAACAGTCCAAGTAGTGTAAATCATTTTATATGGTTATGATCCAAAGAAATATATTAAAATGGTGTCATAAGCAGCTGATTGGTGGGTATTAAATGAACAGCTAAAATGGCAAATAATAAGTGGTGCTAATTTAGCAAACAAATATTCATTAATAGGAGGTTTGAGTCTTTCAATCATCTTAAAATTTTGAGATAATGACCTATCTAATGTGGGCCCCATGATTTCTAGGGTTTATATAAAATTATATATGCCACGTGTACAATTTTAAAGTGCATGCTTATGATCACACTCTCTACTAGGGTAGACTAGGATGTATAAGACATTGCCCACGATCAGAGGTTGCACATGGTTTTCATTTTTCCCAAGAAATCGGATTGCATACTGGGTAAACTCTATGGGGGAGTTATGTGCCTTATCCACCTCATCCATCCTCTTTACCAGATTATTTAAGTATGAGCCCAAAATCGAAGTACATCTAAAGCTCAAGTAGACCACACAACAAGAGACAGTTTGAATTGAACACCTACCATTGAAATCTTAATGGGGGCTGCAAAGGTTTTGCATCAATATCCGGAACATGCATGTGTGCAAAACTATGTTATTCATGCACTAATAAACTAGAATAAGAAATTTGATGTTTTGCTTGTGATCAATGCTTAATCCTGCTTGTTTGATACCATGCTGAACTTTGAATTATAATTCCTTCTAAGTTGATCACTCACTCCCACTCCTGTGATGGTGTTTTAAAACACTAAATAAACATTACTTTAGATGCAGATGAGATGGAGGCAAATGCATTGCAGTCGGAGTTTGAATATTTCACTGAGGGTGGATCCTTCTTCCGTTTTGCTGATGACCAGGTCTAGCTTGGGGGAGGCTAGATTCATTGTGGTGGATTTGCGAGCCTCGGTTCGTAGATATTTCACTTTCTTTTTTGCATACTTTGATATTATTGGTATGGGTGGGGCTGCCCGTTGTGCGTGGGCCCCACATTTTGGATGAACAAATGATGTTGAAGTAAGAGATATTTTATTTCCTGTCTTTACTTACCGCTTGATTGGTTTTAATCTTTCTCATTGGTATCATTAAATCTTAATGTAATAATTGCACTTCCGCATCGCATTAGTAACACCCGAAATTTTGAGAATCAAGGTCATACTCGGGTCTCAGAGTTTGGGGTGTTACACGGAAGCTCTCCGAAGTGAGTCTCACGAAGGTGGCAATGGTCCTAATGGCTAAATAGTCCCCTTCTGTGAAAAAAATAGAGAAATAAAAGACTAAATGGCCTTCCCACGTAATAGACCC
Source organism: Liriodendron chinense (assembly GCA_003013855.2). Taxonomy (NCBI): domain Eukaryota; kingdom Viridiplantae; phylum Streptophyta; class Magnoliopsida; order Magnoliales; family Magnoliaceae; genus Liriodendron; species Liriodendron chinense. The sequence continues at coordinate 1,278,873 of PVNU02002217.1, forward strand.
ACCTATTGAACCCATCCCATATCTTATGTGGGGCTCACTAGATCGTCTTGTAGTATATCCAAGTCGTCTAGATGAAGGGAGTTTTAATTTCATGTCATATGCCCAAGTTTGAGAGTAAAACTCATCAAGGATGGACCACACTAGAGGAAATAATTCAGAATTAACTCACAACGTTAAAAAAAAATACAATCGTGGCTCACAGACAGCTCCAATTTTTTTAAATGACCCTGTTATGGGTTCACAACTATTCGATTACATTGAACAGATAAGATTGGCCGAGGGGTGGCTTCAATTGTTGATTTAGTGGGGCCCACACCCCATTCTCAAAAGGCCCTCTCAACTTTCGTGAAAAGCTACTGTATTATAAGGGGATGATTGGCAAAGGGGTATTTTTGTCTTGCAAAAAGATAAATAGTGACAAAAGGGTTAAAAATAATAAGGCTTGAATAAGGCTATTTTAATTAATAACCCCAAATGAAATATGATGCCGCCCTCTAATAGCAATATAAGTTATGGTGCTCCTAGTTTCATCGGTTCACTTGAATGGTCCAATTGATATATCTGAACCGTCCATTTTAGTTAAGAAAACATTTTATGGAATACCATAAAAAAATCACACTGATTGGATGATATAATATTCTTTGATTTGGCATTATTTTCTTTAGCCAACCTTTCCCAAGCCTTTGAAGGGATGGTTAAGATTTCCTAATGAAGGTGGTCCTTTAGAATCATAGGCAATCGATGATGGTCCCTAACAAATAGATGGATCAAATTCTTTCTAAGACCTATTTTTATGTAAACAATATTCACCGTCCATATTTAGTGACATTGACGAAATGGTTAATTTTTGTTATATTAATATGATCTTCTAGTGTTATCTCATGAAATATACGTTAGACCTAATGAACCGTCTATATCAGTGGATTGGACTGTCTAGTTGTCCCAGTGCAACTAGGAGCATGATAGCTTATAGTGCTCTGATAGCACTGTAGAATTTCTCCTGTATAAAAGAGACAGTTATTGATACTCGGCAAAGTTGATGATTCTATACTCATGCACCCAGAAACTGCTCATGTGGTATGGGATCTGCTCAATCTAAACAGTCCAAATAGTTGAAATCATTTTAGATGGTTATGATCCAAAGAAATATATTAAAATGGTGTCATAAGTGGGTGATTGGTGGGTATTAAATGGACGGCTAATTTAGCAAACAAATATTCATTAATTGGAGGTTTGAGTGTTTTATTCATCTTAAAATTTTGAGATAATGACCTATCTAATGTGGGTCCCATGATTTCTAGGGTTTATATGAAACTATATATGCCACGTGTACAATTTCAAAGTGCATGCTTATGATCACACTCTCTATTAGGTTAGACTAAGGAGGTATAAGACATTGCTCGCGCTCAGAGGTTTCACACGGTTTTCATTTAAGAAATCGGATTGCCTATTGGGTAAACTCTGTGGGGTCCACCATGAGTTATGTGTCTTATCCACCCCGTCCATCCATTTTACCAGATTATTTAAATATAAGCCCAAAATCGAAGCACATACAAAGCTCAAGTGGACCACACAACAGAAGACAGTTTGAATTGAACACCTACCATTGAAATCTTAACGAGGACCACAAAGGTTTTAGATGAAGCTGATATTTGTGTTTTCCCTTCATCCATCCATGTCTGTGTGAACTTATGAACAGGTTGGATGACAAATAAAAATCACTGTCGGCACTAGGAAGGTTTCTACGGTGGACATCATTATCTCCACTGTTTCCAGTGGTGTGGTCCACTTGATATTTGGATATTCTTCAATTTTGGTCTCAACCCCTAAAATGATCTTAAAAAACGGATGGACGGCGTGGATAAGACATATATTCATGGTGGGCCCAGCAGAGTTTACTCAGTACGATAAAGCGTACGGATTACCCAGACGCAATCCGATTTCTTTGCGTAAGTGGAGGCACGTGGGGCACATGGTTATTATGGTCTAATGTGGATTGGAAGAATCCTAGCCATTGAATAGGTGGTTCACATGAGAAAATAGGGTAAGATATTAATGGGTGTGTTTGGGCCTAAAAGCAGTGGCCTGCCTGTATGGGTGAGCTGTCGTTCAACGAAGTATCAAAGGTCTAAAACTCCAGTGATAGTTTAGTACCATTTAAAGGAAAAAATAATTGTAAATACCCCTCACCCACTCTCTCTTTTGTAAATACCTCTCACACGCTTTCTCCTTTGAGTGGCAGTTGTTGTAGGCCTCTACCATTGGCTGGTGTTCGCTTGATTATGACACCACAGCCGCCAACTTTATGATTTGGCTCCACCACAGCCGCCAACTTTATGAGCCTCCCCTGGTATTTCAACTATCACAGGTACCTCTGAACCTGCACCTAATGACATCAATGTGCTCGTTTTAAGAGGTGGTTTTTCTGGTATTCGCGCCCATACACTGGTGGGCCATTTAATAGTTGGATTAAGTTGACTTTTTAGATTCTTTATTTTTAACAATGTTAAATACACTTATAGTCTCAAGGGCGTAAAGTATAAGATCTACAATTTTGACTAAAAGTCTAAGAAAGAAGCTTTAGTATCGAGCTCCACATTCCAACGACCTGTCAATAACACTTCACCTAAGAGAAATACGTTTATCGAAGACCTCTATCTCCCTGATGAAGGATTCTTGTTCAAAATGGACCTCAAGTATGAGATTGACCGACCACCTAGAGACTAGAGTCGATCCGAGCTCCCTAAGTATGAGATCGGCCGACCACCTAGAATTGGCCCGAGCTCACCGAATGAAATTGGTCGACCACCTAGAGTCGGTTTAAGCTCTTTGAATGAGATCGACTGACCACCTAAAGTCGGTCTGAGGCCCAAATGAAATCGGCCGACCACCCAGAGTTGGTCTGAGATACTTGCGGGGATCCGGATATTTTGGGATCTACCTCTTTTTTTAAAAAGATTTCTCCAACATGATCAGGACAAAGAATATTTTCCCTACTAGGACTCTACTAACATATCCCAAGAGGATCCAACTGTACATAAGCTTCCTCCGATTCTATAAATAGGACCGGGATCTCCTCCTTTAAGGTACAAAACATCCTGCCCTTCAAACTCTTATCCTCCTTATTCTTGAACCTAACTTAAGCGTGGGATAGTCCCCTGCCACCCAGTGGCACCTCCTCCATGCTTTTCTGGTCTCCTCTTGCAAGTCTGATGAACCCGGAGAAGCTCTCAACTACGTTTTTCATTTTGAGAGGATGATGGTGAAAGGCTACATGGCTGATCTCAGCCATTCAGATTCGTTGTCCAAATCCTTACGACAACAAGTTGGATGACAAATAGGCACATGGTATGTCCACACATCCAATGAAGAGAATTATACCTTGATTTAGATCTAAATCACTTGGTTATGTGGGCCTCAACATGGCCACGTGATTTAGACTATCCAATGATAAACCATTCATAGCGTTTGATCTAGACCATCTAATCATCCCAATGGAATCGGGGTAAAATAAAAATTTCTCTCAGCACTTTAAAGTTAATGGTAAAAACATCATTTTCTATGGTTAACAGTTAAATTTAATGGTCAACTCTAATAGAACTTAAGCAAAGACTATTTTATAACCATATATAGGCCTGGTAACGAGTTGTGTTGAATCGTGTTTGTGTTATGTTGTATTTGTATCATGTCAAAAATGCCCTCACCCAAACTCAATCCGTTAAGTAATGGGTCAAAATCTAGAAATCGAAACCCATTCGTTAATTTAACGGGCAACCTGACCCATTTAACTCGTTAAATAAATGGGCTGTGCTTTCGTGGGCGGAGAGATGGGAAAAGGCTTGATTCGACAAAGATTTTAAAGCGTGGCCATGTGGGGTCGTGGGTAGAAAGATGAAGAAAACTCAAGTGTGTGAGAGAGAGAGAATCTTATTGGCTGTCTTAACCTCCTAGGGATTTCTTACCACATTAAAAATAATTACCAAAATACCATCACTAACGAGTTAAATGAGTTTCGTAGGTGAAACATTGATCCAACCCGTTATCTTAACGGTTCTTGATGGGCCAACCTGTTAGTGACCTGACACGATATGGCTAAATCCAAACACTAATTTTTTCATGCAGGTTGGCTGGTCGTTTGGAATTTTGCCGGGCCTAACCACATATAAAAAGAAGAGTTGTGACATTACTAAAATGGAGGGGTTTATTTCAAAGTAATGAAAAAGCAGGGTTCCATGTGTCAAAATCTCTAAAAAAAAAAAAAAAACTGATGGAATGAGTAAACCTATCACATGCCCCAAAGAATAAAGATGTATAAGTTAAAGCTCATGGTTCAATGATCCAAACCATTGGAATCATAGGCCTCATCGTTGGATGGATGATCCAACAAAAATCCCAATAGTATGATTTGTTACTGTATCTTCCCCGTAAATGTGAGTTTGTATTTAAGGATCTGGATTTTTCCATTGTGAAAGTTATCAATGTAATGGCCCATCCTCAGTGAGGCCTGTAATATCAATTGTCGTATAAGTCAACCATCGATCTCATTCGCACATACTTGTATAAACTCAAAACCTGTAAGTTGTTCAACCTTTCTGCCTGAGCACACTCAAAATCCCCTTTTTTTTTGGATCTGTTTGCATTTGTCAATGGCCCATGTCCATCATGCCAGTGGAACTCAACACGTCAGCTCACAAAATTGTTCTTGAAATCATAAGTGGGACGGGCTGACGAGCTCTTTTACACAGCCTGACCCCAGCGGTATTAATAAACGGGCTTAAATTTTAGGCCGGGTCCAATCTATGGCCCAGACTGGCACATTGACGGCCTTAGTTTTAGTCGTCCATCATGCATGTATAGTTTTTAAAAAAGACCAATTGTTTGTAAAGATGACAATGGGCAGGGTAGCCTGCCCAACCTGATGAGCTCGACCCAACTTTGGGCAGGGTTTGGACCCACTAGCTTGGCTTGTGGGCTGGGCTTGGGCATAGGATGCATGGCCCGATCAATTTTCCGGTCAGGCTCAGGCTCAGGCTCAGGCTCAGGCTCAAGTCATTTTAAGCCCAACCCAACCAGACTTTATACATATGTTTGTTACAACTCATAAATATGCCATTCCAATCCTCGGTCAGGCAATCGATCTTGAATGTAGACTGTTGGTTTCAATCCTCTAAAATGATTATTTTTTTCTACCTGTGACCCACTCAATCAACGGATAGATTAGGAACATTTACATGGGAGATAGGGATTATAACAATTTTCGGGTCAAGTCAGGTGGAGCCCAGGCCCAGCCAGTTGTTTGGGCTTGTCCTTGGGCCTTTTCTGCTAGGCCCATGGAAGGCGTGGTCTTACTTGAGCCTACGTTTGTCATGTGTGCTAACCATCAATCTTCCATAGCCTTACTCCTCCAACATAAATGCTACATCTGCCACCATCCATTTTAAACTCTCTACAAGTAGAGTGTGTCACAGCCTATTTCTGGAACGTGTTCTAAGGTTTTGACAGACATCGAACATAATAGCTAATTCAGGACAACATAACCTAGATAGCCCATCCAAGGTAACAGGACCCAAACAGTCTGTACCAGACACAAGTCATTCCAATTCAAATCAGAACTCCAGAAAACAAGCAAAGCTGTAATCCCTTTCGTCATAGATGTTCTGTACAACACAACTCTCTGTCACATTTGAATTTCAAAGGCCAATGCACAAGATTTTAACTGAATGAACAAGAACAGTTACAGCTTATTTTACAAAACCACCTAAAGAAAAAAAACACACATATATACACATACCAGTCACCCGCTACGGTCGTTGCTGCCCGGACTGCCATCCTCTAATCTCATAAGATTCCATGAAAACTGCTCTCCCAAACTCAGTAAAACATACACCAAGATATAATATCAAGCTAAATCACCGTTTTTTTTTATCCGACAATGGTACAAGTGAGGCCCACCTTCCGTGATCTAAGTTGTTGGTCGGTTGAGCCCCATCAATGGATGGCAAGGTTCTCATCTGTCTTTTATCAGATTATCCTATCCCAGCCATCTGATGAAAATAGATAAATTACAAACAATGGTGATGTGAGCCCAACCAGAAACTCGGGAACGTCTGTTGCCGCTCCATCCAATGTGGGTATCATATAAACGGATTGGATCGCCAAAAGGAGGGCCCCACATGGTTAGTTCAATGGGCCAAGCAAATGCTCAATCCAGTGGACATTTAGCATGAGGAGCATCAGTTGTGGTGCACACCATAGCCCTCTGCTGCAAATGCAACAAGCTCCGCTCCATGCTAACTTGCACCATCTCAGCCAGCATCTTCTTCGCCTTCCCACACCGATCCTCACCGTCGATCTGTGAAACTATGTTGCTAACGATGTTCTCAAGAGTGTCAGTCTGGAGCTCTGATCTTGGACATGGAGAGTCTCTCAGTAGCTGCAAGAGAGCGTGTGCTTTGGATTGAGACTTGTGCGTGCCTTGGACAGTGAGCTCAAGCAGGCTGGGAATAGCTCCTTCTTTTAGAATTGCTTCTCTGTATCTACACCGATCGCTCTCACACATTGTTAAAAGGGCCCCAACTGCATGTTCTCGACTTTGGAGTGACCCGTCTTCAAGAACTTCAACCACCGTGAGCACTCCGCCTTCCTCGGCCATCAATGCAGTCCTCCCCTCATCGAAACCCAACAAGGATTCCAATAGAGCGCTGCACTTTTCCGCCATTTTTGAAGATTTCTTACATCTCTTCAGCAAGTTGATTAGAGGCGGGACAGCACCAGCTGTGAGAATGGTGGTGAGATTGTTATAGACAGTGGAGAGATTGTAAAGAGCCATCAGGGCGTCGACCTTGGATTGTGGGTTTTCGTCTTTAAGGACCTCGACAAGGAGAGGGATTGCGCCTGAGGTGCTGATGGTTGGCTTGTTGATGGCAGAAGCAGAGAGGGTAAGCAAAGCAGCGGTTGCATATTCCCGCAAATTCGAATTTGGTAATCTTAGAAAACTGATCAGCGGTTCAAGTGCACCAGCATCTATGATTTCAATTTTATTCCTGCGAAACAAAAGATAATGATGAAGGTCAATGAAGCTGGATTTACAAAAATGGTAACATTGAGACTGGGAGTTCAAAATAACAGGAGCTTCGATTGGACCCATTGGATATACATACACACAGTCGTGGAAGTACACCAACTATGCAATCAGATCACTTTTGGCCAGATCTAACAGTTCAAGTTCACAAATGTCAAAGTTTTCTTCTTACTTGTTTCTTTACCTGGTTCATAGAACCAGATTACATAGGCAATTGAGTGTTTCCTTGCAATGGTCCAGAGATATATGTTTGAACTGTTTCCGGCATCTAATTTGCCCAGGGGATCAATGGCTATCCATTTTGAGCAATGAGGCTCAATCTGAGCCTCCATTTGGTTCATTATAGATTGAGATCTTGCAAACAGAAATCACCATTAATGCCTTTGTAATGCCATAATCCTAACAGGATTGCATATAAACAAGTAAAATGAAATCAGCCCAAAGCCCCAAACTGTAAAAAAAACACAGAAGCTAAGGCTGCGTTTGGATGCTCAATTGAATTTAAGTGCAATATATCAATTGAATTAAATGTAAATGACTAAAAGTTGGGTGAGTCTCACTGCATTCTAAATGAGGCCCAGACCTAAAATGCAATTAAGATAGCCATACATCCAACTCAAGGTGCACAGAATTGCAATTAGAGATTTGGTCTCCCTTATATATTAAAATCACACCACCCCTGCTGTTGTCATTTCTCGAATGGGATCATTGCAATTCTGGAGCATCCAAACACACAATAAATTAGAAACTGCTCAGCATCCTCAAACTGTTGTTAATTCAAGCAATTGAATCAAGTGGACTCTTAGTTACCACAGATCATATGTAGGCTAACAAACAAAAATCCTAATACTACTCGGAACACATACAGAAGGAATAAGCTAAGCAGGTAACTTCTAAAGAAATTTCAAATTCATAGGTTCTAGATCCAAAATGCTAACTGGTGTCCGATTTTCTATTCACAAATTCAATATGTGAACCATGGGAACTCATGAATAACTCATGAACATAAAGAACATGGGAACTTCGCAAACTAAAGAGCATGGGAATTCATGAATAACTACAATGAAAAACCTATGCAATCACTTCAACAAATTTCTGGCAGTGTCTCTTCCCAAACTAACAGCTTCTTACTCAAACATAAGTATAGGCAAGAGCATGGCTATTTCAGTGTTAGCCAGATTGGGTGCTTGCCACATATACAAGCTCCTTGTAAATATAAGCCTTTCAACAGCAATCACAGTGTTTGCTTTCTTGTTGTCACTGAAGCTGCAGCCTTCAGTGCCATGGATGAAAACTAATTTGTTGAAGGTTTTCATGGATGGACCATCTCTTGTTTACGGGAACATGGAAACAAATAGATCAGACCATAGTTCACCATCCGTTTCCTGAGAAATCATAATTATTGAAGATTTATCCCAACAACTTGGGGTTGGCTACATGAACCCTATCCTGCGATTCCACTCTATCAAGGGCTGTAACTTCAGTTAGACCATAGGTCATCAAGTCTTTTCTTCCTACCTACACCCACGTCCTTTTGGGCCTTCCCCTTGCCCTTTTAGAACCCACAACTTGTACCAACTCCTAACCGTTGCAGTTCTTGGTCTCTGTTGCACATGAAGAAACCATCTAAGTCTACTTTCCCTCATCTTATTACTTTATTGGTGGTACTCCTGAATTCCCTCAAATGAAATCATTTCTAATTCTATCCTTGCCACTCATCCATACCAACATCCTCATTTCAGCTACACCCATACTCTGAACATGTTGCTCCTTAACTGCCCAACATTTTGTCCCATAAAGCATGGCTGGTCTTATAGCCATCCTATAAAATTTCTCTTTCAGATTTAGTGGTACATGATGATCGCATGAAACTCCAGAGGCACATCTCCTTTTCTTCCATCCCACTTGAATTCTATGAGCCTTCTCTATCTCTCCACTCTTAACATCATTCTGTTTCCCGAGAAGTATAAGGCTGATATCATTACTGAAAACAGATAGGGCAAGGGTAGAGAAGAGAAGAAATACAAACTGGAAGCGGGAACTGGAAATTCAGCCTGCAAGAAAACAGGGACACTATAAAAGGAATGGTGGTCCATGAATCTAAACCATTGACCCAATGAGGATGGTCACCTTTTAATTGGATATCACAAAACTCATGGAATATTCAAAAGAATCATCCCAAGTTTTGAACCTCAAAATTTTCCAAGGCTTATGACCTCAACAACCATGTGGTGCTCTAGTGTTTCAATCGTTGAATGGAAATGAATCCATCATGGACAGAGGGAGAGTCAGCAATGGATATGAAGCACTGACAAGAGAGTCAGACTCAACAGCGCTTGCTGAACTTTCCAGTTTTTCACTTCTCAGGGATCCTATTATAAATTCACACAATCTGACATAAGGAGAATAAAAGCAAGCCTCACCCAAATCTGGTCGAGATCCATCAAGAAAAACTGCAACCAACATCAGTTTTTGAGTCATTCTGCATACAGTTGGATCTTGAAACCAATGCCAATGAAGATTTTAGCTCTCAAAGACCACACCCCTACTACACATAGTAGTCTAACCCTTTAAAAAAAAAAAAAGTTCCCATAACCTCCCTATATTTCAGTATTGCATGGACATGACACGAATATAAAGATACAAACATGATTTAACACTTAACCAAATACCCAAATCAGATAAGGGCATCAGCTTATGTTCTGAAACATGGATTTAGAGCCATACGAAATACCCATATCATAACCCCACATAGATACCTCAGCCTAATAGCAAGTACCAAGAATTATTGGATATGGATGTTGACATGGACACACAACATACAATCACAGGTCAATATCTTTTCAAGGCCCAAATTCAACATGCGCATGATTATACTCTCTGATACTTTGAAACAAGACTATCTAAAACATACAAGGTAGCCATCCATATCCCATACCTGTATCATATGTCTGAAGATGCTTCAGCCCCATACAAGTAGGAAAAAAAAGAAAAAAGAAAAAACGAAGAGTTATATGATGCTCAGGCTGAATATGACAGTTGATATGCAGGCAATGAGAAATTCAAATAAAACAGACTAGATTGTGTAGCCCACTGTCTGAAAATAACAACCCAAGATCAGATTGGTTGAGCAATCCTAACCTCTGATTTGTGGAAACTTGTTAGTGGAAATATGACTGTTGGGTATTTTTCAGTTTTAACCATCCAATAAATGTCCACCAATCCGATAGTCAGATAATCAAATAAGCTTAATTTTTTGTTCATGATAAATCTACACTGGGTACCATAACTTAGACAGTCTAATTTGAGTAATTGTATTGCATGTGTGCAATATATGAGTAATTTCTAAGTGCCTAATATCATCCATCACACTCTGCTAGAGTATCAAAGTTTTTCTCAAAAAAGAAAAAAGATTGCGTTTTGCTTACATATTGAATTCTGAGCTGCTATATTCATTTGATCATAATCATAGAATCTATAATAATTCACCCAAAGTTATCTGATTCATATGATGCTAAAGACAAAGTACTCATTGATCTAATAACAGAGATTATATTCGATAGAGCAATTTGCTCAGCCTAACAAACTATACATGTAAGACATGACTTCTGGTGTTCTACACTGTTCTGTTCCATATGGCTAGAGACGCCCCATTGGATGATCCTAACTGTCAAAAAAATCCCAGATGAATTTGGACAATCAGTTGCAGCCATCCATTAGAAAGCCACCAACCGGGTGGAGATATTGGGGAATGGCTCATCCCATCAAGAGGCCCACCAGATCAACAGCTTACATTAACAAAAGATAGGCCTCTCTGTACTATTAATCGAGCATCATTGATATATCTAATCTAACACAATTTACCCAACTCGAAAATTTCCTCCATTTCACAAAATTTCCAATATCTTTCACCTGTTTCATAGTTCTTCAGAACCTCCAATACAAAGTTTCACAAATGAATTCGGGAAAGAAATTCAAATACCCAATTCAGGGCCTCGAGGGTGTGTTTGGTTGCGGCAAATACCATGAAATTTCATGACTAATCAGTGTAATTTGGTGCAAATTTTCATGATCTTTCATGAAATTTGGTGCAACCAAACACACCTCAAGCTAAAATTTAAAAAAATAAAAGAAAGAAAGAAAGAAAGCAAAAGAAAAAGATTAGGCCAGAAAAGCAGAGAAAGGAAGAGTAACATCCAAACGAAAGAACATTCTTCTCTTCAAAGAAAAGCAACAATTTAAAAAGACTCCAAGAATTCAAAACTTTCACTAACAAAAAAAGGGAACATATGATACTCGGGCCCAGCAACCGTAATGCAGGGTGCACCTTCAAGTGATCCAGACCGTTCATCTGATGGCCTCCATTATGGATCGGCACGGCACAACAGAATTCCTCTTGCGGCAAATCTATCCTGTCCAATTCACAGAACTAAAGCAGACGGTTCATCCAACGGTCCACATTCATCATTGACAGTAAAGTACACCAGACTTATAGGTGGCCACCAAATGAGGCATGATCCATTTATGATGTGACTACCAAAAAAACGGTATAAATCACAAGGAAAACGGGCCCACCTGTAAAATGGGCGGCTGAACAAAGAACGCCGTTTTGTTCGGCCGAGCATGGTATATTTCCTCTCTACCCAAATGCCCCAATTCAGAACCCCCATATGGCCTGGGCTCCTGTGATGACCCATCCTCACATGCTGCATTCATATTCAACGATCAGAACCATCCAAACGGTGGGGGCACATCGCAGATGGAGCCTATCTCTAAATCACACCAATCAAGCAATCGTAACGGTCTAATTGATGGAGATCAAGTGAATGGTTAAAAGTAAAATATTGAGTGGACCCGATTCCAAGGATATAATCAGATGGATACTATCAACTGATTAGTGTAATTTCTGTGATATGCTCCATCAACTATGGGGTTAGTGAATTGGACGGTCTGGATTGCCGAACAACTACAAGCTTGTGTAAGGTTGAAGAGTGAAGAAGAATAACGGAAGAAAATTTTGAAAAATATATAAATCAGACCTTTCGTCTCTTACGGAGAGATTGAGAAGCGCGAGAATCGCTGATTCCTTGCAATCCAAGCTGTCTGATTGCAGCATCGAGACAAGCGGTCCGATGGCGCCGGAGAAGTGGCGTCGGTGCTTGGATGAAGTTTTTGTCAGCCGACGGATCTCTTTCGCCGCATGGATTTTGGAGTCTGGGTCGTCTGACTGGACTAGCTCGATGGTTTGATCTACGGCTGCCGGAAGTCTGACGCAATGCTCGCCGGCATCGTCGCCGGAAATCTGACACAACGACGCCATCTCTCTCTCTCTCTCTCTCCCTCTCTCCCTCTCTCTATCTCGAAGGCGACGAACAGAGACAGACAGAGAGATTTCTGCTTCGTTTTGTTCTTTTCACTACAGAAGAACAATCCGTTCGTTATGGCATGTGGTTTTATCCTTGAAGTTAACGGCATTACATATTCCTTTAAAATGAAACGGAAGCAAGTAGAGCAGTTATGACGGAGAAAAAATACTTAACGGGGGAGTTATTCCATACTCTGGCAGCGTACGACGCTTTATACGCAGGCAATAAGAAATTGTTTAGGTTGAAATTATTAACTCAAATTAAACCGTCTATATTAGAAAATCCACTGTCTATAATTCAGAGGCCCAAAATTAAGTTGGTTGAGGAATCCTATCGTTTGATTTGAGGGCACATGTTTGTTGAAATAGGACCATTGGGTATTTCTCATTTTCATCCGTCCAATGAATGCCCACCAATCTGATATTTATATAACCAAAAAAGCTTAATTTTGTTTCGTGATATATCCAAACTGGGAATTCATAATTTGGACGTTTTATTTTGAATTAATTTTACAATTTTTACAATTTCTAAGTGCCTGCGTATCAACCATCACAACCTGCCTGAGTATTTAATCTTTTCTCTTTTTAACCGCTCTTGGATGGGGCAGTTTGGTTCGGTAGAGAGAATCCGGTAGGAACTAATCCATAACCGTTCATTTGGTGGATCCAATAGTAGACGGTCCAAAGTTCAAGACTCGCAGTATTAGGACAATCAGTGGCATACAAAAGCCCGCAGGATGGTTCAATCAAATCGAATTTTGACCCATAAATTGCGGAGCCCGCAGGATGCCTGATTTGAATAATCATACACGCGCGCCACGTGTATGGTAGACGATCCGGAGGCAAGAAAGCAACGTGCCTTACAGAAACAGTAGATCAGCTCCCATCTGGAGGTGCGGTAATGATTATAAACCGTCCAAATTGTGGAACATACTGTAGATAGGTCATATTCCTAAAACAAGGTTGATTGGAGGATTTTAACCGCTGATCAGTGGACATTTGTTCTTTGAATTCGAACCGTGTTTTTTTCATCTTAAACCATTTATGCAATACTTTCAGTGTACTTGTTGATTTATGAACTATTTAAAGTGGGGCCACTGATTGAACAGTTTAGATAGAGTTATGTAGAAGATTTTTGAGTGCCTGTGTATCAACCATCATCATCTGCTAGAGTACCACATGATCCGGGCACTGATGACAATGACGGGAATGTCCTTTGAATCTTTTGATTGAAAAGCGTGTTGAGCCGCGCTATGGTAACTCGCGCTAGGTTCCTAAGGTTACTTTCGCAAACTAGGAGCCTCGTGTATGGAACTTTCATCCGATCCACACCGTTCATCAGATACGATGCCTTATTGTAACTGTTAAAATAAAAAATTGTGATCATAAAAGAATCATGTAGGCCACACCACAGGAATTATTTGGAATGGAATGCCCACCATTAGTTTTATGTAAGACCTGACTATGGTGTTTATATGCCATCCAAGCCATTCATCTGACTTGAATCATCAGGATGAAATAATTAAATGTATTATAAAACTCATATGGGTGATAAGATTCGATAATTTACATGTTTTAGGTATGAATTTTTTCGGGGTGGCCCACCTGAGTGTTAAACCATCATGATTTTTAGGATCAAGGTCTAAAGAGGGATGGAGTTAGTGATGGACGGCTTTAATTTCATGCACGTTAAGTCATTTTATCCCAATTGAGTGAAAGTAGTACCGGTAGGTACCTTGCGCGAGGTACCCAGTGTTTTCAGATCGAGTTCTGTCGGCTGCTCAACCGCCCAAATTTTGGCGGGCAATGGGGCGTGCGTATTGCGTGTGTATGATGACGGCAACCGACGGCCATTCATTTGGTGGCCCGGATTGTTAGGCTGAGCGGTAGACTTGTCTTTACAAGATCTGGTGGTCCACGATATGAAAGTTTAATGCTGTTCACTCCTTACGATACCAGTGGTAAAGATGTCTGTTCGATCGGGACCGTTGATCTGGTGATCCACGATATGGATGAACTGTAGGGAGTGATTGGATAATTCTGCCCATCTAGTTGTTACGGGTTTAACGGCTGCATGGGCCCTTGATCTAACGGTTCCTTATGCACGCAGTTACATTAGGACAGCTCAGTCCCCTTGGTTTTTTCAGTATGGCTTATCCACGTGGTGGCCCATTAGAACAACAGTTCTGATCACCGTAGCTGTTTGCCACGTGTTCCTTCCTGAGAGCCCAGCATGGAATTATAGAAATCTCAGAAAGGGGGGCCACTGTGATGTAAGGGATTTATCTACACCGTCCATCCATTTTGAAATATCATTTTAGTTTATAATACCAAAAATAAGACAGATCCAAGCTTCGAGTGGACCACACAGTGGAGATAAACGTGTGCCGTTGGAAACTTCTTGCAGCTCACTGAAGCTTTGGATTAAGTTGATATTTGTGTTTTCCCTTCATCCAAGTAGATGTGACCTTATGAACAGGTTGGATGGAAAATAAAAATAACGGTGGGCCCTAAGAAAGTTTCAACGGCGGACGACGTCATTATCAAGGGAGCTGATTAGGTGAGACCCCGGCCTCACCCAAGACCGTGCGACCCTTACTGTGGGGCCCACTTTGATGTCTGTATTCTGTATCCACCCCATCCATCCGTTTTTCCAAATCATTTTAGGACATTATCCAAAAAATGAAACAGATCCAATTATCAGGTGGACCATACATAGGAAACAGTGGTGATTGAACAACCTATTATTAAAAACTTCTTAGAGCACATCTTAATCACAACTGTTTCCCATGGTCCACCTAATTGGATCTGCTTCTTTTTCTGGATAATTCTCTAAAATGATATGGAAAAACGGATGGACGGGTGGATACAGAATACACACATCAAGGTGGACACCACAGTAAGGGCTGCACCGTCTTGGCTGAGGCCGGGGTCTTACCTAACCCACTCCCCATTATCACCGCTGCTTTCTGTGTATGGTCTACTTAAGGCTTGGATCTGCTTCCTTTTTTACATGACTTACCTCACGACCCTGGATCCAGCTCTGTGGGTGGGACCCTGACCGTGGGGCCCACCTCAATATATGAGCTGTATATTTATGCCTTCCATCCGTTTTTCAGATCATTTCAGAGCATGAGCTCTCAAAAATGAAGCAGATACAAATTGGAGATGGACCACACCATACTAACGCTGGTCATTTAAAGCCCACCATTGAAAACTTCCCAGGGTCCGCCGTAATGTTTATTTGCCATCCAATCAGTCCATAAAGTTATACAGATCTTGATGAAGTGAAAACTAAGATATCAGCTTAATCCAAAACTTGCGGGCTAACAAAATTTTTTTGAGGGTCAATCATTACTGTTTCTTACGGTGTGGTCCACTTGAAAATTTTATCTACTTCAGTTTTTGTCCATGCTATACATGATCTTGGAAATAGATATACGGTGTAGATGAGTGGGTCATATTTGAGATCCGGTTCGCTTCTATAACAACCTGAAATTTCGGCACCCGAGTACGGAGACTCTGATCCTGAGTTCCCAAGTGTTAACTAAATAAAATGCTATTTTAGGAATGCCACACGTGGAAAATGCACCCACATGTGTCCTCAATCAGATTTATATTCATTACATTCACAAATAATCAGAGTAACGCATTTCAATTAGCGGATCATAAGCAAAGCAGAGGTAACTAAATCTAAAAATATAGGGCTAACACCCTAGATGAACAATTCAATCGCAGTATAAGCTCATATGAGAATTATACGAATTACAATAGATGTAATAGGAAGGAAAAATACAACTACCAAGAGGGATGAAGCTATAAGACTACTAAGGCGCCCGTGCGCGCCACCAACTGGTCCTATTCTTGAGACATCTGCATATATCAAATAGAAGGCGTCAAAACACCAATATAGTGAAGAAATAACCCCAAGGTTAGACTCGGGATATTTAAATTATAAACAGGTTTATATAAGTATATTATTCTTAAGCGTGTTGTCAAATCAATCAAGTTTAGGTAATGTCCACATACAAATCATACATCATCCTAGGCTAGTTGATTAAATGCATGGATGTCATGATTCCGCACACAATGCATGTCCCGGGCAAGCCCTAGCAGGACCAACTGGTATCAGAATCCACAGTCCACCTGTCTAGCAGGTCGTAAGTCGTGACTGAGTACACAGCCCGGATGACACAGAGAAATGACATAAGGTGCTCAAGATAGCGCTAGCGCCATATCAAGCAACCAGGCTACACGAGTCCCCCTCAAATGCAATGTCATGTATGCATGATTAATTAAAGTATTAATTAGTCCAATTCATCCAGCAAATTGGTGAAGCCAGAATACCACATCGTATCGTAAAGTCTAACCAGGACTATCTGGCTCCCTGTGATGCATAATCAATCATCGCCAGTAACCCCTCGATCCAAAGTTGAGTTATCCTACCATGAAAGCCTGGTTCGACCGTGACTCGTCAGCCACGACCAAATCAAAGCGGAAGGTCTTATATCCCAAATATCAAATACGATTAATTTATTCAGAGGTGCGGACGTTTCACTCGGAATTATCCCAATGCACGCTCGGGTCATTCGAATGGTGCACAGGCACGCAAACATCGGCCAAGATCACATTTGTCACAAGGGTCATTCGAACAACAATCGGTCACCCCTGTCAATGCTCACTGGTCACTACGGGGAGGCACCACCCCAGCGTAGGCCGATAGCTCAAACACGGTATCCCATACCACCATGCCTGGCTCATGAGACTTGGTGGATCGAGTCGCAATATGGTTTTAAGTGGACTATTCACAGTGGGAACGATAGTATTCTAGATTCCATAGGATGTGATTCAAGAATGAAATACAAAAATGATTAACTCTGAATTGGGCTTTTTCGATGGACCCAAGTGGACGACGACAAACCAACAATGGCTACTATCGGTCGACCGTGTCCCGCTTGGTCGATCAAATAAGTCCCTGTCTGTCAACCCAGTGACAGGCAGTACACTATATCAACGGTTTTCAGAGCTTAATCCAAAGCAACGGATACCTTATTATAATAGTAATTTAGGTTATTAAATACCTAATCATAAACATATCTAAGCACCTGGCCTGACCGACTAGCCCGACCGATCCAAAGGACCCGGATGACACAGGGCGCCACATACATCCACAATCATAAATATATTACAATATTGTATATTTACATCATTCAGGCATTTCATCGAGCATGTTATGAATCAAACAACCATAGAGGTATTTCATCGAACATGTTATGCACACATCAACAATTAACATATAAACTCAAGCAATCATTAATTAGGATTTGTTGAGAGTAAGCTTGAGGGTAGATATTCACCTTGGAATCGAAATTACTCGATTCAGATGAGGCCGGAGCGATCCAAATACGGTCCGAACGCCGGAAATAGGGGAATACCTCAATTACCTACAATGAATCACAAATCTAATGTTAATCAATTAAGGTTTAATCTAATTAAGTGTTTAATTAGGGTTTAGGGTTTTGGTATCTCAGATTTGGAAAAATCCCAAATCAATTCGGTGAATCGGGCCGGAGTTGGAGCATGACGGCATCCACATGGGGCCTTGCCCGATCACGACTTCCACAATGCACGGGCCGCACCAATATAACAGCCGGGACCCCAAGCCCCAACATGAGCAAACCCTAAGTTAGGGTTTAGACGAATCCAACGAGGGTTTCTAACCCTAATGGTTCAAAGATGAAAAGAATGGAAGGAAGAGGAAAAGAAGAAGTAGAGAAACACCTTACCTAGCATAGAGAGGTGAATCCGACCCCAAAGCCACCGGATTTTGGCCGGAGAAGACGTGAGAACGGGCATGGAGGCTGGAGAGATCTTGGAAATCCGAGATTTCTAAAGTTGGAGGAGGATTTGAGGGAGGAATGAGGTTAGGGAAAGAAGGAAGAGAGCTAGGAAGGCTTAGGAGCAAAGGGGAGAAGAAGATGAAGGAGAGAAATGAGAGAAAGAGAGAAAGAAATGAGAAAGAGAGAGAGAGAATGGGGTTGGAAACCCCCCTTTTAAATCCGACCAGCCACGACCAGTCGGTTGGTTCCAGATCCGGTCGACCGGATCCCACTGTCCATCCGTTTTTCTTCCCAAAAGGGCAGCAGCATCCGGTCGCCCGGTTGTCAATTCGGTCGGCCGGCTACCCATCCAGTCGACCGGTTGTCAAACTGGTCGGCCGGTCGTCCCTTGGCCATTTTCTCTGAAAATTCAAGATTTCTTCCCTGCACAGTGAGTTCCTACACAGTCACTTTTTGAATGGATCTAAATATTTATAAATAGATTGCATATGGATATCACTTTTTGAATCTCAGTCAGATCCGACCTACATATATTCGAACTTGGAGCCGGTTTTAACTAGATCCAACCCATTGAGAGCCCTAGATTTGGGTGGCAACCGTATTATGTTGGTAGAAGTAGGGCCCATAATTCACAAATCCAGACCACCCGTATACAGATTATGGACTGTAGATCATTTTGTACTTGTCTATTCATCATAGTATTTCTTACTTGATTAATGGATCGGCATGATGTCCACGTTAGGCCATGTTCCTTGTGGCCCCACCCAGGGGCGGAGCCAAGATTGCAACTTTGAGATTGGACTCTTACGGTTGAAAACTTAGTAGGCCCACTCTGCTGTTTACTTTCCATCCAACCTGTTCATAAGGTCACATAGACATGTGGAAGGGAAAACATAAATTTCAGCTGGATCCCCAAAAGTCTTGAACGGTAAGATTTAAATCCCCACTGCTTCATGTGGTGTGGTCCACTTGAGCCTTAGATACATATCTGTTTTGGACTCATGTCCTAAACTGATATGTCAAAATAGACTAATGGCTTAGATAAAAGATATATAGATCATGGTGGGTCCCACCGAACCTCTGACACTACCGTCCGTCTCTACCTGGTGGGGCCGGACTGGTTAAGACCCGGCCTCACCCAAGAGTGCAGTCCTTACCGTGGGGTTGTAGTGGAGCCACCTTGATGTATGTATTATATATCCACACCGTCCATGCATTTTTTCAGATCAGTTGAAGGCATTATCCAAAAAATTAAAGAAGATCCATCAGGTGGACCATATCATAAGAAACAGTAGTGATTGACCGTTCTAACATTAAAAATTTCTTACGGTGCATATTAATGTCTTTGTGGTGTTTATTTACCATCTAATTTGTTGATAAGGTCACATAAGCCTGGATGAAGTTAAAAAAATAAATTTCAGCTTGATCTAAAACTTATTTGCCCATTAATGGTCAATCAATACTGTTTCCTATGGTATGGTTCACCTGATAATTGAATCTATTTCATTTTTTGTATGATGTCATAAAATGATCTAGAAAAGCGGATGGATGGCGTGGATACATAATACATACATC
Source organism: Liriodendron chinense (assembly GCA_003013855.2). Classification (NCBI taxonomy): domain Eukaryota; kingdom Viridiplantae; phylum Streptophyta; class Magnoliopsida; order Magnoliales; family Magnoliaceae; genus Liriodendron; species Liriodendron chinense. The sequence continues at coordinate 1,298,734 of PVNU02002217.1, forward strand.
AAGGTAGGCCCCACGGTAAGGGATGCACAGTTTTGGGTTCGGCCAGGGTCTCATCTAATCCACTCTTGTTCTGGTGGGGTACTATCCAATCTACTCCCGGACGCCGATTACCTGCGGAAGCCTTTCCCAACAAGTTCCCGTGTTGGAAACTTATGTGAGGCCAACTGTGATGTTTGTGAGAAATTCACCACGTCCATCCATTTTGTGAGCTCAGTTTAGGACATGAGAAAAAAAAAAGAATCAAATCCAAGTCCCAAGTGGGCTGAAAGCAAGAGGATTGAACATCCACAGTTGAAATATTTGTGGGCCACCAAAGTTTTGAATCAAGCTAATATTTGTGTTTTCAGTTCACCCCAGTAAGAATGATAGTTGGGAACCGCATAAATGGCATATGAACATCACTGTTGACTCAGGGAGGTTTCAACGGTAGGAGTTTCCCTACCCATTTTTTCTTTAATGCGGCCCACTTAAGTCTTGGATGCAACTTATTTCTATTCTCATGTCCTAAATTGAAATCACAAAACGAATGGATTGGGTGGATTTCTAACAAACATTTAGGCCCCACCTAAGTTCTTACGTAGGAATTTCTTGGGAAAGGCTTAGGCAGAAAAATGGAAGGCCGGCCCGGTTGGATGTCCAGTTAAACGAGTTCTGCAGAATCGGCCATGATGGATATGTTTAATCCACACCATCCATTCATTTTTTCAGTTCATTTTAGGGCATTGTCCCAAACCTCATGCAGATCCAAATCTCCACAACTCATAAAACAGTGGTAAGTCGTTGGAAAAAATAAATAAATAAATTCAGGGTGCCCTTATGTGGCTCTGTCCCTGGCATCACCTGATGAATGTACGGATCTCGCACACGTGTCGTGTGTGCTAAATAGCGGCATCAATGTTTACACGCAATCGCCTCGGCGTTACTCAAAGTAAAAAAATCGAGTGAGTTACTGTCTGGGGAATGATTTCACCACTTGCGGTTGAGAAAAATCATTTGTCAATCGCACACCTGCCACAACGTGGCGCGAAAGTATTTACTTCATCCAAACACTAGAATTAGTGGGGCCCACTTGGAGGAAAAAAAATTAGTGAGTATACGTGTGACCTATCTGGTGCAACTCTCACTTTTCAACGTCTGAAAAAGAGACTGCCTTAAAAATTCTACGCTGATCCCACGGACTGGACGGTTAGGATCGTTCTACCATCTTGATTTTGACTGCAGGAGACTAAATGTGGTGTTTACCAGAACAATCAAGTGATTTCTCCCACGTGTGTGATGCATGGCCATCCATATCTGCAAGAAGTTAGACCGAAAATTTTCAACAGCTGCCATTCAACTCGTAAATAATCATTGGCTAGGATCATAACTAACGCGTGATTACGTGTTTATAACACATGCATCACGGTGGGAGGCGATTTTGAACGAAATTTTTACTGCAATAGCGCTGAGGTGTGGCTATTTTTTCTAAAAGTCAAATTTATCATGAGACTCATCTTTTTAAGCATTTTTACAAGAAATTGCAAAACATTCTGTAAGAAATACCCCTTTAACTACTTGTTCACGTCCATGAAGAGGTAAAAGGTCTCTTGGGTGTCGACAGGTGGTCCACTCATGGAATCACTCGTCACAAGGGCACATTCGAGGAGGTCAAAGGGGCATTATTAAACCCAGAGTTTTCAACTTCTCACAAAAAAGCTAAAAAAATAAGCCTCACAAGGAATTGGACTTTTAGTAACAAAGCCAGACCTGGGTCTATTGCAATAAAAATCTCCATGGTCGTAGCGTGCTTAATCCGTTGCTTTTATTGTACTGGGTAAACTGTGTTAAATGTAGGTGACTATCCACGTGTCCATCTGATTTTGAAGGGAATGAGCCCAAAGTTGAAGCACATCCACAGCCCAATTGGACCCCACCACAGGAAAGAGCGGGAATAATGATTTCCACAGCTGAAACCTTTCTAACAACCACAATAATGTTTATTTATCATCCAACCTGTTCATAAGATCACAAAAATAAAAGAAGGGAAAACACAAATATTAGCTTGATTCAAAACTTCGAGGAATTTTTCAACGGTGGACATTCAATGCACACTCTTTCCTAGTGTGTGGTCCACTTGAGCTTTGTATATGCATCATTTTCTGTCCCAAGACCAAAAATTATCTTGTAAAATGAATTAACAGAGTCGATAAAATACATAAATCACGGTAAGCCTCACAAAGTATACTCAGTACGCTTAGCTTAGTGAGTTACTCAGTACGATAATCCACTTACAGTAGCGAGAATATGAACGGTTCTAATCATTGGACAGCATGTGGGCTCAATGGGCTGCGATGCACGCTGGATACAGAGGTGAATCCAACGCCCCGTACCTCCGGGGTGCAACGACTTTGTGGGGCTCACCGTGTTGTATGTATTTTATCAATCCGTACATCCGTTTTTTAAGATAATTTTAGAGCACAGATCCAAAATTGAAGCACATCCAAAGCTAAAGTGGACCACACGGCATGAAATAGTGGGGATAATTACGTCCACCGTGGAAACCTTCCTAGTGCCCAAAGTGAAGTTAGTTTGTCATCCAACCTGTTCATAAGGTCACGTGGACCTGGATGAAGGGAAAACAAAAATATTAGCTTGATCCAAAACTTCCGTAGCCCTCAAGAAAATTTTAACGATAGACGTTTAATCCCCCACTTTTTCCTGTGGTGTGGTCCACTTGAGTTTTGAATATGCTTCAATTTTGTAGTATTTTCCTAAAATGTGGTCACAAAAAGGATGTACGGTGTGGATAAAACACATACATCACGTCGATGTGATGATGATATCCTTCCTGGACGTACTTTGTCTCAAAATTTCTCAAGACTGGACAGTCCTAGACCCCCAGTTGTATGGATGTTTTGATTGAATGTAGTCCGTTGATGTGTTCTATTTCTAACTGCTTATCTTCGCACAGTAAAATGAAAAGACGGGTTCTCTTTCAAGATTATTTTCCCATATGATCCATTCATACTATGGAAAGACATTTTAACGGCCTGGATCGTCAAACCATTGATCTACTAATTCAAATTGAAAACTCGAGTGTAATGTGTGTTTACTCGGTTGGAGGATAGCACTAATATGTGGAGCAAAAGCACAAGTTATCCGGTAGGCTTTCTTCGCCGTTAAGTAACAGCAGTTATATTTTGACTGCCGTTTGCTTTATCACTATCCATAAATGGTGCCACCTCATCAAAAACACACGTGGCACAATGCATATCAATCTAGAGTATCCTGATTGTGGCCCCCATCATGGATGACATATCCCGAAATTCTCACTAATTGGATAACCTTAATGATCCAATGGACCAGATTCATCAGGCTATAGCAGATGGTAAAGAACGTCTAATCGATGCCTACGTTTCACAATCTTATGGACGGATTGGATTTTGCACACTATGCCACGCTGGCACACATTCACGCGTGTGGGCTTAACAAACTTATTATAGCTGTATGTACGGTGTGCATCAGTACATGTGTCAACTCAACTGGGCATTTGTGGAGAAATCATTCCAGACGCCTTTCTTCAAACACCAAATAAAAATGCGCAACACGTGTAAACCTTCCACATGCTTTGGTAATCTGTTACATTCATAGGGTGGCCCCTGACGAGTTTGTCTTATCCAAAAATAGGAGGGCGTAATATATTGGCAACGTTGAATACAGATCGTTGGTTGCCAGCTTTCTAGCCTTGCAGCTTTTGTACATGCATGATTGGATACATGGACGGTCTAGATCTTTCTGCGTGTCACCTCTCTACAACAGGTGCGTTTGGATCTGGCTTCTTGAAGATGTGGTGTTGAAATTAACCTCTTGGAATTCCGGTTCACGTGACCAGTAGGATACGTTACGTTTCGTCTGGAAACCGTTACCATCATCATCTTTGACGAGAACGGTTCTTATCAATTCCCAGTTACACATGTCATCTCCTGGACGGCTGAATTGTGTGGGCCCCACACTGCCGTCTTACCAACTTTGAGGTGATTTGGCGACTTTTGAACAGGCCGCGTAGCCAAGATCAAATGTGTGGATGAACAATGGTATCTGTCCATCGTCAATCGTACACTTCGGTGACAGGCATGATCCCGTACATGTGGTGGGCCACGTTTTAGTTCATCCAAACCGTTGATCTGAAGACATACATATCTGTTGGTGATGGCGTTTTAAAGTATTCAAGATTGGAATATCCTAACTTCGTTTTCTTTTAACCAAAGGCCAACGAAAAGACAGTTGAGGGTGCTTTTATTTTTCAAATGAAAATATTTCAATGATCAAAGGTAGCTATTTTTTGGGTGTCTCCGCATGGATGATGAGGCTCATCTAAACGGTTGGGATCATTGAAATATGTTGCACCACATGTATGAAATCCTAAGCGTTAGCAATCTCTCCGTCTACCGACGAGCACGTCGTTGTAAATCCGTAAACGTGGACGCTTGTTTTCTGTAGGTAGGAGTCACTGTGCGAGATCCAGATCGTTCATCTGTCGGCCATTATTGAGATCGGTACATTAACCTTTTACGAGGCTGGATCCACTACAAAACTTTGCAAGGAGCGCATGACATCCAAACCGTCCATCATGTACACTGCCTTGTGTTGTCGTTGGAAATGAAAAAAAATCAGGCCATTCTATGGCTCAGGTGGGCCACCCATGGCAAGACGAAGCTAGGCTAGCTTCGGAAAGTTTTAATTAAGCGGGAAAGTTTTAATTAGGCGGGATTCGCATTTCGAGTTTACAGGAGATGCAGAACTCAAATCCTTATCTTGTCTAAATTTGGCGGATATGCAGTGGTTGTCTTGGCTTGCTCGAGTTACAGTAGAGATTGGTGCCTGGTTCAAGCTCCTTCCCTGTAAGTTCCTCACCCTTGTAGATCTTCCTTGAAGGGCGAGTCCTTTCACATCGAGCTTTGTGCTACGACAGCTATAGGAACTACTCATCTTACTCAAAGGGACTCATTGCTCGGACCATTGGTCATTGCTTCTCAGTACATATGGCCAATGACATATACTTGAGAAACCCCATGCTGCCCCAACATCCGGGTTGGGCTGAACCCAACAGAAGTTGCAACCCTTAGTCACAAGGTTTAAAAATCATTGCCTCACATCTGAATTATGTTGTATAGCCGAGTTGAGTTTTGGAGTGACCTGATTTTTGGGGGTGTCTATGAAGAAGTCCACATGATGGGCGCATTTGATGTCATCAACAAACCACGGTGGAACCCACTCATGGCATTATAGGTTAAGCTTAACTATACAGCTTCTTCTTCTTCTTCTTCTTTTTTAAGTGCATCTGACAGCCTTGTAGTGTATCTGACGTAATCTTTTACATCCATTACTAGATTGGGGTGGCAATGAGCCGGGCGGCCTAGCCTAGGTGACCCAACCCTCAAGCGCTGGGACTTGGTCCACTAAACTTAGCTCAAGGATTGTGTTCGGGCTGGAAATCTAGGCGCACCATTCTGGCCGGGCTGCGCCAATGCCAGTGTATAAGGCAACGATTCAAAGAATGATACATATATAAATCTCAAGTGGACCCCACCACAGAAAACAGTGAGGGTAGTGACATCCACCGTTGAAAACTTCCTAGGGGCCACTGAAATTTTTGATCAAGCTGATATTTGTGTTTTCCTTTCCTCCATGTCTGCATGAATTTATAAACAGGATGGATCTCAAATAAACATGGTGGGAGTAGGAAGTTCTCAACAGTGAATGTCACTGTCCCCACTGTTTTATGTGGTGGGTCCACTTGAGCTTTGGATCTACCTCATTCTTTAATGAATCCGGATCCTCTGTTGAGGATGAGCAGAGAACCTCTACTGCTACTGTTGTGATTGGTCCAGCTCAGCTCTAACACAATTAGGCTGAGCTGGACCAATCAGAGTAGCGACGAGCAGGATTTCACTGCTCATTTTCAACAGAGGATCCATACTCTTCTTTAATTCATTCCATAAAATGGTCTCTCCAAATGGATGGACGGTATGGAAACAACACATACATCATGCTGAGGCCCACATAACAGGGAGGCGTAACTTCAGTAGCAAGGTTTGCAACTCACGAACCTGTGAGTAGTTAATCTGCATCCCTTCACATGCACCTTTACATGACGCGGATTGCGTCCGACTAAATCTGTGTGGGTCCATCGTAATGCATTGGTTTATCCACGTTGTCCTTTCCTTTTCTAAGATCATGCCATGGTACGGGCCAAAAAATAAGGCAGATCCAAAGCTCCAATGCGCCATGCCAGAAATAACTCTTGCATTCAACGCAACCTTCATTTAATGCTTTGTGCATTTAATGCAACCACTCCTCTTACTTGGTGTGGTCCCCAAGAGCATTGGATTTGCCTCATTTCTACGTCACACCTTAAAACATTATCTTAGAAGAGAGATAAACCGCGTGTATAACAGACACATCACGGTGAGCTCACATACAGATTGGTCGGACGCTTGAAGGTCCAACGAGGGGTCAGACGCAATCTGCGTCCATAGTAGTGGAAATATTTTCCCTCCATAAGGTCGACCTCACCCTGAAATTGCCTCCTGCAAAAATCATGGCGGTCCATTAACTATGGCGATGACGTGCGTACGTTGAATTTAGACTGTTAGCAAGTGCTCGGGACGGTCCATTCCTTTGGGACCTACGTTGATGTATGTGTAGTATATACAGGCCGTTCATTCGTTTTTCCACATTAGTTTAGTACATGAGACAAACAATGAAGTAGATCTAAATCTCAGGTGAACCATACTACGGTGATTGAGCAATAAAAATTTATTGTGAGCCATAAAAGCTTTGATTCAAGCTGATATTTTTCTCTTCATCATGTCAGTGAGACTTATGAACACATTGGGTGAAAAAAATAAACATTATGATGGGCCCTAAGATGTTTTAATTGTGGGCATTTAATCACCACTGTTTCCTATAGTGTGGTCTATCTGAGATTTGTATCTGCTTCATTTTTTTAGACTCAATCCCTAAAATGAGCTGGAAAACGGATGAACATTGTGGATATACTGCACATACATCAATCAAGGTGGGCCCCACGGTCAGGGCCGCACCGTGTTGGGTGGGCGAGAGCCGCACCTAACCCGCCTCCGTTGCGATGCGTGTAAAGGTACGTGCAATGTGACATGAGGGAGCCTCTTTTACCACCACTAGAGAAAAGGGGGTGGTTTGATACTCAGGCACTCGGGAGTTGTACTAGCTAAATTGTGAAATAAAAAATCCACCATCTCTAAGTCAGAGTCACAAAATCAGATTATTTGTACGATCCAAACCTTTATTCCCACTGAATATTTTAATTTTTAACCGTCCAACGACCACTGTTCCAATTGTCAGATAATCAATTAAGCGTTAATTCTGGATCATAGTTTGGAAATTTTAGCTGAATTAATTGTATGTAACGAATGTAATTTCTAAGTGCCAGCGTACCATCCATCATTCCCTTCCAGAGTATCAAAGTTTATTCTCTTTTAAAATGACAGAAAACGGACGAAATTAAATATATGTATAGCCTTCCCCCCATGAGAAATGCTTTCACCTTCTCTTCCCTCTTTTCATCGTTTTGGAATGCAAAGCCTCTCTCCATGCATGCGAATATAGATGTGACTTGACTTCCCGGTATAAATCCACTCCGTCCATCCGTTTCTTAGGACCACAATAGGAAAAAATTATAAAAATTAGGAAGATCCAAAGCTCAAGTGGTCCACATCACACTAAACACGGAAATGTCCACCGTTGAAATCTTCTTGGAGCCGAACATGATGTTTATATGCCATCCAAACAGTTTGTTGGTTTATTACACTCAGATAAACTGTTGCAGTGAATCATCATCCTGATACAAAACTTATGTTGCCCCCCAAAAAGTTTCCAATGGTAGGTGTTCAATCCCCACTTTTTCGTTTGGTGTGGCCCACATTAGTTTTGAATCTGCCTAATTTTTTATGTTCCTGTATTATTGTGGTCTTGAGAAATGGATGGACGGGATGGATTTGTCAAGAGCATCTTCGTGAGCGCCACATAGCTTCCGACTACAGCAACTTCCAGTGGCCAGGGGGCACAGGCATGATGCAACCTGCGAATACACAGCTACTAAGGCCTGCCGACCGAACGCGCGCTGTAAAGATTGAGATGTGGCCTTGTCATACACGTGCAATCAAGGCCTACGTTTCAATATCCACTCCGTTCATTAGGTGTGCCCTACCGTCATGACCCTTTTGAAAGAATCAGACCTTTCCAACCAGGAAGTGAGCCACACTCGCATGAGAAAAGAAATTACCAATGGTCTGTTTATTGGAAGAACACGTGGAACCCACCTGATGAATCTTCCTAGAAACCACAAACGTCCATTACCTCCAGCTATATCACATCCTATCTTTCCCATTTGTGGACCACCCAAAGCTCGTAGCCCTTCCAAAGTCCGGATGCCAGTAGTGTGATAGTTCACCACCATTCAAAAATGACGGTGACTTTTCAATCCTACCAGTACCTATACCATACTTTTAGGACAATCGAGAGAATTGCAATGCTAATTATTAATGCATCACACCATGAAAGTTGACACTGAGAACATGGTAGGAAACCATCTTTGCTCTTAGATTTTGAAACACTCACTGCATTACTTTTAACCATCCATGTTTTTATCCATCACTTAGATAGTTGGGATTGATTTATCAGAAATATGCTCAATCTACAAAGTACCCCACAATTTGGATGGTCTGGATTCCTTACCAAGACTGACACATGAAAGTTGGATGTGCCAATCACCATCTTTAAAACGGTGGTAAACTATCATAGGAGCCTTTCCCCGCACATGCATGCCTCGAAAAACCATATATATTTTCTTTTTAAAAAGGAAGAGAGAATTTGTGCTCGTATCCACTCGTTCTCTATCATGCATGCATTAGCAAGGTTGTATTTCATACTTAAGAGCAATAATCCTTTAATACTCTCGAAGAGTGTGATGGTTCATACGCATGCACTCAGAAACTGCATGGTGTGTCATACAAGTATCTCAAAATAAACCACGTGAATTGTGGGACCCATTGTAGATAGGTCATAACCCCAAATTCAGATTGATCAGTGGTCCTAAAATCAGACCATTGCCTATTTTTCGTTTATCCGTCTGTTAGATATCCACCAATCAGCTAGCTGAGACAGTAAGTTCAGGTTTTAACTGTTGGCCTATGACCCATGTGCCTAAGACGGCTTGATTTGAGTGGAATTATTCGATGTAGACAAATTGTTAGTGCACGAGTATGAACCTTTACAGTAGGCCAGAGTAATAACCATTCCTCTAAAAAGCACGCTTTCAAAAGCTATTATACATTGCTTGAATGAATAGTAAATCGATTGGTCGTATCTTTGTTGGGTGTGTCCCACTTTTATGTTGATTTAAAAGGTGATGAGCATTCCCCCAAAAGAGAGAAGAAAGGAATTGAGAAAAACAGCCATGAGATCAGCTGTTGTTTTTTCTCTCTTTGTTATATTCTCATTCTTCAACCGTTCATACAGTGGTGGAAGTAGTAACAAAGGAGTATGGAAGGTTGTGAAGAAAAATCTCGGCATTTCGGCCATGCACATAGCCCTCTTACCCAACGACATGATCATAGCCTTCGATCGGACCGACTTCGGCCCATCCAACATCACATTGCCTCACGGTAATTGTCGCCATGATTCGCGCGATCAGGCTCTCACAACTGATTGCTACGCTCATTCAGTCGAATTCGATCCAACCAACCGCAATGTGCGTCCACTCACCATCCTGACTGATACATGGTGCTCGTCGGGTGCGTTGGCGCCCGACGGCACGTTGATCCAGAGCGGAGGATTCAACGATGGAGCTCGCTCGATAAGGACGTTCTCCCCGTGCAAGGACTGTGATTGGGTCGAATTTCAGAATGGCCTAACTGTAAGAAGATGGTACGCATCGAATCAAATTCTACCAAGTGGCAAGATCATAGTCGTTGGTGGGCGGGACCAGTTCAATTATGAATTTATCCCCAAGACGTCGAAATTCGATCTGTCAGCTTTCGAGCTTCCGTTCCTTAGAGAGACGAAAGGATTGACGGCTGAGAATAATCTCTACCCGTTTCTTCATCTATCGCCGGACGGAAATCTCTTCATTTTCGCAAATGACCGCGCCATCTTGCTCGACTATGTGAGCCACAGTGTGGTTAGAGAATTTGATCGAATGCCGGGCGGAGTCTCGCGAAGCTACCCGAGCTCGGGCTCTTCGGTGCTCCTCCCACTTCTGCTCAGCGAGAAGAATGTGCAAGCTGAGGTTTTAGTCTGCGGCGGGGCCCCGCCGGATTCGAATTACATGGCTAACCAAGGGAAATTCGTGTCGGCTTCCAACACATGTGGCCGGTTGAAGATCACCGACGTGTCGCCCAAGTGGGAAATGGAGGAAATGCCGATGAGCCGAGTGATGAGCGACATGATCATGCTACCGACTGGAGATGTCCTCATAATCAATGGCGCGAAGAAAGGGACTTCTGGGTGGGGCGTGGCGAGAAAGCCAGTGCTCACACCAGTCCTTTACCGGACCGGACTATTCGACAATGTGGCTCGTGGGTTCGAGTCCTTGAACCCGTCGAAAATTCCTAGGCTTTACCACTCGAGCGCGCATCTGCTCTCCGATGGCCGGGTTTTAGTTGGAGGGAGCAACCCCAACATTAGATACAGTTTCACCAATGTGCTTTACCCGACTGAATTGAGCCTAGAAACCTTCTCTCCGCCGTATCTGAGTCCGACAATCCGCCGCCCGACAATCACAGGGGTGAAACCCGGTGTAAATCTCACTTACAAACAGCGAATTTCAATTGAATTCACGACGAAGAAGGTGGACAGCAACAAAATTTATGTGATGATGGTCACGCCGTCGTTTACGACGCATTCTTACTCCATGAACCAAAGGTTGTTGGTCTTGGCCGTCGACGGTATGCGTCATGATTCCAAATCATACGCCATCGACGGGTTAGCTCCGGCGACGCCGAACTTGGCACCGCCGGGCCATTACTTACTGTTTGTGGTGCATGGTGGGGTCCCAAGCAGGGGCAAGTGGGTGCACGTAAAGTAGTGTACCAGTTGCAGTGGTTGCATCTAAGGTGGCTTGGAGCAGTCAATATGGCTATGTAAGTGAATGTGTATGGTTTTTTTTTTGTTTTTTTTTTTTTTAATTGTTGGTGGCCGGAAAGGTTAGAATGGGCAATTGTAATTTATTTGCTTTGTTTTATTCCTTTCCTTGTTTGTTTGGATTATTGCTATTATTATTTTTCCCAAGTTGTTTAAAAGGAGATTGCCCTGTGTTGTAGCAACATTTCAGACAGTTTGGTCGTCCACATTTATGAGGACTTACTACTTAAGAGTATCTTCCTCCTCAATATATATACACCATTTACTAGGCTTTTTAATTTGTTCAGTTGGGACCATAGTTCTGTAATCTAGTGCTTTGGGCTGTTGGGGGTCACAATCGCACCACTGGGTTGACCCTACAGTCCTGGCTGGACCGTGGCCAATGACGGCTGGCTTGGCCCAGCCCATTCAAATCATAGTTCTGTACTTTGATCCGTCTATTTGTTAGGGCATGTTATGGACTGCTTATGTTTCTAAATAATCAATTTTGCTAAGCAATTGTACTCTTCCCTTTCATGGCTTTGTAAATGGATGACTGAAAAAAAGCTTATCAAATGCGTTCTTAAATTAATGGACGGTTTAGGTCAATTGAATGGACTCTCCAAGTGAATAATGGAACTAGAAGCACTATAACTTATATAGTACTCTTAACTAAAGTATTTCTGTTCGGACCTTTGATTATTTCACCCTATCTTAAGACAGGCAGAGGCATTTTTAGTCCACTTCGAGGAAGGGACAAGCTAGGGCTGGGCCTGAATAGATTGTTGGTCCATCGCCACTTCTCTTGACCGTTGGTCAATATTGCTAAGTAGGCCATTTCCAAGGAATCACTTGTTGGAATTAGACCCAAAAAAATGGGCCACATATGGAACACGTGCAAGGATGAGGTTCAAACGGTTTGGATCACTGTGATGAACACCTATATGCATGGTTATATATGAGCTCTTCACAGCGGCAACCATGGTACATCCTCATGATCGTTGTGCAATGGTCCTGGAAATTCGTATACTTTCACATCACTTTCATAGGAAAACGTCAACCGTTCAATTTCTGGCCCGCTAATATGCCGTCGACGTAAGGAAGGGCCCCCAAACATGTCAGGTTAGAACTTATCCAGTATGTGGATGTAACTTATCTCCAGCAACCGTTTGTACCCAAGTATAGCCAGTTATTCAATGAACCAGTTATTTAGTTGGCAGTCTCAGTCAATCCTGACCATCCATTGGGTGTGCCCTACTGCAAACAGCCTAGATTAATGCGGACTGACTATGCAGTCCTAGCTATCTGATCCGTCTCCTGTGAATGGTTAATGAACATAAAGGAGTTAAGTGTACAAATTCAATGGGGATCATCTCATTAATAGGATGGACATGGTTAACAGTTTTGTGCGTACTTTGTATAGTAGTGGGCCATTGAGGCTCAAAAGGTTGTGAAGAGATAATGAAAAAATCATCATCTTTCTCAAGTGATTGAAACATTGAATTGGCAAGAAAAAAAAAAGAGATAAAACTCAAGTTTTTTTAATTGAATAATTTATGTCATGTCTTAACTAAAATATAACTTACTAAAAATATTAGCAAGTTTTCTAAAAAATAGAAAGTTATAAATTTGCCTTATCCGAAGATTGCAGGAAAGATTACAATCAAACTCTGAAATAGGGCATAAAACTAAAATTAAAAAAGTAAGTATGACAAAAGTCTAAATTATTAAAAATAGTAATTTTTGTTTTAAAATTCTATTTTTAATGCGAAGAACCCGTTTTCTTGTGAAATAGGTTGACACAACCCACTTTTTTAGGTCAATTCACCCCAGATGGCCTGTTGTAGTAAAGATTGATAGGTTGTGTGTCCTATAACTATCACCAGATAAAAAATTATGGTCAATTTACCATTCACACTTCAAATGATGATTTCTCCTCATCTGGAATGAATTTCTTCAATCCCAACACGATTGGAGCCCCAATTACGTCATGCCTTATGTAGGAATAGGCCCACATTTGATGGATTACTTTCACTTCCATTTGATCTAGGGCTCTCAATGAGTTGGATCTAGATCGGATCCAACTGGATCTGGCTCCAAGTCCATATATCTGTAGACGAATTTGGATCATATTTGGATCCAACTCGGATCCAAAAGGTGATATCCATATCCGATCCATTTATAAATTGTTAGATCCATTTTTTATCCAAAATCCATATAACCATCGGATTCGGGTCGGATCTAGGTCCGAATCCACCCCCATTACAAATCTAAAAATATATATGATATAAAATATATAATATAATATATTTAATTTAGTAGAAAAATGATGCAAATCCCACTATTTACTATGGTACAGCCGACATGGCCTAAAATAATTTTTAAAACGGATGGCCATCATGAATATAACATATACAGTAAGGTGATAATGAGTCGGATCTTAATCGGATTCAGATAGAACTCGGATATGTTCATGTGAATCCATATCCGGTCCATTTAAGTAATCGGATCTATTTTAAGATCCAAATCCGATCCATTTAACTAATCAGACCTATTTTAAGATCCAAATCCGCATTATATGGATTCAGAGTGAATCGGATCTCGGATCTGACCCGCTCCATTGAGAGCCCTAGTTTGGTCTTCTTTTGGTCCAACCATGCTAGGATATCTGTGCCACGTCCTATATCAACCACACTGGGTAGGTTATACAAAACAAAAGGTCCAGATGCATCAAACTTGTATGCCCCATTTGGCACCTTGGATTTGGTGCTAAATGAGGATATTTTTTTAATCCAAATAGCTGCTTTTTGCGTTTGGTAACCTTGACTTTGGAGGTAAATAGAATCAGTAGTATTTCAAATCTATATTTTTAGTGGGTTTTGAAATCTTAGCAAGATGAAGGGATTCCAGTGTAATTTAGAGGAAATGCCTTTTCTGCCTCATTTTTAAGAGGTGGAGAGTCGCACATGTCACAAAGGTGTATTTAGGCTACTAATCCACCTGGACACATGCCATGCTAAGGGCACCCCAAAGCAATCTAATCATACACTAAAATCACATCAATAGAATGATCTGAACCATTCAAATGTTAGACATTTAAATGGACGGTTAAAGAATTTTGATGGGTCGCTTGTTTGTGGTCCTTACATTTGTGGCCCATCCAAGGTTCATAATTTCCTCTTCTTTTTCTTTTTCTTTTCTTTTCTTTTCTTTTTTTTTTTTCTCCGCAAAGGGTTATATTTTAATGGACTTATTATAATCATTCTATCAAATATCACACACACGCGTACATATCTAATGGGTTTATTAACCTCTTTTCCAGATCATTTAAGGGTGGAAACTAAAATTCAAGCATATAAAAAATTCAGGTGGACCATACCACAAGAAACAGTGGGTATAATGATTTCCACTGTTGAAACCTTTCTGGGGCCCACAGTGATATTTATTTGTCATCCAACCTATTTACAAGATCATAGCATACATTGATGAAGGGAGAAAACAAATATCAGTTTGATCCAAAACTTCCGCAACTCGTAAGAATTTTTCAATGGTACTGGCTCAATTCACATGGTTTCCTATGGTGTGATTCACTTAAGATTTTTTTATACTTCATTTTTTGTTTCAAGCCATAAAATTATCTGTTAAATGGATTAACGGAGTGGATGAAATACATAAATCATGGTGGACCTGCAGAATTTACTCAGTACGGCTTAGCCTACTGAGTTACTCAGTAGTCAGTACGCAATCCGCTTCCGTTATAATGTGTTTGTATCCAATCCGCCCCCGGACGCGGATTCCCTGCGGAAGCCTTCCCGAAAAGTTCCCGCGCTGGGAACTTAACTGGGGCTCACCTTGATTTTTGTGAAAAATCAACCACGTCTGTCCATTTTATGAATTCATTTTAAAATATGAGAGAAAAAATGACCTGGATCCAAGACTAAGTAGGCTGAAAATGAGAGGATTGAACGTCCACAGTTTAAATATTCATGGGCCACCAAAGTTTTGAATCTGGCTAATATTGTGTTTTCAGTTCATCCCAGTCAGAATGACGTTAGGAACCACATGAATGGCATATAAACATCACTGTTGACCTAGGGTGGTTTCAACTGTAGGAATTTTCCTACCCACTTATTTCTTTAGTGCGGCCGCTTAACTCTCGGATCTAGCTCATTTTTATTCTCGTGTCCTAAATTAAAATTACAAAATGAATGGACTGGGTGGATTTCCCACAAACATCAAGGTAGGCCTCACTTGGTTTCCTAGGTAGGAATTTCTTACCCAACGCTTAGGCAGAAATCGGCATCCTCCACGCCCGGTTTGGATGTCCAATTCGACGAGTTCTGTGGGAACAGCCATGATGGATATGTTTATTCCACACCTTCTATTCATTTTAATTCATGGTCCCAAACCTCACGCAGATCCAAATCTCTAGCGGACTACGACTAATAAAACAGTGGGAATTCGTAGGAAAAAGAAAATAAAATTCAGGGCGCACCTACGTGGCTCCGCCCCTGGTCCCACCTGATGAATGTATGGATCTCAGACACGTGTGGCGTGGGCTAAATAGCGGCATCAATTTTTACACGCAATCGCCTCGGCGTTACTCAAAAGTAAAAAAATCGAGTGAGTCACTACTGTCTGGGGAATGATTTCACCACTCGCGGTTGAGAAAAATCATTTGTCAATCGCACACGTGCCACAACGTGGCGCGAAAGTATTTACTTCATCCAAACACTAGAATTAGTGGGGCCCACTTGAAGGAAAAAAAAAATAGTGAGTATACGTGTGACCTATCTGGTGCAACTCTCACTTTTCAACGTCTGAAAGAGAGACCGCCATAAAAATTCTACACTGATCCCACGGACTGGACGGTTAGGATCGTTCTACCATCTTGATTTGACTGCAGGAGACTAAATGTGGTGTTTACCATAACAATCAAGTGATTTCTCCCACGTGTGTGATGCATGGCCATCCATATCTGCAAGAAGTTAGACCGAAAATTTTCAACGGCTGCCATTCAACTCGTAAATAATCATTGGCTAGGATCATAACTAACGCATGATCATGTGTTTATAACACATACATCACGGTGGGGCCCACTGAAGTTGGTGACGTCACTTTCAGTAGGGTGGAAGCCCTCTGACCATATGCTCTCCTTGTAAAGAAATTTTTACTGCAATAGCCCTGAGGTGCATCTATTTTTAATAAAAGTTCAATTTATCATGAGACTTATCTTTTTAAAATTTTTTACAAGAAATTGCAAAACATTCTGTCAGTATTATGCCCCTCTGACCACCTATGTACATCCATGAAGAGCTAAAAAGCCTCTTGGGTGTGAACGTAGAATCCGCTATAATCGCTGCAGCTCTACTTACAAAGTGCTCCCAATTAGCCTGTAAATGTTACCATGCCTCTGTCCCTTCATAATTATAAGGGCCCCCTTTGAAACTTTGTAGAACCGATTAAAACTGATGAACTTGCACCCCAATGCATGCCTCGCTTACACTAAGGGAAATCAAATTCTTCCTTAACCTGGGAAAGTGCCTCACTTTTGTCAAGGTATGTTCGATCCCATGAAACATCTTGATGCACACAGTACCAATTCCCACAACCTCACAGGCATAGTTTTCACTTAAAAATACCGAGCCTCCCTCATACTCCCTGTAGGAAGTAAAGACGCTCCCATCTTGACACATGTGGTACGAAGCCCCATGGTCCATGATCCACTCATCGCTGAGAGATCCAACCTTTGATGTCGTCAAGACCTCGCACATATCATTACCATGCACCTTCTTCAGCCTCAGTGGTATTGGCTTCCCTAGAGAAGTCTCCTAACTTCACTTTCTTATACTTAGGACTCTTGCAGTCCTTCTTCATGTGCTCAACTTGGCTGCATTCCCAACACTTCAACTTGCTTTTGCCATTACCCTTCTATTTGGATCGAGAACACGACGATCATTCACCTCGCTCAGAATTTCTTCCTCTCATAATCAGTGCATCGGAGGAGGAATTAACATCATCGCTTTTCTGTCTGATGGCCTTTGATTAAAGAGTTGAGACAATGGTCTCGACACTAATAGTGTCCCTACCCGCACACAAATAGTCCATGAGAGACTCATATGAACTAAGAAGCGAGTTCAGTAAAACCAAGGCTTGATACTCGTCATTCATTTGCTCACCAAAATCAAGCAACTTGCAAATCAGTTTGTTGAACGTGCTAATGTGGTCCTCCACATCTGTCTCCTCTGCCATCTTCAAAGTAAAAAGTTGCATCATTAGATACATGCGATTTTCTAGAGATTTCTTCGCATAGATGCTCTCTAGCTTGGTTCATGTCTCTATAGCGGTCTTCTCCTTCATGATGTTATAGAGGACGTCATCAACAAAGCACAATTGAATTAAGACCATAGCCTTCTCATCCATCTTCGTCCAATCATCATCTTTCATCTCGGTAGGTCACTTTCCAAGGGCGTTCATGACTCCTTGCTGAGTTAAAACGGCATGCATCTTTACCTTCCACAACTTAAAGTTGTTTTTGCCTGAGAATTACTCAACGTCGAACTTCGTACTTGAAGCCATGAGATCGTTTCAGAAAACTCCTTCTTCAACCTTCCAACGATAGCTCTGATATCACTTGTTGGAAATCCGGTCAACGAAAACAACGAAGAAGATCAAATAATCACCACACGACCACACAAGCAATCAACGCAAAAGCACACAAATTTTACGTGGAAAACCCTTACGGGAAAAAACTACGGCACAAAGTGATACCTCCACTATGAATCAGACAATTACAGAGTTAGAACTACCCGAGTAAAACCCCAAAGATGAACAAGGCACTCTCAAACCTCACAATTCTCTCACCCAAAACCCTAATCTCCAGGTAGGACTTCTTAGTATTGCTTGGAATATC
Source organism: Liriodendron chinense (assembly GCA_003013855.2). Taxonomy (NCBI): domain Eukaryota; kingdom Viridiplantae; phylum Streptophyta; class Magnoliopsida; order Magnoliales; family Magnoliaceae; genus Liriodendron; species Liriodendron chinense. The sequence goes on from PVNU02002217.1 coordinate 1,316,789, forward strand.
ACCCAACACGATTAAGAAACCTATTTATAAGAGAAAAATTGGAATTAGAAACTTGTAGCGTGAAACCGTACAAGGATTTCAAATCCAGCACGTTGGCCGACCGGTCGCTAACTGACTAGAAACGTCTAGCGAGTTTTGCCTTAAATCATGCCTGCTACCAATTAATTCGACCGGTTGGAGCCTCCAGCAGACCAGTCGGCCGACCAGTCTAAGACCCTCCAGATTCTGTCCAAAGCCCCCTGTGCAAACCTGTCCACTGATCGACCAGTCGGTGGACTGTGTAAATGCAAAGTTTTGAGGACTTCACAACAAGCTTTACCCCAAAAAGGTCGAGCCTTGCAATGCACTCCCATTCATGCATCCACTACTAGAAACCGATGGCTCAAGATTGCACTTGTCTTCTTCAACCCATCTTTGATTTATCGGTCAGCCTCGCTTTCAGCTCCTCTGTCACTGCATTGATGAATTGGTATTTAAATAATTGATCTTGGGTGTTACTGCATAGAAAGAAACCAAAAACTTCAATTGGTTCCTTATATCACTTTTGGCTTTAGAATATGAAATGATGCTAATATAACAACAAGAAGAAAAATCAGTGTGGTAAAAGGAGTTTGGTGAATGTGGTAAAAGACCAAATGAATGAAAGAAAGAAACATCCATTTCAGATAAATCGATGTGGCAAAAGGAGTTTCAAATGCTAATTCCAATAACAACATTGTAAATGGCAAACCTAGTCAACAGCATAAAACATGGGTGTTTGTGTCTGAAGTGCTTAGCATCTTGCAAAAGGAATACACATGGGGGCGTTGTGGGGGAGCATGCCGCCTCAATAAGAATGTTTACATGAGAACATGCATGCCCTAAAGAAACTGCATATGGAAAACAAAGAGCACCATGCAGTGGGTCAGATTTAGCTTATGGAGCAGTCAGGTTAAGTGGAACTTCGGTTAAAGCCAAAGCACCAGATGTTCTATTAAGTCTTTCTAAACCACATTCCTACCAAGAAAAAGATAAACAAAAGTCAAATATAGATATCTGTTGAGAAAATAATGAGGAAACTAGGGAATGAAATTGTAGACATCATTCTTTGCTCGTATCATGGTCCATACAGTGGAACCAAGGCCAAAAAATCGTAAGGAAAGCTCAACTGATTCAACCTTAGTATTATGACTAAGCAAGTTAAGTTGATGAGTTTGCCAAATCATATTCTTCAATTCAGCTGATTCTAAAAAGACAGTACATAACAAAAAGGAAAAAAGAAAAAAGAAAGTAAAGCACTACTTGCAAAGCGGAGACTGGGACATAATTGTAAAAGAAATCTAATAGCCTCACGCCATTGATATCTGGCGTGACTATAATATGAGCCACATAATTAGGATCAATTTTGAAGGTTGTGCTCCATCCATGGCAGGGCCCACAATTTGGACTGTTTCAAATGAGGCACATGCATGCAGTGTGTACGACAGATGCAAGCATGTGTACAACATGCTACACTCTCACAAAAAGTAGTAAAGCTCCTCCCCCCCCAAAAAAATGAGAGAAAGACACAAATATAATTAAGCCACTCAAGTAAGACAAGTAAAAAATAATAATAATAAGCAAGGAAAATCTTAAGATTTTCTACGGGAGAAGCGGAAACTAACATCCTTGTTTTTGAGTCTCTTCCCCCTTTATCCCTAACACCTCCCTTTATGTCTGCTTAAACAACTATTACTCTAGTATACACCCAGAAAATCTCAAGCTTTTTGTAGATGAGAGCATTTAGCACATCCCACCATTTGCTAGTGTCCCAACAAACCCTGAAAATCCTTTCAAACGGGTAACATTAATAAGAGCAATCTAGATGCTCCACATTGATAAAGTACTACCCAATCAAAAAAGAGTTATAGTTCCAGATTCGGTGCAATTTATAGGCAAGTTTATCTCTGTCTCCTTGCCAACAGGTAGACAATTAGGAAAAGAGAAATTTAGTCATAGCGACTCAAATTAAGAATAAAAAATAAAAAAAGTTAATGATATTCCATCTGCTTCTTGTTTGACATCTGCATCTTTTAGGAAGCATTGAATTTGCTTAAATTCTTCATCAAGCCATTCAACTTGCTGGTGAACCCCATGAAAGAAAATGGCTTCTTGACCATTCTAATTTCAGGCTTTTAATATTTTTCTCATTCCATAAAAAAAAAAGTAAAAAAGAAAAGAGAACTCTTTTAGTAAAAGAAAACTCCTTTAGACTAAAGAGGCAGATTAGTAGAGCCGATGTCAAGCTCAATGGAACGGCATCCCATAAGCAGCCCACCTAAGACTCCTCAGTGCTGTTATTCTTAGACCTGCATTAAGTATGCCCCAAAAGTCTCTCGGATTGGAAAATCCCAGCCACTAATCATGGCCCTTTTTCAGCCAAATGTGGGTTGTTGCTGCATTTCTCTTTTTCAGGCCACAGATTGAAAGGTTAAGGTTGTTCTATTGGTTGTGTTGGATTTCCTCCTAAGGTTGGTCGGGCGCCCGGACCATTTTTGGCCGGGCGACTGAAAATACATCAGGAGGATGTTTTTGGGTAGCAATGTGCTGGACAGTTTTGGCTACAGCCGGGCGCTCGACGGTCTGGTGATCGGGCGCCCGATGACCTGGCGGGGCGCCCGACCATGTTGGTCCGGGCGCCCGAAATTGGGATTTTTTCCCATGTTCTCTCGCTGGACTGATTTTGGGTTGGCCGGGCGCCCGACGGTTTGGTGACCAGGCGCCCGACCCGGTGCGGACTGTTTATACGCAGTTTCCTTATTGGGCTCTAATTCCTCCGTTTTCGCACTTAAGGCGTTCCAAAACGAGATTAGGGCATCTCATTAGAGTGTTTACACATCCAAGGTGAGAAAGAGAAGAAAAGAGAAAGAGAGAGAGAGAAAAGAGAGAGAGAGGAAGCTTGTAGAAGGGAGAAGTTGCTTGAAGAGGGATTCTTCTGCGCAACCGTCGTCTTAGCGCTTCTACGTCCTCGGGATCGGCAAGATCGCACCTCTTTTACTATACTCTTATTGTTTATCCATCCCAAGTGGGTGAAGAAGGTTTAATCCAAGCGGTGTGTGCTTGAGATCGGTTGTAACAGTTCTCTAAGATAGTGGATTCTTGATTTGGACTAGGTCCCGTGGTTTTTACCTCTCTTGAGGGTTTTCCACGTAAAAACTCCTTGTGTCGTGTGGTTGTTTGTTTATTCTTAATTATTGCATTATTGTAGTCCATAATTCTAGTATATTGGGGCCCGAGATCCGAAGGTTTGTGTGAAACGCACCCAACAGGTTGCTGAGTAATGAAGAATCCAAATCCAAACCTGCTACAATGGTGCCCAAATCCAAACACAATTCAAAATGAAGAATCCGATTGGAGTGAGCAATTACTAATTAGGTATTAAGATGCCCTAATCTCAAATCTCTAATTTTTTTTTTTTTTTTTTTTTTTTGCGGGGGGGGGGGGGGGGGGGGGGGGGGGGGGGGGGGGGGGGGGGGGGGCTGAGACCCATCTAACGTCCGTTAGCTTTTAACGCTCACGGCACTCTCGAATGTCCCTTCCACTTGCACCTGTCCGCTTACTTGGACCAATCTTCTCTCGCCACGTCAGGATCTCACCCACTTCGCTGGCTCCGAAGTCTCACCTAAGTCAGCGTGCAATCATAGCATGCTTGATTTTGGATCGTCTGTTCACCTTCAACAGGATTTTCCTCTTTGCTGAGGGCCTTACTGGTCCAGCTAAGCACTGACATTGACAGTACTGATTGCATTAAATGCAGCAGTGCTGACGTTTGCTGTGCTGGACCAATCAGAGGTTGTCAAACAGGAAATTCGGATTCAGCATGCTTAATCCGTGTGCTTTTATTGTAATGGGTAAACTGTGTTAAGCCTACAATAAATGCACGTGATTATCCATGAGTTCATCTGATTTTCCAGCTCATTTTTGGGATGAGCCCAAAATTGAAGTACATCCAAAGCCCAATTGGACCACACCACAGGAAACAGTGGGAATAATGATTTCCACAGTTGAAACCTTCCTAACACTCACAATAATGTTTATTTATTATCCAACCGGTTCATGAGATCACACAAACATGGATGAAGGGAAAACACAAATATAAGCTTGATTCAAAACTTAGGTGGAATTTTTCAGCGGTAGACATTCAATGCACACTGTTTCCTAGTGTGTGGTCCACTTGAGCTTTGTATATATTTCATTTTTTGACCCAAGACCTAAAATTATCCGGTAAAATGAATGGACGGAGTGGATAAAATACATAAATCACGGTAAGCACCACAAAGTATACTCAGTCGGCTTAGCTTAGTGAGTTACTTAGTACGATAATACACTTACAGTAGCGAGAATATGAACGGTTCTAATCATTGGACAGCATGTGGGCTCAATGGGCTGCGATGCACGCTGGATACAGCGGTGAATCCAACGCCGCGTACCTCCAGGGTGCAACGACTTTGTGGGGCCCACTGTGTTGTATGTATTTTATCAATCCGTACACCCGTTTTTTTTCAGATAATTTTAGGGCCCAGATCTAAAATCGAAGCACATCCAAAGCTAAAGTGGACCACACGGCATGAAATAGTGGGGATAATTAGGTCCATTGAAACCTTCCTAGTGCCCAAAGTGATGTTAGTTTGTCATCCAACCTGTTCATAAGGTAACGTAGACCTGGATGAAGGGAAAACAAAAATATTAGCTTGATCCAAAACTTCCGTGGCCCTCAAGAAATTTTCAACTGTAGACGTTTAATTCACCAATTTTTCCTGTGGTGTGGTCCACTTGAGCTTTGGATATGCTTCAATTTTGTACAAATTCCCTAAAATGAGTTCACAAAAGGGATGCACGGTGTGGATAAAACACATACATCACTTCGAGCCCCATAGAGTCCTGAGGCCACTTAGCTATGTGGTGTTGGGTCACCACGCAATCCTCGTCAGTAGGAATGGGAACGGGAGCGGTGTTGGGTCACCCCGCAATCCTCGTCAGTAGGAATGGGAACGGGAGCGGATTGCCTGTGACCTGCTGCACATATCTCTGTGCTCCGGGCTGTGTGGGGCACATAGAGATGTATGTGTCAAATCCATTCCGTCCACCTGTTTTGAAAGACCACATTAGAATAGTATTTTAAAAATCATGCAGATCCAAAACTCATGTAGGCCATACGACACGAAAAAGTGTGTGTTGAAATATTGACGGTCACAGAAGTTTCGCAGCAAGATGATATTTGTTCTTAGAGTTTATCTGAGCGTTAATAATTCTCTGAACGGTTTGGATGGTATATAAACGTCATGGTCAGCTCCAGAAGGGTTTCAACGGTAGAAGTTGTTGTTCCCACTGTTTTGTTGGTATGGCCCACCTTAGTTTTAGATCTTCTGAAATTTATAATCCAGTCCTATTGTGGTATTTCAAAACATATGGACGGAGTGGATTTGTTGTGGACATCTTCTTGGACCCCACACAGCTCCGGTCACAGGGACATCTCTGTGCCCTGGGTCACAGGCAATTTACTCCCAGCACGAGTTATCCGGAAGGCTTTCTTCGCCGTCAAGTAACAGCAGTTTTACTGTGACTGCCGTTTGCTTTATCACTATCCATCCATAAATGGTGCCACCTCATCAACGACACACGTGGCACAATGCATGTCAATCTAGAGTATACTGATTGTGGCCCCCATCATAGATGACATATCCCCAAATTCGCACTAATTGGATAACCTTAATTATCCAATTGCCCAGTTGGTGCTCATTGAATTGGACGGTTAGAAAGAAACGGCCAATGGACCAGATTCATCAGGCTATATAAGATGGTAAAGAACGTCTGATAAGCATAATTTTAGATATTTCCTCCATCAGTAATGAACCACCTGAAAATATACTTTCCTAATTCTAAGTGATCAGACCAATCTTATGGACGGATTGGATTTTGCACACTATGCCACGCTGGCACACATTCACGCGTGTGGGCTTAACAAACTTTTTATAGTTGTATGTACGGTGTGCATAAGAACATGGCATCGACTGGGCATTTATGGAGATATCATTCCAGACGCCCTTCTTCAAGCGCCAAATAAAAATGCGCAACACGTGTCAACTTTCCACATGCTTTGGTAATCTGGTACATTCATAGGGTGGGCCCATGAAGAGTTTATCTTATCAAAAAATAGGACGGCGTAACATGTTGGCCACGTTGAATACAGATCGTTGGTTGCCAGCTTTCTAGCCTTGCATCTTTTGTGCATACTAGGATACATGGACGGTCTAGATCTTTTTGCGTGTCACCTCTGTACAACAGGTGCGATTGGATCTGGCGCTTGAAGATTTGGAGTTTGACAAGAACGGTTATTATCAATTCCCAGTTACACATGTCATCTCCTGGACGGCTGAATTGTGGGCCCCACACTGCCGTCTTTCCAACTTTGAGGTGATGTGGCGACTTTTGAACAGGCCGCGTAGCCAAGATCAAATGTGTGGATGAACCATGGTATCTGTCCATCGTCAACGTACACTTTGGTGACATGCATGATCCCGTACATGTGGTGGTCCATGTTTTAGTTGATCCAAACCGTTGATCTAAATACATACACAGATGTTGGTGATGGCCTTGAAAAAAATTGAAGAGTGGAAGCCTAACTTCGTTTTCTTTTAACCAAAGGCCAACGAAAAGACAGTTGAGGGTGCTTTTATTTTTCAAATGAAAATAGTTCATTGATCAAAGGTAGAGATTTTCTGGTGTCTCCGCATGGATGATGAGGCTCATCTAAACGGTTGGGATCATTGAAATACGTTGCACCACATGTATGAAATCCTAAGCGTTAGCAATCTCTCCGTCCACCGACGAGCACGTCGTTGTAAATCCGTAAACGTGGACGCTTGTTTTCCATAGGTAGGAGTCACTGTGCGAGATCCAGATCGTTCATCTGTGGGCCATTATCGAGATCGTTCCTTGGTACCTTTTACGAGTCTGGATCCACTACAAAACTTTGTAAGGAGCGCATGACATCCAAACCGTCCATCATGTACACTTCCTTATGTTGTTGGAAATAAAAAAAAAAAAAAATCAGGCCATTTTATGGCTCAGGTGGGCCACCCATGGCAATGGCGCTAGGCTAGCTTTGGTGAGTTTTAATTAGGTGGGATTCTCGTCCCGAATTTATAGGAGAGATCTCTGGGTGAGATGAAGTCAGAGATCCCTATCTGTCTAAATTTGACGGGTAGGCGGTGGTCGTCCTGGGCTTAGGGTTAATCTGGAGATTGGTGCCCCGGTTCGTGCTCCTTCCCTACGGGATCCCAACGCTTGCAGGTCTTCCTTAGAGGGTTTAGAGGGTGAGTCCTATCACACCGAGCTTTGTACTCTAACAGTTCAGCTCGTTGGTCCATCTCTAAGCTGAAGGAATTGCTCACCTTGCTTGGATGGTCTCCTTATTCTGACCTTCTCAGCGCATAAGGCCAGTGACTTATACTTGAGAAACCAATACTACCCCAATTTTTCGGTTGGGCTGAACCCAAGAGAAGTTGCAACCCTTAGTCACAAGGTTTAAAAATCATTGCTTCACATCTGAATTATGTTGTATAGCCAAGTCAAGTTTTGGAATGACCTGATTTTTGTGGTGTCTATAAAGAAGTCCACATGATGATGGGCGAATTTGATGTCATCAACAAACCATGGTGGGACCCACTCATGGCATTATAGGTTAAGCTTAACTATACAATCTTATAGTGTTTCTGACCTAATCTTTTACATCCATTACTAGATGGGGGTGGCAATGAGCCAGGCGGCCTAGCCTAGGTGACCCAACCCTCATGGGCTAGGACTTGGTCCACTAAACTTAGCTCAACGATTGTGTTCGGACTGGAAATCTAGGCGCACCCACTACAAAAAATTCCATTTTTACCGACGAATGATTTCGTCGGTAATCAGTAAAATTTCGTCGGGAAATGTTTTTCCCGACGAAATTTTTCGCGGCTAACATCGTCGCAGAAAGGCCGTCGGTAAAGGTTTTTACCGACGAAATAATTTTTTCGTAGGTAATAATTGAACCATTACCGACGAAATTATTCGTCGGCCAAACATATGAATTTTGTCGGGATTGAAAATGATACGTCGGTGAAAAAACTTTTACCGACGAAATAATGCGTAGGTAAAAACACGTTAAAACTTTTACCGACGAAATATTTCGTCGGTAAAAGAAAGAAAAAACTTTTTACCGACGAAATAATGCGTAGGTAAAAACATGATAAAACTTTTACCGACGGAATAATTCGTCGGTAAAAGCATCTCAGAGCTTTTTACCGACGAAATATTCCGTCGGTAAAAGTTTTTGCTTTTTTTTACCGACGAAATATTTCGTCGGTAAAAGTTTTTCCTTTCTCGGTTCCATTTGTTTTCAAAAATTCAGGAAAATTCCTGATATACACCTGTAAAAAAACCTATACATTTTGAATCCTACTCACATGCACAAACATACAAACAAACAAAAAGTACATCATCCATACACAAATAATCCATTCCACATCCACAAACAAACAATATTCATCCACACACAAATATATACAAGTTAAAAGTCGTATATTAAAAAAAAAAATCAGGAAGATGAAGGCGGAGGTGGGGGAGGTGGCGGGGCATTGGCGCCAAGGCGTGCAGCGAGAGCCTGAAACATCTCCTGCATCCGTCGCTCATGCTCCTGCCGCAACTCCTCGATCCTCCTCTCCTGCTCCTCCCGTCGCCTCTCCTCCTCCTCCCTCTGCCTCTCTAGCTGCTCCCGAATCCCATCGACGACGATCCGTAGCTGCTGAACCTCTCTCTCTGCGATGTCAGCTCGGCGTTGAGCGCTCTCACCAGCTACGGATCGGCTGGAGCCAGCTCTAGTTTGTGCCATGAGCTTAGCACCATGGCCAAGCCCACGCACATATCCAGAACGGGTGCCAAGCACCTCGCTCAGGATTTCTGGCTCACTCCGCTGACTACCATCGGGAGTGGGCTAACTGCGTATGGTGTCCATCGCCGCCTGTAATGAAAAAATATGAAATTTCATAAAAAATGACATGAATGACATTATTATCAATCAATGCGCAATTAAATTTAACAAAGTAAAGATTTTTACCCAATGCTCACTGGCTCTAGGATGAACCCAAGATCCCGTCGCCTGCCGACAGTGAGTCCCTTTGTAGAGGTCTACTGGTCCAGGCTCCTGGCCGGTGACGGAATCCCGCTGCGCAATCGAAAGGAAAAAAGACTTATAATAAATGCCAATCAAAATAATATATTAACTTAATAATCATCAATAATTTTTTACCATGTCGTAACGATGTCGTACAAATGACTTTGAACCAGCTACGTGGTTCACTTGTAACTTTTCCCTGTTCGCAGAATTTATTCTGCTCCTCTTCTGAACACATTATACAAAATACATTTCTATTAATTGCGAAATTAATTGCGAATTTAATTGTTACCGTAAGATATCGTACATGTAAATATTACCTGAAAAGCCTCCGACGAAAATCTCTCGCAGAGTATCCGCCAGTCGTCTGTACTAACGTGTGGCGGTGCGGACTGTACGGCCTCATCGTGTGTCCTGCACCGCTTGTACCGCTGGTGCAACTCTCCGCGGTACTCCTTGAACCGCTCCCTAATCATGTTGTCGACGGCATGAGAAATGTAGGGAACATTCAAATCGAATTCAAATTTATCCTGCAGTTTCGTAAATAATAAATTAAGGGAATAAACTTATTAACAATAGGACTTAACCGTAAATGAACTTTCACAAAAGAAATTTTCAATTTACTAAACTTTACCTGAAGGCGCTGACGGATGAGCTGTCGCACATCATCTGTCACGTCAGTCCAACGGGGGGTGGTGGCGGGGATCAGAGATCGGCATAGGACACCGACCTCAGACGTAAACAATCTGGCACTGTCCCCAACAGGTCTAAGGCAGTCCTGTGGGAACTCTACTGCCACCCTACCCTCACGCGTAAGTCGCTCTAAAACTAACCCACGCGTGGGTCCACGTCCTCGTCGGCTGGTAGAAGATGCTGCTGCGAAAAGATATATGTAAGTAACAATATAAACAGAAATCACTAAATAAATGTCTAGACTTACATGCAGTGCCCGGTGTATGCTGAACCGAAGGATCAGATGACTGTGATGCACCGTGCGACGTCGATGCTGTCTGCGTCGCATCACGGGTGGAAGGGGTAGATCCAGTGTGCGAACGACCTGATCTCCCACCTGGTGCCATGACTGAATATATCTGAAATACAAACTTATAAATTTAAACAATGTCAATGCAAGTTTATGAACATCATGGCAGAGTAAATTTGTGCTTATGCTTAGAGAAATGATAAAAATATGATTAGACCATTACACTATAATGCAAGCAGGATATAATAAAACCGTAAACAGAATATAATAAAACCGTAAACAGAATATAAAAGTTGAAAAATTTATTACACATTGTCATTCTATATTAAATACATATATCTCATTGTAATACAAATCAACTTCGGGTTAGGTTTTCATGTTTGGGTCTAAGTTTAGGTTAGGTGAATGGATTTAGGAATAGGTGTAGGTTTAGTTTAGGAGATTTGAGTTTAGGATTAGGTTTAGGCATAGGTTGAGATTTTTGGGTACGGGATCGGGTTTAGGGTCGCATTTTCGTGTTTGTGTCTAAGTTTAGGTTAGGTGAATGGATTTAGGAATAGGTGTAGGTTTAGTATAGGAGATTTGAGTTTAGGATTAGGTTTAGGCATAGGTTGAGATTTTTGGGTACGGGATCGGGTTTAGGGTCGCATTTTCGTGTTTGGGTCTAAGTTTAGGTTAGGTGAATGGATTTAGGAATAGGTGTAGGTTTAGTTTAGGAGATTTGAGTTTAGGATTAGGTTTAGGCATAGGTTGAGATTTTTGGGTACGGGATCGGGTTTAGGGTCGCATTTTCGTGTTTGGGTCTAAGTTTAGGTTAGATGAATGGATTTAGGAATAGGTGTAGGTTTAGTTTAGGAGATTTGAGTTTAGGATTAGGTTTAGGCATAGGTTGAGATTTTTGGGTACGGGATCGGGTTTAGGGTCGCATTTTCGTGTTTGGGTCTAAGTTTAGGTTAGGTGAATGGATTTAGGAATAGGTGTAGGTTTAGTTTAGGAGATTTGAGTTTAGGATTAGGTTTAGGCATAGGTTGAGATTTTTGGGTACGGGATCGGGTTTAGGGTCGCATTTTCGTGTTTGGGTCTAAGTTTAGGTTAGGTGAATGGATTTAGGAATAGGTGTAGGTTTAGTTTAGGAGATTTGAGTTTAGGATTAGGTTTAGGCATAGGTTGAGATTTTTGGGTACGGGATCGGGTTTAGGGTCGCATTTTCGTGTTTGGGTCTAAGTTTAGGTTAGGTGAATGGATTTAGGAATAGGTGTAGGTTTAGTTTAGGAGATTTGAGTTTAGGATTAGGTTTAGGGCATAGGTTTGGATTTGCGGGTTCGGGATCGGGTTTAGGGTCGCATTTTCGTGTTTGGGTCTAAGTTTAGGTTAGGTGAATGGATTTAGGAATAGGTGTAGGTTTAGTTTAGAAGATTTGAGTTTAGGATTAGGTTTAGGGCATAGGTTTGGATTTGCGGGTTCGGGATCGGGTTTAGGGTCGCATTTTCGTGTTTGGGTCAAGGTTCAGGTTAGGTGAATGGATTTAGGAATAGGTGTAGGTTTAGGTTAGATGACATGAGTTTAGGATTAGGTTTAGGGCATAGGTTTGGATTTGCGGGTTCGGGATCGGGTTTCGGGTTTGGTTCTCGTGTTTGGGTCTAGGTTTAGGTTAGGTGAATGGATTTAGGAATAGGTGTAGGTTTAGGTTAGGTGACATGAGATTAGGTTTAGGGCATATGTTTGGATTTGCGGGTTCGGGATCGGGTTTAGGGACGCATTTTCGTAGCTTATAGGGCCCCGGTTTAGAGTTAGATGAATTGAGTTTAGGTTTCGGTTTAGGTATAACTTATAGGTTTTAGTTTTAGGTTTATGGTTTCAGGTTTTAGTTATAGGAAATGGACAGCTTCATCATGGTCATAACAGCGGTTCCCACCTTCCAGGGACCCCCGCTCAACAACCGGATAGCTCCGACGCACATCCGGGTCTGCTCCATTAATTTCGAGCTAATACATAAACACGGGCCTATCCAAATGGCCAGGCCACCCATATTGCTGTCCATAGGAAATGGACAGCTTCATCATCATGGTCATAACAGCGGTTCCCACCTTCCAGGGACCCCCGCTCAACACCCGGATAGCTCCGACGCACATCCGGGTCTGCTCCATTAATTTCGAACTAATACATAAACACGGGCCTGTCCAAATGGCCAGGCCACCCATATTGCTGTCCATAGGAAATGGACAGCTTCATCATCATGGTCATAACAGTGGTTCCCACCTTCCAAGGACCCCCGCTCAACACCCGGATAGCTCCGACGCACATCCGGGTCTGCTCCATTAATTTCGAGCTAATACATAAACACGGGCCTGTCCAAATGGCCAGGCCACCCATATTGCTGTCCATAGGAAATGGACAGCTTCATCATCATGGTCATAACAGCGGTTCCCACCTTCCAGGGACCCCCGCTTAACACCCGGATAGCTCCGACGCACATCCGGGTCTGCTCCATTAATTTCGAGCTAATACATAAACACGGGCCTGTCCAAATGGCCAAGCCACCCATATTGCTGTCCATAGGAAATGGACAGCTTCATCATCATGGTCATAACAGCAGTTCCCACCTTTCAGGGACCCCCGCTCAACACCCGAATAGCTCCGACGCACATCCGGGTCTGCTCCATTAATTTCGAGCTAATACATAAACACGGGCCTGTCCAAATGGCCAGGCCACCCATATTGCTGTCCATAGGAAATGGACAGCTTCATCATCATGGTCATAACAGCGGTTCCCACCTTCCAGGGACCCCCGCTCAACACCTGGATAGCTCCGACGCACATCCGGGTCTGCTCCATTAATTTCGAGCTAATACATAAACACGGGCCTGTCCAAATGGCCAGGCCACCCATATTGCTGTCCATAGGAAATGGACAACTTCATCATCATGGTCTAAACCGCGGTTCCCACCTTCCAGGGACCCCCGCTCAACATCAACATCAATCAACTACTCTTAATCACAAGTATCATGTTCGTCATTTAATTTGCCACTAAATGATAATATAATAAAATCAGTCGCCCATCCAAGGATGGATAGATTGAAATGCTATCATTATTTCCATTTAAATGCCCAAGCCTAAATTTCGACAGCATCTCCCCCTATCTCTCCAGATATATTTATCTTACATTTAATTTCCACGTCAACTATCCACACATTGTGTGGATTAAATTGACAATGGAATTAAACATAAGAAACATATCCAGAGAGAATAGGAGAGTTACCGCACGAAACTAATGACAGAGCATGTAAATGACAAACAACGATAACATTCCAATCTATCCAACCTTGGACTGTCCAACAGGACAATTTGGCAGATTTCTATACCTCCAAAACACACTTTATCTATGCTCGGCAATATAGAAATCTCCAAATGGGCTAACTGATTCTATTATACTACCATTTGTGGACAAAAAATAACTATTAATAATAAGCCAAATACATCCACAACATACATCCACATAAATCAACCACGGGTAGCTCCAACGCACATCCCGGGTTTGCTCCATCAATTCCAGATACACAAGCACATAAAATGACAGACTCATCAACACCATGAATCAAGTCTAATCAAATATATACCTAATGACTGCTACTTTCTCAACAAATAAGTATGTATGGGGCCCACCATGGGAATCGGATTGCGTGTAGAGTAACTCTGCACGCTCTTATCATGTAGAGTAAATTCAGTTGGGCCCACCTAGAATGTATGTGATTTATCTATTCCGTCCTTATGTTTTTTCAGCTCATTTTAGTGGTTGAGCCCAAAATTTAAGCATATCCAAATCTTAAGTGGACCATGCCATGGGAAATCGTGGGAATAATGATTTCCACCATTCCCAGGACCTACAGTGATCATTATTTGTCATCCAACCTGTTCATAAGATCACATGGATATGGATGAAGGGAAAACACAAATATCAGCTTGATCCAAAACTTCTGTGTCCTCTAAGAATTTTTCAATGATAGACATTTAGTTCACACTTGTGCTGTGGTCCACTTTAGATTTTGATATGCTTCATTTTTTGGCACCAGCGGTTCCCATCTTCGGGGGCCCCACAGCCAGTGGACAGCGACGGTGGGCCCCACAGGCATTGGACAGCGACGTGGGCCCCACAGGCAGTGGACAGCGACCGTGGGCCCCACAGCCAGTGGACAGCGACATGGGCCCCACAGCCAGTGGACAGCAACGGTGGGCTCCACAATTACGTATTTCATTTTTTTAATTTGTAAAACAAAATTTTGGATTTTAAATTTTTAAATCCCTAATTAGGGATTTTAATTTTGAAATCCCTAATTAGGGAATTTTAATTTCGAAATCCCTAATTAGGGATTTAATAAATCAATGGGCCCCACCAAATTGTAGACAGCTAAGGTGGACCCCACATGCAATGCACTATGGAAAGCGACGGTGGGACCCACATGCAAATAGAAAGCGACGGTGGGACCCACCAACATGCATTGGACGGACAGCGATGGTGGGACCCACATGCATTGGATTTTGGGAGTGGGCCCCACAATCAACAACGAGGAGAGAGGGAGCGAGGGGAAATGGAGCAAGAAGAAAGGGGGAGAGGCTTTCCGGAGGAGGCGGCGGCGCACGGAGGTCGGTGGAGGCGAGGGGCGACCGGCGACACTGGTCGGCTGGGGGGGGGGGTGGTCGGCTGAGGCGGTGGGCCGCCGGTGACTTCGACGGCCGGCGGTCGGAGATGAGGGAGAGCCGAGATGGGTGGGCCGGCCGGAAGCGCGCGCGAGAGAGAGAGGAGAGAGAACAGAGCGAGAGTGAGAGAGATGAGAGAAATGAGGGAGGCCGATCGGGTAAGTGAAATAAAAGACTTTTACCGACGAAAATTTTCGTCGGTATAAGCATAGTTTTCGTCGGTAAAAGTCCTCTTTTTCACTTGGGCGGGAAACATCAATATTATTACCGACGAACATTTTCGTCGGTAAAAATGACTTTTACCGACGAAAAATTTCGTCGGCAAAAGTCATCTTCCTTACCTTACGCAGATACCACACATTATTACCGACAGGCAATAATCGTCGCCAAAAAAAGACTTATACCGACGAAAATGTTCGTCGGTAAAAGCTAAATTTCTTACTTTTTTCTTTAGCGACGGGTAATTTCGTCGGTAATAAACTTTTTACCGACGAAATCATGATTTCGTCGGTAAAATGGTGTGCTGGTATGTATTTTACTGACGAATACCTCATTTCGTCGGGGAAATGGCTTTTTACCGACGAAAACAATTTCGTCGGTAATACTTTCGTCGGTAAAACACCGTTTTCTTGTAGTGACCATTCAGGCCTAGCTGCGCCAAGGCCAATGATAAATAGCTCAACCCACCCAACTTGGGCTAGCCCATTTCTTAACATATACTACATGCTACATAAGTATTATAAGTTACGTAAATTATTTAGTTTGTATACTAACATATGTAGAAATATGAAGAACTTTGATATTCTAGTAGGCTATGATGGATGATATAGAAACAGTTATAAACTACTAAATTGTTAATATATTTGGATGATTCAATGTATCAATGCACTTATTTAAGTCCATGCATTCAATAGATAATTAATTGAGACACATTTATGTGATGAGTGATCTTAGTTAACATGTCTCCAACAAAAAGACTTCAATTTTTTCAAAGAGCATGATAATTTGTAAACACACACTTCCCAATTATACACTAGTTGAATATGTAGCATGCATGTCTTTAACTTATAGGGCTGTCCCTAGCCAAAACCTCCCTAAGGGCTCTTTAGCTCATTAGGGTTTACTTGTGCCTATGACTGTAGAGGACGGCCCAAGGGAGTTTAGATGAAAAGCTCCCTCCCTATAACTTTAGCTTCTCATGAAAAGCTTTAGATGAAGCTAATATTTGTATTTTCCTTTTATTTAGGCTTGCCTGACCTAATCAGCTACGTGACCCTAGTGAGTTTTCAATGGTGGGCATTCAATCACTACTTTCTTGTGGTACAGTCCTCCTTGAGATTAGGATCTGCCTCACTTTTGGGCTTATGCCCCGAAACAATGATCCAAAATGGATAGATGGCATGGATAAAACACATATTCATCATGGTACATTATGGAGGGCCCCCAGAGCACCGTCCAATAGTACGTGTGTCGGCATGCAATCCACGTCCACAGAAAGCTCCTTCTGGGGGGAGCGAATTAGATGTTACCCTGCTAACACCTTAGTGGGTGTTACCCCTACCGTGTGGGGCCCATCTTGATGTACTTTTTATATATCTATACCATCTATCTGCTTTCACATATCATGTTAGAATGTGATCCAAAACCTTAAGAAGATCCAAATCTCAGGTGGACCATACCACTAGAAACAGTGATTAATAACCATTGAAAACGTTTTGTGGGCCACAACACTTTTGGATCAATCTGATATTTATATTTTTCCCTTCATCAAGACCTTATTGACATTATCAAGAGCTTGGATTGGAAATAAACATTACCAAAACCTTACCAATGGCTCTTTGGAATTTTTAATGGTGGGATACTCAATCACACTGTTTCCAGTGGTATGGTCCACTTGAGATTTATATCTGCATAATTTTTGCAACCTTATCCTAAAATGGGCTGTATAAACTGATGGACGGAGTGGATATACAAAATATAATCCCTGTGGGCCATACGGTAGGGGTAACACCCACTAAGCCGTTACCGGGGTAACACCTAATTCGCGCCCCGTTCTGGGTGGGTAATATATTAATGCACCTATTTAAGTCCATATATCTGGTAGATAATTAGGTGGGCCATATATTTAATTGATGAATAATTCTACCTGACATGTCTACCTCATAAGAAAATGCAATTCCACATGAGAGCATGACAATTTGTAGACATGAACTTCCCCATCAGACATCAATTGAATACACAACATGCATATGTCTTTAACTTATGGGTCCGATCCTAGCCCGACCCTCCCTCTGGGTCTAGGGGCAGGCCAGCTGGACTAAGGCTAGGGATTACGGATGGCCGCTCATCAGGTGGGCATTGCATTGAAAGTATAAATGAACTGTCAAATGGGGTTGTTGGCTGTCCACATCCAACGTACATATGTAGTGTACCTTAAATAGGTTAGGATTTGTAACTTCCTTCCATCATCCATGTGCCTTTTCTTCTTTGTGGTTGGAAAAGCATACGCTGAAATTGGACGACTGTACTTAGGCACGTGCATGAAGGCCATTTAGGAGGCATTGAACATTACACACCGCCGCGTGATAATTATGCCATTTATAGTGAGAGCGACCACTAGATGTGACCGTTGGATGTTGATGGTTGGTCTACTGCGAAGAACAGGAAAATGGCAGGACATCTGTTCACAGTACATGTGGTAGGAGATGTACCGATCAAGGCCGTCCGATTTCCCTGATGAATGTTAGGCCAACCTTTCATGAAGAGGAGGATAATATCTATTTGAAAGTAAAATTGACGACCAGATTGATTCATTGCCCTCCCACTTGTGCAAGTGTGGGTGAAACCCTGACCGTAGAGACCCACCTTGATGTATGCATTATATATCCATGCCGTTCTGTTTGTCTAGCTTGTATGAGGACATGGTCCGAAAATTGAATTGGATACAAATTTCGTGTGGACAACACCACAAGAAATAGTAGTTATTCACTATTAAAAACCTATTATAGGCCACAAAAGATTTGGATCAGGCTGATATTTGTTTGTTTTTTTTTTTTCCTTTATTTCCTTTCATCTAGTTCTTTGTGACCTTAGCAAAAGATTGGATGATCAATAAATATGACAGTGGACGCTAGAAAGTTTTTAATGGTGAGTGTTCAATGACCACTGTTTCCTGTGTTGTGGTCCACTTCTAATTTGTATCTGCTTTATTTTTGGACTATGCCAAAAGATAGGCCGAAAAAAACAGATGGCCAGCGTGGATATGCAAATATATGAATACATACTTTGAGGTGGGCCCTAATGTCATGGTATCACCACATGGCTGGTTCTAGGGTTACAGCCAAGTTGTGCCACACTTGTGCCCGTGATCATATATATATATATATAGGGGTTTTTTCAAAGGCAAAAACTTTATCCCTTGTTAGATAAGAATGAGGACAATATGTTTATATGCAATCTCTTTCATATAGTCTTTTATATAGTGTATTACTATGCACAAGCCTATATGTGCATGTAGGGGGTGCAGCCGGTGGGAAAACTTGTCCTAGATCCTTTGATTAGCTCGGTTTTGCTAAAACTTGGAATGATTTTTTTTAATAGGCACATTCCAACGAACGCCAATTACATTTCAAACGGGCATCAGTTTTTGCTTTAATAAGCATATCCATTTCTGAAATGGTCATTTTTTGGTTTTATAAAATGGTCATTCTATTAGTCAGGAAAAACATATGAAAAACACTAATATGTTTCTACAACTCTTCATCTGATCTTGAGCAATCAAAGGTGTGGTTCTATTGGTGGTTTTGGGATCTATTCGGCCTGTGCACGTCGGAAAGGTTGATTGTTGGGCGTTGTATCCCGAGGATAGTGCGCCGGAAGCCTCTGCACCGGTCAAAATCGTCTGAAGGGACACGAACTATCTCAAAGAGAGTGACGTCGTCCCAATGACAAATTTATAAGTTATTATATACAGTCGAACTCTAATCAGGTGTGGAGTTTATTTACTGTATTGTTTTCAACAATATTGACACTGTTGTCGTTGCTTGATGGTGCTCTGTGAGCCCCACCATGATGTAGGTGTTTTATGCAGCGACAACAATGTCAATTTTATGGCAAGATTTGCCTTCGTTTTGGGCTCATGCCCTAAAATAATGATCCAAAATGGATAGGCATCATGCATAAAACACATACATCATGGTGGGGGCCATGGAGCACTGTCCAATAGCAACACCTGGTAGTGTCAATATGCAAACCATGTCTGTTGGAGGCATATTTTTTTCCACAAGGTTACTTGCATTTAGGAAGCTATGTGGGTCCACAATGATGTTTGTGAGAAATCCAACCTGTCCATCAATTTTGCGTGCTAGAGCCGTCCAACCCATTTGAGTTTTCAATCTACCTCATTTTTGGGCTCATCTCCTAATATGATACAAAACAAATCAATGGGGTAGATTATAAAAAACACATGGTGGGCCCCATTTAGCTTTCGACAACATGAACTTCCTATAATAAGGCTTCCCCAGCCACTCTACCAGCTCTACAGAAGACGCAGATTGCCTGCTAACACTATGAGCAATGCCAATATCGACACTGTGGGCTCCATAATGATGTGTGTATTTCATCCATGTTGTCCATTCATTTTGGGTCATTATTTTAGGGCATGAGCCTAAAAATAGGCATATCAAAAGCTCTTGTGATGTGATTTGCCATTAACTAGTTAATTAGGTCACAAAGTCTTGGTCAAAAAAGAAAATACAAATATGAGCATGATCCAAAGTTTCTACAGCTGCCGGAAGCAAAACTCCCAGCAGGTATAAAGAATATCACAACAGTCGAACTCTAAATCTAGACGGAGTTTAAAACCCGAGTACGGGATTTTATAAAATCTTACTCGCACTTATTTCGTGAATAGTGTCACCCCGAGGTTCTCGTGATAGCTTGTCGGAGACGACTGACATCTCGACTTGTGCGCGGTTCGATTGAATCCCGGACAATCCAACGTATTAAGTCTAAGATCTCTTTTAGATCTAAGGTGACAACCTTAGATTTTAACGCTTTTGATCTTACCTTGGTCCAAAATAGGCCTTGAACGACAAACCAACGTTTGCCACGTTAAAGACTGGTAACGAACACCGTACCGGGTGAACCCGAAGTCTAGGCGGACTTTTGGAATGGGAACAGGATAACATCAGGACGTTCTGTCTACCGATCCAGCCTACCGTTTATTTGTAATATCTCCCGGGATCCTTCAAAAATTACCACCTGTAAGTTAGTTGTGATAAAAGGACACCACACCGGGTGAACACTAAATCTAGACGGGCAAAAAAACAGGTTACGGGAATCAACTCGAGAGTTTTGACTACCTGGCACACCTATATTTTGTGTAAGTAATATCTACATGCTGCGTATATACCTCCACCAGTGCGAGTGAAGGCGGAGAAAAAGGGAAGGCATCTTTACCAACGGGTGTGGCAAAGGTGATTAGGGCCAAGGTCAGATTAATCCGAAGGTCTACCTTAGGACAAACTGATCTTACACGGTGGTTTGTGTGGTAAATTTTATCCTAAGGCGACCTTAAGCCTAAAATCCGACTTTTACCTAAAGGTCTACGGTTGGTTTGCCCGGGAATCAATTGAACGAGGTGACCTAAGTTGATTCGGGTCAAACCGAGTATACATTTCAATCCAAGTTCGACTCGTAGACTTTCGATCCGAACTCGGTTCAACTCAATAAAAAATTTTAAACTTTATTAAATCCCGGCTTGAGCTGAACTGAGCCTAGTTTCGAGTCGAGGTTGAATTCTCAGTTCGACTCGGTTCAACTTGGCCCAGTTAAATACCTTATCATCTCATGTGAACCACACGTGTGACATTAGTACCACCTCTATTCTAGATTCTATGCCTCAGACGAATATAGGCATTAGATGGGCCACTCGTCTACAAAACAAATGTACGGTGAAAGTAAACCGACCAACCATACAATTTTGATGTACACGTGCCGTACTGCCCATCTAGATCAACTCGATTTTGAGTCATGGACATACGCTGTGGGCGCAGTCTGATGAGCGGCCTCAATATCACACACGTGTGCCCACGTGCATACACTTACAAGTTACAGAATGAACTCGAGTACTGAAGTTGGCATTATTGCATGCACCGACGTGAGTGCTAGCGGCAGTCTGCGGGACCTGACAGTCTGTGCTCGTGCGCTGGGAGTACCTGATCCTTAGGTGTGGCTTGTCCAGGTCTTGTCTGGTCAGGTCTATACCCTTCTGGCAAAGCTCATCTGTGGGTATATAAGTAGTAAACAGCAAACAATTTTGAATCTATAAAAGGGGAGGAAGTTTAGACCTGGTGAGTTATATAAAGAAAATAATCGATAGATAAGTCGTAGGTAATAATAAATCGACCAATCCCATCGAACTTGGTACACTAAGATCTCGAACCGAATTAACAACACCCATTTCTCAGCCGGACTTTCTCGTTTCTACCATAGCTGGACTTTTCCAGCTCGGTTGGACAAAGTCTGAGACTTATGTTCAGCCCAGCATGGCTGGGTTATTTCCAATCAGCCGAATTAGGCTATACTATTTCTAGCAGAGCCGTTTTCCTAGAACCCCAAACGGAGCTTGCTCGACTTAACGCTTAGGCACTAGAATCCGGGTGCGGCACTACAGTTCTCCTTTCTAGCAGTAAGGGTCACTTATCCCTAGTTCTAGAAACAAACAATACTTTTTAAGGTTTCTAGAGCCTATGGGTCAACCGTTGGGCGTTTTTAGTGCTGAGAAGTTTTCCTTTTATCATTTACGACCTAAGTCTATAAATGAGTATGTTCTCTCCATTGTCAAGGTATGAAACTGATACTCATCTAAGTAGAAATATTCAATTATCGAAGATCCAACTAACTTAGGCATCGGAGGGTTACCGACTGGACCCCAGCCACCCCCTTTATTTTTCTTGCATGTTTCGCAGGATCTGAGGAATCTTCAATCCAGATCGCTCCCTAGAAGAAGATCAATTCCATCCAACCATCAAGATTGGAGAATCTCCCTTCTTGTCTGTTGACCATTTTTTAGTATCAACATTAATCATATTCTAAATGAGACCCACTGTTTGATTGGCTTAATGATATTCTAAATAAGACCCACTGTTTGATTGGCTTAATCATATTCTAAATGAGACCCACAGTTTGAACGCTGAGGATTATTTTATTTTATGAGTGTGATTTTAGGGCCTGTTTGGCATTAATTAGTTGGACCTTGGACCTGCTGGTGGAGTCTTCAAACTGTACTGAAAAAGGATTCTACGACCAGTCCGCAAAACCAGCAGACCGGTTGAATTTTGAACTGGGTGTGCAGTGAAGTCTTTGGATAGTTCTAGACCGGTCGCCGACTGGTCAGCTGTTGAGGCAGGATGGGTCAAATTTAGTAGTTTCCTCTCTGGACTGATTTCTGCCAAGCTCTGATGGATCGACGGAAAGGCGGTGTTTTGCATGGTTATATGGTTCTACATAAGTTGTTTATAATTTTAGGTTTTCTCCTATATAAATGGATTGTAACCGGGATTAGGAGGTATCCTAATGTGTCCAAGGTTTTCTAATTATATTAGGGTGAGGGGAGAGTGTTTTGAGAGAGAGAGCTTGGGTTTTCTCTTGGGTTTCCTTGCTTGTGGGCTGTTCATCTCTGTAATCTTCTGTTATCATAGTGGATCATTTTGTGTTGTGGTTTTTTTACCCGTTGAGGGGTTTTTCCATGTAAAATCAGATTGTCTATGTGTGGTTGATTGTATGTGGGTCTGATTGCATCATGTTGCTCGTTTGACTCTATTTTCTGCTGTGTTGTTTGGCTTACTTCTGCTGTCGATTTTCCCAACAAGTGATATCAGAGCTATCGTTGGGAGGTTGCAAAATTCAGATCTGAGATGAGAGCATGGCATCGAGCACGAGGTTCGACATAGAGAAGTTCTTTGCAAAAAAAAAAACTATGAACTATGGAAGAAAAAGATTGAAGCCCTCCTAATTCAACAATGGCTTGAAGAAGCTCTTGGAAAACGACCTGAGGCTATGAAAGAGGATGAGTGGACGGAGCTTCATAAGAAGGCTAAAACCTCAATCCAGTTGTGCCTTATGGATGATGTCCACTATAATGTCATAAAGAAGAAAACTGCGGCTGATATGATGATGAAGTTAGAGAAGGTCTATGCCAAGAAATCTCTAGAGAATCGCTTCTATCTGTTACATGCTTTAGTTGTTTAACCTGAGGATGGCAGATGGGGCGGATGTGGAGGACCACATAAGCATGTTTAACATGCTTATTTGCAAGTTAGCAGAGATCGATGAACCGATGAAAGACGAATATCAAGCATGCATCCTGTTGAATTCTTTTTCAGGTTTATACAAGTCATTCAATGACTCTTTGTGCGCAAGAAGGGAGACGATTAACGTTGAGACCGTTATCTCAACCCTCTAGTTGAAGGCGATGAGAAAGAAAAGAGGTGACATGGGTTCTCATTCTTTCTCAAAGGCACTGGTTATGAGGGAAAAAGATTCAGAGTATGATGAGAGATATCCTAAATCGGGATCTAAAGCCAAGGGTAAAGGGAAGGCCAATATACGGTACTTGAATTGTGGTCAGGAAGGCCACATGAAAGGGGATTATCAGTATTCCAAATCGAACAAGATAAGTCTGAAAATTCTTCTGGAGAGAGAGTTACTACCATACACGACGGTGGTGATCTTCGTGAAATATTGATTGTATCCGGTAAGGGGTCTCTCGGAGGAGAGTGACTCTTGGATTCAGGTGCATCATGTCACGTTTGTCCTGACTGGAGTTCATTCATGATATACAAGGAGTATGATGGTGGATCGATGTTTGTGGGTGATGACCACACTCACAAGGTGGTAGGTATTGGTACGATGCGCATTAGGATGTTCGATGGGATCGAACGGGTCCAGAAAGATGCGAAGCATGTGTTTAAGATGAAGAAGAATGTGATCTTTCTTGGTGCACTTGAGGCGAAAGGGTACAGGTTCATTGGCCGCGATTAGTATTGTAAAGTGATGAAAGGGGCACTTGTGTGGATGAAGGTACGGAGGTGTGACCATCTTTACAAGTTGATCAGGAGCACATTTCACAGTGGAGCTGCGGAATCGGTAGCAGGATCTACATTTGCTCGTATGTGGCAAGTGCCCAAGTGCCACATGAAAAGAGCGGCAAAGGGTGTGAAAGTGTAAGGATAGAGTTGATGGAGGCATAAGAAGCGGGAGAGCTATGTTGAAGTTGAGATGATGAAGAAAGCAAGGAGGGTTAAATTCGACGTTTGAAGCCTCGGTGGAGATTGTTGGTAGAGTCTTCAAATTGTACTGAAATAGGATTCCACGACCAGCCTTGCCAGACCAGCCGACCAGTTGAATTTCAGACCTGGTGTGCAGTGAAGTCTCTAGACAGTTCCAGACCAGTAGTTAACCGGTCTGCAAGGTGCTTCGACCGATCGGCTATTGAGGGGGGATGGGTCAAATTTAATAGTTTCCTCTCTGGATTGGTTTCTGTCAAGTCTAACCGGTCGACAGAAAGGTGGTGTTTTGCATGGTTACGCGGTTCTGCATAAGTTATTTATAATTTTGAATTTTCTCCTATATAAAGGAGTTGTAATTGAGATTAAGAGTTATCCTAAGGTGTCCAAGGTTTCCTAATTGTATTAGGGTGAGGGGAGAGTGTTTTAAGAGAGAGAGTCCAAGGTTTCCTAATTATATTAGGGTGAGGAGAGAGTGTTTTAAGAGAGAGAGTCCAAGGTTTCCTAATTGTACTAGGGTGAGGGGAGAGTGTTTTGAGAGAGAGAGAGAGAGAGAGAGAGAGAGAGAGAGAGAGAGCTTGAGTTTTCTCTTGGGTTTCCTTGCTTGTGATCTGTTCATCTATGTAATCTTCTGTTATTGTAGTGGATCGCTTTGTGCAGTGATTTTTTATTCGTTGAGGGGTTTTTCACATAAAATCGGATTGTCTCTATGTGGTTGATTGTGTGTGGGTGTGATTGCATTGTGTTGCTCATTTGACTCTATTCTTTGCTGTATTATTTAGCTTGCTTCCACTGCTGGTTTTCCGAACAGGACCTAATACTATTATTACGTAATGATTATATGTATGGAAATACCATGGGTCGTTACTCATACCTCTATGGTAGGCTCACAAGAGTGTGTTTCAATCAGAGGCCATGGTTTCTAGGAGAGCAGATTAGGTGAGACCTACTGTTGGGTTACCATATGGCCCACCTTGATGTATGTATTATGTATGCACACCGTTCATCCATTTTTCTAGACCATTTTAGGGCATTATCTAAAAATAAAGCAGATTCAATTACCAAGTGGACCATACCATGAGAAACAGTGTTGATTGACCGTCCTACTAATAAGAACCTTCTTAGCATGCACCTTAATGTTTCTGTAGTGTTTATTTACCATCCAATCTGTTTATAAGGTCACATAAGCGTAGATGAAAGGGAAAAAACAAATATAAGCTTGATTCAAAACTTTTGCAACTCATTAATGGTCAATCAACACAATTTCATATGGTATGGTCCACCTGATAATTGGATCAGTTTAATTTTTCAGATAATGTCATAAAATGATATGGAAAAAATACATACATCAATACATAAATACATAATACATACATCAAGGTGGGCCTCATGGTAAGGGCCAGGCTGTCTTGGGTGAGGCGGGGGTCTTACCTAATCCGCTCTCAATTTTAGTACCCACTGTGGTGAAATCCCATTGGTGTGGGTGTGGGTGTGGGTGTGGGTGGGGTATGAGTGCCGTGTGTAAAATGTATGGAAATTCCATGGTCTTTTGGCTGTCCAATCACATGTAGATCAAATTCTTACTTGGAAGGAAAAAAAAACACTGTATTAAGTAACCGTAAAATTGCAATTAATAGACCAAATTTCACAATTAATGTCAGTTGTATGCATATGCAGCTTGGTTGTCACCACCAGTAAAGGACACCTATTGATGGACAATTTGGATAAAATACATGCATTAATTAATATGGGGGCACACAAATTGAGTGGATTTTCAAAATCCACTAGAAATCCGGTCGTTTTTCTCGATTGGGCTAGATGATCTGATTCCTAGATAGGCTAGATTAATCGAATTCTTCCTTTTTGAATGGAATTTACAATGGATAAAATGCAATTCCATACCAACTAATCAGCTAATGCCACATTCCAAACAGATTTGCTCCATCAAAAACAGGAACTTCAGTTTGGATGTTGGCACGTAACTATAGCAAGTCACCATCATTTCTTAAATAGTGCAAAACCAATAGAGGAGTCTAACCCACGCAAGGGTAAACTCTGACTTCAACTTCATACCGAGCAGCATACAAAAAAAGGATCGTGGCCCACCTGGATGCTTGTACTCCATCCATTAGTAGAGTTAGATTATACTAGGACATGAAGAGCTTAAAGGTTAATTAGGTAGATGGAGAACTCATGTGCACCACATTTTAGGAAAGAGAGAATGGAGCACCACCATTGGAGAACTTGGAGTCGGTAGTGACTCCTAGCTTGCTATTGGAAAAGCTCTTTGGGCCCACCATGATGTATGTATTTTATTGACGCTGTCCATCTATTTTGCTAGATTATTTTAAAGCATGAGCCCAAAAATGAGGCAGATCCAAATTAAGTCAAGGAGACTGCACCATAGGAAGAAGTAGAGATTGAATGCCCACCGTCAAAAACTTTTTGCAGACCGCAGAAGTTTTGGATCATGCTATACTTTTTATTATTATTTAGATTTATGTTACTTATGACATTGTGGGCCCTCAGTGGTTTCAACATTGGTTGTCACTATTCCCACTACGGTTGTCGTGTGGTCCACTTGGGCTTTGCATCTACCTCGTTTTTGAGCTCATGCACTAAAATGATCTGGAAAAATGAATGAACGGTCTGAATAAAACGCATAGATCATGATGGGCGTATAGAGCTTTTCCAATTCCGACCAGCATGGAGCTCAGTGCTGGAGGGGTCATTACCGAATCTGAGTCCACCATTGGTACTTTCTTGGGGCTCACTTTTGGATCAGGCTAGCATTCTTAGTCTCGTTTTCCCAGTCAGGCTCACCTTATGAACGGCTTGGATGGGCCCAGGAAGGTTTCAATGGTGTGCATCTCCATACCTACTGTTTCTTGTGGTGCGACACACTTCAGTTTTGAATCTACACCATTTTTTGGAGCACTTCCTAAAACAAGTTGTGGCAATCAATCGACAAAGTGGATCTCACATAGATCTCATTGTGGGTCCCACAAATGTTGTATATATTCAAGCCGCTCCTACAACACCCAGGGGAAGAAGTGAAGAAAAGCTTTGATACTCTGGTAGGGTACGATGGATGATACTTGGGCACTGAGAAATTGTACACAATCGCATGAGAGTAAATTCAATTTGAACTGGAAAAATCAAGGGCCCTAGTTTAGATGCATCATAAACCAAAAATACAACTAGTTTGATTTATCTAACTGTTCGATTGGTGGACATTTTATTGGACTGTGAAGTGAAAAATATCTAACGGTTCTAATTCAGCGAATAAGTGTAGGAAGATCAGAGGTTAGAATAATTCAATGTCTCTGATTTTAGGATTTTAGATTATTTAAATTGAATTAATATCTCAAACACCAGGTGAAGGGAGGGAAGAGAATGTTGTCCAGCTCCGTTAGAAATCTACTAATCCTAGAGACAAGGGGACCTACAACTGCAAGGAGGTAGGATCAATCTCCTATTTTCAGAGGATCCTGCTGGGAATATCTATGTAGGCACAGCTGCTCGAAGTATCTATGTCGACACAGCTCTGACTTTTCTTGTTACTAAGCGGGGCCTAGTAATATATAGTCCTGTACACGACATTGACACTCCAACGGTTGAGATTGTTAGGTTTGACACTCGTTCTATGCTCATCTCAAGCATAGAAACAAGGACCATGTGTGAGAGATCGGAGCCGCTCAAGATCAGGCAATGGTTGAGGGACTAATTAAGGCCCTGCCCTTTGCCACCCGTGTTCACCGAGAAAATACCTTCTTAATGGAACAAACATGACTAATGTGACTAGAACCACAGCTGACCACTTGGTGAGATTAAAACCACAACGCAATCAACATGCCACCAAAATTAAATACCATTTGATTCAAGGGTATATACAAAGATAATATGCAATAAAAGAAAAAGAAAAAGATAATGGAGTATAATACTCTAAATTTTCAGGTACTTGAGTATTGAAAATTCTTAGCTATTACTATGAAAACTTAATTTAGTATATACATATGTAGATTGTCAATTTAGCTTATTTTAACAGTCTGTTTACACTCTAGCTTAAACTTAACTGTTAGAAATACTCTTCATCTATAAATTGAACTTTTTGATTTCTTAAGATGAACCATCACATTATCATGAAATCGATAATGAACTTCAGAAAACAAATTTCTAAGAACTTAATTGCGATGAAATTTTAGACAATGCTTGATTAGCATAAGTGACCCATGCATTGTCAATTTCAGTCCCAGATGATAAGAACCACCACCCATCGAATACACAACATATTCATTAGACGATCTACTAAAAAATTGTACAAATCTGACCATGAAATCTCTAAATCAACCGTCTAAATTCGCCCAAACGCAGCAAAGAAGTCCTAGGTTCATTTGTTAGTGACTTGAAACATGATCAAACCGTTGGATTACAAGATTAATCATTGAATTATAAAATCAACCCACATTATACAATCAAAGTCAACCACAAGAGGGCCGCCGATCTACATGATCAGTGGTCAGTGGTCACCGTTTGTGATTCAAAACTGGATTCAGGGGACAGACTTCAGCCACCCATTTTGATCTAAACCATTCATCAGTGGTGGGCCCTGGGAAGGCTTTCCAACCTCTATGGTCCACTTGGTCATTGAATTTGCCTCATCTTTAGTCCCATCTCCTAACATTTTATAGTGAAACTGATGAACAGAGTGGATTTCTCTCCAAACTTCATGGTGGAACCCACTAAGCCTCTCCAGCGATGCACATGTGTATAAATACACGTGCACTCGCAGCTCACCGGACTAGGAGTTTGGAAATTCAAAGAGAAATTTTCGTATGTAAACCTCAGTTTTAACTTTTAACTGTTATTCTCATGTTAACTCCTCCAAACCTTATTTCCTAAACTAGACTTAGAGCAAATTTTCAGACAAAATTGCCCTTCATTATTTAAAAACCCATCTCCATTTCCCATCTTTGATTCTCATCATTTCTACGCTCCAATCTTCATTTTGTTCAAGAAATCTTCGGTTATAGTCGGTGATTATGGCTCCTCTGTTAAAGAAAAGTATGTTTTTTATATTTCTTTCGAATTCTTTCAAAAATTATGATTTTAAGTTTTCTAAATGTTGTTTTTTTTTTATGAATGTTGTTTTTTAGGAATGTGAATGTCTAATATGTATATAACATGTTTGTTGTAATGTGTATGTGAAAAATGTTTGAGAATTTTAACCAGCCTTCATTGTATTTCGAATTTGAATACAACATGTTTGTTAAAATGTCACAATGAAGGAAAATGTTGAAAAGTTTGAGAATGTGTTTGAATGTTTTTGAAATAGTACTCTTTGAATTTTGAAAGAGTACTCTTTGAAATTGTACTCTTTGAATTTTGAAAGAGATCTCATTGAATTGGCACTATGCTCTTTCGAAAATGGAAATGGGTTTCCGAAAATTTTCTCTAAGTCTAGTTTAGGAAACAAGGTTTGGAGGGGTTTACTTGGGAATAATTGTTAAAACTGAGGTTTACAGGCGAAAATTTCTCAAGTTCAAACTTCCTTTCCCATAGAGGCGGGTTTGAAACTTGAACCTATCTATTCACCTGACTACCTGTTAAAAGATTTTAACCGTCTAGGACAACAACTCATGTGTACACACGAAATCTGTTCAAATTGGAAACCTGGAAACCTCCTCCATTCCTTCTTTCCAGCTCAACTACAATCCATGTGAGACGCTTTAACAAATCTAAACCATCTGTTGAAATCAATCCCAACCCTCCATTAGATGATCACATGGATTGGAAGCAAATCGAAATCCGTTGCAACGAATTCTCCGACAAGAGAAACAACTCCCAAAACAGAAACTTCAATTATGTTTCTATGTAGTTGGAGTTAGATCCAAGAGAGAACTTCTCCTATGATATCAGTCGTCCATCTTAAGAGATTCGAACCATCCAAAATCGAATCACGATGATCATGTTGAGGAGGAAGCTCTCTGTACAAAACTTAGAACTGATTCGAACAAACTTGAATCCAAATTGTACAGTTGCCTTCTGGAGGATTTGAGACACTTAGACACACTATAAGACCAAGAGAGTAGAACACAACTCCCAGTTTCCTCGATTTTCTTCATTTCTTGCGATGAGTTGCGAAAATCAGTTGAACGGAATTTTTGTGAAACATATCAGGGAAACCTAGTCCGAAGCCTCGATTTCTCACTCTCCCGAGATCCATATGAGTAATCAAAGCTCTCCAGAAGAAATGGCGTGAAGAAAAACCCATCACATGGAGATCGGCCATTGATGGTCACCTCCTTCCTCAATCAAGATTCTCCATTGATCCCTCTTGTGTAGCCTACGTTTGCAAATCCAATCTAATCATTTGATGAGCCATTAATGTAACGCCCCCAAAATTCAACACTTGAGTATATAACTCAAATCTCGAAATCAAGGGTGTTATGAATGAATCCTTCACCATCACAACTGAAACTTTTATTCTTCCCATTCACCAGGTACCAAAATATGGAATAAAAATAAACCAACTTTGAAAATTAAACTATAATCAACGAGTCTATGAAATTGTTCCAAACTGTCTAAACTAATGGCCATCTAATGGGCCTTATTACATCAATGCTTTCAAACCAAAAATCAAAATAACTAATTCATAAAAATATCTTCTAGAGTATTCCCTCATCTGGAACCGCTTCCTCGAAGTCTTCTAAATCATCACCTGTCACTACGGTTAATTGCATAACACTGCGTCAGCTATAAAAGCCGGTGAGCATTCTCATATAGTTTAACACATGTAATTCGATGTAGAAAACCCACTTGACCATTAAAGTACAACACTACAATTTCAATAGTACTTTCATTAAATCAAAATCTCTTAAACATGCACGTGATGCGTGGTATGCAAGTATGCTTCAACAATTTCAGTACGGTTATTAGTAGAACATCCAGGGCCAGTTTATAGTCGGGCCTACACTGTCTCATAATTGCAGAGTTGGTCTCTTGTACACACCAAAGAACTCATCCAACCTGCCAAAATCATCTGATATCCACCGGGTACGCTAGTATGGTATCTAGCACACACCAGGGAGCTCAACCAACCCGTCCACAATCAATGGACTATCAGAAGGGTATATTGCACACACAGAGCGCTCAACCAGGGACTGTTGCACACACTTGGGCGCTTACCCAAACAATCATCAATGGGCCTATTGCACACACCAGGGTGCTCACCCTACGATAATAACTGGAGTTCACAATCGTGCTATGCATGAATCAGATTAGTATTTCAAATTCCTTTAAAGGAAATCCGCACTCGATTAATACATGCACAACACAAATTAACTGAAAATCTACACATAAATATTTAAAATTTATGTAAATCATAATTACTTGAAAGAAAACAACTACAAACTAAGATTCAACGTTTAAGCTTCCCATTAAAGCAAAGTAGCTACAAAAAATTCTTAAAATAAATAAAATAACTCGAATCATCATGTAAGAAAAGATATGAGGAAGAAAAACTCACCCTCTCTCTTCTTCTTCTCTTTTTTTTTCTTTTTTTCTTTCCTTCTTCTTTTTCTTTCTTTTCCTTTCCTTTATCTTTCTTCTTCCTCTTCTCCCTGCCACTAGATGGTTGCCCCAGCAACAGGAGCAGCAATCGCACTTGGAACCTACGATCACTCTCTCTCGTCTCTCTTTCTCTCTCTCTCTCTAACGTCTCTCTAACGTCTCTCTCTCTCTCTCTCTCTCTCTCTCTCCTCTTTCTCACGGCTCTCTCTCTCTCTCTCCTCTCTTCTCTTTCACGACTCTCTCTCTCTCTCTCTGTCTCTCTTTTTCTCTCTGACATTTCCTGTAAAGGGAAATGTTGCCGCTGGCTGGCTGTTATAGCCATGAACAAGCGCATTACACGGACGCTGGAAGATTTCAGAATCCAACTTGGATTCGGACTTCAATCCTTGTAATCTAAGCCACAAGTACTTAGACGTTAGAAACCTAGGTGGGGTCCACACGACTCTAACTGAGCAGCTCCCAGGCTACCATGCACAGCAATGGCCAGGATCTTGGCCGCTTTTGATTTGGACGGTGATTTGAAGCAGATCGGATAGACGACCGTTGTGGGAAATATTCAAGGGGACTCCATGCGTGTGGGAGAGGGATCGATTGGACGGTTTAGATCTACCGTACGAGGCCCACAAGAGGAAGACGTGCGTTGCACGGACTGATAGCGTGATCGCGCTGTTGCAGCAGATGGCGAAGAAGACGCCCGTCTCTTTACCATACGCGGTCAACGCGTGTTGACCGACGCGTGACGTGCACGCTATGCACGTGGGTCCCACCCTGATGTATATGAAAAAATCTACTCCGACCATCATGTAGGCCACATGATTTTAAGATATGACACAAAAATTAATGCAGTTCCGAGTTTAGATGGCCCACTTATGGCCTGATTTCTGATTAGGGTACTTGTAGGATGATCGGATGGCTGAAATTTTACGTGTACGGTTAGATTAGGTCTCTAAACTGTTATATGAAGTTTTACATGAAACTGATCGTCAGAAATTGGTATACTTAAAATCGTCAATATAACTTAAGTTTTAACCAGTAGAAATTTCGTAATTATTGTGAGTTTTTGAGAAATCTGACACTTCTACCCTGTTCTAGGATTCATATTGAGCGGTTTATATAAAGGGATCCTACATGAATTCTCTACCGTTGATTTATTATTAATTTATCAATGTAATAAATCACATAAACTATTGAATAATTAATTAATTTGTTACTTTAATTATTTCGAAAACTTGGGTTATTACAATTAAAGACTCTACTGGATCACAATATTTTTAGGAGAGATCAATCCAAGGTGTGGAAATCAGCAAACCACGAACATAATGCCAAAATTAGCTCTCGCACATTGTTCCGTTAACGTGTTGATTCGACACTGTCTTACTACACAAGAGATTACCGAGACCTAAGAGGTTGTAAAACATTTCCTTAGCAAACGAAAGAATCTATAGAAAGGAGGAAAGAAAAGAGAATTCAGAAAGGAGAGAGAAATCAAAGGAAAGTGGAGCGTCGGATCTGCCAAGTCGACTCAATCAAAGTCAAACAAAGTCTAGTAGAACCACCTACTAAGTCCAGACCTCTACGTACTGGAAGAGCATTTCAGAAGATGAAGGAAAGAAGGAAGAGAGAGAGAGAGAGAGAGAGAGAGAGAGAGAGAGAGAGAAGAAAAGGAAGATTAAAGAAGGAGAAAGAAGAAGAAGAAAGAGGGAGAGGCCGAGTAACTCACTGAGTCGACTCAGAACTGAGTTAGGGGTTTTGTTGAGTCCAACAACCCTGCTGGACATGATAGGGAAGAAGGAAAGTAGAAGACACAAGAGGAAAGAAAGAGAAGGAGAGGAAGAAAATGAGAGAAGGAGAAAGAAGAAGTCAATTCAAACCGCATGGGGACCAAGTCAACTCGACAAAACTCGTTGAATCAACATGTTCGAGTCAAGTCCAATTCAAGATTTCCACTCGGTCTTTTACTTTATAATTCTAGAATTTTAAATTCTTGTTGTTTTGGTTTCAATTCTATTGATTGTGTTGAAGGTGGACATTTTTTTTCTTAAGATAACATGTGGAACTTAGATTCACAATCTAGATTTAAATTTTTTTTTATTTATCTGATTGAGAATCAATAATCTCCTAAAATCAAACTTAAATCTATACCGTACATCAAAACCGTAAACCTACATGATCATAATCGTGGGTTTTAAATCCTAACCGTATAAATTGTGTAACATTGCGATCTAACCACACAAATTGTGCTAATTTTGATAGGATTCAATCCAAGAGTGCATGCTCATATCTTAGCAATGTTAGAATGGTGAATTAGCTTAAGAGGTGAGAATGTTCCTTCAAGCTTTGCACCGATTCATAGAATAGCTATAACTTGTTTGATTTTGTCATCTTAAGCTAAAAAATTTAACTCATGTTAAATTCTCGCGATTATATGTTTCTACATGTCCTAATATGGTTGGAATTTAACCATATATGATTTAGATTTACTTTAATGCGAATTATGCTTTAATGTTAAGCCATAAGCATTATTTGTTTGTATGATAGGGATTTTTTAACAATTCATGCTAAAGAATGAATTAATGATGTTTATAGATTAAACTATGTACTTTGGGACATGTGGCATGGTTACTCACGTCAAGAGCCCAATTAGAGACACTATCCATAGTGGATGATGTGTGTGGAAAACTTTTCATGAAAGAACTATGTTTGGTTTGTTGAGAACGCACTCATTAAACTATACCTTGAAACTTAATTGACCTACATTGTCTATGGACCCATACCATGATAGTTTAAAATTTTAGATATCACTTTGTGACTTATTCAATGTCGTAAGTGGTATGGGTGATGAGCCCTTATTTTGTGGCCTACTTGTGACTTGTTTTGGTGACTTAAGTGGTATAGGTGACGAGCCTTTATTTTGTATTCGTATTGGGACTTGTGATTACAAGAATTATTAAATTGATCATGATATTGTAATTAGAAGGCCACTAAATATGAAAGATTTCCATAATTTGTTGTTTTGTAAATCGAATTAATAAAGAATTGGCTAATTAGTTATGCATTTATAGCACTTATAACATCGTTGTATGTCATTTGAGATTCCGAATAATATTGATGACGTCTTTTGTGATTCATTATTATGTCATTCGAAATTCTGAATAATGTCGATGATGTCTTTTGTGATTTTCATAAATTAGATGTGTATTTATACATTAATCAAGATTTGCATGTGATGAGATTATTATATTTGTTTTGTATTATGTTTATAAACTATATTAAACTGTGATGACAAACATGTAATCTTAGAGGGGAGTTTCTGCTAAGCTAGGCCACTTATTACCTTTAAATTTGAAAAACAAACAACATGTGCTACAAAACTATAGAAGGATGAGGAGATACCAAAAGACTCATATGAAGACCCTGTGGATGAGTATCCGTACATGAGTATAGTGGAGCTTCTCAAGTTGAACTGGTAGTTGGATTGTTTTTTTATTTCAGTAGAGCTTTTAACACTTTCAATTTGTAATAAGTTCCTAACTGAGTAGACAAAATAGTTGACTTTCATGATGATTAAGACTTCATTTGCAACATTCAATTTCTCTTAATATTGTGTGATGTGTACTATGTGAATGCGAATGTGAATGAAAAAAGCATATTGGAAAAAAAATGAGATGTTATAAAGAAGCATTCATTCATTTAATAGTTAACACTATTAACTTTGGGATTAGATTATCGAAACCTGGGTGCCAAGTTTTGGAACGTTACATGGAGAAAAAGTCAACCACAAACCACAAAAAGAACACAAGATCATGTATATGATTAATCACTAGAACTATATGTATGAACGATCCGGCAAAGAAATAATCTATTATAACAAGGATAAATTATAAAAAATAAGGTATAGAGATATTCCCGTTAGGAAATCCTTTACCATTGTATATGCTAGGAATAAATCTTCTTACTTTAAATACTTTAAGAAAAAGACCTTGCAACAACCCTAGAGAAATTTTTAGAATCATTGAACCTTGCCTTCACGCAAAGAAGAACCTCATCCTCAGCCCTCTTTTGACTTTGTTAAAAGAAGAAAACATTTTCTCAAATTTATAACTCATACCTTTTTAATTCCTAATCCAATTTAGAAGTGCTTTTGGTCCTAATCTAGGTAAGGCTGGAAATGGGCTGGGCCCGGGCTCAGCAAAATCAAAATTTTGAACAGGGCTGGTGTGGAGGCCCATCTTTACTAGTTCAAAATTCAGGCTCGCCCAGCCCAAATTTAGGTCGCGTTTGGGCTTTCAATTAGTGGGAATGATGGTTGAGTGATCGAAACCTTTGATACGGTGGGACTCACTGTAGGATGATATATACACCATAAATCACCCAAATTAGAAGATTATAGATGTAGAATATGTTTAGCCTTTTACTGGTAGACTGGGAACTGTTGCTTTATTTTCTTTCTTGACCATTATGTTTCTGACTACATATTGAAACATCTATAGTTCTTTTTAAATCTGATAGAATTTTTTGCGTGGACCATTCACACTGTCCATAATATCAACGGTTTAGATCACTGGATATTGGCCCCAGTTTTACATGAGAAAACTGTGCAGCTATCCTTACAGGTGCTCATTTTGGTGTTTCTATGGAGTCCAAGCCGTCTAGCATGGATGTTCCATCATGAAAGTGGGATGCCACTGAGTTCAGGCCCATCCAATAACCAGGTGGGCCACACTAAAGGAAACAATGGACAACCATTCAAAACCTCGAAATTCAAGTTGTGACCCACCTGATGGTTGGTTGGCTTGACTTTTTGCACCGTCCAATTGTCAAGGTGTAGAAGCTCTGCTGACAGGCTTATATGCCACGCAAACCAAAGTGGGCCTCGCATGCAGGCAGCGGTTGAAACTCTCCCAATATGAGGTGCGCTCCTGTGGACCCAGGTTGTTGTGGGGTCCACGTGAACTTTGCATCAGATCCACCTAATACATTAGATGTGTCCTTAGATGTTAGGCCATGGGCCCAAAAATCAGCACGAACCGAAAGTCAGGGTGGACCACACTACACGAGACAGTTGAGAGGAGACACCCAACTACTAAAGCCTTCCCTCCTGTTTGTAGGGCCTACCATGCTGTTTATATTCCATCTAAGCCGTGCATCAGACGCATCCACTAGAATGAGAAGACAAGGAAAAAAAACCTGGCCATCCACTAGAATTGTGGCCCACTTAAGTTTTGGATCGGTCCTGATTTTTGGTTTCCATGGTGAAAATGAGGGAGAGAACACGATAGACGGGTGGATCAGATGTACAGTTGACGTGGACCCCACAGAAGCTCGAACATGGGAGTGCCACGTCTTTCAATTTCCCATGGATCATTCATAAATAATAGCGGCGGCAATGGGCCGGGTTCGGGTCTCGCGTTGGGGTTGGCCTTAACCTGACCAATTTACTAAATGTGACAATGACTATAACTAGACCCGACCCACTTAAAATTCATCAAGCCTACTAGGCCAGGTCGACCCAACCCGACCATCTGATTCTTATTGGGTCAGGATCGACCCACCAAATCCGACCATCAGATTCTAGTTGGCGGGTGCTCGGGCAAGTTGCGCTCGCTGGATATCACCGATCCTTTCCCGAAGCTCTTTAATCTCGGCTTCGAGGGGAGTAATATTATCGTCCATCCGCCCTTGATCTTGACTAGCTCGGGCGGATCGTCTTTCTTCTATTCTGTGCCTTAGATCGTTAGAAGGAAGTTCCGTGGCCGCTCGAACTCTCGAGGCGAAGGCTCGGCTCACGACTTCATCCTCGTAGGGTTGCGGACGGCTTGAGTGTAAGCGTGGTGGATGAGAACTTTGCTGAGCTGGCTCAGGTTCGGGGTTGGTTTCGAGGTTAGGTGCGGGTCGGACTTAGACTATTCAGCAAGGCTTGTAATTCGTCCAATTTTCCGTCCACGCGCTCGAAGCGTCTATCTACTCCACCAAATTGTTCTGCAACGCCTCCCACCTGTTCTTCTAATGTGGACAGTCTGGTCCCGCGATTTCGGGACCTCTGCCGTCCACTCAGAAGATTGAGGCGGTATGACGAGCTGCCGAGGTGGAGCATTGGAGTATTGCGAACAGGTGCTTCATTCGGAATGACGCTCGTAGGAAAGCTCATCATTCGCAGGGCTTTCCCTTCTTATTGCCTCTCCCACCGGCCATTGGCTCTTAGTTTTGAACGAAGATTTGAAGAATTACTTTTGTGTCAAGCTAATTTCTGGTCAACAGACGAGGTGATAGTATTTGTATACGTAGGAGCGAATCATCGCTGGAGATATCCTTCGGTTGAATCAGAGGAGATGTTCCGATCAGTGGCTTGGCTTTGATCCTGTAGAACACCACATATAATGGTAAAGGGGGTGGCTGGGATCCAGCCGTGAACCCTCCGATGCCTAAATCAGTAATGGCCTTTAAGAATCAAGAGATTACTTTGAGTAGAGATTCTTGTGTGTCTGTCATTGGTGTTTCGTCTCTTACTTATAGGCATCGATATGGGCTGAGATCACGGCGGGATATCGTCCTGGGAATCCGGGCGAAAATCTTGGGCCGTTCGGATCTTTCGGACGGTTCCGATCTTTCGGACGCTCCCTTGTTTTAAGCCACTTACGAAGGAGATGAGGTCGGCTTTCGCTTACCCGTCAGCTCGGGTCTGATCCAATCTATCCTCAGGGCAGGCGAAGTCATTTAGCTCAAGCTTGAACTTGCTCTATCGCTTCGAGGTCTCATATGCTCGGGTCGGACTATGTGAAATTATCCCATAAGAGTCCCCACATGAACTGATCTGATCTTGTAAACGTATGCCAAGCTGGCATGTGTTCCGCATGGTCTCCCCGCCATCTCACTCGCGCGGGTCATATCATGCTGGAAACTTAATACTCCAGAAGCGTACGATTATCCATATTCATGCACGTAGCAACTGGACGGTTTGGGTACACGCGCATTGAATCGAACCGTTCAAAATGTGGGATCCGCTGATCAAATTTTAAAAGTAATTAACAGAATTGAGAATATCTAATGCATAATTGCAACGAAATCAAACTAGCCGTCCAAATTCAATAAAAAAAAAATCCATTAACCAAAGGTCCAGATCATTTAATAATCTGATTTATGGTCTATAATCTCTCTAAAATATTGAGAAAGTGGGTTGTGGAAAGCATTTGTGGAAAGTGTTGTATGCAAAATTCCCAATACAACGTGTCATGTGCACTCCCAGAAAAGAAAGGATAACTGATTAATCTACAACCGGTCGTATGGTACGACCCACTCTTTTCTGCGTTCTGGATTTCTGCTCTGACCCATCGAAAATATTGGACATTTTCAAGGCAAAATGCTTCTAATGTCCGACTCATTGGGTTGGACCAAAGTTTGGTGGGCTTCTGAAATTTAGGTCCAAATCCATTCACTGGCCCAGCACAGTGGAACGATCCCAATCGTTCGTTTCGTGGCCACAAATGAACATTTACCTATATAGCTTACGTTACAGGCCAGGACATTGATGCAATGGCCCATGCTTGTACCCAACACCATTACCGTTGGTCAGATGATTAGGAATGGGTTTGGCCAAATCATAGAATTGGGCCTTGGCCCTCGGTGCTTGGGTCGGAATGTGGGCCTGTTGCCAGGTATCGGGCCGGATTTTTAAGGTCCTATGTGAAATATTTCATTTCTATGTGCTAGGTCCAAAACTAGGAATAGGCTTCTTATACTTTAATGGGTGCAGTTGGGCCTGGGCCTTTTTAATTGGGCCGTTCGAAGACCAGTTTCAACTCAGTAGGGCCAATCTCTTTGCCATGCCCATGCATATGGACGTCTACGTTAAACATACAGAAGGAAAACGGAGGTTCAGTAGCATCGATCACCTCTTGTGGATAGCTAAGTGGTGATCTAGACCGTTCATCTAGTAGGTCCTCCCATGGATGACCACGTGGAAAGCCGTAAGTGATCAGAGATCACCATCCGTATAAGAGAGAATTAATTAAAGAAAGGTCCACCGTCCAGCACCATTGATGAGCAGAGAGAATCTCTTCGTGGCCCATCTATATGGTGGGCCTAGCACGTAGGTGAGGCATTGGTCACCGGGAGAGGCAAAGCAAAATCCAGGAAAAGAAATGAACAGTTCACGGCTGGGATTAGAGGTGGCAATGGACCGGTTTGGATTGATTTGGTCAGTCCGTGGGCCGGTTTCAGGCCAGCGTGTTTGGCCCAAGAGACATTCCACCGGTTCTGTTTTATTCCCAATTAGAGCTGGACACGAATCAGGTTTAACTGTTCGGATCGACTCAGTAAAATTCTGTTCGAACATAAAGTCTTCATGGAGGGTGTGTTCAAAAAAAAATTTGAGTTGGTTTCAATCACAATCCTGTTCGATTCGACTCGAACTCGAACTCGACTCGACTCGTTCGTTCGACTCGATGTGTGTGTGTGTGTGTGTGTGTGTGTGTGTGTGTGTGTAGAGAGAGAGAGAGAGAGAGAGAGAGAGGGTTGGATGACAAATAAACATGACTGTTGGCCCTAGGAAGGTTCCAATGGTGGACATCATTCTCCTCACTGTTTCCTGTGGTGTTGTCCACTTAAGCTTTGTATTTGCCTCATTTTTTGTTTAATGCCTTAAAATGAGCTGTACAAATGGATGGACAGAGTGGATAAAACAAATACATCGTAGTGGGCCCCATAGAGCTTTGACACCAGCTTGCTGGCGGGTGTTTGCGTTATCAGCCATGAGCAACCCACGTTCACGTCATAAGCCATGCGCAGTTCCTGCATTGGAAATCTAGGTGGGGCCTACCGTGATGTTTGCGAGGAATTCACGCTGTCCATCCATTTTGTGAGATTATTTTAGGATGTAAGACAAAAAATTATCTGAATCCAAGACTCAAGTGGGCCGCACTAAAGGAAAATGTGGTAGAGAAATTCCTACCTTTGAAATCTTCTTGGAGTCCACAATGATGTTTAATGCCATTATAATGTTAATAATGTCATTCCTGTGGTGTGGTTCATTGGAGATTTAGTTGTGGCTAAACCTTGTTATTTGTCATTTGTGACATGTAATTTGTGAAATGGGGAACTTTAAACTTTGTGATTTGTCATTTGTGATATATAATTTGTGAACAAATCAGTACTTACTATTTAGTAGTAGAAAAAAATATTTTCAAGCAAAAAAAAGTGAAATCGTTTGAACTTGTTCGAATTTGTAAAAATTGTCCAAAATCCATATGTTCGAACATGATTGGGCCAGACCAAATCGAGTTCGAATAGAGCCACCCTGTTCGAATGTTTGTTCGAACACACCCACTCAAGCAGTCAAACGATCCGATCGGGTCCATATTCGACTCGGATTGGATCGTTGCCCACCTCTATTCCCAATTGGCTAGGCGACACATGCATCTTTTGTATGTGGACCTTGGTTTTCATTTTTGTAATATATATTGTTTCATGCATGTGTGGCCCACCTGATCAAGGAAGGGATTAGGAATGTTCTCTATGGGAAATAGAGTTTTGATCAATTTCCAGGCCTTGGGCTAATAGTGTCATGCCAGGCCAAAACTAGCCAAACCCAATCAAACCCAGCTCATTGACACCCCTACCAAAGGCCTTTCAGCTTGGGAGATATTTGGGGCATGGTCCAAGGAGGGCCCATTATATCAATAACCCAAGCCTTCGAAGCAAGGGCTTTGTTGTCATCAAAATCTGGTTAACAATGGATAAGGTTGGAGTGATGCTGGAGTTGTTTCCAAGTCTTATGGTCGTGCTCTGTCATAAGCCATGCGAGTCATAGAGAGAATGAAGGTAAGAGAGGAGGGAGCCGCGGTGTAGAGCCAGGAGATCCTCCAATGTCTAAGTCAGATTGACTGAAGTCAAACAACAATTGGGTAAGAGTCACGCAAATGACATACTTTTACCTTGAATCAATGATGATATTTGTGGAGTGCGCTAACGTGATCCAGGCCTGACAGATCTATTCGAACACGCCAGTTTTTTAATCATGGGAGCTTGGGGCGGCTCCTGGAGCTAGCAAGCCTAGCCTGAAATGCTAGGCCTGTAACAATCATTAGGCGTAGGTACAAGTTTTGTATCTGACATCGAACACGTGTGGGAATTGGAGGGACTTGGCGGGATTCGTATCTCAGGTTTCGTATGACACCTCTGGGAGAGGTCAATTCAGTTTGGTCGGGTCGCAGAGCTCAAAGACCGAGCTCCCCCATCTGGGCTATCAGCCGGGTTAGTGGTTTCTCTGGCAGCACCTTAGCTTAGTGGTCTGCCTCGAGGGCTGTCACTGCTGCTCGTTGTGTAGACGTTCCTCTTGTTCGAGCTCTGTTATAGCCTAGGGAGCCCAGTTGGTCTTCTCCCCTGTTCCGCATGTGGGCCCATGACCAAGGTTCTGCGCATGGTCCTCAGGATTCGGAAACACTCCACAACATGCTTTATTTTAGGAATTTGACGACCTGAGAGTGCGATAGATGTCCTGTGTACAATGCGCACCATAGCTCATTGTTGGGTTGGCAGTAGGTCAGGTGGCCCGGTACGTCAGTTGACCCGATCAGCTTCTGTGGTAGGTGAGTCTATGATAGATAGAAGGCTATCTTGGACTCGGCTTAGTAATGGGCCGGGAGTCATCTTTAAGGCGGGCCAGTCCCGTACTCCATTCTTAAAACGTAAGTTAGCCATGCTGGGTCGGCGTCGGTCTGTTGACTGCTCACGATTAAATGGGTTGCGTCATGTTGGGCTAAATGAGCAGGTTGGGGCCACAAGTTAATGGGTAGTTAGGGTTAGGCCAGAACTCTAGGCCTGATTCTTGAATGGTTCGGGCCTGGGCTGACCCATTCCGGCCCAAACCCTAACCATTACCCAAAGCATTACAAGGCTGCACCTCCACGTGTCCACAGGGATGCTTGGGTACTGATCACAACCTTCCAGGTGGTGGGTCCATCTGTAAGCAGTCCATATGTCAAAGATTGCACTAATTGATTGTGGATGGTTGCCGCATATCCATTTAGGTCATGTTGTGGGACCATTCAATGGACGGTCCGCAAGACCTTCCATAAGACCAAGCACAGGTCGTTCGGTCATAACCGCAATGTGCGCTCTGCCGTCCATGCAAGCCGTTTCACAACTGGGCTTACAATTGCATGATCATGGCCGTTCATCAAGCAGCCTCCACAGGATGAGTTGCCTGCCCAAGAAGTTTAGGCGGTCCACTAATCAGGTGGGGCCACGTGCATAAGAAACACAATGGTTAACGAATACATCAACCGTCTACATTCAAAGTAAGCATGTAAGCCACCGATCTGTGCGGGGCTGGCCTGATTCCGGTGGGGCCCACCTGATGGTTTGCCACTACCTAGGACATGCATGTGGCACGTGTGTGTCACAGCTTGTGGGATGACAATGTGAATTCTCCGAGCATTTCTCCTCTCTCTCACACGTGCAACTCGTTTTCCTCGTGGCAGTTCCAACGTCTTTTTCACGGTTCCGTTTTCGACACGAGTTTCCAAACAGCGAGTTCCCCAAGGGAGTGTACTTGTTTTGGATTCCACTCTCACGTTGTGATATCGCACGTGTGGAAATCCAATCATCTCATCAGGTGGATTCCACCACTTATATGGCTTGTCTCAAAAGATAGTAAAACCTGACCATGCGTGTATAAAATAATTGGACGGTGAAGATAAATCAACTGATGGTCCATGATCAACTTATACATCTGGCCCACCAATGATCGAAAAAAGCATGATATTTTTGAAAAGGCCACAAGCGATCTGCACAGTAGGGCCCACCTGATGAGTGGACGGGATCGTGAACACGTGTGGCGAAACTATACGTATGAGAAACCAGTGCTTAAAACTGCCCTTGGAGTGGATTTGGAATTTTCTAGATGCACTGAGATAATTTGAAAGTCCAATCGATAGATCTCAGCTGCCCATTAGCTCCTTCCAAATTTCATGGGTCACTGATAACAATCAAAGTAATTTGGACGGTTGTAGCCATCAATCGATAACCTATAAAAATGGACAGTCAATTTTTATTTTAATGTGAAATTAGGTCCAGTCAATAATCGAACCATCCATTTAGTAGGAATTTTTTGAATGGTTATGATTTTAGAGAATTAATTTGACTGATGATCCTAAACATCCGATCCTTTGCAAAGAAAACAGAATGCTGAAAATAGTCATTAATATCTTCGATGGAAAAAGTTTTTTTTTTTTTTTTTCAGGATGACTAATCAAGTGTGGAATGGACATAATGGACCGTTCAGATCGTCCGTGGAGGGTCTCCGACCCCGGGCATAGAGATATCTCTATGCTCGGAGCTGTGGGGCCATAGAGATGTCTCTGACAAATCCACTCCGTCCATCTGTTTTGAACAGGCCGATCCAAAACTCATGTGGTCAATACCACACGAAACAATGGGGATTGAACGAATGGCGGTGACACTAGTTTTGCGTCAGGATAATATTTGTTCATGCAGTTTATCTGATTGTTAATAATTCTATGAACCGTTTGGATGGCATATAAACATCATGGTCAGCTCTAGGAACGCGTTTCAACGGTGGACGTTATTGTTCCCACTGTTTTGTGTTGTGGCCCACCTGAGTTTTGGGTTTGCATGATTTGTAGAATCCTATTTTATTGTAGTATTTCAAAACACATGGACCGAGTGGATTTGTAAAAGACATCTCAGTAAACCCCACACAGCCACAGCCAATCCGCTCAATTTCCTTCATATAGAAAACAGAGAGTAATTTAATAGAGATACTCCGGATGCGTACGAAAGCTTCATGCGCAGTCACTCAGAAATTGTATTTGAGTTACATGTTAACTCAACTAGACCGATTAAATTATGTGAGTCAGAGTCGTTATATAATGTTTTTAAAATTAGATTACTTCCAAAATCCTAACCTCTGATTCGTGGGCATTTATTTGTTAAAGTAGATTCAGGATTCTCGGTTGGCTTCCAAGCAGGAAACCTGCTTAGGTCCTTTTCATTAGTCCACTTCACACTATATACAACCAGGAAACCTGCTTAGGTCCTTTTCATTAGTCCACTTCACACTATATAATGTCATGTGAGTAAGTTACACT
Source organism: Liriodendron chinense (assembly GCA_003013855.2). Classification (NCBI taxonomy): domain Eukaryota; kingdom Viridiplantae; phylum Streptophyta; class Magnoliopsida; order Magnoliales; family Magnoliaceae; genus Liriodendron; species Liriodendron chinense. The sequence continues at coordinate 1,361,603 of PVNU02002217.1, forward strand.
GAGGTATGACCAGGTTGCATCATGGATGTGACCGGGTTGTAGGCTTATGTGATGATGTGGACCAATGAAAAAGGCTCCAAGCAGTGATTTTCTGCTTGGAAGCCAAGGATCCGGACTCATTGAAATAGGACCGTTGGATGTTTTAATTCTTAACCGTCCAACAAATCTCCACCAATCCCATAGTCAGATAATCAAGTAAGCATAATTTCTCGTCCATATAAATTTGATTCCGAATTAATTGTATTCCACGTATGCAATTTCCTAAGATGCCTGCGTATTATCCATCTCACTTTGCCAGAGTATAAAAAATGATGATTTGACCATTGCTCGCGCATATTCCATTGAAGCAAAAAGACTCCTCCGGCTGCCATTGTATGTGTCAGCGAATAAATGAGATCGGGAGCTCGAGCGAGTGAAATCAAGAGAGGATTTGCCACATGCGTGAAAGTATAGTACAAGTGTGGGAGATCTGATCCATTCATTACATGAAAACTTATGTTATAATGCCCTGAATGAAAAATAATGACCGTCCATTTATTTTTTGACCTACAAGCATATGTTGAAAATTGAGCATTACTTGTTTTTCTAATGGTTCAATAGTTTCGTTCTAGTAGGGCCTACCTGATGAGAAGATGGATGGCTCTGGATGCAGGAACGGCTCACTTGATCTTAATGCTCCATCCACAGTCGGGTCTCGGACGGTCTAGATTCTGGTACAACTATTGTACAGCGCTGTGGTGTATGAACCACCACCATTTTTTTAAATGGCGGTAAATCATGATGCGATCTTACTGGCAACCCGGATTCCACTGGGAGCGCATTAGGTGCGGCCGCGGCCTCACCCAAGACAGTGCGGTCCTTACCATGGGGCCAACCTTGATGTATTTATTCTACATCCACGCCGTCCATCCGTTTTCCTAGGTCATTTTAGGGTATAATGCAGAAAATGAAGTAAATCCAAATTTCAATTGGACCACACCACCTTAAACGGTGGGCCCATGGTAAGGGCCGCACCTAATCCGGTCCAGATTCCACTGTCTTGATTGGATAGCAGGACCATTGGAGATGGGAGTCACCTATTGTTCCATCAAATCACACCATTATCGTACTTTATACTAATGACAAACTGGGCTATTGCTCAATAAAATCCCACCATTATCATGCCTATACTAATGACAGTACAATTTTCAACTATAGCTTTACACGTGGGCTAAACAGCAGGTAGTCGTGAAATCATACTCCACCTCATGCCAACTTAGTGCAAGGACAGTACCCAATCCGCCTCCCTTCATCTCTATCTTCCTATGATACAGGTGGCATGAATCCAACGAGCTGCATTGGATTCAGACAAGTGGGCCATGTAGCAAGTGTTCGGCCTTCTTTATCAAATCGAGGAGCATTCATCACCTTGGTTGTTGGTAAGGAGAATGTTCAAAGCCCTTCGTCAGACTTTTCGGTTCAATTTCATATCACAAAGGGACGCTTTCCTGTCATTCAATTCTGTCTTTCTCTCTGCATGTCCGGGGTGACAGGTGCCGTCCATCCAGTGGGCCCCAGCAGCAGAAGAGCCGTCACGAGCGCTTCCACCACGTGGGCAAACATTGGATTATTGGGGAACGGTATCTCGATCAGCAATTATTGAAGGAAGAGAGCTCTATGGGGTTATATGTGATGTGAGTAGAGGTGGGCAACGATCAGGGAGGTGCGTTAGCCTTAGTTTGGTTTGACTTATTTTTGTACCACCTTAATTTGTGGATCGGCTTGGTTTGGTTTTCAGGCTGACTATGCAGCTTGAGTTTGATTTGGTTTAGAAAAATTTGGCTCAAGCCGGACCGATTTAGTCAAAAATTTCAAAACGGGCCAAGCTGAGTTCGAACAGGTGGCTACTCTTTTTTTTTTTTTTTGTTTATTCAATTAGAAAATAATTTGATGTTTAACATCCTTCAAAAGAGTACATCTTCAAAGTAGACATGTAAGAGTATTTTCCAAACAAAAGTACCTGCGCATACTTTTACAAGTGCAAGGAAACAGTATGCATTCATGTATATGTATTATGTATTATTCATGTCATCATGTATATGTATTATCCACATTGTCCATCTGTTTTGCATATCATTTTGGGACCATTGTTTTGCATATCATTTTAGGACATGGTCCCAAAATGGAATCATATCCAAAGCTCAAGTGGATCACACCACAGGAAACAGTGTGCATACAATCTACGAGACAAATCAAACCGAGCTGAATCAAATTGAGGTTCGATCCGAGCTGAGCTGATACTGCGCTAGTTTAAACTCGGTTTGTTTTTTCAAACAAGCTTGACTTTGAGGCTTGGTTTGGTTTGAACTTCCATTCAAACCAATCTAAGCCGAGCCTTTTCAAACCAATTCGAGCCGAGCTTTCGAGCTGGCTTGGTTTGTGCTCACCTCTAGATGTGAGTGTGATATATATTCAGTTTGCCCATCAATTGCAACCCTTCATGTTAGGACCTGAGTCCAAAGATCAGATGGGCCACACACTGGGGGAATAGTGAAATTCCAGGGACCACTGTTTCCAACCCGTTCATCAATTGAAGGATGAAGAGGCATGGTGGGCCACACCGAGTGAATTTGGAGAGTTTTAGGTGTAATTTTCCATTGTTACTTGGTACAGCCCACCGGAGTTTTGAATAGATCTGTAATTTTTTTGTACGGCATTGACAGAGTGAATATCATGGAATGTTGTTCGGCTAGTGACTCCAACGCCAGCCAGTTAGTTGGCCTAAAAGGTCTGTACACCCCACCACGATGTATCTGTTTTATCCATGCTGCCCAGCTATTTTGCCATCTCATTTTAGGGCATGAGCCCAACAATGAGGCAATTTAAATATTTGGTGGACCACACTATAGGAAAACAATGTTGACTGAATATCTACCATTAAAAATTTCTTATGGCCCACTATAATGTTTATTTGCCATTCAACTTGTACGAAGAGAAAACTTTTATGGCCTCAATAAGTTTGGGATCAAGCAGATATTTAGGGCCTGTTTGGGCAGCCACATCAGATAGCATTAGGTGGTACGGTACTACATTGGGTACTCTGATGCCAATTTGATATGATGTTTGATAATATGTGAATGGTTTTGATTTATCCCATAACACATATTCTAATGCCAAGGGTTGATTTCGTTGGATTTGTGATGGATCCAGTATCTGCTACAGTTGTGGGCCCTACATTAATGTGTATGTTTTATCAACACCATCCATTCATACGTGCCTTTTACATGTTCCATTCAATGTGCACATGTGCACAAGTGACCAAAATTAATTATGAAATGTAGTTTGTTGTTAACAATTCCATGGTTCACCAAACGTAGAATTCATGTAATAGCGTTGAAAGCATTTGATCCCAAACATAAAAAAGATGATGTTAATCTCATTTATTTTCATGATATTGGTAGACATGTAACTAATGAGTAATAAATGATATCGGTCCACCTAATACTATTCCGTCTCTTGAGATACGGCTACCCAAACACGCCCTTATGTTTTCCCTTTTCATCCACATTTGCGTGGCCTTATGAACACGTTGGATGACAAATAAACATCATGGTGGCCCTAGAAGGTTTCAACTGTGGATGTAATTGTCAAAACTACTGCTTTCTGTGGTGTGGTACACTTGAGCTTTGGATCTGCCTCATTTTGGGACCGATGCCCTAAAATGATCTCTGAAAATGGATGGACAGAACTTGGTGACATCGAGGTGTGTGGCACACTATGCAATCCGCTTCCGATATGGGGGCGCCCTTGGATATTGGCTGGTTCCAGAGAGCTCAGGTGTTGCACGCTCTTCCATGAAATCTGGGAAATATATGGCGGGCGAACTTCAGAACTTCATTCAGTCTACTCGCGCTCCCACAAGCTAACATTGCACACATAAACCTTCCATCAGGTGGGACACAGTGTTTTAAAAAGTCTTTAGACCCTCCTGCAAAAAAATCAGGCCTTCTCTCTCCTTAGGTGGGCCACACTGAGCAAAGCAAATGGATGGCCGAAAGAGAATTTGTTCGCCTTCCGTACGTTTGGCCCACCACACACGTGAAACAGCCTGATGTTTGAACCAGAAGATCATATAAGCTTGGCCCACCTGATGGGAGTTTCGAATCCTGTGTACGTATGCCATACCGGCTCTGGCGCCTATGTGGGTGAATGAGGCCTAAGTATCCAAGGTATATTTCCGCCCATTGGGCCCCACATTTTAAGTGGTTCTAAGATCAAACCGTCCATTTTTCCGATAATCTGCAGTAAGGACCACTTGTAGAAAGTTACACTGAACGGATAACGTGACCATCACTATCTGCAGATAAATTTAGAAAATTTTCAATGGCTACCATTCAACTCCAAAATTCAAGGGATAAAATCATCAACTAAGATTAATGATAAAATAAAAGCTTATCTAGATACTATCAAACATATGGACGGTTCAAACAGTCTTTCTATCTCAGCATGTGGGCCCCAGTGTTAGCGACATACGTTTCATTATTAGTCGCGACAGAGGCAAAGCGAACTCTGGTAAGAAAGTCGTCCAAGACTCCCAAAACGCCCCTCTCCTCTTATAAAGACACGATTTTCTCTCCCTTATTTCCGCAGTCCTTTTGGGAATCTCTCTCTCTCTCTCTCTCTCTCTCTCTCTCAATGGAACTCTTTCCGGCCCATTTCTATCAGAGCTTGAAGAGATACTGGCGCAGACGAAGCTACCAACGCCTCGACGGCACGTGCAAGAGGCACGTGAGGGTGGCGAGGCTCGGGGATGGCAGCAAGAAACGCCGATTCTGGAAGATCCGCGCGATCCCCAAGCTGAGGCTGAGGCTGAGGCTGAGGCTGAGGCTGAAGCTTCCCTCGCCGATCAAGATCGCGGCTTGGCTCCGAGACGCTTACGTGGATGCCATGCTGTCGCTGGAGGGGTCCACCGGCTACCTTCACAGCGGCGGGGACGGTTTTAGAGGGAAAAGGATACCGAGAGGGCGCGTTGCCAAGGCGTCGGCTCGGGATTTCGAGAATCGGATGATGTTTGAGATTTACAAGTCGATTCTGGCTTCCAGAGAATTATCTGCCCCTTGAAAGGGCTCTTTTGTAATTTTCTTTAACTTCGTCGCACGTGCGACTCGCTAGGTGGGGCCCGCGGTGAAGTTGCCCCGGCCCCACAGTCAACAAGGCCTATTCGATGAATGGCCCGGATCTTACACCCGTGTAACTCGGCATGTGTGCTGCCAATCGCCCTCTTTCTCTCTCTCTCTCTCTGCTCATGTTTTCTGTCTTAAAAGTGTGAATATCTAAGTTATGATACATGACCCCACATATTTGCACTCTATATACGCGCTAATACAGAGAAGTGGGGCCCACGGTTCCGTGATCTAGACCGTTGGTCTGTTGGGTAGATGGCTTATTTTTCATAAATCAAACTTACCAGACGATCCTATCCATCAATTTCTTTTGACTAATAACTAGATTTGTTTTCTACCTTCGTTTTAGTTGTCGCGGCTTTGTGCTATTTCGTCTATTTAAAGGGGATTTACAGAAGACTACCTGATTATTATGAAATTTAGATTCCGAGCATTTTCAAAAAGGTTTTAAAAAATGCCTCAATGATTAATATAATTATCAATTCCACTTATCTCGCAGTGCAAGCAAATGGGTTGGTGGCCTGGGTGGGGCCCACCATAATGCTTTATGTAAAATCCAACCACCAAGGTGAGTCACCCCACGTTATGCAAGAGGCCCAAAAATCAATTGCATTTGTGATTCAGGTGGACCACGTATACGGCAACACTTTTCCTCCAAATTGTTTCCATTAGTGTGGTCCACATGAATCACGGAAGAGTACGGTTTTTTTGGCACAGGCCTAATTAAATGTATTAATATGGAATCTAAGTAGTTGAAGTGAATTTAATATAATTATTGGAATCTAGTAGTTGAAGTGAATTTAATATAATTATTATGGTTGGCAATGGGCACTAAAAGAATCAAGGGCGGATTTCTCTCTCCCAATTGTTTCCTTTAGTGGGGCCATCAGTATCATTGGTTAGCCTAATTATTATTATTTTTATCTCTAGGTCTGCTATGGACTAAATAACTAATGCTCGGTCTAGATCTCGCATAAACATCACGATGGGCCTGTCAAAATCAAAAGCCAGTGTTCCTTTTTTTTTTTTTTTCTAAATAATCTTTGTAGAGATCAACAATGATGCAAGGATTTGATTTTTGGCTGGGCCCACCATGATCTGAATGAGAAATCCGCTTTGACCATAAGATGCCTAATCTCAGTATAGGCGGGCCACACCAAAGAAAACAATCAAAAGAGAGAGACGTCCTCTCCTGATTTTTACGGGTCTATTGTGATAATTATGTGAAATCTACTTCATCGATCCATTAGATGCCACATCAAAATTTGGGCTTGAAGCATAAAAATCAAGCCCATCCATGATTTAGGTGGTCCATACTAAGAGAAGTAGTTTGAAGGGTGATAGTTGTCATACTGTTTCTAATCATGTGGTCCACTTAAATCATGGATGGGTCTAATTTTTGGGCCTTTGTCCTAACATGAGGTGACACACTTGATGGTCAAGGTGGATTTTACATATGTATTGATTAGAGGTGTACATGGGCCGAATTGAATTGATCTTTGCTAAGCTTGGCTTCGCTTGACCAGTAAAGTGGCTGGGCTCAAGTTTAGCTCGACTTGGTCATTGAGCCCAACTACGCAGCTCAGCTTGGTTTGGATGAGCTTTCAAGCATAAATTCGAGTTTTTAGACATAGAGGGTCGCGGGGGCGGCTCTATTAGTCTTCATCTGGGGACTAGGCATTCTCGGGCCAAGAGACGAGAGAGAGAGAGAGAGAGAGAGAGAGAGAGAGAGAGAGAGAGAGAGAGAGAGGAAGCCGGATGGTCAAATGGGGTCAGTATTTGTCAAGCCGAGTGAGGGCGAGTCAGTGACTAGGGTTTGAGGGGGGCAGGTGAGGGCGCTCAAATGAAAAAAGTGATTAGGTTCAGGGCGAGGGTGCTCGATTCTATAAATTTTTTTTTATTATATATAATATAATATTATATATATTATGCATTAAAAAAAAACAAACAAACAAACAAACCGAGCCTATTCGAGCTTAGTTCGAGTCGAACCAAGTCTGATTTTGAGCCAAGCTGAATCAAAGCTCAAGCCAAGCTTGAGCTTGGCTCAAATTTTCAACGAGCCTATAAAATAGGCATATGCGTAGCTTGGCTTGATCCACGCTACGAATCGAGACGAATCAAGCTTTTTCGAGCCAAGCTGAATGAGCTTTTCCAGCTGGCTTGGTTTTTGTACAGCTCTAATCATGATGGGACTCATCCAAGCAGCTAACACATTTGCTCCTCTAGTTAATATCAATTAATGAAGTATCTTCTTGAAAACTTTTTTAAAAAGATACTGCAAAGTAAATTCCATATTAATAAGGTAGTTTCTTGTAAAATCTCCTTTACTTGAGTGAAGCCACCTGGGCCATGTCATCCAATCTGTGTGAGGGCCACCATGTTGTGTGTGTGATATCCTCTCTGCCCATCAGGTTTTCCCATCAATATCATGCCTTGGAGCTAAAACTCAATATGATCCAAAATTCTAGTGAGCCACACAGCAAGAAACAATGGGGATGAGGGTGCACACCATAAGGCTCTCCACGTGCTACTGGAGGCACATTGTATACTGTATTTGTCATGCGGGCCTTACCCGGGTCAAGACATGCCGAACAAATCATCCCATTAGAAACCACAAATTGTGAATTAAAAGGTTTAGGCACGACTGTACATTGCTCCCCGTGCTGTGGCCCGCCTTATTTTTGGATGGATCAGAAGTTATGGATGGACGGCGAGCAAAGGGAGGTTTCACTAGATGGGGTGAATTTCGCAAACACAACGACACCGACGACACATTGTTGGGGTGCCAAAAGATTGGAAGCGCCTTTCAGGCAGGGGCCTGTGAAGCCCACCGTGATGTATGGGTTTTATCCACGTTGTTCACCCATTTTTCCATATCAATTTAGGGTAGGATCTAAAAAGTGAAGCAGATCTAAGGCTTAAGGACCACATAGTGGGAATTGAACCCTTACGTTGGAAACTTTTTGTGGGCCATAAATTTTAAATCAAGCTGACATTTGTGCGCCTTTTCAGTTCGTCTATGTTTGTGTGACCTCATGAGTAGGTTTAATGGCAAATAAACATCACTGTGGGCCCTACGCAGGTCTCAACGGCAGGCATCATCAGGCTACGTCTAGTGGTGGGGTCCACTTCACCCTTGGACCTGCCTATTTTTGGGCTCCTACCTGAAAACATGGATGAACGAGCGTGGTTAAAATCCATATGTCATTGTGGGTCCTATAGAGCTCCTCCCTGGACCAATTCTTCGTTCAAAGACGCAATCGGTTTCCATGAGATACTGTCGTAATATATTAAAGTGAAAATAAGAGGAAAGAAAAATACCTTGTCCCAAAGGTCATCTTCTTTTAATAAAGTAGAAGTCTTTTCCAATCTTTTTACTGTGTAGAGATAGAATAGACCAGGCGATCCCAAGTCTAACATTTTGACCTTTGAATATTGATGATATTTTATTTTTCTTCTTCATTATTTATTCGTAGGCCACAAATTCAAAGGTTGTTTTCTATTATCTCTTTTTTTTTCTTTTTTTTTTGGCAATATACTTAATCCGAAGTAGGATGCAAAAAACGACGACCTAACTTTCTTAAACATGAGCACCACCTTTCAAAGTTGAGAGGCCACAATCATTCAATTCTCTTTAGATATAAAAATATAATACACTTGATTTAGAAAAAAAATCAATTATAAATACTAGAAATAATGATATGAGAAATATTTAAACAATAATAAATCAAGAAGTAGAGTATATGATTTTGAGTAAATTATATTAAATTATGTGTCTATGATTTATCGATTACACCATTAAATAAGAAAATTCAAAACCCAATTCAAAATTACCCAAACTGGTAGAAATCTCTCCAAAGCTTAATTTGTCAAAAATAAAACTACCTAAATAAACCTAATCGAAGTATTTCAGGCATTATTACAAACACTTATAAAAATAAGATGAAAACCGTAATACTACAAGAGTGATAAGATTCAATTTTTTTTTTAAAGGTGAGAATGGACTTGATTTTTTTAAACCTTATGAGAAAAAGAAGACATTATGTAACCTTCTTCTTCTTCTTCTATTTTTTTTAAACTATTGTGTGAACCCAAAAGATGCCTATGACATTTAATTACTATGTAAACTAATAAAATGCTACCATATATCGGCACTACCTATTAAATGATGGATGAAATCCTACTTGCATGCTGATGATATTTTTTGCCCCCACATCCTTAGGTGGCACATTACCTATCGAAAGCAGAATGACACAGAGTCATACACAAGTTTGCAAATAAGACACTGCAACGAATGACACATAGCCTTAACACAGATGGTAAGTGTCATCAAAGCAGCATGCTTGACAAGTCCATAAAGACCCGCTAAGATAAAGATCCTATCGTAAACTGAATATGCTTAGCAAGGCTGTCTCACATAATCTTGTCAAAATGGAAGATTCTCCCAGAGACAATAGGTGTTTTCACAACGATTATAAAGGTTTGAGAAGCAGATTCTTCTTAAAATAGAAGGAAATCAAAGATATCGCAAGGAATTCGAATCTAATGAGATTGAGAGATTGAGAGATTAATCCTGCAATGACCACGGATCTTTGTAGTCACGCTAGCAAAGAGATTTGAAAACGATTTTGTACCGTGATATCTAGAGGTCCTTTCGCCAGGCTGGGATGATAAGAAAATAATGCACTATGATTGCTAAGGATCTTAGACTAGATAAGAAACCCTACAAAGGTTTGCCTCCTTCTAAACTATATAAGGAGCACACGATAAAGAGCTTGGAGCCCACACCAAACGTAATTTTTCTACGTAGTGCAACACTGCTTATCTTAAATTAGTTCTACCACTTCTGTCCAACCATGGTGCATAACGTTTATAGTTTAGGTTAGCTTAGATTGTCACTGTCTAACGCCATTGCTATAGTTAACGTAGGAGTAGTATAAATATCTGTGACCTTCCGTCGTTGGATCCCTAATCAACCAAGTCCTTACTTGAAAGATCAAACCATCAGTCACATCCTCCTGACTACCCACCTCGATTGTTTGTCTATGCAGGCAATTACAAGTATTTACCTTTCATTTCTCTATTTATTTGTGTTTATCTATTGATTGCACCAAGCTTCAAATATAGATCAATAAAATAAGCATTATTAGCCTTTTAGTTGTTAAATATTTTATCCATCATTACTCTATTGAGAAATATAAAGCTTGCTATCGCCATTGAAAGAAAAGTCTTTAACACAAGGCAAAAGGAATCAATTTGGAAGGATAAATCCTTACCTTTTAAAATCATCTGATCGTTGCAACAATTGGTGGCTGACAAAGGTGGTCAATCCTACGTATTTGGTCTTAAATGGTATATTTCAACACCGGGGTGATCACTAGCTTTCAATCAAACTCAAGCTAAGTAGGACTCCAACTTGCTTGCACTAACCTAAACCTCACACGTTTAACTGAATACAAGCCTTTGTTAACACATATTGCCTTATATTTGATTGAATTGCAAGGAGCACATGGTTGATTAGTACTCCCGATGAGTCCTCTTTGATGGCAAATACAAATAAAATCTCACTGCTCGGAAAATGCTAACATTTTTAATATGTGCCTAGAGCATTCATGGTCAAATCTATGATATCAGTGGTTTGGAAAACCGAGTAGAGGGTCCAACTAATCCAAACTAGTATACAAACTCACAGCCTGAGCATTAATTATTGCATGGTGCGAATTCTGACTCTCCTTACAATTTCCCGATGCGAGGAGAAATGGCCCCACTAGCATAGTGCACATGTTAGGTTAGGTCAGGTCGGCAGCAAGCTCCATCGTACATGCCCAAGGCCAAAAAGTTAGGCTGTCCCATTGGACACCAAACCGGCCATGTGTGTACATTTAACGTGGAAATTGAGGGATCCAGTTTTGTCATATGCAAATGAGCAGCTTGGCAGGACATGTTCTAGGACGCGGATTGCCTGAGGCCTCCAGTTCTTGCAGTAGGAGCCTAGGTGGCCCCTCCTGATGTCTGTGAGAATTTTACTCCGTTCATCTGCTTTATGAGAACATGAGCCAAAGAGTGAAGCAGTTCCAAAACTCCAGTAGGGAGGAAAATGCCTACCGTTTAAACTCTCTTAGGATTTGATGATGTTTATATGCCATCCAAACTGTTCATAAGGCCATTCCCACCAAGATGAACTGAAAATACAAAAATATTAGCCTGATTTAAACCTTTGTAGCCTTAGAAATGTTTCAACAATGGGCATACAATCCCCACTTTTTCCTGTTGCATGGCCCACTTAAATTTTGGATCTGGTTCAGTTTTGGGCTTGTGCCTAACATGAGCTGGAAAAACGGATGAACGGTTTGTATATGCAACACATACCAGCTTGCTTGACCAATGGCTGTGATCTCACACATGTGTGCTGCACATGTATATTATCTATGATAAATACATTAAATAGAAGTCCTAACGATGGCCTTAGCTACTTTTTTATTGCAATAAAACAAATTTTTTTTAGCACTTCTTAAGAAGTTATCCAGAAAAAACTGAGGATAATATTCATAGGGGAAGTTGGAATATAAATAGAGCTACAGTGGCATATTAATCTACTAATCAGGACCATTCATTTATTGGGGCCTGGGATGGATGGCACGTGTATAAGAAAAATTCTACCTGTTAGAAATGCCTGTCCATCCAACCTGTGGCTATTAAATCAACTATAGAAAATGAGAATAATTAATGGTTAGAAGAAAATTGATGCACATTGTTCTCTTATAGGTTTGATATTTGAAACATAAGCCATCCTTATTTGGTCTCGATGGATGGATTAACTTGATTTGTCATTCATCGGTCCTAGTTTTGCTTTTATATATATATATATATATATATATATATATATATATATATATATATATATATATATATTATGGTTCTTTTCTAACCTACGTTGCAATCCGCAGTGCCCACCCCACAAGATCTATGTGGTAATGCAGGTGGGGCGTACCGTGGGATCGAGCACCGTCTCTCCCACGGATAACTAATCTGAATCCATGGATCTATTAAGAAGGACACTCGATCTTCCTTGATTTCTCAAGGGGCAACTCGAAGAACATGAGCCGAACAGAGTATAAAATCAATTTCATTAATAATTTATCAAAAGCTACAAATAATGATCTAAAAAGAGTTTAAATAGATTAAACTAACCCTAATTTCGTGCCTAACACTAACTTGCAAAGGAAGAAAAGAATTCTAATAAAATTAGAAAAGAAACAAAAAAATATGCGCAACTGTATAACGTTTGTCGGGCGTCATCTTACTTCCACTGGTACAAGCAATTCACATATCTGGTGGACACGAAACTTTGTGATTTTGCTAACATCGATGCAATCTTCAAGATGGTCGGTTCAGATTTTCCATATTAGTAGTAATGGGTCATGTGGACCATCTTCAGTTTTCGTGAGCGGAATTCAGAACTTTCTAGACAGTTTGTACCATTTTGGACGCCACGATCAATCTGTAACTCGGATAGATGTGAAACTTATTAGGTTTTCTTGAAGTCAAGAGCTCTACGAGATGGAGGAAACGGATCATCATAAATGATCAAGATGAACCCCACGAGTTGGGCCGAAATTCCAAAAACGGAAATAGTAGTTTCCTATTCGGACTGAAACTCCAAAACAGAAATTTCAGCAAAGTTCATTCGTCTCACAACCGGTCGGTAGGGGGCCACGACCGGTCATGGATAACCCCAAATCATCCAACGATCTGGATGGGATTCCAGTCGAAATCGTCAGATGACACATTTTTTTTTTTTTTTTGCATTTCTTTTATTCTTCCTCCGGTTTATCTCCATCATGAATGTCATCGATCATCGCCCTTGGTCATGGGGTTCACTCCCTACATCAGACTCCTCCACTTAAAGAAAACTCGACCTTGAGTTTTGCCTCAGGTAATGATGGAGACTCACCTTCGTCTTTCTCCACGACCTTGGCTTGAGAATCTGACTTAGGCATGATTGGGGACACTTGTCCTCGGCCACTCCTTGGCATAGCGCAGCAAGCATTGTTGTCTTCTTCTCAGCGGGAAGAAGGAAAATTACAAATGGATCTGTTCTATCAACTGCGCTACTGAAGATTGGCTCTATTTGAGAAAAATTAGCCTTTGACATATTCATGGACTCCTACAAATCCAGATCTATAATTTCTGGAGCCGCAACATGATCCTCTTCTTTGTTCACCACATCTGGGATATCATCTTCCTCCATCTTCTCAAAACCTTAAATATTTTCTGAGATGATGGTGAGTGGCACCTCCTCCTTTCCTCCATAGCTTTTACCTCTATTGATTCAACAAGTCCTTCAAGAGGGGTTCCCATGTCTGCATAAATGACATCTACTTCAAAATCTTCGAGAAGGACTCCAGTATCTGGATGAATAACCTTCACCTCAAAAGCTTCGAGAGGAACCTCCAGTGGTTGATGGTCTTTCGTTTCTACAGGCACATCATGCACACTTCTGATGTGGATAGAGGCCTGATTTTCCTAGTCTTCAACTGCGGGTGGGAGAACACCCCTACTGGAGCTTGTTGCGGTGTCAATGCAGTGGTGAGTTGATCGATGAACTCTCGCATCCCTTGCATAGAAGTCTCCATCGATCTCTGAAGAAGATCCATCTTCTCCGCTAGAAACACAATCTCCTGATTACCATCAGTGGGATTGTTGCCTCGATTGTTGCTAGAAGCCATCACCTGAGAGAAAGCATCACTTTGATATTTTATTTTGCAGTCAAACCTAGCATGCAACCCTTGCATAGCTAGATGGTTCTTCCTCTAGAGTGTCCCAAGCGTTGCCCTCGAAAGCCGCTACTTTGAGAGAGTGGATTTCTGGAGCATTGTCCACATGATTTTTGCCTTAACCACCATTAAAAGCCATCACCGGAGGGACAGCCTTGCTTTGATACCAAATAATGCAAGTGGGGCGTGTTGTGGGATCGAGCACCGTCTCTCCCATGGATAACTAATCCAAATCCACGAATCTATCAAGAAGGACACTCGATTTTCCTTGATTTCTTAAGGGGCAACTTGAAGAAAACGAGCCAAACAGAGTATAAACTCAATTTCATTAATAATTTATCAAAAGCTACAAAATAATGATTTAAAAAGAGTTTAAATAGATTAAATCTAACCCTAATTTCGTGCCTAACACTAACTTGCAAAGGAAGAAAAAAATCCTAATAAAATTAGAAAAGAAACAGAAAAATTTGCGCAACTGTATAACGTCGGTCGGTTGCTGTCTTCCTTCCACTGGTACGAGCAATCCACATATCTAATGGACACAAAATTTTGTGATTTTGCTGACATCGATGTAATCTTCAAGATGGTCGGTTCAGATTTTCCATATCAGTAGTAGTAGGCCTCCTGGACCATCTCCAGTTTTCATGGGCGGAATTCGAAACTTTCTAGACAGTTCGTACCATTTTGGACACTATGATCAATTTGTAACTCAGATCGACGTGAAACTTGTTGGGTTTTCTCGGTGTCGAGCAGCTCTACGAGATGGAGGAAATTGATCACCATAAATGATCAAGATGGGCCCCATGATTTGGGCCGAAATTCTAAAAATGGGAATAATAGTTTCCTGTTTGGACTGAAACTCTAAAACAGAAATTTCAACAAAGTTCACGCGTCTCACGACCGGTCGGCAGGGGGCTACAACTGATCATGGATAACCCCAAATCGTCCAGCGATCTGGATGGGATTCCATTTGAAATCGACCGGTCAGGTGCTTGACTAGTCCTTGAGCATCCATGACCGGTCGTTAGATAACACCTTTTTTTTTTTTTGCATTTTCTTTGATTCTTCCTCTGGTTCATCTCCATTATGAACATTATTGATCCTCACCCTTAATTGTGGGATTCACTCCCTACATCATGTGGGGGGCGCTGTGATGTCCATGTGACATCCACTTCAACTCACATTAGGACATAGGCACCAAGTAAGACAGATCCAAAGCTCAAAATGGGCCATATGACAGGAAAATGTGGGAATCAACCGCTAAAAGCTTTGTGGGGCACAAAAGTTTTTTTTATCAGTCTACTATTTATGTTTTCAGTTTTGTGGGGCACAAAAGTTTTTGATCAGTCTATTATTTATGTTTTCAGTTGGTAAAAGTAGGAATAACGTCATAAATGGTCTGAATAGAAAATAAATATCACTATGCACTGTAGTAAGATTTCATATGTGGGTATTTCCATCCCGATTGTGTGGTTTACTTAGAGTTTTGGATTTATGTTCTACCTCGAGATGACAAAACTGATGGACAGAACGAATTCCTCACAAAATAAGGTGGTTGTTTTCGAATTTAATCGGTAACATGATGTTTTTGCCTCAAAATTGAGTTGCTTCTTGTAAACGGAAGTAGACTTGGTGTTACCCTTACTGTGCGGGGCCCACTCATACGAATGTGTCGTTTATTTATGCTGCCCCATCAGTTTTTCGGCTTATTTTAGGACATTATACAAAACTTAAGTAGATCCAAATCTCCAGTGGACCACGCCACTGGTGGAAAAAATGGTGAATGACCATCTTAAACTTTCGTAGGCCACAAAATTTTTGGATCAAGCTGATCTTTGTATTTTCCCTTCATCCAGGTCAGTTTGACCTCATCAATGGGTTAGATGTCAAATAAACATTACGGATCGGCTTATGATGGGCCTTGGGAAGTTTTTAAGGGTAGGCATTCAATCACCACTGTTTCCTGTGGTGTGGTCCACCTGAGATCTGGATCTGCTTAATGTTTTGGATCACATCCTGAAATGAGCTGGAAAATGGATGGATAGCGTGGATATACAACACACCATCAAGGTGGATCCCACGGTTGGGGTAACACCGACGTGTTACCTGGGTAACACCTAATCCGCCGCCCCCCATTCCATTCCACAGCAAACGTCAGCGGTGGAATATTGGGAGGAGAGTTTTGCTACAATAGCCTTAAGGTGTGTCTATTTTTATTAAAAGTTTAATTTCTTGTTAGACTCATCTTTTTTGGCCTTTTGATGAGAAATTAAAAATTTACGGTCGAGGATGCTCCTCTGACCACTATGTGCTCAGGGGAAATCCACCGTGCCCTAGTGGGAATCTATAATGCCCGGGGGAATCGGTCAGAGGGGCTTTTTTTACCATAAATTTTCAATTTCTCATCAAAAGGCTAAAATGGATAAACTAGACGAGAAATTGGACTTGTAGTACAATTAGCCACACCTCAGGGCTATTGTAGTAAAAATCCCTATAGGGAGCCCAACTCGCCCAATATGGTGCAGCCCTGGCCATGAGGCCCATCTTGATTTATGTATTGTATATCCACATCATCGGTACATTTTTTTCAACTCATTTTAGTGCATGATCTTAAAAATGAAGTAGATCCAAATCTTAGGTGGACCACACCACATGAAAACGTCCTGGTTGATCACTAAAAACTTATTTTGGGCCATCAAAGTTTTGGATAGCTGATATTTATTTTTTCCCTTCATCCTGTATATGTGATCTTATCAACAAGTCGGAACAAAAATAATAATTACGGTGGACATTAAGGTGGGCCCTAGGAAGTTTTTAATTGTGGTCGTTCAATCACCACAGTTTCCTATTTTGTGGTCCACTTGATATATGGATATGCTTCATTTTTTTGTTCATGTCTATAATGACTTGGAAAAATCGATGGACAACGTAGATATATAATACATATACGTCAAGGTGAGTTTTGCTGTCGGGGCTGCATTAAGTTGCGTAATGCTAGGGCCGCGCTTGCCCTAAGGTGTGGCTAGTTTTATTAAAAGTCCAATTTCTCATCCAATTTAACATTTTTGGCCTTTTGATGAGAAATTGAAAATTTATGGTTGAAAATGCCTCTCAAACATATTCCCCTTGTGGACTATGGATTCCCTCGAGACACCGGAGAAATTTTCAATTTCTTATCAAAAGGCCAAAAAAGATGAACTGACGGAAAAATTAGACTTTTAGTAAACATATGGGTGTTGCTTTTGCCGTGGGGGCCATCTTGATGATTTGTTGTATATCCATGCCTCCCATCTGTTTCTCCAGCTCATTATAGGACAGGGTTCCAAAACTTAGGCAAATCCAAATCTGAGGTGGAACAAGCTACAGGAAACAGTGGTGATTGAGTGCTTCACCATTAAAAATTCCAAAAGGCTCATATGAAGGTCTTCTTAATATTTATTTGCCATCCAAACTGTTGATAATATCATGAAGAAGATGTGGATGAAGGGAAAGTACAAAGATCTGCTTGGTACAAAACTTTTGTGGCCCAAAAAAAGGTTCTTGGTGGTATGATCCATCCTAGACTAGGATCTTTTTAAGGTTTGCGATTGCGTCTTTAAATGAGATGGGAAAACAGATGTGAGCACTCCACGTCAGGTCCTCACCAAACCAGATATTTTGCTGGGCTCACCTGATCCAGTTTCCAAAGTCAGCAAAGGCTAAAAGGTTGCGTACGTTGATTTATGGGCGCAGAAAGTCAACCCTTCCTGTTTGTCCTTCCTTTTCTTTTTGAGTTCGGATCCAAAATCTCTCTCCTTTTTCACCTCCGATTTTTACATCTCTCATTGCCTGACCTCAGCCTGACAGCGTCAGAGCTCAGCAGCTGCTAAGGGCGCGGTTTTGGTGGATCGCCAGATCCACTGAGGTCAGTGGGGGGCCCACTGTGATGTATGTACCTTACATCTACACCCTCCCTGCATTTTGAAAGCTCATTTTAGAACATTATTCCAAAAATGAAGCAGATCCAAATCTTAGGTAGACCATACCACATGAAATAGTAGTGATTGAATCCAGACCATTAAAACTTCATGTGTGCCACTGGAATGTTTATTTCCCATCCAACCCGTTGAATAGGTGACAAAGATCTGGATGAAGATACCAAACAAATATCAGCTTGACCCAAAACTTTTGTGACCCATGAGAAGCTTTTAATAGTTGAGTACCATTGTTTTTTGTATTATGGTCCACCTGAGATTTGGATTTTTTTTTTCTAATTTAATCATGCTCTAAAATGATTTTTCAAAATGAATGGACAGCGTAGATGTAATACACACACATCACACAGTGGATAGCATGGTAAGGGATCCACCCGCCGCCCTGCTGCTAAAACACTGTCAAGCTGACGTGGACCAATGAGAGAGGCAGCAATAGGATGTTCTGAGCCCAAATCTCATATTGGTCTAAAATTCAACTGGGCAATAGAAAATGGACCAGCAGAAGTAATACCAGGTAAACTCTTTGGGGCCATCATTATTTATCCACTCCGTCCATCCATTTTACCAGATAATTTTAAGGCTTGAATCCAAAATTGAAGCATATGCTAAGTTCAAGTGGACCGTACCATAGACAACAGTGTGAATTGAACGTCCACAATTGAAAATTTCTTGGGGGTATAGAAGTTTTGGATCAAGCTGCTATTGGTATTTTTTCCCTTCATCCGTGTCTGCGTAATCTTATGAGCAGGTTGGATGATAAATAAACATCACTATGGGCCCTAGGAAGGTTTAACAGTGGAAATCATTATTCCCACAATTTCCTGTGGTATGGTCCACTCGAGCTTTGGATATGGGTCAATTTTGGGATCAACCCCTAAAATGATCTGAAAAAACTAATGGACAGTGTGGATAAAACACACACATTGACTGTGGGTCCAACAGAGTTGACTCCGTGTGATATAATCCGATTTCCCGGCAATTGAAACCTTATTAGCCCTATTGAAGTTGGACGAGGCTGATATTTGCTTCTTCCCTTGACACTTTCGTGGGCCTCAGAAAGTTTCAACGATGGACGCGGATTGAGTACTATCCTCGCCCTAGCTAGGAACGGACGGGTGCGAATTAGGTGTTACCCGAGTAACAGCTTAGTGGGTGTTAACCCTACCGTGGGGCCCACATTGATGATTTTCTGCATATCCACCCCGTCCATTCATTTCTATGAACCATTTTAGAATGAAATACCGAAATTTATAAAGATCCTAATATCAGGTGGACCTACACCAGATGAAGCAGTGTTGATTGATTGCCTCACCATTAAAATTCTAAGGGGCTTATTGTAACTTTTTTTAATGTTTATTTGCAGAGTCTGGATCCTGGTTGTCATGCAAGAAATTCTTACTTGGAGCCTTTTCATTGGTCCATCACACTGCATTACGATCAATGTGATCAGGTTGCACTGAGGTGTGGTTAGGTTATATTGAGGATGTAACATGGTTGCCATACCTATGGGATGATGTGGATCAATAAAAAGGCTCGAGCAGGTTTTCCTGCTTGAAGCCAATAGAGGATTTGGCTTCTTATTTGCAATCCATCCCATCAAGGGAAATTAGAAAGATCATATTGATCTAAAACTTTTGTGGCCCGCAAAATGTTTTTAATGGCTATCCATTACTCTTTTTATTGGTACGGTCCTCCTGAGATTTGGATCTTCTTATAATTTTGGATCTCGTCCTAAAATGAGACAGAAAAACAGATGGAGGGCATGGATATACAAAAAAAAATACGTAAAGGTCTCCACACGGCAAGGCTAACACCCACTAAGCTGTTATCAGGGTAACAGCTAAGGGTAACAGCTAATTCTCTCCTGGAACGGACTGGGTCTCTTAGGGGCCACCGTGATGTATGGGTTTTATCCACACCGTCCATCCGTTTTTCCATATCACTTTTTTTTACAAGCACATAAATGAGGCAGATTCCGATTCTGATTCCGGTCCCTCTAACTTCCGCGTCTCTCTCTCTCTCTCACATGCACGCACGTCCCCAGCAGTCCCTCACACAACCCTGGCACGTGCTCTGACTCTCACACAACCGCCACAACCAACAATCCGTTACCAAATAAGAAACTAAAAAGCTCCTGTGCTATCGTAGCACTGTAAGTTCTGGTGCTACTTAGCTGCATCGGTACACATGGACAGTCTCTTCAGCCGATCTGAACTGTCCATTAAGCCTAATCACATTTCATACGTTACCATGCAAAAAATAGCACTGATTGGATGATTCAATCTATTGTTTACTTGGCCTTATTTTCTATAGCCATCCATTTTCCAAGCCATGGATGGGTGGTTATGATTGCTGAAAACTACTGATTCTTTGTAATCATAAGCAATCAGTTGTGGGCCTAAATAGGTAAATGGATCAAATTGTTGAGTGGGCTTATTTTTATGTAAATGATCTTAACCTTTCAGATAAAGGCCATTGATCAAACCGTTAAAAAATCTCAGATTGGTGTGATGTTTTCATGACAGCCCATGAAAATGTCTGTAGAATGTAATGAACAGTATAGATCAATGAATTGGACTAAAGTCCCAGTGCTCTAACTAAAATTCCACCCCTCACGAACAAAAGCATGAGAAAAGCCAACAGGAGTATGGGTTTTATCCACACCGTCCATCTCTGCGCCAAGAAAATCATTCGAAGACGATCAGGTTCTTTCTCTTTCACGTAAGGCATAAACACTTTCTTTTTTCTTCTCTTTATGAATCATTACTCTTTATCAACAATTTGCGATTGTTCGAAGGCAGTCTGAAGTTGTACCAGTCAATCCACACCGTCCAATTAGTGGGACACACTAAAAATGGGTTGTATCTTCAATTTCAGATTGCTTGAGAAATCTTACAATAAGATTCATGGACAAATGTCTGCACATCTAAATCTCACAATACCACTTGGTGCAAGATCCAATGCGTTTTGCATAAGTCATTTCTTGATCAAGAACAAGAAGAAGAATACTAACTCTATTTGATTTTTCATCAGGCACACTCACTCAAGTCTCTCTCTCTCTCTCTCTCTCTCTCTCTAAATAAAAGCATGCTAACAAAAAATAAAAAGGCCTTGTTTGTTTTCCAATTTACTATAAAATGTAAAGCAAACGAGTCTTCATTATCATGTTTAAGGACCTGTCTGGATACCACCAAATAAGTTACTTTTCCTACTTACAACAATAGATAGGGTAACTTATTTGAGATAAGTAAGTTTGATTTATGATTAATTATAAGTAACTTTTTCTTATTTAAAATTACTTTAATTACTCTGGTTTAATAAGTAGAAATCAAGATAAGCTGCTTAAGGTATAAGTAACTTTTCTTAAGTAACTTATGATCCAAACACCCCCCTAACAAACAGAAATTATGACTCATAATTTGAGAGTGAAATACATAACTTGTAAAGAAAATAAAGTAAATTGTAATCATTACTTTTACACATTATAAAATTATCAATTTTATGGTGGTTTAGTGGTCTCTATGAAAAATGAAGAAAATAACAAAATAATCATTACAATCAAATATAAGCGATGTCACTATACAATTATAAGAGTAAAAAATCATTAATTTACAGCCATTTATCATTAATTGAAAAAACCAGACTAGCTTTAAAAGCATGGTGGGATTTCAGCCTGTCTCCAACGCTGTGCCACCTATGCTAACTTGGTACATGGGCTCTGATATAAGACATCCATTAAGTGGACCAGCGCTTAGATACCTCCAAATCCGATCCTTTCCCCAACTGTAGATTGAGCATAACCAAAATGGATGGTTAATATTGCTTGATCTAATAGAGGGACCCACGGTCGATTCCGTGAGAAAAGATTCACTGGACCTCTGACCTAATTAACTACTTTTGTTCATCCACAATAATGTGACTACCATCTTTTAAACTTAAAATTAATTTGGAGCCCATTTCTTAATTCAGGAATCCTCATGAAATAAGAAGCTTTCTAAACCGTCCTGTGTACAAATTGGGCCCATGGTTGCTGATCCAAACTGTTGATATCATGGGCTCCTCACCAGACTAGGACATATATAAACAAAAGATTGCTGGTATTGGACATAAAACATCAAGATGATTCATAACACATCAGGCTCAGGGCTGCCGAGATTCAGGTGGGCCACACTAAGGAAAACAGTTTGGAGGGTGAGAGTTGTCCCGTACACTTCTTGATGACTTCTTGATGTAGTCGGCCACCTGATTTATGGATGTGGCTGACTTTTGGGCCTTGGGCCTAAAATGCATGGGCTATGATCAGAGTGCATACACATCATGGTGAGGGAGTCCATCTCCACTTTGTTTGCTTGTAAGGTCTGCCCCCACGTGGGTAAAGAAGAGAAGGTTTTAAGTCCAACTGGCTGGACCACAAATTACAGTCCACCAAGTGGATAACTTCCAACCTTAAGTTAATACGACATCCAACCCTTTCAATCGGTTGGCCCTACCTGAGGATTCACCTTGTGCAAAAATCTACCCATATACTGATTAGGCGGGACACGAAATATATAGAAGATAATTTCTATCCATTGATAAATAGAAGAATGCAAGTGTGGTCCACCTGATGAGTAGAAGAGCTTCTTTTTTATTTATTTACTTATGTCAGATGTTTCATGCACATGGAAGTTGGAAATTATTTGCTGGGTGGACCATAACTTAGTCCAAACTTGATTGGACTTAAGACCACCTTATGTGTGTGCGCGTGTGGAGAATGGTATGATTTTCTTTTCCAAAGTTATCTGTGGACATGGGAGCCATTTAATAAGTCGGACCCACAATGAAAATGTACTGATTTTTTTTGAGGTGATTGGCCTTGATGATAGGACCAACTTTTGAATGGTCAAATGACCTATATAGTTCAACCATTGAAAGGAAAACAGCACCGTCGGCGCCTGATGAGGCCAACTTTTGCACCATGTATAACTTCTTTTTTCCTTGTTTGTCTTGAATGGTATAATTTCTTTTCCTGCTTTATTGTGGACATCTGAGACATTCAATCACAGGACCCCACCATGAAAATGATCAATCAGTGGACCATACTGTTCAAGAAATTGATATTTATATATGCATAAGTGGGTTGTAGAGAAAACTTCATTCAGTAGTATATTTTCATTTTTAGAGCTTTTTTTTCCTTTGTGGATTAAAGGATTGTTTTAGAGAAGAATATGATAATCTTTTCCTCTTTTATCCATCCTAGTGATGTGGTAGCAATCACTATAGGTTTATCCAAATCAATAAGAGTGGGTCATTGAAAGCCACATCCAAATCAGAAGACGGCTTCAGCTGCATTATGTTTTTTGGGATGCCGTCCAGTATTATATATATATATATATATATATATATATATATATATATATATATATATATATATATATATATATATATATATATATATATTGGCTGCTTTGATCTGCTGGATGTAGCACTGTGCATCAGATGGATAGATTCGTTGTTCTTTTAGTCTTTGGCCTAGTATTGAATAGGGTCAATAAATAATATGTGAGGCTGGCTCTTTTTGACGTGCCCACCCGAGGTCAATAAATAATAGGTGAGGCCCGGCTCTTTTTGAGGTGCCCACTCGAACGATTGTACAGTCTATTTTTCGTATCAATAAAATTACAATTGGTGTATTCGACCTTTCTAGGGGGAAAAAAAACCTTTTTGTCAAAGATTGGATCTCCACTGAAGTCTTGATGCTTGATAGGTTTATCATTGAAGATTGAATCTCTGAGGAAGCCATGTTACTCATCAGGGTCATTGATGAAGATAGGATCCTTTGTTGAAATCCAACTCCATATATGTATATTGGGCATACCTTCATAAAGAAAGAGATGCCCGAAGCCTTCGGGAACTCAGTGATGGTTAGGAGATTTGTCTTTCACCTAGCTATGTGCATCCATCGAAGACCCTAATGTGCATCCATTGGCAAATGGATTCACAACCAATGAGACAAAATCTTCGATGTCAAGTCATGTGACACAAGGCGATATCATTTACTTAACATTGTAGTATTTAGGGCTATAAGTGTTGGCCCATGTTTTGATCTTCCATTAAAGGCATCTAATTTCATTGATTTTTGCCTTGTTAGTGGGTGTTCACACCCTCAACCTAATGAAAGTACTAAACTAGGTATGTTGTGTAGGAAAATATAGCGCAGTGGATTTCTCGGATCAACACTAGCATCAATATGGGACATTGAACTCTAAAGTATGTATCTTGATTGGCCATCGACCTGGCTGTTGAAGAACACAGCTGCTCGATGGTCTTTTGCCTCCTGGCACACCCACAACTGTACACTATCTAATGGGGAGAAGAACGTGCGTGTCATGGTTGTGGATTTAGGGACCGACCATGCTTAAATAGGTTTGGCTGTGGGAGAGTTATTAGGGAAGGGAACTCGGCGTGAGTATTGAAGGAGAGGATAGGCAGGATGAGGGAAACGGGTCAAGTTAGGCTTTTTCATGTTGTTGGGAAAACAAACTCGGTGGAAGATGGGTTGGCTTGTTTGGGGAGCAACACTCAAGTTAAGAGGAACTTCATCCGCTTCTTTGCGTTGCCTTAGAAAATCCAAGGCCACATTTTTCTAGATAAGGTGGGCCTTGGGAATCTGTCCAATTCTTCTGCTTTTGGTTTGGGTGCTAAATAGAGGTGGGCTTGGGCCTGCTTTGTGCTTTTGGGCAGAGAGAGTTATATGATAGTAGTCCCCTATTTTGTTTTTGGGGGCTTTCGAATGGCTTCTCTAGTCCTAATTTGGCTCTTGCCCCTTGTGAATAATAATATTCTTCTTAAAAGAAAAAAAAAGAAGAAGAACAAAGATTTTGCCATTTGAGAGAGTCCATCTATCGTAGGACACTTCCTCTAGCCCACGTCTCCTCCATCCAACTAAGAGAGAAGTCGTATCCCATTACAACTCTACACAGAGCTGTCTAATGCACTCCATTCGTAATAATTGTGTCCACCCACCCATTAATGTGGATACTACCCTGATTGTCATGTGATTGATCCAAATTGATCATTGCATTGCCATATGAAATTAACCCATTTATGGCCCACAACTCCAACATGTTGACATAATTTGGTCAGTGGGAAGCAATTAGTGCAATTTTGGGTGATGGATGGGTAATAGCTGTGATGTGATGCGCGTCTTAGGTTCAGATGGGGTAGATCAATACACAACAAGAAGAAGGATATGATCAGCCAATTCATCAAGCACAAAGCCTAAATAGGGTTTCTGAGCTTTGAACATGTGAAGTAGAGGAGGCATATTTTACAAGTGATAAATCTTGCTGGTTACCACAGAAAATTGGGTCTCTGACCCATCTAGTTGCTCAACATTGGATTTATGTTTTGGTCTTTGTTTGGGAAGTATGTCGTGGGCTAGAAAGAAGCAACCTATTGTAGCATTGTTGACTACAGACACTGAATAGCAAGCTGCATTGCTGGCTACATGTGAAAGCATACGCACATGTGCCATGTTTGCCTACATACAAAAGCAGCTACATAAGCTTAGATTTCATCAAAGAGCATGCTCACATTTCCCACTCATTGCAAGGCTTGGATCTTGTGCACTTGTGCCATAGCTCACCTCTTGAATATATATGCTTCACAACAGAAACGATCATCCAAACACAAGATCTCGACAGCTATAGACCCCCTTTCCATTCATCCATACATAACATTCCAGCATAAATTGAAGTCCATGTCTAATATTTGAATCATGGACATAGACATCTCTGTCTTAAGTGTGCTTTCTATGCGTCCAAACTACCTCTTAATCCTGCGAACATAGACACGGTGAACCCGCAAATGGAAGCCACTCTAAAATCTCAATCAAAATCAAAAGCATTGAGGCTTAGAAACTAATTAATATAAGCTAATAACTCCCAACTGCACTTATATATATATATATATATATATATATATATATATATATATATATATATATATATATATATATATATATATTTCTCCAACAACAGTACAAGTATCATATTTGCACATACCACTCAGTTTTTTTTTTTTTTTTTTTTAAAGATAAGTAGCCATTTCAACACTACTACTATAATAAGCATCTTAGCTGGCATCACATGTAAACGAGATTACCATACTACTACAACAACACTTATTTAATTAAGGTAGAGTTTAGTCCTTCTAGGAACCAAACTACTTAGTATTACTATATAGAGCTTGAGTGAATTCCTTCATTACCTTCCCACACAGACACCCTCTACAACTCTAACACTAACCTTCTTTAGGACGCAGAACCCCCGGTTGTGTCTTCACTACTGGTGTAAGTATCTACAGTACTTGTTGAACTAACTGAGACCGTCGGATCGGATTCCAGATCTTCAGGCAGGCCACTTCTTCGTTGTCAGTTGGGATTTCATATATGCATTTTAATTACAGTCCTCTAACTGGGTGCAACTGGTGAGAGAGTTGCAATGATTCAATTCACTCAGGTAGGTTATCGTCGTCCAGGGGAAATGAGCTGAGATCCAAGTCAGGAATGAAGAAATCGGTATCGTCCAGCTGTTACAAACACCATATTAAAATTTATAAGTGAACTTCTTAGTAAAATAGAAAACATTCATAAAGGGTTAGGTTCATCGATCAGTGCGTCTTTTGCACCATGGCCTGCTCTTAGTGGCATGCATGGTTGGACTGTGTGTGGTACCTCAGCAAATGCATGCATTTGCACATTGTGTGTGTGTGTGTGTGTGTGTGTGTGTGTGTGTGTGTGTAATTGAAGCAACCATGCATACTTCATATTGAGGAAATATATACAATGTTCAATCGATCTTCTGCTTGCTCCAATGATCTAAGCATGTAGGGCCCACCTTTTGTGATCCAAATTGTTCATGTTGTCGGGCCCATGGAGGGTGGGAGATACCTGAAAAATCTACCCCATTGATGATCCTCAAAATCCGGTTGGGACCCCATTAAATAATGACCGAGGGCTTCAACTTTCCATTTTGATTCAATGGCTAGGATCATCAGATATGGAGATATTAGGGCATGCCTATCCCATTGTGGGACAACCAAATTGCCAGTTTAGATTACTCTCAATCCAACATCATATAATACCTCCTATTCAAATAGCTGTGAATACCTGCACCTTGTACTTGAAAATTCCCTGAAAGCAAGAACTGAGGATATGTTTTCTAGGTTTCAGTATTGCTTAAATCACTGACCTGATTGAAAATCAAATCGTCAAGTTCATCATCGCCAAAATTCTGTGGAAGAGAGCTGTTTCCGAATGCTTCACTGTTCATAACATTCCCTGGATCTCCGTTCCTCGAATAGATCCCGTTCAAAAGCCCATTTTCTCCTTGAATCACATCGGCGAACCTGCTTGCTTGCTGGTTTGCATCTCCCATCCCATTGGAAGAACCCGCCCCATGATTATTGTAACCAAAGTTCAGTGAGCTGAATTCGAAGATCGGGGGATCCCCGCCCTCCATCACCATCGGCCTTTTGCCCTTCTTAATCTCACTCAATCGATCACTGTGTGAACTGTTATTGTTTGATGCTTCAAAGATTGGCCCAGTTTGAGTCATTCCATACAACCCTCCAGTGCTTGTCATACGAAGTCCGGTGTAATTGCTTGGGGGGATTTGGCTAGGTCCACTGAATAGTCCGGCATTTACAGTGCTTGGATTATCATAGAGACATTGAACACTCAAATCACCGAAGTTACCAAGTGGGCTGCCACCAAAAAGTCCAGAACGCCCTTCTTGTTGCTGATGGACCATCTGCATTGTACCGTAGCTTCTCATCGGACCTACTGAAATATCTCCAACTGATGATGTGCCCATTCTCGTAAGATTTGGGCCCATTCCAAGGTCTGAATTCCCTATATTTGATTGCATTAGGCCCATTCCAATGCCTGAATTCCCTACATTCGCTTGCATTGGGCCCATTCCAATGCCTGAATTCCCTGCATTCAGTTGCATTGGACCCATTCCAAGGCCTGAATTGCCTGAATTTGCTTGCATTGGGCCCATTCCAAGGCCTGAATTACCCTCATTCGGTTGCATTGGGCCCATTCCAAGTCCTGAATTCCCCATATTCGGTTGCATTGGGCTCATTCCAAGGCCTGAACCCCCCACATTTTGTTGCATCAGATAAGGTTGTTTTGTCGGGCTGAAGCCAGGCGGTGCTTGGTGCCAGTTTTCTGGTCCATTCATCATCGGTGATGGCCCCAAGTTCAATCTACCCATTGGGTTGCTGCTCTGACCTTGATTGAGAAACTGCATAGGGTTAGTGGCTTGCGTAGTCATCGGGCCATTAAGATTCTGCAACCGGCCCACTGAGCCCGGTTGTGGTCCCACTGGATTGGGTGTTTTCCGTGTGAATTGTGGGGCGCCTGTTTGGTTTCTGAATTTGTAGTTCAAATGTGGAGGAACTGTCCCGAAATTTGGTTTCAAGCTTTGTGGAGGCGGCCTATTTGCGTCATTCAATCGTCGTAAGAAAATGCGATACTTCTGCATCCACCAGAATTTCACTGTCAGTGCAAAACAGCTACAGTAGCAACTGATGCAAATGCACAATGGGATGTTGAATCCTTTTAAACAGCTATGATTGATAGATCTACCTAGTTCCCTTGAAACCGATCAAGGGAGACAATTTCAGCCATAGCTCTAGAGCTTACTGAGTCGACTCAACTCATTGTCTTTTGATGTAAGTCTCTCTACATACTCAGTTTATTGAATGGATAGTTTTCGGAAACATGGTATACTTGTGTTCTAGTTTTTCAATGTAGTATCTAGACACGTATAACCTCTTCCCCCCCCCCCCCCCCCCCCCCCCCCCAAATCCATGGGCAATGTATGGTTTACAATTCAAATACATAGATGAGCCGACCCGGAACCGAGTTGGGTGTCAGTTTTTTAATGAAGCCAATTTTAATGGATGTTTTATTTGCTTACCAAACAGGCATGAACCATGAATCATGAAAAAGAAGCCCATTAAAGAGAATAATACAACTACTATAGTAATCATCACTAAGGCCCTAACTTCCACAAAAGCAAGTCCATATTGTTGGTCGACTTTCCAAAAATTTGGTGAGTGCATGAGCTTTTCGGACTCAATGTCAACAAGTAGGGGATCTAAAGAGGTTTGCTAAAGTGTATCCAAACACAACACGAAAAGAGCATCCAATCACAACACAAAAAGGGGTTAGTGTTAGTGTTATAATAAAAGTCTAGTACTTTGCATAACATATCAGGAAAAGTTATATATAAAGCCTCGATGGGGAGTGGGGAGCTTACCCCCAATGTGGGTATTTTAGATATCTACATACGAGAGATGTATATATTCTCACATGAGTTGGATTAGGATTACGAAAGAGAAGCCTTTCTAAGTTCTTTGGGTGTTAGAAAGTTTTAGGGTTGTAATCCTTTTTTTTAGAAGATGTTGATTTCGACAAGGTCTTATTTGTAGAATAGGCACAATGCCAAACCATGTAAATCTGATGTGTTTTGTGTTTGGTTTTCTTTGTTGTATCAGTTCGTTCTCGTATAGTTAGGCTCAAAATAGCATTTAGACATCAAGCACCTCTTTTGAGGGTGCATCGAAACAAGCGTTAAACAAAGGATACTTAGATTGCATGTTATGTGGTATGTTGTATAGGAATGGATGCACAATACGCTACTTTCTTCAATATGTGGCATGCTAGGGTAGGAATATGTGGGCTAACTCCAATACATACTACAAAGTAGACATTACATACTTGTTTATCATCATCTATGCACTATATATCCCAACTAATTTGGATGGTCAGCTACATGAAGCTTGTTGTCCCATTTCACTTTATCATGGGTCCTCAGGTCTTCTTCTTCTTCTTCTTCTTCTTCTTTTCTCAGGTCTTTCATTACTAGGAGTGGCAATAGGGCAAGCTAGGTAAAGTTGGTCTTAATCTAGACCTGGCCCTCCTAAGGAAAGGAGTTAAATTTTCCAGGCTAGGGAAAAAGTTGGTCCTACTCTAGCCCTAGCCCTATAAGGAAGGGAGTTAATTAAATGATCAAATATTTGAAATAGCTCCATCTTATCATATCTTTGGTATCTTCCATCTATGACGAGTCCTATCACAAATATATGCTTTGGGTTAATGAATGGTGAATGGGAACCCCACATAAGTATATTTAAACTATCAAGTCTTTTTGTATAATGGTGGCCCGGTTGATGATTGCACAAGGCCCACATCCTTCAAGCCAAGCCCCCAGACAATATTGGACCTAGAGGGTCAGGCAGCATGGCCCATTGCCACCCTTATTTATTACTACACTCACGTTGTCCTTTGAGGCCTACTTCCTATCCTTTTAAAGCCTTCAACTTGAATGGACTCATTACTTTTTGCTGCAATTCTTGGTCACCATTACACATGGGCTAACCATCTAAGTCTACTTTCCTCATCTTATTACCTATTGTTGCTACTCCTAAATTCCTCGAATGCATTCATTCATAGTTATATCATTCCTCGTCTTGCCACTCATAAACATCCCCACCACTATCATCATTTGAACATATTGTTCCTTAAATGTGCAACATTTTATCCCATAGAGCATAGTTGGTCTATACCACCCTATAGAATTTCTCCTTTAGTTTTATAGCATTCGAAGATCACATAAAAATCCATAGTCACATCTCCACTTCATCCACCCATTTCTAATTCTATAAGCAACATCCTTCTCAATCACTCCCTCTCTGAAATTATTAACCTAAGATATTGAAAATAGTCATTTTCGTGTACCTCTTTGTCGGTAATTTTAACTAATCACTTGTTTTCACTCCTAGTATTACTAAAATTGGATTTTAACTAATCACTTGTTGTCACTCTTATTTTTACTAAAATTTCATTTTTTATCTGATTAATTTTAAAACTTTTAGATTCTAGAAAATCCTTTCATCGTTCTAGATTTGCATTTCCCCCTCCCTTCTCTTGTCAATTAAAAGTATATCATCTTCAAACAATATATATCGTAGAACCTCTTGTTGTAAATGTTTCGTTAACTTGCTCATAATTATTACAGAAAAAAGGTATGAGCTCAATGTTGACCCCTCATGCAAGGTAAATCTTCGCATCTATTACCCGATCTCTCTCATATATATATATATATATATATATATATATATATATATATATATATATATATATATATATATATATATATATATATATATATCCCTAATCATGTTCATGTAGCCTCTTGAAAACCCTTTTTCCCCGATACAAACCATATTAACTCTCTAGGGATCTTATCCTATGCTTTCTCTAAGTCAATGCGGATATCCATCCTCCTTTCCATATTGCTCCAATTGTCTTTATTTTTTTAGCAAAAAATCTTATTGACAAGAAAAGAGGAATACAGAGACATTAAGGCTGAGCGCCAAGCAAAAAGGACTGGGCCTTGCCTGTCATATGCTAAACCCAAAGAAAAAGAAAAGGGAAAAAAACACCCAAGTGATCCTACACTCAACTTGGCTCAAGGATCTTCCAAACTAACCCCACCCCTGCATTGTCTAAAGCCAAGGATTCCCGAATGGGCTTTGGGAGCTCCATTCTATTGGAATAAACTCTCTAAGTACACCCAGCACTAGCTAGCTTTGCCAACCCGTCCGCGGCTAAGTTCTCTTGGAATAAACTCTGATATTGCTCCAATCGTCTAAGTAGGAAAATACAAGTATATAATATCCAAAAATTAATATAATTTATACATGATGAAGAATAATGATGTTTAAAATCCTTGCATTGTATCATATTGTACATGTCTGGCATTATATCAATAAAAAATTAACCATCTAACTTCTAATTATAATATAAACTTGGATTTTAATCAATAATAAGAGTTTAAACCATATTTTTGGATAGATAAAAACAGTGAAATCGATCGTATGTGACCCATAATATGAATAGCATGATTTGGAAATTGCAGAGGAGTTGCCGATTTAGGTAACACTGCAATAAACAGCTTATGACTTAATAATTTGCAGGAAAATAATCCTCTCACTCCATAGTCAGTAACATAATTAAAGAGTAGGATTAATAATACATCTTTTTTGACATGTAATTATAGGGCACCTCATGACCTCTCTTGATATGCGTACTAGGTACAACTGGGGCCCATGGGTTGGTCATCTGGACCGTTGATCTGATAAACCACATGGAAAATGGGGTTGCCCTAAAAAACTTTAAATTGGAAATTCCAAGATATGGTTTAAGATATTTCAAAATGTAACATTTTTAGGGAATCTCCCTCGGTGGATCCATGTCGGTTCAACATTCATGATCACCTATGGACCCCAGATAGAGTGAGATAAAGTCATCTTGTGACCTTCATTTTATCAAATTATGCTTTTACTTGCATCCGAACCGACGGCCATAAAGGTGCTAGAATGAGATTATCTGCATTTTTTATCTGTAAGTAGCCTAGTTTAGTCTAAGCAACTAGCATTATTAGCTTGAGCACCAATTATTTCTAGCATCGTGATGTTTACATTTCAAGCAATTTGCATTGTGTTTGGATGCAGTGTTGAATTGAATTACAATAGTTAGTTCTATAGAGAGCAAATTACCGAAATGTAATTGATTTCCTGAGTTGGACTTAGGAAGTAACCCCGGCCCAAATTACTTGAAAGTAACATATTGTTATATGATCATTCTTCTTTATTGAGATAATTAATACAATCTAATCCGATCAAGCTTCCAAACGCAGCCACAGATTTCCTGTGGGATGTTTGTTTGGAGCTGGTAAATCTCCTAATCTACGACATGTCATGGAAATCTGTACATGATGAAGAAATTGAAGATATGCAAAGTCTACACTAAGAAAAACTACAAAAATTAGGAAATCTGAGCATGATGAAGAAATTGAAGATATGCAAAGTCTACACTAAGAAAAACTACAAAAATTAGGAAATCTGAGCACGATGAAGAAATTGAAGATATTGCATATCTACACTAAAGAAAAACAATAAAAATTACGAAATCTGTACATGATGAAGAAATTGAAAATAAGCAAAGTCTACATTAAAGAAAAACAACAAAAATTATCAAAGATATCAATGGATGAACGTATTTGATCTAAGTTCTGCGCAAAGAAATCAAAGCTACATAAAAGCAAGATAT
Organism: Liriodendron chinense; assembly: GCA_003013855.2. NCBI lineage: Eukaryota > Viridiplantae > Streptophyta > Magnoliopsida > Magnoliales > Magnoliaceae > Liriodendron > Liriodendron chinense. Next base: position 1,394,688 of record PVNU02002217.1, read on the forward strand.
TCTAAATAAACTTCAATGAACTGTATAAGCGATGATTCCAATTAGTCAAATTATATACACTAACATCATACAACGCGTCCAATTAGAATGATTTTGATGCCTGTGTAATACTATCCGTACATTCCATGTACTTAAGTGCTCATTTATTTAAAAAAAAAATCATATTTATGTATTTATGTTTGGTTCTACCAGATATCCAATCACATGAACATCCTTATGAAATTGAGATGCCATGTTTAAGGAGTTCATGCAAGGCAAGAAATTAGATGTAGTCATTACTGCGTTTGGATACACTATTGAATTGAATTGCAATATTTACTTCAAATATGGAGAAAATGACCGAATTGGAAGTAGTGTCCTCATATTTCATATGAATTTCTATCAATAATGATTCCAAGAAGCATATCAGCGATTTAGTCATTTCCGATTTATTGAACTAATTATAGCAATCCATTTCCATAGTGCCTCCAAACGCAGCACAAAGTAGAGCTCAAGATGGAACCTGTAAATGGCTAGCTATGTTTTCTCTTGTGATGCCTGGAACCCTCATGATCTCAAGAATTTTCTTCGGTACAGCCTCTGGAATTGAACCAATAGAAAACCAAAAACGGAATGTCAGCTTAAAACGACCCAAATCACTATTTATGAACTTAAAAAATTTCATTTTTAAACTATCATTAAAGATGAAATCTTACTATCATAGCCCAACTTATCAACAGCCTTCAAGAAATGGCTGTGAAGGTCTGAATTCCAGATCACACGGTTCTTCTTTTGGCCTGAATTGTCAACTATATCATCTTCATCGTTGTCTTCGCCTTTCTCTTTACTGTCTCTCCTCCTCTTTGATTTTTTGGAATCCCCTTCATTTGCAGACTTTGCATATTCAATGTCCTCTGTTGATGGATTCATTGGTGAATTGCCTTCGGCGCTCCCAACTTGCTCATTTTCCTTTCCATCAAGCTTCCTCCTCCGGAGAAGAACATGCTGCCATACGTTCTTGACTTCTTCCATGCATACGGGCTTCATGAGGTAGTAGCATGCACCGTATTCGAGCCCTTTCAGTGCGACCTCCAGTTGGCAATCGACGGACATCACTGCATTGCAAGATCAATGGTGTGGACTAAAGTTTTAGTGAAAGAAAACACCAGAACCCATACAATAAAGCAGAAAATATGCAATGTTTGATAAGGCCTTTGTTTCGGCCTAACAAACGGTACGTGTGACCCGCCTTTCACTGGTCCTAATCATTCACAGTTGCTGGGAGATTGCCCTAAGATCTAGCCCATTGGATGATTATAACAGTTCAATAAGGGCTCCTCCACTTCATTCCATGGATGAGATCATGTGATACATGGATGAGGCATACTATACTGGTGTGGCCCCCTTTCTTCTTTGAACTGTTCGTATGGTGCCACCCTGCAGTGGGCTGTAGACTCGATTATCATCAGATGGCTAAGATCAACTGATAGAAGAGATGTTAGGGCATGACATAGCACGTGATGAGGCACACCAGATCAATGGCTTTGGTTTTCTTAAAGGTGGGTCCCACTCGTAATCTGTCATTTAATTGATCAGAGAGAGAGAGAGAGAGAGAGAGGTTAATTTTTATCAAGAATCATCTAATTCCTCTAAAATGAAATAAAGTGCAGAAATATTAAGTAGAGAAGAAACTCACTAATAACTGGCAGGTCCGTTTCCAGACCAATGATCTCAAGAAGCTTAAATCCATCCATTTCTGGCATGTGGATGTCCGTGATGACAACATCGAACCCGCCTTTTCTCTCGCGAATGATGGACAAAGCAGCCAGTGGATGTTCACAGGTTGTAACTGGAAGTGAGAAACGATTAGATGATCTCCAAGAAAGAAGTCCACATAAATAAATAAATAAGAAAACCAATGCCCTCATGGAAATTTCATCAGTTGATTCATAAAAAAAAAAAAAAAAAAAAAAAAAAAAAAAAAAAAAAAAAAAAAAAAAAAAAGGACTATTAGGCATCTAAATCAACTCATTTTTTTCTCTCTCAATTTTACAGGACTTGAAAGAGATAGGTTGCAATCCCTCTTTGAATGTAAGCTGCCAGTCACAAAGATTCCACATGCCAAACCCAAGAAGAAGAAGAAGAAGAAGAATTCTGAGAAACACATCAGTTGATTCACATGCTTCCATGGCCATTTTTCTCCTTTGATCATTTCTCTTACTCTTCACAATGCAGATATGACCAAAGATCGGCAAATAAATCCTTCGAATATCCCATATATTTTCTAATTCTCACTTAATCTTCTCTTGAAGATCTTATCGAAGATTAAAAAAAAAAAAAAAAACAATCATAATTGGGATATCATTTTTTCTTCTTCTTTTGTTCAGAAAGGTGGGAGGACACCGCCTGTAACTTTGGGATATTGAAAAAAAAAAAAAATCTTTTGAAAATCACAACACCAGTAGATACAACAATCTTCTCGATAGAGATCAACACACAATTTGAGAAGACTGATATTTTATGTTGGATTGCCAAGAACTCAATAAACCCAACACTCTCTGGTAGTCTTTTAGGTATGATTAAAAGAATCACAGTTCCCATACAACCAACACGCTTTCGTAATCTTCCCTCATCTTCTCCACTAAGAAGAAGGAAAATAATTTAAAAAAAAACAGAAGGAAAATAAAGACGAAGAAAACATACCCAGATTTTTAAAATGAAAAAAAAAAATGCCAGGAAGAAAAAATACCAAAAAAGAAATAAAAAATAAAATCTAAAACCTATACCTTGGTATTTGCATTTTGTAAGCATCTGTTCGACAACGTTTAAGCATGTTCGGTCATCATCAACAACTAAAACCCTAAGACCGACTGGAAATAGATTGGACGACGATGAGGATGACTCGCCCTGGGATGGAATGGATGATGATCCGCCAGAGGATGGGTTCGACGTTGAAGAGCCAGCAGACCGATTCGGCAAGGACCATCCAGGAGGAGAGGATGGGGAGTCATCATCACAATTCTCCATGGGGAGGAACTGGGCCGTTTTGGCTTGATGGGGGTGTTGAGATCTTAAGCTGGGAGAAAACTCACTGGAGGACTGAAGGAAGGAGGGGAATGAACAAGGAAACAATGCATTTCATTTCTTTCACTGCAGTGCATGAATGCCTTGTGAAGCGCTGCTTTATAGAGAAAAAAAAAAATGAGAGAGAGAGAGCCTGAATTTTGTTTTATCTGTGTATTTGCTCCGAAAAGATCGGGTTACAGTCCAGAGGGAGGGAGGGAGGGAGGGAGAGAGAGAGAAAGAGAGAAATGTATTCAAACCCGGATTGGTATTTCTGGTCCTTTTGGTGGAACCGTTCGACCCGGCCGTCCATAAGGTGTGTCACTTCAAGATCATCACACATCCAAAAAAATGGCACGATCCAATGCAAAGGTTCGTCACACTACTGGAACAGTTGGGATGGGGATTCCTACCATTAAAAAAATCCACATTGTGTGTTCGGCCTACCATGTTCCATATACGCCATCCTGTCCATACAGAGGATCCGCCCTACAACGAAGAAAAAATCATGCCACTCAAAAATTCAGGTGGGCCACGTCACACTATTTTAAAGGATTTAGGAATTCTTTTACATGGTGTGACCCACCTGAAATTTGGATCCAACTGATGTTTTCAGATCGAATTAAATTTGAGGTTGGTCCCATGATGAATGGATTGGATGTTATGCATACATCAAGGTGGGCCCAAAAAACGACGAAGAAGAACGAGCTTCTTTTTCTTTAACTAAAATATTTAGCTATAACGTCATCATGACATCACCTATCAATCCGGTTGGACTCATCTAAAAGACTAAAACGGACCGTCCGATTTTTTAAAACGGGTCGACGTGAGAAATGATTTGGTGAGATTTACGTCTGACGGGTCGTGTATTTTCAAAACCCTAATCTCTCGGTCTTGTAATTAGGGATGGATAAAATTACCAAAATGACCCTAATTTTTGTTCAAATGACAAAACAGGAAGAGAGTTCACAGACAGCGACAAACGCCGCGGGGCTCCTGTGATAGTTCACCACCATTCTTTGTCTTTAAAGGTGGTGGTGACTCATCCAAAAAACTTTACCGACATCCAGACCATCCAAATAGCTGACCCGATTATGGATGAAGCGTAACGCAAAATTCACACTTGAATAGACGACAGCAAGAATATGACTTTGTCATTCAAGATTTCACTTTTAACCGTCCATCTGATAGCTACCACCTAATGGATGTTTAGGATTGCTTAATTGTTGCCTCTTTTGCAATTCTCTCTCCATGGATTTGCCCCACTATTGGGATGGTCTGGATAACCTTACATTTTTGTTTTAAACTAGCAGTCTCTCTCTCTCTCTCACACACACACGCCACAATGGGTTCGCCAACCCATGATCTCTATGTTGAAGCTCCTGTGTGCATACCGAGCCATGAGTAGAAACTACTCCTGGATAAACTTACATGTTTGCCACATGATAGAGGTGAACTACCAGAGGTGTGGAGGTGTGGTCCATGGATAGTGTATTGATCCATATATAAACGTGAGTATACATTGTTAGGGAACGGTTGTCTGGCCAGGATGGCTACATGTCTGGGTCCAAGGTCCCTTTGCCATAAGAAGATTGAAAGGTGGACAGATATATTCTGTTTAGAGGTGGTTGGATCCTCTCTTTTTTTCTATTCTTCTATTTTTATTTTATTTTTATTTTGTGTGAGTACACATCCCACTGTTAGTACACACCTACAATGTTAGTCACCTGGCAATGTTAGCCACCGCCACGTTGGGATTCGATACCTAGATCTCAGGTTATCTTCACTAAGTCTACCACAGGTTGGATCCTCTATTCCTAGTCTACCACAGGTTGGATCCTCTCCTGTGCGCTGTATATGCCCATTGTTGACTAGCCTTTTTTTTCCCATCTTCTACTAGGCCTCGTTTGGGAGCTTGTAAATGGAGGTAAATGAGAAATGAAATTGGAGATAAATGACTTGAGAGTAAACGACTCACTCAGTTGTATTTGGATGAGAGTAAATGAAATGCATTTCAAATTCAAATGTTCTATTTAGATGTGAGTAAATGGGAGGAATTGGAATGCATTGAAAATCTAATATATTCACAATAACATATGTGATATCTCAAATTAGCTTTAATATATTAAATTAGTGTGTATATGTGAAATTTAGCAAATTGATTGTAATAAGCCCATTGAAACATATACTTTAGCAAAAAATTAGAAAATCTTAAGCTTCATGTGGGGCCATATCACAGACAAACAACTTTTTTTTGTTAGCACGCACACCCCACTGTTAGTACACCCTCCCCCTTGTTAGTCACATCGCAATGTTAGCCACCCCTACTTTGGGTATCAATCCCACAAATGTAACGATCACAGACAAACAACTTGCCAATGCTTTTTAACTGTCCATTTAGATGGCCAGCCTTTGGACAATTTGGATAATTTTTTTTAGTGTGATTTTAGTGATGCAGTCGGTATTTGAATTGTTTTTGGAGTATCACTAACATGACATGCGTTTATCAGACATGTGTGTAGCACCACCTTTGTTGACTCGCGGGACTCTCTAAGGGAGCTCAAAAAAGCATTTCACCCCATTTACTTCCAAATCCTCTCTCGTAAAGAGGATTTCATTTACATGCCCAATTACTCCCATTTCATTTCATTTCATTTGCATAAATTTACTTTCATCCAAATACAACTCAAATACCGTTTATCTTCATTTACTCCCAATTCCCTCCATTTACCTCCATTAATTAGCACCCCCTAAAGCTATTTCGGTACAATTTCTGAGGGGTAAGATAATCTCCAAAGAGGGAACTTTATGTCCTGCTCTTGATTAAGCGACTTCAAGACCCTCTACAGGACGATCGGGTACGGAGAAACGTGTAAGGCTTAGAGTATTAAACTCGGCGAAACCACCAGTTTAAACATAATAGTAGTTCGTCACAATACGGGATTAAGGTTTCGATAAACCGTAGAGAAGATCGTCCTAAGGGATGTAACAAAGAATACAACTCGAATGGTGAACGGATACAAACACGATCCGATTAACAAACCAAGAATCGTGAACCAGGATTAATTTCAAAAAGACAAAAGAAAGAAAAGGGAACAATCCCACATCCGAGAACGATACCAGGAACCGGGTTTAACACTCGATGGAAAAAATGGAACCGATCATCATACCCAAAAAAAAGGGAAAAAAGAAAACGAAGGTACTGGATCCCTCAAACAGGAAATTAAAATCTCGATGACCGGGAAATTCTAATCGTTTTTTAATAATTAGAAAATTCTTTTCAAGAAGATCTCATGGCGCTGAAATTCATTGCATCTCAGCATTGAGGTTTTTAAAATACAACCCTCCAGGATATATGGGGACTTTAATCTTTGGATGTAGACTGTTTATACGATTGTCTTGAAATAGAAAAATAAAAATAAAATTCTTACATTGTAGTATTTTATCACTTTAATCATTTGACACTTTTCCTTTGAATATGCATGGTCTCTTAATCTTTAAATAATCAAAGAGTTTAAATATCTGAATTGATTTTTTTTCCTTTTTTTATAACCCGATCCATGGTGAGACCCATCAAACATACAATTTGGGTAATTGAGAAGGATACTCTGATCTAACAATTAAAGTCCCAACATATCGTACTACAATGCATCGGGATATATATATATATATATATATATATATATATATATATATATATATATATATATATATATATATATATATATATATATAGACACACACACACACAAGTAAATCTTTTTAGTACTTGGTTATTATAATGTTTTAATAAAATATCATGTCATCAAGAGAATTCTTATTTCTAGTGAAATAGGATTTTTAAAGCCAACCTAAATAGTGGAGATAGGGTATAATGATAATGACAACATCAATGATATTACAATATTGTTAATGCTTTCACAAAGTCTTTAATATCTTATATGCAGTCGTGTTGGGCTCAGGCATATTCAACATTGATCTTGATTGTTTATGGACCTGAGCTTATGGGGAAATAATGTTGGTGGCATGAACATAGTGAGAATATTAAGGTTTACATTTTCCTTATTGTTAACTTTATTACATTTGTCGCGAATGAAAATAAGGATTTTGAAATAAATGGATATTTGTTGAAAGTCAACAGTTTGCCAAATAATGCAGGTTCAAAGATTCGAACACTGAATAACTCGCAATGTAGGTTTAGAGATTTAAAAGTTAACTTTAAAGTCAAACACAAGGGGTTAAAAAGGTAATTGAGTAACTATCTACTTAATAATACTAAGCTTTAGGGTTTAAGGTTTTGTCTATTATTCTACTTTATCCAAGCAACATAAATTATGTCCATTGAGTGTTCTTCCAATGATTAGCTTGAAATCTTGTCCAATCGCTACGCGTTCAGTATATCTAGTGATGGATATCTAGGGGGTATTTGATTTTTAATTTACCTTCGTAGATACTGGTAAATGAGTAATCATTAATTACATTAGTAATTCATGTCAATCACATCCACAAGAAATTATGGGTGTTTGGATGGTTATGACATTAAAATCAGGGAAAAAACCATATCCTTAAAATTTGTGAGGCCCACCTTTATGTATGTGTCTGATCCATGTTGTCCATTCATTTCACCTATTCATTTTAGAGCATGAGCTAGCCAAAAGCTGAGGTAGATCTAAAGTGCAAGTGGATCACACCATAGGAAATCGTGGGAATTGAAATCCTATTGTTGAAAACTTCTTAGGGCCATAAAAGTTTTGGATCAAGCTAATATTTGTGTTTTCCCTTCACTCATGTCTGCGAGACCTTACGAATAGGTTAGATGATAGGTACACATTTGTGTGTCGTGACCCACGTTTCAGCTTTCAATGATGGATGTCATTATCCTTCTTGTTTCATTTGGTGTGGTCCACTTCAGCTCACAATCTACATCATTTTTTTGGATCATACCCTGAAATGAGTTGGTAAAATGGATGGATGGCATGGATCAGAAACTTACATCACGGTGGGCCCCATATATTTACTCGAATGCAATCCTTCTCGATTTTTGTGCATGCAATCGTAGATATTAAAGCGTAATTAAAAATGTAACTTTCCTGTTTTTCAAACATAGGTAAAAAGTCATCATTGCATGTTTACCACCATTTACGATGAAAAGTGGAAAAATAAACAACCCTTAAGAGTTATAATATCTAATTCTTTCTACGCCAACAATCGATACTTAAGCAAGTTGTTTACTATATAGATTCTAATTCTAATTAAGCAATTTTCTACATGAAGTAGGGAATAATTTAATGTTGAAGTAAAGTTAAAGTTCATGTTAGGGTTTTATCATTTTCAAGAAAATTTATCATTTCACATAGTTGAAGCGTTAATTTGTTTGATTTTTAATATTCATTTTCTATATTATATTTTTCTAAGGTTTTATTTGGAAGCAGAAATTGTTTTTTTAAAATAAAAAATGTATTTCCTAACTTTAAAGTTTTCTTCCTAGAACCATCATAAATTAGATTTTTAAATTATAAGGCGAACCCCAGAGGTTAGCCTTTCCCGTTTCCACATCTCTCCCTCTCTCTCTCTCTCTCTCTCTCTCTCATCTTATCTCAAAGTTATCAATAGGCCCTACATCATGAATGGTATCAATAAGTGATCCATGATTAGACTATCTCCATTATAATTAGTATGGCCTCTTCATCCTAGTCACTTATTAAATAGTAAAGATCATCCAATCAAGATGATTTTTAGGAGTGATGGACAACCAAAGATAGGCTCCAATGATATAGATGGTCTAGATCACTTGTTGAACATTTTCTATTGTAATAAATATGGACTATCCATTTTCATACACATTGATTGGATGGTTAGCATAATTTGATCAAAGTAGTTTTTAAGATAAATGTACGATCAAAGGTGTGCCGACATGATGGATGGTTCCCATAAATGATCATGCCTCTTATAATCGATATGTACCTGACCATTTTCTATTGAAGTGATTTTTTGGGAGGGTTTTATAATCAGAAATAGCTCTAGGTGATGAATGGTCGAAATTATTGATTAAAATTCTCTATCATAATAAACATGACCATCCATTTTCCTAGATGTTGATCATGTGGTTAGGATCATCCGATTAAAGAGATTTTTAGGATGCATTAATAAGCAAAGGTGAGACCCAAATGATGGATAATCCAAATAAAAGGTACGGATGTGGTGGGGGAAGAGGACAAACATATTTCCATAGAAAACTTCATTAAAAACAAATGGAGTAAAATAGTTTTTACATATGTTCACAAAAAACATTTTCATTTCCATGAATTTTTCACCATTTTCTTGTCTTTATTCCTAAATAGGCCATAAAAGTAGTAAAAATATAACTTAGCGAATACCGCAATAAGTAAAATTGTAAACATGAAGTGTTGATTTCATCCCTCGTGATAATTGTTATGAACTCCAACAAAAACCTTATTGTGAACTAGAAGATGAAAGTATGCTTATAATTATGAATAACTACCAAAGCACAAGCGTGCACACACACAAACACATCATCAAATTCGTAATTCAGGTAGGCCACACCAAGAGAAATAATTGGGAGGGAGACTCTTACCCTTATTTTTTTATGGGGCCTATTGTAATGTTTATGCATAATTCACTCTGAGACCATCAGTTGCATAATCCATCGTTATGTCCAAGGCTCAAAATTAGGTTAACCCATGATTCAAATGAGCCACAAGAAAGAAAATAGTTAGGAGAGGGACATCCAGTATTGATATTTTACAGGGCCCACTGTGATAATTATGTGAAATTCACTCCCAACCATTAGCTGCATTATTAAAAGTTATGTCTAAGGCCCAAAATTAGGCCAATGTCTTATATATGTGGGCCACACCAAGTAAAACAGATTAGATGGTGATGTCCCCTTCACACTGTTCCACTTGTGTGACCCACCTAAATCATGGATATAGCTGATCTTGGGTCATGGGCCTACCATGAGCTGATGCATCTAATGGTTGGAGTCGATTTCATATACACATCATGCTAGGGCCCACTCCTGCCTGGCCCAACTATATTAATGCCATGATTATTTTTGGTGATGATTTGGGTATCATTCATAGAATTAAACAACACCACAATCAATTCTTTGAGATGAAAGATTTAGGCTTTTTATGCTACTTCATGAGTTTAGAATTCATTTATTCTTTTCACGGCTATCTTCTCTCTCAACGTAAATATGAGACCAATATTATTTCTTGAGTTTGTTTAGCAGACAATACCAAAATCGTCAACACACTAATTAAATTAGATGCTAAACTTCTAAGGATGGAAACTTTATGATCCAACATTTTATAGGTAGCTTATTGGTGGATTAATTTATTTAATTTATCGACCAAATATTGCCAGGTTGTTGTCTTACACTTATTAGATATATTCGAGGTATTCTCAATTCAACTGTCTTTCTCTTGGACTTCCTCATGACTTGTACTTGTTCTATGTGTATTCACTAATTCTGATTTTGCTAGTACCATCTCATATCACAAATCTACTATAGGATGTTGCATCTTTCTTGGAGATTCTTCTCTCTTGGAAGAGCAAGAAGCAATCACGTTCCGCTCAATCTTGATCAAAGCTGAGTATCAAACAATGGCCCAAACCACAACTGAGATTGTCTGGCTTTGATAGTCGTTTGCCGACTTAGGTTTGCATCTTACCACCCAACTCTTTTATATTGTGATAATAAGAGTGTCATTTACATTTAACAAGCACATTGAATTAGATTCTTGTTTTGTTCAACAAGAGTGTTTGGCATACATAATTTTCGTATGTTTCCTCTTTTGAAACATAATAAGATTGCCTCTCATTTCTTGCAACTTTCTTGCAAATAAGAGTGCCTCTCATTCCCCATTAAACCATCTCGAGTTTGAGGGGGAGTGCATGAACATATAGCGTGTGTATAATTATACATGTAAATGTATTTACTTTTATGTAGATTTTTCATCTTGTCTATATATGTTACATACGTGGTTCCTCTTTTATATGTGCACAATTTTCCTCACTATGATTTAGATACATGATCTTCAACCATTAGATAATTCATAATATAGCAAATAAGGAGTGTTAATGTCATTGCGCATTAACTAGAAGGCTACAATTATACGACCACGACCAAAGTGTTTTTTTCCCAAAGGAATTAGCAACCAAAGATGGTACCTATGTGATTAATGATCTTAAAATTACGAAAAGCAAACTCAATTGTCTCATTAAAGTTCCAAAAATATTCAATTTGTATTACCAAAAAGATCTTACAAATATAGGAGATTTTTATTCTTTAAAACTATGTTCTTTAAATCTAAGTTATGCAAATGACAACAACTTAATTCTCTCTTCTTCCTTAATTCAATGTTAAGCGCTCCCGCTCCAATAATTGTCCTTTAATTTGTGAGATGCATGGATAACATCAACAGATTCATCAGGTGGGCCCAACCATGAAGGGTCTACGGTTATTTGACTAAAGGTTGAACTCGTGTTATGATGATCAATATCAATCATCAAACAGTTTTTAAAACAATCAATATGAACCATCCAATTTCGTGGCCATTGATAAGTCAATTAGGACCATCTGACCAAATTGTGTTAATAGGCCTGAGAAATCCAAGACGGGACCATATGATGGATGATCCAAATAAATTATTAGAATATTTTCGTATAATAGAGATCATCCATATGCCTAGCCATTGATTAGGTAGTTATGATCATGTGACTAAAGTGAAATTCTATGTTGGATAGGCAATCAATAGCATACATGGTAGATGATATAAATCAATGTTTGGACATTTTGGCATAATGAACATGGACAATCTATTTTCCTCACCATTGATTATTTGGTTGCTAATTCGATCACATGGTTTTAAATATCGGCTAATAGGTATTGTGTATTTGTCATCATCGATACGACAAATTAATACTTATCATGTATTAAAGGAAAATCACAAGAAATATTTTAAAAAAAACATTTTTTCTTTTAATTTACTTAGTCCATAAAATAAAATATTCATCTCATCTATCAATACATGTAAAGATTTTTTCACTGAACAGACAAATATACATGAGAATAAGAGATAAAATAATTTTCAATGTTTTTTACCATTAAAAAGTTGACACCAATAAGGTGGACCCAATGGTCTACAGTTCTTTGACTAAAGGTTGACCTCACGTTATGATGATCCATATCAATGATCAAACTATTTTTAAAACAATCAATATATATGATCATCCATTTTCATTTGTGTTAATAGGCCTGGGAAATCCAAGACGGGTGGGCCATATGATGAATGATCCAAATAAATTATTAGAACATTTTTTTGTAATAAGGATTATCCATTTTCCTAGCCATTGATTAGGTAGTTATGATTACAAGACTTGTCAAATCACCACTTGATCTAAAAGCTCGAGCTGTTAGAGGATGGCATATCAATGTATAAACTACTTCGGGATTTGAACACATGACATTCAGCTCTGATACCATTTCAAATCACCACTTGATCTAAAAGCTTGAGCTGTTAGAGGATGGCGTATTAATGTATATCAAGGGACTTCAACAAGGCTAAAGTGGAATTTTATGCTAGATAGGCAATCAATGGCAGGACATACATGGTAGATTATCTAAATCAATGTTGTACCTTTTTAGCATAATCAATATGGACAATCCATTTCCCTGGCCATTGATCTGTTTTTTTCTGAAAAGGTGGGAACACACCACTTGAAACTTTATTGATAAGAGCATTTGCTGTACACATATTCGGGTGGGCAACACAAAAACTGGCCTCACCTATCATTTACTACCCTATACAGCACAAATCCTTAAAAAAAAATTACACATTCACATAAACTAACCACCTTTTCTAAAAGAGTCACCAAATAGTGTTATAAGAGATGACATGAGGAACTTGCACACTTGAATAACTTACTCAACCTATCAATTTCTGCACAAGGGACATGACCAACCCTGCAATCTTGCAAGAGCTAAGCCGACCAGCCTCAAAAGGGACATCTCACCACACACAATCGTCAGGAAATCTCCCCAATTCTAGCATGCACTAAAAAGCACAGGCAAGCTATTAATCCCCTCCAAACGCAATCTGCCACCGATCACCCCCACGCTCTAAACACCAATCTACATAATCAGTCCACTACAAAATGCTAGCACACGAAACAGAAAATATACCTTTTTCTAAAAATATCACTTGCTTTCGCCAGCTCAAAAACTGCTCAAAGACTCCATGCAGAACTACAAACAACCCGCTATAGCAAGCAACTTTGGAGACTACTTTAGCCACACCTCTTCCAACTGAACACTAGCAGCCAAGTCAACAAACGACTGCACCACCAGCCCTGAAAGAATCAGCCCCACCACGGCAAAAATCAGTAGAAGAAGCTGGCTAGAAACACAATTGGCACAAAACTATTTTTTATAAGGCAACACTTTCTATTTGTGCTATTCCATCTCTTGCTTCTTCTTTTTTCTTTTTTCTTTTTTTTTTTGGTCTGAATTAAGATGAAATTCTTAATGATAGTTGATTTTATTCACCTATTTTTGCGATAATAGCTTGTTTCATAGCAGCATTAACTACATTTTATATGTTTCGGATGTATGTGCTTACTTTTAAGGGGCATTTACACGTTTGGTTTCAAAATTACTGTGGCACTAAAAATAGCTCATTATGTTCAATATATATATATATGGGGAAAAGTATACAAAGGATGCAACAACACAGGAAAAAATACAGCAAAACAAGGGAGAAACTCCAGCTAGCCAACCCATGAGATGGCTACAACAAAGACTAACCCAGATCGGTATTGAGAGCCCTGCGAAAACCATCCCTGGCCACATCGAGAGAAATGGAAACTGAGCCACAACATGGACTTCCATAGTAATAGCCCACAGACCATTCACCAAGAGCTCGAAGGATGAAGGTGTTAGACTTAATTTGCGGATTAATGGACCAACCATGCATCAATGATAAGATGATTAGCTAGACTATAACCATGAACCAAATTATCATACTTGCTTATGATGCCATTGGTGTCTGCTTAAGGAAACAGCTTGATCTTCCACACTGTATAGGCCTAATGAAACCTTATTAATGGAACTTACATTTCGTGTTTATGGGTGAGAGGACCAATACCGTAATTATATAGATGAAGGCGGAAAGAAGTTGAGCCCATCATAACTTCTTCCTTCCTCGAAAGTCTCTACACTGCGAGATAATCATGCCTATCCAAATTATTGTAGATGGGAAAACAACACGAGCGTAGCAGCCCAGGATCTATCTTTACTAATGATGTATATGATAAGGCCTAGCGATATGCTCATCAAAGTAATCCAATCATACGATCTAGCCCAATGATCATGTGAGACCTGCCAAATAGAGGTCCTATAGGAGGCATGACCTACAAAAGAAGCTGAAGGCAAGTCGTCAATACATATAAATATTTCTTTTGACAAGACAAATATACATAAAGATAAGAGATATAATAATTTTCAATATTTTTTCACCTTTACAAATTTCACACCAATAAGTCCCATAAATCGATTGTATCGGCCGATCCAATACGTATTGTATTGTGTATAGGTGGTCACCAAAATGGACGATAATTTGAACCATGAGATCAGGTTAATTTGGAGGATGTTTGGGGCTTTAGGGATCATTCTGTGTAGGTGTTTTGGTGAAGCTGTTTTGAGTAATCTGTAAAGAGGCCTATGCTAAGGTTCATGAATGTAGGCCAGAATTTTGGTGAAGGTTTTCTACTGTGCTCTTTGATTGAATCGCATAATATCAAGGCGTTTTATTGTGGCTAGGTATGTTTCTGTCTTTAGCTCCTTCCATAGCTAGGCACCCTTTAGGTGAAGTCTCTTTCTTTTTGGGGGCCAACCCAAATGGATGTAAATCATTTTCCATTTCAACAAAGCTACAGGTGGTGTGCTCCCACCATTCAAATAAAGAAATGCACCCAAAAAAAAAAAAAAAAAAAAAAAAAAAAAAGGCAAATTTGCAAGAAATTTGAAAAATCCAAGGTGAGAACCACATGATCAGGGTCAAGATCAATTACTATACCTTTTTCTTAGGGCCTGTTTGGATTTACAGAAAGGATTGGAAAGTAAATTATTTTCCTCGAGAAACCTTATTTCCAGGAAAGCATGGGAAAAGAAATATTATTTCTCATGTTTGTTTATCAACAACATTTCCACGAGAAAATAAATTTTATTTTCAAATCATATGTTTCGCAAAATAAAACTTTCTTGAGAAATTCTTTTGGTTACAATTTTAAGTCTTAAAGATTTAGAAATGGTATGTGGGCCGAAGATGATATTTGTTTCTTCCCTTCATCAAGATTTATTTGACCCTGTAAAGGATGGAAACTAAACATTATGGAAACATTACGATAGGCCCTAGGAAGTTTTTAATGATGGGCATTCAATCGCCATTGTTTCCGATGGTATGGTCCACTTAAGATTTGGATCTACTTCATTTTTGTGCTAATGCCCTAAAATGACTTGGGAAAATAGATGGACGGTGTGGATGTAGAATACATACATCAAGGCGAGCCCTACCGTAAGGGCTACACCGTCTTGGATGAGGCCGAAGCATCACCTAATCCGCTACCTAGGGATACGATGGTAGTGTGACCCTTCCAATTCCATCAATGTTGATGATGGAAATGCTATGTGGGCCTAGCAAGATGTATGTGTTATATCCACACCATCCACCCATTTTTCCAGCTCATTTTAAGGCATTAACACAAAACTGAAGCATATCTAAATCTCAAGCGAACTGGGAAACAATTTTGGTTGCACACCTACCATTAAAAACTTTTTAAGGCCTATCATAATGTTTAGTTACCATCTAACTTGTTAATTGGGTCACACAGACCATTACAAAGGGAAACCAAAAATAACAGCTTGATCCAAACCTTTGCAACCCTAAATAAGTTTTTAATGGTGGGCATCCAATCACAACTGTTTACAATGATGTGGTCCACTTGTGATTTGGATCTACCTCAATTTTGGGCTCATGCCGTAAAATGTGCTAGAAAAATGGATGAATGGCATGGATAAAACACTTGCATGATAATGTCCTACGGACCATTTCCAACGCTGATTCGCACAATCACGCATCCAACTCCTAAAAAACAGGGAGTTAATTAGTTGACGCAACGACCTCATCCAAGATGTTACGGTCTTTACCGTGGGGCCCACCTTAATTTTATTCTATATCCACATCGTCCATCTGTTTTTTCATATCATTTTAGGGCCTAATTCCAAACATGAAATAATCCCAATTTCAAGTGGACCATACCATATGAAACAGTGGTGAGTAATCATTAAAAACTTCTTGTGGGCCATAAAAGTATTGAATTATGGTGATTTTTTTTTTTTCTATCTTCACCCAAGATTGTATGACCTTATCAACAGTTTAGATGGAAAATAAACATTGCAGTGGTGGGGCGCTCAATCACCACTGTTCTTATAATATGGTCCACTTAAGATTTGGATCTACTTCATTTTTGGGTTCGTGCACTCAAATGATCTGAAAAGATGGATGGACGGTGTGGATATAGGATACATACATCAAGGTGGGCCCATGGTAAAGGCTGCATCGTCTTGGGTGACGCGGATCCGCACCTAGTTGGCTATGAGAAATTGTAGGAAGGGAAATGTCATTTCTCATGGATATGAGTGAGAAAATAAAAAAGGCAATTTTGAAGGAAAATTAATTGAGTCAGAAATTGAATTTTTCCTATTTTCTTATGATTTTGGTGTTTATAAACAAGAGAAAGATGGTTTCTCGAGAAACCTTATTTCCTTTCCCACTATTTCATTGAATACAAAAAGGCCCCTAGTGTAATTAGAATCGACAATCCACTTAACTAGACAATGAGTGGATTGTTAGAATCATAGTATCAATATTATTTTTGATAGGGATGGACGTGGGACCCACATGATGGATGGTCCATATGATATCAATTCTTTTTTTTATAATCAAGGACACCTCATGTTCTACCTTATCGAACCACAGGATGTGAATGGATGGTTCAGTTTCACATGAATGGGCGCTAACATTGCTGATGGCTAATGTTATTAGACAAATATTAGATAATCCATGAACTGATATCGGATCGTCAGCGAGTCCCACCGTGACCATTAACAGTTCGCATTGTGATTACAACCTGAATCGACATGTACTCTGCACGGAAATGAAAGATTTCGCAGTCTGGCCCATTCATGCATGTGGGTTGCCAGATGAATGGTTCCAATCACCAAGGGTCGGGCCCCATGTATGGAGGTGAGGATCACATACTAGAAATTTCAGTGGTCCTGCGAAACTATTAAATCAGTACTCTTTGGAGAGGGGCATTCTTGTCCAGTCCAAATGTCTAGGTCTCATTTTACCAATGTAAGATACTGTTTATCTTCATTATGATAAGTTGTTTTACGGAAATGGGAAAAAATTGCGGAATCCGTCGGAAAACCTGTGATCCAATGTCAGTCACTCAATGCCATGCAAGGAAATGTCCAAAATACCCTCGGCCTTAATTAAAGGATTAGAATAATATAATCACCTTTAAGTGACAACGATAAGCAGGTTTTATATAATTCTTTTTAATTAAATATATATATTTCTTTAAGTTTCGTTTTACAACAAATGCTCTAAAATGAGAGTTATTTGATACTCTGATCGAGTTGGTAAACCGATTAAATTGTGGGACCCACTGTGGCTAATTCACAGTCCCAAAATTAGATTGTTTGTACAATCCCAACCTTTGATTCATGGATGCTTGTTTGTTGAAATAAGATCATTGGATTTTTTTACATTTTAATCGTCCAATAAATGTCACTAATCTGATAGTTAGATAATTTTTACTTCATGATACATGCAAATTTATATCAATAATGTAGACAGCTTAGCTTGAAAAAAATTTATATGCCACATTTGAAATTTTCAAGTGCCTGCGTACCATCCATCACACTCTGTCAGAGTAACAAAGTCCGGATGCGGATTAGCTACTGACAGGTTGAGTAGCTATCTCCCTAGTGAAGTGAAGTCACCAGTCACCAGTTTCTGTGGGGCCTACTGTGATGTATGTGTTGTATCTACACTGTCCATCCATTTTCAGAGATCCTTTTATGGCATGAGTCAAAGAATTAGGCAGATCTAAATCTCAAGTGGACCTCACCACAGAAAACAATGGGGATTGATCTCCTACCATTAAAAACTTCTTGAGACCACAGAAGTTTTCCATCAAGCTGATATTTTTGTTTTCCCTTCTTCCATGTCTGTGTGAACTTATGAACAGGTTGGATCTCAAATAAACATCATGGTGAGCCCAAAGAAGGTTTCAACGGTCTCATCACTGTCTTCACTCTTTACTTTGGCGGGGTCCACTTGAGCTTTGGATCAGTCTCGTTCTTTAGAACATTCCCTAAAATGATCTCTCCAAATGGATGAACGGTGTGGATACAACGCATACATCATGGTGGGCCCCACAGAAGCTGGTGACGTCACTTCAGTAGCGTTATAGCTGCTCAACCTGTGAGTAGCTAATCCGCGTCCAGTCCTTATCTCGTCTTAATATAGGGATAAAAAGGTGGCGAAGCGAATCATGCGTTATTAGCCACCCCTGGAAAGGTGAAATGATACGGTAGTCTCGGAAGAACAGGAGTATGGTATACGTTCATTCTCTAGTCAGCATAAGTTTCATGAAATTCTCAATCGAACCTGTCAATCTAGTGGGCCACATCATGTTCAGCTTATTTTTCAAAATCCATTACTGACATTTCGAAATTTAACCAGCTTTCTTTTCTTCTGTTAATTTGAGGGGGACCGATCAGATGGATATCATCATCTCATCTGCATTCATTTGAACCACGTTTCATCTACACCAGTGAAAGAAAGATGGACGGTCTGATATCGAAATATACCCTGGACACATGTTTTGTAAGGAGATGTTTGAACCATATCCTAGTACTCTTGAATCTACCTTATCATCTAATGCTCTCTACGTCAAAGAGGCCTGGCGAGATAAGGTACTCTAGAAGGCCTGCATGGAGCTTTGACTACGCGGCAAAACTTGGGTGACAATTTTCGCAAAATGGTGATGATGTATCCACCGTACACGTTGCATACATGCATGGTAATCTGCACTGTTCAAATAGTGAGCCCATTGAAGCAGTAACGTAGAATGAAGGCCATACTAATCGGTTGATGCTGAACATCCAATTGGGTAGGAAAGAGACGACAAAAAAAATATAATGGCGAAATCAGATACTTGAAATGGTCTGATCAGTATCGTATTTTTGGGTTATGCTCCATGGCCCATGTTTTGGATGGACCAGATTGCTATTGATGCCAGGAGTACTTTTCCATTGTGATGAACTGTGCCCATAGTCCATGGCCCCTCGAGTACATTGTTGTTTTCTTTTACTAGAGCTTTGCTTTAATTAGGATTGAAAATCATCAGTCCCAATTCACATCAAGAGGGGCCATGCTCCTCCACCAACAATGGGGCCAAATTTTGAACGGTCCGGATTGCCATGCTTCCACGCCACCTGTGCAGCTGAAATGGTAATGGATTATCACCATTTGCGGGGGTGGTATTGATACTCGGAGAGTATGACACTTGATGCACGGGCACTTCGAAATTTGTACCCGTAGCACACGTTAGCTCAATTTAAACTGACAAAATTCGGGACCGACGAAATTGTGGAAGCCCCTGTCGCTAAGTCACAGTCCCAAAATCAGTTTAACAATCCTAACCGTTGATTTATGGACAGTCTCCTGTTTAAATCGGACCATTGGATATTTTTCATTTTTAACCGTTGAATAAATGTTCACCAATCTGATAGTGAGATATTCAAATAAGTGTAACTTTTGGCATCAAAACTAGAATACATAACTTCACAGTTTAATTCGAATTTCTAAGTGCCTGCATATCATCGGGGCACACCGCCAGAGTATCAAAGTCTGTAATCTTTGAACCGCATATCATGGCCATATCTGTGCAAGGTGGCCCTTGAGACGTTGGATAAAGACGTTGGATAAGGGCCCACCTGAGCATCTCTGAATTTTCTAAAAGAGGGGGAGCACGCCTGAGAGCCATTTTTGGTAACAATGACAAGTGGGTTTTAGTAACAGGGAGAAAAAGGATAGAAAGATTCGGAATTGATAATGAATGACATGAAAAGGCCAGCGAGATGGGGAGGGCCCCTTTACTTGGGTTTTCTTCAGGGGGGTTGAATTTAGAGGTGTAACATTCATTACCGTCCACTGTGTGTGTGTGTGTGTGTGTGTGTTCCCAGGCCGTCCAAATTGAATGGCCCATTGCAGATGGGCCATAGTCGGAGAATTAATACATGTGAAATGATCCTGACCATCCTCGGTTGGTATAAAATGGATGGGTATGCAGTGTGAAACGACAGCTTGAGTGAATGCGTGTGCCCGCGCACGCGAAATTTTAAGTTGAGAAAAAGCTTTTATACTCTGGAAGAGTGTAATGGATGATACACGGGCGCTTAGAAATTACTCATAATTGCATACTTTGGCATACAATTAGTTCAAAATAAACTATTCAATTATGGGTCAGTTTTGATGTATCATGTACGAAAAGGTTGAATTGGACGGTTAAAAATGAAAAATATCCGATGGTCCTATGCCATCATAAAAGTGCCTACGAATCAGAGGTTAGGATGGTTCAACAAAACTGGTTTTGGGACTGCGACGTAGAGACATTCGGTTCCACGTATGCTTTTTTCTGAGTGCTCGCGTATGAAGCGTCATACGCTTCTAGAGTATAAATAGTTTATTTTACCTATTGTTGTGGGTTGGCTAGGTAAGCTTAAGTCACTAAGCACAAGTCTGTTGCATTTCTGTATTTATGCCGCCCAAATGGTAGGTGGGGATGGACCACGTTGATGGATCGATCCTGACCGTACCTTAGATGCATTTCTTTGACGACTCTGACCGTCCAATTGATTGCCATCAAATGCATTATTATTAACTGGCATGCAACTGCTTAATTAAGAGAAAGATCAGTTCATTAGTTACGTTTATGGCAGTTTATAGATTAATCCAGGCCGTCCAAATAGTAGGACACGTTGTGAATGGACCATAGTCCGATTATGTAAAAGCTCCAGCGATCCAGACCGTCCAACAGGGAGAAACGCGGTCATGAATTTGCAAACGACAGCTTTAAGAGAGTGAGAGTGAGAGAGAGAGAGGAACCGCCAAAGCAGCAACCTGTTTTGTTCAAAAACCAGCTTCCTGTTTTATCCCATTGGGAGGGAGAATTAATGAGAAACGTACAGGTACAGCGTTGTATTTGAACTTTGAGCGCGACTGGTGGGACCCTGACCGTAGGTCCCACCTCGATGCATGCATTGTATATCCACGCAGTCCATCTCTTTTCTCAGCTTAATTTATAGAATGGTCCAAAACATGAAGAAGTTACAAGTTTTAGGTGGACCACACCACAGGAAATAGGGTTCGTTGAACGACCACCATTAAAAAATTCCTAGAGTCCACCGTAATGTTTTTTTACCATCCAACCTGTTGATAAGGTCAAAAGGACCTGTATGACAGGAAAAAACAAATATCAGCTTGATCCAAAAATTTTGTGTCCCACGAAAGCTTTTTAATGGTCAATAACTACTGTTTCCAGTGGTGTGGTCCACCTAAAACTTTTATCTCCTTCAGTCTTAGACCAACCCTAAAATAAGCTAGCAAAACAGATGGACGGCGTGGATATACAATGCATGCATCGAGTTGAGCCCTACGGTCCGGGTCCAACCCACATCACTAGCTCCTGAGTCGCAGCCAGGTCGTCATCCTGATCTTTCGCATGCAATGCTCTCTTTCCTGCCACGTCTGTTTCTAGAACATCCGGTGTTCGAAAGAAATGGAACACGTCAAAAAGGTCAAGATCAGGTCAAGTGGGCCATCTGGTAACATGAAGTCATGCCACCGGCTGTCCAGGGTAGCTCTCCTGATGAGTGGGCAATCCTGGCTTTCGTCTCAAGTGATGTTTATGGTTTGGCCCATCTTTTTCACGGCTTGGATGTTCTACATAAGTTACAAGCTAGTGGAACAGGAAGCATTGTAGTTCACATATAACCTTCCATGTAATGAGAGGGATGCTAATTATTGCACTCGCTCGAAAGGGTATTCAGCTCACACGTGGAAACATGGCGAACATGTGTGGCATGGGAACTGTTCATCAGGGAATTCCAACCATGTAAATGATCCTCAGGTGATCTGTAAGTGGAGAAAAAATGTTAAGTCAAAAGAAGCTGATCACTGGTTTAGACTATTTCTGCATGTCTGGCGTACATGATGAACGGCTTAGATCACTGATGTAGGCCCCACTTATGGTGGAATCCACGTACTCAGTCTGACCTTTTTGGCATGCTAGAAATAGCAAACGCAGGTCCACCGGCTACCTTTTGCCCACCAGGCGGCCGTTGCTACCGTACGTGTTGGTCACTACGGCAAAAGTCCGCTCACCTCAGCACACAGAAAGATACTGTCGGCTTTGACTTTTCGGACATTATAATGGCTCTACTCGTTGAAGAAGCTATGCGCGGCACACGTATTTCCTGACCACTACTAATCCACCTATAGGATCATGAGGTGGGCCACACGAGTACAGTGAAAAGAGAATGCTGATCGTTCTTTTTCTTACACTATTTTATTTTTTTTATATAGACGTGGCCCACCTAGTGATTGTTGGGGTTAGGAGCCCCGTAGCAGAAGTAATCAAAATAGGTGAGCAACACACCACAATGGCAATCAGCAAGCAAATCATCACACACAAGGAGGCAATCCAATTTTTACATGGAAAAACCCCTCACGGGGGGGGGACACACTATAAAGCGACACCAATCCACTATGATATCAGAAGTTACAAGAGATAGAAGAAACACAAACCGGATCATAACCCACAAGAGAAATCCCAAGCTAACAAAGCTAATTCTCACATGAGAAGGACAAATGTTGTAGGCTAATACAATCTGACAAGAAGTAAAGGATCGTGACCATATGAATGCGAGGAGTCCAGGTCGTACTCGCGAAAAGGGATCGCGTCTCCTGGATGCGAGCAGCTCGGCTCGTGCTCCTCAGAAGGGGTCGCGCATCCCTGATGCGAGCAGCTCGGCTCGTGCTCCTCAGAAGGGGTCGCGCATCCCTGATGCGAGCAGTTCGGCTCGTGCTCCTCAGAAGAGGTCGCATCTATAGGGTGCGAGCAGCTCTGCTCGGGCTCGTCAGGAGGGGTCGCAGTTCACGGAAGCGAGCACCCCTGACACGAGCAGCTCCCGACATCAGAGTAGTCCTGAGTCTTTTGGTTCGGATGGTCTTCTTCCTTTCGGCGTCTCCTTCCTTTTCGGTAGCTATGACTCCAACTATGAGCAATCAGCGCTATTACCATGTCGATCAACAGCCTGTATTGGTTGGTCTTTGGGTTTATCTTCTCTGGTGGTTCCGAATCTCAGATTGCTATCAAGAAACGTGATTGCCGGAAGGAGTTATTAGGATAGATACTATCTTTGAGGATAAGGATCTTGTCCTCCGAAATCAGCGAGATTTCAGTATCGTACGCGATATCATCGGGATTTCGATATCTTATGTAACAAAATTGGCTAGCCTCAGATCTATATAAGGGAGTGACTCCATGAGGAGAAAGGGACGCACACTTCATTCAATCTTGGTTCCGTTTTGCTTGGCTTCTCTTCTTATTGTGGCCTAACTTAAGCATCGGAGGGCTAACGGCTGAGCCCCAGCCACCCTTATTTGCTGTCTTGCTTCAGGTCTGGTGGCGAAATCCCTGATGGAGTGAAGGAGCAAAGCCGGAGGATCTCGTTACAGAATCTGACATTAACAGTTTGGCGCCGTCTGTGGGAACGACTTGATCGTCAAAATCAATCGTGTTAACCACCGATTAAAATCCTTCACTGATGCCTCCTAAAAAGGCGGTTCATCCTTCAGCTTCGAGGCAGGCACCACCTCCACCTGATGAGACGGAATCCGTACCTGCCCTCCCACCCGTTTCGACCGATATCCCTCAAGGAGCCCAAAATATGCCATCAACGAACCCATTATTGGAGGCCTCTGGAAATCAAGATGATGTCTTGCGTTTCCTCGGCAACACTCTCCTAACCCTAAATGCCGGAGTTCAGGCACTGTCAAGTCGGCTAGATCAACACTTCCCTGAACCGCAAAAACAACCCTCCGGAGGATTACCACCACAACCCATACCGGTAGCCTCCAGACATTCTATGGACGAACCACAGGCCCCGCCACTCGGCGGCCATCCCCCTGTACTGTCTCCACATTCCATACATTCCAGTTCGTCTTGACAACCTCAACCGCAAGGCTCCACCGCCGAAACATCTAGCTATACCCTACCATGGGAAGGAGATCTCAAGAGAATCCAAGATCGTTTTGATGTCATGGAACAGCGATACCAGGCAAATCGACCATCTGCCGTTACGGCGGCGATACACCAATCTGAATCTCCCTTCACTAGCGAGGTCATGGAAGCCCCGTTGCCCAGAAAGTATCGAGCGCCTGTTATCGCTCCGTATACAAGCATTGGCGATCCTCTGGAACATTTGGAAACATACAGGTCCCTCATGGAGTTGGAGGGACATGGTTCAGAAATCATGTGTAGGGCTTTTCCCCTTACATTGAAAGAAGCGGCTCGTACGTGGTTTCGGGGGTTAAAGCCTCGTTCCATCAGTTCCTTTTCTCAATTATCGGAAATATTTCTTTCTCAATTCATGGGAAGTATTCGCATTAAGAAGCCGGCCTCCCATCTGATGAATCTGAAACAGCAACATGGGGAGACAATAAAAGAGTTCACAGTACGGTTCACTGCTGAAGCCGTTCAAACCGAGAGTTACACTGAAGAAAAGGGTCTCACAGCCCTCATCGCTGGAATAACAAGCGAGAAATTCAGGTTTGCCTTAGATAAAAGCCCGCCGAAAACTATGGCGGAATTCCAAGCCAAAGCTCAGAAATATATCAATGCGGAAGAAGTCGCATTGACACGCCATGGAGTACAAAGTAAGAAACGCAAGCCAGAAGGAACTTCTTCTACAGATAAGAAATACCGTCGTGATCAGCGCGATCGTTCTCCCAGGAAGCCTTACTCTGGTAAATATCATAATTACACTCCTCTTAATCGGTCCCCTGAAAAGGTTCTAATGGAGATTAAACACAAGCCATATGTGAAGTGGCCCGCAAAGATCAAATCCGATCCCGAGAAGAGGGATAAGAGCAAGTTCTGTTACTTTCACAAAGATCACGGGCATAGGACCCAGGACTGTATCTCTCTACGAGACCATATCGAAGCCCTTATTCGAAAAGGCCATCTCCAAGATTATGTTGCTCGTAAAAATCGATCACCAGAAAGGGCGAAGACCTCATCTCGCCAGAAGGAACCATCTCATCATCAAACCGATCAAGAGGACGCTGAGCCCACTGGAGAAATTCGCACTATCGTCGGAGGACCAGCTTGTGGGGGTGACTCTCAAGCTTCAAGAAAGGCATACGCTCGAAAGGTGTCCAAAGAACCCCAGCAAATTTATTGGCTGGAACAGACGTCCAGCTCATCAAAAGCGAGCCATCCTCCAATTTCTTTCGCCCTCGAAGATGCAGCGGGAATCCACTTCCCTCATGAAGATTCTATCGTAGTCACATTGAAGGTATCAAATTATCTGACTCATCGGATTATGGTGGATACAGGTAGCTCAGCCGACATTCTGTACCTGGAGGCTTTCAACAAAATGGCACTTTCCAGAAGCCTCCTCAAGCCAGTGTCGACCCCCCTCGTCGGTTTTGGAGGAGAGGTAGTAACACCCGAAGGAAGCATCGATCTCCCAGTTACTTTTGGAGAGAGTCCGGCGAAGACCACCGTCTTCATAAACTTCCTCGTCGTAGATCGAAAATCAGCATATAACGCCATTTTGGGGCGGCCGTCTTTGACTAAGGTTGGAGCGGCCTTGCACCCTTCATATCTGTGTGTTAAATTTCCAACCCCAAATGGCATCGGGGTCGTACGAGGAAGTCAGCAGGAGGCACGGTCCTGTTACCAGATAGCCCTCCAAGATCGAAAGAAGGCTCAAGCGACGCCCGTCCTGGAAATAACTCAAGGATCGCCCGGTGTTCCCTCGACCACCTCGTTGGATCCGAGAGAAAATGCTCTGAAGTCGGGAACTCCAGGGGAGGAAACAGTGGCGATCCACCTGACCGAAGACGATCCATCTAAGATCGTGTGCATCGGGTCCTCCTTGACCACTGTCCATCGTGAAAATTTGATCAGTTTCCTCACCGAATACAAGGATGTGTTTGCTTGGTCTCATAAAGATATGCCAGGCATCGATCCTGATGTCATCGCACATCGTCTCAACATTGACCCGAAGCATAAACCCGTACATCAGCGTCGACGTGCCTTTACTGCAGAAAGACAAATGGCAATCAAAACTGAAGTCGAAAAGCTACTCGCGGCTAATTTCATAAAGGAAGTTGACTACCCAGAGTGGGTCGCAAACGTAGTTCTCGTCCGGAAAGCTAATGGCAAATGGAGGATGTGTGTCGACTATTCAGATTTGAACAAAGCGTGCCCCAAAGATAGCTTTCCGACACCGCGGATCGACCAGTTGGTCGACTCGACAGCTGGACATGCTCTCCTCAGCTTTATGGATGCTTATTCTGGTTACAACCAGATTATGATGCATCCACCTGATAGCCAGCATACTGCCTTCATCACAGATCGAGGACTATATTGCTACCAGGTAATGCCGTTTGGTCTTAAAAATGCAGGGGCCACTTATCAACGTCTTGTCAACAAAATGTTCGCTGCTCAAATCGGTAGGAATATGGAAGTTTATGTCGACGATATGCTCGTGAAAAGCATCGTTGAAGATAACCACATTTCAGATCTTCGAGAAGCTTTTGATCTGATGAGGAAGTATCAAATGAAGTTAAATCCAGAAAAATGCGCGTTTGGAGTGTCTGCAGGAAAATTTCTTGGGTTCATGGTTGGCCAGCGTGGAATTGAGGCAAATCCTGAAAAGATTAAAGCATTGATAGAGATGAAATCCCCTGTTACTCTGAAGGACGTTCAGCGTCTGGCAGGTCGCATCGCATCATTGAATAGGTTCATCTCGCGAGCATCTGACAAGTGTTTGCCCTTCTTCAAACTCCTTCGTGCAACGGCCAAATCTGATTGGAAGTGGACACCTCAGTGTGAAGAAGCTTTCCAACAACTGAAGCAATACATGAGCACTCCTCCCATTTTATCTAAACCTGTAGCTCATGAGCAACTCATTCTTTATTTATCTGTGTCTTCCACGGCTGTTAGCGCCGCTTTAATAAGAGAAGATTCCGGGGTGCAAAGGCCCGTTTATTATATCAGTCGAGCAATGGTCGATGCAGAAAATAGGTATTCTGATATGGAGAAACTGGCCCTAGCCTTAGTCACGGCGGCTCGAAAACTGCGACCTTACTTTCAAGCCCATGCTATTTTAGTACCAACAAATCATCCACTACGACAAGTCCTTCAAAAACCTGAGGCTTCCGGGCGCTTAACTAAGTGGGCGGTCGAAATCAGTGAGCACGATATCTCATTCTGTCCTAGGGCCGCAGTCAAGGGCCAGGCCGTGGCTGACTTCATAGCCGAATTTACGTATTCGTCTGAAGATAATGTCATGACCGGCGACCAGCCTCCATGGTCGCTCTTCGTGGACGGGTCGTCACGGGCCACCGGTAGTGGAGCGGGCCTGATTTTAGCGGCTCCCGACGGGTCGCATTTTCAATACGCTCTGCGTTTCGAATCTCGCATCTCCAATAATGAAGCAGAATATGAGGCCCTAATTGTTGGCCTCGAACTGGCCATTCTACTCGCAGTCCAGAATTTGATAATTCATAGCGACTCCCAGCTCATTGTCAATCAAGTTCTTGGTGAATTCGAAGCCAAAGAAGAAAGAATGGCCTTATACAAGTCTCGTGTCCTCATCCTGCTCGCTAAGTTGAAGACTTATAAAATAATTCATATCCCTCGCGAGCAGAACCAACTTGCCGATTCCTTGGCAAAACTCGCTTCTGCGCCGGAATCGGAGTTATCACATTCGATCCCCATCGAACATCGTCAGAACTTGAGTATCGACCAAGTGACTCTAGAGCAAGTTCTATCGGTACAATCGTCTCCATGCTGGATAGATCCTATCATCCTTTACCTCAGAGATGGATACCTACCAGAAGACAAGAAAGCTGCGAGACAAATTCGGCTTCGAGCTGCCAGGTACACCTTACAAGATGGAATATTGTTGCGAAAAAGCTTCTCCTTGCCATATCTAAGGTGTCTTCATCCAGAAGAAGCACATCGTGTTCTAGATGAGATACACCAGGGGGCATGTGGTAATCATCCCAGGGGGCGATCTCTGGCATATAAAGCGATGAGGCAAGGATATTATTGGCCCACGATGAAAGCAGACGCCATCGAATTTTCTAAAAAATGCGACAAGTGTCAACGATATCTACCCATACCTCGTGTACCGTCTGAGCGGATGACCCCAGTTGATAGCCCTTGGCCTTTTTCCCAGTGGGGGATCGATATCATCGGGCCCTTACCTATGGGAAAAGGACAGAATAGGTTCGCGATCGTGGCGGTTGATTATTTCACCAAATGGGCCGAGGCAGAACCGTTAGCCAAGATTACTGAAAAACAAACTACTAAGTTTATATGGAGAAATATCATATGTCGTTTCGGGCTTCCTCATACTATAATTACCGATAACGGAACGCAGTTCGACAACGCAGCCTTTGATGAATTTTGCGACAAATGAAAAATACGTAATCTCCGCACTTCTCCATATCATCCTCAGGCGAATGGGCAGGTCGAGGCAATGAATAAAATAATAAAGCACCATTTAAAGACCAAGCTAGGTGAATGTAAAGGGGTGTGGCCAGAACTTCTGCCAGAGGTATTATGGGCCTATAGAACCACGGCTTGTACGTCAACAGGTGAAACTCCTTTCTCTTTAGCATTTGGTGTTGACGCAGTGGTACCGGTGGAAATTCAAGTCCCCTCATATCGGATCGAGCAGTACGATCCCGCGAGCAATCACGAAAACCTTCGACTTCATCTTGATCTCCTGGAAGAGCGAAGAAATGCTTCTCAAGTGCGAGTGGCAGCGTATCAACAACGTATTGCTCGATATCGAAATGCTAGGGTTCGGCCCAGATCCTTCCAACCCGGAAATTTGGTATTAAGGCAAAATCTTGGAGTTCCTGCCCGTTCATTAGATCCAAATTGGGAAGGCCCGTATCGGGTTATCAAGGTTGTGCGACCCGGTACTTATTATCTTGAGGACATGCTGGGGAAGCCCGTACGTCGCCCTTGGCACGTGGAGCATTTGCTACGATACTATCCCTAGATTCGATGTAGTTCATTACAACATTTTATGAATAAAATAGAAGATATCAGTTGGTTGCTTTTCCATTTACATGGACCTGGATAGCCCTGAAGAGAATGCTTACACATCCTCTTGGCCAATTGCCTACCCTTGGTAGGACTGAAGTCGTTACTAGTTGGTTGCTTCTCCATTTACATGGACCTGAACAAGCCCTGAAGAGAATGTATACCATCTCTTGACCAACCTTCTGCCCTTGGTAGGATCGAAATCTCAATCGATAGATCAGTCTATCTCAACGTGGACATGGTCACGCGACCCCCGGATTGAGTCTTTATTTTTTTTTTTTTATGAGCTAGTTGCTCGCAACTGATGAAAGAGATCGCATTTCCAAAATGCGAAGCAGCATAGTGCGTGCTTGAATAGGGTCGCAGTCATGCACCCTAATCGCGAGCACTGCGGCTCGTGATCGAATTCGCAGTCATGCACCCTAATCGCGAGCACTGCGGCTCGTGATCGAATTCGCAGTCATGCACTCTAAAATCGCGAGCAGCGAAGCTCGTGCTCGCATGTGGGTCGCATCCCCTGATGAATCAAATGGGATCAACACAAAGCAACAATGAAGGAAAGAGAAGAATACACAATACTAAAAAAGTAAGTGTTCATTAAAATAATGACCTTACAATTACAGATCTCTTCTCTTTAAAAAATATATATATATATATATATATATATATATATATATATATATATATATATATATATATATATATATATATATATACATAATATGGGAAGCTGCCGAGGTCAGGGTTGGTCATCCTCTTGCGCAGGCTCGCGGCTCTCAGCTTCAGGACCAGCTTCAGGAGCAGGAGCAGCATCTGTTGCCCCGGTGACTTCGTTCTCAGCAGCAGCCCGTTCTTTAGCTGCAACCTCGAATGCCACTCTGTCGAACTCCTCAACGTTAAAAGTTGGAGCAATTAGCTGCATAACCCTGACCGCAAAATCGCGACCAGCGATGTACGCATCGTATCGCTCCTCGTCATAAAGTTGAGAAGTACGAAACTCCTGAACTGCGCGAGGACCCTCATCAGATACCATCTGAACGAGAGCCACTCGCTCTTCCTCCCAGTGGATGGAGTCATCCTTCAGCTGATTAAGTCGCTTCTGGGCCTCCCCGAGCTGGGTCCGAGCCTCCTCGAACTTGGTCCGAGCATCCTTGAGCCATTCTTCAAGCTGGACCTTATCCTTGCGAAAAATCTCCTTCTCCTTCTCGCTCTTAGTATGGATCTCTTGAAGCTTTGCGAGCTGGAGGTCCACTGACTGAAAGCGCTCAGTCAGGGATTGGATCTTGATCAGGAGAATCTTCTTCTCTTCGTCCAACTTGGAGATTTGAACCTCCAAGGCCTTCACCAAGCGGTCCCTCCCTTGGACCTCGACTTCCATCATCTTCTTCTTCTTCTCCGCATCCTCCACGCTGCGGCGAGCTGCTTCGATGTCACGTCTGACTCGAAGCGTGAGATCCAAGCTCTATATAAAACAAAATACATGTGTGTGAGAAAGGAAGTAAATTAAAGCAATCCACCTTATCAGAGACGAAAAACACGAATCGTGTAGTTACCTGCAACAATCTCACCCCGATGTCGGTGGAGAGGGTTTCAGGGCTTGGTTCGGGGAGACTCCCAAAGGAGTTGGGGGAAATTTTGTCAAACATAAACTCGCATATTGGATGCAAGTGTGGAGGAATGACAAAAGTCCCCGAGCCCGAAGCCTGGGCTACGACCATCTCCTTGGGCCCCGAGTCGCGAGCACTCGCGACGCCAGGGACGGGCATCAACAACTCGCGAGCAGTAGTAGGCTCGCTTGAAGGCCCCTTTGGAGGGAGGCCTCCCCCTCTCCGATCACCTTTCGGTGAGTTGTCGGCTACCTCGATGATTGGAGGGCGAGGAAGGTCAGCTGGCGGGGGTACGGTGGAGAGAGGGGTCGCGTTGACCGGAGGGGTCGCGGTCGTACGAGAAGTGCTCGCGACTCCTCCAGAGGCGGTTTGGGGTCCACGAGCAGGCCCCTCTGCGGGAGTAGGCGCATTTGAAGGACCCCCCGCAGTTTTCTTTTGCCTCTTCGAGGCAGTGCCCTTCAGCCGGGGAAGTACCCCCAGTGCGCCTCTCTTATCGCCAACATTCGTCATCTCTTCTCGGAAGGTGAGACCCGCTGCGCAAAGATGACGAAGCTCTAGTGCAGTGTTGACGTGGCGCGCAGCCGCAGGGAGCTTGTAGACTTTGACAAGTTTTTCGTTGAGCCCTCCTCGCAGATTTGGCTTCACACCAATTGGAATTCCTGCGAGCAAAAAAAAAAAAAAAAGAAAGTTCATTAAATCGTCAATACAGCAAGGCTATTGTTTCCTTTCGGACAAGTAAACAGGCACTTAACCCACCTTCGCCAAAATGGCGATTAACATTATGGCCTTTGGGGTCGGATCCCATCTCGGACTCCCAGTTACCGGAGGCATAGAACCACTTCTTTCTCCATCCCGGGCAGTTGGAAGAAGGGTTCCCCAAAATGAAGTTATTCCGGTGCCAGAAGCAGAGGTAGTACCAACCCTCGCTAGCTGGCGCCTTCTTCAGCTGGAATAACCTCAAAAATTCCTCAGCGGTTAACTCCTCGTTACCCGCCTGCTTCCAAAGGACGAAAGCACTTAGAAGAACCCGCCAGCCGTTAACTATAAGTTGGCCCGGGGCAATCTTGTAGAGACGGAGGAAGTTTCGAATAAAGGGGTGGAGGGGAAGGCGTACGCCCACTTTGAAGAAGTATTCATAAACAGCCACACACCCAGGCGGTGGTGCATCGGCTGTCTCCCCTCTCCCAGGCAGTCTGAATAAAACAGAGTCTGGAACCCTATAAACCTCTCTAAGGTTAGAGAGTCTTTCCTCCGTCAAGATGGAAGAGTAACCGGAGGCAGAATACCTCACAGCCGGTACTCTGGCGTTATTGGATTCAGAGGAGTCAGGGGTTTCATCTCCCAGAGGAACAATCTCTTCATCAGAGATTTCCGCCATTATAAAAAGGGGATGGAAGATGAAATGAATGAGAGAAAAGAAAAAAGGGTACCTCCGTAAAGAGGTTTTTCACTCCAGAATAGAGAAGGAAGAAGAAGAAGAAAACTCTGCAGCAATGGAATTCGGAAATGAAGGAATTTCTCTAAGTCCGATATTTATACGCAATCATTCCGCTTGATTTGCTGGACACGCGGCAGATTCTCATCCGGCACGTCAGACGAACGGACGCCAGCATTAAATACGGAAACACGTGGCACCTGACGCTTCATCTCTGGCGGCAGAGAAAGCTGCGCAAAAGCTGGTCATCATAAATGCGGAAGCACGATAAGTGATTCATGCGCGATTGTCTCCCAGAACCCAGCTGTCAACACTAGCAAACCCTTGGCAGAGTTCTTTAATACCAAGGGTTTGGGGGGCTTCTGTTGTAGGCTAATACAATCTGACAAGAAGTAAAGGATCGTGACCATATGAATGCGAGGAGTCCAGGTCGTACTCGCGAAAAGGGATCACGTCTCCTGGATGCGAGCAGCTCGGCTCGTGCTCCTCAGAAGGGGTCGCGCATCCCTGATGCGAGCAGCTCGGCTCGTGCTCCTCAGAAGGGGTCGCGCATCCCTGATGCGAGCAGTTCGGCTCGTGCTCCTCAGAAGAGGTCGCATCTATAGGGTGCGAGCAGCTCTGCTCGGGCTCGTCAGGAGGGGTCGCAGTTCACGGAAGCGAGCACCCCTGACACGAGCAGCTCCCGACATCAGAGTAGTCCTGAGTCTTTTGGTTCGGATGGTCTTCTTCCTTTCGGCGTCTCCTTCCTTTTCGGAAGCTATGACTCCAACTATGAGCAATCAGCGCTATTACCATGTCGATCAACAGCCTTTATTGGTTGGTCTTTGGGTTTATCTTCTCTGGTAGTTCCGAATCTCAGATTGCTATCAAGAAACGTGATTGCCGGAAGGAGTTATTAGGATAGATACTATCTTTGAGGATAAGGATCTTGTCCTCCGAAATCAGCGAGATTTCAGTATCGTACGCGATATCATCGGGATTTCGATATCTTATGTAACAAAATTGGCTAGCCTCAGATCTATATAAGGGAGTGACTCCATGAGGAGAAAGGGACGCACACTTCATTCAATCTTGGTTCCGTTTTGCTTGGCTTCTCTTCTTATTGTGGCCTAACTTAAGCATCGAAGGGCTAACGGCTGAGCCCCAGCCACCCTTATTTGCTGTCTTGCTTCAGGTCTGGTGGCGAAATCCCTGATGGAGTGAAGGAGCAAAGCCGGAGGATCTCGTTACAGAATCTGACATTAACAACAAACATAGCCCTTTCCCTCATACCAGAGAACTCCAAGCTTCCTCCTAGCTCTTTCTCTCACCCTAGAACCCTCTCAATCCCTTGACCCATTGGCGACAACCCTAATATTGGATTACATCCCCTTAAATAGGGAAAATCGAAATTAGAAACTCCTTGCTCAACAAACCTACACAAGAAACCTAGACCAAAAAGGAAACTGTCGACTAGTCATTCGACCGGTCGGACCCCCACCGGCCGGCTGGCCGAGAAAAGTTCCAGCAATACCTGCTGTCTTGATCCAACGTGATCGACCGGTCGGTGGTCTTCATGCTTAAAGGTTTGAGGCGACCGAGCCCAACAAACTCCACCACGACTCAAATCTTCATGCAACACTTCGCCATGCACCATCTTCATCTCTACTTCATCGTCATCATAGCTCCACCACTTCTCATGCCTCAACGACTTCATCCTTGCACCTTCATCACCCGCTCGCTCATGTGGCCCTTGCGCATGCCACAAATGAGTAACCGTGGATCCCGCTGCCGATCCAGCAGCTCCACCATGAATAGTGCTCCCGATCAAACTCGATCGCAGTCGACAAACTTGATTGAGATATTGGCGTATCGATCCACCTTCTTCAACTCTACTTCTTCCATAGGTACCGATCGCTTTCTATGTTTTTCTTTCACGAAATCCTTCTCCACAATGAATCTCATGCTAGAAGACGCCATTAATGCCTCGCATCAGATTCTCTCTGTCTCCTTCCCAACTTTTAGCTCCGATACCACTTAATGGGGTTATGAGCCACACAACAGAAGCAATCAAAGCAGGCGAGGAACACACCACAATGGCAATCAACAAGCACATCATCACACAGAAGAAGGCAATTCGATTTTTACATGGAAAAACCCCTAAGGGTAAAAAACTACGGCACAAAGCGACATTAATCCACTATGATATCAGAAGTTACAAGAGATTATAGAAGAAAACCCTGGATCACAGCCCACAAGAAAAATCCCAAGCTACCCGGGGCTAATTCTCACATGAGAAGGACAAACATAGCCCTTTTCCTTAATCCAGAGAACTCCAAGCTTCCTCCCTAGTTCTTTTTATCACCCTAGAACCCTTTCAATCCCTTGGCCCATAAGTGGCAACCCTAATATCGGATTACATCCCCTTAAATAGGGAAAATAGAAATTAGAAACTCCTTACGCAACAAACCCAGACCAAAAAGGAAACTGCCTACCGGTCGGACCCCACACTGGCCGGTCAACTGGTCGGCCGGATGGCCCAAAAACGTTCCAGAAAGCCTCCTGTCTTGATCTAACGTGACCGCCCGGTCGATGGTCTTCATGCGTGAAGAGTAGAGGCGTCCAATCCCAACAGTGATCAAATGTTGTTCGTTCTTTTGCTGACACTCCATTTTTATATATATAAATGTGGCCCACCTGATGAGTGGACCACCCCAATATTTTAGAAAGTGAATGTTTAAGTTGGGCTCCATATGGATGGCTTGTATGTCATACATGTATTTGAACTTTGAGCGCGACTGGTGGGACCCTGACCGTAGGTCCCACCTCGATGCATGCATTGTATATCCACGCAGTCCATCTCTTTTCTCAGCTGAATTTATAGAATGGTCCAAAACATGAAGAAGTTACAAGTTTTAGGTGGACCACACCACAGGAAATAGGGTTCGTTGAACGACCACCATTAAAAAATTCCTAGAGTCCACCGTAATGTTTTTTTACCATCCAACCTGTTGATAAGGTCAAAAGGACCTGTATGACAGGAAAAAACAAATATCAGCTTGATCCAAAAATTTTGTGTCCCACGAAAGCTTTTTAATGGTCAATAACTACTGTTTCCAGTGGTGTGGTCCACCTAAAACTTTTATCTCCTTCAGTCTTAGACCAACCCTAAAATAAGCTAGCAAAACAGATGGACGGCGTGGATATACAATGCATGCATCGAGTTGAGCCCTACGGTCCGGGTCCAACCCACATCACTAGCTCCTGAGTCGCAGCCAGGTCGCCATCCTGATCTTTCGCATGCAATGCTCTCTTTCCTGCCACGTCTGTTTCTAGAACATCCGGTGTTCGAAAGAAATGGAACACGTCAAAAAGGTCAAGATCAGGTCAAGTGGGCCATCTGGTAACATGAAGTCATGCCACCGGCTGTCCAGGGTAGCTCTCCTGATGAGTGGGCAATCCTGGCTTTCGTCTCAAGTGATGTTTATGGTTTGGCCCATCTTTTTCACGGCTTGGATGTTCTACATAAGTTACAAGCTAGTGGAACAGGAAGCATTGTAGTTCACATATAACCTTCCATGTAATGAGAGGGATGCTAATTATTGCAATCGCTCGAAAGGGTATTCAGCTCACATGTGGAAACATGGCGAACATGTGTGGCATGGGAACCGTTCATCAGGGAATTCCAACCATGTAAATGATCCTCAGGTGATCTGTAAGTGGAGAAAAAATGTTAAGTCAAAAGAAGCTGATCACTGGTTTAGACTATTTCTGCATGTCTGGCCTACATGATGAATGGCTTAGATCACTGATGTAGGCCCCACTTATGGTGGAATCCACGTACTCAGTCTGACCTTTTTGGCATGCTAGAAATAGCAAACGCAGGTCCACCGGCTACCTTTTGCCCACCAGGCGGCCGTTGCTACCGTACGTGTTGGTCACTACGGCAAAAGTCCGCTCGCCTCAGCACACAGAAAGATACTGTCGGCTTTGACTTTTCGGACATTATAATGGCTCTACTCGTTGAAGAAGCTATGCGCGGCACACGTATTTCCTGACCACTACTAATCCACCTATAGGATCATGAGGTGGGCCACACGAGTACAGTGAAAAGAGAATGCTGATCGTTCCTTTTCTTACACTATTTTTTTTTTTTTATAGACGTGGCCCACCTAGTGATTGTTGGGGTTAGGAGCCCCGTAGCAGAAGTAATCAAAATAGGTGAGCAACACACCACAATGGCAATCAGCAAGCAAATCATCACACACAAGGAGGCAATCCAATTTTTACATGGAAAAACCCCTCACGGGGGGGGGGGGGGACACACACTATAAAGCGACACCAATCCACTATGATATCAGAAGTTACAAGAGATAGAAGAAATACAAACCGGATCATAACCCACAAGAGAAATCCCAAGCTAACAAAGCTAATTCTCACATGAGAAGGACAAACATAGCCCTTTCCGTCATACCAGAGAACTCCAAGCTTCCTCCTAGCTCTTTCTCTCACCCTAGAACCCTCTCAATCCCTTGACCCATTGGCGACAACCCTAATATTGGATTACATCCCCTTAAATAGGGAAAATCGAAATTAGAAACTCCTTGCTCAACAAACCTACACAAGAAACCTAGACCAAAAAGGAAACTGTCGACTAGTCATTCGACCGGTCGGACCCCCACCGGCCGGCTGGCCGAGAAAAGTTCCAGCAATACCTGCTGTCTTGATCCAACGTGATCGACCGGTCGGTGGTCTTCATGCTTAAAGGTTTGAGGCGACCGAGCCCAACAAACTCCACCACGACTCAAATCTTCATGCAACACTTCGCCACGCACCATCTTCATCTCTACTTCATCGTCATCATAGCTCCACCACTTCTCATGCCTCAACGACTTCATCCTTGCACCTTCATCACCCGCTCGCTCATGTGGCCCTTGCGCATGCCACAAATGAGTAACCGTGGATCCCGCTGCCGATCCAGCAGCTCCACCATGAATAGTGCTCCCGATCAAACTCGATCGCAGTCGACAAACTTGATTGAGATATTGGCGTATCGATCCACCTTCTTCAACTCTACTTCTTCCATAGGTACCGATCGCTTTCTATGTTTTTCTTTCACGAAATCCTTCTCCACAATGAATCTCATGCTAGAAGACGCCATTAATGCCTCACATCAGATTCTCTCTGTCTCCTTCCCAACTTTTAGCTCCGATACCACTTAATGGGGTTATGAGCCACACAACAGAAGCAATCAAAGCAGGCGAGGAACACACCACAATGGCAATCAACAAGCACATCATCACACAGAAGAAGGCAATTCGATTTTTACATGGAAAAACCCCTAAGGGTAAAAAACTACGGCACAAAGCGACATTAATCCACTATGATATCAGAAGTTACAAGAGATTATAGAAGAAAACCCTGGATCACAGCCCACAAGAAAAATCCCAAGCTACCCGGGGCTAATTCTCACATGAGAAGGACAAACATAGCCCTTTTCCTTAATCCAGAGAACTCCAAGCTTCCTCCCTAGTTCTTATTATCACCCTAGAACCCTTTCAATCCCTTGGCCCATAAGTGGCAACCCTAATATCGAATTACATCCCCTTAAATAGGGAAAATAGAAATTAGAAACTCCTTGCGCAACAAACCCAGACCAAAAAGGAAACTGCCTACCGGTCGGACCCCCCGCTGGCCGGTCAACTGGTCGGCCGGATGGCCCAAAAACGTTCCAGAAAGCCTCCTGTCTTGATCTAACGTGACCGACCGGTCGATGGTCTTCATGCGTGAAGAGTAGAGGCGTCCAATCCCAACAGTGATCAAATGTTGTTCGTTCTTTTGCTGACACTCCATTTTTATATATATAAATGTGGCCCACCTGATGAGTGGACCACCCCAATATTTTAGCAAGTGAATGTTTAAGTTGGGCTCCATATGGATGGCTTGTATGTCATACATGTATTTGAACTTTGAGCGCGACTGGTGGGACCCTGACCGTAGGTCCCACCTCGATGCATGCAATGTATATCCACGTAGTCCATCTCTTTTCTCAGCTTAATTTATAGAATGGTCCAAAACATGAAGAAGTTACAAGTTTTAGGTGGACCACACCACAGGAAATAGGGTTCGTTGAACGACCACCATTAAAAAATTCCTAGAGTCCACCGTAATGTTTTTTTACCATCCAACCTGTTGATAAGGTCAAAAGGACCTGTATGACAGGAAAAAATAAATATCAGCTTGATCCAAAAATTTTGTGTCCCACGAAAGCTTTTTAATGGTCAATAACTACTGTTTCCAGTGGTGTGGTCCACCTAAAACTTTTATCTCCTTCAGTCTTAGACCAACCCTAAAATAAGCTAGCAAAACAGATGGACGGCGTGGATATACAATGCATGCATCGAGTTGAGCCCTACGGTCCAGGTCCAACCCACATCACTAGCTCCTGAGTCGCAGCCAGGTCGCCATCCTGATCTTTCGCATGCAATGCTCTCTTTCCTGCCACGTCTGTTTCTAGAACATCCGGTGTTCGAAAGAAATGGAACACGTCAAAAAGGTCAAGATCAGGTCAAGTGGGCCATCTGGTAACATGAAGTCATGCCACCGGCTGTCCAGGGTAGCTCTCCTGATGAGTGGGCAATCCTAGCTTTCGTCTCAAGTGATGTTTATGGTTTGGCCCATCTTCTTCACGGCTTGGATGTTCTACATAAGTTACAAGCTAGTGGAACAGGAAGCATTGTAGTTCACATATAACCTTCCATGTAATGAGAGGGATGCTAATTATTGCACTCGCTCGAAAGGGTATTCAGCTCACACGTGGAAACATGGCGAACATGTGTGGCATGGGAACCGTTCATCAGGGAATTCCAACCATGTAAATGATCCTCAGGTGATCTGTAAGTGGAGAAAAAATGTTAAGTCAAAAGAAGCTGATCACTGGTTTAGACTATTTCTGCATGTCTGGCCTACATGATGAACGGCTTAGATCACTGATGTAGGCCCCACTTATGGTGGAATCCACGTACTCAGTCTGACCTTTTTGGCATGCTAGAAATAGCAAACGCAGGTCCACCGGCTACCTTTTGCCCACCAGGCGGCCGTTGCTACCGTACGTGTTGGTCACTACGGCAAAAGTCCGCTCGCCTCAGCACACAGAAAGATACTGTCGGCTTTGACTTTTCGGACATTATAATGGCTCTACTCGTTGAAGAAGCTATGCGCGGCACACGTATTTCTTGACCACTACTAATCCACCTATAGGATCATGAGGTGGGCCACACGAGTACAGTGAAAAGAGAATGCTGATCATTCTTTTTCTTACACTATTTTTTTTTTTTTTATAGACGTGGCCCACCTAGTGATTGTTGGGGTTAGGAGCCCCGTAGCAGAAGTAATCAAAATAGGTGAGCAACACACCACAATAGCAATCAGCAAGCAAATCATCACACACAAGGAGGCAATCCAATTTTTACATGGAAAAACCCCTCACGGGGGGGGGGGGGGGGGGGGGGACACACACTATAAAGCGACACCAATCCACTATGATATCAGAAGTTACAAGAGATAGAAGAAATACAAACCGGATCATAACCCACAAGAGAAATCCCAAGCTAACAAAGCTAATTCTCACATGAGAAGGACAAACATAGCCCTTTCCCTCATACCAGAGAACTCCAAGCTTCCTCCTAGCTCTTTCTCTCACCCTAGAACCCTCTCAATCCCTTGACCCATTGGCGACAACCCTAATATTGGATTACGTCCCCTTAAATAGGGAAAATCGAAATTAGAAACTCCTTGCTCAACAAACCTACACAAGAAACCTAGACCAAAAAGGAAACTGTCGACTAGTCATTCGACCGGTCGGACCCCCACCGGCCGGCTGGCCGAGAAAAGTTCCAGCAATACCTGCTGTCTTGATCCAACGTGATCGACCGGTCGGTGGTCTTCATGCTTAAAGGTTTGAGGCGACCGAGCCCAACAAACTCCACCACGACTCAAATCTTCATGCAACACTTCGCCACGCACCATCTTCATCTCTACTTCATCGTCATCATAGCTCCACCACTTCTCATGCCTCAACGACTTCATCCTTGTACCTTCATCACCCGCTCGCTCATGTGGCCCTTGCGCATGCCACAAATGAGTAACCGTGGATCCCGCTGCCGATCCAGCAGCTCCACCATGAATAGTGCTCCCGATCAAACTCGATCGCAGTCGACAAACTTGATTGAGATATTGGCGTATCGATCCACCTTCTTCAACTCTACTTCTTCCATAAGTACCGATCGCTTTCTATGTTTTTCTTTCACGAAATCCTTCTCCACAATGAATCTCATGCTAGAAGACGCCATTAATGCCTCGCATCAGATTCTCTCTGTCTCCTTCCCAACTTTTAGCTCCGATACCACTTATTGGGGTTATGAGCCACACAACAGAAGCAATCAAAGCAGGCGAGGAACACACCACAATGGCAATCAACAAGCACATCATCACACAGAAGAAGGCAATTCGATTTTTACATGGAAAAACCCCTAAGGGTAAAAAACTACGGCACAAAGCGACATTAATCCACTATGATATCAGAAGTTACAAGAGATTATAGAAGAAAACCCTGGATCACAGCCCATAAGAAAAATCCCAAGCTACCCGGGGCTAATTCTCACATGAGAAGGACAAACATAGCCCTTTTCCTTAATCCAGAGAACTCCAAGCTTCCTCCCTAGTTCTTTTTATCACCCTAGAACCCTTTCAATCCCTTGGCCCATAAGTGGCAACCCTAATATCGGATTACATCCCCTTAAATAGGGAAAATAGAAATTAGAAACTCCTTGCACAACAAACCCAGACCAAAAAGGAAACTGCCTACCGGTCGGACCCCCCGCTGGCCGGTCAACTGGTCGGCCGGATGGCCCAAAAACGTTCCAGAAAGCCTCCTGTCTTGATCTAACGTGACCGACCGGTCGATGGTCTTCATGCGTGAAGAGTAGAGGCGTCCAATCTCAACAGTGATCAAATGTTGTTCGTTCTTTTGCTGACACTCCATTTTTATATATATAAATGTGGCCCACCTGATGAGTGGACCACCCCAATATTTTAGCAAGTGAATATTTAAGTTGGGCTCCATATGGATGGCTTGTATGTCATACATGTATTTGAACTTTGAGCGCGACTGGTGGGACCCTGACCGTAGGTCCCACCTCGATGCATGCATTGTATATCCACGCAGTCCATCTCTTTTCTCAACTTAATTTATAGAATGGTCCAAAACATGAAGAAGTTACAAGTTTTAGGTGGACCACACCACAGGAAATAGGGTTCGTTGAACGACCACCATTAAAAAATTCCTAGAGTCCACCTTAATGTTTTTTTACCATCCAACCTGTTGATAAGGTCAAAAGGACCTGTATGACAGGAAAAAACAAATATCAGCTTGATCCAAAAATTTTGTGTCCCACGAAAGCTTTTTAATGGTCAATAACTACTGTTTCCAGTGGTGTGGTCCACCTAAAACTTTTATCTTCTTCAGTCCTAGACCAACCCTAAAATAAGCTAGCAAAACAGATGGACGGCGTGGATATACAATGCATGCATCGAGTTGAGCCCTACGGTCCGGGTCCAACCCACATCACTAGCTCCTGAGTCGCAGCCAGGTCGCCATCCTGATCTTTCGCATGCAATGCTCTCTTTCCTGCCACGTCTGTTTCTAGAACATCCGGTGTTCGAAAGAAATGGAACACGTCAAAAAGGTCAAGATCAGGTCAAGTGGGCCATCTAGTAACATGAAGTCATGCCACCGGCTGTCCAGGGTAGCTCTCCTGATGAGTGGGCAATCCTGGCTTTCGTCTCAAGTGATGTTTATGGTTTGGCCCATCTTTTTCACGGCTTGGATGTTCTACATAAGTTACAAGCTAGTGGAACAGGAAGCATTGTAGTTCACATATAACCTTCCATGTAATGAGAGGGATGCTAATTATTGCACTCGCTCGAAAGGGTATTCAGCTCACACGTGGAAACATGGCGAACATGTGTGGCATGGGAACCGTTCATCAGGGAATTCCAACCATGTAAATGATCCTCAGGTGATCTGTAAGTGGAGAAAAAATGTTAAGTCAAAAGAAGCTGATCACTGGTTTAGACTATTTCTGCATGTCTGGCCTACATGATGAACGGCTTAGATCACTGATGTAGGCCCCACTTATGGTGGAATCCACGTACTCAGTCTGACCTTTTTGGCATGCTAGAAATAGCAAACGCAGGTCCACCGGTTACCTTTTGCCCACCAGGCGGCCGTTGCTACCGTACGTGTTGGTCACTACGGCAAAAGTCCGCTCGCCTCAGCACACAGAAAGATACTGTCGGCTTTGACTTTTCGGACATTATAATGGCTCTACTCGTTGAAGAAGCTATGCGCGGCACACGTATTTCCTGACCACTACTAATCCACCTATAGGATCATGAGGTGGGCCACACGAGTACAGTGAAAAGAGAATGCTGATCGTTCTTTCTCTTACACTATTTTTTTTTTTTTTTATAGACGTGGCCCACCTAGTGATTGTTGGGGTTAGGAGCCCCATAGCGGAAGTAATAAAAATAGGTGAGCAACACACCACAATGGCAATCAGCAAGCAAATCATCACACACAAGGAGACAATCCAATTTTTACATGGAAAAACCCCTCACGGGGGGGGGGGGGGGGGGGGGGGGGGGGGGGGACACACTATAATGCGACACCAATCCACTATGATATCAGAAGTTACAAGAGATAGAAGAAACACAACCCGGATCATAACCCACAAGAGAAATCCCAAGCTAACAAAGCTAATTCTCACATGAGAAGGACAAACACAGCCCTTTCCCTCATACCAGAGAACTCCAAGCTTCCTCCTAGCTCTTTCTCTCACCCTAGAACCCTCTCAATCCCTTGACCCATTGGCGACAACCCTAATATTGGATTACATCCCCTTAAATAGGGAAAATCGAAATTAGAAACTCCTTGCTCAACAAACCTACACAAGAAACCTAGACCAAAAAGGAAACTGTCGACTAGTCATTCGACCGGTCGGACCCCCACCGGCCGGATGGCCCAGAAAAGTTCCAGCAATACCTGCTGTCTTGATCCAACGTGATCGACCGGTCGGTGGTCTTCATGCTTAAAGGTTTGAGGCGTTCGAGCCCAACAAACTCCACCACGACTCAAATCTTCATGCAACACTTCGCCACGCACCATCTTCATCTCTACTTCATCGTCATCATAGCTCCACCACTTCTCATGCCTCAACGACTTCATCCTTGCACCTTCATCACCCGCTCGCTCATGTGGCCCTTGCGCATGTCACAAACGAGTAACCGTGGATCCCGCTGCCGATCCAGCAGCTCCACCATGAATAGTGCTCCCGATCAAACTCGATCGCAGTCGACAAACTTGATTGAGATATTGGCGTATCGATCCACCTTCTTCAACTCTACTTCTTCCATAGGTACCGATCGCTTTCTATGTTTTTCTTTCACGAAATCCTTCTCCACAATGAATCTCATGCTAGAAGACGCCATTAATGCCTCGCATCAGATTCTCTCTGTCTCCTTCCCAACTTTTAGCTCCGATACCACTTATTGGGGTTATGAGCCACACAACAGAAGCAATCAAAGCAGGCGAGGAACACACCACAATGGCAATCAACAAGCACATCATCACACAGAAGAAGGCAATTCGATTTTTACATGGAAAAACCCCTAAGGGTAAAAAACTACGGCACAAAGCGACATTAATCCACTATGATATTAGAAGTTACAAGAGATTATAGAAGAAAACCCTGGATCACAGCCCACAAGAGAAATCCCAAGCTACCCGAAGCTAATTCTCACATGTGAAGGACAAACATAGCCCTTTCCCTTAATCCAGAGAACTCCAAGCTTCCTCCCTAGTTCTTTTTATCACCCTAGAACCCTTTCAATCC
This sequence comes from Liriodendron chinense, assembly GCA_003013855.2. Lineage (NCBI taxonomy): Eukaryota > Viridiplantae > Streptophyta > Magnoliopsida > Magnoliales > Magnoliaceae > Liriodendron > Liriodendron chinense. Next base: position 1,439,222 of record PVNU02002217.1, read on the forward strand.
CTTGGCCCATAAGTGGCAACCCTAATATCGGATTACATCCCCTTAAATAGGGAAAATAGAAATTAGAAACTCCTTGCGCAACAAACCCAGACCAAAAAGGAAACTGCCTACCGGTCGGACCCCACACTGGCCGGTCAACTGGTCGGCCGGATGGCCCAAAAACGTTCCAGAAAGCCTCCTGTCTTGATCTAACGTGACCGACCGGTCGATGGTCTTCATGCGTGAAGAGTAGAGGCGTCCAATCCCAACAGTGATCAAATGTTGTTCGTTCTTTTGCTGACACTCCATTTTTATATATATAAATGTGGCCCACCTGATGAGTGGACCACCCCAATATTTTAGCAAGTGAATGTTTAAGTTGGGCTCCATATGGATGGCTTGTATGTCATACATGTGTGCCATGTTGGTATTTGCGCTAGCTGCGAATCGCTTCTCCAACTCTCCTCCCCCAGTTCGCTTTGGATGTGGAATGGGTGCTACCCCTGCTCGTCTTGAGCTCGATACAGGCAGGGTCTGTGAGGGGCCACCGTGATGTATGGGTTTTATCCACACCGTTCATCCATTTTCCATGTTATTTTATTGTGTAGGCCGAAAAATGAGTCATATCCAAGCCTCAAGTGGACCATATAGTGGTAATAAAGACGTCCAATGTTGAAACCGACCTAAGCCAACCTAGGTGTTTATTTTCCATCCAATTTGTTCATAAGGTCACATAGACATGAATAAGGGAAAACACAAATATCAGATTGATCAAAACTTATGCGGCTCCAAAAAAAAAAATCAACGGTGGAAATCATTATCACCACTGTATGGTCCACTTGAAGCTTAGATCTGCCTCTTTTTTGGAATTATACCTTACAATGATATGGGAAAATGGATGGAGGGTTTGGACAGAACCCATACATCATGATGGCCACAAGGTAAAACATAAATATCAGCCTGAATTTCGTTGGGGCCAAGAAGGTTTCAGTAGTGGATGTCCCATGCCCCCACCATTTCATTCGGTGTGGCCCACTTAAGTTTTGTATCAGCGTCATGAGCTGGGGCAAATGATGGACATGAAGGATGTCGCAGTGGGCCCCACAGGACTTTTTGTTGCACAGGTAGAGCTGTACACGAGTCGAGTAAGCTCGAAAAACTTGCTCAACTCGCTTGGAAGCTACTCGACTTGGCTCAGATCGGAAGTGAGTTTGAGCCGAGCCGAGTCAAAATTTTGATACTCGATTAGGTTCGAGCAAGCTATGAGCAGAGCCATGCTCGATTCAGTTCGACTCGTTTGTTAGTTCGAACTCGGCTCGATTTGATTCGACTCAGCTCGGCTCGGAGCCGTAGTGTATATATATAACATTTTTTTAACCCTACCCATTTTTTTATTTTATTTTTTACTTTCTACCTTTATCGACCGAGCGCCCCCCTTTTGGCCCTTTCAAACCCTAACCCTAACCCACCCGGCCGGCCGGCAACCCTCAGTCCCACACCCCCCCCCCCCGGGCCGCTCATTGTCGGCCACCCTCCGCTCGCCGCTAGTGACCCTTACCCTGTTCGCTCGTCACCGACCACCCGTTTCAAAACGTATGTCCGCTCATTGCCGGCCACTCGTTTCAAAACTCGAACTCAGCTCAGAAACTCGAAATCGACTCGAACTCGCTTAGTCTGCTAATCGAGCAGGGCCTGCTTGACTCGGCCGAGTTGAGCCGAGTAACGAACATGGGTATGTGGGTTCGAATCGAGCACCGAGCAGGGTGATACTCGATTCGACTCGACTTGTGTACAGCTCTATGCACGGGCACCATATGACCGGTGTTGCTGGAAAGTGCAAACTCGTAGTCGGGACACGGATTTCCTCGATTTCACATGAAGTTCCTACGCTGTAGGAACCTAGGTGGGCCCACCATGATGTTTGTGAGAAATCAACCCCATCCATCCGTTTGTTTTATCTCATTTTAGGATGTTATGCCTGTAAATGAGCTGGATCCAAGACTCAAGCCACTAAAGGAGAAGGTTGGTAGGGAAATTCCTACCGTTGAAAACTCCGTAAGGTCCACAGTGATGTTTACATTCCATCGTACCGTTCATAACGTCATTCCTCCTGGGATGAACTGAAAACACAAATATTAGCCTAATTCAAAACTTCTGTGACCCCGTGAATATGTCAACTGTGGACCCTCACTCCGCACGTTTTCGGCCCACTTGAGTCTTGTATACGGCTCACTTTTTATCACACGTTGTGAAATGAGCTAAAAAACGGACGGACGGGGTGGATTTTTCACAAACATCATGATAGGCCCCACCTAGTTCCCAGCGCAGGATTCTCTTGCAGTGGCTTTCGTAGGAAATCCGCGTCCCAAATTCGCCGGGGCGTTGATGCCACATGCAAACTACTCAAAAAGGAAGAGGATCCAGTTGAATCGTGTCCATTGAACTACCATGCAATCTACCTTCCTTTATAGAGGACGCAAACTACTCAAGGTGTTACTAAATTTCAACCGTTCATCTAGTTTAAACAGACACAGATGGCCCAATTGTAGAATCAAATCTAAATATAGAATTTTCCCCACCCGATAATTATCCTTAAATTTGACTGTATTGACAAAACAGTTTATGGTCCCAATTTAGTAAGAGAAGTGGATGAAATTGAAGGCCCAGATTGCTATAACTCAATTGCAGACACCATCTGCAGGGTTGATTAGACGGATGCGTCGATTCATTATCATTCTTGCATCCTTTCCATCCGTAGAATATTAGGTGAGTCGCATGGAAGCTCAGTACTAATGGCTCTACTGAATCATTTCCCAGCTCAGAAAATCCAAATGGACAATCCATTACGGATATGGATTAGGGAGTGAGTAACCCACCACGCAATAGCGTGGTGTGTAAACTGTAATGTATGTGCGCCGTCCGTAATATGTTACAGCTTATTCAATCAAAGCATACATAAAAATCGAGTGGACCACACCATAGTAAACAGTGGGAATTGAATGTCTAGTGTTGAAAACTTTTTAGCTACAAACAGAAGTTTTGGATCAAGCTGATATTTGGTTTTTTTAACTTCATCTATGTCTGTGACCTTATAGACAGGTTGGATGGTAAATAAAATCACTGTAGACCCTAGGAAAGTTTCAACTGTGAATATAATTATACCCACTTCTTTCTTTGTGGTGGTCCACTTGAGCTTTGGATATGCTTTAATTTTTGTCTCATGTTCTAAAATGAGCTGGAAAAAAGGATGGTCCGTATGGATATTGATACATACATCACTGTTGGCCCCACAGAGTTTACTGACCACTCTATGGCATGGTGAGTAACTACAAAATCCTCGGTCATCCACAGCATGTTTTACCAAAACTAAAGTCCACTGCATGTTTCCATTAGAAATTCAGAATGACATCACATAGGATGTCTGCTGTCAAACCCATTTCAACGGCTTCGGGTCCGATTTCAGACCCGTCTACAATTCGGTCGACCCAAAGGGGCGCACATGCGCGTGATCTAATTCATCCAAGCTGTCTTGAAAAAGGCAACCAACGGTACCAGGCTAGCTAATCTTGATCCTATCCGGATCCTAAAAAGGGTACTGTGACCAAGCAAGACCCGAACCCAATTAGATAGGGTACGGATACTCTAGAACCCGACACGAGACAACCCTGTTACGAACTGCATGCACCACTGAATGAAGTGGCCTACCACACCGTGATAAATGGATTGGAGGGGTTGCACCAAATAAGAAAAAGGGTTAGCTCAACGGTGTATTTAGAGAGGTTCCAAATTGTATCAACTCGTGGCATGCATGCTAGCCAATCTGCTGTCAGAAATGTGGGGCCCGTTATTGATCGATCACAGCACAAAAATACACCGATCAGATGATCTTACCCGTCAGGCTTTACCTATCGAATTGTTGACCATTTTCTTTCTAACCATCAATTCAACGGTCACGATCGAACCTTCAGTATCTGTCGGATCAGTGTGATCTTGGGGCTATGGCCCATCCACGGACCACCACTGTTCGAGAGTGTACGCAGATCAAAGGTCGAGATCGTTCAACCAATCTGATTTTTGGATATTGACCAATTTATAGTGGGTCCTATGATTCGGACCGTTGAATTCAAGTCAATGTATGCCATATTTACATTCAAAAAAAAAAAAAAAACTTCCAGATGACAGAAGTGTAGTTGAAAATGTTGACCTTCACTGACTATTACTGACCACTGTCGTCAGTGAATGTGGTCATTGATCTGGGCCGTCTGTTGGAATGGTCACCTTTTGACTAGACCACTGGATGGTCCAAACCATAGAAAAGATAGTCAATAATGTCCATTAATTATAATACAAATCTTGCCCCAAGCCTCCGTTTCTAGAGCATCCGATCAGACCAATAAATTTATTATGTGGGCCATCCCGTAACATTGAGTCATGCATGCCCCCAGCTGTCCAGGGATTTCGATGGTTTATCCCTCCTGATGAGTGGACCATCCGGGTTTTCGCCCTATCTTTTTCACGGCTGGGATGTTCTACATAAGTTACAGGCTAGTGCAAAAGGAAGAGCTGTACTTCACATATAACATTCCATGTGATGAGGAAACTATATTTTTGTTACAACCTTACATGAGCCCACCCTCAGGATCGGAGCCATTCATGTGTGGGACCCATAATGGGTTGACTAAGATGCGACAACCCCACTGAGGGATACTAATTGCATTCGCTCAGAAGGGTATTCAGCTTACACGTGGAAACGTGGCCAACATGTGCAGCATGGGAGCCGTTCATTAGGGAATTCCAACCATGAAAATCGTCCTCAGATGATCCGCAAGTGGACAAAAAAATAAATCTTAGGTCGAAAGAGGCTGCTCACCGGTTCAAACTCTTTCTGCATGTCTGGCCACATGCTGAACCGTTTAGATCCCTGATGTAGGCCCCACTTAGGTGGAATCTACGTACAAAGAGAATACTTGACAGTCGTGCAGGAAGTTCCTGCGCTGGAAACCAAGGTGGGGCCAAAGTGATGTTTTTTTGATAAATCCACCCGTCCATCCATTTTGGGAGGTCATTTAAGGTAATAGGAACAAAAATGAACTGGATCCAAGACTCAAGTGGGCTGAAAACATGAGGATTGAACGTCCACAGTTGAAATATTTGTGGAGCCACAGGAGTTTCAAATCAGGATAATATTTGTGTTTCCAGTTCATCCCAGTAGTAGTGACGTTATGTACGGTATGGATGTCATATAAACATCATTGTAGACCCAAGGAGGTTTCAACGGTAGTAATTTACCTACCCACCTTTTCCTTTAGTGAGGCCCACTTGAGTCTTGGATTCGGTTCATTTTTTGTTTTCATGTCCTATAATGAGCTCCCAAAACGGATGGACATGGTAGATTTATAAAAAAAACCATCAGTGTAGCCCACCCTAATTTTCAAAGCAATAACTTACTGCGCAAGGCTTTCACAGAAATCCGCGCCTCTTTTGCATCCTAGAAATAACAAACGCAGGTCCACCGTACACTTTCTGCCACTTAGAAATAGCAAACGCAGGTACACCGTACACCTTTTGCCCTCTTAGAAATAGCCAACGCAGGTCCACCGCACCCCTTTTGCCCGCGAGGCGACCACTGTTAGTCACTGAGTTAGCCGCTGGGGGCAGAAGTCGGCTCTCCTCAGCACACAGAAAGATATGGTCGAGTTTGACCTTTTGGGTGATTAGAAAATCCAAATGGACAATCCACTGCAAGTTTCAGTTTACCCAAAAAAAAAAGTCTACGGCATGTTTCCATCAGAATGACATCATCTAGGCTGGCTGCCGTCAAGCTGTGATCCCCTCCACTAGACACGTGGCACACGTGTACTTTCATCCGGATCTGTTCGAAGAATCCAACCCGTTCATCAGATGCCCTCACCTTAACAAATCTTATTCTAAAAAAATGAGTCCGATCCAGAACTCGGTTGTTCCATAGCACATGGAAAGCGTTGAGAGGGAACGCCTACCGTTGATTAGACTGGGAAGCGCATCGTATGCCCCTATGAAATTCAACGCCGGATGTTTTCTCCCAGAATGTTTCCTATTTCAGTTTTGGATCGGACCGAGTATTGGGCCTCAATGGTTTTCTCAGGTGATGCATATGATGGATGGGTTGGATGGTCTGAACACATCTCGCGGGCCACACCCCATAAACAGTTCTTGAAAAATGATTGCAAATAACATTGCACCTTAACATTTTTCTTTTCAGATGGCGTGTTACTTGGTTCTCACATCCAAGCCGTTTATGCGGTGGGACGCATAATAAAGATGATCTGGGCCAAACATAAAAATCGTCCATTTATCAGGACGGGCACAAAATTGAAATAAAAGGACAGCCGATGGTCTGACTGAATGTACTGCATGTGGGCAATTGACGGATATTCATGTCCTGGGACGGGCCAGGAGTCCCAAAAATAGGTGAACAAGTGCCCGCTACTGGCTGGACCAGCCGGTCTATTTACAGCCCTACGTTCAGACATGGTTAGTATTCCTCCGTCCATGCATCCACCGTTCTTATTAGGGCTGTCAATGGGCCAGTCCTCATGTTGCTTTGGGCCCATGTTTTCAAGCGGCCATCTGAGTCTGTGAGGGCGGGCCGACGTTGTTTGGGCCCATATTTGTATGGGTTGCGGCCCAGACCATCAAAGTCTTATCTCTTCATTTCTTCGTAAAGAAAACGGTTGAGATTCTTTTTCTCCATCTGTTTGAAGTAACTATGGCCTTTGATATAATCCATTATGTTGGAGAGTCCATTACCTGGTCCATCCACGATAAACCCATGTCACGGCATCGATGGATGATGTCCATTTGACAGGCCCTGCAATCCACTTGATTGATGGCATCAAAAAATGGGTAATGGTCCACATTGTACGGTAAAAACCACACGGCTAGGATTATCTGGGTTGTTTGATTACGTTTTGTTCACTCCAATCATTTAGGCCCACCGGATGGACAGGTCCTGATCATCCGATCATGTAGCCGCGTGGGGCGTATTCACGGATGGATGGGGCCACAGACCCTTCAGTCGGGTGCGTGTGGACTGAGCCTGGTTCCATAGCTCACGGTCTAGGATGGAATGGACTTGGACCTGAGTCCTCACGGCCTGGGCTGGAATGGTCTGGAGCTTGGGCCCTTAGCTCATGGGCCTCGCCTGCTAATTCCATGCTTGTTTATGTGCCAGCCAATCTAGATGCCCTCACATGTTCCAATGTGGCTCAAATATCAAGATCTGAGCCATCCATCAGGTGACACGCTATGTAAATTCCCTGGCCGAGGAATCAGTGCTGGTATACTCATCAGGTGGGCCATAGTGTATAAAACAAATGGGTGGAAGTGATCTCAATAGTCTCAAGAAAACAAGTTGATGGTTCCTTGTTTAGCTACTCCATGAATGGGGCCATCTCAGTACTGTCCATCTGTTTGCTGCTATGTCGATGTGCCCATCGTGATGTATGGATTTTTATCCACGCCGTCCATCATTTTTCCAGATCATTTTAGAGAATCAGCCAAAAAATGGGGCAGATCCGAAGCAGCAGTTATAATGATGCTCAGCCTTCCTAGGGCCCACCGTGATGTTTATTTACCATCCAACCTGATAATAAGATCACACGGCCTGTTTTTAGGCTAAAAGTTTCAGCAAGCCTGATGAGCGGCTTGGATCTAACACATGTGGCTCAAGTTCGCATGTATAGTGGCGGAATTAGCATGGCTCTTCTTATACCATCACATAATTAAAAAGAAGAGATTTGGGTACTTAAACCAAGGTCAGAAATCAGCATCTGACGGTTACGATTGGTCGCGACTTGCCAGTCATTTACTACCTGAAACGTGGAACCTTTCTCTCGTCTTTCTCGTCCAATCACGATCTTGCCAAAAGTGGGCCACACTTTCCCACGTGCGAGACCCATCAATCTAATTTCATGTTCATTTCTATGTGCTTCTTGTCTCCACCTGCTTTTCTTGGTTACAAACGGGTTGTAGAAATGCAGGTTTCGGGTACACAAGGCTATTTTAAGCGGGTCCAATGAAGCCCGATTTGGGACCGTTTGACTTTCTGACCTCAATTAGGCTTGGACCCGACCCCTGGACGTCCAATTCGATCAAAAGCCTGGCAAGTAAGGTTGTTAACGGATTGGATCTTGTAAGAACCGACTTGGTCCATTGCCAACCTACTGGCAGGGGATATCCATAAATGAGCCAGGATTTGGTCCCATGTGGACCTCAGTATTCTTCCCATAGGACCCACAATTCGGTCTCAGCTACGCACAACAGGCTTTATGTGTAGACCAATCCAAACTCAGTAAGCCACTTTGGACAGGCTTGGGCCGTGTTTGAAGCCTGCAATTGGAGCTAGGCCTGAGTTCTGCGCCCAATAATTATTAGGATGTGGACGGCTTTGATCAGCTCAATTTGTTTAACATTGGCAGGTTGTGATAGTGGGCTCAACTCCGTCTAAGTCCCATCCTTTTGTCTAATGGGCTACACTCGGCCTGGACACAGTCCTTACAACGTCGCTTTTGTGTTGGGTTTGGACAAGCTTCTTCCGGCCCACTAACCATCCTACAGGTGGAGACTTCCCGAAGGACCCATCAGATCGACGGTTAGGATCCTCGAACCATGGGCTCCACATGTACAAAATCCTCCGCATAAGCAAACTATGCCTTATGCCTTGGCGTCTGTACGCGTAGGTATTTGGTTGAGCCACCAGTGGCGGAGGTGGGCGAAGGACAAGATGAACTCCACCGAACAACTTTTAAATATACTCTGTGTGGGGCCATCTTTGACAGCTGCTTGTGGTCGAATCAATCCAACTATAGAGTTGAGTTATGTAGTGTTGGGGTTACCATGCAATCCGCGTCCTCCTTAGTGATCCGATGTGGCAGGATTTAATTGGACCATGTCTATTACGTACTTATTCTAGGAATAACTTTCAAACATGTCTAGTATAGCCTCTCTTATGCAGCTAATCAAATCCTGCCGCGCTGGGTCACCGCAATAAAACTAGAGCCTTCATAAAGTATGTTTCAAAGTTGTTTAGTCAAATAGTCCATCATGACACATTGCTCGATCGCATCTCGCGTTCAAATTAGCAAGGATATGTGTATTCAAATCCTGTCATGTTGGGTCATTGAGGATATGCCATTCAGTAATTAAGCAACCTGCTTCTTCTTTGGGCACACAAATTACTTGTGCCCTTGCCCACATGAAGTTCCTATGATTGGAAGCTACATGGGCCCACCAGATATTTTCGTGACAAATCTGCTCTATTAGGTAGTTCTTAAGCTCACAATAGGATATGAGTCTAAAGCTCAGGTAGATCCAAAACTCAAGTGGGCCACACAATAGGAAACAATGTGGATTTGATGCCGACCATTGGATACTTTCCGAGAGACGTGGAAATTTTTGGATTGGGATGATATCAAATGGCTTGGCATATTTGGGGTGAATCCTTCCATATGGACACCAGTGCTTGAAAAGTTTTGTAGACCCCATCACTGATATATGGGTTTTATCCATGCCATCCCACCATTTTTCCAGAGTATTTTAGAGCGTGAATACAAAGAATGAGGCAATCCGAAAGCTCAAGCTGGACAACACATACCACAAGAATAACATTCCTAAGCTTATACTAAGATGTTTATTTGCCATCCAACCTGTTAACAAAAGTCTTATAAAACTGAATGAAGGAAAAACACAAATAGTAGTTTGGTCTGAAACTTCTATAACCTTTGAGAAGTTTTTAATGATAGGCATTCGGTCCCCACTATGTGGTTTACTTAAGCTTTGGATCTTCTATTTTTTAGACTCATGCTCAAAAATTATCTTCGAAAATGGAGGGATGGTGGGGTTGAAAGCATACATTATGGTGGGCCCAAAGAGCATTTTCAGCTGCCAAGGTTGGTACTAGCGGGGTCATTGCGTAGAAATAGGATTGTGTACTCAGGAGGCTTTTATGGTACTGATTAAACTTTGTTTGGCCCACCGTGAATGTCTGGTTTATCCAGGCAGTCTATATGTTTTTTCAGGTCATTTTATTTGTTGATACCTCAAGTAAACCATGGGAATAATGATTTCCACCGCCCACAGTGAGTTTTATTTGTCATCCAAACTGTTCATTAGATCTTAAAGATATGGATGAAGAGAAAACACAAATATCAGTTTGATCCAAAACTTCTGTGGCCCCCAAGAAATTTTCAACGGTAAAAACTCAATTCACACTGTTTCCTGTGGTGTGGTCCATTTGAGATTTGAATATACTTTATGTTTTCTATCAAGCCCTAAAATTATCCTCTAAAATGGATGGACGGAGTGGATAAACTACATAAATGACAGTGGGCCCTACAGAGTTTACTCAGTACGCAATCGGCCCATTGCCGAATCCGAGTCCCTTCCGTGGGTAGCCGCTCATGCCACGTGGCTTTCTCCTATTGGGAAAAGCCCTCATCTTTTGGATCACATGGAGTGCTCTTTTCCTGTTCAGATATAGCCGGTGGGACTGACGCGTGTCTACATGTGTCCTATACACACGTTAAAGTTCCCTCCAAAATTAGCACGTGAGTGGACACGCTGGAAGGAAAAGTCTCGCGCTGGTGGGGCCGCTTTTCGTGCAGTTATTAAAAATGTGTTCATTTTCAGTCCGGTGAGGCAGTACTAGACCCAGTCCATCTCTTAACACCACACATATCTCTGAAGGAAACAATGATCTGGACCGTTCATGTGATGTCTTCGTCGTTAGATTATCCAAAATAAGAAAATAAAAACTATCCAATGATTGTTACAATCCATTTGGTGTAGTTTTATGCTTATTGAGTGTGGATAGTTAATCACTACCGTTCCTCTTCAAGTATTTGAGGTCCATGGATTAGAATCCTGAAAGTGGCCCACTTATTAGTTTGGTCCATTTGATCATCAAGTTGGCCTCATGTGTAAATAAAATGTAGATTGGTAGTCAGTTTGTAAGATTGACCTAATTATTTGTATGAATCGTCTTTTATTTTGATGCCAACATACCTAGATATTAGGTGGTATAAGATGAACGATTCAGATCTGTTTATATTGGCATGTAAGGACCCATACATCCACTCATGACATATTACTGCAGTCTATCTCGCCGGACCAGAAATGAACTTTTGAAAAGAAGCACAAGCGGCTCAGCTGAGCGCTTGCCTCTCTCTCTCTCTCTCTCTCTCTCTCTCTCTCAAAATCTATCTGATTCTCTCAAAATCTATCTGATTCTCTCAAAATCCATCTGATTTTTAATCACTTGCCTTCAAAAACCCATCTCAAATCCCAGCCTTTTACCCAATCGAAACCATCTAATAGCTTCCTGCGCTTTGGATTTTGAGCTGCCCTTTTTGCATTGGATTAGGATTTTCATGGAATTATCTTTGCATGCAACTGCACCGCTTTCATATCTTCATATTCAGGTTCGGATTCGTTCTCCGCGTTATTAGATTAAGATACAGGTTGGCATTTCAGGAGCATTTTCGGTGGATAGGAATTTCGATATGAAAATAACTGAATAGAAATCTTTAAATTCTTTTTTTTTTTTTTTTTTTTTTGTTCTTTTAAAATTCTTTTGATACCCTTGGTTCAGGAGATTTTGATTTCATGAGTTTAGGATCGGAATCGGTCTTTGTATTCATGGGTTGAAGTCAACATTTGGGTTCAATTGTCGGCTCCAAGTAGAGACTATTTCAATCGGAGTAGAAGTAAGAAAACAGAAAAAGATGGATTGAATTGCGAATTCCTTGATTTGGGTATCATCAAATCCTTTAATTCGAAGCATTTTCTGTATTGGTTTCGAATATTTCGGTTGGTGCATTTGGGATTATATTTGATTTTGGGTACATGGGTTGAAATCGAGACTTGGGTTCGATCGTGGACTCCAAAGTGGAGAATTTTCAATCGCAGTGAAAGAAGGAAAAAGTAGAAAAAAGATACGGATTCGAAGTGTGATTTTTCTCATTCAGGTATTTTCAAATCCATTAGTCGGTACATTTTCCTTTTTACTAGTTTGAAGATTTGGGTTTTCCTTCCAATTGGAGGAGAAAAAGATTGAAGAGAGATAATGGAATGAAAATGTTGCTTCTAATCGTTTGTATATAAAAATCTTTTTAATTGGATTCTTTTTTGGTATTGAATTCCAGTGCAAGGAGTGGATTTGAAGAATTGGAGTTTTGTTTGATGCTGAATATGATTGGAAATCAAATGGATAGGAATTGTGAATTTTGTGGCAAGTCTAGGCCGTCGGTTTACTGCAAATCTGATGCGGCGAGCCTTTGCCTTCCCTGCGATGCTTGGGTCCACTTGGCAAATTCTCTATCCAAGCGACACGTTCGGGCTTTCCTTTGTGAGGGCTGTGGAACCCAACCAGCTTTCATATGGTGTGTGGACCATCGGTTGTTTATGTGCCGCGGGTGTGATCGGAGCTCCCATGAGGCAGTGTCAGGCAGGCCGCATCAGAAACGGGCTGTGAGTAGTTACATGGGGTGCCCTTCATGCTCAGGATTTTGCAGCGCTGTGGGGCTATGAACTGAAGGGATTGCTCAGAGGTGATGGTTCTCGAGATTGGGGTGTTTCCAGTAAGTTTGGTTCTGTTGTTGCGGGTGCCAATAACACAGAAATTTCAAGGGAGTTTCGTCCATGGATGGAAGAATCTACATCAATGTCGGGGCTGGACTCAATGGCTTCAATCTTTGGTAGGGGCCGTGATACAGGTCTCAGTGTGCCACAAAGCAAGGTATGCGGGAGCTGTTTGTGCTTGATGATTGTCTGATGTTGTTTGATTCTGTTACTTAGATTCTTTGTAACATTCTTTGAACACAGAAATGTCAGCATAGCCTGAAAATCACACTGACTGCATGATCCTAGCCATCCAATTGGTAGCTGTTAATGGACAATAAATGAAGAAATTGGTCAACTGTTCAACTTCAATGGGAAAGGAAAAAGATGGTTAAAGTTGAATGGCCAGTGTGATTTTCAGGCTAGGCCCAATCTGCAATAGCCCACTATTTGGACAGGTTGGATCGATGCCACATGTACTGCGGATGAGTCGACCATTTAACATGTGTGGCAACTGGCAAGCACACATCGGAGCCTAGACCTTTGCTCATATGCTTGATATGTTCAAAATTGGCTGGGAATAATAGTAGCATGAACTTTTAAGAGTTTCAGAGTTCCCCTTTTCTACTATTAAAGTCGAAAAACAAAAGATCACTACATGCAGCCTTTCAATGCACTATCAAAATAAATTGTTAAGAAATAACAAAATCCAGAGTTTCATAGGGCAAAACTTTTTTTTGATGTTGATTAATGTGAACTGAATTCTAGAGGGCATATGGGTGTGGTCCAATTGGAAAATACTGTGTGTCACTACATTGAGGCTGTGGGTTTGAACTCTGCCTAGCTACCAAATAAATAAATAAAAAGCAGGTGTGATTCTCAAAAGTGCAATGTGGGTTTGAACTCTGCCTACCTATCAAATAAATAAATAAAAAGTGGGTCTAATTCTCAAAAATGCAATGTGGGTTTGAACAGTGCAACGTGGGTTTGAACTCTGCCTACCTACCAAATAAATAAATAAAAAGTGGGTCTAATTCTCAAAAGTCTCATTTTGGTCTATTGCAGTGTTTTGGAAAAAAATTATGTATCATGGGCCCCGTGAAGGGAACAGTGCTATTTTCAAGATCAAGCACAAGAAGCTAGAGTCATGATGGAATCGATAAAGAACATTACTTGGCTCTAGCATTTTGACACACACCACAAGAATTCATGATTTTTGGGATCTATACTCTTAGTAGAATTTACAAAAAGTCATGAGATGATGCTCAAGCAGATACAAAAGAGCTCATTCTTTCCAATATAACACTAAAGTGCTCCGTTTGCCATCTGTGGAATCCTACTAAGAGTAAAATTTCAGAGTCACAAATTGGTTTTCTCCACTCCTGAAGTGGCCAATGATATTGCTCTCTAGAAATTAAATACATTGATGGCTGGTGTATCATGGTTTCTCTCATGAGAGAAAGGAAGGGCAAGTCATTAGGTGGAATATATATGTTTGTATGATCTCATTTCTGGATGGAATATATAAACATATGTATAGATGTTTGTATTTATCTCAATTTGTGAATGGTGTATATTATTTTTCTCACCATTTATTCGTGAGAAACCATTAAGAAGTGTTAGATCACTTTCCATTTTGTGGAAAACAATTCTAAAGGTGTTCTACATTCTGACCCAGATCATTGATACGAATTATGATACTTATATTAGAAAATAAGCTAGGTCATGGACATGTCCAAGATGTGGATAAAGCCACCTCATCTTATTATACTATCCAAAACCCTAGGTTACCTCTTTTTAAGTACTTTTATATACTTATCTGAGCTTTGCTAAGTGCACACATGCGAATAAAGCTCGTGTACACGCCACACATGTGCTAGCATGGTACATACATGCGAGATCTAATCCATCCATCAGGTTTGTTTGACCTGGTACATGTTTTCTTAAAAATAAAATCTGGTCCAATCAGCCTGTGGGCCCTAATATTGGAAACAGGTGGATGGGATAGAAAACTCATGAAGTTTTCCAGAGCCATACATTTGTTTTGCATACTGGGGCCCACCTGACCAGTGGAACAACCGTGATTCTTGGGCCAGGGCATCAATATACTGATGCCATTCTGATGGATGGATTGGATCTTGGACCTATTATGTCATGCTGGCTCATGTTTGGCATGTACATGAGGTTTTATTGCATGCACATGTGGGCTCAGCAAAGGTCTACTTATCTTTATATTGTAATATTTCAAATTCCATAACATTGTTATGTTTGAAAACTGGTTTTGTTGTTCAAACCTTGCCTGTGTGTCCATGTCCAAATCAGCATCAATTTATCTAGTGATTGATTAGCAGATTTGGGTTGACAAAGTTCCTTGTGTTCTCATGCCCACCTTTTCTTTGAGCAGGCCTTGCTTCTTTTGGGTTTTCTTTTGATCAGTAGCTCTGTTTTATTTTTTATTTTTATTTATTTTTTATAATTTCTTTTTAGGATTTATTGTTCCAATTTTCTCCTTTTACAAATATTTGTCGACAGATAATCATGGGAAGATATGGCGTATTGAAGCAACCCATGCATTGCAGTGCCTTTAATTATCCGTTGTTGGTGGTTTACAGTTCTAATAAGTCATGGCATAACATGGACCCCACTGTGGTGATTCATGGTCTCAAAGATCAGGCTAATGTGATCATCAGGTGGATTGCACTTGTACATTGAATGTGCACAGCTGGTCGACTTTTTCCTAATGGACCATTTCTTTTGTACGTGTGCCCTTACCTGATAATCAGATCACCCTCATTTTTTTAGAGAAGACATCTATGTTGTCTGTAAGAGGCTTGGATTTTGCACAGGTTGGCCACACGAGGCTAGTGTCAGTTTTGAACTATCAACAAGCAAGACTGTGTGCATATTTCAACTAAGAAATCTCGCTCTATGGTGTCTTGAGGTTCTTTCAAAATTTGATGTTTCAATCCTGGTGGTGTTTCTCAAGAGTGTAAAGATATTTTTGTGGGTTTTGCCAGGTCCATTCATTGACATCGTTTGTTATTACAAACAACTCCACCTGTAGCGGCCTGCCAGCCACTCCCAAGCCAGGGTAAAGGAGGGGGGTTGATGTAAGCTGGGCAGCCGATCGCAAATTTTTTCCAAACAATCATGAGAATTCTTGTGTTCGGAAAACATGATTATAAAGTCAGCCCCAAATAATTGGGACAAGGCTATAATGATCACTAAGATTATGCTTGAATAACTGCCTTTTTCAACATATCTTGGATGTTTACCTTGATATTTTGTGCCCCTTTTGACATGGTGGGACCTTTCTCTCCTTAATATTTCAAAAACCTGAAAACTAGACTCTATGTTTAGCTGGGTCAAGTTGGCTTGAAGACTTGAGCTAGTCTTTATTGACTTGACATACTCAATATCATCACCACCACCACCATCATCTAAGCCTTATCCCAACTAATTGGGGTCAGCTACAGAAATCTTGTTCCACCATAGAGAAGTCCTAAAGTTGCTAGTGTAACGCCTCGAAATTTCGGCTCTCGTAGACAACACGATGGATCGAGTTTCCGGGTGTTAAATTGAATGTGTTAGGGATATATTTTCACGTACTATTCCACTTTCTAGTCTCCATGAGAGACTTAATTCAAGTCACATTAAATAGATCTATTCTAATAAAATGGAAGCAATAAACATAATTCATCTCTAAGCTGCTACGGCTTCGTCGGTCCGCCATTTGCTGTCTCAAGTGAAGAAGACATGAGAGCAAGGTGTTCCATAACGGTAACGGTGGCCGTAACGGCCACCACCGTTACCGTTACGATACGGGCCGTAACGGCCGTTACGGACCTCGTATTGGCCGATACGGCCCCTTTTTATTTTTTGAAAAAAACAGTTACATGACCGTTACGGGACCGTTACGGGCGTAACGGTCCCATAACGACCGTTACGACCTCGTAACGCGTAACAG
Source organism: Liriodendron chinense (assembly GCA_003013855.2). Classification (NCBI taxonomy): domain Eukaryota; kingdom Viridiplantae; phylum Streptophyta; class Magnoliopsida; order Magnoliales; family Magnoliaceae; genus Liriodendron; species Liriodendron chinense. The sequence goes on from PVNU02002217.1 coordinate 1,455,765, forward strand.
CCACCACCGTTTCCTATACGTATCGGCCGATACGGCCGTATCGTAACCGTTTTGGGATACCATGCATGAGAGGAAGAATCCTAGTAGAAAAGTTCAGAATTCAGATTCAGAAGAAAAGGTAAAATCAGCAATTTCCGATCAATCGGAACTCAATTTCAATCAATAGGAAATTCCATCAGAAAATCAGACAACTCTCTGGACTAAAATCCTGCACATTGGAATGGTTTCGATCGATCGTAATTTGAATATCAATCAATCGTTCGATCAATAAAAAAATCAAAATTTCAGGACTAAAAATTATGCACTCCCTGGACGGAATATTCGATCAATCAAAACCGACTTCGATCGATCAAACACCTATCGAAACACTTCCGATCGATCGAAGTATCAATCGAAACCGACGTAAACGTGCGAAATCCTTATGTACAAGACGGTACGCGATTTTGGCTATAAAAGGACACCTCCACTCTCGTCGTAAGGAACATATTCTTAGTTAAACAATAGTTCATCAAATATTTTCTTACTACCTCCCCTACGTCCTTTTGGGATTTCTTGTGACCTTTTAGAGCCTTCAACTTGCGAACCATTATAGTTTTTGGTCTCCATAGCACATGTCCAAACCATCTAGGTACACTTCCCCTCATCTTATTACCTATTGGCCAATCCTATCAGTTATTTAATAACTAAATTAAAATACTTAAAATAGTTATGTTAGATTTAAGTATATGAATAGCTAAAACAATCAAATTCACAGCCCACGGCTTTGGTAAAAACCTATGTTGCTTTACCAAAGGTCGAGTGTTGGAATCCCCCTCACCTCTTTTTACTTTTGTTAAAAAAACTAGTTTGACCGGGCAAGTGACTTGGCTTGAATCACAACGAATCTTGTTGAGATGACAAAGTCTACAAGCTGGCTTGATAGAGCTTTTCGAGTTGAGGCCGAGTCATTCTCCACGTATGAGTTTCCTAGCTGAGTTTCAAGTTGAGTTATTGAGTTTTAGAACTATGCTCCCCTTGTATTTGGAACAAGGTATTCCGTAACAGTAACGGTGGTCACAACAATCACCACCGTTACCTTTACGATACGGGCCGTAACGGCTGTTACAACCCCTGTAATGGCCGTTACAGTCTCTTTTTTTATTGAAAAAAAAATCTGAAAAACCTATATCTGCCCTGTAACGTTGAAAAAAAATCCGAAAAACTTGTATTTGCCCCGTACAATACCATTACGGGGCTGTTAAGGCCTTTACAGGAGATGTAACGGGCTGTTAACAGCGGTTACGGGTCATTTTTTTCCAAAAAGGCTATTACGGCCATTATGACCTTATAACGTGTAATGGTTGCCACCATTACCTTTACTTAACTGCCTTTACGGCCCCATAATGGCCTTTATGGTACACTGTGATTTGGAATATATATATATATATATATATATATATATATATATATATATATATATATATATATTTGAAAGATGATATTTTATTAGAATGATTTGGAATAATTGACAATGTATGAAATGAATTTAAGTTTTAACATTAATATGTGTATCTTGATCAAATTAGTATTTCAGATGTGTGCTGAAATACCCAAAACCCTTGGAAACTACTGTGAGTGTGCTTGTGTATATAACTTCCATGCCACAGTGAAATCCAAAAGATCTCCAGTGTTTATCTCAAAGTTTTAAAATGTTGATTCTTAATTACCTTACTTTTTCCAAATACACATCAAATGTAAATGGTCCGTCATTGCTTGCTTGCCCCTCTAGGACGTGCATGTAATACTTGGGATGAGGGTCAATATTAGGTGGGACCATGTTGTCATGTGAATGATGTCAATGTGGGCCTCTTCCATGGTTGGTTCCAAAGGCCCTAGTGAAAGAGGAGGGTTGATTTTGGGTGGGCAGATTGTAAAACTTCTTAAAATCTACCATTTAAGAGCCAACCTGAAGTTCATCGGAGAAAGGCTAAGATGACGATGGCGACAAATCTAATGGGAAAAGAACCTTGTTTTTCTTTCTCACCCATAATTGTTGCATTTGGATGAACTGTTAACTAGTGACTGAATTGATGTTACCTTGGTATTCATGTTGAGTGACAAGGGAATCAATTGCAACTGTTTCTTTCAAGTTGGACTTGGAGGGAATGTAACTGCAATCAAATGCCAGTTCCTCATTGTGAATACTGAGGCAACTGCAACTGCATTTCAACTTGATCGTGTATCCAAATGCAACCTTAGTGTCATCTACCGTATCTAACAATCCCGAGTTTATGACATGTCTTGCAGATAATTCATGAGCATCAAAAAGAGCAAATGACCAACTCTATTCTGCAGCAGATTCTTGATTTAGAAAGGCTTCAGCTTACAGAAAGAAACAGTCAGTCTTCTATGGTACATGGGCAGGTTCAGACAGAAGTATATTCAACTGAAGCTCATTCACTGAAACAGCTCGATCAAGATCCTAAGCCGACACTGAAACAGCTCGATCAAGATCCTAAGCCGAATAATGGGCATCCTCAAGGTCATGGTATTGATGGCCAACAAGCTATGCATGCTGAGCTGCAACTGCCACCTTTCTCGTTACCAGTATCTCAATCAGAGCACTTAAACTCTTCTTCCAATGACGGAGTCACACTGCATGGAGACTCCTATTGGCATTGCAAAAGTCCAGCTGAGAATAGCCAGGTTTGGTGATTATCATCTCAGGTTACTGATTTGTTTTCCTGGTATGGGTCATATGCTAACGTTAAGAATCATGTGGAGGTTTTAAAAATGGGTCCAGGTGGTATCTTATGCTACTTGACAACCTTAGCATGTGCAAAATTTCCACCAGAGGCAGAGATGTGGCATATGTGCATGTCGATCTGGACTGTTGAAATCATGGGCCTCATTGTGGATGGAGCACAGCCCAAAGACACATTAAATGATCGCAACCTTCTAATGCCATCTGATGCTTTTTAAGCCATCCATTTGATGAGCATCGAGTGGGCGACCAGGATTGCCCAATGAGTCTAAACTTTGGATGATTCGGATGGTCTGGATTTTTGTGCATATATAAAACGTCTTTGCTGGATAAGTTGCAGCACCCTAGTGAGGTTTCTCTTGATGGATCTCAATGTTTCCCTTTAAAAAATTTCAAAAACGGCAGGCAAATCAATCAAAGGAATTTGCCTGAGGATCGACATTTTGAGAACTGCATCTTTTTTATGCACTAGGGTGGTGTAGAATGTTTGCAACTGCACATCATTGCTTAAATATCCGATCAATGTTATAGTGAATTTTAGGATCACTGTTACTACACCTACTGCACTCCATGTAGACAATACCAGTGCTATTCAAATTGCCTCCAATCCTGTCTTTCATGAGCGAACAAAGCCCATTGAGGTGGATTGTCACTTCATTCGAGAAAAGTTTCAGTCTGGTATTATTGCGCTTCCACGTGTGCCATCTCAGGATCAGATTGCAGATATTCTCACAAAGACTTTGACGACTGCCCGTCACTCTTTCCTGGTTCACAAACTGTTGTTGGTTGATCCCCCACATCAGTTTGAGGGGCTTGATAGCATATCATATCTTCCCTTGTATATATGATAGCATATCATATCTTCCCTTGTATATAGATTCTATAATTAAGTAATTAGTTCTATTTATAGGTTGTATCTCTCTCTATAAAAGCCCCATTGAGGCTACAGTAATAAGATAACATCTCAAGGAGAATTCTCCAATATCTTGATTATTTCCAAACTTATCACACACATCATAGGGATATCTGCATGGGAATAGCGCTATCTACAGATATTATTTTGCATTTGGCATGCTGCAGACTATACTGATAGCTCCATTATCAACATACCACTATTTTGGCACCAATTTTCCCCCTTTTAAGTGCGGCACTATCAGTGTATTTGGGTTCTGGGAAAAAAGTAGTGTTAGAGTGTTTCAAGTGTCTTTGTAGCCATGGTGCTCCCTAATCAATAATCCAAGAGGTTGATGGAGTGTGCCCAAGACCTTGACAAGTGATTTGCAGAAAATCCTGGCTGGCATACCCACAACAAGTTGAGCGCGGAGACTGGCTACTTCTCTACATAGCTCACCAATAGACAGAATGCTGGAGAATTGTTCCCCATCAGCATGCCCCCCTTTAGGCTAAGCATTATTGGCAGCAATATTGGGTTTTAGGCGAAGATGAGGATGAAGTTCATAGCATTGGTCGTGGGTATGACGATGACCGCCGCAATGAGCGTAGACTCATTCGTCCTTGTCCCTCTTTTGGAAAAAGCATGCTGCTGCCCTTTTTCTCCTAGAGATGATTTAAGGCTAGAAATGAGCAACTCATTCTGGGAAAGGCATTCTGAAGTCCAAAAGATACTAGATGATTTTCCTCCCCATGGATGTAATTATATGTGGCTTCCATAGGAGGTGAGGAATCTTTTCCAAGAACTTGAACACATTGTAGTTTGAGATCTGGGTGAAGCTAGGAACTAAAAAATTTCATGATGCAGTTGATAAGTGCGGGCCAGATCATGGCTTTGAGAAAACATACTAGCTACCAAATCACAAATCTCCTTAGTGGTCTCATAAAACATCAACTCGCCACTAATACTCTGCTCCTTAGAATGTAGTAACCATGAAATTACCGTCAGATTCTCACTGTCCCAATACTGATGGGATGGATCATCTACGTTTGTTTCCTTTTTGCCACCAATTATGCGGTGCAATTTCTTCTTAGCATCGATAAACATCTTGTCCCAATTGCAACCATCTCGGATAATTTTTTCCATCTAATTTCAATGTTGTAATAACTAGTCTAAGATGAGGATCGTGACTGTCAAATCCCACTGACAAACTGGTCCTTTGATCACTTATGGCAAACACATGAATATATTGAATTGATCTTGTGAAAACTCACCTTATGTGAGAATCTGACGAAGCTGCATCAAATCTGACAATCACTATGGCAACAGGAAACACTCTAGAATACTTAAGGCTTCGTCAGACAACAATAACTAAATAAACGAAGACGATGAGACCTCTAGAATTGGGAAGGGAATCAACAATGTGGTTGACAGAATTGATTGTGGCCACCTGCAATGCGGACTGGGCTAGAGGGGTTGCTGATGACAATCGTCGAAACGGCTGAGGGTGCTGGTGACAGTCCATACCATAAGAGGTCTATTAGCGAATTTTGGAAAGGCGGAAGCGTAAAATTTTTACAGAAATTTTAGATTTAAATCTGATTAGGATCCATGTCTAGATATTATTGAGGTTCAAAAACATAAATCAATGGCCAGGATGTGACCACAGATTCGTGTTTTGTGATCATTGCAGAAGTTCAACATTGATCATCCAATGTAGGAGGTCTCTCATTGATCTGCCCCTCAAAAGATGAGAGTAGAGAGCCCTGTTGGGTGCGTTGCACAAAACCTTAGGATCTCACCCCCCGAACTCCGTGAATTATGTGATAAGATAATGCAATAAACAAAATCAAATCATCGATCATATGACACAAGAGATTTTTATGTGGAAAACCCTCAAAGAGGTAAAAACCACGGGACCTCTGTTGTGAAGGCCTCAATACTGTGCAATTACAGAGTCCACCGACCGGTCGTCCGACCGGTCAGCGTGGTGCAGTTTGAAGCCCAAACTCTTTGGACGTTTTTTGCTATTTTGAGACCGGTCGTCAGACAGGTCTGAGTTGAGGCAGCGGGCAGGCAATCTCTTTGGACAGATCACGACCGGTCGTTCGACCAGTCTGAGTTCGTGCAGGATTTGATTGTGTTGCACGGTTTCGTGCTACAAGTTTCTAATTCCGGGTTTCCTCTTATAAATATGTTTCCTAATTGTGTTAGGCTTGATGCTAAGCAATACCAAGGAGCCCTAATACGAGATTAGGGTTTTGGGTGAGAGGATTGAGAGGTTTTGAGTGCGTTGTTCATCTTTGGGATCTACTTGGGTAGTTCTAGCTCTGTAATCATCTGTTTATCATAGTGGAGGTGTCGCTTTGTGCCGTGGTTTTTTCCCGCAAGGGTTTTCCACGTAAAATTCGTGTGCTTTTGCGTCGTGTGCTTGTGTGGCTGTGTGGTGATTGTTCGATATTCTTCAGTGCTTCCGTTGACCGGATTTCCAACAAGTGGTATCAAAACTATCGTTGGAGGGTTGAAGAAGGAGTTTTCTGAAACGATCCCATGGCTTCAAGTACGAAGTTCGACGTTGAGAAGTTCTCGGGCAAAAACAACTTTGAGTTGTGGAAGGTGAAGACGCGTGCCATCCTAACTCAGCAAGGGGTTGTGAACGCCCTTAGAAAGCGACCTGCCGAGATGAAAGATGATGAGTGGGCAAAGATGGATGAGAAGGCAATGGCCTCAATCCAATTGTGCCTTGTTGATGACATCCTCTATAATGTCATGAAGGAGAAGACCGCTGTAGAGACATGGACCAAGCTAGAGAACATCTATGGGAAGAAGTCTCTAGAAAATTGCATGTATCTAATGATACAACTCTTCACTTCGAAGATTGCGGAGGGGACAGATGTGGAGGATCACATTAGCACGTTCAACAAACTGATTTGCAAGTTGCTCGATTTTGGTGAGCAGATGAAGGACGAGTATCAAGCCTTGATCTTGTTGAACTCTCTTCCTAGTTCATATGAGTCACTCAAGGACTCGTTGTGCGAAGGTAGGGACACTATTAGTGTCGAGACCGTTATCTCCGCCCTTCAATCGAAGGCCATGAGACAGAAAAACGGTGATACTAATTCCTCCTTCGAAGCACTGTTTATGAGAAGAAGGAATTCTGAGCGAGGTGAAGGATCGTCGCGTTCTCAATCTAAATCGAAGGGTAAGGGCAAAGGCAAGTTGAAGTGTTGGGGATGTGGCCAAGTTGGGCACATGAAGGACTGCAAGAGTCTTAAATATAAGAAGGAGAAGTCAGGTAATTCTTCTAGGGAAGCCAATACCATTGAAGCTGAGGAAGGTGGTAGTGAAGTGTGCGAGGTTTTGACGGTGTCAAAGGCTAGATCTCTCTGCGATGAGTGGATCATGGACTCCGGGGCTTCGTATCACATGTGCCCAGATAGGAGCGTCTTTACTTCCTACAGGGAGTATGAGGGAAGCTCGGTATTTCTAGGCGATGACTACGCCTGCAAGGTTGTGGGGATTGGTATTGTGCGCATCAAGATGTTCGATGGGATCGAACGGACATTGACGGAAGTGAGGCACATTCCTAGGTTAAGGAAGAATCTGATCTCCCTTGGTGCACTCGAAGCATTGGGGTGCAAGTTCACCAGTTTTGACTGGTTATGCAAAGTTTCAAAGAGAGCCCTTGTACTTATGAAGGGACAGAGGCATGGTAACATTTACAGGCTGATTAGGAGCACTTCAGTAGGTGGAGCTGCAACAACTATAGCGGATTCCACTTCTGCACGTATGTGGTATGCACGCTTAGGCCACATGAGCGAGCGGGGCATGAAGGTACTCTCTGACCGATCTTTGATCATTTCCTTTAAATCTGTAGACTTTAGTATATGTGAACATTGCATGTATGGGAAACAGTCTAGATTGTCATTTAAAAGGGGGAAGCATGTAAAGAGTGCTTGATTATATCCATTTCGATGTATGGGGGCCGTCGCCCCTTACTTCTATTGGGGGGTTATCGTGGTTCGTGTCGTTTATCGATGACTATAGTACAAAGGTTTGGGTTGATTTTTTAAAAAATAAATCCGATGTCTTCATGACCTTCAAGTATTGGAAGGCGATGGTGGAGAATGAGTCATGGCAGAAATTGAAAATTTTGAGAACCGATAATGGAGGTGAGCTCACTTCCAGGGAATTTAACACGTATTGTAAAGAGGAGGGGATCGTGAGGCACAACACTGCGCCACACGCTAGAGCAGAATGGTGTGGCAGAGCGGATGAATAGGACTCTCTTGGAGAGAGCTCAATCCATAATTAGTAATGCTGGGTTGGGCAAAGAGCTATGGATTGAGGCCGTTAACATGGCTTGTTACTTGATAAACCGGTCACCCTCTATGGCAATTGAATTTAAAATCCCTGAGGAAGTATGGAGTGGTCGTACGCTAGACTACTCAAGTCTGCGGGTCTTTGGTTGTGAGGTTTACTGTCATGTACCATCAGTTGAAAGAGATAAGCTAGACCATAGGGCCAGAAAAGGGATCTTTGTGGGCTATGGTGATGGTGTGAAGGGATATCAAATATATGACCCTGTCACACGGAAGATCACCCTGAGCCGTGATGTCAAGTTTGATGAGGGTTCTTTGTTTCGTAAGGATGCTACAAAGGAACCAGAAACATCTGAACAGGTTGATACTCACGATGACAGAGATGAGACACGAGCCGATACTAAAGCGCAGACAGAAGTACAAAATCAGGTGGAGTAGCCTCCTGTGCGAAGAAATCCACCCAGGTATCGTAGGTTACCGGCAAGGTACAGGGATGACTCGAACGTTGCATTCGCTCTCATTACAGATGATGGAGATCCATCTAACTTTGAAGAGGCACTACAGGATGTAAATACTGAAAAGTGGAAGATGGCAATGCAAGACTAGATGGACTCCTTGTAAAAGAATGAGACGTGGGAGCTTGTGGAGCTTCCAGTGGGCCGAAAAGCAATAGGTTGTAAATGAATTTTTCAGAAGAAACAGGATAGATACGAGGCAAGGTTGGTAGCAAAAGGGTATGCTCAGCGTGAAGGCGTGGACTTCAGTGAGATTTTTGTGCCAGTTGTGAAACAAGTATCTATCAGGTTCGTGTTGGCGCTAGTTGCCCAATACGACCTCGAGTTGGAACAGATAGATGTGAAGACTGCTTTTCCTGCATGGGGAATTGGAAGAGTAGATATACATGGCGCAACCAGAAGGTTATACAGTGCAAGGGGCTGAGAACAAGGTTTGCAAGTTGATAAGATCGTTGTATGGTCTCAAACAGTCGCCTAGGCAGTGGTACAAGAAATTTGATTCCTTCATGATGAGTCAGGGCTTTACCAGGAGCAAGTACGATCATTGTGTCTATTTTAAGACACTGAATGATGAGAAGTTTCTCATACTGGTGTTGTACGTCGATGACATGCTTATAGCCAGTCATAGCATGTCTAACATCGATGTGTTGAAGACTCAGCTTTTAGGGACATTCGAGATGAAGGATCTGGGGGCTGCAAAGAGGGTTCTTGGCATGAATATTCATAGAGACAGGAAGAGGAACAGGTTGTGGTTATCTCAGGAAGAATACCTTGAGAAGGTATTGAAAAAGTACGAGATGGACAAGTCCAAACCGGTTAGCATTCCCCACGCGGCTCACTTTAAGCTTTCTTCTGAACATTTTCCTAAAACAGATGAAGAAAAGCGTATTATGTCTCATGTGCCCTATTCAAGTGCTGTGGGTAGTTTAATGTATGCTATGGTCTGTACAAGACCAGATATTTCACAGGCTATGGGTGTTGTTAGCTGTTGAGCGCTTACATGTGTATATTCTAACTCCATTTCATCACTAACTATGCATGGTTTTCAAGCTTAAAGACTATTCTAATGCATGGTTTTTTGGTGGTTATAGGAATGAGAGAGAGTTCACTCAATTGATGACTACAAGAGCATATTTAGGAGCTTTGGATGAAGACTCAAGGTGGGCCAAAGAAAGAAGAAAGCAAGGAGAGAAGAGAGAGGAATGAAGAAAGAAAGAAAATCTAAGAAAAGAGAAGCTAAAACGGTCGGCCAAACAAGCTAGACCTGTCTTGACCAGTTGGTCAACAGGTCGGGCATCCTTTTGTACTCTCTGGACCTATGCTAGATCGGTCAGCCAGCCATCTCGACCGGTCAAGACCGGTCGGCCAATAGGTAACTAGTGTAATTTGTTAAAATTCAGCAACTTCTTCAGCAAGCTCCGATTTTTTAGGCACAAGTGCGTAAGTATTGTGCAATTCTGGAAGATTTTGAGGCAGTAGGGCCTCTCTACTATAAAAAAGACACCTAGGGATCATTCCTAAGGCATCCTAGAAGAGATCTACGAAGGTGGCAGGCGGAGAAAGACGGAATCGGAGTTTTATAACTCCCTCTAGTTTGTTTCTTTCTAGTTCACGTTTTTAGTTGTTTTCATGTTTCTTTGAATCATGAATGGCTAAACCTCTTAGCTAGGGCTAAGAGGTGAAGCTTGTAGTGAATCTAAGATGTTTTATTTCGTTTGTTTTGGTTTCAAGTTGAATTTTCATTGAAGAACAATGGTTTGAAGTTTGAATGAAGTTCTAAGTACTTTTCTTAATCTTATGATGGCTCATGAATGTTTGGAAGAGTTGCTTAAGTTCTTAATTATTTTGAATGAGTCTAGACCTGTACGCTCCGAGGAATCGGATTCAAGATACTCTAGATTTGGATTCTCATGTGGGAACTTCATGCCAAGAGTTCTACTTTTCTGGAATTTTTGCTTATGTGTGATTGTGTATATAATTTGAATGAAGTTCAAATCATGATCTAGTTATGCTTTGTGACAGAATTTAATGATGATTATGATTGTGATCTTAATCTATTGGAACTAGGATTGACCTATGCAATTGAGTGTGCTCAAGTCCTAACTTGAATTGAGGGAATCATGTATATAAATCACACATATGACAAATTGTATGTTATAACCGCTCTATCATTCCGACTAGATATGATTTGATTTTGATTCTAGTTGTGTAAATGAGAAACCATGGCGAATTATGCATTGAAGGAGAGCTATAAGTGGATCCTTGATGCTCTAGTTACTGTTATTCTCAGATTTTCCCTGTTTCATCTTTAAACCCGATTCCATAAACCTCTTAAGATTCTAGTTGTCAGAGTAGTTCGAATTGTTTACCTCTTTCTTTGTGGATCGACCTCGGTCTTACCGAGATTATTATTACATCGCAGCCTTACACTTGAGGCCAGCGAACATTAGCCGATTCATATCTAACCCAGGCAAACAACATTGGGAAGCTGTGAAATGGCTACTTCGATATATTCGGGGTACGCAGAACTATGTCTTGACTGTTTGAAAAGTTCAAGGACAAGTTAGTTGGTTACGTCGATTCTAACTACGCCGGTAGTGTGGACAGTAGGAGATCGACTTTAGGGTACTCGTTTGTATTAACGGGTGGAGGGATTAGTTGGATGTCTAAGCTTCAGTCTGTGGTGGCTCTTTCCACTACTAAAGCTGAATATATGGCAGTGACAAAAGCTTTCAAGGAAGCTGTTTGGTTGAAAGAGATGATAAATCACTTGGGGCGTCAGCAGAAAGTCGTGCCGGTTAATTGTGATAGCTTAAGTGCTATAAATTTGGTTAAAATTCTGTTTATCACTCACGTACTAAACACATTGATGTGCGTCACCATTTTATTCGACAGGTGCTTGAGGAATGAGATGTGACTCTAGACAAGATTTATACTAGCATGAATCTAGTGGATATGCTGACCAAGGTGGTCCCTGCAGAGAAGTTCAACTTTTGTGTAACTTCTCTAGGATTGGCGAAGGCTTAATGAAGACGCAGTGATGCATGAGAAGTAGCAACTATGATTGATGAAGAGCTTATTTGAAGAGTAGAGAAGGTGGTTTGGTGTTTTGATGCCTTGGTGGAGTTTGTTGTGAAGGCCTTAATACTGTGCAATTATAGAGTCCACCGACCGGTCGGCCAGTGAACAACGTGGTGCAATTTGAAGCCCAAACTCTCTGAACATTTTTTGCTGTTTTGCTGGAGGTTCAGACCGATCGTTAGACAAGTCTGAGTTGAGGCAGCGGGCAGACAATCTCTCTAGACAGATCATGACCGGTCGTCCGACTGGTTGTCCAACCGGTCTAAGGTCGTGCGGGATTTGATTGTGTTGCGCGGTTTCAGCGCTACAAGTTTCTAATTCCAGGTTTCCTCTTATAAATATGTTTCTTAATCTTGTTAGGCTTGATGCTAAGCAATACCAAGGAGTCCTAATACAAGATTAGGGTTTTGGGTGAGAGGATTGAGAGGTTTTGAGTGCATTATTCATCTTTGGGATCTACTCGGGTAGTTCTAGCTCTATAATCATCTGTTTATCATAATGGAGGTGTCGCTTTATGCCGTGGTTTTTTTCTGCTAAGGTTTTCCACGTAAAATTCATGTGCTTTTGCATCGTGTGCTTGTGTGGCTGTGTGGTAATTGTTTGATCTTCGTCGGTGCTTCCGCTGACCGGATTTCCAAAAACCTCGTCCAGACAAACAATCCACTATCAAGAGAACTGTTTACAACCTCGATCACAAGCACAACCCGCTTAGATCTAACCTTCTTTACCCACACAAGGATGGATAAACAATAAAATAACTAGAAACTAAGAGATCTCATCGAGCACGAGGATATTGAAGAGCCGAGATGTCAATTGCATCATGAATCACCTTCACAAGAAAAACTTCCTCTTCCAACAAGCTTCCTCTCTCTCTCTCTCTCTCTCTCTCTCTCTCTCTCACCTTGGACGTGTAGAACTCCGAATTAGGATCCTAAATCCCGGATTAAAAGCCATCTTATAGCCTTTTGCAAGAGTTCTAGTCGGATTAGGAAACTGCGTATAACAGTCCGTGCGCACCGCCGACCGGTCGAATGCACAAAAAAATAGTCCAGTGAATTTTTGTGAAAGAAACGATTTTCAGACCTGTCTGTCGACCGGTCGGCCAGGACCCCTGACCGGTCGAACGACCGATCGGACTGGACATAAAACTGTCCAACGAGCAATGCCTATTCGAGCCGAATTTCAAACCGGTCAGGCCAGGGGGCGTTAACCGGTCGATGACCAAAAAGGTTCATCTCTCTCCTCTAACATGAGGAGGAAAACTCCAACAAGCCCATGCATGCCTAGGGAAGGGCTTGGATCACATGCTTGCAAGCCGTCCATAAGATGGACCCCACAGGTATGGACGTGTGGAGGAGAGGATTTTCTTTTTCTTCGTCTCTCCTTTTTTTTTTTTTTTTTTTTTTTTTTTTTTTTTCTCTTTTATGCTTTGTCTCTACCTTTGACGTCCAAGGCTCTCTCTTGCTTTATCTCATTTGGAATATGATTTATTTATGAGGAATCAGGATTTTAGAGGGAACACGTATTATAGTATTACTCGTCTCTACAAACTTTGGTATGCCCAATATCATCAAAAGTCTGAATACTTAGCTTATCTATGAAACCAAATTGACCCAATCCCTCCACTGTCTATTGGAATCAACCCTTGACTATAATCCCATGCCAGTCGAAGAGGTGAACCACAAAATCTTAACCATCAAATGTCCATTAAGCACGATAAAACACTTTTAACGGCTAAAACAAAAGATTAACGACTAAAAACCTTCAGTTATACAGTTTAAAACCTTTTAAGTGATGAGCCTAGCTAGAAAATTGCATGATGGGTGGTCTAGTTAGGAAGATCTAAGCCACTATTAAGTTTTTCGAGATAAGTACTGGATCCCATGTTTAAGCATATGGATTATGACCGCATCCTTGATGTAAGTGCCCAACTATACCCGTATGTCAACCACTAATGTAACCTCGCAAGGTTAGCCAAAGAACTAAACTCCAGGAGCTCATACTTCCCATACGACCGCAGGTCTAAGGATTAACCAAAGCTAGTGCATAATCAAGTCAATCCAATCTAGGCATGAAGGGTCTCTCTGATCAAAGATGATGCAATCTTCCAATGCAAGTGCTCAACCAGGCTTCAACACAAAAACTTATCTTCCATGAAAACTAAGACTCCTATGTGAGGTAGGGTCATGGCACAATTATCTCGGTAATGGAAACCTTCAATCTCAACTCATCGTTGGTTCCCTCACACAGATGGCCAATTAACCTTTCACGGATTGCACAATCCTACTACTATGGTCATGGAATTTAGGGTACTGAAATCCATGAAGCATGGTTCTCTGTTAGCCAATGGTCATTGTGTCCAAACTCACATTCCCCTAAGAAAATCGGTGGAATCCCTCCCCGTAACCAATAAAATCATAGATAGTTGTAGTCTCTCTTGCATTAATTATGGCATACATGGTATACAGTGAACATAGGTGGTCATTAATCTACATGGTCATAGCCATCATCATTGGCTTTTCAAGGCACACAAATACTAACATTGGTGGTGGAAAAAAGATGAATATCAAACAAGCATAGTAAGAAGATGCTTCCTCCACAATGTTTGTAAAATAAGTTATTCTACAACGTAATGTGTGGGCCTCATCATGATGTAGGGCCCACATCCAATCCGTCCATAAGGTGTGTCCCTTTGATATCATTCTGAATCCCAAAGATTAGCCCAATCCAAAAGAGAGACGGGTCACCAAAGGGGGCATTTGGGATTGGGACGCTCACCACTAAAACCATCTACATTGTGCAAGGCCCACCATGTTTTGCATATGCCATCTTATTCACTCATAATATGCACAACAATAGGATGAATGGACACCCCAAAAGTTATGCTATTCCAAAACTCATGTGGGCCACACCGTGTGATTTTAGTGGTTTGGGGGGCATGAATTGACATGATGTGCCCAACCTAAATTTTGATTGGCTTGAGTTTTGGGCTCCAAGGAAAAATGAGATGGCAAACATGATGGGTGGATTTGATGTCATGCAAACATATTGGTGGGCCCCACACCCTGAATTGTAGAATAAGCTTATAAATTGTAGAGGAACCAGGCTTGAGAAAAAAGGGGAAGATTAAAAGAGAACTTTTCATATACAAAAGATTGTGTCTTTGTCTCCTCTAGTATGTGTCACCAGTGTTCGAAATATCGGTATCGCGTTATGTATCGCAACCTTAGGATATGGATACGTATTGGTTATCGCATCGGATATATCGGTTGTATCGCACGATGTATTGTTGTTGTTGGAAACATGGGGAAACATTAGGAAATTAGTTGAATTTTTCAATGAAACTTCAGTGATTGTTAAAAAAGACATCAATACACACTTATAAATCAAAACACTAAAAAAAAAAAAGTGCACATAATTGGTTGTCTTTGTATGTGGTCCTAATCTATGTGCTTTCTAACTGAATTGATGCAAGTATATTCAAAGTCGATTCATATAATTTAAAATGTAAGAAGACATGTAGAAACATAAGCAATACATTCAAAAGAAAAAGAAGAATCACTAGATTAGGTTACATACATGTTTGATTTTATGTTTGGACACAAAGATTGCAACCGATTTGCGATAAATTGGAAAATTTTGACTTTTTTTTTTTCAATTTTCCGCAACTTCGCCCATCTTCGCCAAATCTCGAAATTAAAGCTTTCAATTCATGATTTTCCATGCAAAGTATGAAAAATCATGGATTTGTAACAATTTGACATCGATTTAACATGATTTACAAGAAAAAAAAAGATCGAAAATTGAAAATGCTCACCGGATCGAACATGTGGGATATATCGCACTACTTGTGTGTTTCGTATCACACAGGTGGGATACAAGATATATCGTGGGATATATCGGCCCAATATCGTCGATACTTAAAACACTGTGTGTCACCACCCATTGAGGCCAACTTACTAAGTTTTTACTGAGTTTTTTTATGTTTAGAATTATTCATGTTGTAGATTGTGAAATACGGCCACAGTAAGAAACTTGTGTGGAATGGATGATTCTGGCCATCGCTATTTGTAGATTAACTTGGAACAATGAAAAGAAAATTTTCAATGGTTCGTATTCATTTTTAAAAATTAAATGGTTAGGGTCATCATTTAATCATAGTTATGGAACGATAGCTTATTTACCGTAGTAATGAGAATATCATTGGTTCAAATCATAGGACCATCTCAGCATGTGTGCCTGAGTGACAACATATGTTGGATACTCCATTGCGAAAGAGGCAAACTGAACTCCCTAAGCTACCCGCCTCTCTAGGTGAGGATGATGGTTCCTCTACAAGTCCTCTACAACAAAGGTTATGCATTTGGCCCAACGTTGTGTGTATATGGTCCAATCTTTTTAGGAGGGTTGTCCCACCATGAAAGTGTGACGAACCAAAATCAAGCCGATCCAACCATCATGTGGGCAACATGTGAATTTGATTTTATTGGATGGATGTCCATTGTTTTCTATGATGATTGGATAAGAAATAATTTTGGGGTATACCATCATGATGGTTCGACTCACTTAATGCCTCACTTGGATGGCACACATACAACATAGTGGACCCCACACAGGCATTAGTGCAGAGTAGGTGAGTGGGCATATGAATTTGCAAGTGAATAATTTTTCAGGCATGTAACTTTTTACACGCTGGTGAATAACTTTAGAAGGAACAAGGGCTCTTTGGGAAAAAGTAATGCATTTGTTGCCACTTTTGGCTAGATTGTGACAAACAAGGTATTCCATAATGGTAATGGAGGCCGCAATGGCCACTTTCACTACCATTGCGATATTGGCCATAATGGCTATGATAACCGCATTAAAAAAAAAAAAAAACAATTGTAATGGCCCAGTAATGGCCGTTACGGGCCATGTTTTCTATAACAAACATTATGGCCTTGTAAAGCGTAATGGTCCCCACAAATTCTGTTATGTAATTGTAATTGATGCCCTGGTGACAACTCATCCACAACATGCATAGAGAGCCATGATGTAGTATTGCAACTTATTATGTTGCGTTGTGTGAGCCCTGATGGGCCCATCATTGGCCATGTCTCACTTGGCTCCATGGTTCCATGATCCAAGCCCACACAAAACTTGAATACCTTATTTACTTATTTCTAAAAATAAATGAACACACATGCGCGCGCGCGCCACACACACACATTTGTGTTGCCTAAACACCAAATAGTGCTATCCCTATAGGTTTATCGGTTTATCCTTGCTTCACTGCCAAACACCATATATTCATTGTCATCACAGTATCAAGATGACCCTATCCACACTTATCCACACTTATAATGTGCGCCAAACGGGCCCTGAGTTTGCATCCCCCGATGTCACGTTAAGTGCCTTATTTTCAACGTACTTTGATAAAAGCTGGTCTTAAGGGGCGCCTTTTCCCTGTCAACCTTATATCTAATGGGGACCGACATGGTGATGTCTGCCTGCCTGCCTCACCATGGATTGCTTATGGCTCTCAAGAATCACTTCCATGATTCCATCATATGATGCTAATCATCCAAGTCATTGCTTGGAAAATTGACAATCAAAACCATGAAGGTTTTCATTCAAATGGTCAGGATCATATGGTCAGTAGGCCTGGCAATGAGCCAGGCTCAGGCCTGGATTTTGTACTAGTCAGGCTGGCCCTATTCAAAATTTTGATTTTGCTGGGCCCAGGCCTGGCCCATTCCCAGCCTTACTGATCAGTGTGATTTTTGTATGGGCCCATGATTACAGGGCTGGATTGGAATATGGCTGGGCCAGATCAGTGACTAGGTCGTCCATGTGAGAAATTTCATCTCATAGTTTATAATTTATCATATTCTTTTGGACTGTCTTTTTCAAAAACAGTATTGTGGCATGAGTAGTTAGTTGACTTGTATAACCTTCATTCATTTTGTCATTCTGCAATACCAGATCAACTGTTTGATTTGTTTCTGTCCATCTTTATTTCTAAAGCTGTGGTCTCAAAATCTGCAAGACCTTGGAGTTTGTGAGGACAATGATTGCTATGATGGTTTCAACATCTCTGATATTGATCTGACATTCCAAAACTATGAAGAGCTTTTTGGGGGTGATCAAGACCAAAATAGATCCTTGTTTGACGACATAGATGTGGCTTGTGCTTCCACGGAAAAAGGCGTATCACTTGGCAATTCAGACAGCCATCCAAGATCCATCAAGGTGAGAATGAGATAAGTACCTTGTGATTAGAAATTCTAAGCAATTTTTGAGTTCACTATCTCCATCTCATTGCGATATCGTGTTTTCTATAAACTACTAATTCAAAAGTAGAGCTTTGCTAAGCATGCATGATGCGGGACAACTAACCACTTGCTCTAAAAGCTCAAGCTGATAGAGCGTGGCAAATCAATCCCTTTATCTCATAGCCCAGGATTCTGCTTCACACAGGCCAGGCCCTCGGCTGAACCCTCCTTCGTGGGCCCCTCTTCACATGGGTTCGCATCACACTAGCCACCTGCTTCACACGGGTGGGGCCCGCATCACACAAGCCGCCCACCCCGAGCGTGCCCCCGCATCACACAGGCCACTCCGCTCGAGCCTAGGTGTGAAAATGCCCTGCATTAATGCATGCAATAAAGCTCATGTACACACCACACGTGTTAGCATGGTACGATAGGTCTGAGATCCAATCCATCCATCAGAATGTCACCACTATATTTATGCCCTAGCCCAAGAATCTCATCTACTGGTCAGGCAGGCCACAATTTGCAAAACAAATGTATAGCATTGAAAATTGGATGGAGTTTCTATCACATCCACCTGTTTGCAATATTGGGGTCCACATGCTGATTGGTCTGGATTTTATTTTTGGGAAAATATATACAAGGTCGGACCAACCTCATGGATTGGATTAGATCTTGCATGTATGTGCCATGATGGCACATGTGTGGCGTGCACACAAGCTTTATTGCACAGTCTGTGCACTTTGCAAGTTCACAAAAGTATATTCTTTTCCGGGGTTGTAGGTAAGCCCTTTACAACTGGCAGCAAACGTGCCAATATGGCACGTGCAAAATCTGTGCAATCCACTGGATGGACACAGTCGATATCTTCTGGCCCAAAAGTTAGGTTGATTAACTCATCAAATAGACTATCTTCCATCAGTCAGTCATGGAATTTTTCTTAATTACAGTTCTACTGTGAAGGTTTATTAGGAAATTAATACATGAAACCTTTTTCATGGGTAGTACGCCAAGTGAGCCAAATATTAAATAAGATGTAGTCTAGAACTAGAGAGAAGTGCTCACAGCCAACCGGGGGTCTCGATTTGCCTCTGAAAGTTTGTTGCACAGTTATGGACACGTGTTAGATGCAAGGTATTCCGTAACGGTAACGGTGGCTATAACAGCCACCACCATTACCTTTACAATACAGGGTGTAACAGCCGTTATAGAGGCTGTAATGACTCTTACGATCTCTTTTTTTTTTTAATTAAAAAAAAAATCTGAAAACCGTATTGGCCCCATAACAGGTCCATTACGATGTCGTTACAGCCTTTGTAGGGGGCATAACGGGCCATTACCGAGACGATAATGGTCTTTATGGGTCATTTTTTCCACAATGGCCATTACGGACTTTACGGGTCATTTTTTCCGTAACGGCCGTTATGGCCTTTACGACCCTAGTAACGTGTAATGGTTACTACTGTTACCTTTGCATAACGACCTTTACAGCACACCATGGTCAAATGCTAATTGGACGAGTGTAACGCCCCGATTTTCAGTGACTCGAATGTTGAGCCCAAGTTCTGAAAACCCGAGTGTAAACATTCAAAGATCCACTTTACAGTATAAATTTTTTTTTTTTAATTTAAAATGCAATGGAAGCAAATCAAGACATGTAATGTCCAATATAAATCAAACTGTATAAGTGGCGCCCATATGGCTTATACAAATCAATTGTCTCCATATTACATTAATTAAAAAGAAAACCAAAGGAAAGAAATACTGCAAGTAGACTTAAGTCGCACCACCTTCTAACTTCTCATCTCAAGACACCTGCATCAACTGTTATAGTTCGATAGCGTTAAAACGCTATCATAGTGAGGTAAAAACCCTCAAAATTACCAGGTATGATAGCAGTTAAGTAAAGACCAACTAAAAATAATATATTGCACAATAAGCAATTTATACAATTACAAAAGAAATGACATTTAAAACAATCAAATGTAACAATTCACTCATATTACAAATACCAACAAATTATAACATTTAATCCATACATTCAAACTTTAATCCCGTTTACATGAATGTGTGCATGTAAATGTTCTTCAGCCTGGGGATGTACATCCAGCTAGGTGAATTTCAAACCGACAGTAACATGGCTCGTCACCAATGTTACCCGCAATGCAATGCATATCAAACCGACAGTAATGTGGCTCGTCACCAATATTACCCGCAAATGCCATGTATGTATGCTTAACCAGCTTTTATTAGTCCAATTTACAAAACAAGCAATTAAAAGCTCACGGTCACTATGGGGGTTACGCGACCCCAGCATAGGCCGACGGCTCAAGCATAGCATCCCATAACACCATCCCCAGCCCATGAGACGTCCAACAAAACATACTATAGTACAAATTTTATGATTATCTACAATTAGCCAATTAACATTACTATTTTGTGTGTTCCAAAGTTTTCAACAAAAAGATACTCTTCATCGTCCAAGCCACCTGAAAAACAAGTCCATTGATGGCCACCAACAAGGAAGGATCTTTCCAACCAAAGTCACGTGACATCAAGTCCATTTAAGGACACCAACAATATAAATTTCACTAAATGGCAACAAGTCATTCTCTTAGAACACAACATATAATATTTCACAACCAATTCTCTCAATGACATCCTCAATTCATGTACAACTCATCCACTGAAATCATTTAAAAGTAACCAACAAATAAAAGTTGTATCAATTGGAATCTAAGTGTGAAACAATTAATAAAAGATTTTCATTACAATTTATCCAAAGCAACTATTTCAATATATATAGGAATTCAATTGATAGCATGTATTTAAACAAACAATACTATATAAAAAAAAATACTCAATTCAATTAAATTAATGGAAAAATTGAAGGGTGAGAAACCTCACCTTGAACTTGGATTTTCCTCTAAATTGGCTACGCCAATTCTAATCCCTTAACTTGAGATTGCACGAACGATCGGATCAACTCGATGAGGATGTACTCAATTGAGTTCCGACTTAAACATGAAAAATGATGGAAATAATTTCCTACATACAAATTAAAAGTCAAAACATCAAATCACCTACAGTTGCACTAAGGAGTTGCAATGTTCCTCAACTAAGAAGAAGTTCGAATTTTAGAAAAATACTCTTCGATAAACACATCCCCAAATCGGAATTAAACCCAAATCTTGATGTAAACTCAAAAGATTAAATACCCAATGGAGGACTCAGTTAACTAGTGCTAGAAGTTGGATTTATACCTCAAGATATAGGAAAATCCAACTCTAAACTAATTCCCCAACCAGCAATACCTGCCCCCACTACACACTTGCAAAACTGAAATACCATAAACATAACTCAAACCCCCATTTTAACCCAAACTCAATGAGTTTCGGTCGAAATGGCTTAACCACAACCATTATAATCTAACCCAACCTGAAGCAAATTAGAATTCAATTGATGATGAATTTACATGAATTAAATCAAAATGTTGGATAAATCTAACTGCTCAATAGCTCAGCTCTGACCTCACAGCTAATTCACTCAACTAAACTAAAAATAAAAACGAACCGAGTTGACTCGGTTTGCAATTCCACATAAACCTTGTCAACACAGTCCCGCCATCAACCAAAACAGGTTTGCAAAAGTGACCGACTTGAAATTAGCACCAGGAAGAATTCTTGCTAGCAAGCCAACACTCCAGCAACGACTAGATTTCGGCCACCCAGTAGATGAACGACTTAGATCTGAAATCGGTGGATGAACGAAGGTTACAGGTTGGCAGTTGAGACGAAGATGAAAGCTTCAGTCATTAATGGCGAATTTGCAACGGAGATATATTTCTTTGATCAGATCCTTCTGGACGGTCAAGATGGCTCTAAGGAGGAAAAAACGAAGCTCTGTAGAACTTTCTCCAGTGGGGTTCGCAGCTGCAACGATCGTCGAGAAGGATGACGGCCATCAATGGAAACTCCTCCTTCGATGGAGATCTCGATGTGCTAAAGCTTCTGGCCGACTCTGATTTCTCCAAGGAAGCTTGCAGATGAGAGATTTCGAGGCTCTAGTTTCGTTTGGGGCTAGGGTTTCCGATTTCGGAAGCAAAAAGACCAAATGAAAAGGAAAGCTTCCTATTTATTGGATGCACTCGATCCATGTGAAGTGCAATAAAGGGCTGGGATCTGTCTAGACGAGGGATTCTACAGTTGCTATGAAGGGTTGGGATGACAGAAAACAAAAGCACGCAGATTGCCAGCTTGGCAGCTTCTGTTTTTGGAAAGGCAAAGTGAAAACGTGAATTTGGCCGAAGATTTGATTGTAACTAGTGGCCCCCACCAGAGGAGGCTAACATGTTTTTATAGAGCTCCATCACCTCTACAATATAGACGGTTTGGATTGCCCAAAGATGGCCCACAACAATCGCAGTTTGACAAACATAAGGCTGCTGGAAACACAAAACCGATTTCAACAGGCCATCTTTGGCTACGATTTGTGCATGTCACTCAGCCCAGAAACTTTGCCACTCACTTAGGTTTTGGATTATCCTATTCTGCGAACTAGATGGACGGTTTGGATTAACCAGAATGATGCTCCAGGTGGGCCACGTGGGGACTCAAAACGGGCAGCGTCAGCACGCCTATCCCAAGCCTGTTCGGCGGGAATTTCCGAGAGAGAGAGAGAGAGAGAGAGAGAGAGAGAGTAGTTCTCTCTTTGGAAGGAAATCGGGTCAGCACTTGCTGACCACTTTTGGTCGTACGGTGCACGGCGGGTGCACACCCACTATGTGCACATGCAATGTGTGTGGGGCCCACAATGATGTTTTCATAAAATCCATTCCAACTTTCTGATTCAACACATGATGTTAGGCCGTACTTCAAGAGAGAGACATATCCAAAGCTTAGGTGGGCCGTGCATTATGATTTAACTAATAATAAATGGTATTTCATACAACCTACTGGTTGGATTATCTCCAAATTAATTTTGGACGGCTAGAACTCCAAGAGGCTTAACATGGCCTCTGGCTCTAGGTGTAATGCTAATCACAGTTACATATTCTTCTATAATAGTCCAAATACAAATTTATGGTTATTATTATCATTATTTTGATTAAAATTGTAGTAGCCAAATATACATACACACACGCACATATTTATGTGATCAAACTACAATTTCTGTAGTAACACCCGTGTACCAAATGTACGGGGTGTTACAATCTACCTCCCTTAAAACGAATTTCGTCCCCGAAATTCTATACTTCTAAATGAATATGACCAAATAATTCATTCCAAAATATCTAAATTTTGATTATTATTCCTATGAGGTAAACCTTTATATTCAAGTGTATCTAAGTGATGCGGACATCAGGCCCTTTAGGATTTATCAGCGTAGGAGGTGAGTGACACCTATATCTTTATGGCTCGATGATGACGGTTCTGGATTGTTCGTGAAGACTTGAGGAGCATTGAAGACCTTACACATGTAGTCCGAGACATTTGAAAAGACCCCACATTAGGAAGACATGTGTGAGTTGCTTGGAGGAGATGATCAGACCGTTGGATCGTGATGATGATGTGATCGGACCGTTGGTTTGTCGTGGCCCACTTTCATCACACCATCATTGGAGCGCATTGGACATCGTAGATTTGAGTTTATTTTACGCATTTTTACTTATTTGAGTTTTGGGTTAATGTGGGTACGTTTTTTTCATGCAAATGTCTTTTTTTTTTGAAATTTTGTTACTAGGGGTATTTTGGTAATTATGCTAATTTCGAATTTTATATGGGTGTTTCCCTAATCCTTTTTTATTAGTTGTTGATTTATGAAAAAGGGCAAACATTTGGTTGCCTCTTTCCTCTTTCCCTCTCTCATGGTGCTTCTTCTTCTTTCTTGATCTCATTCTTCTCTTTTCTTCTTGTGCCCCTCCAACTTCTTCTAAGGTAAACTTGTTACTTCCTCTTTCTCTATTTCTATTCTCTCATAACTTCTAGATCCTAGATTTGAGATTTTATCCAAAATCCCTATTCCTCAAATTCCAAAATCCCTAATCCGAGAAATCCCTCGATCCCTTGGACTAGTGATTCACATTGGGTATTTGGATTAAGACCATGCAAGATCGGGAGGTTCCATCCCTCGTCAAATCCAACCTATGCATTATTTGAATTTCTTACTTCGTGATTGTGATGATGGCCTGCTCCATTGCATGACTCTTTTATGCTTTTCTTAATTTATGATGATAGGTGATGAATTTTAGATTATTATTGCGATTTATTTCCGTTGGATTACATATGTTCATGAGCATGCATCACGATTAGGGCTTGTCCTGCATCAAATTTGGTATCAGAGATTAGGCTTGCATAGTTTTTGTCTAGATCGAGTTATCAAATTAGGGTTTTGATTTTTAGGTTTGTTTTAGGAAATTTTCAGATTTAGAAAGTTTCCTAATTTAGAGAATTTTCAGATTTAGAAAGTTTCCAATTTTAGAAAGTTTCCTAATTTGGAGAATTTCCAGATTTAGAAAGTTTCCAATTTTAGAAAGTTTCCTAATTTGAAAAATTTTCAGATTTGAGTCGCATCATCTAGAATTAATTAGTGTTAGTTCATTGTAGTTTAAATTCATTGCATTCATATTGTGAGTCATCCAGTCCATAGAGTCGAGTTTAGGAAGAACCTAGGACAAGTCCTCCGTTATGTGCCCATTCGTTTTGGTCATGGTTTTGGATTACACATCTCTACCATGAATCAGGATCAGATTTTCAGAGGCTTTGGCCGCCATATCTCGATGTTTGGACAACATTGACAACCATTTTAGAAAATGCTTCCAGAATCTCAACGACAAATTAGAGGCATTTAACCAGGCTAGCCCTAACTATGGAAAAGATGATCAACGTTATGCCTTGGTGAACGGCAAGTTGGATGGATCCAAACATGATGTTTATGAAGTGGAAGAGTACGTGCCTAACGTCACTAGTGATGAAATGGAAGAAATTGAGGCATCGCTCATCATCGTTGAGAATGACGAAGTATGTGCTAATGATGAAAAGGTCGAAGTAATTGAGACCGCACCACTTCCAGATGTCATGTGTGACTTAAGTGATGTAGAGTCCCAATCTAAGTCTCTTACCATAATGCACACGAATGAATTTGAAAAGGAGACTAGTGAGGATATGGTGGTGGACGCCCACATGACTTGTGATATCCCACCAGATGATTTATGGGATAAATTTTCACCTATATGGGACATTCAACACACAATCGATCTTGTCCCTAGGTTGGTCCTGTCAAGCTTTCCTCCATACCAGGTGAACCCCGTAGAAAATACAGAAATGCAGCATCAATTTGATAAACTTCTCGGGGAAGAATTCAATAAGGAAAGTTTGAGTTGGAGTTTTGTTCTGTGTGTCATGCCTGCCCTTTTCACTTCCAAGAACAATGGCATATGGCGCACATGTGGGCATATCGTAGCTGTCCACAAAGCTTTAGTCAAGTCTCATGCCACCTTGCGACATATTCACTTCATGGTAGATATGATGGCTAGTGTCCATATCCCGCATCTTGATGACATTTTGGACATAATAGCTGATGCTAAGATCTGCTCAAGACTTGGTATTAATAGTGTGTGTTCTCAAGTGTTGGGATACTTGAAAATCATCCTTGTTTATAATACTTATAATGAGAAATTACGTGTCACCCATGAGAAGTGTCCTTTTGTTTCAGTTTTTCAAGTTCTAGGTCATATGATTGTTTATTTCGAGTCCGTTGCTTTTTCAGAGAGTCCTTTAGTTTCACCCATGTCTGTCACGCAAAGATCTTCAGAGTCGGCCGATGCATTTGCACGACACATTCATGAATTGCATACACATATTAGACAGCGGATCAATAAGAGCAATGATAGTTATAAATATTCAGCTGACTCTCATCGTAGATTACAAGACTTTCAGGAAGGAGACTATGTAATGGTGAGGATAAGGCCAGAGCGGTTTTCACAGGGTTCCGCTAAGAAATTACAAGCGCGTAGTGCTGGACCATTCAAGATATTGCAAAAAATTGGGTCCAACGCGTACCAGATCAACCTTCCACCTAAAATGGGCATTAATCCAACGTTTAATGTGGAGGATCTAGTCCGTTCCCCTAATCCTATCATTGATCCCTCGTCCCTTTCATGGCCTTTTTTCTGAGTTTTCTTCACAACCTACTCTACCCCTTCCTCCACCCATTATTCGCAAACAAGAAATTGAGGAAATTGTGGATGAGGAGATAGTTTCCACGAGAGATGGAGGTTTCCAGAGATATCTTGTTAAATGGAAGAATAAATCACCGTCAGAATCTACATGGTTGACAGAAGCGAAGTTGCAGAGCATTAATCCAGATTTACTAGAGCGCCACAAGAGTTTTAACTCGTCGGAGTCGAGTTCTTCTCAGACGAGGAGAATGATGCGGACATCAGGCCCTTTAGGGTTTATCAGCGTAGGAGGTGAGTGACACCTATATCTTTATGGCTCGATGATGACGGGTCTGGATTGTTCGTGAAGACTTGAGGAGCATTGAAAACCTTACACATGTAGTCCGAGACATTTGAAAAGACCCTCACATTAGGAAGACATGTGTGAGTTGCTTGTAGGAGATGATCAGACCATTGGATCGTGATGATGATGTGATTGGACCGTTGGTTTATCGTGGCCCTACTTTCATCACACCATCATTGGAGCGCATTGGACATCTTAGATTTGAGTTTATTTTAAGCATTTTTACTTATTTAAGTTTTGGGTTAGTGTGGGTACGTTTTTTTCATGCAAATGTCTTTTTTTTTTTGAAATTTTGTTAGTAGGGGTATTTTGGTAATTATGCTAATTCCAAATTTTATAAAGGTTTGCTCTTTATCCAAATTCTTGTGCCCCTCCAAATTCTTGTGCCCTTCCAAATTCTTCCAGGTATTTTATCCTCTATTATTATCCTTGTAAACTCTGTTTTGTTTATTCCCTACGATCTAAACCTTGAGAATCAAGCTACACCCTAAAACCCCAAATTCCCAAATCCCTAATCCGAGAAGCTTCCTGATTCTTCGGATTAGTGATTTTCATTGATCGATCGGGTATAACCATGCAAGATCGGGAGGTTCCATCCCTCGCCAGATTCAACCTATGCACTAATTGAATCCCATACTCCATGGTCGTGATGGTGGCCCATTCCATTGCATGTTTCCTTTATGTTTTTCTTAGTTTATGATGATTAATGCTAGATTTCATTATTATTATTGCTTTTACTTCCGCTGAATAATTGTGTTCATGAGCATGCATCATATTTAGGGCTGTCCTGCTGCTCCTGCATCACTAAGTGTATCTGATTTGCTAAATAAATTAGGGTACGACAACCTACCCCCTTTAAAAGAAATCTCGCCCTCGAGATTTCTTTATTTATTTATTAAACAGTTATGTACATGAATCATGTCATTCAAAATTCATCACGGCAGTTTAATGAGATGGAAAATGTATGAATTAAATTATACTACTTCTAAGTACTGTAACATCTACCCCCCTTAAAATTTTTAGAGTTCATCAAACATGAAAGAACGGTTGCAGTAGATCTGAGCTCGATACTTTGATCTCCAATCTAAAGTTGGGCACGAATAGAGACAACTCGTTTAACTCAGCTTGAATTAATTCGACTTGGCTCGACTTAAGTCGAACTCTACATCTATCTGGCCAAGACAGTGAGTTCATTAGTATCATTTCTAATTCCTGATGAATCCGATCTTCTGCTTGATCAAGGCATTGAGTCCATTGGACATCTCCAGTATTCAGAAATTAAATCAGACCATGCATACATCACTTAAATATGGTTCCGTAAATCTGTGGTTCTACACATCTTAGAGTTTCAAGAAATATCATAAAAAAATTTCATTTCCAAAATACCAAGCACCCAAGTCATGGAGTGTAAATCATAATTGGTCAAACCTAAGTTAAACTTAAGTTTATATACAATCAATTATGAGAGAGGTGAAAAGGGAAGCCTTTTTTTTTTTTTTTTTGAAATAGACTCCAATTGATTAATCCTTAGCTGAATTTAAGCCAACGTGGAATAAACCATACAGGATATGAAAATGATCCAACAATTATCACTGATTCATGAAAACTATGCTACATTTGATTAAAACCCAAGTTAAAATTAAGCTAAATGAAATTAATTATACATGAGATGAGAGGAAATCCTAAATAAGATTTTTTTTTTTTTTTTTTAATGTTCTTGAAATCTAACACTTAAGTTCCTACTTATGTAAGACATCACAACAAAACATTCAAAATAGCCTTCTTCATTTAATTAAGGTCTTCTCCCAATAAAATCAAGTTTTGATTTGGGATCCGTGGGTTATGGG
The DNA here is from genome assembly GCA_003013855.2 of Liriodendron chinense. Lineage (NCBI taxonomy): Eukaryota > Viridiplantae > Streptophyta > Magnoliopsida > Magnoliales > Magnoliaceae > Liriodendron > Liriodendron chinense. Next base: position 1,483,941 of record PVNU02002217.1, read on the forward strand.
CCCACAATTGCGCAACTACAACTACTTTCTACTTGTTGGAGATTATAACAACATTTTTTTTTTAACTATAATAAAAATTCCAAGAAAAGTCAACCTCTATATTGTTGAAAGTCGTCATTTAGGGGTCTGATTTAAAGAATGTTCTTGTTTGCAATTTCATGCACATACTGGTGGGAAATAATTCTCCCACGGTACCTAAGTTTAGTTTCTAGTTTGATGGCTTTCTTGATATTTCTTAAGGAGCCTAAATGTAGGTCTCTAATTCACAATTCACCCTGAAAACTAAGGGAGATTCACCTGAATTGAAGTTTCTAGTTTCCATCAACCTAAATTCAAGTCTCTAATTTCAACATCATAACTAGAGACATTTGATTTGTATAAGTTCCTCCTCGCACCAGGTTTTATTTATCAAAATTTCCATCTCTGATACCATCTTGTAACACCCCAGTTTTCATTACTCGGGTGTTGAGCCCGAGTTTTGAAAGCCCGAGTGTAAACATTCAAAGATCCACTTTACAGTATTTTTTTTTATTTATTTAAAACGCAATGGAAGCAAATCAAGACATGTAATATCCAATATAAATCAAACTGTAAAAGTGGTGCCCATAAAGCTTATACAAATCAATTGTCTCAATATTACATTGATTAAAAAGAAACCAAAAGAAAGAAACACTACAAACAGACTTGAGTCGCACCACCTTTCGACTTCTCATCTCAAGACACCTGCATCAACTGTTATAGTTCGATAGCGTTAAAACGCTATCATAGTGAGGTAAAAACCCTCCAAAATTACCAGGTATGATAGCAGTTAAGTAAAGACCAACTAAAAATAATATATTGCACAATAAGCAATTTATACAATTACAAAAGAAATGACATTTAAAACAATCAAATGTAACAATTCACTCATGTTACAAATACCAACAAATTATAACATTCAATCCATACATTCAAACTTTAATCCCGTTTACATGAATGTGTACATGTAAATGTTCTTCAACCTGGGGATATACATCCAGCTGGTGAATTTCAAACCGACAGTAACATGGCTCGTCACCAATGTTACCCGCAATGCAATGCATATCAAACCGACAGTAATGTGGCTCGTCACCAATATTACCCGCAAATGCTATGTATGTATGCTTAACCAGCTTTTATTAGTCCAATTTACAAAACAAGCAATTAAAAGCTCACGGTCACTATGGGGGGTGTGCAACCGAGCATAGGCCGACGGCTCAGGCATAGCATCCCATAACACCATCCCCAGCCCATGAGACGTCCAACAAAACATACTATAGTACAAATTTTATGATTATCTACAATTAGGCAATTAACATTACTATTTTGTGTGTTCCAAAGTTTTCAACAAAAAGATACTCTTCATCGTCCAAGCCACCTGAAAAACAAGTCCATTGATGGCCACCAACAAGGAAGGATCTTTCCAACCAAAGCCACATGACATCAAGTCCATTTAAGGACACCAACAATATAAATTTCACTAAATGGCAACAAGTCATTCTCTTAGAACACAACATATAATATTTCACAACCAATTCTCCCAATGACATCCTCAATTCATGTACAACCCATCCACTGAAATCATTTGAAAGTAACCAACAAGTAAAAGTTGTATCAATTGGAATCTAAGTATGAAACAATTAATAAAAGATTTTCATCACAATTTATCCAAAGCAACTATTTCAATATATATAGGAATTCAATTGACAGCATTGTATTTAAACAAACAATACTATATAAAAAAAAAAAAAAAATACTCAATTCAATTAAATTAATGGAAAAATTGAAGGGTGAGAAACCTCACCTTGAACTTGGATTTTCCTCTAAATTGGCTACGCCAATTCTAATCCCTTAACTTGAGATTGCACGAACGATCGGATCAACTCGATGAGGATGTACTCAATTGAGTTCCGACTTAAACATGAAAAATGATGGAAATAATTTCCTACATACAAATTAAAAGTCAAAACATCAAATCACCTACAGTTGCACTAAGGAGTTGCAATGTTCCTCAACTAAGAAGAAGTTCGAATTTTAGAAAAATACTCTTCGATAAACACATCCCCAAATCGGAATTAAACCCAAATCTTGATGTAAACTCAAAAGATTAAATACCCAATGGAGGACTCAGTTAACTAGTGCTAGAAGTTGGATTTATACCTCAAGATATAGGAAAATCCAACTCTAAACTAATTCCCCAACCAGCAATACCTGCCCCCACTACACACTTGCAAAACTGAAATACCATAAACATAACTCAAACCCCCATTTTAACCCAAACTCAATGAGTTTCGGTCGAAATGGCTTAACCACAACCATTATAATCTAACCCAACCTGAAGCAAATTAGAATTCAATTGATGATGAATTTACATGAATTAAATCAAAATGTTGGATAAATCTAACTGCTCAATAGCTCAGCTCTGACCTCACAGCTAATTCACTCAACTAAACTAAAAATAAAAACGAACCGAGTTGACTCGGTTTGCAATTCCACATAAACCTTGTCAACACAGTCCCGCCATCAACCAAAACAGGTTTGCAAAAGTGACCGACCTGAAATTAGCACCAGGAAGAATTCTTGCTAGCAAGCCAACACTCCAGCAACGACTAGATTTCAGCCACCCAGTAGATGAACGACTTAGATATGAAATCGGTGGATGAACAAAGGTTACAGGTTGGCAGTTGAGACGAAGATGAAAGCTTCAGTCATTAATGGCGAATTTGCAACGGAGATATATTTCTCTGATCAGATCCTTTTGGACGGTCAAGATGGCTCTAAGGAGGAAAAAACGAAGCTCTGTAGAACTTTCTCCAGTGGGGTTCGCAGCTGCAACGATCGTCGAGAAGGATGACGGCCATCAATGGAAACTCTCCTTCGATGGAGATCTCGATTTGCTAAAGCTTCTGGCCGACTCTGATTTCTCCAAGGAAGCTTGCAGATGAGAGATTTCGAGGCTCTAGTTTCGTTTGGGGCTAGGGTTTCCGATTTCGGAAGCAAAAAGACCAAATGAAAAGGAAAGCTTCCTATTTATTGGATGCACTCGATCCATGTGAAGTGCAATAAAGGGCTGGGATCTGTCTAGACGAGGGATTCTACAGTTGCTATGAAGGGTTGGGATGACAGAAAACAAACGCACGCGGATTGCCAGCTTGGCAGCTTCTGTTTTTGGAAAGGCAAAGTGAAAACGTGAATTTGGCCGAAGATTTGATTGTAACTAGTGGCCCCCACCAGAGGAGGCTAACATGTTTTTATAGAGCTCCATCACCTCTACAATATAGACGGTTTGAATTGCCCAAAGATGGCCCACAACAATCGCAGTTTGACAAACATAAGGCTACCGGAAACACAAAACCGATTTCAACAGGCCATCTTTGGCTACGATTTGTGCACGTCACTCAGCCTAGAAACTTTGCCACTCACTTAGGTTTTGGATTATCCTATTCTGCGAACTAGATGGACGGTCTGGATTAACCAGAATGATGCTCCAGGTGGGCCACGTGGGGACTCAAAACGGGCAGCGTCAGCACGCCTATCCCAAGCCTGTTCGGCGGGAATTTCCGAGAGAGAGAGAGAGAGAGAGAGAGAGAGAGAGAGGGTAGTTCTCCCTTTGGAAGGAAATCGGGTCAGCACTTGCTGACCACTTTTGGTCGTACGGTGCACGGCGGGTGCACACCCACTATGTGCACATGCAATGTGTGTGGGGCCCACAATGATGTTTTCATAAAATCCATTCCAACTTTCTGATTCAACACATGATGTTAGGCCGTACTTCAAGAGAGAGACATATCCAAAGCTTAGGTGGGCCGTGCATTATGATTTAACTAATAATAAATGGTATTTCATACAACCTACTGGTTGGATTATCTCCAAATTAATTTTGGACGGCTAGAACTCCAAGAGGCTTAACATGGCCTCTAGCTCTAGGTGTAATGCTAATCACAGTTACATATTCTTTTATAATAGTCCAAATACAAATTTATGGTTATTATTATCATTATTTTGATTAAAATTGTAGTAGCCAAATATACATACACACACACATATTTATGTGATCAAACTACAATTTCTGTAGTAACACCCGTGTACCAAATGTACGGGGTGTTACAACAAGAGGGGCTCAATTCCATAGAATCTTGGAAACTAGGCAGACTAACGCCTATTATAGAAGAGGCTAAGGAGCTGGCTCTTAGGTGTTGGCTCTTGAACCTTGGCAAACAAGTGCAAAGAGCTCTGCTTAGTGCGGAGGACTAATTTTAGGTGCAGAGTATCTGAGGCTGTTCCCAACAGGCACTAAGGCTCCATTTGATGTGTGTGGGATTGTTACATGGGATGACAAAATTGCATGCCAACATTTTTGTACATTCATGATATGCTCGATTGGAAGAACTATTAATTGTAGCCAAGTTATCGCAATGAATCTTCATTGAGAGATTAACATGAATGCTGAACTTTATTACAAAGGTCTTCAATGAAAGCAGCTCAAAAATCCTATGAGCCATAGCACAATACTCGGCCTCAGCACAGGAGCGATCAACAAGCAGTTGCTTCTTACTCTTCCAATAACTATTTTCCACCAACCATTGTACGATAGCCAGCTGTAGATCTTCTTTCAATATGTGATGCAACCCAATCAACATTAGTGTATGCCTCAATGAGGATGTAAAAATTTAGAATTTAATATTAGGAAGGGAAAGGAGGAAAGAGACCAGAAAGCAAGAGGATTAGAGTGTTGGGAAAACCGGCAGCAGAAGCGAATCAAACGAGCAAACCACCATGGCAATCACACAAGCAACAATCGACCACACACAAAAAGGCAATCTGAATTTAACGTGGAAAAACCCCCTCACGGGTAAAAAAAGCACTGCATAAAGCGAACAATCTACTATGATATCAAAAGTTACAAGAGATAGAAGAAATAAAACCCGGATCTCAGCCCCACAAGAAAAATCCCAAGCTACCCAAAGCTTATTCTCACATGAGACGAACAAGCACCGTCCTTTTCCTCATCCCAGAGAACCCCAAGCTTTCCCCAAGCTTTTTCTCTTGCCCTAGAACTCTCTCAATCCCTTCTAGGAAACCTGGTCCCAATGGCAAAACTCCTAATCCCGCATTACACCCCTTTTATAGGCATAAAACCAAAATTAGAAACCTCTTGCGAAAAACCACACAAGAAACCAACTTGAATTAGGAAACATGTTGACCGGTCGGCGGTCGCAGGCCCTTGTTGCAGAAGATTTGAGGCGTCTAATTCCAACATAGAGGAGATTAGGGCATGACTTGTATCAGTCATTGAGATTAACAATATCTTATTAATAGTTAGGGTCCAATATGTGTGTGTGTGTGCGCGCGCCGCGTGCGTGCGTGCGTGCGTGCGTGCGTGCGTGTGCGTGCATATGCCTTCATTGAGTAGTGCATTACGGTATATTGTTCCTAATGATTATCGCTATGGTACATTTAATGCACACCTTTCTCTTAGATTTGATGGAAATGCAACCCTTGTGATATGAGCTTTGCAAGGGAGGCTTGTCCCTTGAATTCTATCATGCATTTATCCAAACCGTTCATTTACTAGGTCCCACCACAGATGACCTGCATGACAAGATTCCACTGATTAGAGATCCTCATCACTTTACATATGTTGAAATCTGGACATTTGTCCTTAGCTCACCTTTGTGTGGATGGAGAGGCTCTCATGATACAATTGAATAGCCAGATGGATGCTCTCAGATCAATGGGTCTAGATCACTGGCCCATGGGCCCACATTGAATCCTGCTAGCAATGATCTTAAGGCCATTTCAATTTTCAGGATCTAATTACAGATCTAAGGTTTTTCTTATTCCTTTCTTTTTTCTTGTATATCAGGATATCTCAGCGGCTCCTGTTTACATGAATCGGTCCTCAAATGAAGTAAGAGATATCGGTCCTTCCGACCGAGCTTATCTCTTTAATGAAAGTATGGATTCTACATGCTCTATTCAATCGGCTTATTCAAGCCTATCATACTCGCTGTCAAGGTTCAATGCAGAAAGCAATGGTGCTGATTATCTTGATAGTGAATTTTCACCCAACATTGCCAAAGGGGAGCCAATGTGGAATTCACACGACTCACAGAATCCCCAATCTGAGGCCAGAGGAAATGCCATGATGAGATACAAGGAGAAGAAGAAGGTTCGCATGTAAGTATCTTGTCTACCTCTATTGTACCCTTATACTGCTAATTTATCCTGTGTTTGGATGGACTATTCTAATGAATTACAATATGGGTATGATCAAATTCTGATTACTTTAGTTTTTGTAATGAAGATTTAACCCTCATCTGTGGCTGGATTCATTTTCAAGTCAAACTTGAGAGTAGTGTAATTGCAATTTGGAGCTGAGCCCCTTAATGTGAATCCTAAGGAAAGCAATTGCAGTTTGGTCATCTCCACTCAATTCAATAATATATCCAAATGCAGCCTTAACTAATAGAACTAAGCAGATCTCTTATGAGTTCTATGATACTAAGGCTGTGTATGACGCTTGATACGCAGGCACTCAGAAATTCTACTTGTGGGATATATTCACCCAAATACAACCAAGTAGATTGCACAGTCTAGTGTATCCAAATCACAATACCAAGATCTGATTGGTAGAAAAATCCTAAACTCTGATTCGAGGACACTAGTTTGTGGAAATCAGACTCTTAGATTTTCATTTTTAACCGTCCAATAAATGTCCACAAATCCGATAGGAAGATAGTTAAATAAACTTAATTTTTGTTTAATACATCTAACATTGGATACGATAACTTGGATGTTTTAATTTGACTACTTGTTTGCCACATGTGCAATTTCTAAGTGCCAGCGGATCATGGGTCACACTCTGCCAGAGCATCAAAGTTTTTCTCATCTCTTATCACCTCATGTTGCTGGAGCCAATGAGCTGGTTTCTGTCACCAGTTCATGGTAGCTGAGCTCTATATTGATTTCAATCAGTGGAATTGCTATCTAATGTGACTATTCCAATCAGGAGATGAGGCGAAACTAGTTTTATTTTTCAAACCCACTACTTGAATGGCAAGTCAGTCTGTGACCATGTTTAAAAAATTGGTTCAGAACTCTCTCTCTCCCTAACTGAGCATAATATGGCTGAGTTTCAAGAAAAGATTGGTGATTCAACTGAGTCAACACTAGTTTATGTATTAACACATATATGTATGTATGCTTGCATACATGCATGTTGGGTTTTGCTAACGTCCCCACCTTCATGGGGACATTAGCAATGTTCCCAAACCTTTAAATGGGACACATGGCGACCTATCAGCAGTCTGAACCATTCATTCATTCATACAACTAGGAGCAAGCCATGGTGCAAGAATCGCACTGATTGGATGATTCTAACCCTCTGAATGGGGCCAATTTGTTACAACCGTGCGTTGTTTACGAGCCATAATTCATGTGGTTAGAATCACTAATCAAAGTTTTACTCTAGAATCATAAAGATACAAAGTGGGATCTATCTAGTAGATGTTTCAAGATGATGATTGGACACATTTAGTTTCTCCACTCAATCTTGAATGTGTTCATGCGATTATTCAAAAGCTTAGGATCACCCCGTTGGCATCATTTTTGCACCATGGCTTGCTCCTTGAATGAATGAATGGTTCTCATCAACACTAGGTCACCCCGTGTGCCATTTAAAAAGTTTGGGGACATTCCTAAATTCCCATGAAGTAGGGACATTAGCAAAACCATACATACATACGTATATAAGAGAAGTCAGTTCTAGAATATCATAGGAGTCTAATCAAAGTAGATGATTCTTTTTATTTATTTTTCATAAGTGGGCTGAGTCAGTGAAATCTATGCCGATTTTTTAGGTCCCCCAAAACAAGGTGGGTGATACATACTCAGTGCTTGGATTTCAGAGAAGACCGAGTCACCAGTTGGGTATCAAGTCCAAGCACCAGCTTTCTAACATTTGTCGTGGCTGTGTTTTTAGCTCTTTAGGGAACCTTGAGGACTTGGTTTCACTTCAAGTCCCTCAGGATTGATTTGAAGTTTCGATATCCTTCCCTCCGTCCTGCTTAAACAAGGAATCAAGGACCCTTGACTTCCAAACATGAAGGCTTCTACTAAATCCCATATTGCTAGGAATGTGATATTTATAAAATCAAATTTAGAACTACTAGGTTGAATTCTGTGATGATAGATTGAAGAGGTGATTTGCCAAAAACCTTCCAACCTAGCAAATGCTTATGATTCCAAGGTATATATGCCACCTTCCAGGCTGTTCGTGATCACCCCGAGCGGGAGTATTACAATAACGGGGTTTTAGTCCGACAAGAGTGTAATCCGTCCGGTGTGAACATGTGACCTATATCCGACATCCTGTAAACAAAGATTGGTGTACACCAGACGAAATGCTCACATTGATCGAAATAAAAATACGTTCGTACTAACACTTCCCGGGGGACTGCCTACCGAGCCTAGAGTATTCTTCGTCTAGTATAACTTAGAAAACGACCCGTACGTAACAACCTACGAATTTTACCTCACTTAAGTTGTCGGGGTGGAACCGTGAAACTTCTCATCTTCGTAACACCAATAGGTTATTTTTTTTTAGGAAAAAAAAAATAACCTACCCAACTAAAGAACTACTTAGCACTCTATTTTTTCTAGAAAGAATAGTTAATAAACTATTAGTAATCATGGTCAGAATCATAAAATTAATTACAACCAGGGTTGCTATACCAGGCAAGTTTTTTCCTAGTATATAAAATCCGTTCGCAAGAACAAGATTCTCATTATTGCATAATCTGGCCCTTTTTTCGAGCACATCCAGAGTAAGAGTTCCCCTGTCTAGGGCTTCTATTCGATTTATGAACTCATTGCTCAAGTTGTGCCTTTTTTGTTCATTGGTATAGACCCAATGATTATACAGATCTTCCGGGGATAATAGTTTATCTGTCGTATACAAAGACATCTTTCTTTGTATCATTTCCCCAAAAGTCGACAAACTAGGGGGATATGTAAAAGATCTTCGTTTTTTTCCATCACTTGGACGTGTGAAAAAAATATTGTGACATTTCATTTCTTACTGTTTTTTCAAAGCGATCGTTTTTTATATATCGCAATGGACGATTCCATCGTTTATAGTCGAAAAGAAGAGTCACAAGAGGTTTTTCAAACCAGAAGAGGTCTTTATCTTTAAGTATTTCCAACTTCCAATTTTCTTGATTCCCATCTAGTTTGTCCGGATCCTCCTTTTCTTCCGAACAAAGGGAAGGGTCTTCTTCGGTGGATGCCTCTTGTTCCTGTTTAGTCCCCTTCGTTTCGGAAGTTGTTTCTATTTCTACATCTGTTTCTTCCGCACTTTCCCCCCTTTCTTCCGTTTCTGAGCCAATTTTTCTTTTGCTAGGCCCATAGCTAAAAAACCTACTTTCTTACGATTACGAGGTTCATTCGAATCTGAAATCCAATCCCGGAAATACAGCATCCCACTTTTTTTTACTACCCAGGGCTTCGATACATTTCGAAATAGAGAAATCTCTACTGGAGCAGGTGCTATCAGAGAACAATTAGCCGATCCGGATTTGCGAATTATTACAGATCATTCATTGGTAGAATGGAAGGAATTAGGGGAAGAAGGGTCCGCTGATGGGAATGAATGGGAAGATAGAAAAATTGGAAGAAGAAAGGATTTTTTGGTTAGACGCATGGAATTAGCTAAGCATTTTATTCGAACAAATGTAGAACCAGAACGGATGGTTTCTTAAGAAACGACATGTATTTTGGTCATTTATGAGACAATTGATTTTTAGTGCTTCCCATGTAATGGTGTGTTTGGATGCAGTATCAAATTGAATTGCAATTACATCTCATAAAGTGGGAAAACCAAGTTGCAATTTCCTTATTAGCATTCATGTTAAGGGTCTGGACTCCAAATTTCAATCGGGACTTGGCCTGCTTCCTCACCACTAATGCTAGAAAACATCATTCATTTACTGAATGCTTGGAGTTCAATTTACTCACACATCAAAATATGAAATTTTCTAATGTTGCTTGTGCACATGTGAGCAGGTACAAGAAACGAATCCGGTATGCTTCTCGTAAAGCCAGAGCTGATGTGCGGAAGCGTGTGAAAGGCCGTTTCGTCAAGGCGAAGGGAGGGTATGAATCAGATACCGTTGATGTGACCAGAAGCTATTGAATTCTTGTCTCTTCGATTTTCCACAAGTTGGTATTTTGTACATATTCAATTCAACACGAATCAGCTAGCAGATCAATTAATCTGCACCTATTTGTTTATTTCTTTCTTCTTTCATTTTCAATACACATAATCCGTCATATCGCATTAATATAGCTAGCGATATATAGAGGAGGAAGCTACATTTTTAGTAGACAATTCAATGCTTGAGTACTCTTAGCAAGGAAGTTCTTGCTTGAGTTTTAATTGTACATGTGGCCATTTACTTCAAACCAGTGAAAGCATACCTTGCATTGTGTGAGAAATGAAAGCAAACTAAATAAATGCCTATGAATATTGCAAAACATCTATCTATGAGAAATTCCGTTCTTAAAATTCAGTTTTGTATTTGTATATTTACTGGCAGCTCCATTTTTTGAAATGGTGGCGACTTCTCCTGCACGCATGGGATAGTTGTGCTGGAATCTAGGCTGTCCAAATCCCGGCCCAGTTGTGGATGGAGCCTAGCCTAAAAGTTACACTGAGCAAATGATAGTAACCCATCTGAGTTTGCCCTTGGAATTTGGACCACTCAGTGTGTTGCTTTTAGCCATCTGTTTGACAACCATCAAAATTGATGGTTAGGATTGCTTGATCAGCGTGAGTTTTTGGATGTGCTCTGTCCACAATGTGTGCCATAATTTGGATGGTCTAGATAGTCGTACATGAGTGCCACATGTGAGGATGACGAGTCACCTCCATTTCTAAATAGTGGTGCAACTGTCATAGGATTCTAGAGTTATTATTATTATTATTATTTGGTGTTGCGGGTGCTTGGTGGAAAGGGAAGGAAGAGATCAACATTTTCTTCCTCTACTGATAATCGGAAAATCCTTGAATGGACAAGGAACTTTGAATTCACAGGGCAGAGAAAAAATCACTAAAATATAAAATATTATTGAGAAAATATAAGTAAATTCTATTTATAATCCCTTTCATATGACTTTGGATAAGCCCTAATCCTAAATCTATACTTTCGTAAAATAGTAAACTTATTAAAAATAATAAACAAATTCTAAATTGATTCAAATTCTTTCACATGACTCAAACAAAGGTTTAAGTAGACTTCTTTAAATCCTAAAACACCCTAAAAATAGCAAAAAATTATAACCTAAAACAATGAATTCAGGCAAAAAAAAAAAAAAAAAAAAAAAAAAAAAAAAAACACTCAAATTTGACCCCTAAAAGAATCTTGTTTTAGAAAACCCTTCGGAGATCAATTGCCTTTGGCATTGTCCAGGATGTAATGGCATATTATAGGCAAGAAATGGGTAAATGATCACAAAATTATGGTAAACAAAAGCTATAGTATATATTAGACCATGAATTGAACTTTCTGGCCCGTTTCTTTTGATCCTGGTTACTCATTGAGTTTTTCCTGGACTTTATTCTACATTGAACCCCTTCACTTGAAAAGTTGAACTTATCCTCTAATTTATAATGGTAGTAGCCCATTATGATGATTCGCCTCTATAGCTGGGTCTTCTTTGACTACAGCATTAACTGATGGTGAAGGCTTACATGTTAGGGTGGAATTTTATTCATAAAATAGAAGTTTATAAAATGACATTTTACCTTCTGTTTCTTTGCAATCCTGTGTCTAATGTATCGATCTCTACCCAGCTTTTGATCTGCTGCACCTTGTTTATGGTTGAGTGGTTGAGAATGTATAAGAGTGCTAATCTTAATAGAGTTTAATGTGATAATCGCAAAATTGCCCATCTTCTTAACAATCAAGCAGTCTATATCCACTAATCCATTGATTGTTTCTGTCAATTTATGTGTCAATTGATGTTTTAATCTAATTTGAACCTTTTCTAGACCGACCATCCATCCATTTGTGGTCCATCAAGCTATCAAACTATGTATTCCTAGTGGTGTGATGGTACATGTTGATGCATGTCTAGAGCAATTGTTTCATTCATGGATCCAACAAGCAATCTGATGGTAGATTCCTTAATAGGCTCACTATCTGCATAGGTCTGAATCTTCTTCATCATCATTAAGAAGCATTCCTTCATCTCCATTAAGTCCACTTCTCTTCTTCAACATCTGATTGTCAGAAAGCATTTGGTCCTCTATATTAGCCTATGTGGGCTACTTGTGATTTGACATGAATGTTCTACCTATTAGGAAACAAACTAGACAACCATGACCCCTTTGTTAATCATCTGCCGTTCATTTGTAGGTACATATTTGCGATCCATGGCCTCAATCACTTAAGAAGCACCTAAGAAATCATGGCCTTAATCACATTTTTGAGATGCTTAGGATTTCCAAACGGAATTGATTCTTCAGAATCATAGGCAATCCATGATGGGAGCTATCAAAATAGATGGACTGAATTGTTGGTTAGACTTATTTTCATACAAATGATCTTGACCATACATGTTAGAGTCCATTGATCAAATGGTTAAGATCTCCAAATCAGTGTGATATTTGCATGGTAGCCCATAAAATGTGTGTTGAAGCTAATGGACAGTATAGATCAACTGGTTGGGCTGTTTAAGCGTCCCATTGCAACTAGCAGCAGTATAGCTTGTTCTTTGCTTGTTAGATGTCATCTCTTCTCTATTAAAATAAAAAAATAAAAAATCAACTGATTGACTCAGTTACAAGTCAACCGAGTCAAGGCTAATTTGACCGAGTCGGGCCCAGTCGTGTACACTCTTGAGTCTTCAGGAGTCGCCGAGTTTTAGAACTATTACTTCATCCATCATTGTAATTTATTATTTCTAACTTTCCTAGTCTTTGAGGAAAGCGTACTTGCGTTCTGGCCATACCTAGATGTATGGATTTTATCCACGCCATCCATCCATTTTTTCAGATTATTTTAGGGTATTAACCCAAAAATGAGGCAGATCCAAGACTCATAGTGGGAATTAAACACCCACCATTAAAAACTTCCTGGGAGCCGTGGAAGTTTTGGATCAAGCTGATATTTGTTTTTTCAATTCATCAAGTAAACATCACGGTGACCCCTAGGAAAGTTTCAACGGTGGGTGTCATTATCACGGTTGCTTCGTGTGGTGGTCCACTTGAGCTTTGGATCTGCTTCATTTTTGGGCTCACATCCTGAAAAAATGGATGGACAGCGTGGATAAAACCCATACATCAGGGTGGGCCCCACACAGCACTTGCCAGCAGGACGCGGATTTCCTGCTAAAGCCTTTCCAAGAAGTCCGTGTGCTGGGATGCTAGGTGGGGCCCACCGTGATGTTTGTGAGAAATCCATCTGTCCATCCGTTTTGTGAGTTCATTTTAGGAAATGCGACAAAAAATGAAGTGGATCCCAAACTCAAGTGGGCCGCACGAGAGGAAACAGTGGGGTTTCAGTGACCACGGTTGAAACATTTTCCTGCCCACAAAAGTTTCGCATCATGCTAAGTTTTTGCTGTTTTCACTTCATCCCTGTGGGAACGAACTTATAAACGGTTTGGATGGCATATAAACATCAAGGTGGAGCCCAGGAAGATTTCAACTGTAGGAAACTCTTTCCACAGTTTTTCCTCTTGTGTGGTCGACTTAACTTTTAGATACACCTCTTTTTTGGTCTCCTGTCATAAACTAAACTCATAAAACGGATGGACCGATGGATTTCTCACAAACATCACGGTGGGCCCCACCTAGCATCCCAGTGCAGGAACTTCCTGGTAAAGGCTTTAGCAGGAAATCCGGACGCAATCAGCATCGGAGATTTTTCCCGTTTTATTTTTAAGCTTTTAGAGAATGAAATGTATGTAAGAAAGTCCACCACACGTTTAAACAGACCCTAGACCATTTATCTTTTTAGCGATCATTTTTCTCATACACATGTTGGCCCATTCGATAAGTGGACCACCTTGATTTTCGGTCCAGGTTTAATCATGATAAGGACACCTGATGAATGGTCTAGTCTCTCACACGTGCCAACTTAATCTTCGTCCGTGTGATTACTTAGTTCACCAAAAACCAACATAGCATGTATGCCGGGATGGTGAAGCGAGGTGTTGGATTGAACTATTAACGGTGGTAGAACTGCGAGCGTGCATCCCAGTGGCATATCTGATGGTCGGAGGCATTAGGTAGCATCATTGATCGGCCGCTAGATTTATTGGGGATATGGGTCCACTTCTCGATGGTCTAAATGTGTACTCCGTTTCAGCTTAGGGTTGGATCAAAACCAACTGTCAATGGGCATTATCTTAATGTGAAGCTAAAAGACCCTAAACCTGTATGTACGTAAATGTACTTTTGGCATCCACTATATGGACCGTTCAGATCATCTGATCATGAGGTTATGTGGGCACCGACTAGCGATGCATGGTAACGAGTGTGAATTGCGACTTACTTAAAACCAACTTGTATGGAATATTCCTGACTCAATCGGTTGAGCTTCCCTGACCGGAGCTCGCAGTAGCGCGAACCCAAGTGAAAGTAAGAAAATATTGGTAAGCCGCCTGACCACCGGATTTGGTGACTCTCCTCATTCTCCACCTCAGTTCTAGACAACGAACGGTGACCGTAGAGTTTTAGATGGTGGACCATAATGTAATTGGATCGTGCCCCAAATTAAAACTGAATGGATAATCCAGATTACTGATCAATTGTCTTTTTATACTGAACAGTCTGCCCTGTTGTTTTAATACCCATTCGTCATCCCCACGCATCATACGGGAAGAACCATCCAATTTTTATAGATTTGAAACCCTGGTCCATCCATAGTGGGTCCCACAGAAAAAACAAAATCTACCAGAACAAATGAGATTACCATGTCAACCGCGCAAAACCATTGATTAGGGTGGTGCGGCGAATACAGAACTTGACGTTAGACTCGAGGCATTTCACAGAATCGGATACTTCTTCAGAAGTTCACCCCAAGGCCAGACCTCGTAGACTTCCATGATAGTTCACCACCATATTAAAAAGAGGATGCCTCATCCAGCGTGCAGGTTGTGTACATGACACCAATCCACACCGTCCAATCTCAGGACCCCATGGGTGGAGTGTTGAGCGGTGAACTTACAAGTCGCACCATTTGGACTGTCCAAGTTACCTTGCATGTAAGGCAGATGAGTCATGGACTGTCCAGGTCACTACAAAGTTCCACGTGGTTCACTCCAGGCACGTAGCAAACATGTCTTATGATGGCCCACAATGTGAATGGCCTACGAACCAAAAATCGTAGTGATAATACAATCGGACCACTCAGGCGTTGTGACTTTTGCTGGTTGAACGTGGACCGCTGCTCCAACCGTTCCTTATGCATGACACTGATCATGTGGCTCCAAAAGTACATTCCTGTATTATGTTGGGATATGCCCCACCTTAAAAACAGATCCGATCATCAAACATGTTAGCTGCGTCTACGGTAAGGATGGTGCTGTATAATACTTCAGTGCATCGACCCGCATATTATCATTGGGGGGAGTTTCATGAATATGATACTCGAGCAGCATATGACGCTCCATACTCAGGCAATCAGAAACTGTACACGCGGCATACGTTAACTCAATCTAAACGGACTAAATTGTAGAAAGCATCATTCCGCAAAATTTTTGAACAATCCTAACCTCGATTTGTGGACACTTGTTGGCTGAAACAGGACCATTGGATTTTTTCATCTTTAACCGTCCAATCAATTCCCACCAACCAGATTGTCAGATAAAAAAAAAAAAAGGGTGATTTCTGGTTCATGATACATCTAAACTGGAACAGTACCTTGAACAGTTTAATTCATCTTGTATGCCATGTATGAAAATTCTAAGTACTTCTCTAAGTCCCTGCATATCATCTATCACAGTCAGCCAGAGTACAAAATATATCTCATTGGCCTTTTCTAAAATGGTGGTGAGCTATCACTGTAGTCTTCCAGGACCGAAAATTAAAGAAAAAGGAGTGCATTTAAAAAGCGCCAGCCTTCGTAAGAAAACTGCTCTAAAACTAACGGAAGCACTATCCCTCTCTCTCTTACCGTGCCAAATCTCGTTCTCGGAAATTTCTCGGGACATTTTCCAAATCACTGAAAATAATATATTTAAAAATTATTTATGATAAATTAAAATTTAAAATATTGGTAAAAATGTATTCATTTAAACTTGTAAATATTTATTTAATTAAAATGGGGAAAAATCCAATATTTTGAGAATATAATGACATTCTCGTGATTTGATAGCTTTATGAAATTATCGTGAAAAAATCTCGATATTATTCACAAGTTACTCTCTTTCATCTCCAATGCAGTGGTGACACACCATGCTAAAATCCAGCTGATGCTGTACATACATTTTAATGCATTTTGCTATTTTTAACTTCCTCACCTGCAAAGGATCTCTCTCTCTCTCTCTCTCTCTCTCTCTCTCTCTATTTAAGGGTGTGAAGCTCTTCATACAATGATAGGCCCCTTAGCTTTACTTCCATAGTTCAAAAAAAAGAAGGGGCCCACTTTAGGCCATGGATCCAAACCACTCGTTGCAGTACTCTTCTTCTTCAAACCCACTTTCTCACGTGCACAGCTTCATGCACGTTCCTCCAACCATGTTTCCTCGCCAAAGGCAGTCACCCCATGAGGTGAGAAACTTCCAGTGCAACTGCGTGTGAGTATGAGAATGGTGTACTTATGTGCTTCGATCCAGGCCGTCCAAATTCTGGTGACTTTTGTGGATGGGGCATGGCCTGAAAATCATACTGATGGAAGAAAATCCTAACCGTTCATTTGGTGGTAATCAAATGGATGGTTAAAATAAAATGCTCATTGGTCCAAATCTGATGGTTATGGTCATCTGATCAGTGTGATTTTCTAGCCATGTCATGTGTTGTTGTAAATCTAGTGGAACAAAAAGCTATGTGGGGCCCACTGTGATGGGTGTGCTATATGCACTCCGTCCATCATCTCCACTAACTCATATTAGGATGTAAGCCCAAAAATCAGGCGATCATGAACTCAAAGTAGCCCACATCACAGGAAATAGTGGAATAGGGACACCCTCCGTTGAAACCTTCTTGCTGTCCACTGTAATATTTATACACCATCCAAGCCGTTCATAAGGTGACTTCTCCCACCAGGATTAAGGGAAAAACAAAATATGAGACTGATCCAAAACTTCGGTGACCCCCAAAAGTTTAAATCGTGGGCGTCCCAATTTGTAATATCTCCGTTGTGTGGCCCATTTGAGTTCTGGATGGATCTGATTTCGTGTGTGCATGTTTGTATTTTTATGAATTTTATGTTATTATTCTTTTTTAATTAATACATACATGCATATATGTGTGGGACTGTATCGTCCTCTATGTGTGCGTGTATAAAATTGACTCCGATGATTTATTTCAACCGTCTGTTTGGAGTGATTTTTCACACCATGGCCAGCTCTTAGTTGCATGAATGAATGAACGGTTCAGATTAATGATGGATTGCCCCCACGTGACATTTAAAAGCTTCGACTGTTGGACGTTAGTCCAACCCGCAAACATTTTCGGCACAATGTAGTGCAAACGGTTGTTGTGGGCCCGCCATGATGTGTTGATGACATCCATTCCAACCATTATGCATGCCTTCCCTCATTAGCCATGGGTCCAAAACATCGGGCCTATCAATGACTCAACTGGTCCACACCAGCAGAAAAGGCTGAGAGAGGACACCCACCCTTGATTTTTGAGGTGTCCCATCATCTACCGTAGATTTTTCATATCATTGGATTGAAGGGCATATCATAACATTGTAGGCCCTCGGGTGAGAATCACGGGTGGGCATCCACTCTCAAATGTTCTTTCTGATATGGCCCATCTAGGTTATGGATGGACCTAATTTTGGGTGTCTGACCAAACGAAAGCATGTCTGATACTTGGAATAAATTTCATCAATGCACTGTTTGGGGCCACAGCCGTTTGAACCTACATCGTGGTGAATATATATATATATATATATATATATATATATATATATATATATATATATATATATATATATATATTGGTAGAAGTGGTAGAAGTACTGAACTCCTGTGGTACTCTGATGCAGATAAAAAGGCAGCAACTGCAATTGTTCTGGCAGCAACAAATGCTAGAAGTCGACCAAATTACAGGTTTTCATCATTTCATACATTTGGCTCTTCTTGTGTGTTTTGGTGGAGCTATCTCTCCACTATACACATGACCAGGTTTATATACCAATTTGGACCATCCATCTAGTGGGTCCCCTCATGGATGGACCCGTTTGAAGAACATGATCAATTTCATTTATACATTATTTAAAGCTTATAATTAATTATTGTAACATTTCAACCAAAATCATGGCCACTGAATGAGCTGGATTTGAATGGCAAAAATTTCGAAAGTCCAAATTTTCAGCAATATCGCTGCTCGTATGGCTCCCATCCAATGCCATACATTTGATTGCATGGGAGTTGTCATGCATTGAGAGAGGTATTGATCAGCTGAAAACCTCCTTAGTTAATTAACAATTCTGATTTTACCAAACAATGCTTTGACTAATTGAAATCATTGCAAAGAGCTTCATCTAATTTTCCCTAGGAAGATTAGGGGTTTGGGCTTACATGGTCTGTTTATTACATTCAACACATCAAATAGGTCCATCCCACCATATTGGGTCATTAAAAATAGGGTGTACATAGATACTCCATCTTGAGCCGACAAGCTGATTAAGATTGGACCTACCCTACTCAACTCAATGACTAACCCAAACCCCTAATCCAAACTGATAACCTAAACCTAAATCTGAATCCAAAACCATAACCTAAACCCTACTTTGAGCCCTAATCCAAATCCAAACCCATAACCTAAACCGTAATTCAAACTCATAACCTAAACCCTATTTGAATCCCTAATCCGAACCCTAAACCCTAGTCTAAGAAGTCTAAACCTTAGGAACCCTAATCCAAACCCAAAGTTCGACCCAACTTTACCTAGTCAACCCAATCAATCTAGTCCAAAACTCTAGAACCTCAAACCGTAAAGTCTTAAATTAACTCGACGAGTCAACTCACCTGGTCAGCATACCTAGCCCAGCAACCTAGTCAACTCATCTTGTTAAACCCAACCTTAGAACTAGGCCCAAACTAAAGCCTGAAACCAAGCCCAAAGGGAATCCAATGAGATACAACAACTTGGAAAATCAGGAAGCAGAGCCTCCACATGCTTGTGGGAGGACTCATGCCAAGATAGGAGGTCCCATGACTAGGTGGCGGCACCCTGCTGCCAACCACGTGGCACCCCCTCTCTCTTAGTAGTATTCCTCAACTCATGTGGACTCCCCTTTTGCAGCCTCCAAGTGTGTGGAAATTTTATTTTACTCTGATGCCCCTCCCTTTGAGCTAAAATTACCCTTTTACCCCTCCATCCAACCGTTGAGATGTTGCCACATTGCAATCTCAAATGTAGACCTTCCAACCTCCTTCACCATTGAACTTGTCAAGAATTGCAAAAAAATCAAGATTGGGGGTTATAAATAGCGCCCTCCCCTTCTCATTCAAATCATCCATAACTCACTAAGAGTCCCTTAGCCACCCCTAGCCTAGCCATTCCATCACTTCACCAAGGAGAGGAGAGAGTCTAACGCAGGTTAAGCCTAATCCACAACCTCCTTAGCCAACAAGGCCCTAATCATAGCCTCTTAACCTAACCCTTGCAATACCTCTATTTATCCAATCATCCAACTTTAAAACAACTTTATCAAACTGTACATTAGCATTGAGCAACATCCATTTCCTTCTCAATGCTCAACTTTACTACTTTAAGAAAAAAAAAAAAAAAAAAAAGATGTTGGTACTTTGGTCATTTCAACTCCTATGTTTGATAAAATGAAAACTACTAAGTGACTTTGTGGTAGAAAATGAAGTGTCCTGCAGCAAAGTTACTCAGTAATTCTGATTTTTCACCAAGGGGAGTTATTTACTACTCTGGCTATATATGGCGCTTGATACACAGGCACTTCAAAATTGCACATTTATAAAATATTAAATCAAACTACTTAGAAATTGCACATTTATAAAATATTAACTCAAATTAAACCAACTAAATTATGAAACCCACTACATTAATATACGTTCTAAAAATTAAATTGGTTGAACAATCTTAACCTTTGATTCATGGACACTTATTTTCTGAAAGAAGACCATTGGATTTTTTGTAACCACCCAATAAATGTCCAGCAATCTAATTGTTAGCTAATCAATAAGTTTTCGTACATGAAACATCTAAACTGATACTCATATTTTGGATAGCTTACTTTGATACAATTGTATGATACTTATGCAATTTCTCAATAATTTCTAACCAATATCATCACACACTGCCAGAGTGTCAAAGTATTTCTCTTTTAAGAGATAGTGCGTTGATCGACAAAAGGGGCTGGAGAGTAGTGTTCTTTGGCAGCTGAATAATCAAAGAGCCCTCATCTATTTCGTTTTGAGAAGTGAAGTTGAGCATTTGTGAGGCCCACATGGTGTGCGGCATCAGACCCATATGCAACCCTCCACATGCACGTGGATTAGATGAACCAAAATCATGCTAATCCATTCATAAGGTGGGGCACACTAAAAATAATGCGCACCACCCCACAAGCTCCAAATTCACATGTGGACCATCTAAGGATTGGATTGGCCTATTTTGGTTTGTCTAACCATGGTCATTGGGTTCATCTGTTGGAAGCATTGGATACCATAGACACACCACATGTGCTTCACAATACTCGGGTTCACTAGCTTTTAAACCTATTAAATGCACATGTGCCTTGTAATGCTCGACTTCACCTTTGTAGAAGGAGGGAAAAGAAATGTACTTTGGTCATTTCAACACCATAAAGAATTTCCTGCTACTTTTAATTAGTTTAGGGTATTGTTTAGTGAAATCGAAATTCTTGAGAAACTGTCATAAAAATCTATTTTCAAAATTTTTACTATAAATTGTATATTAAATTGGATTATAGTTTTAAAAGAACATCAAAGTGATTTTACTTGCCAAAGCCTTCAATGATTTTCGTGGGCTTGTACCTTCCTTTATTTTTTTTTTATTGTATTTTCTATTTTGGGAAATGACATGGCAAAGCTGGTTGGCAGAATATTGTTCTACATATACCATGTGGCTTTCTAAAATCACTTTTCAATATAAGAATAAAAATTTTGAAAGGTGATTTTAAATGCCAATTGCTTCTTTTTTTCTTTTTTTCTTTTTTTTTTTTGTTCTTTTTAATTGGTGCTCTGCTTTATTATGGTTTAGTAGACTACTATAATTTCTTTAGAGGGTGTTTGATTTTTCAATTACATGTGTACATACATGTAAATAGGTTATCATTACTTACATGTGTAATTGCACAGCAATATCAAAGCTGACAACATGGTGTCTGTTTGGGTGCAAACTATCACTACCACCTAGGCAGAAAATGGATTGCGAACAAAAACCGTGAAGCTTACTATTATGTATGTGTATGATCCCTGTCATCCATTCATTTTACTTGCTTATATTAGAGAATGAGCTAAAAAATGAGGCAGATCCAAAGCACAAGTGGGCCACACCATACAAAACAGAGGGAAGTGAACAAGTAACATTGGAAACTTCTTGGGGGTCATAGAAGTTTTGGATCAAGCTGATATTTATGCATTCCCTTTTTCCACGTCTGTGTGACTTTATGAACAAGTCGGGTGATAGATAAACATCCTTGTGGCCCCTAAGAAGGATCTAACTTCCAACGGTGGATGTTATTTTGGGTGTTGTTTCTTATTGTGTGGTCTACTTAGGATTAGAATCTGCTTTATTTTTGGGCTCATGCCCTAAAATGAGCTGGTAATATGTATGGACAATGTGTATCTAACACATGCATCATGATGGATCACATAGAGATGGCGTGTATACAATCCTGATGAATTTCTTGCATGAAATTACATTTTCCTAGGTTTATTTCAACTGGCATTCCACTTTCTACCAATCATGAATAAATTATCATAATTATCTATTTATCACCATTTATTGGTAGAAATAAAAAAATCAAACTCCCCCTTATATATTGTCACGGTCAGCTTTCTCACCAAAGTTGGCATGGCTCATAATACAAGCTTAAATTTTGTGGTTTTGTAAGAATTCCTACAAATTGACGAAAAAGCTTGCTAATTTCAACTCAATATGGGCTTTAAACATTGTTTATGTAAAAGCAAAAAAAAATAACTTTTATTTTAACCACATACTCTTTACATTTTGATTCCCCTTGCATTTACGGCATGTTTGGTTTTTCAATTACAATGGTAGTCGGCTAGAAATGGAAA
The DNA here is from genome assembly GCA_003013855.2 of Liriodendron chinense. Lineage (NCBI taxonomy): Eukaryota > Viridiplantae > Streptophyta > Magnoliopsida > Magnoliales > Magnoliaceae > Liriodendron > Liriodendron chinense. The sequence continues at coordinate 1,506,441 of PVNU02002217.1, forward strand.
ATAATTACTTACCCCATGTAGTTGTGTGGTGATATCACTTTTATTTGAGTGCAACTATAACATTTTACCAGTTTTTGTTTTCAGTGGATATCATTGTAAAAATGATAATTTTATATGTAAAATTGGTGATTATAATTTTCTTTGCCTATTTATTTTACATGTACATTTGACTCTTAATTTTTATTTCATAACTCTCTTTTAAACAAATACATTGAAATGATAATAAATACTTTTTTCCTTTAAGTTACATTAGAAATTGAAAAACCAAACAGTCCATTAATAAAATGCTCCTTAAAATAAATCCCCATTGTCAAAGAAAACAATATTCCAATATTTCCTTTTCTTTTCTTCTCTTCTTTTCCCCTAAAGTGCCTTACATTCTTTTCTCAATCAATTAGAGATAATGAATTTAAAAAAGTAATTGTTGCATGGCCACTTGTATTTTCGACCATCATGAAATGCCCGCCTTCTTTTAAACTCTTTCCATGGACTGTCTTCTTTTAAACTCTTTCCATGGACATGCTCAACCTCTTAAAATATGGTTGAAAACCGGCTCAGCTTGACTTTGACTAACAGAGCCTTTATGAATTACGCCACTAGTCCATGAAAAGACAAATTTACCATTTCCTTTGAATGAAATGAACTACCTTCCCATTCCTACGAGGGGTATAGAACCTTTATTAATTGGTACGGTAGAAATCCTATGAACATGATACATGTGGATGAGAGATCTGAGCTTTCTACCTGATTTGAAATAATATTTCAATCTTATTGTAAAATAATTAGGTAGTTCCATCTATTAGGTGGGTCAAAACGTACAGAGTAAATTATTAGGCGTCCATTTGTTTTGATAAACTGTAGTTCACTGGAGTTGTTAAATTGCCTCTTTTTTTTTACGGGAAGATCTAAAAGGTGTAGCCCACTAGATGGAAAGCCCAGATCTTCCACACATATTCAATAAGCACGTGTTCATCTGTGTGAATGGGTAGAGATCCACATGCATATGCCATAAGCAATCTTTATGACTTGATTAATTTGGGAGGTCGGATCCTCTCCAACTAGTTCAAGTAACCTTATTTTAGGACTCCTGCATGTGGAACCCACCATTATGGTTTCATGGCATCCAACCCGTCCACAATGATGGATCCACCGTGAAATTATGATGCCTAAAAAATCAGGCTGATTCAATCTTTATGTGGGCCACAGCATGAATAGGAGGTTTTTGGGTGGTTGTCCATTGTTGTCTATGGTGTGGTCCACTCTGTTATTTTTATATGGTCCAACCTGTTCATTAAATGAGTAACGCAATTATGATGATGGTATTTCCAAAACTTCAGGCCTTTGTAATCTTCAAGTGGGCCATGCCCAAAAAACAATGGATGATCAGCCAAAATTCTCCAACCATACATGGTGGCCCACATGGATTGGTCTAATTTTTTGGGCATCCCAATTCCATTGTTAGGGGAAAATTCTAGACGGTTTCGATGCCACACATGTAACCTTGGTGGACCCCATCCACATCCATTGTTTATTATCCCCGTTTGAAGAGGATAAGGCCTGCTTTTCTGGAAGGCTATCCTTCCAAAATCCTCTACAACACCTGTTTTATGGAACTTGTGGGCCGTATATGCCATCCACTCCATCCATCAGGTTCACTCCTCAAGGCAAAAAATCAGACATGATCAGCATCTCTAGATGCTGTAGCGTTTGTTTCAAGGAGCCCGGATCCAGGACAAAGCTTTGTCGGTTAAGCTCTACATACAACGAGACCTGTGGGGCCCACCATGATACATGTATATGATATCCAATCGTCCTGATGTAAGGTGGCCACACCATGGAAACTATGCCTAAAACTTCTAAAATCACTTGATGTTGCCCACCTGAAGTTTGTAATGGTCTGATTTCTTGGAATTCTATTCATCCTAGTGAGACACATATGGCACATACAAAATATGTTGGGCCTCATACACAATTCTAAGCATATCCAATAGTTGGCGTCTCCATCCCAACTGTTTCCTATGGTGTGGCCCACTCAAGTTTTCAGCGTAACTCATTTCATCAAATGAATGTACTGAAATACAATTTCATTGTAAAATGAGCCATAGGAATTTTTGAACACTTGGCTTATATGTAGTACCCCATTTATCATCTTCTGTATTTTGGACACCATGAAATTAACCAAGTGTTAAGATATGAAATTAACGAAATCTTCGAAGGCTACGATCATTTGAAATGTGTGGACACTTAACCATTTTCCATAGTTTAGGGTTATTTAAATTGAAAATCCATGTATTGCTTAATTTGTAGAGATTAAGCAGCATCAGCTTCCACTTGCAAGGATCAAGAGGATCATGAAGTCAGATGAAGATGTGAAGGTTAGTCTATGCAACTCATATCCTTGTTACAACGTGAGATAGGCCCACCATGTGGATGACCTGGCAAAACCATTAGGTGGGCTACATGTGTAATCGAATGTGAACCATTGGCAATTCTTTAAATGGTCCATGGGTTTGTAAACTTGTGTGGCTCAGATGATGAGTCCACTGACTTCTTTTGCAAGCAAGGTAATTTTCGCGGTGTGGCCCAACTGATGCATGGCTAGAATGTCCGATGTACTCACTTCGATAATTAGGCTATTAATCCGATGCTAATGGAATAGTTTCAACTCCCACATTGTCATGTTCAACAGATGATAAGCGCGGATGCACCCATCTTATTTTCGAAAGCATGTGAGCTTTTCATATTGGAGCTCACATTGAGGTCATGGTTGCAAACAGAAGAGAACAAGCGTCGTACTCTGCAGAGGAGCGACATTGCGCATGCTATAACCCAAACTGAGGTTCTAGATTTCTTGATCGATGTCGTTCCATTGGATGATGTGAAGGTATGTTTGGAAAGTATTTTCCTGCTCTGATACTAGTTGTTGAAAAAACCATCAAAAGCTATAATACCCTAGTTGGATGAACATGTCTAGACCCACCACATATATGGAATTCAGTCGTGAAAAATAGGAAAAACGGAAATAGTAAGAAAAATTGAAAAAACTATTATTCCACAATAGTGAAAGTAATGTGCTATGGTAAAAGGAAAAAAATAAACAAATAAGAGATTTTCTTGACAATTCCATCCATAATGATTAAAAACTGTACACAAATGACAAATCATAGTCCTAAAACTCAGTGACTTGACTCAAAACTTGGTTGAGTCAACTCAACTCGATGAGATTTTGAGCTGAGTCACCATGAAACTTGGTTATAAGCCTGACTCGGCCCTGACTGATCAGTATAACTCATAAAGGCAACTAGATGTCTCGGACTCTTGGTCGACTCGACTTGACCCAACTCAACATGACTCGAAGTGAGTAACTCACTTGGGAGGCATTTTTTAACCCGCGAGATCTTTTGTAAAGGAAGTAATTATCGTCTCTAACCAGCAAACCATCCACTATACCTGTACATCTTCTCCCTTTATATTTTGCCTGCATATAACTATATATTGAATTTTTTTTATAAATAATATTAATTTAATTATTAAATATTGAGTCAAGTAAAGACTCATTCATGTCTTTGAGTCAATTTGATGCGACTGGACTGGACATGAATGGGTTGAGTTTTCAAGTCTTTTAGTCATGATACAAATTGGCAAGAAACTTCCACCGTACAAACAATATAGACCTCGACACAGATAAACAGATTGATAAACAAGCAGGCCAATTGTCGATGGGGTTAATAACCTATGACAAGAAAAGAGGTTAATTTCTCTAAAAGATCAGATTAATTCTAAAAGTTATTCACCTGCTTATGCACCATAGCCTATATAAGTAGAGCCCACAATGTTGTTTGTGTGTGTGTGTGTGTGTGTTTGTAGTACACACACCCTATTGTTAGTCTCCTTCTATTTGATAGTCCTTGAATCCTCAAGGAGAGAAAATCTCTAAAATGAGAAATACTAATGATACTATTGAATGGAAAAAGTGCTCTCTAAAATGTATATGATGACCTTGTATAAGCAAAAGAGTCCCTCATTTCCTATTTCAACTCAAATTAGAAAAAGAAATTGAAACTTGTAAAAATTATTGAAAATAATAAAAGATGTCTAATCCTATTCAAATGCGTAAACAACCCTTAGATGACTAAATAACAACCTTTGACCACAATCGGACTTAAAATCCTAGAAATAACAAAGCCATAACTTTGCCATAACTTACTAAAATAGAAAGTTTCGACTTAAAAACTCAAATTAACCCTAAAATAATGGAATTTTGTAAAGTTGTTTGATGGTAAATGAACTTTTATTAATGACCAGATGTGAAGTTTGTGGATAGCTTTCTAGTGACATATTATACATGTAAAAAGATGACCAATCACATAGGTATGAGTGTTGAAAGCTATAGTGCACATTTTGCCTCAAACTTTCAGATTTGATTTCTTTTTATCCAGATCGTTTGTGAAGTTGTCTACCACTTGTTCTACATTAGATAGGTACATGGATAGATTGATGGATGATCACACGGGTAGTTAAGAAACCACACATAAATAGATATGGATAAATAAATGTCAAAAAATCACTTGCTCTAAAAGCTTGAGTGGTTAGAGGAAGGCATATCAATGTATATCAAGGGACTTAAACACTCCCCCACACAGGGTGAAACTCTGCATGGGAACATATTAAACAGGGGGAGACACTCACACCTCCCCCACACGGGTGAAACTTCTCATGGGAACATACTAAACAGGGGGAGACACTCACACCATATCTAGGTTGGGTTTGATTTCCCAATCCTCAGGCTAGACTTGATTTTCCTAGCCCCCATGGGGGAATATATTATTGAGGCATATTTGCTGCTCTCATATTCGAACACAAGACCTTCCTATTTGATACTATGTCGAGCAATGACTTGCTCTAAAAGCTCAAGCCGTTAGAAGATGGCATATCAATGTATATTAAGGAACTCTAATAATAAATAGATAGGTAGACAGGTAGATAGACATTAAACTCAAACTAACTTCTTAACAAGTTAGAGTGGACTCCAACTCATAAGATACATTTCCTACCCAAGGAATAATTAACTAGAATGAGAATCCTCAAATGATGTTGAATCTTTTCTTTGACAATATGAAAGAGTTTGAATCTTTCCCAAACCAGCTCTAGGTATCGAATCCTAATGTGAGGGTGGCTAACATTGCAAGGTGACTAACAGTGTGGGTGTGTGTACTAAACCAAAAAAAAAAAAAATCAATCACAGAAAATGAATTTAGATTTCCGTTGAAATTTTTAATCTTACTAAACAATCGCAGATTATGACACTTGATACACAGACACTTAGAAATTTGTACACATGATATGTATTAATTCAGACTAAATTTAATTTAGATTTCAATTAAAATTATTATTACTGAACAAAGGTTTTGTCAAATACTTAAATATTCATATTGGGAGTTATTTGATACTCTGGTAGAGTATGACGTTGATATGCAGTCACTCAGAAATTGTACATGCGTCATGCATTAAATCATATTAAATTTTCTAAATTGTGGAACCTTAATTTGAGTCACTTGTATGCCACATACAAATTCTAAATAATTTCTAAGCACCTGCGTATCGTTCATCACACTTTGTTGGAGTATCAAAGTTCTTCTAGGTTATGTTCTCCATGGAAAAAAAAAACATTTTACTAATAAGAAATGAATGGATTTTGATAGGAGGAGGAAGAATCTGGAGGGAATAATTGGGCAAGCAATGAAGCTTTTCCTTGCAATGGAATGCATTTCCCTCTGATGCAATCAACCACCTTCAACCGAAGCGTTCATGAAGTGAGTGTCCTACACCTATGAATTATAGTTCCAAAAACCGGTGAGTTGACTCGAAACCCAGCCGAGCAAACAGTAGTCAGTGAGATTTCGAGCCGTGTATCTAGGAAACTTGCTGACGAGACTTGCTCAAGTATCGACAAAACTAGTTGATTTGGCTCATATACTCAGTCCACTCAACACGACTTAACTGAGTTACTTGCATGGTCAACTCAGGACCTGTTTATAAAGAGGACAAATCTGCTAGCAGCCCAGCAAGTGCTTTAGTCTTGTTAAAAAATTCTTTTTATTTTATTTTATTTACTTAATTCCAATGTGTTTAATATGAACAGCCAGAAAAATAATTTATTTAATTATTACCATATTAATTTAAGTCAAGCAAAGACTAGGTTGAGTCTTCAAGTCGACCCAACCCGATTGGGCATCGACTGAGCTGAGTTTTCGGGTTTTTGAACTATAGATTAGAGGTTTTGTATTATTCTAAAAAACAAAAAGCATGACAACCATTGGATTGTTCTGTTCATTCATGCTTCGACCATGCATTAAAGGCTAGGGAATTTGGAGATCCGAGCCATCCATCAAGTGGGTCGTGCTATGTAGATGCCCCTTCCAAGAATCAGGCCAGTCCACTCATCAAATGGGACAGTGTTGGACCAAAAAAAACGTCAGCTTCGAAAAGCTTGGCTAAATTTTTTTTATCTACCTGGAGCTGAACTGATGTAGAGAGGCTAACCATGGAATACATGGTTCAGACGGACTGGAGGAAAGATGGAAATAAGTTCACAAAAGCCAGTGAAAATGACTTGTTGGCAACCGGTTGCCCACAGGTTGTGACCGGTCTAATTTAGACCCCGCACTGCCCAAACTCGCTGGACCTCTAGCGATCGATTAGCCATTGCTTGCAACAGGTCGCAAATTCAAGTAGGAGGAGGATGATCTCCCTAGATAGATATAGTCCACTAGCGACCTGTCACCCAAAGGAGGTAACCGATCGCAGCCTCTTGACCACTGGGCGTCAATGGTGTAGATTCGCGCACGAACTTTTCAATTTTGATTTGATTTCTTCAGTTTTCATTTAGAATTCTTCATAATATCATCTTTATGATTTTTATTGATTGTTAGACTATTTAAACATTTTTATTTTCATTATTAAGAATTCAATAGTCAATTTTATTAAAGTTTCTCTTGAAATTTATCTCTGTTCTACTCATGTTCTTCGAGTGCTTCTTAAAAAATCAAGAAAATCCTAGTTGAGGATTCTCAGAAAACATGTGTATCCGGATCATTTATTTGTGGAAGAGATGATGATCGATTCCATTCCACTAACGTATGTGCCATGAACAATTTGTGTAAGAGCCTGATTTTTTGTCCAGCGCATCTGGAGGTGGGACCCATATGAAGGACGGCTTGAATCTCTCACGTGTGCCATTGTGGCAAATGTGTGGCATATAGCTGGGCTCCCTTGTCCTCTCGGAGCACTATAAGTTTGTAGTGCACTTAGTTGCATCAATTCACTTGGACGGTCCAATTGATCACTTTGAACTATAACAAAGTCTAAACACATTTCACAGACCACCAGGTAAAAAGTCTCAATGATCAGACGATCCAATCCATCATTGATTTGGCCTTTTTTTAGATAAAAAATCATTTTTTTCGAAGCCACATATTGGATGGCTAGGATTGCCTAATAAAAGAGATTCTTTATAATCATAACCAATCCAGGATGGGATCTAGCAAATAGATGGATCAAATCGTTGATTGTTCATATTTTTTATCAACAATCTTGACCATCCATATTAAAGGCCGTTGATCAAATGGCTAAGTTTTGCCAGATTAGTGTGATGTTTATATGGTAGGTCATGAAATGTGAGTTGGGCCTAAGGAACCGTCTGGATCAAGGGATTGGACTGTCTAAGTGTCTGAATACAACTAGGTGCACTGTAACTTATAGTACCCCGAGAGGCCCGAGAGGCGGGAGCTTTTCTCTTGTGTATATTAATACGTACTGTATGATACACTGCCTATGGTAGAAATCTCGAACAAACTAATGGCAGTATCGTAATTATTTACAGGAATTCATGAGCAGGCAACAAGAAGTACCTCACCCGTTCATGATGCAGCATCCCATGTCCTCGACCCATGGCCTATATGAGCCTTCCCAGGTGATCTCGACCGCGATTTTCTCTATTGAATCTACATGTATGTCCATCCAGAGCGTCCAAGTCCAGGCCCCAATGTGAATGTAATATATCCCAAAAGTTGTACTCGTCGGATGATCCGAACCATCCGATTGGTGGCCAGAAAATGACTGATATTTGATGGTTAAGATCGCCCCATCATCGCTATATTTGGAGTACAGTGACGGACGGTCTGGATTTACGTGCATGTAACCAACGTGTATGGTTGATGGGTCACAACCATCTAGGAACTGGTGCAAAATACACTTAGATGTCTAGCCCATGGCTGAAAAATGAGGATCACGTACAATTGGCTGTAGGTTAGCGTAATAGAAACCTTTGTCCATTGCGAACATGTCATTTTTTGGACAACATCCCAACCCGTGCGAAAGGGTGGGCCACACTATGAAGAGCACATGGGGCAAAAATGAGTCCAAATTTCGACGTACAAATGTGACCAGTCATGTGAGTGGACCCGGACTGATTCGCCATCGGGGCCTACCCTCTACATGTGTTTGGATGTCGTGCGCACATGATACTGGTTGTATGCTGGTTTCAGGTAAAACGTTCTCTGGATTTGGGGGAAGTGCAAAGTGGCAATGAATTTGTGAGAGCGTTATTTTGTCAATCTTTGCAGTGGAGGAACGGAAGGAAGGGACTGTTGGCTACGATGGGAGAAATGGGGAGACATGGCAAAGATGGAGAGAGGAGCGGAGAGAGAGAGTGGTGTGTGTGTGTGTGTGTGTGTGTGTGTGAGAGAGAGAGAGAGAGAGAGTGTGTGTGTGTGTGTGGTGTTGTGTGTGTGTGTGGAGAGAGGCGGAGCGAGGAGAGAGAGGAGTGTGTGTGTGTGTGTGTGTGTGTGTGTGTGTGTGCGGAGGAGCGCAGGCGGCGAGCGCTGTGTGTGTGTGTGTGTGTGGTGTGTGTGTGTGTGTGTGTGTGTGTGTGCGCGACGCGCGCGCGCCGAGCGAGCGGCCGCGCGTGTGTGTGTGTGTGTGTGTGTGTGTTTGTGCGCCGCGCGCGCCGCGGCGCGCGCCGCGCGTGTGGTTGTGTGTGTGTGTGTGTGTGTGTGCGGCGCGCGCGCGAGCGCGCGCGCGCGCGCGCGCGCGCGGTGTGTGTGTGTTGTGTGTGTGTGTGTGTGTGTGTGTGTGTGTGTGTGCGCGCGCGCGCGGCGCGCGCGCGCGCGGCGAGTGTGTGGTGTGTGTGTGTGTGTGTGTGTGTGTGGTGTGTGGGTGTGTGTGAGGGCGGAGAGAGTACGTTGGTAGAGACCATCTTCATAATATCTATAACATAATAAAATATAATAGAGTGGGTGTCAATCTCAGATATGGATGAGGTGGTCACTGATGTAGATGTTGGATTATATATAAATAATCAAAGACAATGCTATTAAACCTTCTTGAATTTGGAAATGTATTTTACTTGTTGTTTGCTAATTCCACACTCTCGTGTGGCTGACCTGCACCCATCCTCACGCAGCCCCACGTTCCACAATGTTTTGCTAATTCAACACTCGTGTAGATCCCTCAGTTTAGAAATATATAATGCTTACATCGTGCTTAAAAATCACAGTTTCAGGTGGGCCACAAACTAAATTGATGGCCAAATCTCTTTTCTAGCCATTCATTTGTTTTGATATGCTCCAGTAATGTGGCCCACCTGAGACGTGAAATCGCCTGATTTTTATACCAGAAGATTTAAACAGTGTAACTAACCTGATGGAAGGCTCAAATCTCAACATTTTGATGAGTGTACGGCTCCCACGCACGTAGAATTAGAAAACCTCCGTGTAGCATTATGGTAAACGTGTGGGAGATTTGACCTTTCCATAGATGGGCTACATTTCAGATCTTCTGGCCTGAAAATAAGACCATTTTACGCTTTAGGTGGACTAACAGTTTACTTTGTACATTGTGGCCCACCTGAGGAGTGAACTTGATTGATTTTTTTTAGGTAGAAGATCTCAACCACTTGATTTCACACATTAAATCTAAACCATTGGAAGGCATTCTGTCCACAAAGGGCCCTCACTTTGTATGAGCTCCCTAGTTCAGATCCGATTACTAGTGGGTAAGGCTTGGGTTGGATCTCCTTGGCCCATTAGGCCACATCGACCCACAGCAGAGCAATGGTCAGGGATGCGCAGAACCTAACCATGGATAGCTAGAAATTGAAAGGCTGGTCGAGTTGGAAGCCCGTTCTCCGTATTACATGTGGTGGGGTAATGTGAATCTGGACTCTACATGTTCTGGGCCCTATTGTAGATGGCCCATTTCAGAAAAACAAACCAACCAGTTCGATGTGGGGCCCAAATATGAACCTTATCTGATGTGGGACCCAAACATGAACCTTACGAGCGAAGTTTAATTATGTTTTGGAGAATCTGTTCAGGACTAAATTCTTAATCTACATGATCAGGCTGAAGGTTGGTTGTTACTCTTGCAAGTTTCAGGACTTAAGTCTTTGACAACCATACATGTGGAATGATCACATACGTTCGATTTTTGTGGGGCCCATGATGTGTAAGTGCCATCCAACCCCAGTCTGTTAGATGTACTCAACATTAGACCAAGATCTCAAAATCTAGACTGAACATAATTCAGGTGGGCCACAACAAAGGCAACAATGTACGACATTGGAGATGGCTGGGCCCACTTAGCAACTTCCATCTGCGATGTGGGAAGCACCTTGATTTGTTTCCAAAATCTTACCCAGACATCAAGTATGCACCATCAGGATGGAGGGAGAAACTGAAACTCGAACCATTTCAAAACTTAGGTGGGCCACAACAAGTGAATAAATAGGTTTCAAGGCGTGATTGTACAGTACTCCTTTGGTACGACCCATCTGAATTTTGGATCGGGATGCTTCTATGGATGCAAAGTAAACATGAGAAGATGCTTCAGATGAACGGTTTGGATTCTATGTACACATCATGGTAGGCCCCAAATCATTCCCTTTATGTATGTGCATTGATTGATTAGTTTGGCCCAGGTCCAGGTCTGAACTGGCCATTGTTTTCCATATATTTTGGTGAGTAGTTGTTGGCTTTGATGAGTTCAGGCGTAGTGTTTAGAGAATAGATTTAGGGGTAGGTCAGTCCCAGCCTAGAATAGCTAATTAATGATCAGCCCCAGGCTTCATCTCAATCGTTCATTGGGACACTTAGTCCAATCCATTGATCTAGACCATTCGTTACGTCCAGCACATCACACTGATCTAACAAATATTAGTCACTTGATCAATGGTCTTTAACATGGACGGTCAAGATCATTTACACAAAAATAGGTCCAACCAACAATCTGATCTATCTATTTGTTAGGGCCCAGCATGGAATGCTTATCTCTAAACAATTATTTTTTATTAGGCAGTCGTAATCATCCCTCCATGGCTTGGAAAGGATGGCCGCAGAAAATAAGGCCAAATCGAGGGTGGATTGGATCATCCTATCACTGCCATCTTTATCGTAGCCTGTTAAATGTGTTCTGGACTTAAATGGACCGTTCAGATCCATCGATCATTTGATAGATACATCCATTTTGTCTGCTTTTGAGAATATAAAAAATGCAAAAAATTGTATTATTATGTAGTATTATTACCAAAAGTAAGAGGTTGCACCTGTCACATTTTTTTTTTTTAAAAGGGGAAAATGATTTGAAGGCAGGCCGTCGAATCTGCTGTCCCTTCCTACCTTCCATGCACTCACTCTCACGCAAAAGGACAATGACGGCAAGGGGGATTATATGATCCTCGACCTACCTATGTGGGACCCCCTTCCCTTAAGTGAGAAATTATATGCAGGCTTTACTCGGGTTTTCATTTGTATAAGTGGGGTCCATGTTTCAATGTTACGGATCATTGATTCTTTAGACATAAATATCATCTTGATCCAAAACTTCTGTCCCCATAAGTTTTCAACCGTACATGTTTAATCTCCGATCTGTGGTCCACTTGAGCCTTGGATCTACTTCATTTTTGGGCTTATAACCCAAAATTGTATGGAAAAATGGATGTACGGTGTGGATAAAACCCATATATCATGGTGGCCTTCAAAGCCCCAGCTTGTCCCGATCTGTGGACAATGAGTTAGTACCCTAACGGCGTCCAATTACAAGGTCCGTGTCAATGGACTGGGCTCAGACCTTTGAAATCAGAATTTTTAATAGCGCCGCCCCGATGGCCCAGCCCGAAAAAGTGCAAATCCCGGGCCTAACCTACCTCAGGCCCGGTCCATTGATAGCCCTAGGTGCATGTCATCGGGTGGAGAATCATATGATTCCACATAATTGTAGCATAAAGGGTACAGCTATACTTATGTTAGCGGCAAATACGACCTCCAAAACTATTCACCTCAGTTTCTTTAAGAATTATAGGCAACAAAATCAAGAAAAATAAATTGAAAAATAAAATGCACCAATACACAACTATAAACCACAAGAAAGAAAGAAGACTTAGATTGGCCATTACAAATGGCTACATTTTTTAGCAAAATGGAAACTAAATGAATATATTATCTTTAGAAAGAAACAATAACTTAGGGTTTGCTTGGCATCCCTACTATAATTTAATAAGAGCTTTTCAAATAAGAGCTATTCTAATAAGTTGTTTTGTTTTAGCTTTTGTTTTAAATAAGCTTATTCGGTAAAACCGCCTATATATATATTCGAAATAAACATGTTTGATAAAACCTTTAAATAAGAATTTTTTAGGGGTAGTTGATGTCAATTTTAAATAGTATAACAACTCCATTATAAGAGCAATTTATATGTTTGCTTTGGTATATCTTATCATAGACCGTGCTACAAATGACGATATATATATATATATATATATATATATATATATATATATATATATATATATATATATAGCTACACTCTTCATGTTTTAAGTTATTTGGATCATATGTCGATCATTGGTCATGTGGAGCCCACCTTTGATGTGGATTATCTATAGTGTAAGCCAAACCTTCAAAGTAGGTTGTCTATCATGCAAGGCCCATCTTAGATGTGGACCATTCATCATTAGGGGTTGACTTTTGACATGGATTGTCCATTATATGGGGCCCACCTTGATATAGGTTATCCATCAAGTGGGGCCCACCATCAATGCTAATTATCCTCTATACGGGCCCTTCAATGTCCACTACCCATCAAGTGGAGTCCACGTTTGATGTGCCCGTAGTGTGGGCCCTACCTATGAGGTGGATTGTCCATCATGTGGGGCCCACTTTTGATATCCACCATCCATCTTATGGGGCATACCTTTTATGTGGATCATCCATCATGTTGGGCCACTTCGGATATGGGTCATCCATCATGCGAAACCTTGATATGGATTGTCCATCATGAGGGGGCCACACTTTGCTATGGGTTATCTGTTATGTGAAGCCCACTATGTCCATCACGTGGGCCCTCCTTTGATGCCAACCGTCCATTACATGGGTCTCACCTTTGATATGGACCGCCCATTAAGTGGGGCCCATTTGATGTAGATAGTCCATCATGCTGGGCCAACCTCTGATCTGAATCGTGCATTATGTGGGCCCACCTTGACGTAGATCATTCATCATGTGAGGCCCACCTTCAATGTGGGTCGTTCATCATGTGGGCCGACCTTTGATGTCCAGCATCCATCATGTGGGTCCCACCTCTATTGAGAACCATCCATCATGTGGGGCCCACTTGATGCGGATAATTCATCTTGTAAGGGCCACATTTTGATTTGAGCCGTACATAATGTGGGATCACCTTTGTTGTCCACAATCCATCATGTGGGTCCCACCTTTATTAAGAACCATCCATCATGTGGAGCCCACTTGATGCGGATAATCCATCTTGTAGGGGCCACATTTTGATTTGAGCTATACATAATGTGGGATCACCTTTGTTGTCGGCAATTCATCATGTGGGTCCCACCGTTATTGTGGATCGTCCATCATGTGGAGCTAGCCCACTTAATGTGAATGGTCTATCATGCAAGGCCACATTTTGGGGTGGGCCATACATCATGTGGGACCCACCTTTGATGTCCACCACCCATCATGCGGGTCCCACCTTTGCTATGGACGCATCCATCATATGAGGCCCAACCTTCCATATGGCCCATTTATCTTGTGGACCCACTTTTTATGTCAACCTTCCATCATGTGGTCCCACATTCACATCAACCATCCATCATATGGGTCCCACCGTTAATGTGGACCATTCATCTGGTGGGGTCCGCTTGATGTGGATCATCCATCATATGGGGCCACCTTTGATATGACCGTGCATTATGTGGGCCCACCTTAATGTGAACCATTCATCTTATAGGCCCCACCTTCACTATAGGTCATTCATCACGTAGGCCTACCTTAGAAAGACTGTAAAGAGAATAGGAGGCAAGATGCAAATTACTTGGAAAGTTTAAGGATAAACTTGTTCCAAATTTTGCTAGAAATGTATGCCTGCATTAGCTAAATTAGCTCTTAAAAATTAAGTACCCTCTCCATCACTTATTTTTAAGAGCTTTTTTTTGCTTATTTCTAAAAAGTTAAGTGGTAAAATTATAGTTCTAAGAATAGTTTATTTTTAAAATAAGAAGTTTCTTTTTTTTAGAATTAGCAAAGAAGCTTGTATTGGGAGAGCTAGCAAACGCCCCTTAGTGTAGAGAAAATAAATAGGGAAAAGGCACTATGCGGTCGACCTCATGGGAACTTTCCATGACGTCAAGTTGTGTGGTCCCCAACATGATGTGGATCGGACATCAATACCATCCATTTGATGGGTACCCTTTAGGTTATGAGATATCCCAAAAATCAGCTATGTACGGAACTTAGTTGGGCCATACCATCTAAAACCATGTGAAAACATGCCTAAAACATCTAAAAGCACTTGGTCGGGCACACCTGAGTTTCGAATTTAGCTGAAACTTGGTATGATCCCTCATCCAAGTGGGACACATAAAATGGATGGGCTGGATTTGTGAACCACATCTCAGTTGGCCTAATAAATGATCATGAAGATTTTAATGAGCAAATAATCCCTCTCAACTGTTATATGTGGTGTGACCCACATAACTCATGGATTGACCTGATTTTTAAGCCTATAGCCAATCACAGAATGGTGCATCTAACTGATGGAGTAGATGTTCGATCCACATCACAGCAGGGCCCATAGAGCTTGACCTCATGGAAAGTTCCCATGAGGTCAACCACATAGTACCATTTCCCAAAAAAATACTCCTCAATTTGATGAAATACACAACAAATCATCTCTCATTCTACTTATAATGCAACAATAAACAATCACATAATTCCCTTTTATGTCGAGACACCATTGGAAAACACTCAATTCACCAATGAGAAAGAAAAAAAAAAAAAAAAAAATACGCTTGCTGCTTCTTGATTTGAAGGGATGGAAGAAAAACTTTTTGCAAAATACCAAACTTATAAATCTTAGAAATGAAAAAAAAAAAAAAAAAAAAAAAAAAAATCTTTACTTTCTATACACTATTTTCTTCTTTCTTCCCTCACATGAAAAAATAATAATAATAATAACGACAACTCTCCCTAAATCATTTTTTCCCCTTTACACAAATATGCCAACCATAAATGAGTAAAATGTTTAAAATACCCCCAGAAATGTACTATACATAGAGACTTACTCTATGACCATATTAAATAGTGTAACACACTGAAAAGTACTAAATACATATGAGATGATTTTGGTATTAGAAAATAACAATCTCTACCTTGATAACAAAATCATCTCCCTACCTTGCCAAATCACCACAAGTACGCCATCTTGAAACCTAGAAAAGTTAAGGCTTTGCTCCAACTTCTCTATATTGATTTGGGCCGTTCATCATGTAGGTCCCACCTTTGATGTGAACAGAGCATTATGTGGGCCTACTTGATGTGGACCCCATCAATATGGGTCATTTATTATGTGGGAGCACCTTTAATGTTGACCTTCCATCATGTGGGCCTACATATAATGTCTCCCATCCATCATGTGCGTCCCAGCTATGATGTGGACCATCCACAAACCTATAAAAGTTAGGCTTTTCTCTAACTTCTCTACTTTGATTTAGGTCATTCATCATGTGGGGCCCACCTTTGATGCAAACCGAGCATTATGTGGGACTACTTGATGGGGGGCAAGATGGGAATTACTTAAATAGTTCGGGGACGAACTTCTTCCGAAATTAGCCCAAAATGTCTACTCACTTTAATAAAATAAGTTCTTAAAAAACAATAAACTCGTCATCCCAAAAAATTAAGAGGTAAAACCTCCTATGTCTAAAATAAGCCAATATAAAACAAATTAGTACCAAACAATATTGAAAAAAAAAAAAAAAGGACTAATCTTTTATAAATAAGTAAATAAGTTTATTGATAGAGATGTCAAATAGCTCTTAGATGTATTGAAATCATTTTTAGTTTGTCATCCAGATGGTTTCATTCATGACAACAGAAAGAGTGTGAGGAGGAAGATCATTGTTTACCTCAAATGTTCAAACCTTGCATCCACAAGATAAAACTAAAAATTCAAAATTTTATTATTTAATAATGCTTATACTTCCTTATTCACATCACATATAAATTAAAAAACAAAAACCCTAATTAGGAGTCTTAGTCTAACTAAACTAAAATTTACCCAAAATAGTAAACTTTACTAAAAATAAAAAGTCTTAATTTAATTGCATCCAATGATTCCTAGTATGATTAGAAGCAATTCCTAAGAAGACTGCATATGTTAAAACTCTAAAATGAAGGAGATATGTCTAAATTAAAACTTACTAAAACTATAATTTTAAATTGAAAAGAAGTTTTTTTCTTATGAAACAGACCAATGCGCTTGATATGGAGGTCAGCTAGCCTTACTATAAAGATTCATAGGTTATACGTCCCATAACTAAAATATTATAGTTGATTTATACTTCATACTTCGAACAATAATTTTTCTTCATCCAGAATGAATTTCTTCAATTCGGATGTGCCTGAGGCCCAATTACATCATGCCCTACATAGTACTGAGCTCGGATCTGATAGATTACTTCAACTTTCGTTTGGCCTTCCTCTCATCTAATCATATTAGGAATATATTTATGCCATGTCCTACATCAATTATCTTTTTTTTTTCTTCTGATTTTATGCAACTTCCGCTGCATTTAATTAAGGGGTGATATTGTTGGGTGCGTTTCACACAAACCTTCGAATCTCGCCCCCCGATACACTAGAATTATGGACTATGCTAATGCAATAATCAAGAATAAACATCAACCACACGAACACAAAGAGATTTTACGTGGAAAACCCTCAAAAGAGGTAAAAACCAAGGGACCTAGTCCAGATCAACAATCCACTATCTCAGGGAACTGTTACAACCGATCACAAGCACACACCGCTTGGATCAAACTTCTTCACCCACGCAGGGATGGATAAACTACAAGAGAATAGTAAAGGAGAAACGATCTCACCGATCCCGAGGACGTAGAAGCGCTGAGACGACCGTTGCGCAGAAGAATCCTTCTTCAAGCAACTTCTCCCTTTTACAAGCTTCCTCTTTCTCTCTCTTCTCTTTCTCTCTTCCTCTTTTTCTCTCTTTCTCACATTGGACGTGTTAGCAACCCAATAGGATACCCTAATCCCGTTTTGGAACGCTTAAATACCAAAAACGGAGGAATTAGAGCCAAATATGGAAACTGCGTACAAGCAGTCCGCGCCGGGTCAGGCGCCCGGTCACCAGACCGTCGGGCGCCCGGCCAACCAAAAAACAGTCAAGCAAGAAACATTAGAAAAAACTGAATTTCGGGCGCCCGGACCAAACATGGTCGGGCGCCCGGCCGGTCATCGGGCGCCTGGTCACTTTGACCGTCGGGTGCCCGGCTAAAGCCAAAAGTGTCCAGCTGCCTTGCTGCCATTTTCTGGGAATTTCGGTCGCCCGGCCACTAACTGGCCGGGGCGCCTGGCCACTCCCAGACACAGTCTCCTCTCCTATGACAGTTTTGAGGAGGAAACTCCATCAGATATGGCCTATGGCGTAAGACCAAACAGAGAGGAAGAGAGGAGAAAAGATAATACACCCTCGGAGTTCGTTCAGTGAGCCCACTATTCAAACTTAAAAATAGAAACCCAGCTTGAATCAGTCATGTGTAGTACAATAGTGAAAATCACGCCTCAACTTCTCCACAAAAATCCTCCCCCTGAGCGTTTTGTTATGGTACGGTGGCACTTTATCATGGAAAGTACAATGGCTGGTGACACCCTTGGAATTGTTTCCTTAGACTGATGTGAATCATACATGTTCTCAGTACCATGATACAGAAGTTATACTCTTATAATCATGGTTCATTAATTATCCTGGTGGCCTTTTTTAAAAATAAAATAAAAAATTCACACACACACACACACCACATGGTGACTGGATCTCATGATCTCACTATTGAAACAAAGTCTATCTACCACTCAGACATGGAGCCGGACCCAACTATTGAGTGTTCATCATCATACACAATCACTTGTTCCACAAATCCTTCTTACCATGGCTTGGATACCAACCGTTCAAATCATTGTCTAAAATGCAATCCATGTGTTAAAACAAACCGCAGTGCCATACCCAGCCATTGAGTGTTCATCATCGTACACAATCACTTGTTCCACAAATCCTTCTTAAAATGGCTTGGATATCAATAGTTCAAGCCATTGTCTAAAATGCAATTCATGTGTTAAAACAAACCGCAACACCATACTATATATGGTGGTACAGGGCTTTTTCTCTCTTTCTTTTACACAGGCACTCATGGTGGTATAGGGCTTTTTCTTTCTTTCTTTCTTTCTTTTGTACAGGCACTCATATTGTTGAAAACAAGTGTCTTTAATCTATGCTCTGATGGGGGAGTTCGATTGATCAAGCTTGATCAATTGAAATATTTTAGTTTTTCTAGTTTGCTCACTAGACAATTTTGACCATGTTTAGTCGATTGAACATGGAACCTCAATCGATTGATGGTGTAGTCAATGGCACTCGATCGATCAATCCTTAGATTGATGGTTCATGCAGTTTTACGTAATTGCATGAATTGTAATACTATATATGGGTGTATGCGGGATTGTAGTTTAAGATTATGTGATTAAGGCTTGTTCTAGAGAGAACTAGGGTTTTAGAATGGGGATTTGTTGAAGAGACAAGGTCTATTAACTAACAAAAAATAACTCATCACCATCTCTTATAACTCAATTTCATAGTGAATTTGTTTGTCTCTTTACATCTTGGTTTTCCCCATGAAGGTTTTTTATGTAAAAAAGGTGTGTTCTCTGAATGCTTGGATTGTGTTTGTTTATCAGTTGTTTGATTAGACTTTGTGCTTGCTTCTGTTCGCCCTCTAACACATATCCCAGTGGGATTTCACCACAAAGGGTACTTGAACCCATGACCTCATGTTGAAATTCACATGAATCTACTACTGAGGCATGAGTAAGGGGGTGCGGATTGGGTACTACCCCCACCAAGGACCTATTTAGAGAGGGACAATCCCATCAGGGGATTTGTGGGGCTCATCGTTATGTATTTGTCTTATCCACGTCGTCCATCCATTTTGAAAGATCATTTTAGGTCATGAGACCAAAAAGGATACATATTGAAGGCTTAAGTGGACCACACCATAGGAACCAGTGAGGATTGGATTGCTACAATTGAAAACTTCCCAGGGCCGCTATGATGTTTATTTGCCATCCAAACTGTTCATAAGGTCACATAGACGTCTATGATGTGAAAACAAAAATATCAACTTGATCCAAACCTTCTGTGTCCCACAAAAGGTTTTCAATGGTCAGCTTTCAATCCCCACTGCTTCCTATGGCGTGGTTCACTTGAGCCTTCAATATGCCACTTTCATTGCCTCATGGCCTAAAATGATCTGTAAAAATGGATGGACCGCGTGGATAAGACAAATACATCACGGTGGGCCCCAAAGATCCCTGAAAGGACCGTCCGTCTCTAGGTAGGTCCTGGTGGGGGTAGTACCCAATCCGCGTCCTGAGTAAGGACCCTCTCTATATATATACTATAGCTTGCTTCTTTTCCATTCATTTCTTCATGTGCTTGCATGTGCTTATTTCTAATATTTTTTATACTTTCAGTCAATTGCCAACAACAAAGTAGCTTTCACGCAATCAACCCTGTAGAAATATAGTAAACAGAGAAGTCCTGCCTCACTGCGCTGTAGGCCTCATTGAAGAACTTTTTAATTGGAGTGGATTAGCTGTTACCCGGGAAACAGCTTAGCGGGTGTTACTCCAACCGTGTGGGGTCGACATTGATGCATTCGTTGCATATCCACACCGTCCATCTGTTTTTACATCTCATTTTAGTATGCAATTCCAAACCTTGGAAAGATAAAAATCTCAGGTGGACTATACCAAAAGAAACAGTGATGAATGACCATTAAAAACTTTTGGGTGCCACAAAAGTTTTAGATCAAGCTGATCTTTGTATTTTCCCTTCATCCAGGTCTATTTGATATTATCAACAGGTTGGATGGGAAATAAACATAACGAAAACCTTAACATGGGCCCTTTGGAAGTTTTAATGGTGAAACACTCTATCACAACTTTTTCCTGTGGTTTGGTCCACCTGCAATTTAAATCTGCTTAATTTTTGGGACCACCCTCTAAAATGGGCTGGAGAAATTGATGGACGGTGTGGACATACAACAAATCATCAAGGTGGGCCCCACGGTAAGGGTACTGGGTGTTACCCAGGTAACACCTAATCCGCTCCCCTTTTTAATACATTTTAGCATTTTTTTTTTTATTTTTCCTTTCTGTCGGTTGGAAAAAATATATATATATTATATCACAGGGAAGATACAAAAGAAGGAATCAGAATATCGTAGAGCCATCATTCTTTTAATCCAAGTGACGTATTTTTCTATCAATCAAGACCATTCATTCATTTGTCACTGATGGGGATGGCATGTTTACGTAAGTTATACCTAATTGGGATTCTTATCTATCTGTCGGTGCCTATTAAATCAACGGTAGAAAATGACAATAATTTAATGGTCCAAAGAAAATTGATTGAAGTGAATTTTTAAACAGAGCTAGAGTTATTCGGTCCAATAAATGGATTGACCCAATTGATATTTCATCCAAAGGTATAAATCCCAAAAATCAGACCGACCCAAAACTCTGGTGCACCGCACCGTAAAGAATAGTATAAAATCATGTCTAAAATCTGAGTTTTGAAATTGTGAATTTTTGGCAGTCGTTGGATCCTTGTGAGGAGCCTCAGTTGAATGCAACGGATGACATATAAACAATATCGTGGGCCCCACACAACTAATAGTGGGAGTTTTGGAGCGGCCTGTTTTTTCGGTCCTACGGTGAACATGATGCAGCGTGCTGGATGGACGGGTTGGATCTCATTCACATGGATCGTAGGCACTCGGTTAACGGTCGGCACGCCTCCTATACCTGCGAGAGCACTATTTCTTTAATTACATGTAATAACATTGTTCTACCGCAATCCCAACGGATTGAGATTTCAGAAATTGATACTGCCAAACGTGTCATTCTCTGCCTCTAAAGTCTCTTTCTAATGTCCTTTTTCTCCTCTTTCACTTCATCCGTTGCTCAGCCTTTCTTCATCCACAAGCTTCCATTCAACAGTACAATGAAATTGATCACGAGAGAAAAGGAAAAAAAAGAACCCATCCGCCGTACACGTGGCATACATGCACTCCAATCCACACCGACCAAACTGTGGGCACCTTTATGGATGGACCTTAACCCCAAAACCACACTGATTAAACAATCATAACCATCCAATTGGTGACCATAAAACATCCATCGGCCCAAATTCAACGGGAAGAAATCAAACGGGTAAGATCGTCTAATAATATAATTCTCAGGCCATGTTACATCCACACTGGGGCCCACATTCCAGATGGGTGTGAACGTATGCCACGTGTACGTTCGACAAAATCGCAGCATGCAAGTGGTATCTGGAGAGAAAAAACTCATGTGGAATTTCTACAACTCCTCAATCATTACATAAATGCATTCATTAAAAAGAAAAATTCAATAACTTAGAAAAAAACCCAAGAAGATCAAATGCAAAATCACAACCGTAGGATTGTGACCAACGGCGAACGCCGATGATGACGTAGGCGATCTTTTGTAATAGAATGGAAAATAAGGTAGAATTGGATCAGGAGGAGGTGGTCCAAGGAAATTTTGATTTGGTGGCACATAAGGTAAATATCCAGAAGGTGGAGGGTAATAATAACCTCCTGTCGCCGGAGGCGGATAGTAAGACGCAGGAGGCGGATAGTAAGACGCCGGAGGCGGATAGTATGACCCACCGCCGGAAGGTGGAGATGGTGGGGATGGCGGCGGCGGACAGTTCGGCGAGGCGATAGACGTCGGCGGCGGTAGACATGGGTACACACATTCGCCCGGCGGCGAATTGGATTGGATCTTGTTGGAATTCGCGGCATCGGATGCTTCAGTGATGGGGAATTTCGTGACCATGGTCAGGAAAAGGATGGCTGAGATTGGTTGGATGAACATTGTGGCCATTTTCATGTGGAAATGGATGCAGGAGATGGAGATATTAGACTTGAGATATGGAGATATTAGACTTGAGAGGGAAGTGTTTGGACTCTCAAGACTGTGGATGGCGCTTTTGTTTTAAAGCTACGTGGAAAACAATTGGTCTATTAATGAATTGAAAGTAACGTGTAAGGTAATGAATGGGTGTCAAATGAATGTCGATAGGTTGACAGGGGTGTCAAAATGGGCAGATTTTGTTTCATACAACCTTTTAGTTTTATGATAATGTGTCAGTTGGGTGGAGAATCCAAGCCGTGAAAATGGTAGAACATGCCATTGAAATTAATCATCTGGAGAAGAAATTGGAATATTATATATATTGATTAAAGGGGCCACATCGACTGTCCAAAGATTTCGACGGTGTAGATAACGTGATGAATGCACCATCTATTTTTTTTCATTTTTTTTCATTTGATACTCCATGCATTTCTCATTGTACAATGTTATGTTTGGGTTTTCAGTTTGTATGAGTGGGCCCATGGTTCAGTGATCCAAAACGTTGAAACTATGGGGTCCACCGCCATGGATAGAGAGTATGCACCAAAACTCTCCGAGATTGGAAGATCCGAGTCATAAAAGTACTTGGCCTTAGATAGGTTGAATGGGACATGTTATGATCAGTCGCGCTAGGACATGTCTAATGTGGGGTCCACTAGATGAACGATTCAGATCATGTTGATATCGGGTGAAAAGTCCGGATCGTGCCCTGTTAGTTCGCTTAGTACCTTACAAGTGGAAGGAGGGATAGTAGTCCAGATTGTCCATCTAGTGGGTCCTATCCATCGATCGCCAATGGTCAAGATCAAGGGTTACCCTAAACAGAGGCAGTTGATCTAGATCGTCCATCTAGTGCGTCCAATCTTTTGATGGGCCAAGGTTAAAAAAAAAAAAAAATCATACCAGATGGATTATTGTGGCGCCTTATGACAAAATAAAAAACCATTAAATGGTCACAGATCGAACGTAGAAGATTGGTTGACACAGTCCGATCATTTCATTACTGAAGATCAAAAGACTGGCAAGATCAACTATATGGACGGCCTAGATTGACAGATCTACCTACCATGTGTCATTTATAGAGAAACTAACAACCCTAAATCCAGCATGCCCCATCACAGTTGGGCAATTGTAGTCTATAGCCCTCTACCGCCACTACTAAGTGGCCCCACGAAGCATGAGGGAGGTTGTCCCCACCTAATTATCAGCTATTGAATGGTGTTGGGACATTTAACAATTGTACGATCAGGATCGAAGGATGATGAAATGTGTCACACTGTAATTTGATGAGGAAGTTTATCAACAGATTGTACTACATTCTAGAATAGCTCACGCAGTCACACCCAAATGTTCTGCAATTAGTTACATGTGGGGCCCACAGTGGTAGGTGCATGGCAAGGAATTCAGCACGGTTTGTGATCATAATAGCTGGAAGGAGAGTTCACAGACGTGTGGTGGGATTTGATTGTGCCACGTGTGGCTGTGAGAGATGCAGCCCAGGTTATTGGTGGAGGGACGTGGATTGGGTACCCCGTCCACTCTGAGGGGCCACCGTAATGTATGGGTTTTATCCATACCGTCCATCCATTTTTTTACATATCATTTTAGGGCACAAGACCAAAAATGAGGTAGTTAAAAGGCTTAAGTGGACCACATAGTGATATTAAACACTTACCGTTGAAATTTTTTTAAGGGCAGGGAAGTTTTGTATCAAGCTGATACTTGTACTTTTCCATTCATCTAGGTTGATGTGACCTTATGAACGGGTCGGATGGCAATTAACCATCTCAGTGGGCTCTAGGAAGGTTTCAATGGTGGGAGTTATTATCACCGCTGCTTCCTGTGGCGTGGTCTACCTGAGCCCTGGATCTGCCTTATTTTTTAGGCTTTTACTCTTAAATGATATGGAACAATAAATGGATGGCCTGGATAAAACCCATACATCATGGTGGGCCCTTAGAGTCCCCGTCTGTTCCTAGCTACGGACCGGCAGGGGTAGTACCCAATCTGCATCCTTGGTCAGGTACATACTCCACCGCCTTCATTTGTGACAGCAGCACATGTCCCACTCAAATTCTGCTACATTGGGTCACCAGAAATATTATCAAGCAACCTGCTATCCATGATATCCAGGCCGTTGCAATCCTAATGGTTTGGATTGGCCAGATTTTTGGACGGTCCCCTTTTCATCTAGGTACAGCTATGCTATGGATGCCATGTACTCGCCACTGCAGGCCCCACACAACCGATTTCTCGAATTTTTCATCAACAGCCAGTTGCATGTAAGACATTCTCACAGCTGGGCCTAACCAGACCCAACTCACCCAACCCGGCCCATGATCAGTCAGGCCAGAGGGACCAGGTTCACAAGCTGGCTGGAGCCGGTGACACGTTACAATTTGCTGCACACAGTCATCTCCACCGTGGCTAAACCCGGCCTGAGTTATCTGTGTATTGGCCGAGTTAAACTGATAAGTAATGGAATGGATGTAAGCTTGAGTGTGCTAAACTGATAATCGGTGGGTCCAGATCATTTCTGGCTTATTAAACACCGTTGGATTAATCTTCTCGTGGCTTCAGAAATGAACAGTTCAGACTGGATGGGCCAACCCGACCCGATTGACCCAGTAAAGGGCTAAATTGTAATTTTTCAACGACTAGCGTGCTTCTGAAGAAAGAGCACAGCAATATTACCATTTGAAGCTTCAAAAGCAATCCCCAGCTGGAAGCACTTCTCCAGCAAGCACTCTAACAAAGCATCCCAAACCTAGAAAAAGTGCATAGTCCTAATTTTCTCCATTCGATCTACACCGTACACGTATACAGTGATCATCACAGCACGAATGTTCAAATTTCTGATGGCTAGAAATGCCGGGTCATTGTCGATTTTAAGCATGGGCCCATATATCTGGACTCGGATTGCAGAAGACGTCAGTACTGTGTGCTACTGAAAAGCTTTGTGGCCCTGTGGGCCCCGCCATGATAGATGTGCGTCATCTATGTCGTCTGCCTAATTTGCCAGCTCAATTTAGGGGCAGATCCAAATCTAAGGTGGACCACACCACATGAAATTATCGGAAACCTGGCCCGGAGCGGAAGCAAATCCAACAATACAGAGTATGGAATCAAACGAGCAACACAAAGCAAACACACTCACAAGCAATCAACCACACAAAGATAATCCGATTTTAACGTGGAAAAACCCCTCACGAGTTAAAAAAAATCATAGAACAAAGCAAATCTACTATGAATCAGAAGATTACAGAGATAAATAACCTATGAGTAAAGAAACCTAAGAGAAAATTCAAGCTTTCTCTCTCACAAAATACTCTCCCTTCACCCTAATACAATTAAGAAACCTTAGAAACTTTAGGATATATATCATCTAAGTCCGAATTCATATCATATATATACAGTGAACAACCCAAAAATAGAAACATGTTATGCAAATTTCTGTAACCATGCAAAACATTGCCACTGTGCATGACCGATCCTGACCGACCCTCGATCCGTCAAACATGGCGCAAAATCATCAAGAGAGAAAACTTCTAAATTCAATCCGTTCTGCCTCAATAGTCTGCTGGTCTGCAAACCAACCTAAAACGCCCCAAGACTGTCTAAAGACCTCGTTGTTCAAACCTTGTCCATATCCGACCAGTTGGCCACAGCCAGCGACTGGTTGGTGGACCTTATTTGAGCACACTTTGAAGGCTCCTCCAGTAATCTCCACTGAGGTTTCAAATGTCGAATTCAACATTCATTGCTTCCTTTATAATCTCAACTTCATCATAGCTCTACCACTTCTCATGCCTCCATCAACCCTCTCATCGCATTTTCTGATGTAGGGGAGGAACCCCATGATCGAGGGCATGGATCACGCACCTTCCTGCAGGAGATGGATCGGAAGAAAAAGAAGAGGAAACTAAGGAATTTTCGATTTTGGAGTTTCAACCAAAACAGGAAATTGTTATTCCTGTTTTTTTTATTTCAACCCAATTCGTGGAGCCCATCTTGATCATTTATGATGATCCGTTCCGTCCATTTTGTAGAGCTGCTCAATGCCGAGAAAACTTATTAGTTTCATATCGATCCGAGTTATGGATTGACCGTGGCGTCCAAAATAGTACAAACTATCCAGAAAGTTTCGAATTCCGTCAACCTAACTTGGAAATGGTCCTTGTGGCCCACCACTAATGATATGAAGAATTTGAGCCGACTATCTTGAATAGTACATCGATGTCAGCAAAACTATAAAGTTTTGTAGCAATCAGATTTGTGGATTGCTCGTACCGGTAGAAGGAAGACGACGTCAAACATGCATTATATAGTTTGCATAGATTTTTATGATTTTCTTCCCTATTTCAGTTAGGAGTCTTTTCTTATCATGCAAGGTAGGGTTTAGGGTTAGTTTATTTCTATTTAATTTAATTAAATTCATTTTTAATTAGCTTTTGATTATTTTAATAAAATTTGAGTTTTACTCTATTTCTTCTTCATGGATTCAAAGAAAAAACTCGTGGATTCGAGTTGTTCCGTCGTAGATTCAACAAAGACATGTTGAGGATTCCCTGTAGATCCGTGGATTCGGATTAGTTATCCATGAGAGAGACGGTGCTCGATTCCATAACATGCCCCGCCCGCATTAATCGGTATCAGAGAGAGGCTTTCCCTTGGGAAGATAGCTTTTAATGGTGGTTACAACAAAAATCCTGTGGACAGTGATCTAGGGATCCATCTTCTCAAAGTGGCGACTTTCGGGGCGACGCTTGAGACACTCCAGAGGTAGAACCATCAAGTTATGCAAGGGCTACAAGCTTGGTTTGACCGTAAATCAACATATCAAATGAGTATAATCGTGTATGACAGTGAATTTGTAGATCGGACGAGTCAGATCTATACAGAGGTTGATTTTCCTCACTTCAATGACTTGGGTCGCATCGATGATTGGCTATGTGACGTTGAGTGCCTCTTCGAAATCACACAAATGCCCGAGGCGAAGAAGGTTTCGTACGTTGCCCTCAAGTTTAAGAGCACTACGACAGCTTTGTGGCAATATATCCAACGCGATCGGGAGCGTGTGATGAAGGCCCCAATATGCTCTTGGCCGCGGATGAAGCGCAATCTGCTGAAACGATTTGGGTACAAAGATTTTGAAAATTAAACCTCATCCCCATCAGAAGTGCGCGTGATGTGCCTGTAGAAATGAAGGACCCTCAACAATTGGAGGTTCCTCTCGAAGCTTTTGAGGTGGAGATCGTCCAGATATGAGAGTCCTTCTCGAAGCGTTAGCCGAGGAGTATTCTTCTGCGTTTGTCCAGGATCACGATGAAGAAATTGTTGAATCGGTCGATGTTGAGGGCAGAGAAGAGGAAACAAGGTACAGCCTGCCAACACCTCAGAAATTATTCTGGTTCCTGAAGTAGTGGAGGAGATTGTTATTCTAAATGTTATGCACGAAGAAGACGATCCAGCAATCGGTTCAACGATTATGGATTTGGAATCACAGGGATCCACAATCACCTCTAAAGATACTGCGTCGACATTACAAGATTTTCAGTGCTACCATGGACGCCAAGTTATTTGAAGATTCGTTTGTAATTTTCCTTGTGCATGATGAGAAGAAGGCAATGATGTTACTGCGTTATATCAGGGATTGGTCGAGAACACGAAGCAGAAGCCAAGGCCATGGAAGAAGATGAAAGTGAGTGTTTATCATAACATGAAGCAAAACTCGAAGTCGAGTTTTCTTTAAGTGGAGGAGACTGTTGTAGGGGAAGAACCCCATGATCGAGGGCATGGATCACGCACCTTCCTGCGGGAGATGGACTGGAAGAAAAATAAGAGGAAACTAAGGAATTTCTGATTTTGGAGTTTCAACTAAAACAGGAAATTACTATTTTTATTTTTTTATTTTGGCCCAATTAGTGGGGCCCATCTTGATCATTTATGATGATCCGTTTCATCCATTTTATAGAGCTGCTCGACGCGGAGAAAGCCCAATAAGTTTCACGTCGATCTGAGTTACAGATTGACTGTGGCGTTCAAAATAGTACGAACTGTCCAGAAAGTTTCGAATTCCATCGACTTAACTTGGAGATGGTCCAAGTGGCCCACCACTACTGATATGAAGAATATGAGCCGACCATCTTGAAGAATACATCGATGTCAGCAAAACTATAAAGTTTTATAAGAATCAGATTTGTGGATTGCTCGTACCGGTGGATGGAAGACAACGCCCAACATGCGTTATACAGTTTGCGCAAATCTTTCTGAATCTTTTCTTATCATGCATCTAAGGTTTAAGGTTAGTTTATTTCTATTTAAGTTGATTAAATTCATTTATGTAATTAGCTTTTAATTATTTTAATGAAAATTGAGTTTTACTCTATTTCTTCTTCGTAGATTCAAAGATAAAACTCGTGGATTCGAGTTGTTCCGTTGTGGATTCGATGAAAACAGGTTGAAGAGTCCCTGTAGATCCGTGGATTCGGATCAGTTATTCATGGGAGAGACGGTGCTCGATCCCAGAACACGCCCATGGATTCGAATCAATCATCCATGGGAGAGACGGTGCTCGATCCCAAAACATGTCCCGCCGCATTACTTTCACACCCTTTGCCGCTCTTCTCATGTGGCCTTTAAGCAATTGCCACATACGAGCAACCATGGATCTTGCTGCCAATCCCATAGCTCCACCATGAAATGTGCTCCAGATCAACTTGTAAAGATGGTCACACCTCCGTGCCTTCATCCACATGAGTTTTCCCTTCATCACTTGACAATACCAATCGCGGTCGGTGAACCTACACCATTTCACCTCAAGTGCACTAAAAGAGATCACATTCTTTTTTATCTTGGGGACATGCTTCACATCTTTCAAGACTCTTTTAATCTCATCGAACATTCTGATGCGCACTGTACTAATACCCACCACTTTGCGAATGTAGCCATCGCCTATAAACATCAATCCACCATCATATCTCTATATGTCATGAATGAACTCCGGTCAGAACAAACGTGACATGATGCACCTGAATCCAGGATCCACTCTCTACCGAGAGACCCCTTGCCGAATATAGTCAATACTTCACAAAGATCACCACCTTACTTTATGATATTAGTTCATTCTCCATAAGAATTTTTAAACTTCTCTTGCTTTGATTTGGGATTCTGACAATCTTTCTTTATGTGGCCCTCCTTACCATAATTCCAGCACCGCACCTTAGCTTTCCCTTTACTCTTGGCTTTAGATCCCGATTTAGGATATCCCCCACCATGCTTAGAATTTCTTTCCCTTATAATCAGTACCTCTGAAGAAGAACGAGAACCCAAGTCACCACTTTTCTTTCTCATTGCTCTCGATTAGAGGGCTGAAATAACAGTCTCAACATTGATGGTTTCTTTCCTTGCGCACAAAGAGTCTATGAATGACTCGTATGATTCTAAAAAAGAATTCAGCAAAATACATGCTTGATATTCATCATTTATCGACTCATCTATCTCTACCAACTTGCAAACCAAACGATTGAACATGCTAATGTGGTCATCCACATCCGTCACATTTGTCATCCTCAAGGTGAACAATTGCATCAACAGATACATCTGGTTCTTTAGAGATTTCTTAACGTACACTCTCTCTAACTTAGCTATTATATTAACCGTTGTCTTCTCTTTCACGACATGATAGAAGACATCATCCATCATGCACAACAGGATCGAGGTTCTGGCCTTCTTGTCGAGCTTCTTCCACTCATCCTCTTTCATAGCCTCGGGTCGCTTCCTAAGAGCTTCTTCAACCCTTATTGAACTAGGAGGGATTCGATCTTCACCTTCCATAGTTTATAGTTCTTTTTATCGGAGAACTTCTCTACGTCGAATCCTATGCTCGATGCCATGCACTTGTCTCAGATCCGAATTCTGCTCCACCCCAATAATAGCTCTGATACCACTTGTTAGAGAAACCAACTGGCAGGGGAAGCAAACCAAAATACATAGAGTATGGAATTAAATGAGCAACACAACGCAATCACACCCACACACAATCAACCACACAGAGACAATCCGATTTTATGTGGAAAAACCCATCAACGGATAAAAAACCACGGCACAAAGCAATCTACTATGAATATTAGAAGATTATAAAGATGACAACCTACAAGTAAGGAACCCAAAGAAAACCCAAGCTCTCTCTCTCTCTCTCTCTCTCTCTCTCTCTCTCTCACACACACACACACACACACACACACAGAGAGAAAACACTCTCCCCTCACCTTAATACAATTCGGAAACCTTGGACACCTTAAGATACCATCTAAATCCGGATCCATTCTATATATATAGCAAACAACTCAAAAGTAGAAACATGTTATGCAGATTTGCATAACCATGCAAAACACCGCAATTGTGTACAAGCGGTCTTGATCGACCCGCGAAAGATCGCACATGGCACGAAATCGTCTAGGGCGTGTTTGGTGCATGGTATTAGGAGGTATTAGATGGGATGGAATACAAAAAATGGAATAATTAGTATATGTCAGGGATTGTCGCGGGATAGATGGAGCAATACCGAATCCAATGCCGTGTTTGGAATGCAATCCATTCTCATCTAAATTCATTGATCCAAACCAACGCCTGTTTGGATTGCACCGAAATAGGAAGATCCAAACCAACGCCTCTTTGAATTTGAGGTTGCCACTTGGCACACCGACTTCTTTGGTGTGTTGACGTCACTAAGGCCCCACCATGATGCATGTGTTATATCCACACCGTCCATTCATTTTAAGAGATTATTTTAAAGCATGGTAAAAAAATTAAGACAGATATGAAGCTCAAGTGGACCATACCATATAAAACAAAAGGGATTGAACATGTTCCTTTGAAAACTTCTCAGGGACCAAAGAAGTTATGGATAATTTGATTTTTTTTTTTTTTTCCCTTTATCCATGTCTGTGTGGCCTTATGAACAGGATAGATGACAAGTAAAAACCGTGGTGGGCATTAGGATGGTTTCAACGGTAGAAATCATTGTCCATACTACTTTCTGTGGTGTGGACCACTTGAGCATTAGATTGTTGACAGTTTTTGTTGTCGTGACATAAAGTGATCTCGCCAAATCGATGCACAGTGTGGATATCACACATATACTATAGTAGGGCCCACAAACATTTAGTTGAGATCAACGCACCACTGAGGCAAACTACCCAATCTCTTTCCCAAAGGGTCTCTTTGGAATCCCACTTTGGTCCCTCGCTGGATAGCCAGTGGATTCACCAAATCCCTCTCCAAACCAACAAGTACGAGACTGTTTCCAAAGCCCAAAACCATCGTCACATATTAGCTTCGCCAAACACGATTATCAGTTTTATACGCAGGATGTGAATCACTATCCCATCTAATACCTCCTAATACCATGCACCAAACACACCCCTAGAGAGGAAACTTCTAAATTCAACCCATTCTGCTTCAACACAACCGATCGGTCAATAGACCGGTCGGAGCACACCACCGACCGGTCCGCAAACCGGTCTGAAACACCCAAAGATTGTCCAAAGACTTCACTGTTCAAACTCTATCCATATTTGACCGGTCGGCCACAGCCAGCGACCGACTGGTGGACCTTATTTGAGCACCATTTGAAGGCTCCTCAACAAAAATAGTAGTGAATGAATGGCGACCATTAAAAACTTCTTAGGGTCCACTGTAATTTTTATTTGCCATCCAACCTGTTGACTAGGTCACACAGTCTTGAATGAAGATGAAAACAAAAATATATGATAAAAAACTTTTGCAGTCCCTAGGAAGTTTTCAAAGGTAGGCATTGAATCACCACTGTTTCCATGGTGTGCTCCAGGTAAGATTTGGATCTGCCTCATTTATTGGTTCGTGCCCTAAAATGAGACCCAAAAAATGGACAGACTGTATGGATAAAACACGTATATCATGGTGGGCCCACATAGCTTGTCCAGCAGCACAATACCAATGTCAGTGCGGTGTGCTACACCACGCCATCCAGGTCCTCTGTCTCTTTGCATTTGGGCGTGCCCATCTCTAATAAATAATTGCAACTATTAACCTGAAATTTTTCTGGTGTCTGCCAAACATGCCCTTTCATTTCGTTTACATTTCAGTCATTTACATACAATGAGGTATCTTTCACACATACCATATATAAAGAGAGGGAGTAGATTAGGTGAGACCCCGGGCTGACCCAAGATGGTTTGGCCCTTACTATGGGACCCGCCTTGATGTATGTATTCTGTATCCACGCTGTCCATCCATTTTCCCCATCAATTTAGAGAATTATGCCAAAAATGAAGCAGGTCCATTTATCAGGTGCACCATACCATAGGAAACAGTGGTGATCGAACACACTATCGATCATTAAAAACTTCTTAGGGTGCACCTTAAATGTTTCCGTAGTGTTTATTTTCCATCCAATTGTTAATTAGGTCATATAAGTCCAATTAATGGTCAATCACCACTCTTTCCTGTGGTATGGCCCACCTCATAATTGGGTATACTTCATTTATTAGATCACGCCCGAAAATGATTTAAAAAAAATGGATGGATGGGGTGGATGCAGAATACATATATCAATGTGGCCCATGGTAATTAGGACCGCACCATCTTGCGTGAATCCAGGGTCTCACTTAATCCTCTCTCATAAATAGAGGAAACAGGATGACCTCTTGACAGTGACCATCCTACACGGTGTGGGCCCATTCTTTAGTGAAATTTTAAAAACATTTTCAGAGTTTATTTTATTTTCCTCTGTTGTCTGTTGCTCGAAAAATGGTGTGGAAGTAAGACACAAAAAGAGGGATTTGAAATCATGTAGAGTCATCATTCATTAGCCAAGTGGCATATTTGTCTGACAAGCACGACCATTCATCCACAAGATCCTGACAACGATGGTATGTTTATAAAAGTTACACATATTAGACATCCTTATCTATCCCACCAGTGGCTATTAAAGCAATGATGCAAAAATGAAAAATAGTCAATTGTCCACAGAAAATTAATTGTAGTATTTTTTTTACACAGTGCTATATAGTTATTAGACCCAATAAATGCATGGGTCCTTACTCATGGCTCCGTGGTAGACTCTCCAACACCCGTTGTGGTCTGTGTGGGTCTGAGTGTCTGGAAAAAAAAAACATGGGGACCCAATAAATGCATTGACATGATTGATCGTTTATCCAAATGGCGTAATTCGTTGAGGCTGTTTAGTAATTCCAATGCCATTACTCAAAGTAAAGTTGATGTTATGATTTTTCAATGCTAAAATTAAGATGGAATTTGAATTTCATGTGGAGCTTAGCATGATGTATATGACCTACTCACGTCATCCATCCATTTTGTTAGCTGATTTTAGGGCATTAGTCTAAAATTGAGGTAAATCTAAAGCTCAAGTGGACACATCAAAGGAAATATTAGAAATTGAAGACCCATCATTAAAAACATTTTTAAGGCTCCAAAAGTTTTGGATCAAACTAATATTTGTGGTTTTCCCTTACCTAGGTCGGCGTAACCTTATGAGTAGGTTAGATGACAAATAAACAGCCTTTTAAGCCCTACAAAGAAAAACATTTTAATGGTAAAAGTTTTATGACTACTATATCTGGTGTGGAACGCTTAAAGCTTTAGATTTGTCTCATATTTGGGTTCATACCTTAAAATGTTCTTCCAACGTAGACATCTCACATTTATCATGGTGGGGCTCACAAATTTAAGTTTGTTCTTTATAGGTGATCCATTTATCACACATTTTCAATGGAAATTATAAAATCCAGCAGTCTCTAATAGCATTTAATAAATCTTAAGACCTACCATCTCCATCAGTCGTGCAACTGTATTTCTAACCTTAGTCTCAAAAACTAGGATGACCCAGTGGTCTGGCGCACCTTGACACAGAGAACAGTGTAAAATCATACCGAAAACCTTTAAATTCACATGGATCTGAGTTTTAAAATGGAAATTTTTTTTGGAGGGCTCCTCAATCCTTCCGAGGAGCTTCAATTGAATGTAATGGATGGCATATAAACAATAGGGGGGGGGGGGGGTGACACCCTCCTAATGGTCTTGAGTTGTTTCCTACGGTGTGGTTTACCTAAGTTTTGAAGTGACCTGGTTTTTGGGTTCCACGGTGAAGATAATGCAGCGTTATGGATGGACGGATTGGATCTCATTCAAATTGATCAGAGGCACTCGGTTAACGGTAGGCACGCCTCCTATACCTGCGCGAGCACGGTTCTTTAGCAGCTTGTGGTACCACAATCACAACTGATTGAGATTTGGAAATGATACTGTCAAACGCGTCACTCTCTTCTTCCAAAGTCTCTTTCCAACCTACTTTTTCTCCACTTTCATTTCACACATCACTCAGCCTTTCTTCATCCACAACCATCATTCAACTTTCCAATAGATGAAACGAGAGAAAAGGCAAACAAAGAAAAAAGAAAGGGTCGCTACAACCCATCCACCGTACACGTGTCATACATGCAAGCCAATCCACACCGACAAAATTGTGGACACCCTCATGGATGGATCTTAGCCCCAAAATCGCACTGATCAAACGATCATAACCATCCAATTGGTGACCATAAAACAAACACCGACCCAACCAAACACAGAACTAGTGTGGAATTTCTACTATTCATCACTCATTACTAATGCATACATAAAATACAATAATAATAAAAAAAAAAAGTTCATAAACTGAGGAAAAAGCCCAAGAAGATCAAATGCAAAATCACAACCGTAGGATTGTTACCGATGGCGATCGCCGATGACGACGGAGGCGATTTTTTGTAATAGAAAGGAAAATAAGGTAGAATCGGATCAGGAGGAGGAGGTACAGGGTAAGTAAAATATGGTGGTGGCACATAAGGTAAATAACCAGAAGGTGGGGGGTAATAATAACCTCCTGTCGCCGGAGGAGGATAGGAAGAGCCCGGGCCAGAAGGAGGAGATGGTGGGGATGGTGGTGGACCGTTCGGCGAGCCGGTCGACGTGGGCGGCTGCAGACATGGGTACAAGCATTCCGGAGGCGAATCTTGGATGACCTTATTGGAATTTGCGGCATCGGACGTTTCCGCGATCGGGAATTTCGTGACCATGATCAGGAAAAGGATGGCTGAGATTGGTTGGATCGAAATTGTGGCCATTTTCATGTGGAATTGGATGGAGGAGATGGAGAAGGACATGGAAGACTTGAGAAGGGATAGTTTTGGCACTTGAAACTGTCGATGGCGTTTTTGTCTTAAAGCTACGTAGAATACATTTGGACTATTGAGTGAACAGTGAACTGAAGTAATGCCTACGATATCAGGTATATGTCAAATGAGTGTCGAATGCTTGACGGGGGTGTCAAAGTGGGCAGATTTTATTGTTTCTATACAACGTTGTAGCAGAAATATAACATACAACGTTTTAATTTTCTGATATTTTATCCGTTGAGTGGAGAATCCAAGCAGTGAAAATGGTATAATATACCATTTACATCATCTGGAGAAGAAATGGAAGCAATATATTCATTAAAGGGAACACATAGGCTGTCCAAAGATTATACGGTGTAGGTTAACCTAGTGAATTCACCATCCATATTTCTCCCATGGATAGTGTATGTACCAAAACTTCACAAAATTAGAAGATCCGAGCCATAAATGAAATGTTGGTGTGTTTTGTCTGTCTAATTTTCTTTTTCTCGGCCGCTGGTTGAATGGTTCAGAACTTTTCAACATCTGGAAGATTTTTAGTGCATGGGCCACCCATAGTATGGCACGTGATATCTACCGTTTTGGATCATTGAACAATGGCTCCATTTGTATAAAACTGAAATCTAAAGGGATAATAGTTGAAAAAGCCTTTCTGTTTCATGAGCCTTTCTTTTGGCTTGTTTGGCAACACAGATTTGAGAGGAAGTAAAATGAGAACTTGAATCCATGATATGAATTCTCCTCAATTTCAATTCTTATACATTCCAGATTTCCTGTTAGGCTGCCAAAACTCGGAGAGAACTCAGACAAAAGGGAATGGACGGTGTGGATTTTAATCCCACCATATGCCCACTTATACTTTGGATTTTGATCCCATCAACCATCCATTTTTAAATCCACGCCGTCCATCCATTTTTACTGATCATTTTATGGTAGGATCCTAAAAATAAAGCATATCCAAATCTTAGATAGACCATACCACGTAAAATAGTAATGATTGAATCCCCACCATTAAAAACTTCATGCGGGGCACTGGAATGCTTATTTTCCATGCAACTTTTTGACAAGGTCACGAAGACCTGAATGAAAAGACCACACAAATATAAGCTTGATCCAAAAATTTCGTGGCCCACAGAGAAGTTTTTAATGGTTGAGTACCACTGGTTACATTATTATGGTCCACCTGAGATTTGGATGTACTTAATTTTTTGGATCATGCTCTAAAATGAGTTTTCAAACTGGATGGATTGCGTGGATGTAAGACACATATCACATGCTATGGATGCCATGGTCAAGGATCCACCAAGCATAAGGTACATCACAATGGGTCCCATGTTGGGAGGATTTCTCATCAAATCCCAACGTTTTGACAAGAATAAAAAAACTTTTGGGAAACACACTTTTGATTTCTCATGGATTCCTATGAAATCCACTTCTCATCAGATCTACTTCACCAAACAGAGAAAGCAAGTGATTTCTCATCACTTGTCATCAAATCCATGGTATCAAACAAGCCATTTACCTTTTAGTATTGTTTGGCTTTTCTAGATAAAAATGCCTCTCTGCACAAGCATCCCCTTATATGACGTGAGCATGACACGAAAGTTAAGAGGGCCTTTTGAGAATTGGGTGTGGGCCCCACCAAATTGACTATTGGGGCCACACATCTGTCAATTTTATCTGTTCACTTTAATTAGACATTTGTGAACTCACAGGAAGGTCATTTCAAAATAAAATTGGAGCTTTCAATTTGGTATGTTAATTATGAACTATTTCTTTCGATGTGGTCCATCTGTGATGATTTTTTTCCTCAAACTTGGACAGATGGCAGGAAATTAGAACCCCTTTCATATGGACGGCTTGGATCTGCTTTAAGACTATCCAGTGGACCCCACGTAAGATGTGGGATGCGTTTAATAGATAG
This sequence comes from Liriodendron chinense, assembly GCA_003013855.2. NCBI lineage: Eukaryota > Viridiplantae > Streptophyta > Magnoliopsida > Magnoliales > Magnoliaceae > Liriodendron > Liriodendron chinense. The sequence goes on from PVNU02002217.1 coordinate 1,544,165, forward strand.
GTCCCTTGTATAGGAAAGGCCATTTGACATTTTCCTTCTTTTCTTCTTCTTTTTTCCTCGGAAGGGGATCATTTGGCCGTTAGGACGGTTGCCACCTCTGTGGGACCCACTCTGACGAGCTTCCGGCTTGTATCCGGTGCCATTCCCTCCAATCCAGCAATCTTTTGAGTGTTTTTTTGGAGTTAACTGTCTTAACTCCATGCAGGTTACCGATCTCACGAAAACGAGGCCTCCTTTTGGGCAATCAAATGGTGTCCAAATGAGGTGATTCCAAAGTCATCTTAAAGTTCATTAAATTATCTTTCCAACAAATAAAAGATCACCCAAATCAAACATGTAACGAGGGAGTTATGATCATTTTTTGTTGAATCCGCGAATGATAGAGTATTGACGAACGATAGTGACTTTGGGTTGGACATGTAAAAGCTTCATTTTTGTATCATGCTCTAAAACGAGCTATCAAAATGGTTGAACAATGTGGATTTAAGGTAAATACATCACTATAAGTCCTACAATCATGATCCCATCCACCGAAGCTGCACCTAAGAAGGGCTTGGTGGTGTTGGACTGTGGCACAATTTCGTTGAGCCAGACTAGACATAGCCATGCAATGCATGCTTGAAAGTTGTTAACTTTGAACGTGTGGGACTTGTTGGGCCACATGCTATAATGAGATAATAACTTTCAAGCAAGCACAAACTAAGTACTACCCCATTAGGACCTAGCCAGAGTAGATAGTCATGTCAGGGTCTGTCTCGTGCCTAATGGTGCCTACGGTGATTTATATGTTTTATCCACGCTGTCCATCTCTTTTGACAAATCATTTCAGGGCATGAGCCTAAAAGGAGGTAAATAAGAGACTAAAGTGCAACACCCATCTATTTTGATAGATTATTTTAGGACATGAGCTGCCCAAAAAGGAGGTAAATAGAAGATTTTGCAAAGTTAAAGCTATTTTTCCTTAAATATTTTGCAAAGTATTTTTTAAATTCTCCTTTTTTTCATATTTTTACAGCATAATTTTTATTCGTATTTCTAGAAAAAAAAATTAATTGTGAGTATAGAGTATTTTGGACCATATTTTCAAAAGATTAATTTTCAACAAAAGTAAAGGGGTGCTCATTCATTATAATAAATTTTATTAATTAACACCTTACATTTTGTTAGTTATAATTAAAAACCCCTAAACTACCGCCTGATGAAGAAGCGGTATGTAAAAGTAATCGTTGGGTGCCTTCGGCAACCCCAACATGTTGGGCTTTGCATTTTTCTAAGTGTCTTGTAAGGTGTCCAGTGCCGTTTGAAGTTTTTGCACTATATGTACGTTTACAATAAATATAACATGCATTTTGCATTGTTGCTCCCGTTCGGTCTTTTACATCAATAAGCTCAAAACCACTCCAAACAGATGAAGTTTTGGCCCTTTTTTATTTTTGAAAAGGGGCATCCACGGATACACTTTTTATGGTGTTTATATTACTTTCCTCATTTACCTCAATATCATTAGGAATGTAATGAGAAGATCCGGCCATTTTTTTTTTAAAATAATATGAATATAAAATAGTAAGATACAAATTTGTTATGATAATTTATATAAGAAAGGGGAGAATGAGAATATGAGACTTAATTATATATACTAAGAATGTTATATAAGAACAAACTTTAACTAAATTTCTTTTAAAGATTTATTAACTTGAACTTGAATAGCTTGATGCTGTAGAGAGAGCTTGAACTTGAACTTAAAGCCTTGAGAACTTAAAAAGAGAGAGTATGAAAGTTGTTAGTTATAATTTATAAATGAGGGGAGAATGAGGTATTTATAAAGTCCATGTAGTTAAAAAAGCCAAAATACCCCTTAAACTAGCCGTTTTATGGCTGTTGGGAGGGACAAAATTGTCTGTATAGTAAAAAAGACCTAATTTTTTTTTATGTGTCGTGTTGGGCTGTGCCAGTCAACGTGTCGGGTCAGGCTGCATACCGTTGACCGTCATGCCAAACCATGCCGTACCTGGGCGGCCCGGCCCATTTTACGTGCTTAGTCAAGCCTAGCTCGAATATGGCTGAGTTCGGCTCGACTCCGCTTGTGTACAGCTTTAACTAAAATCCAACCACATCCCAACACCAACCAGCTCCACGCTGAACCTCATCCCATAATAAGGTATTTAATGAGATTTAATTGGACCATGTGCAATTGTTAAAGATGGAGCCCACACGACCGTCTCTAACATCGGCGTACGGGCCAATTGAATTCCTGCAATCTCATGTTACCAAGTCACTGGCAATCCCATCAGCTGTTACTGAATAACTTGTGCATGGCAATACCCGCAATGAAAATGAGATACCCGAAAAGTCAGGCAAATCCAACCATCAGCTGAGCCCACACATACAAAAGAATGGAAAATCACATAAAAATCTCCAAATTCATATGGGCCCACCTAATGCCTTGGCTAGAGTTTTGGAGCGTTCTGTTTTCAGTTGGGCATGTTGGATCTGGACCTGTGTTTTTTCCTTGACAAATAAGCAATGGAATGGATCTAAGGTTGAGTATGTGAAACGGATAATTGGTGGGCCAAGATCAATGCCGGCTTATCAAACACCGTTGGATCGATGTTCTCGTGGCTTCAGAAACGAACAGTTCAGACTCGATGGGCCAGGGCAGGCCCAGTTGAGCAAATAAAGGGCAAAATTGTAATTTTCCAACCACTAACGTGCTCCTTAAGAAAGAGAGAGTACAAAGCAATATTACCTTTTGAAGTTTCAAGAAGCAGTTCTCCTACCACAGCCACTCCAACAGCTGGAAAATAAGCATACCTACCTTAGAAAAGTGCACCTTCCTAAGTTATCTCCCTCCGATCCACACCGTACACTTATACGGTGATCAGAACAGCTCGAAAGTTCAAACTTCTAACGGCTAGGAATATTGGGTCAGTATCGTTTTTAAATGGTGGCCCATCCATATTGGGGCCCAGAAGGATAACGGTTCTGATCACTGATATATACACTGAATATATGGTGGAACTGGGAAGGATGATTTCGTATGGAACTGCGAGAAACGCGCCTGAGACTGGAATGATTCGGTCATACTCTGGCAGAGTAGGACACCTGATACGCAGGCATTTAGAAATTGTACACGTTGCATACATTTACTCAAATATATTGTGGAATACACTGTTGGTAATGACAATCCAAAAATCAGGTTGTTTGAAAAATCCTAACCTCTAATTCTGGGACACTTGTTTGTTGAAATAGAGCCTTAAGATATTTTTCATTTTTAAGCGTTCAGTAAGCGGAATTTTCTGTTCATGACCCATAATTTGGACGGTTCAGTTTGAATTACTTGTATGCTACTCATGTATTTTCTAAGTGTGTCTGTGTATCATCCATCACACTCTGACAGAGTATTAAAAAAAATGATTGATCTTGCCCGATGGGTGATGGGCCTCCTGGTCTGGCGTGACAGATGGTGTGTTAGATCTTTGCCGTTCATCGGGCTGGCCCTTTCTTGGATGCTCCTGGGCCCAAGAAATCGGGCCATATGCCGCGTTCAACGCATATGTGTGGTCCAACTGGTGAGTGGACGAATTAGACCTAAAAAGGAAATAGTTCGTTAATGTAGGGCCGGCCGTGATGAACGTTCTGTACATCTCACACGTGTGCACTTGCGTTTAGTGCATCAGCACGGGGGAGCGGATTAGGTGAGACCCGGGATCCACCAAGTTGGGTGGGACCCCTGACTGTGGGGCCCACTGTGATATATGTAACTGCATCCACACCGTCCATCTGTACTTAGAGATCATTTTAGGGCATGATCCAAAAAATGAAGCAGATCCAAATCCCAGATGGACCATATTATAGGAAACAGTGGTGCTTGACCATTAAAAACTTCTTCTGGGCCACAAAAGCATTGGATCAAGATGATATTTGTCTGGTCTCTTCATCTAGGCGCTTGTGACCTTATCAACAGGTTGGATGGAAAATAAACATTCCGGTGGAATCCGTGAAGTTTTTAATGGTGGGGATTCAATCACGACTGTTTCCTTTAGTGTGGTCCACCTAGGATTTGATCAGCTTCATTTTTTGGATCATGTCCTAAAATTATCTGTCAAAATGGTTGGACGGTGTGGATTTAAGACACATGCATCAAACTGTGAGCCCCACAGTCAGGGGTCCCACCCACCTCGGTGGATCCGGGGTCTCACCTAACCCACTCCCGCGGTTGCAAAATAACGTTCGGGTAAAGGAGAATCGTTGACGTAAGCACGTGGGAGGGATGGGGCCGTTGAAACGTCAACGTTCTATGAATGACAGAGTCGAGAAAGCCGATTCCTTACGCAAGAGAAAACGCCGACGAACTTTTGTTTTGTACACTCGGGATTGGCCTCCGTCCTTATTATCAGTGGGCCCACAATGGAACCAACGGATCTGATGACCCCACAAGCATGCATATGGTAGTTCATGTACACGCCACTGCATGCGTGAGAGTAGCACGTGGGAACGGGATCCAAGCCATCCATCACGTGGGTCCCATCGTTTAGATCCTCTGGCACGAGTATCAAACCATCATGATACTCCTGTGAGCCAGGAAATTATAAATATGCGAACGGCTTAGGAAAACTTTCTCAATGTTTTTCCAATTTTCCATCTATTTTGTAAATTGTGGCCCACTTGATGAGCTGACTGGCGTGATTTTTGTGCCAGAGAATCAAAACTGGTGGATCCACCTTTTGGATGGCTTAGATACCATCCTTACGTGCCCCATTGGTATATGTAGTGATGCATAGATGATACGCCTTGGATACACATGCGGGTTTATTAATCCTCTCCATCCCTAAGGTGCATATCGGCTTCCACAGTGTCCAGAGTATCAAAGTCATCAAAGTTTCCGTGCATTCATAGTGGGAATGAGGGTCTTGTCGAAAGAAAATAAATAAATAAATAATAAGAAAGAAGACAAAAGATTAATTATAATTGTTTAACAGTTAAGTTTCAAGCATTTAAGATCCTTTTGGTGTTCTAATATCCGTGTAATTCAAAGTAAGTGAGGTATTATTTTCTTCTCAAGGTGTTTGATTTAAAAATACTAATGACCTAAAAATGAAAGTAAACTACATATATAATACATATATAAAATAAGCAAGTGCCTGGTTAATAGGTTATAAATATATGTAAATGGTGGTAAACAAGTAATTATGACAAGTGCTCCTTATTTGGTTTAGAGTGGAAATTTTGCTTAAAAAAATTAAGCAAAACTTAATCTTGTAATAGGTGGACCTGGCCATGACCATTCATTTTTTCAAGTCATTTTAAAGCATGAGCCCAAAAATAAGGCTGATCCAAAGTTCAAGTGGACTGCTATTTTATAATGACTGAACAAAATGAATGAACAATGTGGATGAAACACATGCACCATGATAAGGCTCGTAGAATATACTCGGCACAATCAACTCTCTTTTCAAAGTTTTTGTTAGTGCACATCAGGCAATTACCAAAATCTTGATTGACTATTTACCATCATTTACATACATTTACAAGTAATTAAATAAACTCTAAAGGAATATATATATATATATATATATATATATATATATATATATATATATATATATATATATATATATATATATATATATATATATATATATATATATTAAAAGTCTCCAAAGTGGCAATGTAAAACAAGAATTGATATGATGTAATCATTGCAATTGGATATAACATAATCATTACAATGAAATGTGAGTGATATAACCTCACAATTCCTCAATTAGAAGAAAAGTAGTCATTACCTATTTCCACAATTACCTTTATATTGAAAATCTTGGAACTTAAAAATCATAACCATCCACAACTTAGGTAGGTTGCACCTTATGAAAATTATAGACAGTGACATGCACAATTAGTTTTGCATGAGGCCCACTGTGGTGTTTATATGCCATCTAATCCATTCATCTGATATGCCTCAATGAGATGAAAGAATTACCCAAATCACAGTATTCCAAAACTGAGGTGGGCCATACAATGTGAATTTAAAGATTTTTAGGTATAATTCGTAGGGTGGCCCACCTAGTTGTTTAATCAACCTGATTTCTAGATCAAGCCAAAACAAGGGCTGATGCACCCCACAAGTAGGGTAGATTTCAGGCACATTATTTCTCTCATGTTAGAGAAAGTGACGCCGGTAGGTGAGATCCAACCCATGGCTTAATGATGGTGTTTCAACACTGAAGTCATAGATTCTGCTAACTGTGTTTAAAAAAAAAAAAAAAAGGTGAGGTGTCCTCTCATTTCAATTCAACTTTATTAATTCTTAATTAATTATATGAGTAATTTGTGATTGCATGAATCAAGAAACTACAATAAAATACCATTCATGCTTGTCCCCAATGAACGAACGGTTTAGATTGTCATACAGGACAGTGTCCTGTGTGCTCAATGCATGTCAAATCTTTATATTAAATTAAAGGAATCTTTTCATTTGGCTGCTTTTCTTTTAGGCTATGGATAAAAAATCTCTTACTTCTAAACTGTTTTCTAAAACTTGCCTACCTATTTTATCAATGTCGTCAATCCATTTTGCTAATTCACTTTAGGGCATGATCCAAAAAATGAGATAAATCTAAATATGAGGTGGACCACACTACATGAATAAATGGCGATTGAACGCCGACCATTGAAAAATTCCTAAGGCACATGGTACTTTTTATTTACCATCCAACCCGATAACTGGATGAAGTGACAAATATAGAATTCCAGTCACTTTGGTTGCTCAAGTGGGCCATAACAGAGGCGGCTAGGATGAAACCTTTGAACTATGAGGCACACCTAAAAATGAACTAAATCCAATTATCAGGTGGACCATACTATAGGAAACAGTGGTAATTAACCATTAATGAGCTACAAAAGTTTTGGATCAAGTTGATAGTTGTTTTTATTTTTTTCTTCCCTTCATTGTAGCTTTTATGTGACCTTACCAACCGATTGAATGGCAAATAAACACTATGTAAATGTGCCCTAAGAAGCTTTTTAGGGTAGGGCATTCAATAACCATGGTTTCCTATAATATAGTCCACTTTTTTTTTTTTTTTTTTGTTAGTGATGCAATGCGCCTACCTGTTAGTTCCACAACACGCCCACACTGTTAGTCACACGATGCACCCACCCACCAGCAGGGTTAGTGTCTCCTTGGCACTTGGACCTGAGACTGTTGAAATGGGTCTTCCACCTGGGCTAGCAGGCGGGACACTAGCATGGCCCACTTGATTATTGGATATGCTTCATTTTTGGGATTATGCCTTAAAATAATATGGAAAAGTAGAAAGGCGCATGGATACATAATTCATACATGAAGGTGGGCCCTATGGCACCATCTTAGGTGAGGCTGCAAGTACCCCACCACGACACCCTCTCTGAACACATTTAATTGCCTTGATTGCTATGCAACCTTCACTTGATCATCCAGAAGGCCCGCCGCCATGATGTTCATAATAAATTCATCTCGTCCATCTGTTTTTCTAGCTCATTTTAGGGCATGGGCTAAAAAATGAAGCTAATGAAAAGCTCATATAGGCCACAAGAACATAAAAGATTGGTAATTGAATGCGTATTGTTGAAATATAGGTGGGGCCATAGATTGTTTGTGACAAATCCACCCCATCCATCTGTCTTTCCAGCTCATTTTAGGACATGAACCCAAAAAAGAGTCAGATCCAAAGCTCGAGTGGGGACACAGTAGGAAAAAGTGTGAAAAAATGCCCTCTGTTGAAATATCATAGGGCCATTAGGGGCCCCACTTTGAACTTTGGATATGCATCATTTTTGGGCCCATGCCCTAAAATGAGCAGGAAAAACAGATCGACCAGGTGGATTTCTCACAAGCATCAAGACGGTGGTCCACACGTGTGGTTGAGGGGAGATGCACACCAATCAATGTTAATAAAATAGGTGGGTCGCTCGACATTGAAGTACAGAGGGAGGGTTGCCAGACAGTAGGTAGGGCTACCATGATGTTTGTGTCAAAATCATTCCGTCCAGTATATTTTTCATCTCCTTTCACCTAATGGGCCTAAAAATGAGGCTAATACAGAGCTAAAGGAGGCCACATGAACAGGAAAGATTAGGGATTGAACACCCATAGTTGAAACATTCATGGGGCCACATATTATTTAATTTGTGTGACAAATTCATCTTGTCCATGTATTACACTACCTTATTTTAGGGCACATGCAAAAAAATGAAACAAATCCAAAGTTCAAGTGGGCCATACGATAGGAAACAATGGTAAAGAATGTCCACCGATGAAACAACTTGGGGCAATCGTGGGGACCATTTTAAGCTTTGTATCTGCCTACGTATTTTACCCAAGTGGTTAAATGAGCTGGAAAAAAATAAAAATAAATAAATGGATGAGTTAGATTTTTCAAAAACATCAAGGTGGGCCCACTTATGATCCGGGTGAGGGCTGACACCATTATGAATCTCCACGCAGTGAAGCTTTAGAGCAAGGGCAGTCTTGTCAATACGAGAATACAAAAAATCCATCCCAACTGATTACTCTTAACAGCTGGTGGTTTACTTTAATGTCTAACAGTGAAAAGTATAGAGTTTTGAAAAATAGTTTAAAAAGAGAGGTTTTTGGACCATAGCCCAAAAGGCAGCCGGCTGTATGAAAAAATCCCTCCCATGACCCTTTGGTCTACTTGGGCGGCTAGATGAGTCAAGTCGCCCCAGCAGACAAGAAAGTGGGTCCATTTGCTTATTTCCTTATATGGGTACAGAGATAGACACACATTCAATGATAACCAATATTGTTCATTCAATAAGGGCAAGCATGAATGGACCACATACCAAAAGAAATGCAGATTAACAATACAAATCCTAACCATCAACAAATCGTCTAAAAGAACCACGTATATCTTATCAGTAACTCTGCTCACTCGATCATTTTGTTCTTTCGTCTGTGGCTCCTTTGTAGAGCCTTCTGATGAATCAACGGTTTGGATCATCATACAGAAATACATCTTGCACATTATAATTTATAAACTTAGGAATATGTAAAAAATAATGGATAGCTTAGGAAATTATAAATAGGCAGATGGGATGGGAAAACTTACCCAAAATTTTCCATTTGCTCATTTCTGTGGTCCACTTGATTAGCTGACTGGCTGACTTTTGTGACAGAGTATAAAACAGGTGGATCCACACCTTTTGGCTGGCTTAGACAACAAGGTTATGTGCCCCCATCTGTATTGGTCCTAATGGATGGCACGCCTTGCTCATGCATGTGGGTTTATTAATCCTCTCTGGCGGTAGGATGCATATCAGCCTCCAGAGTGTCCAGAGTATCAAAGTCATCAAAGTCAAATCCCAACTTAAAAATCACACCAATCCACAACTTAGGTAGGCCGCACCTTTCAAAATTGTTAGAATGTGACACTCACTATTAGTTTTGTGTAGGGCCCACCATGGTGTTTATGTGCCATCTAATTCATTAAGATGAAAGAATTATCCAAATCTTCATATTCCAAAATCCAAGCGGGACATACAATGTGAATTTAGAGCTTTTTAGGTATGATTTGTAGGGTGGGCCACCTAGTTGTCTAATCAACTTAATTTCCAGATCAAGGCTAAACAAGGGATGGTAAACCTGATGAATAGGGTCAATCAACGTTAATTCATTACTCTCATGTTAGAGAAAGTGACCCTAGTAGGTATCATCACATCCTCTCATTTCCATTCAATTTTATTAATTCTTAATTAATTTTGTGAGTGCATGAATCAAGATATTATATTCACTAGCATACGTAATTACAAAAGTGGATACTAATTTTCCTTTAACCCACTTAATGAAAAATTGAGGTAAGGAGATAGTGTTTCTTATAAAATTCACTTTCTATCGTTTGTTAAGCCTTTCTTAGTATGAAATAATGATAAACATCATTTCTTACTTTTTATCTTTATTAGAAAATAATTAAATTTATTTTTCCACCTTCACCTCTAAGAAATTCATTTTCCCATTGTAAAAAGTAAAGTGGGTTTTTTAAAAGTTAAAGCTCAAATGTGCCATCATCCATGATCAACGCCTCACATGTATCACATTGTCTCAAATGAAACATTGTCCGTATTCGATCATAGAGGTGAAGGTGGAAAGAGCCCCTAATGATCCACAAGAATGTGTCACCATCCATTTTCTTGCACCCCACATGTGCTATTGTGTCACATGGACCACACATTATCTTACTTGTGCCTCACATGTGCAAAGCACTCCACTTGCACCATTCTCCATCTTCAATCATCCAAATATGCCAAGTGTCAATGGTGCCAATGTCCATTAGTGTTGTCATCTAACTTTAGTGCGTACATATCAAATGTGTCAATGCATGTCTTATACCACATGTGTCACTATACAACTTCATGCACCTCACATGTACCTCACACGTGTCATATGTTCCACAATTTAGCTTCAAAGGCCCACATATGACATGCATGCCACGCATGCCATTGCTCATCTCTAAGCATCCCATAGTGCTAATGTAGCATGTGCTAATGACTACTAGAAATTTTTTTTCACAAATTTTGTTTTTCTTTGCCAAACAATAAACTTAAAAATAAATCCTAAATTTCTAACAAAAAGGGAAATAATATATATATATATATATATATATATATATATATATATATATATATATATATATATATATATAGTTCATTAGAAATAAGATTTTTCCAAGTATTACTATTTACTTTCTCATTCTTATCATTAATCTAAACATATTCTCGTAGACTTTTTTTATTGGTTTGGCTATAAAATGATTAATTTGAAACGTCTAAGCGTTACTTTCTTCTGCCCATTTTGCACCTTTCATTGGATGGTTTATTTCCTCCGTTGGCTATATGCATTGCAAACGCTTTCTCACTAATTACAAAACCAAGATGAGACAAACTCAATTTTACGTAGCATCCAAGCAAGCCCTTTACCATTGCCTTTGATTTTCCTAGCCCTTACCCAAGCAATACCATTCATGTTTTCCCCATGGATGAACAGTTTGGATTGTCCCAAATAAATGAACAGCTTGGATTTTCATACACGTGTGTCACATCTCCGTATTAAAATAAGAAGGGGCTTTCGCGTATAACCACAAGTGTAGGGCCCACGTTGATGAACATTTTATATATCCATGTCGCCTATCTATTTTTTCAGCTCATTTTAGATGTTATCCCACAACTTAAGTAGATCCAAATCACCACCGGAAGAAGTGGTGAATGACGACTACAAACCTTTTGTAGGCCACAAAAGTTTTAGTTCAAGCTAATCTTCGTATCGTCCCTTCATCCAAGCATGGTTGACCTTATCAACAGGTTAGATGGCCGATAAACATCAAATATATGCTTACGATGGGCCGCGGGAAGTTTTTAATGGTAGGCATTCAATCACCACGGTTTCCTGTGGTGTGGTCCACTGGATCTGCTTAATTGTTGCGACCAAGTCCGAAAATGGGCTGGAAAAATGATGTAGGACGGGTCGCTGACTATTTCATGGGCCAGATGGACCAAAAGAAGACCGGACGGGGCCGAAAGTGATCCGGACCGTCAGGACCGTGAATCGGTCGTATCTCACAATCCGGAATGAGTTACGGGACGTATAATATATCAATTTGGGGTAGCTCGAGCTACTTTAGCCAACCAACCCTGCTACGCCGGGTTGCCCAATCCGGAATCGCGAGAATCGACCGTATCGACGGTCATTAGGCTAGTTTATTTTCGTTTTTACTATTTATAGTAAGTTTTAATTCGATCATAACTTTGCATCCGTATGGTTTTAGAGTTAGTGCCCAACATGAAAAGGGCTTAGAATATTTCGTAGAACAGCGTGGTTGAGGCCGTTTGAAAACTTTCTATTTTTGGCCGAAAACCAAGAGTTCTAGTAGGATTGAACGACTTCTATAAATAGTAAGTTTACTATTTATAGTAAGTTGCGTTTTCTAGGAGTTTTAGTTGGAGTTGGATTTTGATACTTTACCTAGGGTTTAGTTTCCTATTTATATGCATTGTAATTCCGTTTTTATTCATTCAATTATCAATTATTCAATTATTCGGAATTTATTTCCTCTTTTATCTTTTATTTCTTCTCGTGGATTCGAGAAACTATCGGTTAGGGAGACGGTGATCGAACTACCACGTCCTCCCTGCGTCATTGGTATCAGAGAGAGGTTTCTTCCTCAGGACGATGGCCTCTAATGAAGGGTTGGATTCTCATCCTAAGGACGGTGCTCCAAGGGACTATCTAACGGCGACAGCCTTCGAGGCAGCATTCGAAGCAGCACGACGGGAGAACCGGTTGATCCTGCAAGGTATACAGGCGACCCTCGACCAGATTGCAGCATCGCTAGCTCCTCTTCGAGCCCAAGGCGACCAACAACCACCAACAGTCGTTATACGGGACAATCCTGTTGCCCGTAGAACACCCCAGGTGGATAACCGTAGGGTTACGCCAGACGATTCAGAACCAAGCGATGACGAGGTCGAAGACATGTTCGTACGACGACCGGCGCTAGGGAATGAGCGTGTGGAACGAGCAGAACGAGATTATCGGTGCAAAGCTGATCTTCCCAGCTTTAATGGCCTACTTCGAATAGAGGAGTTCCTCGACTGGCTGGCAGAGGTCGAGCGATACTTCGACTATATGGACGTACCGGACGACAAGAAGGTAAAACTAGTTGCATATAAGTTTAAATCCGGTGCTTCAGCATGGTGGGAAAACCTACAGGTTTCCCGCACCCGTCAGAATAAGACACCCATCCGAACATGGCCTCGGATGAGACAGCTTCTTAGAGCTCGATTCCTCCCTAACGACTATGAACAAATTTTGTTCCAACAATACCAAAATTGTCGTCAGGGAAATAGAACCGTAGCCGAATATCTTGAAGAATTCCAACGATTGGCTACACGGAATAATTTATCGGAATCAGAGGCACAACAAGTATCACGATTCATTGGTGGGTTGCGATTTGCAATCCAGGATCGAGTCCAGATGCATCCCGTTTGGACGTTGAGTGAGGCCAACCAATTGGCCACTCGAGCAGAAACACAGTTGTCACGGCCCCCTGCTCGACCCTATCCGGCAACACGAAATCCCAACACCGGACCCACTCAAGATACAACGTTGGCCAAAGGCAAGGAACCTATAGGAGGGCGTCCTCAACCTCCTACGGTCACGAACCGGGACTGGGGAAGCGGTTCCTCAAGACCTCAACGTACAGCTCCCACTACAGCGGGTTCCAGCAGGATCCCCAATCCATATGGTCGGCCAAGACCAGACCATTGTCTCCGTTGTGGCCAACCAGGTCACTGGTCGAACGCTTGCCCTCAACGCCCTGCAGCACACTTAACTACGAATGAAGGCGGCGTGGAAGGTGAGCCAACAGAAGATAATCCTGAATTGGAACAGGCCGAAGAGGGGGACACAGAAGATGTCGATTGGCTGACTGAAGATCATGGGGAATCGCTAGTAGTAAGACGACTACTTTACGCCCCCAGGAAGGAAGTGCACCCACAACGACATAATATTTTTCGCACAAAGTGCACCGTGCAGGGCAAAGTCTGTGACGTGATCATAGACAGTGGGAGTAGCGAAAATATTGTCTCGAGAATTATGGTGGATAAGTTACATCTGCCTATGACGAAGCACCCTACCCCTTACTCTATCGGCTGGATCAAGAAGGTGAACGAAACCAAGGTAACTCATCAATGCATTATTTCGTTTTCCATTGGTAAAAGCTATAAGGACGAGGTCCTCTGTGATGTGGTTGACATGGAAGCCTGCCACATGTTACTTGGGCGGCCATGGCAATCGGATCGAGATGTGACCCACAGTGGACGGGAAAACATATACATGTTCACCAAGGATGGTCGGAAAATTGTTTTGGCCCCTATGACACCAGACAAACACCCTGAAGCTTCTAAAGTGGAGGGGAACTCTCTCCTTACCATTCGCGAGTTTGTTAAGGAATCAAAGGAAACGGGCGAGATTTATGCGGTTATGGTAAAAGGCGAGGAGCCAGGATCCTCTAATATTCCTCAACGCCTTAAACCGCTGCTAGAAGAATTTCGAAGTACTTGGCCTGCAGAGTTACCAGATGAGTTGCCTCCCATGCGAGACATACAACATCACATCGACCTTATCCCAGGGTCCAGTCTACCCAACCGACCGCACTATCGGATGAGTCCAAAAGAGTGTGAAATTCTACAGGGACAGGTGGAGGAACTGATCCTTAAGGGTCTTATTAAAGAGAGCATGAGCCCGTGTGCCGTTCCGGCACTCCTTACCCCAAAGAAGGACGGAACATGGCGTATGTGCATCGATAGCCGCGCGATCAATAAAATAACAGTTAAATATCGATTTCCAATACCGCGGTTGGATGACATGCTGGACATGCTCGAGGGCTCCAAGGTGTTCTCGAAACTGGACTTACGGAGTGGATACCATCAAATCCGTATTAGGCCAGGTGACGAGTGGAAAACGGCCTTCAAGACCAAGGAAGGGCTATATGAGTGGCTGGTTATGCCCTTCGGTTTGACCAACGCACCAAGCACCTTCATGCGTTTAATGAACCAAGTGTTGAAGCCGTTCATTGGCCGTTTCGTTGTCGTTTACTTTGACGACATTCTAATATACAGTCAGGATGAAACGGAGCACATGACCCACATCAGAAAAGTGCTACAAGTGTTGGCCGACAACAAGCTATACTTAAATCTGAAAAAGTGCAGCTTCTTAACTGATCAATTATTGTTTCTGGGGTTCATCGTGTCGTCCACGGGTATCCGAGTGGACGAAGAAAAGGTACGAGCTATTCGGGATTGGCCGACTCCGACAAACATTCATGAGGTACGAAGTTTTCATGGGTTGGCGACCTTCTATCGTCGATTTGTGCGGAACTTCAGCAGTATCGTCGCGCCGATTACCGACTGTATGAAGAAGGGTCCGTTTCAATGGACCGAAGGGGCTGAGAAGAGCTTTGCAGAAATTAAACATCGGTTGTCCACTACCCCGGTTCTGGTACTCCCTAATTTCGACAAGCTATTTGAGGTAGAATGCGACGCATCTATTGTCGGCATTGGGGGAGTCCTTTCTCAGGAGGGCAGGCCGGTTGCCTTTTACAGTGAGAAACTCAGCGACGCACGACAGAAGTGGTCGACCTATGAACTTGAATTATATGCAGTGGTTCAAGCACTGCGCCATTGGCGCCATTATCTTATTCAAAGGGAATTTATACTGTACACTGATCATCAGGCCTTAAAATTTATCAATACTCAGACTAACGTGAATCGTATGCATGCTAGATGGATTTCGTTTTTACAGGAATTCACGTTCGTTCTGAAACACAAATCAGGGCAGCAGAACAAGGTGGCAGATGCACTAAGCCGACGTGCATCCCTTCTTATTACAGTAAGCAGTGAGGTGATCGGGTTCGACTGCCTCAAGGAACTTTATGTCGACGACGAGGATTTTTGCAGATGCATGGAAAAAGTGCCAAGAGGGTCACCCGAGTGATCTCCTAATTCAAGATGGTTTCCTCTTCAAAGGAAATCGACTTTGCATTCCGCAGAGTTCGTTACGGGACAAGATTATTATCGAGCTGCATGGCGGTGGCCTCGGCGGTCATCTAGGACGAGATAAGACTCGAGCGATGGTGGAAGAGCGGTATTACTGGCCGCAACTTGCTCGTGATGTTGGCAGGGCGGTACAACGATGTCATATTTGTCAAACCGCTAAGGGACAATCTCAAAATACAGGTCTTTACACGCCATTACCTGTGCCAGATGCCCCTTGGGAGGATTTATCTATGGATTTTATATTAGGGCTCCCACGAACACAACGCGGCATGGACTCAGTGTTCGTGGTGGTAGACCGATTCTCCAAGATGGCACACTTCATTCCGTGCAAGAAGACCTTTGATGCGATACATGTTGCGAACCTTTTCTTCAGAGAGGTTGTGCGACTACATGGTATTCCTAAGACGATCACTTCAGACCGGGACACAAAGTTCGTTAGCCACTTTTGGCGAGCCTTGTGGAATCGGTTCGGTACACGACTTCACTTCAGCAGTGCTTATCATCCACAAACAGATGGACAGACTGAGGTCGTCAACCGCACATTGGGAAATCTCATCCGTTGCCTTTCAGGTGACAAACCGAAGCAGTGGGACATGGCCCTGGCTCAAGCAGAGTTTGCATTCAACAACATGGTAAACCGATCGACAGGAAAGTCTCCATTCCAGATTGTTTATGGGTGCGTGCCTCGTCACACACTCGATTTGGTTCCCCTGCCCAAGCTTCCGGGCATGAGCGTTACAGCTGAACATATGGCAGACCGAATCATGGACATACATGCAGACGTGCGCAACAAATTACAGGCTTCGAACGAGAAGTACAAAGAAGCGGCCGACAAGCATCGGCGCGCCAAAGTATTCGAAATAGGTGATCAGGTGACCACCGGAAGAAGTGGTGAATGACGACTACAAACCTTTTAGATGTATCGACGGTCATTAGGCTAGTTTATTTTCATTTTTACTATTTATAGTAAGTTTTAATTCGATCATAACTTTGCATCCGTATGGTTTTAGAGTTAGTGCCCAACATGAAAAGGGCTTAGAATATTTCGTAGAACAGCGTGGTTGAGGCCGTTTGAAAACTTTCTATTTTTGGCCGAAAACCAAGAGTTCTAGTAGGATTGAACGACTTCTATAAATAGTAAGTTTACTATTTATAGTAAGTTGCGTTTTCTAGGAGTTTTAGTTGGAGTTGGATTTTGATACTTTACCTAGGGTTTAGTTTCCTATTTATATGCATTGTAATTCCGTTTTTATTCATTCAATTATCAATAAATCAATTATTTGGAATTTATTTCCTCTTTTTATCTTTTATTTCTTCTCGTGGATTCGAGAACTATCGGTTAGGGAGACGGTGATCGACCTACCACGTCCTCCCTGCGTCAAAAAACTGATGGACGGTGTGGGTATACAAAACGTCGTCAATGTGGCCCACCGTAAGGGTAACACCCAAAGGTGTTACCTGAAAGCGCCTAATCCGCTCCCAATTTGACAGTGACCCCCTCGTTGCTGGTCGGTGGTAGAAAAGTTGTGGGGACCCACCATGATGGATGTGTGTTATCCACTTTGCGAGATCATTTCAGGACATGAGCCCAAAATTGAGGCAGATCCAAATCTAAGGTGAACCACAGCACAGAAAACGTTGTAATTGAATTTGCACCATTAAAAAGTTCTTGGAGCCACCGTACCGTTTATTTGTCATCCAACCTGTTGGTTAGGTCACACGGACCTAAGGTAAAACACAAATATCAGCTTGATCTGAAACTTCCGTGGCCCTAACATATTTTCAATGGTAGCCATTCAATCACCACTTTTATCTCTGGTGTGGTCCACCAACGATTCATATCTACTACATTTTTTCGGCTCCTAGCCCAAAATGAGATGGCAAAACGGATGGACAGCGTCGATAACATAGACATCGTCGGTGGGCCCAACGAATCTCACACGCACCCAACCCCTTCCAAGGTGGTATAATTGTGAAAATGAAATGGAAGAGGGGCATTTTGGACTTTTTGACATACTATTCCTACCCGCTGCTTTCCGTCGTCCATAGTTAGTCACTGATGGTCCTAGAAACATAAAGAACCCGTAGGGCCTAAATATACCGCGAATGTAAGAGACAGTTTTTACGGAAGAAAACGTGTACATAAAAAGAAAAATAGCACGTTCTAAAAGTTTTTGAATCGTATACTGCCTTAAACAAATTACCTTAGGTTGTTACCCTACAACTAGAAGTGGACGAACTTTTGGAGATTTAAAAAGTCTAAAAACAGATTTCCAAATCCACTTTAATTGGAAACACCTTTGCCCCGTTGGCCAAACGTAACGGAAAGGCCAAGAAAGAGAACACCTTACACAAGTCCAATAGTAGGCGAAACCTTTAAAAGCCTAGTAATCCGACCCACCCGGAAGTGGCCTAATCTAAATAGTGAATAAAAGGTGAAGCGTTTCACCACTATCGACTTGTACGAGGTATACAACCCCCTACTCGAACGTAGAACATAGAGTTAACCCAGGAACCAATCCTTCTCCAACCCGTCCTTACACGGAAAGAGGGATTGTGACTCCACGCTAAGTTGGGATCGGTAACTCCAAAAGTTCAGTAACGACCGAACCCAACATAAAACTAATTTAAAGTTAACTAGAACGTACTTGGGTAGATAAAAGTCTCTTAATCAGAACAATATGAGTCGAACCTGGCTTTGTTTACGGTGGGTTGTAGAGAAGATCGCATTGAAAACCACATTACTGATCTCTACCTCGGATCATATCCAACTCGAACTCCCATAACCAACCTAAGTGTCACCCAGGTAAGGAGGTTGACTTCAACCCTACCAGAAGATTATCTTAGTATGTACATACTCAAACCTCGTGGTTTAACAGCAACTATTGACAAATACCGTACGAAGAAGAACATTCTACAGAACTTGACGACTCAGAACACATATACTAAAGGCCGTGTTTGAGGTGTTTGTCAAAGTTGCAGGAATCTCAACTAGCAGAAGGAAAGGAATTAAGGTACCGGAGCTGAAAAGAACACTCCGATCGGTGTGCACGTGAATTCGATAGAAAGTAGAAGAAGGCTATTATTCTGCATTTAAGGGCGAAAAAGGAAACAACCGGTCAACCTTAAACAACCAAATCTACATAGGGTTCTGACACGTAACAGTCGGTTAAGAAGGTTTATTAGGGTACGAAGTAGTCGAAGGAATAAGTACTTGAGGGTTAATGTGTAGTAGAGATGTTTAACCGCGTACCCACTTCAGTCAGGACGTATCTTTTTCGTATATTGGGCGGTTTAAAGTATCGGTACTACACCCGTACGTAAATTATTCAGGAATTTGGAGAGGGTTGTAACCTTCTTCCAAAGTAGAAGGAAAAGCCGTTTCAAGTACTATTCCGCGAAGTTGTACAAACAAAACACTCATCCCTTCTAAAAAAAAAAATACTTAAGGGATACGTATAGTCAGGTACGTGGTTAACTAGAACCGGAATTAGGTACTTCGGTTGGAAATCGAAATAGAAATTCTCATTTTCCCTTCTTAAACTCAGAGTGGTGTAGTAGTCAGTGTAATCGTTTCACGTACCACCAATAATGGAGTAGTTTGAGGAATTCCACAACTATCCGTGAAAGTGACAGATTAGGTACCTTAAATCCCTCTTCAACCTAGTGAGAGCCAAAATTTAGGTGTAAGGGACGTAAAACACCTTTTAATACGTACTCCCTCACGAGCGAAAACGACCAACGTTCTTTAGTGCATTTCAAGAACCAGCCCCTTGTAAGAGTTGGTGTAAGAGGGGGCAAAGTCAAACCAAAACCGGGTCTAATCCTAACCGGTAACCTAATCCAACTAAGTGTCGATATGAAAGTCTATTTTAACCTCTTCAATCTACAGAGGATCGTGCACCAAGAGACAGTTAGAGAAGTACTATCCCCCCTTCACTTATGAGTCGGTTATTGGAATCTTGAGCCCAATGTGGCATGCAAAACCAAAAAAAAAAAAATGAAACAAAGAGAAAGAAGAATTCTTCCTCCCTTTCTTTACTCTTCTCTAAAATCAAAGCACAAGGTGTCTTGTAATGGCTAAGCTAGAAGCAGGATAGAGACCGATTTCTCCTGGTCATAGGGGTTCAGAGAACTCCCCACCCACTCTTTGAATCTTTTGAGAAAAAGTGCAGAAAATGGAGAAAGAGGAGTAGAGGTAAGAAAAGAAATCTCTGAGCATAAGGTGATCTAAGACGGCAGAGCCGACCAATAGGAATCCAGGTGGCACAAGGCTTACCGTTCAGAGATCCAAAAGGAGTCTCCACCCACTCTACAAGAGATTGAATATGATAGGAATGAATAGGAGAAGGAGAAGAGTAAGGTTTAGAAAGATAGAACCTGATTCGGCACTTGAAATCCTTATATCTTCCTCAGCTTCCTAGAAATCCCTGAAAAAGAAAGATAAATCAAAATAAACTAAGTTAGAACTATTCCTAAAAATCCTAAATAGATTCTATTTTCAGAAATCTGTGAAAAACCGTAAAAGTCCCCGGCAACGGCGCCAAAAACTGGTTTGCTTCCCCAAGTGTAGGGTTGCGATGTAGTAATAATCTCCGTAAGACCGAGGTCGATCTATAAGGACTTGTGTAGGAATTCACAAACACATCCAATAGTGTCTATTGAGAGCTAACAACCAGATTTTGTATGAGATTGATATAAGTAATAACTTTGAACTAAATTGAAGGTAAACAATTATAAAAAGGCACTAGGGTTCAAGGATCTACTTATAGCAATCCTTGATGTTCAATCCGCTGTGGTTTCTCACTTTCTCAACTAGAATCGATATTAAGATCTATCTAGCCGGATGATAGAGCTGTTGAACAAAACAATCTGCCATATGTAAGACCAATGCATATAACTCACTCAATGCAAGCTAGGATGAGCATGCTCAATTACATAGGTCAGTCCCAATTCCAATAGGCTCAGATCACAATCATAACCATCCTCAGTCCTGTCACACGACAAGGCTAGATTATGATTTGAACTTGATTCAAGTCACATGCACAGTCCCACATAGCACAGAATTTCAGAAAAGTAGAACTTTGGCAGGAAGTTCCCACATGAAGATCATAGTACTAGAGCGTACTCCAATTCCTCGGATCACACAGGTCTAGACTAGCACACAACAATTAAGAACTTAAGTAATTCTCCCAAACATCCATGAGTCATCATAAGACTAAGAAAAAACTATTTAGAACTTGTATAAACTTCAAACCATTGTTCATAAACATGAAATTCAATCTTAAAACCAACTTAAACGAATTGAAACATCTTAGATTCACTACAAGCTTCACCTCTTAGCCCTAGCTAAGAGGTTTAGCCGTTCATGATCCAAGGAAACATGAAACAACTAAGAAAAACATAAAAATAGCAAAACAAACTAGGAGTTGTGGAACTCCAAAATCCACTTCCGCCGCCTCCAACCTTGCTTAAACTCTTCTAAGATACCTTAGGAATGATCCCTAGGTGTCCTTTTATAGTGAAGGCTCCGCAACTTCAGAATATTTGAGAATTTGCGTAAAACTTACGCAGTGCGCAGAGAAATTCGGCGCCCAAAATAGCAATTTCTGTTTTAATCACATGGCCGACCGGTCGCACGACCGGTCTGAGTGGATGGACAACCGGTCGTGACCGGTCGGACCTCACTGAGAAACAGTCCAGCAAGCTCTCTATAAAGAAAAATATCTGGCCGACCGGTCAAGACCGGTCGGACTGGGCTGGTCGACCGGTCACGACCGGTCTGGCTGTCTTGGTTCTGTGTCCAGCATTTGCAAAGGGTTGGCCAGACCGGTCGGATGACCGGTCCTAAGCTATGGATGACCGGTCGTACGACCGGTCGCAGGTGTATTTCTCTATCTTCTTTTCTTCTCTCCTTTGCTTCTTTCTTCCACTCTTTCATGCTTGGTCTTGTGGTCTTCAATGCTTGTAATTAGCCTCTTTAAGTCTTCAATTGGTAAATTTTCTCTCTTATTCCTACAAACACAAATCTATGCATTAGATTGGTCTTTAAATCATGAAACCATGCATAATGAGTGATGAATTGGGGTTATAATATGCACAATTAAGAGCTCAACACATAATAGTGCACCTTGTTTGTCAATCACTTACATCAGTGAGTCTAGTGTCGGTTGAGCCTAATGAAGACGAAGACCGAAGACTCAGATGGCCCCGCTGCATCAAGGAAGAAGAAACAGGTAAAAGTGATGCCCTGGTGCCCTAACCTTGACTAAAACCCAACCCTTTGATTGTTTGATGACCTTGACCATGATTAGGAAACCTTTAGTCATCATAGATTGGCCCTAGGTGTCCCAAAACATCACCTAAACCTTGGCCAAAGCAATGGGTTGTGAAAGAGTTGGGTCAGCAAACTGCCAGGCTGAACCCAGGCCTGACCGACCGGTCACGACCGGTCGGATGGACTGGACCCACCGGTCAAGACCAGTCGGACTGGGTCCCAGATTGAACAGCAAGCTTGCTGTCTTCACAGGCCAATGGGCCGACCGGTCGTGACCAGTCAACTGGGTTGGTCCGATCGGTCGCGACCAGTCGGACAGACCCCCTTTATATACACAGTAGCCCCAGTCCATTTTCATGTTGTGGCCGACCGGTCTTAACCCTGGACGACAGGTTGTGGGCCCCTGGCTGACCGGTCGTGCGACCGTTCGGGACTAGCCGTTTTCTGCCCGTTTTGTATCCGTTGCACACTTTTCTATATAAGGGCTTGGCTCATTTTGCTGAGAGAGAGGGTTTTGAGAGCCTATTCCCCACATCTTTTGTACATCATATGAGGCCTCAAAGAGGTGGGTTTCAAGTCATATCCCTTGTGTTTTAAACACAAGTGTGGGCATCCAAATGCAATCTAGAGATGACTTGATTCCTCTCTCAATTCTAGAGGTAAGACACTATACCACATAGGCATATCTCTTGTTCAAGACCTCTAGAAGACCCTCTAGGTGAATCTCCTAGTTAGATCAAGCCACATATCACATGTAGGAGATTCAACCATCCTCCTATCACCTTGGGCATCTCAAAGGCATCACATGCAAGGTGTTTGATCGATTGTGGCTGAGGCATTGGCGACGCAACGGCGACACGATCGTAGGAGCAAGGGAAGCTGATTGAAGCACGGGAGAGTGGAGATCAAGCAACCCAAACCGGCGCTACAAAGGGGCTCAATCCGACAAGTAAGGTTGTCTTGTTAGGAGTCCATCCACTCAATTCCCTGTGGGAGTTGAGTGTAGAGTTTGTTTGACAAACTTGATCTAGGGTCGTTAGCCGATCCTTGGCTGTTAGTCGGCCTAAAATCAAGGACGTCAGCCGTTCCTTGGCTCGTTAGTCGGCCTAAACAAAGTCTCCAAGAGGGAGCCACCAACACGGGTGCAAACGTGTAGGTTGGGAGGAACCTGTAAACTCCCCGATTGGGTGGATCCGATTTAAAACACCTTGGTTGGGAGGAACCAGATTTAAACTCCCCAGTGAATGCCGGTGTGCTCAAAGGGGTTGAGTACTTGAATCGGGAGTAGAGTAGACAAGTAGTCGAACCACTATACATCCTTGTGTTTGTGATTATTCTTGAGCACATTTCTCCTTATACATTGTGTTTAACTTGTTAATTATGTATGCTTAGTTAGGAATGTATGCTTGGCATTTGATAGGCACATCCACACTCATAAGATGTACTTTCACTACCTCAAGTAGACTTGAACTTATTGATCGATCCTCATTCAAGTCTATTTGAGTAGCATAGATTAGGTTCTTCATTAGCTTAATCATTTATTAATCCATGCTTGTTTAGACTAGGTTGTTTATAGCCTTTATCCTATGCTAGTCTTTTGATTGGACCCACTTAGGCTTGGAAGCCAAAGTGTTAATCGCTTACGTAGTTTAATTTGTTAAATTTGTTAAGTAGGCGAAAAGATTTCAAAAAAGGTCCTAATCACCCCCTCCTATAGGTTTAGCTATAATTCTAGTTGCTCTTTAAGCTTCCGCACATACGTGGGTGTCGTGTTAGACTACCGACGTACTTTCAACTCGCACCTCGTAGAAATCTACCAAGCCCGCACATGTAAAGAATGTCAAGCCCATGACAGTTTTCGAATCAAGACAAGGGTCGGCTCAGAAGATCTAATTGGCACAGGTAACGATGGTTTAAGTGGTAGAAAAAGTAGAAGGACCATACAAGGCAGAAGAACTACCTCCAGTCCAAGATCAGATTGACAGATTAATTGAGGCTAATCGCGAAACAAATGATCGAATGAGGGCTATGCAGGAAGCCCTGACTACTTTGATAGCCCAAAATGTGAAATTGCGGTTTTTATCGCTAGTGAGATAAGCTTGAAGGTATGCTTATGTCCTGAAAGGGGGGGGGGGGGGGGGGGGGGGGGGGGGGGGGGGGGTGAATAGGAATTTTTAAATTTTCTTTTGAATTTAAAAACTCAATTGCATTTATATTTTAATTTAACAATTAAGTACATGTAAATGAAGGCAATTGACCACACAAGATTTAACTCGATTGACAACTATACTAAGCGAAGCATTTAATCAAACAGTTCTTATGCATGGTTGTATTAATCATTCAAAGATGGCATATGAGCATTTTGTCAAACATAAGATGGGCATTCAGTTAAGCACTTATATGATTGATCAACAAGGGACAATAATAAATAAAATGCATTCACCACATTGCACATGATGTATAATGGTTCGACGATGAGTCTACTCCACTCCCAGTTCAAGTACTCAACTCCTTTGAGTACACCGGCATTCACTATCAGAGGTTTTAAATGAGGTTCTCCTCTCAACCTTTAGAACCTACACAAGGTCTATTCTTACATAAGGACTCTTCAAATCCTACATAAGGACAACACACGTATTCTCCCATGTCGGAGGCCTACACAAGGGCTTCCATGTCCTACGCAAGGACACACACATCCTACTCAAGGACAACTTCGAGATTGGGTCACAATCTTTAGACCCAAGAAGGAGGAATCAAATAATGAACTCTATAAGCTTAAACACTTACAAGAGATGAGCCCCGATTCAACGCTGTTGAGTAGCATCAGCTTCCACGAATGCTTTAGCTCCTCTCCAAGCTCCCACGATCAGCTACTAATGCATATGATGATCCCAGATTAGTGCCGAGTAGGTGGGAGGAGGTATTGATGTTCCATTTACCTATTACAATGCAATGGTTAATGAAGGAACTATCAATCTGATTATTCAATGGCTATAAATGACTTCAAGTTGAAGTTTCAATGATAGGGAGTGCCATGAATGATATTCTTGAGTTTATTGTTCAAACCGAGCTTTGAATACTCGATGTAGTGCCATTAATGGCTAGGTTTGAAAGATGAACTCAAGACAATGATGAGCAAAAGCGTTTAGGTAAAGCTCTTAATTGCCTCTCTTAATGCTCTCAATGGGTGTGCAAAAGATGCCATTAAAACCCTCGAAATATGCCTTTATAGGCTCCAAGAATCGGGCTCCAACGGATATAAAACGGTAACGTTCGACTTGGCACAGACCCCTGAGGACCGGTCTTGATTGAGCGTCCGACCGGTCTGTCGACCGGTCTTCTTTTAACAATTACAGCCTCGAGGTCACTGGATGATTTTTGTCCATTTATGACCGGTCGTGTGACCGGTCTTGGGAGGTCAGCGACCAGTCCTTAGATCGGTCTCCCCTTAATCAATTTCACTAAATTGTTGTTGGACGTTTTTCAATGACTGGTCCTTAGACAGGTCTACAGGCAGACAGAGACATGAGATTCTTTCTTTGCTGTCTGAATACTTTCTTCAGCCGACCGGTCGTCAAGCTTATTTCATGGCCTGATTTGGGCTGAAATTCATCATCCCTTGTCAGTGCGTACTAAGATGGTTTTCCTAGTTTTTTCAACTTTTGACACCTACACAATGGAGGTTCAAGACTAATCATCTTGACCTTTAGGCCGTGGATTAACCGGCAAACATAAAGCATGATTCAAATGCCATAGACTAGGGTGTTTTGGGATCCTATGGGCTGTCTATATGCAACTTACCTTCCGAGCTTGATTTGGCTTGAACTTAAGTGCGAAGAGTTGCTACGATCTTCAAGTCTTGAGTCTTTAATGAATGTCGGGGCTCACAAGACTTGAATGACTCATACATTCATGCAATTGACAATATAATGCACAAATCAGTGCCCTAACAGAATGCTACCAGAAGTGTTGTGCCGCCTACTCGTCAGTCGGTAGAAGAATCCCAAGGGGCAGTAGAAGTTCCAGTTGAAGCTGAACTGCCCGTCAAACCCAAGGTTGCTCCAATAGAATGCGCACCACTTTCCACATCGCACATGTCATGAGAAGAGTTATCCCAGACGATAGCCCACATGATGCAACAAGAAAAAGAGAAAGAGAGGAGAGGCAGCTATAAATATTGGGTCTCGTACCCACCAGAAGTAGAAGAAGTGTCATTCCCAGTCAATTTTAGATGCCTGGACTTTGAAAAGTTTGACGACAGAGGATCGCCGGAAGAACATATCACCCACTTCCTAACCGCCTTAGGCAATTAGTTTGTCGTCCCGTAGTATTGTATGCGATTGTTTGGATCAACCCTAACAGGGAAAGCCTTCCAGTGGTATATGTCGTTGCCAGCCAACTCTATGAGAACATGGGAGCAGATGTAAGATAGCTTCATTTCGAAGTTCTTCGCAACCGAGAGAGAAATTTCACTGACAGATCTAGCGATAATCAAACAAAGACAAGAGGAATCGGTTGAGAAATTTATTGATTTATGGGGAACAATGGCGGCTCAGTGTCGTGAATTGCCTAGTGAAGGTGAACAGATGGAGATGTGCCTGAGGGCTCTGGACCCGATGATCTCGTACGGATTGTCAAGCAATACCTTTAACTCCTTTCACGAGCTGGCGACAAAAGTGCACCTGGTAGAGGAAGCAGCCTCCCAAGTAAACTTCAGACCCGAAAGATAGAAAAGAGAGATGGGAAGAGTAGTAGAAACCCATCAAGTCGACAAGAGCAGTGACCAGAAAGACCGAAAATGTCTCACTGCCGATCACAAGCCAGAGACGAAGACAACAGTTATACAGGACAAGGGTAAAAGGCCCTATGCACCTAGACGCATATCGATAGCCAAGTGGGAAAGGGCGAATGGCCCATACACATTTGATATGTCCGATTTAGTTCCGATCATGGAACAATTGATCGAGGAAGGCTTAATCCGTCTGCCAGAGCCTGTCCATCCCCATGAAGTTGGGCAAATAGATGACCCCAAATATTGTAAATATCATCAACGCGTCAACCATAAGACAGAAGATTGCTTCTCCTTAAAGGGAAGGATACAGGGGTTGATCAACCAAGGGGTCATTAGCATGAAAGTACCTGAGACAACAAAGGAAACAGCTGGGGCAATTTCAGCAGTCCCAATAGGAAATGACAACAACCGACCAACTTCATTCCCCGAGCTAAAGGAACCATATACTCTAATTAGCAGCAAGAAAAGACTTGAGAACAGACGAAGGCTTGTTAACTGCAGGAAGAACAGGGGAAGAGGAAGGAAAGAAACAACACAGGGGCAAATACGACCCACGATGAACATGGCACATTACGGAATGGTGTCATTCGTCGAACAAGCACCGACTGAAGAAACCCCGCAAGCAACTGAGGGAGAAGTTGACGCAGTCATCTTACGATCAGGAAGATAAATGCCTAACTGTATCCCTCCAAGATCAGACGACCCGATGCAAGAAGATACTATCCCCGATAGGGTGCAGGAAAGACCTTAGATGCAAAAACTGAAAGAGAAGGTTGTCGAGGCCATGACCAGACAGCCAAGCCCGAGACCAGTTGCATACGACATTGTGTCACATTTGCGGAAGGTCCCTGCCCGCCTAAGTATCTATGATACTTTATGTCTCTCGAAAGTGTACAAAGAAATGTTAATTAACGCCTTACTTGATAGTAAGGTTAGGGAGGTTATGATGATAGAAATAGAAGAAGAAATGAATAATACAGATAAATTTTGGGAGGGGTATATGCTAGTATTACAAGTCATGCATGTCGACCATTCCTCGACAATCACTTTCTCAGAGGAGGACCGTACGATCGAATTAACAAACCATAATCTCCAGTTGATGGTCACGGGAACAATCAGGGACATAGAGGTCAAAAGGTGCATGTTGGACGATGGGTCTGCTGTAAATATCATGCCGTTGAAGACATTACAGAAGTTAGGTTATAGGCAATCGGCATTACGCCTGAGTCTCATGATGATTCAAGGGTTCAACCAAGACAGTCAGCATACACTCGGATCAATCACGGGGATGTTAGAGATCGAAGAACTGATGACGAAAGTAACATTTCAGGTGATCGATGCAATGACAACATACAATCTCCTCTTAGGGAGGCCATGGCTTCATTAGAATCGCGTAATCCCTTTAACATATCATCAGTGCTACAAATATAGCAGGGACGAGATCCATACAGGGTACCAGTAGATCCGAAGCCATACACAATAGCTGAGTCATTTTTGGCCGATACAAAATATTACAACCTGACCGACAGCAGTAAAACCAGCAAAAAGCCCGATGTGATGAAGAAAAGGCAAGGGGCAAAACCTCAAGTTGAGAAGTTTGAGCAGAAAAGCAAACCTCAGTCCATCACTCAGGGGAGATCTCAATATCATTTAGAAAACCAACCTCAGCCGATCACAAAAAAGTTTTATGTAGTACCACCACATTTGCGTCAGCCAGGGGAGTCCGTGTTAAAACTGATCTCAGATCAACACATGAGTGTGCTCAAATCCAGCTTCAACATGTCGATACCCAAGATAAGAAGAATCAAGCCATTCTCGAAATCTCCCAGCCAATTCATCATGCCATCAAGAGATATCACTCAGAAGGATATCAAATTCTACGCAGGGCCAAGTCAGCCAGCATCATCATCATCAGAAGAAGAATGGAGAAAATCTGCCCGACCTCGGCCGATAAAGGAAAAGAGGTATAACAGAGCCAGCCAGAAGATTATGAGAAACATGGGATTCTCCGGCCAAGATTCAAATATAAAGAAGAGATTGCTAGCTCCATTTGAAGAATACAAACAAGTATACAGAAACGGAGAAGGTCTACGAGCTAAGGCAAGCGTAAATATGGTAACTATCGGCCCTGTAGAAGAAATACAGCTGCTTGGTAACTATCGACATCCGTCGGTTGGGTTGCTCAGGTACATACAACTGCAGACTGGTCTTTCCGAGGTCGCCTGTCCAAACATGACAACTGTAGGCCCAGAGTTGTACCCTCTCAGTTAAAAAAAAACTGACAGTCTCTAACCGGATCTCCAGTCAAAACATGTGACATAGACATCTGACCAATACAAAGATGGTTCAGTCCATAACAAAATAAATACAGGTCTTTACGACCACAAACGCTAAGACCATAGTCCCTGCTAATAGTCCCTGCTAACTAGTCTTCTACCTTTTAATCAAGGGTCATCTATCATTCGATGTAATTAAGGGCTCGTGTCAGATCACGGCTTGGAATGTACAAGATCTCAGAATCTCTGGAATAAAATTCGCCTTGCGATATTTCTTCTTGTATACCTTTTGTGAATGCTTGTGATTGTTAATGAGTGTTTCCATTACTCAGAATCCCAGAGCAACAATATACAGAAAATGTCCTTATAGCATTTTCAATTCTAACACTAAGCAAACTCCAGCTTGTGGAGTTAGAAGAAATTAGGAAAGATGCGTACGATAATGTGAGAATATATAAGGAACGAGTGAAAGTGTTTCATGATAAGAACATTTTCAAGAAGACATTTACGCCAAATCAGAAAGTTCTCTTGTATAATTCTCGTCTTTATCTCCTTCCTGGTAAGTTAAAATCCAAACGGACTGACCTTTCATTGTGAAGACTGTGTATCCTTACGAGGCCCTGAAAATTAAGAATCCAGCAAACGGTAATGTTTTTAAAGTGAATGGAAAAAGATTAAAACCGTTTGTTGAGAACTTTTCTTCAGAGGATATGTCCATACCTTTGGAAGATCCTGTTTATCAAGATTGATCTCTTAATCTGACAGAGATCCTTTTCCCTTGCTTTCTTAGGAATTAGTTTCTTTAGTAAGATATGATGTTTTATTTAATGTTAGTTTAGTGTTAAAACACCATGGATAGGCCACATACCAAAAATGATATTAATCTGCCAGTCTAAGCCTTAGTATCCTTTGGTATGCTATGTCTAAAAAACACAATGGCCCATTACAATAATTTAAGGTGTGTCTTGGCATGGGTGCAAACATCACTATTAGTGCCTTTAGCTAAAACTCTAAGTGGCAATTTCCATACCCAAACTCTGCAACTTTAGCTAGAATCTTTGAAGAAGTTAGAAGTTGTCGTATTATATATACCAATTAATAATGAATTAGTCGAGATAATATGCTTTAGGGGCTCTCTTACTTTTGCTTGGCTTGCAAGAATCCTGGCCAGGATCCCCCGTGGATTGATTTTGTTTGGTTTAAGAGATCCCAAATATTCCATCATTACATGGATGGTTTTCCTGGGATGCCTCAAAACTATGGATATGCTCTACAACTTTAATATCCCTAATTATACCAAATTTCCATTCTGCCTTATAGATTTAAAATGGTTGATCATTTATTCTTTAGATATATAGGTTTATCTATTAGATTTGAGAAAAGCTTCACCTAAAACTTTTTATTTCTTTTGCTACTTTTTCGTCTATTATTCAATCGGTTAAATATCTTATGGGCAATTCTTTGGGTCAAATCTCTAATATTTTAAGCAGACTTTGTTTTCTGGCCCTCACATAACATGTTTGAAGGGAAAAAAAGAAACCATATTTTCAATTATAATTGGAAGTCATTTGTAGACATATCATTCTAACTTGAGAGCTATAGTCATTTACGTGTTTTGCTCAACTATTGTTGCTAGAGCTTCCATTTTCCTCTCGGCATCTCAAGACCTCCTTACATCATTAATACAGTTTGTCCCCCAGCTCCTTCAAAATGTCATTCTACTAAAGCTGGGGTGGGGTTGGACTCTCGCTTGTGCTGAAATTATTGATTTTAGAATTGACCTTCTTTACTTTCCCCCTCCTCAAAAGCCATATGAGGAATTATCTTAAAAGGTGGCATGCATGGGCCAAAGGATAAAATCCTTCAAAACTCTTTTTCTTGGCATTTTCAGACTAAATGCTACCTATATTATAGGTATTATCATCTAAGCCCATAATAGAAAGGCCTTATCTACTTTCTTAGAACCAACATCTTCATCTTGGGAGATGTGTCTGTATGCTCATGAGGTGCACACCTACATCTCATGCTTTGGGTGTCAGGACAATATTGTCTCAAGGTATTATAAAGTCCTTCTGAAACTAACCAATGCTCCTTTGGGCACTACACGTCGTATAATCACTACAAGTGAATTAGCTTCTCCTTTTTAATATCCTTAGCTCGAGGTGTGGGCTTCTCTCTCTTTATCTTAGGGTATGGGTGTTTCTTTGTCTCTTTTTCCCTTATTTTTTCTTCTTCCCTATACCAGAGGAATTTACACCAGACTCAAGGTGTAGACACTTCTTCGTGGTCTAGGGTGTGGAGGCTTCTCTCTAACCTGGGGTGTAGGATTTTCTTTTTCTTGGAGGCTTCGCCCTCTTTCTTTTTGTTTGTATTCTTATGAGACTTCACTTTGAATAAGTAATAAAGAGTAAACTCTTTCTTAGTTTGTCAAAAGATTTAGGGTGTCTCCTTTACAATATTTCTTATGGTGTGGGCCATGTAAGTCATGAATATGCCTAACTTTTAGGCCCATGGCTAAATATGAAGAGCACGCATGTGGTGTGAATGGATGTCATTAATACATCAGGGTAGGTCTCACGTAGGTCACCACAGATGTAATACGGTGAAAAATACCATTAAAAAAAAATTAGCTACTACGTTAGGTGGGATTTTTCTGCCTCTTGACAATTCATCAAGTGGCTCTGTTAGAGGCATCAACAATACTCACCTACTGTATTGTTCACTCGCCTCAACTGCAAGTCTGCAATGTAGTAATAACTAGGTGAGACCGAGGTTGATCCACAGGGAAAAGGGGTAAACCAATTCGAACTATTTTAATAACTTGAACTAGGAAGTTTTACGAAATTCAGAATTTAGAAATACGTAGAAAATAGAAACTTAAATAGAGAAAATATGAGAATTTAAAGATAAACTAGATCACCAAGGATCCACTTATAGTAGCTTAATGCCAATCCATTCATCCAAGCACAAACATAATTAGAATCAAAGTCCTATCTTTCATCTAATTGAAAGATATTGCATTCAACACACACAAACCCACTAAAATATGAAAGCCAGATTTCTAGTTCTAATGAAGCATAGAGAACTTGAACTTGTAGCCTTTGAAGTAACAGTCATACCAAGAGATCATGGCATGCTCTAGGGTTACTACAATTCGAATCTTATCAAACCAACATAATAATCTCAAAGAATTGCAAGGAACTCATGTTCAAAGTACACAAACTCTCACAAAACTTCTAAAAAAACCAATTTTATTCAAACTAGAACTTGAAAATTCACAATTAAGTAAAGAGTACTTGAATAAATGAATTGAAATCAAAACTAACTACAAGCTTCACCTCTTAACTAAGGCTAAGAGGTTTTAGCCAAGCATTGTCATACTTGAACTAGAATTGAAAGAAAAACTAGAAAAATCGTAGTCGAAGGAGTTGTAGATGCTCCACAACAATCTTCTCTACCTCCCACTGTTGAACCTCCAATTTATACATTTGCCAACCCATTACATCACATTATATGCATGGTTTTCATGTTTAAAAGGCCCATCTAATGCATGTTTTGTGATTGTAGGAATGAGAATGAACTTCACCCAATTGGAGACCAAAAGACCATGTTTAGGAGCCTTTGATGAAGGTCCAAGGTGGACCAAAGAAAGAAGAAAGCAAAGAGAGAGGAAGGAGAGAAGAAAAGAAAGAACAAAAAATGCAACCGGTCAAGACTGGTCTAGACCGGTCGGCTGC
Organism: Liriodendron chinense; assembly: GCA_003013855.2. Lineage (NCBI taxonomy): Eukaryota > Viridiplantae > Streptophyta > Magnoliopsida > Magnoliales > Magnoliaceae > Liriodendron > Liriodendron chinense. Next base: position 1,576,856 of record PVNU02002217.1, read on the forward strand.
ACTCCCTGGACACCTGCCAGACAGGTCTAGACCGGTCAAGACCAGTCGGCCATGCAATTTTACACTTCCAGATTTCAGGCAGCAAGCTATTCCCGTTTTTGGATTTTTGGAACATTTTTCTGAAGCCATCTTGATGATATTTGGAAATCCAACACATCCATGTCGAAGAGGAACTCGACGCCGAAATAACCCAAGTGGTTTCGTATCGATCGGAGCTACGGATTGACCGTGGTGGCCAAAACAATATGAACTCTCTAGAAAGTTCCAGATTTCGCTGTTCCACTCTGGGCCGGTCCAGGTGACCCATCATTGATGATATGAAGAATCTACTTTGACCATCTTTTAGATCACATCCATATATGAATAACCACAAAAGTTTTAGATCAAAAGGATGTGTGGTTTGATCATACCGGTTGAAGAAAGATGGACCATCCAGAAAGATCCAACTGCGCAGAGTTTATAAAAGGGCTGAGTGTTCTAATTTTCGCACCTAATTCTGGAATTATTTTGGATAATCTAATCCTCTATCATGTAGAGGAGGAAGTTTTCTACCAATGTTCAAAATTTGAGATCAATCCGACCTCTATACACTCTGAGGCGTTGAAAGCAAGATAACTGGTTCTAAAGGCACCCGAATTGCGCGATTTTGAGAGGCGGTCGCTGATCTGATTGGTGGGCCCATTCAGAGGATAATCTTGGAAATCTAAATCATCTATGAGGAAGATCACATTACAAGGAAGCAACGAACCAAATTTGAAGGCAATCCGACCCTTGGTTAAGCCGTACCAAGCGAAACAAATTCTGCTATGTTGCTGTACTATTGCTGCACTATAGAAGGAGGTGCTCTCTTCTATTCCAAATCAAGCAAGGACGTGGGAAGCAAGGAGTTCAAGTCATAGGAGGCTTCCTAGCCTCCTCCAGCTAGTTTTTCTTCCTTTTCTTAGTTCTAGTTCTAGTTTTTAATATGCTTTTCCTTAGCTAACCTCTTAGCTAGAGCTAGAGGTGAAATTTGTAGTTGGTTCCAATGCTTTAATTCTTTTATTTCAAGTACCCTTTTCTTAATTTTGAATTTTGAAGTTCTAGTTTGAATAAAGTTTGGTTTTTAGAAGTTTTGTGAGAGTTTGTGTACTCCGGACATGAGTTCCTTGCAATTCTCTGAAATTACCATGATTAGGTTGTTTGAATTTGAATTGTAATAACCCTTGAGCATGCCATAGTCCATAGGCATGGCTGTTACTCCGAAGGCTACAAGTTCAAGTTCTATGTGCTTCATTAGAACTAGAAATCTGATTTTCAGATTTAAGTGGGACTATTTGTGCTTGAATGTTATATCTTCCAATTAGATGAGAGATAGGACTTTGATTCTAATTGTGTTGTACTTGGATGAATGGATTGGCATTGGACTACTACAAGTGGATCCTTGATGCTCTAGTTCTTCTTATTTTCAGATTTTCCTATTTCATGTGAAAAACTATTTTCTTAAACTTCTTAGATTCTAGTTATTAGAGTACTTGGAATTGTTTACCTCTTTTCCTGTGGATCGACCTCGGTCTTACCGAGATTTATTACTACATCGCAGCCTTACACTTGAGGCGAGCGAACAAGTTTTTGGCGCCGTTGCCGGGGGAAAGGTTAAACTGTTCTAATTGTTCTAGTAGCTATAGAGTAATCTTAGTTAGGTAGGATTTTCAGTTTTTATAGAAGTACATTTTCTAATTTTTTTTTTTAGATTACTAACAAATTTTTTTGATTTTGTAGGACATTGTTGCTGACATAGATCTCACTCTATTGAGTAATATCTCCCCATCTCCTTTCTTTTTGTTCTTTTTTTATATTAGGGTTGTTTTCAATTTCTTAAAATTTCATTATGTATGATTGGAGGAATGGTGCATATAAGCATCTTTTGGAGGATGAGACGTCAGATTGGGGGACCCAAACTCATTGTGATTGGGATCCCTCCAAGCACGAGTATTTTTCTGAGATTCAAAGAACCTCCACTAACCCCCCCCCCCCCCCCCCCCCCCCCCCCCCCCCCCCCCCCCCACGTAAGACGATGCGTGATTACATTAATGAAAACAATACACATATTGAGACACGACGTAAGACGATGGGGGAATACCGGAACGAAGCAAAATTGGATAATCATCCGGGAAAAACATTACGTGATTACCGAATTGAAAATAACATGAGTGTTCCACTGGTTATGGTAGGAGGTGTGCAACAACAAAAGGAACAGGTGAATAGTAACCAACCGGTTAAGACAATGCGTGATTACTTGTATGGATATGCCTATCAACCATCATATAACTTTTCATCCTACAATGCATACGATCTTAATTGGGAAAACCACCATTCTCCTTGTTCAATGGAGGAACCAACCATGGTTATTAACAATCACCCTAAAACGTCTTTCTCTTTTGATGATAAGTATACACAAATACTTGAGGAAATATGGAATGAGTATGTAGATGAATAATCAAATCAAGCTAACTCGCCATCTTGTGAAGACGTTGAGCCCGAAATTGGGGGCATCAAATCAATCCCCTTTAATGAGGAGGATGGGGCTACCCAAGTCTCACCTTCTTCGGATTTAATGAATAGACTTTTAGAGAAGATTGATTTCGATGATCCCAATGTCATCATCAATTATGGTGAGTCCACTATCTCTTTTGGATGCTTTGAACTTAATGATGAAGAGATTTCAATGACGGTTGACGAACCCGAGGAATCCATAAAATTTGAAAGCGGTAGTGGGGTTGCCTACAATGAGGGTTTGGTGAATGGTTATGAACCTATGGTTTCTTTTTCCCAAGGGCATAATGATTATGAGTCTCTAGAGGATATGCATGCTAGAGAGACGGCCGAAGTTGATATTTTTGAGTCACTCCACCAACTTGACATGCTTAATTTTAATGTGGAGAATGAGACTCCCATGAGTGAAAATTTAGATTCTTTGGATGAATGCTTGGCTCACTTTGAAAAATCAAACGACCCCATTATTCAAGAGATTGTTAAAGCCATGCATACTTCCGACTTGGTGCCTCATACTAGTTATGGAGAACCTAGTTTGGAAGAATTCCACTTTATGGAGGGCGAGTCCCTCACCATCGAAATTGAATTTTTGCACTCACTCAAGCAAGATCATGATCCTTCATCCGACTATCTCGATTCCCTAGAGGAGTGCTTGGCCCAATCTTATGATCTTGATGATGAGATGATTAAGGAGTTGGACATTTTGTTAGACATGGTGTCGGTGCCTGAAGAACATAATTCCACTGATTTACATTCTTTACCATTATTTGTGGAAGCACCACATAATTCTGAAATTGTGGAGGAGACAACTTTAACTAAAGAATACACGATGAATGTCTCTCCATCATCATGGGTCCTTCAGCCCATTGAAAATTCTGATTGGGAGGACCCGTTTTTTATCGATCATAACCCATATCAGAATTTGAGGAGATATCTTTTTGCTGCTCTTATCTGTTCCTTTTATGCATTTGGTGCACAATACGATTGGACTTCAATGATAAGAAGCACACATGTTTACTGTCGAGCAGGACTTTGGATGGTCCTCATGAGAAATTTATTGAAATTCATGAAGATCCTGCTCAAATTTGATCATGTAGTCGATCAGACTAATCAAAGGTAAGTAGGTAGGTTAGGATTTATTTTTCTGCAATTAGGATTGAATAAGTCTCATCGAGACAATGGAAGATGCTAGAATTGATCAACTTGCCATCTCAGGTACTATTGTTCTCACTCTCTTATATTTTACCATTGCTCTCATGCTCATGCTCATTACATATCTTTTTACATTGAGGACAATGCAAGATTTGGTTAGGGGGTGAGATGAGATCCTTCATCTAGTAGTTTGCAACATTTCGAGCCTCATATGCGCAAATTTTTTCGAATTTTTTAAAATTTCAAAACTCCTTTAGAAAACCTTATTTCCATGCATTCGAGATAATAGGAGTATAAGAAGAGGAGATACAAAGTGTGTGATGTTGTAAGTCTTGAATTTCTCCCAACATAATGGTTTTATATGTTAGTTCCCCTATTGTTGTGATTGATAGAAAATTTGAACACCTTTACACCAAGTTCACATTACACGATTTTCATGAGTTGAAAGGATTATGTGACTTGTGGATTAGCTAGACTTCGATTTAAGGTGTTGAGAAACCAAGCCGGGATACTTTGTCCATCCTTGTCCATGGGAAAATAACGAAAGATATGGATTTCTAAAAATCCTATCTAATTTAAAAGAAAAAGGAAAAGGAAGGATGAAATTGGGAATGATGGAAAATTTCGAAAAGGGCTACCTATTACCAACCGGGGGATGGTCTACCCGTAACCAAAGCCAGAAATGGGACGTAGTGTGAAAGCCGTCGGAAGGACGGTAAGACAAATTCCTGTCATAGGCTTGTTGTTACTCTGTGCACCTTGAGATCTATAGTTTAGTTGATCTATGAAGAAGATAATCCCAGAAACTCATGAGATGAACTTTCACTATGCACACTAGGTTGAAGTTATTCGAGTTCTTCTATTTATCAATCAATCAGCGGGAATTTCATATAGACACTTATTATGCTTTGAGAGTTTAAGGTTTCAACTTCTATCACCTAATTTCTCCAAATTTTATACTTGTATGTCTTGGAGTGGATAGAAACATGGTTTCTGAAGGAGAGTTAGTTTTGGAGGTTTGAACTTATTCACGCATGTTTTGCTCGGGACTAGCAAAAAGCTAGTTGGGGGGTGTGTTGAACCTCCAATTTATACATTTGCCAACCCATTACATCACATTATATGCATGGTTTTCATGTTTAAAAGGCCCATCTAATGCATGTTTTGTGATTGTAGGAATGAGAGTGAACTTCACCCAATTGGAGACCAAAAGACCATGTTTAGGAGCCTTTGATGAAGGTCCAAGGTGGACCAAAGAAAGAAGAAAGCAAAGAGAGAGGAAGGAGAGAAGAAAAGAAAGAACAAAAAATGCAACCGGTCAAGACCGGTCTAGACCGGTCAGCTGCACTCCCTGGACACCTGCCAGACAGGTCTAGACCGGTCAAGACCAGTCGGCCATGCAATTTTACACTTCCAGATTTCAGGCAGCAAGCTATTCCCGTTTTTGGATTTTTGAAATATTTTTCTGAAGCCATCTTGATAATATCTGGAAATCCAACACATCCATGTCGAAGAGGAGCTCGACGTCGAAATAACCCAAGTGGTTTCGTATCGATTGGAGCTATGGATTGACCGTGGTGGCCAAAACAATACGAACTGTCCAGAAAGTTTCAGATTTCGCTATTCCACTCTGGGCCGGTCCAGGTGACCCATCATTGATGATATGAAGAATCTACTTTGACCATCTTCTATATCACATCCATATATGAATAACCACAAAAGTTTCAGATCAAAAGGATGTGTGGTTTGATCGTACCGGTTGAAGAAAGATGGACCATCCAGAAAGATCCAACTGCGCAGAGTTTATAAAAGGGCTGAGTGTTCTAATTTTCGCACCTAATTTTGGAATTATTTTGGACAATCTAATCCATCTATCATGTAGAGGAGGAAGTTTTCTACCAATGTTCAAAATTTGAGATCAATCTGACCTCTGTACACTCTGGGGCGTTGAAAGCAAGATGACTAGTTCTGAAGGCACCCGAATTGCGCGATTTTGAGTGGCGGTCGCTGATCTGATTGGAGGACCCATTCAGAGGATAATCTTGGAAATCTAAATCATCTATGAGGAAGATCACATTACAAGGAAGCAACGAACCAAATTTGAAGGCAATCCGACCATTGGTTAAGCCGTACCAAGCGAAACAAATTCTGCTATGTTGCTGTACTATTGCTGTACTATAAAAGGAGGTGCTCTCTTCTATTCCAAATCAAGCAAGGACGTGGGAAGCAAGGAGTTCAAGTCATAGGAGGCTTCCTAGCCTCCTCCAGCTAGTTTTTCTTCCTTTTCTTAGTTCTAGTTCTAGTTTTTAATATGCTTTTCCTTAGCTAACCTCTTAGCTAGAGCTAGAGGTGAAATTTGTAGTTGGTTCCAATGCTTTAATTCTTTTATTTCAAGTACCATTTTCTTAATTTTGGATTTTGAAGTTCTAGTTTGAATAAAGTTTGGTTTTTTAGAAGTTTTGTGAGAGTTTGTGTGCTCCAGACATGAGTTCCTTGCAATTCTCTGAAATTACCATGATTGGGTTGTTTGAATTTGAATTGTAGTAACCCTTGAGCATGCCATAGTCCATAGGCATGGCTGTTACTCCGAAGGCTACAAGTTCAAGTTCTATGTGCTCCATTAGAACTAGAAATCTGATTTTCAGATTTAAGTGGGACTATTTGTGCTTGAATGTTATATCTTCCGATTGGATGAGAGATAGGACTTTGATTTTAATTGTGTTGTACTTGGATGAATGGATTGGCATTGGACTACTACAAGTGGATCCTTGATGCTTTAGTTCTTCTTATTTTCAGATTTTCCTATTTCATGTGAAAAACTACTTTCTTAAACTTCTTAGATTCTAGTTATTAGAGTACTTGGAATTATTTACCTCTTTCCCTATGGATCAACCTCGGTCTTACCGAGATTTATTACTACATCGCAGCCTTACACTTGAGGCGAGCGAACACCCACAACTGTAGATCTCTTCTAGGATGGGTTTAGATGAACCTAGAGGTGTCCTTTTATAACAATCGTGTGCCATCGCCATAGAATCTTCGAGAATTGCGTAAGAACTTACGCAGTAAAGTTGGTGGCCTAAATAACAGAATTTTAAACTTGTTGTGCATGGCTGATCGGTCATGACTGATCGAACTCGTCTAGTTTTGGTCCAACAAAGTCCAGTGCCCCTCTGTAAGGTGACTGATTGGTCATCCGACCGGTCAGTGCATTGGCCGACTGGTCATGACCAGTCGAACCCTTGAATCTAGATTTTTTCTTTATTTCTTCCTTCTTTTCTCTTCTTGCTTCTTCTCTCCATCTCTTGGCTCATCTTCAATTGTCTTCATTGTGAGTCTAGAAGGTATTTTAATCATCAACTTAGTGAAGTCTCTCTCTCACATTCCTATAACCACAAAAGCCTGCATTAGATAAGTCTTTTAACATAGAAACCATGCATAATGAGTGATGAGTTGGGGTTAGAATATGCACAATTCAGAGCTCAATACACACCCCAACCAACATTTTGCTAGTCCCGAGCAAAACATGTATGAAACTAATCCAATTTTCAAAACTAAACTCTCTCTAAGAAACTATACTTCTATAAACTTATAGACATACAAGTACAAAATTCAGAGAAAATTAGTGATAGAAGTTGAAATCTTAAACTTCCTAAACATAATGAGTGTTTCACATAGAATCCTCGCTGATTGATTGACAAATAGAAAAATCCTAACAAGTGCGGTCTAAAGTGCATAGTGAATGTTCATCTCATGAATTTCCAGGATTACCTTCCTCATAGATCAACGAAACTAAAGATCTAAAAGTGTACAGATCAACAAGAAGCCTATAACAAGAATTTGTCTTACCGTTCCTTTGATGACTTTCACACTACTTCCCATTTCCAGCTTCAATTATGGTGTACCCTCCCCTAGTTGGTGATAGGTAGCCCTTTTTGAAATTTAACGTATTTTTAATAAAATCTCTTTTCTTCTATTTCTTTTCACTATAAACATGAGATGGGATTTTTAGAAATCCATATCTTTAACATTCTTTACCTCTCTTATTTTCTAAACGTGATGGATAAAGCTTCCCAGTTTGATTCCTTAGCACTTTAAATCTTAGTTTAGCCGATCTACAAATCTACATATTCTCTTCAATAATGAGAATCGTATAATGTGAACTAGAATCCAAAAGTGTTTAAAATTTCTATCAATCATATCAATAGGGGAATTCATATAGAAAACTATTATATCTAAGATAATTCAAGGATTTCAAACTCTTATCACTTCAGCAATCTTCCTTTCATAATCGTATCATCTCAAGTCCATAGAAACAAGGTTTTCTAAAAGAGTTTTGAATTGAGAAAAATAATTTTTTTTCTATACAATTGCTCGAAATGTCACAAAAACTAGTGGATTCATTTAGGAATCTCACCCCCTAACCAAAATCTAACATTATCTTCAATGTAAAAAGATATACAATAAGCAAAGACATGAGAGTAATGAAATAAAATAAAGGAGAGTGGGAATGACAGTACCTGGGAGAGTTAAAAGTGAAAATCTACCTCCGACAACTAAGTCTAAGAAAACAATAAACCTAAAACAGAAAACAACTAATCCTAATATACTCTAAGCAATAAAAGAAACTTAATCCTTCTTTTAGAAATAGAATCTTCATCAGAATAGGAGATCAATCATCATAATAACCAGGAATATTCAAAAGAATAAAGTTGAGCAGATCATTAAGTGGTGTAACCGATTTTTCAGTAGAACTATCCACCAGCCTGCTTTGGAAAGTACATTGGTGACATCTATCATTCTAACCCATTGAAAATCTTGCTGAAAAATTTCAGGGGATTTCTCAATAATGTTGTCACATGTATAAGAAAAGGAGAATTTTATTGGTGGGAAATTTGTGAATATGGATTTTCTTTCCATCTTGCTTGGGCAAAAATTTATTAAATATAGATCATCCCAGAAGTGGTGTTTTTCAGTTTGAACAAACAAAAAGAGATTGGAGACCTCAATCACTTCATCCTCACAATTTGGTATGATCTCCACATATTTGAATTCAACTGGTGCTTCCATAATTAAAGTTTCAGTTTTACACTCTGTGGAAAAAAAACTTTTTAGGCACCGGAGGGGTCTCCCTTAAGGCATGCACTATGTCCCTAATCATGGGATCATCTCAATCCTCAAAATATGTCAAACACTCCTCTAGAGTGTAGGGGACCTCAGGGGAGGAGGTTTTTAGATTTGGATCCTTCATGACTTCCTCCTTAGATTTTTGTGTAGGTTGGAATGAGTCCTCAACCCCTACACTTTCATAAATTTGCCTCTTAGTAGGCAAATCAAGCACCAATTCTCCCAATTCCTGCCTAACAAATTTGTTTAAATAAAAAATTGGTGTCTTGTCAATCAAATTTTCAGAAATTGGCTCTTCCAAGGCCTCATCAATATTCGAATTTAATTTATCCTTGAAATGTGCCAAACATGTCTCCAAACTTTAAGGCATATCGGATTGAAAGAGCTCCCCTTCCTCTATAGATTTTATCATGTTTATCTCATGGGGGTCATATTTATCATTTAAGAAAATATTTAAAGGGTCAGAATTTTGATTTAAAGCAAACTCCTCTTCCATAATAAATTCAATCATGTCGACCTCGTGGACATCATCATCATCCCTATGCCTTTTGCCCATGTGGACACATTCACCTCTAAGTTCATGTTCCCAAAGGATAATTGCATCACCCCATTCCGGCAATTTATGATTGCATTTGATGTAGCCAAGAATGAGTGGCCCAATATAACCGGTATTTGAGTGCTAGTGTCCATAATCAGTTGTGTGTCCAAAACGATAAAATCTACCGGGTAGTAGAATTTATTGACTTGGACCAAAACATCCTCAACCATCTCTCTCGGTACGCGGATGGATCTATCAGCGAGTTGCAATGTGGTTTTTGTGGATTTTAATTCACCAAGACCCAATTGCTCATATACCGAGTACGGGATCAAATTTACGCTTACCCCCAAGTTTAACAATGCATGCTCAATCCGGCAGTCTCTAATGATGCATGAGATTGTGGGACTATCGGGATCCTTATATTTTGGGGGGGTCTTTTGGGTGTGAATGACACTCACTTGCTCATTCAAAAAGGCCTTTTGTTGCACATTGTATTTGCGTTTGGTTGTGCATAAGTCTGTTGAGCTCTGAATTGTGCATATTCTAACCCCAAATCATCACTCATTATGCATATTTTGCATGTCCAAAGCACCTAACTAATGCATGTTTTGTGATTGTAGGAAAGAGAGAGAGACTTTGCTTATTTAAAGCTAAAAAGCATATTTAAAAGCCCTTGAGGATGGTAGAAGATGAGCTAAGAGAGGGAGAGAAGAAGCAAGAAGAGAGGGAGGAAAGAAAGAAGAAATAACCCTGCTGCGCATTGGTTTGACTGGCCGGCCAAATCCTGCTGCCCTTCCAGACCTTGCTGGACCAACGTCCATCCCAGTCCGACCGGTCAGGACTGGTCGGCCACACTTGGACAGCAAGCTTGTTCTTCAAGCTTCGATTTTTCATGTGCAATTGCGTAAGTATTGCGCCGATTCTGGAACTTTCTGAGTCAGTGGAGCTACAAAACTATAAAAGGACACCTAGGGGTGGATTTAAACATATCGTAAAAGGCTTGGGAAGTCATGTGAGGTGAAGAGGATCGCTGTAGAGCTTCTTCAACTCTTATAAACTTGGTTTTTCTATGTTTTTCTTTAGTTTTCTTTTGAGCTTTACTTTAACCTATTGATGGTTGGTTAAACCTGTTAGTACACTTTGTTTTGTCAATTGACGTGTTGGTTGGTCGCGTCTTGTCGTGTGAGCCCCGGTCGAAGATTTGAAGATCAAGACTTGAAGGATATGCTTCTTCCATTGCTCAAGCTCAAGCTGAAACAAGATCTCAGGTAAGTTGCATATAGATCGACCATAGGAAACCCAAAACATCAAAGAATGGCATAATGACTCACCTATCTTTTCCCATTCCCTCTCGACCCTTCCACAAGTTGATCAGACTTGTGGTCCATGGCTGGTGCGAATCGTAATGGAAGATATGTCCAAACATTGGACCCCATGCACCAAATCACTACATACTTCATCTTTGGAAGTGATCCGCTGCTGTGTTGAAGCACTTGATCCAATAAAACCTGCTCTGACAAGATCATCTAGATGGTCGGCCAGAACTTCAAGAAATACCCAGCAAACTTGCTGTGATGAAATTGTCTAGACAGCCGACCGGTCTTGACCGGTCGGCCAGGCTCATCAACACTATCAGCAACCTAGCTGTGAGATTTTCAGCTGGACTGCCGACCGGTCTTGACCGGTCGGCCAGCAATTCATACCTGTCCAGCAGCAACTCTCCATATGGGCTGCCAAGACATCCGACCGGTCTTGACCGGTCGGCCAGGCACACAATATAAAGACAGCAACCTTGCTGTGTTCAAAAAGGCTGGACAGCCTACCGGTCTTGACCGTTCGGCCTGTAGTGTAAAATGGGTATCCAGCAGCTCTGTGCATTGATCCCGATAGGCAGCCGACCGGTCTTGACCGGTCGAACTGCGTGTATCAGTTAGTCCAGCAAAGTGAGCCGACCAGTCTTGACTGGTCGGTCAGACCCAGATATGGCCCAGGATTTTGAAATGCGACCGGTCCGTCCGACCGGTTGAGACCTCTCTCTGACAGGTCGGACATGACCGTTTTAGATTCGTTGGGGCCATCATTTGGGGCTCTATATAGCCAAACTTGTGGTCTTTCATGATATGCATTCAACACCCTTCAAGAGCTAAAAGAGAGAGTCTTTACTCACATCTTCCTACCCTCCTTGCTCTTAACTTCCTTGAGTTCATCATTCAAACCTAGCCATTAATGGCTTGTCATTGAGTATTCAAAGCTCGGTTTGAAGTATGAACTCAAGATCTTCATTCATGGCTGACCTACCTTCAGAATATCTTTATGAGGTCGTTTGTAGCTATTGAATGCTTGAAGTTTGGTAGTTCCCTCATAACCATTGCATTGAATAGGCAAGAGGAACTTGACCAACTCTCTCCCAACTACCCGGCATAATCATAATCACATCATTTGTATCGGTAGCTAATCTTGGGAGCACAAAGAGAAGCTGAAGCACGTGGAGCTAAAGCTACTCATCAAAGGCATTGAATCGGGGCTCAATCGTCTAGGTATGTCTAGTATTTGAGAGTCCATTTATTTAATCACTATTCCCTAGATTGGGAAACTCCGGCGGGAGTGTACGTGACCGTCCTTGGATTAGGATTGGTGAGAGTTTAAGATCCAAACTCGTCAAGTCCCTGGATTGGGCCATCGGCGGATGGTAAACATGGTCCTAGATCAAAGGATGTCAAGGTTGATGGTTAACCTGATTTAAAACCACAACTATAGTGAAATCCGGTGGTCTCATAGGTTGAGATCGTGAACCGGGAGTGGAGTAGGGAAACCGAACCACTATAAATCGTTGTGCATTGTAAGTTTGAATGATTGCTGTGTTGAATGGTTTAGTCAATCATGAATGCTAACTATTTGATGAAATGCCTATGATAGTTTTTGCTTACAAATTCATCATATAATTGCCTTGAATGTTATTGTGATAATCTTGGTTGTTAAGATTGACTTGATTAGTTTTTAATTGTAATTAGAAATTCAAAAAGTCCTATTCACCCCCCTCTAGGACATTAGGCATATCTCCGAGTATCTCTAACAAGCGGTAAAACCGTAATTTCATTTAGTATCAGAGCGGGTTCCTCCGCTCAGGTTTAAAAACCCGGAGTGAGATCCTAAGAGAACTTGAAAATATGTCTAGAGAGGACTCTTCATCCGTCACTAAACCTCCTTTCTTTGATGTGACAAACTATCCATATTGGAAAGCTCGAATGCTCATCTTTTTAGAATCCATTGATTCAGACGTTAGGGACATGGTTGATATTGGATATAAACCCCCAATGGACATTATATGTAAGGAAGGTGAACCGGATGTCCTCAAGCCAAGAGAGAAGGCTATGTGGACTGATTATGATAAGGCTCAACGTGTTCATAATGCCAAAGGCCTGAATGCCATTTTTTGTTCAATGTCTAAAGATGAATTTGGTCGGATTCAAAATTGCACAACCAGTAAGCAGGCATGGGATATTTTTGAAGTTACTCATGAAGGAACAAGCGTTGTCAAACGCTGGAAACTTCAGCGCCTCACTACACAATTTGAAAACATTATTATGGAGGAGCATGAAACATTTACAGAATTCTATACCAAACTGAACAAGATCACAAATGAAATGTGGGGCTTGGGGGATCCTTTTCCGGAGAATAGACTATGTAGGAAAATTCTGAGATCCCTACCGGAACGGTTCTCTAACAAAGTTATCACTTTAGAAGAATGCCGGGACCTAGATACCATGAAAGTTGAAGAATTACTAGGGTCCCTTCAAACCCATGAGTTACGTTTCAAAACTCCCTCCAAATCCAAAAGTACAGCCCTGAAATCTTCTCACAAGAAACAAGATTCTAAATATGGAAGTGAGGAAGATCCAAACATAGAAGAAATGGCACTTATGGCTAAGAAATTTCAAAAATTCTTCAAAACTAGGGGAAATACTTTTAGAAGGAAACCCTACCAGAAGGGTAAACCTTTTGACTCTAGGAACAACAAAGGAAAATTTTTTAAGTCAAAAGATCCTCAATGCTATAAGTGTAGAGGATTTGGTCACATTGCATGCGAGTGCACCGATAAAAAGGCCAAGAAAAAGGCAATGGCGACTACATGGGATGAGACTAAAGAATCAGAATCAGAATCATAAATATACCAAAGTGAGGAGGAGCAAGGTTCAATCAAAATTTTAATGGCCTCCATCACTGATATTGTGCCTCAAATTGAGCCCATTGCAAAGATCACCGGAGACATCGATGATCATGAATCCTCTAACACTGAAAATGATTCCTTGAGTGATGATGAGGATGAGGATGAAGGTCTTCAGGAGCTATATAACCAACTATACATTGAAAATATAAATACCATTAAAAAGTTGGGCCAAATGAAGGCTGAAAATAACAAATTGACCAAAAATCTTGACGGATTGAAAATTGAGAACCAAAAAATGGGTCAAGATCTAGAAGAACTGAAAAGGAAGAATGATGAGCTTGAACAAGAAAAGAAAAAGTTCATAAGTGGTGAATCTCTAGACAAGCATGCTAGACTTGAGAAAGAACTCAAAGAGGTGAACACTGAAATTGATCGTCTTAAGTGTCAAGTCGTTGACTCTAGAAGACGGTTCGCTCAAGGAGAAGAAAATCTTGAAAAACTCCTAGGTGTTGTAAGATCACCAATGGACAAAAGAGGTTTGGGCTATGACAGTCACACTTCAAAAACTACCTCAGTCCATCCTATGGTAAGAAAAGATCATGGTGCATCGGGGAGTAAAACCAAAGTATCTCCTGTTTGCCATGATTGTGGAGACATTGGCCACTTAAAGTTTGAATGCATGGTGTTCAAAAATCCGGTCAGAAACTTGAAAGGTAAATTTGTACCGACCGGAAAAAATGTGCAAGCTAATTGGAATCCTCCCATGCATACTTCACCAAAAAGAGGAAACATTCGAAAGAATTATCCTACTCTTCCTAAGAAGGACAAGAGAATGGATGAACTGTTGGAGCAAGTTAAAATGCTGAATTTGAAAACTGCTCTTCTCCTGTATAAAAAAGGAAATCTGATTCTCCCAAGAAAACTAGAGAATTTCACCATAAGAATACCCCTCATAAAAGGACAACAACTAAATGAGTTGTTAAGAATAAGTGTTTGGTCATACATACTGCCCTAAAAGCTGGGAATACCCCTAGATGGTACTTGGATAGTGGTTGCTCTAGACACATGACATGTGATAGATCTCAATTTTGTGCATATAACGAATTTGATGGTGGGTCTGTCACATTTGGTGATGGGAGCATGGCTAAAATCATGGGTAAAGGAACCATCACGAGGCCAGATTTGCCCGAAATCGAAAATGTACTCTATGTTGATGGTCTTAAACACAACTTACTAAGTATTTCACAAATTTGTGATGAAGAGCACTCAGTAAGCTTCTCCAAAGATATGTGCAAGATCCTAAACTCCACAAGAAAATTAGTCATGAAAGGTCTACGCACAGGAGACAACTGCTATGTCATTGAAAATCACAACAATCCAAGCTCTTCCAGCATGTGTCACGCGGCCATTCAGGATGAAACAGAACTATGGCACCATCGACTCGGTCATGTACATTATAGAAATCTGTTTAAACTAAGCCAGAAAAATTTGGTGAGAGGTCTACCAAAGATGGGTAAAAGACCTAATGCTGTGTGCATCGCATGCCAAAAGGTAAACAAATCAAGGTTGCACACAAGAGAACCTCTATCCTGGTCACATCAAAACCATTTGAACTGCTATACATGGACCTAGTTGGTCCTACCAGGGTACTTAGCCAAGGTGGAAACGATACTTCTTTGTAGTCGTTGATGATTACTCTAGATTCACATGGGTCGCCTTCCTAAGAGGAAAATCTGACACTTTTGAAAATTTTCAAAAACTAGTGAAGCGACTTCAAAATGAGAAAGGATACATGGTAGCAAGAATCAGGAGTGATCACGGCGGTGAATTTGAAGATCATCATTTGAAGGCATTATGCGATGAATTGGGTATTTGCCATGAGTTCTCAGCACCCAAAACACCTCAACAAAATGGGGTTGCTGAAAGAAAAAATCGAGTGTTGTTGGATTTGGCCACAACTATGCTTAATAATAAGAATCTTGCGCAAAATCTGTGAGCCGAAGCAGTAAACACTGCCTGCTATATTATAAATCGAGTTTATTTAAGGGCAGGTCTAAACAAAACTGCTTATGAACTGTGGTGTGGAAAGACACCAAATGTGAAATACTTTAAGGTCTTTGGTAATACATGTTATATTCTGAGAGACTGAGAAAATTTGGAAAAGTTTGACTCCAAGAGTGATGAGGGTATCTTCTTAGAGTACTCATTAAATAGTAGAGCTTTTCGTGTCTACAACCTTCGAACCTCATCAGTTCAAGAGTCAATCAATGTGACTATAGATGATATCTTGGATAAATTTGTATCTCCAGGTGATGAAGAAGAAGATGAGGGTATATGCGAGATAGGCAAATCTGATAAACAACCCTTATCTCCAAATGCCCCCACTGCTCTTGGTGATGTACAAATTGTTAAGGATCACCCCCTCAATCAAATCATTGGGGATCCTAGCGTTGGTGTCAAAACCAGGAGACAGTTAGAGGCAGTCCACAGTCACCTATGTTTCACTTCTAAAATAGAACCAAAAAATGCTAATGAAGCTCTAAACGATGAATTATGGATCCTTGCAATGCAGGAAGAGCTTCAACAATTCATTAGAAATGAGGTGTGGTATCTGGTCGATAGGTCTGAAAGGAAAAATGTTATTGGAACCAAATGGATTTTCAAGAAAAAATCCGATGAATCTGGGAATGTAATACAAAATAAGGCTCGGTTAGTTACTCAGGGATATTCACAAATTGAAGGCATAGATTTTGATGAAACATTTGCCCCTGTAGCTAGGCTCGAGTCTATTAGAATTCTTATGGCTGTTGCTTGTGCTTTAAAGTTCAAACTATTTCAAATGGATGTAAAAAGCGCCTTCTTGAATGGTATTCTTGATGAGAAAGTGTATGTTGAACAACCAAAAGGATTCATTGATCCTAAGTATCCTCACAAAGTGTACCGATTGAAAAAGGCTCTTTACGAACTCAAGCAAGCTCCCCGCGCATGGTATGAACGTCTAACTCGCTTTCTTATAGACCATGATTTTGCTAAGGGGAGCGTTGACAAAACTCTCTTTATAAGAGAAGCCGAGAATTCTGTGTTGATTGCCCAGATTTATGTGGATGACATTGTTTTTGGATCCACATGTGAGAAAATGTCCATCCCCTTTGCTAAATTAATGACATCAGAATTTGAGATGAGTATGGTAGGAGAACTTAACATGTTTCTAGGGCTACAAGTAAAACAACTTGCATCAGGTATATTCATTACTCAAGCCAAATATGCTAAAGATCTTGTTAAGAGATTTGGCTTAGATTCTGGTTGATCTTGCACTACACCTATGAGCACCACTGTTAAACCATCGAAAGACCTTGTAGGAAAAAGTGTAGATCAACATCTTTATAGAAGCATGATTGGTAGTCTTCTTTATCTCACTGCTAGTAGACCAGATATTGCATTTAGTATAAGTGCTTGTACTCGATTTCAGGCTGATCCCAAAGAATCTCACCTCACCGCTGTTAAGCAAATCATCTGGTTTGTAGGATGCACTACCAAATACGGTCTTTAGTACCCATTTGATTCATCTACAGACATTGCAGGGTATTTAGATGCCGACTGGTCTGGTAACATGGATGATCATAAATCAACCAGCGGTGGGTGCTTTTATGTTGGAAATTGCCTTGTGGTGTGGCATAGTAAGAAACAAAACTCCATCTCTTTATCCACAACCGAAGTAGAGTAAATTGCTGCTGGAAGTTGTTGTGCCTAATTATTATGGATGAAACAAAACTTGACCGATTATGGGATTAACCAAGGCACAATGACTCTATTTTGCGACAATACTAGTGTTAGAACTAGAAAATGCATCACGATGACATTTCCATGAAATGTGGGAGTTTTGTTGTTCTGGGGTTCTGAATATAGAAACATTCGTAGACAATCACAAGCATTCACACAATACACAAGAGAAGAGATATCGCAAGGCGAATTTTATTCCAGAGATTCTGAGATCTTGTACATTCCAGGCCGTGATCTGGCACGAACCCTTAATTACATCGAATGATCGATGACCCTTGATTAAAAGGCAAAAGACTAGTCAGCAGGGACTATGGTCTCAGAGTTCATGGTCGTGGAGACCTGTGTTTTGGTGGTCGCGGAGACCTGTATTTGGTATGGTCGCGGAGACCTGTGTTTGTTATAGACTGATCCACCTTCGTACGAGTCGGATGTCTATGTCCCATGTTTTGACCGGAGATCCGGGCTGAGACTGTCAGGGTTTATGGCTGAGATGGACGACTCTGGGCCCGCGCCTGTCAATGTAGGGACAGGTGACCTCGGGAAGTCCATTCTACAGTTGTGTGTACCTGCGCAGCTCAACCAGCGGATGCCGTTTGGATGGGTAGGGCATCGACTGTTCTTGGAATATCAGTTTTTTTAACAGATTGTGTGTGATAGTTTAGAACTCTCCTGGTGTGGTTTATCGTGTTAACCATAGTCCCCTTTGCTTAGTCCAGACCTGGATTCGGGTCATATTATGATAGTACACGTAATGATGATGCATCAGTATGATTCTGGACGCCGGCGGCCTCTTTTCGAGAGAATCGTTCCATTCAGCTCGTTGGGTCGGATCGGACTCCGAAGGCTAGCGTTTTGCTCATTGGGTAGCCCGGATGGGTCGTTTGACTGCTCCATTGCGTCCGGAACGCTCGAAATACCCAAAATAGGCTCAAACGGGGCTTAAGAATGTTATAAAATGAGGATTTAAAGGTGCTGGAATGAATGCGCAAAGTGCTGATTTTTGCGATCCGCTGGCCTGATTTTATTGACGCGCTGGGGCCAGTGCGTCCTTAAATGATTTTCATGATGCGCTGGGTAATTTTATGACGCGCTGGAGCCAGTGCGTCCTTAAAATCTAATTTTTTCGATCCGCTGGCCAATTTTATGACGCGCTGGGGCCAGTGCGTCCTAAAATTACAATTTCCTGATGCGCTGGGTAATTTTGTGACGCGCTGGAGCCAGTGCGCCCTTAAAATAGCTTTGGCTCTAAATCTTGCATTTTTCTGATCCGCTGGCCTATTTTATGACGCGCTGGAGCCAGTGCGTCCTTAAAATGCCCCAATTGATAGTTGGTGTAATCCACCAAGGACTTTCCCGATGCGCTGGGTCACTTTTATGATGCGCTGGGACTGGCGCATCGAAAAAAGATGACTTAGTCATTCCTCCGGACCTGGTGCGATCGGAGGTGCGATTTCCGGCGAGGGGTTCCGGCGGTCGGAGAAGGATTCCGGCGATCGGAAAAGGTTTTCCGGCGACGAGGTCCTCTTTCTCTCTCGCTGAATCATTCCAAATGAGGTGGTGGGCGGGGTATTTATAGGTATCGTCGTCCAATAAGCGGTCGACACGTGTAGCGCGTCGAGAAAATGAGTCGGCGCGTCGATAAATGTGCTCGGAGTCCAGAAGTTGGTTTGCAGGACGCGCCAGCTGCCAGCGCATCCTGAAATTAACTGATTTTTGGATGCGCTGGGTGAATTTTTGGATGCGCTGGGGCCAGTGCGTCCATAAATTCACTTTTTGGATGCGCTGGGCGCAGTGCGTCCATTAATTAATTTTTTGGATGCGCTGGGGCCAGTGCGTCCATAAATTCATTTTTTGGATGCGCTGGGTGCAGTGCGTCCATAAATTCATTTTTTGGATGCGCTGGAGCGCAGTGCGTCCATTAATTGATTTTTTGGATGCGCTGGACGCAGTGCGTCCATTAATTGATTTTTTGGATGCGCTGGACGTACTCGTGTCCCACAGATTTGGGTTTTGCAAATTGGGGTGTTTGCGGGGTCCGCATCGCGGTGAATGCCGATGCACTGCTCCTATTTCTTCATAATTGAGGTATCCTCCCAATTTTGGACAGTTTTGGTCACGGTGACCGGTGGGGTCCATTACCGGCCCAATTTCATGCTTGGGGCAAATTTGATGCATGCATCGTGACCCGTGCCGCGATTTTCGATGCACTGGCCCTAAATCTGATCGCATGATGGTTTTGGCATTCGGAATTATCATTTCGGGGATCCTCACTTTTGGGACCCCAACAGATGCCCCTCCGATGCGTTGGGATGGACGAGCGGCGATCCATTGCGACGCATCGGATTTTCTGGGTCCCACTATAAATAGGGGATCCCTGGTCATTTCGTCATTTCACTGTTCATTTTCGACGACCAGGGCTTTCGGCCAGCGCATCGATTTTTTCTCCAGCGCATCGATTTATTATCTCCAGCGCATCGAAATATTAGGTAGCGCGTCGAAGTATTCCAACTTTGTGTTTTATCGACGCGCTACGCACAGCGCGGCTGTTGGACTTGGATTTCTGATTTTCTGAACGCGCCATAGTGCAGCGCACACAATAAGTACTCAGCGCGTCCATTTTATCGACGCGCTAAGGTCAGCGCGTCATCCCGTGCCTTTATTAACCGATTTCATGATGCGCTGTGCGCAGCGCGTTGAACTCTGTAATTTCTCGATGCGCTGGGTCCAGCGCGTACTTGTGCCTGGGAAAATTTATTTAATGGACGCGCTAGGGTGAATTTACCATTTCTTAGACGCGCTGAGCCCGGCGCGTCATGTCCTTCGGACTTGTGATTTTACATGATTTTCTCGACGCGCTGGGCTCTGTGCGTGCGACTTTGGGACTTAGTGAAATTTACTAAATCTGTTACGTAAACCGGTCCCCACACGCACCTGCGGACTTGATCAATTGGCCTGATCGCAAGGTGTGTTAAGGCCAATAGGCGCTGATCTCTGAATTGGAGAAGTTGTCCAATTCTGGTGTCCTATTTTAGTGTGCTTATCGTGGCTTAACACGCTCATCTGCGGGTTCATTTGACCATTGCTCACGATATTTGGGACTCATTCCGGGTGCGAGGGGTCTCGGGCACCCTCTTACTAAACCAGATCTGCTTTGAGCATCACCAGGGTGTGTGAAACCCCGCGCACCTAACTCGTGGGCCTCGGTGGAGTTTGCGGTTCCTGCGGGTTTTGCACCGGCGGTCCGTCGTGTCTCCAAAGGGCGTGAACCCCCATGCCTCTGTTTCGTGTTCGCGTATGTGTGCCAGTCGTCTCATGGAGGCGTAGGGTCTCACACACTTGGGAGACTCCCCGGCCTTTTTTAGTTTAATCGGCAATTAATGACGATTTTAAAGTGTTGTTTCGAGTATACCTTTGCATGTCGTTTCTTGGCTTTTCTAGCTTTGCGTGAGCGGTTTTGTGCATTTTTCTTCTGTCGAACTGCCTTACGGGTTCATCTGTCTTGTTCTTTAGCAGACGATGGTCATAACCCGTGCTTCCCTTCGCGCGGCTCGTGACTGCATGGGGCGGCTATTAAACGATCTGGACCAACCCGAGGCTTGGTCATCTCTTGCGAATCAATGCGATGAGGTGGCTGAAGCCTCGGCTCGCCTTGGCGCTGAATCCCGCCCGATCCTCCGGGCTATGCAGAATATCTCGGCGATGGCGGGCATCTCTGATGAGCGCAAGGAGGCTATATCTGGCTACATCGGCGATTCTTCCCTCCTGGAGGAATTGGCGGTTCTGGAGGCGGCGGAGCCTTCCCTTGCTGCTTCCTTTCTGTCCCTCTCGAAACGTCTCCACTTCCTAAGGGACGAGAAGAGGGAGAGTAGGAGGTTCCTGGCTTGGCTTATTCCCTTGGCGGAGGCCGAATACCCGGATCGTCGTGCCGGTATTTGGAGGATGGTCAGGGCGGCTCTTCGGGAGCATGATGACTTGGCGATTGACTTGTCTGCGATAAGGAACTACGCCGATGCTGAGCATTTGAACTTCGACCTTGTGCAACAATGCATCTCCATCTTGGTGGACTTGGTCTACAAGGAGGCCCAGATTCAAGCGAGGGTCGATGAGCTGAGGGCTCGAGTTCTTCCTCTGGTGCAAGACTGAAAACTTCATTTTCTGGCTTGGGGAGGGGGTCCCCACAATTTTGGGTCATTTGATATTGACTGTCGGCTTTTTTTTTTATTTTTTTTTATTTTTCAAAACAATTGACTTTGAATGGTTTGGGCTTTGGCATGGCCCTCATGGCTTAATGAATGCTATTTATACTTTTCCGCCTTATTTCTGTTTTTTGAAAGCTTGCGCGTTTGTGATGATGTTGGTGTTGCCATTTCATTTCATTCTCATTGGTTGGTGATGTTGTGCATTGGCCTGGATCGGTGCCCGTTCTTCGTTCACTTGTTGCTTCTTGTGCTTTTGGATTTCGTGAATGCTTAATTGTCTTTACGGGGATATTTTCACGTGCTCTGTACTTAAGCCCCTTTTCTATGCTATTGCAGATTATAATGGCCAGCGACCCTTCGCAAGCCGGCCCCTCGGGTCCGTCTCAAACTCCATCCAAGCGTAAGCGGGCCGTCTCCAAGCAGACTTCTAGACCGTCAGCTGAGAACCCACAGTGGTTTCTCCCGCCTGAGACATTCAATTTCTACGAACGTATTCTGACCCTTCCAAAGAATGTCCAGCGAAAGATACTTTGCGACAAGGTCTTACCGCCCCCTCCTGACGAGGGTACCCAGGAGGAGTGGGATGCGTGGTACGCTCCCTTACAAGGTTTTCGGACCGATGAGGTTGTCGGGTCCGAAGAGGGCGAAGCGAGCCCAATTGAGCCTGCTCAGTCTGCCAAGCGCGGTCGTCCAAAGACGACTGGGAAGAGCGCCAAGCAAATCTATATAGAAAACCAGACTAAGTCGAAGTCCGACAAAATGAGGGTTGTCTGGTCTTCTGTGAAGCTGCCAGTATCATCCCTTGTAATCCGCAACCCTTATACGAAGCAGTTCATCCGTTTCCCTAAAAGCTTCCAGAGATACCGCTCTCTACCAAGTATCGAGCCCTCCGATATACGTCGCGCAAATTCTTTCTATAGCGTCGATTCCTGGACGTCCATTCCAGAGACGTTCGTCAACTGTGCCATATCCAAGAACGGCACTCAGCAGTCTGTCCTTGAGGAGAAGGACATGATATTTTTGGAACCGAACCACGACCCTCATCTGCCCTTTCCGACTCACTATTACGAGACCCTGCGCCAAAGGTTTCGTCCTCTGTCTGATGCAGAAATTTGGCCTACTGGGGGTTTCAGGACCCGAGGACATTTGAGCCCTCATCCCGGTTATGAAGCTTGGGCCAATCGGATAGTCGAGCGGCACGAAGAGATCTTGAAGCAAGTAGGTCTCCTTCGGGCCATTCAAGCGACATCGAGCTATTTCCATCGAGAACCTTGCATTTATAAGGGGTTCCTGAATCATTGGAGTTCTGTCACCAACTCCTTTCATCTGCCTTGCGGAGAAATGAGCATCTCCCTCTGGGATCTGTATCGGATAGCAGGTCTTCCTATTCGCGGCAGAATCTATGATGAATGGACTCCTAGTGATGAGGAGCTGTCCAAGAAGAAGAAGGGTGTTGATGAAGGCTTTTATTCTGCAGCCTGCTACGAATTGTTCGCGGAGTTGCCGCAGTTTCTATCCTCCAGAGATAAAGTGCCTTTCGAAGACTGGCTAGTGTACTTTAGCCATGGCCTGAAGTGAGTTTCTTTTCTTGCCTTGCATTGTTCGCGCACTGTTTCATTCTCTTTTTCTTCCGCTGATGGTTTTCTTCCTGTCTCAGCTTGGATTACGGATTAAGCGATGAAGGTCGCAAGGATAAATTAGTCTTGGAGGCCAAGATGAAGAAGAAATTTCCGCGGCCGAATAAGCTATCCCCTACCTGCGAACTTGCCGGGTTCTTGGCCTATTGGCTGTGTTGCGTGGCCCTCCCGAGCTCCAAACAAGCGGACGGTGTGCGAGTTTCCTGTTTCGCCGTGGCGGGGAGTTTGGCCGATGGTCATCGCTACGCATTAGCCCCAGTAGTATTGTGTTCAATATATCGAGCCTTCGGCGGTGTCATTAGCAACAAAGGTTCGGCATCCTTCGGATTGAATTCTGCTTATTGTGGGTGGCATTTCTTCTCGGGATGGCTTGGGGTCTACTTTCCGTGGGTATACGGCATGGAGCTTAAGGACTTCATCCAGAGGGGATCTGTTCCACTACACGCTTTTCAAAAACGGAAGATGATCAGCGGAAATCCGGCGACTATCGAGACGAAGATAGCCCGCCATGACGACGTCGACTTCTTCCTCTTCTCGGGGACTAACAGCGAGGATCCGGACCTGCTTGACGACGACGAGAGTCTCAGCTCTTATCACCGCTCGTTCTTGGTGTCCATTCGCCCGAGTTCGTTGCCTTTAAGAGAGGGCGCTGAATTTTGGAGAGAACCATACTACCCGAACCGATTCGCCAGGCAGTTCGGTTATGATCAAGGGGTACCGGAATTGATCGAACCGGTGACAAGGGAGCAGCGGGCATACGGCACAGGGCCGATCCATTGGAAGTGGATATGGCGACAGCTTCTGCTTACCAGGTCAGGTTGTTCTTTCATCGTTCCCGGGACGGAGTATGTCCCCGGCGCTACGTATGGATGGATGCGGTGGTGGGCCCACCAATATTCCTTGGTCCGCAATAACCGACACGTGACAGATCCCGTCTTTGTCTCCCCTCCGATTGTTAATCCTACTCCTGCCGACGGCTTAGGGTACGTAGCAGAGCCGCTTCGCCAACTGGCTACCCCTGGCGTGCAGAAGTTTATGACCTCATTGAACGTCATAATAGATCATGAGAAGCCCGAGCATACACTCGAGGGGTGGGTCGCTCATGGCCAGAGGGTTACGTTGCAAGGGAACCCGGATTCCCCACTTGTCGGTCCTATGGCAGAGGGGCAGAGGGAGCGTTATGACATTGGCGATGATGATGGTGGTGAAGCTGCTGCAGCGGGGAATGCCGGTGATGAAGAGGAGGCGGATGATGGCGGCGAAGGGAATGACGGTGGTGATGATGGTGGTGACGGAGAAGGCGGTGGTGAGGGAGGCGTTGTGGCGGCGGGCACCCCGCCCTCCGGGGGTCAGGGAGGTCGCGACCAAAGCCCGGCAAGTCGGACGGGCCTGTCCAGACGTTTCGCGCCCGAGGATAGTGATTTCGAACTATCTCCTGAACGTTCTGGGCCCCGCATAAAGACTGCTCATCGCGTCTCTGTTTCTGACGGCGGTAAGAAAATAAAGGACCTGCTGAAGTTGTATAGAGCTGAGAAGGCGCGGAGCCAACCCCCCGGGGCCGCCGGCAGCGTCCCGACCGATGATGCAAGCGGTCCAAGGGAGGAAGGGGAGATGAGTTCGCAGGCGGGTCTCGGCGGAGATCATCCCGTGGAGGGAGGCGAGGGTAGCGAGCCAGTGTATGAGCGATCTGTTCCTGAGGTAGACATAGAACCCGTCCCTATGGACGTCGATGGTGAGCCGCAAGCTGAAGACCCCTTCCTTACCGTTCCTGTCAATATCGAAGCAGCAGTGAACCCTGGTCCTGCTCCTGAGGCGAGACCCGTTGTCTCATTAGAAGAGGCCTCGCTCCCTCCCCGAGGAATCATGCTTGCAGAGGTCACTAGCGTTCCAGAGCCTATTGCTGAAGTGCTCCTGGCTGCTGAACCAGCCCGGGCTACCTCTGCCTCGGAGGTCGTCATTCTTTCTTCTCCTGAAATGCTCGAGCCGGCAGCGGAAATCGTGGTTGGATATGCCCCCAGCTCGTTGAGACCTGTTGCCTCAACCAGTGCGTCGGGTGATGAAATCCCTACTGGTATAATATTTTCCTTCATCGTTTGCTCGCTTCTTTTCTCTCTTCAGTGTGCTAACGTTTACCGTTTCTTTTACCAGCCACTGCCCCTGCCAGCGTCCCGGCTCCTGTAGTCCTGCCCGAGGCATTCCTCTCGTCTCTCCGAGGCTTATCAAGGACCAAGGCGAACCTTCTGAAGAGCTTACTGTCCGACATCGTTGATTCGCTTAGGAAAGGAGACGAAGGGTCCATCTTGGATGAGGCGCTGCAGGCGCTGGAACTCACTGCTACGTGGCTTGGGGTCGACATCTCTTCGATAGTCAGCCATGTGTCACAATTTAAAGATGGTGTGGCCCAAGTGAACGATGCGAGGCACTTTGGGACTGACCCCTCTATTGAGGAAAAACGCGGTCAGTTGCGGTCCCTTCTTCCGGAACTAGAGTTACACGAGGCAGATGTGGCCGCGGTGCAGAAGGATTGGCAGGCTGTGGATACTGAGCACCAAGAGGTCACCAGGCGTCTTGCAAAAATTGAGGACGAGATGGCCCGATTACGTGCCGAACATTCCGTCGTCCATTTCAAACTTTCGAAACTTGGTGGTCAGAAAGCAACCCTGCAGTCTTCTATTGACCAACGTAAGACGGAATGTGACGCTGTGAGGGCACGGATCACGGAGCTGCAGCGGTCTCTTCAAGATACTCCCGACCCTGTTCAAGTCCTGGCCGAGGCTGAGGCAAGACAAAAGGCAATCGCGGGGTCCGCGGTTAACCTACTAGAGCAGTGCTTGAGAACTTTAGATGGTTAGGCTGTAATGTAATGATAATGATTCTTTTGTAGTTTTAAAACACGTTGTAATGAGTGTTGTATCATTATGTATGCTAGTGTGATGATGAGTTCATATGGTGCTTCTTGGCCCGTTTGTCGTTCCTCTTGAGTTTGAATGCAAAACAGATTGTGCTATTTGGAAAGGAACGTCCCCCTGTTTAGGACTTGAACCTACGCGTTTGTATGAGGATGTAGCCGAGCCTCGGCTTAAGCTTATCTTGATTTTAATATTCTCGAAAAGGCGTTGTGTCTTGCTTGACGTGCCTCGAGCTTTGGTGACCCTTCCAATACCTGTGTAAGCATAAAGCAGATGATCAGCTTTTTAGTTTAGTCATAGCACGGCACTCTTTCTTTTGGCATCTATTCTATTACATTCCCTCTATCGGGGTGTTTACAACTTGCAATGATAGTTTTACGTCAGGTGTAATATCTTTTCAGGAATCGACCATTCACTAGCGAACTGACACCCTGTCCTTTGCAATCTATTACCCGATAGGCTCCGTTGGAATACACTTCGTCGATAATGCAGACGGGGTCCCACTTTGGGTCGAACTTGCTCTTCGATCCTTGGAGCGGTGCTGGGCGCTTCATCATTAACACAAGATCGCCCCTTTTGAATGATCTGCCTCTAACGCGCTTATCATATGCTGCGGAAATTTGCTTTTGATATATCTCGAGCCTTTGCTGGGCAGCGAGCCTCTTTTCATCCAGATTATCAAGTTCGACCATCCGGCTCTTGGCATTATGCTCGGTTGTCAGGGAGTGTCGGAGAGCGACCCGTAGCGACTCAACTTGTATTTCCATCGGGATTACAGCTTCTGTACCGTATACCAGTGAGTAAGGCGTAGCCCGGGTGGCCGTGCGGTGCGTAGTTCGATAAGCCCACAGTGCTTCGGGCAACCGTCTGTCCCAGTCCCTCTTATTCTCCGCCACTGTCTTTTTCAGAATCTTCACAATGGTCTTATTGAATGCTTCGGCTAGCCCATTCGCAGGGGGATAATAGGGTGATGAGTAGCAATGCTTGATTTTGAATTTTGCGCACAGTTTATCGATGACAGCATTCTTGAAGGGTGTCCCGTTGTCCGTGGTGATTCTCTCGGGAATACCATGCCGGTATAATATGGCGTGACGAATGAAACCCTCGACATGCTTGGCGTTCACATTTCTCAGGGCGACTGCTTCGGCCCATTTGGAGAAATAGTCGGTTGCCGCGAGGATGTACTGATGTCCCTGGGAGGATGGCGGACTAATTGGTCCGATCACGTCCATGCCCCAGGCTGCGAAAGGCCAGGACATCACTGACTGATGCAACTCTTCTGGTGGCGAATGTATGATGTCGGCATGGATCTGACACTGGTGACACTTCTTTACGTGCCCTATCGCGTCCTTCGTCATTGTCGGCCAGTAGTAACCCATGTGTCGTACACGGTGGTGTAAGTTCTTTCCTCCCTGATGAGCACCGCATTCTCCGCCATGAGCTTCTTTCAATGTACTACGTGCTTCATCTTGGTTTAGGCATCGCAGCAATATCCCCTCGTAGGACCGCTTGTAAAGTACGTCATTTTGGAGCGTAAATGAACTGGCACGCCTTCTGATTTGTGTGCGCATCTTGGGCTCCTCTGGTAGAAATCCGTACTTCAGATAGTCAATAAATGATTTTCTCCAGTCGTCTTCCTCTGTGATTTCGAAGCAGCAAATGGGATTGGTGCTCAATTCTCCGTTGCGCAGCGCAGTCGTTGGCAAGATTCTTCTTTCTTCAATCGTAACCTGCAGTGGGCTGCCTCCAGGATTAGCTAAAGCAGCGGCTAAACTGGCGAGTGCATCAGCTCGTATATTCTCCTGCCTTGGTATGTGTGAGATACTGCTGTTCCGAAATTGCTCAAACAGGGACTGCGCTTGGTGGCAATAGGGTGATAATTCGGGTTTACGGACTTCGTACTCTGTCGTCAATTGTCCGATGACAAGCCTAGAGTCACCGTAGATACGTATTTCCTTGATTTGCATTTCTAGGGCCAACTGTAACCCAATAATAAGAGCCTGGTACTCAGCTTCGTTGTTGGTGCATGCCGGGACTAATGTGAATGAATAGGGTAGCAGGTCCCCTTGCGGACTGATGAATATGATCCCTGCCCCTGCTCCTACCGCTCTGGCTGCGCCGTCGAAATACATCTCCCAATGGCGTGTTTCGTTTGTCGCCATGACCTGCTCGTCTGGGAAGTCGTACTCTATTTTTTCGCTGCTTGGTACTGGATGTGCGGCAAGGAAATCGGCGATAGCTTGCCCTTTGACGGCTCGAGCCGGTATGTATGTCAAGTCGAATTCTGACAAGAGAAGGGCCCACTTGGCCAGTCGTCCGGACAAGCATAGGTCTGTTCATGAGAAATTTGAGGGGATCCGCCTTGGATATTAATGTTATCTGGTGAGAGAGACAGTAATGCCTGAGCTTTCTAACTGCAAAGATTAGCGCCAGACAGATCTTCTCGATCGCTGAGTAGTTTAATTCGGCTCCCACCATCGTGCGGCTCAGGTAGTAGAGTGCGCTTTCTTTCCCTTCTTCGTTCTTCTGGGCTAAGAGGGCTCCAAGTGAATTTTCGCCGACGGCAATGTAGAGGATTAGTGGTTCCCCTTTAATTGGTGCCGCGAGGACTGGAGATTTGTCGAGCAAGTCTTTCAGAGAGTTGAACGCTTTCTGGCAAGCATCGTCCCACTTAAACGGTACTCCCTTCTTGTTGAGGCGCGAGAATGGTTGACAACGACCGGACAAGTTCGAGATGAACCTCCTTAGGTACGCGACTCGGCCTTGGAAACTTTTCAGCTCTTTGAGATTCTTCGGTGGCGGCATCTCCCTAATTGCCTTAATCTTTGTTGGGTCAATTTCTATTCCTCGATGTCTGATAACAAACCCCAAAAACTTGCCAGAGGAAACCCCGAACGCGCACTTCAATGGGTTCATGCGCAGGCTTTTCTTTCTCAGTCTTTGGAATACTTGCCGTAGATGTTCCCTATGCTGTTCGTGCCCGGCTGATCTCACTACCAGATCGTCTACATAGCATTCGACGTGTTTGTGCATCATATCCTGGAAGATTACTTGCATCGCGCGTTGATACGTTGCCCCAGCGTTCTTTAACCCGAACGGCATCACACGGTAACAGTATATGCCCAACGTTGTACGAAAGGCTGTTGATTCCTCATCTTCCGGGGCCATACGAATCTGATTATACCCCGAGTAACCGTCCATAAAGGACATCACTGCATATCCCGTCGTGCTGTCGATCAGTAGCTCTGGGATAGGTAGTGGGAAATCATCCTTAGGGCATGCTTCGTTGAGGTTCCGAAAGTCTACACAGATTCGGATTTGACCATTCTTTTTCTTGACCGGCACAATGTTTGAGATCCACTGTGGGTATTTAACCTCTCGGATGAACCCGGCCTGGATTAACTTTCCGACTTCTTCTTCGATTTTGGGCACTATATTTGGGTGGAATCGTCGTTGAGGCTGCTTGACCGCCTTCTTCCCTTTCAAGATGCTCAACTTGTGCATCGCGATTGCTGGACTAAGCCCCGGCATTTCTGAGTATGTCCAAGCGAATACGTCCCTGTTTTCCCTCAACAGTCGGATGTATTTCTCTTTCTCCTCTTCTGGGACATTTTTACTTAGGTACGTATTTCTAGGGTCTTCTAGGGTTCCCAGATTTATTTCTTCAAGCTCATCTATCGTGGGCTGTCCCCCGTCCTCTATCTGTGCAGGTGCGGCACTGGGTTGGATAACGTCAGCTACCTCTTGCGGTTGTACCTCTTCCGTAGTATTGATTGTCACCATATTAACATGTCTGATCTTCGTTTTTGCCCCTAACCCTTCTCTTCCTTGATGGACTTTGTTGTTTTCCTTCGAACGGCGCTAACATTCTACCATTCGAGGCTGATTCTGAACAGCAGAAGCCCATACTTTTCATGATGTTACGGCTGGCTTCACTGTATCTCCCTTCTTCTATGGGCTGAGGTAAACGAAGTGGTTTCTCAACCTCGTCCTTGGACCGTGCAGGTTCATCTGTCACTGAATAAAATTTGATCTCTTTCTTTGTATTGGCATTTGGCGGTACCACAAACTGGTTTGGAGCCTTCGGAAAAGGTTTAACTCTTCCTATTTTTGGCACTGGCATATTAAAGCTAGATTTGAGCACACTCATGTGCTGGTTCGAGATCATCTCTAGGACGGACTGCCCGGGCTGTCGCAAGTGTTTCGGGACTATGTAGAATTTTTTGGTAGTCCTTTGAGGTCCTTCAGCTGCCTGACTTGTTCCTTTCTGAATAATGGATTGAGGTTTGGCCCTCTGTTCAAACTTGCTGACTTTCGGTTTTGCCCCTTGCTCTTTCCGCATTTCGTCGGGCTTCTTCATGTCTCCTCCTTCGTTGACCAGGTCATAATACCGAGCATCGGCTAAGAATGATTCTGCGATCGTATATGGCTTTGGGTCTGCTGCCACTCTGTACTGAACTCCCTCTCTGTTGTATTTAAAGCACTGATGATAGGTTGAGGGGACGACGCGATTCTGATGGAGCCATGGTCTCCCTAGCAGAAGATTGTACGTTGTTACTGCGTCGATTACTTGGCATGTTACTTTCGTCTTCAATCTTTCAATTTCTAGCATCACAGTGATCGACCCTAGAGTGCGCTGGCTGTCCTGATTGAACCCTTGAATGACCATGGTGCTGGGACGCAGGGCTGATGGCCTGTAACCCAATCTTTGGAGTGTCTTCAGTGACATAATATTCACCGCGGACCCATCGTCAAGCATGCATCGCTTGATCTCCGTGTCTCTAATAGTTCCTGTGACCATCAACGGTCGGTTGTGGTCTGTTGTTTCAATTGTGCGATCTTCTTCGGAGAATGTGATTATAGAGGGATGATCTATTTGCATTGCTTGCTGAATTGGTGCATTCCCTCCCCAAAACTTGTCTGGATTGCTCATTTCTGCTTCGATCTCTGTCATCATTACTTCTCTAGCTTCACTGTCTAGCAGCGCGTTGATCAACATTTCTCTGTACGCCTTTGAAAGACACAAGGCGTCGTATATGCTCAGGCGGGCCGGGACCCTTCGTAGGTGTGACACGACATCATACACTACTGGTGCTGCCCCTTGTCTTGGCTCCGGACGACTGGTCGTGGCTTCGACAACTTTCTCTTTCAACTTCTGCCCCTGGGGCCTTGTTACGGGTATATCCGGGTTTTCGTCTTCTTGCATCGGATCGACTGGTTCTGGCCGAATGCGCTCCGGCATCTGTCTTCCGGATCGGAGGACGACGGCATTGACTTCTTCTTTATCTGCCTGCAATGTCTCTTCTGTTGATGGCTGTTCTATGAATGATACCATTGCGCAATGTACCTTAGCCTCTATAAGTCGGCTCTTCCCCTGGCTATCCTTCTTTCTTGTCCCTTTCTTCTTGCGGTTGAGGAGTCTTCTTCGATTCTCGAGCCTCTTCCGGCTGCTAATCAAAGTCCAGGGTTCTTCAGGTTCAGGGAACGGGACATCCAATTGGGCATTCTTGTCCGAGGGGAGGGCTGAAACTACCCCTGCTGTTTCCCTTGTTGCTGTTTCTGGTGCCTTCATACTGATTACCCCTTGGTTGATCAACCCCTGTATCCTTCCTTTCAGGCTAAAACAGTCTTCCGTCTTGTGGCTCAGGCACCGATGGTATTTACAATACCGGGGATCATCTACCTTCCCAACCTCGTGGGGCCGAATTGGTTCTGGCAGGCGAATTACCTTTTCTTCTACCAATTGCTCCATGATGGGGATCAGGTCGGCCATGTCGAAGGTGTACGGGCCGTTGGCTCTTTCCCTCTCGGCTATTGTTATTCTCTGAGGAGCGTAGGGCCTCTTGCCTTTTTCTTGGGTAGGTGTTGGTTTCGTGTCTGTCTTGGAATCCGCGGCGGGCCGTTTTCGATCTATCGTATTTTTTCCCTTGTTTACGTTGTGCGTCTCGGCAATCCTCACTCCTTCTCTTTTCTGCCTTTCGGGTCTGAGGTTTACTCGTGCTGCGGCTTCCTCTACCAGGTGTGCTTTGGTGGCTAATTCTCGGAAAGAGTGAAAACTGTTTCCCTGACAACCCGTAGGATATCATTGGGTCCAGGGCTCGCATGCACATCTTTATCTGTTCTTTCTCGCTGGGTAACTCTTGACACTGAGCCGCTATTGTTCCCCATCGGTCCATAAATCTCTCCACGGGTTCGCCCTGCCTTTGTCTGATCAAAGCCAGATCTGTTACTGATGTTTCTCTTTCTATAGAGAAGAATTTTGAGATAAAACTATCCCGCATTTGCTCCCATGACTTCACTGATCCTGCTGGTAGCGACATGTACCATTGAAAAGCTTTTCCCGTCAGCGTGGACCCGAATAATCGCATACAGTACTGTGGGACGGTCGACCAGTTTCCCAATGCTGTGAGGAAGCGAGTGATGTGTTCTTCTGGTGACCCCCTTCCGTCAAACTTTTCGAAATCCGGACATCTGAAGTTGACCGGAAATGGTATTTCTTCTATTTCCAGAGGGTATGGGACCTGATATTTATACCCGGTTCCTCTTTCCTTTTCCTTCTCTTGTCGCATGAGACTTGCAATGGTTTGCGACAGTTCTTCTCTCGTCATTTGTGTAGTTGGAACTATTATTCGTTCGGCTGGAACTCTCCTAGCCTGGGTGAGTGGCTCAGCACTAGCTGGCTCTCCTGCTGCCCCTTGAGATTCTTCAACTAATGGGCGTGTAGGTGGTGCAAGGCTTCGAGTAGCATTCTGAGCTATTAAAGTGGTCAAGGCTTCCTGAATCTCTCTCATTCGTTCATTTGTTTCCCGATTAGCCTGAACTAGTCTGTCGATCTGATCTTGGACCGTAGGCAGCTCGTCTGCTTCATATGATCCCTCTTCCGCTTCTGCTACCTGGACCATTGCGACCAGCACTGGTCGGGCCTTCTGATTCTGCCCCTGTCCTGGCTCGATAACTATTGTGGGCTTGGAGCTTCTTGCGATCGTGGTTTTGGTTGATTCTCGTGTGGCAGGGGTGGTCTTGGACAATGGCGGAAATTGTTCGATCGTCATTGCGGGCACCGAGGACGTGGTTGACGTGGCCTGACCGTGGGTGGAAGTCTTCTGCCCTTGTTTTGGTTGCCACTGTCCCTTGGTCGCCGGGCAAGGCCTTGCAACATTCGCTTTCTTGTATGTTGCTAAGCTGGCTACTTTCTTCTGCTCTTTCTTCTGTTGGCGTGTTTTGACCATCTGCCATCCTGAATTAGAAGCGACCGTCGTGGCTGGAATGAAGCGAGGGAAGCTGAAGCCTCCGGAGGTAAGGAAGGTGCATGAACCGGTCATTGAACATGCCATTTCTTCTGTCTGACCTAGTATCTTGCTAGTTCTGTTGTGTCATAAAATTATTAGAACAGTTCACAAGCGCGGTCGGGAGTATGAGCCCATCGATCGCAGTGCATAAACTGACAAAGATAAGCAAGACGGAGACAAATACGTGTAGTTGTGGGAATTGTGGGTTCGAAAACCTTTTAAGTATCTATTGCCTTAAAGATGAAGGGAAGAACGTTCCCGTTGAGAGTCGCCAGTTTGACGCCTGAAGGGCGCCGAAACATTACGCCTCGCGGTAGCTTTCTTATGTGTATATTCGTGTTTGCGAGCTATTGATCTCAGAGTGTCCATATATTCAGATGTAACCAGATATTCTGGTACGGTTCGATCCCCAGCAGAGTCGCCAGTTTGTTAGAACTAGAAAATGCATCACGATGACATTTCCATGAAATGTGGGTGTTTTGTTGCTCTGGGGTTCTGAATATAGAAACATTCGTAGACAATCACAAGCATTCACGCAATACACAAGAGAAGAGATATCGCAAGGCGAATTTTATTCCAGAGATTCTGAGATCTTGTACATTCCAGGCCGTGATCTGGCACGAACCCTTAATTACATCGAATGATCGATGACCCTTGATTAAAAGGCAAAAGACTAGTCAGCAGGGACTATGGTCTCAGAGTTCATGGTCGTGGAGACCTGTGTTTTGGTGGTCGCGGAGACCTGTATTTGGTATGGTCGCGGAGACCTGTGTTTGTTATAGACTGATCCACCTTTGTACGAGTCGGATGTCTATGTCCCATGTTTTGACCGGAGATCCGGGCTGAGACTGTCAGGGTTTATGGCTGAGATGGACGACTCTGGGCCCGCGCCTGTCAATGTAGGGACAGGTGACCTCGGGAAGTCCATTCTACAGTTGTGTGTACCTGCGCAGCTCAACCAGCGGATGCCGTTTGGATGGGTAGGGCATCGACTGTTCTTGGAATATCAGTTTTTTAACAGATTGTGTGTGATAGTTTAGAACTCTCCTGGTGTGGTTTATCGTGTTAACCATAGTCCCCTTTGCTTAGTCCAGACCTGGATTCGGGTCATATTATGATAGTACACGTAATGATGATGCATCAGTATGATTCTGGACGCCGGCGGCCTCTTTTCGAGAGAATCGTTCCATTCAGCTCGTTGGGTCGGATCGGACTCCGAAGGCTAGCGTTTTGCTCATTGGGTAGCCCGGATGGGTCGTCTGACTGCTCCGTTGCGTCCGGAACGCTCGAAATACCCAAAATAGGCTCAAACGGGGCTTAAAAATGTTATAAAATGAGGATTTAAAGGTGCTGGAATGAATGTGCAAAGTGCTGATTTTTGCGATCCGCTGGCCTGATTTTATTGACGCGCTGGGGCCAGTGCGTCCATAAATGATTTACATGATGCGCTGGGTAATTTTATGACGCGCTGGAGCCAGTGCGTCCTTAAAATCTAATTTTTCGATCCGCTGGCCAATTTTATGACGCGCTGGAGCCAGTGCGTCCTTAAAATGATTTTCATGATGCGCTGGGTAATTTTATGACGCGCTGGAGCCAGTGCGTCCTTAAAATAGCTTTGACTCTAGAACTTGCATTTTCTGATCCGCTGGCCTGTTTTATGACGCGCTGGAGCCAGTGCGTCCTTAAAATGATTTTCATGATAGTTGGTGTAATCCACCAAGGACTTTCCCGATGCGCTGGGTCACTTTTATGATGCGCTGGGACTGGCGCATCGAAAAAAGATGACTTAGTCATTCCTCCGGACCTGGTATGATCGGAGGTGCGATTTCCGGCGAGGGGTTCCGGCGGTCGGAGAAGGATTCCGGCGATCGGAAAAAGGTTTTCCGGCGACGAGGTCCTCTCTCTCTCTCGCTGAATGATGCAAATGAGGTGGTGGGCGGGGGTATTTATAGGTATCGTCGTCCAATAAGCGGTCGACACGTGTAGCGCGTCGAGAAAATGAGTTGGCGCGTCGATAAATGTGCTCGGCGCGTCGCGAAATGATCGGAGTCCAGAAGTTGGTTTGCAAGACGCGCCAGCTGCCAGCGCATCCTAAAATTAATTGATTTTTTGATGCGCTGGGTGAATTTTTGGATGCGCTGGGGCCAGTGCGTCCATAAATTGATTTTTTGGATGCGCTGGGCGCAGTGCGTCCATAAATTCATTTTTTGGATGCGCTGGGCGCAGTGCGTCCATTAATTGATTTTTTGGATGCGCTGGGCGCAGTGCGTCCATAAATTCATTTTTTGGATGCGCTGGGCGCAGTGCGTCCATTAATTGATTTTTTGGATGCGCTGGGCGCAGTGCGTCCATAAATTCATTTTTTGGATGCGCTGGGCGCAGTGCGTCCATTAATTGATTTTTTGGATGCGCTGGACGTACTCGTGTCCCACAGATTTGGGTTTTGCAAATTGGGGTGTTTGCGGGGTCCGCATCGCGGTGAATGCCGATGCACTGCTCCTATTTCTTCATAATTGAGGTATCCTCCCAATTTTGGACAGTTTTGGTCACGGTGACCGGTGGGGTCCATTACCGGCCCAATTTCATGCTTGAGGCAAATTTGATGCATGCATCGTGATCCGTGCCGCGATTTTCGATGCACTGGCCCTAAATCTGATCGCATGATGGTTTTGGCATTCGGAATTATCATTTCGGGGATCCTCACTTTTGGGACCCCAACAATTAGCAAAGAAGCTTGTATTGGGAGAGCTAGCAAACGCCCCTTAGTGTAGAGAAAATAAATAGGGAAAAGGCACTATGCGGTCGACCTCATGGGAACTTTCCATGACGTCAAGTTGTGTGGTCCCCAACATGATGTGGATCGGACATCAATACCATCCATTTGATGGGTACCCTTTAGGTTATGAGATATCCCAAAAATCAGCTATGTACGGAACTTAGGTGGGCCATACCATCTAAAACCATGTGAAAACATGCCTAAAACATCTAAAAGCACTTGGTCGGGCACACCTGAGTTTCGGATTTAGCTGAAACTTGGTATGATCCCTCATCCAAGTGGGACACATAAAATGGATGGGCTGGATTTGTGAACCACATCTCGGTTGGCCTAATAAATGATCATGAAGATTTTAATGGGCAAATAATCCCTCTCAACTGTTATATGTGGTGTGACCCACATAACTCATGGATTGACCTGATTTTTAAGCCTATAGCCAATCACAGAATGGTGCATCTAACTGATGGAGTAGATGTTCGATCCACATCACAGCAGGGCCCATAGAGCTTGACCTCATGGAAAGTTCCCATGAGGTCAACCACATAGTACCATTTCCCAAAAAAATACTCCTCAATTTGATGAAATACACAACAAATCATCTCTCATTCTACTTATAATGCAACAATAAACAATCACATAATTCCCTTTTATGTCGAGACACCATTGGAAAACACTCAATTCACCAATGAGAAAGAAAAAAAAAATACGCTTGTTGCTTCTTGATTTGAAGGGATGGAAGAAAAACTTTTTGCAAAATACCAAACTTATAAATCTTAGAAATGAAAAAAAAAAAAAAAAAAAAAAAATTCTTTACTTTCTATACACTATTTTCTTCTTTCTTCCCTCACATGAAAAAATAATAATAATAATAACGACAACTCTCCCTAAATCATTTTTTCCCCTTTACACAAATATGCCAACCATAAATGAGTAAAATGTTTAAAATACCCCCAGAAATGTACTATACATAGAGACTTACTCTATGACCATATTAAATAGTGTAACACACTGAAAAGTACTAAATACATATGAGATGATTTTGGTATTAGAAAATAACAATCTCTACCTTGATAACAAAATCATCTCCCTACCTTGCCAAATCACCACAAGTACGCCATCTTGAAACCTAGAAAAGTTAAGGCTTTGCTCCAACTTCTCTATATTGATTTGGGCCGTTCATCATGTAGGTCCCACCTTTGATGTGAACAGAGCATTATGTGGGCCTACTTGATGTGGACCCCATCAATATGGGTCATTTATTATGTGGAAGCACCTTTAATGTTGACCTTCCATCATGTGGGCCTACATATAATGTCTCCCATCCATCATGTGCGTCCCAGCTATGATGTGGACCATCCACAAACCTATAAAAGTTAGGCTTTTCTCTAACTTCTCTACTTTGATTTAGGTCATTCATCATGTGGGGCCCACCTTTGATGCAAACCGAGCATTATGTGGGCCTACTTGATGGGGGGCAAGATGGGAATTACTTAAATAGTTCGGGGACGAACTTCTTCCGAAATTAGCCCAAAATGTCTACTCACTTTAATAAAATAAGTTCTTAAAAAACAATAAACTCGTCATCCAAAAAAATTAAGAGGTAAAACCTCCTATGTCTAAAATAAGCCAATATAAAACAAATTAGTACCAAACAATATTGAAAAAAAAAAAAAAGGACTAATCTTTTATAAATAAGTAAATAAGTTTATTGATAGAGATGTCAAATAGCTCTTAGATGTATTGAAATCATTTTTAGTTTGTCATCCAGATGGTTTCATTCATGACAACAGAAAGAGTGTGAGGAGGAAGATCATTGTTTACCTCAAATGTTCAAACCTTGCATCCACAAGATAAAACTAAAAATTCAAAAT
This sequence comes from Liriodendron chinense, assembly GCA_003013855.2. NCBI lineage: Eukaryota > Viridiplantae > Streptophyta > Magnoliopsida > Magnoliales > Magnoliaceae > Liriodendron > Liriodendron chinense. Next base: position 1,614,834 of record PVNU02002217.1, read on the forward strand.
TTTATTATTTAATAATGCTTATACTTCCTTATTCACATCACATATAAATTAAAAAACAAAAACCCTAATTAGGAGTCTTAGTCTAACTAAACTAAAATTTACCCAAAATAGTAAACTTTACTAAAAATAAAAAGTCTTAATTTAATTGCATCCAATGATTCCTAGTATGATTAGAAGCAATTCCTAAGAAGACTGCATATGTTAAAACTCTAAAATGAAGGAGATATGTCTAAATTAAAACTTACTAAAACTATAATTTTAAATTGAAAAGAAGTTTTTTTCTTATGAAACAGACCAATGCGCTTGATATGGAGGTCAGCTTGCCTTACTATAAAGATTCATAGGTCATACGTCCCATAACTAAAATATTATAGTTGATTTATACTTCATACTTCGAACAATAATTTTTCTTCATCCAGAATGAATTTCTTCATCCAGAATGAATTTCTTCAATTCGGATGTGCCTGAGGCCCAATTACATCATGCCCTACATAGTACTGAGCTCGGATCTGATAGATTACTTCAACTTTCGTTTGGCCTTCCTCTCATCTAATCATATTAGGAATATATTTATGCCATGTCCTACATCAATTATCTTTTTTTTTTCTTCTGATTTTATGCAACTTCCGCTGCATTTAATTAAGGGGTGATATTGTTGGGTGCGTTTCACACAAACCTTCGGATCTCGCCCCCCGATACACTAGAATTATGGACTATGCTAATGCAATAATCAAGAATAAACATCAACCACACGAACACAAAGAGATTTTACGTGGAAAACCCTCAAAAGAGGTAAAAACCACGGGACCTAGTCCAGATCAACAATCCACTATCTCAGGGAACTGTTACAACCGATCACAAGCACACACCGCTTGGATCAAACTTCTTCACCCACGCAGGGATGGATAAACTACAAGAGAATAGTAAAGGAGAAACGATCTCACCGATCCCGAGGACGTAGAAGCGCTGAGACGACCGTTGCGCAGAAGAATCCTTCTTCAAGCAACTTCTCCCTTTTACAAGCTTCCTCTTTCTCTCTCTTCTCTTTCTCTCTTCCTCTTTTTCTCTCTTTCTCACATTGGACGTGTTAGCAACCCAATAGGATACCCTAATCCCGTTTTGGAACGCTTAAATACCAAAAACGGAGGAATTAGAGCCAAATATGGAAACTGCGTACAAGCAGTCCGCGCCGGGTCGGGCGCCCGGTCACCAGACCGTCGGGCGCCCGGCCAACCAAAAAACAGTCAAGCGAGAAACATTAGAAAAAACTGAATTTCGGGCGCCCGGACCAAACATTGTCGGGCGCCCGGCCGGTCATCGGGCACCTGGTCACTTTGACCGTCGGGTGCCCGGCTAAAGCCAAAAGTGTCCAGCTGCCTTGCTGCCATTTTCTGGGAATTTCGGTCGCCCGGCCACTAACTGGCCGGGGCGCCCGGCCACTCCCAGACACAGTCTCCTCTCCTATGACAGTTTTGAGGAGGAAACTCCATCAGATATAGCCTATGGCGTAAGACCAAACAGAGAGGAAGAGAGGAGAAAAGATAATACACCCTCGGAGTTCGTTCAGTGAGCCCACTATTCAAACTTAAAAATAGAAACCCAGCTTGAATCAGTCATGTGTAGTACAATAGTGAAAATCACGCCTCAACTTCTCCACAAAAATCCTCCCCCTGAGCGTTTTGTTATGGTACGGTGGCACTTTATCATGGAAAGTACAATGACTGGTGACACCCTTGGAATTGTTTCCTTAGACTGATGTGAATCATACATGTTCTCAGTACCATGATACAGAAGTTATACTCTTATAATCATGCTTCATTAATTATCCTGGTGGCCTTTTTTTAAAATAAAATAAAAAATTCACACACACACCCACACCACATGGTGACTGGATCTCATGATCTCACTATTGAAACAAAGTCTATCTACCACTCAGACATGGAGCCGGACCCAACTATTGAGTGTTCATCATCATACACAATCACTTGTTCCACAAATCCTTCTTACCATGGCTTGGATACCAACCGTTCAAATCATTGTCTAAAATGCAATCCATGTGTTAAAACAAACCGCAGTGCCATACCCAGCCATTGAGTGTTCATCATCGTACACAATCACTTGTTCCACAAATCCTTCTTAAAATGGCTTGGATATCAATAGTTCAAGCCATTGTCTAAAATGCAATTCATGTGTTAAAACAAACTGCAACACCATACTATATATGGTGGTACAGGGCTTTTTCTCTCTTTCTTTTACACAGGCACTCATGGTGGTATAGGGCTTTTTCTTTCTTTCTTTCTTTCTTTTGTACAGGCACTCATATTGTTGAAAACAAGTGTCTTTAATCTATGCTCTGATGGGGGAGTTCGATTGATCAAGCTTGATCAATTGAAATATTTTAGTTTTTCTAGTTTGCTCACTAGACAATTTTGACCATGTTTAGTCGATTGAACATGGAACCTCAATCGATTGATGGTGTAGTCAATGGCACTCGATCGATCAATCCTTAGATTGATGGTTCATGCAGTTTTGCGTAATTGCATGAATTGTAATACTATATATGGGTGTATGCGGGATTGTAGTTTAAGATTATGTGATTAAGGCTTGTTCTAGAGAGAACTAGGGTTTTAGAATGGGGATTTGTTGAAGAGACAAGGTCTATTAACTAACAAAAAATAACTCATCACCATCTCTTATAACTCAATTTCATAGTGAATTTGTTTGTCTCTTTACATCTTGGTTTTCCCCGTGAAGGTTTTTTATGTAAAAAAGGTGTGTTCTCTGAATGCTTGGATTGTGTTTGTTTATCAGTTGTTTGATTAGACTTTGTGCTTGCTTCTGTTCGCCCTCCAACACATATCCCAGTGGGATTTCACCACAAAGGGTACTTGAACCCATGACCTCATGTTGAAATTCACATGAATCTACTACTGAGGCATGAGTAAGGGGGTGCGGATTGGGTACTACCCCCACCAAGGACCTATTTAGAGAGGGACAATCCCATCAGGGGATTTGTGGGGCTCATCGTTATGTATTTGTCTTATCCACGTCGTCCATCCATTTTGAAAGATCATTTTAGGTCATGAGACCAAAAAGGATACATATTGAAGGCTTAAGTGGACCACACCATAGGAACCAGTGAGGATTGGATTGCTACAATTGAAAACTTCCCAGGGCCGCCATGATGTTTATTTGCCATCCAAACTGTTCATAAGGTCACATAGACGTCTATGATGTGAAAACATAAATATCAACTTGATCCAAACCTTCTGTGTCCCACAAAAGGTTTTCAATGGTCAGCTTTCAATCCCCACTGCTTCCTATGGCGTGGTTCACTTGAGCCTTCAATATGCCACTTTCATTGCCTCATGGCCTAAAATGATCTGTAAAAATGGATGGACCGCGTGGATAAGACAAATACATCACGGTGGGCCCCAAAGATCCCTGAAAGGACCGTCCGTCTCTAGGTAGGTCCTGGTGGGGGTAGTACCCAATCCGCGTCCTGAGTAAGGACCCTCTCTATATATATACTATAGCTTGCTTCTTTTCCATTCATTTCTTCATGTGCTTGCATGTGCTTATTTCTAATATTTTTTATACTTTCAGTCAATTGCCAACAGCAAAGTAGCTTTCACGCAATCAACCCTGTATAAATATAGTAAACAGAAAAGTCCTGCCTCACTGCGCTGTAGGCCTCATTGAAGAACTTTTTAATTGGAGTGGATTAGCTGTTACCCGGGTAACAGCTTAGCGGGTGTTACTCCAACCGTGTGGGGTCGACATTGATGCATTCGTTGCATATCCACACCGTCCATCTGTTTTTACATCTCATTTTAGTATGCAATCCCAAACCTTGGAAAGATAAAAATCTCAGGTGGACTATACCAAAAGAAACAGTGATGAATGACCATTAAAAACTTTTGGGTGCCACAAAAGTTTTAGATCAAGCTGATCTTTGTATTTTCCCTTCATCCAGGTCTTTTTGATATTATCAACAGGTTGGATGGGAAATAAACATAACGAAAACCTTAACATGGGCCCTTTGGAAGTTTTAATGGTGAAACACTCTATCACAACTTTTTCCTGTGGTTTGGTCCACCTGCAATTTAAATCTGCTTAATTTTTGGGACCACCCTCTAAAATGGGCTGGAGAAATTGATGGACTGTGTGGACATACAACAAATCATCAAGGTGGGCCCCACGGTAAGGGTACTGGGTGTTACCCAGGTAACACCTAATCCGCTCCCCTTTTCAATACATTTTAGCATTTTTTTTTTTTTTTTTTCCTTTCTGTCGGTTGGAAAAAATATATATATTATATCACAGGGAAGATACAAAAGAAGGAATCAGAATATCGTAGAGCCACCATTCTTTTAATCCAAGTGACGTATTTTTCTATCAATCAAGACCATTCATTCATTTGTCACTGATGGGGATGGCATGTTTACGTAAGTTATACCTAATTGGGATTCTTATCTATCTGTCGGTGCCTATTAAATCAACGGTAGAAAATGACAATAATTTAATGGTCCAAAGAAAATTGATTGAAGTGAATTTTTAAACAGAGCTAGAGTTATTCGGTCCAATAAATGGATTGACCCAATTGATATTTCATCCAAAGGTATAAATCCCAAAAATCAGACCGACCCAAAACTCTGGTGCACCGCACCGTAGAGAATAGTATAAAATCATGTCTAAAATCTGAGTTTTGAAATTGTGAATTTTTGGCAGTCGTTGGATCCTTGTGAGGAGCCTCAGTTGAATGCAACGGATGACATATAAACAATATCGTGGGCCCCACACAACTAATAGTGGGAGTTTTGGAGCGGCCTGTTTTTTCGGTCCTACGGTGAACATGATGCAGCGTGCTGGATGGACGGGTTGGATCTCATTCACATGGATCGTGGCACTCGGTTAACGGTCGGCACGCCTCCTATACCTGCGAGAGCACGATTTCTTTAATTACATGTAATGTAATAACATTGTTCTACCGCAATCACAACGGATTGAGATTTCAGAAATTGACACTGCCAAACGTGTCATTCTCTTCCCCTAGAGTCCCTTTCTAATCTCCTTTTTCTCCTCTTTCACTTCATCCGTTGCTCAGCCCTTCTTCATCCACAAGCTTCCATTCAACAGTACAATGAAATTGATCACGAGAGAAAAGGAAAAAAAAGAACCCATCCGCCGTACACGTGGCATACATGCACTCCAATCCACACCGACCAAACTGTGGGCACCTTTATGGATGGACCTTAACCCCAAAACCACACTGATTAAACAATCATAACCATCCAATTGGTGACCATAAAACATCCATCGGCCCAAATTCAACGGGAAGAAATCAAACGGGTAAGATCGTCTAATAATATAATTCTCAGGCCATGTTACATCCACACTGGGGCCCACATTCCAGATGGGTGTGAACGTATGCCACGTGTACGTTCGACAAAATCGCAGCATGCAAGTGGTATCTGGAGAGAAAAAACTCATGTGGAATTTCTACAACTCCTCAATCATTACATAAATGCATTCATTAAAAAGAAAAATTCACTAACTTAGAAAAAAACCCAAGAAGATCAAATGCAAAATCACAACCGTAGGATTGTGACCAACGGCGAACGCCGATGATGACGTAGGCGATCTTTTGTAATAGAATGGAAAATAAGGTAGAATTGGATCAGGAGGAGGTGGTCCAAGGAAATTTTGATTTGGTGGCACATAAGGTAAATATCCAGAAGGTGGAGGGTAATAATAACCTCCTGTCGCCGGAGGCGGATAGTAAGACGCCGGAGGCGGATAGTATGACCCACCGCCGGAAGGTGGAGATGGTGGGGATGGCGGCGGCGGACAGTTCGGCGAGGCGATAGACGTCGGCGGCGGTAGACATGGGTACACACATTCGCCCGGCGGCGAATTGGATTGGATCTTGTTGGAATTCGCGGCATCGGATGCTTCAGTGATGGGGAATTTCATGACCATGGTCAGGAAAAGGATGGCTGAGATTGGTTGGATGAACATTGTGGCCATTTTCATGTGGAAATGGATGCAGGAGATGGAGATATTAGACTTGAGATATGGAGATATTAGACTTGAGAGGGAAGTGTTTGGACTCTCAAGACTGTGGATGGCGCTTTTGTTTTAAAGCTACGTGGAAAACAATTGGTCTATTAATGAATTGAAAGTAACGTGTAAGGTAATGAATGGGTGTCAAATGAATGTCGATAGGTTGACAGGGGTGTCAAAATGGGCAGATTTTGTTTCATACAACCTTTTACTTTTATGATAATGTGTCAGTTGGGTGGAGAATCCAAGCCGTGAAAATGGTAGAACATGCCATTGAAATTAATCATCTGGAGAAGAAATTGGAATATTATATATATTGATTAAAGGGGCCACATCGACTGTCCAAAGATTTCGACGGTGTAGATAACGTGATGAATGCACCATCTATTTTTTTTCATTTTTTTTCATTCGATACTCCATGCATTTCTCATTGTACAATGTTATGTTTGGGTTTTCAGTTTGTATGAGTGGGCCCATGGTTCAGTGATCCAAAACGTTGAAACTATGGGGTCCACCGCCATGGATAGAGAGTATGCACCAAAACTCTCCGAGATTGGAAGATCCGAGTCATAAAAGTACTTGGCCTTAGATAGGTTGAATGGGACATGTTATGATCAGTCGCGCTAGGACATGTCTAATGTGGGGTCCACTAGATGAACGATTCAGATCATGTTGATATCGGGTGAAAAGTCCGGATCGTGCCCTGTTAGTTCGCTTAGTACCTTACAAGTGGAAGGAGGGATAGTAGTCCAGATTGTCCATCTAGTGGGTCCTATCCATCGATCGCCAATGGTCAAGATCAAGGGTTACCCTAAACAGAGGCAGTTGATCTAGATCGTCCATCTAGTGCGTCCAATCTTTTGATGGGCCAAGGTTAAAAAAAAAAAAAAATCATACCAGATGGATTATTGTGGCGCCTTATGACAAAATAAAAAACCATTAAATGGTCACAGATCCAACGTAGAAGATTGGTTGACACAGTCCGATCATTTCATTACTGAAGATCAAAAGACTGGCAAGATCAACTATATGGACGGCCTAGATTGACAGATCTACCTACCATGTGTCATTTATAGAGAAACTAACAACCCTAAATCCAGCATGCCCCATCACAGTTGGGCAATTGTAGTCTATAGCCCTCTACCGCCACTACTAAGTGGCCCCACGAAGCATGAGGGAGGTTGTCCCCACCTAATTATCAGCTATTGAATGGTGTTGGGACATTTAACAATTGTACGATCAGGATCGAAGGATGATGAAATGTGTCACACTGTAATTTGATGAGGCAGTTTATCAACAGATTGTACTACATTCTAGAATAGCTCACGCAGTCACACCCAAATGTTCTGCAATTAGTTACATGTGGGGCCCACAGTGGTAGGTGCATGGCAAGGAATTCAGCACGGTTTGTGATCATAATAGCTGGAAGGAGAGTTCACAGACGTGTGGTGGGATTTGATTGTGCCACGTGTGGCTGTGAGAGATGGAGCCCAGGTTATTGGTGGAGGGACGTGGATTGGGTACCCCATCCACTCTGAGGGGCCACCGTAATGTATGGGTTTTATCCATACCGTCCATCCATTTTTTTACATATCATTTTAGGGCACAAGACCAAAAATGAGTTAGTTAAAAGGCTTAAGTGGACCACATAGTGATATTAAACACTTACCGTTGAAATTTTTTTAAGGGCAGGGAAGTTTTGTATCAAGCTGATACTTGTACTTTTCCATTCATCTAGGTTGATGTGACCTTATGAACGGGTCGGATGGCAATTAACCATCTCAGTGGGCTCTAGGAAGGTTTCAATGGTGGGAGTTATTATCACCGCTGCTTCCTGTGGCGTGGTTCACTTGAGCCGTGGATCTGCCTTATTTTTTAGGCTTTTACTCTTAAATGATATGGAACAATAAATGGATGGCCTGGATAAAACCCATACATCATGGTGGGCCCTTAGAGTCCCCGTCTGTTCCTAGCTACGAACCGGCAGGGGTAGTACCCAATCTGCATCCTTGGTCAGGTACATACTCCACCGCCTTCATTTGTGACAGCAGCACATGTCCCACTCAAATTCTGCTACATTGGGTCACCAGAAATATTATCAAGCAACCTGCTATCCATGATATCCAGGCCGTTGCAATCCTAATGGTTTGGATTGGCCAGATTTTTGGACGGTCCCCTTTTCATGTAGGTACAGCTATGCTAGACTGGTTGGATGCCATGTACTCGCCACTGCAGGCCCCACTCAACCGATTTCTCGAACTTTTCACAGCTGGGCGTAACCAGACCCAACTCACCCAACCCGGCCCATGATCAGTCAGGCCAGAGGGACCAGGTTCACAAGCTGGCTGGAGCCGGTGACACGTTACAGTTTGCTGCACACAGTCATCTCTACCGTGGCTAAACCCGGCCTGAGTTATCTGTGTATTGGCCGAGCTAAACTGAGTAATGGAATGTATGTAAGCTTGAGTGTGCTAAACTGATAATCGGTGGGTCCAGATCATTTCTGGCTTATTAAACACCGTTGGATTAATCTTCTCGTGCCTTCGGAAATGAACAGTTCAGACTGGATGGGCCAACCCGACCCGGTTGACCCAGTACAGGGCTAAATTGTAATTTTTCAACGACTAGCGTGTTTCTGAAGAAAGAGCACAGCAATATTACCATTTGAAGCTTCAAAAGCAATCCCCAGCTGGAAGCACTTCTCCAGCAAGCACTCTAACAAAGCATCCCAAACCTAGAAAAAGTGCATAGACCTAATTTTCTCCATTCGATCTACACCGTACACGTATACAGTGATCATCACAGCACGAATGTTCAAATTTCTGATGGCTAGAAATGTCGGGTCAGTATCGATTTTAAGCATGGGCCATATATATATATATATATATATATATATATATATATATATATATATATATATATATATATCTGGACTCGGATTGCAGAAGACGTCAGTACTGTGTGCTACTGAAAAGCTTTGTGGCCCTGTGGGCCCCGCCATGATAGATGTGCGTCATCTATGTCGTCTGCCTAATTTGCCAGCTCAATTTAGGGGCAGATCCAAATCTAAGGCGGACCACACCACATGAAATTATTGGGAAACCCGGCCCGGAGCGGAAGCAAATCCAACAATACAGAGTATGGAATTAAACGAGCAACACAAAGCAAACACACTCACAAGCAATCAACCACATAAAGATAATCCGATTTTAACGTAGAAAAACCTCTCACGAGTTAAAAAAAATTACAGAACAAAGCAAATCTACTATGAATCAGAAGATTACAGAGATAAACAACCCATGAGTAAAGAAACCTAAGAGAAAATTCAAGCTTTCTCTCTCACAAAATACTCTCCCTTCACCCTAGTACAATTAAGAAACCTTAGAAACTTTAGGATATATATCATCTAAGTCCGAATTCATATCATATATATACAGTGAACAACCCAAAAATAGAAACATGTTATGCAAATTTCTGTAACCATGCAAAACATTGCCACTGTGCACGACCGATCCTGACTGACCCTCGATCCGTCAAACATGGCGCAAAATCATCAAGAGAGAAAACTTCTAAATTCAATCCGTTCTGCCTCAATAGTCTACCGGTCTACAAACCAACCTAAAACGCCCTAAGACTGTCTAGAGACCTCGTTGTTCAAACCTTGTCCATATCTGACCAGTTGGCCACAGCCAGCGACCGGTTGGTGGACCTTATTTGAGCACACTTTGAAGGCTCCTCCAGTAATCTCCACTGAGGTTTCAAACGTCGAATTCAACATTTATTGCTTCCTTTATAATCTCAACTTCATCATAGCTCTACCACTTCTCATGTCTCCATCAACCCTCTCATCGCATTTTCTGATGTAGGGGAGGAACCCCATGATCGAGGGCATGGATCACGCACCTTCTTGCAGGAGATGGATCGGAAGAAAAAGAAGAGGAAACTAAGGAATTTTCGATTTTGGAGTTTCAACCAAAACAGGAAATTGTTATTCTTGTTTTTTTTTATTTCAACCCAATTCGTGGAGCCCATCTTAATCATTTATGATGATCTGTTCCGTTCATTTTGTAGAGCTGCTCGATGCCGAGAAAACTTATTAGTTTCATATCGATCCGAGTTATGGATTGACCGTGGCGTCCAAAATAGTACAAACTATCCAGAAAGTTTTGAATTCCGTCAACCTAACTTGGAAATGGTCCTTGTGGCCCACCACTAATAATATGAAGAATTTGAGCTGACTATCTTGAAGAGTACATCGATGTCAGCAAAACTATAAAGTTTTGTAGCAATCAGATTTGTGGATTGCTCGTACCGGTAGAAGGAAGACAACGCCAAACATGCATTATATAGTTTGCACAGATTTTTATGATTTTCTTCCCTATTTCAATTAGGAGTCTTTTCTTATCATGCAAGGTAGGGTTTAGGGTTAGTTTATTTCTATTTAATTTAATTAAATTCATTTTTAATTAGCTTTTGATTATTTTAATGAAATTTGAGTTTTACTCTATTTCTTCTTCATGGATTCAAAGATAAAACTCGTGGATTCGAGTTGTTCCGTCGTGGATTCAACAAAGACATGTTGAGGATTCCCTGTAGATCCGTGGATTCGGATTAGTTATCCATGGGAGAGACGGTGCTCGATTCCACAACATGCCCCGCCCGCATTAATCGGTATCAGAGAGAGGCTTTCCTTTGGGAAGATAGCTTTTAATGGTGGTTACAGCAAAAATCCTGTGGACAGTGATCCAGGGATCCATCTTCTCAAAGTGGCGACTTTCGGGGCGACGCTTGAGACACTCCAGAGGTAGAACCATCAAGTTTTGCAAGGGCTACAAGCTTGGTTTGACCGTAAATCAACATATCAAATGAGTATAATCGTGTATGACAGTGAATTTGTAGATCGGACGGGTCAGATCTATACAGAGGTTGATTTTCCTCACTTCAATAACTTGGGTCGCATCGATGATTGGCTATGTGACGTTGAGCACCTCTTCGAAATCACACAAATGCCCGAGGCGAAGAAGGTTTCGTACGTTGCCCTCAAGTTTAAGAGCACTACGACAGCTTTGTGGCAATATATCTAACACGTCGGGAGCGTGTGATGAAGGCCCCAATACGCTCTTGGCCGCGGATGAAGCGCAATCTGCTGAAACGATTTTGGTACAAAGATTTTGAAAATCAAACCTCATCCCCATCAGAAGTGCGCGTGATGTGCCTGTAGAAATGAAGGACCCTCAACAACTGGAGGTTCCTCTCAAAGCTTTTGAGGTGGAGATCGTCCAGATATGGGAGTCCTTCTCGAAGCGTTAGCCGAGGAGTATTCTTCTGCGTTTGTCCAGGATCACGATGAAGAAATTGTTGAATCGGTCGATGTTGAGGGCAGAGAAGAGGAACACAAGGTACAGCCTGCCAACACCTCAGAAATTATTCTGGTTCCTGAAGTAGTGGAGGAGATTGTTATTCTAAATGTTATGCACGAGGAAGACGATCCAGCAATCGGTTCAACGATTATGGATTTGGAATCACAGGGATCCATCTAAAGATACTGCGTCGACATTGCAAGATTTTCAGTGCTACCATGGACGCCAAGTTATTTGAAGATTCGTTTGTAATTTTCCTTGTGCATGATGAGAAGAAGGCAATGATGTTACTGCATTATATCAGGGATTGGTCGAGAACACGAAGCAGAAGCTAAGGCCATGGAAGAAGATGAAAGTGAGTGTTTATCATAACATGAAGTAAAACTCAAAGTCGAGTTTTCTTTAAGTGGAGGAGACTGATGTAGGGGAAGAACCCCATGATCGAGGGCATGGATCACGCACCTTCCTGCGGGAGATGGACCAGAAGAAAAATAAGAGGAAACTAAGGAATTTCTGATTTTAGAGTTTCAACTAAAACAGGAAATTGCTATTTTTATTTTTTTATTTTGGCCCAATTAGTGGGGCCCATCTTGATCATTTATGATGATCCGTTTCATCCATTTTGTAGAGCTGCTCGACGCGGAGAAAACCCAATAAGTTTCACGTTGATCTGAGTTACAGATTGACTGTGGCGTCCAAAATAGTACGAACTGTCCAGAAAGTTTCGAATTCCATCGACTTAACTTGGAGATGGTCCAAGTGGCCCACCACTACTGATATGAAGAATATGAGCCGACCATCTTGAAGAATACATCGATGTCAGCAAAACTATAAAGTTTTATGGCAATCAGATTTGTGGATTGCTCGTACCGGTGGATGGAAGACAACGCCCAACATGCGTTATACAGTTTGCGCAAATCTTTCTGATTTTCTTTCCTATTTCACTTAGGAATCTTTTCTTATCATGCATCTAGGGTTTAAGGTTAGTTTATTTCTATTTAAGTTGATTAAATTCATTTATGTAATTAGCTTTTAATTATTTTAATGAAAATTGAGTTTTACTCTATTTCTTCTTCGTGGATTCAAAGATAAAACTTGTGGATTCGAGTTGTTCCGTTGTGGATTCGACGAAAACAGGTTGAAGAGTCCCTGTAGATCCGTGGATTCGGATCAGTTATCCATGGGAGAGACGGTGCTCGATCCCACAACACGCCCATGGATTCGAATCAATCATCCGTGGGATAGACGGTGCTCGATCCCACAACACGCCCGTGGATTCGAATCAATCATCCGTGGGAGAGACGGTGCTCGATCCCAAAACACGTCCCGCCGCATTACTTTCACACCCTTTGCCGCTCTTCTCATGTGGCCTTTGAGCAATTGCCACATACGAGCAACCATGGATCTTGCTGCCAATCCCATAGCTCCACCATGAAATGTGCTCCAGATCAACTTATAAAGATGGTCACACCTCCGTGCCTTCATCCACATAAGTTTTCCCTTCATCACTTGACAATACCAATCGCGGTCGGTGAACCTACACCATTGCACCTCAAGTGCACTAAAAGAGATCACATTCTTTTTTATCTTGAAAATATGCTTCACATCTTTCAAGACTCTTTTAATCTCATCGAACATCCTGATGCGCACTGCACTAATACCCACCACTTTGTGAATGTAGCCATCGCCTATAAACATCAATCCACCATCATATCTCTATATGTCATGAATGAACTCCGATCAGAACAAACGTGACATGATGCACCTGAATCTAGGATCCACTCTCTACCGAGAGACCCCTTGCCGAATATAGTCAATACTTCACAAAGATCACCACCTTACTTTACGATATTAGTTTATTCTCCATAAGAATTTTTAAACTTCTCTTGCTTTGATTTGGGATTCTGACAATCTTTCTTCATGTGGCCCTCCTTACCATAATTCCAGCACCGCACCTTAGCTTTCCCTTTACTCTTGGCTTTAGATCCCGATTTAGGATATCCCCACCATGCTTAGAATTTCTTTCCCTTATAATCAGTGCCTCTGAGGAAGAACGAGAACCCAAGTCACCACTTTTTTTTCTCATTGCTCTCGATTAGAGGGCTGAGATAACAGTCTCAACATTGATGGTTTCTTTCCTTGCGCACAAAGAGTCTATGAATGACTCGTATGATTCTAAAAGAGAATTCAGCAAAATGCATGCTTGATATTCATCATTTATCGGCTCATCTATCTCTACCAACTTGCAAACCAAACGATTGAACATGCTAATGTGGTCATTCACATCCGTCACATTTGCTATCCTCAAGGTGAACAATTGCATCAACAGATACATCTGGTTCTCTAGAGATTTCTTAACGTACACTCTCTCTAACTTAGCTATTATATTAACCGTTGTCTTCTCTTTCATGACATGATAGAAGACATCATCCATCATGCACAACAGGATCGAGGTTCTGGCCTTCTTATCGAGCTTCTTCCACTCATCCTCTTTCATAGCCTCGGGTCGCTTCCCAAGAACTTCTTCAACTCTTATTGAACTAGGAGGGATTCGATCTTCACCTTCCATAGTTTATAGTTCTTTTTATCGGATAACTTCTCTACGTCGAATCCTGTGCTCGATGCCATGCACTTGTCTCAGATCCGAATTCTGCTCCACCCCAATAATAGCTCTGATACCACTTGTTGGAGAAACCAACCCGCAGCGGAAGCAAACCAAAATACATAGAGTATGGAATCAAATGAGCAACATAACGCAATCACACCCACACACAATCAACCACACAGAGACAAATCCGATTTTATGTGAAAAAACCCATCAACAGATAAAAAACCACGGCACAAAGCAATCTACTATGAATATTAGAAGATTATAAAGATGACAACCTACAAGTAAGGAACCCAAAGAAAACCCAAGCTCTCTCTCTCTCTCTCTCTCTCTCTCTCACACACACACACACACACACACACACAAAACACTCTCCCCTCACCTTAATACAATTCGGAAACCTTGGACACCTTAAGATACCATCTAAATCCGGATCCATTCTATATATATAGCAAACAACTCAAAAGTAGAAACATGTTATGCAGATTTGCATAACCATGCAAAACACCGCAATTGCGTACAACCGGTCTTGATCGACCCGCGAAAGATCGCACATGGCACGAAATCGTCTAGGGCGTGTTTGGTGCATGGTATTAGGAGGTATTAGATGGGATGGAATACAAAAAATGGAATAATTATGATACGTCAGGGATTGTCGCGGGATAGATGGAGCAATACCGAATCCAATGCCGTGTTTGGAATGCAATCCATTCTCATCTAAATTCATTGATCCAAACCAACGCCTGTTTGGATTGCACCGAAATAGGAAGATCCAAACCAACGCCTCTTTGAATTTGAGGTTGCCACTTGGCACACCGACTTCTTTGGTGTGTTGACGTCACTAAGGCCCCACCATGATGCATGTGTTATATCCACACCGTCCATTCATTTTAAGAGATCATTTTAAAGCATGGTAAAAAAAATTAAGACAGATATGAAGCTCAAGTGGACCATACCATATAAAACAAAAGGGATTGAACATGTTCCATTGAAAACTTCTCAGGGACCAAAGAAGTTTTGGATAATTTGATTTTTTTTTTCCCTTTATCCATGTCTGTGTGGCCTTATGAACAGGATGGATGACAAGTAAAAACTGTGGTGGGCCTTAGGATGGTTTCAACGGTGGAAATCATTGTCCATACTACTTTCTGTGGTGTGGACCACTTGAGCATTGGATCGTTGACAGTTTTTGTTGTCGTGACATAAAGTGATCTCGCCAAATCGATGCACAGTGTGGATATCACACATATACTATAGTGGGGCCCACAAACATCTAAGTTGAGATCAACGCACCACCGAGGCAAACCGCCCAATCTCTTTCCCAAAGGGTCTCTTTGGAATCCCACTTTGGTCCCTCGCTGGATAGACAGTGGATTCACCAAATCCCTCTCCAAACCAACAAGTACGGGACTGGTTTCCAAAGCCCAAAACCATCGTCACATATTAGCTTCGCCAAACACGATTATCGGTTTTATACGCAGGATGTGAATGACTATCCCATCTAATACCTCCTAATACCATGCACCAAACACACCCCTAGAGAGGAAACTTCTAAATTCAACCCATTCTGCTTCAACACAGCCGATCGGTCAATAGACCGGTCGGAGCACACCACCGACCGGTCCGCAAACTGGTCTGAAACGCCCAAAGATTGTCCAAAGACTTCACTGTTCAAACTCTATCCATATTTGACCAGTCGGCCACAGCCAGCGACCGACTGGTGGACCTTATTTGAGCACAATTTGAAGGCTCCTCAACAAAAATAGTAGTGAATGAATGGCCACCATTAAAAACTTCTTAGGGTCCACTGTAATTTTTATT
Source organism: Liriodendron chinense (assembly GCA_003013855.2). Classification (NCBI taxonomy): domain Eukaryota; kingdom Viridiplantae; phylum Streptophyta; class Magnoliopsida; order Magnoliales; family Magnoliaceae; genus Liriodendron; species Liriodendron chinense. The sequence goes on from PVNU02002217.1 coordinate 1,630,689, forward strand.
TGCCATCCAACCTGTTGACTAGGTCACACAGTCTTGAATGAAGATGAAAACAAAAATATATGATCAAAAACTTTTGCAGTCCGTAGGAAGTTTTCAAAGGTAGGCATTGAATCACCACTGTTTCCATGGTGTGCTCCAGGTAAGATTTGGATCTGCCTCATTTATTGGTTCATGCCCTAAAATGAGACCCAAAAAATGGACAGATTGCATGGATAAAACACGTATATCATGGTGGGCCCACATAGCTAGTCCAGCAGCACAATACCAATGTCAGTGCGGTGTGCTACACCACGCCATCCAGGTCCTCTGTCTCTTTGCATTTGGGCGTGCCCATCTCTAATAAATAATTGCAACTATTAACCCGAAATTTTTCTGGTGTCTGCCAAACATGCCCTTTCATTTCGTTTACATTTCAGTCATTTACATACAATGAGGTATCTTTCACACATACCATATATAAAGAGAGGGAGTAGATTAGGTGAGACCCCGGGCTCACCCAAGATGGTTCTGTATCCACGCTGTCCATCCATTTTCCCCATCAATTTAGAGAATTATGCCAAAAATGAAGCAGGTCCATTTATCAGGTGCACCATACCATAGGAAACAGTGGTGATCGAACACACTATCGATCATTAAAAACTTCTTAGGGTGCACCTTAAATGTTTCCGTAGTGTTTATTTTCCATCCAATTGTTAATTAGGTCATATAAGTCCAATTAATGGTCAATCACCACTCTTTCCTGTGGTATGGTCCACCTCATAATTGGGTATACTTCATTTATTAGATCCCTCCCGAAAATGATTTTAAAAAAATGGATGGATGGGGTGGATGCAGAATACATATATCAAGGTGGCCCATGGTAATTAGGACCGCACCATCTTGGGTGAATCCAGGGTCTCACTTAATCCTCTCTCATAAATAGAGGAAACAGGATGACCTCTTGACAGTGACCATCCTACACGGTGTGGGCCCATTCTTTAGTGAAATTTTAAAAACATTTTCAGAGTTTATTTTATTTTCCTCTGTTGTCTGTTGCTCGAAAAATGGTGTGGAAGCTCGAAAAATGGTGTGGAAGTAAGACACAAAAAGAGGGATTTGAAATCATGTAGAGTCATCATTCATTAGCCAAGTGGCATATTTGTCTGACAAGCACGACCATTCATCCACGAGATCCTGACAACGATGGTATGTTTATAAAAGTTACACATATTAGACATCCTTATCTATCCCACCAGTGGCTATTAAAGCAATGATGCAAAAATGAAAAATAGTCAATCGTCCACAGAAAATTAATTGTACTATTTTTTTTACACAGTGCTATATGGTTATTAGACCCAATAAATGCATGGGTCCTTACTCATGGCTCAGTGGTAGACTCTCCAACACCCGTTGTGGTCTGTGTGGGTCTGAGTGTCTGGAAAAAAAAAAAAAAAAAAAAAAAGGGAAAAAAAACATGGGGACCCAATAAATGCATTGACATGATTGATCGTTTATCCAAATGGCGTAATTCGTTGAGGCTGTTTAGTAATTCCAATGCCATTACTCAAAAGTAAAGTTGATGTTATGATTTTTCAATGCTAAAATTAAGATGGAATTTGAATTTCATGTGGAGCTTAGCATGATGTATATGACTTACTCACGTCATCCATCCATTTTGTTAGCTGATTTTAGGGCATTAGTCTAAAAATGAGGTAAATCTAAAGCTCAAGTGGACACATCAAAGGAAATATTAGAAATTAAAGACCCATCATTAAAAACATTTTTAAGGCCCCACAAGTTTTGGATCAAACTAATATTTGTGGTTTTCCCTTATCTAAGTCCGTAACCTTATGAGTAGGTTAGATGACAAATAAACAGCCTTTTAAGCCCTACAAAGAAAAACATTTTAATGGTAAAAGTTTTATGACTACTATTTCTGGTGTGGAACGCTTAAAGCTTTGGATTTGCCTCATATTTGGTTTCATACCTTAAAATGTTCTTCCAACGTAGATATCTCACATATATCATGGTGGGGCTCACAAATTTAAGTTAGTTCTTTATAGGTGATCCATTTATCACACATTTTCAATGGAAATTATAAAATCCAGCAGTCCCTAATAGCATTTAATAAATCTTAAGACCCACCATCTCCATCAGTCGTGCAACTGTATTTCTAACCTTAGTCTCAAAAACTAGGATGACCCAGTGGTCTGGCGCACCTTGACACAGAGAACAGTGTAAAATCATACCGAAAACCTTTAAATTCACATGGATCCGAGTTTTAAAATGGAAATTTTTTTTGGAGGGCTCCTCAATCCTTATGAGGAGCTTCAGTTGAATGTAATGGATGGCATATAAACAATAGGGGGGGGGGGGGGGGGGGGGGGGGGGTTCCTAATGGTCTTGAGTTGTTTCCTACGGTGTGGTTTACCTAAGTTTTGAAGTGACCTGGTTTTTGGGTACCACGGTGAAGATAATGCAGCGTGATGGATGGACGGATTGGATCTCATTCAAATTGATCAGAGGCACTCGGTTAACGGTAGGCACGCCTCCTATACCTGCGCGAGCACGGTTCTTTAGCACATTGTGGTACCACAATCACAACTGATTGAGATTTGGAAAAATGATACTGTCAAACGCGTCACTCTCTTCTTCCAAAGTCTCTTTCTAACCTACTTTTTCTCCACTTTCATTTCACACATCACTCAGCCTTTCTTCATCCACAACCATCATTCAACTTTCCAATAGATGAAACGAGAGAAAAGGAAAACAAAGAAAAAAGAAAGGGTCGCTACAACCCATCCACCGTACACGTGTCATACATGCAAGCCAATCCACACCGACAAAATTGTGGACACCCTCATGGATGGATCTTAGCCCCAAAATCGCACTGATCAAACGATCATAACCATCCAATTGGTGACCATAAAACAAACACCGACCCAACCAAACACAGAACTAGTGTGGAATTTCTACTATTCATCACTCATTACTAATGCATACATAAAATACAATAATAAAAAAAAAAAGTTCATAAACTGAGGAAAAAGCCCAAGAAGATCAAATGCAAAATCACAACCGTAGGATTGTTACCGATGGCGATCGCCGATGACGACGGAGGCGATTTTTTGTAATAGAAAGGAAAATAAGGTAGAATCGGATCAGGAGGAGGAGGTACAGGGTAAGTAAAATATGGTGGTGGTACATAAGGTAAATAACCAGAAGGTGGGGGGTAATAATAACCTCCTGTCGCCGGAGGAGGATAGGAAGAGCCCGGGCCAGAAGGAGGAGATGGTGGGGATGGTGGTGGACCGTTCGGCGAGCCGGTCGACGTGGGCGGCGGCAGACATGGGTACAAGCATTCCGGAGGCGAGTCTTGGATGACCTTATTGGAATTTGCGGCATCGGACGTTTCTGCGATCGGGAATTTCGTGACCATGATCAGGAAAAGGATGGCTGAGATTGGTTGGATCGAAATTGTGGCCATTTTTATGTGGAATTGGATGGAGGAGATGGAGAAGGACATGGAAGACTTGAGAAGGGATAGTTTTGGCACTTCAAACTGTCGATGGCGTTTTTGTCTTAAAGCTACGTAGAATACATTTGGACTATTGAGTGAACAGTGAACTGAAGTAATGCCTACGATATCAGGTAGATGTCAAATGAGTGTCGAATGCTTGACGGGGGTGTCAAAGTGGGCAGATTTTATTGTTTCTATACAACGTTGTAGCAGAAATATAACATACAACGTTTTAATTTTCTGATATTTTATCCGTTGAGTGGAGAATCCAAGCAGTGAAAATGGTATAATATACCATTTACATCATCTGGAGAAGAAATGGAAGCAATATATTCATTAAAGGGAACACATAGGCTGTCCAAAGATTATACGGTGTAGGTTAACCTAGTGAATTCACCATCCATATTTCTCCCATGGCTAGTGTATGTACCAAAACTTCACAAAATTAGAAGATCCGAGCCATAAATGAAATGTTGGTGTGTTTTGTCTGTCTAATTTTCTTTTTCTCGGCCGCTGGTTGAATGGTTCAGAACTTTTCAACATCTGGAAGATTTTTAGTGCATGGGCCACCCATAGTATGGCACGTGATATCTACCGTTTTGGATCATTGAACAATGGCTCCATTTGTATAAAACTGAAATCTAAAGGGATAATAGTTGAAAAAGCCTTTCTGTTTCATGAGCCTTTCTTTTGGCTTGTTTGGCAACACAGATTTGAGAGGAAGTAAAATGAGAACTTGAATCCATGATATGAATTCTCTTCAATTTCAATTCTTATACATTCCAGATTTCCTGTTAGGCTGCCAAAACTGGGAGAGAACTCAGACAAAAGGGAATGGACGGTGTGGATTTTAATCCCACCATATGCCTACTTATACTTTGGATTTTGATCCCATCATCCATCCATTTTTAAATCCATGCCGTCCATCCATTTTTACTAATCATTTTATGGTAGGATCCTAAAAATAAAGCATATCCAAATCTTAGATAGACCATACCATGTAAAATAGTAGTGATTGAATCCCCACCATTAAAAACTTCATGGGGGCACTGGAATGCTTATTTTCCATGCTAACTTTTTGACAAGGTCACGAAGACCTGAATGAAAAGACCACACAAATATAAGCTTGATCCAAAAATTTCGTGGCCCACAGAAGTTTTTAATGGTTGAGTACCACTGGTTACATTATTATGGTCCACTTGAGATTTGGATGTACTTAATTTTTTAGATCATGCTCTAAAATGAGTTTTCAAACTGGATGGACTGCGTGGATGTAAGACACATATCATACTATGGATGCCACGGTCAAGGATCCACCAAGCCTGAGGTACATCACATTGCGTCCCATGTTGGGAGGATTTCTCGTCAAATCCCAACGTTGTGGCAGGAATAAAAAAACTTTCAGGAAACACACTTTTGATTTCTCATGGATTCCTATGAAATCCACTTCTCATCAGATCTACTTCACCAAACAGAGAAACCAAGTGATTTCTCATCACTTGTCATCAAATCCATGGTATCAAACAAGCCATTTACCTTTTAGTATTGTTTGCTTTTCTAGATAAAAATGCCTCTCTGCACAAGCATCCCCTTATATGACATGACCATGACACGAAAGTTAAGAGGGCCTTTTGAGAATTGGGTGTAGGCCCCACCAAATCGACTATTGGGGCCACACATTTGTCAATTTTATCTGTTCACTTTAATTGGACATTTGTGAACCCACAGGAAGGTCATTTCAAAATAAAATTGGAGCTTTCAATTTGGTATGTTAATTATGAACTATTTCTTTCGATGTGGTCCATCTGTGATGATTTTTTTCCTCAAACTTGGACAGATGACAGGAAATTAGAACCCCTTTCATATGGACGGCTTGGATCTGCTTTAAGACTATCCAGTGGACCCCACGTAAGATGTAGGATACGTTTAATAGATGGGTCCCTTGTGTAGGAAAGGCCATTTGACATTTTCCTTCTTTTCTTCTTCTTTTTTCCTCGGAAGGGGATCATTTAGCCGTTAGGACGGTTGCCACCTCTATGGGACGCACTCTGACGAGCTTCCGGCTTGTATCCGGTGCCATTCCCTCCAATCCAGCAATCTTCTGAGTGTTTTTTTGGAGTTAACTGTCTTAACTCCATGCAGGTTACTGATCTCACGAAAACGAGGCCTCCTTTTGGGCAATCAAATGGTGTCCAAATGAGGTGATTCCAAAGTCATCTTAAAGTTCATTAAATTATCTTTCCAACAAATAAAAGATCACCCAAATCAAACATGTAACGAGGGAGTTATGATCATTTTTTGTTGAATCCGCGAATGATAGAGTATTGACGAACGATAGTGACTTTGGGTTGGACATGTAAAAGCTTCATTTTTGTATCATGCTCTAAAATGAGCTGTCAAAATGGTTGAACAATGTGGATTTAAGGCAAATACATCACTATAAGTCCTACAATCATGATCCCATTCACTGAAGCTGCACCTAAGATGGGCTTGGTGGTGTTGGACTGTGGCACAATTTCGTTGAGCCAGACTAGACATAGCCATGCAATGCATGCTTGAAAGTTGTTAACTTTGAACGTGTGGGACTTGTTGGGCCACATGCTATAATGAGATAATAACTTTCAAGCAGGCACAAACTAAGTGCTACCCCATTAGGACCTAGCCAGAGTAGATAGTCATGTCAGGGTCTGTCTCGTGCCTAATGGTGCCTACCGTGATTTATATGTTTTATCCACGCTGTCCATCTCTTTTGACAAATCATTTCAGGGCATGAGCCTAAAAGGAGGTAAATAAGAGACTAAAGTGCAACACCCATCTATTTTGATAGATTATTTTAGGACATGAGCTGCCCAAAAAGGAGGTAAATAGAAGATTTTGCAAAGTTAAAGCTATTTTTCCTTAAATATTTTGCAAAGTATTTTTTAAATTCTCTTTTTTTTCATATTTTTACAGCATAATTTTTATCCGTATTTTTAGAAAAAAAAATTTAATTGTGGGTATAGGGTATTTTGGACCATATTTTCAAAAGATTAATTTTCAACAAAAGTAAAGGGGTGCTTATTCATTATAATAAATTTTATTAATTGATACCTTATATTTTGTTAGTTATAATTAAAAACCCCTAAACTACCGCCTGATGAAGAAGCAGTATGTAAAAGTAATCGTTGGGTGCCTTCGGCAAACCCCAACATGCATGTTGGGGTTTGCATTTTTCTAAGTGTCTTGCAAGGTGTCCAGTGCCATTTGAAGTTTTTGCACTATATGTACGTTTACAATAAATATAACGTGCCTTTTGTATAGTTGCTCACGTTCGGTCTTTTACATCAATAAGCTCAAAACCACTCCAAACAGACGAAGTTTTGACCCTTTTTTATTTTTGAAAAGGAGCATCCACGGATACACTTTTTATGGTGTTTATATTACTTTCCTCATTTACCTCAATATCATTAGGAATGTAATGAGAAAATCTGACCTTTTTTTTTAAAAATAATATGAATATAAAATAGTAAGATATAAATTTGTTATGATAATTTATATAAGAAAGGGGAGAATAAGAATATGAGACTTAATTATATATACTAAGAATATTATATAAGAACAAAATTTAACTGAATTTTTTTTAAAGATTTATTGACTTGAACTTGAATAGCTTGATGCTGTAGAGAGAGCTTGAACTTGAACTTGAGCCTTAAGAACTTAAAAAGAGAGTTTATGAAAGTTGTTAGTTATAATTTACAAATGAGGGGAGAATGAGGTATTTATAAGGTCCATGTAGTTAAAAAAGCCAAAATACCCCTTAAACTAGCCGTTTTATGGCTGTTGGGAGGGACAAAATTGTCTGTATGGTAAAAAAAGACCTAATTTTTTTTTATGTGTCGTGTTGGGCCATGCCGGTCAACGTGTCAGGTCGGGCTGCATATCGTTGACCGTCATGCCGAACCATGCCGTACCCGGGCGGCCCGGCCCATTTTACTTGCTTAGTCAAGCCTAGCTCGAATATGGCTGAGTTCGGCTCGACTCCGCTTGTGTACAGCTTTAACTAAAATCCAACCACATCCCAACACCAACCAGCTCCACGCTGAACCTCATCCCATAATAAGGTATTTAATGAGATTTAATTGGACCATGTGCCATTGTTAAAGATGGAGCCCACACGACCGTCTCTAACATCGGCGTATGGCCCAATTGAATTCCTGCAATCTCATGTTACCAAGTCAGTGGCAATCCCATCAGCTGTTACTGAATAACTTGTGCATGGCAATACCCGCAATGACAATGAGATACCCGAAAAGTCAGGCAAATCCAACCATCAGCTGAGCCCACACATACAAAAGAATGGAAAATCACATAAAAATCTCCAAATTCATATGGGCCCACCTAATGCCTTGGCTAGAGTTTTGGAGCGTTCTGTTTTCAGTTGGGCATGTTGGATCTGGACCTGTGTTTTTTCCTTGACAAATAAGCAATGGAATGGATCTAAGGTTGAGTATGTGAAACGGATAATTGGTGGGCCAAGATCAATGCCGGCTTATTAAACACCGTTGGATCGATGTTCTCGTGGCTTCAGAAACGAACAGTTCAGACTCGATGGGCCAGGGCAGGCCCAGTTGAGCAAATAAAGGGCAAAATTGTAATTTTCCAACCACTAACGTGCTCCTTAAGAAAGAGAGAGTACAAAGCAATATTACCTTTTGAAGTTTCAAGAAGCAGTTCTCCTACCACAGCCACTCCAACAGCTGGAAAATAAGCATACCTACCTTAGAAAAGTGCACCTTCCTAAGTTATCTCCCTCCGATCCACACCGTACACGTATACGGTGATCAGAACAGCTCGAAAGTTCAAACTTCTAACGGCTAGGAATATTGGGTCAGTATCGTTTTTAAATGGTGGCCCATCCATATTGGGGCCCAGAAGGATAACGGTTCTGATCACTGATATATACACTGAATATATGGTGGAACTGGGAAGGATGATTTCGTATGGAACTGCGAGAAACGCGCCTGAGACTGGAATGATTCGGTCATACTCTGGCAGAGTAGGACACCTGATACGCAGGCATTTAGAAATTGTACACGTTGCATACATTTACTCAAATATATTGTGGAATACACTGTTGGTAATGACAATCCAAAAATCAGGTTGTTTGAAAAATCCTAACCTCTAATTCTGGGACACTTGTTTGTTGAAATAGAGCCTTAAGATATTTTTCATTTTTAAGCGTTCAGTAAGCGGAATTTTCTTTTCATGACCCATAATTTGTACGGTTCAGTTTGAATTACTTGTATGCTACTCATGTATTTTCTAAGTGTGTCTGTGTATCATCCATCACACTCTGACAGAGTATTAAAAAAAATTATTGATCTTGCCCGATGGGTGATGGGCCTCCTGGTCTGGCGTGACAGATGGTGTGTTAGATCTTTGCCGTTCATCGGGCTGGCCCTTTCTTGGATGCTCCTGGGCCCAAGAAATCGGGCCTTATGCCGCGTTCAACGCATATGTGTGGTCCAACTGGTGAGTGGACGAATTAGACCTAAAAAGGAAATAGTTCGTTAATGTAGGGCCGGCCGTGATGAACGTTCTGTACATCTCACACGAGTGCACTTGCGTTTAGTGCATCAGCACGGGGGAGCGGATTAGGTGAGACCCCGGATCCACCAAGTTGGGTGCGACCCCTGACTGTGGGGCCCACTGTGATATATGTAACTGCATCCACACCGTCCATCTGTACTTAGAGATCATTTTAGGGCATGATCCAAAAAATGAAGCAGATCCAAATCCCAGATGGACCATATTTTAGGAAACAGTGGTGATTGACCATTAAAAACTTCTTCTGGGCCACAAAAGCATTGGATCAAGATGATATTTGTGTGGTCTCTTCATCTAGGCGCTTGTGACCTTATCAACAGGTTGGATGGAAAATAAACATTCCGGTGGAATCCGTGAAGTTTTTAATGGTGGGGATTCAATCACGACTGTTTCCTTTAGTGTGGTCCACCTAGGATTTGATCAGCTTCATTTTTTGGATCATGTCCTAAAATAATCTGTCAAAATGGTTGGACGGTGTGAATTTAAGACACATGCATCAAACTGTGAGCCCCACAGTCAGGGGTCCCACCCACCTCGGTGGATCCGGGGTCTCACCTAACCCGCTGCCGCGGTTGCAAAATAACGTTCGGGTAAAGGAGAATCGTTGACGTAAGCACGTGGGAGGGATGGGGCCGTTGAAACGTCAACGTTCTATGAATGACAGAGTCGAGAAAGCCGATTCCTTACGCAAGAGAAAACGCCGACGAACTTTTGTTTTGTACACTCGGGATTGGCCTCCGTCCTTATTATCAGTGGGCCCACAATGGAACCAACGGATCTGATGACCCCACAAGCATGCATATGGTAGTTCATGTACACGCCACTGCATGCGTGAGAGTAGCACGTGGGAACGGGATCCAAGCCATCCATCACGTGGGTCCCATCGTTTAGATCCTCTGGCACGAGTATCAAACCATCATGATACTCCTGTGAGCCAGGAAATTATAAATATGCGAACGGCTTAGGAAAACTTTCTCAATGTTTTTCCAATTTTCCATCTATTTTGTAAATTGTGGCCCACTTGATGAGCTGACTGGCGTGATTTTTGTGCCAGAGTATCAAAACTGGTGGATCCACCTTTTGGATGGCTTAGATACCATCCTTACGTGCCCCATTGGTATATGTAGTGATGCATAGATGATACGCCTTGGATACACATGCGGGTTTATTAATCCTCTCCAGCCCTAAGGTGCATATCGGCTTCCACAGTGTCCAGAGTATCAAAGTCATCAAAGTTTCCGTGCATTCATAGTGGGAATGAGGGTCTTGTCGAAAGAAAATAAATAAATAAATAATAAGAAAGAAGACAAAAGATTAATTATAATTGTTTAACAGTTAAGTTTCAAGCATTTAAGATCCTTTTGGTGTTCTAATATCCGTGTAATTCAAAGTAAGTGAGGTATTATTTTCTTCTCAAGGTGTTTGATTTAAAAATACTAATGACCTAAAAATGAAAGTAAACTACATATATAAAATAAGCAAGTGCCTGGTTAATAGGTTATAAATATATGTAAATGGTGGTAAACAAGTAATTATGACAAGTGCTCCTTATTTGGTTTAGAGTGGAAATTTTGCTTAAAAAAATTAAGCAAAACTTAATCTTGTAATAGGTGGACCTGGCCATGACCATTCATTTTTTCAAGTCATTTTAAAGCATGAGCCCAAAAATAAGGCTGATCCAAAGTTCAAGTGGACTGCTATTTTATAATGACCGAACAAAATGAATGAACAATGTGGATGAAACACATGCATCATGATAAGGCTCGTAGAATATACCCGGCACAATCAACTCTCTTTTCAAAGTTTTTGTTAGTGCACATCAGGCAATTACCAAAATCTTGATTGACTATTTACCATCATTTACATACATTTACAAGTAATTAAATAAACTCTAAAGGAATATATATATATATATATATATATTAAAAGTCTCCAAAGTTGCAATGTAAAACAAGAATTGATATGATGTAATCATTGCAATTGGATATAACATAATCATTACAATGAAATGTGAGTGATATAACCTCACAATTCCTCAATTAGAAGAAAAGTAGTTATTACCTATTTCCACAATTACCTTTATAATTGAAAATCTTGGAACTTAAAAATCATAACCATCCACAACTTAGGTAGGTTGCACCTTATGAAAATTATAGACAGTGACATGCACAATTAGTTTTGCATGAGGCCCACTGTGGTGTTTATATGCCATCTAATCCATTCATCTGATATGCCTCAATGAGATGAAAGAATTACCCAAATCACAGTATTCCAAAACTGAGGTGGGCCATACAATGTGAATTTAAAGATTTTTAGGTATAATTCGTAGGGTGGCCCACCTAGTTGTTTAATCAACCTGATTTCTAGATCAAGCCAAAACAAGGGCTGATGCACCCCACAAGTAGGGTAGATTTCAGGCACATTATTTCTCTCATGTTAGAGAAAGTGACGCCGGTAGGTGAGATCCAACCCATGGCTTAATGATGGTGTTTCAACACTGAAGTCATAGATTCTGCTAACTGTGTTTAAAAAAAAAAAAAAAGGTGAGGTGTCCTCTCATTTCAATTCAACTTTATTAATTCTTAATTAATTATATGAGTAATTTGTGATTGCATGAATCAAGAAACTACAATAAAATACCATTCATGCTTGTCCCCAATGAACGAACGGTTTAGATTGTCATACAGGACAGTGTCCTGTGTGCTTAATGCATGTCAAATCTTTATATTAAATTAAAGGAATCTTTTCATTTGGCTGCTTTTCTTTTAGGCTATGGATAAAAAATCTCTTACTTCTAAACTGTTTTCTAAAACTTGCTTACCTATTTTATTAATGTCGTCAATCCATTTTGCTAATTCACTTTAGGGCATGATCCAAAAAATGAGATAAATCTAAATATGAGGTGGACCACACTACATGAATAAATGGCGATTGAACGCCGACCATTGAAAAATTCCTAAGGCACATGGTACTTTTTATTTACCATCCAACCGGATAACTGGATGAAGTGACAAATATAGAATTCCAGTCACTTTGGTTGCTCAAGTGGGCCATAACAGAGGCGGCTAGGATGAAACCTTTGAACTATGAGGCACACCTAAAAATGAACTAAATCCAATTATCAGGTGGACCATACTATAGGAAACAGTGGTAATTAACCATTAATGAGCTACAAAAGTTTTGGATCAAGTTGATAGTTGTTTTTATTTTTTTCTTCCCTTCATTGTAGCTTTTATGTGACCTTACCAACCGATTGAATGGCAAATAAACACTATGTAAATGTGCCCTAAGAAGCTTTTTAGGGTAGGGCATTCAATAACCATGGTTTCCTATAATATAGTCCACTTTTTTTTTTTTTTTTTGTTAGTGATGCAATGCGCCTACCTGTTAGTTCCACAACACGCCCACACTGTTAGTCACACGATGCACCCACCCACCAGCAGGGTTAGTGTCTCCTTGGCACTTGGACCTGAGACTGTTGAAATGGGTCTTCCAACTGGGCTAGCAGGCGGGACACTAGCATGGCCCACTTGATTATTGGATATGCTTCATTTTTGGGATTATGCCTTAAAATAATATGGAAAAGTAGAAAGGCGCATGGATACATAATTCATACATGAAGGTGGGCCCTATGGCACCATCTTAGGTGAGGCTGCAAGTACCCCACCACGACACCCTCTCTGAACACATTTAATTGCCTTGATTGCTATGCAACCTTCACTTGATCATCCAGAAGGCCCGCCGCCATGATGTTCATAATAAATTCATCTCGTCCATCTGTTTTTCTAGCTCATTTTAGGGCATGGGCTAAAAAATGAAGCTAATGAAAAGCTCATACAGGCCACAAGAACATAAAAGATTGGTAATTGAATGCGTATTGTTGAAATATAGGTGGGGCCATAGATTTTTTGTGACAAATCCACCCCATCCATCTGTCTTTCCAGCTCATTTTAGGACATGAACCCAAAAAAGAGTCAGATCCAAAGCTCGAGTGGGGACACAGTAGGAAAAAGTGTGAAAAAATGCCCTCTGTTGAAATATCATAGGGCCATTATGGGCCCCACTTTGAACTTTGGATATGCATCATTTTTGGGCCCATGCCCTAAAATGAGCAGGAAAAACAGATAGACCAGGTGGATTTCTCACAAGCATCAAGACGGTGGTCCACACGTGTGGTTGAGGGGAGATGCACACCAATCAATGTTAATAAAATAGGTGGGTCGCTCGACATTGAAGTACAGAGGGAGGGTTGCCAGACAGTAGGTAGGGCTACCATGATGTTTGTGTCAAAATCATTCCGTCCAGTATATTTTTCATCTCCTTTCACCTTATGGGCCTAAAAATGAGGCTAATACAGAGCTAAAGGAGGCCACATGAACAGGAAAGATTAGGGATTGAACACCCATAGTTGAAACATTCATGGGGCCACATATTATTTAATTTGTGTGACAAATTCATCTTGTCCATGTATTACACTACCTTATTTTAGGGCACATGCAAAAAAATGAAACAAATCCAAAGTTCAAGTGGGCCATACGATGGGAAACAATGGTAAAGAATGTCCACCGATGAAACAACTTGGGGCAATCGTGGGGACCATTTTAAGCTTTGTATCTGCCTACGTATTTTACCCAAGCGGTTAAATGAGCTGGAAAAAAATAAAAATAAATAAATGGATGAGTTAGATTTTTCAAAAACATCAAGGTGGGCCCACGTATGATCCGGGTGAGGGCTGACACCATTTATGAATCTCCACGCAGTGAAGCCTTAGAGCAAGGGCAGTCTTGTCAATACGAGAATACAAAAAATCCATCCCAACTGATTACTCTAACAGCTGGTGGTTTACTTTAATGTCTAACAGTGAAAAGTATAGAGTTTTGAAAAATAGTTTAAAAAGAGAGGTTTTTGGACCATAGCCCAAAAGGCAGCCGGCTGTATGAAAAAATCCCTCCCATGACCCTTTGTTCTACTTGGGCGGCTAGATGAGTCAAGTCGCCCCAGCAGACAAGAAAGTGGGTCCATTTGCTTATTTCCTTATATGGGTACAGAGATAGACACACATTCAATGATAACCAATATTGTTCATTCAATAAGGGCAAGCATGAATGGACCACATACCAAAAGAAATTCAGATTAATAATACAAATCCTAACCATCAACAAATCGTCTAAAAGAACCACGTATATCTTATCAGTAACTCTGCTCACTCGATCATTTTGTTCTTTCGTCTGTGGCTCCTTTGTAGAGCCTTCTGATGAATCAACGGTTTGGATCATCATACAGAAATACATCTTGCACATTATAATTTATAAACTTAGGAAGATGTAAAAAAATAATGGATAGCTTAGGAAATTATAAATAGGCAGATGGGATGGGAAAACTTACCTAAAATTTTCCATTTGCCCATTTCTGTGGTCCACTTGATTAGCTGACTGGCTGACTTTTGTGACAGAGTATAAAACAGGTGGATCCACACCTTTTGGCTGGCTAAGACAACACGGTTATGTGCCCCCATCTGTAATGGTCCTAATGGATGGCACGCCTTGCACATGCATGTGGGTTTATTAATCCTCTCTGGCGGTAGGATGCATATCAGCCTCCAGAGTGTCCAGAGTATCAAAGTCATCAAAGTCAAATCCCAACTTAAAAATCACACCAATCCACAACTTAGGTAGGCCGCACCTTTCAAAATTGTTAGAATGTGACACTCACTATTAGTTTTGTGTAGGGCCCACCATGGTGTTTATGTGCCATCTAATTCATTAAGATGAAAGAATTATCCAAATCTTCATATTCCAAAATCCAAGCGGGACATACAATGTGAATTTAGAGCTTTTTAGGTATGATTTGTAGGGTGGGCCACCTAGTTGTCTGATCAACTTAATTTCCAGATCAAGGCTAAACAAGGGATGGTAAACCTGATGAATAGGGTCAATCAACGTTAATTCATTACTCTCATGTTAGAGAAAGTGACCCTAGTAGGTATCATCACATCCTCTCATTTCCATTCAATTTTATTAATTCTTAATTAATTTTGTGAGTGCATGAATCAAGATATTATATTCACTAGCATACGTAATTACAAAAGTGGATACTAATTTTCCTTTAACCCACTTAATGAAAAATTGAGGTAAGGAGATAGTGTTTCTTATAAAATTCACTTTCCATCGTTTGTTAAGCCTTTCTTAGTATGAAATAGTGATAAACACCATTTCTTACTTTTTATCTTTATTAGAAAATAATTAAATTTATTTTTCCACCTTCACCTCTAAGAAATTCATTTTCCCATTGTAAAAAGTAAAGTGAGTTTTTTAAAAGTTAAAGCTCAAATGTGCCATCATCCATGATCAACGCCTCACATGTATCACATTGTCCCAAATGAAACATTGTCCGTATTCGATCATAGAGGTGAAGGTGGAAAGAGCCCCTAATGATCCACATGAATGTGTCACCATCCATTTTCTTGCACCCCACATGTGCTATTGTATCATATGGACCACACATTATCTTACTTGTGCCTCACATGTGCAAAGCACTCCACTTGCACCATTCTCCATCTTCAATCATCCAAATATGCCAGTGTTAATGATGCCAATGTCCATTAGTGTTGTCATCTAACTTTAGTGCGTACATATCAAATGTGTCAATGCATGTCTTATACCACATGTGTCACTATACAACTTCATGCACCTCACATGTACCTCACACGTACCATATGTTCCACAATTTAGCTTCAAAGGCCCACATATGACATGCATGCCACGCATGCCATTGCTCATCTCTAAGCATCCCATAGTGCTAATGTAGCATGTGCTAATGACTACTAGAAATTTTTTTCCACAAATTTTGTTTTTCTTTGCCAAACAATAAACTTAAAAATAAATCCTAAATTTCTAACAAAAAGGGAAATAATATATATATATATATATATATATATATATATATATATATATATATATATATATATATATATATATATATATATATATATAGTTCATTAGAAATAAGATTTTTCCAAGTATTACTATTTACTTTCTCATTCTTATCATTAATCTAAACATATTCTCGTAGACTTTTTTTATTGGTTTGGCTATAAAATGATTAATTTGAAACGTCTAAGCGTTACTTTCTTCTGCCCATTTTGCACCTTTCATTGGATGGTTTATTTCCTCCGTTGGCTATATGCATTGCAAACGCATTCTCACTAATTACAAAACCAAGATGAGACAAACTCAATTTTACGTAGCATCCAAGCAAGCCCTTTACCATTGCCTTTGATTTTCCTAGCCCTTACCCAAGCAATACCATTCATGTTTTCCCCATGAATGAACAGTTTGGATTGTCCCAAATAAATGAACAGCTTGGATTTTCATACACGTGTGTCACATCTCCGTATTAAAATAAGAAGGGGCTTTCGCATATAACCACAAGTGTAGGGCCCACGTTGATGAACATTTTATATATCCATGTCGCCTATCTATTTTTTCAGCTCATTTTAGATGTTATCCCACAACTCAAGTAGATCCAAATCACCACCGGAAGAAGTGGTGAATGACGACTACAAACCTTTTGTAGGCCACAAAAGTTTTAGTTCAAGCTAATCTTTGTATCGTCCCTTCATCCAAGCATGGTTGACCTTATCAACAGGTTAGATGGCCGATAAACATCAGATATATGCTTACGATGGGCCGCGGGAAGTTTTTAATGGTAGGCATTCAATCACCACGGTTTCCTGTGGTGTGGTCCACTGGATCTGCTTAATTGTTGCGACCAAGTCCGAAAATGGGCTGGAAAAACTGATGGACGGTGTGGGTATACAAAACGTCGTCAATGTGGCCCACCGTAAGGGTAACACCCAAAGGTGTTACCTGAAAGCGCCTAATCCGCTCCCAATTTGACAGTGACCCCCTCGTTGCTGGTCGGTGGTAGAAAAGTTGTGGGGACCCACCATGATGGATGTGTGTTATCCACTTTGCGAGATCATTTTAGGACATGAGCCCAAAATTGAGGCAGATCCAAATCTAAGGTGAACCACAGCACAGGAAACATTGTAATTGAATTTGCACCATTAGAAAGTTCTTGGAGCCACCGTACCGTTTATTTGTCATCCAACCTGTTGGTTAGGTCACACGGACCTAAGGTAAAACACAAATATCAGCTTGATCTGAAACTTCTGTGGCCCTAACATATTTTCAATGGTAGCCATTCAATCACCACTTTTATCTCTGGTGTGGTCCACCAACGATTCATATCTACTACATTTTTTCGGCAAAACGGATGGACAGCGTCGATAACATAGACATCGTCGGTGGGCCCAACGAATCTCACACGCACCCAACCCCTTCCAAGGTGGTATAATTGTGAAAATGAAATGGAAGAGGGGCATTTTGGACTTTTTGACATACTATTCCTACCCGCTGCTTTCCGTCGTCCATAGTTAGTCATGGTCAATGGAGGGGTTTTTTCACCGTATTTCTTTGCTTCGTATATTTTCCTATTTGAGTCTTTTTCTATACAACCGCCTAAGCATAGGGCTATTGATAAACTAGGCCCACTTTTAAGATATTTAAAGCCCACCGACTCTTTGGTCTATTGGGGCGACTCAATGAGTCAAGTCGTCCAACTGTACCAGAAAGTCGGTCCACTTGCTCATTTTTTTTTTTTTTTTGGTACAGATATTCGACATGCATTCAATGATAACGTACAATGATCATTCATTAAAGGCAAGCTTGAATGGACCTCATATCAAAAGAAGTTCAGATTAATAATACAATCCTAACTATCAACAACCGTCTAAAAGAACCATATATATCCAATCCGTAACTTCTGCTTGCTTGATCATCGTGATTTTTTTTTTCTCTGTGGCTCCTTTTTAGAGCCTTATGATGAATCAACGGTTTGGATCATCATACAGAAATACCTCTTTCACATTAGAAACTTAGGAGGATGAAAAAAAAATGGGTGGACTGGATCGCACCCAGCAGGAAACGTGTATCGCGGGTCTTGCAGGACATTCAAGGGAAAGTTGGCATCGACTCAAAAGCCCCATCGAAGAAAAGCTATCGTACGTTGGCAGAACATGATGGATGTTTCGTAGGAACTTAGGAATCGTACACGTGGCAAACAAGGAATTAGAATCATAGATCTCATTTCGGACATATCAGGAATTCCTGTTTCACCAAACAAGTGTCCACCAATCCAAGGATTGGATCTCTCAACCAATCTTTTTTGGGACTGTGACCTAACGGTAGTTGCTTCCATAATCTATTCGATTTTGAGTTAATGGGTACCACCTGTGCAATTTCTGACTGGCTGAGTATTGAGCATCAGAAGCCAGAGTATTAAATAACTCCATTTCAATATGATTATTCTATCAAATCAAATACTATATTGCATTAAATACAACATAAAGTTGATAACATCACCTCACCTAAAAAAAAGAAAAAAGAAAAAGACCAATGTCGTATTCTCAATCCTACCTTCTTCGAATCTTCTGCCTGCCTTTTGTTTTCTAAATAAAATTCAATAGATAGATGGCACGTGTAATACTCACGTGGGAGGAAAAGGGTCAAATTCTAGGCTTGGCAACAGGCTGGGCTGGCTCGTTGTGCTTTGATCAGGGTCGGACCCAGCTTTGAACTGCCCTTGGACTCACTAGCTTGACCTGTCGGTTGGGCGGCATGTGTGGCCTTATCAATTTTGATCTGGCTTTGGCTTATGTCATGTTAGCCCAACCCAGCCGTCCCAACTTCATATGTACGTGTTATATGTTTTACATGTGTCGTTGGAATCATCGGCCAGACGAGATTTCTTTTTTGGGGAGGGCTCGATCGGTGGCCTACTGTGCTTGGCCAATTTTGATCTCGTGCCCTTAATTCTAGTGTTATAAAAGACCTCTTGATCCAATTGATGGATGTGTCAATTGAATTGAAGAACCCTTGAAATTAATTTGGAATTCTATATGGCAAGCTGTGATTTTTTGGACGATGTCAATTTGAACAATGGACATCAACGATTCAATTGATGATGTAGATTTCTCTCGATTCAATCAATAGAATATGTTAGTGCCGGTTTTGTTTACTAATATTATATTGTGATATTTAAGTGGCTTTCTTATTGTAATTATGGTATGTAGAAAGAGCAAAAGATGAACTTTAAAGTTATGGAGGAAGAAGTTAAGGTTTATATAACGTAAGTTGTTCCATCTATCGTAACGTTTTAAATATAGTGGATTGAGTATTGCTTTGTAACGTGGTAAAATTCTGTGTTTATTGTATTTGCTTAAATTTTTTGTTCTCTATTACTTTTTTGATTCAGTCTGAATGTTGTTCTGCTCTCAAAATTATTGTCAACATATGCAGATTAGGTTTGCATCTATTGAGACATGGCCCAAGCCTACTTTAGGCTATTTAGTTGTGGCAAGCCCCAAGCTGGGTACTGATCTAAACCGTCGGTTGGCCTTTTAGTTTGTGCAAGTAGCGAAGATGGATAGCTGATCATAAGTGTTTATTGAGGATCTCACACTTGATTGCCACTGCACCAAACTTTCTAGATAACAAGATTCTGGCCATTGAAGATTTTACGTTTTTTTTTGGTGATGTGATCCTCTCAATCTCAAGGATTTTAGGATTTTTGGTATGAATGGAACCGTCCACAAAGAGGCTCATCATATCAAACCGTATGAACGACTAAACCACCCTTCCCACGTGTTTCCAATAGGCACAGTACAAATCTGGCCAGTCCACTCATCAGGTGGGCCACAACTTGTGAAACAAATGGACAGTTGAGAGAAAACTAGGCCAATTTCTTCTTGACTTCTGCGCTTATTTCTAACATCGTGGTCCACTGATGACTGGATCTGCTTGATTTTTTTGGAAGTTCAACGACACAGTCCGACCCATGTGATGGACGGCTTGGATCTTGCCTCTATATCCCAATGGAGATTAGAACAATAGCGAGTCGATATTAAATTTCCTATTTACCTGAATTCACATCGTAATAACAAATCCTATCCATTGAACTAATAGGGGATTTAATCTAAACCGTCTGTTGATGGGCCAACTCTACTGGCTCCTGCTGATTGGCCCCACCGGTGAATAACATCGTATGATCAACGCATATGCCATTTACTTGATGGATCATCATCTTGAAATCACCACCGTTCTTATATCTCGGGTCCCAACCCGTCCAATCAAGATCCGGCTTTTGGACAGCCAACAAAAGTGTACAAGTTCACATGAACATTGGACCGTAGGATTGTGGCCCATAGATCCATACGTCATGCCTAGGCATGCATTATTCTCTCTCTAGGGCTACGATGAGGTGTCCAGATGATGGCATTTACCATATTTTATTTTGAAATATGCCAAGACAACCCACCAAAAAGTTTGCTAACTCCGCGCGCGTGTGGAGACCAGCCCATTCACACGCAGGCATACATACCAATTTGGAACACGTGTGGGAGATCTGAGCTTTCCATCTGGCTGGGAATAATGCTTAAAACATCTGCCCCCAAAATCAGACGGTTTTAATCCTCGGCTGGGACAAGATGTACAAACTGATCTTAAAATAATCCATTTGTTTGTATGATGGGGCCCACCTTAAGGAGTGAAAGGCCTGACTTTTTAAGACCTGATAGAAAAATCTGATCAAGCACGCATGTTCCATATTGGCACGTGTGAATGGGCATGGCTTCACACGCGTATGGAATTAGCAAACTTATATACACCTACATGAAACTAATATGTTTCTTTTATTGAAATTTGTTTGGATTGGAATCTCCACACCAAACACACCACTCAGCAGTTAATTTCGAATGCCTTATCTTTCCAACCACAATCGTCATGAGTGCACCACTAACTACCGCCCACTAGAGGCAGACCTATTCTAATGTTAAAGCGATGCATTTGGATCATGGTGTGTACCACGACTAACGGTTCGGATGATGGGCCATCTCTTGGATAACTATAGGCCAAAACCATGCCAATCACATGATTCTACGTTTCTAACGGTCGGATCAGTGGGCCCGTGATTTCGTCACTTGGAAACATTGAATTCTTGTAGTCGCTCTTTGATTCGACAATCGTGATCGATAGACACTGAAGCAGGTAGGACCTATCACCATCTTCCTCATTGGATAGATACCTTAAATTCTAAAGGAGTTGTAAGCCAATCATCTAAATAAAATTTACTATTTATAGTAAAACCAAACTAAAACTAGACAAAATCAAAGATTGTTGGATTCAAATCAATCCGATAAAACGGATTACTTTAGTCTTGGATAGAGCTCCCTCTGATTTATCTAAGTCATGAAATAATCTCCCGCTCTACATCAGGCACGTTCGCCAATCAGGCACTAGATGGAGTTTATAAACTGAGGTCTGATGTATATACGCACGACAAAACGATGCCTATCGCACGGTTCCAAACCTCACATCAATGGGAGAATCTTTTGAAGATCTTTTTATGTTACTTTCACAAGTTGGGGATATTACATGCATGCTAGCCCTTCGATTGGACGGCTCTGATCAACGGACATCTGCACCTATCAGACCGTAGATGTAGGAAGCGGATTGCGTACTGAGTAACTCCGCACGCTAGCGTGCGGAGTAAACTCTGTGGGGCCCACAGTGATTTAAGTATTTTATCCACTCCGTCCATCCATTTTAAAAGAAAATATTAGGTCTGGTGCCAAAAACTGAAGCATATCAAAATTTAAAGTGAACCACATCACAAGAAAAGTTTGAACTGAATATATACCATTGAAAAATTCTCGGAGGACACAGAAATTTTAGATCAAGCTGATATTTGTATTTTCCCTTCATCCATGTCCATGTGATCTTATGAACAGGTTAGATGACAAATAAACATCACTGTGGGGCCCAGGAAGGTTTCAACGGTGGACATCATTATTCCCACTGTTTCCTGTGGCATGGTCCACTTGAGACTTTGATATGCTTAAATTTTGGGCTCAACCCCTCAAATGAGCTGGAAAAACATGTGGACGGAATAGATAAAGCACATACATTTTAGGTGGGCCCAACTGAATTTACTCCGCACGATAAGAGCCGTGCGGAGTTACACCGCACGCAATCCAATTCCGTAGATGTAGTATACATTAAGTTTTCTAGGCGGCTAATTCCACTCGTGTATATCCCTCCAGACACGGCGACATGTATTATGGCACAAATGTCTATGATCAAAGCCATCCATCCGGTGGGTCCCAGTTTATATACCGTGCCTCAAGAATCAGGACGGCACAGTCATCAGGTAGGCCATGATACGCAAAACAAATTGGCGGCAATAAAGGACCAGGCCGATTTGTTTCAGCCATCCATTTAATGGCACTCATGATGTGTGGAGTGGGCCCAATTTTGGGTAGGCATCTAAAAGGAGTGGCCCACCTGTTGGACGGCTCGGATGTTCAACACGTGCGAGCTTGGCACGTAGAGGGCAGGATATAAAGCATTTACAGCCGTTAACCTTAGCTTGATCAACATTGGAACACGACGTGCACATCCACATAGACCTGCCGACAGGAGTCATGCAAATGAGATGAGAAGGCCACTATAGGCCATTCATTCAAGATATGGACCGTTTATCATGATGGACTACCGCGAACATTTCCTGACGTATAAATGAGGCCATTCCAGTCAACAGCTGGATGGGCCACACGTACATGAGAAAAGCGTGCAGTTAAAAGTAAGTGATCAAAAGTCCATATTCATGATACACCTGATGTAGTAAGCCACCAGATGTTTTGGCCAGTGAATATACAGGAGCAGCCCCACCTAGAGAATGGTCCGGATGTTGAACAAATATTGGACTTTGGCACGTGTGACTCGAGGCACTTTTGACCATTATTCCCAAGTAAACCTTCTAAAATTTTATTACCATTTCTAAACCTTACTTGTGTGGATGGGGTATTTTCGAATAGAAATGCCTATGTTATTAGAATTTATTTATTCTCCAAAAAAGCCTGTCTTCTCGTCATTTTTCTCATTTCTTTATATTCAAAACTTTTTTTTTCTTTCTTTTTTTTATTTATAGCAAAAAAAAGCATCATCTCTTTAGTTTTAAGATTATTTTTAACTTCAGAGCATTTTTTTTTTTCCTTTAACTCGTGTTTCATTGGAAACAAGATTGCTTTGAAATTTGAAATAGAACTAATTTCATTGTGCTCTTTGAAATTCGAAAGAATACTCTTTGCACATTCAAGGAGTACTCTTTGAATTTTGAAAGGTGGGCTCTTTGAATTGCTGTACTCTTTCAATTTTACACTGTGCTCTTTGAATTATTCACTATACTCTTTAAATTTTGAAGGTATGTTCTTTGAATTTTGAAATGTGTGCTTTTTGAATTTTACACTATGCTCGTTGAAAAATCAACGAGATCTCATTAAATTACCACTGTGCTACAAGATCTCATTGAATATCAACAAGATCTCATTAAATTGTCACTATGCTCGTTAAAAATCAAAGAGATGTCGTTGAAATTTCATTGTGCTCATTGCTATGCTCGTTGAATTATTGTTATGCTCATTGATCTCGTTAAATTGTCATTATACTCATTGAAAATCAACAAGATCTCGTTGAAATTTCATTGTACTTGTTGAATAATTGTAAATTTAAATGGTTGCACGTTGTAAAATTTCTATAGTTGTGATTTCAATATTTGAACATTCCCAACAATGACATTCCAACATTGACAGTTCAACGAATACCATATATCCAAATTCAAACTTTAATTAAATTTATATTCCCAAACATAAAATTCCTAAACATTTTAGGATTCACTACATACTCATCATTCGAAAAAAAAAAAAAAAAATCCCAAACATTATTTTGTAAGAAAACAAAACCCTAATTAATCACACTCCCAAACTTCCCATCATTCGAAAAAAAAAAAAAAAAATCATTATTTCAAGGAAAAAAAAAACCATACCTCTCTAAAGCTTCTTGGATGGAGAAGACATAATCATCATGTAAAATCGGAGATTTTTAGAATAAAACAAAGATTAGAGTAAAAAGTAAATAAAAATGAAGATGAAAAGTGGAGACAGGTTTTCAAAAGGGGAAACGGCAATTCTGTTCAAATAATTAATGCAAGTTTAAAAAGGAGATGTAAAGTTTTGAGGGTTTAGTTAGAAATTTTGAGTCGAAAGTGAGGTTTACTGATGGAAATTTCTTAAAATTAAACGAACTAACTGTTGAACTCAGTGTTGACAAGTGACAGTCCCATCCCAATATCAGATTTACTGAACAATCATAGCCGCTGGTTGGTGGACACATGTACGTTGACGATACCACCATTGGATATTTTTCATTTTTAGCCATCCAATAAATGTCCACCAATTCAATAGCCTTATCATCTAATAAGATACTTTGCTAGTCATTCTACATCTAAACCATGAGCCATAATTTGATCCTACTCATATGCCACGCATGCAATGTCACAAGTAGTCTCTAAGCTCCTGTGCATCATCCATCACACTATACCAGAGTATCAAAGTTTTACTCAGACAAGATGGAGGGAGCGACTTAGGTGTTACCCCGAGAACAGCTTAGTGGGTGTTACCCCTACCGTATGGCCCCACATGGATAGTATTTTGTATATCCACGCCGTCCATCCGTTTCTACATCCCATTTTAGGATGATATTCCAAAAATTATGCAAATTCAAATCTCAAGTGGACCATACCACTGGAAACAGTGGCTGATTGAATGATCACCATTAAAATTTCCAAAGAGCCTATCATAAGGTTTTGGTAATGTTTATTTGCAATCCAAGCTCTTGATAATGTCAAGAAGGTCTGGATGAAGGCAAAATTTAAATATCAGCTTGATCTAAAACTTTTGTGGCCCGCAAAATGCTTTTAATGATTATTCATCACTCTTTCTATTGGTATGGTCTACCTGAGATTTGGATCTTCTTATAATTTTGGATCGCGTCCTAATATTAGATGTAACAACAGATGGACGGCATGGATGTACAAAAAATACATCAAGGTAGGCCCCACACAGTAGGGGTAACACCCACCAAGGTGTTACCAGGGTAACACCTAATTCGCTCCCCAAGAGGGATGGATGGATGGAGAGAGAGAGAGAGGGAGAGAGAGAGAAGGAGAGACAGAAGGAGAGAGAAGGAAGGAGAGAGGGCATAATTCATCAGTGTTCTCATTAGAACTGAGGAATAAGAAGAGAAAAACAAAGTAAAAATTCCACAGAAACCAAACTTTCATGGTTTCGTAGAATACACCTTACAATCTTCAAAACGCAATCAGACCCAACAATCCACAAAACATGAGAATCGGCACCGATGTGACGAATTTCCGATTAGTGCTCGATGGAAAATAATGTGGGTCGACGGGATACAAGTTCCCAGGCGGGCCCACGATGACAAAATCCGGCGGCGGTGGAGGTGGCGGGCAGTATGGCGGCGGAGGCTTCTTTGGGGCCGGTGGTGGTGACGGTGGCGGTGGAGGTGGACTTTGGTTGCACGGATTGTTGCAAGACGTGCACATGCTACACTGGACTCCTGGTGTGGACGGAGGCGTCCCGCTTTCGTCAAGTTCTCTCGATGGCAAGCAATTGATCTGGACGGTGATCATGGTGATGGCCAATGATATCAGTAGTAATTGATGGGCCTGAGACATTTTCTAGTGGTGGGAGATGAACTCACTCTCTCTCTGTCTCTCTCTCTCTCTCTCTCAAAAAGCGTTTGGAGGACTTTCTATATTGCTTTGGGCGATCGGGATCTGAATTTTGGGTAATTGAAGGTGGGCAATGAAGAAAACGAGAGCTAATGGATGTTGAAAAACAAGGAGTCTTTTTTACGTTTGGCGCTTGAAACTAAGGAGAGGTCTAACTAGTGCTCACGTCGGGTCTCCTTTTTGTGCAGACGGGTCCTATTGTCGGTGATTCAAGCCCATTTATATTATATATGGACCCCACTGTTCAGGGTCCATACCCCAATAGCTTCCCAGACGAAAATTGTGTTTAGGTATTAAATAGGATATTATCCTATTGGGTGGACGGCTCCCTGTTTGTGCAGGTGGGTCCCATTGTTCAGTGATTCAAACTCCATTGATATTGTGTGCCCTGTTGTGTAGGGACAGTAAGGCCCATGCACCAACAGCTTCGTACCAGAACTGTCTACAACAAACACCCATCAAGATCTGTGGGGCCCATAATGTTGTATATGTAAAATCCATTCCGTTCATCAGGTTATAAGACATATCATAACTATAGCCACAAAGGATCAGCCTGATAAATAATTTGGATGGACCACGGCAATGGGAACAATGTAAATTTCTCCTAAAACCTCTAAGTTCACCCTGGTGTGGCCCGCCTGAGTTCTGTATCAGATTATTTTTTAACTTTCCCTTCATTCCAGCAATTTAAATACTGTGAACCGGTTTGATTAAAGATCCATACCATGGTGGCCCACACACAAACCTATGGTTGGGGTCGGATCCCCATTTCCCCCCCTGGTGTAGCCCATCTGAGTGGCAGATATGGCTGATTTTGTTCTCCGAGTCTAATAATCGAGGAGATCACCTGATGGACGGATTGGATTTTACATGTAAGCATGGTGGGCCTCACAGAGCCTGGTGTTTTACACGCTGGCTAAAACAGGTGTCGGTAGAGGATTACAGTCCAATAGCCTCCCAGATGTGAAAACTCTTTCAATCGGTAAAAATACACTGTGTATAGGCCATCCACTGTGAGACCCATCGTACCAACGGTTCGGATCGCTGAACTGTGGACCCCACTCTTACTAACTGAAAGCCTGAATACCCCTTCTATGGAGAGTCTTACTTTTGCACCTCATGGGACCAACTTGCAAAGATATTCGGATGATTAGAACCGATCATCTGGTTGGAGATGCTTTCAATGGTCCAATTCCTCTTAAATAATGATCATGGCCGCTGATAGAACCTAAGACATTGAAAAATCTTCTGTTCAACCATTCAAATTCAGTTCTACAATCAACGGTTAAAAATCATCCATTCAGCGTAAATTTCTGCCTATGAGTCCCATCGACGGTTCGGATGATAAGACCATCTATGCTAGTGGGACTGATTGGGGTGACACGTCCGTGAGTCACGACAAAGTCATCAGGCTAAGATCACGGTGACGTGTTTGACGGTTCTCTTCCCTTGTTGGGAGATCATACGGTAGAGCCTGACGAACCGGAATATGGTAGATCCATCTCGCCACAGTAAACTCAGCAGAATTATACATCAATCGAGACCGTCCATCCAGTTCACCCTATTCTGGATGGTAAACTTTCAAAATAAACTTTGATTGGATGATTCTAACCATCCGATTATTGCCCTTCAAAGAGACTTTAGAAAACAAAATCATTTAACGGTTGGGATTATCTAATGGCTATGAATTTTTTAAATGAGTCGTCTATGATCATTTTCCTATATGGACAGTCCTGATAGATGCATAATCATGCCACGTGTACTACAGAGAAAGAGACAGATCTTGACCGTAATTCCCGGCCCTTCCTAATCTATCACATGATTTTCTCTGCCATGTTAGGAAAGCAGATTGCCTATGACCCCGGGCACACAGATATTCCTGTGCCCGGGGCTGTGTGAGGCCCACAGAGATGTTCGTGACAAATCCACTCCGTCCATCTGTTTTGAAAACCCCAATAGGACAGGATTCTAACCATCAGGAGGATAAAAAAAACGCAGGTGGGCACACCAAACGAAATAGTGGGAACGGAAACGTCAACATTGAAACCTTCCTGAATTGACCATGATGTTTATATGCCATCCAAACCGTTCGGTTCACAGGGTTATTACCACTCAGATAACCTGTATCCACAAATATCATCCTGACCGTTCACAGGGCCACACGAGATTTGGATCTGCCTGATTTTTAGGTTCCTGTCGTATTGTGGTCTTGTAAAACAGATGAACGGAGTGGATTTGTCACAGACATCTCTGTGGGCCCCACACAGCCTCGGGCACAGATCCTGCGCCCAGGGTCACAGGCAATCCGCTTCCACATTTGTTTTCCGTCTGTGTGGAATGTGGACCGTGGAAAATGGAAAGCGACCAGCACGTGAATGGCGGAGTTCCGCGCGGCACACGGTCACCCTTTCCAAGCCCCTCATCATTTCCTCCACTACGTCACGATGTATGGATCATTTATGTATTATAATACGGGAATTTGCATGATGTAAGTTCCAGCATGTGAGGATGATAGGGTGACTTCTTGACCGTTGATTTGATGGGCCAGACAGTGGATGGACCATAACCCACAATCGTAGAGTCCATGCCCATGAAGTTTACCAACGGCCCTGATCATCGCCCATCTGTACAATCATCATCGGACCCGGGTCCCAAGCACAGACATGGACCAGACCAGGGTCCAACTCGGCCCAGTTTTCTAGCAAAGAATCCATCCTTGCAGCCTCAGGCGAATTAGACGGCTAGGCAGATATAGGCCCAGCCTAAAATTTTCAAGTGGGCCTGTAACTGGAGCCGTAGATTAGTAGTTGCATAGCATGGATGGCCGCCATGAGCTGGTCGGTCCTCAATTAGATTGGACGTTCAACAGGCCATGTGGACCGGTGGGGACCACCGAAAAGCATGGAAAGTAGGGAATCTTCACAAATCAGACGCATTTGAGAAAGTGGGCCCCACCATCAATAACTCAGCCTCCAGTCTTTGGCCAAAGGGGCGCACTCACATTCTCATGATGTGGACATTTCTACTTTCTTTCGAAACGTGGGGACCTCCGCCTCGATGGCAATTGACTGGTGACTTCTCAATGGTGGGCCCACTTGCTACTGGCACGATGATCTCATGACTTTCATCCTCATGCAGATCCTAGAACATTTATGATTTCATAAGATTATAGATTGGATGGGGCCGAGATTTTCAGCTGTTCTAGCCAGGCCCGTTCAAAATTTGAATATGCTGGCCCAGGCCCACTGCAGGCCAGTCCAATTACGATTTGGAAAGCTCTCACCTACAACTTGCTCTAAATGAAACTGTTTGAAGTATAGAGCCCACAATGGTGTATTTATCACATCCAATCGGTCTACATTGGTTGGTCCATAATTAAAATGGGGATCCCCATAAAACATGACGATCCATCCATCAAGTGGACCACTAGGTGATTCAAGATTTTTGGGTGGTTTTTCATTTTTTTTTTATATCATATGGCCCACATAATGATTGGATCAGCATGATTTTTTTAAACCATCATTATTTGGTGATGAGACAACCATGTTGGATGGATTGGATTTCATACAGACACCTTGGTGGACCCCACACGAAGCTAGTTGCACGTTTTTTCATGTACCTAGAGTCGCGTGGAAGACCTTCCAACTATACAATTCAGTGTATTTAAGATAACGATAAGAGAACTGATCACCTACACCCACCGATGTATGCTAACCTCGCATGTAGACCCATTATTCCCACCAATGTCTCAAATCTGTAGGACATATCTGCCATGCAAAATCTGGACCCATCCACTAAAATCACCTGCCTCAAAAAACAGGCCGATCAACTTATTAGGTGGGCCACACTTGAACATTGATTCAGGCCATCGACTATCCATTTATTTCGACGGTATGACCCACCCAATGAGCGAGCAAGAATGATTTTTTTTTTCTTGCATTAGATGATTTAAATGGTGGGGCCCACCTATGTCATGGCTCAGATGTGACACAAATGTGAAACGTTGGTGGGAAGATGGATTTGTACGATAAGTTAGCATGCAGCCGGCTGTAGGTGATGAGTCCGATAGAGACCGGAAACCTACCGTGGATAGAGTAGAAGAAATGAGAAAAAGGACAAAATCGTAGGAATAGGAATCCACGTACATTGATGAATGATAGGAGGAAAAAGGGCAAAAACCCACCGTCCAACTGCTACGTGGAAGCATCTTCTGTTTTTTCTCCTCACTATATGCATCCACATCGCTTTCTATGCATCCGATTCTACCATTCCCACCTTTTCTTCTTACATCACTCCAATTTTGGTCCACTCTATCATGATGTACTACAAGCTGATCACCGTTGGATTGAATTGTAAGTGGGCCTTGTTTCCTTCATGCGGAGTGGGCCCAGCACAAAGCTTGAGAATGAATCTTGTGGCCTTTGGGCCAAGCTCTGGGCCTGAATTCAAATCAGCGATGAACTGGGCCGGACCATGGCCTATCATGCTGGGTCTTGGGCCCATGTTTTGGGCCTGGTACTGAATTAGGGGTAGCAGTGGGGCGCGTCCCCCCACGGTCGACTGGCGTGAACCAATTCCAATGTGGGCCAAGCTACATGAGTGCTGTTTCAATCTCGGGGTTGAAGATGTGGCCCACTGAAGTAAATGGGTCGGGCTCGAGTTTAATCCTACCTAATCTGACTCACCCATGTAGCTTAAAAATGGGTGGGCCAGATGCCCCGGCCGAGCTCTACCCAAAATCCTAAAAAACTACCAGATGATAATATAAATATATAGATATGATGTATGCATGTTTCCTAACCCCAGATCGGCCATGCCAGGTCGAATCTGGGCGGGTTGGGCTTAATGAATTTTTTAAGTAGGTCAGTGTGGACCACAGGATCATGGGTCCCAGATCAATTTTGGGCCAGCCCGTTTGGTACATGGGTCCGACATAAACCTGGACCCATAGCTGCCCCTATGTCTGATACTTAAACTTGGCTGGGTCAGCTCTACCCGAAATCTATTTCTATACACTTGAGATATGATCGCGTACAACCCCCAGCATGCTAAGCTAACAACTTCGCCTATTCAGGACATCCAAGCCATTAAAAAAGTGGGCCCCACCATGAAGATTACCTGGTGTGAGAATCAAGCCCATCGACACATCACATGGGTGTCCACTATTTCTACAGTGAATTGGCCTGATTTTTCATGGTGAGGACCACCATTTGAAGGGCTCTGATGCCCTCCACGTGGCATGTTAATAGGACAAGCAAAGTCGGATCAAGTTTTGCATGAATGACGTTGGAGGTGATCATTGATTGCATAAACGCCAACAGCCCATCCATGGTGGGCCCCAAATGATCTGAACGTTTGTGGCCAAATGCTATCAGTGGACAAAGGATCCAACGGTTGACATCTGACAAAGAAAGGAAAACTGACACCACCTTCTTCCAATTTTGGGTCATGGACGTGATTCGGTCTGGTCTCAGCATAGAGCTTGGCCTTGGCCTGGAAATGGGCAGTGGGATTGGGTCAGGGCCAGATTTTGAACTGGTCCAGTCGGGCCGACTGGACCAGGCTATTCAAAATGTTGATTTTTTGGCCCATTTCCAGCCTTACTGACTACCATTTCTCACCACCGGCTGGAAGCCATGGACCGGGCAAGCTTTTGTGTTGGCAAGATCCAGGCCCATCCCATTGAGTTACGTGCAGAAATGGGTTTCTGACTCGGTGACTTGAAACAGCTCGTTCAGTCCTAAGTTGAGTCAACTCAGCTGAGTGAGTGGTGACTCGGATAAGTTAGCCCAAGTCACCCTCTATTCTCTACTAACTCAGGGTGTCAAACAGGATCAGACTCGACCGAGTCCAAGCTAACTCGGACAAGTCGTGAATCAATGGATGTGGTGCAGACGTGAAGGTTTTAGAAGATAGTTATTACAGATAAGAATTGTCAGTGGGCCGTGCCTACTGTTGTCTTGGGCCTATGTTTGGAACATTTCTAGCTGGGACATCGCCCACGCCTATTCAAAGACCGTTCATTGTCTAGGCACAGACCCAGCCCATTGGCATCCTCAACTAAATTGCTCGGTTCATGCGTGTCGAGCCCTTGCCTTTCACACATAAGCACACATGCCAGCATGGTGTACACGTCGTTACTACTCAGGCCTCCCATCATGTGGCCCACAATGTCTAAATCTGTTCCCTAAAGTGGGCCACATGATATGTTACTTCTGTAAATTCACCACCTCAAAGGATCCGATTCGCCAAGCCAGCATGTGATGGGATGGTTCAGTCCAATGCAAGTTGAAATGAGTCTTTACCATGGCTTATTCTACTTCAACACGGTTCACTTGTTGGTTCAAGGCTATGCAACATTATCTGAAAAAATAGTTTAGAAACTTTTAAAACTCCACTCATCTTGCGCGAGTCAACTCGACACGACCTGATTTCATCAAGTCTTTGATCCAGTCATGACTCAGTAAAAAATGAAGAAGAACTCAACAGCGAACCGATGACCTTCTGCACCTGTTCTACACATTGAAGGGCATGAACTATCTCAAAGATAGTAACCGCATGTATGCATCAACCCAGCAGCCAATCAGAATCATCATCGGTTGTTCCATTACATTACAAATCTCTCAGATCTTCCATATAAGTGTGAAGTTCCATTAATTTCTTCCGTTTCCGTGTCGATGCTCTAGTTTCAACACGGGCTCAATGGATCGGCAAGGCAAACCCAACGGGTGGATTGGTCTGGGCTTTAACCCATGTGATCTTTATGCTGCTACAACCAGGTGAACCCATGATACATATGTATCTTCTTTCATTACTGTTATACTATTTACATGGAACATTTTAAAAATACATAAATATTACTAATGTAATTAATAAATATTTTGTTACTCAAAGTAGAGAGTCATCTGGGTCTTCGAGTCAACTCACACCGTCTAGATATCGAGCCAAATTTTCTAATTTTCGAACTATGGCACGGTCAAACCTGACGCGGTTATAATTGAATTGGTCAGGTTAGATTGGGGTTTGGGCTTGATGATTTTAAGTGGGCCACAACAGGCCACAGGGTTATGTATCGCACTGGGGCCAAAATTCTGGGCCCCTTTGGTAAATGGGTCTGCTCAGGCTGAACCCAACATGACCCGAACCCGATTAATTGCCACCTGCGATAAATGGATCCACCTGTTTCCGGGGCCATGGCATGTACTGGAGGTCCACCTAATGCATGGCCGAGGTCTTGTGTTATCTGTGCCACGTTGGCACAGTACTATGATAGAGAGTAGGGGGAGCGGATTAGGTGCGGCTCCTGTCCCGGCCTCACCCAAGACAGTGCGGCCTTTACTGGGGGCCCACCTTGATGTATGTATTCCTGTTTTGCCATATCATTTCAGGGCAGGAGCCCAAAAGTGAAGAAGATCCAATTCTCAGGTGAACCATATAATAGGAAATAGCGGTGATTGAACACCCTATCATTAAAGACTACCTAGGGCCCACTGTAAGCTTTGGGTAATGTTTATTTGCCATCCCAGATGTTGATCAGGTCGCTTTTGTGGCCCATTAATAATCAATCACCACTGTTTCCTATGTTATGGTCCACCTGAGAATTGGATCTGCTTGATTTTGGGCGTATGCCCTAAAATGATCTGAAAAAAATGGACGGACGACGTGGATATAGAATACAATCATCAAGGTGGGCCCCATGGTAAGGGCCGCATCGTCTTGGGTGAGGCAGGAGCCGCACCCAATCCGCTCCCATCGTGGATGTGGCCCGGACAAGTAGAAAAATCACATCCATCCAAAATGAACTTTGATAAAGCCCATATTTGATGGGTGAGATCACCGTTTGAGATCGTCTAATAAGGAGGGATTACGACTTATGGCCCCCACCGATACCCATAAGCTTTCGTCCTCTGCACGTTAACCAATGGACATCTCTCTTGTCTGTGGCCCACTTCATGGCCACGTGTCATGTGGAGCTTTTTGCGATACACCAAATCAGGTGCTCACAATTCTATCGAACAGTTTAATTCCAATGTTGGCCCTCGGTACTGGAAAAAATCGGAACCGGAGCATTCAAGTTAAACCGCGACGTACACGCACGAGACTTACACGTGTAATCCAAGACCCTCACATGGGAGTGGATTAGCTATTACCTAACAGCTTGGTGGTTGTTACGCTACCCGTGTGGGGCCCATATTATGTTTTTTTTTTTAATCCACTCCGTCCATCTGTTTTTCCATGTCATTTTAGGACGTGTTCCAAAACCTTAAGAAGATCAAAATCTTAGGTGGACCATACCACTAGAAAAAGTGATGAATACCATTAACAACTTTTTGTGGGCCACAAAAGTTTTGGATCAAGATGAGTTTTTGTATTTTCCCTTCATCCAGATATTCTTGACATTATCAAAAGGTTGGATTGCAAATAAACATTAATAAAACAGTGTCACGGGCTATTCGGAAATTTTAATGGTGAGGCACTCCATCGCCATTGTTTCCAATGGTATGGTCCACCTGAGATTTGGATTTGCAGAATTTTTGGAAAAGTATCCTAAAATAAGATAGAGAAAAGGATGGACGGCATGGATATACAAACAATCATCCATGTGGGCCTCACAGTAAGGGTAACACCCACTAAGCTTACCCGGGTAACACCTAAGCTCATTCGTCCAAAATTTCAGAAATTTATCACAGGACGCGGATCAGTTAGCGTGAAGTGACGTCACCAAGTTCTGCAGCCCCACCATGATGTATGTGTTGTATCCACACCGTCCATCCATTTAGCCAAAGAATAAGGCATATCAAAAGCTTAAGTGGACCCCACCATAGAAAAAACAGTGGAGATTGAACGCCTGCCATTAAAAACTTCTTGGGGGCCACATAAGTTTTGGATCAAGCTGATATTTGTGTTTTCACTTCTTTGTTAACTCATGAACAGGTTGGATCTCGATTAATCATCATGCTGAGCCCTAGGAATGTATCAGCTGTGCAAGTCATTGCCCCACTGCTTTCTGTGGTGGGTCCACTTGAGCTTTGGATCTGCCACATTCTTTGTTTTCCAAATGGATGGACGATGTGGATACAAAACGAGGCCCACAGAACTTGGTAACGTCGCTTCAGTAGGAGTCTCGCTAGTCAGGGTTTCGGCAGCTAATCCGCATCCAGCAAGAGGGCTTCACAACAAGCCCACATCCTCCTTCGACATAGGTCATTTGGGGTACGGGTAATATCCCCACTAGTACCTAGGGATATCCACCGTGAAATATGTGTTTTATCTAAGTTGTTCATCCATTTTTTTGGCATAAGCCTAAAAATAAGGAATATATAAGACTTAGAGTGGACCACGCAAACAGTGGTGACAATGATCCCCACCGTTGAAACCTTCTAGGGTCTACTGTGATGTACATTTGCCATCCAACCTGTTCACTAGGTCACACAGACTCCGAGGGAAAACATAAATATCAGCTTGATCCAAAACTTCAGTGGCCCTCAAGCTTTCAATGGTAGGCATTCAATCTCCCCTGTTTCCAAATGGTGTGGTCTACTTGAGCATTAGATATGCCTCCATTTTAGGTTCATAATCTAAATTCTTTTTTTTTTTCAAAATCGATGGACAGTATGGCATGCATAAAACACATACACCACAATGGACCCCACAGATCCCCAGATGGGATTGTCCGTCCCTAGCTAGGTCCTGGTGGGGTAGTACCTAATCCCTACTGGTGGCTCTAATGAACACGTCCCCCTACTGGAAGGTCATTTGTGGGCCCTAGCATGATGTATATGTTTTGTCCACGCAGTCCGTTCATTTTTCCAGCTCATTTTAGGGGCGTTAGCCCAAAAATGAGGGAGATCCAAATCTCAGGTGGACCACACCAAAGAAAAACAACAGTGATTGAATGCCCACAATTAAAAACTCCCCAAGGCCCATTGTAATGTCTATTTGCCATCCAACCTAATCATTAGGCACAAAGACTGGATGATGAAAAACACATGTCAGTTCAATCCAAAACTTTTGTGGTCCTCACGAAGTTTTTATGGCTCTGCGTTAAGTAGCCACTTTTTCCTGTGATGTGGACCACCTGAGATTTGGATCCTGGCCTGGGTAAGTCTCGGTCCGGATTTTGAACTGTTTTGGGCTGGGATGTTGGACTGGGCTATTCAAACTTGTGTTTTTTCAAACTTCAGCCCAGCCTATTGACACCCCTACGTTTTGGGCTTGTGCCCTAAAATGAGCTGAAAAAATGGATGTACAATCATCGGTGTCAGTATGCAATCCACGTCCTGGCTTACCAGTTACCACCACCGTCCATTTCTTCCTCTTCCGATCTCTAGTTGATATCCTTAGTTTCTCAACTAGGCGATGGCCCCACCTATTATCTCATGACCATGTCCACGGTGGACCCGAAACCTTATCTCTTCATGTTGGGTCCGATACGTGTACAATGTGACATGGAGATCGAATCGTGCTGAACCAACGGATGGGTTTTTGGCTCAAGGCCCAACCGGCCACGGCCTTGTGTACACCCGTTTTCTAGCCAAACTCCAGGTAAGATGAATATGTGCTGATTCTCCATGTTCTTTTTCTAGATAGGTAACCTTTTAATTAATTTATTTATTTTTTGTTTCTTGAGTACTGATGTGTAGGTTGTTATTAGATCTTAGCCCTTTATCAATGACCCATTAAAATCAAAGTTAATAAAATAGGTAGGTAGTCCAGAAACAGTGGGAAATTGGATGTCTAGGAACTCCTCTTTTTTTAAATAAAAAAATATTCGCTTCTTGGGTACTGATCTGCAAGTTATTATAAGATCTTAACCCCTCATCAATGGCCCATTAAAATCAAAGGTTAATAAATTATGTAGATAGTCCCGACATGGTGGGAAATTGGATGTCTACGTGGGACATGTAAGGATAATATATTATCCTATCCAATCTCATTCCTTATCCCTCATTTTATAAATTTTATAGAGGAAAGTTTTCCTCAATTAGGGAAAGTAACCTTGTAACTTCAATGGTCTAGAGAGAGTAAAAAGGTCTAATTCTATACCTGAGATGTCCATCTTACCTGACCTTTTCATGACCTAAATCATGGATCTAGATCGTAATCTGGATTCATCCTCAACGTAGGATCAAAGGAGTGATCAAATTCATCTACTCATGTAATAGTTAGGCAGACCGCTATAATTGCTACTCATGTAATAGTTAGGCAAACCACTATAATTGTGCTGTTTATCATCAGCTTTTAAAAAGGTCAGCTATGACATAGACCATCGGATTCTACAAGCCCACTCTTTTGGGCTGACTCTAAGACTAAAAACACATCCAAAAAGAGGATATATTAATTAAAATTAAACCGACAAATTTGTTAAAACCGCCATCTTGAAGTGACGGTCCAAAAATCAGATTGGTTGAGCGATCCAATGCTCAGATTCGTAGACATGGTTTGTTGAAATATGACCGATCAATATTTTTAATTCAGCTTTTCAATAAATATCTAAACATATAATGTAACACAAGATTGATGTCATGTCAAACAACTCCTTATCTAAAAGCTCCAGCTGTTATAAGATGGCATATCAGAATTGTCCACGCAACCCATACAAACAAGGCATACCGAATTGAAGGTAGATTCATTTGGTACTGCCACAGATTAACGGTTTTGATTAAAGGGCAGAAGTGACCGAGTCCAATTGTCTGTATAACGATGATTTGTATTAAAAAAAAAAAAAAGAAAAAAAGAAAAAAAAACGAATTTACAAAGAAGATGGGCGTATTTCTCGTTACACCTCCTTCCCTCTTCTGGAATCAAGATTCCGAATTATTTAAAAAAGAAAAAAGAAAAAAGAAAAAAAGAAAAAAAAGAAATTAGCAAACCGGGCTTCCAAACATCCCATAATTTGACACGTGGACACGAGTATTGCCCGAGACATTGAACTGCGGTTTCCTACGGCCCGCCGCATCTGCCTCGTGTCGCGCTCGCTTCGAGCCTCCAGAATTCCCCCGGATGTTCCACGTGGGAGAATCCCAGCCGCGCGCCATTTCCATCAGCATCTGTTGTAGCTCCGGTAAGCTATAGCACTTCTCCTGCAGGCAGTACAGCCGAGGCGAACACGTTAGCTACGTAACCTCTCCCAGGCTAACATGCACCGCGAAAAAGTCCTTAATAACCGCCATTCAAGGGATTTAGAAGATACTCAGGTTGATACGCAGGCGCGTCGAAATTGTACATGACACGTACAATTAAACTCTCTAAATCACAGTCTCTAAATCGTAATTCCAAAATCAGGTTGGTTGAGAAATCGTGACATCTAATTCATGGACAGATGTTTGTTGAAATGGACCGTTAGAAAAAATTTCATTTTTAGTTGTCCAATAAATGTCCACAAAGCCGATAGAAAAATAATCCAATACGGGTAAATTTACGATGCATGATACAGCTAAGGTGGGCCCGCAGTTCGGACAGTTTAATCTGAGTTAAAAGTGTGCACCGTCCGCAATTTCTAAGCGCCTGCGTATCATCCATCGCAATCTGCCAGAGTATCAAAAGTTATCTGCGCCGCGCTCAAAGTAGAATGTTCCAGAGTCGAGATATTTTGCGAAGAGTCGATCAGATACAAGCAACCGCACTGGACCTTCTTGTACTGTAGTATCTTTCCCGCAAACAAGCTTTTTTTTATGGGACATCACTACCGTGAAAATCGTAGATCCAACCATGAAGATGACGTCTGTCGAAAATCAGGCGCTATATTGAGTCACCATCAGATGTCCATTGATTCCAATGGTGAGACCCACATGATAAGAGGAACGGCCTGATTTTCTTTCTTGTCCATTCATTGTGCGACCCACCTTTTCAACGGTCCCGATGACCTGCACAAGTGGCATGTTGGCGGGAAAGACGGTGAGGTACGACATAAATTGCCTATGGATCCGGTTCATTTTTTTTTCATGTCCTAAAAGGAATCGGATTGCGTGCGGAGTAACTCCGCACGCTCTTATCGTATACTCCGCACGCTCTTATCGTGCGGAGTAAACTCAGTTGTGCCCACCTAGAATGTATGTGCTTTATCTGTTCGGTCCATATGTTTTTTCAGCTCATTTGAGTGGTTGAGCCCAAAATTTAAACATATCCAAATCTCAAGTTGACCATGCCACGGAAACAGTGGGAATAATGATTTCCACCGTTGAAACCTTCCCAGGCCCTACAGTGATTTTTATTTGTCATCCAACACGTTCATAAGATCAGGTGGATATGGATGAAGGGAAAACACAAATATCAGCTTGATCCAAAACTTCTGTGTCTTTCGAGATTTTTTCAATGGTAGACATTCAGTTCACACTTTTCTTGTGGTGTGGTCCACTTTAGATTTTGATATGCTTCATTTTTTTGGCACCATACCTATAATTTCCTATTAAGATGGATGGACGGAGTGGATAAAATACGTAAATCACTGTGGTCCCCACATAGTTTACTCCGCACGCTAGCGTGCGGAGTTACTCAGTACGCAATCCGCTTCCGTCCTAAAATGAGCTCCAGAACGGATGGACGGGATGGATTTATCAAAAAACATCATTGTGGCCGCACTTTGGTTCCAGCGCCTGCACAAGGCTTGCGCACAGGAAATTCCTGCGCTGGCAACCAAGGTGGGGCCCAAACTAATTTTTTTTTTATAAATCCACTCCGTCCATCCGTTTTGGAAGCTCATTTTAGGATATGAGAACAAAAATGAACCGGATCGAAGACTCAAGTGGGCCTCACTAAAGGAAAAGGTGGTTGGGTAAATTACTACCGTTGAAACCTCCCTGGGGTCCAGGGTGATGTTTATATGACATCCATACCGTTCATA
The DNA here is from genome assembly GCA_003013855.2 of Liriodendron chinense. Classification (NCBI taxonomy): domain Eukaryota; kingdom Viridiplantae; phylum Streptophyta; class Magnoliopsida; order Magnoliales; family Magnoliaceae; genus Liriodendron; species Liriodendron chinense. Next base: position 1,670,327 of record PVNU02002217.1, read on the forward strand.
ACGTCATTACTACTGGGATGAACTGGAAACACAAATATTATCCCGATTCGAAACTCCTGTGGCTCCACAAATATTTCAACTGTGGACGTTCAATCCTCACGTTTTCGGCCCACTTGAGTCTTTGATCCGGTTCATTTTTGTTCTCATGTCCTAAAATGAGCTCCCAAAACGTATGGACGGAGTGGATTTATCAAAAAAACATCAGTTTGGCCCTGCCTTGGTTCCCAGCAACTTCCTGCGCAAGGCTTTCGGAGGAAATCCGCGCCCAATTGAAAACGAGAGGATAAGAAAACAAAACAAAAACACAAAGGTACCTCTCTCCTTACAGTGGCCATGAGCGACACCATTTCTTCAACAAAATCAGAGAATCCCTGAAAAAATGAATATAAGAAAATCAAATTATAGAAATAAATAAATAAAAACAGAAGGGAGCATTTCAGTAGTCCGCGGACTATTTTCGTTTCTACCCACCTCGTCTTCTTCTTCATCTGGATTATATAGACTCGCATCATACACAGTCCTTTTCCTCTCATCCGATAAAACTGCCCCCAAAACAAAAATCTCCTCTCAATATAAAATAAATAAAAAATACAAATAATTCAAGGGATTAAACGCCTAATCAAGATTAATTACGATAATTACCCTCATAAGCCTCTTGAATTTGCTGGAATCTCCGCTTCGCCTCCTCTGTGAACGAGGGCATTGTCGTCCATCGATCCGGATGCCATTTCTGCACAAAATTATATTTAAAATACCTTTATTTCCACCGAAATTACGAAAACAGGCTCAACCACTACCTCTGCTAAAATGCGCTGTACGTTACCATTGCAAGCTTGCGGTAGGCGCTCCGTATTTCTGAGAAGGAAGAGTTCCTGTCGACGCCGAGCACGTTATAGTAAGATCCTGGCCGTTGATTAAGATCCATGACGACCGGGAGAAACTCAGTTCATAAGTTTCAGTCTGAGTTGTGCTGGAGGTGTGATGGACTATGAGAAGAACAAATCTCTCGTCGGACTGTAGATGGTAAGTAGAAAGAGAAGAAGGAGGAGGGAAGAAGATGGAGATTGTTTTGAGTTTGTTCGGTTCGTGGAAGCGGACGTATATAAAACGTACAGGCGAGAAAACATACGAGAGAAAGAGGTTCTGGAAACTCCGGAAGCTTCTGGAGGAGTTTTTTTCGAAAACGTTTCCAGTTACGTGGCATCTGTCAGAAGATATTTTCTTGAGTTTTTCTTGTCTACTCGGGCAGAGTATGACGCTTCATACACGGTCATTAGTAAATTGTATGTATTCAACGCATTAGCTACAATTAAACCGAGTAAATTGTGGAAACACCTATCTCTAACCCTTTATACCAAAATGAAATTTGTTGAACATTTCTAGCCGCCGATTCGTGGACACTTGTTTGCTGAGTTAGGACCCAGGCCATTTTCACCGTCTAATAAATGTCCACCTATCCAATAATCAGATGATCGAATAAGCTCTATTTTTTGTTGAAGACACATCTAAGTTGGGGTCCATAATCTGGACAGTTTAATGGGAATTGTTTATATGTTATGTATGAAATTTCGAAATATTTTACAGCGCCTGCTGCACATCATCCACCATGTTCTGTCAGAGTATGAAAGTTCCTCTTCGTTTTGCGCCGACGCAGATTTCGTGGCGATCATGTAACTGGGGACGTTGATAGTGACTTGATTATGCCACATGGGGCTATATATGAGTCCGGATCCTCTGTTGGCTTCCAAGCAAGGGAATCTCTACTGGGAGCGTTTTAACTCGTCCACACCTTTATATAGGTCCGCAACCTTGTTACATCTTCAATGTAACTTAGTTGTACTAGAGTGCAACCAGGTCACATAATATCATGCAGTGTGATGTGGACCAATTAAAAGGCTCAAGCAGAGATTACTTGCTTGGAAGCCAATAAAGGATCCAAACTTGCTATATATGGGCATCCCAAGTTTAAAAGGGACGTGGATTGAGTAGTGGGTGTTACCCTTGTCGTGTGGCTCACATGGGTGATATTTTGTATATCCACACTGTCCATCCATTTCTCTAGCCTATTTGATAATGGGGTTTCGAACATTATGCTGATCTAATTCCCAGGTAGACCATACCATTGGAAATAGTGGTGATTGAGTACTTCACCGTTAAAAATTCTAAAGAGCCCATCGTAATAAGGTTTTAGTAATGTTTATTTGCAATCCAATCTGTGGATAATGTCAAGAAGATCTAGATGAAAGGAAAATATAAAGATTAGCTTGATCCAAAACTTTTGTAGCCCAAAAAATGCTTTTAATGGTCATTCATCACTGTTTCTAGTGGTATGGTCCACCTAATATTTGGATCTTCTTAGAGTTTGGTACCACATCTTAAAAGAGATGGAAAAACAGATGGACAGCATGGATATATAATAAATAAATAAAGATGGCCCCACATGTAAGATTAGGGTAGCACCCACTAAGCTGTTCCCAAGGTAACAGCTCATCCGGTCTCATTATGGTAAGAGATAGTGAGATTTGATTGGTTGGCATGCCATGGTGAGAGATGGCCCCGTCAAGTTTTGATTGGAAGGGAGCCAATTACATGTTAACACAATCGTGGGTGTTTTCCTTGCCATAGGTCCATCTTGATACGTGTACCGTACATCTACGCTTTTAAATAGTTTTTTTTTTCTTTTTTCTTTTTTAACTTTTAAGGCAGGGTGAAATAAAGCAGATCCAAATGTTAAGGGGACCACACAGTAATGCCCACCAATAAAAACTCCTTCAAGCCAGGAAAGTTTTATATCATATTCATTTTTGTGTGTTTCTCTTCACCCAGGTCTGTGTGGCCTTATTAATAAGGTGGATGGTAAATAAACGTTCTAACAGGCTCTAAGAAATTCTTAATGGTGAGTGATCAACGACCATTTCATGTGGTGTGGTCCACTTGAGATTTGGATCCATTTTATTTTCTTGACCATGCTCCAAAATGAGTTGGAAAAACTGACAAATGGTGTGGATATACCACGGATACATTAAGAGGGGGCCATAGTCATGGAACACCCCACTAACGTGTTGCCCTATAACATCTAATCACTCCCCTTTAACATACTTTGGGTGGGCTCTGATGGAATTTCATTGGATTGTGCAGCAAAATACGATTTTCTCTAAATTTGAAATTGAAATTCTAATTTCAATATTGTCTGAATATAATCATATACAATTTCTAGAATCAAATGACTAACTTGAAAATCAATTATACTTGGAATAAGATGATATGTGCTGATCCAATGTCAATAATTGTCCTCCAATCTAGGAGGTGTCTCCTCAATTTATTCTAGTATTAAAAAAAATTCTAGATAGTTCAAGAAATTTTCTCTATTACATGCTAATGAATCCCACAATCATTCAAAAAGATAGACCCCACAAAGATAGAGAAGATATAAAAAATGATGAAAAACTCTTTTAAGATAAAATCAAATAAAAAATAAGGAAGTTAGGGTTTTAGGAGAATACTCCACCACACTACATACAACTTTGTAATCTATTGTGAGGGAAGCATATTAATCTACCTCATCTATGCATATACTTATGATGTAATCCCTTCACAATTATGATCATCCACTAATGATCATATCACATACCAATTAGAAGCAAATCATCACATCTAAGCCATCAGGTTATCATCAAGTACGGTTAAAGCAATTTTAAATGTTAAAATAAAACTTTAACGATTAAAAACCTTTAAAAAATCAATTAAAATAATAAGAGTGCTAGGTCCAACAGAAACACTATTTAATGAGTACTTTATTTATCCAAATCAAATTCATAAACATCTTATAAGCAAACCAGTGGATCCTTGTTGGATCATGCAAGAATCAACAGCTCTTGATGGAAGTGCCTAGCTATATTCACTTTATTGGCTCCTGTATGGACCTTGTAGGAAGAGTCAAAGCCAACCAATTAAGATCATGACCCTTACACATCTTCAGAAATTAAGATTAATCATATTTCGTGCATCATCAAGTCCTAATCTCATGACCATAGTCCAGACTAATAGGCTCCTAAACTATTGACTTGATCTCAATCTACCAATGTAAGTGACCAAAGATCCAAACTTGGATCCTCTGTTCATGGCACACTCACACTTCTGTGCAGAACATAGTTAAGGTATAAACTGGCATCAAGTTAATAACCGATGGTAGAAACTATCCATCATAACCCAAGTTAGTCTCCTTATACAAGATGATTGTGTTGAGTGTGGAGACAAACCACTCACATCAGAACATGGTCGGGCGCCCGGACGGTCTGTGGACCGGGCGCCCGAAATTCAGGCCGTTTTGCTTTCTAGTCCGCTGGACTGTTTTGTGGGCAGCTGGGCGCCCAAAATTAGTCTGCTTCATGTATTTTTAACGCTGGACGTTTTTACATTGGCCGGGCGCCTGATGGTCAAAGTGACCGGGCACCCGACCGGCCGCGAGCTTGAGACGCAGGTTTCCTATTTAGTATTCTAATTGCGGGGTTTACTATATAAAGGGGGGTAAACCGGGATTAGGAATAGGGATTAGGGCTTCTATACGTCCAAGGTGAGAAAAAGGCGAGAGGATTAGCAAAAGGGCCATCTCTGTGCATGGGAGCATAGGAGAAGGTAAGTGCATTGCTTGTAACTTCGTTCTTTCTTCATAGTGAAGTTTGCACCCGTGGTTTTTTACCCTTGTTGGGGTTTTTCCACGTAAATCTCTGTCTTGTGGATTGTTGGTTTGTGTGATTCTTTTCTAGTTATTATTTTCTTCCTGTTTATTGTTTGTGGGTGAGACCGGAGATTGGATCTTGGTTCACCGGCGTTGTTGGTGTGCTGCGCAACAACTGGTATCAAAACTATTGGTTTAGTTCAACTGGGAGCGATGGCGGAAGATAGGAAAACTAGAATTGAGAAGTTTGATGGTTCAAACTTTGCCTTTTGGAAGATGCAGATGGAGGATTATCTGTATCAGAAGGACCTCTACATTCCTCTAGAAGGAAAAGAGAAGAAACCAGAGAAGATGACAGATGATGAATGGGCTTTAATGGATCGAAAGGCTTTAGGAACGATTTGACTCTCTTTGTCTAATAGCGTCGCCTTCAACATATCCAAAGTAAAGACCACAAAAGAATTGATGTAGGCTTTGGCTACGATGTATGAGAAACCCTCGGCGTCCAACAAGGTTCATCTCATGAAACGGCTTTTCAACATGAAGATGTCAGATGGTGGGGGCGTGGCTGAACATCTAAACGAATTCAATACAGTCACGAGCCAATTGGAATCCGTTGGCATCACTTTTGATGACGAGGTCAGGGCCCTATTGATCTTGTCAAGTTTGCCAGATAGTTGGGATGGTTTGGTGATTGCCGTGAGCAATTCTTCAAGATCTACAAAGTTGAAATTCGATGATGTGGCCGGTCTAATTCTAAGCGAAGAATCTAGAAGGAAGGCATCAGGAACTTCAGGGGATTCAGGAAATGCTCTAAACGTTGAAGGAAGAGGAAGATCTTCAAACAAAGGAGGCAATAAACACGGGCGTTCTAAGTCGAGGAATAAGTCCAAGGGACCGAAAGACAAGGACGGGTGTTGGCATTGCGGGAAGAAGGGACACATGAAGCGTGATTGCAGGGCGCTTAAGAAACAAGAAGGAAGCTCTCAAGGTGGGAAGGATTCAGTGAATCTATCTGAGGAGAGTGACACAGAGGCGTTGATCTTATCTCTTGATGCGCGTAATGAGTCTTGGGTTATAGACTCTGGTGCTTCGTTTCATGCCACTTCATCAAAAGAAGTTCTTCGTGATTATGTCTCAGGTAACTTTGGAAGAGTCTACCTGGGTGATGATGAGCCATGCAGTATTGTTGGCAAAGGAGACGTTCATTTAAGTCAGAAAGACGGAACGGTCTTGAAGCTGAAGGATGTCAGACATGTACCGAGTTTGAGACGGAATTTGATCTTAGTGGGGCAGTTGGCCGATACCGGATATGTGACGACATTCACGAGCGATGCATGGAAGGTCACAAAAGGTGCCTTGGTTATATCTCGAGGCAAGAAGGAAGGCACTTTGTATGTGACTTCCGGATCGTATAGTTCACTCGCAATTGCATCAACTGGAATGAACGGGCAGTTATGGCATTAGAGATTAGGACATATGAGTGAGAAAGGGATGAAAGTGCTATTGTCAAAGGGGAAGCTACTAAGGTTGAAGGCAATCGATCTGGAATTCTGCGAGGACTGCGTGTTTGGCAAGCAGAAGAAAGTTAGCTTCAAGAAGACAGGACGCGCTCCAAAGACGCATCTATTGGAGCTTGTATACAATGATGTGTGGGGACCGGCACAGGTATCATCTCTTGGTGGATCACGTTATTTTGTTTCCTTTATTGATGATGCTAGTAGAAAACTGTGGGTCTACTTCTTAAAACACAAATCAGATGTATTCGATGTATTTAAGAAGTGGAAGGTTATGGTAGAAAATGAGACCAGTAAAACTGTGAAGTGTTTCAGATCAGATAATGGGGGAGAATATTGTGATAAGAGGTTTAAGGAGTATTGTGCAGCAAATGGAATCAAACATCAGAAAACGATTCCAGGGACAACGCAGCAGAACGGTGTGGCCGAGCGCATTAACAGGACCATCCTTGAACGCGCTAGGAGCATGAGGCTACATGCAGGGTTGCCCAAGACTTTTTGGGCAGATGCTGTGAATACTGTCGTATATCTCATCAATAGAAGTCCCTCAGCACCATTGGATGGTGGGCTACCAGAAGAAACATGGACTGGGAAAGAGGTGAACCTTGCACATCTCAGAGTGTTTGGTTGCACTTCTTATGTTCACATTGATGCAGAGCACAGAAACAAGCTGGATGCGAAGTCCAGAAGGTGCACGTAATATCCGATGCCCGTCTTACTAAAACCGATGGCCAAAACCGGCTCGCGTAATTGTCCTGGTAGGAATTTGCGCGATCCTCGTACTCCGATGTACGTCCCAACGGGTTCTGGAAAACCCGTCTACGACACTTATGACGGCATATAGAGTAGTTATTTTCAGGGAGTCGTGGTAACCTACCACCCGATGGTCTTCTTTGTACCTGACCCTTTCTCCACTTGGAACGTGTAGAGTCTCACAAACCAACGTGAAGAATACAAGTGTAACTACATCTCGTGTCTTTGTTCGACCTACGCTTCAGGTCTTCCACGTGCAAATATCCGATGCCCGTCTTACTAAAACCGATGGCTAAAACCCTATAACTCTTGGCTTTTTAGTAGTCTTCGTTCCTACATCAGAAGTTACTTTTTCACTACGTATTCCTGTCACACGTCGTTTTCGTCTTGTTCCGGCTACTCTTCCTTAAGCATCTCAACCTTCTCGATGGCCTGTGCCCACAATCAGTGCCACAGGATGAGCATGCACAGGAGCATGATGAGGCAAAGCCGCAGACACCGGTTGTGAGGAAGTCTACTCGGGAGAGGAGACCCAAGGTCCGATACTCACCCTCCTTACATTATCTACTGCTGACAGATAATGGTGAGCCAGAGTGTTTTGAAAAGGCGTTACGGTCAGATATGCGGGTTAAGTGGGAGCAAGCCAGATGAGATGGACTCTCTTGAGTCTAATCGTACGTGGGAGCTAGTCACTCTACCCAAGGGTAAGAAAGCTCTTCATAACAAGTGGGTTTACAGACTGAAGGAGAAGCACGATGGTTCGAAACGGTACAAGGCTAGACTGATTGTGAAAGGGTTCCAACAAAAGGCAGGTATCGATTTCACAGAGATATTTTCACCTGTGGTGAAGATGTCTACGATTCGCATGGTCTTGAGTATAGTGGCTACAGAGGACTTACATCTAGAGCAGCTAGATGTTAAGACAGCCTTTCTTCATGGAGACCTTGAAGAAGAGATATATATGCATCAGCCGACAGGATACGTGGCACCAGGAAAGGAGAACAAGGTGTGTAGACTGAAGAAGAGTCTATATGGTCTGAAGCAGGCCCCGAGGCAGTGGTACAAGAAGTTCGACAGTTTCATGTTGAGAAACGGGTACAGGAGATGTCATGCAGACCACTGTTGTTACTTGAAGAAGTTTGATACGTCGTACATCATTCTTCTTGTGTATGTTGATGATATGCTTGTGACCGGATCAAGCATGAAGGACATATCAGGTCTCAAAAGACAACTGTCTAGAGAGTTTGCCATGAAGGATTTAGGAGCTGCAAAACAAATCCTAGGCATGAGGATAAAGCGTGACAGGAAAAACAAGAAGCTGGTTTTGTCACAGGCAGAGTACATAGCCAAGGTACTTGATCGATTCAGCATGGGAGGTGCTAAGCCAGTTAGCACTCCGTTGGCTAACCACTTCAAGCTTTCTAAGGAGCAAGGAGCTAAGATGCAGGAGGAACGGGACTACATGGCTAAAGTCCCTTATGCGTCAGCCATAGGGAGCCTCATGTATGCTATGGTTAGCACGAGGCCAGACATTGCTCAAGCAGTGGGAGTTGTTAGCAGGTACATGAACAACCCCGGGAAGGAACATTGGAAAGCTATGAAGTGGATCCTCAGATACCTAGTAGGTACTATGGATGTAGGGCTGTGTTATGGAGGATCGAAAATCAAGCTACAAGGCTACGTCGACTCAGATTTGGCAGGGGATATCGACAGCAGAAGGAGCACTACAGGGTATGTCTTTACCCTGGGTAGTGCTGCAGTCAGTTGGATATCTCAATTACAGAAGATAGTATCCATCAGTACAACGGAAGCAGAATATGTTGCAGCTACAGAAGCGTGCAAGGAGATGGTGTGGATGCAAGGTTTTATGGAAGAGTTGGGAAAGAAACAAGCAGATTGCAAGCTGTACAGTGACAGTCAGAGTTCAATACACTTAGCTAAGAATTCAGCCTTTCATTCAAGGACCAAGCATATTGACATCAGATATCACTTCATACGTTCGTTACTGGAAGATGGATCGATTGCTTTGGAGAAGATTCATACAAGTGAGAATCATGCAGATATGTTGACCAAGGCGGTCACACGAGAGAAGCTGAAGCTCTGTTCAGCTTTGGTTGGTCTTTAGGCTTGAAGATTGGGAGGTGGTGCACTCCGAATGTAGAAGACGAAGGATCATGTGGTGATGTGTCTCCAAGTGGGAGATTGTTGAGTATGGAGACAAACCACTCACATAAAAAATGGTCTGGCGCTCAGACGGTCTGTGGACCGGGCGCCCGAAATTCAGGCCGTTTTGCTTTCTAGTCCGCTGGACTGTTTTGTGGGCAGCCGGGCGCCCGACGGTCAAAGTGACCGGGCGCCCGAAATTAGTCTGCTTCATGTATTTTTAACGCTGGACGTTTTTGCATTGGCCGGGCGCCCGACGGTCAAAGTGACCAGGCGCCCGACCGGACGCGGGCTTGAGACGCGGGTTTCCTATTTAGTGTTCTAATTGCGGGGTTTACTATATAAAGGGGGGTAAACCGGGATTAGAGATAGGGATTAGGGCTTCTATACGTCCAAGGTGAGAAAAAGGCGAGAGGATTAGCAAAAGGGCCATCTCTGTGCATGGGAGCATAGGAGAAGGTAAGTGCATTGCTTGTAACTCCGTTCTTTCTTCATAGTGAAGTTTGCACCCGTGGTTTTTTACCCTTGTTGGGGTTTTTCCACGTAAATCTCTGTCTTGTGGATTATTGGTTTGTGTGATTCTTTTCTAGTTATTATTTTCTTCCTGTTTATCGTTTGTGGGTGAGACCGGAGATTGGATCTCGGTTCACCGGCATTGTTGGTGTGCTTCACAATAGATTGTACATCTCATAAACTGATGTCCACGGGTGTGTCTATACACATATGACGGTCATGGTCTAACATAGTACTAAGATCTATGAACCAAAACTCTCCCAAGTCAATAATCGTCATATCTAATCTTAAGTTTCCAACGACTACAAGGCGAATCACTCTTCAACAAACTTATAATAAATATTCAATGGCAACACTATATACTGACAATCAATAGGATATTCACCAAGAACTCATGGTCATCATGATTTACGGTTGAGATCACCCCAATCACATCCACATGGTTAATGGATTAGAGCACACATTGATTTTTCAGGACATTGGCTCCAACAGGCCCCATCTCCCAAATGAGTCTACTAGCCAGTCAAGTCTGGCCACATTGTGCATGGAACGAAGTGCGATTTGAATGAATCCCCAATCCACAAAGGTCGGTGGATCTCTAACTACGGGGCCCACTGTGATGTATATGCCTTACATATACACCGTCCATCCATTTTGGAAGCTTATTTTAGAGGATGATCCCAAAATCGAAGCAGATCCAAATCTTAGGTGGACCATATCATAAGAAAAATAGTGATTGAATCTTCACCATTAAAAACTTCACGAGAGCCACCAGAATGTTTATTTATCATCCAACCTGTTGATAAGGTCACAAAGACTTGAATAAAGAGACCACACAAATATCAACTTGATGTAATACTTCTGTGGCTGATGAGAAGTTTTTAATGATTAATTACCATTAATTACCATTTCTTGTATTACGGTCCACTTGAGATTTATATCTACTTATTTTTTGGATCATGCCTTAAAATGAGTTTTCAAGGCGGATGGACGACATGGATGTAAGACACATACATCACAATGGGCCCTATGGTCAAGGATCCCACCCACATCGGTAGATTCCCACATCCACCAAAGCCACACTACCTTGAATAATATCTGTACAAGAAGGGGCAACGACCAATCCACGCGTCTGGATTAGGGCTGTCAATGGGTGGGTCAGGCAGGAGTAGGTCTTGGCCTGGATTTTGCACTATTTCGGGCCGGGCCATCGTGCCAGCTCTATTCAAAATTCTGTTTTTTCGAGCCCAAGCCCGGCCCATTGACACCTTGGTCTGGAAGCTATTAGGTTGAGTACCCGACTGGGAAGCGGATTGTGCAATGAGGAGCTCACCACGCTATAGCATGGTGTGGTTCTATGTTGGGCCCACCGTAATGTATGTGTTTATCCATGTCATCCATTCATTTTTCCAGCTCTTTAGGGCATGAGCCCAAAATTGAAGCATATCCAAAGCCCAGGTGGACCACACCACTGGAAACAGTGGGTAAGTAGGCAGGTTTCAATTGTGAACATCATTATCCCTACTTTTTTCTCGATGGTCCACTTCATCTTTGGATATAGTTCAATTTTGGCATATGCCCTAAAATGAGCTGGAAAAATAGATGGACCATGTGGATAAAACACATCATTGGACTACTTAGTATGTGGGCCTCAATTACAGTGTGGAACGTCGGATCCTGTGTGGCCCGGGGAAAAGGAACTCATAGAGAGATGGCATTGGGCAGCCAGGCTAGGGTTTGGGAGCCTAAACTTGGTCCCACGGCAAGCTAGATCGTGATATCGAGGAGTGATTCCTCAGCAAGGCTGGTTTGGGCCAATGATGATAGTCTAGTCCAATAATCGTAAGGTGGGCTGCTGTTATAATGATTTTAGGACATTTGTGAATAGTTTTCATTCGGTACGTATGCTTAATTAGTTTAAAAATCATAATTGAAACAGGAGTTATGCTTTCATGGTTCAAACTGTTTGTCCTTTCGACTGAAGACTTAAATTGAATTTCTTTCAGAGCTTTGATCACCCTTCCTTGCAGGCCCACCCTGGAAAACCATTATAGCTTGATTAAGGCTAAGACCATGAACTGGGCCCATCGCCACCCATGCCGTAGGGCAGGTGGAATGGGAAGTACGAAAGCCAACAAAGAATGTAAATTGGGTACTACTTCAGTTATGAGCCTGATCATTAGATGTAGGTAGAGTTGGACACAAACCGGGCCAGCTCAGAAGTTCAGCCCGGCCTGTATCGAAAAAGTTTTGGTTTGACTTGATTCGAAGTGGAGTTTGAACAAGTGATGAGCCACCCTAACGTGGTCCGTTTAATAAATGGGCCGAACCCAATCTCTTGCAGCGCCGACCCAGCCCGACCCGGCCGGAAGCTCAACTCAGCCCAGTTTGGACTGGCCTAACCTAACCTGGCCGGTAGTGTAAAAAAAATTTAAAAAAAAAAATTTATTTCCCTCTCTCTCCCTCTCCCTTTCCCTTTCTCACTCTTCCTTTGGATAATGTTAAACATCATGTAGTAAGATACTTTTGTATTTTGTTTATGTTATTTCTAATTTTTCTTTTCTATTTAAACAAAAAACAACTAAAAAAGAAATAGCCGATGTTCGAACTCGGCCTAGCCCAGTTCAAAATTTTCAACCAAATCAATCCCGAACCAAACCAAATTTTTCTGGAGAAAACCAAACTCAGGCCACATGGGTTGGCCTGAAACCCAAACTGGGCCAATCCACAAACTAGGGTGACACAAAATGAACCAAACCCAAATTAGGGCTAACTCAGCCCGCTCGGATCATTGCCCACCTCTAGATATAGGGTTGTCAATAGGCCAAGCCTGGGGTAAGTCTCGGCCCAGATTTTAAACTGTTTTGGGTTGGCCTATTCAAAATTCTATTTTTTAAAGCTCAAGCCCAACCCACTAAGACCCCTAATTAGATGTATATTGCTCATCCAACCAACACTTTTGTAAGTTAAGCTCTGCGCTGAGCTTGTTGGAGATTGCAGGGAGCAACACCCCTTTGCTTGGGGTCCGGAGTTGTGCCCCGTCCAAAGGATAATTTCATACTTTTACATGGAGTTTTATATAAACCCTAGTTCATTTTGAGTAATACATTCTATCGTGTGTGTGTGTGTGTGCGCGTGCGCACACGCGTGTGTGTGTGTGAGAGAGAGAGAGATGCTTCCACATAAATTGTGTTGTGGTTTACATCTTTTTCCTCCTTTTAATTCCAACATTGTTATGTGTATGATCGAGAATGGATCTTTCTCCCGATAGCTTCTGCCTATACTATCGATGGTACAAGCATGACATGGTAAGATTTGATTAGGCGGTAGGCCACTGTCAAATATGAGCCTAGCCCAACATCGATTAACTTTTAAGCATGCTTTGTATGGGCCCATCTTCGATAGCGAACTGTCAAAGATGGGCCTAGCCCAGTATCAATCAACTTTTAAGCATGCTTTGATCAAATCTTAATGCCCGATGCTCATACCGCGCAGTACCCAATCCTTATCCCACTTTTTACAATACACGTGGTAGAAACTAATCAGCATTGCTCTTCTGCACGAGTTTGGATCCTCCGTTGGCTTCCAAGTAGTAAATCCCTGCTTGGAGCTTTTTCATTGGTCAATGTCACACTGCATGACATCATGTGACCAGGTTGCCCTGAGGTTTGACCAAGTTGCATTGAGGATGTGACAAGGTTGCAAACCTATGTGATGATGTGGACCAATGAAAAGGCTCCAAGTAAGGGTTACCTGCTTGGAAGCCAACTGCTCCGAAACAGTTGGCAGGGTGACGTGCTAAAAATCTAGCTTTACCTATTAGGGAGCGGACTAGTTGTGCTACCCTAGCCTGTCCCGAGCTTAGGGCAGGCCCAACGTGGCACGTATGTGTCACATTTGTATTGGTGTAGGGCACGTTGTCAAAGGTAACCTGCCACATCAGCAAGCCTGACATGGTCATGTCACGCCTCCTCTCCCCTAATGCCCACGCGACACATACTAGCCTGTCCTGAGCCGGGACAGGCTCGGGTAGTACCTATCATGGATGACCCATGCATTGAAAATAATAAAAGAATATTGATGTTGGAGAAACAATTCACTTAATTCACCACTAATCCACCACGTACAGTCTCTTTTGGGCTTGTTTGCAAAAATAAGATCATTCAACAGTCAGGTGGGTCACCCCAAAAAATTATACCTAAAACCTCTAAAATTTACATGTGCATCCCACTTGACTTTTAGAATGACTGGCTAGGAAGGCTTATAAATACAAGGGTGAGTCCTACACAAAAAAGTAATGGTTGGCATTTCATCTCAACAATTTTTTTTATGTGGAGTGGTTTACCTGAGTTTTGGATGATCATGATTTTTTACTTTCAATGGTTAAAATGAGGCAGCATACGTGATGGACGGGGTGGATTTAATGAAAGCACCACACATGTGGCTCTCGATGGCTCAAAAATAACACATGGAAATCATTAGTTTCTTCTCTCTTTAATGGGGACCGGTGGTTGTTTCTCACTTGTACCGTTGCGTCCAAGGCCACAGATTAGATCGCCAGGATCATTCCATGTATATGTAATTTGGGGGGGAGATAATAATAATAATAATAATAATAACACAGTCATCCTGCCATGTTGCCACGTGTACTATTGAGAGAAAGACCTACCATAATCTGAATAGCCCATTCCACGGTAAATGAAATGTTCTCATGCTCTCAGCGCACTGTAAGTTATAGTGCTCCCAGTTTCATTCAATTGCATTGGAGCCCTTGGACTATCTAATTTATTGATTTAGACCGTTCCTTATGTCTCATACAGTTTATGGGCAACCACTCAAGAATCACACCAATCTGACAAATATTAACCATTTGATCTTTAAGATTAGAAAGTTGTGAACATTTAAAAAATAAGTCAAGGAACAATTTGATCCATCTCGTAGTTTATCATGGATTGCTTGTAACTCTAAAGAATCATTTTTTTGTTTTTGCTTGCTTGGTTAGTACACTCAACCCCACTGTTGGTCACACCACAAGTTAGCCAGGCAATTGTAGATTCATGTCTTGGAAAAAGAATGGCGGTAGAAAATAAGGCCAAATCAAGGATGGATTGAAACCGACCATTTATGCCTAACTTATCACAGCTAAATCCAATGAGTAGAAGACTATCCATCATCTACAATCGTCTCACCTGCTTAAAATCGTCCGTCGATAATGGCTTATGCTGTAATGTACTTTTTTCTATCAATTATATTACATCTATGTTAAATTTAATAAAATTGGCACTTGACCTTTTAAGTTTTTGTTTTCTTTCTTAACATTTACTTTGTTGACAAATTTGACCAAGTTATCACCATTGTGATAAAAGTTTTATCTTTAAAGTAAAAATAACTCATTTAAATGCCTAACTCTCCCTTCATAAATTATTTAATTCTTTGTCAATTGGTAAATGAGTAGTCAAGTCAATTTTCACAGATCTGGTCTTAATCTGACTATTTCAACGCTTAAGGTTATAAGGCGTTTGGTTCGATTTAAGTTAAATACAACTTTGGCACACTCGGCACATATATACTCGTACATACATAATTAAAATCGAGTCATTCACTACACTTGTGACCTTATTGCCACTTGTCTAAATTAAATAGCGACGCTTCTAATAGCACACTTTTTGCATGGTAGTATAAAATAAATATTCTAGACTTGTGAACCGCTCTTATCAATTGACTTGACTGCTTACCTGAACTTAGGCAGCTAGAAGCACCATAACTTGTACTACTCCAACGGCATTGGGGGCAATTTCTCACATATAATTTGCTAAATGAGACATGAATGTATATTGGATCTCAATTGATTTCACACGTTCTCTATTCCCATACTACTGACTTGAGAAATGGCCTAGGTATTGCACATGAATTCGCATGAGTGGGTTGTAGGCTAGCTGTGAATTTCCCCACGTGGTTGGATGCACAAGTGAATTTTTAACTATGAAAATTGTCATAAAATATTGCAATTGCATCCCTATCAAATTCATAAATGGAACTAACATTATGGCAATTTTGAAGGTAATTCCAATTTAATTATTTTCTACTCCAAAGAGTGTGATGGATAATACACTAGCACTTGCCTTTGTACACATTGTAAGACCTCTATTTTAGTGGATCATAAATATTGATAACAAAAACAGCTGACATCATGTTGGAGAAGCCTGCTCTTGGCCCATCCCTGCCGTGCATGGGCGTCTGCCAACCGTCGCTCTCTCAGTTCCCACTTCCCCATTTGAATGTGGACATTTGACCGGTTTTATTGCAAGCATCCCTTGATGGGCCTCACAATCAAGTAGCTCGAATTACCACTTAAAAAATGTGATTTGGTACCTTTCCTCATCCAAAGTAGGGCCCATTCAATGAAGGGCTAAGTCATCTCATTTTGCATCGAATTGGGCCCATAACCTAAGCTCAACCCATTTACCTAAATGGGCCCCATTTTTTAGCCCAACCCCAAACCTTTACCCGTTTTGATATGCCTCTTGAAGTAAAATGAAGAACTCATCCACCCTAGTTGGAGCATAATTCAATCCAGACTGTTCAAATCACAGGATGGGCCATCATCCTGTAAATGTAATATCATGGTCCTAATTCAATGGGGAAGCTCAGACAAATAAGATCATCCGATCATGCCAATTTTCAATCCGTTCATAATCCATATGCAATTTGGGTGGTGTGGATCGAGGCACGTGCATTCAACATAGTAGAGCCATGGATAGGTAATCCATTAATCTGAACTGTCCAACTAGTAGTCCTCGTTATGTATGGGTGGTGATTTGAAAATCACATTCATCAGAAGATCATAGCCATCACTTATCTTGGCTTCCCAGCACTCAGATTCGACCGTTATCTGTTTTTCATTCCCACAGTCAAGATCACTGTTTAGATGGCAAGGATCATCCGTTCTATGTGCATCTTGAATCAATTTCCATCCATAGCGGGTCCCACTCGATGGACAACCCTGATTCAAAGATTACTCTGCCACGTGCAATGTAGCAATATGGGCCTATACCATGTTCCGGTTCTCCTGGCTTTCTTTGAACGGCAGAGATTTACAGTAGACTTTGCACAATTTTTAGTGAACAGAGGGAAGAAGCAGCACCCAAGCTCCATGGGCCCACCATTTTTTTATATGTTAATCCACTCCGTCCATAACGTCAGTAGTAGGGCTGTCAACGGGTCGGATACGGGTGGATCAGTGATGATCCGTATTCGATCTCCGATTAAGGATATATCTAACCTGAATCCGATTCGGATCACAACTGTATGATCCGAATTAGATATTTTCGAAATCCATATACGATTGAAATATGATCCGACCCGACATATGATCCGACCCGATATATGATCTGACCCGATATCCGAATATGATCAGATATCCAAATATTATGATTTTCAGGCCCGCCCGGCCCATTGAAACTTACCTAAATTTTGATTTTCCAGCCCGCCCAACTCATTGAAACCTACTTTTATTATTTTATATACTATCTTTAATCGAAACAGATCCTTAACTGGCCGGATCGCATATCACCAACATGAAAGGGCATTTTCGTAATTCTACTGCAAAAAGGAAGTTACCGTAATTCCATAACAAAATCCAGCCTATAAATCCATCGACCTTCGACCGTCTCCACATCCGCCCGATCCAAACCGACAATGCCCTCCACCCTTATAATCTCGATCCTCTCCGTCCTGATCCTAGTGGGTCCCACCTCAGCCCGCCATATCATCACCATCCAATCCCCCAACCTCTTCCCCGAGAGCTTCAAGTGGGACCCATCCTCCCATCGCTTCATCGTTGCCTCCTACCGCCACGCCTCCATCCACTCCGTCTCCGACTCCGGCCTCATCCAGCCGTTCATCTCCGACCCCGATCTCCCACCCAACGTCACCATCCTAGGCATCACGATCGACGCCGTCCATCGTCGTCTCCTCGCCGCGATCCAGGCCGTCGATCCCTTCCCCCCCTTCCACGCCCTAGCCGCCTACGATCTCAGCCGTCCGCCCCACCACCCTCGTATCTTCCTCACTCCCCTTCCCGACCCCACCAATCCTGACCGTCCGATCGCCAACGACGTCGCTGTCGACCCCTCCGGCAACGCCTACGTCACCAACTCCGCCAGCAACTTCATCTGGAAGGTCGACATCGACGGCCGAGATTCGATCTTCTCCAACTCGTCCATCTTCCGAGATCAGCACGTGTACGCCGATAAGTTCGGCAGCTGGTGCGGCCTCAACGGCATCGCCTACGTCAGCGAAGGCTACTTCATGGTCGTCCAATCCAACACCGGGAAGATGTACAAGATCGACGGCGAGGATGGCGCGGCCCAGCTAGTCCGCCTGCCAAAGGATCTGACGGGGGCGGACGGGATCGCGATCATGAGCGACGGGTCCGCGGTGGTGGTGGCCCACCACACGGCGTGGTTCCTGAAGAGCAAGGACGGGTGGGGAGAGGCGGAGGTTTATGACGAAATTGCCCTTGATGTTGAGAAGTTCCCGACAGCAGTGACGGTGAGGGAGGGGAAGAGGGCATATGTGTTATATGGGCATATGGACGAGGGCATGTTGGGAAATGTGGAGAGGATGGAGTTTAGCATCGAGGAGATTGAATCGGAGAGAGATAGAGAAGGAGATAAGATTTGGGTTTTTGTGTTGATTGGGTTGGGATTGGCTTATTTCATGTATTGGAGATATCAGATGGGCCAACTTGTAAAAAACATGAATAAAAAGAGGGCCTGAACTATCAAAAGGATGGGGCTTGTTGTTTGTTTTTGTTCAGCCCAAGTTCCGCTGCTGTACACATTCGAGGAATGAAGTCGCCTGTTTTTAGATTGAAAGCTTGCATGTCTCGCACGTTTGGCGTATTGATGTTTGCAGTTCCATCCACCCCCCCCCCCCCCCCCCCCCCCCCCGATCCAGCTTGATCCATGACAGGTGGGCCATGTTGAAGGGAATAATAGAACTCAGCTTTGGTAGTGACCCCTCCAGTGCCGAGCTCATGGGGCCTATCATGATTTATGTGTCTTATCCATGCCGTCCATCCATTTTGCCAGCTCATTTTAGGTTATTGTAGATCCAAATCTCAGCACCACACCACAGGAAACAGTGGTGATTGAACGCCCACCATTAAAAACTTCCTAGGGCCAACGACTGTTGATTAGGTCACACAGACCTGGATGGCCCCCCAATAAGTTTTTAATGGTGGGAGTTCAATCACCACTGTTTTGCGATTTGGATGTCTCATTTTCTTGGGCTGATGCCCGAAAATGATCTGTAAAGATGGATGGATGGCGTGGATAAAACACATACATCATGCCGGGCCGGGCCCACAGAGCTTTTTCCATAACAGACCATTACCGAGCTCAGTACTGGAGGGGTCCCTACCGAATCCGAGTCCGGAACAAAGGGGCCATTGGAGAGGGTGACGCCTATTTTAGGAACCTCGAAATGAAATGTGCCGTCTACTGTGTTGTGTATGTGCAATCCAATCCAGTCATCAGGTGGGCCCCATCATGACAAAGGGACACACCAAAACTTTAGTGTGGCAACACCACGTGAATATATAGGTTTTACGCGTGATTGCACACTACTTCGTTTGGGGCCCATCCCGCCTGAGTTCAGTACATAAACAAACCACGACTTCTGTGGCCATCATGGGCAAATCCATCTGAAATGCGAGCAAAATCCAGAATAAGCAGTCATCATGGTCAAATCACATCTGATTGGATTCAAAGGAGATTGTGATTTGAATAAACGATGCAATCGAGCTCAAAAAGGGCTGTGATCTGATGCTGACCTGCAAACAAGTTAGCATTCCAGTCGCCCACTCTGGCAGAAACAATGGGAGCCGCGTGTGAAACAGGACCATTTGAATTGAACCACACAGCCCTCTTCTCACAGTAATAACAGGAAGTGTTTAATTTAGACATACGAACTTCAAATGCAGCTAGAGAGACTGGTAGTAGTTCTACTGGGGATTCATCACTTCCACTGGAGATTCAGTCGGTAGGCTTATTTTGGGGAACTCGGGATTCCTTTTCCTCCCTGCTGGAGCTTGAATCAGCCTTTGATTTTGATGCGCTGGCCTTCTCTCGGAGCTTCTCGAGCTTCTCCATGACTTTTCTCTTATTCTCAGCCTTTGTGGTCCGTGCTTCAACGGTCTTGATTGGGAAGAGGGTGGTCACCAGGGATGTAGTCAAGTAGACAATGGCATCTCTTTTTCTCAATTCGTGTTTCAGCTGCGGCGGTTCCTGAATTGCCTGCAAAAAGAAACTGGATTCTCAGTAACAATATCAGGAGAGAATGCAAACCAAGTAACTGATGGGATCCTCCACCTTATTAGTTCAGACAATCCGGGCCCATGGTTCACTGGTCTAGACTTCTGAGCTGTTAGGTCTCACCGTGGAGGGACCAAGGTGCAAAACTCAACCAGATTGGAAGATCCTAGCCACTAATGGTGGGCCCTTTTTCAACTGAACATGGACTATTGTTGGTTGTGTCTCTCTTCTTAATCATCTATTTGTAGGGCATGAATGTAAGGGTTAGGATTGCCCTAACAAGGAAATTTTCGGGGCCTAAAAGTTAAATTATTTACAACGCTAGCTATTCTATCATCATAGATGCTCGGAGCTCCAATAACAAAGCAGCCAAACGTGCCACGAACCATGCTAGATTCCACTGGAGATTTTGCCATCACAAAAACACTGGTTCAAAATAAGGTTTCAGCTGTGTTTCGATGCACAAGTGGATTGAAAATGAAATGTGGATCATTTTGTTTATTCAAGAGGACGTGACAAAGGTAGTGATGTTTCCAAGGCCATCATTGGACTCGCCAGTGAACTGAACTGCAAGCAATCATTTAGTCCTGACAAGATCAAAATGGAAAGAAGAAAAAAATCATAGGAAGTAACCTCAAGTTACAATTTGGATATATTACAGCCTGTTTGGATTGGTGGAAACCAAAAGGTAAATAAAAGAAAGGAAGATGTCATATCTTAGGAGAACTGTGGAAAAGGAAAAGGTTTCTGTCTTTTAGGACTGACGGTGTTAAGGAAATGACCCTTTATAGAGGAAATATGAGGAAAAGAAAATAGAGTTCCTAAATCCTCGTCTTCTGTCTTTTAGGACTGACAGTGTTAAGGAAATGACCCTTTATAGAGGAAATATGAGGAAAAGAAAATAGAGTTCCTAAATCCTCGTCTTTCACAAACGAGGTAAACCATCACATTTAAGGAAATCTATTTCATTTCCTCAGTTACTTTTTTATTTCACCAATCCAAACAGCCCCATAAAGGAAACTACAATTTGGTTATTTCCTCTTTATTAGGCTAATTATTGCAATTCATATCGCATCCAAACACATCATTATTAGTATTTGAAATGAAGAAGTAGCGCACCCAAATGGCAGTTTTTGGAAGCACAAGTGGATTTAATTGCAAATATTCAATTTTAATCAGGAGGAAATGAAAAAAATGAAAAATATAGTGTCATCTCCCACTGCTGATAATAAGGAGCCTTTGAATTGAAGTTGCATTTCCCCTGATTCCATAGCAATTTGGAGCCCAGGTTGTAGGTCTTAATGCTTAAGAAAAGAAATTATAATTTATTTATTTGCACTTTATTAAACTAATATTGCAATTCAAAATTCGATGTTGTAGCAAACCAAATTGCAAAATCAATGAAATTATGCCACAAACGAAACAATCTGATGACGAACCTAACCCAGCAAAATAGATTCACTAACCAAACAAGTTACGAACTACTGCAAACATAGCAGCTATGCCATTCATGTGTAGCCAATGTCATTGGTGGGGGGGGGGGGGGGTGGGGGGGGGGTGGAAGAGTGTAAACATAAACTAATCAACAGGACAATGGCAGTTATGGCAAACTGTTGAACTGGAGGGCCACCATGTGGATGGGTCATAGTGCCCAAAATCGCAATCATTAAACCACTCTGACCATCCCGTTGTTGCCAGTTTTGTTGGTTGAACATGGAGAGCCTTTTGCAGGCTATTGATTGGACAGCACCCCTAGTCAAATCCATTGATTTATGGGAGATGGCCCATCAACCAGGTCAGACACCAGACCAATACAATCACCAGACATGTTACAATTTCATGCAATAAGACTTTTGAGAACTAAAAGATCTAGATGCTTATGTCCTGAGACTGCAAACTTAGGGGCCATTTGGATGGTGGGAGTTGTTGTCCTAAGGGAATTACCAATCTCAGGAGTAGTCATCCTTGATTTGTTAGTCCAAAGATCAAATCTATTGTTTGGTTGACATCCTGGATTGAGAATAAAAAATCCTGGAATTCGTAAATTTATTTTTTGGTTGAGAGATTCAGAAAAGAGGAATGCTCAAAATAACAAAAACAAAATGGATAGATTGTGATTGATGGTGGCCTAATTGCAGTCAGGAGCTGGAAAAAAACAAAAACAAAAAAAAGGGAGCAAAATCCCAAGAACAACTCTATGAATGTACAACAAAGTCATCATTTGTTTGAACAGAGCTCATGTTACTATGTCTATGGGAATGCTGCTTTGGAGAAGCATGCATACTGAAGCTCGATGTACAAACTAACACTACTGTCAAATCAGTCTGAATGCACATCAATCCAGACAATCTAACCAGAGGGCCACTAACCAAGAATTGGCCCCACCAAATCATCATGCACATATTCACGGTCAGAGCTTCTCGAGTTTCTCCTTGACTGCATTCCTATTCGCCGCCTTTGTTTTACATGCTTCAAGGGTCTTGATTGGGAACAGAGCATTCACCAGAGATGCAGTCAATAAACCATTACATCTCTTCTTCTCTATCTGAATTCCTGCTAAATGGAACGGGATTCTCAGCAACAATATCAGGAGAGAAGCAAACCGAACAACGGATGGGATCGTGGGACCCATCCGCCCAATTATTTCAGATAAGCGAGACCAATGGTTCAGTTGGGTGCCACCATGGATGGACCATGGAGCAAAACTCCACCAGATTGGAAGATCCTAACCACAGAGATTGAGAGCTTTTTCAGCTGGATGCCGACCATTGCTGTGCTTCTCTTAATACTCATCTATTAGTAGGCCACAATAGGAGAAGTGTCCTCGTCAAAAAAACATGATGACTGTGATATAGACGTCAGCTAGAACATGGATAGAGGCAACAGTAGCCGTTTTGGACATTACTGTAGCCAATGAAAACAGAAGGTAGAGATTTTGGACTGAATTTGTTATTCTCGTAGGGACCAAGATATGGAAAACAGTGACATCCAAACACCCTATGGAAGTTATAATCTAGTAAAGTACCAAATATTGTCTCATATTGGGAAAGTCCTCCTGGAACAGGGGTAGGTAGTCTATTGATCAGATGAAATGCTGTCACAAAGGCCTCAAGAGAATAGTTCTTAGGAATAGATGACTGAAACATTAATGTCGTTCTCTTCTGGGATGGATCAAAGGTCATGTAACTTGTTGCTCCTGAGTCTGGGATTCATTATGTGTCTTGGGAGGCATCATTGACTTGCTGATCTGGACCAAGATGATGACCGCCAAAGGATTGTGATAAGTTGTTGGGAGAAGCATTCAGTGGTAGAAACACCTCTCAGTCTTGTGTTCGGTCTGTGGCAGATTTGGCAGCAAGTTGGAGCTTGTCCGTTGTTGTCGAAGAAAAAATTTAACTGAGTGAGGCCTGACTGGGTCTGATCATTTTGGCAAGGTTGAGAGCCACGTCTGTGTTCAAGCTGGCATGGAGAATGACTGTTGAAGGACCATCATTTAGTTCTGCTATGTATGCACCAATCACAAGGAAGATTGCTTTGTTGCCCTCATTACTGAGAGCATGTTAGGTAGAGGACCAGGTGTTTGAATGGGTCAAACAGTGGTGCAGCTTGATTATGTAAGAGGCATTGTTCGTGGCCAAGAAGTCTAGCTCATAGCTTATCAAGAGGCATTGTTCATGGCCAAGAAGTCTAGCTCGTCCATGATTGCGACAAAGCTGTGATAGGATCCCTTAAAGATTGGTTGCTAAAGATCACATGTGCTTAGCTGTGACAGGATCTTTTGTTTTTGTTTCTTGTAGTGTTAGTATTATCATAGCAAGGTTTGGCTATATATAGGTGTAAAATTGTAAGTTAATAACAAGGCAATAGTAAAAGAAATCAATCCAAATTTTTATTTTCCTTTTATTTCTCATATGCTTAAGTGAGACACTTACCTCTTACATGGAAGATAGTTCTCTCTCTTATAATTGGATCATGGATTCCAAGTTCTAGTGGCAATAGTAGAGTAGAAAGCTTTGGATTTTCCATCTGAATGTTGCCTTCAATCATGTGTTTATACACCAAGTTTCAATATGCATATTTCTTCAAACCAACATTCATATGTACACAGTAATATGATTATTAGTTCCATTCAAACAAATGATGGCATTGTTGTACATTCATAGATCGATTTCCTTAATTACAACTTCAACAACTAACCAAACTTTAGTTACTTGATGTTCAAGTTCAACCCAAACTCTAACACTCTTAAAATCCAATTCCCTCATTTCCTATCGTGGTCTTCAACCTGAGAAAACCTTCTATTTTCAATGCCGTTGTTAAAATATCTAACATCTAATCTTAAAATCTGCAAAACTCAAAACACACTATTTAGCTTGTACTAGTTTTGAAAACCCGCTTGACACCAATTGCCTTCTTTCCTGTAGAAAGAGAAGTGAGCTCCCAAGTATCATTCTTCTTGATGGAACAAAGTTCCTCATCCATAGCTTTAACCAATCTCTCATCATTTACTGTGCTTCATAACTTAGAAGAATTACTTGATTGTGGTCTTTACATGCTCTTCAACATTGATACTGATTCCCAACTATCTCCTCTTTAACTGTCCATGTCCAAGCTTCATCTTCCACAAAGATAATATCTCTACTCATCTTTACTTTGCTTGTCTTTTTCTTTTTCTTTTTTTGAAAGATTTACTTTGCTTGTCTTTTAATTGTACAACTTTTAAAACTTAATCACATCAATGTAACCAATAAAGATGCACTTTTCACTTTATCATTTTTTTTTTTTTTTTTTTGCTCATTAGGTACATGCTAATATGCAAAACACCCAAATATTCTCAAATGAGACATCTAGCTTCTTTCCAATCTATGCTTCTTTAGGAATCATAGTAGAACACAGTCTTTGTAGGGCACCTGTAGGGACATACATTGCACAAACAGCGATTTTTGCCCAAAAATGCTTCAGTAGAGACTTTGCTTTAAATATGCTTCTAGCCATCTCAACAATAGTTTTCTTCTTCTTTTATGCAATGACATTCTGTTGAGGTGAATAACTGTTAGTCAGCTGATGTTCGAGTATGCATTCTTTAAGAATTCATGAAACCAGGTATATTTGCCACCCCTATCAGATCTCAACACTGTTAGGTAAATAGGTAATCCTTAAACTGCTTAAAGATATCAAAAGCTTTTTTTGCCTTTGTTTCAAAAAAATATACCCATTTATTCTGCTGCAATGGTCAAGAAGGTATAAAGTATCTGTTACCTACATTCAACAAAGCCTCAACTAGTCCATAATATTTGTGTGCACCAATTCAAATGGCTTCTTAGCTGTCAATGATTTACCGACTAAAAGGAGTCCCTATAATGCTTTCTAATATGCACCCTTCACACGGACGACTAGGAGAATCTATCAACAGAAAATCTTCTTCTTAGATAAAAATTTCAAGCCAGTGAAATTGAGATGACTGATGGAAGATGCCACAATCAATTACCATCCTCAACAATCATGCTAAATTTTGGGAACACTATATCTCATATTGTTAAAAGAAACATGTGATTTTTAGTCATCCATCCTTTGAAATAAGGCCCTTTTCACCATTCTTTATGGTACACACTCTACTACTCAAATGTTGATTTCATGCCCCTTTCTGAAAGCTGTCTCATGCTTAGCAGATTCCAAAAAAGATTCGGAACATAGAAAACATCTGAAATACATTGCCGAAAGCTATCCTTTAAGTGAATCAAAAAATGCATTTTCTCTTAACTGAAATATTAGATTTGTTTCCAAATTTCACTTCTCACACATGGTTACATCTTGCTAAGAAAATAATTCCTTCCCACACATGTTTGCTACACCTAGTGTCTAAATACAACTGACCTAAGAAAATAATTCTACATTGCATGTTAATAACAATATTTGCTCCTCTTCTATACCATCTTGTGCATAGTTTGCACGCTCACTACTTTCATTTGGCTTTGGCAATTTTACTTTGCATTGAGATTTGTAATATGCCCAAACTTCTAATGATGGAAACATTGGATTGAGATTTATCATATATTTTGTCTTTAGATGCATGTGGGTTGGAATTGTTCTCTTCTTATTGCAAGAAGGTTTCCACCTTCTCCAAAGGTAGAATTTGATCTAACACACTTCCTCGGCCGCTAAAACCTCTTCCACTGCCTCTGCCACCTTGAAAACAACCTCTTCCACCAGTGGAAGTTCTGCTTTGCAATGTGTGCTGTGTTTTTAGACATCTTCTTATTCACCACAAAGAACCCACGAACCTGTCAATTGGTGTGGTTGATAGATCATCCCCTTGTTTGATTGCCGCAACAACGTAATCAAGTGCCATCAAGAATCTCATAATTTTTCTATGATCCATAGATCATCAGGGGTTTCACCATTCACCCAATGTTGTCAAAAGTGATCGCGTAATCGATTATGCGATCGCATAATCGCATAATGCCATCCATATGGCATATGCGATGCCATATGGATGTTATGCCATCGCAAATCGCATAAAGCGATCACATATGCCATTATGCGATCGCATAATAGCATATGCCATTGCATTCTTTCATTTTTTTTCAATTTTTTTTTTTTCAAAAAAAAAAAAAAAAGTAAGTTGTGCGATTGCATAAGCGATTAGGCATAATTGATCACATAGGATCGCTTATGCCATTTGACAACATTGCGTTCACCCTTAGTTGATCTGCTACAGCCAAAACACGTATAAAAAATAAATAAATAAATAAAATCTGATATCATTTCAGAAGAATTCATGTCAACGAATTTAAAATCACCCCTTTAAGTCTGCAAGCTAACTGAAAAGGGGGCTTTCTATGGACTCCGACATCAACCAAGAAATGTTGAAGAGGCTGACGAGACCAACTGGCACCCTTCAAGCAAAACAATAATGAACGAAAAGGTGATCAATCATCTCAACATCTTCTATGCACATCATACAAATGTTGGGAACACCATTGACCTTCTTTGGCAGTTGTTGATATTGAGCACCCTCTGCTTTCCCACCAGCCACATAAAAGCCGCAACCTTTTTGAGGGTCTCTACACTTCCAAAGCTGGCTTCTTAAGGAACTTTTAGGAGTGAACTGAAAAGCGACCCGACTTGTCTACATCCCCTCCGTTCGATCTATTAATTAGTAGATGAGTCTATTTTTTACTATCTATCATGAGCAAATTGGACCAAGTACGGGAGATTTTGCGAAATTCCTACAAAGGCGACACAAAAGTCAAGTGTTACTCCTTTTGGTTTGGCATGGTGAAGGGGTCGAGAATCAAGGAAAGGCATCTAATAGTAATGCTTTCGGCTATCTGAAGGAAAAGGAACAACTGTTGCTTTTGAAATAGGAGTGGTTCGGTGAAATAGGTTAAATTAGATGTGGCTGGTTTGGCATCCGGTTTAAAAACCCTGGATCAATGTTGTCAAAATCGTTATTATATCGGAAATCGTAATAAGAGTTGAATTGTATCGAATCGCAAATCATATCGTAAATCATAATAATTTTTTATTATTTTCTAAAAAATCGGAAAAAAAAATCTGCAAAACATATATAAATAAAAAGGAACTAATCAATAATTCCTATCAATATGCACCAGGTAATACCACCATACCATGATAGTGTTCAAGCATTCTCGTCTTTCCTTTATTTATTGTGGACTTGTCGTTCAAGAAATTTACCTTAAAAACAGATAAGAATCCTTTAATAATTTATGTTCTTTTTACCTTTCTCAAGCGTAGAATCACGTCAGAAAATCAACATTTGATTCTACAGACTAATGAAAAAAGATATCTAACCATCATTACATAGAGGTCAACATGATCACAACCATCAATAAATAAAAAAAAATCCAAATAAGTCGTGCACATGGTATTTAAAAAAATGGTTACGTTACGACCAATGTTTTAAATATTGTTATCGCGTAATGTATCGCACCCTTGGGATACGGATACATATCGGTTATCGCATGGAATATATTAGTTGTATCGCATAATGTATTGCTATTGTTGGGAAATTGTTCGAATTTTTCAATGAAACTTCAGGGATTGTTGAAAAAGACATCCATACACACTTAGAAATCAAAACATTACAAAAAAAAAAAAAAAGTGCACATAATAGGGGTTTCCTTTGTATGGGGTCCTAATATATGCATTGTCCAACTGAACTGGTGCAAGTATATTCAAAGTCTATTCATATAATTTATAAACATAAGAAGACGGATGGAAACAAAAGCAATACATTCAAAAGCAAAAGAAGAACCACTAAATCAGGTTACATACATGTTTGATTTTGTGTTTGGATATAAAGATTGCAACTGATTTGTAAGAAATTGAGAAATTTCGATTTTTCACAATTTTAAGCAACTTGGCCCATCTCCCCCAAATCTCGAAATTAAAGCTCCAAATCCATGATTTTTCATAGAAAGCATGAAGAATCATAGATTTGTAACCATTTGACACTGATTTAACGTGATTTACAGCCAAAAAAAAAAAAAAAAATGGATTGAAAATAAAAAATGCTCCCCCCATTTGACACTGATTTAACGTGATTTACAGCAAAAAAAAAAAATGGATTGAAAATAAAAAATGCTCCCCAAATCAAATATGTGGAATATATCGGCAGTACATGTGTGTTTCGTATCCCACGGGTGGCATACAAGACATATCGTGCGATATATCGGCCGATATTGTAGATATTTAAAACACTGGTTATGACCAAAACGGATGTTACGTAAAGGTAATGGTGGTAACCATTATGCAATTCGGGGTCGTAATGCCCAATTTGGAAAGAAAAAAAAAAGCTAGTAACAAGCCGAGGGGCCAATATTGGGCTAATACATTTTTATACTTTAAGCAAAAAAAAAGAAAAGTTTAGACCATTATGGGGTTGTAACAACCATTATGGTCCATTTCGTAATGGCCATCAGGCTGGCTGTAACGACCACCATCATTGAATACTATATCAATCTAGTGTTTCAACAAATTAGCAATTAAGAAATCTTAAGAAAATGCAAAATGATTTAACGTCAAAGAGAATATCTATCATGTAATCAATTATAAAAAAACAGAATAGAGTAATTGACCTCTTCTGAACAATTCTTAAAGCTCCAACCAATTCAAAAATATAAAATGAAAGCTAAGTAAAGCTTAAAATAGAAGAGAACAAGTATAATTCAAATTGTAAAATCATTATTTGAATCATAAATGGTATGATTCAAATCATATAATCATAGGATTCATCTAAAAAGGGGGTTTTTTTTAAAGGTATCTAGAAAGGGATTTAATATGAAATTTAAATCGTTTTCCTTAAGATTCAACTAAAATCATCAATCGCAAATCATAAATCGTAGGATTTTGACAATATTGTCATGAATGAATGTAATCTTTTATCTTTGTTTGGGTTCCAATTTTTCCTCCAACCCTAGATTTTGCTTTGCAGGTTCTTCTAATAAAATAATGTTACCTCTCAAAAATAATAATAATAATAATAATAGAGGGCTGGTCAATCCTTCCTCTTGTTTTTAGTGCTTCCTTTTCTGATTGTGGTTGTGAATCAAAGTTTCTGTTGGTTCAGTCACTTCAATCTAACCATTCTCCACTAGACCCCAAAGATCTTAGTATTCAAAAATCACCCTCATTTTGGATGCTCCCATGATCCTAATTCTTTGCACTAAGATGCAAGAATTGAGTTTGAAGTATATTATTCATAGCCATACCTCAACCCGAATAAAGCATGCATAAATCAAAATTACTACTTTCACAAACAAAAATACTATGTACACATATCAAGATCACCATATGCACGTGCCAAATCATTGAAAAACACCTTTTTGTGCCTTAGCTATGATACCACTTCTATGCTATGGAAAACCTAAAGCTTTCTACTTTCCTACACCTTGAGCACTTGGAATCTATGAGCCACTTGTGTAAGAGAAAAGTACCCCTGACACAAACACTATGTGTCTCAAGCAAGCACATAAGAGATAAAGGAAACAAATAAAAATTTGTATTGATTTGTCTCATTATTTTCTTGCCATTAATTTACAAACTAAGACTTTATATATAGCCAAACTACATGCTATTGTAATCTTAACTCTACAAAAACAAAGACAAAATATCCTAACATAGCTAAGTACATGTGGACTTGATCTTTAGCAACCAATCCCTATTCAATTACAATTTCAACAAATACCAAACTCCAATTGATCTCAAGTTTAGTCCAAACTCTTAACAAAATGATTAGGGTCAGTTGCGGCAAAAACCAAGAGCTCATCATCATCAAACCAGAAAACAAACCGAGCTCCCACTTACAGAAGCGCTTCATGCAAAAACAATGTGAATTAATCATCACCATATATTTGGGTATACATGGAAATGAGTAGAAAATGAAGCGCAAGATATACGTGGTTCATCACATCTTGACTATATCCACATGGAAAACTGGCAAATCATTTCACTAGCAAAATAAGGAGAAAACAAGATACAAGAAAGGCAATGCTCAAATACAATGAACATACAAGAAACACCTCTCGCCTCATCTCGTCATGCACCAAGAGAACCTTTTGGGGAACCATCCCACCTCTTCTCTTTATGCATCCAAAAGAACCTTTGGAAAAACCATTCCACCTCTTCTCTCCACCCTGGTAACACATGAATAAACCCTAGGAAACAACTCTCATATAGAGAAATTCTCACCTAAAGCCAAAATGATGGGCCATTACCCCCAACACTCAGAGTGAGTTTTCAGCCATGGCCCCTCTAATAGGTGGGCATTTCAATTGGACGCCCTGGATCGACATCCACGCCAGTGCATTGAAAGTATGGATAGTTTATACACTGAATTTCGGTATATACACAAAATGCTCTAGTGTGATAGATCAAATCACGAGACGACATGTCTCGAGACGACATGTCTTTATATATATATATATATATATATATAACAAGAAGTGGGTCAGAAAATCAAGGCAGGAATGGAAGATTTCAACGGTGGATTTACAAGGAAAGGCATTTAAGTAATTATAAGAGAAAGAAAGAAAGAAAGGAGTTGTGATTCATTTTCCTATTTCTTTTATAAAATAATTACCTGAGAAGTTCTTACAAATGCTGGATTCCGCGTTTGGAGAGTATTGTTGGAATCTTTTCCTAAAAATAAAAGAGGAGATTGTGCGTTTACAATCTTCAGGCAGCCAAACGCCATTTCTCTAGAGATTTTTTCAGTTGCCACTGCGATATTGTTGTGGGTAATGTGCGCGTTTCGATGAAGAGAAATTGAGTGGCTACTCGAAGGAACCTCAAGAAGAACGTACAACACCCGTGCTGCGTGGGTCCACCCTGACGTGTGTATGAAATCCAATCCGTTCATCAGTAGAGAAAACTCATTCTAAGGTCTTATGCCATAAATCAGGATGATCCAATGCTTAAGTAGGAAACACCCAAGGGAAAATGTGAGGATAGGGAGGCTTACCATAGAAACTTTCTAGCTGCCATGGACCGTGTGGTGTAGTTTATTTGCCATTTAAACCCATCGAGCAGATGAGATCTACCAGCCCAAAGAGAAGTCCCAAGCATAATAGTGATCGAAGACTCGGGTGGGCCACACCATGTGAATTTAGAGGTTTGAGGCCTGAATTTTACATTGTTACATATCATGCGGCCACCTTCCACCGTAGATGTATAAAACTGGGGGATTGGATCACCAGATGGTGGTCCAAAACTCAGGTGAGCAGCCACACTGTATGAATTTAGAGGCCTTTGGTGTGATTTTACCATGTATATCGAGGTGGTGGTCACCTCATTTTCACTATCAGTGCGTGAAAGTATTGGCCCCTAAAATCTGTCCTGCTTGCATGCTCTATCGGCCATACACACATATTACACTATGCTCAATTGGAACTAAATCCATTTGACCTTAGGGCTGAAATAGACCATGATGCCAAGAACTTGGCAGATTGGCCGTCTATTAATAAAAAGAAGGGTTCATCTTTTGCCTTTTAGTCAAAAAGGAATTTTAAAATTCATGAATGCAATCTTAATTCAATAATAATACAATAAAATCATAAAAAAATAAGCGGGTAAAAGCTGAAACTATATTTTCCATTGATAATTACAAAGTGAATACTTACAATCAGCTTTGACATACAATGGTCCGTTCATCACTGAGTGAGAGCTAAGCTTTGTTGGTAGAATGGTTGTCTGGTGAAATACAACGATCTTCTACTTGACACTGGCGAGACCTAAGCTCATAGGTAAGACGATTGACTGATGTGGCATGATTGCTTGTTTGACACTTAGCGAGCTGATGATCGCCTGTTTGACACTTAGAGCGAACCGAGCTCGTAAGCAAGATGGTCGGTGAAGGGCAGATTTTCGACTATCTATTTGACACTTGGTGGGCAAGCACCAAGCATGTATTGAGACAATTAGGGGATTAGTGGTCTATTTGACACCTAATGGGAGCCAAGCTCTAGGCGAGACTATCAATGTTTCAGCTATTTGTTCGAAACCTAGTAGGAGCCAAGCTCGTAGGCGAGACAGTCGGTAGAAATCACTCAACATGTAGGCAGGAGAGCCTCACAGTCTTCCATTAAAAACCTGGTGATCTTCTTAGCAATTCGGTGGCATGGTATGGATGAAAGGTTGCAAAGCTACAGAGAACTATGATCGATGTTATGAGCAGCGATGAGCTAACAAGCAATGGAGAAATATTAAAATAAAATAAAAAGATAAACGTTAACAGAGATAAGCAATGCTATGATGGGGTTGGTTGGGTTAGTCAGGGCCTAAAGAAATTCGATATTTCTCTTATTTATAGAGAGCTTGGATCGGTTACTAGAGAGCTGTCTTCGTAATTGTTCCTTTACGTTTGTTGATATGTGTGTAACCATCTGGGCCACTAAGTACTTGTGGCCTCATGTAGCTCCGCCATGTGTCAAAGATAGTAGTCACTAGTTAGCCCTTTCTAATGCGTACTCACATAGCCATTTGCATTTCACCACATGTATGTGGTGGTTATCCACTCTTTTATCCAATCATGGGGTACATTTCTCCTTATAGCAGCTAACTGATCCTGTCTTTTCCTAGTGATCTCTTGTTGATCCTTCATACTGCAAAGCTGTCACTTGTTTACTTCTTAGCCATAAACAAAAACCAACACGGATTGGGTGGTGAGAGTGGTCGAAAACTCGAGTGAGCCAAGCTCTATGAATTTAGAGGTTGCGGGTATGAGTAATTTTACACTGCTACACACGGTTCAGTCACATCATATTCACCATCAGTTTTACACTGCTACACACGGTTCAGTCACATCATATTCACCATCAGTGACATGAACTTGGTGGTGGAGAGCTCTCACCTCAGTGGTGAATAGACGTGCTGAGATTTGATTAATGGGGCCATATGTCATCAGAGATGGCCGAGTATGAACTTGGTCAAAAACTTTAGAAAAGGGCCTGGCCCTATCTCTAAAGGTGGGTGGTGAAAATGAGATGGGCATTGGACATCCCAAGCATACCCATATTGGGTGCTACCCTGACTGTCTGTGTAGTTTGGCTGAGGTGCTTTGCAAAGCGATGTCATTAGACGGTGAGCCACTGTTAGAAATGGGCAGGTTCATAACTTTCAAACAAACATGCTTTGTGTGGTCTCACCATTAACAGCAGCCTGTTTTCCAATCACATCATGCTCAACCTTGAGCATACTGGAAGATTAACGTTGCCTGGATTGAAAATGGGCCGGTCCGCTCATCAGGTGGCCACACAAGAATTGAGAAAATCCGATGGTAAGAGAAGAATGGCCAACGGTTGCTATTTGCTGCGCACGAGTGGGCTATCCGATGGTATTTGTCCACGGAATGTCATAGAGGGCCCCGCACCTGAAAACTGGACAGTATCCTGAACAGGTGTGAAACCATTGAACCTGTGTCAGGAATAGCCCAATGGGCTTTTAAGGCCCATCCCAAGTTGGGCTTAGGCTTAAATTTAAGCCCAAATGGTAGGCTGGGGCCCACCAAAATTGGGTGTTAGTCCTACCCCTCTGGCCCACCATCAATCGAGATCGCCCATGTGATATACTCCGCTTTTCATGGGTCACGGCTAAAGAACTCGTTCCGACCAGAGGATCCTAACCTTCCAAACATTGGCCTCTCTTTTTTTAACCGTCGATCTTCTAAGATACGGATGGGATGGTTATGGCCATTTGATCTAAATGGGTCCTTGAAGACGGATGTCATCCTAAGTGGACTCAATGGATTGGACTACTCGTACTGACTACTGGAGCTTCTTTCATCCCAACTGTTCATTTTGCAAGGCATATATCTGATGTAAAAGTTCGTTCGATTGGTGTGATTTTTCTTAATGGCCCACGGAAAGTGGGGCCAGACTATTGGACGGTCCAGATCAACGCGTGGTGCATGAAGTAGTACAGAAATTACAATATCACGCTGTTAGGGATCCGGATCAGTCATCTGGTGGGCCACACTCGGGCAGGGCCAAAGGCCAAGATTATACAATTTGTGTTGGATCTTGCAATGCAAATTAATGATTTTTGCTGCTTTCATGCTAACCGTAGATATAATTGCAGCCACTAATGGCCCAGCTAGAATAGTCGACTGTGGCGTTTCTAGGACACGTGGGACATATATGGTAGGGCCCACGGGATAATCCATCACCTCAGATCTATCCGTATGTATGGATGGGCGGTCCAATCATCGGATGAGTTATACTCGTACGATGAATGGACATGTGTGGCCCACGATGAATGGATTGGCCTGAGTTTTGCACTAGATGATCTTCCTAGAAGAACTAACCCTTTGGACGGATTGGATGTCATAAAAACCTCAAACATTAGAAACTGTCTGCAGTTGTACTGTAACTTAGCAGTCCAACAGAACCCCTGGCTGAGTCGAGCTCTGTGGGGCGCACGTGATGAATGCATCGAATCTACCCCGTCCATCGGATGCGCCCTGATTTTGGACTCGATCCAAAAATCAGGTCAATCCATGACTGAGTTGGGGCCACACTACAGGGACCAGTTCAGAAGGGTCGCCACCATTGTGTGTAGATGTGAAGCCCAGTGTGATGTATAGACATGGAATTCAATCTATTGATCTGAGGCAAAGGTATAAGCCAAAAATCAGACCATTCCAACAATGTGGTGCGCCCCAATGCAACCAACGGTGGTGTTCCCTCCCAACTGTCATCTCTGTTGTGGCCCACCAGAGTTTCGGATCAGCCTAATTTTTTGGACTACTGGCCAAACAAAGAGGGATCCGTCTGATAAAAAGAACGGATGTCATGTAAACATCAAGTGGGCCCCACATACTCGATTCACAATCCTATGGTAGGGTCACTCCATGTGATTAGCTTAGAAGCCTTTTCAGTTTCTTTCTTGAGACGCAAAGCAAGCAACAGTCGTCCAAAAAAATAATTTATCCCCAGCCATGGAATTAAGGCACTGATACCTACACCCACTTTATTTATTTTGTAGTCTTTCTTTTTTACTTTTGGTATGCAAAATGGTATAAAGTTGTACTACTGTGTTAGCAGAAGTAGAAAGGAGGGCGTATCTATCAATATTAGTTTCTTCCCGTGGAACTATACAATCCTGATGCGTCAAGACGTGAATACTGTCCTAAGGAGTCAGTTTCTTTATTTAAGGATACAGGTTCTTGATCTTGACCGTTGAAACAAAGGAATGCCCAACGGATGGTGAAGTCATAGAAAATCAATGGTTACTATGAAAACACCGAAATGGTCCTAGATAATGACTATTTATCGGATGGACAGAGTCATCCAAACTAGAAAAGTTTGGAGGCATAAATAAATTCACAGGTGGCCCACCATATCAACTGTCTGGATCGCCGAACGTGGGCCCTTCTTCTACAAAATGGATGCATCACCACCATCCAATTCCCCCTCCTAAGCTAATTGAAATTGAAAACGAGGACAGTTTGACTACCGGAAAAAAAAAAATATACAAGTGCCGTTTTAGTAGTCCATAGGACCATCCAAAGTTGTAGTCACCTCTATGCTGAATGCGTCCAACCACACGATCGGAATGATTCATCTGCCACGCTCCACCATTGATGTGTAATGGTACAAAAACCTCACCAACCAGATGATGCTGACCGTCCACTTGTAGTCTTTTTGGCTGTTGAATGGGGCCAGGGCCATGAAAGTGGGACCCTGGCAACTACAATTTGGTGTACTCCTGCGAGACGCCGGCCTTTTAAAATATATGGCTGGTTAGCTACTGATCTTCCTTCGCTTCCAAGCGTATAATCCACTCGCTGTGGACCATGGACTGTGATAGGCTAACCGGCTGGTCAGGTCGTACGGACGAGTTCTGCGGTGGAATGATCAGAACCGTCCGGAAGTATGTGAGTCCCCGTAAGTTCGAGTTTCTGCAGGCCCACCATGATGTTTGTTTCGGAATCTACCAGTGGGCCCCACACAATTGAACGTACGGGGTCACATACTTTTGGACGTACCTGATCACTCCCCAGTTTGTAACCGGATGCGGATTGCTTGTGCCCCTGGGCAGAGGAAGTTCCTGTAGTTGGAAGATGTCCATGATAAATCCAATCCGTCCATCAGTTTTGCAAGGCCACATTGGGATGGGGTTACAAAAATCAGGCAGATCTAAAACTCATGTGGGCCACACATTAGGAAAAAGTGGGAACGGAAACATCCACCTTTGAAACCTTCCTGGGGCCGAGCATGAGGTGTGTATGTTATCCAAACAGTTCATAGCGTTATTACCACTCGGATAAACTGTAGGCACAAATATCATCCTGATAAAACACTTCTGTAGCCCCCACAAAGTTTCCATCGGTGGGCGTTCAATCTTGCTGTTTCCTGTGGTGTGGCCCACATGAGTTTTTGGATTGGCGTGATTTAGATTTCTGTCCTATTGTTGTCTTGCAATACTTATGGACGGAGAGGATTTGTCACGGGCATCTCTGTGGATCCCACACTGCTTTCAACTACAGGAACTTCGTGTGCCCGGGGGCAGAAATGCAATCCGCGTCCTCTCTGACCGGGAGTGGCAGTTCATCAACGGGAAAGACCGGTAGTCAACAGTCAGCAACGACCGGAGGTCAGTCATCGTAAACGACTGGTGAAGCGCGGTCGAGACGCTAGCAACCTATAACCCTCTTTCTGAAGAAAACTACTGCCGTACCCTCAGAGTTCAAAGTGCAGCGTGAACGTTGTAAATGACATAAACAACCTTTTAGAATGACCAAATTACTGATGTACCCTTTTCAGATACATCTCTCATCCTTCGTTCCTTTCCGAATTCTGTGTCCAAGTGGAGCCCATTTGATAGGATATACATGATTTGTCACCATTCATCGTCAAGTATCTTTACATTTGCCACATGTGCCACATTTATATTTCAATGCCATATGGTATTGTTCATTAGCATCTGTTGGCTTTGGCCAAAAATCTAAATTTTCATATTGAGCTTATATATAATTTTATTTGGCTGAAGCGGCTAAAGAATTCATCTTCATCCTTCAGGCACATTGCATGTTGGAGAGCCTTCAACCTGTGAATAGTTATAAGGCTTAGATTGGTTGGGCAACCGGTTTGACCTTTTAGCACATACCACAGCAAGGCTCCTGTGCAATTTTTATATGCCCAGACTGGTCGGCCGAGCAGTCTGCAGAGGGCTCCGATCAGTCGAGCGACCGGTCTGCTAGGAAGCAACGTGAACAGGTCTGCGCGTTTTTCTCCCTGGACTGTTTTGTGCAATGGCCAACCGAACGACTGCGCATGCATTTTTTTGCGCAGCTACGCGGTAGTACATAAGAAGTTTCTATTTTCGAGTTATTGCCTGTTTAAAGGGGTGCAATCCGGACTTAGATAAAATCCTAAGGTGTCCAAGGTTTTCTAATCGTGTTAGGAAGAGGGAAGAGTGATTTGTGAGAGAGAGAACTTGGGTTTTCTCTGTTTTTTCTTTTTTTGTGGGCTGTCAATCTCTGTAATTTTTTGTTTATCATAGTGGATCACTTTGTGCCGTGGTTTTTTATTCGTTGAGGGGTTTTTCCACATAAATTCATACTCTCTTATGGTGAATGCTTGTGTGTGGCTTGATTGCATCGTGTTTTCTCGTTTGATCTCGCATTACTTTTTCGTTCAGCTTCCACTTCTGTTGCCAGTATTCTCAATAAGTGGTATCAGAGCTACGTTGGGGTGGAGTAGAATTCGTATTTGAGACGAGACGATGAGATCAAGCACAAGGTTCGAGATGGAGAAGTTCTTCGGAAAAAATAACTTTGAACTATGGAAGGTGAAGGTTGAATCCGTCCTTGTTCAGCAAGGGCTTGATGAAGCTCTAAGAAAGCAATCCGAGGCTAGCTATGAAAGATGATGAGTGGACGAAACTCGATAAGAAGGCTAAAACTTCGATCCTGTTAAGCCTTACGGATGATGTCCTCTATCACGTCACGAAGGAGAAGACTATGGCTGAAACAATGGCGAAGCTAGATAAGGTTTATGCTAAGAAATCTCTAGAGAATCGCATGTACCTATTAATGCAGTTGTTCACCTTGAGGATGACTGATGTGACGGATGTGGATGATGACTTAAGCACGTTCAATAGGCTGGTTTGCAAGTTGGTGGAGATAGATGAACTGATGAATGATGAATATCAAGCATGCATCATGTTGAATTCTCTTCCAGATTCATATGAGTCATTCAAGGACTCTGTTTGCGCAGGAAGGAAGATCATCAACGTCGAGATCGTTATCTCAGCCCTTCAGTCGAAGGTGATGATAAAGAAAAGGGGTGACGTGGGTTCTCGTTCTTCCTCAGAGGCACTGATTATGAGGGAAAGAAATTTTGAGTATGATAGAGGATATTCGAAATCTGGATCTAAGGCTAAGGGCAAAGGGAACGCCAAAGTGAAGTGCTGGAGTTGTGGTCAGGAAGGCCACATGAGGGGTTGTCAGAATCACAAGATGAAGCAAGAGAGGTATGAAATTTCTTCTAAAGAAGGAGCCAATACAATAGAGGATGGTGGCTATTTTTGAGAAGTTCTAACTGTATCTGGCAAGAGATCTAACGATAGTGAGTGGATCCTAGATTCAGGGGCTTCATGTCACGTTTGTCCTAACCGGAGTTCATTCACGACATACAGGGAGTATGGTGGTGAATCGATATTTGTGGGCGATGGTTACGCTCATAAGGTTGTGGGCATTGGTACGGTGCGCATCAGGATGTTCGATGAGATCTAACGAGTCCTGGAAGATGTGAAGCATAACCTTAAGATGAAGATGAATTTGATTTCTCTTGGTGTACTTGAGGCAAAAGGGTGCATGTTCATCGACCGCGATCGTTGCTGTGAAGTGTTAAAGGAGGCACTCGTGTGTATGAAGGCATGAAAGTGTGGATATCTTTACAAGTTGATTGGAAGCATAGTTCACTATGGAGCAGCGGGATCCACGGTTACTCGTATGTGGCAAGTGCCCAAGGGCCACATGAGAAGAGCGGAAAAGAGCGTGAATGTGTAAGGTTAAAGTCGATGGTGGCACGAGAAGCGGTGGAGCTATGATTGAAGTTGAGATGACGAAGCGATGATTTTTTTTATTCGACGTTTGAAGCCTCAGTGGAGATTGTTAGAAAGCCTTCAAACTGTGAATAGTTAGAGGGCTTAGACCGATCGGGCAACTGGTCTAACCTTTTGGCCCATAGCACAGCAAGGCTCCTATGCAATTTTTGTGTGCCCAGACTGGTCAACCGACTGGTCTGCAGAAGGGCTCCGATCGATCGAGCGATCGGTCTGCTGCGAGGCAGCATGAACGGGTCTGTGTGTTTTTCTCCCTGGACTATTTTGTGCAATGGCCGACCGGTCAGCCGACCGAACGACTGTGCACGCATTTTCTTGCACAGCTATGCGGTAGTGCGTAAGAAGTTTCTATTTTCGAGTTATTGCCTATTTAAATGGGTGCAATCCGGACTTAGACTGGAATCCTAAGGTGTCCAAGGTTTCCTAATCGTGTTAGGAAGAGGGGAGAGTGATTTGTGGGAGAGAGAACTTGGGTTTTCTCTGTTTTTTCTTTGCTTGTGGGCTTGTCAATCTCTGTAATTTTCTGTTTATCATAGTGGATCACTTTATGCCTTGGTTTTTTACTCGTTGAGGAGTTTTTCCACGTAAATTCGGATTCTCTTGTGGTGAATGCTTGTGTGTGGCTTGATTGCATCGTGTTTTCTTGTTTGATCTCGCATTACTTCTGCGTGTTCGGCTTCTACTTCCGCTGCCGGTATTCCCAACATTACATGCACCGATGTACTATGATATAATGCCACATTATTTTAAGCATCTTATATGTGTTAGTTAGACTTAATTTGTGAATTAACGGCCTAGCTATACATTAATGATGGAGATGGGTTAGGTCATAATGTATGAATGAAATGATCATATCTTGAGAAGCTATCATTAACAATGGAGGATTGATTGAGTTATAACCACGAATGAAATAATCATATATTGAAAAGTCATTAGTATTTGTGTGAGAAGCTGACTCGATTTTCTACACCGTGCTACTTAAGAAAACTCTTTAATCTTTAATGATACTTAAGTTTTAAATGTGTGGTGAAGGGAATACAGATGAGCACGGTAAGAAGTTGACCCATCAAAACTGCTTCCTTGTTCTAGGGTTTTTCACACGGTTGAAAATTACAGGCCTGTCTAAATTGCTATTGATAGGAACACAGCATGAGGATAAATGTCCGGATATATCTTTACCAATCATACATATCATGAGAGGCCCACCATATTATCTAACTTGGTGATTATATGAAGCCCACCGAATAAAAGTCCTAGAGTGCCATCATTGTATTCTAAGTACTTACATATGCATCTTCTTGTCAACCCCCTTTGGGATGGGAAGTAGCAAGAGCTTCCTTAGATTGGAAGGTACATTCTCTATGGTCACCATGTGCACCCTTATTAGCAGCTACACTCACCAACCTGGTACCCATCAGGGAAATCCAAACCGTGCTTCGTGTTGGTCCCACCCCTCTTACGTCCCACCACAAAATTTAGGTTGCTTCACTGATCAGATGGTCAACACATTCAATGTACGCTTATGATTGGACCAGCCTGATATCCCACCCGGATCACATGATCAGTGGGCCTACATGATGCATAGATTGGATGTCCTTTATAATATGCCAGGTTGGCACATGTGGCCAGCTTAGAAATGCTTGTGGGCTTCAGCAAAAACTGTCATTCTTTTTATTTCAAACATAAGAGGATATTTTAGTCATTTTACTTCATACAATTGCTTTACCTATTAAACCGGTGGCATTTCTGAAATTGTTTACAAACATCTACCCTAAATATGCATTACCCTTATCACGTAAAATCCTTTTCTGCCCTTTATAAGAAGGCATGATACGGGACACACACCAACAATATCTTTCTTTCTTCATTTTCTTCAAATTCTTCATCATTCTCTATTTCCATCTCCAAATCTCTATAATTAATCATCCCAATCCATGGCAAGGCTTCTTCAAATCCTCCCCATTCAATCTCCAACGTCCATCTCTACGACCGGGACCCTTATCTTCGTTTTGGCTGCCATCGTCGCCATATGTTCCATCGTCTCCTTCCTTTGCACTTCTGACAAGCACATAAGATCACGAAGATACGGTGGCAATCTCGACCCACCATCCACTGACCGGAAGCTCATGACCAATATCAGCGGTATCAGTAGCAGGGCCCTTTTGATGGCCAAGATGATCTCGTGGAGGAAAGTGGATGATGGAGATGAAGAGGCTGTTTGGAAGAAGACGATCATCATGGGCGAACGTTGTCGGCCATTGGATTTCTCGGGGAGAATTTTGTATGACTCTGAAGGGAAGCAAGTGCCTGATGTGCCCAAGCGAGCGCCCCGTAAAAATGACGTTATCGTCCCTGCTTCGACGGAAAATTCGTGACATGCCAAGGGTATTGAGGATCATTTGGAATTGTATCATAGGGACTAGTTTCATAAGAAGATGTTTGAATTTTGGAAGTTGTGAGATTTATTGATTGTTTTTTCATGATCATGTAAAAGAAAATGGTGTTTTACTGTGTAATATTACTGAAGATTTCTGATTTTACCAAACACTGCCTTAACTAGAGAAAATGCCCTGAGGGTTCAATGGCCAAAATGTCCTCATAATTTTTTTCTCCTACATAATTGTGGGGCCCACATGGTGTGTATATGACATCTACAAGTGTACCCCACCATGAAGATCACACTAACAAAAGATTCGGCCAACACGGTCACTAGGCAGTGTACATGTGAATTTGGAGAATTTTGGGTGGTGGACATTGTTCATTACAATGTGGCCCACCTGATGATTGGAATGGTCTTAATTTTTATTGGTCTTATCATCATGTTGGGGTACAACGTTTAGACGGATGGATGTCGTATGTGAACAAAATGTGGGCCCACAAATCCAATACTCCACCGCTTTGCTAGAGAAAATGGGATAATTACAAACACCTCCCTTCCCTGGTTTATTTCCCTGGTTTATGACAGTTTGTAAAACCATCCCTCTAGTTTGGATTACTGCAAATACCACCTCTTTAATAAAGGCAATAGAGGAATCCACACCAAACAACAAAGATACCTAGTGTTAAGAGTTCATTTTACCCAAACTTGGGGCTCACCGTTGCATCTAAATGACATCCAACCCATCGAGTAGGGTTCCTCCACCATAAAACTTGAATGCCTAAAAATTCGGGCAAATCCAAACATTCGGTGGGCCACACCATCCCAAAACCTCCAAATTTATGTAGTAGGACTACTTGATGGTTAGATCAAGCCTGATTTTTAGGTTACCCATTTTAATAGCTGAGTGACCATGCTAAATGGGTTAGATGACATACACTCGCTTTGAAAGGCTGGCATGTTCGAGGTAATTACAATTGTCAGAAATCAAAGGAGAAGTATTCATCATTTTTCCCAAATAAAAGAATAAACAAGGGTGTGTTGGTTATTTCACCCTTTTCAAAAAGACGTTTGGCAATTTTCCATCACTTAAAGCATTGGTTGATAAAACTAGAAATCTTAAGGGATTTTATGGTGAAAATCACATTTATCAATGCCTACAAGTTTGCAGTATCATATCAGTTTGAAAACTCACCTATTTGAGTTAACTCAGACAGAGAGACGATGATTGGTATGGTGGTTTCTCAAGACTATCCAAAATGGTTGTCTCTGGCACGTCCGCTCCACACATCGATGATGATATTTCGTAGGAATGCCGCATTCACGATGCATGGTCCCCAATTTTCCACATGTTACCGTATTTGGTCTTCTCTGCTGGACAATTTTAACCATCCATTAAATGGACTTTTGCGTTTAGAATGGGACCATTGATGGAACTTGACTCGAGCTTGGTTTGAAAATTCTGGGGAGTTTCTCAAAAGCTTGTTGTAGTTTTCTATCAGACGTTGAAATTATTATTAAACAATGAAAAGTACAAAGAATATTAATTTAAATAGTGTCAGGTTGTTATGCCTCATTAGATGGGCGTCAAATCCAATGACTTAGATGATGTTGCATGACGGCAAAATCTCAATAATAGGTAAATATAAGATCTTTTTGGATGCCTTAACGACTTAATATGATGAGAATCTAAAAGTCATAAGTAGCACAAAAAGAATAAGAATAGTTGGTTATTGTCATGAGATATGTTGTGAATCTCACTCATATGACAGATCCAACTATTTACCATAGTAGTATCATAACAAAAAGTGGGTATGACCGAAACACAATCATGCTAAGTGACAAATTCAACCAGTACACCATAGCATTACAAACAAGTCCTTGTAGCTGTACGACCCTTAAGGAGAAGAATGACAACAATGTCAAGTTAATCAAGTTTCATGGTGCACTATACATGTTCGTGCATGAAAGGGACCACTTCACTAACACGTGGTGTTACAGGAATTCTCATGCATGTGATCGGAGCATAATATGTGCATAATCAATAGCTAATCCACAACAAATGACGAACAAATGCAACATTGTTTGAAAGGTCATGACTCTCTTCGATCCAAGGCAATTATTTGTACATTAACGAATGTGAAGAGTGGTACATATGAGTAGTGTAATTCCGTTTGTTTATGCTACTATGCTAGACCGACTTACACTAGGAATAGTGTAATTCCCTTTCATCTGCACCAAACAATTAGATCGTAATGATGACTTTGTTTTTTTAGTAGTATAATTTCTTTCTTCAATGCCTGAGTTGCTAGACCAAGGAAGATTTAAATTTAAAACCTCATCATCTACACTACAACAACTTATTTTTAAAAGTTT
The DNA here is from genome assembly GCA_003013855.2 of Liriodendron chinense. NCBI lineage: Eukaryota > Viridiplantae > Streptophyta > Magnoliopsida > Magnoliales > Magnoliaceae > Liriodendron > Liriodendron chinense. The sequence continues at coordinate 1,714,613 of PVNU02002217.1, forward strand.
TTATTTTGACTGAAATAATTAAGTTCATTCTACTCTTATATTGCATGAATTAAGTTATCTTTACTATCACAGTGAATTTTTTTTTTTGAAAAACTAGTCAACTAAAAGGAAACTTACAAGTGATTAAAATAAAAGAACTCATAACAAGAATGAACCCTTGCAAATTACCTTATTTCATTTACAGATGATTGAATAGACAATCAAACTACTTCAATTCTTGGTCAGAGATGATTGTTCACAAGATTCTCTATTTATCTCGACGCTTAGGGTCATAGACATTCAGGTTTAGATTGAACAGTAAAAGACTGGCACGCCTAATGACATACACACGTACCAATGGTCGGATTTTAAACCAAACACAATTGGACTCGAGTTTTTGTCCAGTTTTGCTAGTTTTTTCTGGAGCTTAAACCGAGTCACGACCGACTTGAGTTTTTCTGTCCCCGGGTGAAATATGGTCCAGCCGTGAGTGAACTCGGGTAAATCAAGTCCAGTTTCTTTCCGTCTTTAAACTTTGGTGGGGGCAATCAATGACCAATTATGGAAAGAAAAAGGAATTTTGCACGGGAGGCCATCCACTAGTGAGCTAGGACAGGCCTAAAAAAACACCCATCTTCTTAGGGCTGTCAACAGGCTGGGGTCAACCGGCCTAATGTCTTCCAAGCCCAGTCTAAAAAGTAAAACCAAGGCCCAAGCCCGGCCTGGGCCACTACAGACCAAAAAAACAGGACCGAGACTGGCCCATGATGATTTGTGCACGGCAAGAGCCTGATGTGGGTTGTTCCTTAAGTGTGCCCCTATCATGCACAATATACAACAAAAACGCCCTTGAAAACAGGCCAGGCGGACGCAATCTTAAACAAGGATGAACCCAACCCGGTTATTAAACGGGCTGATATGTTTGGGCTGGACCCAACCAATGGGCTTAATATTCCAACCCAACCATGGCCCAGTAGGCCATGCCCCAATGCCTGACAGGCTAGCCCAGCTTGTTGACCGCCCTACACTCCATGTCCAGCTCAATTCAGTATTGGGCCTGAATTCAAGACCATAGACAATCCATGGGCTTAGTGGTAGGTCTCGGACCGGATTTTGAACTGCTTACGGGCCGGGCCTTCGGGCCGCCTTATTCAAAATTCTGATTTTTCTGGCCCAAGCCCGGCCCATTGACACCCCTAGTAACGTATCTGGGCGGAAATGGAAGTGATGTGAACTTCTAACATCAAATGGCTATGGTTGATTCTCGTCCATTTGCCCACAGCCAGATGTGAGATTGGGCAGAAGTTCCTTGGATCTATGATCCACCGTCAAATTCAGCTGTTAAGATGGACGGTCAATCTGAGGTTACTCACGATCTACGGTTGAGTTCCAGTGATCAGGACCGATCCAACTTCAGAGCACTCTCAATGTGTGGTCCACGATGTGTCCACACGTCAAAACAGTTAGTATGGCACCCTCTGTCACATCGACAATTTATACCAGTATGACAATTATCAAATCCTATCCATACATGTGGCTCAGAAGTTAATCTTATAACATTCGAGGTACCGTCCAGTCACAACAGACCAGATGAACAGACCCTCTGCTTGAAATTCATTGAATGGCCTTTTTCCTCGTCAATGTATGGGAGCGAATTAGATGTTACCCTGGTAACACCTTAGTGGGTGTTACCCCTACCGTGTGGGGCCCATATTGATGTATTTTTTATATATCTATGCCGTCTATCTGTTTTCTCATATCATTTTAGGATATGATCCAAAACCTTAAGAAGATCCAAATCTCAGGTGGACAATAACACTAAAAACAGTGATTAATAACCATTAAAAACGTTTTGTGGGCCACAAAAGTTGTGATCAATCTGATATTTATATTTTCCCTTAATAAAGACCTTATTGACATTATCAAGAGCTTGGATTGAAAATAAACATTACCAAAACCTTACCATGGGCTCTTTGGAATTTTTAATGGTGGCGCACTCAATGACACTTTTTCCAGTGGTATGGTCCACTTGAGATTTGGATCTGCATAATTTTTGGAACCTTATCATAAAATGGGCTGTATAAACGGATGGACGGAGTGGATATACAAAATATCATCCATGTGGGCCATACGGTAGGGGTAACACCCACTAAGCTGTTACCGGGGTAACACCTAATTCGCGCCCCAATGTATGATGCGTTAATCCCAGCGCCCATCCGGGCGGGATTTTTACTATATTAGCCCCGAGGTGTGGCCATTTTAACTAAAACTTTAATTTCTCATACAATCTTTCCAAAGTGGCCTTTTCACGAGAAATTGGACTCTTTGTGGTCGGTTTTGCCCCTCTGACCAGCTGGTGACGTACGGAGTTGCTTTTCGCACGGGATTTTTTCTCAAGGGGATTGTGGGGCCCACAAAATCATCGATTTTAGCCATCGGATGGCCAATCTGATCCGCTCATATGAGAGGATTAATTTCGAAAATCACGGGAAGTGTTTTTGCATTCATTTTTAGGTGATGTGTGGTCAACAAAAGTCTTGACGTTTCTCCTTCTTTCTAAATTCTTTTCTAATGGTGTGGTCCACTCATACTAAATTTTATCTTCATATTTTCTAATGATATAGTAGTTTAAAATCCTTCTTGTACGAACGGATTGGATTTCTTCTGCCACCATCCAATGGGCCAAACATACGAACGGTTTTTTGTTTGTAAATGGTGGGGTCGTTGGCTCGTAGCCATTTGCTCACAAACAAGAAAGCTTCACCGTCGTCATCACAAGGGACCACCACCAGGCACGACGTAGGGGACCACCACCTTTTGCTTCTAAGAAAACAACCTCCGGCCATTGCTCCTTCCATGGGACCCACACCGACACCTCAAATCTTCTCTCACTGCGACTGATATGGCGTGTAGAGGTAACAATGCGTATTATTTTAATTATTTCTCCTGTGTATTATTCGAAAGTCTTCCTTGGATCCCTCGAGCACTGTGGAATTCCCTTTGTAACTGTGGATTCCTACTGATCACTGTGGAATCCCCCTGAGCACTATGGTTTCCCACTGAGCAGTGTGGAATCCCCCAAGCACTGTGGATTCCCACTGAGCAGTCTTGAAACCCTCAGGTACTCTGTAATCCCCCTGAGCACTGTGGAATCCCCCTGAGCACTGTGGATTCCCACAGAGCAGTGTGGAATCCCACTAAGCACTGTGGAATCCTTAGGCATTGTGGATTCCCACTGAGCAATGTGGAGTCCCCCAGGCATAGTGGATTCCCAATGAGCACTGTGGAAATCGGCTTGCATTGTGGATTCCCCCTAAGCAGTATGTGTTACATCTATCAAGGTGCACCATTTGAAGGGCCCCGATAACCTTTGGTTGGATTCTAAAATAAACATTTCAATGGCGCCAATAGAGGTGGGCACAAACCAAGCCAGCTCGAAAACTAAACCAAGCCTCATAGTGAAACTCCTTAAAAAAAAAAAACAAAAGCAAGCTCAAACTAGGATAATACCGGGTCCATATGGCTGGAAGCTTGGTTCAATCCACCTTGGTTCAATTCAGCTTGGTTTGATTCAGCTTAATTCTGCTCGTAGATCATAAGTTCATTGTTTCCTATGGTGTGATTGTTGGGGTCCCCAAAAGTGAGGATCCCCGAAACGACGATTCTGAATGCCCAAACCATCACTCGGTCGAATTTAGGGCCAGTGCATCGGAAATCGCGGCACGAATCGCGACACACACCAGACTTGACCAAAAGCAGGGAATTGGGCCAGTGGTGGACCCCACCGGTCATCACGATCAAAACTGTCAAAATTTGGGAGGATTACCTCAATTATGAAGAGATAGGAGCAGTGCATCAGCATTCATCGCGAGGCGGACCCCACAAATCCCCCAATTTGCAAAACCCAAGTTAGGGAGACACGTATACGTCCAGCGCATTCAGAAAATGAATTTCAGGACGCACTGCCCCCAGCGCATCACAAAATTCCTCCAGCGCATCAGGAAATTCGGACGGATTGAATTTCAGGACGCACTGCCCCCAGCGCATCACAAAAGTCCTCCAGCGCATCAGGAAATTCGGACGGATTGAAGTTCAGGACGCACTGCCCCCAGCGCATCACAAAAGTCCTCCAGCGCGTCAAGAAATTCGGACGGATTGAATTTCAGGACGCACTGCTTCCAGCGCATCCAAAAATTCACCCGGCGCATCAAAAAATCAGCCAATTTCAGGGCGCACTGACAGCTGGCGCGTCCTGCAAATCAGCCTCCGAACTCAGCCATTTTGAGACGCGCCGAGTGACTTTAATCGACGCGCCGACCCAATTTCTCGATGCGCTACACGTGTCGATCGCCTATTGGGCGACTTTACCTATAAATACCCCTCCCACCACCTCATTCGGACGATTCAGCGAGAGAGAGAGAGAGAACCTCGTCGTCGGAAAACCTTTTTCCGATCGCCAGAATCCTTTTCCGATCACAGGATCCCCTCGCCGGAAATCGCACCTCCGACCATAACAGGTCTGGAGATGAAATAACTCAAGTCACCCTTTTCGACGCGCTGATCCCAGCGCATCATAAAAGTGATCCAGCGCATCGCAAAATAGGCCAGCGGATCAAATAAATCATAAATAAAGTTATTTTTCGGACGCACTGGCCCCAGCGCATCGCAAAATAGGCCAGCGGATCAAATAAATCATAAACAAAGTTATTTTTTGGACACACTGGCCCCAACGCATCGCAAAATAGGCCAGCGGATCAGAAAAATACATTTTTGGACGCACTGGCCCCAGCGCATCCAGAAAATCAGGCCAGCGGATCGCAAAAATCAGCACCTTGAGCGTTCATTCCAACACCCTTAAATCCTCGTTCTATAACGTTTTCAATCCCCGTTTGAGCCTATTTTGGGTATTTCGAGCATTCCGGACGCAATGGAGCGGTCAAATGACCCATCCGGGCCACCCAATGAGAAGAACGCGAGCCTTCTGGATCCGACTCGATCCGACGAAACGAATGGAGTAATCCTCCCGAAGGGAAGCCACCAGTGTCCAGAGCCATACTGATGCATCATCATTACATGCACTACCATAATATGACTCGGATTCAGGCCCGGATTAAGCAAATGGGACTATGGTTAACACGATAAACTATACCAGGAGAGTTCTAAACTATCACACACAATTTGTTAAAGACTGATACTTCAAGAACAGTCGATGCCCTACCCATCCAAAATGGCATCCGCTGGTTGAGCTGCTCAGGTACATACAACCGTGGAATGGACTTCCCGAGGTCACCCGTCCCTACATTGACAGGCGCGGGCCCAGAGTCGTCCTTCCCGGCCATAAACCCTGACAGTCTCAGCCCGGATCTCCGGTCAAAACATGGGACATAGACATCCGACTCGTACGAAGACGATTCAGTCTATAACAGAACACCACAAATACAGGTCCCCGCGACCATACAAATACAGGTCCCCACGACCATACAAATACAGGTCTCCGCGACCATACAAACACAGGTCTCTACGACCACCAAAACACAGGTCTCTACGATCACCAAAACACAGGTCTCCGCGACTATGAACACTGAAACCATAGTTCCCGCTGACTAATCTTTTGCCTTTTAATCAAGGGTCATCGATCATTCGATGTAATTAAGGGCTCGTGCCAGATCACAGCCTGGAATGTACAAGATCTCAGAATCTCTGGAATAAAATTCGCCTTGCGATATCTCTTCTCTTGCGTACTTTTGTGAATATCTGTGATTGTCTACGAATGTTTCTATTATTCAGAACCCCAGAGCAACAAAACCCAACATCCCAGAGAATGTTCATCCTCTAGTTCTAACAGTGATCCACTTGAACTTTGTTTATGATTTCAAGATCATGTCCTAAAATGATATGTAAAGATGGATGGCATGGATAATACATATACATGATGACATGAATAATACATAATACATAATACATATAGAAGGCCACTTGATATTCCCATGTAGTTGTAAAATTATGCTCCTGAACTTTTGTTTCGAACAGCCTCTTACATGGATAACATGAATAATACATAATACATAATACATATAATACACATACACAAACCAAGCCAATCCACAAACCGGGGTGGCATAAAAACAAGCCAAAGCAAAGTAGGGCTAACACCGCCCGGCTCGGATCGTTTCCCACCTCTATGCACCAATTACCCTCGAATGTGTATTTATTATATGTTTATGGTTAATTCATGTATTTCAACTTATTATACATTATTCATTGTACTAATTGTTTCAATAAATATCCACAGGTGGCATGAATGAGAGGAAGCCGGGTCCTTGCCCAGATTATTTTGCTAAGAAGGTGGCAGCAAAATGTTCAGTTGAATTTTTAATCCACTGAAGGCCGCATTTGATGGGTGTAAAAATTGCAGAGATTTATTCCGAACGACTTGCTTTGGATATTTGCTAGACTTTAACGAAAGCGAATTCATATTTCATGGACCAATCATCCATGCGTTGATGCAGAGACATCTCGGTGACCTACGGATCAAAATCCATGATTCCATCATCCGTTTTGGTGAGATGGATTACACATTAATTATGGGATTGAAGTGGGCACCGTACAAGCCAAAAGAAGAGAAGAACGAGTTACGAGACCGGTACTTTCAGAATTACGATCATATTACAAAGAAAGACTTAATGGAAACTTTTGAAAGTCTTGTAGGGTCGAAAAGACATTCGCATGTCGTGAAATTTGCCCTACTATTATGCGTGGAGAATTTAATCGTTGGATTGCCTGGAAAGAATAAATGTGTGGAGGAATATATTAGTTTAGCAAATAGTATCGATGATTTTAATAACTATCCTTGGGGTTGAGTTGGCTACGAAATCTTGAAGTACCATGCCAACACGGCAATAAAGGCCCACTATCCAAATACGTACGTTTTTTGTGGAAACACATTTGCCCTTCAGGTAACTTTAGTATTGTATTCTATGAATTTGTACATTCCAAATACACGATATATTACCTTATATTATTCATTTCCTTTTGTATTCTTGACTCGACAGGTTTGGGCATACGAGTCCTTCCCACCTCTAACCGGCTCAAATCGCTGGGCTTCGAGAAGGAGTGTTATACATATTCCGCGATTTCTCAATTGAAAAATGAACATGATAGCGCGGTCTGCGAGCGTTTCTAAAACCTTTGAAAAAGATTCGGTAATATGCATGGAACGTAGTGTGACAGTGGCTTTTACGTTTTAACATTACTTTTATGTTCTAATAATTGCATTCATGTTCATCGTGTAGTTTGTGAGCACCGGGCCCCTCATTCCCACAGCAGATGAGGAGGAAAGCGACGCTGTTATAGATGTTCAAAGATTTCTTCGAAACACGACGTTAATAAGTGAGAAGAGGTCAAAGAAGAACATGGATAGACGAGAAGAAGCTATTGAGATTAAATCAGATGAAAAGTCTAGATGGAATAAATTGTATAAGATATTATTGAATAAGGTAAGTAAATATGAGAACAAAGTGGCCGAAGTGAAGGAGGAAAATCAGAAATTAGGTGAAAAAGTTTCTCATCTTGAGGCCGAATTGGAGGCGGTGAAGGTATTTTCAATTCTAATTGTGCCACACTGGTAATTTACAATGTGATTTAGATACTAACCAAGTATATATCATGTGTCTTCAGGAAAAACGCGCCGCCGATGAACGAGATGGAGAGGAAGTAGAGCCTCATACAATTCAGCGTACTCCGGAGGCATACGGTTATCATAACGTGGATGATGTAGAGGTTTGCACTTCCCTTATCGTGTATTCTGGGGGTCATTCAAAATTTGTGATACCTCCTCATTTCACGTACGGGGTAGCGGGAGATGATAATATGAAGCCCGTTCGTGCCCGACAACCTTCAAGGTTCCAACGCAGCCCATTCACGGAACCTGGCACCGAGTCCGAATTCGGCTTCACCGACGTACCAGGATTTATGAACCCTTTGAGACAGCTATCGCCTGGTGAATACAGTATTGTCAAAGCCGCTTACGATTCGGGTGACCATTATTGGTTGCATTATATATGGGATAATGTATGGGTTGATGATGGGGTAAGCCGCAGTTCAATGTAGGTTTCATTGTCGATAACTCTTTCATTGAATGTCGATGTTTACTGATGAATAATTCTTTACACAGTGCATCAACGCGTACATGAATTTTCTGACGGATCGCAGAGCACATTATCCTGCTGCGTACCCCCAGGATTGCTTATTTGTGTCCACTTGGTTCTGGGTAAATATTCCTAATAAGAAGAAGAATGATATGATCATATGTAGTAATAATTATGCCTGAAATTTATAGTTTTCTCTTATCGTACTTAAACAGGTATTGTTCCAGAAAGATGTCAACAGCATATGTAAATATGCTGCAGGTGACCACAGTACTAGGGAGAAGATTCTTAATGGACTTAATCCATCGGTTGTGACCCTCGTTGCTCGGTCGGCAAAGCCCATGTGGCAATACGAGACGGTTTGTCTACAATTATGTATGTGCTTTTCATGGAGTGCACACGGTAGACATATGTGCTTATAATAGTTCTCATGTACTTTGTAGGTCTACTTTCCTGTCCACGTTCACGAATCGCACTGGACTTTAATAATAGTTTATCCAATGAAGAGACAAGTTTGGTTGATCGACAGTATAGCCACCACTTGGAAGAAAATTTTCAAATCGTATGCACGTGGATTCACATATGGGCTTCGATGGTTATTTCATATATGTGATGAAGGAAATCCTTTTTGGGAAGTTGAATGGCATTTTGATATAGTCGATGGGACCCCAAAACAAACAAATAGTGATGAATGTGGGGTATACATCATGAAAGCTATGGACTTCCTATGCAGCGGGTTGGATGTACAGTTTACTCCGGTAAGGTTACATTGTCCGGAAGTCTAATCATCATGTCCTTCAACCGCTATTAACTCATTACGTTGTATTTTCAATCACAGGAAGAAGTCCCTAATTTCAGGCAAACAATAGCCTTCGACTTACTTCAGTTCAAGTTGAAAGGAATGACAAGACCGGTACAATTATCTTTAGATGAAGATATTGTAGAAGTCATCGAAAGAGGTCCATCAACAACAAAGAATGGTATACCTGCAGCGAAAGATATTCCAAGGAAGCCGCGAACAAAAACATCTTACCATGGAAGAGAGCGTGTGTAGGATTAAATATTCAACTAGTACATATGTAATTCAATTTGTACAGCACTATGTAATTCAATTTGTACAGTACTATTAAATATTCAATTATTTTTATTTTTTCAGGAGAAAAGTAATTCACTTTGTACTTTGAATAAATACATACTAAAGACTGGATTACTTGTAATCTGCACATGCATTTTTTTCCCGTACAACATCCATTATCGATCCCCACAGAAGAAAATGATTCCCACAGAGCACTATGGAATCCCACAGACCAATATGGAATCCCATAGAGCACTGTGGAATCCCACAGACCGATATTGAATCCCACAAAATAATATGGAATCCCATAGGGCACTATGGATTCTCACAGAACACTATGGATTCCCACAGACCACTTAGATTCCCACGGGACACTATGGATTCCCACAGGGCACTATGGATTCCCACAGACCGCTTTGGATTCCCACAGGGCACTATGGATTCCCACAAGGCACTATGGATTTGTAAGACCCGTACCCTGAATTGCCCTCCGTACGTTTAGTTTCCGGTACCGGTACGTCCCGGACGGACCCGATTAGAGAGCCTTGATCGCGACCCTGATTTAGTACCGCAACGACCCAAGACTTGTACCCTTGCGACCGCGCGGGCGCCACGATTCCAACGCCGCGCGGCACGCCCCATTGCGATACCCGGTGTGTAAGAAGCATACGTTCGTGCAATTCGAGGTGGGCCACGCAACGCGCGTGTGGCGTGGGCCCCACTTGCACAATTTCCAACAACATGTCAAATCTATCACATCACCCTTACCCATACCCCCATCATTATCTAGCCATCATCACCATACCCACCCCATCCTCTCTCACCAAAAGTCAGCTCTAACCCATTCCCCCATGTCCTTTCTCATCATCATCATCATCATCATGACATCATGCACCCCCCCTCTTCCCATACAAGAGCCATACGTGGGGGGGTGGCCTTCTCTATTGCAAGATTTGAGAGAGAGAGAGAGAGAGAGAGAGAGAGGGAGAGAGAGAGAGAGAGAAGAGAAAGAAGAGAGAGAAGTAGAGAGATTTGAGAGATTGAGTGAGTTTAGAGAAGATTTAGAGGGAGATCAAGAGAGAAAGAGAGAGATTGAAGGTGAAGATCAAGCTTGGAGGACCCCGATCATCATCCGGTCCGTCCGATCGGCAATCCAACCGTCCAACCATCATTGTGAGTGCATACCTTTCCCCCCTTTTTCTCGTTTACTTTTCGTTTCCTTTCTTTGGTCCCACCTTATGATGGGCAATGAGATGGATGGGCTGGATCGTCCATGAATGGGTCCCACCCTTTGATGGTGTGGATCCCACTTTGGGACCCATTTTGTGTCATAATTAGTGTGGCCAACGGTCCACCATGATGTATGTAGTTCACCCACGCTGTCCACCCTGTGGACCCACCATGCGATGGTCCAGCTGATGGATGGAGTGGATCTTACACATGTGAGCCCCACTTGAAGTTATTAAAAAAAAAAAAAAAAAGAAAAAAAAAAGGGTGAAGGAGGTGGCCGCTGGACAGCCAGCGTCCAGAGGACGCTGCTGCCCAGCAGCGCTGGGCTTGCACGTTGACCGTGGGTCCCCACTCGTGGGACCCACCTTGATGTATGTATGTAATCCACGCCGTCCATTTGTTTCTCCAGCCCATTTTAGGGCTGGCCACCAAAAATGAAGAAGATCCAGATCTCAGGTGGACCACACCATAGAAAACAGTGGAAACGACTGTTGAGACTTCTTGGACCCACCGTGATGTTTGTGGACCATATTACCTGCCCAATATTGGGCTTGTTAGAACCCCAATGAGCTGGGGAACATGATGGAGGGGGTGGATTGTCCATAAGTGGGCCCCACTTGAAATAACCACTATATATAAAAAAAAAAAAAAAGAGAAAAGAAGGACTCTGGACGTCCAGCGTCTGGACGTTTGACGCTGGAACGTCCAGCGTCACCTTGGGCATTGGCTGGGGTCCCACTCGTGGGACCCACCTTGATGTTTATGTTCCATCCACGCCGTCTATCTGTTTTACCATATCAGTTTAGGGCTAAGGCCCAAATGTGAAGCATATTCAATTCTTAAGTGGGCCGCACCACATGAAACAGTGGGGTGAATGATGTCCACTGTCGAAACTGCTTCGGCCCACACTGATGTTTGTAGACCCCGTAATATATCCAATATTGGGCTCATTGGACCCACCATGAGATGGCCCAGCTGATGAACGGAGTGGATCACCTTTATGTGGGCCCCACTCGACGATAACCATTGAAAAACAAAAAAAAAAAAAAGAAGAAGAAAGAAAGAAAGAAAGGAGGAGGGCTCTGACGCGCTGGGCGTACCAGCGTCCTTGGACGCTGGCTCGTCCCAGCTGGTGGCCCAGTTGTGGGTCCCACCATGATGCATGTGCTGTATCCACACCGTCCATCCAGTTGGGGAGATCATTTTAGGGCATGACTCCAAGATTGAGTCAGATCCAAGTCTCAAGGGGGCCCCACCACAGAAAACAGTAGGGATAATGGCCCTACCGTTGAAACCTTCTTATGGCCCACCATGATGTTTATTTGAGATCCAACCTGTGCATAAGTTCACACATGCATGTAAGAAGGGAAAACAAAAATATCAGCTTGATCAAAGGCTTGTGGGCCCTACTTGAGGAGAGGATATAATAAATAATTAAATAAAAATAAAATAAAAAAAAAATATATATGGGAGCTGGCCACTGGACAGACAGCGTCCAGGGGACGCTGCTGCCCAGCGGCGCAGCCCTCTCTGGGCGTGGCAATGGGCCCCACTCGTTGGGCCCACCTATAATGTATGTGCCTTATCTATTCCGCCCACATGCTTTTCCAGCTCATTTTAGTGGCTGAGCCAAAATTGAAGCATATCCAAATGTCAAGTGGACCATGCCGCAGGAACCAGTGGGAATAATGATCTCCACCGTTGAAACCTTCCCAGGCTCTACAGTGATGTTTTATTTGTCATTTAACCTGTTCATAAGATCACATGGATATGGGTGAAGGGGGAAACAAAAATATTAGTTTGATTCAAAATGCTTGGGGCCCATTTGGGTGCTACGCTCTATGGGTCCCACCACGATGTATCTGTTTTATGTATGCCGCCCATCTGCTTTTTCATATTATTCTAAGGCCATGGGCCCTCATAATGAGGTAAATACAAACCTCAAGTGGACCACATTGTAGGGAAACAGTGGTCATTGATGCCCACCTTTGAAACCTTCCTTGGGGCCATTGTAATGTTTATTTTTCCATCTAACCAAAGGTGATGGGGCCCAGCTTTGGGTCCCACCTTGATGAATGTTGAGTATATCGTGCCGTTCTTCTTGGCAGGGGTGTGGGCCCAGTTTTAGGTGGGCCACACGTAGAAAATAAGGGTGATTGAATGCCTACCATTGGAAACTTTACAGGACCCATCTGTTATGTTTATTTGCCATCCTTCCTGTTCATAAGTCACCCAGCCATGGGTGGGGTTCCACACGTGTGGTGTGCGGGCCCCACCATGGTGTTTGTTTGCCATCTCACTTGATTAGTGGGAAAGCACAAATATCGGGTTGATCCCAAACTGTTGTAGCCCATTGATGTATGTGGCTTCCCCACTCCTTTGTGCGGTTATACCCAACCACGGGTCCACCTTGTTATGCATGTGTTCTATCCACGTCAGCTATTGGCCTCCATGGTGCGATATGTATGTCGGCCATCCATAAGGACCGCCTTAATTTTGTGCTTAATCCAAACCATCCAAATGAATGAACCCTAGCATGTTATCTACAGGATGGCCCTTGGGACCACCTTAGTGTGCGTGTTCGAATGACCGCGTTGTCCATCCCGTGGACCCACCTTGATGATTAGTTGTGTAAACCCTTATTGAAAGGTCATCCTTAGAGTTTGCTTGATCCAAGTCACAGGACTACCTTCTTAAACTCACCCTGTGGAACCGTCTTGTCAATTCACCTTGTTAACTCACCATGTTGACCCACCTTGTTGACCCGCCTTGTTGACTCACCTTGTTGACTCAGCATGTTGATTGATCTTGGTAACTCAGCTTGTATACTCATATGACTCACCCCTTCTACCCTTGTACCCAACTATTAAAGACTACCATATTGTGTATATCTCATCCACACCGTCCGTTTACCTATAGGACGAGTATGGGGCTCATCCTCGACGTTCGTACGTCATCTAGGCCATCCATTATATGGAGCCTATCTTGTAGCATGAGGTTAGACCTGTCGTCCCTTTTTGGACTTCATCGTGTTGACCATCTATCTCATATTACACTACCATTTATGATTCTCTGCCATGACCTGTCTATCTTGCAACCCGTTCTATGACATTCTTTCTACGGACCATTCATCGTGTTATCTCAACTGTACTACAGGATTATGGGTCTCGGCATGATTTTGAGTATTCCACTCTTGCCGCTCAAGTAGGTTCTACCTTTGATGTGTCGGTAGTGTTTTCAATCATTTCCTTTCCATTTGGGTTATCTGAATATTGAAGGTTAATCCACACCGTTCAGTTGTTGGAACGTCTGTGTTGTTGTATACCATCCATTTAGAGTCTTATCTCTTTATGTTTGCTTGTATTATAAGTGAATTATCTTTTTATGCTATTTTTGATATGTCTGTTGCCACACGTAGTGTTGTTAGAATACTCATATATGATCTTTATACTATATGCTTCGACGATCACCATGCATGTGTAATGAGTATGCATCCCGAATCACCATTGTTAGTTGGGGACCACTAGGGCATAAACGCATTCATAAAGCATTCGAGATGTAGTTGCGCAAATGTAATTCATGTGCTCTCTATCGCAAACCTCTCCAATAGGTATGGGACTATTCGAGGACAGGAATCTATCATCCTGACTTACACTGTATGGTAGGAATAGCTTAGCATACCTTGTAGCCCTTGGTGCGAGATTCCCTGGCTAGCGACATCCCGCACTATGACTCGATCATTCATATGTGTCCCCTCATCTTAATGATATCTCAAATAGGTTGGACTAGATTGATTTATTGCCATCGTGGTAGATGGACTACTTGTTGGCACTCATACTGTATACTTGACTCATGCATCATGAATGCTTGGCTCATCTGATTGTCTTGTATCAACCGGCCATATCGGTCGTGATTGTCGTGCAGTTCATTACCAGCTGACGGTGACATTGTGTTTGAGACCTTATAGTTTTATGGTGCTCTTTGGAGACTTGCACGGGCATGTCGTCCCACGTTTGTATGCATGGTTGCATTTCGCACCGTCTGCTTGTGCCGCATATAGCATGGTTACTACGTTGCAACCACAGCTCCATCGTGGTTTGCAGAACACCGGAAATATGTGATCTTTAAACTGGATGCCAAAGATGTCCCTGGGTGAAAGTCCCTGATCCCGTTGGTACCAAGGTGGGTGCTCCATTCAAGGACCGGGTGGTTTAATCATACACCAGTATGCCGAATACCAAACGGCGGTGTTATCCACTGCACGTGGTCAGTTTGGAAGGAGGTCTGACCTAACCTGCCGGAAGAGTGTTGGCAAAGGGGGTTGAGTTTGACCAGCTGTGAGTAGGTCCGCTATTGCACCAGATAGGCTTTGGCATTCTACTGGTGAGTAGTGAGGTCTGTGAGACCCCGGTGATGTTCCGTTTCAGAGATGGTATTGGTATCAGTGATGTGACTGATGTTCTGTATGGTGTGGGACGGACCTGATGTGGGCGGGTGTGACGTGGGCGAGGCTGTAAGCCTGGGCGAGCTACCACACTGGGCGAGCTACCAGTTCCGAGTCCTGCATTGCTTACGTGACTGCGTTATGACTGTTCGCATCTGGACCACTGTACTGAGATGTGGTGATTTGCATACATGCATTGGATCATTGTATGTGACATTAGGCCCTATAGGCCATTGCATAGTAAGAGTATATAGCCTTGGTAGGCTGGTTACCTGTATTGCACTGCTTGCATAGCCATGGTAGGCTAGTTATCTGTATTGCATGCTTGCATAGCCGTGGTAGGCTAGTTATTCATATCACATGATCGTGTAGCCTAATTGGGCTAAGTTTTGGTTTAGTCTTCTCAGTCATGCTTTACTGCTTACTCTGATATTTATCATGTTTGTCATACGCATTGTGCACGCACACACGCACTCACGAAGCTTCGTTCGAAGCTTATGCGCGTTTGTTACGCTGCAGGTTCTACCAGAGTATATCAGCAACGTTGAGTTGGAGTTTGTAGTGCAGTAGCAGGAGGTGCCGAAGTGTGCACAGTTTTTATATTTACGCATTGTATATTTACTTTCCAGTACTGTATATAAACGAAATGATTTAGTGGAATTATTGTGTTTGTCTTTGATGGTACTCATATTGTGATGCTCATGTTTTCAAAAAAAATTTCAGACCCTAAAATCCTCCTTGTGGTATCCCAGGATCGGAACCTGACGTGTAGGGTTAGGATCCGAGATCGGGGTACTACGGAGGCTGCCACCTCTGAATTCGGGTTACAGCGAATGGACGTCGAGAACCGAATTTGGGGCGTGACAGGAGTTGGTATCAGAGCATGACTTGGGAGCTACCTGTGAACAACACAATGTTTCTACTTAGTATTTTAGGATTAGATCACCCCTCACTTGTTGATGTTTGCGAACTTAGAATCACTAGAATTCCCAATGGTATAGTTCTTTAATCGTAATATGTTTGTAGTTTTCTGAGGCTAAGGGTTTCTTGTCCCTTCTTTTTTAAAAGATGGACGCGACACCAGTAGCTGAAGTTGAGGCTGGTACGTCCCAGCCAGAGTTAGCACCTGTCACCCTAGTAAGCGCAGAGCAATTCCAAGGGATGCTCCGGTTGATGACCGCTTTGTTCGAGCAACAACAAGCACCCCCGAGTGACAGCAGGAAGAGGAAGTTCTCCCCTAGCAGTTCCCAGACGACACAGTTTTCAGAGAAGACCCCGTCGCGGATCTCAGGTCACTGTTTCGAGTGCGGTGAAGCCGGCCATCGAAGGAAGGAATGCCCTCAGCGACCAAGAGCACCTAAACAACAACCATGGCGCAGAGCACCGATTGCACCAATCCCTCCGATCGTAGGTCCTCGAAGAACTAGGCGTCAAAGGAAGGTTCATCCGCAGAAGCCGCCTACGACACCAGGAGCACCCGACCTCCAAAAGCCATTCAAGGGCACTTGTTTCAAGTGTGGCGAGATTGGACACCGAGTTAGGGACTGCCCATCCCGTCAGTAGCAGTACTAGAGCGTTGTTCCCTCGACCCCGACATTTTGCGGTAGACACCAGAGGAGATTGACACCATCAAGAGCTGTACGCATGCTATGTGGACTTAGCGATGTTTGCAACTTTCATTGATTTTTTGTATACTTTTAGCTTCTATCTATATATATGTGTGGTTTGCTTTGACTTCGTTTCGTTGTGAATTTCGAGGACGAAATTTTTATAAGGAGGGGAGAGTTGTAAGACCCGTACCCTGAATTGCCCTCCGTACGTTTAGTTTCCGGTACCGGTACGTCCCGGACGGACCAGATTAGAGAGCCTTGATCGCGACCCTGATTTAGTACCGCAACGACCCAAGACTTGTACCCTTGCGACCGCGCGGGCGCCACGATTCCAACGCCGCGCGGCACGCCCCATTGCGATACCCGGTGTGTAAGATGCATACGTTCGTGCAATTCGAGGTGGGCCACGCAACGCGCGTGTGGCGTGGGCCCCACTTGCACAATTTCCAACAACATGTCAAATCTATCACATCACCCTTACCCATACCCCCATCATTATCTAGCCATCATCACCATACCCACCCCATCCTCTCTCACCAAAAGTCAACTCTAACCCATTCCCCCATGTCCTTTCTCATCATCATCATCATCATCATGACATCATGCACCCCCCCTCTTCCCATACAAGAGCCATACGTGGGGGGGTGGCCTTCTCTATTGCAAGATTTGAGAGAGAGAGAGAGAGAGAGAGAGAGAGGGAGAGAGAGAGAGAGAGAAGAGAAGAAGAGAGAGAAGTAGAGAGATTTGAGAGATTGAGTGAGTTTAGAGAAGATTTAGAGGGAGATCAAGAGAGAAAGAGAGAGATTGAAGGTGAAGATCAAGCTTGGAGGACCCCGATCATCATCCGGTACCGTCCGATCGGCAATCCAACCGTCCAACCATCATTGTGAGTGCATACCTTTCCCCCTTTTTCTCGTTTACTTTTCGTTTCCTTTCTTTGGTCCCACCTTATGATGGGCAATGAGATGGATGGGCTGGATCGTCCATGAATGGGTCCCACCCTTTGATGGTGTGGATCCCACTTTGGGACCCATTTTGTGTCATAATTAGTGTGGCCAACGGTCCACCATGATGTATGTAGTTCACCCACGCTGTCCACCCTGTGGACCCACCATGCGATGGTCCAGCTGATGGATGGAGTGGATCTTACACATGTGAGCCCCACTTGAAGTTATTAAAAAAAAAAAAAAAAAGAAAAAAAAAAGGGTGAAGGAGGTGGCCGCTGGACAGCCAGCGTCCAGAGGACGCTGCTGCCCAGCAGCGCTGGGCTTGCACGTTGACCGTGGGTCCCCACTCGTGGGACCCACCTTGATGTATGTATGTAATCCACGCCGTCCATTTGTTTCTCCAGCCCATTTTAGGGCTGGCCACCAAAAATGAAGAAGATCCAGATCTCAGGTGGACCACACCATAGAAAACAGTGGAAACGACTGTTGAGACTTCTTGGACCCACCGTGATGTTTGTGGACCATATTACCTGCCCAATATTGGGCTTGTTAGAACCCCAATGAGCTGGGGAACATGATGGAGGGGGTGGATTGTCCATAAGTGGGCCCCACTTGAAATAACCACTATATATAAAAAAAAAAAAAAAGAGAAAAGAAGGACTCTGGACGTCCAGCGTCTGGACGTTTGACGCTGGAACGTCCAGCGTCACCTTGGGCATTGGCTGGGGTCCCACTCGTGGGACCCACCTTGATGTTTATGTTCCATCCACGCCGTCTATCTGTTTTACCATATCAGTTTAGGGCTAAGGCCCAAATGTGAAGCATATTCAATTCTTAAGTGGGCCGCACCACATGAAACAGTGGGGTGAATGATGTCCACTGTCGAAACTGCTTCGGCCCACACTGATGTTTGTAGACCCCGTAATATATCCAATATTGGGCTCATTGGACCCACCATGAGATGGCCCAGCTGATGAACGGAGTGGATCACCTTTATGTGGGCCCCACTCGACGATAACCATTGAAAAACAAAAAAAAAAAAAAGAAGAAGAAAGAAAGAAAGAAAGGAGGAGGGCTCTGACGCGCTGGGCGTACCAGCGTCCTTGGACGCTGGCTCGTCCCAGCTGGTGGCCCAGTTGTGGGTCCCACCATGATGCATGTGCTGTATCCACACCGTCCATCCAGTTGGGGAGATCATTTTAGGGCATGACTCCAAGATTGAGTACAGATCCAAGTCTCAAGGGGGCCCCACCACAGAAAACAGTAGGGATAATGGCCCTACCGTTGAAACCTTCTTATGGCCCACCATGATGTTTATTTGAGATCCAACCTGTGCATAAGTTCACACATGCATGTAAGAAGGGAAAACAAAAATATCAGCTTGATCAAAGGCTTGTGGGCCCTACTTGAGGAGAGGATATAATAAATAATTAAATAAAAATAAAATAAAAAAAAAAATATATGGGAGCTGGCCACTGGACAGACAGCGTCCAGGGGACGCTGCTGCCCAGCGGCGCAGCCCTCTCTGGGCATGGCAATGGGCCCCACTCGTTGGGCCCACCTATAATGTATGTGCCTTATCTATTCCGCCCACATGCTTTTCCAGCTCATTTTAGTGGCTGAGCCAAAATTGAAGCATATCCAAATGTCAAGTGGACCATGCCATGGGAACAGTGGGAATTATGATCTCCACCGTTGAAACCTTCCCAGGCTCTACAGTGATGTTTATTTGTCATTTAACCTGTTCATAAGATCACATGGATATGGGTGAAGGGGGAAATAAAAATATTAGTTTGATTCAAAATGCTTGGGGCCCATTTGGGTGCTACGCTCTATGGGTCCCACCACGATGTATCTGTTTTATGTATGCCGCCCATCTGCTTTTTCATATTATTTTAAGGCCATGGGCCCTCATAATGAGGTAAATACAAACCTCAAGTGGACCACATTGTAGGGAAACAGTGGTCATTGATGCCCACCTTTGAAACCTTCCTTGGGGCCATTGTAATGTTTATTTTTCCATCTAACCAAAGGTGATGGGGCCCAGCTTTGGGTCCCACCTTGATGAATGTTGAGTATATCGTGTCCGTTCTTCTTGGCAGGGGTGTGGGCCCAGTTTTAGGTGGGCCACACGTAGAAAATAAGGGTGATTGAATGCCTACCATTGGAAACTTTACAGGACCCATCTGTTATGTTTATTTGCCATCCTTCCTGTTCATAAGTCACCCAGCCATGGGTGGGGTTCCACACGTGTGGTGTGCGGGCCCCACCATGGTGTTTGTTTGCCATCTCACTTGATTAGTGGGAAAGCACAAATATCGGGTTGATCCCAAACTGTTGTAGCCCATTGATGTATGTGGCTTCCCCACTCCTTTGTGCGGTTATACCCAACCACGGGTCCACCTTGTTATGCATGTGTTCTATCCACGTCAGCTATTGGCCTCCATGGTGCGATATGTATGTCGGCCATCCATAAGGACCGCCTTAATTTTGTGCTTAATCCAAACCATCCAAATGAATGAACCCTAGCATGTTATCTACAGGAT
Organism: Liriodendron chinense; assembly: GCA_003013855.2. NCBI lineage: Eukaryota > Viridiplantae > Streptophyta > Magnoliopsida > Magnoliales > Magnoliaceae > Liriodendron > Liriodendron chinense. The sequence continues at coordinate 1,734,591 of PVNU02002217.1, forward strand.
GGCCCTTGGGACCACCTTAGTGTGCGTGTTCGAATGACCGCGTTGTCCATCCCGTGGACCCACCTTGATGATTAGTTGTGTAAACCCTTATTGAAAGGTCATCCTTAGAGTTTGCTTGATCCAAGTCACAGGACTACCTTCTTAAACTCACCCTGTGGAACCGTCTTGTCAATTCACCTTGTTAACTCACCATGTTGACCCACCTTGTTGACCCGCCTTGTTGACTCACCTTGTTGACTCAGCATGTTGATTGATCTTGGTAACTCAGCTTGTATACTCATATGACTCACCCCTTCTACCCTTGTACCCAACTATTAAAGACTACCATATTGTGTATATCTCATCCACACCGTCCGTTTACCTATAGGACGAGTATGGGGCTCATCCTCGACGTTCGTACTGTCATCTAGGCCATCCATTATATGGAGCCTATCTTGTAGTATGAGGTTAGACCTGTCGTCCCTTTTTGGACCTCATCGTATTGACCATCTATCTCATATTACCCTACCATTTATGATTCTCTGTCATGACCTGTCTATCTTGCAACCCGTTCTATGACATTCTTTCTACGGACCATTCATCGTGTTATCTCAACTGTACTACAGGATTATGGGTCTCGGCATGATTTTGAGTATTCCACTCTTGCCGCTCAAGTAGGTTCTACCTTTGATGTGTCGGTAGTGTTTTCAATCATTTCCTTTCCATTTGGGTTATCTGAATATTGAGGGTTAATCCACACCGTTCAGTTGTTGGAACGTCTGTGTTGTTGTATACCATCCATTTAGAGTCTTATCTCTTTATGTTTGCTTGTATTATAAGTGAATTATCTTTTTATGCTATTTTTGATATGTCTGTTGCCACACGTAGTGTTGTTAGAATACTCATATATGATCTTTATACTATATGCTTCGACGATCACCATGCATGTGTAATGAGTATGCATCCCGAATCACCATTGTTAGTTGGGGACCACTAGGGCATAAACGCATTCATAAAGCATTCGAGATGTAGTTGCGCAAATGTAATTCATGTGCTCTCTATCGCAAACCTCTCCAATAGGTATGGGACTATTCGAGGACAGGAATCTATCATCCTGACTTACACTGTATGGTAGGAATAGCTTAGCATACCTTGTAGCCCTTGGTGCGAGATTCCCTGGCTAGCGACATCCCGCACTATGACTCGATCATTCATATGTGTCCCCTCATCTTAATGATATCTCAAATAGGTTGGACTAGATTGATTTATTGCCATCGTGGTAGATGGACTACTTGTTGGCACTCATACTGTATACTTGACTCATGCATCATGAATGCTTGGCTCATCTGATTGTCTTGTATCAACCGGCCATATCGGTCGTGATTGTCGTGCAGTTCATTACCAGCTGACGGTGACATTGTGTTTGAGACCTTATAGTTTTATGGTGCTCTTTGGAGACTTGCACGGGCATGTCGTCCCACGTTTGTATGCATGGTTGCATTTCGCACCGTCTGCTTGTGCCGCATATAGCATGGTTACTACGTTGCAACCACAGCTCCATCGTGGTTTGCAGAACACCGGAAATATGTGATCTTTAAACTGGATGCCAAAGATGTCCCTGGGTGAAAGTCCCTGATCCCGTTGGTACCAAGGTGGGTGCTCCATTCAAGGACCGGGTGGTTTAATCATACACCAGTATGCCGAATACCAAACGGCGGTGTTATCCACTGCACGTGGTCAGTTTGGAAGGAGGTCTGACCTAACCTGCCGGAAGAGTGTTGGCAAAGGGGGTTGAGTTTGACCAGCTGTGAGTAGGTCCGCTATTGCACCAGATAGGCTTTGGCATTCTACTGGTGAGTAGTGAGGTCTGTGAGACCCCGGTGATGTTCCGTTTCAGAGATGGTATTGGTATCAGTGATGTGACTGATGTTCTGTATGGTGTGGGACGGACCTGATGTGGGCGGGTGTGACGTGGGCGAGGCTGTAAGCCTGGGCGAGCTACCACACTGGGCGAGCTACCAGTTCCGAGTCCTGCATTGCTTACGTGACTGCGTTATGACTGTTCGCATCTGGACCACTGTACTGAGATGTGGTGATTTGCATACATGCATTGGATCATTGTATGTGACATTAGGCCCTATAGGCCATTGCATAGTAAGAGTATATAGCCTTGGTAGGCTGGTTACCTGTATTGCATGCTTGCATAGCCATGGTAGGCTAGTTATCTGTATTGCATGCTTGCATAGCCGTGGTAGGCTAGTTATTCATATCACATGATCGTGTAGCCTAATTGGGCTAAGTTTTGGTTTAGTCTTCTCGTCATGCTTTACTGCTTACTCTGATATTTATCATGTTTGTCATACGCATTGCGCACGCACACACGCACTCACGAAGCTTCGTTCGAAGCTTATGCGCGTTTGTTACGCTGCAGGTTCTACCAGAGTATATCAGCAACGTTGAGTTGGAGTTTGTAGTGCAGTAGCAGGAGGTGCCGAAGTGTGCACAGTTTTTATATTTACGCATTGTATATTTACTTTCCAGTACTGTATATAAACGAAATGATTTAGTGGAATTATTGTGTTGGTCTTTGATGGTACTCATATTGTGATGCTCATGTTTTCAAAAAAAATTTCAGACCCTAAAATCCTCCTTGTGGTATCCCAGGATCGGAACCTGACGTGTAGGGTTAGGATCCGAGATCGGGGTACTACGGAGGCTGCCACCTCTGAATTCGGGTTACAGCGAATGGACGTCGAGAACCGAATTTGGGGCGTGACAGGATTCCCACAGACGCTTTGGATTCCCACAAGGCACTATGGATTCCCACAGGGCATTATAGATTCCCATAGACCGCTCTGGATTCCCACAGGGCACTTTGGATTCCCACAGAGCACTATGGATTCTCACAGAGCACTATGAATCCCATAGGGCATTATGGATTCCCACAGACCAATATGGAATCCCATAGAGCACTATGGAATCCCACAGACCAATATTGAATCCCACAAAATAATATGGAATCCCACCGGGCACTATGGATTCCCACAGAGCACTATGGATTCCCACAGACCACTTGGATTCCCACAGGGCACTATGGATTCCCACAGACTGCTTTGGATTCCCACAGGGCACTATGGATTCTCACAGGGCACTATGGATTCCCACAGACCGCTTTGGATTCCCACAGGGCACTATGGATTCCCACAGACCGCTTTGGATTCCCACAGGGCACTTTGGCACTATGGATTCCCACAGGGCACTATGAATCCCAGAGGGCACTATGAATTCCACAGGGCACTATGGATTCCCACAGGGCACTTTGGATTCCCACAGGGCACTATGGATTCCCACAGACCGCTTTGGATTCCCACAGACCGCTTTGGATTCCCACAGGGCACTATGGATCGCTTTGTGTCGTGGTTTTTTACCCGTTTTGGAGTTTTTCCACGTAAAATTCGAAGTCTCTTGTGTTGAATGCTTTTGTGTGATTGATTACATCTTGTTACTCATTTGATTTTGCATTGCTTCACGGTTTCGGCGTTCCGCTTTCGCTGCCGGCTTTTCCCAACATATGGATGGTGGAGTTTTCCCAAATTGTCATTGAAGGACACAGAAGGTCCTTGCACAAGTGTCATATGTAAATGAGATCTATACTATTCAATTTTTGGGCCTTACCATGAAGGATCAATAGATTAAGAGTTACGGTTATTAGACGATTCGGACGATTACGACCATTGGATATGAACCAATTACTTATCAATGGTCCACATGTCATCCACGAAGTTAACAAGAGAGACGGAGAGGATTTAGTGGGTAGGTAGGTTTTGCATTGAAAATTGGGTTGGAAGCGAATATGATAGAGACATCTATCTACAGCACATGTTGGGGGGAAAGTAGCTGCTGATCGGTGCTGTGTGAGCTCCACCGTGATGTATGTGATTCATCCATGCTATTCATCCATTTTCTCAGATCATTTTGTGGTATGAACGCCCGGCTCCTAATGGCAAGTCCTTGTGTTTCAAGTAGGACTTCAAATGATCTAATGACAACTATGGATTCCCACAGGGCACTATGGATTCCCACAGAGCACTATGGATTCCACAGGGCATTATGGATTCCCACAAAGCACTATGGATTCCCACAGGGCACTTCGGATTCTCACAGGGCACTATGGATTCCCACAGGGCACTTTGGATTCCCAGAGGGCACTATGGATTCCCACAGGGCACTTTGGATTCCCACAGGGCACTATGAATCCTAGAGGGTACTATGGATTCCCATAGGGCACTTTGGATTCCCACAGGGCACTTCGGATTCCCACAGAGCACTATGGATTCCCACAGGGCACTTTGGATTCCCACAGGGCACTATGGATTCCCACAGGGCACTATGAATCCCACAGGGCACTTCGGATTCCCACAGGGCACTTCGGATTCTCACAAGGCACTTCGGATTCCCACAGGGCACTATGGATTCCCACAGGGCATTATGGATTCCCACAGAGCACTATGAATCCCACAGGGCACTTTGGATTCCCACAGGGCACTTGGATTCCCACAGGGCACTTTGGATTCCCACAGAGCACTATGGATTCTCATAGACCACTTGGATTCCCACGGGGCACTATGGATTCCCATAGACCGCTTTGGATTCCCACAGGGCACTATGGATTCCCACAGGGCATTATGAATCCCAGAGGGCACTTCGGATTCCCACAGGGCACTTCGGATTCCCACAGGGCACTATGGATTCCCACAGGGCACTATGGATTCCCACAGAGCACTATGAATCCCACAGGGCACTTTGGATTCCCACAGGGCACTTGGATTCCCACAGGGCACTTTGGATTCCCACTGAGCACTATGGATTCTCACAGACCACTTGGATTCCCACGGGGCACTATGGATTCCCATAGACCGCTTTGGATTCCCACAGGGCACATTGGATTCCCACAGGGCACTATGGATTCCCACAGGGCAGTGTGGATTCCCACAGGCCACTTTGGATTCTCACTGAGCATTTTCGATTCCCACAAAGCAATATGGATTCCCACAGAGCTGCTTTGTTGGTTTGACATGTGTTAAAATGCACGACAACCACAATCGATTTTCGCAATGAGAGGAGCAGTCATCGGTCAACCGATGAACACCTTCGGCCTGCCGAAGTAGGCCATCGGTTCCAACCGACAAGACGAGATCGCGTCGAAGTTGAGTTACATGTACTTCGTCGGCTAACCGAAGAAGATCGTCAGTCCGCCAACAATTCGTCCAGTGTACATCGGTTCTGACCGAAGGTCTTCGATTTTTTTGTAAGTTCACTACTTTTATTTTCGGCACGCCGATGAATTGTTCGGTCCACCGAGTGATTGTCCAGCGTACTTCGGTTTCGGCCGAAGGTTTTCGGTATGTAGCATAGTTTAAAATATACTTTCCTTCGGCTAGTCGATCACGACTTTGGTCCACCGACGGACACGAAGTACCTTTTTAAAAAAGATTAAGAAAGGATTCGACCCCACATTCCAACGGTTTTTCGTTCTCCCTCTCAAAATACCTATCTCCCCTAAACGACGTACACCTCTTCCAACCGTTCTTTTCCACTAGATTGGCTCTGAACAGCACTTGACGGCTAAAACTCTTGAAGCTCTGCACGGATTTTAGGTGAAATCAGATCTCGTTTTGGGTTCCCCATTAAGATTGGTGAGTTGCAAAGAAGAGAAGAAGCTACTATGGCCGGTTTCCTTTCTTCAGTTGCATCTTTTGTTCTTCTTCCTTTATTCGTTGCTATGATGGCCAAACGAAAGGCTTCTTCGAGAGGGACAGGCCCTAGCCGCCCTGTATGCAAGAAGAAGAATGATGACGCTGGTGCGTCGTCCTCTCATGGGCCTCGAAGAGGTGAGGCAACTTCCGAGCGTGGCCCTCGTACAAAAGGTTGGAATAAGTATTCACGCAGGAAGATAACATTTGAGGCTAGGGTTGACATTTCGGGCATTTTTTAGGATTCAACGATGGGGGAATGGCTTACAACCCTAGGATGGGACCCCATATTCCATCCCACCTCGGTCGCCAACGACATAACGGTGGAGGAATTCTATTTCGCTTGTAGGAATCCACGATCAGATCCTCCGATGTTTGATGTAGAGGTTAACGGGATATTACGCCGAGTTGACGTTAATGTCATTGCTAAAGCCATCGGGGTGTCATGTGGTCGAGTTGTGGTGAAGGAGGGTGACCCGGACCGTCGGAATATGAGAGGCACACATACGAAGTTTCTATGTGGCAATTACGTGGAGTGGGAGAAAGGAAATTGTTTGAGGTCGTCCAATCTGTTGCCAGTGTTCCATAAGCTGCATCACATTTTTGTCCACAATGTTTATTCGCGAGCGGGGAACCACACTGAGTTGACACCTTACATGGTTGAGGTGTTGTATAGAGTGGGTAAGCAGGAGATGGTATGCCTACCCTCTATTGTTCTGACCCAAATGCTGAAGCCCATTTCCACATCACGACCCCTGAATTTGCCATTTGGGCGCTTGGCATGTCAGTTGGCGAAGCAGTTTGGACTTGATACCGTTACTTCGCGCCTAGTTGACTTTAATGAGATCAATATGAAGAATGTGGGACGGTTGAAGGATAATGTACCACAAGGTCCTAGGGTAGGACCTTCGAATGCCAGACTTTTAGATGAGTCAGCGAGCGAAGAAGAACATGAATCAGAGGAGGAAGAGGATGTGGCAGAAGATGAAGATGAAGACTACCGGTCCACTGCCGGCTTAGAAGAACGTATTGTAGCCTTAGAGCGAGCGGTGGCGGCTAGGGCAGAGGGTCAGGAGCGTTGGAATAAGCGGCTCTACAGGAAGATGCAGCAGATCCTTTGCTGCATCGAGAAGGAGAACGCACCACCTCCATCCCCGGCTTCTTTAGATCATTAGGATCCTAGTTCAGTTTTCTTTTTTTTGCTTGGTTTGTTATATTCTAAGTGTTGGATAAATGCTTTTATTTTCTGATGTGTTTTAGCTAGGGGAACAATTTAACGACATGGGATGGAATGTTTAAATGAATTGTTCCCATTTTGGGATCTTCGTATATTGATTTATGTAATGACGAATGAGTGCATGTGTGGGCTGCAACAGCGGATTTTTACGAAGGCCTGACTTTTTGCTGTTGGCGAAGGTCGGAGTAGATGTCATGCTTTCATCTACCCAGCTCCTTTTACATGACATGGATCTGATCGCGTTCCTTGAATAGGCCATCTCATTTTAGGCCACGAGCCGGGAAATGAGGCAGATCGAAGGTGTAGGTGGACCACATCAAATGAAAAAGTGGGAATATTGGGTCTGATCAAACCCATCCATTAAATAGGGTAGGTCAATTTAGGCCATGATCCAAGAAATGGGGCAGATCAATGGCGTACGTGGACCGCAGTAGATGAAACAGTGGGGATATTGATGACCACCGTTGAAAACTTCCTAGGGCCCACCCTGGATATTTATCAGGGGCATCCAACCTACTCATAAGGTCACTCGGACCTAATTGAAGGGAAAACACAAATATCAGCTTGATCAGAAACGTCCGTAGCCCTATCACATGTTTTTAATGGTAGCCGTTCAATCACCATTATTTCTTCTGGTGTGGTACACCTGGTATTCAAATCTTCCCCTTTTGTTTTTGCTTGTGACCTAAAATGAAATGGCAAAATATATGGACAGCATCGATCTCATAGGTAGTGTCCGTGGGCCCTATCACATCTTACGCACGCCCAACCCCTTTGAATGGGGTATGATTGTGAAATTACAACGAAAGAGGGGCAATTTGGACCTTTTCTACATGTTAAGGGCGTCATCAATCGTTAGTCAAAGTTGGTGGAGCGGTTTTTTCTCCGAACTTTAAAAAAATTCTGAAAAAAAAGAAGCCCAGATTGTCCAAATACTCAAGAACAGATGATTGTCCAAATACACTATGATAGCAACGTACCGAAGAACAAGCACGAGTTTAAAAAGCTATGTAAAGGAAAACGATGACTATTTATCTTCAAAATCTGATAAATCCCCGTCACTTTCATTTGAAATATCCGATTCGGATGTATTCTGGAGATCCGTCGTCATACCATCCATCCATACTCTCGACACACGACTTACCAGCCTTCCGATCTCCCTTCTCAGCCTTCCCAATGCCGTATCAATTTCTGCCAACGTATCACGCCTCATGTTCACTGACTGTCGTCTAGGCACTGGAAGATTATATCTCCTACAAATAGTCGTCCATTGTTCTAGCTTGCATATTTCACGATCCCACTCGGCCCTCCTTTCCTGCATACGGTAGGAGTCTCCAGGAGGTGGACGTAGGTTGGGATGATGCCGGCCATGACCATTTCGTGACATTTTTTAAACAATGGGAGGATTCAAAAATGGTAGGGACTGGATAAGGGGGTCATGGAATCCCACGTGATCACACATCTTCTTCACCCGTGACTGTACTTACCTGTACCCTACTAATCTAATTTTCACCAGTCACATCTCATCTTCACATGTCACTGCAGTCGGATGTATTCTGTGAATCCCGTGATCCGACCCCACAAATTTTATCTTTCAACGCTATCTATCCCTCCATTTCCTTGTAATGGCGCAAGTAAATACATTTGTTTCATTATGTGTTTTGGCACGGGAAAATATGATAGCGACAAGCGTTAAATATACATACACATACACAACCACATGCCTTTCTCCATTCAAGTAGTAAATTACGTCGACAAAATGTTTATATGACATAGTGTGGATTTACAAAAAGATACGTACAAAATTAAATACAAAGTGAGGCTTTGTGTATGCAAAAAGTAACCAGCGCAACTCGTAGTAATCAATTTTAGCTAATGGCCAGAAGGTAGGTGCATGTCATCCGATTGTGACCCGTTCGTCTACACCTGGAACACTTGACGGTTGGTCTCTCCTCACCTAGGCTTGTAATTCTTATTTTCTTTCGTCTTCCTAGAATTTTCCTTTCATTCGGGTGACGAATTTTATCGCATATTACCCTTACATCTTCAGGTGTGTCCCATTGACTCACATCAGGGACTGGGTATATGGAATCACGATACATCACTTTGTAAACTGCTGTTGAGTAGAAGGGGGAACAATAATTGTAACGAACGAGCTCATACTTGTCACATGCGGCGATTGCATATAGACAAGGTAACATTAGCATGCTGAACTCGCCACATCCACATTTCGCTTCACTTAGTTTCACTACGTCGGTATACTCACCCCCATTAACTTCATATTCATCCACAGATATCGCTGTGCAGCTTGTCATCCTCGCCTGGTCTGATAACTCTCTCATATGTGTTTCCGCCCAGGGTGTTGTTTTTCCTAAAAACACTTTCGCATCTTCTCGCCTTTTCAAGAAGAATTTTTGAATCTTGCTCCTGACACTATCGAGAACTTTCACGATCGGGTATTCTCTTGATTTTTTTCATAGTGCATTTCCGCTCTCAGCAATGTTTGTCGTTATCATGTTGTATCTCTTGCCCGGGAAAAATACAGAAGCCCATCTTTCTTTATCTACACTATTGAGCCATTCAAATGCGGCAGGGTTGGCCTTTGATATGATGTGCATGAGATCATTAAAACTGCTTTTTCGGCACGTTTTAGCAGCCGCCCAAAAGTACTTCTTCAAAGACTCATCCTTGTGGTGATTCATCATATTTGAGAGGAGATGGTGTGCACAATAACCATGAGCTGCGTTAGGGAATACTGATTTCACCCCGTTGATTATACCTGCATGACGATCCGATATAATAACTATCTCCTCTAGGAGAGGCTCAATTGCCCGCTTCAAGTTTTGAAGGAACCAAAGCCAACTACTGTTATTCTCTAACTCACCAACCCCATATGCTATCGTGAGAATGCGATTATTTCCGTCCAACGCTGTTGCGGTGAACAATACACCTTTATACCTCCCTTTCAAGTGAGCCCCATCCAAGCATAAAACTTTTCGAAAATACAACCGGAAGCTTCGAATACATTGTCCTAGCGTAATGAAGCATCTCTCGAAGCAATTCGTTTCGCTGTCTAGTTGTAAGTCCGTTACCATACCCTGATTTGCCTTCATCAATTCATGGAGATAAGCAGGGAGTACTTTGTATGAATCTTCAAATGACCCCATAATCACACTACTTGCAGCTACGATACCTTTATACGCTTTCATATAACTGACCTCAACATTGAATTCTTTCTCGATTCCAAATTGTACATCTTGTGGCCTACATGTTATGCCCTTCCTCATACGCTCTGCAGCAATCTTCGTACATATCTTAATCGTTGCTTGACGATGATGTCTTCCTGTACCTTCATAAGCTACATTACGTTTACCACGACTACCATCCGCAAAACTTGCATGGAGATAACTGATTGCATCGGAGGATTGGCTACATGTGTGTTCTGATCGATATGTCTTTATTTTAAAAGCACCACCATTGTCCAACAATGATGCATGCAACCTCTAACCACAACTATCAATTAGACACTTAATCGTGTACCTCTGTTTGTTTGATTTCAATACCTTATATTGGAAATGATTTCGCATCGCAAACTTACAAAGCGTGAACTGTAGCCGAGCCTTGTCTCTGTACATTTGTCCAACAACTAACTCACTTGGGTCATCAACAAAATCATGATATACCGGACAATTCACGTACATTGATGCTGCATCGAGGTCAAGTATCTCCTGTGGAGTTATTTCATCTCGCTCAAACATGACATCCATTGGAGTCTCAAGAACCTCTAAAAGGCGATTACGGTCACTGGTGGTTGGACATGGGATGTCAGCATGAGCCCTGGAAGGAACGTGGGCATAGTCTTTGCTATTAATGAGTCGGAACGATGGCGCATCAAAATTGTTCAAACTCGGATCTTCCCGAAGTGCATCAGTCGATGGACTCGGGATATCTGCACTAGCCGATGAAGGAACGTGCGCGTAATCTTGGCTATGAATATGTTGGAACAATGTGGCATCGAAACTGCTGAAAGGAGGATCATCTTGATGTGCATCACTCGATGGAGTATGGACATCTGCACTAGCCGCTGAAGGAATGTGCGCGTAGTCTTGGCTATGAATGAGTCGGAACGATGGCGCTTCGAAACTGTCCAACCTTGGATCTTCTTGAATTGCATCAGTCGATGATCGATGAGGAATATCTGTAGTAGCCGGTGAAGGAATGTGCGCGTTGTCTTGGCTATGAATGATTCAGAATGATGGCGCATCGAAACTGTCCAAACTCAGATCTTCGTGATATGCCCCACTTGGTGAAGTACGTATAACTGCACATGCCGTTGGCTCCGGTGTCTTGAAACTGCCCGTACGCGGAAGTTCTGAACGTACCCCACGTAATGAACTAATGACGTCTTCACGGACTGTTGAATGGATGTCAGTGCAGTCTTCTCTATATACGGTCATATCAACTGTTGGTATAGGCTCATTTAAATGCACCGCCACAGGATCATGAAATACACGTTTATGTCTGACTTTCTCCACAAACATAGGTATATGAATTTTCGGGTTCTGAGCGGAGATAAACAAATATGCCGCCACATCGTCATCATATCTGATCGGTTGTGGACGAAGTGATATGGAGTTAAGCGATGGGTAGACGAACTTTATTCTAAGCTCATATTCCGAATGTGTCGTGCCGATAACATTATGAATTTTAGATACAAGATCCTCATATCTTATTTCATTGCTCACCATGATAAACTGAGAATCGCCACCGTTGTATCTCCACCTTCCTCGTTCGTTTACTAGCTCACCATCATAATGACAGCATATGGGTTGCATAACTGTCATATTCAACAATTCTTGTGCCTGATACGAGAAAGCTTGGTTGTAAGCCTTAAAAGATACATTTATGAATTGAGTGTTGTAGAGATGAAGATGTTGAGATGCATTCCGTGGTCGAACTAAGAACTATACAATTGAAACAATGGATTCCCAATGCCAATGTGGATGCCCAATGTAGAGTATCATTCTTGTTATAGCACCCATTAGGGCCTTGTTTTGACAGCTTCGAAAAGAGCATGTCATAACTAAAAGAGCATGTCATAAAGTCAAATGGCGGTGGACCTTGTGCGTTTGGATTTACCTTTCTCAGTGGGAATCCACATTGCTCGGTGGGAATCCCCTGAGCCCAGGGGGAAACCACTATGCCTAGTGGGAATCCCTAATGCCTAGGGGGAATCCACAATGCCCAGTACGATTCCATAGTGCTCAGTGGGAATCCACAGTGGCCAGTAAGAATCCGCAGTGCCAAGTGGGAATCCACATTGTTCGGTGAAAATCCACTATGCCCAGGGGAATCTACAATGCTCAGCGGAAATCCTGAGTGGCCAGTGGGAATCAGCGGTGCCAGGTTAAATACAAAGTGTTCAATGGGAATCACTATGCCCAGTGGGAATCCCCAATGCCCAGTGGGAATCCACAGGGGCCAATAGGAATCGCAGTGCTAGGGGGGATTCCACGTTGTTCGGTGGGAATTCACTATGCCCAGGGGAATCAACGGTGTTCAGCGGGAATCCACAGTGGCCAGTGGGAATTCGCAGTGCCAGGGAAAATCCACAGTGTTCAGTGGGAATCCACTATGCCCAGTGGGAATCCCCAGTTCCAGGGGGGATTCCACAATACTTAGTGGGAATCCAGTTAGCACATGGAGTTTTGAGTACTCAGTGGAAATCCAACCCACATTTGAGCCTCCACCCATTACACTTTTCCATTTCACCATGCACATTACCATCCACATTAACATTTACATAGAGAATCAGTTAAAGAGATGGTTTACCTATTTTCATTTAGTGGACTATTTTTGTGGGCCCAACCTTTCTTCTCTGTTACAATCTATTACAACCAGTATCTTGGACATGCGTCATGGAAACTCGGATGATAACCACCCAAGTCAAACGAAGAGGGAAGGAGAATGGTCCATCGACGCCGTTGATGAATGGATAGCATGCATTGCCTTAGTGGGACCTCCAAACCCAACTTTTTCGCTTTCTTCGTACGAAGAATGTGGTGGATCCCATACAACGTGTTTCACTGGAAGGTTTATGGATCCCATTTCACCATGCATTGTGGCCCCACCATTTACAAACGTGATCTTATGTGGGACAATTTGGATGTGAGAAGACAAATCGAATTCATTCATATAAAAAGTTTTTTAATTACGAGTCATTGTCGAAAATTTCAAGGAAAGTGTCAATACCAGTGGACCACGCCGGTGCAAATAATAATTTGTACTGATGAGAATCCTTAACGCAATTCTGGGTCACATACAGCCTCTGTCGGATTTGTAAAAACCTCTCGCGTGAGTTTGAAAATGCTCCATTTTTTGTGAGCGGATCAGATTGGCCATCCAATAGCCAAAATCGATGATTTTGTGGGCCCCACAATCCCCTTGAGAAAAAACCCCGTGTGAAAAGCAACTCCGTACGTCACCAGCTGGTCAGAGTGGCAAAACCGACCACAAACAGTCCAATTTCTCGTGAAAAGGCCACTTTAGAAAGATTGTATGAGAAATTGAGGTTTTAGTTAAAATGGCCACACCTCAGGGCTAATATAGTAAAAATCCCCATCCGGGCGCGGATTTCCTACTAAAGCTGCAGGAATTTCCTGCGCTGGCAACCAAGGTGGGCCCACAGTGATGTTTTTTGATAAATCCACACCGTCCATCCGTTTTGGGAGCTTATTTTAGGATATTAAAACAAAAATAAACCGGATCCAAGACTCAAGTGGGCCGAAAACATGACATTTGAACGTCCACAGTTGAAATATTTGTGGAGCCACGGGAGTTTCGAATCAGGATATTATTTGTTTTTCCAGTTCATCCCAGTAGTAGTGACGTTATGAACGGTATGGATGTCATATAAGCATCACTGTAGACCCCAGGGAGGTTTCAACGGTAGTAATTTACCTACCCACCTTTTCCTTTAGTGAGGCCCACTTGAGTCTTGGATCCGGTTCATTTTTGTTTTTATGCTCTAAAATGAGCTCCCAAAACGGATGGACGGGGTGGATTTATGAAAAAACATCACTGTGAGCCCCACCTTGGTTCCCAGCGAGGAAATTCCTGCGCAAGGCTTTCGCAGGTAATCCGCGCCCACGGCAATCGCAATTAAGGACGCGGGTTGGCTAGCGACGCTGACACTAGCCAGGGGACGTGGTTTGCGTCCTTCCTCATGGACTCAAAGCGTCCAAACGGATCCGTGGAAGGGCCCACCGTGATGTATCTGGGTATCCACGCCGTCCATCCAATTTTTAAGATCATTTTAAGCATAATAATACCAAGAATGTGTCAGATCCAACGTTCAGATGGGCCACACTAGAAACGACTCTTGCATTTAATGCAATGGTGTGGCCAACCTGAGCGTATGTCTCTTGTCCACGCCGTCCATGTATTTTTCCAGATCATTTTAGGGCTTCATCCCAAAAAAGAGGCAGATCTAAATCTCAGGTGGACGACACTACCGGAAAACAAAAGTGATTGAATGTCCACCATTAAAAACCTCTTAGAAACCATTTCAATGTTTATTTAACATCCAACCTGTTGATTAGGTCATAAAGACATGGATGTAAGGAAAAAACAAATATCAGCTTGATCCAAAAAATTTGTGGCCCTCAGGGAGTTTTTAATTGTGGGCATTTAATCAACACTGTTTCCTGTAATGTGGTCCACTAGAGATTTGGATCCACCTTATTTTTTGGAACATGCCATAAAATGATATGTAAAACTGGATGGATGGCTTGGATGAAACAAATACGTAATGGTGGGACCCAAAGAGCACCGACAAGTAGCCAACGTAGCTTGCCAAACGGCGTCCCGCAATTAATACCGTGATGTGGAGCATTCATGATGGATGCATGACATCTGATCCGTCCATCAGATGCACGCCACCATGATGTGATGGGTGCATGACATCTGATCCGTCCATCAGATGCACGCCACCATGATGGTTACCCACTTCAAAATCAAGCTGATCCAATCATCAGGTAGCCCACAGCGTAGAAAATTGCATACACCGCCCAAAACCTCCAAATTCACATGTGGACTATCTGATTATTGAGTCAGCTTGAGTTTTGGATCTTGCGATCATCATGGTGGAGCACACCTGTTGGACGGTGTAGATATCATATGCACGTCACATGGGCTCCTTGATGCTTGGCTTCACCACTTTTTTTTAGCCATTTTGGTCGTTTCATCATTTGTACGACTCAGATCTACCAATGGTCTGACTAAATGTGCTCAGCGGCCCCACCTGATGAGAGGACTGGCCTGACTTTTGTGCCAGGTGATCTTCAGTGGGGCCCACCTTTCACACAGGTTTGGATGTCCTGCCCCAGTGACACATGGCCGTGAGGAAGGTAGTATGTTAAGCTAACCTACAACCGGTCTTAGATGATTGGTGGCCTATACCAATTGATAAAATCGTTTCATTAAAATATAAAACTCAAAATGAAAAAAAAAAAAAAAAAAATTGTGATTGGTGGCCTAAATCAGCCTAATTTGCGGTCCAAAGCCCCCAAAATAAGACCACATGGGATATAAATGTAAAAATTAAATAAAATTGAACTACCTAAATTTGAATAATCAAGCCATTTCATACCTTAGGTGGGTCACAACATATAAAACAAATGGACGACTATAAAGAAAATATTCTTTTAACCGTCCGTTTACTTTGTAATTGTGGCCCACCTGAATAATGGAACTGCCTGATTTTCTAGAACCTCCTTTTTCACTTTTTGAAGTAATTTGACTAAAGTCAATGTATTCTAATTTATGCTCGTTGACTATGCATGATCAACGGCTGCAAATCTTTCCTGTACTATACTTTCATCATTTGATGGAATGCATATCCCAATCATTGAATGGCCGCCTTAGAATATTTCAACTTCCAATTTATTGATGTGGTGTGGTGATCCTTCTGTTTATTATTCTGATATGGTGAGCAAATATTCCTTCTTAAGCAGTAGAAAACGCATAGTACATCTGAGTGCTCAATTCCCTACATGTAGGGAACACGCCATCCGACGGTTCTGATTGTTGATCTAATGGCCCCACTTCAGATTCATGTGGCATGCACCAAACGTCTCCCAGACTGAAATATGCTAGCCCTTTGATCGGTGGTCCACAAATTGATGGTTGAGGAAAAGTACTTAATTGGACATGTTTTACGGGAAAAGGTGAAATATTAAAGGGCTAGAATGCTTCAATCTTCGAGATTTTTAAGTGGGCTCCTATCTATTGTGAGTTCTATTGGATCAACGGTTTGGATCAACCATGTGATCTTGGAAAGTCAACAAATCACACGGTTGTTGTGCCTCAGGACCAAATAATCAAGTCTAAGGAATTTGTATTTTGGATAGCCACTAATTCAGTCAACTCATGCCGATCCCAGCCAAGAAGATAGCCCATAGGTACGAGAGAGTTATTTGATGCTCTGGGTACAGCGTGAGAGTTGATACGAAGGCACTTAAAAAAACGTAGCGATGGGGCCCACTAGCTCAAATTAGAGTATCTAGATTGTGTAATATACTTTAGATAGTTCATCTTCTAGAAATTTAGATTGGTTAAAAAAATTGCATCTCCTGATTGTAGACACTTACTTGCTGAATTGCAATGTTAGCTGCGTTTATTCTCAGCCGTGTATGATAAATGCAAATAATCTATTAGTTGAGTTTTTATATTAGTATAATATTTTTTATTATATTCCATCTAAGTGAGATTGATTATTTTAACATTTTAATTTTATTTAATTGTTTTTCAAGTATTAAATTTTTAAGTGCATGTGTATCAACCCTTACACTATCCTAGAGTATCTAAATTTTCGAAGGATAATCCAGCCGGATGCGGATGGAAGCGGATTGCGTATTGGTTAAACTCTGTGGGGTCCATCGTGATTTATTTCTTTTATCCACTCCGTCCATCCATTTTAACAGATAATTTTATTTCTTGAGCCCTAAAATGAAGTATATTCAAATCTCAAGTGGACCATACCACAGTAAACAGTGTGAATTGGACATCTACCGTTGAAAAATTCTTGGAGGGTACAGAAGTTTTGGATCAAGTATTGAATGGCCTTTTTCCTCGTCAATGTATGATGCGTTAATCCCATCCAATTAGCGGCAATCACAATTAAGGACGCAGGTTGGCTAGCGACCCTGCCACTAGCCAGGGACGTGGTTTGCGTCCTTCCTCATGGGCTCAAGGTGTCCAAACGGATCCGTGGAGGGGCCCACCGTGATGTATCTGGTTATCCACACCGTCCATTCATTTTTTAAGATCATTTTAAGTCAGAATACCAAGAATGAGTCAGATCCACCGCTCAGATAAGCCACACTATAAACGACCCTTGTATTGAATGCTTTTGTGCATTAATGCAACCAAGGTCACTATTTGGTGTGGCCAACCAAAGCGTATGTCTCTTGTCCACGCCGTCCATGTATTTTTCCAAATCATTTTAGGGCTTGATCCCAAAAATGAGGAAGATCTAAATCTCATGTGGACCACACCGAAAAACAATAATGATTGAATGTCCACCATTAAAAACCTCCTAGGGACCACTTCAATGTTTATTTAACATCCAACTTGTTGATTAGGTCATACAAACATGGATGTAGGGAATAAATAAATATCAGCTTGATCCAAAAAATTTGTAGCCCACTTTAGGTCCCTCTTACCTCGGTTCACAATGTTGTTGACTTCATTCATGTGCTCAGCTAGAAAACCATTATCCTTAAACTTTAGATTTACAAGTCTTCTAATTAGGAATATTTTGTTGCCGGCTGTCTTCCTCTCATACAGCCCTTGTAATTTTTGTCATAGGCTAGCGGCTGAGGTCTCCGTAGACACATGGTGGAATACAAAATCGTCCAACCATTGTTTAATAAATCTCATCGCTCTTCAGTCCAATTTCTTCCAATCATTATCTGACATATCATTCGTCTTCGCTGATACGCTTAGAATTAGAGCATATAAGTCCTTGCAATAAAACAAGTCCTCCATCCTAGCCTTCCATATGGTCCAATTGGATCCATTGAGACTAATCATCCTTGATAAGCTACCTTCCATAATCCAAAACCGATCTCACTTCCTGTTCAATAAACCTGAACTCTCTAATACCACTTTCGTTGGGTGCGTTTCACAAAACCTTAGAATCTTGCCCCCCAAACTACTAAAATTATGGGTTATGATAAAGCACGAAACTAAATCAAATCAACAATCACATGACACAAGAGATTTTTACGTGGAAAACCCTTAAAGAGGTAAAAACCACGGGACATCGTCCAGTTCAATAATTCACTATGAAGTAGAACTATTATAACCTCAATCACAAGCACACACCTCTTAGATCAAACATCATTCACCCATGTAAGATGGATATCAATAAAAGGACTAGAAGCTAAGAGATTTCACCCGAGCACGAGGACGTTGAAGAGCCGAGACATCGTTGCACCGTGAATCACCTTCGCGAGCAAAGCCTCCTCTACCAACAAGCTTCCTCTCCCTCTTTCTCTTCCTTTCTCTTTTTTTTTCTCTCTCACCTTGGACGTGTAAAATACCTTTCAGGATCACCAAATTCTGAATTGGAGCTCTATATATAGTTGTTTCCATGTATTAGAGTCTTATTAGGAAACTGCAATAGCAGTCCGCGCGCACCTCTGACCGGTCGGCCAAAACCGTCAGCCGATCGGCCATACACAAAAACTGTTCAAAGAGATTACTGTGTAAACATATACAACCCGACCTGTCTGCCGGCCAGTCAGACGACGGGTCGGCCTTCACAAAAATGCTCAAGTGATTTTTCTATTTGTAGCGAGTTTGTCCGATCATTAGGATGGAGGCAGCGGCCGGCCGGTGATCAAAAGATCACCCTTCTCTCCTCTATACACTGAGGAGGAAAACTCCAACAATCAGGACCGATCCAACTTCAGAGCACTCTCAATGTATGGTCCACAATGTGTCTACGCGTCAAAACAGTTAACTCTGACTGGAGTATGGCACCCATTGTCACATCCACAATTTATACCAATATGACAATTATCAAATCCTATCCATACACGTGGCTCAGAAGTTCATCTTACAACATGAGGGATCATCCAGTCACATCAGACCAGATGAGCAGACCCTCTGCTTGAAATTTATTGAATGGCCTTTTTGCTCGTCCATGTATGATGCATTAATACCGTCCAATTAGCGGCAATCACAATTAAGGGCACGCGTTGACTAGCGACGCTGCCATGGAGGGGCCCACTGTAATGTATCTGGTTATTGTTAATGTCAGATTTTGTAACGAGATCCTCCGGCTTTTTTCCTTCGCTCCGGGAGGGATTTTCACCACCAGACCTGAAACAAGACAGCGAATAAGGGTGGCTGGGGACCAGCCGTTAGCCCTCCGACGCTTAAGTTAGGCCACAGAAGAGGAGCCAAGCAAAACGGGACCCAGCTTGAATGATGAGTACGTACCTCCTATTCAAGGGAGCCATCCCCTTATATAGATCTGAAACAATCCAATCTGTTATGTGAGATGTCGAAATCCCGTTGATGTCGCATACGATACTGAGAATCCGCTGATTTCATGGGATAAGATCCTATCTTTAGTCAGATCCAACCCAATGATATATTCCAACAATCACACCCCTAGATGGTGATCCCTTGAAATCCGACTGGATCCGGCCGGAAGCCATAGTTGGAGTCATAGCCTCCGAAAAGGAAGGAGACGCCCGTAGCTGGGAGTCATGACCTCCGAAAAGGAAGGAGACGCCCGTAGCTGGGAGTCATGGCCTCCGAAAAGGAAGGAGACGCCCGTAGTAAAGCTGCTCGCAGGTTAAAATGTGGTCGCGAGTCCAAATACATATTTTGGGTGTAATGTCTTTCAACGACTTGTGAGAAGGTATGCTCGCGGATCGAGCTTTTCCGTATTTGACTATCAGTTATGAAGACTCGGGACTTGCGAATAGCTGCTCTGTATTTTTCAATCTATGACTCTTGATCAGGTGATCTCGAGAGTCGAATGGACGTTCCGTACTTGTCCAATATTCGACTCTCGATCAGATGATCTCGAGAGTCGAATGGGCGTCCCGCACTTGTCCAATATTCGACTCTCGATCAGATGATCTCGAGAGTCGAATGGACATTCCATACTTGTCCAATATTCGACTCTCGATCAGATGATCTCGAGAGTCGAATGGGCGTCCCGCACTTGTCCAATATTCGACTCTCGATCAGATGATCTCGAGAGTCGAATGGACATTCCACGTGAAATCTTATCTCCACCATTTTGCCTATAACAGTTATTCACGCCTTTTATCCATTTTTTAAGATCATTTTAAGTCATAATACCAAGAATGAGTCAGATCCAACGCTCATATAAGCAATACAAGAATTTAATGCTTTTATGCATTAATGCAACCAAGCTCGCTACTCGGTGTGGCCAACCTGAGCGTATGTCTCCTATCCACGCTGTCCATGTATTTTTTCCTAATCATTTTAGGCTTGATCCCCAAAAACGAGGCGGATCTAAATCTCATGTGGACTACACAGGAAAATAATAGTGATTGGATGTCCACCATTAAAACCTTCTAGGGACCACTTCAATGTTTATTTAACATCCAACTTGTTGATTAAGTCATACAGACATGGATGCAGGGAAAAAATAAATGTCAGCTTGATCCAAAAAAATTGTGGCCCTCGGGGAGTTTTTAATTATGGGCGTTTAATCAACACAGTCCGCTTGAGATTTGGATCCACCTTATTTTTTGGACCATGCGATAAAATGATATGTAAAAGTGTATGGATGGCTTGGATGAAACAAATACATAATGGTGGGACCAAAGAGCACCGACCAGTAGCCAGCGTCGCTTGCCAAACGGCGTCCCGCAATTAATACCGTGATGTGGAGCATTCATGATGGGTGCATGACATCTGATCCGTCCATCAGGTGCGCACCACCATGATGTGATGGGTGCATGACATCTGATCCGTCCATCAGATGCACGCCACCATGATGGTTACCCACTTCAAAATCAAGCTGATCCAATCATCAGGTAGCCCACAGCGTAGAAAATTGCATACACCGCCCAAAACCTCCAAATTCACATGTGGAATATCTGATTATTGAGTCAGCTTGAGTTTTGGATCTTGCGATCATCATGGTGGAGCACACCTGTTGGACAGTGTAAATATCATATGCACGTCACATGGGCTCCATGATGCTTGGCTTCACCACTTTTTTCAGCCATTTTGGTCGTTTCATCATTTGTACGACTCAGATCTACCAATGGTCTGACTAAATGTGCTCAGCGGCCCCACCTGATGAGAGGACTGGCCTGACTTTTGTGCCAGGTGATCTTCAGTGGGGCCCACCTTTCACACAGGTTTGGACGTCCTGCCCCAGTGACACATGGCCGTGAGGAAGGTAGCATGTTAAGCTAACCTACAACCGGTCTTAGATGATTGGTGGCCTATACTAATTGATAAAATCGTTTCATTAAAACATAAAACTCAAAATGGAAAAAAGTTTGTGATTGGTGGCCTAAACCAGCCTAATTTGCGGTCCAAAGGCCCCCAAAATAAGACCATATGGGATATAAATGTACAAATTAAATAAAATTGGACTACCTAAATTTGAATAATCAAGCAATTTCACATCAGGTGGGCCACAACATATAAAACAAATGGACGACTATAGAGAAAATATTCTTTTAACTGTCCGTTTACTTTGTAACTGTGGCCCACCTGAAAAATGGAACTGCCTGATTTTCTTAAAAAATGGAACTGCCTGATTTTCTAGAAGATCCAGCACACATGTTTCATGTATGTACTCACGCGTGTGGAATTACAAAACCCCCTTTTTCACTTTTTGAAGTGATTTGACTAAAGTCAATGTATTCTAATTTATGCTCGTTGACTATGCATGATCAAGGGCTGCAAATCTTTCCTCTACTATACTTTCATCATTTAATGGAATGCATATCCCAACCATTGAATGGCCGCCTTGGAATATTTCAACTTCTCATTTATTGATGTGGTGGGGTGATCCTCCTATTTATTATTATTCTGATATAGTGAGCAAATATTCCTTCTCAAGCAGTGGAAAACGCATAGTACACCTGGCTTCTCAATTCCCTACATGTAGGGAACACACCATCCGACGGTTCTGATTGTTGATCTAATGGCCCCACTTCAGATTCATGGGGCATGCACCAAACGTCTCCCAGACTGAAATATGCTAGCCCTTTGATCAGTGGTCCACAAATTGATGGTTGAGGAAAAGTACTTAATTGGACATGTTTTACGGGAAAAGGTGAAATATTAAAGGGCTAGGATGCTTCAATCTTCGAGATTTTTAAGTGGGCTCCTATCTATTGTGAGTTCTATTGGATCAACGGTTTGGATCAACCATGTGATCTTGGAAAGTCAACAAATCACATGGTTGTTGTGCCTCAGGACCAAATAATCAGTCAAGGAATTTGTATTTTGGATAGCCACTAATTCAGTCAACTCGTGCCGATCCCAGCCAAAAAGATAGCCCATAAGTACGAGAGAGTTATTTGATGCTCTGGTACAGCGTGAGAGTTGATAGGAAGGCACTTAAAAAAACGTAGCGATGGGGCCCACTAGCTTAAATTAGACTGTCTAGATTGTGTAAAATACTTTAGATAGTTCATCTTCCAGAAATTTAGATTGGTTAAAAAAATTGCATCTCCTGATTGTAGACACTTACTTGCTGAATTGCAATGTTAGCTGCGTTTATTCTCAGCCGTGTATGATAAATGCAAATAATCTATTAGTTGAGTTTTTATATTAGTATAATATTTTTTATTATATTCCATCTAAGTGAGATTGATTATTTCAATATTTTAATTTTATTTAATTGTTTTTCAAGTATTAAATTTTTAAGTGCATGTGTATCAACCCTTACACTATCCTAGAGTATCTAAATTTTCGAAGGATAATCCAGCCGGATGCGGATGGAAGCGGATTGCGTACTGGTTAAACTCTGTGGGGTCTACCGTGATTTATTTCTTTTATCCACTCCGTCCATCCATTTTAACAGATAATTTTATTTCTTGAGCCCTGAAACGAATTATATTCAAATCTCAAGTGGACCATACCACAGTAAACAGTGTGAATTGGACATCTACCGTTGAAAAAATCTTAGAGGGCACAGAAGTTTTCGATCAAGCTGATGTTTGTGCGTTTGATCTTATAAACAGGTTGGATGACAAATAAACATCACTGTGGGCCCTATCATGGTTTCAACGGTGGAAATCATTATTCCTATTGTTTCTGTGGTATGGTCCACTTGAGCTTTGGATATGCTTTAATTTTCAACTCGGCCCCTAAAATGAGCTGGAACCATGGATGAACGGCCTGGATAAACCACATACATTGACGGTGGGGCCAACAGAGTTTACTCAGTACATTTCGATGCCGATTGCCTGTTCCCCGTGCACAGGAGGTTCCTGTAGTCGGAAGCTGTGTGGATCTCACATTGATGTTCTTCATAAATCCAATCCGTCCATTCGTTTTTCAAGACTACAATAGTGTTGGGATCGAAAAATCAGGCAGATCAAAATCTCTGGTCGGCCACACCATATGAAAAAGTTGGAACGGAAACGTCCACAATTGAAACCTTCCTGGAGCCGACCATGATGTTTATATGCTATCCA
The DNA here is from genome assembly GCA_003013855.2 of Liriodendron chinense. Taxonomy (NCBI): domain Eukaryota; kingdom Viridiplantae; phylum Streptophyta; class Magnoliopsida; order Magnoliales; family Magnoliaceae; genus Liriodendron; species Liriodendron chinense. Next base: position 1,758,278 of record PVNU02002217.1, read on the forward strand.
AACTGTTAATAAGGTTATTAATACTCAGAAAAACTTTACTCACGAATATCATTCCGATACAAAACTTTTGTGGACCCCACAATGTTTCCAATGGTTAGTGTTAAATCCTTGCTTTTTCGTCTGGTGTGGTCCACATTAGTTTTTAATCAGCCTACTTTTAAGAATACTGTACTATTGTTGTCTTAAAAAAACTGATGGACAGAGTGGATTTGTGACGGAAATCTCTGTGGGCCCCACGCAGCTTCTGGCTACAGGAACCTCATGTGCATCCGGGCACAGGCATGGTGGCCCATCCTTCTTACATTTGGCACCGACGTACGTACAGTTATGAAGACCATGTCCCAGTGTGGATAATATCTTTTGAGTTACATAATTACAACCATCCAATTAATGGATGTCAAATGGATGGCTTGAAGTAAATTAGTGAATATTCCAAATTCGAAGGGAGAAATCAGATGGCTATCATCATTTTCTGCCTGCAATGTTTCTGTTATGATCCATTGACAGTTGGACCAGCGATTTGAACAGTCCGAGTCTCCATAAAATTATGCCTGGTGTACGGTTGAAGAGTCACCACCCTTGTCTAAATTTGTGCAAACAAACGTAGAAGTGTATTAGAGAGTAGGACTCACACAATAAAAATAAAATTAAAAAAAAAAAAGAAAAAAAAGAGGATTTTGACCGTACAAATCTCTTTGTACGGTGAAATTACCTGCTTGTTTATGATGAAACTATTTCCCCAACTGGCCCTGACACTTTTTAAAATTTGCTATGAATGAAAATGCCCTCGCTTTGGATCCTGTACCGGTACGGAATTTGAGTGAAGAAAAAGCTACGTTGTCTCCCATCCCGAGGAAGTGATGTAGATGTGAGTTGTCATTAGGTTCACTTCAAAGTAGATCTAATCTGTTCATTTTCTTTGTAGCCTCTAATTTATATCAAAAGGTGGTAATATGAAGCTGACCTGATCTACGTGTGGCCCACAATACCTGAAAAACAGTAATGGTGACCATTCGATATTAAATGTTTTCTTGTGTTGTGGTCCATATGAGTGGCGGATGTTGATCATTCTTCTGCATAAGGCCTAAAATGAAATCCCAAAGATAATGGATGGATTGGATTCCACTCAAAACTGATGGTGATCCTCGCAAACGGTGTATGAACGCCCTTAGAAATGGGCCAAACATTGCCTTTTGAAATATTTAAAAAATAGAGCTGTATTTCTCGTAAGAAAATAAGCTCGTGGGACCATCACCCTCTCTGGCGTCCTTCTTCGATGTCACTCTCTGGTGCCATTTGAAGATCAAATTTCTCAATCTCTTTTCCGGTAAAGTCGTAGTCGACTCACAGCTTGAGCGTACATTCCATTCACATATTCTTCGTCCCTTCAGAAGTTAAAGATTTAATCCTTATTGAACATATATGTGAAGGAGATGGGATTATAGTCTGTTAAGTATTGATCATCAATATATGATAGGTTGTGATTATCATACGGTCACGATTCAGTCAGCTGAAAATGGGTCGAGGTTATGGGTCTTATCACAACCATTAACTATAAAAGAGAATACGTGTGCTATTATGATAGGTCTGTCTATCCCGACTCATAAAACATGACAGTAATGACCCCTTGTGGATGTCCATCACGACCTTGAATTGTATTATGATTGAACTGTCTATCACTACCCTTGCTTGCAATGTTTTTGTTATGATCCAATGATAGTTGGACCAATGATTTTAACAGTCCAAACCTCCATAAAATTATGTTTGAAGAGTCACCACCCTTTTTTAAAATGGTGCAAACAAACGTAGAAGTCTATTCGAGAGAAGGACCCCACACAATAAAATAAAATAAAATAAAATCTCGACGCGTGGGTTGACTAGCACTCACCAACTCATCACAATGGTTGATAATACAGGTCGATGCTTTGGAGGAGTTCGATGCTATACGCAGGCACTGAGAAATTGTACACGTGGCATATATTGACTCAGATCAAACGGTCTAAATTGTGGACACCCACTGTCGATAAACCGAGCTCTCAAAATCAAATTGTTTAAGCAATCCTAACCTCTCATTCGTAGACACTTGTTCCCTGAAATAAAACCACAGGGTATTTTTCTTTTTAGCCAATCCGATGGTCATATAATCAAATAATTCTAATCTTTGGCTCATGAGACATCTATAGTGGAACCCATATTTGAAAAATAAATTTGAATTACTTGAATGCCAAATGTGCAAGTTCTAAGTGCCTGCTTATCATCCATTACTCTCTGCCAGAGTATCAAAGTTATGACCATCCATCAAGGCCTAACATGGATAGTTAATTGTAAAACATAATCTTGTACCAATCAAAGCCGTCGAACTAAATAGAATTTTACATATTAAAATAGACTGAAAACTCCTTTTCTCTATTTTTTATTGCCCAATTTAAAATGACTACGGATCCCATGACATGGACAGTCTGGATTCATTGATCGTCCGGTCACGCATATGATAGGAAGGTCAATGAACCATCAACAGTTCATCACGATTAGTCGGTGATGAGCTGTACATCGAGCCGAACTGAACCGTATCGAATCCAAAATTTGAATAGGCCAGAAGCCCAACCTGAAACAATTCAAAATTCAAGACGAAAAGCAACCCAAGCCAATTGCCATCCCAATTGCTACTTTTATACACAATTTGTCCCTTTACTATTTTACTCTATTTCAATGTAGGACTAAACAACCTCTTTTTTCAATAATTAACTGAGTTAAATTAAATTCAAACTGAGTTAACACAAATCAAGCTTTGAGTCAAGCCGGATCGGGCTAACATCAGCTCCAACTCAGCTCTAAATTCTTCAAGCGGATAAAAAAAGGTGACTTGACTTGGTTTGAACCGGTCAAGCAAGAATAGCGATATTTGAAAATTCTTGTACCTCCGGCAATTTTAATATCATCGATGTTTGGAACACTATCTTGGAGATTATGAACAAATACTCTATTGACAGTGAGATACAGTAGACTAGCGGTCTGGATTACTAAATTCCGGGCCCCATTTTTAATAATTGAAAAGGGGTACACTAAACAAAGATGCAGGTTATGTGTCAATTGTCATCCATGTATAACGCTCACAAGTTACAAGTTACAACGACGACGGGACGATTACAAGGGTAGTATACTCGGGTCTTCGGTTTTCCACGTTTGCAGCCTCGTGGTTCAGTGATCTGACTTTTGGTTCGATGCATGAATTTACCATATCCCGAAAATCCACATTGCTATTATTTTATCAGAACTGGCCCATCCACGGTCTAAGCAGCCAGATCAATGGTCTGGATTATGAGAAACTTGGACAGTCAAATTGATCAATCTGAACTGTTTATTAAGTGCTAGGCATTTTCATGGGCCACTACAGGAAACTAACACCGAGCAGATGGGTCTAAGTTGGCGTTCTCTTTTATAGCTATCCAATTTTCCAAACCTTGGATGTGGTAGTTATGATTGGGCGATGAAAGGTTACTTTTCAGCTTTAAACGGTCCATTACAGACCCGACGGACTTGGATTGCCCGGTGATCCTGGGACGTGGCCAGATTTGATTGGTTTGTCAAAGATTTGTCTGTCAGAGATGGAGCCCACGCATGCCGCCTTCGACAATTATTGGGTTGAGTACCCATGTACCATGGAGCGCGGCTTGATCCACCGAGGTGGGTGGGACACCTGAGTCTGGGGCTCACAGTGATGTATGTGCTTTAAATCTACACTGTCTAACCATTTTGACAGCTCATTTCAGGGCATGATCCAAAAAAGCTGACCCAAATCTTTGATGGACCACACCACAGAAACAGTCGTGATTGAATCCACATTATTAAAAGCTTTATGGATTTTGTAGGAATATTTATTTATCATCCTACTTGTTGATAAGGTTGTAAAGAACTAAATGAAGGGACACATAAATATCATTTTGATTCAAAGCTTTTATAGCCGACTAAAAGTTTTAAATGATCAACTAGAATAGGAAATACACAATAACCACTGCAGCAAATACCCCATCTCTAGCAGCAGCACATGGTCCAATCAAATCTAACTAAATAGCATTACCACAAAGCTTGTTGTCTTGGATTCACTGGACAATCCACATCGCAATACCACGCCCATCTCACACACACCATAACGGGTACCTGAACCCAGAGTGAGTCTACTACTGGGCCACGAGTAACGACCCATGTCCAAAACTAGAGGTTGGATAAGATTGTGGACTGATAATTGGTTGGATTGTCCATTGTCCCAGTACAACAACGAGTACCGTAATTTATAGTGCTCTAAATCACTGGATCATTTTTCATTATAATCAAAAGAAAAAAAGAAAAAAAAAAAAAACATGAATATTAAAATCAGTTTGCTGTTCGTGAACTTCACTGCAGCGGCGGTTAGGTGTTAGGAGTTGTGACGCAAGTCACACAAAAATAGTGCCTTTGAGCTGTAGGCTACGAAACCGTGATTTCCACTTCTTTTTTTATTATTATTAATCGATTTGGACCATCCAATTAGTGGGCCATCTCTTTTGTTAAATGATAGCCTGAAATAGAATCCGATCGGAACTTCATAACTATTAGAGTAATGACACTTTTTCGAACGGTCCAGACAAGTTGCATCATTTGCCCAGAGAAAAAGTCTTTTGAACAAACGATCAGAAATATCCAATCGCTCCAAATGCGTAGGTTACGGCCCGTCCATCAATTGATCCCATCCATTCTCTAAGTTATAGGGTCCATACCATCGTTGCCGTTTTGATGGTAGGCTGCTTCCCCAAGTTGGACCGTTGATCTTTGGTAGGACCCAGCACACTATCAAGTTAGAATGGATATGAATCAAGGTTGTGGATTTGATCAGTGCCCATCATAAGATCAGATGGTGGTAATCTAGAGGCCCACCACCTGGGGCCCAAGCTTACAATGGCGGGTCATATGATCTGCGACAGGACGATGATCACAAACATTCGGACGTTATAGCTGCGTGGGGCCCACAAGTGAGGTGTGTGTGGTATCCAAACCGTGCATCTGGTAGTCTTCCTCACGTTCACCCTACACACCAATCGTAATCCTGATTTAGAATTCAGATGAGACACACCAAAGGGAGCAATGTACAATCACTCCTAACATGTTGTGGGCCACCTTAGTTTCGGAATGGCCTGAGTTTTGCAGTGTCCCTTCATCGTGATGGGGAGCAGCTGATGAATTGGTTGGATTGTCCATTCATAAGACGGTGCACCCTGTGTTCGAACTGGAAGTTTCTATGGTGCGAATCACCCTCTCCAACGTCCCCTATTGTTCCCTGTTGTGTGGCCTAGTTGAGTTATGTATCAGTCTATATTTTGACACCTATATCTAACATTTGGGGCCACATCTAATGGACGGGTTGGATGGCACTAAAAAATCATGTGGGATCCACAGACCTAGAACTTATGGTAGTTCCCATTCGTTCAAACGAATGTGTTCATTCTCCGCACATAAATATCGTATTGTAAATTCAACCAGTAAATCTCCACAGATCTGATGGTAGTTACTAGTTAGTCAGTTGATTTCAGATCCACTTTCCAATCAGACTAATGGGTCCCACCCATAACAATAATACGAACCTGATCAGACGGCTCAGATGCGAAGGAAGGCGATGTGGTTGAATGGTAACATTAGTCAAGCAACCCAAAAATTCATTGAAATTGGGTAGGATTTTTTGATAGAAAGGACCGAGTCCAAACTCCAAACAGAAGGTGGGGACCACCGAAGACTACAAGGCCCTAGTTGCAACCAGGTCAACATGTACACACTCACATTTCAATAAAAAAAGAAGGCATGCTTTCGTATTGTCTTTACATGGCGAGTCTCACACGCTTTCATTGACCCAACTACTTCAATTCATCCCAGTAATTATAGCATACGCGACCTTCTTCATTGGACGGTACACGCGAGTTTTCAGTTTGGACGAAGTGGGCAGTTCTACGAAATACAGACCGTTGATCTTTTGTACATCACCGTGGGTGGACTATTCCAAGATTTATCCATCTTAAATTTCAGATCGTTGGACTGCCAATAGATGGTTCACAAGAGAAACACAGCAACCGTCCAGATTCAATTGAAAGGTCCAAAAATTGGACATTAATTCTTATAATAAAGTTTAGTAGTGGATATAATCTACTTATTGTACGATGAAGCATATCAATGGTCTGGATTACTCATACATGGGCCCCACTTATCAGAATGAAAATCCTCGACAGTTCTTCCTAGAAAGGAGACTTCTTTCTGCTTTACAATTCTCTTGAGAAATTAGAGGGTCTAACGCGCATCATTCTCTACACATGTGGCCATCTTTGGGTAATCCAAACCGTTGATCTGATGGTATACACAGTTGATAGGGATTGAGAGGAAAATTTTAAGATCATGATAAATGGATAACGAAAGGATGGACACATATTTGAGAATGATAGTTCATCGATCAAATGGTTTTAGAAATCTAGTGAGAAAAATAATTCTCGATTGTTACCAATCAAGACTATTTTTCAACATATCAACGGTTTGGATCATAAATATGTGCCCATGAATGTACGTAATCCGATTCTCTGGTGTGATCCGGTTGAGCTTTGGACCTGCCTCATTTTTTGTCTCATAAATTAAAATGATGTGGAAAAATGTATGAACGGCGTGGATTAAACCAATACACACAGAGCATCTGCCTGGACGGATTAACGTCCAGGCTGGGGCAGAAAGCAATCCGCTTCCAAAATGCAGACGCCAGAGACGCGGTTGTAGCTGATGACGTAACGTCGAAAGTGGTTATTCGTTAGACATGGTTCGGCTTGGCTCACCCGGGCGAGCCACAAGCCAGACGGAAGAACGCTAATTCCCAGATTCTACATCTTCAAGCGCTGAACACAAACGCACTGCAGGTGCCAACGTGGCACATGTGTGAGAGATCTGGTACGTCCAAAGTATGATCCCTATCACTCAATTATGCTATCATAAAATACCGGCCGGGTCACTAATCACGTCAGCAACACATGCACGTTAAATGTAGAATTTTGGTTATCATTTTTCTAACTCTTCATCCGACGGGCCCACCTTGATTTGTTAGTCAATCGTAACCGTCTATCTAAAAAAAAATTTCTAGTTAGATATAAGCCTTCTGCGCTTTTAGCGTGGGCCATTTCCACTGGACTGGAACATCGGATGGCTACGTGAATCACGGTTTAGTGTACTTAACTATCGTTTTCTCAACTGTGGTTACTCATCCACCGTAGAATTACATGTGTAGTTTAATTTAGACCGTCCAAATCATGTGCTCCATTGTACATGGCTCATAGCCTGAGATCACAGCGATGGAAATATCTCAACCATGCCATCAAATGAACGGTCAAAAATAAAATAGTATTTGGTCCAAATTCGATCATGTCCATTTGGCACCATGGATTTGATGAAAAGAGAAGTCACTTGATCATTTCTCCATTTGGAGAAGAGAAGTGGATTGCATAAAAATCCATGACATATTAAAAGTGCATTTTCAAACACTGTTTTTATTCCTCTCGAGAAGGTAGAATTTGATGAGAATTTCTCTCCAATCGTGGGGCCAATGTCTCGAAAAGGTAGAATTTGACGAGAATTTCTCTCCAATCGTGGGTCACATTCTCCAATTGCGGGGCCCAATGTGACGTATTATGAGCATGACTTTGTGAATCATAATGTAATGTGTGTGTTACATCCACCCCATCCAACCTTTTGAAAACTCATTTTAAAGCATGATTCAAAAAATTAAATACACCTATCTCAAGTGGACCATAGTAACATAAATGATGGTACTCAATCATTAAAAACTTTTCATGGGCTACGAAAATTTTGGATAAAGTTTATATTTGTGTGGTTTCTTCGTTCATATCATTGTCATGACTTTGCTAGAAGGTTGGATGGAAAATAAACATTCCGGTGGCCCCATGGAGTTTTTAATGATAGGGATTCAATCACTAGCTACTGTTTCATATGGTATGGTCCACCTAAGATTTGAATCTGCTTCATTTTTTAGACTATGCCCTAAAATGAGCTTTCAAAATGCATGGACAATGTAGATGTAAGGCACATATATCATAGTGTCCTCGTAGTCTAGCATACGGTGGGATTAAATTCACACCATCCCTTCTCTCTGGTCCAACTTCTCTCACAACTCTAGTTGCCAGACAAGAAATCTAGAATTGATAAGAACTAGAATTAAGGATAATTCATATCATTTATTTACTTCTCATCACTTCCACTCAAATCTATGGTGCCAAACAAGCCCCAGTGAAAACAAATGGTTAGGATTGTTGAAATCATTGTGATTGTCATGCTACACTCAATCACATTTCCGGATCACAGTAGATCTGTACCACATATTGGTGGATTGGTGGAGTGGTCCAAATCCAACAAGTGGAATCAGACGGTTCAGATCATTCAATCTTTGTTATTTTCAGGCTATACTCCATCATGATATTTAGATGGTCGATTTAAACTTACGTTTAGATGATATAGGAACCGTTCCTTCATTAGATCAAGTAGTGCGTGGGCCATAAACCAATCAGTGGCGCACATATATAAAATTTCATACGCTTGCAAACATCTCACGCACAGCTCTAAAATCAAACTGTTCAAATGGGGGCCGCCGCTTTATCAAATATGCACGAAAAAAAAAAAAATCTTCATTTTGAAAGTCCACTTAACGGTTACCTTTCACTGGGTTGTCCAGATAATGCCACATCCACATCGAGGCCAACGATTTGAACGGTTTAGATTTAGATAACACCCGCCGAGGGGTAAGTAGTCGTCCTCTTACAGCGTGTCGAATAATTCTTCCATTTGAGGATTCGTTCTTACTTCTGCGGCTCTGCCTATGTCGCGAGTCGCGACTTAGAATCCAGCGCGTGTCGCCCCCAGTGGGGCCGACATGCTGAGTAGTCCCATTATCTTTACCGTCCATCTTCTGGAATCTATGATATAATGGCCTCCAAAAGAAAATTCCACTGGAAAATCATTACATGTAGTTGAATTTATAGCAGTAAAAAGAAAATTCTCAATGGCTCGTAGTCAACTCTAAAAACCAAAAGTTACAACCATGATTGAAAATTGAGCTTGGAATAATGGCTTACTTACTGTGGTAAAAAGAACATGTGCGGTTAAAATTGTCAAAGAATCTCATCAAGTGGCCCCCAGTGAGTTGCGACATACGATGGGTCCTGAGTCGCGACGGAGTCGAAACGAATGGGCGCGGTTTGCAATCACCTCCAATCCTAATCTCTGTGGGGGCCACCGTGATGTATATGTTATATCCACTCCATCCATTCGTTTTCCCCGCTCATTTAAACACAACAACCGCCTGAATGAGGCAGATCAAGATCTCAAGTGAACCACAAAAGATTTCAACCATTGAAACCTTACTAGTGCCACGTGATGTTTATATGCCATCCAATCCGTGTACAAGGTGAATCCAATTTGGATGAAGGGAAATCACAAATATTAGCTTGATTCAAAACTTCTGCGGCTCCAAGAAGTTTTCAGCGGTGAGTGTTCAATCCCCATTATTTTCCATTGTGTGGTCCATTTGAGCTTTTGATATGACTTATTGTTTTTTATGAATACCTATAATGCTCTTTCGAAACGGATGAAGGAAGTGGATATAACACATACATCACGGTGGGCCCCATAGAGCTTAGGGTGGCAGGCGTTTTGAGCTAGAGACGAGAGTTGTAGCCAAGCCATGAGTCCGTGACCCAAGAAGCACAAAAAAGTCACTGCCTCGTGTCAGTCACCACGAAAAAGTCACCGTCTACTTCCGGTTATCCCTCATTCTCTATATAATCACCTCCTCAACTATCCAAACGGCAGCTTTAAATGCCCTTTTAGAATTCGCAATTCTCTCCCTCTCCGTCTCTCTCTCTCTCTCTGAGCGATGGGGAAGACATCTACAAGAGAAGCGATGGGGAAGACATCTCCAAACCTGCTGTTCACCCTATCTGCTCTCGTTGCTCGCTGCGCGAAGCACGCGACCCGTCTCTCGAAGAAGCTGGGGAGCAACGGCGAGCCGAGTACTTCGAAAATCGCGCCGAGGTCGCCGCTCGCTTCGTCGAAGCAGCTCCTGACAACTCTCAGCAACAAGGCCATCATCCCCTTTCTGCACAAGAAAAGGATCGCCGAGGAGAAGTCCGATGGATCTTCTTCGGAAGACGGAGGGTTGTGGCAGAGGGAGATCTTGATGGGGGAGAAGTGTCAGCCGTTGGATTTCTCGGGCGTCATCTATTACAACAGGGATGGGAAGCGGGTGTCTGAATTGCCGAGGTCCCCACGTTGTGGTAGCCCGTTGCATCCTAGCTTCTCTTTTCCCACGACGTTGGTGGAGGAAGGCGGGAACTTTAACGGCCGTTAATAGTCGTCTGTGTTTAACGGTCTTCTTTTTTCTTTTTTTTTTCCCGTCTTTTCCGTAATTTTGTGAACGACTGTAATATTGTATTTTATACAGTATATGTGAGACTATTTTTGCCAGCCGGTTGTATCGTAAATTATCATGCATCCCCATCTTTTCCACCAGCGAGACGGTTGTGTGGAAAATCCGAACCATGCAAAAGATGGGTCCCACCATGATTATCATTTGGCATCAAAACTAGCTATTTCCGCTTGTTATGTGAGCAACACGAATGGAATCAGTGGACAACCGTACGTTCGACTCGGGATACTGTGGGACCTACTTAGTGAGTGGATGGCTTGATTTTAGAGATGGGTGATCTTCTTGATGCGCGGACCACCTTTGCATGGTGAAGATGTCATAAACGAGATAGATTTTAGCGGGAAAGATTGGATGCATTACAAGTAGCACGGAGCAGGATGCAGGTTATCAATTATTTTTTGAAAACTTTAATACTCTGGCAGAGTGTAACGGATGATACACAAGCACTTGCTACGTAGCATATGCGTAATTCAAAGTAAACTGTCTAAATTTTGCTTCTCATTTTAGACGTTTTATTAACCAAAAATTACACTTACTTGATTATATTGGACTGTTAAATAGTCTGATTTACACAATTTTGAGTGCTTGCGTATCAAGAGTCATACATAGCCAGAGTATCAAATAACATCCCTTCAAATGGAAAGAGCTCTCCAATAGGGGTAGCAATAGGCCCAAAGATTACTCCATTGGCCCGGGTCTGGTCTGGCCTGGGCAGTGGGCCTAGATTCAGGCTCTGCCCTGTCCTTGGACAGAGCTTTGGGGCCCAAGCACTGCCCTACTCGGCCGGGCTGCCCGAATCATTGCCACGTCCACTCTCCCATTCTTGGAGATTCCTTCATGAGCAAGGACTCGGAAAAAAGTGGGCCCATGGGTTTGGCTTGGGCTTGCATCCTGAGGCTTGATCATACACTGGAGTCCAAGTTCATGAAGAAATGGTCTGTTCGGTCTCGAGTTGTCATGACTCCTCTGAGTCGACATTGAATTAGCAGGACACGCCTGAGTAGAGGGTGACTCAGGTTATAGATCCGGATCAGATCTGAGGGAGTCTAGGTCGACTTGGACAAGTCACAAAGGGATTTATCCGAGTCTAAGAACCATGCAAGTAATGTGCCTGGTGTCCTGATGGACTTTTGGGTCTGGCCCACTTCTGGCTGGGATCCAAATTATCCAGCTCGAGCGCTGGTTTTGGGTCTGAAATAAAGCCCATGTAGTGAAGCCAGGCTTGGTCTCCGCCGGAAAGAGTAGTAGCCTAACCTGACTGGGCTCCACCTCAGGCCACATCCATCAGTACAGATTACATTAGGACATAAAAGCTGAAGTCCAGATTATCTGACAGAATCCGGATCGGGCGCGATCCTTCACTCGGCACATAATTGGTCCACATCAGCACTGAGTCATTTGTTACCGTAATACTGACAATGTCTATACTGAGGTGGTGGTCCGAGCAGAGGATCCGGACAGATTCTGACAATGTCAGGACCAATTAGGCATCTGCAAACAAGCATAACCTATTGAAGCATAACAGATTATCCAAATTCAATAAGCTGACACTCAGGCAGAGTAGAATGGTGATGCGCAGTCAAATTACTATGAAAGTGTGTACGTAGCATACAAGTCATCCAAATCAAACCTCCAAATTGTGGGTCCCAGATAAGATGGATCATTAACAAAAAAATTACACTTATTTGATTGTCCAGCTATCGGATTGGTGGACACACTTATTGGACGGTATAAAATAAAAGTACCCATTGGTCCTATTCCAAGAAAAAAAAAGTCTCCACAAATCATTACGGTAGGCCCCACCATGAAGATCATCACCTGGGACAGAAATAGGTGGGGCACACTGTGTTAATCAATGGGCAACGGACGGTCAGATTCAAAACACAGGTGTGGCCAACCTAGAGAGCTGATCAAGCTGACTTTCGAGAAGGTGATCTTCATGGTGGGACCCGTCCTCTTTACGGCCACAAGTTGTGGTATCGTTGCCTTTAGGTGATCATTCTCTTCCTTAAAAAAAAGATGCCACACATGCACCTTTGCCGGCAACACATGCCAACCTGGTCATTTGAGTTGTACATAAGGTGGCCCGCACATTTGGATTGTCCACCATGCATGGTCCACTTTTGAATATTGCCCATGAACCAATAAGACGTACAACTCTTAACCATCTGATAAATGTACAAGAAAATGGATGGTAAAAATCAGTTACAATGTCTCATCGATCATGTGGGTCCCACTTTTGATTGTTTGTTCTTCTCATAACCACTTTATTCAGACGACTTGGAGTGCCAGAAAAGGAGTAGAATGAGTTGGACGGTCCTAATAAGAGGACTGGGTCATGAACGGGCCAAGCATTGCCCAAGACCTGAAACATGGCAGGTGGGAGGTGGATCCGACCGTCCAGCTAGTGGGTCATGTCCACAGATGGCCCAATCACAACTTTATTAGCTGTACACTAGTTGTAAATCCCACCGAAAATGCATTTGAAGGACATGCCCTCTGTGCTGCACTAAATAAGGGTGGGGTGGATCAAACGAACCCGACCTAACACTAAGTGGGTATGGGTCCAAAAGTCCATATACCCGAATTAATAAATGGGTCGGGCTTGGGACACCTCTCAAAATCAATCAACCTGGACCAAACCTAGACCCAGTATTTAAATGGGTTCAATTTAGCTATCTTAAAATGGACCCGGCTTAGCTTGGTTTGATTTGGCTATCCTAAAATGGTCCCAACTCATATGTGATAAGACCTATGAAAAATAGTTAATTAATATAAGGAAGTTTAAACATTCGATTGGTTAATTAATACCAAATGGGCACATGGAACTTTATAATCACTTCCATTTTTTATTTTTTTTTCCATAAAATCCAAAGCTGATAATGACAACATCAGGACCGGACCAAGACCAGACTAATATCTATCTTTGATTCTTTGATTTTTGATTTTCAGAAGGCTGAATTAAACCGTTCAAAGGCTTGAATTTTTTTACTCTAGAAGATTGATCGTTGACTATACTCTAGAAGACTATGACCATAGTCGGGTGGGCTACCATAATGGGTCCCGCGTGAAAAGCTTCAAACCATAATAAGGTAATTCCTACCCCTATAGATTCTTAGGAAGAAACCAGTGGACAAGTGGATATTTCAAAAAAAAAAAAAAAAAATGTGGGCGTCATGACCAGGGCAGTTAACGGGCCAGGCCTGAGATAGGTCTCAATCCGGATTTTGAACTGTTTCGGGACTGCTGTCTGGTCGGCTCTATTCAAAATTCTGAGATTTTCAGGCTTGGCCTGGCCCATTGACACCCCTACTCATGACCACATGACTATTTTAATACAACTGTTTCAAGTAGTGTGGCCCACTTGACTGTTTGATCTGCCTCATGTTTAAGCCCACAACCTAAAATGAGCTGATAAAAATGGTGGACAATGAGATTTCTCAAAAAACATAATAGTGGAACACTTTTGTGTTTTAGCTACTCCAATCCAACGCTAGGGGTATAATAACACTTTTCAAGCCACGTGGCCTGCTTGAGTTTTGAATCTTCATTAATTTTTTATTTTATTTTATTTTATTTACTTTTGTCAGTCATGCAAGGCAGGCACCTGGTAGTTGCGCAATACTTCCACACGGTTAGTCACACAATGCACCCACCAGTGGGGGTTAGTGTGTCTCTTTAGCACACAAAGGTGAGACCACACAAACATGAGACCTACTGTTAAAACTCCTAAGTATTTTGAATCTTCATTATATTTGGACACACTAATTAAAATGACATGGAAAACTAGTGGATGGAGTAAATTTCTAAAAAAAAAAAAAAACTAATTTTGGGCTACATGACAATTGGCAAGGTTTCATTAGTGGGCATTTAATATGAATGTTCTGCAAGTGGTGTGGCCCACTTGAGTGTTGGATCTAGCTCGTATTTGAGCCCACCCCCTAAGATGAGATGAATAAAATGGTTGCCAGGGTGGATTTCTCAAAAACATCATAGAATGGATCTACCTCATATTTGAGCCCACCCCCTACAATGAGATGAGTAAAATGGTTGCCTGGGTGAAATTCTCAAAACCATTCACCGCGTAGAGCACTCATCAGGTTGGAGCGCATTGATCAGGTTGGAGTGCATGCGCACGGCTCACAATGACCATGGTTTAAGTTACTTTTTTGTAACTAGAAAGCTAAAAAAAAAATAGAAATAGAAATTAACAAAAGAAGTTACTTTGTGTTTTAAGTTACTCATTTAACTTTAATAACCAAACTATCTTAAGTTAAAAAGGTTACTTATTGGATGGTATCCAAATGGGCCCTTAAATAAATTCTCCAACTTTTTATTTACCAAGATAGAGTTAAGGCCAAACTTATTGTTCCCGTCACTTAGGGGGCGTTTGGATCATAAGTTACTTAAAGTTACTTATGCCTCAAGTAGCTTATCTTGATTTCTGCTTATTAAACTGAAGTGATCAAGTAACTTTATATAAAAAAGCTATTGATCATAAACCGAGCTTATCTCAAATAAGTTACTTATATACTACTTTAAGTAGAAAAGGAACTGTTTGGAGGGATCCAAACGGGCCCATAATATCATAATAATATGAAAATGGTTCGCTCGAAAACTTATTAAGCGTTCATACAAGATTGAGATCACATCAGTCTTATATTGTGGACACATGTACAACAGTGCTGTAATTTCAACTGATGTTGAATGTGTTTGGACAAACCGAGATGGACCCACCTAGAGATTGGCTGATTATCATGATAAGAGTCTAAAGTTTCATGTTATTTTGTTTCGCTCCATTGGTTGGTTTTTTTTTATTAAGGGTGTGCTTCCGCAAGCTACTCAACAAAAGAAGTTCCCGCTACAACCATGCAATTTAATTCCTAGTTGTTGTGTTCTTGAACTGCACTCCAATTGGGCTGTTTGGACCGCAAAAAAAAAAAAAACTAATCCCACTTGAGTTGAAAACTAAAATAGGTATTTTGGGAAGGAAATTCGGTTACGGTTCATTTGGATGCCTGTAAATTTTATTAGTTGTGAAGGTTTTACAAATAACTCACTTACAAGTGGTGTTTGTACATAAAATTTCACCCATGAATTATATACTTTAGCTTTAAATTAGTTGTAAAGGGTTCACCCATAACTCACTTACCGGTGATGTTTGGACATAAAAATTTACCCATGAATTATATGCTTTAGCTGTAAAGTGTTTACAGGTAACTCACTTACAGGTAGTGTTTGGACATAAAATTTCACTATCGAATTACAAACTAGGGGGTGTTTGTTTTCCAATTCCATCATGTAACTGTAAATGCAGGTATTAATGGATAATAATTACTATTTACACATGTCTGGCAGACACGAGTATTTCCTCCTTGAAATGCTGCCTGAAAAGGATGAAGTTAAATTCATGGGCCATACTGTGATGTTTGTGACATATCTATGCCATCCATCTATTTTACCCGAACATTTTAGGGCATGAGCCCAAAAATTAGGCAAATCTAAAGCTTAAATGGCTCATACCATAGGAAATTATGGTCGTAAAAGGCTTTTAATGATAAGCTTTCAACCCACTATTTTGTATGGTGTGGTCTGCTTGAACTTTGGATCTACCTCAATTTTGGGTTCAAGTTCTAAAATAAGCTCATAATATGGATGGACTGTGTGGAAAAGTGATGCGGACATCAGTGGTGCACCCTTTAGAGTGTACCAGAGGAGGCGACGTCGCAGATCGAGTGTTGGAACAGACGAGTTGATGTGGATGGACGCCGGGCCCATTGGGCCCATTTTCTGACGCGTTACGAGTACGCGAGATGCAGGATCGCACAGGAGCATCATGACCGCTGGACCATGGAGCGGGTTTACATTTAGGCACTTTTCTATTTATTTCCTTGTTTCTAGGCGCTTTAGTGTCGTTATTTACTTTAGACGTTTTTATGTTATTTCTTTGGTTTTCAGGCACTTTAGTGCACTTTTTTTTTATTTTCGTAACTTATATATATTGTGAGAACCCTATTTCGAAATTATTGAATGAATAGAAAATTCGTGAGTTTCTTCCTCTTTGTTGAGAGATTAGGGTTTCAGGATTGGCCCTCGGGTGTTGAGGATTCCACCTCGGAGTTTCCGTTTTCTCTTCTCTCTTTCTTCAAGGTGCGAGGAAAGGTAAGCTTCTTTTGATTCCTAATTCGTACTTCATGATAACCCATTGTTTTTCGACATCTCTCGACCTTTTGTGAAACCCCCCCGCCCTTTTGGTACGATCGAAAAGAGGGATGCCTAGCCACGATAACCGGATCCAAACTTGACTGTGGACTGGTCTATGCTAGATCTGGGATATCCTCATATCCCTAGATCCTCCCTGTTTTACGATTTTACATGGTTTTATGCAAAAGGGGCATGATCCGGACGGACGGATTTCATCTTCGTGTTGAGATTTGTTAGTTTCCTCTGATTAAAAGTAGTTAGTTTCGTAATTTTATTATTTGAATATCTTCCAACTTGATATACATGCATCTAGGGTTAGATCATCGCATGCCCCTACATCAATTTTGGTATCAGAGTAAAGGTTCCTAGCGTAGGTCAGTTTACCCAAAATTTCCCTTTTCGGTGATTTTTTTTTCAAAGGAACCGGATATCCCAAATCGAAAAAAATTGTAGGCCTTTCGGGCGCTCCGCCCCGAACCCCGGGCAGGGGCGCGCCACCCCCTGCACCCCCGGCGAGCTGACCGCGCAGCTCAACCCGCGTCCAACTCTGCGTAGGGGTCATAGTTCGTTGAGTTTAGTTAGCCTTTTTTTTTCTAGATTTTGTTGAGTCCTCATATAGATCTAGGCCACATAGGATAGCTTGCATTGCACTGAACTAGGATAGTTAAAACTGCATTTAGATTTTACCTTTTTTACACCTTTGCGCACCTAAATCTAGGGCCTTTCACATATCACTCCTGGTGTATGCCTACGCGCACTGGTCGTAGGTTTGGTCTTCATAATACTATGGAATCTAATCAAATTACCAAAGCTCTGGAGGGTCTAATTAAGAGAATGGATCAGTAATTTCAGACCTTGAGAGGTGAGATCGCGCAGCAGTTTGCGCATCAGGATAATAGGTTCACACGTTTAGAGGAGAGGGTCACTCGCTTAGAGGATGACATCCATACCACCACTTTAGATAGTCCCCAAGCAACCCCCGACACTGGGGCAGTCGATCAGTCCCAAGTTGTGGGCCCTGATCCGCCTAGGGATGATTTGGGCGCAGGTCAGGTCCGCGGACCTGGCAATGGACACGATGGGGCTCATCATCAGCCACCCCCACAGATTCGTGATCCTGTTTTCCCCGCCCAGCGGGAGGGCCATGGTGGGGTGCGATATCCGCAACCTCAGAGATACCATGAGCAGGACCCTGTTATTAGGGTCATGAAGGGCATCAAGGTTGACGCTCCTAGTTTTGATGGGAGACTGGACCCTAAAGTTTTTTCTGATTGGCTAGCAGACATGGATCACTTCTTTCAGTGGCACGGTCTGCCAGACCCACAGCGGGTTGGATTCGCCAAGATGAAGTTGGTGGGCCAGGCAAAACTACATTGGGGAAATGTGGAGCGTCGCCGTGAGCGATCTAGAGAGGGGCCAGTTCTCTTTTAGATTGAAATGAAAGAACTGTTGCGAGAGAAGTATGTTCCCCTTTCTTATAAGCAGAGGCTGTTGGATCAATGGCACACTTTGCACCAAGGATCCATGACGGTAACGGAATACATTGCCAAGTTCGATGAATACATGATGAGGTGCGATGTAGATGAGGATCCTGCTGTGGTTCTCTCCCGTTTTTGTATGGGCCTCAAGTTTGACCTCCAGCGTGAGCTCATGCCTCATATGGTTACCAGCTTAGAGCACGCTTACCAGATGGTGCAGGAACTGGAGCACTATGTGCGCCAATCTCCTGCTAGAGGGTTTGAGATTCGACCTACTGTGCCTAGAGTAGCTCCGCAGGGAGCGAGACCTCAGGTCGGAAATCAACCCAGAGCTCAACCTGGTACCCAACCAGTCAATAAAAATCGAGGTAACAATGTGGCTGGACCAAGTACTAGGACTGCGATGCCAGGGCAGTGCTACCGCTGTGGTGGCATGGGTCACATTGCCGCAGAGTGTTCAAATAGGGGTAGGCGTATTGCCTTTGTTTCTGAACACTCTACAGAAGAAAAAGTGGCATATGAAGTTGAAGGTGACTAGAATGATGAGGAAATCATCGTCCAATCCCTTAAGCCGGCCAGTGATGCCGAGGATGATACTGTGGAGATTACCCCACTTGCTGTGGTGAGATGCGCTTTGGCCCAGGTGAAGGAAAGTGAGGATTGGCGCAGAACCACTATCTTCCACACTTACGCCAAGTGTGGAGATAAGAACTACAAAGTGATCATAGATAGCGGGAGCTGTGAGAATGTAGTTTCTCCAAGTACTTTGAGTCGCCTGAGGTTGAAGCCAGTCCCTCACCCCAACCCATACCGAGTTTCTTGGGTTGATGCGACATCCCTTCCTGTGACTCAGCGATGCCTTGTGCCAATTGAATTCGGGCCATACAAGGACAAGTTGTGGTGTGATGTGGTCACGATGGACGTTGGCCATATCATCTTGGGAAGGCCATGGCTCTTTAACAAAGATGTCACAATATTCGGGCGTACGAATAATTGTGTGTTTAAGCATGAAGGAAAGAAGCTTGTCTTGAGCCCGCTCCCTCCCAAATCGTCCACAGGAGCGAAAGATGTTGCGTCTCAAGGCAGTTCTAAGAGTCAAAGGGCACCTCAGTCGAAGTCTCTCCACATCATAGATGCTAAGGAGTTTGAGAGAGAGGCTAAAACTGGGACTATGGTGTACGTTTTACTGGCTAGAGAGAGCACACCCGAGGTTGCTATAGGGTTACCCCAGGAGGTTCGTTCAGTCCTAGAGGAGTTTCGGGATGTCTTCCCTGAAGACCTTCCAGACGAGCTCCCACCAATGCGGGACATTCAGCATGCGATAGATCTTGTCCCAGGGGCGACCCTACCAAACCTCCCTCACTACAGAATGAATCCTACCGAACATGCCAAGTTGAAGAGGCAAGTGGATGAATTGCTTAAAAAGGGATTTATTCGTGAGAGTATGAGCCCGTGCGCCGTGCCTGCGCTTCTTACGCCAAAGAAAGATGGCACGTGGCGCATGTGTGTTGATAGTAGAGCCATAAACAAGATTACTGTCAAGTATCGGTTTCCCATCCTGAGGCTTGATGACACGCTTGACATGATGGCCACCTCTACTATCTTTTTGAAAATTGACCTCAAGAGTGGTTATCACCAAATTCGTGTTCGCCCAAGAGATGAGTGGAAGACTGCCTTCAAGACGAAGGATGGGCTGTATGAGTGGTTGGTTATGCCCTTTGGGTTAACCAATGCTCCAAGTACATTTATGAGGGTGATGACCCAGGTGCTGCGACCCTTTATGGGTAAGTTCTTAGCTGTGTACTTCGATGATATCCTCATCTATAGTACGTCTCCTACCCAGCACCTTGAACACTTGAGGAAGGTCTACAACGCCCTGCGAGCAGAAAAGCTTTATGCGAACCTCAAGAAGTGTTCCTTCTTGACTTCTAGAGTTATCTTCCTGGGGTTCGTTGTTTCGTTAGAGGGTATGTCTGCAGACCCTGAGAAAGTTAAGGCCATTGTCAATTGGCCCGAGCCGCTTAATATACACGACGTGTGAAGCTTTCACGGCCTAGCTACGTTCTATCGGCGGTTCATCCGTGGATTTAGCTCTATTATGGCTCCCATCACAGATTGCATAAGAAAAGGGGAGTTCCAATGGACTAAAGCCGCGACACGGGCTTTCTCTGAAATTAAGAATAAGATGACGGAAGCGCCCGTCATGCGTCTACCTGACTTCTCTAAAGTCTTTGAGGTGGCGTGTGACGCGTCAGGACTTGCCATAGGGGGAGTGTTAAGCCAAGAGGGACATTCTGTGGCCTTTTTCAGTGAGAAACTGAATGAGGCTAAACAACGCTACTCCACCTACGACAAAGAGTTCTATGCGGTTGTGCAATCATTGCGCCATTGGCGGCATTATTTATTACCACAAGAATTTGTCCTGTTCTCTGATTATGAGGCCTTGAAATATTTGAGCTCTCAAAAGAAGTTGAGCCCTAGGCATGCCAAGTGGGCTCAATTTCTTCAGGAGTATACGTTTCTACTTAAGCACAAGGCCGGTAAAGAGAATAAGGTTGCTGACGCGCTTAGCCGTCGTGGCATGATGCTGCGGTCCATGAGCATTGAAGTTACAGGCTTTGAGCAACTCAAGGGTGAGTACTCAACTTGTCCTGACTTTGGGACCATCTATGCGTCGTTGTCTAGTGACCCACCTTCGAGGAATGCTGAGTTTGTCCTTACAGACGGATATCTTTTTAGAGGGGACAAGCTCTGCATCCCACGCACATCCCTCCGTGATTTTCTAGTATGGGAGCTTCATGCTGGAGGGATGGCAGGTCACTTTGGTAGAGATAAAACAGTTGCCCTAGTTTCTGATCGTTTCCATTGGCCTAATCTCCAGCGAGATGTGGCCAAGATTGTAGGGCAGTGTCGGACATGTCAACTGGCAAAGCAGAGGAAACAAAATACAGGCTTATACACTCCTTTGCCAGTTCCACATGCCCCATGGCAAGATGTCAGTATGGATTTCGTACTTGGGCTTCCCAAGACTATTCGTAAGCACGATTCCATACTCGTGGTCGTTGATCGGTTTTCTAAGATGACCCATTTCCTACCCTGTTATAAGACCTCAGATGCCTCCCACATTGCTAAGATATTCTTTCAGGAGGTTGTGCGACTTCATGAGGTACCTAGATCCATCGTGTCTGACAGAGATACTAGGTTCACTAGTTATTTTTGGAAGACTCTCTGGCATCTTTTGGGTACGAGGCTTCAATTTTCTTCAGCATATCATCCTCAATCGGATGGTCAAACAGAGGTAGTGAACCGTAGCCTAGGGAATTTGTTGAGATGTCTAGTTGGAGACCACCACAGGACCTGGGACACTGTTATTCCCACAGCAGAGTTCGCTTATAACTCTTCAGTGAACAGGTCCACAGGAATGAGCCCATTTGAAATTGTTTCAGGTCTTAGACCCCGAGCCCTCATAAATTTGATCCCTATGGCTACCCCACAGCGTCCTTCAGAGTTAGGAGAGTCATTTGCCCATCATATACATGCATTGCATACTGAGATCAGAAGGAAGATTAATTCAAGTAATAAACATTATAAACTTTCTGCTGACACTCACAGGAGATTTAGGGAATTTCAACCTGGAGATGACGTTATGGTTCGTATTAGGTCGGATCGGTTTCCACCTGGATCCGTGAAGAAGCTTCATGCCCGTAGCATAGGCCCACATAAAATTGTGAAAAGGTTGGGGTCTAACGCTTATGTTGTCGATATCCCTCCTACCATGGGCATCAGTTCCACATTTAATGTGGAAGATCTAGTTCCCTATCACGAGCCATTACCTCTATCCAGTGATTCCCCTGTTTTTTCCCAGACCTCCCCTATATATGGACCTTGGCCACAGCCTGACCTCCCTATACCCATCTTACCTTCTCTTCCTTCTGCACCGAGAAGAGACGAGATAGAGGGAATTTTGGACTCCGAGTTGGTTTCTACTCGCTTAGGGGGTTACCAGAAATTCCTAGTCAAGTGGAGGAACAGGCCTATTGCAGATAACTCCTGGATTACCGAGACAGAGCTACAGCGTATCGATCCAGATATGCTTGAGAGGTACAGGAGTTCACTTTCGCCAGTGGCGAATTCTTCCCACCCAGGGAGAATTGATGCGGACATCAGTGGTGCACCCTTTAGAGTGTACCAGAGGAGGCGACGTCGTAGATCGAGTGTTGGAGCAGACGAGTTGATGTGGATGGACGCCGAGCCCATTGGGCCCATTTTCTGACGCGTTACGAGTACGCGAGATGCAGGATCGCGCAGGAGCATCATGACCGCTGGACCATGGAGCGGATTTACATTTAGGCGCTTTTCTATTTATTTCCTTGTTTCTAGGCGCTTTAGTATCGTTATTTACTTTAGACGTTTTTATGTTATTTCTTTGGTTTTCAGGCACTTTAGTGCACTTTTTTTTATTTTCGTAGCTTATATATACTGTGAGAACCCTATTTCGAAATTATTTGAATGAATAGAAAATTCGTGACTTTCTTCCTCTTTGTTGAGAGATTAGGGTTTCAGGATTGGCCCTCGGGTGTTGAGGATTCCACCCCGGAGTTTCCGTTTTCTCTTCTCTCTTTCTTCAAGGTGCGAGGAAAGGTAAGCTTCTTTTGATTCCTAATAGCTTCTTTTGATTCCTAATTCGTACTTCATGATAATCCATTGTTTTTCGACATCCCTCGTCCTTTTGTGAAACCCCCCCCCCCCCCCCCCCCCCCCCTTTTTGGTACGATCGAAAAGAGGGATGCCTAGCCACGATAACCGGATCCAAACTTGACTGTGGACTGGTCTATGCTAGATCTGGGATATCCTCATATCCCTAGATCCTCCCTGTTTTACGATTTTACATGGTTTTATGCAAAAGAGGCATGATCCGGACGGACGGATTTCATCTTCGTGTTGAGATTTGTTAGTTTCCTCTGATTAAAAGTAGTTAGTTTCGTAATTTTATTATTTGAATATCTTCCAACTTGATATACATGCATCTAGGGTTAGATCATCGCATGCCCCTGCATCAACAAGCCACATAGATCGCAGTGGGCTCCACATGAAATTTGCACAATCCTCCATTTTAGTGTTAAATGTAAGGAATTACATTAGTACTTAATCATTGCCCATTTACATGTATTTACACAAGGAAATTGAAAAAAAAAAAAAAAAAAAGAATCAAAAACAAAAACACAATATAATTTGAAGTCCTAATTTCACTTACCTATAAGACCATGAAACTATAGTTTTAGGCGTAAGTAACCTATCATATTTGGAACATTAATAATCATGTGAAAGCCCATTATTCAACCCAAGCCAACCCAAAACCCATATCTCCTCGAATCTAGGCCCTAACCACACCCTCTCTTCTTCTTTTTCTTTCTTTTCTTTTCATTTTTTGACCTGGACCGGACCTAGACTGAACCCAAATTTTAATTCGGTAGGTTTGTGGCCAAAGGTCTGTCTGATTAGGTCTAGGAACCCTCTTACCCAAACTGACCCATTTGTACCCCCGTCTCTAAAACCTTATCTGATGAATCCTTTCATGGTTCCAACATCCCAAATCCCAACACAAACACATGAAAGTGCCATCCATGACATACCCCTATAACATAGACATTACCAGCCAAACATCCTATCATGCTCCAATAACATGGCATTCCATGGAAACTGCTATACAGAACTTACCTGTGCACATGATCACATGGAGGAGATACAAACGCAGCAGTTCAATGATCTGGGTCAATCATCTGGTGGGCCTGTGGTGTTTTGTGGTGGCCCACAAGATCACTAAGACAATGCATGAAAAGTGGGCGATCATAAAAGATTTAAGCCAACGGACCACATTTGACACAATTGACGCCCACTTCTGTGGGACCCACACGGAGGGCTCCATGACGTCATTCAAACATTCTAGCAACATGCATTTACATCTAAAGAGGGGTTACAAGAGGACTCGAGGAAATGCACACTACAAAACTTGGGTTTTTCAATTTGTGCAAGTGTGGCCCATGGTCCACTGATCCAGAGCATCAATCGACACCTACCCAACCATGGATGGAGCATGACCCAAAAATCTCCTCATCAAGACTCAATTCCCAATATATGGTTAAGAGAAGAGAAATAGAGCAATGATCCATGGTGGGTACCCAACAGGAGAAAAGCTCTAAGATGGCTGGCTGGAACTTTCCAATCTGGAAGAATTTTCGCTCATGGTCAATCCATGGTGGGACCCAACAGGCCAACGGTCTGGATTGCTGAATCATGGACCTTACTTGCATAAACTTACAAAAATCATCAACAAGAAGAACCTAATGAAATGGACCTGATCAGCTCCCAGTAAACAAATGTGTCTTCCAAAAATCCATTTATATTTCATTCAAACACCAAAAACCCCATCAAAATGCATGGATCACAACCATCAAAAGGCATGCAACAATCATTTCAAAGTCACATACCAAAATTCAAAAAAAAAAAAAAAATTCAAAAAAAAAAAAAAAAAAAAAAACAAAGACAGGTTGATGGAAAGGACACAAACACACAAAACTCACATATCTCACCATTCAAGCGCCAGGGGCAGCATCCTTCACCTTGCTCTGCAAATATCCACCATACTCCCTAGCACAGTCCTTCATGTGGCTAGCCGTATCAGCAATTCGGCTCCTCGCGTAGTCCACGCGCTCCGAGCCAGGCGGGTGCCACCCCTTCACGTACTTGTACGTCCACGATGCTCCGGCCAAGGCCACAAAGGCCATAGTGCACATCGACAAGAACCCGGCGATGGCAATGAAGAGCACGGTCCCAGCTGGGACCCATATCGGGCTGGACAGGATGATCAACGGCGTAAAGAAGATCAGAGCCAGGACACTCGCGGTGAGCGTGAGCCCGGTGAGGAGAAGCAGGATCCCACCAGAGATGACAAGTGTCAAGAACCCAACCACTTGGGTTGAATTGGGTGTTTGGCCATGGAACCTCCTCAAGAATCCGGACCCTGGTGAGTTTCTGGTAACTGGGCCTGGGCCAGATGTTCTGGTTACTGGGCCTGGGCCAGGGTGACGGTCTGTCATTGCTAGAGGCTGTTGGAGAGATTGAGAGACAGAGAAAGAGAGAGAGAGAGAGAGAGAGAGAGGAGAGAATGAATGATGGTTATAGAAAGATGGATTTTTGAGGTGGCCTTGACAGATGGAAGATAAACAACATGCAAGCCTCCAAGTGGGGACGCGGATTCGGTGGATCGGGGGAACTCCCGACGTTGGTGGATCCCTGATTGTGGGGCCCAACTTGATTTATTTAGGTTATATCCACACCGTCCATCCGTTTTTTCATGTCATTTTAGGACATTTAAACAAATATTAAGTGTATCAATATCTTAGGTGGACCACAATACAGGAAACAGTGTTGATTGAACACCCACCGTTAAAAACTTATTGGGGGCCACAAAAGTTTTGTGTCAACCTGATATTTCTGTTTTCCTTTCATCCAGTTCTGTGTGTCCTAATAAACAGTTTGGATAGAAAAATAACATTACGGTGGACCCTATAAAGGTTTTAATGGTGAGATTTCAACCACCACTTTTTTCTATGGTGTGGTCCACCTGAGATTTGGATCTGATTTAATTTTTGGAGGATGCCATCAAACAAGCTGAAAAAACGGATGTACGGTGTGGATATAAAACATACATCAAGGTGGGGCCCATAGTCATGGATCCACTTACTTTGGTGGTTGACAGATCCACCGAATCCGCGTCTTACGTCCACAAGTGGATGAAATCTAGTACACTTAGGAGCGTAGTTAGAGTCGGTAGAACCGGTTTAGGGCGCATATATCTCTTCATATCACGTGGACTGATAGATTATCATCTGAAACCGTCCATCTAGTGGGCCCTATCATAGATGGAACACGTTCTATAAAGACTGCCTATAAGACATCCCTACCCATCTTTTTTCTTTCACTTTAAAGATTTCTTGATTGGTCCTCTTCTTTGATGCTTACTGATCGGATGGCTAGGATCGTTCGATCTTTGTAAATTTCATAAGATCTTTTATCTTCTGTAGGCGAAACAAGATTGATGGCGTCAGATGATTCTTCCTGACACGTGTACGGTGGAGATATGGTTCTACCATGTCCCCACTCTACCGGCTCTACCGTTTTACTTTCCTCGGAGTTCGGAGTCTTGGGTTGAGCAATGACCTTTTCTTTTCTCTAATGGAGCGGAGATGGGAGGGTATTAGGTGCGGCCTGTGCCAAACAAAATACGGTGCGGTCCTTACCTTGGGGCCCACCTTGATGTCTTTATTCTATATCCATACCGTTCATCCGTTGTTTCATATTATTTAATGGTATTATGAAAAATATGATGCAGATATAAATCTCAGATCCAGCATACCATAGGAAATAGTGGTGACTGACCATTAAAAAAATTTTATGGACCACATAAGTTTTCGATCAGGATTTTTTTAATCCTTAATACATATTTATGTGACCTTATCAACAGATTAGATGGAAAATAAACACTACAAGAACATTACTGTGGACCCTATAAATTTTTTAATGGTGGATCATTCAATTGCCACTATTTCCAACAGTACTGTCCACCTGAGATTTTTATCTGATTCAATTTCAGGATAATGCCGTAAACTAATCTGGAAAAACGTATTGACGGCGTGGATATATAATGTATGCATTAGGGTGAGTCCCACTGCAAGTGTCGCACTGTGATGGGTATGGTCGGGCCCGCACCTAATCCGCGGGGGCTAGAGTCACGTGGGATGCACGTGACCAGAGACAGGGCGCGATGGAAGGCAAGCGGATTGCCTGCCCTCCGAAATGGGATCGCGTACTGAGTAACTCAGTACCCTTTTATCGTACTGAGTAAACTCTCTTGGGCCCATCAAGAACGTATGTGATTTATCCAAGCCGTCCATCCGTTGTTCCAGCCCATTTTAGGGGTTGAAACTAATATTTAAGTATATACAAAGCTCAAGTGGACCACACCACAGGAAACAGTGGGAATAAAGATTTCCACCGTTGAAACCTTTCTAGGGCCTACAGTGACTTTTATTTGTCATCCAACCTGTTCATAAGATTACACAGACATAGATGAAGTGAAAATACAAATATCAGCTTAATCCAAACTTACGTGGCTCTTGAGAAATTTTCAACAGGTAAGATTCAATTCACACTGTTGTTTGTAGTACCATTTCTCGTATACTATGAGGTCGACCTCATGGGAACGTCCCATGAGGTCGAGCTGCATGGGCCCCACTGTGATGTATGTCAGACGTCAACACCATGCATTTGATGGGTTCCTTTAGGTCATGGGATATCCAAAAAGTCAGTTGTATAAGAACGCAGGTGGGCCATACAATTTAAAATCATGTGAAGACATGCCTAAAACATCTAAATGCACTTGGTGGGGCCCACATGCATTTTGGATGCGGCTGAAACTTGGTCTGACCCCTCATCCAAGTGGGACACATACAATGGATGGACTGGATTTGTAAGCCACATCTCGGTGGGTCCAATAAACAATCATGAAGGTTTTAATGGGCGGATTACCCCTCTCAACTTTTTTCTGTGGTGTGGCCCATCTAAGTTATGGATTGACGTGATTTTTAAGCTTGTGGCCTACCATGGAATGGTGCATCTGACTGATGGGGTAGATGTTTGACACACATCATGGTGGGGCCCACACAGCTCGACCTCATGGAAAGTTCCCCCTTTCATTTTACCATACCCGGTCCCTTCCTTCCTTTTATCATACGCGAGCAGCAACGACCTCACTCAACCAGTCGACCCCACCATCGGCGAGCAACGACCCCACCTCTCTCTTTCTCTAATTCTCTTTCTCGAGGTAAGTTTAATTTTTTTAACATTTTTAATAATTTCAATCTCTCTCTCTCTCTCTCTCCCCCTCTCTCTCTCATTTTTTTTAATGTCAACTTCTATGTGGACCGGGATGGGTCAGGGACAACCGAACAAGGTTGGGTTGCATGACTTGCATCGGGTGGGCTGGGATGGTCAGGGGGATGGTTGGGTTGGGTTCGGTTGGGTTGGGTTGGGTCACTTGAAAATTGCTTTGCCTATGTTAGATTGTTTGTTGATTACTTAAATAATTACTGTTGACATCAGATTCTGGCAATAGGTTCCTCCCAAGTATACGCCCTTCTCGAAGTGAGCTTCCCTCCAAACCTGAAAGCCAAATAAAAAAACTAAGGGTGGTCGGCACGTGGCCGTTGACCCTTTGAAGCTTAAGTCAGAGGTGACTTGATAAGATGAAGTGTGAAACATAGGCTTAGAGATTGTGTATCTTTATCATCTGTGAGGCCATATATTTATACAAATTCGGGTGATCCAGTCTATTACGCAAGCCATTAAAATCACTGTTGATTTTAGGGGGTAAGATGCTTATCTTGTTAATCCTTAGATAAGGGGATGACCTAACCACTCTAGACGTCTAACTGATTACGTCTCTTGATGGAGATGTTCGGAGCTACGAATGGAAACAAGCCAAAACTGGCCTATATGGGCTGCTGGTACCATGAGACGAGGGACGTCCCTGCCAGAGACCAGAGACCAGGGCTGCTCGCATAATGTGGGCTGCTCGCATGACGGGAGTTCCTCACATAACGGGGGCTGCTCACATGACGGGAGCTGCTCACATAACGGAGGTCTCTCCACATGACGGGAACTGCTTACATGACGGGGGCTGCTCACATGATGGGAGTTGCTCACATGACGGGGGTCTCCCCACATGACGAGAGCTGCTCACATAACGGGGGTCTCCCCACTCAATGACGAAGAGCAGAGCTGCTCACACTCGTAGATGACCTCGTTTGTCGACCAAGAGCAGAGTTGCTCGCACAACGGGAATGTATAGGCGGTCGCAGGTCCGAGTGATACACAAGATGTGAGCAGGAAGGCTCGATAGTCAGATGGTTTGGTCGTGACTTTTATGAAGAGACGCTCGTTGGTCGCATTTCTTTTATACTTCTTCGACAACCAACTTTATTCTACAACAATTACTTTGACTATGTCAAATAATTAGTTGATTACTTGAATTAATAATTACTTTGCCTATGTAAGTTGATTACTTAAATAATTGTTTTGCCTATGTTAGATTGTTAGTTGATTATTTAAATAATTACTTTGACTATGTTAGATAATTAGTTGATTACTTGAATTAATATTACTTTCCCTATGTAAGTTTATTACTTAAATAATTACTTTGCCCATGTTAGATTGTTAGTTAATTAATTGAATAATTGCTTGACTTATGTTAGTTGATTATTTGAATAATTGTTTTGCCTATGTTAGTTGATTACTTGAATTGAAAAATTCTAGACTTATAGTTGATTATTTAGATTTGATTTATGCTTAATTCAAATCTTCAACTACAAATCATATATTAATTATATTATTCGTAGTTGTATACCTCAATTAAACACAAATCAATTAGACGTAGAGCAACCTCACTTGACACTTGACACACTTGACAAATGAATTGAATAATCTACCTACCCATTTAAGAATTCATATACAATAAATCGTATTCAAATCAATTATTAGTTTAATATTATATATATATATATATATTCTTAAATTGTCTAAATTGAACAATTTGGTAATATATCATGTACCTAATATTGCTTACACAATTTACATGGAGTTCGAGATTTGGTACATCAACCCAATTTATTCTCTAAATATATGGTTCTCAACTGATTGACTGCCTCCCCTCCATGAATAATAGATAATGGTGATGACAATTAAACAATAGAGATTTTTTACAGGAATTGTATTAGTAGAGCACATGATATATTACTGAATATGATAAAAAGTGAAACTAAGTTTTAGGAGATGTTAAAAAATGCCCACTTACAAATCACAGATTACGATGATACCTTCTAGCTTCACATATCCTATGTGTGTTTTCTTCTCTTCATATTTAAATATGGCTAGTGAGGAAGTCCCTAATACGCCTAGTGATGGTGCATTGGCCACATCCCCTCTAGTTGTTAATGTCCAAGGAGATGATAAAAACTTAAATTCAGTTACGTCTAATATAAGGAAGAAAATATCAGTAGTTTGGGACAATTTTGATGAGGTTGAGGTAAAAAAAGGTGGGAACTGTGTTATCAAAGTTAAATGTAAGCATTACAAGTCAACCTTCGTAAAACATTATAGGGGATCAACTTCACATTGTCGCAGACATTGTATTCATTTTTCTAAGAGCAAAAAAATCCTTTGTTCAGGTCAATAATTGCTCTCATTTGCCTCATCTGAAGGTAGCGACTCGCAAGCTACTTTCACCACTCATAAGTTTGAAAAAGACAAACTGAAAGAGTGGTATGCAATAATACTTATTGTTAAGAGAGACCATTTAGGTTTATAAAGAGCAGAGCTTTTAATGAATACGATAAATACTTGAATCCCAAATTGGACAAGTACTCATGGGTCATGGTGAAAAGAGAATGCATGGAGATATATATAAATGAGAAGATAAAGATGAAAGCCCTTTTCTTATCAACCTCACGTATAAGTCTTACTTCAGACTTGTGCGATGTCTAAACAAAAGAATGGGAGGAGACATATAAGCTTGGAAGAATGAAGATTAAATATCGTTTGTGTGGAAATAAATTCATGAAGAAAATACACCAAGTTAGAATACATTTATCTGGTTAAAGAAGAGACACAAAACCATATCCCAATGCCTCGCAGGAAGCACAAATTCAATTCTAGGCTCCCTTGAACTTAAATAAGAAAAAGTCAACCCCCTCAACACTGAATTTAACAAGCTACCAAAAATATAATAACAAGCCTATTATAATAGATGGAGATTCAGAAATAGAGAGAGTGCAACGAATTAGTAGGGATGAAGAAAAGAAGAATGCCAGATCAAGTGCTTGATGCAGGATGCCCTAATTATGATGCATGTTCATGAACACAATTAAATCAGCGGAATTAAACAACAATAACAATATAAAATCTAGCAATCATCATCATGAACTAAGAAGATCACAAGGAACATGCAATGGAACGGGCCATTCATCACAACCATGAAGTATGAGATTCAAGTATCACTATGGCTGGATCCGGCGAGGGATGGAACCTCTCGATCTTGCATGGCTATAACCCAATCAATTAAGGGAAATCTCTAATCCAGAAAATCAGGGAATTTTGGATTAGGGATTTGAAATTCTGAAACTTAGGGTTTGTAGGATCGAAATCAGAATTTGGGGATGGTGGGAATTGAACAAATAAGTTAGAAGGGATAGATTTACCTGGAAGAAGGTTAGAGGGGTATAAGAAGCAGTTAAAAGAAAAGAGATTCAGGGAAGAGGAAGAAGTATTACCATGAGAGAGAGAGAGAGAGAGAGAGAGAGAGAGAGAGAGAAGAAGAAGAAGAGGAAAGCTCCAAGAGGCTTTTCATTAATCAAATCAATAGCTAATTTTTGTGTTTAGGGCCTAGCCAACTTAAATAAACAAATAAAATAAGTAAAAAGTCCAAATTACCCCTAAAACTAAGCAAAACGCGCAAAATAACATAAGTGCGGGAAAGTTCGGGCGCTCGAAGACGTGAAAAAACGTCCAGAGAGTTTCGGGCGCTCGAGAGGCCAAGTTCGGGCGCCCGAAGGCAATGGTCAGGCGCCCGATCGGTGCTCGAAGTCTTCAGCTCTTCAGTCTTGTTTCTCCCTTCTTCCTTCACATGTGTCCTCCCTGGATGGGGTCTTCTATGTGTTTGATCACATGTGAAGAGTCTTCAGCTCCTCAATAGTCGCCTATCCACAAGGATGGTACGTGTGGTTGACGCTTTCTTCGTTGGTACACTTGAAATGGTCTTGTGTCTTCATCAGTGCTCTAGAAGAAGAACAATTGAAACTTGTCTTGAAGATAAGTGGGGAAGAAGTGGAGACATCTAGATATTGATATCCTCCAAGACAACATGACGTCGAGGTAGGACTGAGCATCAGAAGTAAGAAGAGCCATAAAATATCAAAATTTCTCTTCAGGCTCTCCTCATTCTACAAAGTATTGGAAACTCCTTATAAATCGGTTCATAAAGAAGGCTTGAAAAT
Organism: Liriodendron chinense; assembly: GCA_003013855.2. Taxonomy (NCBI): domain Eukaryota; kingdom Viridiplantae; phylum Streptophyta; class Magnoliopsida; order Magnoliales; family Magnoliaceae; genus Liriodendron; species Liriodendron chinense. The sequence continues at coordinate 1,790,563 of PVNU02002217.1, forward strand.
GTTAGCTGAATCTATACAAGAACATAGTGGCTGAAGTTTCACCATTTTCTTTTATTAAGAAGAAGTAAACAATTATCTACAACAAGATAGTACCTTCGGATCTGCAAACATATCTCATGTCATCGATGAAACTAGAAACTGCATCAAGAGGATGAGACGATGATAGTGATGCTGATGGATCCAGTTCAGACGAAGATGATAACTCTCTTATCTGCCGGTTGGGAAGGCGCTCATCATGTGGACCATATTAGCAAGTGGTTGATGAATATTGATGAATGGGTGTGACGTTTTCATAGTAACAACTAACAAACATTCTTATGTTGTTATTTGTTAAGTGTTTACTTGTAATAACTTTTTATGCACCACCTGCCTACCTCATTTTAATAATGAACGATCTAGATTTTAATAATTTTATTATGATTTTTAAAACATTATTAAAAAAATTATAACTGGAAATCAACTCGACTAGACTTGAAGAGCTCGCTCGACCTAACTCAATCCTAGCTTTACTTAGCTCGAACCAGCGAGCTAGATGGGTGAACTTGAAGACCGAGTCAAGCTAAACTCAAGCTTGGGTCATGGTGGGGTCGAGCTAAGCCACACTTGACCTAGCTCGACTTGAAATCAACTCGTGTTCAGCTTTACTAGTGGGCTATACATAAGATGTTGGTGGGTTCAAAACGTGGAGCCCTTGCTGCATGAATGTCATTTGATCGTTTCCTTTTTTTCTTTTTCTTTTTTCATGGGAGAGGACCACATGAAGTCGAAGCTTCTTTGATAGTTAGTAGTTGTATGAATGAATACTACATTCTTCGGGCGATGGTGAAAAACTCCGACTAAGCTTTGGCGAAGCTTAGTACATTCTTTGAGCACAAAATTAGAGTTTTTTTTTTTTTTTTTTAGTTTTCTTGCCATAATCTCCGACATAGAAAATATGATAGTCAAAGGTATTTTTTTTTCTTTTCTTTTTGGTGTTTCTTTGTTTTGTTTTTGTTAGTGGGTATGAATTGTAAGAGTGTGAAAGAGAGAGAGAGAGAGTATGTTGGTTCTCTTTATAATTGTTTTTTGTTTGGTTGAGTATGAATGGTGGAAGTTTGTAAAAGAGGGGAGGGTATGACGGTTGCCTTTATAGTAGGTTTTTTTATTTGGTTGGATATAATTCGTGGGAGTTTGTGAAAGGGATGAGGGTACAGTGGTTCCTTTTATAGTTTTTTTTTGTTGTTGTGAATGGTAGGAGTTTGTGAAAAGAAGAAGTATGTGATGGTTCCCTTTATATCATAATAATAATAATAATAATAGTAATAATAATAATAATATTGTTTGTTGTATAAATGGTGTGAGTTAGTGAAAGGTAAGAGAGTGTGGTGGTTTGAAAGTTTTTTTTTAAGGCTAAATAGTGTGGATCGTGGATATGTACTATGGATTGCTGATATTCATTGTGGGCCATAGATATTCACTACACTGAGACCATGTGGAGCACGGATATTCACTATGGACTACGGGGACAACATATGTTCATTGTGGATCTTAAATAATATTCACTGTGAACATCCACGGTCCACCATGAACTCTTTCAAGTTACTTTTTGCCTGTATTATGCTTCTCCTTCTGTCTAATTAACACCGAAATGCATGTAGAATAAATCTCCTAAATGGTCTACCTAAATCCATCCTGAGAAAGAAATAGAAAATGATGTTTTGACCATCTTGTGGGCCAAGGTACACATATCCAGGAATGCGCATTTCTAAACAACTTAGACCTTGCATGAACGTCCTTGCACGGTTAGTATGCACCTGCACGCATGTTTTTAGATCAAACCATTTGCTATTGCTAACCAGTACTCACAGAGAAGTTCCTAGGTGCTCTAGACTTCAGAGCACTGAAAGTTCTGGTGCTAGAAGTTGCATTTAGATAGATGGACAACTCAACCAATCAATTTGTGTCGCCATTTGGTCAACACACACCAATGGGCCACCAATCACATACAGATGATTTGAAATACTGACAAACTAAGTTCGTGTCTAACAGAACATATGGCTGGCTCAATAGATGAGTACTTGCGGAACAATAGCTGGATGGAATTGAGGCAGTATTCCTAGTCTAATATCATGTTAAGGTATGGGCCCGAAAATGAGGCTGATTCAACGCTCTAGTTAACTATACCATAGATGACTCTTATATTTAATGTTTTGTACATATAATACGCGTTTAATCCAATCCAAGCTTACTATTTGGTGTGGTCCCCTTGAGCGTTGGATCTGCCTCAATTTTGGGTGTGGATAAACAGACACATCACGGTGCGCCCCCGCCCCCCCCCCCCAACCCAATCGGCATCCATGCTAGATAGTAATCAAACACGGTTTCTGAAGGTGCATCCAAACGCACCACCCAATTTTTTTTTAGCTGAAGACCAAGTTCAGTTGTCAAAGGCCTCTCTTGATAGCTCATCTAAATGAGCCTAACGCATACGTTAGAAAGGGAATTTTCAAAAAGAGGGGTCCCAACTCCCAAGCTTGCTTTTTCGTTTGAGTTGACATTTTAACCTGATTTTGATTTGCTCAAGTGCATTTATATAAAAATGCTGTTCGGATGGAAAGGATTTTGAGGCCTGGGCTCACTGAATAAGGTGCGGCCTGACAATAGGGTCCACCTTGATGCATAGTATAGCTCCGCTGTCCATGGGTTTTTCCAGATGATTTTAGGAAATCTCAGGTGGACTACACTATAGAAAACAATAGTGATTGACTAGTAAAAACTTCTTGTGGGCCACGAAAATTTTGGATCTATAGTATTTTTGTTTTTTTTGCCCTTCGTTCAGGTATGTATGACTTTATCAACAGGTTGGATGGCAAATAAACATTATGTGGGGCCTAGGAAGTTTTTAATGGTGGTAGTTCAATCATCACTATTTCTTGTAGTGTGGTCCACTATTAGCTTCGTTTTTGCATTCATGGCCTAAAATGAGTTGCTGAAATGAATGGACGGCCTGGATATACTACACATTCATCAAGGTGGGCCCCACCCTCAGGCTGCACATGTTGGGTGAGGTGGGGGAGCGGATTAGGTGAGACCTTGGATCCACCGAGGTGGGTGGGACCCTGACTGTGGGGGCAACTGTGATGTATGTGACTACATCCATACCGTCCATCCGAATGGAAAGCTCATTTTAGGCATGATCTAAAAAATAAAGCAGTTCCAAATACCAGATGGACCATAGTACAGGAAACAGTGGTGATTGATCATTAAGTACTTCTTGTGGACCACAAAATCTTTGGATCAAGATGATATTTGTGTGGTTTCTTCATCTTGGTGTTTGTGACCTTATCAACGGGTTGGATGGCAAATAAACATTTCGGTGGAATCCATGAAGCTTTTCATGGTGCGGATTCAATCATGACAGTTTCTTGTGGTGTGGTCCACATAAGATTTGAGTCATCTTCATTTTTTTATTTTTTATTTTTTATTTTACTCTAAAATGAGCTTTCAAAATGGTTGGACTGTGTGGATTTAAGGCACATACATCACTGTTAGCCCCACAGTCAGGGTCGCACCCACCTCGGTGGATCCGGGTCTCACCTAATCCGCTGTAGTTTTGCCAAGCGGTTTGGCTGGTGATCCATCACCAGCCATCTTGCTGGTGTCACAGATCTATGGGCCGACCATGAAGTATGTGTTTTATCCATGCCTTCCATTCATTTTCTGGCTCATTTTGCGCTCTTTTATACATGTGAACCGGTGAGCCCAAAAAATGGATGGACGGTGTGGATAAAACACATATATCATGATGGGCCCAAAGAGCTTTGACCCCATAGATGGCTGGTGTTAGGTCACCACTTAAGCCGGGTTTGTGTGCGAATGGTCATCCAACTGCCGTATGGAGCACCATTTGCGTTAATTCGCCCAAACAAGGGAGCCAATTAGGTGCGCCCGCCTCAACTGTGGGGCCCACCTTGATATATTTTATCTATATCCTCACCGTCCATCTGCTTTTACCTATCATTTTAGGGTATGACCCAAAAAATGATGCAGATCCAAATCTTGAGTGGACCATACCATTGTAAAATCTGGTGATTGACCATTAAAAACTTCTCAGGGGCACAAAAGTTTTGGATCAATATGATATTTTTTTTTTTTTACCTTCGTAAAGGTCTGTGGTACGTTATCAAGAGGTTAGGATGAAAAATAACATTATGGAAAGATTACGGTGGGCCTAAGAAGTTTTTAATGGGGGGCATTCAATCCACACTTTTTCCTACAGAACGGTAGACCTGAGATTTCGATATGCTTAATTTTTTTTTTTTTTTATGTAATATTCTAAAATGATCTGGTACAACAGATGAACGAAGTGGATATAGATTACATACATCAAGGTGGGTCCCACCGTAAGGGCCGTACCTAATTCGGAAGTGGATTGCGTACTGAGCAACTCCGCACGCTAGCGTGTGGAGTAAATTCTGTGGGGCCCACAGTGATTTATGTATTTTATCTAGAGAAATTTCCGACTGTAAATCTCTCTTTTGACCATTATTCCCAGCTAAATCTTCAATAGTTTTCTTTCCAAAAGTAAACTTCACTTGTATGGATGGGACATTTTCGGACCGAAATACCCCTGTTGTTAGGATTTATTCCTTCTAAAAAAAACATATTTTCTCCTCGTTTTTCTCCTTTTTTATATTCAAAACTCATTTTTTTCTCTCATCTATAACAAAAAAAGCATCATCTCTTTAGTTTTGAGATCGGTTTTCACTTCAGAGCATTATTTTTCTATTTCTTCAACTCGTGTTTTATCGGAAATGAGGTTGTGGTGTGGACTAGGTAAGAACGAAGAATGTGAATTTTTTTTCTCAACGAACGCATTTTTTTTTTTAATAATCAAGTCGGATCTTTGTTTATCGCAATGTGTTTTTTCAATAATCAATCTCGTTGAATTTCAATGAGCATATTGATATTTCAAAAATTCATGATAGCTGTGCTCTTTGAATTTTACATTGTGTTCTTTGAATTTTATAGTGTGCTTGTTGAATTATATCTGTACTCTTTGAAATTCAACGAGATCGCGGTCAATTTTTATCTCGTTGAAATACGACGAGATCGCGGTCAATTTTTGCTTGCTCTATGGCTACAGTTAATATCCGTAGCCTTTATTTAAAATTCAAGAAGATCGCGATCAATTCTATGGCTACAGTTAATATCCGTAGCCTTTAGTTAAAATTTAACGAGATCTCATTAAATTCACTGTGCTCGATCTCGTTAAATTCTAACTAAAGGCTATAGATTTTAACCGTAGCTAACGAGATCTGTTTCAAAATTTTAACCGTAGCACAGTGCTAATTCTATCTCGTTAAATTTTATCTCGTTGAATTTTAGCCGTAGCACAGAGCATAGTGCTAATTCAACGTGATTTCTTTCAAAATTTAAAAAGTACAGTGCCAATTCAACGAGATCTCTTTCAAAATTCAAAGAGCACAATGTCAATTTAATGAGATCTCTTCTAAAATTAAAAGAGGATAACAATATGCCAATTCAAAGAGATTTCTTTCAAAATTCAAAGAGCACAACACCAATTCAACGAGATTTCTTTCAAAATTCAAAGAGTACAATTTCAACAAGTACTCTTTCAAAATTCAAAGAATACTCTTTCGAACACATTCTCAAACTTTTCAACATTTTCCTTCGTTGTGACATTTCAACAAACATGTTGTATTCAAATTTGAAATACAATGAAAGTTGATTAAAATTCTCAAACATTGTCCATATAACCTTATAACAAACACGTTGTATACATATTAGACATTCACATTCCAAAAAAACAACATTCATAAAATAAAATAAAAAACATTTAAATCTGTGCTCTTTGAAATTCAACGAGATCGCATTGAAATTGACCGCGATCGCGGTGAAAATGACCGATCTCGTTGAAATTCACTAAGATCGCGTTGAAATTGAATGCGATCTCTCATTTCAACATTTCAAGTTTACATTGGCATTTCTACAAACAGTTTGTATGCCAAGGTTAACGAACAATCTTAAAACGAAAATCACTCCCAAATATTCAAACAAACTTAACCTAAAACGAAAATCACCCCCAAACATTCCTAAAACATACATTTCCGTAGCCTCTTCGACGGAGAAGCCATAAGAAAGATGAAGATGAAGATGAAGATGAGATCTTCAACAAGAAAATTGTGTCTCATTGATTTTCAACGAGATCAATTCAACGAGATCGTGGTGAAACTCTCAACAAACAAACAGGGGCACTTTGGTCAGAAAAAAAAATGGAAGTTTATTTTTGGAAAGAAAAGTATTGAAAGTTTAGCTGGGAATATTGGTCAAAATAGACGTTTACAGTCGGAAATTTCTCTTTTATCTACTCCGTCCATCTATCTTAACAAAAAAGTTTAGGGACATGTCAAAAAATGAAGCATATCAATATCTAAAGTGGACCACACCACAAGAAAAGTGTGAACTAAATGTCTACCATTGAAGTTTTGGATCAAGCTGATATTTGTGTTTTCCCTTCATCCATATCTATGTGATCTTATTAACAAGTTTGATGACAAATAAACATCACTGTAGTGCCTGGGAAGGTTTCAACGGTGGAAATCATTATTCCCACTGTTTCCCGTGGCATGGTCCACTTGAGATTTGGATACGTCTAAATTTTGGGATCAACCACTAAAATGAACTGAAAAAACATATGGACGGAATAGATAAAGCACATACATTCTAGGTGGGCCCAACTGAGTTTACTCCGCAATCCGATTCCACGTAATCCGCTCTCCACAAACAAACGTCATTTTCCAGATTCCCTTCTATAAGAAGGGCGCGAAATGCACCTCTTCCATCTCGATTCAGCAACAGTTAAAAATGGCATTTTCTCATTCTCCCTTCTCTTCTTCTCCATCCCTTCTCCATCGAAACCCTAACAATCTCCTTCTCAAAAACCCTAATCTCCTTCGATTCTGCTGCAGAAAAGATCGCAGAAGAGATCGAGCTCCCTTCATGGCGGCATCCTCTGATCTTCCCCCGAAATCGACGAAGCTGGTGACTTTTTTAGGTAAAGGAGGCTCCGGAAAGACTACTTCTGCTATCCTAGCCGCTCAGGTACTTCTCTCCTCGAAACCCAGCCTTTGAGATCTTCGTTTTGATCGATCTAGGGTTTCATGTTCTTGGGTTGGATTTGAGATCGACATTGTCTTTTTTTTTTTTTTTAAAACTGAATTGTTGATTATTTAGTGTATTAGCGGTATTATCGTTTTGAATTCTTTTTCAAGATCTAGCTAGGGTTTGACCTTCTTTGCTTTGATATCCACTTGAAATTGGTTACGGAATGAATTGGCTACGCTGTTAGGGAGTGTTAGCTGCACCTCTTCACTGTATCGGAATCATGGGCCCCATTGCGGATGTGGCATAGGACGAAACCACGCTAATCAGATGACATTATCTAGTTTCAGCAGTTCACTTTGGACTGCAGACAGTTTTCTTTCTAATTGTGCAGTTGATGACCATCAATTGGACAGTGAGGATCATTTGAAAAATGTCATTTTGAGCAACGCTCCAGCCATAATGGGCCACAATTAGGACAATTTAGATTGAAATACATGCATGTCACTCGCTGATAGTCACAATAAAAAATTCAAGGAAGCTGATTCAGTGATTAGCAAAGTCGAAATCCACGGAAAAGATCCAGCGGAGACCGACAATTTTGCATTTACTTACGTGCCACTGATGCTCCCTTATGGTGTGAGGCAGCATGTGTAGTGTCAAATCCATGGCATGAACAGCTGTGGTCGAAATTTTGGAATCTGGCAAGCGACTCGAGCATGGAACAACAGAAACCTCCACAGATGGCAGTCTATGTACAACTCTAACAACAATCAAACCCACCTTCAAAATCAAAGAACAAGATAAAGGGAATCTACCCTCTCTTTCTTCTTCATTTTTTTCCCTTAGAGAGAACTCTAATTCTATTCATTCAACATTGACAATCCAATAACAATCCCTCACATGGCTTTCATAATAATAGCATTCTCCAAATCTTCCAAATCTAGATATTCTCCAAAAGAAAAATAAATAAATAAACAAAATCTCTTCATGACGATCAAACCCACCTTCAAAATCAAAGAACAAGAGAAAGGGAATTTTCCCTTAGAGAGAACTCGAATTCTATTCATTCAACATTGACAATCCAATGGCAATCCCTTACATGGCTTTGATAATAATAGCATTCTCCAAATCTCCCAAATCTAGAGATTCTCTAAAAGAAAAATAAATAACTAAATAAAATCTCTCGATGACAAACACCTACTAATTAAGGACTCTTAAAAGAGAAATCAATTAGGTTTTGCTAATTGTAGACATTTCAAAAAAGGAAAAGAATTATCTCTACTAAATATACAGTACTAAATCTAGTGTTTTAAATAGCTATGCTATATAGCATGTAGCTTACATTACGTAGTATAGCTTAGCGTTAACCTACATAGCTCATGAAAATAGCTTAAGTCGCTTGTAGCCTATGCTACATTATAATTTGCATACGTTACATACTACATAGACTACATTACACGCTATGTGGCCCACATTACAAGTTATTTTCCACTGCAACATTAAAATAAATTAATTTTTTCAATGATTTGTTATATTTTTATTTTTTCAATAAAAATAGTTAATCTTTTCAATGCTTTTAGTAAAAATAATATAAGTAACAGTATTAATCAATCGTGTTGCTCTTTCTTCACCTTTACAGTTAATGATTATCCTTTCCTAATACTTTAGGTTGCACCAAATATCATGAAATTTTGTCAATTTTCATTATTAATTTGCCTAATTTTGTGAATATCATGAAATTGGTGCAACCAAGGGCATTCTTGATTAAAAATCTAGAAGTAGCAGGTAACTTACACCTCACGCTATGTAGCTTACGCCTCACGCTATGTAGCTTTTGCCTCACGCTTTGTAGCTTACGCTTCACGCTTTGGGAGTGTGAATGCCATGCTACACGCTATTCACTATTTAAAACACTGCTACTGATTATAGACACGTAATAGATAAGAACCAAGAGAGAGAATCTCTCAATAAAAGGTCTAATAAGAGAATACCTAGAGAGAGATGAGAGAAGGTCCTCATCCCATCCTATGCTGCCGTGTGCCACATGTCCATGAAAGGTGGGGATTGCACATTGCTTTCCAAATGTTGACGTCCTTTGGTCAAAGCATGATGATCCACACTCCGGTCAAAGCATGATGATCCACACATGATTCCACATGAATCTAGACCATTGAGTTCGTCAATTTTGCCACTTGCAATCAAATGGTGTGGTGATTTTTGGGCCCAATTGATGCTGCATCAGACTCCCATGATTGAAAAGTGCTCGTCCTTAAGTCTTGTTTTTTAGAAGTCTGTATAACACCATATATCATCTTGCTGGAGTTGAGTGTGACGTACCTCATGGGCAAGAAATGCAATTTAGTTTTCTTAAGGAATCCTTCTCAAAACTCATCTTCAAAAGGCTTCATGAGAGGCAATGGTGTTGTTGGTAAACTCGTTGGTCTTGGCCTTAAGAATCGCAACACATTCAATTGACAATCTTCACTGAGAGTCATGCCAACTTCCTTTGGCTCTTTGTTGAAGATTGAATCTCCAATGGCATTGTGATTCTCAACACCTTTCTCATTGAAAATCAGATTTGGAATGATGCTTGGATACTCATGTTAGGCTCCTTCTCAAAGATTGGAGCCGTGTCAAGATCCAACTTGGTAAATCTCGATGTTGATCCAAGGGCCGAAGTCTTCCACTCAGTTTTGTCCATCAATTGTTAGATGACACATGCGGGCTAATGGCTTCATGACCAGCGTGGCTCAATATTCAGGCGTAAAGTCGCTATATTCACAATGCAATCTCATTTACTTGATGTGGTAGCATTTGAGCTCGATGAGTTGGGTCAACTTTTTGATTGGTTGCTCTATGAGTTGGGTCAACTTTTTGATTGGTTTCTCTATGGGGTCATTTTTCTTATCTCTTGTATCAAGATTCAAGAGTATATTGTCATCAACCCAACTTGTGTGACCAATGAGATGTGTGGTCAATTGGTTTGATTTGGAAGGTTGGCATGGGATTATTGATGATTCAATGGCTGTATGGGATAGGGTGCATGATTTTGTTCAGACGGTATTTTGTTGTGGTATAAAGGAAATGGAAATTGTCTAGATTAGGTTTACCTAGATCGGGTAACAATTCATGGAACATGCATGCTCTAGGCATCAACTGACCATCATGAAGAACTTCGGTGATGTTAAGGTGATACATCAAATACATGTAGAGGATAGATGCAACCAACCCAGATGCAACCAACCCTCTGTAATGCTTAGATGATGCTCGGCATGCACAATTGTAATTCATCAAACCTCAGAAATTTGCACCAGCTAATTTTTTTTGAACACTTGGCCTGTGTCTCGACAGGTTTCCAAATTCCAACCTTTGGAGAAACTTGGGCTAATAACACAACCCTTCAAATGGAATGATTGGATCTCCAACAGTCTCCCTCTGGTGAACCTCAGATCTGACTAGGTAATAAATCGAACCTGTTCTTCACCAGCAATCAAACTTGCTCTGCTTGAGTTAATTTCGTGCTCTGTTTGTGGATCTGACAATCTTGTTAAATGGTCAACAGGCACAATCTCTGTAGAAATCTGTGTGAGTTAAGCAAAATTTTGAACCCTTCGCATGCATTTCTACAAACACCCAACCTTTGGAGAAACTTTGGCTACTTTTGCTTCCCGCCTAATGGAATGATTGGAACTGCAATAGCCTTCCTTCAGTACCCTCAGATCTGGTTAAGCAACCTGTCATATGCCAGCTATAAAACTTGCTCCAAATACGAACTGAAGCAGCACAGGTACCCGCCAAATCCTTGGATCACCGAATCAACAGCAAGACCAACTGCAATCAAAGTTTTTGAATTTGGCAAACAACTTGAGCACTGAAGAACAAAAACCTCTGAAGATTTGCAATCTAGCGATGATTGAATCCAATTTCAAAATCAAAGAGCAAGAGAAGGAATACCCTTTTCTTCATCTTATTCTCTCATCGAGAACTCTAATTATATTCATTCAACATCAGTAATTCAGTAACAATCCCTTAGGGCCTGTTTGGGCTGCGGTATTAGATGGGTTTAGGTGGGATTGAATTGCATTGGGCCTCGTGTCATTTTCATCCAGTGTTTGTAACAACAGGAAGATTTGAATTAATCCTAGTATCATGTATACCAATGCCAATGGTAGAATCCACTGGATTTCTGGTCTCCACCACAATCTGGTACAGTTGTGGGCCCCACATTGACACGTGTTTTATCAACACCGTTCAGCCATACTTGCCTTTTGACGCGTGACAATCAAACTACATATGTGCACAGGTGACCAAAATCTGTTGTGAAATGTGGTCCGTTGATTACAATTCCATGTCCACCAAACGCAGAATTCACGTAATACATTGTATTTGCCAGGGGAAGGATTTGATCCCAAACATGGTAAAGGATGATGTTAATACCATCTAATACCATGGTATTGCCAAACATATAATTAATGTGCAATAAATGATGTCCATCCATCTAATCCTATTCCATCCATCTAATCCTATTCCATCCCATGGAATACTGCTGCGCAAATAGGCCCTTACATAGCTTTTATAGAAAGAATTTCCACATCTCCTAAATCCTGAGACTACTAAAAAAAGGAGAACAAACTCTCTCAATGACACCTTGCTAATTGACGACTCGTCAAAGAGAAACCAATTAGGTTTGCTAATAGTAAACATTTCAAAAAAGGAAAAAAAAAAAATCTACTAACCATATGCTTCTAATAAAAAACTTTTAAAAAATTGGAACCAAGAGAGAATCTCTCAATTTTTTTTTTGAAACTTATGAGAGAATCTCTCAATTAAAATGTCCAATAAGAGAATGTCTAAAAAGTATTATGAGAGAAGGTTATCCTCCCATCCTAAAGCTTCTATGTGTCGCATGTCCATCAATGGTGGGGTCCACGTGATTAGCGTCCAGGTTTTGATGCCCTTTAGGGTCACGGATGATGGTCCACACGATTCCCCATGAACCTTGATTTTAGGCCCACTGGCAATCGGGGGTGAGATGAACTTGGGCCCAAATGCTGTTGAATCACAATGTAGCAAACTCGCACTACAGTCAGTGTTTTGAGCAAAGATGATGATTTTGATTAGGAGTGTTGCCAATGGGCCGGGCCTTGGCCTAACCCGTTCAAAATACAGGCTGAAGCCAACTCCAGGCCCAACACATTGACAGCCCCAATTTCTATTGCATACAGGAGAGCTAATCAGGCCATTTAAAAATGGTTTCAATTGAATACTGCTGTGCATATAATCAAGTTGATATGCTATTCTGATTCAATCAAAGAAATTTTTTATTTCAGAACAATCATGTAATCTTTCTTTTCACTTCTTTTCTTTGAATTTCTGTTACAAAAATCATGTAGATCTACCAAGGTTTGTGTTTTCAAGATCCACTTCTGTATTCGATGTCATGCTGTGACTGCTTTGATAACCACAATCAAATCCACCTCATTTTCTTGAATTTTGAAGTAGCGGTTTGAGAAATGATACAAGCAGACCCCTTGCACTGAAAAAACAAAAAGACACCTGCACCAGATAGAATGTCTGTCCCTTTCTCAATGGAAGGACCTCACTACATCATACGCCAATTATGTTGTCAAGTTATTCCTCTTCTTTTCTCTTCTTTCTTTTGTTCTTTCCTTCATCTTTTTGGCTTAGAATTTGACTGAATTAATCTTTTGATTCTCAGTATTATGCAAAGCTGGGATTGTATACATGCTTGGTCATACATTCTCAAGACCCAACTGCTGAATACCTGATGGGCTGCAAGATTGGAACTTCTCCTACAGTATTCAGCGACAACCTTTCAGCTGTTAGGTTAGAAACCACCAAGGTATGCGCTTCTTGCATTTTCTTCTGCTTTGACTCTTTTTGAGTTAATATGTTGAATGGGTATGGACTCAAATGGGATTTGTTTATTAACTACAGATGCTTCTTGAACCTCTCAATCGGATGAAGAAAGCGGATGCTCGTCTTAATTTGACCCAAGGAGTTCTTGAAGGGGTGGGTATTCAAAATTTTATTTTCATTAGGTTAGAAACAGTAGGGCTTCCATTTCATTTTTTCCACGTCTGTAGAAGGACGTAACGCGGCTCCGTTTCTTTCTTTGTAGAGGGCTTTGTTTATGCATCTTATCATATGATAGGTAGTGGGAGAAGAGCTTGGGGTGCTACCCGGGATGGATTCAGTTCTTTCAGTTATAGAGATTGAGAAGCTTGTACGATTTCGTGGAGGGGCTGCAGGTGGAAGAAATAACTCACAAGAAAAGTTTGATATAATCGTATATGACGGAATTAGCTCTGAGGAGACATTACGGATGATTGGTGCTGCTGAGAGAGCAGGGTAGGGCCTTTCTCTATCTCAGCATTGACCTGCCCCATTTACCATTAGATTGTACCAATAATGACATGTAAACATCCGCAGATGGTATCTGAAATATTTCCGGAGCGTGGCTGAAAAGACCGATCTTGGGAGGTTGACTTCTCCTTCTCTCATGAAACTTGCAGATGAGACTCTAGGGTTCAATGGTGGATCTGTCATGGATGTGGGAACAACTGCACAAATATGGGACGATGTGGAAGGTATTCTAGAGGTATTACCATAATCGCATACCTCTTTCCATTCAATATTTTGCCTGCCAGTTGTTATATTTACTAATCTGCTGCCATTATTGGCTTTATGTTTTGCAGAAAACATCAGCTGCATTCACTGAACCATCAAAGTTCAGCTGCTACCTTGTGATGGATCCAAGCAATGCAACATCTGTCACTTGTGCATTACGTTATTGGGGATGCGCAATCCAAGCAGGAGCACAGATATCTGGAGCCTTTGGTTTCGCTCCAGAATCATGTATACAGTCAGTGGAAGCTGCACAGAAGAAGATTGCGCCCCTACCTTTTGCGCTTCTGCCGTATCTTTCAATGGATTCAGCTGTAGATTGGAATGCAATCCTCAAAGTTCTTGGTAAAAGTGCACAGAGCCTACTTTCTACAGCAGGCAACTGTTGCCAGTCATCAGTTGAATTCAACCACACCCAGAAGTCAGTGACCCTTTTCATGCCAGGCTTTGATAAGTCAGAAATCAAGCTATTCCAAGTATGTCCATGACCTTTCATTTAAGAACTTCAGCTTCTGAAATCATGTATTAGAATACTAGTTTCTGTGGTGTCGAACTCAGTCTGCACCGAGTCCTAGCTTCTTGCCAATCCTGCTATGATCTAGACAGGTCTTATCGATTATTGAGTTGGTCTAGATACATAATTCCTTTGTGACTCATCTGATACAGAATGTGTTGACAATATGGACACACAAAGTCAGCTAGTTGGAATGAATTCCTAGGTATTCATCTGATGCAGGACTCTTTTCTGAATTGGGCCCCTGAATCATCTCTACTGAGATGACTTGGTATTGTGACGATATTGACGATATTTTTAACCATTTTCAGGAAATCCAATTCTTCCAAATGTCTTTCTATCTTTTTCTTTTTCTTTTTTAGCTTCTACATTCAATAGGAGGGTCTATTAGGCTGGGACAAGGCAATGATGATCATGTTATGATATAATGCTTTATTGAAACTGAGAATATAATTACATAAATGTACTCCAATGTTATCTACTGCATTGAAGTAGAATCTCATATTATTGTTAGTGTTAAAAGTAATTGATTATTTTCAACAACATTGGGATTAAGTCTGGCGGACCCCATGGCCTCCACATCTGATTTGCATGTTGAAGTGGTGGTTTCCCCCGCTTAATCGCTCTTATGAAAGTTTTGGAAGCAAAAGCAAACACAACCAAATTTGCAATTAAGTGGAAAAAAAATGCTCCGCTTTAGTGCAGCGAGTCTAAAGTGGAAGGCATGTGGTCCACCGATTAGGCTTGATCCCAATTTTGCAGGAACCCCTACCCAAATGGACTATTATCTAAACAGGTTCTTCTTTCTACATCACTAGTGACTACATTGACAGAAAGTCTAATTTCTGACTCATACAGCTACTCTTGCCTTCATATTCCTCTCACATAAATTCCACATTCTTCTCCCCGTGGTGTGTTTCAATATACATCCATAACCATGGTGTTATTATCCAATGCTCTGATAGCAGTAGTCATGCAATCATGAGATGTGTTTTGAGGTGTGGGCAGTCCATTCAATTGATCTGGATTATACATTATGGTCGAGCTAAGTCTTCACATGCGACTCGACAGATATCCTAGTGATTGGGCAATCATAATGATCCAATCATTGGCCTACTAAATCGACATTCAGGATTATGTGGAATAATGGGTCCAATCATCAATCTGAACCATCTGTTTGGTAGAACCTTGACAAAGATTGTTTATAGTTCCAAAGAATCACTTCCAGATCCTAACCATCTAATCGGTGGTTTGGAAGGCCAACAATAGGATAGAAACATGGTGACCCAAGAAGTGTGTGCTAGACTGAATAGATCAATTGATTGAACTGTCAAATGCATCCAAATGCGAATGTAGCACTATACCTGCATTGCTAGTATGACCTCCAAACTCGTCAACTACATGATCCCCATATATGGATGTGTTTCACTATCAGTATTAAGTCTCTACTCAGGATTGTGATTTTTTACTATGTGCTGTTGATATTTACTTTTGGCTTGTAAATTGCAGTATAGGGGTGGGTCTGAGCTGTTGGTGGAAGCAGGAGACCAAAGACGTGTCATCCGTTTGCCTCCCAGGATTCAAGGGAAGGTGGGTGGTGCCAAGTACACAGATGGAAGCCTTGTAATCACACTGCGGTAGGAGATTTTGTAGATTATTCAACTCCCGCATTTTTACCAACCAAACATACCAAGTCTGGCTTCTCTTTATTCTCATTGGGTTGGGGTCAGAGAGAGAGAGAGAGAGAGAGAGAGAGAGAGAGCTCATGTACGGCGGTTACGGCGGTGGCCTGACCATAGAATATATTATTGCAATGTCTTCTGCAAATCTATTGTAATGTAATGCCAAATGGAGGTAGGTGTTCTCCAATGTTCATCAATATGGTCTTCATACATCACGCCCCACCTCCAATTTTTAGTTTGCCTCTTGGATGAGGTTTAATGCAAAGTCCACACCAATTAAATGCCCCCAAATTCCACCCTAGTCTAGTTTCCAAATGTTAGTGACTGTATGTTAGATGCCTAAAAATGAGTTCATCTCATTGTAGCTAATCATGATTGTTTGTCAGAGGTTATGATTCTTGCTTATCGAGATTATTTTAATCCTTAACAAAAAAGAAATGTGATGTGTTTCAATCATCAGTTAAGTGGAATATAGTGAATTTAGATTGAATCAGGAACATATGCATATGCAAATCATTGAAATTGAACCAAGAGCATCCCACAACAGGATGGCATACGCTTCCCATGAGTAGGCCTGCACACAGGTCGGGTTGGCCCAATCCTGGACCGAACCTAAACATATTTTAGAGGTTTGGGTTTTGGTCTGGGTTATGATCGGATTGGGCTGACCCAATCCTAGCCCTACCCGAGCCTATATGCTGAATCGGGTCGGGTTGGGTCGGGTTAGGACAGGGATGGAACGCTAACCTATAAAAGCCTAAATATTCTATTGTGGGATATTCTAATCAGTTCAAAGTATTTTTTGTGTGGCCATCCACGGTGAGGCCCTTCTCATCAATGGTTTGAATCATTGAATAATGACCCTATTTGACCAAGCTGAAAATATGAACATAATTGTACAAACTTTCGGCCACAAACTAAAGTTGGCCGAAAATGTGAGGATTGAACGACCACAATAGAATGTAGGGCCACATAATTTTTGAATCAAGCTAATAATTGTGTTTTCAGTTCATCACAGTAGGAATGATAATATTGATAATATTAAGAATATTATGGATGGCATATAAACATCATTGTGGACCCCTATTCTGATAGAACTCGGAGCGGTTCGGGTCAGGCAAAACGGGTTGGGTATGCATGGGTCACGTTGGTGTGTATCCAAGACCATACCTAGATTAAAAATGGTCTAGCCACATTCACCCTGAACCGGATCCTTTTCTTTGTTGGGTCGGGGCGGATCGGGTTTTTGTCAGGTCGGTCGGGTTGACTCGGCAGATGTGCAGCCCTACCCGTAAGTTTGATAGTTGATCCACGTAGCCTGCCATATGCTTGTGCCATATATCTCAAGTGCTTAGCATTGCTATGCATACCAGAGCTTGAAGATGAACGATCCTCAATTGGTGGTCCGCACATCCAATTGTGCTGATCACCTTCTTGGTTCACTTTTTAACTATTTCTTTCTTAGATGTAGTACTGAGATGGGGATACCACACATATGGAGAGAGCTAAACGTCCTCCCTTATTTTTTTGTGTAGTTTCCTTTGCCATTATAGTTACCAAATCTCACTAGGATTTACTTTCCCTTTTAGCATTAGCCCATTATATAGATTTCTTTTTCTTATCAAGAATGTAGTTAATTTGAGAGTAGAAGTGTTCCAAAGAAAAAGGAAAATCCAACGTGCTTGCATGTTAGTCACACCATTTTGGTGCAATGGTTTTAACGATATGAATTCCAATACATGAGATGAACTCATTTTTAGGCATTTAGTAAATAGGGCCTTAGGTGATTGATGGAACGGTGCAGCTTTTGGGTGTGATCCATTTAAGACGTGGCTAATCAATTGGGCAGTGCAGATTTGATCAACATTAACCATTTTTGGAACAATAGCATAGTGTCATCTAAAGTGTATGGTGTGCCCCAGCTAAACCCCTACATTAGAGACCATTCATGGGGATGGGTTGCATTCTAGAAAAAAAATGCGTCATTGCAAGATCCTAATTGCCAAATCTATTCAAGGTTTTTACTGACTGTAAATAGCAACTAATGGGGTTGGCAAGATTATCAACTTGATGTGATTTTTTATTTTATCTATGTGACCATTCAATACTTCTATTTTGTTGGATTAATATTGTGTTCTCACAACCCTCATATTAACATTATATTTTGCTTGAACTGAACTGATGATTGTTACCAACTTACAAAGGCTGATACATCTGATATTGTCTTCAACTCAACTGATGATTGTTACCAACTTACAAAGGCTGATACATCTTATATTTTGTTTGAGATGATGAAATATACAATGGGAATTGAAGAATAAATAGAATATGCTGTGGAGACTTGAACATTAATACGGAGGCATGAGGAAGAAAAACCTGTAACGTTAAGTCACAGGCGTATCAGCCCCTTCTGTTTGGGTGGTTTGGATGCGGTTTCTCAGTTCTTTGAAAGCACGCATGCTCTCCACATCAAAGCCTCCTGCAAACTGGAAAACAATTGCGAGATTGATTTCGAGTGTTTTATTTAAGTTCTCATTTCCTAGCAGTTTTTTTCTTCATGAAGAATCTCCCCTCCCCCCAAGTTTGCTAAGGCTACACATGCATAAACCTCCTCATCTACATGTTGATGCACACATGCCAATATGGCACACCAGTGCAAGATTGGATCCGTCTGTTGGAACACTGGATCTTCTAGCCAAAAAATCAAGCAGGACAACTCATCAGCTGTGCCAGTGTGCCAAAGGAAACAGTCTGGGGGCCACATGATGAGTGAAACAGTCTGGGAATTTACACAGTTCTTCCTACCTCACAGACTTTTTATTTTTTTATTTTTTTTACACAGGAACATATATTTCGTGTAGTGACACACTTCCAATTGATGGACCGACTCTTGGATAGGCCATATTCCAAATCACGCCCCCACAGCACAACCTCATCATCATATCAATGGAATTTTGAATGGATTGTTGCCATAACTTCCGACAACCACATAAGAGTACACAATTAATCTGGCCAACAGGAATAAAATTACCCCATTCTTTGTGATTTTAGGGCCATATATTGTCCATACAGTTGCCCGCACTAATTGAACAACCTTGTGTACTTCATGCATATGGCATGGTCGTTGGTCTTCATCTATGAAGACATTTGAAATCGGCTCCAAAATTCAGATTTTCAAGGTAGCAAGATTTGTCAAGCATGATATTTTGAAAAAGATGTAGAGAAATCTTCAACTACTGCCCAAAGAAAACCTTTTATTGGAAATTGTCCGTACAGAACTTGGCAATCACTATATGAAGATTTAGCTGACTTTATCCATCAATCCACGCTCATTGATGAGACCGGGCAACATATCTTGTTATCTAGTATGCCGAAATTCTAGATTTAGATGAGAGGGGTATAGTACTTTTACCTGATGAACACAGAAGGCAAAAGGCAAAACGCACACCTTGGAGAATAAAAAACTCTCTGTAACGTTCCTTCTTAGGCCCACTCAAAGCATCCAGCTCCGATGCCACCCTCTTCATGTAAATTCTTGCCAGCTGAACAGATGATACCTTGATCTGCATTGGGCGAAGATAAAAGCATTTTGCCGTTTCTACCAACTTCATCCATAATAAAACAGATTTTAGACTATATTTGCGCGCATTCGAAATTTCAGCAAAAATACTCAGTGTCAAAGGCTTAAAGAAATGAGATATGAAAAATCGACCTTTTGGATGTAAGGTAAAGTTGTCTATACAAATGCTAGAACAGCCATTCATGAAACCGAGTGAAAATGGACCGGATATGTCCGGCACGTGTGGAGAGGCAAAGATGGAACTGTAGCATTCATGACGCATGTGTACGTGAACACATGTCACATAATGATGGCGGACATGGCACATATGGGGAGCTTGAACATGGATGGTCACACTTGTACAAAACATTTTGTCCCCTCATTCATTGAAAGAGGATGAGTTTTCTTCATATTTATGCCACATTTTTTAAAATATATGCTATCTTTACTTTATTCAGTAACATCATCTATCCTTATTTTTCTTGGCTCTTGGCTTTTATGTATAAATGGATTAGACAAATTGTAAATGCTTTACTTGCCATGTAGTTTGTGCAAGACAACTTTTCTAGCATCCAAACAGCCCCTAAGGGCATGTTTGCCTCAGGCCCTCAACGCCATTTTAAAAGTGGAGACAAATCTTCTCTTTTAATGGAACGAGAGCTCTTTCATATATGCAGGTATTGTTCATGATTTCCTGGGAATTCTACAAAGTAGAAATCCAAAAAATGGATTTTTATTTATTTATTTTTATTTCTTGCAGCCGTAGCCAAATCCGGTGGAAATTAAACAAAATACACATGTGCGCACACATGCTTTTTGCTTCAGCAAGGAAAGGCATACATTTTGTTTATCAAATCAAAACCTGTAGCATGCCTTCATACTTCTGAAGGGAGAGGCAGTTTCCAACTTTCCATTATGTAATGAAAACCCATTCATTTTAGATTGATAATTTTCTCAATCCAGATCGTTCACACAGTGGGCCCATGGTGGATAGGAGATGCGCCATCAAATGATCCTAATTACTAGTCCGATTGCAAGATGGACCAATGGCTGTAGCTGTCCATTTCACTGGGTGGATAAGATCATTTGAGGCAGGTCAATGGATTAGGTAATGTTGAACCTTAACAAACACCTGATTATCCCAGTAGATGATCATAAAAATGCCAACCCAGTGAAATTTTAGTAATGCGGTGTACCTTCCCAACAAAGCCGGAATCCAACAGCGAATCCACTGGAATTCTGAACTCTTTATACCGTGAAACAGCCATATCGCGGGTCTGTAGCAGCGCATAGACACTAATTTGTTCCACCCTGTAAATCAAGATATACTAAACAATCAAGCTACAAATTTTGAGAAGAAATAACACATAACCAAATCGAATCATATATAAAGATATGTAAAATCCTATCAATGAAGCTCCATTACTGATTAGTGAAGTCATAAAACCTTATTGTGGTAATACGGTCATAGCAATGAGTTTGACAATTAAAAAAAAAAAACACTCACTTCTCATACAATGAATACATCTTATTCAGAGCAGAATCGCAGAGGAGTTTGGGATTGTTGACGAAAGACGACACTTGTTTCTCTAACTTCATCAGGTCTTTAATTGTATCCAAAAGCCGCCTCCCGTAATGTGTCCGTTTTCCCTTCAGGCCAGTCGAAGTGTTTAAGGACTGCACGCTCATCAACCTACAATGCCTAAACGTACTTCAATACTTATCATAGCTTTAAAACTCTTGACTCGACTCTATCGAGTCGAGTAGCTCAAGTATCTTTGAGTCTTAGAGACCATTCAGTAATATTTGATATTAAGTTATGAATATTTTATAATCATTTGAGTTTCAGGGGGGTTTTTGAGATTTGTCTAATTTTTCCGAGTTTCATTCAGTCGAGTAGAATCGAGTTGACAAAATCAATTCGGTCTCTTGACTGAATTGAGTTCCTAATGAATCTTGATGAAATCTGATTGAGGTGAGTGACTCAGCTAGTGAGTTGAGTTTTCATTGCAAAATGGAACATATATGGCACTTTGGAAGCCTTGAGTGTTGAATGGGACTCAGCAAATCACTACTCATTTGGCCAAAGCTCAATGAGGGATGAGAACAAGTCTTTCCCATTCTGATCCCAGTTGATATTTGAGGTGAAAACACGAGATTTCCATTATTCACGCAGCTTCAAATGCAAAGCAGATGGATTCCCACCCAAATTGTGGAACCAATCCCAATTCAGCAGTGTTTCCGAAACAGGCACTTAACGTGCATTTGGATTCGTCTGAATACTCTAGAAATGAATTCAATTTCAATAGAATCTGACTTCCCTGCCGTTTGTGAAAAAAAGAGTATGATTGTTACAATTCCAACGGTTTAATAGCCTAACTTTATACGTTCCATCAGTCTTGGGGCTTTTGGCGCATTGGTTAGGTTCTTAACAATGATGATTTCTGTTTCCAGGATTTTACTCAAAAGAAAAAAAATGATATCTAATTATCCAAAATTAAAAAGAAAAAAAGTTGAATGTTGATTTCCAAGGGGATGCGATTGGGTTTTGTTCTTTTGCCGTTGACCATTTAACATTTCTATTGAAAATTATGCTTCAAACCCAGCAATTGAATCACTTAAAAATTAAATAATCTTCCATTCACTTGAGGATTACCAGGAGTTTTCCATGTCCATGTTTAGGACATTCTATCCAAACAGGTCTATTTAGGCAGAGCTTGGAATGGTAAGCCTTATAAACACACATAGGTCTGTTTGGAAGAACTTGTTATCTGAGAAAGGATAGGTTTTAAGCCTGCTTTTTCAGTCCACCCATATCGAATCAGCATTTTAGCGCCTATTTTTTAGAGCAGAAGATAAAATGGGCATTGCAAAGTGCATCCAAACGCAACTACCTTTCAGTTCCAAACAAACACACCATCTGTGGGTGTGACCAAACGGGCGCTTAAAACAGCAAAAGTTTAAATGCATACCAAGAAGGAGAGTTCCTCATTCAGCCAGTTCACAAATGAGACTACATCTTCTATCTTAGTAAAAGAAGCAGCCCTGACTTCAGTGGCCAATGACTGCACAAAACCACCCTGCGTTTCTGTAACACCCCAGATTTTCGAGATTTATTTGAAACTTTTGAAAATTCATTTTTAATTTATTTTTTATTAATTATTGTACATTTACCGTTGATTTGCGAATTGTGGGACATCCGTAGGAGATCCGATAGGGGACCCTTTACAAAAGTTGCTTAGAATGATCCCATAAACATCGTAGAAAGATCAGATTTTAAAAATCACGTACTTTTAAGATAATTACGATAATGCCATTAGTTAAGCTCAAGTTAAGATGCCATTTTTAAGTATTATAGTCTCTGACGATCACTTTTATGTAAAACTCTGGATTTAAGCTTTTGGGCACATATTAACCTTACACGTCAATTTTCAGCCCTTAAATCATAGCAGAAGTGGTCCAATTGTCAAATCAGCGCCTTAATCTTTGATTTTCATGTCCATTAAGTGAGGAAAGTGGATGGTTAGTCGTAGTTGAATATTTTTTTTCATATAAATAACTTGGATCGTCTTTATCATGGACCAATAGTGTGATTTGAGTGCCCCACCTTGATAAGCCTTTTTCTTATGCGCGAAGTTATCCCGTTTTAGAAATTAACAAGTTACCAACTCTTTTTAAAACTGAACCTTTCGATTCACCCACTTCTCACCATCAATCGCTTCTCAAATTTGGACCACTTATTATACTCATATGACTACGAGTTTACACAAAATTTGGACCCCGATCTATAATCCTACACCGTTGAACCACAAAGCCAGCCCTTTCCTTTTCCGCAAAAAGTTGAAATTTCAGATCTAGGCATTTCTCACCATCAATCAACCACTAAACTTTGTACAATTATTTGCCTATCATGACCATATATTTTTTCAAAATTTGGGCCCTGATCATCAAGCGTAGACCGTTAATTGAGATCTAGCCCATTTTAGCACCTGTTAGGCCATTTTCAAGGATCGGCCAATCTAGAATGTGGATCATCAAGAAATTTACGTATTCTGACTCTACTCTTCGAGCTTGATAAGATGAATGGATTGGAATTGATCATAGATCATCCAAATATTGAGATTTGAGAAACCCACCTCTAGAGGTTGTTACATAAGACCTCGCGTGCACATCCCTCTCCATATTTCTACTACGCACCTCCAAATCCTTCTCCTAACCCTAGCCTCCATGCCCTAGAGAGAGAGAGAGAGAGAGAGAGAGAGAGAAGAAGAAGAAGAAGAAGAAGAAGAGAGTTCTTTCTCATATTTTTCCAGCGGCTAGGATCTTCTACAATTCTCTTCTTCTAAGTCCATCCTAAGGTGAGGATTTTCCTTCAAGCCTTTCATTAATAATATCAAAATTATCATAAGTTCTTTTGTGGCATATGAAATTATTTTATTTTGAGTTATTGATCCATATATCATGATGTTAAATGTAGAATTCGTAATGAATATCATTATATAATGATGTGATTCTTTATTTAGATTTTTGACTTAGAAGCCAGTGTATTTGTGTTCTTTATCCTTGTGAAATCTGTGCCTTTATTTCCTTAATCTGTGTTTTACAAGTAACATTGGTTTTCATATTGTGATATGAAATATGTGTATAAGATCATCATATGGATATCCCATTATTGTATACTCTTTGTCCCTAAGTTGGTAAAATTATTTGATGTAGAGAGATGGAACTTATGAGAGGTGTCCATGATGTAAGAATATATCTTGACTTAACTGAGAGAATGAAGTGATTGTTTGTCAATGGATCCTTACATGTACATGATGCTTGATTGGATCCATTTATATTACACGAATATTTTAATGAATTTGGTCATGATGTACAACATTGGCTTTTTGGGACATGATGAAATCATAAAATGGGACAATGAGTGGACACTAATGGTATACAAATTCTCATGAGCCGGGGTTGGTGCTATGGACACTAATCTTGTGCTGTCGGCCTATGCTGGGTTGCTTGCGACTCCCCATAGTGACCATTGAGTTTTATTTAAATCGGTTGTATGTGAAAACACTTAAATAAAGGTGAAACTAAAGTCATGCATTCACTTGGCTCCATGTGGGTGTACGGAATTGAGAATAGGCTAGAGCGTCCTACTTCTCCCGTACACTGTCACGTGTAGATTTGGGCTATGAGCGTCCCGTTTCTCACGTGGTCGGGCAAAACTATAGGCTTGTGTGTCCCAGGAACCTCTGGTGACTAGTGGCTAGCGTGAAGTCATAACAGGGAGTTTCCCACTTCATGTATTATGATTCTAGCCAGGGTGCCTTACCCAGAGCATGCATTCCATGCATTGCATTAATAAAGATTTTTAGTTGGTTGTTTTGATTTGATTAAATAATAATATCCTGCTTGCGTTTACTCTGTATCGTTATTATTATTCTTGATTGTCTTGGAGGAAATATTCCCCACTATGATAGCGTTTAACGCTATCCCAAACACAATTTAGATGATGCAGGTGAAGATCCAGGTATTGAACCCGATTTTTAAGGAAAAGAGTTCGATGTTCGTACAATCACATGGCGGATGACGATGTTAGATAAACTTAATTGGTGTTATCATTTATCAAATATTTCTTTAAGTAATTGATACATTTATGGAATTGTAATAAGTCTTCAAGAGAAGATATGGTTTTGTATTTTAATTAATCAGTATGGATATTGGTTGGTTCCCTTATTTAAACATTTATGATGACGTAGTAAGTTTGATAGAATAAGATGATAATTGTTTCCGCCATTGTGCTTGAATGCTATATTTTATTATTTGAAAAATTAATTATTCCATAAATTACTTGGGAATTCGGCCGTCGTGTTATACACAAGAGTCGAAAATCTCGGGTCGTTACAGTTTCCACGTCGGCTTTCACCTACAGCCCAATCCAAGTTCATATTCATAACATCATCAAAACTCTAATATGGAATTAGAAGGAGAATTCTACTTACAGCTAAAAGGAATGCCGACTTCTTTTCAATCTCGCCGATCATGTTGCTCCTGGTGTTGGCTGGATCAGATGCTGTGGAAGCTACAGACGCACATCTTTCTTACCGTCACGCTTCATCAATGACTGGTAGAATTCGACTAGTTCAGGAACCCGACGAACTTTACTACCAGCCACCCCAGGCCCTTTTTGTAGACTTCCCGGAGGGGGCGGTGTTGGGGGTGCACCGGGTGGCCGCGGAGGCGGGGGAGGTACCCCACGTGAAGAATTCTTCGTAGTTGCAGCGGCAGCATCGGGAGCAACAGCAGATGGTTTTGGAGGCGGCCTGGGCACTCGTGGGGCCCGCTTCTCAAAGTGGGCTATGTTAGCATTGCCGAGTCTCATGGGCCGTACGACTGGATGGTGGTGATTGTTGGGCCCTGCCCATTATTGTATATTATATTCTATTCTATTTCTGCCCGTAGACACTTGTTGGGTCCTTCTCTTATGTGAAAAGGCATTCTTGTATTTTCCCTTAGGGGTCGTTTGGATGCCTGTAACTTCTTTAAAATGTAACAAAGTTGCAGGTAACTTTGTTACAGTTTGTGTTTGGGGGAGAAATGTTACAGGTAACAAAGTTACAGCCTGTAACTTTGTATCAAGTAAATAAGCAAGAAAAGTAACTGGCAAAATAGGTGTTAATCAAGTCACAGGTGACTTTGTTGCAGGCAACGGCTACCTTCTTTTGAAATCGAAATATAGGAGAGAATCGCAGTTGCATTGAAGAGGCGCTTGCTTGCATGCAGACGATTTGAAAGACGAGCGGCCATTGACGGCTGGCATTGAAGGCTGCCATTGACGGCTAGTATTGAAGGCTGCCATTGAAGGATGCCATTGAAGCTCCCAAGCAGTCGGTGGGTGAGTTCTTTACTTCTATTGAAGAGGGTTGGTGATTCCAAAGGCTATAAGACACCTTCCGTCTCTCTCAGTCTCCATATCCCTCTCTCAGACTCTCGCAAATCCCTATCTCCGTCTCTGTCTCCATCTCCGTCTCCGTCTCCGTCTCCCAGGTGAGTTAAAACCCTTTCCTTTTCTTCTTTTTTTCGTTGTTTGTTTGTTTGTTTTTTTTTTTTTTTTTTTTTTTTTTACGCTTTCCCCTTTTCTGGGGGCGCGGATCAGCTAGTCCAATATAAGGGGTGGTTTCAAATCTCTGTGGGCCCCACCATGATGTATGCATTTTATCCACGCTGTCCATCCATTTTTCCATCTTATTTTAAGGCTCGAGCCCAAAAATGAGACAGATACAAATATCGGGTGGACCACACCACAGGAAAACAGTAGGGATTGAACGTCCACCATTAAAATCTCCCTAGGGCCCACTGTAATGTTTACACTGGGGATTGAACGTCCACCACTGGGGATTGAACCTCTTGATAAGGCCACGTAGACCTAGATGAAGGAAAAAAACAAAAATCAGCCCCATACCAAACTTATGTGGCCCTCAAAAAGTTTTCAACGGTAGGCATTAATCCCCACTGTTTTCCTTTGGTGTGGTCCACCCGAGATTTGTATCTGTATCATTTTTGGGCTCATGCCTTAAAATAAGATGGCAAAATGGATGGACGGCGTGGATAAAATGCATACATGTGTGGCATGTGTGGTCACGAATCCAACAGCCCTATTTCAGCACAAGTGTACATGGATAAGAGGTTAGGATTGTTGCAGGTCACACATGCACATGCACACACATGCTAATATGGGACCAAGAAGATTAGGCAGATCAGATGGGCCACAATGTATAAAGTGATGAACTGATGATTAAAGCGAACTTTTCTTTCTAGCCGTCCATTTGTGTTGCAAGTATTTGTGGCCCATCAGAGGTGTGAAATTGATTGATTTTTAGGATATAAGATCTAAACAGCGTGTCCCACACTCCCATTTGATGGAAAGATCTGATCAATGGTTCCATATTGGCACGTGTGCCTGAGTGGGTGGCAAGGTGTGTTTATGTATATATACCAGCATGCCTGGAGCCTTAAGTAAGAAAGAAGGAAAACGTTAAGCTGAATGTTAAGTTGTGTGAGCCCACTTTTACAGCCCACTTTTTTATTAGTTTAGCCTTAAAAAATTGCCTAACTATTCATCTAGATGGACTCAATAAAATGGCATACTTTTATTTAAATTTATTTATCTCAATTTGATTTTTAAATAATTCTCTACTTCAAGCTTTGGATAAAGTGTGAATATATAACTTAATACCTGTAACTAAGTTACATGTTAGCCAAACATAAAAACTAAGTTACCTGTAACTAAGTTACAACTTACATCCAAACAGGATTACTTGTAACTTTCTTTCACATGTAACTTAGTTACATGTAACTTAGTTACAACTTAAAAAAGTCACAGGCATCCAAACGGCCCCTTAGGTTGTATATATGCTCTCTCTCCCTTGTTTGGGTTAGAGAAATTGCTGCTCAACAGACTATCATGGTATTAGAGCAAGGTTCTTAAGCCTTCTCCACACAGATGCTTTGTCTCATAACCATCTTCCCCAAATCCGATCTCCTTCCTGTTTTCGGCCATTAGAAGCAGCTCTGTTCATCAGCTCTGTTCGTCCGTCAGCAACGACTCCTCCTTCCACAGCTTTGTGAGCTCCGTCCGCAAGCTCCATCCGTCCGTCAGCAAGCTCCGTCCATCCGTCTGTTAGCTCCATCTGCCCAGTAGCTCCTCTGTTCCAACAGCTCCTCTGTCATCTCCTCAGCAAGCTCTGTCTGACCACGTGCAAGCTCCGTTCTACCACATAGCTCCATCAGATCTGTCTCTCGTTGCTCGATTTGCAGCTGTCAACTGCAGCTTGGTTCCCCAAATCTGTCCAAAGCCTCCCTGTTTCATTCGGAGACTCATCCGGCAACCGAAGATCCCTTGGTTGGCACATATTCAAGGAGGCTCCCTTCCCCTTGGTCATTCTCTTATCTCTACTCTTATTTTCATTGCTATAAACAAAGAAAACTATCGGGCTGATGCCCCTCGATGTAGTTTTGATGGCACCAACTACAGGTTATGGTCCATCCATTTTCAAAACTTTCTTAAAGGTAGGGGGTTGTAGGGCCTGGTTGATGACACTTTTCCGACCCCTCCGTCTACTGATTTAGACAAATTCGCCGATTGGGAGATGACGAATGGGCGCATCATTACTTGGATCCTCAACTTCGTCGATAAGACGATCGCTGTTGGCCTGATCCCACACCGTACAGCCAAAGCGATGTGGGATCACGTCAACGTGGTTTATAAACAGAGCAACGAAGCCCGTCTCTATCGTTTGGAACAAGATCTGGACCATATTACTCAAGGTAACAGGACCATTCAGGAATTTTATTCAGCGATGGTGGCCATTTAGACGGAAATGGCGATGATGGATCACAAGTTTCCCATTGATTTTTAGATATTCCATGATATAAGTGATCGCACGCGGGTTCGCCAATTCCTTATGAAGTTGCTACCGGAGTATGAGCATTGTCGAGCTGCTCTTCTCAATCGCAGTCCTCTTCCTTCTTTGAATGTTACTATCAATGACCTGTTGGCTAAAGAGAAGAGGTTAAATGTTCTTTCTACCTTACCTCAATATTCTTCTTCCTTTGATATGGTACCAGTGGCTTCCGCTTCATCCAATCATCGTGGCTCGAACAATGTGACGTGCCATGGTTGTAACAAATTAGGCCATGTCATCTCTCAATGCCGAGAGTTTTGTGCTTATTGTCGACGGATTGGACATGGCCTTATCGATTGCCGAACGAAGGTTTATGCTTCCCCCTTGGGACATGGTCATGGTGGCCGTGACCGTGACCGTGGTCGTGGCCGAAGTCGGGCATTTACGGCCACTTCTACTTCTTCGATTTCAGAGCCTATCATGAGTGACAATGCCAGCTCCTCCTCCTCACCTTTGACTCCCGAGATGATTCAGCAGATAGTGCAAGCCCTTTCCGCTGCAAGTCTGTCAGGTAACCCACATCTGCTTCCATGGTTCCTTGATTCTGATGCTTCGAATCACATGACTAGTGATGCCCCCAATCTTCGTGATCTCCGACCATACACTGGTACTCAGGTTATCCCTACTGCCGATGGGTCTCGGTTACCCATTCGATCTGTTGATTCATTGACTTTCTCTCCTTCTTCCCATAGGAAGTTTGTTATTCGTGATATCTTTCATGTTCCTCAACTTTCCTCTAATTTGATCTCCGTGGGTCAACTTACGGCCAACAATTGTTTAGTCATGTTTCTTCCTGATTGTTGCTTTGTGCAGGATCTAGTGACGGGGAAGGTGGTTGGGAAGGGTAAGAGGAGTGGATGTCTATTCATGCTGGAGTTTGATCAATCTGTGACACCAGTCAACTATTTTTTTGCGCCTTCTGATACCGAGATTTTGTTAGCCAACCGGAAGTGGAGACTATGGCATTGTCATTGTTCTGGTATATGGGGATGATCTCTTATTGACTGACAGTGATCCCTCGACCATTAAAGCGTTACAGCAGGTCCTGCAATCCTCCTTTCGGATGAAGGATTTGGGCCCTCTTACCTACTTCCTAGGCATTGAAGTCTCACGATCTGACCGTGAGCTCCTTGTTGGACAGCGCAAGTATACCAAGGACCTCATTGCCTTGGCTCAATTGACAAATTAGAAAGTTATTCAGACCCCCATGGAGCTGAATGTTCAGTATGACTGCGATGATGGTGACTTACTTGGGGAACTTACTCTTTACCATCGCTTGGTAGGAGGTTTGATATATTTGACGATAACTCGTCCTGACATTGCCTATGCTGTCCAAGTCGTCGGTCAATTTGTTTCGGCTCCTTAAACCCTCCATCTGACCACTGTCCTTCGGATTATCAGGTACTTACGTGGCACAATGGACATGTATATGTTCTTCCCTTCCAGTTCCCCTTTAGATCTTCGGGCTTATTTTGATGCTGATTGGGCTGGCTGTGCGGTCTCTCGCCGTTCCACTACCGGTTATTGCGTCTTTCTTGGCACCTCCCTTATTTCTTGGAAGTGCAAAAAGCAAGCTACAGTTTCAAAATCTAGCACTGAGGCTGAATATCGCGTAATGTCCGCTGCCTATAGTGAGATTGTGTGGCTTCATGGCCTTCTCAATGATCTTGGTCTTCCCCCTCAGTCACCAACTCCTCTCCATGTGGATAACTTAAGTACAGTCCAGATTGCTTCCAATCCTGTCTTCCATGAGAGGACGAAACACATAGAGGTTGATTGTCACTTCATTTGCGAGAAATATCAGTCTAGTCTCATTTCTCTTCCCCATGTGGCGTCTCAAGATCAGATAACTGACATTCTTACTAAGACGTTACCTTCTGCTCGTCATTCCTTCCTTGTTAGCAAACTACTACTTGTCGACGACCTGCATCAGGTTGAGGGGGGGTGTTAGTCTTGCCCTGTCTCATGGGTCGTACGACTGAATGGTTGTGCTTGTGGGGCCCCTGCCCCTTCTTATATATTGTATTTTATTCCATTTTTGCCCCTAGACCCATGTTAGGTCTTTCTCTTATGTGAAAGAGCATTTTTGTATTTTTCCTTAGGTTGTATATATGCTCTCTCTCCCTTGTTTGGGTTAGGGAAATTGCTGCTCAACAGAATATCAAGCTAGTTTCATGTTAATTGCTGCCGCAGGTATCGGAGTTACTGTCATTGGGATGTTGGCTTGAATGATTCACGTTCATAATATGTCATGGACGACCGGACCTTGAGTTTCGGTGTAACGTAACGTAACGGGATTTTTCTGAATTTTTCAGCACTTGCTTGATTGTCTTTCTTCCTCTCCAAGGCTAACTTAGTCTTCCAACACACCTTCTCCATTGATGTAGACATAGGTTGGAAAGACTCCGCCACCTTATTTTGACATGTAACAGTTACTTTAATCAAATGATCTAGGCTGTTGATCAATGGTCAATTAACTGGATGGTTCAATTCATATGTAGTGAGCACTGGCCAATGCACCAAAAGCTCTAGAACTGTTCCGAAAGCACCGATATATCCCTTTATCTTGGCCTCCCAGGCAAACCAACTAAGATGGCCCGTGGGCTACTCTGCAACTCAGAGGTCCCACAGTGGGCCCCATCCTGTGGCAATTCTGCATATCTCACAGCCACCCCACCCCAATGTGGAGATGCACCTACATCACACAGTCTCTCTCTCTCTCTCTCTCCAATATGGCGTTCATCACATGGTTTTCCAACTCGGCGGCTTGGAATGACTCCTGCAGTTCTGAGTTGAGTCGGCCAAGTCGGGGGTGACTCGTCCTGAGTTGGATATAAAGGGTGACTACTGACTAGATAGAGCTGCAACTTGGGTTTGGGTAAATGCATTTGGGTCTGGTTGGGTCGAGCATAGAGGCGGTCAGGTTGTGTACCTCAGGTTGGGTAGCGGGTTGGTTCCTCTTGAGGTCACGTTGGGCTTAGCTTGACATTCAAACTGCCCGTGTTGCGCACCTATGACTCGTGGTACTGACCAGACCAGACTTTACTGAGTCGACTCAAACGAGTTGCATCAGACTCCAATGAGTCAGGCACTCCGTGGTTCATCCATCTGGACCGTCCAATATTTCTGCCTCTTCGATGAGGTTTAGTGGAAAATCCATCCTAGTCGAGTTTCCAAATTTTAGGTGAGTGATTGAATGTATAAGATAACTTGATCGGTGCAGCTTTTGAGTATGAACCATTCAAGAGGTGGCCAATCAATTGGACGGTCCAGATTTGATGCACATAAAGGAGTAATTGCATGATATGTCTTACGCCCAAAGTGTAAAGTGTGTCATCTCTACTCTACGATGGAGACCGCTCAACTGGGGGAGTTCTTTGATACTCCGGCTGTATGTGACACTTGATACGCAGGCACTTAGAAATTGCACACCAGGCACATTAAGTCTCAAATCAAAACTAACTAAAAAATTGTTAGATTCACTTCACTGTTTCAGTCCCGAACTCAGAATCGTTGAAACAATCATAACACTGGTTAGTTGAAATAAGACCGTTGAATATTTCATTTTAACCGTCCAATAAATTTCCGTCAATCCTATAGTCAGCTAACCAAATTAAGAGTAATTTATGGTTCCTGATACGTCTAAACTAGGACCCACAATTTTGACGGTTTGATTTCAACACCAGAAATTTCCACATGTAAACCTCAGTTTTTACTGACCAGCCAAAATAGACCTCCAAAATTTATTTCTAAGCTTCAACTATACAGATGTGTTTTTTCCAAACAGAAATACCCTTGGTGAATTGAACAGTTGACTTGGTGAATTGACAGTGGACTCAGTGAATTACTTGGTGAGATTTACCGAGTCCACTATGTTGGGAAAACCGACAACGGAAGTAGAAGCTGAAACGCGTAGAGTAATGCGAGATCCAACGAAAAACACTATGCAATCAAGCCACACACAAGCATTCACCACAAGAGAATCCGAATTTACATGGAAAAACCCTTCAACGGGTAAAAAACCATAGCACAAAGCGATCCACTATGATGAACAGAAGATTACGGAGATTGATAGCCCACAAGCAAGGAAAACAGAGAAAACCCAAGTTCTCTCTCTCACAAACACCTCTCCCCTCTTCCTAACTCAATTAGAAAACCTTGGACACCTAAGGATCACATCAAAATTCGGATTACAACCCTTTAAATAGGCAAAACACCGAAAATAGAAACTTCTTACGCACTACTGTGTGCTGCGCAAGAAAGCCACGCGCACAGCCGACCAATCGGCCAGCGCACAAAGCAGTCCAGGGAGATCCACGCCGACTCTGCCTCACTGTCTACCGGTCGCCCAACTGGTCGGAGCCTCCTGCAGAGCGATTGATCGACCGGTCTAGGGCAACACATATTGTCCTTCAGCCCTGCTGTGCATCTGGGCCATTCGGCCAGACCGGTCTGAGCACCCAACACGTGTACAGTTTGAAGGCTACCCCAACAATCTCTACCGAGGCTTTAAACGTCAAATCAACACCATCCTTGCAACATCATCTCATCTTCAATCATAGCTCCACCACTTCTCGTGCCACCATCAACCCTAGCCTTGCACATTCACGCCCTTTACCGCTTTTCGCATGTGGCCCTTGGGCACTTGCTACATACGAGCAACCGTAGATTTCGCTACCATTCCAGCAGATCCACCGTGAATTGTGCTCCCAATCAACATGAAAAGATGGTCACACCTCCGTGCCTTCATACACACGACTGCCCCCTTAGCACTTCACAACAACGATCACGGCCGATAAACACGCACCCTTTCGCCTCGAGTGCATCAAGAGAAATCAGATTCATCTTCATCTTGGGGACAGGCTTTATATTTTCCAGGACTTGTTCGATCCCATCAAACATCCTGATGCCCACCGTACCAATACCCACCACCTTATGAGCGTAGCCATCGCCCACAAACTACCGATTCACTACCATACTCCCTGTGTGTTGTGAATGAACTCTAGTCAGCACAAACGTGACATGAAATCCCTGAATCTAAAATCCACTCACTACCGTGATATCCCTTACCAAATATAGTCAGGACTTCACAAAGATCGCCACCGTCCTCTACGGTATTGGCTCACTCTCTAGAAAAATTTTCATACCTCTCTTGCTTCAACCTGGGATTCTGACAATCACCTCTCATGTGGCCCTCCTGACCACAATTCCAGCACTTCACCTTAGGCTTCCCTTTGCCCTTGGCCTTAGATCCCGATTTCGAATATCCTCCATGCTCAGAACTTCTTCCCCTCATAACCAGTGCCTCTGAGGAATAATGGGAAGCCACGTCACCGCTTTTCTTTCTCATCACCTTCGACTAGAGGGCTGAGATAACGGTCTTGACGTTTATGGTTTTCCTCCCTGCGCACATAGAGTCTCTGAAAGACTCATATAAATTTAGGAAGAGAATTCAATAGGATGCATGCTTGATATTCATCCTTCATCGGTTCATCGATCTCCACCAACTTGCAAACCAGCCTATTGAACGTGCTCAGGTGGTCTTCCACTTCCGTTCCTTCAGCCATCCTTAAGGTGAACAACTGCATCAACACGTACATGCGATTCTCTAGAGACTTCTTGGCATAAACATTCTCTAGCTTCGCCATCGTTTCAGTCGCAGTCTTCTCCTTCATGACATGATAGAGAACATCATCCGTAAGGTTTAATAAGATTGAGGTTCTAGCCTTCTTGTTGAGCCTCGTCCACTCATCATCTTTTATAGCTTCAGGTCGCTATCCAAGAGCTTCATCAAGCCCTTGCTAAACTAGGAAGGATTCAACCTTCACCTTCCATAACTCAAAGGTTATTTTTTCGAGAGAACTTCTCTACCTCGAACCTTGTGCTTGATCTCATCTTCTCGTCTCAGATCCGAATTCTACTCCACCCCAACTTTAGCTTTGATACCACTTGTTGGGAAAACCGGCAGCGAAAGCAGAAGCTGAACGTGCAGAGTAATGCGAGATCCAACGAGAAACACTATGCAATCAAGCCACACACAAGCATTCACCATAAGAAAATCCGAATTTACGTGGAAAACCCCCTCAATGTGTAAAAAACCACGGCACAAAGCGATCCACTATGATAAACAGAAGATTACAGAGATTGACAGCCCACAAGCAAGGAAAACAGAGAAAACCTAAATTCTCTCTCTCACAAACATCTCTCCCCTCTTCCTAACACAATTAGGAAACCTTGAACATCTAAATCTGGATTACAACCCTTTAAATAGGCAAAACACCGAAAATAGAAACTTCTTACACACTACTGCATGTTGCGCAAGAAAGCCGCGCGCATAGCCGACTGGTCAGCCAAGGAGATCCACGCCGACTCTGCCTCACTACCGACCGGTCGCCCGACAGGTCTAGGGCAACACAAATTGTCCTTCAGCCCTGCTGTGCATCTGGGCCATTCGGCCAGACCGGTCGCCCGACCAGTCTGAGCACCCAACACGTGCACAGTTTGAAGGCTATCCCAACACACTATTCAATTCACTAAAGTATTTCTATTTGAAGAAACACATCCATACAGCTGAAGTTTAGAATTGTAAAGTAAAACTTTAGAGGTTTACGAGAAATTTCCTTTTGTAGACCTCAATTTTAACCAATTAACCAAAATAGACCTCTGAAAAACTTACTTTCCCATTCTAAACTTCAGTGCTTTTTCGGATGAAAATACCCTTGCAAATTCAACGAGTACTTGTTGGAACTCAATGAGTACTCGTTGAACTGTGTTCAACGAAGTTCAACGAGAACGAGTACACGTTGAATTCGGAAGGGTATTTTTGTCTGAAAAAAATGCAAATGGGAGAGTAAAGTTTTCATAGATCTACTTAGGCTGGTCAGTCAAAACAAGGTCCACAGAGGTAAATTTCTCAAAAAACCATGGCGCTGTGAGTGTAGCCTCCATCAACTCTGCCAGGGTACCAAAGCTTTTCTCTTCGACGGGTGTTTTTCGCCTCGTGGATGGGCCATACATCAGTACAAGATCCTAATTTCCAAATCCGTACAAGGATTTGGGTGGTTAAGATCATCCGATGGATGTGATATTTGGCCTGGATGACCATTTTGCCGTAGAATGGCTGGCTCACTGCTCTTCAGAAACATTTGGGGTGGCACGTGCAACACACGTGGAAAGATGAGAGAGGGACGCTGGAATGCAGATTGCCTGGAGACCTGGTGACCCGACTGTGGGGCCCACCATGATGTATGTATGTTATCCATGTTGTCCATCCATTTTACCCGTTCATTTTAGAGCAAGAGCCCAAAAATGAAGCATATTCCTAGCGACCGGCTCCACGGGCGAAAGTAGGGCTATCAATGGAGCGGGTCAGATCCGAGATCTGATTCACTCCGAATCCGTATAATGGGGATTTGGATCTTAAAATAGGTCCAATTAGTTAAATGGACCGGATTCGAATCTTAAAATAGGTCCCAATACTTAAATGGACCGGATATGGATTCACAGGAACATATCCGAGTTTGATCCAAATCCGATTAAGATCTGACTCATTGTCACCTCACTGTATATGTTATATTCATGCTGGCCATCCATTTTACAAATTATTTTAGGCCTTGTGGACCATACCATAGTAAATAGTGGGATTTGCATAATTTTTCTACTAAATTAAATATATTATATTATATATTTTATATCATATATTCTTTTAGATTTGTAATGGGGGTGGATTCGGACCTAGATCCGACCCGAATCCAATGGTTATA
Source organism: Liriodendron chinense (assembly GCA_003013855.2). Classification (NCBI taxonomy): domain Eukaryota; kingdom Viridiplantae; phylum Streptophyta; class Magnoliopsida; order Magnoliales; family Magnoliaceae; genus Liriodendron; species Liriodendron chinense. The sequence goes on from PVNU02002217.1 coordinate 1,827,294, forward strand.
TGGATTTTGGATTGGAAATGGATTTAATAATTTATAAATGAATCGGATATGGATATCACCTTTTGGATCCGAGTTGGATCCGAATCCGATTCGAATCCGTCTACAAATATAAGGACTTGGAGCCAGATCCAACTGAATCCGATCCAGATCCGACCCATTGAAAGCCCTAGGCGAAAGAAGTAAAGATATAAATAACCTTTAGAAACCGCCTCTTCTCAACCAAATTGCAAGGGTAAAATTGTCTAAACCCTTAATAACATGCAGAATTTAAGCTGTTGCAGGCTTTTTGCAGTATATATTGTACCACCTAAAATAGCTATATCTTTTAGTTTCCAAAATAGTCATACCCTCATTTGAATTGTCTTACCATGCCCTTTAAATATTTTTAAAAAAAAAAATCTCCATTGAAAAACTAATCACAGGGGGCGAAAATGACCAATAGCTACTCACATTATATATAACACAGATATAGGTATACAGCTACAAAACTATATTTTTCTTGAACTGAACTGATGATTGTTACCCACTTACAATGCCCAATACATCCAATATTTTCTATGAGAAGACAGTGAAATATACAGTTTGTATTGTAGTATAAATACAAATATACAGCAGAGAATGTGAACACACAATAAATATGAAGGTTGGGAAAGAAAACCCGTTATGTTTCGGTCTTATCGGCCTCTACTGTTTGCGCGGCATTAACACGGCTTCTTAATTCTTCAAAAGCGCGCATGCTCTCTGCATCAAAGCCTCCTGCAAACTGGAAAACATTTCCACAACAGATTTTGAGTATTTTATTTACCAATATAACATAATACCATTTAAGCAATCGGATCCTTGAATTAAGTACATCAGATGATGGATATTCTTCATGCGCACGTGCCGATATGGCATACCTGTGCAAGATCAGAGGGTCCGTCGGGTGGGACACTCTATGTCAATGTTCTGGTCCAAAAATCAGGCAGATCAACTCATCAGGTGGGCCAGCATGCCAACCAAATGAATAGCTAGAACAATTTTTTAGCCATCCATTTCTTTGGCACAGTTGTCCACCTGATGAGTGAACTAGCTTGATCTTGGGCTGGGGATCTACGTAATGTGTCCCACCTCATAGATCACTTGGATCTTGCACGTGTGCCATGTTGGAAAGTGTTGTTGGCATGAAGGGAAGTTGTACACACCTGAGCAATGTTCAAACTATCGGAATGCATCATGCCAACACTACAATACAAACGTCCGGTTGGATTTATGGCCATGTACCAAAAACTATCATTTGTATCAGTTTGTATCATCCTTGCATTCCAATACAGGTACGTAATGTATCGTCCATGTATTACTCCCCATAAAACTTTTTAAAGGCCTGTTTGGATTGCAAATTACATTAGTAATGTAATGTAAAAGTGCAATGATTACAAATTCCTTTATTCATCTCCTAGAAACATTGCATTTGACAGACAATTCCTATGTTTGTTTTATCATGGTAAGATAATAATGATGACACTTTTCCAATAGGTCAATGTCCAACATCAAATCCATACAATGATGTGCCTTTTTTAATTTGAGATTTCAACTGCACTGCAGTGCAGAATAGCAATGATTAAAATTCCTTTTTACATGTTCCTTGAAAACATTGCATTTGACCGACGATTCCCATGTTTTGTTTGGCTGTGGTAAAATCACAATGATTGCACTTTTAAATTACATTACTAAGGTAATTTTCAATCCAAACAGGCCCTTACATGGAATTCAACAATGGTTGATAACATGGGAAGGTATCAACTTGTATAAGGATCGCACATTGTGGTACATTCGCATTAGCAACACACCTCCAGTTGATGGACTATCTCTTGGATGGGCCATAGTCCAAATAGCACACCATCAACACAATCTAATCATCATATCGATGGATTCTTGTATAGGCCATTGCCCATAGCTTTCGGCGACCACATAAAAACAGGCACTTAATCAGACTGATAGGGATAGAATTGCCCATTCTTCCTGATTTAAGGTCATGTGGAACTCAATCAGACTGATAGGGAAAAATTGCCCATTTTTCCTGATTTAAGGCCATGTCCCATCCAAACAGTGGCACTTTGATGCGGACATCAATGGTGCACCCTTTAGAGTGTACCAGAGGAGGCGACGTCGCAGATCGAGTGCTGGAGCAGACGAGTTGATGTGGATGGACGCCGGGCCCATTGGGCCCATTTTCTGACGCGTTACGAGTACGCGAGATGCAGGATCGCGCAGGAGCATCATGACCGCTGGACCATGGAGCGGATTTACATTTAGGCGCTTTTTTATTTATTTCCTTGTTTCTAGGCGCTTTAGTGTCGTTATTTACGCTAGACGTTTTTATGTTATTTCTTTGGTTTTCAGGCACTTTAGTGCATTTTTTTTATTTTCGTAGCTTATATATACTGTGAGAACCCTATTTCGAAATTATTGAATGAATAGAAAATTCATGAGTTTCTTCTTCTTTGTTGAGAGATTAGGGTTTTAGGATTGGCCCTCGGGTGTTGAGGATTCCACCCCGGAGTTTCCGTTTTCTCTTCTCTCTTTCTTCAAGGTGCGAGAAAAGGTAAGCTTCTTTTGATTCCTAATTCGTACTTCATGATAACCCATTGTTTTTCAACATCCCTCGTCCTTTTCTGAAACCCCCCCCCCCCCCCCCCCCCATTTTTTGGTACGATCGAAAAGAGGGATGCCTAGCCACGATAACCGGATCCAAACTTGACTGTGGACTGGTCTATGCTAGATCTGGGATATCCTCATATCCCTAGATCCTCCCTGTTTTACGATTTTACATGGTTTTATGCAAAAGGGGCATGATCCGGACGGACGGATTTCATCTTCGTGTTGAGATTTGTTAGTTTCCTCTGATTGAAAGTAGTTAGTTTCGTAATTTTATTATTTGAATATCTTCCAACTTGATATACATGCATCTAGGGTTAGATCATCGCATGCCCCTGCATCAATTTTGGTATCAGAGCAAAGGTTCCTAGTGTAGGTCAGTTTACCCAAAATTTCCCTTTTCGGTGATTTTTTTTCAAAGGAACCGGATATTCCAAATCGAAAAAAATCGTAGGCCCACGTCCAACTCTGCGTAGGGGTCATAGTTCGTTGAGTTTAGTTAGCCTTTTTTTTTCTAGATTTTGTTGAGTCCTCATATAGATCTAGGCCACATAGGATAGCTTGCATTGCACTGAACTAGGATAGTCAAAACTGCATTTAGATTTTACCTTTCTTACACCTTTGCGCACCTAGATCTAGGGCCTTTCACATATCACTCCTGGTGTAAGCCTACGCGCACTGGTCGTAGGTTTGGTCTTCATAATACTATGGAATCTTATCAAATTACCCAAGCTCTGGAGGGTCTAATTAAGAGAATGGATCAGCAATTTCAAACCTTGAGAGGTGAGATCGCGCAGCAGTTTGCGCATCAGGATGATAGGTTCACACGTTTAGAGGAGAGGGTCACGCGCTTAGAGGATGGCATCCAGACCACCACTTTAGATGGTCCCCAAGCAACCCTCGACATTGGGGCAGTCGATCAGTCCCAAGTTGTGGGCCCTGATCCGCCTAGGGATGATTTGGGCGCAGGTCAGGCCCGTGGGCCTGGCAATGGACACGATGGGGCTCATCATCAGCCACCCCCACAGATTCGTGATCCTGTTTTCCCCGCCCAGCGGGAGGGCCATGGTGGGGTGCGATATCCGCAACCTCAGAGATACCATGAGCAGCACCCTGTTATTAGGGTCATGAAGGGCATCAAGGTTGACGCTCCTAGTTTTGATGGAAGACTGGACCCCAAAGTTTTTTCTGATTGGCTAGCAGACATGGATCACTTCTTTCAGTGGCACGGTCTGCCAGACCCACAGCGGGTTGGATTCGCCAAGATGAAGTTAGTGGGCCAGGCAAAACTACATTGGGGAAATGTGGAGCGTCGCCGTGAGCGATCTAGAGAGGGGCCAGTTCTCTTTTGGATTGAAATGAAAGAACTGTTGCGAGAGAAGTATGTTCCCCTTTCTTATAAGCAGAGGCTGTTGGATCAATGACACACTTTGCGCCAAGAATCCATGACGGTAACGGAATACATTGCCAAGTTCGATGAATACATGATGAGGTGCGATGTAGATGAGGACCCAGCTGTGGTTCTCTCCCGTTTTCATATGGGCCTCAAGTTTGACCTCCAGCGTGAGCTCATGCCTCATATGGTCACCAGCTTAGAGCACGCTTACCAGATGGTGCAGGAACTGGAGCACTATGTGCGCCAATCTCCTGCTAGAGGGTTTGAGATTCGACCTACTATGCCTAAAGTAGCTCCGCAGGGAGCGAGACCTCAGGTCGGAAATCAACCCAGAGCTCAACCTGGTACCCAACCAGTCAATAGAAATCGAGGTAACAATGTGGCTGGACCAAGTACTAGGACTGCGATGCCAGGGCAGTGTTACCGCTGTGGTGGCATAGGTCACATTGCCGCAGAGTGTTCAAATAGGGGTGGGCGTATTGCCTTTGTTTCTGAACACTCTACAGAAGAAGAAATGGCATATGAAGTTGAAGGTGACCAGAATGATGAGGAAATCATCGTCCAATCCCTTGAGCCGACCAGTGATGCCGAGGATGATACTGTGGAGACTACTCCACTTGCTGTGGTGAGATGCGCTTTGGCCCAGGTGAAGGAAAGTGAGGATTGGCGCAGAACCACTATCTTCCACACTTACGCTAGGTGTGGAGATAAGAGCTGCAAAGTGATCATAGATAGCGGGAGCTGTGAGAATGTAGTTTCTCCAAGTACTTTGAGTCGCCTGGGGTTGAAGCCAGTCCCTCACCCCAACCCATACCGAGTTTCTTGGGTTGATGCGACATCCCTTCCTGTGACTCAGCGATGCCTTGTGCCAATTGAATTCGGGCCATACAAGGACAAGTTGTGGTGTGATGTGGTCACGATGGACGTTGGCCATATCATCTTGGGAAGGCCATGGCTCTTTGACAAAGATGTCACAATATTCGGGCGTACGAATAATTGTGTGTTTAAGCATGAAGGAAAGAAGCTTGTCTTGAGCCCGCTCCCTCCCAAATCGTCCACAGGAGCGAAAGATGTTGCGTCTCGAGGCAGTTCTAAGAGTCAAAGGGCACCTCAGTCGAAGTCTCTCCACATCATAGATGCTAAGGAGTTTGAGAGAGAGGCCAAAACTGGGACTATGGTGTACGTTTTACTGGCTAGAGAGAGCACACCCGAAGTTGCTATAGGGTTACCCCAGGAGGTTCGTTCAGTCCTAGAGGAGTTTCAGGATGTCTTCCCTGAGGACCTTCCAGACGAGCTCCCACCAATGCGGGACATTCAGCATGCGATAGATCTTGTCCTAGGGGCGACCCTACCAAACCTCCCTCACTACAGAATGAATCCCACCGAACATGCCGAGTTGAAGAGGCAAGTGGATGAATTGCTTAAAAAGGGATTTATTCGTGAGAGTATGAGCCCGTGCGCCGTGCCTGCGCTTCTTACGCCAAAGAAAGATGGCACGTGGCGCATGTGTGTCGATAGTAGAGCCATAAACAAGATTACTGTCAAGTATCGGTTTCCCATCCCGAGGCTTGATGACATGCTTGACATGATGGCCACCTCTACTATCTTTTCGAAAATTGACCTCAAGAGTGGTTATCACCAAATTCGTGTTCGCCCAGGAGATGAGTGGAAGACTGCCTTCAAGACGAAGGATGGGTTGTATGAGTGGTTGGTTATGCCCTTCGGGTTAACCAATGCTCCAAGTACATTTATGAGGGTGATGACCCAGGTGCTACGACCCTTTATGGGTAAGTTCTTAGTTGTGTACTTCGATGATATCCTCATCTATAGTAAGTCTCCTACCCAGCACCTTGAACACTTAAGGCAGGTCTGCAACGCCTTGCGAGCAGAAAAGCTTTATGCGAACCTCAAGAAGTGTTCCTTCTTGACCTCTAGAGTTATCTTCCTGGGGTTTGTTGTTTCGTCAGAAGGTATGTCTGCAGACCCTGAGAAAGTCAAGGCCATTGTCAATTGGCCCGAGCCGCGTAATATACATGAAATGCGAAGCTTTCACGGCCTAGCTACGTTCTATCGGCGGTTCATCCATGGATTTAGTTCTATTATGGCTCCCATCACAGATTGTATAAGAAAAGGAGAGTTCCAATAGACTAAAGCCACGACACGGGCTTTCTCTGAGATTAAGAATAAGATGACGGAAGCGCCCGTCATGCGTCTACCTGACTTCTCTAAAGTCTTTGAGGTGGCGTGTGACGCGTCAGGACTTGCCATAGGGGGAGTGTTAAGCCAAGAGGGACATCCTGTGGCCTTTTTCAGTGAGAAACTGAATGAGGCTAAACAACGCTACTCCACCTACGACAAAGAGTTCTATGCGGTTGTGCAATCATTGCGCCATTGGCGGCATTATTTATTACCGCAAGAATTTGTCCTGTTCTCTGACAATGAGGCCTTGAAATATTTGAGCTCTCAAAAGAAGTTGAGCCCTAGGCATGCCAAGTGGGCTCAATTTCTTCAGGAGTATACGTTTCTACTTAAGCACAAGGCCGGTAAAGAGAATAAGGTTGCTGACGCGCTTAGCCGTCGTGTCATGACGCTGCGGTCCATGAGCGTTGAAGTTACAGGCTTTGAGCAACTCAAGGGTGAGTACTCAACTTGTCCTGACTTTGGGACCATCTATGCGTCGTTGTCTAGTGACCCACCCTCGAGGAGTGCTGAGTTTGTCCTTACAGACGGATATCTTTTTAGAGGGGACAAGCTCTGCATCCCACGCACATCCCTCCGTGATTTTCTAGTATGGGAGCTTCATGCTGGAGGGATGGCAGGTCACTTTGGTAGAGATAAAACAGTTGCCCTGGTTTCCGATCGTTTCCATTGGCCTAATCTCCAACGAGATGTGGCCAAGATTGTAGGGCAGTGTCGGACATGTCAACTGGCAAAGCAGAGGAAACAAAATACAGGCTTATACACTCCTTTGCCAGTTCCACATGCCCCGTGGCAAGATGTCAGTATGGATTTCGTGCTTGGGCTTCCCAAGACTATTCGTAAGCACGATTCCATACTCGTGGTCGTTGATCGGTTTTCTAAGATGGTCCATTTCCTACCTGTTATAAGACCTCAGATGCCTCCCACATTGCTAAGATATTCTTTCAGGAGGTTGTGCGACTTCATGGGGTACCTAGATCCATCGTGTCTGACAGAGATACTAGGTTCACTAGTTATTTTTGGAAGACTCTCTGGCATCTTTTGGGTACGAGGCTTCAATTTTCTTCAGCATATCATCCTCAGTCGGATGGTCAAACAGAGGTAGTGAACCGTAGCCTAGGGAATTTGTTGAGATGTCTAGTTGGAGACCACCACAGGACCTGGGACACTGTTATTCCCACAGCAGAGTTCGCTTATAACTCTTCAGTGAACAGGTCCACAGGAATGAGCCCATTTGAAATTGTTTCAGGTCTTAGACCCCGAGCCCCCATAGATTTGATCCCCATGGCTACCCCACAGCGTCCTTCAGAGTTAGGAGAGTCATTTGCCCATCATATACATGCATTGCATACTGAGATCAGAAGGAAGATTAATTCAAGTAATGAACATTATAAACTTTCTGCTGACACTCACAGGAGATTTAGGGAATTTCAACCTGGAGATGACGTCATGGTTCGTATTAGGTCTGATCGGTTTCCACCTGGATCCGTGAAGAAGCTTCATGCCCGTAGCATAGGCCCACATAAAATTGTGAAAAGGTTGGGGTCTAACGCTTATGTTGTCGATATCCCTCCTACCATGGGCATCAGTTCCACATTTAATGTGGAAGATCTAGTTCCCTATCACGAGCCATTACCTCTATCCAGTGATTCCCCTGTTTCTTCCCAGACCTCCCCTATATATGGACCTTGGCCACAGCCTGACCTCCCTATACCCATCTTACCTTCTCTTCCTTCTGCACCGAGAAGAGACGAGATAGAGGGAATTTTGGACTCCGAGTTGGTTTCTACTCGCTCAGGGGGTTACCAGAAATTCCTAGTCAAGTGGAGGAACAGGTCTATTGCAGATAACTCCTGGATTACCGAGACAGAGCTACAGCGTATCGATCCAGACATGCTTGAGAGGTACAGGAGTTCACTTTCGCCAGTGGCGAATTCTTCCCACCCGGGGAGAATTGATGCGGACATCAATGGTGCACCCTTTAGAGTGTACCAGAGGAGGCGACGTCGCAGATCGAGTGTTGGAGTAGACGAGTTGATGTGGATGGACGCCGGGCCCATTGGGCCCATTTTCTGACGCGTTACGAGTACGCGAGATGCAGGATCGCGCAGGAGCATCATGACCGCTGGACCATGGAGCGGATTTACATTTAGGCGCTTTTCTATTTATTTCCTTGTTTCTAGACACTTTAGTGTCGTTATTTACTTTAGACGTTTTTATGTTATTTCTTTGGTTTTCAGGCACTTTAGTGCATTTTTTTTTTATTTTCGTAGCTTATATATACTGTGAGAACCCTATTTCGAAATTATTGAATGAATAGAAAATTCGTGAGTTTCTTCCTCTTTGTTGAGAGATTAGGGTTTCAGGATTGGCCCTCGGGTGTTGAGGATTCCACCCCGGAGTTTCCGTTTTCTCTTCTCTCTTTCTTCAAGGTGCGAGGAAAGGTAAGCTTCTTTTGATTCCTAATTCGTACTTCATGATAACCCATTATTTTTCAACATCCCTCGTCCTTTTCTAAACCCCCCCCCCCCCCCCCCCCCCCCCCCCTTTTTTTGGTACGATCGAAAAGAGGGATGCCTAGCCACGATAACCGGATCCAAACTTGACTGTGGACTGGTCTATGCTAGATCTGGGATATCCTCATATCCCTAGATCCTCCCTGTTTTACGATTTTACATGGTTTTATAGCAAAGGGGCATGATCCGAACGGACGGATTTCATCTTCGTGTTGAGATTTGTTAGTTTCCTCTGATTGAAAGTAGTTAGTTTCGTAATTTTATTATTTGAATATCTTCCAACTTGATATACATGCATCTAGGGTTAGATCATCACATGCCCCTGCATCACACTTAAACGGAAAGTACGGATTGATGGACATGTGCATTAACTGAAATGATGATTGTGTACTCCACACAAAGGATCATCGATGATTTTCATCTACAAAGACATCAAGAAGCAGCTCCAAAATTCAAGTCTTCAAGGTAGTGAGATTCATCAATCATGATTCTTGTGAAAACAATGTAGAGAAATCTTCATCAACTGATTGAAGAAATCTTTATATTGAAAAATGTAAGTTGTTTGGAGTCTTTGAGCACTATATGAAGATTTCTCCAACCATGAAATTGTTATCTAATCTAAACCATCAAAATTTCAAGATTTAGACGGAGAGCAGTAGACTAAATTTACCTGATGAACACGGAAGGCAAAACGCACGCCTTGCAGAATCAAAAACTCTCTGTTCGGCTCCTTCTCGGGCCCACTCAAAGCATCCAGCTCCGATGCCACCCTCTTCATGTACTTTCTTGCCAGCTGAACGGATGAGAGCTTGATCTGCAATGGGAGACAGAGACCACGCATGGGCTGATATAAACAGTGTTGTAATGGAAACAGAGCTCTTTGGGAATGTTATTCATGATTTTAGGAAATTCTACAAATGAGCAGCAATCCCAAAAATGGAATTTTTTTTCTTGCAGCAGTGTAGCCAAACACAGCCTAATATCCTGCAGAAATTCATCAATTCACAAGCTTCTCATTTCAGCAAGGAAAGGCAAATACATTTTGTTTCCAACTTTCCATGATGCAATGAAAACCAATCACATTTTAGATTGAGAATTTTCTCAGCCCAATAAATCGCATGTGAGGCTCACCATTTGGTAATCAAGATCGTTCATAGGGTGGGACCATGGTGGATTAGAGAAACCCAAAAATTTACCCCATCGAATGATCCAAACTTGTCTGATTCAAAAGCAAGTGATTATAGACCATTGGCTGTGGTTGTCCATTTCATCAGGTGGACAGGATCATCATAGGTCAGCCAACTACTTGGGTAAAACTCTCCCCTTGACGGACACCATCTCTCCCCCTTTCATCTCCCTCTTGCTAGCACAAGAGAAAATCCATCTGGGCTCCAAAGAGAAAATACTCTCTTTACATTTTATGACATGCCCTAACTTTGGACATAAGTGAAAAGATACTTTGCCCCCGAAAGATTCCCCTAACCTAACATTAAAAAATTGACCATTTTGCCCTTGGGAAAACGCCCCTCACTTGAAGCGAAGGTGATGGGCCTTAACCCCAACAGGCCCCACCTTTGTTCAAATAAACATGCCGATTCTCTCAATAGATCATCACCGGCACTGTGGAATTTTAGTAATGAAGTGTACCTTCCCGACAATGCCGGAATCCAACAACCAATCGACTGGAATTCCAAACTCTTTGTACCGTGAAATAGCCATATCGCGGGTTCGTAGCAGTGCATAAACGCTTTGTTCCACCCTGTTAATTAAGATATACTAAGCAATCAGGCTAGGAATTTTGATGAGGAAAGAAAAAAAGAAAACCCATAATTTAAAAAAAAAAAAAAAAGGGGAATCAGGTCATATAAAAAGATGTGTAGATTTCTAGAAATGGAGCTCCAACATTGATTAGTGAAGAGATGAAAACTGCTTTGTAGTTATTCAGTCATAGCTATGAGTAAAAAAGCACTCACTTTTCAAGCAATGAATACATCTTCTTCAGAGCAGATTCACAGGACAGTTTAGGATCGTCGATGAAAGATGATACTTGTTTCTCTAACTTCATTAGGTCTTGGTATTCAAAAGCTGCCTCCCGTAATGCATCTGCTTTCCCTTCAGGCCAGTCAAAGTGTTTGAGGACTGCGCGCTCATCAACCTACAAGAAAGAAATATACTTCAATACTGGTAGTAGTTTCAACACTCGACTCAGTTGAGTAGCTTGAGTTTTTTCGAGTCTTGAAAGCCATGACTCATTACTATCTAAATATTAAAAAATTATAGATATTTTATAATCTAGGTCAGTCAAGTTGAGATTCAGCAAGTTTTCTTGAGCTTTGTTGGGTTTTTCTGAGTTTCTTAGTCGAGTTGAATCGAGTCAGGCAAGGTAATTAAGTCCTGAACAAGTTGAGTTCCCTTCGATTCTTGACCAAATCTAGTGGGTATAGTTTTTTTGAGTCTTCAGACAGGGATGTCGATGATTTTAGAGGCGGAAAACATGGGGAAAATGGGTTTCTGCTTGATGTGTTTCTGTTTTTGGTGCCACTCCAAATGCAAAGCATATGGGTTGCACCTAAATTGTGGGACTAATCCCAATTCCACAGTGCTTTGGAAACTGGCACTTAGTGTCGAATGCAGTTTCTGTGGACGGAGAGCTCGTAATGTAGGCCTTTAAACATAAATAGCTTGAGTTAAAATGCATACCAAGAAGGAGAGTTCCTCATCCAGCCAGTTCACAAATGAGACTAGATCTTCTATATTAGTAAAAGAAGCAGCTCGTACTTCGGTGGCCAACGACTGCACAAAATCACCTTGCGTCTCCACGTCAGCTTTCACCTACAACCAATCCAAATGCTCATTTGAAACTGCTCAAATCTTATATGGAATGAGGAGAAAGAAAACTCTACTTACAGCTAAAAGGAATGCTGATCGGTTTTCAATCTCCCCGATCATGTTGCCCCTGGCGTCAGCCACATTGGATGCTGGGGAAGCTATGGAAGTGGGATCTTTCTTAGCTTCGCGCTTCATCAACGTCTGATAGAACTCAACCAGCTCAGGAGCTCGGTGGACTTTATCACCTGTCCCAGACCCTTTTGGTAGACTTCCCGGTGGGGGTGGCGGGCGGGGTAGTGTACCTGGAGTGCCAGGCGGGGACGGTGGTGGGGGTGCACCTGGTGGCCTTGGAGGCGGGGGAGGTATCCCACCTGAAGGATTCGTAGTTGCAGAGGTGGCATTAGAAGCACTGCCTGATGGTTTCGGAGGTGGCCTAGGCATTCGTGGGGCCCGCTTCTCAATGTGGGCTAGTTGCATCTTGCTCACAGATGGGGTATCAGCCTTATTGTCATTGGGCTGTTCGCTTGAATCACTAGCAACTGGACTACTCACCACAACCTTCTCTTTTATTTGAGCGAGTTTCGGCGGTAATGCAACTGGCTTATCCAACTTGGATTTGGAATTCACACCGTCGCTGAATCTCTCCACTCTTGCTTTATCTGCTTTCTCCTTGATTGCCTTCTCCCTCTCCAAGGCCAACTTGTGCCGGTCCTTGTATGCAGGGTACTTCTCATCCAACACACCTTCGACTGATTTAGACATCACCTGGAATGAATCCGCCACGCTATTCAGCGATTCAGAAGTGTCATGCTCTTTCTTCCCAAATGTAGTGATGGCCACACCATCTCCTGCATTTCTCAGCATCAATGCTTCCAATGGGCCCCTGGACACAGACGATCGATGGCTAATGCTAGTCCTGCTTGGAGACCCACCTCCAAAAGACCTTGCTGGTGATGATAAAGCAGAATCATCCTTGCTTTTACCCCATCTCTTTAACTTTTGAATTAGACCAGTTTTCTTACTCATACTGCTGTATTTGCTAGAGTAGCTATCTATAGAAGCATTGTCGAAATCTTCGCTCCCAGGAGAAGACGGGTGGGAAGAAACACTATCGAGATCGGTATCTCCCTGCCCACGTTCAGATCCGGCGTACTCTAACATCAGCTGTTTAGCTTTCTCTTGAGATCTTGGGCTTAAGCTCTTGTTGAGCTCACGGGCGGAGATCTTCCCGGCCGGCGTTTGGTAGTTCCGGAGCTCATATCTCAAGCAAGCATTCACCCAACGTAGATACACCAGTTCTTCAACTTCGCCAAATCTGTTCATCTGTAGCCCTTCCACTTGCTTCGAAAGGTCTTCATTTGCATGCCGTAGGCTATTGACCTCTTCTCTTGCCTTGGCTACCATTTCACTCTGCAATATAAGAAAAGATGTAAATGAAAATTTCCTTTTTACCAAACGCTCACAGCATTCAAACTTGGATGATTCATGATCTGACCAAACCAACATTCTTGATTTCAATCAATGAAAATGTATTTCAAAATAAAGCTTGGATACTCAACAGATAGACTATCGAGTAAAGCTCGGATACATTATCAATTCTTTCATTTTTTGGTCTGAACTCATCATGATACTCAGCAGTTAGGATTATCCAATTGGTACAAACTTTGGGCTATGGTCCATCCATAAACAGGCCTCAGTATGTGGGGCCCAGATTGATATAAATGTCATATGGGTATGGTTGAGATGTACCTGATTATTAACCATTATACTTCGTTCAGGTATTCTATGATTCTCCTATGGATATCACAGTACATTAACTGTCACAAATTCTAACCAAGCTGATCAGTCCCAGCTGCATATGATCAGACTCAAATGACTGTGACCACATCAGAACAACATTTTCATGTGCAAAAGCACAGATGTGAATCATTTGAGAATCCAAGGCCATCTTAGAAGCATGCTAGTTTAGACAGTTTTGGAGTGGAGCCTGATCAGCCTACGAGTATTTGGGTGTTTCAAAAATCCGAACGGAAGGGCATTTTAGTCATTTTCCTAAATCACTGTCATGCTAATTTGTACAAAATAAGGTTTAATCTGATCATGGAGGGCATGTTAGAAAACTGATATTTAAACCCGCCCGACTGATAAATCCACCCTTTTTTGTACTTATGGCAATACAAAAGTACAACTTTGTTTTCTGTCATATCAAAAGTAGACATGTTGGGTGTATTTATCAATCAGGGGCCAGTGAAATAGTGGATCCACTTTGAGAAAATCCAACGCCATTTTGGGCCAGAGAAATGAATGGTTCTTGATGATTTTAACGGAAAGCAAAGAAATTCTAAGTACTATGAAGATTCTGATTTTAAAAAGAACAAAAAAAAAAAAAAAAATCAAAGTAGGTTGATTTTTAGCAGAAAAGTGATAGACATACAAAATGACAGAAATGGCATGTTTCATACTTTTGGGGAGCTGAATCCAGACAACAACCAACTCCACACTAGAAAGAGTCTCACAACATAAAACAGAAGGCAAAAACAGTAGCTTGGTTGAGAAAGGAAACAGTAACAGAACCATATCAGCAAATGCACCAACTATTCAGTGTATATGCTTCCACAGTGACAATTTATGGACCCAACTTTGAGAAAAAGGTGTGGCCCACTCATCACAAGGCCATCTGATTTTTTATCGGATGGGAGCAAGTAGTATATACACCAAAGTTTAATGTATACACCACACTTTAAACACCCCATTTTGCCGCTCCACCCAGCAATGTACAGGTCCATTTTTGGGTGATGTGCAATCCATTGATCAGGCAGGACTCATCATGGGATGGGTCATGCTCCAAAGTCTGCCATATCGAATGGTCATAATCAATGGCTGACATTTAATGGGGGGCAAATCAGACAGTTAAGATCATCCAACAGGGGAGATTTTTGGCACATATTCCATCTCCAGGCCCACCATGCTAAAGATATAGATCACCAAAAGGTGAGCCCCACGAGCACGGATGGGCCGAACGAAAGCTCCATCTTCTTTTATATATTGTCACCTCTGTCATATTGGAGAGGGCTGTTATTCTAGCCTCAGCTGCATCCAATTTCACAGTCAATTCCCTCTTCTCATGCTGCAACTCCTTGTTCCGCCGCCTCAGCTCCACGACCTCCACTTCCAAATCCTTCACAGACTTCAGCTTCTTCTCAAGCTCAGCATCCTTCTTCGAAGCTTCTTCCTCCTTTGTCTGAAGGCTCGAAACTTGTTGTTTGAGCATCAGCAGCTGCCCTTTGGTTTGATTTGCATCGAGCTGAATCTGCCTTTGTAGTTCTTTGATCTTATTCCTTGCCATCTCAAGCTCTTTCTTCACCGAAGCGCCTTGTGAGATTTCTTCATAGAGTTTCTTCCTTTCTGCTTGCAGCGAGTTAATGGTAATTTTCAGCATGTCGATCTCGACTGTTTTAATCTTCAGCTGCCTTTGTAACTCCACGACATCTGTTTCTTGCTCTTTCAGACCGTAGTATTCTAGCAACTCTCCTTCGAGTTTCACTTCCCTCTCTTCCAATTCCTTCACAAGGTTCCGTAACCTCTCTAATTCGCTTGCATTGCTCGCTATCTCTATTCCATAGGTTGAACCATCTTTTGAAGGCTCGGAATTGGTTTTAAGATCGAATTTGTCATTCGGTAGAGGAAATTCTATCTCACCGGATAGAAGATCTTCGAATTCGGGTAGCATTGATTCTTCATCGTCTAAAAGAGCAGGATTACTCAAGGACGGGCTGATGATGCTGCTGATTCTTTTAACCTCTTCCTCCTCCTCTTTCTCCTCCATCTTGCAAGGCATAGAACTTTTGTTAATCATTCCAACACAAGATTGAATGCATATAGTAAGCTGTGTTTGGATGCACTATCAGATTGAATCACAACAACTAGTCCATTGATAAATGACCGAATATGTTCCAATTTGCAATTGTGTCACTTTCAGGTTGGACTTGAAAGGAATGCAACTACAATTTGAGGGCTACTTTCATCATTATTTATACCAAGGTTATTGCAATTTGATCATTTCCCAATTAAATAAAAATGGTCCATCCAAACGCAACCTACTTTCATGTCTGTGAAGATGAAAAATTGCATAAAGAGCTCAATGATACATACATGCTCGTCTTCCAGGCTACCATTATCCACGTGCTGCTTGTTCTCCTCTTCTTCATTTCTATGTTGTTCGAAGCTTTCGCCGGCATTTTCTTTCAGAATACACCCAAATGAAATTAGAAAGAGTTACTGAAAAATAAACCAGACGAACCTAACAGAACCAAGAATTTCTGATAACATAATCAACCCACTAAAGGTTCATGCAGAGGTTGGACTCAGTCCAGATTCCCAACGCCCCGAGTCCGTTGCCGGCAATCCACAGATGAGATGAAAACGGGCATGGCCTAAAATCATCTCATTCACGAAGAGAGTGAGCCCAAACGGAATGGCCATTCGATTCCTGGTCCCATGGTCGGCAAAACATGCGTGCATAGTGTCAATTCGAAAACAAGATGATTTAACAATCACCCAATTCATGAATTCGCAGGTATCCAAACAGGCCCTTGTAACCATAGATGTAACTAGAAACTAAAATTATCAACATTAACAGCTACCAAGAGCTTATTTTCTGCATTACAGAGTAAAATTCTCTCAACAGAACGGAACGGGCTGTACCTGAAGGCTTTACGGAGACCACGGTCGGCCTCGGGCAGTTGACCTGCCTAACTCCATAAGCTGCAATTGAAGCAGCAACCAAGAAGCCTAATCTGACTAACATGTATATGTGGGTGCACAATCCTTATCCTTCACTCATCACCTAAAGACCCATAACCAATCCAAAACCCAAAAACAAATATCAAACATGGCATCCAAACACCCACCAATCGACCCAAATCGCCAGTAGAGCTCACTCAGAAATATCCAAATCTCACAAATCAAGACCCCATGTCAAGATTCCAGAAAACCCAATTCAATTCTCAATCTAACAGTGAGAATTATCCCATTTCTGCAAGTTTATGAGCTGGAAATGTTGAAGAGGAGCTGCAGCAGCCACCATAAAAAAACTAGTGGCTGACCCTCTTTAATATAAATTACCTTGTTGGGTCTATCACATATTTTACAAAGGAATACTCAAAGAATCAAATCGGAATACTGACAAATTCCTCTATATTGGATAGAGCGGAAAAAACCATAAGGTCCACAACTGTAATTTTCAGGAAAGACAACCACAGCTTTTCTTTTCATTGCTGGATACGCCTGACGTTTTTGTCAGTGAGATATTGACAGAGAGAGAAAAGGTTGAAGAAGGGGCCCTGTCATCTAATTCCCTGCATTAAATGAGGGCCACTTAAAACTTGATCCAGACCATTGATAAAATGGACCACACCATGGATAGTGGATGCAACCCAAAAACCCAAACTGGAAGATCCCCTGCCCTTCTATTTTTTCCCTCTTTTCACCGTTGAACGTGGACAGTTTCTTTACTTTGTTTCTTAACCGTCGGTTAGGATGTTCCAGTGTTGGAGAATTTTTGTACCATCCAATAACATGGTGGGGAGCCATCAAATCAATGGTTGGGATCATCTGACCATGATCCCACATGCATGGAATTGGGAGCCTTAGTAAACTGCAAATGTTCTGAGGCTCAGGACACCATCTGTTTCTTGGGTGGGCCCCACTTTACGGAAAACAAGCAGCTCATGGGGATTTTGTACTTTCTGGCGTCCGCGCTTTATTTCCTTGCGGATTGGAATTAGTGGTGTTTTAAGCTTTGGATTGATTTACAAGGGAGCAGTTTATATTATCACCATGTTTTGGTGGATTATGGTGGATTGTATGCCTGCACCCATCTATCACAAACGTATTAGATGGTTACTTCAATCTAGACCATTCAATCATCTTGTACGTGCATTTAAAAAACCTCCTATTGATCAGATGATCATAGAAAGATGATCAGTGTCCATCTAATGGGTGGTTAGAATGACAAATAATCAGCTGAGAAATCAAACTGTCATATATACACCGCTAGGGCATCAATATAACGGTTCCCTTATGATGGATGGATTGGATCTTTTGGACCTACCTGACATGCTTGTACAAGTGTGACGTGCACATGAGCTGTATTGCACACACGTGGGTTTTGCAAAGAGATATTTCCGACTGTAAACCTCTCTTTTAACAATTATTCTCAACTAAATCTCCAACACTTTTCTTTCCAAAAGTAAACTTCACTTGTACGAACGGACCATTTTCGGACCGAAATACTCCTATTCTTAGGAATTATTCATTCTCCAAAGAAAAGCTATTTTGTCCTTGTTTTTCTCCTCTTCTATATTCAAAACTCATTTTTTTCTCTCCTTTATATAAAAAAAGCATCATCTCTTTAGTTTTGAGATCGGTTTCCACTTCAGAGCATTACTATTCTATTTCTTCAACTCGTGTTTCATTGGAAACGAGGCTGTGGTGTGGACCAGGTAAGAACGAAGAATGTGAAATTTTTTCCTCTACGAATGCGTTATTTTTTTTTAATAATCAAGTAGGATCTTTGTTTTATCGCAACGTGTTTTTGCAATAATCGATCTCGTCGAATTTCAACGAGCATATTGATATTGATATTTCAAAGAGCACAGTGGAAATGTTAGGACATTCGAAGATTCGTGATAGCTGTGCTCTTTAAATTGCTGTGCTCTTTGAATTTTACATTGTGCTCTCTTTGAATTTTACACTGTGCTCTTCGAAATTTACAGCCTGCTCTTCGAATTTTACACTATGCTATTTGAATTGATGTGCTCTTTGAATTATACATTGTGCTCTTTGAATTATATACTTTGCACTTTAAATTTTACACTTTGCACCTTGAATTGGTGTGCTCTTTGAATTATACAATTTGCACTTTGAATTGGTATGCTCTTTGAATTTTACATGAGACATTTGAATAGCTCTACTCTTTCAATTGCTGCGCTCTTTGAATTTTACACTATGCACTTTGAATTGTTGTGCTCTTTGAATTTTACACGAGACACTTTGAATTGCTTTACTCTTTGAATTGCTCTGCACTTGTTCTTTGAATTTTACACTGTGCACTTTGAATTGCCGTGCTCTTTGAATTTTATACTCTTTAAATTTTATTTTAGAGGTGTGCTATTTAAATTTCACAACATGCTCTTTTAAGATTTGAAAGATGAACGAGTAATCATTGAAACTGTAACAAAACTATTGTACTCTTTGAATTTTAAAAGAGTACTATTTGAAATTCGAAAGAGAACTAATTTCATTGTGTTTCTTTGCAGATAATAGCTGCTAGAATCATCGTATGCTCTTATGGTGGGGACTTAATATGTCAAAACAATTCATACACGTCTAAGGGTGGAAAATCGAAAAGTTTTGCTTTGAGTGTCAACACTACATATGATGATCTTCTATCGAAAATCTACAGGATCATTAAGAGTACACCGAATGATCATAATATTAATATGAAAGTAATATACCCATGCTCAAACCAATCAATCCCTCCATCTGAAATTGAAGAGGATGAAGATGTGCGAGTGTTATTGGCAGCACAATCGGAGCATCCAAATATATACATGCCTTTAATAATAGAGACAGTGCGGCGCATTAATGAGACCATTCACAAAGACCTTATTGGGTGTAGTGGCGTTGAACATAATGTCGACATTCAACATGATGCCCTTCTGATGACAAATATGTGTGAAGAACATGACGTTAATTGGGCAACTGACCTTAGCCTGAAAAGTGAATATATGGTATCACCAGCGCCTACAAAAGTACATGTGACATCATCGTCATCTTTACCTACAAGCGGCAATGTGCCTTCATCATCACCTTCGCTTACAAAAGCATATGTGGAGTCATCATCACCTTCTCATACAAGAGTACATGTGACTTCAGTCTATACCATTACTTAGAAGAGTACATGGGTCTACATCCTCCTCTTCACCTACAAGAGGACATGTGTATTCATCATCACCATTACGTACTACAGGACATTTGCCTTCATCACCCGAGCCGCTTCAAACATCAAACTTCATGGATGTTGAATTTAATGTGCCTTTTGAAGATGAAACATTCGTCAATGCGGATTTGTCAAAATTTAATGAATCGCTGAATGAGTCGAATGAGATAGCTTGTTGGTCAAACGTTTAAGGACAAGAGATTGTGCCAATATGTGTTGAGCCAATTTGCCATGAAAAATCACTTCCAATATCGGGTCCTGTACCCATCAACGAAGAGATATACCGTGGTGTGTGTCGAAAATAATTGTCAATGGAGGGTCCATGCATCTAGGATAAATGATGTCGGAATATTTAAGATTTAAACTTACACGTCCAAACACACATGTGGAATGTCATGTATGCAGAGTGATCATCTGTAAGCAAGTAGTAAGTTAGCTAGTGATTTGGTTATTAGTCGTATTGAACAACGCATGGGATTAAGCCCGAAAGACATTGTATTGGCTATGCATGAGAAATATCATATTCTTATGAGCTACAAGAAAGCATGGCGGGCGAAGGAGATCGCAATCAAGCACGTAATGGGATCTTATGAAGACTCTTACAATGAACTTCCGGCCTATTTGCATGAGCTGCGGAGGGCTAACCCAAGAACAGTGACTGTCGTGCTTATTAACTCACAGACAAGTAGGTTCGAGAGATGTTTTGTTGCTTTCGGACAGTGCGTCAAAATTTTTCAAACTTATCTGTGAAAGGTGTTGGTATTCAATGCGGCTCACCTAAAAGGTAAATACAAGGGTGTTCTATTTGTTGCTACAACCCTGGACGATAATAATCAAATTGTACCAATAGCATTTGGTGTCGGGGAATCAGTGAACAACGACAGTTGGAAATGGTTCCTTGATAACCTCAATTTTACATTAGGGTATCTTCCAGGACTAATGATATTATCGGACCGACATAAAGGTTTAATGAAAGAAATCCCCGAAGTCTTTCAATACGCAACACATAGCTATTGTGCCTATCATATCTACAGAAACTTGGTTGACACATTTAAAGACAAGTCGTTGGAAACATTATATTGGCAAGCTGTAAAGACGTACAGAAATGTTGAATTTGAAAAGATAATGCACAATATTAAAATCGGCAAACCCTCTAGTATTTCCATGGTTGACAGAAATAGGATACGAAAGATGGGCATCTTCACATTTTTCAGGAAAAAGATTCAATTTCGTGACTACGAACATATCGGAGTGTGTTAATGCTTTGTTCAAGGAAGCAAGAGAGTACCCTGTTACTAAACTGATAGAGACGGTCAGATTAAAGATCCAAGAAATGTTCTACAAGAGAAGTAAACGTGCATCAACATTTAGTGGACCATTGATGAAATGGGCAGCGAAAGAAATAATAGAACTTATACCAATGGCGCGCGATGTCCGCTGTCATGCAATCTCTCGCGACGAATATTATACTATAGGAGATTACAAAGACACACTTAAGCTTAGCGAACTTTCGTATACATGTCGCGAGTTTGATGTCAAAGCGCTGCCTTGTATGTATGTTCTTTCGTATAATCTTCCTCATCATAATTATTGTTCTCTATTTTATACAGTTGAAAATTATCGAATGTGCTACAGCCAACCACTTTACCCAGTTCGTGATAAAAGTGAGTAGGAATTATCGGACCAATTCAAGGAGTTTTGTGTAAAAATTAAACCTCCGGAAGTAAGGAGGTCAGCTGGAAGACCGAAGAAGATGAGAATTCTTTCACGTTGAGAGAAACGAAAAACAGTCAAGTGTGGTAAGTGTAAACAAACAGGCCATAACCGACGTAGATGCAAGTTTCCAATACCTGAGGAATAATGTCTCTTTATCTTCATTTACGAGTAATGATGGTTGATGGTTGATGGTTCATAGGTGTAAACATTATTGATTTAGCTATCTATATATATAATTAATGATGATTAAGTGTTGTATTTTCAACGTGATCGCGTTGAATGTATACTATGCACAGTGGATTTCAATGTGATCGCGTTGAATGTATACTGTGCTTGTTGAAATTCAAGAGAGATCGTGTTGAATTTACACTGTGCTCGTTGAATTTACACTATTCTCGTTGAATTTCAACGAGATCTCGTAGAATTTACACTGTTCTCGTTGAATTTACACTGTTCTTGTTGAATTTCAACGAGATCTCGTTGAATTTACAGTATGCTCGTTGAAATTCAACGAGATCGCGTTGAATTCCACTGTACTCGTTGAATTTACACTGTGCTCGTTGAATTTACACTGTGCTCGTTGAATTTCAACGAGATCGTGTTGAATTCCACTGTGCTCCTTGAATTTCAACGAGATCGCGTTGAATTTACACTGTGCTCGTTGAAATACACTGTTCTCGTTGAAATTCAACGAGATTGCGTTAAATTCCACTGTGCTCATTGAATTTCAACGAGATCTCGTTGAATTTACACTGCGCTCGTTGAATTTCAACGAGATCGCATTGAATTCCACTGTGCTCGTTGAATTTCAACGAGATCGCGTTGAATTCACACTGTGCTCGTTGAAATACACTGTTCTCGTTGAAATTCAACGAGATCGCGTTGAATTCCACTGTGCTCGTTGAATTTCAACGAGATCGCGTTGAATTTACACTGTGCTCATTGAATTTCAACGAGATCGCGTTGAATTCCACTGTGCTCGTTGAATTTCAACGAAATCGCGTTGATTTAGCCTGATCATTACACCCATATCTAACATTGACATTCACAAATCGATTCTCACAACATACTTCCAACATTCATATTACAAAATTCACAAATCAACATTCACAATATACATCCACAATTTTTAATATACAACATTCACAATATACATTCACAAAATTTTTCACTTCCTCACATGCCTATGACTAATCGGCGACGCTCAAATAATCGTAAGCCAATGAATTCCTAAATGTACGAGCGTGTGGTTGCAACTCCTTATCCTTCAAAAGTAGACCGCTGCTCAAGATGTCCATATACTTCATAACGAATATGCCACAATCATAACCATTCGTTTGCTTTGGTGCAGATGCATTAATGCGAACATTCCATTCATTTCTATCAAGCGTAAATGTATCTCCAGTAGCATGAAATAGAATATGGAGTGCTTCAGTTATGATGCTCATCTCTTTCTTGTATCTACTCTTTCCTTTGGTGTCTAAACTATCAAGAAGAATAATCTCTCTTGCTTTCGGGTGGATGACAAGAAGAAACCAATGTTTATTGTCATAGTTCATTGGTACATATACCTGTCTATGGTAAACAGAAGAAAATAACATATAAGACGCAACCATTGTCTATTGGACCACAATCGATAAATTGAAGACGATAACCTTACCTGTTCATAGCGCCAAAATTCCTTTGATCCTTCTTCTCCCCTTACAATAGCAAATGTAGAATCTTTCTGATTTTCTTCACAAATCAAGTGTCGCACTTCGCTATCATTTGAATCGCAATAGTTTCTCAAGAGAGGAAGACACCTATTGAGACATTGCTGTTACAACAAAATTTACATATTACTAAATGTCTTCTACAATCACAAATAAAATATCCATAATCTAAAATAAACAATTACCTGAAAATAGGTGGGGCAGAACTTGCAATCTTGTGGATATGCTCCCTTGTAATCCTCCTGTCTTTTTATCAAAAATTTAATGTATGTGTCGATAGCCTAAGCAAAAAAATTTAATAATAATAAGATTCAACTCAATGTTTATATAAGGTCGTAAATATAAGTAACTTAACGAAAATAAATTGACAATACTTATAAGGCTATCGACCTAGGCACCTGTCTACCAAATGCTGTTAAATGATTTTCCTGATTTTGTATTATTATTTTCTTTATACTAATCCGTACACACTTGTAATTCCTTCTTCGATAACTCTCTAAACGGGTCCATCGGCACAGTAAATGATATCGGAGAAGTATCTAACACTTTTAATTCCTGAGCTCCACTGATGAGGCCAGTTATAGGAATGGCTGATAATGATACTATGAGGATTGCTTCATGTACGATGGCTTTAATGGCCTTTTTGGCCTTCCTTCATTTACAGGAGTACTTTCACATTCTTCTTTATTTTCCTCTTTCGCCACCAAATGTGAACCCATTTCTTTATTGTCCAGTTCCACATCGGAAGTAGAAACAATTAATCTTTCTTCTTCCTATATAGTAGAAACAAGTAAGAAATTTATTAAAGTAATAATAAAGTAGTTAACATTCCATAAAAAAAATATTAAACCTTGTTTAATCCATCTTCAAACTTCTTCCTCTTCATATCTACAATTTTCTTCAACTCTGATCTCTCCTTCATCAATGCTTCTCTCTTTTTTTAATCTCCTCTCTCTCCTTTTTCATTTCTTCTCTCTTAGTCTCCCTCTCCTTCTTCATCTCTTCTCTCTCCTTCTTCATCTCTTCTCTCTCAATCTTCCTCTCATTCTTCATATCTTCTCTCTCTTGCTTCATCTGCTTTCTCTCCTTTTCCAGTTCCTCTTTCTTTTTTTATCTGTTTTCTTTCTCTTTAGATTTTCAATTAACGTTTTCAAACCTTCATCCACATCTCCCCCTCTCACGCTCTCACCTTCTCCTTCTCCTTCTCCTTTTCTCTCACTCTCCCCTCCTTCTTCTTCTCCCTCTCTCACTTCCTCTTTTACTTCATCATCCCCTTCTTCCTCTTCTTCTTTCTCATCTTCGCATTCCCCATTTTTCTCTTGTTTCTCATCTTCTTCTTCATCGTCTTCTTCAGCTTCTTCTTCTTCAACGACGTTGCTCCCTCGCCTCGCAGCGGCGGCATCTGTCTTTTAAGTGAAGTCATTTCCTAAGACGGCTCCTCGTCATTCTACGATAATCCGACGCAGCAGCTCCACGAGTCTGCTCGGAACCAGTCGATCTTCTTCTTCATCTTTACTTTGGATGATATCTAGTGTCCTCTTCATTTGGACTTCTCTAGTCATCTTTCCAATGCAACCAGCTTTAATGCCCTGTAAAATTAACATTATTAGATAATCATAAAGTAAATGTAAGTTACATTAAGGCTAATGATTATCTTACCTGGAACTTTTCTCAAAGTACCCAGACTGCCTCTGTCTCAAGTTCATCAGTTGTTGGTTCTAGGGTAAGCAGCACGGTGGTTTGTGTTTATAAGTTACTAAAAAATTAGTATCTAACACATCTACAATAATATTTGGTCTTCCAACAAATTTGTAATGGAATGCTACTTACATCTAGACATTTCAAAATATCATCTATTGTCGGATACCTCCAACCCTTCCACCCTCGATATTTCGTGAAGTGTGGAACTTGGTTGGAAACAAATGATATTGCAATAAAAGCTAGGGCTGGAACCCTTTCAACGGCCCATATCTGTGACTGTGACAATGACAACAAATTTCATTAGATTCAAAAACTCTAGTTTGAAAATATATAGTACTTATGTGAAATAAATAAAGAATGCTTACTTGTAATGGAAATATGCAGCGGAGAACATTGTAAGTTTTTCCTCCTGACTTTGCTGAGTGACTAGCATTTTGTATCCCTTGAGACATTGACTCGAATGCCACATTGCCCTATGGATACTTATTGAACTCTTCCAAAGAGTTAACCAAGTCAATGAATAGGGGGTTGCAATGATTCTTCGTGTCTGTCCCCCTTACGAAAAACTCCACACACATTAACAAATCGATCTTCACGACATCTGCATGCTTATTTGAATTGACAATTTTTTCAAACGCATGTAGTAGACTATTTTTTACAATAGGATATTTTTTTAAATAGGTTTCTTTTATCGACTTCTTACTAGTCGATTTCTCAAGGGTGTAGATATGTCCAAACTTCAGCCTTGTTATAAGAGCGAAGTCCATCTTGGTAAAGTTTAGAAAATTTTTCCTCAATTCAAATACCAGCTCACCCGTGTCACTTCTGTGTCTTAAAAGAAGTGAGTGAATTATGGCTTCATTGTATCTGAATGAGGGGATGTCTAACAGAAACGAAAATTGAGAATCTCGAAACATATTCAATCGACTCTCATACTTCTCTAATCCGTCCTTCATAATATCGAACCACCAAGTCAGTGAATATCGAGCGGAATTGTTTGGGTAAACATTCATTGGGAATTCTTCAATTCCTACAAAGAAAACATATGAAAAGTAAAACTATCAGTGTGATTGTTGAATTTTTCGGTGCCTCGTTGAATTATATCTGTGAACGAGCATAGTTATAATTCAACGAGATCAGCAGTGAATTTGAACGCGATCGCAGTGAATTTGAACAAGATCGCGTTGAATTTGAACGCGATTTGAACGCGATCTCGTTCAAATTCAACGCGATCGCGTTCAAATTCACCGCGATAATTCACCACGATCGCATTCAAATTCACCGCGATCGTGTTCAATTTCACCGCGATCTCGTTCAATTTCACCGCGATCTCGTTCAATTAAATCTGTGCTTGTTGAATTTCAACGAGACCTCGTTCACTTTAAATGAGATGATCTCCTTCAATTTTAAAGTAATCTCATTGCATTTCAACGTGATCACGTTGAAATTGAACGCGGTCTCCTTGAAATGTCACTATGATGTGCATGTAGAAATTGTATGGTTGATCAAGCATTTAAACATTTCAAGGTTAATTGACATTTCTACAAACACTTTGTATGGTTGATCAAGCCATAACATTCCCATTTCAACATTTCAAGTTTACATTGGCATTTCTACAAACAGTTTGTATGCCAAAGTTAACGAACAATCTTAAAACGAAAATCACTCCCAAATATTCAAACGAACCCAACCTAAAACGAAAATCACCCCCAAACATTCCTAAAACATACCTTTCCGTAGCCTCTTCGACGGAGAAGTCATAAAAAAGATGAAGATGAGATGAAAATTGTGTCTCGTTGATTTTCAACGAGATCAACTCAACGAGATCAATTCAACGAGATCGCGATGAATTGAGAAACTGAACAGGGGCAGTTTGGTCAGAAAAATAATGGAAGTTTACTTTTGGAAAGAAAAGTATTGGAGGTTTTGCTGAAAATATTGGTTAAAAGAGACGTTTAGAGCCAGAAATTTCTCTTTCGCAAAGCTCTTATAATACTCGGTCGGAGCATTCCATACTCATGCAAATATTAATTATATACGTGGCGTAAAAGTATACCTCTGGTTAGATGGGGTTTAATCCTCAGATCAGATTGATTAGATGATTCCTCTGGTTAGGAAATTTTTTTTGTTAAATTTGGACCGTCAACTGTTTCCAATTCTAACCTTTTGTTGGATATCAAACGGATAGCAGTTACAATCATTTATTCAGTGTTTTTTTTTTTTTTTTTTTGGGTTATGGCCCATATATAATGGATACCATGGTTTAGATGGTTTGATTTGAGTTATAAGTGTGTTAGTTGTTCAATTTTCGTGCGCCTGAGTATGGTGCATCATACTCTCCAGAGTATCAAAGTGATGTTGCGTACTGTTGTCAGTTGTCGTCCCTCTGTTAAGTTTCTACTCAGTCTGTGTATAATGCTTGATACGCAGGCACTCAGAAATTGAATAAATGGAATATATTAAATTATAAAACCGACTAGATTGTGCAGACCACTTTCTCCAATACACAATCTTAAGATCAGATTGGTTGAAGAATTCTAACCTCTGATTCGTGGATACTTGTTCATGGAAATAGGGCCGTTGGATATTTTTCTTTTCAGCCGTCCAATACATGTCCACCAATCCGATGGTCATGTAATCGAATGGACCTAATTATCGTTTCATGACATATCTACGGTGGTTAAAATACTTTGGACGGTTTAATTTTGACCCACGCCATTTTCGTATTCCTAAGTAGTTTCTAAGTGCCTGCGTACGATCCATCACGCTCTGCCAGAGTATTAAAGAGTATTAAAGTATTTCTCCTTCTATCCGCAGCACGTGTGGCTCAAAGGGTACCGGCATTTTCTCATCAGTTTCTCGGCATCTCTTTATCTCTGGAGAAATTTTTGAAGTTCCAAGGATTAAATAATGACAGCAGACTATGAAGATGATCATCCATGCTTGCAGATTTGTGCACGTGCAACACTGTACATCCATCCAAACTGTTCAAATTTTGGGCCTCTCTGTAGATGGGCCATGTCCCTAAAATCATATTGAATGGATGAACCTAGCTATTCAAATAGAAAGTACTCAACAGTAGTAATTCAACAAACAAAATGGTCACTAACGAGAGGTCAGGATCATCAGATTTGAAAAGGTTTGAGATTCACTAAAGAATCATGCATCCTAGTGGGCGCACGCACCAAAAGGTATATCGGGTCCAGTAAGCCTGATTAGGGTCATCCCAACTTATCGTTTAAACTCAAAGTAAGGCTTGGACTTGGCCCATGAAATCTCGGCCTATATTAGGCCCGGCCCAACCTCTGTTCCAACAGTTGTTGAACTCATTCATATGAGGAGCCCACGGAACAAGTAGGGCTGTAAATGGTCAAGTTTGGGGTGAGTTTAGCCCAAACCAGACCCACCCATTTACTAAATGGGTATGGGTCCAAATTTTAGACCCAAACCCTTTTACTAAATGGGTGGTTTGGGTTGTGTCCTGAGTCAAACAAGCCACAACCAGCCCATGGGTAGAAAACTCATGCTCGAGCCCAGCCCCTGAGTGTGCACCTAATATCTCCTATAGCTATTGGGTGCGGATTGAGTACTACCCCTACCAGGACCTAGCTAGAGATGGACAGTCATGTCAGGGGGCTCTGTGGGGCCCACCATGATCTATATGATTTTTGACATGATCATTTTAGGTCATGAACTAAAAAAGGAGGCAGATCTAGGACTCAAGTAGACCACACCACGTGAAGCAGTGGGGATTGAAGCTGATATATATGTTTTCTCTTCATACAGGTCTATGTGACCTTATGAACAAGTTGGATAGCAAACAAACATCACGGTGGACCTTGAGAAGGTTTCAACGGTAAGAGTTTAATCCCCACTACTTCATGTGGTGTAGTCCACTTAAGCCTTTGATTTGCCTCTTTTTAGGCTCATGTCCTAAAATAATCGGTAAAATAAATAGGTGAATAAAATTATATATATATATATATATATATATATATATATATATATATATATATATATATATATATATATATATATATATTGGCCCCCATAGAGCCCCAAGCATGACCATCGGGTCTCTGGTGAGGTTCCCATGGGGGCAATACCCAATCCACCCACACATCTAGTGGCCAATAATTTATGGAACAAATGTACAATTGAAAGAAACTTGGCACTAAGTTTCTAACATGTCTTCAAGTGTTTCTAACAAGGAGGTCCACCTAATGAGTAGATCAGCTTTATTTTTGAGCCAGAAATTTACATAATTGGATGACTTGATGAATGACAGCATGCTAGTACATCTGTTGGCTTGTTTATGAAACATGAAAAGTAGTATGCCAATCTATATTGATTTCTTTTTTAATTATGTTAAAGTCTCTTGATATACATAGATACACCATCCTCTATCGGCTCGAGCTTTTATAGCAACTGACATGGTATGAATGTATTTCACTACAGGGCGTTTATGGTATGAGCTGTGAATATCCCTCTGTTAGGACAAGGCCTTGTGGAAGTACTGAGAAGAACCAAACAATCACCACACGCACGCAATTCACACCAGAGAACAATTCGATTTTTACGTGGAAAACCCTTACGGGAAAAAACCACAGCACAAAGTGACAGCTGCACTATGAATCAGAATATTACAGAGATGATCTACCCACAAACAAAGCTTCTCTCTCCTTATATAGGCTTCCCACATCGAAATTAGAAACATCTTGCGCACTTGTTGCGTAACCATGTAGAACATCGCCATTTTGTTGATCGGTCGGAGCTCAACCATTGACCTGGTCAAAGATGGACAGAGAGAGTCTAGAGAGCTCACATGAATTTTCGACCCAGTTCTGCCTCAATGATCGACCAGTTTTGGTCAGGTCAGGAAACACTCGACGACACTAAAACTGTCCAGAGACTGCATGCTTCCCAGTCTGATTTTCAGACCAATGAGATCCTATTTCAACATAGTTTGAAGGCTCAATCAACACCCTCCACCCTTCATCCTAGTTAAATTAGCATCCACTTGAGGACTCCTCACAAGGGATTCTTGATTAGGTTTTGCTTGGCCCTCAGTGAAACGTAGAGCTATCCCCTCAAGTGTATGTGGAAGGGCGACTAATCACTTGAGATCGCCTATCTAGGTACCCCAATTATGGGTGGCAAATAATTATTTAAAATACGTAGACTAGGATGAGTCTAAACATTCAATTACTCTCCTCGAAATTGAGGATAGTAAATAAAATTGTTAAGGGTGATTTTTGAAATATTATAGTCTAATGGCCCAAAAGCTACTCTCCTAGGTCAAAAATTAGCCTGATCCAAGAATCTGGTAGTCCAAAAGTTAGTCCCCCAATGCCCAAATGTCCAAAGCTTTTGTATTTTTGTATGATTTTTGACATCTATGATATAGTCTAAGTAAATGGATGAACCTAATTGATACACCACCTTGCTACGATCTTTCCACAAGTAGTGTGAAGTGATGACTTCACGTATTTGGGAAATTTACAAAGCCCATCATAAGGACATTTGGATAATCAAGTGTGATTTATATAGTGACTTGATGAGCTGAGCCTTGCACATTTCACTGGGTCTCACTATATGGCACAATGATAGATGTATTACATTTCAACATTGAGATCATGGTTCAAGTTTCGATGAGGGTTGTGTAGATAATAAAAATAAAAGGGAGCAAAGTAGTTCTGGACAATAACAATAGAAGTAGTGATGAATATCTTTCTAATTTCCTTTCAACCAGATCTTCTTGACATTATCAACCCTTTGGATTGCAAATAAACATTAAGAAAATGTTACAATCATCACTGTTTCCTGTGGTGTGGTCCACATGAATTTTGTATCTATATAAATTCTGGTACCCCATCCTAACATTTTACGGAGAAACGGATGGACGGCGTGAATATACAGAAAATCATCAAGGTGGGCCCCACAGTAGGGATAACACACACAAAGCTGTTACCCAGGTAACACCCCCACTCAGGCTCATAATAAAAGCATTGCACATTTTGGCATTTAAGAAACAAGAAAGAATTGTAGCCATCCATTCTTTTGCCTTTTGTGGCACAGTCCATCTACTGGGCAAAGCAACCGTCTGAATAGCCATAACATGGGCACACTCACCACACACGTGGGACATGTTTAACATATGACTGGTTCATCAAGCAATACTTCCTGTGAATATTGGATGTATGAAAACCAAATAATAGGTGGGCTACACAAAGTGGGGAATAAATGCCTACCGTTGGAATCTTTTATCCAAACCGTTCATAAGGTCATTCCCACTTCGATGTACTGAAAACATAACAAACTTAATTTGATACACAACCCTTGTGGCCCTTTGAATGTTTCAACGGTGGTCATTCAATTCTAGTTTTTCCTCTCGTGTGGCCCACTTGAGTGTTGTATCCTCTTCATTTTTATTCCCCTCTCCGAAAATTATCTTTAAAACCAGATGTACGGGGTGGATTTCTCACAAACATCACGGTGGCCCCCACGTAGCTTCCGAGCAAAAGAACTTCTGCTTCACGATGGAAACCGGTTCGAGACGCACGGAGATTAGATCAGAGGATCTTAACCATCTGAAGATTAGGAAAAATACAGGAGTCCTAATTAGGGCTAAAGACCTCACACGTGCCGTGAAAACAAGTCATCTGAGCTGTAAGAAACTACGGGGAAACTACAACGGCCAGTTTTTCAAGAACCGAGCTAAAATGACTAAAGCGTGCCTCCTACTAACCTATCACCACGTGTGAAAGAACGAGATCCATGCCGTCCATCATGTGCGCTGCCCCGTTTTCAAACAGGCAATCAAAAATCGGGGTAGTCCAACACCCAAGTGGGACACACCATAAGGAAGAGTTAGAATGGTACGGCAACCACTAATTGTTTGTGGGTCCCACCATTGTTTAAGTATGCCATCCAATCCATTCACATGACTCTTCTCACAGACATGAAGGTAAATTTCTAAAAATCAAGCTAATGTGAAGCTCAGTTACACCATGCTATTACGCGAATTTAGATGTTGTAGGGAGATTTTAAACTGTTTCCTATGGTGAGGCCCACCTGAATTTTGGATCTGTTTGATTTTCAGAATCAATATCCAATGAGGGGTGGCGCACCTGATCAACGAGTTGGATCTAATCAATATAAAATCCTTCACCCACGTCAGCCGTGAAACGCAAACCATTTCTTTCAAGAACTTTCCAAAACCGTACCACATTCATGGTAGATTGGATCCATCAATTAACGACACGTGTCATGCTATGAACTTCGTCTAAACTTCCTACGCTGTAAAAATAGAAACCTTCCTCCTCTCTTTATAAACTTTCCAAAAACCCTTGAAAGCAAAAAAGAAAACCTCAGAACCCCTCTCTCTCTCTCTCTCTCTCTCTCAAACCTCCATCTCTCTTTCTTGGCGAATTCAACAAAGAATGGAAGCCGACTGGAGCAATTTGTTTATGCTAGCAGAGGTGGCAGCTTCTGCTTCCCCTCTTCTCTCCACATCCACCACCACTCCATCCAACAACAAGAAGAAGAGAGAGCCGAAAAAGTACAGCAACAAGAAGCTGACTCTCCACAACAGGTCTTACAAGAAGCTCCGCATTGCAAAACCATCTCCCCCTGATTGGATTGAGACCCACCTCCAATTGAAACCAACAAGTCTCATATGGGTCTGCGACAAACTTCTCCAACCCAGCGACACAAACTCTCATCAACACCGTCTCCTCCTCCCCATATCATCCATCAGCCACACCCTCATTCCTGCACTTAAACCCCACCAAACATCCAAGCTGGAAATCGACGGTGGGATTGAAGGTGTTACGTTCGATCACAAGGCCCGACATTGGATCACACGCTTCAACTACTGGAGTTCGTCTAAGTCCTATACCTTGAATGGCGAGTGGAGGGATTTGGTTGATGCAAACGAGTTGCGTGCTAATTTCCATACTGTCCGGGTTTGGGCTTTTCATTACGGGCCTCAAAATCAAGAACTGGGTTTTATCGTACACAACAAAGAGGATTGAAGAAAAAATGATCTTGAATCATCCATCAATTGTAGATATTATCATCAGAACATTTTTTTATGATGATATATAGCTGTTTCTCTTTCCATTCTTTTATGTTATCATCAACTACTGTAGAGATTTCTGATTTCAATAGTTATTATCAATGTTTACTAAAATTTTAATCTTTTAGGATTCTTTTATGTTATCATCAACTTGTCTAAATATGGCCTACTGATCACAGCCACGTTGCTTAGTGAAGTGGTTTTGGCCATCGGTATAGTTGGATTAAGGCCGCCCACCTTTCAAGATTCTTCTATTATTCATGACAGATGCACGAAATTCCTGTTGTGTGGTCGTTTTGAGTTTTGGATCTACCTTAATTTTGAGTTTCCTAGGGCCCACTATAATGTTTATTTTCCATTCAACCTGTTAGTTAGGTCACACAGACCTGGACGAAGGAAAACACGAATATCGGGTTGATCCAGAGGTTTTGTAGCACCAAGATCATGGTGGGTGCTCAATCATCACTTTACCCTGTGGTGTGGTCCACCTGAGATTTGGATCTGCCTCATTTTTTCTTGCACACTTAAAAATTAGCTAGAAAAATGGATAGATGGCATAGATAAAACATACATCATGGTAGGGCCTTTTGAGGACTTTGTTCTGCTGTGCATGGACTGACTCAGGCAGGGGCTCTATGGGTTCGACCATGATGTATGGGTTTTATTCATGCGGTCCATCTACTTTCCCAGTTCATTTTAGAATATTAACCTAAAAATGAGGCAAATCAAATGCTCAAGTGGTCTACATTACAGAAAGTTGCGGTATTAATTATGCTCACAGTTGAAATCTTCCCATCGAAGTTTTTAAGGGTGAGCATTCAATTCCCAATTTATGGTTCACTTGATCCTGGTAAAATGGATGGATTGCGTAGATAAAGCTATCACAGTGAACCCCACATAGTCCCCACTATAACCAATTCAGCCTAGGCGGGGCAGGACGCAATCCACTTCCATTCAAATGGACTGGGATCCCCCAGTACCCACCTCTGTATTGATGGCTGCTGGAAAAGCTCTAGGCCTACCATGATGCATGTGTTTAATTATCCACTCAGTTCATCCATATCTCCAACTCATATTAGGGCATGAGACAAAAAAAAATGAGGCAGATCCAAATCTCAAGTGGACCATACCACAGAAACAATTGTTGACTGAACGCACATCATAATAAGCTTCCTAAGGCCAGTGTAATGCTTATTTGTCATCCAACTTGTCGATTATGTTGCAGAGACCCTGGGTGAAGGGAAAACACAAGTATCAGCTTATCCAAAACTTTTGTAGCCTCAATTAAGAAGTTTTTAATGGTGAGCATTCAATCACCACTGTTTCCTATGGTGTTTGCACCTATCACTTTTGGGTTCTTTCCTTAATATGATCTGAAAAAATAATGGATGGAGTTGGAACATATACATCTGAAAAAAATAATGGTGGGCCCACATCTTTTTGAGCATGCATGGATACTTAGGTGGGCATTGGTGGTGAGTACCAAAACCAAGGATGCGGGTTGCTTACTCATGCTGTTGACACTACGGTCAGCTACTTGCTAGTGGATTATGCTATGTAGTCCCCGCTATTTAGTCCCCACCATGATGTATATGTGGTATCTATCCACGCTGTCCATTTATTTTGTCAACTCATTTTAGGGAATGAGCCAAAAAGATGATTGAATTAATGTCCACCATTAAAAACTTCCTGGGGCAGAAAAGTTATAGATAGATAGAATCAGTACTGCACCTTAGAAAGTTTTTAATGGTGGCGCTCAGTCACCCTAGTTTTCCTCGTGTGATCTACATTTTGAGATTATGGGTCAACCTATTGGAAGGGTTGGATGTCACATGCACTCCATCGCCAGGAAGTCATCATCTGGCTGTACTATAATTTTTTTTTTTTTTAGTCAGTCATGCAACGCACCCACCCAGTTAATCGCGCAACACACCCACCCAGCCAGTCATGCGTTAGCAGCGGGAGTTTCACCCTGATGGGTTTCAATACCTAGACCTCTTGTTGAAACTCTGCAGAGTCTAGCAACGAGGTAAGTTGTAGTCCAACTAGTTGGGCCAACCTACTGGAAAGGTTAGATGTAGCACACACTTTATAGGTCCTGAGTAATCCATTGTCTGGATCATAACATATGGTCTAACCAATTCGACCATAGAAGTACATACATACATCTATGTGTGTACATAGTGGACCTTCTAAATTTTGTGTTCACATCATGCGTCCAAAAGCTATCATGAGTTCCAATGAGGCCCCCCATGCCAGTTTGTCTACGAAGTCCTGATCTAATTATATTGATCTTATAAAATGAAACCAATGGTCATGGATGCATAGAGCCATAGCTCCAAAGTATATGATAAATGAGCTTTGCTTGTTTTTTTGTGTTTCTGTGGTGTGGGTGTAGTGTGAAGGTGAAAGATTGTGGTGCGCATGGGATTTAAGCACGTGCGAACATAGAGCCATCCCCCTAAGTGTATGTGGAAGGGCGGCTAATCACTTGTAATTGCCCATCTAAGTATCCCAACTATATATGGGTGGCAAATAATTTAAAATACAATGGGATGACTCTAAACATCCAATTACTCTGCTTGAAATTGATTGTAGAAAATAAAAATTATTTAGGGTGATTTTTGAATCATTGTACTCTGATGGCCCAAAAATTAGACTGATCTAAAAATTCGGTGGCCCAAAAGTTACTCCCCAAAGCCCAAATGTCCATCACTTTTGTATTTTTGTATGACTTTTGACATCCATGACATGGTTAAGGAAATGGATGGACCTAATTGATATGCCACCTTACTAAGATATCTTTCCACAAATAGTGTGAAGTGATGGCTCTACATATTCAGGATATTTACAAGGGCCCATCATAAGGACATTCATTGCACATTTTGCTAGGCCTCAATACATGGTTCAATGATGCACTATGTATCAACAATGAGATCATGGGTTCGAGTTCTCATGAGAGAGGGTTGTTTGGATAATATATATATATATATATATATATATATATATATATATATATATATATATATATATATATATATATATATATATATAAGCATTGCACATTTCTGCAATTAAGAAACAAGGGATATTTAGTGCCCTTGAGCAACTAATGGCCCATATATGATTCCCTGATCAAGACCATTAATCTAGTGGGGCAATGTCCAAATATCTTTAAAAAATGAAGAATTGTAGTTATCCATTCTTTTTCCTTTTAGAGCACGGTCCATCTATGGTAGGGCTGTAAATGGTCGGGTCTAGGGCAGGTTTAGCCAAAACCAAACCCACCCATTTACTAAATGGGTTTGGGTCCAAATTTTAGACCCAAACCCTTTTAGTAAATGGGTGGGTTTGCGTTGGGTCCGAGTCAACCCATCAAATCCATTTATAAATGGGTTTAGGTCTTGTAGGGGAGATCCACCTAGACCCATTTATAAATGAGTCAGGTCTAATGGGTCTGGGTTTAGATCTAATATGCAAGCATTTTTACAAGGCTTAAAACCGAGTCTGGACGAGTTTAGCTTGGATGGGTCCCTTGAAACATAGACTAAACTTGCCCACTTACTAAATGAGATCGGGCCAAGTCGGGTCAGGCCTAATATAAAGGAAACCAAACCCGGACCTGTTTAGCAACTGGGTCTATTCCTGGACCCAAAATCGTACCATTTAACAAATGGGTCGGGTCTAAATGGGTGGGGTCTGAGTGCCCCATCGGGCCCGCTGACCCATTTACAGCCCTAATATATGGTGAGATCCACCTAAGCATTCATCTGAATTGCCATAACATGAGCCACTCTTGGAGAAAATGATGCGTTGCGCACACTCACCACACACCTGGGACATGCTTAACATATGAATGGCTCATTAAAAAATTCTTTCTGTGAAGATTAGATGTATCAAAAACCAAATACGGTTATTAGATGGACCACACAGATGTGGAATTTGGGGCATTGGTCCGTCTATTTTAACCCTTCACTTGCTTTAATATTCTGATTATATTTTTCTAGTTGGCTACAAGTTAGCACTCTCAATGGGTCAGATCCAACTGTTCTGGCTCTAAGTCCAAAAATCTATAGTTGGATTCGGATCGAATTCATATCCATTCGGATCCAAAAGGTGATATTCATATTCATATCTGATCCACTTATTAATAACTAGATCCATTTTCGATTTAAAAATCCATATAGCTATTGGATTCAAATCGGATCTAGGTCCAAATCTATCACATCATAATTCTAAAAAACTATCTAATATAATATATTTACTTTAACAACAAAATAACGTAACTCACACTATTTACTCAAGTGGGTCATGTGTGAGGAAAATGTGGGGAAAGAAATGCCTATTGGAATCTTCTTGGGTTCCACCTAGGTGTTTATCTTCCATCCAAACCGTTCATAAGGTCATTCCCACTTCAATTAACTGAAAACACAAAAAAAAAACTTCAGTGTATTACTGGCCTGTTGAATGTTTCAGCAGTGGTCATTCAATTCCAGTTTTTCCTCTCGTGTGGCCCACTTGAGTTTTGCATCCTCTTCGTTTTTAGTCCCTAGTTTTAAAACGATCTTTAAAAACAGATGTACGAGTGGATTTCTCATAAACATCAAAGTGGGCCCCACGTAGCTTCCGAGTGCAAGAAATTCTGTGATCAGATGGAAACCGGTTCGAGACACACAGAGAATAGATAAGAGGATCTTAACCATGGCCTTCAAAGCGTTGGGAAAAATACACAGGAGTCCTAATTAGAGCCAAACACCTTACACGTGCTGTGAAAACAAGTCATCTGAGCTGTAAGAAACTAGGGGGAAACTTCCAACGGCCAGTTTAATTTTAAGAACCGAGCTAGAATAACTGAAGCGTGCCTCTACTAACCTATCATCACGTGTGAAAGAACGAGATCCATGCCGTCCATCATGTGCGCTGCCCCATTTTCAGTAGGGAAATAAAAATCCGGATTAGTCCAAAACCCAAGTGGGACACACATAAGGAAGAGATAGAATGGGACGGTAACCACTAATTGTGTGGGTCCCACCGTTGTTTACGTAATCCATCCAATCCATTCACATGATTCTTCTCAAAGACATGAACAGCTAATGTGAATCTCAGGTGGACCATGCTATTACGTGAATTTAGATGTTGTAGGCAGAGTTTACACTGTTTCCTATGGTGAGGCCCACCTGAATTTTGGATCAGTCTGATTTTCAGGATCAATACCTCATGAGGGCTGGCGCATCTGATCAACGGGTTGGATCTAATCAATATAAAATCCCTCATCCACGTCAGCAGCGAAACGCAAACCATTTCTTTCAAAAGAACTTTCCAAAACCGTATCATATATGGTGGATTGGATCGGACGCGGATTGCGTGCGAAAGCCTTACGCGGCCATCTCCTGCGCTCGGAATCTAGGTAGGGCCACCGTGATGTTTGTAAGAAATCTAGGCCGTCCAACCGTTTTTCGAGCTCACTTTAGCCAGTACAACCAAAAATTAACTGGATTCAAGACTCAAGTGTGTCGAAACGTGACGATTGAACTTCCACAGTTGAAATATTCGTGAGGCCACAGAAGTTTTGAATCTAGATAATATTTTTGTTTTCAGTTCATCTCAGTAGGAATGACATTATGAACGGTATGGATGGAATATAAACATCACCTTGGACCTATAGAGGTTTCAACGGTAAGAATTGCCCTACCCACTTTTTTTCTTTAGTGCGGCCCACTTGAATCTTGGAGCCAGTTTATTTTTGGTTGCACTGGTTAAAATGATCTCACAAAACAGTTAGACGGCGTAGATTTCTCAAAAACATCACGGTGGGCCCAACCTAAATTCCGAGGGCAGGAGATGCCTGCGAAAGGCTTTCGCAGGCAATCCGCGTCCGATTGGATCCATTAGTTAAGACGCGGATTAACTACTGATCCATTAGTTAAGACGCGGATTAACTACTGACACGTTGAGTAGCTATCTCAGCCACTGAGGTGACGTCACTAACTTATGTGGGCCACCCGGAAGTATATGTTGTATCCACACCGTCCATCCATTTGGAGAGATCATTTTACGGCCTGATCTTAAAGAATGAGACAGATACAAAGCTCAGGTAGACCTCACAAAAGAAAACTGTGGGGATTGATCTCCTACCTTTAAAACTACTTGGGGCCACAGAAGTTCTTGATTAAGCTGATATTTGTGTTTTTACTTTTTTTCATGTCTGTGTTAACTTACAATATAAACATCATGGTGGGCCATAGGAAGGTTTCAACAGGCGGCGTAACTGTCCCCACTATTTTCTTTGGTGTGATTTTCGGTCTCACTCTTTAGATCATACCGTTAAATCAGATCTCCAAATGGATAAACGGTGTGGATACAAACAAGTGGTGGGGCCCACAGGAGTTGGTGACGTCACTTCAGTAGCGAGATAGCTACTCAACGTGTCAATGGTTAATCCGCGGCCAATTAGTTAGTTAACGACACGTGTCATGCTATGAACGAGAGCGGATTAGGTGAGACCCGGCCTCACCCCAAGACGGTGTGGCCCTTACTGTGAGTTACCGTGGGGCCTACATTGATGTATGTATTATGTATCCACACCGTTCATACATTTTTTTCAGATCATTTTAGGTATTCTACCAAAAAAGAATCAGATCAAATCATCAGGTGGACCATAACATAGGAAAAAGTGGTGATTGACCATTAAGGGGTCAAAAAAGTTTTGGATGAAGCTGATATTTGTTTTTTCCCTTCATCCAGGATCATCTGACCTTATCAACAGATTGGATGGTAAATAAACACTATGGAAACATGAAGGTACATCCTAATAAGTTTTTAATGGTAGGATGGCCAATCACCACTGTTTCTTATGGTATGGTCCGCCTGATAATTTTCTCTGCTTCAATTTTGGGATAATACCATAAAATGATCTGTAAAAACGGATGGATGGAGTGGATACATAATACATACATCAAGGTGGGCCCCACGATAACCCCACGGTAAGGGCCGCACTGTCTTAGGTGAGGCCGGGGTATCACCTAATCCGCTCTCGCTATGGACTTCGTCTAAACGCAAAAATAGAAGCCTCCTTCTCCTCTTCAAAAACTTTCCAAAAACCCTTGAAAACAAAAACAAAACCTTCCATATTCCTCCTAAAAACTCCCTGTTACTCGTCTTTCTTTCATTCAACACCTCATAGCCCCCCCCTCTCTCTCTCTCTCTCTCTCTCTCTCTCAAACCTCCATCTCTCTTTCTTGGCGAATTCAACAAAGAATGGAAGCCGACTGGAGCAATTTGTTTATGCTAGCAGAGGTGGCAGCTTCTGCTTCCCCTCTTCTCTCCACATCCACTACCACTCCATCCAACAACAAGAAGAAGAGAGAGCCGAATAAGTACAGCAACAAGAAGCTGACTCTCCACAACAGGTCTTACAAGAAGCTCCACATTGCAAAACCATCTCCCCCTGATTGGATTGAGACCCACCTCCAACTGAAACCAACAAGTCTCATATGGGTCTGCGACAAACTTCTCCAACCCAGCGACACAAACTCTCATCAACACCGTCTCCTCCTCCCCATATCATCCATCAGCCACACCCTCATTCCTGCACTTAAACCCCACCAAACATCCAAGCTGGAAATCGACGGTGGGATTGAAGGTGTTACGTTCGATCACAAGGCCCGACATTGGATCACACGCTTCAACTACTGGAGTTCGTCTAAGTCCTATACCTTGAATGGCGAGTGGAGGGATTTGGTTGATGCAAACGAGTTGCGTGCTAATTTCCATACTGTCCGGGTTTGGGCTTTTCATTACGGGCCTCAAAATCAAGAACTGGGTTTTATCGTACACAACAAAGAGGATTGAAGAAAAAATGATCTTGAATCATCCATCAATTGTAGATATTATCATCAGAACATTTTTTTATGATGATATATAGCTGTTTCTCTTTCCATTCTTTTATGTTATCATCAACTACTGTAGAGATTTTTCTGATTTCAATAGTTATTATCAATGTTTACTAAAATTTTAATCTTTTAGGATTCTTTTATGTTATCATCAACTTGTCTAAATATGGCCTACTGATCACAGCCACGTTGCTTAGTGAAGTGGTTTTGGCCATCGGTATAGTTGGATTAAGGCCGCCACCTTTCAAGATTCTTCTATTATTCATGACAGATGCACGAAATTCCTGTTGTGTGGTCGTTTTGAGTTTTGGATCTACCTTAATTTTGAGTTTCCTAGGGCCCACTATAATGTTTATTTTCCATTCAACCTGTTAGTTAGGTCACACAGACCTGGACGAAGGAAAACACAAATATCGGGTTGATCCAGAGGTTTTGTAGCACCAAGATCATGGTGGGTGCTCAATCATCACTTTACCCTGTGGTGTGGTCCACCTGAGATTTGGATCTGCCTCATTTTTTCTTGCACACTTAAAAATTAGCTAGAAAAATGGATAGATGGCATAGATAAAACATACATCCCTTTGAGGACTTTGTTCTGCTGTGCATGGACTGACTCAGGCAGGGGCTCTATGGGTTCGACCATGATGTATGGGTTTTATTCATGTCGGTCCATCTACTTTCCCAGTTCATTTTAGAATATTAACCTAAGAATGAGGCAAATCAAACGCTCAAGTGGTCTACATTACAAAAAGTTGCGGTATTAATTATGCTCACAGTTGAAATCTTCCCAGGGCCCACATCATTTCATAAGGTCAGGATGGACGGAAAACACAAATATCAACCTCATCGAGATTTCTCTGCTCCCAAGAAGTTTTTAAGGGTGAGCATTCAATTCCCAATTTATGGTTCACTTGATCCTGGTAAAATGGATGGATTGAGTAGATAAAGCTATCACAGCGAACCCCACATAGTCCCCACTATAACCAATTCAGCCCAGGCGGGGCAGGACGCAATCCACTTCCATTCAAATGGACTGGGATCCCCCAGTACCCACCTCTGTATTGATGGCTGCTGGAAAAGCTCTAGGCCTACCATGATGCATGTGTTTAATTATCCACTTAGTTCATCCATTTCTCCACCTCATATTAGGGCATGAGACAAAAAAAATGAGGCAGATCCAAATCTCAAGTGGACCATACCACAGAAACAATTGTTGATTGAACGCACATCATAATAAGCTTCCTAGGGCCAGTGTAATGCTTATTTGTCATCCAACTTGTCGATTATGTTGCAGAGACCCTGGGTGAAGGGAGAACACAAGTATCAGCTTATCCAAAACTTTTGCAGCCTTAATTAAGAAGTTTTTAATGGTGAGCATTCAATCACCACTGTTTCCTATGGTGTCTCCACCTATCACTTTTGGGTTCTTTCCTTAATATATATGATCTGAAAAAATAATGGATGGAGTTGGAACATATACATCTGAAAAAAATAATGGTGGGCCCACATCTTTTTGAGCATGCATGGATACTTAGGTGGGCATTGGTGGTGAGTACCAAACCCAAGGATGCGGGTTGCTTACTCATGCTATTGACACTACGGTCAGCTACTTGCTAGTGGATTATGCTATGTAGTCCCCGCTATTTAGTCCCCACCATGATGTATATGTGGTATCTATCCACGCTGTCCATTTATTTTGTCAGCTCATTTTAGGGAATGAGCCAAAAAGATGATTGAATTAATGTCCACCATTAAAAACTTCCTGGGGCAGAAAAGTTATAGATAGATAGAATCAGTACTGCACCTTAGAAAGTTTTTAATGGTGGCGCTCAGTCACCCTAGTTTTCCTCGTGTGATCCACACTTTGAGATTATGGGTCAACCTATTGGAAGGGTTGGATGTCACATGCACTCCTTCGCCTGGAAGTCATCATCTGGCTGGACTATAATTTTTTATTTTTTTAGCCAGTCATGCAACGCACCCACCCAGTTAATCGCGCAACACACCCACCCAGCCAGTCATGCGTTAGCAGCGGGAGTTTCACCCTGATGGGTTTCAATACATAGACCTCTCGTTGAAACTCTGCATAGTCTAGCAACGAGGTAAGTTGTAGTCCAACTAGTTGGGCCAACCTACTGGAAAGGTTAGATGTAGCACACACTTTATAGGTCCTGAGTAATCCATTGTCTGGATCATAACATATGGTCTAACCAATTCGACCATAGAAGTACATACATACATCTATGTGTGTACATAGTGGACCTTCTAAATTTTGTGTTCACATCATGCGTCCAAAAGCTGTCATGAGTTCCAATGAGGCCCCCCATGCCAGTTTGTCTACGAAGTCCTGATCTGATTATATTGATCTTATAAAATGAAACCAATGGTCATGGATGCATAGAGCCATAGCTCCAAAGTATATGATAAATGAGCTTTGCTTGTTTTTTTGTGTTTCTGTGGGTGTGGGTGTAGTGTGAAGGTGAAAGATTGTGGTGCGCATGGGATTTAAGCACGTGCGAACATAGAGCCATCCCCCTAAGTGTATGTGGAAGGGCGACTAATCACTTGTAATTGCCCATCTAGGTATCCCAACTATATATGGGTGGCAAATAATTTAAAATACAATGGGATGACTCTAAACATCCAATTACTCTGCTTGAAATTGATTGTAGAAAATAAAAATTATTTAGGGTGATTTTTGAATCATTGTACTCTGATGGCCCAAAAATTAGACTGATCTAAAAATTCGGTGGCCCAAAAGTTACTCCCCAAAGCCCAAATGTCCATCACTTTTGTATTTTTGTATGACTTTTGACATCCATGACATAGTCAAGTAAATGGATGGACCTAATTGATATGCCACCTTACTAAGATATCTTTCCACAAGTAGTGTGAAGTGATGGCTCTACATATTTAGGATATTTACAAGGGCCCATCAGAAGGACATTCATTGCACATTTTGCTACGCCTCAATACATGGTTCAATGATGCACTATGTATCAACAATGAGATCATGGGTTCGAGTTCTCATGAGAGAGGGTTGTTTGGATAATATATATATATATATATATATATATATATATATATATATATATATATATATATATATATATAAGCATTGCACATTTCTGCATTTAAGAAACGAGGGATATTTAGTGCCCTTGAGCAACAAATGGCCCATATATGTTTCCCTGATCAAGACCATTAATCTAGTGGGGCAATGTCCAAATATCTTTAAAAAATGAAGAATTGTAGTCATCTATTCTTTTTCCTTTTAGGGCACGATCCATCTATAGTAGGGCTGTAAATGGTCGGGCCTAGGGCAGGTCTAGCCAAAACCAAACCCACCCATTTACTAAATGGGTTTGGGTCCAGATTTTAGACCCAAACCCTTTTAGTAAATGGTTGGGTTTGCGTTGGGTCCGAGTCAACCCATCAAATCTATTTATAAATGGGTTTAGGTCTTGTAGAGGGAGATCCACCTAGACCCATTTATAAATGAGTCAGGTCTAATGGGTCTGGATTTAGATCTAATATGCAAGCATTTTTACAAGGCTTAAAACCGAGTCTGGACGAGTTTAGCTTGGATGGGTCCCTTGAAACATAGACTAAACTTGCCCACTTACTAAATGAGTTCGGGCCAAGTCGTGTCAGGCCTAATATAAAGGAAACCAAACCCGGACCCGTTTAGCAACTGGGTCTGTTCCTGGACCCAAACTCGTACCATTTAACAAATGGGTCGAGTCTAAATGGGTGGGGTCTGAGTGCCCCATCGGGCCCACTGACCCATTTACAGCCCTAATC
Organism: Liriodendron chinense; assembly: GCA_003013855.2. Lineage (NCBI taxonomy): Eukaryota > Viridiplantae > Streptophyta > Magnoliopsida > Magnoliales > Magnoliaceae > Liriodendron > Liriodendron chinense. The sequence continues at coordinate 1,871,778 of PVNU02002217.1, forward strand.
TATGGTGAGATCCACCTAAGCATTCATCTGAATTGCCATAACATGAGCCACTCTTGGAGAAAATGAGGCGTTGCGCACACTCACCACACACCTGGGACATGATTAATATATGAATGGCTCATTAAAAAATTCTTTCTGTGAAGATTAGATGTATCAAAAACCAAATACGATTATTAGGTGGACCACACAGATGTGGAATTTGGGGCATTGGTCCGTCTATTTTAGCCCTTCACTTGCTTTAACATGCTGATTATATTTTTCTAGTTGGCTACAAGTTAGTACTCTCAATGGGTCAAATCCAACTGTTCTAGCTCTAAGTCCAGAAATCTATAGTTGGATTCGGATCGAATTCATATCCATTCGGATCCAAAAGGTGATATTCATATTCATATCTGATCCACTTATAAATAACTAGATCCATTTCCGATTTAAAAATCTATATAGCCATTGGATTCAAATCAGATCTAGGTCCAAATCTATCACATCATAATTCTAAAAAACTATCTAATACAATATATTTACTTTAACAACAAAATAACGTAACTCACACTATTTACTCAAGTGGGTCATGTGTGAGGAAAATGTGGGGAAAGAAATGCCTACCGTTTGGAATCTTCTTGGGTTCCACCTAGGTGTTTATCTTCCATCCAATCCGTTCATAAGGTCATTCCCACTTCAATGAACTGAAAACACAAAAAAAACTTAAGTATATTACTGGCCTGTTGAATGTTTCAGCAGTGGTCATTCAATTCCAGTTTTTCCTCTTGTGTGGCCCACTTGAGTTTTGCATCCTCTTCGTTTTTAGTCCCCAGTTTTAAAACGATCTTTAAAAACAGATGTATGAGTGGATTTCTCATAAACATCAAAGTGGGCCCCACGTAGCTTCCGAGTGCAAGAAATTCTGTGATCCGATGGAAACCGGTTCGAGACGCACGGAGAATAGATAAGAGGATCTTAACCATGGCCTTCAAAGCGTTAGGAAAAATACACAGGATTCCTAATTAGAGCCAAACACCTTACACGTGCTGTTAAAACAAGTCATCTGAGGTGTAAGAAACTAGGGGGAAACTTCCAACGGCCAGTTTAATTTTAAGAACCGAGCTAGAATAACTGAAGCGTGCCTCTACTAACCTATCACCACGTGTGAAAGAACGAGATCCATGCCGTCCATCATGTGCGCTGCCCCATTTTCAGTAGGGAAATAAAAAATCGGATTAGTCCAAAACCCAAGTGGGACACACATAAGGAAGAGATAGAATGGGACGGTAACCACTAATTATGTGGGTCCCACCGTTGTTTACGTAATCCATCCAATCCATTCACATGATTCTTCTCAAAGACATGAACAGCTAATGTGAATCTCAGGTGGACCATGCTATTACGTGAATTTAGATGTTGTAGGCAGATTTTACACTGTTTCCTATGGTGAGGCCCACCTGAATTTTGTATCAGTCTGATTTTCAGGATCAATACCTCGTGAGGGCTGGCGCATCTGATCAACGGGTTGGATCTAATCAATATAAAATCCCTCATCCACGTCAGCAGCGAAACGCAAACCATTTCTTTCAAAAGAACTTTCCAAAACCGTATCATATATGGTAGATTGGATCGGACGCGGATTGCGTGCGAAAGCCTTACGCGGCCATCTCCTGCGCTCGGAATCTATGCAGGGCCCACCGTGATGTTTGTGAGAAATCTAGGCCGTCCAACCGTTTTGCGAGCTTACTTTAGCCAATACAACCAAAAATTAACTGGATTCAAGACTCAAGTGGGTCAAAACGTGACGATTGAACTTCCACAGTTGAAATATTCGTGGGGCCACAGAAGTTTTGAATCAGGATAATATTTTTGTTTTCAGTTCATCTCAGTAGGAATGACATTATGAACGGTATGGATCTAATATAAACATCACTGTGGACCCCATAGAGATTTCAACGGTAGGAATTGCCCTACCCACTTTTTTTCTTTAGTGCAGGCCCACTTGAACCTTGGAGCCAGTTTATTTTTGGTCGAACTGGTTAAAATGATCTCACAAAACAGTTAGACGGCATAGATTTCTAAAAAAAACATCATGGTGGGCCCTACCTAAATTCCGAGGGCAGGAGATGCCTCCGAAAGGCTTTCGCAGGCAATTCGCGTCCGAATGGATCCATTAGTTAAGACGCGGATTAACTACTGACACGTTGAGTAGCTATCTCAGCCACTGAGGTGACGTCACCAACTTATGTGGGCCCACCCGGAAGTAAATGTTGTATCCACACCGTCCATCCATTTGGAGAGATCATTTTACGGCCTGATCTTAAAGAATGAGACAGATACAAAGCTCAGGTAGACCTCACAAAAGAAAACTGTGGGGATTGATCTCCTACCTTTAAAACTACTCGGGGCCACAGAAGTTCTTGATTAAGCTGATATTTGTGTTTTTCCCATTTTTCATGTCTGTGTTAACTTACAATATAAACATCATGGTGGGCCATAGGAAGGTTTCAACGGTCGGCCTAACTGTCCCCACTATTTTCTTTGGTGTGATTTTCGATCGGCTCATTCTTTAGATCATACCGTTAAATCAGATCTCCAAATGGATAAACGGTGTGGATACAAACAAGTGGTGGGGCCCACAGGAGTTGGTGACGTCGCTTCAGTAGTGAGATAGCTACTGAACGTGTCAGTGGTTAATCCGCGTCCCATTAGTTAGTTAACGACACGTGTCATGCTATTAACGAGAGCGGATTAGGTGAGACCCGGCCTCACCCAAGACGGTGCGGCCCTTACTGTGAGTTACCGTGGGGCCTACCTTGATGTATGTATTATGTATCCACACCGTTCATACATTTTTCCAGATCATTTTAGGTATTCTACCAAAAACGAATTGGATCAAATCATCAGGTGGACCATAACATAGGAAAAAGTGGTGATTGACCATTAAGGGGCCAAAAAAGTTTTGGATGAAGCTGATATTTGTTTTTTCCCTTCATCCAGGATCATCTGACCTTATCAACAGATTGGATGGTAAATAAACACTATGGAAACATGAAGGTACATCCTAATAAGTTTTTAATGGTAGGATGGCTAATCACCACTGTTTCTTATGGTATGGTCCACCTGATAATTTTCTCTGCTTCAATTTTGGGATAATGCCATAAAATGATCTGTAAAAACGGATGGATGGAGTGGATACATAATACATACATCAAGGTGGGCCCCACGATAACCCCACGGTAAGGGCCGCACTGTCTTAGGTGAGGCCGGGGTATCACCTAATCCGCTCTCGCTATGGACTTCGTCTAAACGCAAAAATAGAAACCTCCTTCTCCTCTTCAAAAACTTTCCAAAAACCCTTGAAAACAAAGAGAAAACCTTCCATATTCCTCCTAAAAACTCCCTGTTACTCGTCTTTCTTTCATTCAACACCTCATAGCCTCTCTCTCTCTCTCTCTCTCAAACCTCCATCTCTCTTTCTTGGCGAATTCAACAAAGAATGGAAGCCGACTGGAGCAATTTGTTTATGCTAGCAGAGGTGGCAGCTTCTGCTTCCCCTCTTCTCTCCACGTCCACTACCACTCCATCCAACAACAAGAAGAAGAGAGAGCCGAATAAGTACAGCAACAAGAAGCTGACTCTCCACAACAGGTCTTACAAGAAGCTCCACATTGCAAAACCATCTCCCCCTGATTGGATTGAGACCCACCTCCAATTGAAACCAACAAGTCTCATATGGGTCTGCGACAAACTTCTCCAACCCAGCGACACAAACTCTCATCAACACCGTCTCCTCCTCCCCATATCATCCATCAGCCACACCCTCATTCCTGCACTTAAACCCCACCAAACATCCAAGCTGGAAATCGACGGTGGGATTGAAGGTGTTACGTTCGATCAAAAGGCCCGACATTGGATCACACGCTTCAACTACTGGAGTTCGTCTAAGTCCTATACCTTGAATGGCGAGTGGAGGGATTTGGTTGATGCAAACGAATTGCGTGCTAATTTCCATACTGTCCGGGTTTGGGCTTTTCATTACGGGCCTCAAAATCAAGAACTGGGTTTTATCGTACACAACAAAGAGGATTGAAGAAAAAATGATCTTGAATCATCCATCAACTATAGATATGATCATCAGAACATTTTTTTATGATGATATATAGCTGTTTCTCTTTCCATTCTTTTATGTTATCAGCAACTACTGCAGAGATTTTTCTGATTTCAATAGTTATTATCAGTGTTTATTTAACATTTTAATCTTTTAGGATTCTGACTGTAAGGGGTGATAATGGAAACTGGATTTTCAGAAACTACATTCCATGTCTGTATTCCAATTATGGGCCACTGATCACAGCCACGTTGCTTGATGAAGTGGTTTTGGCCATCACTATAGTTGGATTAAGGCCGCCACCTTTCAAGATTCTTCTATTATTCATGACAGATGCACGTAGTTCCTGTTGTGTGGTCAATTTTAGTTTTGGATCTACCTTAATTTTGGGTTGATGTCATAACATGAGTAAAAAAAGTGGATTTATCATAAAGTGTCCCTCCTATCTTTCTACCGCAGCAACTTCGAATGGGTTACTGCTGTAGGCTATCCTCATTCAACACGAAGCCGATTGTGAAGGCAGATTATATGCTGGCATTGTCAGTAGCAAGCCCACCGTGATGTATGTGACATATCCATGCTGTCCATCCATTTTGGATCACTATTTTAGGATATCAACTAAAAATTGAGTTAGATCCAAATTTCAGGTGGACCACACCACCGGAAAATAGTAGTGATTGAATGCCTATCATTAAAAACTTCCAAAGGCCCACTATCATGTTTATTTGCCATCCTACCTGTTGGTTAGGTCACATAGACCTGGATGAAGGAAAACACAAATATCAGGTTGATCCAAAAGTTTTGTAGCTCCCAAGATCATGGTGGGTGTTCAAATACCACTTTACCCTGTGGTGTGGTCCACCTGAGATTTGGATCTCTCTCATTTCTTTTCTCGTGCACTTGAAAATTATCTTTAAAAAATGGATAGATGGCATGGGTATGACATACGTCATGGTGGGGCCCTTGGCGGACTTTGGTCTGCTGCCCATGGACTGACTCCTTCAAGGAAGGGCTCTGTGTGGGTCCACCATGATGTATGGGTTTTATTCATGCAGTCCATCTACTTTCCCAATTCATTTTAGGATATTAACGTAAAAATGAGGCAAATCAAATGCTCAAGTAGACTACATTACATAAGGCTGTGGTGTTAATTATGCTCACAGTTGAATGGTCGGGATAGAGGGAAAACACAAACATCAACCTCATCAAGGCTTCTGCGGCTCCCAAAAAGTTTTCCAGGGTGACCATTCAATTCCCACTTTATGGTTCACTTGAGCCTTGGTTCTACTTCTTCTTTTTTCTTTTCTTTTTTTCCCCGTGTTCTAAAATGACATGGTAAAATGGATGAATTGCGTAGATAAAATCCATGCCGTACAGGAACCCCACAGAGCCCCCACTATAACCAATTTACCCAGGCGGGACAGGACACAATCTGCTTCCATTCAAATGGACTGCGGTTCCCCAGTACCTACCTCTGTACTGCTGGCTGCTGGAAAAGCTCTGGGCCTACCATGATACATGTGTTTTATCCACTCTGTTTATCAATTTTTTTCGGCTCTAATTGGAGCCCAAAATTTGAGACAGATCCAAATCTCAAGTGGACCATACCACAGAAACAGTTGTTGATTAAGTGCCCATCATTAAAAGCTTCCCAGGGCCACTGTAATGCTTATTTGCCATCCAACCTGTTGATTAGATTACAGAGACCTCAGGTGAAGGGAAAATACAAATATCAGCTCATCTAAAACTTTTGTGGCCTTCAAGAAGTTTTTAATGGTGAGTATTCAATCGCCACTATATCCTATGGTGTGTCCACCTATCACTTTTAGGTTCTTTCCTTGATATGATCTGAAAAATAATGGATGGAGTGGTTGAAACCCATACATCATGGCAGGGCCACAGCTTTTTGAGCATGGTAACTAAGGTGGGCATTGGTGGTGACGAAACCAAGGTGCAGGTTGCTTACTGATGCTATTGACACTGCAGTCAGCCACTCGCTATTGGATCTTGCTATTTATCCAGGCTGTCCATTCATTTTTGTCAGATCATTTTAGGGAATGAGCAAAAAACAAGAAAGATCCAAATCTCGGGTGGACCACACCACAGGAATCAGTGGTGATTGAATGTCCACCATTAAAAATTTCTTGGGGCGGAAAAGTTGTAGATGGATAGAATCAGTGGGCCTTAGAAAGTTTTTAATGGTGGGCGCTCAATTACCCTTGGTTTCCTCTGGTGTAATCCACACATGAGATTATGGGGTCAACCTATTGGAAGGGTGGGATGTCACGTGCACTCAATAGCCTGGTAGTCATCATTTGATTAAGTTCTAGTCCAACTAGTTGGGCCAACCTATTGGAGGGGTTGGACGTACCACACACTTTATAGGTCGAGAGTAATTCATTTTCTCGATCATAACATATGGTCCAATCAATTCAACCTAGGATATACATACCTCTTCGCCATGGCCCAACTTTTGAGTCTTAGTGGTTTCATGAGGTGACACATCTAGTAGACTGATTAAATTTTGTGCTCATATCACCTGTCAAAAATAAGTTGTCATGATCAGTTCCAATAAGAACCGGTTCTCATGCGAGCATCTCTCTCCCTCTCTCTCTCTCTCTCCCTCTCCCTCCCCCGAGTTTGTTTATTAAGAGCTGATCTAATAATATTAGTATCTATAATGGATTTCTTCAATGTAATATTAATTAATAAGGCCTCATTGATCTTGTACATTGGAACCCATGGTCATGGACCCATATTGCCATCTCCAAGTATATGATAAATGAGCTTTCCTTGTTTTTGTGTGTGTTTGTGTATGTGTGTTTGTAGTGTGAAGGTGAAAGATTGTGGCGCATGGGATTTAAGCACGTACAGCCATAGAGCCATCCCCCTAAGTGTATGTGTAAGGGCGACTAATCACTTGTGATCGCCCTTCTAGGTACCTCAACTATGGGTGGCAAATTATTTAAAATACAATGGGGTGCCTCTAAACATCCAATTACTCTCCTTGAAATTGATGGTAGAAAATAAAAATTGTTAAGGGTGATTTTTGAAACATTATATTCTGATGGCCCGAAAGTTAGCCTGATCCAAAAAATCCGATGGCCCAAAAGTTACTCCCCCAAGGCCCAAATGTCCATCACTTCTGTATTTTTATATGATTTTTGGCATCCATGATATAGTCAAGTAAATAGACGGACCTAATTGATACGCCAACTTGCTACGATCTTTCCACAAGTAGGATGAAGTGATGGCTCTAAATATTCGGGATATTTGCAAGGGCCAATCATAAGTACATTTACATTATCAAGTGTGATTTATATAGTGAACTGATGAGCTGAGCAATATTGCACATTCCACTGGGTCTCACTACATGGCTCGGTGATGGATGCATTACCTTTCAACAATGAGATCACGGGTTCAGTCTCACAGGGGACGTGTACATAAATAAAAATAAAAAATAAAAAATGAGTATTGCACATTTCAGCATTCAAGAAACAAGGGATATGTAGTGCCCTTGAGCGACTACTCAACACTAGCATGGCCCGTGGTTCGGCGATCAAGACCCTTAATCTAGTGGGGGCAATGTCCAAATATCTTTAAAAATGAAGAATTGTAGCCATCCATTCTTTTACCTTTTGCGGGACGGTCCATCTATAGTGAGATCCACCTAAGCAACCATATGAATAGCTGTACATGAGCCACTCTTGGAGAAAATGAAGATGCGTTGCTTATGCATGTTTTCATCCCAGCCAAGTGCACACTCACCACACATGCGCGTGAGACATGTTTAACATCTGACTGATTCATCTAGCAATACATTCTGTAAAGATTAGATGTATCAAAACCAAATACAGTTATTAGGTGGGCCACACAAAGACGTGGAATTTGGAGCAATGGTCGTTTATTTTAGCGGTTCACTTGCTTCAACATGCTAATTATATATTTCTAGTTTGCTGCATGTAGATCCGAGGTCCTTCAATTCACATGTCAATTGGGACTGTTCACCTAATGGTCCCTAGATTTCCTCCTGCGCTTGAAAGCTACATGAGCCCCACTGATGTTTGTGAGAAATCTACCATGTTCATTTGCTTTGCCAATTCAATTTAGGACAAGGGAAAAAAAGAAACAAATTCAAAACTTAAGTGAGCCACATGAAAGGAAAAAGTGAAAAGAAATGCCTACCATTAGAATCTTCCTGGGTCCACCTAGGTGTTTATCTTCCAACTTTGATGAACTGAAAACACAAAAAACTTAGTGTGATACACAACTTTTGTGGCCCCTTGAATGTTTCAATGGTGGCCATTCAATTCCAGTTTTTCCTCTCGTGTGGCCTACTCGAGTTTTGTACCCTCTTCATTTTTAGTCCCATGTCCTAAATTGATCTTTAAAACCAGATGTAAGGAGTAGATTTCTCACAAACATCACAGTGGGCCCTTAGCTTCCGATCGCAAGAACTTCTGAGCGTCCTATGGAAACCAGTTCGAGATTAGATCAGAGTATCTTAACCATATGAACATTGGCCTTCAAATCGTTGGCATTAGGAAAAATACAGGAGTCCTAATGAGAGCCAAACCCCTCACACGTGTCACGCTATTAAGATGGAAATGGCACTAAAGACGGACGCGGTTTGGCTAGTGACCCCAACACGAGCCAGCTATCTGGTGTCAAAGTTGTATTGGCCCCGCCATGATCTATGTGTTTTATCCACGCCGTTCATCCATTTTTCCAATTCATTTTAGGGCATGAGATAAAAAATGAGGCAGATCCAAATATCAGGTGGATCACACCACAAGAAATTGTGGGGATTGAACACTTACCGTTAAAACATTGTGAGGGCCACAAAAGTTTTGGATCAATCTAATATTATTTGTTTTCTTTTGATCCAGGTCCGTGTGACCTTATCAACAGATTGGATGCCAAATAAACATTGCAGTGGGCCTTAGGAAGTTTTTAATAGTAGACAATCAATACTGTTTCCTGTTGTGTGGTCCACCCGTGATTTGGATCTGCCTCATTTTTGGGCTCATGGCCTGAAATGAGCTGGAAAATGGATGGATGACGTGGATATACACATAAATCATGGAGGGTCCACATAGCATTGACACCAGCTACCTGGTTGGTGTTGGCGTCACCGGCCAAACCGCGTCCACCTAAGACCTCCCTTAGCTGTAAGAAACAAAAGGGAAACTATCAAGGCCAGTTTTCAATAACAATGCTAGAATGACAAAAGCTTGCCTACAACTAACCTATCACCACGTGTGAAAGAAGGAGATCCATGCCGTCCATCATGTCAGCTGCCCCATTTTAACTCGGGAAGCCAAAACTATGGTTAGTCCAAACCCAAGTGGGACACACCATAACGAAGAGTAAAATGGGACGGTAGCCAATATTTGTGTGTGGCTCCCACAGTTGTTTCTGTAAGCCATCCAATCCATTCACATAACTCTTCTCACAGACATGAAAGTAAATTTCCAAAATCCAAGCTAATCTGAAGCTCAGGTGGATCATACTATTATGTGAATTTAGATGTTGTAGGAAGATTTTACACTGTATCCTATGGTGAGGCCCACCTAAATTTTGGATCAGTGTGAATTTCAGAATTAATATCTAACGTGGGGTGGCGCACCTGATCAACGAGTTGGATCTAATCAAAATAAACTCCTCCATCCACGTCAGCAGACAAACGCAAACCATTTCGTTTCCGGAACTTTCCAAAACCGTATCATACATGGTAGATTGGATCCATCCATTAACGACACGTGTCATGCTATGAAATTCTTTCGAACTCGCAAAAATAGAAACCTTCCTCTCTTCTCTTTAAAAACTTTCCAAAAACCCTTGAAAACAAAAAGGAAACCTTCCATCCTCCTAAAAGCTCACTAAACTCGTCTTTCTTTCATTCAACACCTCAGAACCTCTCTCTCTCCCAAAACTCCATCTCTCTTTCTTGGCGAATTCAACAAAGAATGGAAGCCGACTGGAGCAATTTGTTTATGCTAGCAGAGGTGGCAGCTTCTGCTTCCCCTCTTCTCTCCACATCCACTACCACTCCATCCAACAACAAGAAGAAGAGAGAGCCGAATAAGTACAGCAACAAGAAGCTGACTCTCCACAACAGGTCTTACAAGAAGCTCCACATTGCAAAACCATCTCCCCCTGATTGGATTGAGACCCACCTCCAATTGAAACCAACAAGTCTCATATGGGTCTGCGACAAACTTCTCCAACCCAGCGACACAAACTCTCATCAACACCGTCTCCTCCTCCCCATATCATCCATCAGCCACACCCTCATTCCTGCACTTAAACCCCACCAAACATCCAAGCTGGAAATCGACGGTGGGATTGAAGGTGTTACGTTCGATCACAAGGCCCGACAGTGGATCACACGCTTCAACTACTGGAGTTCGTCTAAGTCCTATACCTTGAATGGCGAGTGGAGGGATTTGGTTGATGCAAACGAATTGCGTGCTAATTTCCATACTGTCCGGGTTTGGGCTTTTCATTACGGGCCTCAAAATCAAGAACTGGGTTTTATCGTACACAACAAAGAGGATTGAAGAAAAAATGATCTTGAATCATCCATCAACTATAGATATGATCATCAAAATATATTTTTATCGACTACGCATAGCTGTTTCTCTTTCCATTCTTTTATGTTAGCATCAACGAATGTCAAGATTCTTCTGTAGCATTTTCTGATTTCAATAGTTATTATCAATGTTTATTAAGATTTTAATCTTTTTAGGGTTCTGGTTGTAAGGGATATATGATAATGGAAACTGGATTTTCAGAAACTACACTCCACGTCTGTTTTTCAAATATGGCCCACTGCTCACAGCCACATTGCTTAGTGAAGTGGTTTTGTCCATATTGCTTTTGCATTAGATTCTTCTATCATTCATGATAGATGGACGAAGTTTCTGTTGTGTGGTCAACTCGAGTTTTGGATCTACTTTAATTTTGGATTGATTTCATAACATGAGTAAGAAAAATGGATGGACGGTGTGGATTTATGCACCAAGTGTCTCACTTATCTTTCTACCGCAGTAACTTCTCATGGGTTGCTGCTGCCCACATTCAAACGTAAGCTAATTGTGAACTCAGATTGCATGCTTGGCCCCATATGATGTATGTATCAGACCAACGCTGTCTATCCATTTTGGATCAAAGGCCGATCTAAATTTCAGGTGGACCACACCACCGGGAAACAATGGAGATTGAACGACTGTCATTAAAAGCTTCCTAAGTCTCGTGATAACGTTTACCTTGAATGACTAAAGCTTGCCTACAACTAAACTATCACCACGTGCGAAAGAATGAGATCCATGCCGTACGTCCATCATGTGTGCTGCCCCATTTTCACCCGGGAAACCAAAATTCGGGTCAGTCCAATACCCAGGTAGGACACACCATTAGGAAGAATTAGAATGGTAACCATTAATTGTTTGTGGGTCCCACCGTTGTTTATGTAAGCCATTCAATCCATTCACGTGACTCTTCTCAAAGGCATAAAGGTAAATTTCTAAAAATCAAGCTAATCTGAAGTGGACCAAGCTATTATGTGAATTTAGATGTTGTAGGCAGATTTTACACTATTTCCAATGGCGAGGCCCACCTAAATCTTGGATCAATATGGTTTTCAGGATCAATATCTAATGTGGCTTGGCGCACCTGATCAACGAGTTGGATCTAATCAACAAGTGCGGATCTATAAGGGGTGGTTTTAAATCTCCTTGGGGCCCACCATGATGCATGTGTTTTATCCACGCCGTGCATCCATTTTTCCATCTTATTTTAAAGCATGATTCAAAAAATGAGACAGATCTAAAACTCAGGTGGACCACACCACAGAAAAACAGTGGGGATTGAAGGTGCACCATTAAAATATTCCTAGGGCCCACTGTAATGTTTATTTTCCATCCAACTTGTTGATAAGGTCACATAGACCTAGATTAAGGGGGAAAAAATAAATATCAGCTTGATACCAAACTTCTTTGGCCCCCAAAAAGTTTTCGACTGCAAGAGTCAATCCCCACTATTTTCCAGTGTTGTGGTCCACCTGAGATTTAGATCTGTCTCATTTTTGGGATCGTGCTTAAAATGAGATATAAAAAAAAACTAATGGATGGCATAGATAAAGCACATAAATCATGGTGGGCCCACAGAGATTTGAAATCACCCCTTGTGCTAGCCTGGGACTAGCATATAGGCGCTCCTAATCAACGGATCGCGGACTGCGGACTGTGTAACTCACACAGTAAACTCTGTGGGGTCCACCATGATTTATGTATTTCATCTATTCGTCCATACATTTTATTAGATAATTTCAGGGCTTGATCCAGAACAAGAAATAGGGTGAATTGAACATCTATCATTGAAAAGCTTTTGGGGGCCACCGAAGTTTTTAATCAAGCTGGAATTTTTATTTTCCTTTCATCCCTATCTTTTTTAACTTATGAACAGGTTGGATGAAAAGTAAAGATCATTGTGGGACTTAGCAAGGCTTTAACGGCCAAATCATTACTTCCACTGCTTCCTGTGTATAATCTACTTGAGATTTGGATATACTTTAATTTTTTTGCTCAACACTAAAAATAAGTTTTAAAAACGGACAACGCGTATAAACAATATACATTAGCGGTAGGCCAACTGAGTTTACTCAGTACCACCAGAGCCTACTGAGTAACTCAGGACGCAATCCGATTTCCTAATCGACGAAAATCCTCCCAGGAGGCTTGGGTACTGAGTTGCTATAAACAATGCCGGGCACACCGTGACTTATGTATTTTATCCACTCTGTTCATTCATTTTAAAGATAATTTTATGGCTTGAGATTAAAAGAAAATAAAGTGTATATAAAAATCTTAAATAGACCACACTACAGAAAATAATATGAATTGCACGTGTACCATTGAAAAAATCTAATGGATGGTGGAAGTTTTGGATCAAGCTGATATTTATTTTTTTTCCTTTACTGCGTGATCTTTTGAACAGGTTGGATAACAAATAAACATCACTGCGCGCGCTAGAAAGGTTCCAACGGGGAAATCATTATATCCACGGTTTCTTGTGGTATGGTACACCTGAGTTTTGTATACGATTCAATTCCTGTTTCAACCACTTCAATGAGCTGGAAAAACGGATGGACGGTGTAGATAAACCACATACATTTACAGTGGGCCCAACTGAGTTTACTCAGTACGATAATAGCTAACTCAGGACGCAATCCGACTTCCAAATCCTCGGGCGCGGATTAGGTACTTCCTCTGCCTGTCCCGAGCTCGAGACAGGCTAGGGCTATGAGGGCCACCGTGATGTATGGATTTTATCCACACCGTCTATTCTGTTTTCCATCTCATTTCAGGTTATGAGCCCAAAAATGGGGCAGATCCCAACTCAATTGGAAGATGAAATGTGGATTAAAGGCTGAATGTTGAAAACTTCTTCGGTCCCACAGAAAGTTTTGGATCAAGCTTATATTTGTATTTTACCTTAATCCAGATCTCTATGATCTTATGAACAGATTGGATGGCAAATAAACATCACGGTGGGCCCTAGGAAGGTTTCAACGGTAAATATCATTAGCACCATTGCTTACTGTGGTGTGGCCCACTTAAACTTTAGATGTGCCTAATTTTTGGTACTATATCCTAAAATGACATGAAAAAATGCATGGATGGTGTGGATACAATCCATACATCACGGTGGCCCTCATAGTCCTAGCCTGTCTCGAGCTCGGGACAGGCGGGGGAAGTACCTAATCCGCGCCCCAAATCCTCCGTCCACGTCAGCAGCAAAACGCCGGACGCGGATTGCCTGCAAAAGCCTTTCGCAGGCATCTCCTGCAATCAGAATCTAGGTGGGGCCCAACATGATTTTTGTGAGAAATCTAAGCCGTCCAACCGTTTTGTGAGATCATTTTAGGCGTTGCGACCAAAAATGAAGGGGATCCAATATTCAAGTGCTCCGCAATAAAGAAAAAAAGTGGTTAGGGAAATTCTTACCGTTGAAACCTATACGGGGTCCATATTGATGTTTATATTCCATCCATACCGTTCATAATGTCATTCCTACTGAGATGAACCGAAAACAAATATATTATTTTGATTCGAAACTTCAGTGGCTCCACGAATATTTCAACTGTGGAAGTTCAATCGTCACGTTTTCGGCCTACTTGAGTCTTGGATTTAGTTTATTGTTTGTCTCAACGTTTAAAATGATCTCACAAAACGTTTGGACAGTGTAGATTTCTCATAAACATCACGATGGGCCCCACCTAGATTCAGAGCGCAGAAGTTGCCTGCGAAAGGCTTTTGCAGGTAATCCGCGTCTTCTTTCCCGACCTTTCCAAAATCGTATCATATTATTTGGTAGAATCCGGATCCTCTGTTGAAGCCCAGCAGAGATTGGATCCATTATTTAACGACACGTGTCATGCTATGAACTTCGTCTAAACTTTCTTCGCTGCAAAAATAGAAACCTTCTCCTGTTCTCTATAAACTTTCCAAAAACTCTCAAAACTCTCTAAAACTCCCTGTACTCGTCTTTCTTTCATTCAACACCTAGAAACCTCTCTCTCTCTCAAACCTCCATCTCTCTTTCTTTAAGAATTCAACAAAGAATGGAAGTCGACTGGAGTAATCTGATGATGTTAGCAGAGATTGCTGCTTCTGCTTCCCCTTTTCTCTCCACCTTGAGGTCCTCCACCACCACCTCATCCAACAAGAAGAAGAAGAGAAAGCCAAATAACTACAGCAACAAGAAGCTGACTCCCCACAACGTGTCTTACAAGAAACTCTGCATTGCAAAACCATCTCCCCCTGATTGGATCGAGACCCACCTCCAATTGAAAACAACAAGTCTCATATGGGTCTGTGACAAACTTCTCCAACCCAGCGACACAAACTCTCATCAACACCGTCTCCTCCTCCCCATATCATCCATCAGCCACACCCTCATTCCTGCACTTAAACCCCACCAAACATCCAAGCTGGAAATCGACGGTGGGATTGAAGGTGTTACGTTCGATCACAAGGCCCGACAGTGGATCACACGCTTCAACTACTGGAGTTCGTCTAAGTCCTATACCTTGAATGGCGAGTGGAGGGATTTGGTTGATGCAAACGAATTGCGTGCTAATTTCCATACTGTCCGGGTTTGGGCTTTTCATTACGGACCTCAAAATCAAGAACTGGGTTTTATCGTACACAACAAAGAGGATTGAAGAAAAAATGATCTTGAATCATCCATCAACTGTAGATATTATCATCAAAACATTTTTTTATTGATGATACATGGCTGTTTCTCTTTCCATTCTTTTATGTTTGCATCAACTGTAGAGATTCTTTCTGTAGCGTTTTCTGATTTCAATAGTTATTATCAATGTTTACTAAAATTTTAATCTTTTAGGGTTCTGGTCGTAAGGGATATATGATAATGGAAACTGGATTTTCAGAAACTACATTCCACGTCTGTTTTTCCAATATGGCCCACTGTTCACGGCCACATTGCTTAGTGAAGCGGTTTTTTACATTAGCATGGTAGGATTAAGGCCATCACCTTTCAGGATTCTTCTATTATTCATGACAGATGAACGAAGTTTATATTGTGTGGTCAACTTATTTTGAATTGATGTCATAACATGAGTAAGAAAAATGGATAGACGCACCAGTACTGTCCCACCTGACAGCAGCAACTTCTCATGGGTTACTTCTGAGGGTATATCGTCTTTGTTGAAGGCACAAGAAATTCCAACGTCATTTTCGATGACTCCATCTACTTATATGGGGAGGATTTTTCTATTTCGCATAGTGCTAACTACCCAACCCGACTTTTAACGTGTGAAACTTTTTCTGGGTCCACCATGACTTTTTTTTGTTAAATCTATACCGACCATCAATTTTTCCAGGTAAATCTAGGGCACGGTCCAAAAAACGAGGTACATCCAAACATCAAGTGGATCACATCACATAAAGCAATTGGAATTGAACAAACTTCCGTTGAAACTTTTCTAGGGCCAACATTGAGGCTTATTTTCCATCTGACCTGTTCATAAGATCCCACTAAAATAAAAATATCAGCTTGATAAGAGCATTCTGTAGCCCCAAGAAGTTTTCAATGGTAGCATTAATTCTTACTGTCCTCAATGATGTGGTACACTTTAACTTTAAATCTGCATTGTTTTCGGGTTCATAGCCTATAATGATAGGAAAAAATGAATTGACCATCATAGAGCCCACTTAAATTTCACACCTCCTGTGCTTGCTGTGTGATGCAGGGGAGCGGATTAGGTGAGACTGGGCATCACCCAAGACGGTGCAACCCTTACCGTGGGGCCCACCTTGATTTGTTTATTCTACATCCACTCCATCCATCCGAATTTTTAGATCATTTTAGAGCATTCTACTAAAATTTAAGAATATCCAATCATCAGGTGGACCATACTCTAGGAAAAAGTTGTGATTGAACGCCCTACTATTAAAAACTTCTTGGGGATCACCTTAATATTTCTATGGGTTTTATTTGACATCCAATCTGTTGATAAGTTCACATAAGACTGGATAAAGAAAAACATATATCAGCTTGATACAAAACTTTTGTGGCCGTTATTGGTAAGTCACCACTGTTTCCTATGGCATAGGTAATGGTAAGCCACCACTGTTTCATTTTTTGGATAATTCTTTAAAATGATCCGAAAAAAACGGATGAACGGGGAGGATATAGAATATACATGACAAGGTGGGCACCTCTGTAAGGGCCGTACGGTCTTGGGTGAGGCTGGGTCTCACCTAATATGCTCCCGTGGTGCATCACATTCGTGAGAGAAGAAAACGAAAACTATTTATACGTGAAACTTCAGTGGGCCCTATTATGATGCATTTATCAGATCCACACCGTCCAGCCATTTTTTCATACCATTTTAAAGAACTGTTGAAAACTTCTTAGGGGACATAGGAGGCTCTTATCAAACTTATATTTGTGTTTTCCCTTCATGAAGGTATGTGTAACATTATTAAAAGGCTAGATAGCAAATAAACGTAACAGTAGACCCTAGGAAGGCGTCAACAGTTTCCATTCAATCTTGGCTACTTTCTTTGACGTGGTTTACTCGAGCTTTTGATATGCCTATGTTTTGGGCTCATGCTCTAGAATCATCTTTAAAAATTGATGGACAGTGTGGATATGGAACATAAATCATTGTTTGACCCAAAGAAGTTACACACGTTAAAAATGATGTTGTGCAGCACGCGTTGTATTTGGTAGAGAGAAATCCCGCGTATCTCGCCAGCCGGAGTCCTCTCGGATGACGTGTACCAATGAGAAGCAATGGCACTGGAATTTCTTGTGCCTTATGATCCGCACTCTTGTTAGTAGCAAACCCACCATGATGTCATGTGTGTGCCTAAACCACACAGTCTCTCCATTTTGGATCACTATTTTAGAGCATGAGCTAAAAAATGCAGATCCAAATCTCATGTGGACCACACCACTGGAAAATAATGGAGATTGAACGCCTACCATTAAAAACTTCCTAGTTCTCACTATTGATTAGGTCACACAACCCTGCAGGATGAAGGGAAAACACAAATATCAAGTTGATCCAAAAGTTTTGTCGCCCCAAGAAGTTTTTAATATTGGGCGTTAAATCACCACTTTACCATGTGGTGTGTTACACCTAAGATTTGGACTCGCCTCTTTTTTTCTTTTTTTTTCTTTTTTCTCGTGCCCTTGAAAATTAGCTGGAAAAATGGATGAATGGCATGGATAAGGCACGTGGTAGGGCCCTCAAAGCACTTGCTACCGGCAGCCTCACCATGCAGTTCGCTTCCGCAGACTTTGTTCCGCTGCGCGTAGAACCATGTATGGGTTTATTCATGCTTTCTCAATTCATTTTAAGGTATTAGCCTAAGAATAGCCAGATCTAATGCTTAAGTGGACTACGATTATATAAAGCTGTGGTGTTAATCAGGCTCACAGCTGAAATCTTCCTAGGGCCCACATCTCTTGATAATGTCACAAAGATTAGGATGAAGGGAAACCACAAATATCCACCTCAACAAGACTTATGCGGCTCCCAAGAACTTTTCAAGGGTGTGCATTTAATTCCTACTTTATAATTCACTTGAGTTTTGGATCTGGCTCATTTTTTTATTTTTAATTTTTTTGTCATTTCTAAAATGACACGGCAAAATGTACTGTTCGAGTGAATAAAACCCATACATTACAGTGGTCCCCACATAGCCCTACTTGGACCAAGTCAGCCCACGCTGGGGCAGGACACACTTTGCTTCCATCCAAGTGGACCAGGATCCGCCAATTAGGGCTACACATCTGCTGGGTCAACCCAATTGACCTGCCCAGTCCGACCTGACAGAAACTCAATCCTTTCTAACTCGACAAAGAAAAGGGTCCGGTCCCGGGTGAATATGGTTGGACGGTTTTTAATCTAGGTATAGTATAAGATACACACCAAACTCGTCTGACCCAACCCGCACCCCAACCCGACCTGACCTGACCCGATTCAACATATAGGCTCGAGTAGAGTTAGATTTGACCCTTTTGCAAGTAGTATAAGGTTAACCGGTGATAACTCAGGCCGAAACCGAACCTTTAAAGTATGTTTAGGTTCTGTCCAAGATTAAGCCTAACCGAACCATGTGCAGACCTACCGCCCGTACTTAACTCTATACTGCTCGCTGCCAGAAAAGCTCTGGCCCCATCATGATGCATGTATTTTATCCCCTGCATCCATCCATTTTTCCAGCTCATATTAGGGCATGTGACCAAAAATGAGGCAGATCCAAATGTCAAGTGGACCACACCACAAAATGACAAAAACAGTTGTGATTGGACACCGACCATTAGAAACTTTGTAGGGCCCACACATTATTTGCCATCCAACCTGTTGATTAGATTACACGGACAGTGGTGAAGAGAAAACACAAATATCATCCTTATCCAAAACTTTTTTGGCCCTCAATTGGAGTTTTTAATACCATTATTTTCTATGATGTGGTCTATCTGAGACTTGGGTTTGCATTATTTTTGGGGTTCTTTTCCTAATATGATCTGAAAAAATGAATGAATGGAGCCTATAAAACACATATATCATGGTCGGCCCACAGATTTTCCAGCACGGCCAGCATGGAGCTGGGCATTGGCGGTTGGTGGTGTCACCGTTGAATCTGAAGACGCGGATTACCTACCAACAAAGCCATTAGCCACTCATTGCTGGATGGTGCTATTTAGTCCCCAGTGATGACGTACGAGTTCTATATATCCACACTGTCCATCCAATTTTTCAGCTCATTTAAGGAATGAGTCTCCAAATCTTAGGTGGACCACACCACAGGAATCAGTGATGATTGAATGCCCACCATTAAAAACTTTCTGGGCCAGAAAAGTTAAAGATCAACCTTTTATATATATATATATATATATATATATATATATATATATATATATATATATGTATATGTTGGTGTTTTCCCTTCATCCAGGTGTGTGACCTTGTAGGTTAGATGGCAAATAAACATTACAGTGGGCCGTAGAAAGTTTGTAATGGTGGATGCTCAATAACTGTTGTTTTCCTCTAGTGTGGTCTACCTAAGATTTTGACCTACCTCATTTTTGCGATCATGCCCTAAAATAATGATCCAAAATGGATGGACAGCCTGGATAAACCACATACTTCTTGCTGGGACCCACATAACGCTGTCCATTAGTATCATTAGGCAATCTGCCTTCCGTATGCTGGAATGAGCCTCAGATTAGATAGTTATGCCTCTGGTACCAAGCTCTATGGGCCCCTCCATAATGTATGTGTTTTATCCACATCATTTATTCATTTTTTTTTCATATTATTTTAGGAGACCAGCCCAAAAATGAAGCAGAACAAAATCTGAAGTGGACCATATCACAGGATGTTAATTTATCCCACATCGGTTGGGAGGGGGCCAGAGTTTATCTTCATATATCCTGGGGTCACTCCACCTAACAGGTTAGCCTGGGAGGAGTGACCCTATGAGCGAGGGGGGGGAGGAATGCCGAGAACTAGAGCCTAGGGAGGGCAGTGATCGGGAGCCTATCCGCTGTGAAGTTTCAATGGGCCTTAGGAAATTATTAACGGAGCATTTAATCATCGTTGTTTTCTATGGTGTGGTCCACCTAGATTTGGATCTACCTCACCTGAGGGGATTGGGATTCAGTACCCACCCCTCCAGTTACCAACTTACCAACATGGGTATGAAAAAAAAAAAAAAAAGCCATGCAACCGTAAAATGAGTGCGTGAATGGAGAGTTTCAAAGGTGATTTTTTGGAGGCGGATTGCGTCCTAACCCCCTACCCATCTCTAGCCATGAATGGGCAAATCTATTGGGGGCCCACCATGAAGCATCTGTGTATCTATGCCATCATCCATCCCTTATCTCAATCATTTCAAGGTGGGCTCCCAAAATTGAGGCAAATCAAACACTCAAATGGACCACACCAAAGATGATTATTGCATTTGATGCTTTGTGCATTTAACGCAACCAAGGGGGTGTTTGTATTTCATTTCCACCAGGTTTACCCAGTGAATGAATGCAAGTACGGTAATTATTATCGTTTCCCTCTATTTGATATGAACATGTTCAAAAAGGATAGTCTAATGAATGCAAGTAGGTAATTATTATCATTTCCCTCTATTTGATATGAACATGTTTAAAAAGGATAGTCATACATTTGTGGTGCTCATTGTGATCTGTGTGACATATCCATTGTTCATCTGTTTTACCATAACATTTTAGAGAATGAGCCCCAAAATAAGGTATATCCGAAGCTCAAGTGGCCCACACCATAGGAAATCATAGTCATACATGATTTTTTATGGTATATATTCAAACCACTATTTCATGTTGTGTGGTCCACTTAAGCTTTAGATTTGCCTCAATTTGGGTCCACACCCTAAAATCACCTTGCAAAATGGATGGACAATGTGGATAAGACACATGAATCATAGTGGGCCTCATAAAAAAATCTATACCTACTTTGATTTTAGTGCAAAAAAAACAAATCTGCCATGGTAAAAAGTATAAAAATCACATGGTAAGTAATAATTACTCATTGGCTTGTATTTACATCATGTAAATGGAAATCAAACCGGCCCAAGCTTACCATTTGGTATGGTCCAATTCAGCGCTGGATCTACCTCATTTCTTTGGGGACCACCTTAAAATGGGAAGTGGATTAGGTGAGAACCTAGATCCACCGAGGTGGGTGGGACCTTGACTCTAGGGCTCACAATGATGTATGTGCCTTAAATCCACAACATCCAACCATTTTTAAAGGTCATTAGTGCTGCACATCTGTCCCCGTTAACCTGCCCAACCCGCTCGACCCGACCCCGTAGAAACCCAATCCGTCCCGACCCGGCTGAGAAAACTGGTTCGGTCCCGAGTAGATGCGGCTGGACCGTTTTTAATTTAGGTACGATTTAGGGTACATGCCAAACCCGCCCGACCCGACCCGTGTATACCCGACCTGTTCCACCCGACCCGAATCGCCCCGTTTATACTAGTTTATTGCTTTTAGAAATATCTATATAACATTATCAATAGTTTGAATGGTCAATAAACATTAGGGTGGACTCTAGAATCTTTTAATGGTGGGAGTTCAATGACTACTGATTTTTATGGTGTGGTCTACCTACAGCTTTTATTTGCTTCCTTTTTGGGACTGTCATATAATAATTTGGAAATGTAGATGGATGGCATGGATTTACAATATATACATCGAGGTGAGCCTCATGGTTAGGGTCTCACTCACATGGCTGGTTTTGGGTCTCACCGACTCTCACCCAAGCTGCGCTTATCTTACACTCACAGGGAGCAGATTAGGTGACATCCAAAATCCACCAAGGTTGGTGGCCCTTGATTATGTGTCTTAAATCCACACCATCCAACTGTTTTGAAAGATCATTTTAGGATATGATATCAAAAATGAAGCTGACTCAAATCTTAGGTGGACTACACCATAGAAACATAGTCTTAACCCGACCCGACCCAACCCGTTTTAACGTATAGGGTAGGGTAGGGTAGGGTAGGGGTAGGTTTGACCCTTTTACAAGTAGGGTAGGGGTAGGGTTAGGGTTGGGTCAGCTCAACCCGGTCACGACCCGGATTGAAACCTGGACCTTTAAATATATTTAGGTCCGGTCCAGGGTTGGGCCCAACCCGACCCGTGTGCAAGTCCGTGATGGAATTTCTACCATTGAAAACTTTATGGATTCCACCGGAATGTTTATTTGCCATCCAACCCTTTGATAAGGTCACAAACACCTAGATGAAGAGACCCCATAAATATGGTCTTGATGTAAAGCTTTTGTGGCCCACAAGAAGTTTTTAATGATCAATCACCACCGTTTCCTGTACTATGGCCCATCTGGGATTTGGAGCTGCTTTATTTTCTGGATCATGCTCTAAAATGAACTTTCAATACAGATGGACGGCATGATGTAGTCACATACATCACAGTGGCCCCACAGTCAGGGGTCCCACCCACCTCGGTGGATCCGGCGTCTCACCTAATCCGCTTCCCTTAAAATGATCCAAGAAAAAGGAATGGGCGGCGTGGATACACAGATGCATCACGGTGGGCCCCACACAAAATTGCCCGTTCGTGGCTAGAGATGGGCCGGGGTAGGACGGAGTCCGCGTCCTGATTTTTTATGAATCGGGATCCTCGGTTTGTCAGGAACAGACAGAGGATCCGAACTCACACGAGTTCCGCTAGTGCTGTTAATATCAAAGCCTTCCAGAAAATGGAGGGTAGTTTGGTAATTTTAAACATTTCGTTTGTTAAATCCGTGCTTCCTTCTTCGCAAAGCGTCTCGCAGAAATATATCGACGAAGAAAAAGAGAAAATGGAAGAAAAGGGTTCGAAGACGATCGCCCACGAAATCACAGGATTACAATCCGATCCGCTTCGATTTGGATTGC
This sequence comes from Liriodendron chinense, assembly GCA_003013855.2. NCBI lineage: Eukaryota > Viridiplantae > Streptophyta > Magnoliopsida > Magnoliales > Magnoliaceae > Liriodendron > Liriodendron chinense. The sequence continues at coordinate 1,894,852 of PVNU02002217.1, forward strand.
AAGGCGTCAAGAGCGAAATCATCCAATCTCATCCCCTCCAATCCCTATACGAATCCGTACAATCTCTCTCCCTTCGTCGAGAAATTCCCACAGTTTTTGTTATGAGCTTTAACCCTAACCCTAGTTCTTTCTTTTTTTAATTTTATTTTATTTTTGAGAATGGTTAGGCAAAGGGGACAGACGAGGAGACGAAACGGATGATTCTCTCCAACACCTACGGGTCGGCGCTCCCATTGAAATTGGATCTCGAAAGGCAAATCCTCTCGAGGTATGAATCTTGTATTTGTTATGGTTTGATATTGTGATGCAATGATTTATGCAAAATACATGGAGGAAATGTAGTGTAGATTGATGATGGGGTTATCACGGTTGTTTGATTGGTGTGATTTTGATTAGTAGTCTCAGAAGAGATGGTTGGACCAATGGACGGTCTAGATTGATGATCAGATGGTCAATGCGTCCAGTATAACTGATTTGCAATTGACTTTGTAGTAGGGTTTCTGGTTTTTTTTACTTCTTTGTATGGAAAGGAATGCCATGGTCTACAATGTAAGAAACTGATGCAATCAGACCATCTACAACTCACATGTACCAGTTAAGTCTGAAAGGACTCCAATTCACACATCAGTGCTAGGGCAGCCATTATAGTGTAACTAGAATCAATTCAGTGCAAGGGCAGCCATTATAGTGTAACTAGAATCAACTAAATTGAAAATAATTGCAAACAGAAATTTATGTATCAGGTTAAGCTCAAAATATCTACATGCATGGATAGATAGGAAGAAGCAAAAGAGTATGAACAAGGCTTTATGCTAGAGATCTCACAAACTCTCCACCCTTCTTGAAATTGTGCAAAACGTTGTTGATTGCCAGATAGCCTTTGTAATTTTCATTACTAAGGGTGAGGACTAAATCGATAGACTGTTGAGATCAATTATCAATTGCAATTTTGAAAGAGAGACCCATAGTACTGTTCATAGAAATGTATGTAGAACTTGGCTTATGATTACATGATGTCCCATGAATTGTTACAGTCACCAATCAAACATCGAAGAAGATTCTTAAGACTGCAGTGGCTTGTCCATCTGTCTATGAATGATAAGCACTTGAGAATTTTAATTTTGTTTCCATCTTAGACCATAAAGTCCACCAAAAGTAACTCATAAACTTAATGCTGCAATGAGAACAATTGTCGTGGGAACGCCATGTAGGTGAATTGCCTTCTTGAAGAAAACATTGGCAACGTATAGAGCATTTGATGTCTTTTTACAAGGAATGATATGAGCCATCTTAAAAAACCTATTAATCACAATGTAGATAGAGTTCTAGCCATACTGAGTCTTAGGTAATCCCAAGATGCAATCCATGATGTTGTCTTCCCATGGGGACATCTGGTATTGGCAACGATTTATAAAGACCGGTGTTGTGCTTGCTACCTTTCCCTAATTGACACGCTTGACACTACCGAACAATGATCCCAATATCTTTCTTCAGGACTAACCAATAGAAGTGGTCTTCAATCAAAGTTGTTGCTTTGTCGATCATGAAGTGACCACCAAGACCACTTGAATGGAGTTCTCACATCACAAACTCTTGCAAGGAGCTTTTAGGATGACAATCTCATATCATGGAATAAGTACCCATCATGCAGATTGTATCGTGGGTATTCGGTGCTTAATCCTGCAGAGAGTGCTAAAAATACTTTCCTAAAATCATCTTTAACTGCATATCTCTCCTGAGTTCCTTTAGCCTAACAATGGGGACTGATAAGGCAGACAAGATTTGTGATTTTTTTATTGAGGGCACCTGCTATCTTATTCTCCATGATGCTCAATGCTTTAGACTAAATATGAACTCTTGACTGTAAGTGTTTCACTTAACGTGCTATGCATTCAATTTCTTCTAGGAGTTCGATAACTCGATGCCTTATAATCAAAATATAGTACAAACTCTTGATAAATGAGATAATGACGCCAATGTTTGAAGGAGGTGGTTCACCTATATGGTGCTCCCAAGATAATTGTGTCTAACCACAACTGTTAACTTTATGAGTTATTTTTCACGGATTTTGTGATTTAAGACATATTAACATACAGAGGTCATCAACCATTACCTTGGGAATCTTTTTCAATTTTGGTTGGTGATCGTATCAATTCGTGGGACTTCATGTTATCATAGGCCGAGTTTATCTATGAACTTTACTACAGACTCTCCTTTCAAAATTGTGTTTGGGATTTGACCTTGACAGCTTATTGGTTTAGTCGTCCTTTCAATTGCGACTAAACCAAGCTAGGATACCGATGCCTTTGCGCAACATATCAAGAAGTGCATGAGAAAGTTAAGCAAAAGATCACCCTTAGTATGCAAATGTTCAACAACGTTTTGCACAGTTTCAGTAAAGGTTTTGTGTGCTCTCTAGCATAAAGGTTGGAGGATTGTTGAGCCTTTTTCTTAGTCTTTTTCTTCTTTCTATCTATCTATGCATGTGAATAATTATTAACCTGGTATGTAAATTTCAATTTGCAATTAGTTTCAATTTATTTTATTCTAGTTGCATTATTTTTGTCTCGGAGCAAGTTCCATTCTTTAGTATTTGTTTTCTTTTCCTTTCTTTTGTTAGAGTAGATTAGGGTAATTCTCTTATACTAGGAATCTTCTATATTTGTTAAGAAGTGAGGTGTGGTTGTTTGAGGTTTCCCATCTCCTCTACGTATTCTAGTTATTCTCAGTGAAATTAATGAGTTACAGTTTTCACCATGTGGTCTCTTGTAGCTTAATATGGTATTAGAGCTAGGGGTTTTTAGAACCCCAGGCGGAGTCTCTCTCTCCTCCCCTTTCTTCTTCTTTCCTTCCGGTGTCAATGTCAAATCCACCACCAACTGCAGTAGATCATTGGAATTGTCGTCCCTACCGTCGTCACCACCACCACCACAATCAACCGCCGCCACTGCTGCCCATCTGATATGTTGTCGTAGCCGCCACACTCGTCGGAACCTTGCTATCGTCTCTGACACCATTGTCGTTCTCTCCTCCCCTTCACGTTACAACCATTGTTAGACTTGCCCATTGACAACGAGATCATGTTCTCTGCCACTATCACTACGAGCCCTCCATGACTCGAACAGATCCGGCACCATTCACACCTTTACAATCACCTACAACCACACCTCCATTTGGAGGTTTCCTGTCACCGCCACAGTACCATGAACCTCGCATCGCTACCGAGACTCCTATATGCTATCACTGTTGTTGCCTGTTTGCTGATCCATCCCCACCTGCCACCCTTTTTCCATAGCTACCACCGCAATAACCTTGTTTGTCAACATCGCCATAAGATCTAATCTCAAATCCATCACTAGATGCAGAAGCACCACCATCGGAAACCCACCTACATTGACATAACCCATCCAACTGCCAATCTCTTGTTGTCTCCTTTGCACAACCACAAGAATCGGATTCCATCATTGCCAATCAGATCTCCATTTGTCTCCGCTTGTCCACATCAAAATCTCCATCAAATCTACCTGTTGCACCATCACCTCTGCCATTGGCAGCCACTTTGATTTGCACTAGACTTGCACATCACCACGTGCTTGCAAGTCATCTCCAAATCCCTTTTCCCTTTTTTTAGTTTCTTTAGGTACTTTGAGGGTGCACCAAAGCACAAGTCAACCACCCTTTTGGACCATGCGATCATATCTGAACCACGTTTGCCTCTCATTTCATTGTTCATCCGAAGTAGCTTCCATGTACAAGACCTTCTGACAAGATATGTTTTTCATTTTTTTTTTGTGTCGGGCATTTGGATTGGACCTATTAATATGATGAGCATATGGACCAGACTTTTTATTGTGCCAGACGTATAGAACAGACCCCATTACCTTGGTCAGCCTTATGGTCGGACTTGTTCTTTTCTTTATTATTAGAACATCTAAAACCATTGGAAGAGCAATGGTTGAACTTCCAACCATCAGAAGTATGTATCCACCGGAAGAGCAGTGGTGAAATCCTGACTACCTGAAGTGCCACTAGATTATTCATTAGTCGTTTGAACTGATGATGGTCCACATCCCAGAAGTCATCAAAGGTGCATGCTCGCCTCATGCTACTTGTCATTTCATAGCCACGTTATTAGTAAATTTTTCTTTTGCTTTTGAATAAATATTCACCATTCATTTTAATCTCAAGTGACTCCTTTTAGAGCACCTTTAGTTTGAGGAGAGATGTTAGAGTAGATTAAGGTAATCTTTTTACGTTAAGAATCTTCTATATTTGTTAAGAGGTGCATCTATTTGAGATCTCTACAGATCTCCTCGTCTATATGTTCCAATTATTCTCAGTGAAATAAACAAGTTATAGTTTCCACCACAGTCCCCTGTGGTTTAATACTTATATTCCCCAATTCTTCCCCATCACCAAGCCCTAAATTTTGCCAACCAATAAGCTCCTTAGGTGGACCAAACAATGGACGGTTGAAAAAGGAGAGCCAATATAATATAGTGCATACAATGTGCATTTGTGTCCCCAACTGATATGTGAACCAGCCTGATTGTTGTCTTGGCCACATTCACCATGGGGCCTACCTAATTAAAGGCCGTAATGCAGCTAATATTTACAGCATTGGCACGTTTGTGGCCCCTTGTGTTGGGCATTTACAAATGGGCACTCACACAAAACATATCAGGTTATTCTCCGCTTCTCCGTCCAGGACTGACCTGTCATTTTCTGTTGAACGCATTGGACATAATACTGTAGGCATACCCATCTCCACTATACTTGCACTAAGGTACATCATATCTCATGTTATTTTCCACTTCTCTGTGCCAAGGCTCGTCATTTTCTCCACCATGCTGGACGTAATACTATAGACACACCCATCTCCACACTACTTGCACTAATGTGTATCATCATCCAGATTTCGGACTGCCCATTTGGTATGATCCACCATAAATGTGTCATGAAGTGAACATCTCACCACAAGGAAGATCAGCACCACCAACTTTTATTTGTTGAACTTGAATTTTGACGTTTACCTGTGTGACTTTTTCCAGTTCTGTGTCTAACCATTCATTTGTAGGCTAATGCACAAAGGATATATGGATGCAAATATCTAAAACTGGCCCATCTATTGGGCCCACCAGATGGGCAGTGTTCTGTAAACCCCAAAGGACAGGAAAAGGCCCCCACTTAGTCATTTATCAGGTTTAATTGCCCATCTAAAGTGGGGCCCATGATTTAGATGGTTTAATCTTAGATTCATATGTGCAACATGTACTATTGCGGAGTGCATGTAGATGGAACCATAACACTTGAGATGAGTGGCTAGTCTAAGCTTTCTTTTCAAATTGGAGGGAAGAGTGGTCATTTATTAACCTTAGCATCCAAATCTAACGGCATCTTCACGTTCCAACAGCATGTTTTGATGGAATTGAACCTCGGGCGAAGTTTGCACAAATATGCAAAGGTTAGGGGTTATTTACAAATATGGAGAAGGGAGATAATTATTTCAACTATAGCAGAATAGGGAGGGGACAATTGCAAAAACCCCTTTTCTTTATCCAATTTCTCCAGCTCGGAAGTGAAGGGAGATGCGCATGACATATCAGGTGGATGGGTAGAGAGGACTGACTTCTTGGAAGCTAGTGGATACCATTGAACTTATGTGAGGATTGTGATATTATTTCATCATATTCATCACAGATATGAGATCCTCTCCTGTGTTTCTGTGGTGTGTTGCACTACTTTAGCATTACCATAGTGTCACTCAAATTTGAAGTGGTTTTATTTCATTGCTATTATAGTAGCACAATGGAGTAGGAGATAAAAGAATATGTCTTAGGTGGGTTTTCAGGAGTTCAGGGGTCGAGGTTAACAAGAGATGAACAGTTTTCAGTCGGAGATTGTGGGTTTTAGGGTTAGTAGAAACGCTTGATATATCACACCTTTTTTTAGCACTTTCTCAGTGATTATTGTGGAGATCTATTATATGTTCCTCAATTGGAGAGGGTTATTGAGCTTCTAATTCTGTTGCTCACCTCTAGTACCTCCTTTTCCAAGATTGCATGATTGGTGTTGTTTTACCACCAAAAGCTTTACCTTCATGGAATAAAGTGGTGAATTTTGCATTGAAGAGCCAATATGGAAGCAGACTCACTAGTGAAATGAGTTTCTAGGACTCACTTGTTAATTGGTCCCCTTTGCATTGTGGTGTTGTAATCTTGTAGTGTGTTGCCTTGCTCTGTAACAAAAATTCTGCTTGTTGAGGGGGGGGTAAAAAAAAGGAAAACGAAAACTCTGGGAAGTTATGAACCATTCCACTTGCTTCAACATGAGCACATACATTAGAATATGCTTTTAGTTGATCATCTATGTATATTCAAGGACGGTGAAATAAGTGCTGCTTTGGATTCTGGATGCAAGTTTTTGTTAAGAAATTGCTTGGCTTCGCCTGCTGTTGTTTTGCTTTTGCAGATTCCAAAGGCCTCCAGGACCTTTGCCATCCTCCATGCTCGGTTTGGAAGCTCTCACTGGTAGTTTGGATTGCTTTGGTTTTGAAGATTACCTCAATGGTAACTATGCTTACATCTTTGGAATTTGCTTTTCCACTTCTTTTTTTTCCTTGGCATGAATACTAGAGTAACCAGCAACAAAAACCCTGTTACGATTCCGCCAAAGTGAATGATTGAGGGTCCATTTAGGCCAACCCCCCAAATCATAAATCCATGGTGGAATGCTCAAACAGCCATTTGGCAGCTTGTTTGGTATGGGCACTTTTCTTGGAAGAGAAAGTGCTCAGGCCAGAAGGTTGTGCAGAAACTTTCAGGTTATCTATTTGTACAAGTGGGTCCATGGTTCAATGATCCAAAAGTTGATATGAGCCTCACCAAGGATGGCTGATGCACCAAAAATTCTTGAGATAGAATGATCCAAGCTTTGCTAAGCCCCCATGGGTGGTCAGCTAACTCACACACCACCACTTATGCCAGCACGGAACACTGGTGCAATATCCAAGCCATCCATGGGAAGGGTACCACTATGTAGATTCCCTATCTCAAGAATCAGGCCAGTCCACCAGCCAGGTGGCCACAATTAGCTGAAACAAATGAATGGTTGTGAAAAAATTGGCAGAATTTTCTGACTCTAGCATCTACAAGGTAAGGCACCCATGATGGACGTCTTGGATATTTCACCTGGTTGCTACACTGGCATATGTAGGGACGTTTGCATTAGCTGACTTGCATGTGTGGGAGCTTCGCAAATCTCGAATGAAGGGTTAAGAATTAAGATTCTTCCAATACAAAGGATTTTTGGCGCATGGACCATTCAAAGTGTGGCCATAGTAATATAAACATTTGGATCACTGAATCATGGGCCCAACTTTCCCCAAAGGATTAGAGTTCCTCCAATATTAAGGGACTTTTGGTGCATGGGCAATCCAAAGTGGGCCATAAGATAAATGTTTCGCTAAACCATGGGCCCACTTGCCACACCTGTAAAAACCGAAAAGGAATGGTGCTGTACAACCTTTCAGCCCAAGCATATTATATATAATACCTCTTCTTAGAAACCTGACCCTGATAGGGTTTATTGCATGCAAAATTGCCATCTGGTTGGATAGTGAAGTGAACAGGATGGAACGTATCCCATCAATGTATAAAAGACTTGACTCGTTTGACCCTGAGTTGAGTCCGAACTTGCCCAAATCAGGGCTTAATCTGCCAGACTCGCCAGACTTGGGGGTGACTCATGGTGTCAAACCAGATCGGGTACTACTGAATCTGAGTTAACTTGTACGAGTCATAAAACCATGATCCCATATGCCAAATAAAAAACAGAAACACCCAAACATCCCCTCAATATTATTCCCAATTGTCAAGATTTACACCCCCTCATATATATGCTGTTTCCTCAGTCACTTGTGAGATTTAAGAAAAATGGTCCGGATTTCTGGGGATGCTAAGAATCTATTTCCTCCTCAATGGACAACCAACATGTTATCGTGCATCTGGATCAGACATTGTGGACCACAACAGTTTCTACTGGTTGATTGGCCTGTGATGGTTTTTGGTTTTCTCAGTCCAAGGATCTCATCTCTCTTGTTACATCTAGTGTATATTTTTTTTGAAAGATGATGATATTATTGAAAGCTGCAAAGCAGCAAGAAACAATAGAGAACAGAACAAAAACAACAAAGAAAAAACAGCAACTAACCTAAAAGAAAAAACAAAGCAACAGGGAAAGCAGCAAGAGAACAGAAAAACAAAAAAGAACAAACTAGGGGGCCCAATCTCTAAACGAGACCAGGACTCTGGAAAACACTTCTGCAGCTGAGAGAGAAGAATTCCTAAAACACTGATTATTACGCTCCGCCCAAATGGCCCACATGACTGCAAGGAGAGCTCTCTACTTTCTAGTTCCCAAAAGACCACCTGCTTCCCCATGTCAGGAACTGAAAAGACCCTCGATTTCTTCTGGCACAACCCAAGAAATTCCCACTAGCCTGAAAACACTCCACCATATGTCAGAAACGGTGGATCATCTCCTGCTCCTAATGTATATAGTTAAAAAAAAACAGCATTCCTCTAACCTCCTCCTTTTGTGTTTGTGTGTGTGTGCACCATTTGCAGACCCACGAGACTCGGAGACATTCCGGCCAGCAGACATGCATCATGGGATGGAAGTGCGCCTCGGCCTCTCAAAAGGACCAGTCTATCCCACCTTCATCTGATCTAATGCAGAAGTGGAGAAATTTTTATGGTTTCAATCTCCTCCAGACCATATAGTAACAGATATTATTCTTAATACTGCAGTTTTCGTTGTTGGACATCAGTGTTGCTTAATATGCGTGCGCGCTAATCCTGGAGCAATCAGATTGCATAATTGAAATCAGTTACTCAGCATCCTCAGTTTCGACCTTCTGTTTTATGCAAGTCGCAGCTCAGGCTCACCCAGCATGTGTCACCGCATGAGTCCTTGCACACAGAGGTAATTGGAACCATCCATTTTCTGGACACTGGTTGATGGGGCTAGTCGAAAACTAAGCTGAAGTGATTCTTGCCATCAATAGACATGATGTTTGAATGTTGACCGTTTATATAGAACTTCTAATGGTGATGCAGTCAACTCCACAGACCAATGGTAAGGATCACGGCCCTCTATGATGGTGTGCAGGTGGACAGTTACAATCATCAACCATCTTCACATGTGGGCACCATGGAGTGATGCCTGTTGGGGAGCTTGTGTTAGTATTAAGATGTTTGCTAGCATTTGCATATGAGCAATGCTACAGATTGTCGAAAGCAGATCTCAACTAGAATGATGGGCAGTATTTTAAGAGGGCAATGTGACCAGGGCCCATCAGTGGTCCAGATCATTCATCTGGTAGGCTTTCACTGAACTGGGTTTTCCCATTGTAGAATTTTAGCCAAATGTTTCACCGTGCCTGATAATTGATTCAGGTAATTGAAAGGTGAGCGCAAATGTACCATGTGCTCTCTCTCTCTCTCTCTCTCTCTGTTTTGAAGGATCATTGTAATCTACCTTATTCTTGGCACATGTGCTGAGTGTGGTGCACGTGAGATCCAACCCATTCATCAGATGTTCCTGTGTTTGTGGCCTGGGAATTGGGCCAGTGGCTCACGCATGACAAGTGTAATCGGTCATTCTTTCTAGCATGCTTTCTTCGGACAGTCCATGATTCTCAAGGCCGGAGCACAGGTGGGTCCCACCTGATGAATTTGCCTTGGATCTCCCATATGGCAAAAACAGGGTTTGCTGTCATGGCAGGTGCATTTGTTATTTAAATGCATCATCTAACGCTCGACCAGATATGGCTTTCAAGTGTGCAAGTGGATCATCCATTTTTCTGCCTTGAAATGTTGCAAGGCCAAACAAATCCCATTCGCATCGTGACCCATGAAATCAATGGTTATGATTGTGCCAGATGTGCGAAGTAGGTCCAGTGGAGCTGTGGGAGGTAAGGGAGTCCCAGGGCTCCCAAGCAAAACACATTGAGATGTTGCATGCATATCTGCGTAATTGAGCGTTTGAGAATCCCACATGAAGATTAAGGATGGCCCATTCCGAAATAGACAACAGCAATCACACCTTTGAAGCAGAGGACAGATTTCATCATCGAACCCTGCAGGTGGTCTAGAAGGCAGAAATGTCCTACAGGAGATGGACCATGTCTAACTACGTAGTGGGCCCACCATTTCTATTTTGAATTATAGCTCAAACCATAATAACCACCTGGCACTATCATACAGAAATCCACCGAGCCATTTTGAATCATTTCTCCACATCAGCTGAAACTTCGATCCATCACATCTCATTTTGAATACTTCTCTTTTTCTGATCAATCACATCTCATTATTGGCTAACATTGTGTGTTTCCTCAAAACTGGTGAAGAATTTCTGAGTTTGGGGGAAGTACTGGTTCGATTTTCATCAGCAGGTTTTAAAACCATAGTGATGCCCAAACGCCATGATGCATCCTTTTTTTTTTCTTTATAATCGGTTCAAACATGCAATACCATTTCTTTTTTAATGAATAATGATTTCAAGCATGGCACAACTGAAGGTCTGGAAAACCCAAATAGCTGTTCAGAGAAAAGATTGGCCGCCCACATGAGATATTAAAGATGCAGCCTTTGGAAAATGGGAAAAGCGTATTTGACATTTGAGCCGAGCAGCATTTTTCCAATAAAACTTAGCTCCAAGATGCCGCCGACCTTTTTCATTGTACTGCAAGGAACGAGCTCAAATGGAGATGAACAGCTAAATGGCATTCTGCCCAATGGGAATTTAAGAATTCCCAGATGAACTCTTTAAACGTGCACTTCAGTTTCTACCTTGCTATATACTGTATGCATCAGAACTCTATACATGGTGAGAATGCGGAAAACGGGAGAATCTAAAAGTAGGAAATTGAAGGACCTTGTATCCTTAGGCAACGGAGAATTGCAGAATCCTAGTGTAATTCTGTTTACCACAGTTTTATTTTTATTTTTATTTTTATTTTATTTTTTTTGAGATGGGAAAATTTTACCACAGTTTATCGAACAAAAACAGAAAGACAATGAGCTTAGAAACACACGAACACCACAGTGGGATTTCACCACCATGGATACTAGAACCCATGAACTCGTGTTGAAACTCTTGTGAGTCTACCACCGAGGCATGAGCAAGGACCCCCTCCACTGCCTTACTTATGTCCTTAAAGATCTCACATTCCTTTCTTCCCAAACAGCAAGCAGCTATTCTCCACACACCCACACCTTTGGGACAGTGGTGGACTGAGTGAAGATAACCTCGTCTCAACACTGAAGTCTAGGTATCGAATCCTAATGTGGGAGTAGCTAACATTGGAGGGTGGCTAACAGTGTGGGTGTGTGTACTAACAGTGGGATGTGTGAACTAATCCAAAAAAAAATAGCAGCTATTCTCCACAGCACCTTTTTACCTTTCCCTAACTCCACCTCATGCCAAGCTAACAAGAGGTCACTCACCAAAGCCGGGAAAGACCACAAAAAATTTGGAGTTTTTACCCCAAAACTCATGAGGAATCTATACTTCACCAAATAGTACCTAGAAGATGGAAATTACATGGAGGTGCTTTTTGAGGGATGAATAACGAAATGCCCCCCTCTTTTTTCTTCTTTAAAAATAGTGAAAGTTGAGACTTGTGGGGACCACTTGGTATGCATATAAAATCCAACCCCTCCAATGTATGCACGCCACCATGGTGATATCACGGACAAAACATCAGGCCGATCAGATGTGCTACACTTGAATTGGGATATTTTGAATGGTGTACATTATTTTTTATGGATTGGCCCACCTTATGATTGGATCCGCCATATTTTTGGTTCATCTAATAATAATGTTAGTGTGCATCTGTTGGACTGGTTGAATGTGAGACACATACCATGTGGGCCCCAAAAATCTCAATTCTCCACTTTGTATAGAGAAAAAAAAAAAAAAAAAATAGATGGCATTAATGTAATTCTCATCTCAAAAAGTGATGCGAGGGAAGATCAGTTCCTCGAGGCACTACTAGGTAAAATTCAAGCCCCAAAGGAATTGTGGTAAAAATCCCAAAAATTTAAATCGAGAAATGATATTAGCCTAGATCATCTCCACTAAGGAGTAATGCACAAATAGATGATCAACGTCTCCTTGTTCTTCATACACATAAGACAAATACTGGGAAGCACCATTGCTCATTTCTGGAGATTATCAATGGTTAGGATTTCCCTTCTACCAACAAACCATCCAAAGGTGGGCGATCTTTGGGGGGACACCATAATACCGTACTTACTTTGTTTGCTCCATCCCCTCCAGCCTTCAATCATCACAGATGAGATTATAGAGAGACCAATCCCAGAAGCAACCTGATTTATAAAATTAGTTTTCCATGGAACTGTTAAAAGGTCACAGCTCAAAAAGTGAGAAACCAACACATTTGGGGAATTTGTATTATTTTCCTATGACTTTCTACCTAAACAAACAAGCCCTAAAGAGGGGAAAAAGAAAAAACAATCGGTGATGTGCTACCTTTGCAGTGAATTATTCTGTAAACCACAAACAAAGGAGAGTCTATAATTCAAACATTATCAGTTAGAAAATCTTTCCTTTTCTTTTCTTCCTACTAAGAGCCTTACCAACTAGAGTTTGTTTTCCAGAAGGGAAGTTTAACAAACCTTCAATTCACTGACTAGAATAACAAGGTCCCTTTCAAAGGTAACAACTAATTTCACAGGCCCAGCCCCTCAGCTGCATGTGTGAGAGTCGGTGATGACCCAACACTCCCCCTCAATTCTTCTTTTTTTTTTTTCTTTTTTTGAAAGATGAGAACTTTTTTGAAGGGCAGTGAAGCTGCCGAAAAAAAAAAAAAACAAACAGGCTAGATTACAAAAAATAAAATAAAAAAAATTCAAAGGCGACCCCTATCATGGAGCCCAGTCTCTAAACAAGCCCAACACTTTGGAGAAGACCACTGTCGAAGAAACCACCTTCTCCACCTCACTTCTTACCCCCACCTACAATTGAAACCACCTTCTCCACCATCATGTACGGTATATGCAATCTTCTAGTCACCCAGCCACCACATCCCATCATCTGCAACAAAAATGACCAAACTCCAATCTTCACATCAGGAAAGGGATCTACGCATTCCATCAATGCATCTATATACCATGTCATGCCTATCGGTGACACAAATGAAATCAATTATCAAACCATTTTGCCCATCTGCATTAGCAACATTGTATCAAAGATCATCACCTTTCAACGTATCCCCTGTCATCATCGCTCCTAAGTTCCTAATGTACTTTTCTCGCTAGCTTCCATGTGCTTTGACATGCGTCACAAACCAAGAACCCTACCTTCATCATCCATCTCTATCTCAATTTCAGCTTGTCTTCATCCGTAGGTAAAACTTAAATTGCTGCTAATGTTGCTCCAAGCACAACTAATACTTCTATACTCCACTCACTACCATCAACAGCCCGAGTCTCTCCCAGCTTGAGTAGTCGTAGGTACATCAATTCCCTTGATACTCGACACTTTGTAAACACAATAGCATTTCACATCCACCGCATCATCGCTTTGTCTCCACAAGAACAACCTGCAGTTTTAGAAACTCGTCTGCTTCAAAATCACTTACCCAACATCCTAACAGGATGGAAAGGTAACAACTTTCCAAATGAAGTTCCTCAAGCTTGTTCCAAACTCAAGCCAGATATTTCAGACTCTCACTTCACTTCTCAACGAACAAGATTTCTCCACATTCCTCGCATAGACTCTCCTAGCCATGTCATCTTCTGACATCTAGCAGTCCCCGACATTAGCTTCTGTTCGCCATGACCATACATAGATATATCCTTTGAAATCCTTCTTTGATCTTCACCAATTCCTTCAGTTAGATCTAAAAAAAAAACCTATCACTACTACCATAAAACCTTGAAGCGATCAAAAGACCAAAACACTTCATCAAGGTAACAGGTGCAAAGCCACCAACAATCTCTAGTGATCACTACCTAGCCTTTGTAACCTCTTCCCTACTTCTGCCAACGCTTGACCTGCTCTTGAAGAAGGAACACCATCGAGAAGATACCATTCACTCGAGTCATCTTTGGTGAATTGCAATAAACCCAACAAACACCTCTCACAAAAGAAGAGCGTGTGAAGAGAGAATGATTATACCCACCATAGCAATGTTGCGCACACAAGATATGAGAGGCGATAACTAAAAGTAACACACATGCGCGCACACAAAAGACAACATACCCGCATGCGCACGTTTAACTTGATTTCTTCTACAACTACGATGTCCATGCATATGCATGTATATCAAGCATAAACCAAAAGACAAAATAGTAAAATTTAAAAAAAAAACAAAAAAAAAAAAAACCTAATCAAACTTATCACTAACCAACTGCATTTTTTATCAAGAACAACGCATTTTATGAAGAAAGCCCAGCATACCAAAAGATACAAAAAAATCCGATGGATATCAAGGACCCAATGCACAAAGAAGATCTAAGCCTTAGCAAGGGAATTTACAAAACTTGGCCTCTTGGGGGATATGGTGAAAGGAGATATCTGAAGAACTGGAGGCACCCTTATGCTATTTGACAACAAACATTAGCTCCCAAGGGAGCAACACTTCTCTCCAACACCCGAACAATTGCATTATGAGAGTCGCCCTCCATCTAGGACACACCAACCAGACTAGCAAAAAACCTCCACCCCAAATTTGATGGCTAAAAACTCTGGCCTTATTTGAGTTTCCTGATCTCTCTCTCTGTCTCTCTTTTTTTCTTTTTCTTTTTTTAAGGGTTCGAGTTTCCTGATCTCAGCAGCCCAGAGAAAGAAAACTTAATGAAACCATGCTCATCCCATAGCACTCATTGATATTGAGCTTCCACCTTACTAGAAGAGGAGCTCCCTCCAAGCTATAGATCTTGGGATGGAATTTTTTTTTTTTTTTTTTTGAAAGATAACGAAATTTTTATTAAAAGGGAAGAGAAAAA
Organism: Liriodendron chinense; assembly: GCA_003013855.2. Classification (NCBI taxonomy): domain Eukaryota; kingdom Viridiplantae; phylum Streptophyta; class Magnoliopsida; order Magnoliales; family Magnoliaceae; genus Liriodendron; species Liriodendron chinense. The sequence continues at coordinate 1,909,890 of PVNU02002217.1, forward strand.
ACTACAAAAGAGTAACAGCAACCGCTGAGATAGCGATGCCGCTACACACCCAGAAACACCAAACTACAATCCTTAAAAGCATTCTCATTAGAAGCCCACTCTATGATTAGCGATCTGGCCCTTTAAGAAACGAACTCCGCCGAGTGACTTTCGTCTCAAAAACATCTGCTATTTCTTTCTGCCCAAACTGACCACCAATCAGCAAGATGCGACATTCTCCAAAGACCGGTCCTCTTTACCTAGTTTAACTCCAAGCCAGATCGTGACTTCCGCTCTCAAACAATACTGATTTTAGAAACCCATTTGAAACCAGTGACCTAAAACCCAAATTTACCAAAGATAACTTCATCAATTACTTGATCTATAATCAACCGCTTGTTATCGAAAATTATATTGTTCCTTTCTTTCCCAAGAGATGGTGCACAATAGCATCCTCTACAAGATCGTGACTCTAGGCTTGAAAGGCCCACTGCCCCATCCTCCCATGAACTCAACAATCGACCCTAGAAGAACCCAATTGACCTCAAAGAGCTCAAAGAAGGACCAAATGCAGAAACTGACTTCACAATGGAAAGAGATGATCAACCAATTTTACATCCTTGCAAATTGCAATACATAAAAGGGATTTTTACCGCAAATTTCCTCGAGGACTCAGATTTTACCAAATAATGCCTCAAGGAACAGATATTCCTGGGTAGTGCTTTTTCAAAGGAACAGCCTCCTTTATTTTTGCTTTACAAAGTGGAGAAATGAAGATTGTGGAGCCCGCATGGAGTGTGCCCGCCATCCAACCCCTCCAACAGATGCACACCAACATGATTATTAGGCAAACCAAAAATATGGCAGATCCAATCGTAAGGTGGACCAATCCATAAAAAAATAATATACAACACTCAAAATATCCAAATTCAAGTGTAGCCCATCTAATGAATCTTTATTGGCCTGATTTTTTGTTTGTGTTATCATCATGGTGGGGTGCATACATTGGATGGGTTGGATGTTATACACATACAAAGTGGGTACCGCAAGTCTCACCTTCCACTACTTTTTAAAGAAAAAAATTAGATGAGGTCATTTTTGTAATTTCATCCATCAAAAAGCACCTCCATGTAATTTCTAATCGTCCAGGCATTATTTGGTAAAATATAGAATCCCCATGAATTTTGCAGTGAAAATCCCTGAAGTAATTGTTGGGTGTAGAACCTTTTTGAAGGTCGTTTGTCGTGAGGATCTTATTAGCCATGGCTGCATGAAATTATAAGAGAAAACAAAGGTGCTATTAAGATCAGTGTTTTGAATAGTGCTCATAGCGTACGCTACATAGCATAGCATGGCAGCAGTGCTACGTAGCACAACCAGATAGCGCAAGTCTTATGTTGCACACACTATTTGTAGTGCAGCGTATGCTATACGGTGTGTAGCATGTAGTGAAAGCATAAACAACAATTAAAGCTCCAAAATTTTAAGATTTTGGCTCTATACATTTGTGTTAGTTGAGCATCAATTAGAAGATGGTAGTGGGTCATCCTCCTCACATGTAGGATGTAGCACTAAAGTGCAGCTATCCAGACCATTCAAACTGTGAGTCCTATTGTGCAGAGAGTACTTCTAGAATCACACCTATCAGGCAACTGTAACTATCTCTACAAGTTTGACAAGTACACAGCTGAAGAGTCATGAGCATATTTAAATGGTGTAAAACAAACATAAATGCCTAGCTTTTATAAAAGAAAAGACTTTCGATTGTAAAGCCTACACCTTCAACTTCAAGTCATAGGCTCTCTGCCGCAACTTCACCTAAACCCCCAAAACCACATTTCGATTCTAGAAATCCACAAATAGATTGAAGAGGAGATTTTGGCCTATCAATTCACCCTACAAGAAGGTTCATTTGTTGTATTTTAAGAAAACCAGAGCCCATATGAAGGAAAAGTATCAAATTTTCTCCTTTTCACGTTTGTATGGCTATGAAGCTCAAAAAATCAATTTTTTTTCTTGAGCTTGATAGAGGTATGCTCTTGCCACTTAATATCTGTCAATGAGTTCTTTTTATTTTCAGATGAAGATTTATGGTTTCTTCTGGGCTTGGCATGGCCAAGGGACGGGAAAGCTAGGCAAGCTATCTCGAGGCTTATTATCATGGCAGTTCTTTGGGTGAAATGGGGATCCAGAAATGATCATTGCTTCCGCAATGTTATTGAAAGGGAGGAGCGGAGTGGGCGGTTTATGTTAAGGCAGCCTCGGCCGCTCTTCCCTTTTAGTAGTTTTGGGGTGTGTTTGGGCCTGTATTCTTTTCCGCCTTGGCGTGCTTTTCAATAAATTTTGGTTATCTCTCAAAAAAAAAAATTATGGTTCCTACTAGGATTCTTTTCTTTTTCCTTTTTCTCTTTTTTCATTTTATGAGACCGGTTCCTATGCAAATGTTGTAGGATAGGATTGTTCTACAAAAAAATTTTGTGTGAGGCCTACTGTGAGGTATGGCATGGCATGGCATGCAACCCAACCATCACGTGGGCCACCATACTTCAGTGGAGGTGTTTGGGTGGCTGTGCATTGTTTTCTATGGCGTGGCCCACGTGATGGTTGGATAGGCTTGATTTTCCTAGGTAGCTCACAGTTGGGCATTGTTTTCCATAGTGTGACCCACCCACCCAGTCCAGCAAGGTGGATCCACATGTGGGCCAACCATGCTATAGTGAAGGTATTTTGGGTGGCTGTACATTGATTTCTGTGGTGTGGCCCACCTGATGATTGGATAGGCCCGATTTTTTGGGCATCCCATCATCGTAGTGAAGGCTTTTTTCTGTTTTTTGTACTTATTTTTACTATTTATCATATTCTATCCTATTATTTTAATTTAAAAAATAGAAGTATCGTGTAGCTTATGCTACATACATGCACTATAGCTTACACTATGGACGATAGAGGCTGAATGCCATGCTATACACTACATGCTATTTAAAATACTGATCTTGATTCTTGATGACTTCCTCGGGCCCCGTTCATGTTGGAATTGCTAAAATGTGGAATCTTTAGCCCTTAGGGAAGCATCAAGTATTTATAGCAGTGGTGTCTCCAAGCAGGTCACTATGGAAGGTGACTAAAGAAATATCATGGCATGTGCTCAAGCCGTTGGAGTTGAGTTTGTGTTTGATGAGCAATCTGGCCTCAAGGTTAAACATTTTGTTTGCCCATATTAAATGAGAGGCAAATGGTGTTGCAGATTGTTTCACTGAGTGTGTGAATCATGTATCCTTGTGCTAGGGGAATCCGTTACCTTTTTTGTTACATAGTTTTCTTTTTTAAATAAATTTCATCATCTTCTCGAATGAAAAGAAAACCTGGGCCGCTCACAAAAAGACTCGATCCCAGGGGAAGCATATTAACTTACCAACTATGTTTCATTTCTAAAAGAGATATCTAAGTGTCTAACTAACATTTACTTCACAGACTAGAATCCTAACAAAGAAAAACAACTCATTTCACCGGCTCACGCCCTCCAGTTCATATGCTAGACTTGGTGGTTACTTCAATAATTAGAACAAGATGATTCAGCTGTGGCATCCAAATCATCTACCAATATAGATTCAATGTATATGAGATAAGAAAGGGAAATGAATCCTATAAGAAAGGCAGTTCAGGCCATACCCGAAGTTCTCCACAATTCACAGCCAAACAGCTGGAGCACGTATATATGCACGAACAAAAACATTCCATGAATTGGGCAATTCCAAAAATCACAGTAATCCAAAGGCATTTTCTTCCTAATGAGATTTCCACTTCCTTAGAAGCTGATCATACAAGTCCCCCTTCCCTACTTTCACAAGACTCTGTTTCAACTTCGACAGTGTCGAAGAATTCAACTTGATTCCCCGCTCGATCATGTCCTCTGCATACTTCTTTGCCTCCGGAAGCCTATATGAGAATGGGAGATCAACCACCAACAAGTTTGCACAACTCTCCAATGGGCCAATGTTATTCCCAACCATACATTTCCAAACCTTGATAGCGGTGTCTGGATCCCGTGAACCCAAGAACACCCGTATTGCCATTTCACAATTCGCATGATTTGGTAAGCACTCATTCTTCACCATTTCATCGAACATAACTTCTGCATCCCGCAGTTTTCGGTTCTTGAGCAAGAACTGGAGCAACACATTGTATGTCTGCTCGTCTGGGAACGCCCCGTTAAAAGTCATTTCGTCAAAGAGCCGCCGCGCCACGTCGACCTTGCTCCGATAGCACTGCAGTGCAATCATCGAATTGTACATCTGGGTGTCGGGCACACAGCCATCTCGGCCCATCATCTCCTCCCAGAGCTCAGATGCAGTGTCTGCATCGCTGGTCTTAAAGCACTCCTCGAATGCATTCCTGAAGAACTTCGTCCCTGGGTAGCACCGCTTCTCCTTCATAGCCCCAACAAACTTTATCGCTTCTCGGGGCCCACCAGGCCCCTTGAGCAGTGTGTTCAGGAATGAATCATAAGCTGGGACATTCATGGGGTCCCACCCAATCACGACCACCATCTCCCCAAATGTACGCCGCGCATTCTGCACATCCCCTTCGTTCTCCCACCCTTCGAGCAAGATGGCATAGGTATCCGCGTCTGGGCGGACCTTGGCCCTGGCCAAATCAAAGAATCCCTGCGCCTTGGTGGTCTTCCCGTCGCGGCAGATCGCGCTGAGCAGGGAATTGAGAGCAACAACGTCGCGGGGGCAGCCGTACTGGCCCATGACCTCAAAGGTCATGATGGCCTCGTCGACTCGGCCTGCCGCAACATAGCTGCTGAAGACGGAAGCGAAGGTAGCGAGGGAGAGGAGGGACTGGGAGCGCATGGACTTGACAGCATCCCACATGGCGTCAAAGAGGAGGTTCTTGCCAAGGAGGTCAACGATCAGATTCCATGAGTAAGGGGAGTGGCGGTGGGCCAGGTGGCGGTGCCCGGCCCACCGGAAGAACTTGACGGCTGGGCCCGGGAGGGAATAGGAGAGCTTGAGAACGGATTCGACGTCATCGGAGGAGATGCTGATGCCGGTGTCGGTGAGGGTGGATTCTAGGGCTTGGGGAGGAGTTGTAGAGAGGATTTGGCAGAGGAGTTTGATTTTGGGTGGAAGGTTTGGGGTTTCAAGGTAGGATGGGAAGGTGGGGGGTTTTGGGTTTGGTTGTGCTTGTTGTTGTGGGAGGGTTGTGGGTATAGCGGCTATGGGTGATTTGGGGTGGTGGGATTTTTTGGTTGGGGGAGGAGGGGATTCATTGTGGGAACGTTTTCTGTTGTGGGACATTATTTCTGATGCTGCTGTCTCGTTGTGGAAGAGGAAGAGGGGGAGAGGGAGAGGGAGAGGGAGAGAGAAAAGGGGAGAATGGGGGTGGAAGATGGGAGGGGGAAAAGGACGCGAATTGCCTGTGCCCCGGCCCCACAGGAAGTTCCGGTGGTCGAAAGCTATATGATCCCACAGAGATGACAGTGAGAAATCCACTCCGTCCATCAGTTTCTCAAGCTTATAATAGTATTAGAATTAAAAAAATCACGTAGATCAAAAGTCCAGGTGGACCACGCCACCTGAAACAGCAGGGATGGATTGAACGCCCGCTATTGGAAATTCTGTGGGGCCACAGAAGTTTTGGATCAGGCTGATCTTTGTTATGTAGATTATCCCAGTGGTGATAACCTTATGAACGGTTTGGATGGCATATAAACATCATGGTCGCGCTCCAGGAAGGTTTTAAAGGTGTGCGTTTCCATTATAACAGTTGTGATTGAATCTCTACCATTGAAAACTTCATAGATTCCACCGGAATGTTTATTTGCCATCCAACCTGTTGATAAGGTCACAAACACCTAGATGAAGAGACCACATAAATATCATCTTGATCCAAAGCTTTTGTGGGCCACATGAAGTTTTTAATGGTCGATTACCACTGTTTCCTGTACTATGGCTCATCTGGGATTTGAAACTGCTTCATTTTTTGGATCATGCCTTGAAATGAACTTTCAGTACGGATGGTCGATTACCACCTAGATGGACGGCGTGGATGTAGTCACATACATCACAGGGGCCCCACAGTCAGGGGTCCCATCCACCTCGGTGGATCCGGGGTCTCACCTAATCCGTTCCCCTTCAAATGACACTGGTTTGAGTGTGGGCCGGATTTATTGGACTATCGGACCGAGGGTTGGGTTCAATCTTTAAACTATAACTCTTTTTTCAACGAGATGGGCTTGGACTTATCTGTTCATAAGCCCATCAGCATGGCCCAGCCCAACAGCATTTTCAAAATTATCAAAATTCAAACCCTAGTTTTTCCATCTTCCCCAAAAAATTTCGTTTTTCTCTCTTTTTTGCTCAAATAAGGAAGTTGTTTTCTTATATTTGAAAGGTAAGACCTTTCATCAATTGAAGAACAAAGACATAAGTTCCATTTCTTCTCTTCTTTTTTTCTCCTTTTGTCTGGTCTTCTTTGTGTTCAGAGATGATGGAGTTGATGGAAAGGAATGGGATGAGCGTGAGACAGAGGGAGGTACTGGTCGAAGCTTTACACGTCCTTTATTTAACTGGATTCTTGCATAAATTTGAATTTTCATGAATTATGCATTGGCTTGTTATTTTGGACCGTGGCATGTAACGAACTCGTAAAATTCCTACAAATTTATGTTCCAGAAAAGGTAGGAGAGATTTTCTATTTCTTTGCTCTTTTCTCTCTATGTTTTCTGTTTTGGATAGCAAAGAGCTGCAAATGCTTAAAGGTGTTGGGATAGGAGGGCCGGCCGCGAAAGCAAAGTCGAACTCAATCAATAAATTCAATCAAACAAGCCACACAATGTAATCACAATGCATGCAATCACCCATACATAGACAATCCGAATTTAACGTGGAAAAATCCCTCATAGGTAAAAAATCACGACACAAAGAGACACCAATCCATTATAATTTTAGAAATTACAAGAGATGGAACCCAAGACCCAAAACCCAAGCCCACAAGAAAAATCCCAAGCTTACCCAAAAAGAAAACCCTCTTCTTCAAGTTCTTTCTCTCACCTAGAAGCTCCATCAATTCCCTTTGCAACCTTGAAAACCTCTAATCCCAAAAATACACCTTAAATAGAAAGAAAAACGAATTTAAAAACCTCTTGCACGCAAACCGGGCAAGAAACCATGTTGTACTAAGACACTGCCGACCAGTCAGACACCCCTACCGGCCGGTTGGCTGACCGGTCAGATGGCCAAAAATCTGCACAGCAGCGTTGCTGCCTGGGCCTCAACTGTGACTGGCCGGCCGATCAAACACCCCCACCGACTGGCCGATGGCCTCTGTGAAATATAGATTTGAGGCGTCCGTTTCCAACAAAAGGAACTCAAATGGTAAATACATATCTTCCTTTTCTCTCTCTTCTAATCTTGGATTCCTGTTCGTTGATTGTCCATGAAAAAAGTATATGCCTTTTCTCTTAGTAGGTAACGCCTTCTCTCTTTAGCCCTATGGGGTCAACTTCTGATGATCTTCATGTATGCTTTGAATATTTTTCCTTCAGCTCACGCATATGAAACCCTACAAGAAAAATTCTCTTTCTCTAGGGGTGCACATGGTTCAGTTCGTCCGTTTCTAGGGTAAAATTGGAATTTGAACGGTTGCACCCTAGAACCAAACTGTAAAAAACTGATTCGATTCGGGTTAGGGTTTAGTTCTACAATTATGGCCTTTTTCTAATCCAGTACAATTGCATGATTTGTTTTTATAATCCAGTGTAATTGCATTTTTTTTTATATAATCCAACCCATCCATACCCCAGGGCATACCTTGATATGTTTGTTAAATCTACACTCTCCATCCTCATTATCAGGTAATGTTTAGGTGGCCCACTTTAAAAAAATCATATAGATCTAAATTTTAAGTGGACTACTCAACATGAAACAATGAGGGTTGAACACCCAAGGTTTGGTTATGTGGTCCGGCTCTACGGTATGGTTCGATTCTATAGAACCCCAAACCAAGAACTGAATCGAACTAATTGATTCTTTGATTTTCATAACTGAAACCAGTGCACTTCCGAATCGGACCAAATCGAACCGAACTGACCAGTTCTAGTCCAGTTTACCAATTCCACCGGTTCATTGTACACCCCTATCTTTCTCTGTGTCTCGGAAGGGTTGGGTTTGGGGCCTGTGTAAGTATTCCAGGCTGGCTTTGGGCTGAATGTTGTCCCGTCGACATAGGCCCAGGCCGGGTTTGCCCAAACCTTTAAAAGTACAGGCCGGACTTGGACATAGCATCGCCTGGCCCTAAGCTTCCCGTCGCAGTCGACAGCCCTAAGGCCCAGGTATTGACACCCCTGCATGTAGAAAAGCATTGATGATCTAGCAGCGCTCGATGATCCATAGACCTGTGTAACATAAACCTACGTGCGTGCCATATGGGTAGTTCAATTAGCCCGTACAAATAGTGGGCCTTGCATGAATGAGCTAATATCAATATTAATGTCGTCCATGTGATATCAACCAGGACGGTTGGTAGACATGTAATGGTTGAGCTAATATCAATATTAATGTCGTCCATGTGACATCAACCAGGACGGTTGGTAGACATGTATTGGTTGGTTAAACTGGAAAGTAGTTAAACAATGCTAATTCAGCACAAATGTTCATTGATTGGAAGGTATGATTATCTAACCAATTTGATTTTGGCGCAATCAACTGCGAACCACATGCATTGGGTAATCACGGGGAGGGGAATCGAACTCGCATTTGTGGGGAGCACACCCACGGCGCTTGCCGTTCGCCCAAATCCCATGGGGTTCTAAGGCTTTGGTTTTGTGGAACATTATAGATCAATGGTCTTGATTAACCAGATCAAATCCAGCCGTTCGGTCTCTAGCGATGATCACGCATTTGGGGCCACTTATGATGTGACTGTGTCATACATCCTGTGCAATATTTGCTTGGCCATGTAGTGGAACTACAGGAAGTGTGGTTCAGGAAAATTTCTAAAGCTCATGAAGGAAGAAATGGGCAATCCAATCAAGCTTGAAGAAGGAGACATCAAGGACAGAGAGGAGAGAAAACTGCCTCTTCGGACCCTAGAATCCTTTGTGATCTAGGGCAAGTCTATGGCCTATTTGGAACATTGGATTAGATGGGATAAGAGGGATTGGAACTGCATTTCGTCCTATACAAATTTCATATGGCATTTGGAAACGACAAAAAAGATCAGACAGTAGTAAATAAGAGGATGTGGAATGCATTGGAATTTTTCAATATATTCTCAATAACATATGTGATATCCTAAATCAGCTTTAATATCTTAAATTAGTGTACATATGTGATATTTAATAGATTGATTGTATTAAGCCCATTGAAATATATAATTTAGAAAAAAAAAAATTGAGCCTCAAGTAGGCCACAAACAGAAGAATCACAAACAAACAACTTGCCAATGCTTTCTAATCGTTCATTTAAACGGCCAACCTTTAGACACTTTAAATCATTTTATAGGTGTAATTTTAGTGATTTAGCCGGTATTTGAATGGTTTTAGAGCATCACTAGCATGTCATGTGTATGGTGGACATGTGCATAGCGTCATCTTTGTTTAGTTGCACTATTCTCTAAGAAAGCTCAAAAAGTCATTTCACCCCATTTACTTCCACATCCTCTCTTGCTAGGGAGGATTTCATTTACGAGCACATTTACTTTCATTTGATTTGCATGCATTTACTTGTATCCAAACACACTTAAAATACCATTTACCTTCATTTACTCCCAATTACTTACATTTACCTTTATTTACTTCTATCCAAATGGCCTCTAATACTATGTTTTTCTCAAAGGAATTTTTGCATTCCCAACATGGGATTGGACAGTCAAAATACCATAGTATTTCCAGACATGCTTTCATTGTACAATAATTTTGTTAATTTCATCTAATCCAATTCCATATCATTCAATCCCCTATAACAAAGAGTCCTGAAAATCTTATGGATGGCCAAGATCAATGAAAACAGGCGAGAAATTTCAATTCAGGATTTTAGCACACGCTATAATCTTGGATAATTTATAATTTTGTTGCTGGTTATCCATTTTGCAAATATAATATTTCAGTTGAAAAGTTATCTACGAGGTCTAAGTAAGTGCCCCAAATGGATTTTCAAAATAAATCATTTTATAAGTCATTTTAGTTTTAAGTTAAAATTTATTATTTTTAATAAGTAGCAGTTAAAAAGTCTACTGTATTTAAAGATCTTATTTAATTCATAGAAATGAGGTTAGCCTAAAAGTCTTTTACTATTTTTAAAAAAGTTACTTACTGGTTACCACTTTTTCTAGTTGTTTATTTGTTCGCGCATGGCTATCTCACACCTAACAAATGAACCATCCAAACTTTCTGGTCATAAAGTTTAAATGCCTGGTCCAGCGCATGAATGGCCCGGATCTCATTCGGATCTACCAGTTGCCTTGAAGAAGGGGTCAGGTTGATGCAACCATCATCTAGAACCAAGTGAAATTGGATCTTTTGGATAGAATTTTATTGTTTTTTATGATCTGGCATGGGCCACCTAATTACTGGATGGACCTCATTTTTTGGCATTGCATCAGCATAGTGATCCCTACTTAAGTCACAGGTTGGATGGCATACACACAATGATGTAGGACGGGTCGCTGACTATTTCATGGGCCAGATGGACCAAAAGAAGATCGGACGGGGCCGAAAGTGATCCGGACCGTCAGGACCGTGAATCGGTCGTATCTCACAATCCGGAATGAGTTACGGGACGTATAATATATCAATTTGGGGTAGCTCGAGCTACTTTAGCCAACCAACCCCGCTACGCCGGGTTGCCCAATCCGGAATCGCGAGAATCGACCGTATCGACGGTCATTAGGCTAGTTTATTTTCGTTTTTACTATTTATAGTAAGTTTTAATTCGATCATAACTTTGCATCCGTATGGTTTTAGAGTTAGTGCCCAACATGAAAAGGGCTTAGAATATTTCGTAGAACAGCGTGGTTGAGGCCGTTTGAAAACTTTCTATTTTTGGCCGAAAACCAAGAGTTCTAGTAGGATTGAACGACTTCTATAAATAGTAAGTTTACTATTTATAGTAAGTTGCGTTTTTCTAGGAGTTTTAGTTAGAGTTGGATTTTGATACTTTACCTAGGGTTTAGTTTCCTATTTATATGCATTGTAATTCCGTTTTTATTCATTCAATTATCAATTATTCAATTATTCGGAATTTATTTCCTCTTTTTTATCTTTTATTTCTTCTCGTGGATTCGAGAAACTATCGGTTAGGGAGACGGTGATCGACCTACCACGTCCTCCCTGCGTCATTGGTATCAGAGAGAGGTTTCTTCCTCAGGACGATGGCCTCTAATGAAGGGTTGGATTCTCATCCTAAGGACGGTGCTCCAAGGGACTATCTAACGGCAACAGCCTTCGAGGCAGCATTCGAAGCAGCACGACGGGAGAACCGGTTGATCCTGCAAGGTATACAGGCGACCCTCGACCAGATTGCAGCATCGCTAGCTCCTCTTCGAGCCCAAGGCGACCAACAACCACCAACAGTTGTTATACGGGACAATCCTGTTGTCCGTAGAACACCCCAGGTGGATAACCGTAGGGTTACGCCAGACGATTCAGAACCAAGCGATGACGAGGTCGAAGACATGTTCGTACGACGACCGGCGCTAGGGAATGAGCGTGTGGAACGAGCAGAACGAGATTATCGGGGCAAAGCTGATCTTCCCAGCTTTAATGGCCTACTTCGAATAGAGGAGTTCCTCGACTGGCTGGCAGAGGTCGAGCGATACTTCGACTATATGGACGTACCGGACGACAAGAAGGTAAAACTAGTTGCATATAAGTTTAAATCCGGTGCTTCAGCATGGTGGGAAAACCCACAGGTTTCCCGCACCCGTCAGAATAAGACACCCATCCGAACATGGCCTCGGATGAGACAGCTTCTTAGAGCTCGATTCCTCCCTAACGACTATGAACAAATTTTGTTCCAACAATACCAAAATTGTCGTCAGGGAAATAGAACCGTAGCCGAATATCTTGAAGAATTCCAACGATTGGCTACACGGAATAATTTATCGGAATCAGAGGCACAACAAGTATCACGATTCATTGGTGGGTTGCGATTTGCAATCCAGGATCGAGTCCAGATGCATCCCGTTTGGACGTTGAGTGAGGCTAACCAATTGGCCACTCGAGCAGAAACACAGTTGTCACGGCCCCCTGCTCGACCCTATCCAGCAACACGAAATCCCAACACCGGACCCACTCAAGATACAACGTTGGCCAAAGGCAAGGAACCTATAGGAGGGCGTCCTCAACCTCCTACGGTCACGAACCGGGACTGGGGAAGCGGTTCCTCAAGACCTCAACGTACAGCTCCCACTACAGCGGGTTCCAGCAGGATCCCCAATCCATATGGTCGGCCAAGACCAGACCATTGTCTCCGTTGTGGCCAACCAGGTCACTGGTCGAACGCTTGCCCTCAACGCCCTGCAGCACACTTAACTACGAATGAAGGCGGCGTGGAAGGTGAGCCAACAGAAGATAATCCTGAATTGGAACAGGCCGAAGAGGGGGACACAGAAGATGTCGATTGGCTGACTGAAGATCATGGGGAATCGCTAGTAGTAAGACGACTACTTTACGCCCCCAGGAAGGAAGTGCACCCACAACGACATAATATTTTTCGCACAAAGTGCACCGTGCAGGGCAAAGTCTGTGACGTGATCATAGACAGTGGGAGTAGCGAAAATATTGTCTCGAGAATTATGGTGGATAAGTTACATCTGCCTATGACGAAGCACCCTACCCCTTACTCTATTGGCTGGATCAAGAAGGTGAACGAAACCAAGGTAACTCATCAATGCATTATTTCGTTTTCCATTGGTAAAAGCTATAAGGACGAGGTCCTCTGTGATGTGGTTGACATGGAAGCCTGCCACATGTTACTTGGGCGGCCATGGCAATCGGATCGAGATGTGACCCACAGTGGACGGGAAAACATATACATGTTCACCAAGGATGGTCGAAAAATTGTTTTGGCCCCTATGACACCAGACAAACACCCTGAAGCTTCTAAAGTGGAGGGGAACTCTCTCCTTACCATTCGCGAGTTTGTTAAGGAATCAAAGGAAACGGGCGAGATTTATGCGGTTATGGTAAAAGGCGAGGAGCCAGGATCCTCTAATATTCCTCAACGCCTTAAACCGCTGCTAGAAGAATTTCGAAGTACTTGGCCTGCAGAGTTACCAGATGAGTTGCCTCCCATGCGAGACATACAACATCACATCGACCTTATCCCAGGGTCCAGTCTACCCAACCGACCGCACTATCGGATGAGTCCAAAAGAGTGTGAAATTCTACAGGGACAGGTGGAGGAACTGATCCTTAAGGGTCTTATTAAAGAGAGCATGAGCCCGTGTGCCGTTCCGGCACTCCTTACCCCAAAGAAGGACGGAACATGGCGTATGTGCATCGATAGCCGCGCGATCAATAAAATAACAGTTAAATATCGATTTCCAATACCGCGGTTGGATGACATGCTGGACATGCTCGAGGGCTCCAAGGTGTTCTCGAAACTGGACTTACGGAGTGGATACCATCAAATCCGTATTAGGCCAGGTGACGAGTGGAAAACGGCCTTCAAGACCAAGGAAGGGCTATATGAGTGGCTGGTTATGCCCTTCGGTTTGACCAACGCACCAAGCACCTTCATGCGTTTAATGAACCAAGTGTTGAAGCCGTTCATTGGCCGTTTCGTTGTCGTTTACTTTGACGACATTCTAATATACAGTCAGGATGAAACGGAGCACATGACCCACATCAGAAAAGTGCTACAAGTGTTGGCCGACAACAAGCTATACTTAAATCTGAAAAAGTGTAGCTTCTTAACTGATCAATTATTGTTTCTGGGGTTCATCGTGTCGTCCACGGGTATCCGAGTGGACGAAGAAAAGGTACGAGCTATTCGGGATTGGCCGACTCCGACAAACATTCATGAGGTACGAAGTTTTCATGGGTTGGCGACCTTCTATCGTCGATTTGTGCGGAACTTCAGCAGTATCGTCGCGCCGATTACCGACTGTATGAAGAAGGGTCCGTTTCAATGGACCGAAGGGGCTGAGAAGAGCTTTGCAGAAATTAAACATCGGTTGTCCACTACCCCGGTTCTGGTACTCCCTAATTTCGACAAGCTATTTGAGGTAGAATGCGACGCATCTATTGTCGGCATTGGGGGAGTCCTTTCTCAGGAGGGCAGGCCGGTTGCCTTTTACAGTGAGAAACTCAGCGACGCACGACAGAAGTGGTCGACCTATGAACTTGAATTATATGCGGTGGTTCAAGCACTGCGCCATTGGCGCCATTATCTTATTCAAAGGGAATTTATACTGTACACTGATCATCAGGCCTTAAAATTTATCAATACTCAGACTAACGTGAATCGTATGCATGCTAGATGGATTTCATTTTTACAGGAATTCACGTTCGTTCTGAAACACAAATCAGGGCAGCAGAACAAGGTGGCGGATGCACTAAGCCGACGTGCATCCCTTCTTATTACAGTGAGCAGTGAGGTGATCGGGTTCGACTGCCTCAAGGAACTTTATGCCGACGACGAGGATTTTGCAGATGCATGGAAAAAGTGCCAAGAGGGTCACCCGAGTGATCTCCTAATTCAAGATGGTTTCCTCTTCAAAGGAAATCGACTTTGCATTCCGCAGAGTTCGTTACGGGACAAGATTATTATCGAGCTGCATGGCGGTGGCCTCGGCGGTCATCTAGGACGAGATAAGACTCGAGCGATGGTGGAAGAGCGGTATTACTGGCCGCAACTTGCTCGTGATGTTGGCAGGGCGGTACAACGATGTCATATTTGTCAAACCGCTAAGGGACAATCTCAAAATACAGGTCTTTACACGCCATTACCCGTGCCAGATGCCCCTTGGGAGGATTTATCTATGGATTTTATATTAGGGCTCCCACGAACACAACGCGGCATGGACTCAGTGTTCGTGGTGGTAGACCGATTCTCCAAGATGGCACACTTCATTCCGTGCAAGAAGACCTTTGATGCGATACATGTTGCGAACCTTTTCTTCAGAGAGGTTGTGCGACTACATGGTATTCCTAAGACGATCACTTCAGACCGGGACACAAAGTTCGTTAGCCACTTTTGGCGAGCCTTGTGGAATCGGTTCGGTACACGACTTCACTTCAGCAGTGCTTATCATCCACAAACAGATGGACAGACTGAGGTCGTCAACCGCACATTGGGAAATCTCATCCGTTGCCTTTCAGGTGACAAACCGAAGCAGTGGGACATGGCCCTGGCTCAAGCAGAGTTTGCATTCAACAACATGGTAAACCGATCGACAGGCAAGTCTCCATTCCAGATTGTTTATGGGTGCGTGCCTCGTCACACACTCGATTTGGTTCCCCTGCCCAAGCTTCCGGGCATGAGCGTTACAGCTGAACATATGGCAGACCGAATCATGGACATACATGCAGACGTGCGCAACAAATTACAGGCTTCGAACGAGAAGTACAAAGAAGCGGCCGACAAGCATCGGCGCGCCAAAGTGTTCGAAATAGGTGATCAGGTGATGGTCCACCTACGTAAAGAGCGATTTCCTACCGGGACCTACAACAAGTTGAAACACAAGAAGATTGGACCGGTACCGATCATTCGCAAGATCAATGACAATGCCTACGTTGTTGATCTTCCAGATGACATGGAGATTTCAAGGACTTTCAACGTGGCAGATCTGTACGAATATCATGAACCAAAGCTGGACGAGAACTCGGGGTCGAGTTCTTTCGAAGTGGAGGAGACTGATGTAGGACGGGTCGCTGACTATTTCATGGGCCAGATGGACCAAAAGAAGATCGGACGGGGCCGAAAGTGATCCGGACCGTCAGGACCGTGAATCGGTCGTATCTCACAATCCGGAATGAGTTACGGGACGTATAATATATCAATTTGGGGTAGCTCGAGCTACTTTAGCCAACCAACCCCGCTACGCCGGGTTGCCCAATCCGGAATCGCGAGAATCGACCGTATCGACGGTCATTAGGCTAGTTTATTTTCGTTTTTACTATTTATAGTAAGTTTTAATTCGATCATAACTTTGCATCCGTATGGTTTTAGAGTTAGTGCCCAACATGAAAAGGGCTTAGAATATTTCGTAGAACAGCGTGGTTGAGGCCGTTTGAAAACTTTCTATTTTTGGCCGAAAACCAAGAGTTCTAGTAGGATTGAACGACTTCTATAAATAGTAAGTTTACTATTTATAGTAAGTTGCGTTTTTCTAGGAGTTTTAGTTAGAGTTGGATTTTGATACTTTACCTAGGGTTTAGTTTCCTATTTATATGCATTGTAATTCCGTTTTTATTCATTCAATTATCAATTATTCAATTATTCGGAATTTATTTCCTCTTTTTTATCTTTTATTTCTTCTCGTGGATTCGAGAAACTATCGGTTAGGGAGACGGTGATCGACCTACCACGTCCTCCCTGCGTCACACAAGATCATGGGCCTGACACATACAATAATATATAAGAAGGTGATAAGTGGGTGATATGTATGAAGAAGTTTTACAATTGAATAACTTGTAGGGCGTGTTTGATTTCCATTTACATAAGATAAATACAAGCAAATGGAAAATTATTACTTCCCATGTAATTCTTGTACTTGTTGACAATGATGATTTTGTTTTTTATGCACCAAAATTAAGGAAGGTATATATTTATTGTGGGGCCCACTATGATACATGTGACTTATCCACACCGTCCATCCATTTTGCAAGGTCATTTTAGGGCATGTACCCAAAATCAAGGTAAATCCAAGGCTCAAGTGGACCACGCCACGTGAAATAGTGGTTTGAATATATACCATAAAAAATCATTTACGACCATGATTTCCTATGGTGTGGGCCACCTGAACATCAGATATACTTCATTTTTGGGCTCATCCCCTAAAATATACATTCAAACCAGATGGACGGCATGGATATGTGACAGGGATCACAATGGGCCCCACGAATGTATGGCCATCCTTCTTTGGACTTGTAAATACAAGAAGTAAATACTCTCTTTATCAAACAGATAAAAATTGTAATAACTACATACTTGCACCCATTTGCCTTCATTTACACCATGTAAATGAAAATCAAACACGCCCGTAGTGTAAGTTTATTCTTGAAAGACTTGTATAGGAATTGACCTCTTTTAAAATTAGTCATTTAAATAATGTTATTAAATTTTAAAAAGGAAAAAAATTAATAATAGCACGTTTGTTGTGGATCATAGAAATAAAGTAGAAAATAAAAATTCAGAGGCAAAAAATAAAAATAAATAATTTGAAAAGCTAAGGTATATTATTGTTGTTGTCTTAAAGATAAATTTAATCTCACAAGGGAGAGATTTTTCTGCAATGTTAGCCATCCCAACTTGAGAATCGATACCAGGTTCTCAGTGTTGAAATGAGGTTATCTTCACTCATTCTGCCACTTAAGCTATGGATCTTGGTGTGGATGCATGCGAGGTTGCTCCCTAGTTATACTATTCATTTCAAGTACAAATATTTAAAAATAATAATTTAAGATAATGGTTTTTTAATCCCTCTTTTTATATGATAAAAAACTAAAAAATTTACTACAAGGCTTAACAAAACAAGCAACACTATAAGACAAAGCAAGAAGTTTTGGTTTTTCCTGCTTTTGAACCCCATGCTTTAACCCACATGAGATATTTACTAACTAGAGTTGTGATGGTTGCAATATAAGCTATAGTGATCCTAGTTAGATTGGGAAACTTCTACAGCCCAAACAATCAATCCATGTCCGTTGGTTCCAACTTCCAGCACAGATTTCATGAACCAATATGCAAAATCATGTTGGTCGATTAACTATAACCATCCCATAATCAATAGCTTATAAAATAAATGGTTAAGATCATTTCTGAAAGGAAGAAAAAAAAGTCCAATCAACAATTTGAGCCGTCCTTTCGCTGGGGCCAATCTTTAATTTCATCACTACTTAGTTAGGTTCCTGCAACTAAGCTCAGGCAATTCTAATCATTCAATAAATAGATTGGAAAATGGACGGTTGTAATTGTGATTTAACCAATTGGCCCATGAAATTGTATTGCACCTAATGCACAGTACACATGGATCCATTAGATTATATGAATGTTTGGTACATTCAGGAGCACTGAATCATCTCTGCTAGTTGTGCTTCCATCAACAATGTGGCATCCTTGTGAAATGATCAGGCGATCCACATATTCAATAAATAGAGGCATTAAATAAATCTAAGGTGTGGACACGTGTCACAAAATACATCAACCCTTCAAGTGTTTGATTTTGATGGTACTTGGGAGTTGTTCAAAGATTACCCAATGGAATAGTGACATTCATCTGTGTTGTTTGTCCACAGTTGGGTGATTAATATTGGAGAAATGTATGGTAACCTTCCAATGCACATAGTTGCACTTGGACTCATCGGCATTTTAGTCACCTATCTGGACCGTCAATTAGTTCAGAGTTCAGTCCACTCTTCATAACCTGCCATGGAAAAAAAATTATACTAATCATTTGATCTAAACCACCAGCGAATGGCTTGCAAAATTGGATGGCCAAGATCATTCATAAAAGACAGGTCATACCACGGACGTTTACGGCCATATGATTACAAGGTTTTTAGATGCCAGTTGGAGAAGAGTGGGCCAGACCTAATGGACGGTCCAGATAGATGATATGGATGCTGATGAATCCAAAATGCAATATATGCTTGGGAAGGTTTACATGCGCTTATCCAACAAGATCACATCCCTTAATCTGTCCTAATCACCTTATTCTATAGATCAAGTAACATGTGACCAAGACCCCAAGAAGGCCATCAGACAAATCTTAAGTTGTGGATTACGAGGGCCACGTGTCACGGCATCGTGTTGTTCGTCCTTGATTGGCCGATTACCATAAATTAGTATAGGTTTTGATAGGATACATGCCCTGCTACAGTACCATATGGAGGTGGGTTTTTACCCCAGATTGCATCTTGGAAGGTGATCTGAACCATTGATGTTCTCATTGCTGCCTTATAGAAGCTACGACTTTAAAATCATGCTTAATCTTTGACCCTTGGATTTGAATATTAGCCTTTCAAACTTTATATTTTCAATGATCAAAATCCATCTTTATACACAATCATCCATTCAACGAAATTTTTTTAAGATGGCCCCCGTATCATAGAATCCAGAAAATGAACGGTTCAGATCATCAATTAAGATACAATACTGGCCGAAAATCTGTGGTACATTGGACATTGTATCGTATCAAAGCCCTTTTATTACTAATATTGTCCTAATGACCTATTCTAATCTACACTGTTCGAATAATGTGGCCCACGGAAGATGGGTGGTAAGCCAAGATCAACATAAAATGGCCCGCACGATTAGTTAAACAGTATCTGGGCCGTTAGATGTGATAATCCAAACCCAACAAACAAATAACCATCAATAAATGGTTAGGATCCTCCAGTCAATTTGATTATGGTGATATGCTCCATCTGTAGTGGGGGGCCAAGATTTGGACGGCTTGGATTGCAATATAGGTGTGCCTCACTTAAATTGGTGATGTGTACGTGCATGAATGCTCTGTACTCTTTGAGCAGATATCAACTGACTTTCATTCTCATCTTAATGAGAAATGATCCAGTAATCTAAGTGTACGGAAGGTTCCCATGCACATAGTTGTATTTGAACTCATGAGTATCCATATCACCTATCTGGACCGTCCAATAGGTCCAGCCCACTCTTCATCCTTTTCTATGCCAAAATCACAGCAATCAGATGATCTTAAATACCTGTGACTGCGCATATCTTATATTTAAGATCTTGTCCATTAATTTTTGCGTGCCACTGACTAAACAATTTGGACCGTCCGATTAGTGTGAATTTTTTAAGGAAGCCCATAAAAAGTGGAGTGGGCCAGATGGACAGTCCTGATGGGTGATTCGGATGACAAGTCCAAGTGCAACTATGTGGATGTGAATGCGTGGCCCACTAGATCATTTCTTTGTTTTAATTAAATAACCATGATGCACCTCAGCTCTTGATATCGATGCCTTGTGTATTTTATTATTTTTATAAAAGCATTGGAACTTGAAAGTGGTGGATGTTTGTACATGTTTGCTTGATGAATTCGGATCCTCTGCCCATGCCGGAGAAATTCTGTTTTTCACCTCTCTGAGCTGGACCAATCGGAGAGGGAGCAGCAGAAGTTCTCTTCTCGATATGAGCAGAGGATCCGGACTCTTGCTTGATACTCTCTATCAACCCTTCTATAATGGGAGCCGATTAGTTGTGGTTGATGGTGCGGCCCTTACTGTGGGGCCCACATTGATGTATGTATTTTATATCCACCATGTATTTTATGTTCATCAATTTTACCTGATCATTTCATGCCATGAGCCCAAACATGAAGTATATCCAATTCTAAGGTGGACCATGCCACAGGAAATAGTGGTGATTGAACGCCCTACCATTAAAACTTACAAAGGCCTACCATAATGTTTCTATATTGTTTATTTGCCATCCAACTTGTTGATAAGGTCACATAAACCTGAATAAAGGGGAAAAAATAAATATCAGCTTGATCCAAAACTTTTATAGCCCTCCGCCTAAGAATTGGATCTACTTCCTTTTTTGGCTCATGGCATAAAATAATCTAATAAAATAAATGGGCAACATAGATAATAATACATATATTAAGGTAGGCCCCACAATAAGAGCCCCTTCTACAACAATGCAACCCAACAATAAATGGCTTTGATCTTGTGCAAGTGTGCTAAGTTAGCACATGTGCAATACGCTTTAGGTAGTCAAAAATCAATTATCAAATATCAACCATCCAAAAGGTTGTTGGAGGAATTGGATATACTGTTGCTAGAGGCCTCTTTGGATACAGCCAGATGAGTTACCTTTTCTACTCACAGCAGTAGATAAGTAAGTTTGGTTAATGATCACTTATAAGTAACTTTTTTATTTAAAATTATTTAATCACTTCAGTTTAATAAGTAAAAATTAAAATAAGTTACTTGAGCCATAACTAGCTTAAGTAACTTACAATCCAAACCGGCCTTAGAAGTCCTAAGTAAGCCGAACTTTCCAAAGGCCATATTCATGTTTTTATATTAATACATTTTTAATATTCTTCTATTTAATTGGTTTTAAAGTCACTAGAATAAAATACATGGTTTTAAAAGTGTTATATTAAGAGTCTTAGTTATTCATTTTTAATATATAGACATAACTTGTGGATAATTTCAAATCAATATTCTCAAGAGCAAATAAAAGAGAAATACATAAGTTTAAATATTAGTGCGACTATTTTTCATCTTCATTGTTTTATATATTTTACTATATGCACCATGATGATCACCTGATATAAAAAGCATGCCATTATGCTCATTTAGTAGACCACTTATTGCACTTAGTCATACCATTTGTTGTCTGTGTATTTTAATGTTATGCCCACTTGATAAGCAGATCAGCCTGATATTCATATGAAGTGATCATCATGGTGCGGTCCAACTTTTGAATGGATTTGATATTCTATACATGACATGTTTAATAATACCATGGATACGAGGTAAACATTGTACCGTTGTACCTTCCTTCTATACCATTATATTGCATTGTACTACACTACTAAAATTAGGTTTTTGGTGTCTATTTATTCACCCCATATCAATGGAATAAATTAAGTGAAAGAAATGGATTACTCATTTCTTCATGGTATCAGAGTGGTACCAACCCTGGACCGTCTCCCCATCAATCTCCATCCTCAGTCGTCCCTGCTGTTGTCCAAGCAATCCTAACAGTCAGCACAACTCTCTGCTACGTCCCCAAATCTGACGAATAAGATCCGTTGCCCTGCTATCCCTTGCAATCCTAATCATCATCTCTCTTACAGAGGCTTGCGCAAGCCCCTCGTTGCCCTGATCTGTCCAGCCACTCCACCATCTCCGTGTAGTTCCTACTCCTCTGTTGAAGACAAAAAAAATAAAAATAAAAAAATAAAAAAAGGGGTATTCTTTTTCTTTTTTAAATGGCAGTGGGGCTACGTACCTCCTTCTAAGTGGTGATTTGCAGTGCACCAACTGAAATTGCGGTTTTACCGCTAGTGAGATAAGCTTAAAGGTATGCTTATGTCCTAGAGGGGGGGTGAATAGGACTTTTTACAAATTTCTTGTCACTTGAAACCCCAAGAGCATTCACAAATCAATTTACCAATATAATGTATGGGAATGTAAGTAAATAGATCAAATAAGATATTTCTAAATGATCAACTATGCTAAGTGAAGCATTTGATCAAACAGTTGATATACATACTCAAACTAATCTATCAAAGATGGCATATGAGCATTTTGTCAAACACAAGATGGGCATACAGTTAAGCATTTATAAGATTTATCAACAAGGAATAATAATGGACAAAAGGCATTCACCACATTGCACACTATGTATAGTGGTTCGACGATAAGTCTACTCCACTCCCGGTTCAAGTATCCAACTCCTTTGAGTACACCGGCATTCACTATCGGAGGTTTTAAATGAGGTTCACCTCTCAACCTTTACATCCTTTGATCTAGGACCGCGTTTACCATCCGCCGATGGCCCAATCTAGGGACTTGACGATTTTGGATCTCAAACTCTCACCAATCCTAATCCAAGGACGGTCACGTACACTCCCGCCGAAGTTTCCCAATTCAGGGAATAGTGATTCAATAAATGGACTCTCAAATACTAGACATACCTAGACGATTGAGCCCTGATTCAGCGTCATTGATGAGTAGCTTCAGCTTCCACGAATGCCTTAACTTCTCTCCAAGCTCCCATGATCAGCTACCAATGCATACGATGTTCCTAGACTAGTGCCGGGTAGGTGGGAGAAGGTATTGATGTTCCATATGCCTATTACAATGCAATGGATAATGAAGGAACCATCAATCAGATCATTCAATGGCTATAAATGACTTCAAGATGAAAACTCAATGATAGAGGCAGCCATGAATGCCATGCTTGAGTTCATTGTTCAAACCGAGTTTTGAATACACAATGTAGTGCCATTAATGGCTAGGTTTGAAGGATGAACTCAAGACTATGATGAGCAAAAGAGATTTTAGATGAAGGTCCTAAATGCCTCTCTTAATGCTCTAATGGGTGTGCAAGTCCTCCCCCAAAAGACCTTAAGATATGCTTTTATAAAGGCCCAAAAACAAGCTCAAACGAATATAAAACGGTCATATTCCGACCTGCCTGGGACCCCCTCCGGCCGGTCGGATTTGAGCTCCGACCTGCCCTCAGATGGGTCGGATAAGTGGTCCAGAAACGTCAAACTCGCTGGACTGTTTTTCCCATGTCCGACCTGTTGTCCGGTCGGTCGATATGGTAGCCGACCTGCTGTCCGGCCGGTCGGCAGACTTACCCAATTTTAAGTTTAGACGATATTGCAATGTCCGGCCGGTCGGCCGGCCAATCAGATGATCCATCCAACCTATTGGCCGGTTGGTCATTAGACCGGTCGGCTAATGAGGTTGTTCTTTCAATGCTGGTCCAGGACTAGTGATCAGCCGGTCGGCAGGCCTAATCTAGCCCAATTTCAAGCTGTTTTCCAGTTGAAACATATGTGCCCTACTAAGGAGATTCTCCTATTGATTTTCATAGTTGGGCACCTACTAAATGAAGGTTCAAGACTGATCATCTTGACCTTAAAATCGTGGATTAAATAGCCAAGGAGAGAATGTTTAGAATGCCATAATTACGGGTGTTTTGGGATCCTATAGGCTGTCTATATGCAACTTACCTTCCGAGCTTGATTTAGCTTGAACTTGAGTGCGGAAAGCTGCTTTGGTCTTCAAGTCTTGAGTCTTCAATCTTCGTCGGGGCTCACAAAACTCAACTGACTTACATAGTCACGGAATTGACAAAACGATGCACTAATTTGTACACTAACACCAACTAGTTTTACACAATCATTCAGACTTGTGGGGCCCACTTTCCTTTGGTGTTGCACTGTTGCTGTGCTTTATTACCATATAGCAATCCTCTTTGGGTGGCTCACAATCGCAACCAATCATACCATTGTACTGCTCATTTATGACTGTTCAGGAGATCATATCACAGCCATTGGTTCTGGATTCCCTTTCTCCATCAATGTCAAACTATCTAGACCTTCCCAAACGACCATTTGTTCATAACAAGGCTATTCAAGTCAGTTCCTTTGACGGGGCTCTTTTTTTAAACATGGGTTCATCTTTCAATCTACCAAACATTGCTTAATTGGTAAGCATAAAATTGGATTCCACCAACTATCTTCTCTAGAAATCACAACTTCTCCCAATTCTAAAAAGCAATGGTCTTTTTGGTCTTGTTGATGGATCGGATTCTTATCCACTATACTATATAACTGCTAATAAAGATAATACTACTTCCACCAAAGAGGTCAATGATTCCTATCTTAATTGGCATAAGCACGATTAATCTCTTATAAGCTGGATTAATGCCACTTTAACCGAAGGATTCTCGCTCAAGTTGTTGGTTTGAATGATTCCCAGTCTGTTTGGAATACTTTTGAACAAATGTTTTTATCTCAATCTCATGATCAAGTCATGTAATTCCGAAGACAATTGCAAACAACGAAGAAATGTAACACTCCAGTCATGGACTATCTCCATAAGTTCAAAACCATAGCTGATAAACTTGCAGCGATTGGTAAGCCCATTGATGAATTTGAACTCATCACCTACATATTGGAAGGGCTTAGACCAGAATATGCACCATTTGTTACTTCTATCTCTCATCGGAAGCCTCCTATCACCACAACTGAACTCTACAGCTCCCTTATAACGAAAGAATTTCGCCTATCTGCTTCTCACACCGACACACTCACGACGTTTGTTACTAATCGTACAACCTCTCATTCTTCTCGGGACACTTTTCCTACTCAAGGAGGATTTCACCCAAGAGGACGTGGTCGTGGGCAAGGACAACATCAACATGGGGGTTATTCACGAGGACAATATCTTTCCTCAAGCTCCAACAATCGACCGACTTGTCAAATTTGTAACAAGGTTAGTCATACAACTCTGGACTGTTATCATCGCTTAGATCATGCCTATCAAGGTCGTGGCCCATCACGCTCCTTCAATGCCTTTCATGCCGCCACTTTTGCACCAACTGATGATGCTTGGTACCCAGATACTGGCGCAAAACAAGCATCTTACTCATGATCTTTCTAATCTCTCCTTGCACTCCAATTATACAGGCCTTGATCAGTGTGGCTGTAGGAAATGGTGCTACTCTCCCAATTTCACATCAAGGTTCTTCCCTTCTTTCCACTCCTACAAACATTTTTCATTTAAAAAGTGTTTTACATATTCCGCAAATTTCTAAAAATCTTCTATCCGTACATCAATTTACTTCTGATCATGATTGTTTTTTTTAATTTCATCCTCGTTATTTTTTTGTTAAGAACATTCGCACGGGGAAGATCATGTTTCAAGGCAGGAGTAAGAATGGTCTATACATTCTTCTAATAAATTGGATTCCTCCGTCTTTTTCATCTATTCAAGCTTGCGTCGGTGAACGTGTGACTCCTATATGTTGGCATTCTCGCTTAGGTCATCTGACTAAGCGTACTTTACAACATCTTCTTTCTATAAAGCCTTACCTTTCAAAGGCTCTTACATGCAGGATTCGACTTGTCATGCATGCCAACTTGGCAAGAGTTCACGGTTACCATTTCATTAATCTTCTTCATTTCATCTTTTCCACTAGAACTGCTTCATTGTGATGTTTGGGGACCCTCCCCAATTATTTCTAATAATGGATTTCGGTATTATCTTTCCATTATAGATGATATTTTTATTTCATACAAACGCCATGTTGAAAATCGATTCAATACTAAAATCAAATGTTTACAAACTGATGGAGGAGGTGAATTCACAAGTTCTCGTTTTAAAACACCTCTATCCTTACATGGCATTTATCAGAAGATATCATGTCCTCACACTCCAGAACAAAATGGAGTAGTCGAGCGAAAGCATCGGCACATTGTTGAGATGGGTCTTTCCCTTCTTACTCATGCAAAACTCCCACAATCTTTTTGGGATGAAGCCTTTCAAATTGTGATTTTTTTAATCAATTGACTTCCCCTGCGTGTCCTTAATTACATTTTCCCTTGGCAAAATTTATTTCATAAAAAACCTAAGTATACCATTTTACGCACTTTTGAATGTGCTTGTTATCCATAGTTGCAGTCCTACAATAAACATAAATTGAAATTTCGAATATCCCTGTGTGTTTTCATTGGCTATAGTCAGCAACATAAAGGTTATAAATGCTTACATCCACCTACTGGTAGAATTTACATTTCACGCCATGCTGTTTTCGATGAAACTGTTATTCCATTCTCTTCATCTACGTCTCACTCATCCTCTACTAAGCTTGGGGTTATCATCAATCCTCTTCCACCCTCCATATATTCCTCTCACACATCATCTACTATGGCCACACATTCAGTAACACCTGGATCCCAACATTTCATACCATCTACAATCACATCCAACCACCATCCTTATCATCTCATTCTATGGCCACTCGCCTAAAAATCGATTCCCGTAAACCAAACCCCAAATATACTCTTCTTACCACTCCCCTACTCCAATAACCTTCATTCTTTGCCCAGGCATTAAAAATGGCAAAATGGCGCAATGCTATGGCTAAAGAGCTCGATGCCTTGATCACAACAGGCACATGGTCTCTTGTTCCTCCATCTTCTGGACAAAATATTGTTGGATGTCGTTGGGCTTACAAAATCAAGCAAAAAGTAGATGGGTCCATTGATTGATATAAGGCGCGTTTAGTTGCGAAAGGCTACCATTAACAACCTGGAATTGATTATACAGAAAGATTCATCCCTGTAGTCAAACTGACTATCATCCGGCTCGTTTTGCCGCTCATTGTTCAACTTCAGTGGCATGTGAGACAACTTGATGTCCAGAATGCCTTCTTGCATGGGAATTTGAATTAAGAAGTTTACATGACTCAACCACCTGGGTTCATTGATCCTCAACACCCCAACTATGTTTGCAGATTACACAAAGCCATTTACAGCCTTAAACAAGCACCACGAGATGGTTTCAACGTCTTACAAGGTTTCTAGAGGAGCTTCAATTTGTTTCCTCATCTGTAGAAACATCTCTATTCATTCGAAAGTAGAATGGTACTATCACTTTGGTCTTGATTTATGTTAATGACATGATTATAACAGGCAGTTGTTCCAAGACCATTGTAACTCTCATCTCTCAAATGCGTACTCATTTTGCCATGAAAGATCTTGGCTCTCTCTCATATTTTTTGAGGTAGAGGTTTCTCGAACTAAAAATACAATGACTCTGTGTCAAACTAAATATGCCATTGATCTGTTGCTATGTACCAATATGCACAATGCTAAACCCGTCAAAACTCCAGTATCATCTGGTTTTACACTCTCAAAACATGACAGAGACCCCTTACCTGATGGCATTAAGTTCCGTAGCATTGTTGGTGGACTTCAATACCTTTCTATGACTTGGCCAAACATTGCGTTCTCTGTTAATTAAGTGGCTCAATTTACGCATTCTCCTACCACCACTCACTGGCTAGCCGTCAAACATATTATTCGATATTTGAAAGGAACAATTAATTCTGGTCTCACCTTCACTCGTGACACTACTCCGCTGACTCTACATGCCTATTGTGATGCCGATTGGGCTGGTAGTCCCGACGATCGCCGATCCATGATTGGGTATTGTTTACTTCTCGGAACAAATATCATATCATGGTCTGCCAAGAAATAACCAACTGTTTCACGATCTTCTACGGAAGCGGAATATAGAGCCCTGGCTCATATAGCTGCTGAGATACAATGGGTTCAGTCTCTTCTACGTAATTTGCATGTGTTTTTGCCAACACCTCCCATATTATGGTGTGACAATCTTGGTGCACTATCTCTCGCTGCTAACCCGGTCTTTCATGCCTGGACAAAACATATTGAGGTTGACTATCATTTTGTTCGAGAAAAGGTCCTTCGACGTCTCTTACATGTTCGATATATCTCACCTATTGACAATCCAGCAGATCTATTTACCAAAGGGCTAACATCTTCCAGGTTCCACCTTCTACTTACCAAACTTACCGGTTGTTCCAAGCTGATAAGCTTGAGGGGGCATAATAATACCATGGATACGGGATAACCATTGTACCGCTGTACCTTCCTTCTATACCATTGTACTGCATTGTACTACACTACTAAAATTAGGTTTTTGGTGTCTATTTATGCACCCCATATCAATGGAATAAATTAAGGGAAAGAAACGGATTACTCATTCCCTCAATGTTATGTAATCATAGTCCAAAGTGGGCCCCACATGGTAGACGATGTTGATTAATGGTAACATTTTGTTGTTGTGTGCAAACAATGGATGGTAAAATAAGGGAAATGGTCAATGGTCCCATAAGTACAAGTGTGTCCATTTACTAAATAGATCAGCTTGAATTATGTGCCTAGCACAGTGACTGCAGACACTATGGGCCATCCCGAAGAATTATTGTATCTCGACACATTTGGGCAATGGTTGCATGTATTGCCATTAATTTGAGAGATGGCTAAGAACCGAAAAAGAAAAAAAGAAAAAAAAAGAAAAGAAGAAGATGTTAGAATGGGTTTATTATATCTTTGGAGATGATCGCAATTGATCAGAAAACATACAAGCTTGTTGAGCTATAGGCCACTGGTAGCCAATGGAGTTGAGCATGACTAGGTTACTATCTTAGGACTTATTATGTCCCATATAAGCACAGTGGTTAAGACAATAGAAAAGTACTTAGAACTGACCAACCTACCTCAAGAGTAGAGCTGGACATGAGCCGAGCTAGCTTGGTTAGCACGCTTGGCTCAACTCGGATAAGCTCAACTCAGCTCAACTCGAAAGCTGGGTTCAAGCTGAGTTGAGTTGATTTTTGGAGGTCACAAGAATTTTGAGCGGATCTCAAGCTAGCCAGAGCTCAACTTGACTTGGTTCAGCTTGGCTCGACTCAGCTTGAGTTAGAACTTATATATATATATATATATATATATATATATATATATATATATATATATATATATATATATATATAATTTAATTAATATATTATATATAATATATAAGAAAAAGAGCCTACCATATAAAAATTAAAAATAAAATGCCTGAGCTCAATTCAACTTGAAACCTCGAGCTCGAATGTGTCTCGAAGTTGGCTCAAGCGGGCCGAGTTGCTGATTGAACTGAGCCAAGTTAGCCAATCAGGCTTAAGAACCGAGCCGAGCTGAACTCAAGCTGAGGTAGGCTGCTGGCTGAACCGAGCCGAGCCGTGCCAAGCTTGACTCGATGTCCAGCTCTACTCAAGAGTGCAATTCCGACTCTAATTGCACTACCATATTGGACCCGAAATTTTGTAGTGGAGACTAGTTGCATAAAAACTAAAGTTTTGTCCAATAAGTGAGAGAGAGAGAGAGAGAGAGAGAGAGAGAGAGAGAGATCTTTATGTAATGATTAAAAACTGACTTAAAACAATTTAAAAACAATTAAGTGAAAAACTCATTTGAAAAGCCACGATTCACATGTGTGAAAAATGACACATGGTGCATGCACCTCTATGCACACAATCCTTGTCGAGAGCAGATTAGGGGAGACCTTGGATCCATCGAGGTGGGTGGGACCCTTGACTGTGGAGCTCACACTGATGTATGTGCCTTAAGGGCCTGTTTGTTTTTCAAATTACGTGGTAAATGGAGTGTAAATGGTTAATTATTACTTTTTACACCTGTTTGAAAAAGAAGGATTTACACCGTGGGTTTGCGTAAAAAATCGAGTCGTAAAAGAGTTGAAATCGGACTGAAATTGCTGCTGTGAAACTTGTGGGGCCCACCGTTATGCGTGTCTCTGATCTACGCCATCCATTTCTTGTACATAATAATTTTAGGGTAGGAGCAAAAAATGAGCCAATTATAGAGTTCAAGTGGACCGCACCAAAGGAAACAGGTGGAATTAAACACCCATCATTGAAAGTTATAATGAGTGTAGGGCCCATAAAGATGCGCACTTGTCATCCAACGTGTTCATAATGTCACCTGGATATGGATGAAGGGAAAACACAAAAATCATCTTAATCTGAAGCTTTTGTGGCCCGAAAGAAGAATCAAATGGCGTGGATCAATTCCCATTGTTTTTTGTGGTGTGGTCCACTTGAGCTTTAGATTTGCCTCATTTTTTAGGGCTTACGCCCTACAATGAGTGGGAAAAATAGATGGATGGCGTGGGTCAAACACATACGCAACAATGGGCCCCACAACTTTAGGTGGAAAAAGCCTTATTTCTTCTGTCGAAACGTAGAAGCTTTCCAAGCACGCTACCTGTCACTGTCAAGTCAACATCAAAAGGCAGCTGCATAGAGTAAATATGAAAGTAAATAATAATTACCTATTTGCATTTCATTTATTTGGTAAATTGGAAAACAAACAGGCCCTAAATCCACACCATCCAACCCTTTTAAAAGCTCATTTCAGGCATGATTCCAAAAATGAAGCTAACTCAATTCTTAGGTGGACCACACCACAAGAAACAGTCGTGGTTGAATCCCCACCATTAAAAATTTTATGAATTCCACTGGAATGTTTATTTGCCATCCAACCTGTTGATAAGGTCACAAACGCCTAGATGAAGAGACCACACAAATACACCTTGATCTAAAGCTTTTTTGGCCCACAAGAAGTTTTTAATGGTCAATCACCACTGTTTCTTGTACTATGGTCCATCTGGGATTTAGAACTACTTCATTTTTACATCATGCCCTAAAACAAGCTTTCAAGGGTGGACGACATGGATGTAGTCACATACATCATAGTGGGCCCAACAGTCAGGTGTCCCACCCACCTCGGTGGATCCGGGATCTTACCTAATCCACTCTCATCTCTGGTTAACGACTACTATAGCCCTTTTTGTGACCGTGTCAACAAAATGTTTGTATTGTAGCCGAAAGATATTTTGTAGCCTTTGAGCATTGTTCACTATATGTTTTAGACCATTTTATCCCTCTGTCCTTTTTCAGACAGTACGATAGTTGAGTGATCCACAAGTTAAAGCTGGTTTCGACCCAATCGAGGGAGTGGGTCTCAATGAAGAATGAAAGGGCCTCCCATGCAAGATCAAATTCGTACATTTAAACCGAAAACCCTTGGAGCCCTAGGTGGGACTTTATTGGATTACCTCACAACCCCTCGATGGCCCATAAAAGCACCAACAATCTACATTAATTCTAATATTTTCCTTTACTGTAGTCTACATGTGTTGAGTTTCGCCCTTAGTTTTTTACTCATGCCATGAATTAAAACCCACATCCTTTAGATGTGGTGAATCTTCCTCCAAACTTGAAAGTGGGCCACACCAAAGCCAACCAAGGCACTTACAGGATGTGAGGCCTGCTGCATCAACCCAAAATGAGTTTTTTGTTTCCTTTTCTTTATTCTGTCTTCTTCCAAGTTGTTAGATGTGGGATCACTGATGAGAGAGTTGGATCACAACAGGGTGATGTGGATCACAGATGGGAGTCGTGGATCGCAGATGGAAGAGTTAGATCGCAAATGTGTATTGTGGATCGCAAATGTATATTGTAGATCGCAGATGTGAGAGTTAGATTACGGTGGGGTGATGTGGATCGCAACCGGGAGAGTTAGATTGTATATGGGAGAGTTGAATCATAAATGTGTATTGTGGATTGCGGATGTGAGTGAGAGTTAGATCGCAATAGGGTAGTGTGGATAGCTGATGGGAGAGTTGGATCGCAAATGTATATTGTGGATCACAGCAGGGTGATGTGGATCGCGGTAGGGTACTGTGGATCGCAACTGGCAACTGTGGATCGCAAATGTGAAGTGGATCGCAGATTACACATCTGTGATCCACAGTTGCCAGCTATGATCCATGGCTCTTAGTTGCGATCCATGGATCTCACTTGCAATCCATCTGCAATCCATGGATCTCACTTACAATCTATTTGCGATCCATGGATTTCATTAAACCATCACTCTTTTCCTCTCTCATTGATAATTGTCTCTCCCTCTTGCATTATAATATAAGACAACCGAATTGACTAAGTTCGACCAAACTAATCTGCTCGACCATAAAATATCGAAATATAATGGATCAGTAATGTGCTTTTTATATAGCGATTAGACCTTGTTTCTATGCTTCAAGGGCATTGCCCTCGAACCCTTCAAGGGAACGCTCACCTCACCCATTGGACCCTCCCTGTCATCGCGGAAGAAGATAAAAGGAAGAGAAGAAAAGGAATTAAAAAAAAAAAAAAAAAACTCATTTTGGCCCCAGGCGACAGGCCCCACATCCTGTAAGTACCTCGGTTGAATATTGTGTAGCACACATGCTAGTCTAGAGGAAGATCCACCACATCTAGAGGATGTAGGTTTTAATTTCATTGCATAGGCCAAAAATCAAGGGTGAAACTCAACATAAGTGGACCACGGTGAAGGAAACAACACCATAATTAATGTAGACTGTTGGTACTTTTGTGGGCTACCAAGGGACTGTGTGGTAATTCGATAAGGTCCCACCTGAGGTTCCAAGGGTGGCCGGTTCAAATGAACGAATTTGATCTTGCATGGGAGGCCATTTCACTCTTCGTTGGGACTCACTCCCCGATTGGGTAAAAACCGGCTTTAACTTGCGGGTCACTCAACTATCGTGTCGTCTAAAAAAGGACAGAGGAATTGAAAAGGGACAAAAGGGCAAAATGGTCCAAAACATCCAATGAATAGTACTCCAAAGCTACAAATATATCTTTCAATTATAATACAAATATTTTGTTAACCCTGTCAACAAAAATGTCTATATGAGTCCTTAACCCCTCCCATCTCGGTAAGAAATCGAATTGAGTAGGGCTCTTATTATATTGAGTAAACTTTGTGGGCCCACTGTGAATATATGTGGTCTACCTATGTTGTCCATCCATTTTTCCTGCTCATTTTAGGGGTTGGGTCTAAAATCGAAGCATATCCAGAGCTCAAGTGGACCATGCCACAGGAAACCATGGGAATAATGATTTCCACCATTGAAACCTTTCTAGGCCCTACAATGATGTTTATTTGTCATCCAACCTGTTCATAAGATCACATAGACATGGACGAAGGAAGAGTACAAATATCAGCTTGATTCAAAACTACTATGGCCCCCGAGACTTTTTCAATGGTAGACATTTAATTCACACTTTTCATGTGGTGTGGTCCACTTGAGATTTCTATACACTTCATTTTTGGCCCCCAGCACTAAAATTATCTTTTAAGATGGATGGATGGAGTGGATAAAATACATAAATCATGGTGGGCCCTACGGAGTTTACTCAGTACTGAGTTACTCACTGGGCAATCCGGCTCCTCTCAACAAAGAGACTAAAGCCCCATGAACAAAGTAAAACTTAAAAAACTCATTTGTTTTGAAACTTCCGCGAACAGAACATACGCATTGGGATTCTAGTCTTCCTCGGGGACGGACCCTTCGTGCTCCCATCCAGCAAGACTATTGTGATAGCTTACTACTAATTTTCTCAGTTGTGATCCGTCACAATAATAGTGTATATTATACTATGGGAAATCGGTTTCTTTGCAAGGGCTATGCATGGGCCCCACCTAGGTGTGGGCATGGCATCCAACCAATGGATTACGTGAGCCTCATGGTGAAAGTTGGACACCCCAAGAGTCAAGCTGATTCAACCATCACATGGTCACCACTTGGGATTTGAGGTTTTAGATGTTTGTCTATTTTTTTTTTCATGGTGGGCCTACCATGTTTTGTATATACCATTCGCTCATGCATTATGTGCGGCCCACATAAAAGGATGCTCTAAAAATCAGGCTCACATGATCGTTGGGTGGACGGCGCCATAGTAAAAATGGACAATCATCTAATTCCCTTCAAGTTCACTTGGGGGCCTACACGATGGTTGGATGGACCTACACAGGGGCTACCGACTTCATAGAGGGAGAACCCTACAAGACAGTTCGGGTGTCACAAGAAACTAAATGGGCCTGATTAGCAGTAGGTTGAATATCACAAGACACCATAGGGGTCCAATGGCCTATTTTGGAGGATGCGGATTGAGTACTACCCTGTAGGACCCAGCTAAAGAGGGACGGTCTTGTCAGGGACTCAGTGGGGCTGGCTCACCGTGATGTATGTGTTTTATCCATGCCATCCATTCATTTTGAAAAATCATTTTAGGTAAAAAGCCAAAAAATGAAGCAGATTAAATACTCAAGTGAACCACACCACAGGAAAGTGGGGATTGAACACCAACTGCTGAAAATCTTTTAGAAGCCGCAAAAGTTTTGGATCAAACTGATATTTATGTTTTCCCCCAGGTTGGATGGCAAATAAACATTTAAGGTTTCAACAGTGGGTCACAGTCCCCAATGCTTACTTGGGGTGTGGTCCACTTGGGCATTTGATCAATCTCATTTCTGGGTTCATCATCTAGATGGACACCATGAATATAGCACGTACATCACGCTGGGCTCCACAGGGCCCTTGACAGGACCGTCCCTCTATCTAGCGAGGTCCCGGCGGGGAAGAACCTTGAGGATTTGCAGGGAACCGGCGTCACGATGTGGATAGAGAATGGCCTGAAAATCAAACTGATCTAAAATATCCAAACAATGAAAGTGATGCTGAAACAGACGGTTATACATGAAATATCCAGCATTGAAAATTCTACTTCTATTATTCGAGCAATGTTACATCCAAGTGGGGCCCATGATTTGAACAGGCTCTATTGACTTTGGGGTCCTCCTTGCGTACAATAGTAGAAACACCACGACTTCAAAAATGGCAGTCAACCACCATTGCAGCCTTTTCATCTCAAACAGTGACAGCATCTCTGAAACATTTACAATGTCGACACGACGGTTTCAACGGTGGCCGTCTCCATCCTCACTCTTTCCTGTCCTGTGTGGCCCACTTGAGTTTTGGGTCCATCTCATATTTGCGGTCTTCACATTACGTGAGCTGAGAAAACTGATGAACCGAATGGATTTCTCATGGACGTCTCAGTGGGCCCCACAAGACCGGAAAGTCGGGTCCGACATCAGGACCCACAAGATCCAGGCCGTTCATCAGGTGGCACATCCAGAAGCATGCTTGGTGGCCAGGAAAACACCAAAACTCTTTGGGACCCACCATCTGTATGTTTGGAGCCAAGTCAGTCCATCAGGCGCTCTACTCGATGGTAGGCGGTAGGCCCGAGGACCAAAAATCAGCCAGATCCACGGCACAGTTGTGGGGCCACCATAGACGCTGGCCAGTGCTCTGTGGACCCCACCATGAAGTATTTGTTTTATCCCCATCATCCGTCCATTCTTTTTATATTATTTTAGAGCTTGATGAAAAAATTGAGGCAGATCTAAATCTCAAGTAGACCATGCCACAGGGAAAATGGTAGGGACTGAATGTCCACCGTCACAGAAAGCAAATATCAGCTTGATACACTTGAAATTTGGATCTACCTCATTTAATGCTCATGGCATGAAATGATTTGAAAAAATAAACCCATAACATAGATTAAACAAGTACATCATGGTGGAGCCACAGGGCACCAACAACGGCAGTAGCCAAACTGCATCCATTTCCTGTCATGTGCCAACATGGACCATTAGTCACGGAGTCGATTTCACACGAGTCTGAATCGTCTA
Source organism: Liriodendron chinense (assembly GCA_003013855.2). Lineage (NCBI taxonomy): Eukaryota > Viridiplantae > Streptophyta > Magnoliopsida > Magnoliales > Magnoliaceae > Liriodendron > Liriodendron chinense. The sequence continues at coordinate 1,945,746 of PVNU02002217.1, forward strand.
CTCGGCTTCAACGGGATTTTTCCTTATTGCCGACCACCTAGTGTTGGGGAGCCTTCAAACATGTGTACGGTTTGGGTGCTCAGACCAGTTGGGCGACTGGTCTGGCCGTGTGACCCAGATGCACAGTAAGAAGACTGGACAATTTCGTGTGCCCAGACCGGTCTGCCGACTAGTCTGCAGAGGGCTCTGACTGGTTGCCCGACCGGTCGGCAATGAGGCAGCGTGATGGGTTTGTGTGACGTTTTCCTTTGGACTGTTTCTATGCAAGGTGCGACCGGTCGTGCAACTAGTCGGCTGTGCGCGCAGCTTTCTTGCGCAATACGCAGTAGTGCGTAAGATGTTTCTATTTCCGGTCTTTTGCTTATTTAAGGAGTTGTAATCCGGACTTAGAGGTAATCCTAAGGTGTCTAAGGTTTTCTAATCATGTTAGGAAGAGGGGAGAGGGTTGTGTGAGAGAGAACTTGGGGTTTTCTCTGTTTATTCATTACTTGTGGGCTGTCAATCTCTGTAATCTTCTATTTATCATAGTGGATCGCTTTGTGCCGTGGTTTTGTACTCGTTAAGGGGTTTTTCCACGTAAATTCGGATTCTCTTGTGGTAAATGCTTGTGTGTGGCTTGATTTCATATTATTTCTCGTTTGATCTCGCATTACTCTACGCGTTCGGCTTCCTCTTCCGCTGCCGGTTTTCCCAACAAGTGGTATCAGAGATAAAGTTGGGGTGGAGTAGAATTCGGATATGAGATGAGAATATGGGATCAAGCACAAGGTTCAAGGTAGAGAAGTTCTCCAGGAAAAATAACTTTGAGCTATGGAAGGTGAAGGTTGAATCCTTCCTAGTTCAGCAATGGGCTTAATGAAGCTCTTGGAAAGCGACCCAAGGCTATGAAAGACGATGAGTGAACGAGGTTCGACAAGAAGGCTATAACCTCAATCCTATTAAACCTTACGGATGATGTTCTCTATCATGTCATGAAAGAGAAAATTGCGGCTGAAACGATGGTGAAGCTAGAGAATGTTTATGCCAATAAATATCTAGAGAATCGCATGTACGTGTTGATGCAGTTGTTCACCTTAAGGATGGTTAAGGGAACGGAAGTGGAGGACCACTTGAGCACGTTCAATAGGCTGGTTTGCAAGTTGGTGGAGATTGATAAACCAATGAAGGATGAATATCAAGCATGCATCCTATTGAATTCTCTTCTAGATTCATATGAGTCGCTCAGGGACTCTGTGTGTGCAGGGAGGGAAACCATAAATGTCGAGACTGTTATCTCAACCCTCCAGTCGAAGGCGGTGAGAAAGAAAAGCGGTGACGTGTCTTCCCGTTATTCTTCAAAAGCGCTGGTTATGAGGGGAAGAAGTTCTGAGTATTGAGGATATTTGAAATCGGAATCTAAGGCCAAGGGCAAAGGGAAGGCTATGGTGAAGTGCTAGAATTGTGGTCAGGAGGGTCACATAAGAGGGGATTGTCAAAATCCCAGGTTGAAGTAAGAGAGGTATGGAAATTCTTTTGAAGAGGGAGCCAATACCATAGAGGACGGTGGCGATCTTTGTGAAGTTCTAACTGTATCTAGTAAGGGATCTCACGGTAGTGGGTGGATCCTAGATTTAGAAGCTTCATGTCACGTTTGTCCTAACTGGAGTTCATTCACGACTTACAGGGAGTATGGTGGTGAATCGGTGTTTGTGAAAGGTGCGATCGGTTGTGCGACCTGTCGGCTGTGTGCGCGGCTTTCTTGCGCAATACGCAGTAGTGCAGTAAAATGTTTCTATTTTCGATCTTTTGCTTATTTAAGGAGTTGTAATCCGGACTTAGAGGTAATCCTAAGGTGTCTAAGGTTTCCTGATTGTGTTAGGAAGAGGGGAGAGAGTTGTGTGAGAGGGAACTTGGAGTTTTCTCTGTTTATTCCTTGCTTGTGGGCTGTCAATCTCTGTAATCTTCTGTTTATCATAGTGTATCACTTTGTGCCGTGGTTTTTTACCCGTTCAGAGGTTTTTCCACGTAAATTCGGATTCTCTTGTGGTAAATGCTTGTGTGAGGTTTGATTTCATATTGTTCCTCATTTGATCTCGCATTACTCTGCATGTTCGGCTTCCGCTGCCGGTTTCCCAACACTGAGCACTAGCGTTGTTAGCACTGACTGCATTAAATTCAGCAATATTGACATGTGATGAGCTGGACCAATCAGGCGACGGCAAACAGGAAAATCCTATTGAAGCCAAGCAAATGATTCAGATTCTTCACACAAACATCATGGTGGGCCCCACCTAACATCCCAGCAGAGTAACCTCTAATCTTGCCACATCAGCACACCACCACTGAGGTTGGTGAGGGCCTCACTACCTAATTTGCTTTCACATGCCTCACTTTCATTGGTCACAACTTTCAGCCTAACACTCATGGCTTGTTGGACGGAAGCAAATTAGGTGAGACCGGGGACTCACCTAAGATAGCGGGCCCTTATCATGGGCCCACCTTGATGTTCCAAACCATTTTAGGGCATTATTCCAAAATTGAAGTAGATATAATTATCAGCCTACCATACCATAGGAAATAGTTGTTGGGGTTAGGAGCCCCATAGCGAAAGTAATCAAAGTAGGTGAGGAACACACCACAATGACAATCACACAAGCAAATCGACCACATAAGAGGCAATCCAATTTTTACATGGAAAAACCCCTCATGGGTAAAAAAACCACGGCACAAAGCGACACCAATCCACTATGATATCAGAAGTTACAAGAGATGGAAGAAACACAACCCACAAGAGAAATCCCAAGCTAACAAAGCTAATTCTCACATAAGAAGACAAACCCATCCCTTTCCCTCATCCCAGAGAACTCCCAGCTTCCACATAGCTCTTTCTCTCACCCTAAAACCCTCTTAATCCCTTGGCCCATTGGCAGGCAACCCTAATCTCGGATTACATCTCCTTAAATAGGGGAAAATCGAAATTATAAACTCCTTGCGCAACAAACCGCGCAACAAACCAAGTCTAACAAAGAGACTACCGACCGGCCGGATGGCCCCAAAAGGTTCCAGCAACTTGTGTTTTAAACTCCACTGTGACCGACCAGTCGGTGGCCTCCATCCATGGAGAGTAGAGGCGTCCAATCCCAACAATAGTGGTGATTGACCATTAATGGGCCACACAAGTTTTAGATCAAACTGCTATTTGTTTCTTTCTTTTCGAGACTTTTGTTACTCTTTTTTCTGGATCCGAGTGTTTACGTGGCCTTATCAACAAATTGAATGGTAAATAAACACTATGAGAAACATTACGGTGCTTCTTAAGAAGTTTTTAACGATGGAGCTTTCAGTCATCATTGTTTCATTGGGTATGGTCCACTTAATAATTGTATCTGCTTCATGTTTTGAAGCAATGCCCTAAAATGATCTAGAAAAACAAATGGAGTGGATACAAAATACGTAAATCAAGGTGGGCTCCATAGTAAGGGCCGCACCATCTTGTGTGAGTCTGGGTCTCACCTAATCCACTCCCCTACTCAATGACTTATAGCTCTGACACGCACATGGATGTAGGATTACATGGCCATTGGCATTTCTCATGTCCACATCATGATGATGTTGAGGTTTGCCACCGTGGACTCTAGTCATCAGACCAGGTTTTTCTAGATGGCCCAAATCATTTCTTTCATAAAAGTCATCCACGATGAGAGATCAGCGAAAAAATACTAAGGCCCTGTTTGTTAACGCTGAAACTTTTTACTTAATTGGGAATTCAGAAACTTTTCGTATTTAGTGTTGTTTGTTAACACCGAACATGGAATGCACTTTGTAATTTTTTGTCGAATTTTTTCAGCAACGGAGGTCTAGCTTAATGGAGAATCCAGAATGCGCTCCGCAACTCTTTTAAAAAATTCCAAAACTACCCTGCGCCAAAGAGATTTTCTCGTTTGTGTAATTTATAACCCAACTTTTAACATGTGGCACTTCTTTAGACCTACCATGATTTATGTGTTAGATCCACATCGTCCATCAACTTTTCTATATTGTTTTGGAGCATGATCACAAGAAATGAAGCATATTGAAAGCTCAAGTCAACCAAACCACAGAAAGTAGTGGAAATGGAATGGCTATCGTTAAAACCTTCTTAGCGTCCACTATGAAGTTCATTTATCATCTAACATCTTCATAAGGTCACACAAACCTGGATGAAGGGAAAACGCAAAAATTCGTTTGATCAGAGCCTTTTGTGGCCCCAAGAAGTTTTCATTGGTAGGTAATCAATTCCCATTATCTATTGTAGTGTGGCCCGCTTGAGGCTTAAATTTGTCTTTTTTTTTTGTCTTGTTTCCTAAAATGATATGAAAAAATATATGGATGATGTGGATAAAACATATATATCATGGTAGGCCCAACAAAGCCCTTTTACAAGACCGTTTGTCTATAACTAGATCCGGGTAGGGGTTGTACGCAATCCCCACCGAAATTTGGGACTCATACGAGGGAGCGAATTAGTTGTTACCTTGGTAACACCTTAGTGGGTGTTACCCCTACCATGTGGGGCCTACCTTGATGTATTTTTTGTATATCCATGCCGTTCATCTGTTGCTACGCCTAATTTTAAGACACGATCCAAAATGATAAGAAGATCCAAATCTCAGGTGGACCGTACCAATTGAAAGAGTGATGAATAATTATTAAAAGCATTTTGCGGGCCACAAAAGTTTTAGATCAAGTTGATATTTTAATTTTCCCTTCATCCACACCTTCTTGACATTATGAAGAGCTTGGATTACAAATAAAAATTACCAAAACCTTACGATGAGCTTTTGTAATTTTTAGTGGTGGGCACTCAATCAGCACTGTTTCCAGTGGTATGGTCCACTTGAGATTTGGATTTGCATAATTTTTGGAAGACCATCCTAAACTAGGCTGGAGAAACGGATGGACAGCGTGGATATACAAAATACTATACATGTGGGCCACATGGTAGGGGTAACACCCACTAAGTTGTTTCCCGGATAACACCGTAATTCGCTCCCTCAGATGAGCTACTGTGAGCTGCTACATTTGTAAATGAAGTGACATCACAAGTTATGTGGGCCCAGCCATGATATATATGTTGTATCCACACCGTCCATCTATTTGGAGAGATCATTTTAGGGCATGAGCCAAAGAATGAGGCTGATCCAAAGCTCAGGTTGACCCACCATAGAAAACAGTGGGGACAATGACACCCACCGTTGAAATCCTCCTAAGGCCCACCATGATGTTTTTTTGAGACCCAACCTGTTTATAAGTTAACGCGGGCATGGAAGAAGGGAAAACACAAATTTCAACTTGATCAAAAACTTATGAGGCCCCTAAGAAGTTTTTAATGGTAGGTGTTTAATACCCCAGCTGTTTTTTGTGGTGGGGTCCATTGAGCTTTGAATCTCCCTCATTCTTTGGCTCATGCCCTAAAACGATCTCTCTAAATAGATGGACGGTGTGGATACAATACATAAATCATGATGGGACCCATAGAACTGGTGACATCATGGTCAGTAGCAAATCTACGTCCGCGGATCTTGGGGGAGCGAATTAGGTGTTGCGGGGTAACAGCTTAGTAAGTGTTACCCTACTGTGGGGTCCACCTTAATGATTTTCTGTATATCCAAGCCATCTATCCTTTTCTCCTGGCCATTTTAGGATGGAGTATCAAAATTTATGTAGATCAAAATTTCAAGTGTATCACACCACAAAAAAGGGTGGTGATTAAGTACCACACCATTAAAAATTCCAAAAGGCCCATCCTAATGTTTTCTTGTTGTTATTTACAATCCAACCTGTTGATAATGTTAATAAGATCATATTGAAGGGAAATTAAAAAGATTAGATTGATCCAAAACTTTTGTGGCCCACAAAATACTTTTAACGGTTACTCATCACTATTTCTATTGGTATGGTCCACCTGAGATTTGAATCTTCTTATCATTTGGGATCTCGCCCTAAAATGAGATGTAAAAACAGATGGACAGCTTGGATATACAACAAATACATCAAGATGGGCCCCACATGGTTAGGGTAACACCCACTAAGCTGTTAACAAGTAACAACTAATTGGCTCTCGAATTTGGGGGAGTGGATTAGGTGAGACTCACAAATCCACCCAGGTAGGTGTGACCCTTGATTGTGAGCCCACCATGATGTTTGTGACTACATCCATACTGTCCATCCTCATTAAAAACTTATTCTTGAACATGATTAAAAAATGAAATAGATCCAAATCTTAGATGGACCATCGTAAAAGAAACAGTGGTAAATGACCATTAAAAGTTTCTATGGGCTACAAAGCTTTAGATTAAGATGATATTTGTGTGGCCTCCTCATCTAGGTCCTTTTGACCTTATCGACAGGTTAGATGACAAATAAATATTCTGGTCGAATTCATGAAGTTTTTAATGATAGAGATTTAATTATGACTGTTTTAAGGGCAAATGTGTCACATTAACATATTTTAAACACTTCATATGTTAATTAACAAACAAGTTATTCTAAATTCAATACTAATTTTCAGATTCAGACTTTAGATTTAGATTTCGGGTTCAGACTTCGACTTCAGATTTAATAAACAGGCCCTGAGTTTGATTCAAAAGTTCATGTGGCCCGCATGAGGTTTTCAGCCATGAATGTTTCGTCCCTACTTTTTCATGGTCCACTTGAGCCTTATATCTACCTCCGTTTTGGGCTCATGCCCTAAAATAATCTTTCAAAATGGATAGACTGTGTGGATAAAATACAGACATCAATGTGGGAGTCAGGGACCTGCTAGGATCGTCCGTCTCTACCTAGGTCCTAATGAAGACAATACCCAACCGGAATCCATAACCATTTGTGTCTCGCCCGCTAGCCTAGCTGGAACTTGCCTAGGTGTTTTCAACACTTGGTTTCAAGTTTGAGTGCTAAGGAGAAACACTAACCCCACCAATGGGTGAGTGCATCATGTGATTAACCGTGTGGGTGTATTACCCAACAAGCACACAGTAGACTTGAGCGGATTTGGTGTGTTTGGCACATAAAGTGTAGGGGGTTTTAAATCCCTCAATGAGGGAGTTTGAAACCCAAAGTGAAAGCTAACAAAGTGAAAGCTTGGATTACATCTAAAATCCTTTTGAGGGTCACATGTGTAACGTGTGTCACTAGGCTACTAATCTATTAAGGTGCATGACCCAAAATGATATCTCAAAACAATTAGATTATCAACTACATTACTAAACTTACTGTAACAAGATCCTTTTTATTGAGCTCAGGTTAGGTACTAGAGCCTGTCCTAAGCTTGGAACAGCCCTAACGCGACACGTACACGTCACATTTGCATCGGTGAAGGACACGGTGTTAGAAGAGGGCGCGGATTTCCTGTGAAAGCATGGTATAGAAAGTTCCTGCACTGGAACCAAGGTGGGCCCATAGTGATTTTTTTTATAAATCCACCCCGTTCATCCGTTTTGGGAGCTTATTTTAGGACAATGAGAAAAAGAAATGAACAGGATCCAAGACTCAAGTGGGCCGAAAACGTGAGGATTGAACGTCTACAGTTGAAATATTTGTGGAGCCACAAGAGTTTCGAATCAGGATAATATTTGTGTTTCCTGTTCATCCTAGTAGTATTGACGTTATGAACGGTATGGATGTCATATAAACATCACTGTGGACCAAGCGAGGTTTCAACGGTAGTAATTTACCTAACCACATTTTCCTTTAGTGAGGCCCACTTGAGTCTTGGATCCGGTTCATTTTTCTTCTCATGTCCTAAAATGAGTTCCCAAAACGGATGGACGGGGTGGATTTATCAAAAAAATCACTGTAGGCCCCACCTTAGTTCTCAGTGCATGAACTTTATGCGCAAGGCTTTCGCAGGAAATCCACGCCCGTTAGAAGAAACCCCTCACGTCAGCAAGCCTGACATGTCTCCTCTCCCCCACGCACATACGCCACATACTAGCCTGTCTTAAGACAGGCTCAGGTAGCACCTAATCCACACACCTTTTCATTAGTCCACGTCATCACATGGTTATGTAACCATGTAACATTTTCAATGCAACCGCGTTACAGCTCAATGCATCCTGATCATAATGATATCATACAGTGCGACGTGGTCTCTGAAAAGGCCCAATGCAGAGGTGGTTCATTTTTAAGCTTCAGCTTATCAAGTTTGATACATAGCCGGAGTATAAAACAAGCTGCCCAAGCAGGCAATTCGCGCTACTCCAACGGTACACATCCCAGTCCCTGATCTCTGTGATCCTCCGTTTATGTCCAATCCACTCCGAATACTTCCCATTCAACGATCCAGCAAAATCCTAGGTGGGCCCACCGGGTCCCAACAAATAAATCCGTACCATAATAATCGTACGAGATCGGAGCAGGGAACACCGTCGATTCTCTCTCTCTCTCTCGGAGCGGATTGCCTGCGACCCCGGGCACAGAGATATCTCTGTGCGTGTAGCTGTGTGGGACCCATAGATATGTCAGTGACAAATCCACTCCGTCCATTTGTTTTATAAGACCACATTAGTATATCAATATAAAAATAATGCAGATCCAAAACTCATGTGGGCCATAACACACGAAAAAGTGGTTATTGAATACTTAACGGTGAAAAAAGTTTTGCATCAGGCTAATATTTTTCATTAAAGTTTATCTGATTGTTAATAATTATTTGAACGGTCCGGATGGCATATAAACCTCATGGTCAGCTCCAAAAAGGTTTCAATGGTGGACGTTAGTGTTCCCACTGTCTTGTTGGTGTGGCCCACCTGAGTTTTTAATCTATGTGATTCTTTGTGTGTTCTATTTTTGTCTTAAAAAACAGATGGACGGAGTGGATTTGTCACTGACATATCTATGGGCCCCACACAGCTACGGGCACAGAGATACCTCTGTGCCCGGGGTCACAGGCAATCCGCTCCCCATTTATATGATCCAACGACATCCGCAGGAGTTCCTACAAAGACACGGAATCGCGCCCGAAACGTAGGAACATCAAGCGCCCCTCTCTCCCTCTGTCTCTCTCTCCCGCCCGCAAGTTTCGGTAACGCAGAAGAAGGAGAGCGAGCAACGTGACTCGCCGGTTGCAATTATCGGTCGAAGACCCGCGAGCAATGCTCCGATCGACTGGCTCTCCTTCTCCCATCATCACCACCACCACTCGCTCTCGTGTATAAATACATGGGTGGAGGAACGCTCGTTGATGGCTTTCGTCGCTGGCTTCAACGCCACTCCCACAAACAACAGCCACAACCCTACCACAACGATGTGAATAACGCCCATAACCGTCCGTCTATCATAAACGAGGGAAATCGACCACAGCGAAGAGAAAAAGAAGAGGAGCCGAGGATCATTGAAGATCTCGACATCTCTGTTTTGAAGCGGGTACGAGTTCCCAAGAGGCATATCATGGATACCCACAAGAAGGTCAGTTTCGTAATTTCCGCTTCTTCCAGATCCAGTGGGATTCATCTGTTTTCCACCGTCGGTTCGAAGGCCACTGATCGGGCGGCAAGGATTGCCCAATCGGGGTATTTCTCAAGCAGTGGCCAATCCACGGAGGGGTCTGCTAAATGGATGGTTCAGATTCATGCGTATATGATCGAGAGCGAGTCTCCATGCTCTGATGGCTCCAGTCTCATTTTCTATATTCCATGTTCTTTGATTTGTGAGGTTTTTAGATTGGGGAGAAGTGATATCAAACCCATTGTTTTTATTACGCACACCTCTTTCTTTGTCGTTTTGCTGCCAAGGAAAGATGAGGGAGAGGGGGTGCATATGTAAAAGATGTGGGCTGCAAATATCAGTTGCCTGTTAGGTCGTAGAGGTGGCACGTATGGGTGAGATGGGGACCGATCATTTTGTGGGCCCCGCCATGGATGGTCCATCGATAAAATACCGTGCTGATCAAACGGTCCTGATTATGCGATGGATCGCCTACTAATAATTGACCCTAGAATACGAAAAATAAAAACTGCAGTGGTTCAAATTCAAATGGTAGAAGTCTTGACAGGATCATCGGACAGATTTCTGTTTTTGGGTTGTGGAGCCTGTGTGGCGGGGCCCATCTAATGAATGGTCCAGATCTTGTCTTCGTGTGCTACGTGCAAGATTTTGAGTCGAGGACATTGAGTTCTGCATATCTGTTTGGGCGGCGGTAGCCTCACCAACCATATCTTTTATTATTGTCTGTTTGCATTTTTTTTTTTTTTTCTAATTTGATTTTAGGATTGGCTAGTTATGGAATTTTTAGGCTCGCTGCCTTGACTGATTTGTTAGTATCTGTTTTTTTTTTTTTTCCCTTTCTTTCTATTAATTCGATCTATTTTAGGATTTGGTATTTTTTCATGCGATGGCCAATGATCTTTCTCTTATTATTTCTTATGAGGAGAAGATTTAATCATGATATCTTGTGGTTTTCCATGCAGAAGATTAGGTTATCTTAACCATCCAATCATCTAACTGTTAATCGTAGACCATCACTTTGTATTATTCTTCGAATGAATGTTTGCTAGGCTCTTGATCGATTGAACCGTTAGGATCTGCTGAGTGTTTTTAGTATTGACAGTCCAAAGCCTGCCCGACAAGGGAGGCAATCCAGATCTATGATTGGATCATCAATGTGTTCGGTCGTAAGCTTGATGTTGCATAACTGCAATTTGAGGGCCATTTACTCATTGTAATGCTATGGAACTTCATTAACTTTTTGTCATGTTCTCTTGATTAAGCCTAATTTTTGCAATTATGTTCACTTGTCCATCCAAACGCAGCCTTAATGTTTTTGCCTTTTTGGATGCTTTTTAATTTCACAGTCTGGAATCTGGATACAAGCTGCACAAGATCCTTGAAATGTTGAGTTTCTATTTTCGATTTTACCAAGAAGGGACTGATAATCACTTCTTTTACTGAGTAACTTGTTATGATCTCACGGGTCACTGGAATGTAAGCAAACTAATGTTTTGATGTTCTAAGAATGGGCGAGAAAACACTGCATGTGAATCATGGCAACTCATCAACTGTGGGGTACATGGATATCTTGTCATGCCCACCAATCCAGACCATCCAAATCATGGCTCCAATTGTAGATGGAGCATCATTACTAAAAAAAATGACAATGATTTGATGATCCCAACCTCAATTTGGTGGCCATCAGATCTACGGTCAAGAAGAAACTGTTCAGTGGTCCAAACCAATGGGTGAAGTTGGATGGTTAAGCTACCTAGACATGCCAATGGTGCCCTTTTTCAGTCGAGAAACTTGTTATTTTCTTGCAAGAAGTTAGTACTAACTGATGTTAATGATCTAGGAATGTTATAGTTGAAAGTGCTCAATACTGTTGTCTTTTCTCATGCCATCTGCCAATATATTTCCCAGTGAAGGATTACTAACATTTCTTTTAATTTTTGTGCAGGGTGCGCTCGAGAATGAATTCTTCACAGAGTATGGTGAGGCTAGTCAATACCAAATTCAAGAGGTTGTTGGCAAAGGAAGCTATGGTGTAGTTGGGTCTGCAATTGATACTCACACTGGAGAGAGGGTTGCAATTAAGAAGATCAATGATGTTTTTGAGCATGTCTCTGATGCGACCCGAATCCTAAGAGAAATCAAGCTCCTTCGGCTGCTCCGCCATCCAGATGTTGTAGAAATAAAGCATATAATGCTTCCTCCATCTCGAAGAGAATTCAAAGATATTTACGTTGTTTTTGAGTTGATGGAATCTGACCTTCACCAAGTAATTAAGGCAAATGACGATCTTACTCCTGAACACTATCAGTTTTTCTTGTACCAACTTCTCAGATCTCTAAAATATATCCATTCAGGTTGATGTTTCCAAATGATAACATAGTTTTTCCTATTTGGTTTTTGAGGAATTATTAGGTCTCAAGACATGAAAAGTGTCCTGTTGCACTCATGGATACGAATGGGTGCCCATGGTTTGGCGACCAATCTGATGGGAAAAACTGTCTAAGCTGGGTGCCCCATAAATGTTCCAGATTGGAAGCCACCAGCCGCCCAATAGTGGCCTTTCTAGACTCTGCTTGTTTCTTTGTTAACCATCTATATGTAGTCCACTGATCAAAGGATTAGGATATTCCATTTGGAAAATTTGTGGGGAATTCCTCATCCACAGTGGAGCTCATCAGTCAATAGACTGGATCTCCCAGCCTTGGGCTCCACTTGTGCAAGGTGGGCAAACTCCCAATGCATTGGGACCTGATAATTCTGCTTTGTTTGTATATCAGTGATCATTATTGATGATTTTTTGTTGATTCTTTGCAGCAAATGTGTTTCATCGAGATTTGAAGCCCAAAAATATCCTTGCTAATGCAGACTGCAAATTGAAGATATGCGATTTTGGGCTTGCACGTGTGTCATTCAATGATGCCCCATCAGCTATTTTCTGGACTGTATGTGGTTCTATCATCTAGTGTCTTGAAGCCATGTTTTTTTTACTACATAGCATGGACAGCTTCTGACTAGCATAAGTGATGATGCTCCTTTTATGTTGTTCATTTGACAGAAACATCTGCGCGTTATGGTTTTGAGGGTCTAATCAACCAATTTCATTTTATTTATTGGTTTTTTTCAGGACTATGTGGCAACCAGGTGGTATCGTGCACCAGAACTTTGTGGCTCCTTTTTTTCTAAAGTATGCTGATTTCCTTAAATTTGGATTTGTCAAATTTGGGCATTTGCCTTTTTCTGTAGTTTTCTCTCTCCTAACTGAGGCTATCTTTTGATATAAGAGTGTTTGGTGATTTGGTTTTAGGCTTGCTAATTTGGTTTTCTTATTCTACTGTAATGAAACACACTGGCTTTATGTTTCTCATTTTTTTACATGTTCGGTTTTTGCTGTGATTGGAGAACATAAATCTTGAAGGATGCTTTGAATAACAAGCGAATTGGAATTGTGTTGCAGAGCATTGCTAAGCTCACTTGTGTGCAATAAAGCTAATGTGCATACATGTGCCAGCAAGGTACATACATGCGCGTTCTAATCCATCCATCAGTTTGGTCCGACCTTTTACATGTTTTCCCAAAAATGAAATCTCGTTCAGTCAACATGCAGGCCCCAATATTGGAAACAGGTGGATGCGTTATAAAAGCTTCAGCCAAGGTTTTTCAGAGCTGTACATTTGTTTTGCAAACTGTGGCTCACCCAACCAGTGGATGAACCTGATTTTGGGCTAGGGCATCAATATAGTGATGCTGTTCTGATGATGGAATGGAACTTGGATCTCATGCCATGCTGGCACATGTGGCGTCCACTGGATTTTATTGCACACGCCTGTGGGCTTATAGCAAAGCTCTGAGTTGCAAACTGTCAGTTCAAATAGGTAGAATGAACAAGTTGTTGTAATGCCTCCTAGTTGTGAGGAAGATCAGTAAAAAACAGCAATTACATTCCTTTGAAGTCCTTGAAAGTAAGTGCTTGCAAATTTTGAGCCCTATCCCACTTTATCTCTACTATGTGTAACGGCGAGCAGCTGGGGACAAAATTTTTCCACCAATTAGTTTATAAGGTTAAAAACTTTGTTAGTAATGGGCATGGAAGGTTTTTAAAACAAAGTGAAGGGCTAGAAGGTAATTTAGCAGTGAAGCTTCTGCTGGGATGAGCTCGATCCCCTTAAATTTTTTTTTTTTTTTCTAGAAACTGCTGATCCTACACTCCTTCCCACTATTATCAAAATCATCTGCCTTCCTATGATATAAGTTCACCACCATTTTTAAAATGTTGACGACTCATCTCCTCAAAAGTGGCACTCATGCATAGGAATCCACACCACCCAAACTATGGGGCAAATTATGAATGCAGAAGAATATCTCTAAAATCACAATGATAAATCAATCCTAACCATCCAATGTAAGGCTGTCATGTTGATTGTTAGATTTATAACAGCAAGTGGTCCAAATTCCTAACCTTTGAATAATCAAAGGTTTGAAATGTTTTAATGCGAGTTTTTGTTTTCTTTGTTTTTTAATATCATCCATCCATGCTGGGGCCCATTATATGAATGGTTTGGGTCATGGAAAAGGAGCCTGATCCAACGGCTAGAGTCCTGACATATCTTATTGCAACAGATCCATATGTATTCAGTGTACCTCGTTTAAGAAACTGCTGCCCTTTCCTTCCACAATTTGCAAGGCATCTTTTTCCTATGATAGTTCACCACCATTTTGGATATGGTGGTGACTCCTCAGATGTGTTTAACATACCTCTTTTAAGAAACTGCTCCCCTCCCTCCCATGATTTGCAAATTATCTTTCCTCCTGCAATAATTCACCACCATTTGGAATATGATGGGGATCCATCTCTTCACACATTGCAGTTGTGTATGACCATCCACTCCACCCCAGTTGTGGGGCACATTATGGATGGAGCATTTCTCTAAAATTATAATGATCAAGAAATCCTATTCCTAACAGATCAATCTCATGGCCATCAAGTGGATGTTAGAAGTAAAACGGTGAGTGGTCCAAATTCCAAGGGCAAAATCAGATGATAAACATCATATTCTCTGTTTTTAAGAGTATTCTACATCCACAACTATGTGACAATTTGGATGTTCTGGATGGCCCTAAAATCATGAGATTTGTAGGATTCAAAGCCTCCGTTTCTGTAAAATGTTGGTGAACTATCCTAGGAATCTAGCGCACCAAAAGAAACCTACTTGGTACAAACTATTCATCTCCCCTCATCCCCATGATTTGCAATAATCTCTCTACACAGCAAAGAAACTTTATGCCCTGCTATTCTTTGGCCCATACTCTCTCATCTCCTCTCTACACCAGGGACTCCCTTTGGCAAGTACCTCTATATCTATTTCATCTTGGTCAAGCGAATTGCACTAGCCTTTTTTTATTTAAACTAAGATGATATTAAATCGGATAATGCATCCAAATGCACACAAAGGAACGTACACGTCCATTGTGGTGGGATCTTTTGTTGCTTTCACATCTATAGATTGCATGACATCGGATAGTTCTCTTATGAAGCTCCATTTAATGATATGTTTGGTCTATAAGGTTCATACCAAATTGTGGTTATTTTAGTTACAAAGGATTTTTTTTTGAAAGATGGCAAAGTAAATTTATGTGGGCCATTAGGCTTTAAGAGTCTAATTTTTTTTTTTTTTTGTGGTGTGTTTTGCAGTACACT
Source organism: Liriodendron chinense (assembly GCA_003013855.2). Classification (NCBI taxonomy): domain Eukaryota; kingdom Viridiplantae; phylum Streptophyta; class Magnoliopsida; order Magnoliales; family Magnoliaceae; genus Liriodendron; species Liriodendron chinense. Next base: position 1,960,906 of record PVNU02002217.1, read on the forward strand.
CCTGCAATTGATATTTGGAGCATAGGATGCATATTTGCAGAAATGCTTACAGGGAAACCATTGTTCCCTGGAAAGAATGTGGTGCATCAATTGGATCTCATGACTGATTTGCTTGGAACTTCACCACCGGAATCCATTGCCAGGGTCAGTTTTCCCTTTCTTCTGATTGCAAATTGCAGTCGGCAAACATCAACTGCGAAGTATGTTGGGAATTTTGGGCAGTAGTTCTAGCAATTCCAGTTAATAACATGTTAGAGAGCTTTGGGTGGTTGGTTGAACTGGATTGCAAGTCTGCTATATTGCAATGGAGGTGGGACATAGCGACAACCAACCTCTCTTTGCAATTCCATGTTTCACATCCAACTTGAAACTATGGGAATTGCTGTTTGGGTTAGCCCCACTTAGGCCATTTCCTCTTTATTGAATTGACTCGTTAGCAATTCAATTGAACATCAAATGCAGCCTTACGTCACCACTTGAGAGAGTTCATATATTTATCTATTCTCATTATACTTTATGAGCACTGTTTATTTGGATCTTGCATCATGAATTCTTACCTCAAAGAATTTATTCATGACTTCATGTTTTCACGTCAGTGTTAATCTTTCTTAACATCTGCAGATTCGGAATGAAAAGGCCAGAAGATATCTAGGTAACATGCGGAAAAAGCCACCAGTACCATTCTCACAAAAGTTCCCTGGTGTAGACCCCTTGGCTCTTCGCTTACTTGAACGACTGCTTGCGTTTGACCCTAAAGATCGTCCTTCAGCTGAAGAGGTAAAGGTTTAGGGATGCATTGGATGCACTATTGAATTGAATTTCAAGACATTGTCCAATAAATTGGAAATAACCAGATTGTAATTACATTCCTCATCATTCATTTTGAGGGACCCTACCTCTAATTGCAGTTATCTCACTCTCAAGTTGGACTTGGAAGGAACTTAATTGCAGTGCTCAGGGCTACTTCCTCATTGCAATAATATGAGCTTTAGGTAACACCAATGTTATCAAAATCGTACAATTCATGATATGAATCGTATCGTATGGGTGTATGATTCAAATCGTACACCCAAATCGCAAATCCTAAATAATCATAAGATAATTGTAGACTGCATAAATGGGCCAAAAAATACTTTAAAAAAATCAATTTATTATTCTTTTTATTTAATTTTTCCTTTTCTTTGCTCATTTTTGCTCATAAAATATGAAAAAGTCTCCCTCCTATTAAAAATATCCTATTTTTTCTTTTGGGGATTTTGATATTCAAAAACCCAAAATAAAGAAATCAAGATATCTTTTGATTCACAATGGAATCGAATATCATTTTTTCTAACATGATTCTACACTCAAGAAAGATATAAAACAAAATTTTGAGGACTTTTGTATGTTTTTTAAAGTAAATTTTTAGAAAGACAATAAAAGAAAATAAAGGAAAAAGACAATGATCCTTTACTATCATGATATGTATACCATATACATTTTCTCAATTGATAATATCGTCATATGTATTACTTTTTTGGTACATGTTGATGGTAAATGGATGATTGATGAGTTTTTAGTCTTTTATGATTTACATATATCTTTTCATGTCTTTTATATATGTTTTTGTAAATCAGAAAAAAATCTTACGATTTATGATACAATTTGCGATTTGATACGATTCAACCCCTATTATGATTTGCGATATGATAATGATTTTGACAACATTGGGTAACACCATTTTGTCATTTCTCTTGATGTCACTGGATGCTTGCAATTCAATTCACCAGTGAATCCAAACACAGCCTTAAATTGGGATTATCAGTGTTTCAAAATGAGTTTTTATGATGAAATCTTGACTGCTACCATTTTTTTATACTACTGTTGTGTGTATACACCCATGCAGGCACTAGCTGATCCGTACTTTTATGGTTTGGCAAATGTCGATCGTGAACCATCAACACAGCCCATTTCAAAACTAGAATTTGAGTTTGAAAGGAGGAAATTGGGAAAAGACGATGTAAGAGAGTTAATTTATCGAGAGGTAAGGCCAGCCTATTTACAAGTCTTATCAGAATGGGTTTATGGTTTTTGGAAACTCCACCTTTTACTTATAATGGCTTTTCTTGTAAAAGTAAACAGATTTTAGAGTATCATCCCCAGATGTTACAGGAATTTCTTCGTGGTGGGGAGCAGACCAGCTTCATGTACCCAAGGTCAGGAGGCATTTCTCTACATTTTTCAGATGAAATATAGGTTTTATGTCCATAAACAATACAAAAAGACAGGCTCTACGCTGATCCTTTGTGTAAACCTACATTGATTGGAAACTTACATGTCTGTTAAGTATCTATAGCCAAATATATAAACAATCGGTGTAGTCTCCACACATCAAAATAGGTAGACAAAGGCCTAGCCAAAATATACAAACAATTGGTTCTAGTCTCCACGCATCAAAATAGGTAGACGAAGGCCTAGTACTCTTATTATCTCGACATTGAAATAATTTTCGACAATGTTTTAACAATTGACATGTTTAGGCACCATAGATGTTTAATGATAATGATGCTAACAATTGACATGTTTAGTCACCATAGATGTTACATGATAATGATGCCCTAAACGAGTATGCCGCAAGTATACCTGTTCCTTATTTGTGAAGGATGAATCAGAAACAAATGCAGAAGAACCATCCCTAGTCTCGAACATATTGAGGCCATTCTCTTCATGGCCACTTCCAATCCTCTTTCATGTTTTTATGTCCTAAAAGATGAAATAAGATGGGAAAAAAGGTGACATTGCAATTTAGTTGCCTTCTGAGAGAACTAACAGATGGCAAATTAGATGGGAAATTTGATAGATTCCTTTTCTGATGGGGTGTAGAAAGGGATCCATTTGCTAGTTTTATGAGACAAAAAATGGCTAAATAGGAAATGAAGCCATCTTGCTTACCAGTCAAGTGATTTGGAGCACCTGAATTTATGATCTAGGATGAGTTAGAATGAGTCCATGATGCATGATTGGTTGCAGTAAAGATATCTGGCTGCTCATGACCCGCTCTCTTGCTTTCAATGAACATCTCTGCAGATTGGGATCACCCCAAATAAAATTTTCCATCCAATTTAACAGTCAAGATCATAAAGTATGGGTGGTAATGTAGACTACTTCCCATGGAATTTGTTTCTTCAAATCACCACTTGTGCTTTTTTCTGCCATTTTTAGATGAAAAGGAAACAATTAGTAGCCCCAAGAAAATACCTCAAGCTTCATTTAATATGTAGAAACATATATTGGCCATCAATGTGTGTTGGAGTTGGATACCTTAGATGAATCTGATGGAACATCAGGTTTCTTCAGAGGGGCCCAGTGGGTGGCTGATAATGTTAGATAGGCCTGATGATGCCACTTTATGTTTCAAATGGGTTTGGTGGGTGACCAAGAAGTGTCAGATGGACCTTGTAAGAGATCTGATAATGTTAGGTGAGCTTGATGAGGCTGATGGCTGCCTCAGATGGGCCTGGTGGATGGGCCAGTTGCGCCTAATGACCAGGCAGCATTAGATGGATTCAATGGAGCCACTTGTTGTCTAAGATGGGCCTGGTTAGTGGGTTAATATCATCAGATGGATTGGTCAGGTGGGCCCACAATGTTGAATCCTCCAGACAGAACTGCTGTCGGTCACATGGGAGGGGACAGGTGGAATTGCCGGCAGCCACAAACAGGTCTGGCTGGATTGACAAACAATCTTAAGGGGACTAGGCTGGTGCTGGAAGTCTTTGGTGGTGATCCAGCTTGGTTGTTAGGGTCTTTTGGTGATCAGTCTGGGTCACCAGGACTACGGGAAGCTCAAATCCGAGTGTTGGTGAGGACTGATCGAGGAAAGAAAAAGGTAAGACAAGAATGGAAGAAGGAAAGAAGAAAGGGGAGAAGAGAGTGTTAACTTTTTTTTTTGAAGCACAAAAGATACACATTTGGCAAGACCAATTGCTCTTTTGTGGAGGTTGTCAATTGTAAGAATTCTATTCCTTCCAGCAAGCCATGCAAATGCTACAATTTTAGGGGTAGCTCCATAAGACCAAACAGGGCCCATATGATTGCTACAACCTAAATTCTCGGACTGGGATAGGATCGAATAGAAAGATTGCACGGAGAAGGCTCCTGATTTGGCATGCTGCCAGAATAGTCTTTAACTCCAGGAGAAAGCGTGATCCCCTGCAAGCGGGAAAGCAGACACACAATGCCATCAATCTCAGAATCCGATAAGTTCCGGTTACAAGGAAGAACCCAGACACCTCCAACATCCTGGCCTGAGAAGCAACTGGCAACTGAAATATCCACAACATGGCATAGTCTGGCCAAGGAAGGGAAGGGCAATCGGAGCAAAGAAAATCTCCATTAAGTTGACTTGAGAGCTACATTGTTGAAACTTGAGTATCATTCCGTTAACAATAACCAGATTATATCCGAGTTACATGCGCATAGAATATATGTATATGGATAAAAAAATAATTTCTAAATAAGACAATCTAGAAAATAATCTACCTCTAATTACTTTATCCTAACACATTCTATCCTTAAAAAAAAAATCTATTCTATACTAAAAAAACCCCCTCAAACTCAAAGTGGCTAAGTGAACAATTGAGTTTGAAAGGCATTGACACATTTATTTTGAAATAAAATAAAATTTCTACAATGATGAAGTCTGAGGAGGTAAAATGATCAGGTCTCCAACACCTGAGATGATTGTAGAGACGATGTCTAAGTAGCAGCGAGTAGCAACATGCAGCTTGAAATGCCACAGAGAGAAACATACGCCACAATAGCTGATGCCAAACACATTCTGATGATCAGATGCCGATGACGGAAAACCTCAGGTGACAGATACCAGTGACGAGAGACAAACGCTGGTGACAAATATTGGACTTGAGAACCAACAGAGGCAAGTGATTTGGAACAATAAACAGAAAACCTGATCCAGAGACAGATCAAAGCCAAATTTAGACACCATGCACCGGAATAGAAAACATATCAGATCTGATGGTGTCTATAGTGATTTGGGCTGTGATCAAATTGAGTGACACTAACAGATGGTTGGAGATGATGAAAATCCAATGGCATAGAGTGGAGAGCAGAGGCAGCAATAAGATGCGGTTTAAATGTGTCACGAACAGACAGATGGGTTGGGAGTATGAGTGGTTGCAAGTGAATGGACAATGCAACAATGGGTTTAGAAGCTAGTGGATCTGTCGGAAATCAAATCAGCACTAAAAATGTATACTAATATTAATAAAGAATACACCAGCCGGGACATGCTTCAGTGCACCCTCGGAGCACCAAAAGGAAGCTTAAAAGGGTAGCATGCCCCTTCTGCTTTCCCAAAAGAGATGGGTTCTAAAAAACCCTTTTTATCAGATCTAGGCGCTTCGGCTGGTCAAGGTGAGATTCAGGTTTGTGGGAGCAGGCCTTCATTGGCAGCAGTAGGGTTGGAAGAGGAACTGCAGGTTTTGGGAATGGGTGCTGTAATTGACAACAACAAATATTTCTGCTAGATTTGTTATATGTGGTGAGTTAGCAGCAGATCTTAGATCATGATGGTAGGCGGAGATGGTGGTCAGAGTTTGGAGATGGCAGGCAGAGGTTGATCTCCTACGACGTGGGCTATTGTGATGCTTCAAATGGCAGGGAGATTCCAGCAGTGATGGCAGTTATGATGGTGGTGCAACAGTGGCAAAGATGTAGGGAAATGGCAAATTTGGTGTTAGGGGTTGGTAGTGACTGGTGACTAGATGTCCCTAAAGAACATAGTCGGAGATGCAGGCGTCACCGACTGGATTTGAAATGATTTGTCCGAAGCACAGTCTAGTTTGGATACTGTTAACAGATTGGTGAATTGGACTGAGGCAGATGGAGACAGACTAGGTTCGGGATTGCCAGAGATGACTCTGGTAGATCGGTTTTGGAGATGATGTGGGCAGATCTGTTGACAGCGGCATGAAAGGAAAAAGAAGAAGAAGAAGAAGAAGCGAGAAATGGGTTTTGGTACGGGTTCGAGATGTGTTCTAGGATTGGTGCGACAGGTGTTCAGTGAGGGTGGTAGAGTTCCGCAGAGCTGGTGACCTGTTGTTCAAATAGTCGTGGAACAGATCTGGTAAGGGGATGGCTGATGGCTGTTGACAGTAGGTTCGAGGGCGCACTGGAAATGGGGAATCAGAGGCAGGATATGGAGCAGATCCAGTTCTGTGATTTATGATTGTCGAGGAATCAGGGACATATGATCTATGGCTGAGATGAGAAATGGATCAATTGCCCGCTCTAATACCATATTAACTTGAGAGCTACATTGTGGAAACTTGTGTGCATCATCATTCCATTAAGAATAACCATCTTATGCATTACACATGCATGTAGCATACATGTATATGAATAGCATCTAATTATAAATAAGATAATCTACCTCTAATCTATTCTGTCCTAAAACTTGTGTCTCGAGAAGAAGAAAGAAGAAGAATGAGAAAAAGAAGAAAACAAAGACAAAGGAAGAAGAAAAGGACCGGATAGATGGTCTGACCTCTAATGTAGAGCCTATTTTATGAATTTCTGCTTTATGCACGGGGTAAAATTGTCTTTTTGTAAAGTTGGTTAGTGGCAGTGATACTTTTTCTGTCGCAAAAATTAACTGCAGGTGTAGTTTGCAAGTATACAGTAAAAGGGATGGTTGTTTTTACGAATATGTAAACAGAAGGGTTCTTTACAATACCAAAAAAAAAAAAGAAGAAGAAGAAGAAGAAGAAAAAGAAGAAGAAGCAAGGGACTATTAGCAGAACCCACCTCTCCCTAATTTTATAATCACTTTAATCTTTATCACATTATGACTTACAACTAACCAAAGAGTATTACTCTTATCTTTGGTTAGCCAAAAAAGTTAGGTACTTCGCAGATCAATATTTTTAATAGCTATATTAAATAGTGTGTAGCTTAGGCTGCATAGCATAGATTAACCTTAATTCTACATAGCTCATGAAAATAGCTTAGGTCACGTGTAGCCTACGCTAATGATAATTTGCATAAGTTACACACTACATAGGCTACGCTACATGCTACAAAGCTCACATTACAAGTTATTTTTTCACTACAACATTAAAATCAATCAATGTTTTCAATGATTTGTTACATCTTTCTATTTTGAATAAAAATTAGCTAATCTTTTTAATGCTTTTAGTAAAAATAATATAAATAACAGCATTAAATCAACTTCGCTGCTGTTTCTTTACCTTTATACTTAATGATTACCCTTTCCTATTACTTTAGGTTGCGTTTGGTTGCACCAAATATCATGAAATTTTGCTAAATTTTATTGTTAATCAATCTAATTTGGTGAATATCATGAAATTGGTGCAATCAAGCGCAACCTTGATTAAAAATCTAGAAGTAACATGTAGCTTATGCCTCACCCTTCAGAGGGGTGAACACTACGCTACACACTATTTGCCATTCACTATTCACTGTTTAAAAACTGTTAAGAACACACACATACTAGTAGGGTATTCTGCATGTGTACCTAAGAACACATGCATACACACTACATTCTCTTAATTTATCAGAAATGAAAAGAAAGAAATTGTTCCAAGGAATGTTGTTTACAGTTGAAGGACACTGTCATAATCATCACCATAACCTTGTCCTAGGTATTTATCTGTGTTGGTAGTTGAAGGACTTCTTTGATAAAATTACATGTCATCTGTTAAAGCAGTGAATTCTTTTTTAAAGCAGTGAACTCTTTTTTTTACCAACAGTGGTGTTGATCGATTCAAGCGACAGTTTGCTCATCTTGAGGACAACTATATGAAAGGTGAAAGAGGCACCCCGCTCTTGCGGCAGCATGCCTCTTTGCCCAGGTAAAAATGCAAATAAGCTAGATCTCTGAGAACTTGCTATATCTTTCACTTCATTTAGTTTGGTTTGTGCAATTCAATAAAGTGGAAATGACCAAAGTGGGGCTAACCCTAATACCGTTCAAAATGAAGGACTTAGCTCCAAATAAGGCTATTGGACAAGTCCAACTTGCAACACATTGGGATGTACTTATGGTTGGCCTTCTTGATGAATTAAGATGGCCCCACCACATTTTGGTCATCTATATATTTATTCAAAGGGGAATGCTAAAATCCTGACCCTCCTTCCTGCCCGGGGTTTGGGCGAATGGCTAGCGTCATGGGTTTTCTCCCCATGGACGCTAGTTTGATTCTCCTTCCCATGATTTACCTGATGCACATGGTTTGTGGGTGATTGCATGCATCTACAGGGATTAGTCTCGCCTTAAAAAGGTGCAATGACACCCTGTCACCATCAAAACACACACACACACACACACACACGCACACACACACCCACACACGTGCACGCACGCACGCACGCACGCATTCCCAAAGTGTTCAAGTCACCTGTGCCGTGGACAATCATTGATCTAGATATACATTCAGCTGTACTATTTTGAGCAAGCCATGGTGCAAAAATCATGCTTCAACCAATCAATAGCACCGAAAATGGACAATTAGGATCAAATAGATAAACAAAATAGGCCCAATATCATCTTGAAACAACCCTTCGAAAAAAAAAAAATCATCTTGAAACTTCTATTTAATAGATCCCACCATGGATTGCTCATGACTCAAAAGAAGCATTTTGGTTTGATGATCATAGCCATTGGATCCAATGGCTTATAAAACCAGACAGTTTAACAAAACTGACTACACTCAAGAGGGTTTAGGATCATTGATTGGTGTGATTCTTGCACCATGGCTTGCTTCCAATTGTACGATTGAAGGGACCATTCAGGACAATGAATGACCATGCACACATGTAACTTAAAGCTTTGGGGACATTGCTAATGTCACCATGAAGGTGGGAACATTAGCATTTCCTTATATTATTGCAATTTAGTTGAATTAAACACCTAAACTCACCCTTTATTAGGTGACTCACACAACTTGCTTGTTGTTCTTTCTTATTTTCACAGAGAGAGGGTCTGTGCTCCTAAAGATGATGATGCTCATGCAAATGATAGTTTCGAAAGGCGAACAGCAGAATCTGTTGCCCGTACAACTGAAAGCCCTCCCAGCACGCAAGGGGAGGGATTGCAGCATGCACATGGGGATGCATCAGCTGCAGAGAATGGCCCAAGCAGACCAAATTGCAGCGCGCGTAGTCTGTTGAAGAGTGCCAGCATTAGTGCTTCCAAGTGCGTAGGTGTACAAAAGAGAACGGACTCAGCGGTAAGTGTGTTGTGCTTGCTGCAATTTACATTCTTTTTGTTTCGAATTACTGATTATTGCCTGAAAATTAGGGATGATAATATTGCCAATGAGATGCATGAAATGTGGATGGGATGTGGGAATTTGTGCAATTACATGGGGTATCTGTATAAAATGGCACATTCAGTGAATTCTGCCTGTTTTCAGCATCAGTCCATATTTTGCAAATTTGGCCTACTCTGCATTGGAAGTGGTTGATTCAATGCAGAACAAGGTCTGAAATATCATCCAAAACCAATGCACATCACCTGATACATTTCGTGCCCAATGATATGAATTGATCACACCAATAACTTCTCAATTCACCAATTAAAAGCCCAAACTTGAGAGAGAAGTATTTAGGAAACACTTCTCATTGCATTTTGTGGGTTTGGGTCCTTTGGGACTGTTTTTGAATGAAACTTAGGAGTACTGTATGACATGTATCGGGTATCTGTCATGGACAAGCAATACCCAATATCCTTCAACACTTGGTCCAGAAAGGCCTATGGACTGAACTAAATTTGTCGTCTAAACTGGTTCCCTATGAATGTGTGAATCAGCTGTCTATTCTGGTTCAACCCATTTTTCAGAAACACAAGAAATAGATGGCTCCATGCTTATGGCTAGTTAGGGATCTTTGAATAATCAAGGCCATTCATCTGTAGGCCCACATGAGATGTGCCATTTCCCAATTCCCATCCAGACCATCCTCGCCAATTGAATAGCAGTTTGCAAATGGATGATTAAAGAAGCCCATGTTTAATCACGGTATGAGGCCATGTGGTTTGGATAATTGTAGACCACATATGTTCAATGATGGGAGCCAGCTAGATGAATGGTGTTGGTTACCAGAAAGTGAGCCTCTACTTTGTGATTATTTTGGGTCAAGAGTCATGGGGCCATGTGGTTTGGATAATCTTAGACCACATACGCTCAATGATGGGAGCCAGCTAGATGAATGGTGTTGGTTACCAGAAAGTGAGCCTCTACTTTGTGATTATTTTGGGTCAAGAGTCATATACTTTCTCATTTCTATTATTTTTTCTTTCTTTCTAGAATTTTAAGTATGTACATGTGTGCGCGCGCGTGTGTGTAGGTCAAGAATCATATATTTTCTCACTTCTATTTTTTCTTGTTTGTGGAATTGAGTGTGTGCACATGTGCACGTGTGAAATCATGTGAATAGAAGGAATAAAAGGAGAGAAAACAAGAGAGTAGAAAGATGATTACAAACATTGGCACATTGGCAAAAATGCTCTCATTACAAACAATCGACTAAAAGGATATGATAGGCAAATAAGGTAAATGGCAGGTGCGTTAATTAAGGGGTTCAAGCTCGTATCATTATCGAGGCACTGTACACTTAACCATTGAGGTCTTGTGTTTGGGCTCAGCTACCCTATAATGAAAGTGAAAAGAAAAAATATATTTTAATGTTCTTTAAATATTGTTATTTATATAAATAGATCAATTTCAAATGGTAATTGCTTCACTCAACAGAACAGCTTCTACCCATATTAATCCCGATTCGTCATTTGAGAACCATGCATCAGACAGCTGCTACTGTTCCTGCCAAAATGCCATGATTGCGTTTTATAGCTTACAAAAATAATAGTGTATGTTTGCATGCTAGCACTTTGGTTTAATCCCAAAGGACAACTTTGGAGCCACAATTTGACTAGCTAATATGGTGTCCTTGAAATGTTTTGGATGGGAATGGATATTGATCTGGCATTATACATTCATTAAGGCCCACTTTTCATTGCCCATGGCTCTCAAGAACCACATTCATCAAATGACCCCAACCATTCAATCGGCAGCTTGCGAAACAGACGGCTGTATAACAGAAGGGCAAAGTTCCTATGGTTAGGATTATAAGACATTACCATCCATGTGCTTAAAACATCTCATGAATAATATCTGTATGCAATGGATTTATCTACAGTGAGTTTAAGTGATGAGTGCTCGAGAAAATTACTCTCACCTAGTTAGTTTCTGAATTCTTTTTTGTAGAAGTTCGATTTGGGAATGTATTGATTTTCAGACTGAGAGATATCTGCATTTGTCTGTTTTACTTTGCAGGAAGACTTGATCAATGAGAACCAGGACGAGTCAGTTGATGGGTTGTCAAACAAGGTGACTGAATTGAAAGCATGATGATGATGGACTGAAACAAGATTGTTTAGTCAGATAAACATGGGTGCGGTCATTATCATCATCTGCAGATGCAATCAATCGATCCTGTTGTATGGATGAGTGGCTACCCCCTCTCTGTATTCAAGATTTCCGTCTGGTTTTTCAGGCAGACGGTAGTGAATAATTTGGAAATTTCCTAAAGCTGTATTATTATTGTTTTTGTATGGAGATATTACAGAATGCTTCAGCCTAGAGTACTTAAGGTAGTTTTCAATTGGCACAAGCGGGGTCCATGGATCTGAAACATTGATATGATGGGCCTCACCGTGGATTGGTGTATGCACAAGATCCTAGCTGGAGAATATGTTGCCTTTTATTGGTTAAATGTGTTGTATTTTCTTTCTTAACTTTCTGTTTGTCGTCCCCCTAATGAAGGGTTAAAACTTTCCCATCTGACAGTTTTTTTTGGAGCATGGACCATCTACAGTGGGGACCATGATATCTCAACCGTTTGGGTTAGGGAACCATGGGTCCCACTTGTGCAAAATGGGTACACGGATGTTACTGTAGAGACTTTTGGCAGGAGCATTGTCCAATACCTCTTTTGTGTTACCATTATATATAAGCAAAATGCGACCGTTGAATTAGCTGTTATTTATGGTATGGGGTTTTGAGATCAGTGAAATTATTTTTCCCATCCTTTTTGCTATCATCTTTAGGATGTGGGAGCTTGTTGGATTTTTTAGAATTCCTGGAAAAGATGTTTCCCTTTATTGTTTTCAACAAGATTTTCTTGAAAATTTTCTTCTATTTCGACCTATTTTGGATGTTTTCATGAAAATTTTATGAGAAGACGGAAAGTAACATTGACACATGGGCTGCTTGAAGATGGATGCTGGCACGATTGATGCATATGGAGCATATAAAGATGGATGCTAGCACATATTGCACATGTGGCATGATTAATGTATATGGAGCATTTAAAGATGGATTGGCACATGTGGCATGATTAATGTGTATGGAGCATTTAAAGATGGATTGGTACATGTGGCATGATAGTACATGTGGTACATTAGCACATGTAGGGTGCTTGAAGATGAGGGCAGCATATCTTGCAAACTGTGGCACATTGAGGTGCATGGCACTTGAAGATAGGTAGTGGCACGTTGACTTGTGGGGCACTTGAAGATGAGTGGTGGCACGTTGTTGATATGTGTGGCACTTGTGTAAGCTTGAATAACAGAATAAACAGATAGTCTATACATCAATAATGGAGATTCCTTAACTTTATTCTTAAATGCCTACCTTGTAGGGAAGACATCATCAATGACGTGTTATCGAGATGTGATGCTTGGTACTCCCATCTTATACTCTTTGGAAAACATTTCAATAGAGTTAGGAGTTTTTTTTAATTATATTTTTATTTATGTGAGTGAGAAGACAACATTTATAGGAAAGAGACCGAAGAAGTTTATCCATCACACTTCTCTCCTCCATAGTTTTTCTTAATAATTGTGTATAGAACTATGATTCATGCATTCCATCTCAAACCTATTTGTAATGATCACAACTGTAGTGAGACCTAATATATTGTTCAATCTAAATAATCCAACGGTTTAATAAAAAAAATCAATGATCACGTGTGGCCCACCTAATAGTCTTACAACTTAAAAATTTGCAAGTATGGTATGTATGGCATTGTGGCACATGTGGAGCATTTAAAGAAGAGGGTGGTGCGTGTTACATGTGGCATGTTGAGGTGTATGACACATTGACACATGTGGCAGTGGCCCATTAACATATGCATTGCACTTTAAGACGGATGGTGTCACATGCTTCACATGTGACAATTTGGCACATGTGGGGCACTAGGAGATGCATGGCTACACATGTGGGGTCACTTAAAAGATGGGTGGTAGCACATATGGGGGCACTAGGAGATGGATGGCTGCACATGTGGGTCACTTAAAAGATGGGTGGTATATGCTATTATCATGTAGAGTACTTTAAAAAGATAATGGTCATTCCTACATTTTTTTTTTTCCCGAAGTTCATGAAAATGACCTTTCTCTAATATGAGCAAGTAAATGAAAATTCAGGAAAAAAGGGGGAAATAGAAACATTGGTTTTAAGAAATTTACACAATCAAATAAAGGAAAAGCTATTTTAACTCTGGCACGATTAGTTTTGACCATATGTTTAAAAACCTGTACTGGTTTGGACTGGAAGTAGTAGGCCTTTCTGGACCAGGTCACTATCGTGCCTGGTTTTCGATTGGGATGGCCTTGGTCGCATCCTTTTACCAGCCCAACCATCCACCTCAGTGGTTTGGGCCGTATTTTTTGGTAATTGGCTCACTTGAATGGGGTCACAATGACACCATGGGTTGACCTGGTTGAATTGCGGTTGACCGGTAGATGACCAAAAAAAATACATCACCAGCTTTAAGACATTTGTTTAACCCTACTGCGAGCGAGTCCGTTCAGCCATGCATTGCATGCTGGTCTACTAATAATCATGGTTTTAAGACTGCGACGAGTTGACTCAGACTCAGCCGGACTCAATCCTGTTAGATACCAAGAGTCACGCGTGAGTCACTCCGGACTTGACTCAGGCATGAACGAGTACAATCCGAGAAGAAAAGGTCTGTACTTTTTTCCACAGCCGCAAAAGATTGAAATGATGAGAAGATTTGGCCACTTCATGCAAATATAGAAATCAGAAGCATTGTTTTCAGTCTCGCTTCCACTCCCTATTTGTGGGAATCAAGGGTCATGGTATCGATTCTCAAGTGGGGGTGCTGACAATGTGATGCGACTATCAAGTGGGGGTGCTGACAATGTGATGCGACTAACAATGGAAGTAGATTGGCTGGTGCACCGCAAGGTTGCTGGTGTAGTGACGTCACCAAGTTATGGGGGTCTTACCATGAGGTATTTGTTATGTCCAAACCCTTTGTCCATGTTACACCAGCAACCTCCCTGGTGTAGGGTGCACCTGTTGGGTGCAACAGCCAATCCGGTTCCCACTAAGAGTGGGGTGTGTGAACTAACCCATGATAAAAAGAAAAAAAAAGAGTGCGTGGTTTCAGTGGATCACTGAATGTGGGGTCCACCATGATTTACGTTCCTTATCTACAGGCCATGCATCTGTTTTGAAACATCAAGTTAGGGCATTATACAAAAATGAAGCAGATCCAAATCTCTGGTGGACCATAATATAGGAAACGGTGGTAATCGAACGTTAAAAACTTCTGATCGGACCCAAAAGCTTTGGATCAACCTGATATTTGTGTGATCTCTTCATTCATGTCTTTATGACCTTATCAACAGGTTGGATGGAAAATAAACATTTCGGTGACCCTGTGAAGATTTTAATGGTGAGGATTCAATTAAGATTGTTTCCTATGGTATGGTCTCCTAAGTTTTGGATCTGTTTCATTTTTGGGTTTATGCCCTAAAATGATCTGTCAAAATAGATGAACAGTGTGGATGTAAAGAACATACATCACAATAAACCCCACAGTTAGGAATCCACTGACCTCGGTGGATGAGGGGATCCACCCAAACAGCTCCCGAAAAAAAAGGGGCGCGGATTTCCTGCAAAAGCCTTGCGCAGGAAGTTCCTCCGCTGTTAAACAAGGTGGGGCACACAGTGGTGTTTTTTTTATAAATCCACCCTACCCATCCGTTTTGGGAGCTCATTATAGGACATGAAAAACAAAAATGAAATGGATCCAAGACTCAAGTGGCCGAAACTAAAGAAAAGGTAGGTAGGTAAATTACCACCGTTGAAACCTCCATGCGCCTACAGTGAAGTTTACATGACATCCCCCGATACTGGAAACACAAATATTATCCTGATTCGAATCTCCTGTGGTTCCACAAATATTTCAACTGTGGACGTTTAATCATCACGTTTTCGGCCCACTTGAGTCTTGGATCCGGTTCATTTTTGTTTTCATGTAGTAAAATGAGCTCCCAAAACGGATGGACGGGGTGGATTTATCAAAAACATCAATGTGGGCCCCACCTTATTTTCCAAGTGAAGGAACTTCGTGCGCAAGGCTTTCATAGGAAATCCGCGATTTGTGGAGCCAAATGAGTTCCGAATCAGGATAATATTTGTGTTTCCAGTTCATCCCAGTATTAGTGACATTATAAATGGTATGTATGTCATATAAATATCACTGTAGACTCAGGGAGGTTTCAACCGTAGTAATTTACCTACCCACCTTTTACTTTAGTTTCGGCCCACTTGAGTCTTGGATCCGGTTCTTTTTGTTTTAATGCCTTAAAATGGGCTCCCAAAGCGGATGGACGGGGTGAATGTATCAAAAAAAAAAAACATTACTGTGTACCCCACTTTGTTTCACAGCGCAGGGACTTCCTGTGAAGCGCAGGAAATCCGCGCCCAAAAGGTCCATGCTAGGTACGGCCCACGTGACTGCACCCACATCTGCCTCTCTGCCTACTTTGCACGCCGCCCATCTTTCCCGCCAAAATTTCATGCCTGCAGTACGTCCTGTTCGCATAAAGGTGAGTCCCACTAGAAAGAGAACCTGGCAAAACCACTCACGAGATGGACCACACGGCCGGAACTATAGGATATATAAGTGTATCCCGTCCATCGAGTGGATTGGCCTGATTTTCCGACGTTGTGATCTTCATGAGCATTGGATGTTTTTCATTTTCAACCGTCCAAAATTTCCACCATTCTAATATTCTATGTTAGCCACCCCTGAAACTAGCAGTTGAAAGGCCCAGGCGTCTACCAGCTGATCTAGCCGGCTATCCCCGCCTAGACGGGTTGAATGCCATATAAACACTATGGTGGGCCCCACACAAAAACTAGCTGGACATGTAACTAATTGTGTCTCTCTCTTTTCTTATTTGGGTTAGCTGGCAACCCCTAAGCACTTAGCCACCCCCACTTGAGAATGGATACCAGTACTAGTCTACCTCTTGAGCTATGGAGCAGGGTGTATATATGAGCATTTCTATAAAAGGAAAAACATTTACTTCATTATCGGATTGATGGACGTCTATTGGACGGTTAAGATTGCTCAATCAATGCCACTCATATAGTTTTTTTGAGTGCCTGAGTATGAAGCATCAGCCTCCGCTCAAGTATCAACCCCTTTTTGGTTGATCGTGTTTGCTCCATCTATCAACAAGGTGGTACGATCCCGCCATGTGCATGGCTGAGGAGTCTGGAACATCCCATTTGGTGGGCCATATCATGGATGATCAATATCTTAACCATTACTTTGCTTCATTTGATAGCACTGAACTTATACCGTTAACCATTTTCTTTAACAAAGGCCACTTAACTGATGTATAGGATCACGAAATCTGTAAAAAATAATTAATTATTGGCCTATCCGAAGTAGGTGAAACTAGATGGACGGTACCGATTGGTACATCACCCTGCCATGTGTACAGGGGGAGAGGACTGTACCGTATGCAGTTTTACCGGCTCTACCGTACCGTTTTCATGCAGGTCGGGGATTTTTACCGCATTAGCCCCAAGGTGTGGCTATTTTTACTAAAAGTCTAATTTCTCGGTGGCTTCTTTCCATTTTGGCCTTTTGACGAGAAATTGAAAATATGACAGTCGAGAGTGCCCCTCTGACCAACTGCTTTGCGTACGGAAGCCTTGTAAAGGAAGGCTTTTGAAGAGGCGGTAGCCCTCATGGGCGTTACATTGGGGCTCCATTGTGGGCTCCACCTTGGGCCCCACCATGATGCATATATTACATCCACGTCGTCCATCCATTTGGAGAGACCATTCTAGGGGATGAGCCAAAGAATGAAGCAAATCCAAAGCTCAAGTGAACCTCACCAAAGCAAACAGTGGGGGATTGATGTCCTACCATTAAAAACTTCTAGGGGTCACAGAAGTTTTCGATCAAGCTGATGTTTGTGTTTTCCCTTCTTTCATGTCTGTGTGAACTTATGAACAGGTTGGATCTACAGCTATAGTGTTGTCATCTTGGAAGTTTTAAAAGGGAATCAAACAATAGATCCAACAATCCCTGATGGGCTACATATCGTGGACTGGGTGAGGCATAAGAAATTATGCATGAAGGTTCTTAATCTGAGCTTACATGGTTGCCCCGATTCGAAAGTGGAGGAGATGCTTCAAGCATTGGTTGTAGCTTTCCTTTATGTCAACCCCACCCTGATGAAAGGCCGATGATGAAGGACGTGACTGTGATTCTCAAGGAGATCTAGCATGAGAGAGAAGAGTACGCCAAGGTGAACGTTCTCCTCAAGGGAAGTCCGGCAAATTGCCAAGACACAGGAGGCCCGGCATCATCAGCATCAGCATCATGTCAACAAAGCAACAACACAATTTTCTCTGCTTCCTCCTTGCTATATTCTTTCTCTAGAATCCTACTGAGCACTCTGGAATCCCACTGAGTACTCTAGAATCCCCCTGAGCACTATGGAATCCCTCTGAACATATGAAATCCTCTGAAGCACTCTGGAATCCCACTGAGCAATATAGAATCCCCCGAGTACTATGGAATCCTCTTGAGAACTTTGGAATCCCACTGAGCACTATGGAATCCCCCTGACCACTCTTGAATCCCATTGATCACTCTGGAATCCTCTTGAGCACTATTGAATTCTCTTGAGCACTATTGAATCCCACTGAGCACTATGGAATCCCCCTGAACACTATGGAATCCCCCCGAGCACATGGAATCCTCCCGTGCACGCTAGAATCCCACTGAGTAATATTGAATCCCACAGAGCACTATAGAATCCCACAAAGCACTATAGAATCCCACAGACCAATATGAAATCCCACAGACCAACATGGAATTCCACAGACCAATATGTAATCCCACATACCACTATGGAATCCCACAAACCAATATGGAATCCCACAGAATACTATGGAATCCCACGGAACACTACGGAATCCCACAAAGCACTGTGAAATCCCATAGAGTACTATGAAATCTCACAGAACACTATGGAATCTCACAGACCAATACGGAATCCCACAGAGTATTATGGAATCCCACAGAACAGTATGGAATCCCACAGAGTACTATGGAATCCCACAGAATACTACGGAATCCCACAGATCTCGTGTTGGAATCCCTCGTCGACACGATCTCGTGGTGTCGGTTGTAACCGACGGCCACATTCGGTAAGCCGACGAGGAATGTCGGTGGACCAACGACCTCTCCACTGATTGCTTACAGGATTTGTGGTTTTCAGCCATTTTAACAGTGGTCAATGGGATTCCATAGTGCTCTGTGGGATTCCACAGTGTTCTGTGGGATTTCATAGTACTCTGTGGGATTCCATATTGATTTGTGGGATTCCATAGTGTTCTGTGGGATTCCTTATTGGTCTGTGGGATTCCATGGTGGTATATGGGATTATAAATTGGTCTGTGGGATTCTATAGTGTTCTGTGGGAATCCTCCTAAGCACTTTGGAATCCCACTGAGCAATCTGGAATCCTCCTGAGCACTATTAAATCCCATTGAGCACTATGAAATCCACTTGGATTTCTATAGTATATCCATATTACTAATTTGTTTTACCAGTTCATGTTAGACATGAGTCGAAAAATGAGATAGATACATCGTGGGCAGATCCCACCGTAATGTTTGTGTTCAATCCATGCCATCCATATGTTTCTCCAGTTTAATTTAGGCCAAGGTTCAAAAAATGAAGAAGATCCAGATCCCAAGTGGACCATACCAAATGAAATCATTCCCACTGTTGAAAAATTTGAGGCCCATTGTGATGTTTGTATGGTAGGAAACCTGTCCAAAATAGAACTCATTGGGCCCGTCATAGGTTGGCCAACCTGATGGTTGGAGTGGATCATCCACACATGACCCCACCTGTATGGAAAAAAAAAAAACAAAAAAAATTTTAAAAAAAAAAGAGAGAGAAATAAAGTAAAGAGGAAGGTTGCTGGACTGTCCAGCATCCGTGAAGGTGAAAGCCCATTTTTGGTCATGAACAGGGTCCCATGTATTTAATCTATGTCGTTCATTCTTTTCGCTAGATCACTCTAGGCCATGGGCCCCATTTTGGACCGGACCCAGATCCCAGGTGGGCCACACCATAGAAATGATTGCATTTGAAAAGCCACCATTATTTCTGTTAGGGCCCACAAGGCCTCTATTGGATATGAAATCAAATACCTCTTGTGGGTTTAGAAATGCTTCATTTAATGTGAACGGATCCGATTGTCCAACCGATGTCCACAATCACTGATTTTGTGGGCCCCACATTCTCATTTCATTTGGCTCTTAAAGCCTTCATTTACAAGGCTTCCGTACACAGAGTAGTCGATCAGAGGGGCATTCTCGACCGTCATATTTTCAATTTCTCGTCAAAAGGCCAAAATGAAAAGAGGCCACGAGAAATTGGACTTTTAGTAAAATTAGCTACAACTTAGGGCTAATGCGGTAAAAATCCCTGCAGGTCGGGATATCCTCTGTGGAAGCAGATTCCCCATGCGTACTGGGTAAACTTTGTGGGACCCAACGTTGGTGTATGTGTCTTATCCACGCCGTCCATCCACTTTTACAGATCATTTTAGGGCATGAAACCAAATTGTAAGCATATCCAAAGCTCAAGTGTACCATGCCACAGGAAACAGTGGGGATAATGACGTCCACCGTTGAAAACTTCTTAGATCCCATAGATATGTTTATTTGTCATCCAACCTGTTCATAAGGTTACATAGAAAAAAAAAAAAAAAAAAACAAATATAAGCTTGATCTAAAACTTCTGTGGCCCCGGAGAAGTTTTAAGGAGTGGGCGTTCAATTCCCACTATTTCCTGTGGTGTGGTCCACTTGAGATTTTGATATGATTTATTTCTGGTCCAATACCCTAAAAAGAACTTTTAAAATGGATGGACGGTGTGGATAATAGTTATACATCACGGTTGACCCCATATTGGTTACTCAGTACGCTCTAGCGCACAGAGCTCAGTATGCAATCCGCTTCCATCTTCAGTACCTCTCATGTGGGGCCCACATTTCCATGTTTAGGAAGTTCCTCCTCTGCCATCCCTCAAAGCGTACTGAGAGCGATCGGTGATTTGAGTGCTTTGAAAAAGAGGATGTTCCTTCAGCTGGGATAGGTGGGCCCCAGCTTGTTTATCTAGACCGTTGATATGATGTGTTTCACCGTGGATCGACCACGGTCCTAAAAAATCTTGGGTTGGAAGCTCACACTCACCAATCTTTGGTTTGGTTGCCGTGGAATACGGATATTGCGCTATTCTCTTGTCAACCGTTTATTTTCAGACCATCAAAAGAATGACAGGATTGCTTGACGAGGGTTATTTTTTTGGAAAGTATTTCACCCACAGTACCATCGGTCATATCAACGGTCTGGATTGCCAGGACATATGGCTACTTATCCCAAAATGAGGCTACGTGCTGTCCTGTTAATAGGGTTGAGGATCATACATTGATTGCTTTGCTGTAGCGCACTGTCACTGACAGTTCCAACGGACGCGGATTGCGTCCGACCAGATCTGTGTGGGGCCCAACGTGATTTATCTGTTTATCCAATCCGTCAATTAATTTTCTAAGATTATTCTAACGTACGGGACCAAACTTGAGGCAGATCCAACGTGTTAGTGGACCACACCAGAGATGACTCTTACATTTAATATTGTGTGCATTTAATGCAACCAAAGCGTAGTAGGCGTTAGCTCTGCCTTAGTTTTGGGTCCATACATTAAAATGATCTTAGAAAAGGGATATACGGCTTGGATATAAACAGATACATCACAGTTGCCCCACAGAGGTGGGACCCAATCTGCGTCCAGTTCAAACGTGGCTATTGAATTGTTCTCTGTGGCCACAATGATGTCTAGTCAGTCTGTGTTTTATCCACGCCGTTAATCCCTTATGAATCATAATTTTAAGCTACGACGAAAGAAATAAAGAAAGAAAAAGAAAAAAAAAAAACAACAACAACAACAGAACAAAAAGGCAGAATAAAATGTTGATGAAATTTCTGATCTTTAAAAATAAATAAATTGGAAAATTCGAGAATTAAGACAAGCTGAAGAACGCGAAAAAACACGCTGTCCTTAAAGTGTAATTCGCCCTACTCAAATTATTTTGAGTCTGCTGATAGGTTGCAGGCGGATTGCTTCCAGGATATGACAAGCCTTATGTGGTTCTGCATTCAGCAAAAAACGAAGGAATCACTATACAACTCAGTAACACACTCTGGCAGATGAAGAAAAGAAAGAGAGAACAAGAATGGAGGTCTTATTCTTGTAGCAGTAGACCACTATGCTGGTCTAAGTGGCTTGGTTTGAATTAACCAAACCGAGAGGCTAATAGTTTCAGATGGGTGCTGGTTCAATAGTGATGGTTGCGTTTGTTGTTGTTTTGTTGGAATGAACCAGACCTGTCCGGTTTATATAGGTAAGGGTGGCTAGCAGTTTTGGTCCAGAGTCATAATGGCACTAGCCGTTTTCTGGCTGTTGTGAGAAACTAGTCGTTTATGGCAGTTTCTGACTGTTGTGCATGTGGGAGTTATGCACCTGCATGCTGACCGTTTAGACTCAATGGCTGGCCGTTTCTGACTGTTGGGCTAGCCAAATGCAGCTGTTACTGCATGAGCAGTTACACAGGTCCCTCTAATTAGCCCTGCAGCTCTCTATAAAAAGCAGAGAGGTCTCTCTGTCAGACCTCCCACCCACAGCACCTCCTCTGTTCCGAACCCAGCTACCTGACCTATTACCTAACCTCTTGTTGGGGTCCCAAATAGTGGACACTCTTAAAATAAGCCAAATAACCATATACCTCTGAAGGAATCACGCAAAGAACGCCTTCTGGCGCGCGCAAAACGGAGGTGTACGTGACCTCCCCGGACTTGGCCAACTTCCTTAGCAGACCCCGCTGATCACCGTGATCAGAACTGTCCGGAATCAGACCTATGACCTCTTTATGATTTATGATGAACAGTGCAAGTGGTTGCGCAACAAAACGGGCCCCACAAACGCCCCAAAAATCAAAACCCAACCGATGGAGCCCACATTTACGTGTTCGACGCACCCTAAAATCTGGCACTTAACTTACAGGTGCGTTGAGCCCAACGCACCCGTAAATTAAGTCCCACGCACCCTGAAAAACAACATGCTGGCCCGCCATTTCGCGAAGGCCCACGCATCCAATGCACCTTAAAAGCTGATCAACGCACCCCACAATCAATGGACGGATTAAAAGATGGGTTTCAGGTGCGTGGGGCCTCACGCACCCGACAGATGAACCCCACGCACCCGTATGATCTTCGGACACTTGCAATGAGGTAAACAGGTGTGTTGGGAGCGTCCAACAGGTGCATGACACGTGGCGTCCTGCTATTGGTCGACTTCACCTATAAATACCCCTCGACCCACTAATTTAAGAGAGAGAAAAAAAGAGAGAGAGAGGGAGAGAGCTCCTGCTGCCGGAAACCAAAAAAAGCTCGCCGGAACCCTCGCCGGAACACCCTTCCATCCATCGGGATCCCATTTTTGGGTGCGGACGCGTCACTAAGGTCTGGATTCCATAAATTTAAAACGCACCTGTAAAAGGACTTCACGCGTCTAAAAGGACATCACGCATCTGTCAATTCAATCACCACGCATCTGTAAATCCAGCCAAATCAAAGTTCGGCGAAGAGTTCCCAACGCACCCTGTACGTGCACCAACGCACCCTGAATACGCACCAACGCACCCTCAAAATCGTTTGGGAAACAGCTTTGAATTGACAGGTGCGTGGAGCCCAACGCACCCGTAAATCAGGTCTCACGCACCCTGGAATCAGCTAATTTGCAGATCATGTTAGCAGGCGCACCGGGCCCAATTTTGAGTATTTTTAGGGTTACTGGAACCAGTCTTGGGTATTTCGAGCATTCCGGACGCAATGGAACGGCCAAGCGAACGTTTTGAGAACTCTAAATGAGCAGAATCGAGCATCTTCAAGATTCGACCCTATTCGACGCAATGAACGGAGTAACTTCCCGGAAAGGAGTCGCTAGCATCCGGGGCTATGCAGATATGCTGATATTTACGTTCACGACAAAGGCATGATCCGATTTGTGCTAAAAGCTAGCTCAGCCGGGCCTTGATTACCACAATAAACCGTGCTGAAGAGTTTCAATCCCTTACAAACCAATTACTCAACTGCCACGATGCAGCAGACGATGCCCTACCCATTTAAACGGTACTCGCCGGTTAGACTGCGCAGGTACACACCACTGCAGAGCGGACTTCCCGAGGTCACCTGTCCCTACATTGACAGGCGCGGGCCCAGAGTCGTCCATCTCAGTAATAAACCCTGACAGTCCTAACCCGGGTCTCCGGTCAAAATATGGGACATAGACATCTGGCTAACGCAAAGTGGTTCAGTACAGTAAAACAAATATAGGCCCATGGCCATAAACTCTAAAAATCTAGTCCCTGCTGACTAGTCTTTTGCCTTCTAATCAAGGGTCATCGATTATTCGATGTAATTAAGGGTCCGTGCCAAACCACGGCCTGGAATGTACAAGATCTCGGAATCTCTGGAATAAAATTCAGCCTTGCGATATCTCTTCGTGCGTACTCTTATGGATGCTTGTGATTGTCTATGAATGTTTCCATTACTCAGAACTCCCAGAGCAACAAAACACAACATTCCAGAGAATGTTCATTCTCTAGTTCTAACACCTCTGTCGCACCGCGACTCGCACCAGTCTCGCTCCGGTCCGCGAGGTCGCGACCCATCTGCGACACGATGCGCACGTGTGAAGTGCCAAGTGCGCCACTAACGCCTCTACAGCCACACTGCCTCACATGCCCACACCCTCGCACCTAGCCTGAGCCCGAGCCCGAGCCCGTGCCCGTGCCCGTGCCCGAGACCGAGACTAAGACCGAGCCCGTGCCCAGTGCGCGGTGTTCCAGTGCTTCGCACTGGAACACACAAGCCACCATTCTCCCTCTCTTCCACCATAAATAAGTAAGGTGCACAACACCCTACTTATAAAGAAGTAAAAAATCTTTCTCCCATCCGATATGGGACAAAAACAAAACTCCTTTTTTTTTCTTTTAAAATTAGTTTTCAAAACAAACTTTTTCAACAATCCCCCACTTGTTTTAAAATAATTTAAAACATAAAAACGATGTCTGCCAGAGTATAAAAGATTATATGCATAAAGAAAGATATCTTTCGATTTGAATCCTTCCTTAGTGTAAATATTTCAAAGACCTATCAAAATTACTGGTAGCCGCAGCTTTGAACCAGTTATTTTTATATGACAGGACCGGAAATACCACACATATACTTTCTAAGTGTTATTTGAGTTCCCACAATTCTTGCTCAGCACATTTAATGGCCTTGTGCTTATCCTGTTTCATGAACGATCCCGAAAAAACTCTCATTCTCATGAGAGGCGGCACCACCTCTACGTTCATATAGGTGAAGTCCTTCCAGTGTCTCTGTTACTTTAAGACACTTGTCATTAAGACTGGACTACATTAAGAGTTTCTGAGACTCAACCCTCTTTCTGTAATGACCAGCACTATAATCCTAGATGAGGTATATATATATATAATTTAGTGCTGAAACTTTTCACGTATCAGTGACTTGTTTTTAACCATTGAACCCTTATATAGATATGTTTTAATTTTAGGTTGGGTTTCCATCACTGGTGAAATCTTTTGAAAAGAATTTCAACCCCATCCCTCTGGATGTTGTCCTTACTACCTCTCTCATTAGAGGTTTAGTGAAAGGATCAACTAAGTTATTACTTGACTTTACATAAGATATTGCAATGATTCCATCTTGAATCAGTTGTCTTACATAGTCATGTCTCAGACTTATATGTCTGGATTTTCCATTATACGTGCCGTTGTAGGCTCTAGCTAATGTGGCTTCACTATCGCAATGTAGTGAAACGGCCGGTATCGGCTTCGCATATAATGGAATTTCTAAAAAAAGATCCTGTAGACCCTCACCGATTTTCCCCCGCTCCCCCACGACGTTCTTCTCCCTTCCCCTTTCCTTTCGAAAAAGAAGGAGATGAGGATGCGTGAGTGCAAAATCGCCGTTTGTGCCACTGGCTTGCCTCGTTCTCGAGGGCTTCGTTTGGTTGTCGTGTTAAGTTGGATATGTTTAAGTGTGTTTATATAAGACCAGAGTCACCACTAGCCAGTTACTTCGAATCTACAGTCGGCTAGACCCTGTAGAAACGTTAGAGAAGGGAATCCGAAGATTCCTTCCTCTAAAATGACTCCTGTTGATCTGCGGCCAGAGATTCAAGGTAAGGGATCACGGTTACAGGGTGGGAAGAGGTTAAGCACCCCACACACTGCCCGTACCGAAGTACGGTCTCTACTTCACAGAATCGCTTGAAAGTCTAGTTTAATCCTCGTATATTCTCATGAATGACATGATGCATGAATGCGGGTCTGAACAGTAAGAGTTTCTGATGGGCAGGTTCCAACAACGGGCAAGCCCAGAGCGTACGCTCGAACTGACAGGTGCTTAATATAAGACGTATGCAGTGTGCTTGAATAATCAAGGTGCTTTATAGTGAAGCATGAATGCAGGTCTGAACAGTAAGAGTTTCTGATGGGCAGGTTCCAACAACGGGCAAGCCCAGAGCATACGCTCGAACTGACAGGTGCTTAATTTAAGACATATGCAAGTGTGCTTGAATAATCAAAGTGCTTGCAGTGAAGCAGGGGGGTTGGAAGAAAAGTAAATGTTGCACTTATGCTAGATGCAAATGAGATGATGCTGGAAAAGAGTAGCTGAGTGGACGGAGGTGTCGCAAGGGTTGGCTTCGAGCGGCTGGATCAAGACTTGGATGGCTTGGGAGGCTTGGACCAGTGGTCAGGCTGGGCTGGACCAGGGCTAGACTCTCCTCACTCGGGCTCTCCTTGGTGGAAAAATGGGCTAAGGGGTGGATGAGGACTCGGACCGCACCCGGACTGGCTGGACTTGAAGGGATTGTTGAAATGAGAAGGGGAGGGGGGTATTTATAGCAGCATAGAGGGGCACTCTCGTAATTTTTTCCGGGCAGCCTGCCATGGGCCGCCCGTACGGCCGCTCCTCGGTTTCCAGCGAGTACGGTCGCTCCCTCGGGGCTGCTGCTGGACTCGCTGGTCGACTCAGTGAGTTGACTCAGCGGGTCGACTCGGTGGTTTGACTCGACGGGTTGACTCGACGGTTGACTCGGTGTTTTGACTCGACGGGTTGACTCGACGGGTTGACTCAGCGGGTTAACTCAGCGAGTTGACTCAGTGAGTTTGACTTTTTTGGGATTTTTTTACTGGCCTTTTTTATGGGGGGTTTTCAGGGTGGTGTTTAGGACTAGGTTGACTGGGTTCAGGCTTGAACTGGGCTATGGAATGGGGCTTACAAGGGTGAGTTTGGCTGAGTTTGGACTTGGGATTTGGGGGTATGGTCCTCCATTCATCCAGCTATCTCTACCAACAGTGTAGCCGAATGTGGGGTGTCTACAGATGTCCCTCTTTGACAGAAGTTGCGTGCAACCGAATGCCAAAGCGAGTGGACACCCCACTTCTGACCCGGTCATTCATAGATCATGTTCTGAAATCTTTGCTTGCTTTTGCATTTGTGTCAGTTGATCGTTTGGAAACCGATCACTCGCACATACCGCGGGAGTTTGGAGAAAACGTTGCGATTGTCCTTGCATGCGCTGCAACCTGGGTACCCAATCGCAACCCTTCCATTCCCGATCGGTACTAATATCGGAAAGGTACAGCAGAGCCTCTGCGTCGACAGTCTTACGAGAATGCTGACCCTGAGACTGATTGTGTGATGTTTGATGTTTTCCCAGATCACTCCAGGAGTACTTGTTTCGCTTGACTGTCAAAGTGGTTAGACGCCCTGCGTCAGATAGTCTTACGGGATTCTACTACGCCGACTTGGACTCAGTCAAGGTACTTCAGGCATCCACTCCTAGGTATGTGCGGGTGAACTCTTTCCACCCAATCTGCTGATTTTGATACTTGGGTTACAATTCATCGTTTCCACCTGTTCAAATGATTTTTTTGACCGAGCCTTTTGGCTTTTCATCTTTTCGTATCTTGGCATGTGGTACGACCGCACTGACACTGGAGTTAAGTTCAACCGTACTTTGAGTGCATTAGATCGATGATCTCCGGGGAAACCGCGAGACATCGGATCTTATTTGATTTTTGCGTCGGCTCCTACCCAGAGATATGGAAGATCTCCTGGCGTGTTGGAGGCAGAACGCTCTACTGGGAAACTATTTTTTGGATTTTTGAAAAGGCACCCACTCTGGGGAGTGATACTCCGTGGGGTTTTTATTTACAAATAGAAATATTTTTTATCTTTTTGAAATGGGAATCTGGTTTGCACGTGCCTCCACTAGGGATGCCTGTGGGGCTTTTGGCTAACCAACTTTTATTTTGAAAGCAGGTAAACGTGATGATTAATGCGATGGATGCTGATGCATGGAGATGCAGGATGAATGCATGGTTTGGCTCATTCTCTTTCAGTTTGTTGATTTTGCTTTTGCTGGAGACGCAGAGAATTTTGAGCTTATTGCTTGCAGGGTTGTCCCCTGGGGATTTTCTTTTTTATGCGGTTGTTTGGTCAGCGGGTTGGTCAAGATCCCGACCCGTGATCGATCAGGTCCATCGTCCCAAGATGCTGTTTCTTTACTAATGAGCATGTACGAGGATATCATTCAACTTCAAGATGTTCTTCTAGGCATACATGTGATTGAGATGGTGTTTGGTTGCCCGTTTTGGTCAAGATTCCAATTTGCGGGTGATTGGATCCGTCATCCAATACTGTGAAGTGAGCGGAGTTCAAGACTCCTGAATTGTAGTGCTGGGGATGCTAATTTTTGTGATTTTTTTGTAAATATGTGGTCCGAGTCTTCAACAGAGTGGTCAGGATAGAGATCGGTTATTGAAAATACAGGAAATATTTTTTGTGATTTTCGAAATATTTTCTGATGAAAGCAATAGAAATATTTTTGTGATTTTTGACAATATTTTGATTGACAGCAAGGGAAATATTTTTGTGATTTTTGAAAATATTTTGCAATGTTTTTGTATTTTGGTGATTTTTCTGAAATGCAGGGAAAAGTGTGGAATTTTCATCCACTTCCAGCTTCTACTGCTGGTAAGGCACCCGATCCATTTTACGTCAGCGAGCAAGACGAGTCTCACACAGTTAAGTGCCGTAGTTTTACATCTTCGGATGAGGGGATTTTGAGGGTTTTCAGTCAACACACCCACAAAGTTGCCTGTTCCTCATGTGCAATGCACATAGACCACGTATCGTCCGACAGACTCCTCGGCCACAAGATGAGCCACATCCTCACATTCAATCCAGTTTGGGGTCTTATGTTGCTCACAATTCCGTGAGGGTGAGCTTCACCTCCCAACAGCCTTAATCCCCTTCATGAGTTTTAGGAACAGGGAACATCCGTCAGATTCAACAGCGACTCCAAATCAAGGTTGTCTATCACGGTGCGTTCAACACGAACAGGGTTGCGGAGTTCTGCCCGCCTTAGCCCTTACCTGTTTAAAAGATTCTGGACACCCGTACGATCAAGTGTCAGCCATGTCCGGAACAGGTTAGGAAAGAAAGCCCCCGAGAAGTTAATCCCAGTGTAGTTTTAGGTCTTCGGACCATAAATATGTACCTGCTGAAAATACATTCTTTTTTGTGATTTTTCAAAAACTGTTCCAGGTCATAAAATCTCAATTTTGAACGGTCAGGATTGACACTGGTTTTTATTGGAAATCTCTCGGGATTTTGTTCCCGACGTAGTTTAAGGTCTTCGGACAAAAAACTGTACAAAAGGGGGCAAACACATTTTTTTTTTTTTGGAAAATGTCCGGTGTCAGCGGATCTTGATCAAGACCGATACCGGCTTTTGTTGAAAATCCCTCGGGATATTGATCCCGACGTAGTTTAAGGTCTTCGGACCCAAAAACTTTAAAAGAGGGGCTGGTGATATATTTTTTATTTTTCGAAATGATCCAGATCATCAGATGTTGGTCTTAAAGACTGGGATCGATGCTGGTTTTTATTAAAATCCCTCAGGATGTTGATCCCGACGTAGTTTAAGGTCTTCGGACCCAGTTTTTGGGGTTGGGCATACTTACCTTGCTTTTTTTGACTTCTGACGGGGCTGACTGTGATTTGAGTGGTCCGAATTGCTTGATTTGGCCCTGCGGGCCATTTAATGATCGGATCTTGGATTCCGGCCTTCTCTCTTGATGATCATGCCTTTGATCTTGCTGCTTTCTGACTTGTGTAAGCCTTCCAATGGTTTGGATCCTGATGATTTAGCCCTTGAATGGTTCAGATTGATAGATTCGGCCCTGTGGGCCCACTTGCGATCTTGGCTTTACTTTGGGGCACCTCTTTTGATGATTTGTGAGGCTAAGAAGGCTTCTCATGGTGTGGATGACGGCTTGAATGTCTCAGATCGCTTGACTTGGCTTTGTGGGCCCACTTGATGATTAGATCTTGGATTCTGGCCCTTCTTTTGATGATCAGCCCTTTGATCTTGTTGTTTGATGGCTCATGCAGGTTCTTCAATGGTTTAGATCATGGTGATCTAGTCTTTGAATGACTTGGATTGCTTGTGGCCCCCACTTGATCACCTTTTCTTCTCTTTGACTTGATCAGCCATGTTCTGGCCGCATTACTTCATAATTGGACCGGTGGGGCACCTTTTATATGATCTTGATCAGCCTCAATCGAAATCTGGAGTGGACCGGAGCCTTGGGCGGCCCACGGAGTGCCATCTGCTGACGTGGACTGTTAGCCTCACCTACCAAGAACCTTGGAGCCAATCCCGCGGAGAGAGAGGAACCGCGTCCGTACGGGCGGCCCAGAGCAGGCCGCTCAAGGCTCGCCTCTTGAGCGGCCTGGGCTGGCTCTGGTTCGGACATTCTCTGCTGTCCATTGTCTTTGTCTCCACCTGCTCTGTACATCCAGGTTCTATTTCGACCATGAATCTTCCCTTTGTCTCCTCTTTCCTTCTCATCTTGTCCTCATCTTGCTTTGTCCTTTCTTGGGCAATGGATGGTGGAGATTTAAGGGTTGTGGGGGCTGTCCATGGTGGGTCCCACACTTCAGAAAGTATTGAAGGCTTTAATGATTGAGGGATTTCTTTAATGGATGGTGGAGATGGGGCATTGAATGGGGGCATTGATGAGGGGCTAGAGATGGTTGTTGGTGAAGCTTTGAATGGCCCCATTAATGGCAGCCATGCTGAAATTCCAGATTTGAATGGGGCTTTGATTGTGGGAGAAATGGATGGCATGGATAAGATGAGGAGATGGGATATAGGTAAGGCTATGCATCCCTTGAATGTGGGCCACCTAGATGATGTGATTGATGGTGGAGATGGGGGTATGATGGACATAGATGGGCTGATCTTAGATTGCCTTCTGGTACCTGTGAAGAAAGAAAACACTTTAGCAAAATGATTGAAGCATTAAAGTAGGAAGAGAGATACTTACCTTCTGGGAGGGATGATCGGGAGAAATGCACTCACGGAAGGTACCCCATTAGTTGATTGGAGGACGTTTATTTTGAAAGCCCTGTAAGATTTTTTTTTTTTTTTTGCATATATATGAATAAGGAAAAATGATTTTTTTTTTTAAATATATGTATGCAAATCATGCATGAAATGAAAATTTGTGCCAAGTGCTTGTCTGTCTATGCGTGATTCGAATTTGTGCTTTTAGATGTAGGAATCAGAATATTTGACTCAGCCTGATGTCATACTCGATTTTCTTAAATATTCACCAAGGGTCTTGGTCCCCTTAAGATAGTGCGCAATGGTATCCTGCCCCTAGAATTTGGGCAGATCTTGAAAGAATTCTCGACTCATAGCCGCCATCCTTGCTTTCATTGAATCTTCATGTCGCTTGGATCTCTCATGTACCTGCTTTTTTCTTCTTCTTTTTTATTAGCCATTATTACCCGCAACGCCCTTTCGGGTTTTCGCTGCGTCCGACTTGCCCGTCATTGTTGCCCATGGCGCCCTTTCGGGTTTTCACCACGTCCCGGGTATTTGATCTTGCCTGCCCCTTGGCAGCTATGCTGTTTTTACCCTTGGCGCCCTTTCGGGTTTTCACCAAGTCCGCTGTGTGCCCACTGTTTTTACTCGGAGCGCCCTTTCGGGTTTTCACTCCGCCCTCTTTGTTTAGGCACACATCTCTTCTCTCTTTTTTTTTTTTTTTTTTTTGGATAACTGCGGCGACCAAAGGTCAGGAATCCATCGTTGCCGGCCGATGGTAACCTTTCGGCCCTTATCCTAAGTTACAATGGCAGAGCTGTCGGCCTTAGCTACAGACCCTTCTGAGGTGGATGGATGGATAGATGTATTTCTTTTGAGTCGATTTTTTTTCTTTCTTTCTTTCTTTCTTCTTCTTCTTTTTCTCTTTTTTTTTTGGGTTGTGTGCCCCCCTTTTTTTGCTCTATTCTTTTTTTTTCTTCTTTTTTTTTTAACTTTTGAACCCTTTATTTGGAACACTTATTGGTGGACGGAAAGGGATTCTCAGAGGTCTAAGCCTTGACCTCTTGACTTCAGCTCTACTAATGTAACTCTTGATAAGGTTGGATTGGCTTACCTGTGAGAGATTTTCACGTTGTCGGCGTTGATTGGCTCTGGAAGATCCTTACCCCTCAGGTTGGTGAGTCGAACGGTGCCTCCCAGAAGAACTTTGATTCTTGGGGCTTGCCCCTTGAGTCTGATAGATGCAGCAGTGCTTGTTGTAAACCCGATATGACTTGTCTTTCTTCGGCTTCATTCTTCATCAGCACTCACGTTGACGGGATTTTGAGTTGAACTCGTAGGTCTGTCTTCTGATTTTAAGCTTCTTGAACTCCTCCATCCTTAGATTTCGAAGGACATCCCATTGCCAATGTTGATAGCATGTGGGAACCCTTAACAATTGATGATGTCATTCCTCATGAGAATTATCGTGTGAGATCAGAATATTAACTCCATCCACTTTGTGCTGTAATCGACTGCCACAAGTATATGTGTATGACTGCTAGATGATGCCGAGTCGATCTTTCTGCTGATGTAGATACCTCGTATAGGGAATAGCTGGAGCGTTATTAGGTTGAAGAATTTCGAAGCACACACATGGATCCGATGTGCATGTTGCTGACACTTGAAGTGCTTTCTGACATGTTGGCAACAATCTATCTTCATCGAGCCGTGAGGTTTCTTCGATCATTCGTCAAGTCGCACACTCCAGCATGGAATACAAGCATAGTCTTCGCAGCATCTTCTTGATAGGCTTGATGAGTTTTTGATCGATAAGTCTTCATAGGACGCAAAGATTGGGAAGTCATGACTTCAAAAATTCGATCATTCTCTGCTTATTTTTCAGGGACAAGGATTCTCAATGCACACTTCCTTATGGGTCTCAGGAGATCCTAGGTTTATAATTTTGAAAATTTTTGAGATGACATCGACTTTTGGTTCGAACTTTCGAGGAGACCCTCTAAGTTTGGGAGTCAGCTCATCATTTTCCACATCATTTGGCTTTATCCAGACCCTTGAGTTTGAAGTCCAACTCTAGATCGAAATCTTATGAGTCAGCTTCATACTCAAGTGCTTTGACAGACAGACTCGACACTTTTATTGAAAAAGTTTTTTTTTTTTTTTTTTTTTTTTTGCTTTCAAAGATTTTCTGATTTTTTTGGAATTTTGTGAATATCTAGATTTTTTTGAACTTTTGGACTTTGTGAAAATTTGATTTTTTTTTTTTTTGAAATTTTGAAATATTTGGTGTTTTTGGGTTTTTGAATCTTCTGATTTTTTTTTTTTTTGAAATTTTTCGTAAAAAAAAACTCAAGCAAGACGGCGATGTGAACCAGGTGTCGCCTGATTCGGCTCAGGGAGCCGAGCACTGTCGACTTTTATTGTGCCGTCATGGGGACTACAAACCTGTTACTGCCCTGCACTCCTTCCCCTCAGGAGGCAGGGCCAGAGGGATCAGTAGGCCAATCCTCATTGTTGCGCTCAAACATCATGATAGATCTAGAATTGGGCTCCGAGTCAGTGTCGGATGCGATTTTTCCTGGCTCATCCCCATTGTATTGCAACTCTTCGGGTTCATCTGGTTGAGGTGGGACCAGGATGGTAGTCCAGTCGATCGGGGAAAATTTCTGCCCCTTGCTTGAGTCTTCTTTGGGCAACTCTATCAGACTCAATCTGTTCGCTTGATCATCGAAGGTGAAATTTAGCCCATCATCAGGATAGATAATCCCTGCATTGATAAACTGGATTGGTGTGATGATGCAGAGGTTCCCTTCTTCTTGATGACCCCATCTTCTTCTGATACTTCTGTGCCTAATCCGAGTAGGCCGATATCGCAGTCTTTCTCTATCCACATTCTCTTGAACTCCCATGATTCGGGTCGAGTCTTGATATTCAAGCTGATAGTAGAAGGTTTGATGCTCGACAGGAAGGAAGACGTAGTTCGATCCGATGGGACATGCGCGAGGGAAGTAATTTACATTGTGATGGTATGAGACCTCCCCATTAGAGCGTTGTACATCCATGGCTGGGATGGTAGGCTCTCGAATGTTGGATGCTTCTACCATGAAAAATTGTTCGGGATCAGTAATGATGGTGATCGCCCTATCTTCGAAGATGTGCTTGACCCTTTGGTGAAGATTTGAAGAGATGACACCGATTCTGTGAAACCAGGTCCGATCGGGAAGGAAATGGAATGAAGCTGAGATGTCGAAGACCTGAAGAGTGATGGTTGATGTTTTTGGACCGATAAGAACCTGGACATCAATCTCCCCTTTAACCTCCTCGATAGTGGCCACATAATTGAAGCTGGGGCCCAATTCTGCTAGGGCATGTGGCCTGTTGTCTAAGGAAGGGTCTTCTTCTTGGAGGATGATGGTTGAAGTAGAAGCCGATTAGACAGGTGCGACGGGCAAGTTGTGCCCCTGATTACTTGATGGAGAGATGGGCAAGTTGTGCCCCTAGCTGACTATTGCTGAGACGGGCAGGTTGTGCCCCTGGTTTGCTGATGCTGTGTTAGGGAGATTGGCCCCTTGGTTGACTGAGATAGGCTGATTGTGCCCATGGTTGGAAATGGGTGCGAAGAATGAATCGATTGAAGGTGCCCCTTGCATAATGATGGACTCTGGGATTGAAATAACCGAGGGTGCCCCTTGCAGGATGAGAGACTCGAACTCTAAACTAGAGTCGATGGCATCAATAAACTGGAGAGGAGGCTCTTCTTGGCTGATGACAACTGGACAGGCAGGAAGTGCCCCTTGCATTGCGGAGACTGGATCAACTGGAGATGCCCCTTGCGGGATGAAGGGTTCTGAAACTGGACTGGTAAGGGGTGCCCCTTGCCAACCTTGATTAGGGAACTGTGAGTTCCATCTTGACTGTTGCTGTTGCTGCTGCTGCTGTTGTCCATGCTGAGGGAGGAATAGTGCACCTTCGGTAGAGGCGACAAGATCATCCTCTTCCATTGGATGGGAGATGGAAACACTATCATTATCGCTCTCGTATCCGGTAGGCTCACCTTCCACTATCGGTTGTACTGGAGAGGCCTGCTGAGGCCACCAAGGGGAGATCATCCCAGCCCTTATTCAAGCTTCGACTTGTTCCCCGGCGCGGATGAGTTGGTTGAAGTTCGCATATGGATGTGAGACAAGGTATCCAGAGATACTTGGATTTGCCGAGTGGACGATCATGGAGATTTGCTCCTCGTCGTCGATGGGAGTCTTCATTCTAGCGGCCATGACCCGCCACCGTCCAACGTAAGCTGACAATGTTTCATCGCTTCTTTGCCTGAGAGCTGCGAGGTCTGCTCTCCTGGGTGCCATGTTAAGATTGTGTGCGAACCTGTTGACGAAAGCATGGGAGAGCTGCTCCCAAGTCCTGATGCGATGATAGTCCAATGATGTGTACCAATCCAGAGCATCGTCTTTCAGAGATTTTTGAAACAAGCGGATGAGTGCTCCATCATTGCCCGCCACAGCATTAAGCTCTCCACAGAAAGCTCGTAAGTGGTCTATAGGACACCCTGTCCCATCATATCTTTTAAATTTTGGTACCTGGAAGCCTTGAGGTACCATTGCATCGGGAAATGGACAAAGGTCCCTGAACTTAGTGGATGGAAGATCCACCCCTTGCTGCTTCTGCAACTTTCTCTTCATCTCTCGCATCTGCTCTCGGAGTTGCTCTATTTCGGAGGGACCAGATGAAGGAGATCTTGTCCCTTGCCAGGATTGAGATGGCCCCCTTTCATAATAATTGGTGTCATTGATGCTCCTAAAATTCCTGCTTGAAGAGGGTTGGGCCTGGTAATTACTCTCATTGTAGGGACTTTGTTGGACTGGAGCTGAGAAAGGAGACTGCAAAGAAATCCCAGTCACAGGAGAATATTGAAATTGGTTGGAACTCTCATTAGGAAGAGGATGTTAGAATTGGCTCGGAGTTCTGGTTGTGGGATGTGACTGAAAATGGCTCTCATTCGCAGGAGGATACTGGAAGAAATGCCCTGAGGTTGAGGGTTGTTCTGATTGAAGGCCCTTGTTAGGAGGGTATCGAAAGTCCTGAGTGATCTTTGGCGGTTGTGGTTGGGATGAACTGGAGGCCGGGAGTACCTTCGATGGTTGTTGAGGTTGTTGAACTGGACCAGCTTGATTGCTGGCTGTTGAAACCTGGGCTTGTGTGAATCGGAGAAGCATTTCCTGCATGGCCTTCATGCTTTGTTGTAGCTCTTGGATGCCAGGAATTGACATGGATTCACTCGAGTTTAACAGTGGAGAGGAAGCCTCAGGTATAGGGAATAGGAGAGCCATGTCGATTTTGTATTGGATGTGGCAGGGTGATTTAGTTTGGAGGAGTAATGGTGGGAAGTATGCACTACTTTTTTTTTTGGGTTTTGGGATTTTCTATTTTTTTTGTTTTGGGTAGAATGCTATGCAGATGAGATTGTATGAGGATTAATGACTTTCAAGTACGAGAAGGATTCTGTTTTTCAAGTTGGATCACGACTAGTGGGACTAGCTTATCCCCAGTGGAGTTGCCATTCTGTGGACCCTCGCCGATTTTTCCGCGCTCCCCCACGACGTTCTTCTCCCTTCCCCTTTCCTTTCGGAAAAGAAGGAGATGAGGATGCGTGAGTGCGAAATCGCCGTTTGTGCCACTGGCTTGCCTCGTTCTCGAGGGCTTCGTTTGGTTGTCGTGTTAAGCTGGATATGTTTAAGTGTGTTTATATAAGACCAGAGTCGCCACTAGCCAGTTACTTCGAATCTACAGTCGGCTAGACCCTGTAGAAACGTTAGAGAAGGGAATCCGAAGATTCCTTCCTCTAAAATGACTCCTGTTGATCTGCGGCCAGAGATTCAAGGTAAGGGATCACGGTTACAGGGTGGGAAGAGGTTAAGCACCCCACACACTGCCCGTACCGAAGTACGGTCTCTACTTCACAGAATCGATCGGATACTTGAAAGTCTAGTTTAATCCTCGTATATTCTCATGAATGACATGATGCATGAATGCGGGTCTGAACAGTAAGAGTTTCTGATGGGCAGGTTCCAACAACGGGCAAGCCCAGAGCGTACGCTCGAACTGACAGGTGCTTAATATAAGACGTATGCAGTGTGCTTGAATAATCAAGGTGCTTTATAGTGAAGCATGAATGCAGGTCTGAGCAGTAAGAGTTTCTGATGGGCAGGTTCCAACAACGGGCAAGCCCAGAGCATACGCTCGAACTGACAGGTGCTTAATTTAAGACATATGCAAGTGTGCTTGAATAATCAAAGTGCTTGCAGTGAAGCAGGGGGGTTGGAAGAAAAGTAAATGTCGCACTTATGCTAGATGCAAATGAGATGATGCTGGAAAAGAGTAGCTGAGTGGACGGAGGTGTCGCAAGGGTTGGCTTCGAGCGGCTGGATCAAGACTTGGATGGCTTGGGAGGCTTGGACCAGTGGTCAGGCTGGGCTGGACCAGGGCTAGACTCTCCTCACTCGGGCTCTCCTTGGTGGAAAAATGGGCTAAGGGGTGGATGAGGACTCGGACCGCACCCGGACTGGCTGGACTTGAAGGGATTGTTGAAATGAGAAGGGGAGGGGGGTATTTATAGCAGCATAGAGGGGCACTCTCGTAATTTTTTCCGGGCGGCCTGCCATGGGCCGCCCGTACGGCCGCTCCTCGGTTTCCAGCGAGTACGGTCGCTCCCTCGGGGCTGCTGCTGGACTCGCTGGTCGACTCAGTGAGTTGACTCAGCGGGTCGACTCGGTGGTTTGACTCGACGGGTTGACTCGACGGGTTAACTCAGCGAGTTGACTCAGTGAGTTTGACTTTTTGGGGATTTTTTTACTGGCCTTTTTTATGGGGGGTTTTTCAGGGTGGTGTTTAGGACTAGGTTGACTGGGTTCAGGCTTGAACTGGGCTATGGAATGGGGCTTACAAGGGTGAGTTTGGCTGAGTTTGGACTTGGGATTTGGGGGTATGGTCCTCCATTCATCCAGCTATCTCTACCAACAGTGTAGCCGAAGGTGGGGTGTCTACAGATCCCTAAGCCACTCAGCCTCTTTACCTGTTGCAGCAAGGACTATGAACTCAGACTCCATAGTTGAGTGAGTTATGCAGGTTTGTTTCTTGGATCCCCAAGATACAGCTGCACCTTCTAAGGTGAAAACTCATCCAGTAGTGGATTTGTTGTCACCTGCACTCGATATCCAACTTGCATCGGTATATCCTTCCAGTACAGCTGGAAATTCTAAGTAAAATAACCCTAAGTTTTTTGTTGCTTTTAAATAACCAAGTACTCTTCCTATTGCCTTCCAGTGTTCTACACTGGAATTACTAGTAAACCTACTTAGTTTACTCACAGCATATGCGATGTCTGGTCTAGTGCATTGCATTGCATACATTAGACTTCTTATAACACTCGCATACTCTAAGTGTGCAACTGTTCTTCCAGTATTTTCATTTAACTTGATACTTGGATCGAATGGGGTTTTCGCTTATTTAATATTCAGGTGTTTAAGCTTGTTTATTATTTTCTCAATATAATGAGATTGGCATAGCGCATAACCCCCACTATGAGTTTTAACTTTTAATACCTAGAATGGTATCAACTTGTCCAAGATCCTTCATTTTAAATACGGAAGACAGAAACTTCTTTGTTTCAGTTACACCTTCCATCTTGTTACTTATTATTAACAGGTCATCAACGTATAAACAAATAACAATTATATAGTTACTACTTGTTTTGGAATATATGCATTTGTTTGTTACATTATGCATGAAACCATGAGAAAGTATTTTAGAGTCAAACTTCTCATACCACTGTTTAGGTGCTTGTTTTAGTCCATACAATGATTTAATTAATTTACAGGCTTTCTTCTCATTTCCTGGCAGAACGAACCATTCAGGTTGTTAATTTCATGTATACCTCCTCTTTGAGGTCTCCATTCAGAAAAGCAGTCTTTATATCCATCTGATGTATATACAGCTGATGTATGGATGCTAAAGCAAACATAATTCTAATAGATGTTATTCTTGCCACAGGTGAGTATGTGTCAAAATAATCTATTCCTTCTTTTTGTCTAAACCCTTTAGCTACTAGACTAGCTTTAAAGGTTTGAATAGTTCCATCAGTGTGATATTTCTTTCTAAATACCCACTTACACCCTATGGGTTTAGAAGCTGGAGGTAGATCCACCAGTTCCCAGGTTTGGTTTGACATAATCGATTCCATCTCATCATTGATAGCTTCTTTCAAAAAAGCTAAATCTGTAGAAGTTACAGCTTCGCTATAGGTTGTTGGATCATCTTCTATAGTCATAACTATATGTATCTTTCTAATGATATTCTCTCTATCTCCTTCTACAAGATGAAAAGAGATACGTTGAGAGTCTATCTGTTTAGGATCAAGACTCTTTTCTACTCTTACCCTTTGACTCCTACGTGGTTCTATTGGAGCTTCAACTTCATGTTGAGCATCTACCATAGGTTTCTCTGTTGGAGTTTGGATTTCATTATCCTTTGACTCTAAGGATAGTGAGTTTTCAAAGAACTCAACGTCTCTAGACTCTATGATGGTATTAGACTCTAAGTCTAGGAGTCTATAGGCTTTGTTATTTTGTGCATACCCTACAAAGGCGCACTTAATAGCTCTGGATCCTAATTTAGTTCTTTTGGGATCAGGCATTCTACAATATGCGAGGCACCCCTACACTTTAAGATATCCTAGATTAGGTTTTCTACCTTTCCATACCTCATATGGTGAAGTGTTAAACTTCTTAGAAGGAACCTTATTTAGGATGTGGCACGCTGCGAGAAGTGCTTCTCCCCAAAGTCCTAGTGGCAACTTTGCTTGTATTAGCATTGAGTTGACCATTTCTACTAAGGTTCTATTTTTTCGTTCAGCTATACCATTTTGTTGTGGTGTATATGGCGCAGTGCATTGGTGTATTATGTCATGTTCTTCACAGAAGTTAGAGAATTCATTTGAAAAATACTCTCCTCCTCTGTCGCTACGAAGAACTTTTATTTTCTTGTTTAGTTGATTTTCCACTTCTGCTTTATATATCTTGAACATGCTGAGTGCTTCATCTTTGTTCTTTAGAAGATATACTTGTACATATCTGGAGCAATCATCGATGAAGGTTAAAAAGTATCTTCTTCCTCCACGTGTAAGAATGCCATTTAACTCACAGATATCAGTGTGTATTAGTTCCAATATTTGAGATGATCTTTCAACACTAGGAAAAGGTTTCTTCGTAAATTTGAACCTTATGCACACTTCACATTTATCATTTTGATTATCTGTGTATGAGATTAAGCCATTCTTAGACATGAATTTTAAGGTACTATAACCTATGTGTGCTAATCTACCATGCTACTGTTCGCTCGCCTCAAGTGTAAGGCTGCGATGTAGTAATAAATCTCGGTAAGACCGAGGTCGATCCACAGGGAAAGAGTAATAGCTTCCTAATTACTCCAGCAACTTAGTTTAATAGAGTAAATTCAGATTCAATGGGATGTTTAATTAAAACAGTAACTTAATGAAAAATCAGAGATATAATGTACTAAGGCTTTCAAGGATCCACTTATAGCAATCCTATGTCAATTCAGTCAATCCAAGTAGAGAACACAACTAGATTTGAAGTCCTATCTCTCATCTAGTTGGAAAGTAAAGCATTCACACACATTCATCCAATTCAAGTTGAACTTCCAAGTTCAAGTCCATTCAATCAATGTAGAATTCAAATTCATAGCCTGCGGAGTAACAGCCATGCCTATGGACTATGGCTTGCTCAAGGATTACTATAATTCGAATCTAAACAAGCAACCTGTGATAATCTCAGAGAATTAAAAGGAATTCATGTCCGGAGCACATAAACTCAGATAAGACATCTCAAACTACCACCTATTGGACTGAAACATAAGAAAAATCAACTTTGAATTAAAAATACTTGAATCAAACTGAAATTAACATAGAACTGGCTACAAGCTTCACCTCTCAGCCTTAGCTGAGAGGTTTTAGCCGAGCATAGTCATGCTACAACTAAAAACTAAAAAATAAAGCATAAAACTAGAAAAACCCGAAGATAGATGTTGCAGACGCCCCACAGTCGCCTTCAGCCTCCAAACTCACGTTCCTTCTCTTCTCTGATACCTTAGGGAGAGCCCCTAGGTGGCCTTTTATAGCAACAATCCTCCCTTGCGTCGGATTCTGCGAAATCCTACGCATTGCGCAGCAATTTCGGAGTCCCGAATTAGAAAGGACTCCTATTACGCAGAGCCGACCGGTCGTGACCGGTCGGACCAGCTTTTTTTTTTTTTTTTTTTAAACATCCAGTGGGTGCAGCCGACCGGTCAAGACCGGTCGGACTGACCTCCCACTCATCCAGCGTGCATGCCCGACCGGTCATGACCGGTCGGGTTGATCTATTCCTTGATCCAGTGTGCATGGCCGACCGGTCATGACCGGTCGGCCTCTCTTCAACTTGTTCCTGTGATGTGG
The DNA here is from genome assembly GCA_003013855.2 of Liriodendron chinense. Lineage (NCBI taxonomy): Eukaryota > Viridiplantae > Streptophyta > Magnoliopsida > Magnoliales > Magnoliaceae > Liriodendron > Liriodendron chinense. The sequence goes on from PVNU02002217.1 coordinate 2,002,358, forward strand.
CTGACCGGTCGGACGACCGGTCAGCCTTGTATTTCTTCATCTTTTTCTTCTTTTCTTCATTCTCTTTTCTCTCTCTTTCTTCTTCTTTCCTTGGTCCATCTTAGGACTTCATCTAATGTCTTCAAATATAATCTTTTGGCTCCAATTTGATGAAATCCACTCTTATCTCTACAATCACAAAACACATGTTAGGTGGGCCTTTAAACCATGAAAATCATGCAAATTATGTAGTGTAATGGGCAATGCAATGTATAAATTGGAGGTTCAACACACCCCCCAACCAGCTTTTTGCTAGTCCCGAGCAAAACATGCGTGAAACAGTTTCAAACCTCCAAATCCAACCCTCTTCCAGAAACCATGTTTCTATCCATTCCAAGATGTATAAGTGTGGAATTTGGAAAGATTAGGTGTTAGAAGCTGAACCTTGGACTCTCAAAACATAAGAAGTGTTTACATGAAATCCCCGCTGACTGATTGATAAATAGAAGAATTCAAACAAATTCAACCTAGTGTGCATAGTGAAAGTTCATCTCATGAGTTCCTGGAACCATCTTCTTCATAGATTAAGTAGACCAGGGATTCCAAGGTGCACAAAGCAACAGCAAGCCTATGACAGAAATTTGCCTTACCGTCCTTCCGACGGCTTTCACACTACGTCCCATTTCCGGCTTTGGTTACGGTTCGACCATCCCCCGGTTGGTAATAGGTAGCCCTTTTCGAAATTTTCCACCATTTTTCCTTCATTCCTGATTTCATCCTTTCTTTCCTTTTTCTTTTAACTTAGATAGGATTTTTAGAAATCCATATCTTTCATTATTTTCCCATGGACAAGGATGGACAAAATACCCCGGCTTGGCTGCTCAACACCTCTAAACCAAAGTCTAGCTAATCCACAAATCACATAAACCTGTCACTCATGAAAATCGTGTAATGTGAACTTGGTGTAAAGGTGTTCAAATGTTCTATCAATCACAACAATAGGGGAATTAACATATAAAGCCATTATGTTGGAAGAAATTCAAGACTACAACATCACAAACTTCATTTCTCCTCCTCTTCTACTCATAGCCTCTCAAATGTATAGAAACAAAATTTTCTAAAAGAGTTTTGAGATGTTAGAAAATTCGAAAAAATTTTGTGCATATGAAGCTCGAAATGTTGCAATATGCTAGATGAGGGATCTCATCTCACCCCTCAACCAAATCTTGCATTGTCCTCAATGTAAAAAGATAGTTAGTTAGCATGAACATGAGAACAATGGTAAAATATGAGAGAGTGAGAATCAATAGTACCTGAGAGAGCGATCATGGAGGTCTGCAATTCCAACAACTAAATCCTACTAAAACAGTAAAACAAAACTAAACCTACCTATGCTATACCTCCATCAGACTAGGAGATCAATCATCCTGATAGACAGGATCATTCAGGGAGATGGACATGTCCTCTGAATCAAATTTCTCAACAAATGGTTTAAGGCGTTGTCCATTAACTTTGAAACAGTCACCATTCGCTGCATTCTCAATCTCAACAGCCCCATGGGGAAAAACTTCTTTAACAATATATGGGCCGGTCCATCAAGATCGTAATTTTCCCGAAAAAAGATGAAGTCGGACATTATACAAGAGCACTTTCTGTCCTTCATGGAAGGATTTCCTTAAGATGTGTTTGTCATGAAAGGCCTTCATCTTGCTCTTGTAAATCCTCGAATTCTCATATGCATCGTTCCGGATCTCATCAAGCTCATTTAATTGAAGTTTGCGAAGCGAGCTAGCCTTGTCTATGTCAAAATTTAGGGCCCGAATTGCCCAATAGGCTTTGTGTTCTATCTCCACAGGCAAGTGGCAAGCTTTCCCATAGACAAGTCTATAAGGGGACATTCCAATGGGTGTCTTGTAGGCAGTACGGTGAGCCCAAAGTGCATCATCTAATCGTAGGGACCAATCCTTGCGATCCGGTCTCACCGTCTTTTCTAAAATCTGTTTGATTTCCCTATTGGAGATTTCAGCTTGCCCACTTGTTTGTGGGTGGTATGGGGTACTCACTTTGTGCCTAATACCATATTTCTTCATCAAAGTTTCAAAAGGTCTATTGCAAAAGTGAGCACCACCATCACTAATAATGGCTCGAGGCGTCCCAAATCTAGAAAGTATGTTTTCTTTGAGAAACTTGAGAACCGTACGATGATCATTGGTTCTACATGGGATAGCCTCTATCCATTTAGACACATAATCTACGGCCAACAGAATATAGACATGTCCAAAAGATGAGGGGAATGGTCCCATGAAATCGATGCCCCAACAGTCAAAGACTTCAAGATGTTGAATTGGTGTGAGAGGCATCATATTTCGACGGGATAATCCTCCTAACTTCTAGCAGCGCTCGCACGCTTTGCAAAACTCGTGGGTGTCCTTAAATAGTGTGGGCCAATAAAAACCACACTACAGAATTTTTACAGTTGTTTTCTTGGCTGAAAAATGACCCCCACATGCTTGATTATGACAAAAGGAGATGACTGAATTGTGTTCATCATCGGGGACGCATCTCCTTATAATTTGGTCTGGGCAATATTTAAACAATAGAGGTTCATCCCAGAAAAATCTGCGCACTTCCCTTAGAAATTTACGTTTATCTTGCGCAGTCCAATGAGTCGGCATCGCACCTGTGGAAAGATAATTGGCTATATCAGCGTACCATGGTGGATGCATAGCAACAAAGAGTTGCTCATCAGGGAATGAGTCCTCAATAGGTGACTCGTCAATGGAATTTGGTAGGACTAGGCGGGATAGATGATCCGCCACCACATTTTCTACCCCCTTCTTATCTTTGATCTCCAAATCGAATTCTTGAAGGAGTAGGATCCATCTTAGCAAACGGGGCTTAGCATCCTTCTTAGAAAGAAGGTATTTCAGTGCCGCATGATCCGTATAAACAATAACTTTGGATCCTATTAAGTATGCCCTGAATTTGTCCAAGGCAAAGATGACAGCTAGGAGCTCTTTCTCCTTAGTTGAATAATTAACTTGGGCAGGATTCAAGGTCCTACTCGCGTAGTAGATGACATGGGGCTTTTTATCCTTCTTTTGGCCTAACACCGCCCCAATAGCAAAATCGCTCGCATCGCACATCAACTCAAAAGGAATGGACCAATCTGGTGGTTGCATGATAGGAGCGGTTGTCAACATGTCTTTTAGCTTTGAAAAAGCTAATTGACATTCGGCACTCCACTCAAATTGGTTCTCCTTTTGTAGAAGGTTGCATAAAGGCCTTGAGATGTGACTAAAGTCCTTTATAAACCTTCGATAGAAACCGGCGTGTCCCAGGAAGGACCGCACATCGCGTATGCTTTTAGGTGGTGGTAGATTGGAAATTATGTCAATTTTCGCCCGGTCTACCTCTATTCCATTGGACGAGATGATGTGTCCAAGGACTATTCCTCTTTGTACCATGAAGTGGCACTTTTCCCAGTTTAATACAAGTTGCTTTTCCTCACACCTCATTAAGACCAACTTCAAGTGCTCGAGGCACTCATCAAATGTACAACCAAAAACAGAGAAGTCATCCATGAACACCTCAAGAAACTCACCCACCATGTCCGAGAAAATACTCAACATGCATCGTTGGAATGTGGCGGGTGCATTGCATAACCCGAATGGCATCCTTCGATAGGCGAAGGTACCAAACGGGCATATAAATGTGGTTTTCTCTTGGTCTTCCGGAGCTATCTCAATTTGGTTGTATCCGGAATAGCCATCTAGGAAGCAATAGTAGGGATGGCCTGCCAACCTCTCCAAAATTTGGTCCATAAATGGGAGAGGGAAGTGGTCTTTCCTAGTGACCGTATTGAGCTTCCTATAATCAATGCACATACGCCAACCGGTGGTCACCCTAGTCGGTATAAGCTCGTTGTTGGCGTTTTCAATGATGGTAATACCGGATTTCTTGGGGACAACTTGGGTAGGACTCACCCATTGGCTATCTGAGATGGGGTAGATGATACCCACATCCAATAGCTTTAACACTTCGGCTTTGACAACCTCCATCATGTTTGGATTTAGCCGTCTTTGAGGTTGTCTAGTCGTTTTTGCGTTTTCTTCAAGGTGTATACGGTGAGTGCAAACCGAAGGATCTATCCCTTTGAGATCCGCTATTGTCCAACCTATGGCTTCCCGGTGTTTTTTGAGTAACTCAATCAACTTGAGCTCTTGGTCTTTTTCTAGGTGGGAGGCAATGACAACTGGGAAAGTTTCCTCTTGACCCAGATATACATATTTAAGCTCGGATGGCAATGGTTTGAGGTCAAGCTTCGGTGGTTTGATGCTAGACGGTAGAGGCCTTGATGTGGTTGGTGGCAATTTTTCAAAATGGGGCCTCCACCGGCTAGTATCAACTACCGGTCTTTCTATATTTAATGCATGCACAATCTCACTGATGATGGGGTCTTTAGAATCCATGAAGTGTGCTAAGCATGTCTCCAAGCTTTCTAGTGGTTCAAGTTGGAGGAGTTCTTCTTCTTCAAAGGTTTCAAGCATGTTTACATCGAAGAACTCATCGTCATCGACATCCCTATGTCTTTTGCCCAAGTGAAATACATTCACTTCTAGTGTCATGTTTCCAAAAGATAATTGCATCACCCCATTCCGGCAATTGATGATTGCGTTTGATGTGGCAAGGAATGGGCGGCCTAATATTACCGGTATTTGGGTGCTAACATCCCAAACCGGTTGTGTGTCCAAGACGATAAAATCTACTGGATAGTAGAATTTGTCAACTTGGACTAGAACATCCTCAACTATCCCCCTCGGTACACGGATAGATCTATCAGCGAGTTGCAACGTGGTTTTGGTGGGTTTTAATTCACCAAGACCCAATTGCTCATATACCGAGTATGGGATCAAGTTCACACTCGCCCCCAAGTCTAACAAGGCACGTTCAATCCGGTAGTCTCCAATGATACATGAGACGGTGGGACTACCGGGATCTTTGAATTTTGGGGGGGTCTTTTGAGTGAGGATGGCACTAACTTGCTCAGTTAAGAAGGCCTTTTGCTGCACATTATATTTGCGTTTTGTCGTGCATAGATCTTTTAGAAACTTGGCATAAGAGGGAATTTGTTTGATGGCATCAAGCAAAGGGATGTTGATCTTGACTTGTCTGAAAATCTCTAGAATATCTTGAGAATTTGGGAGAGATTTTGGGGTAACCAATCTTGAAGGGAATGGTGCTATGGGCTTGTAAATGCGTTTCGGTTGTTGTGGGGCTAGGTTAGATCCATTTTCATCCTCAGAATTTACCGGATCATTAGGCTCATCGGCCTTCACCGGAATAGTTTTGTCAATTTGTTTACCACTTCTAAGGGTGGTAATGGATTTAGCTTGCTCCATGTTTTGGTTGGGAGGATTAGGGATGCTCACTTCATGTACTTGTTTTGGATTGGGCTGAGGTTGGGCCGGAAAGGTCCCTTCCCTAGCATTCAAGCGTCCCTTAATTTCATCAACCGAGACTTTCAGCTCTTGGAACATTTGCTGATTTGATTCATTTATTTGCGCTTGCCCTTGCATAAATGCCCTCAAGGTATCCTCCAATGAGAATTGAGGTGGGGCCATATTTTGCATGGGTGGCCCTCTTTGGGAGTTGGTAGGATTGCCCGTTGGGGCATTCTTCCAACTGAAATTCGGGTGGTTCTTCCAACTCTCATTGTACGTATTACCTACCGGTTCATTGAAGGGCCGTTGATAACCATATGTGGCATTGGCTGTCTCTTGCAGCACTTCCTTAAATGCAGGAATTGTGGGACAATCTTGCGTAGCGTGTAAGTCGGTGAGACAAATCCCACATGTGGTTTCAACAGCTTCTTGGACTTGGAAACTCCATTTTTGCTAAGTTCCATGGCCTCAACCTTCCTTGTGAGGTTGGCTATCCTCGCATTTACGTCGTCTTCCTCTTTAAGGACATATATCCCTCCTTTCTCTTGAGTAGGCTTGGGGTTCTTGGGTTTATCCGAGGTGTCCCAAGATTGGGCGTTTTCAGCCAACATGTCCAAGTAACTCCAAGCATCATCTGAATTTTTACTCATAAACTCGCCATTGCACATCATTTCCACAATTTGGCGCATATTAGAACTTAATCCATCATTGAAAAAAATTTATAATTCGCCAACTCTCATAGCCATGATGTGGGCAAGCAAGCAGGAGTTCCTTAAATCTTTCCCAACATTGAAAGAATGATTCACCCTCTTTAGCTGAGAAATTCATTATGGCCATTCGAAGAGTGTTTGTTTTATGAGCTGGGAAGAACTTTTTCAAGAATTCCCAGTTCATCTCAACCCATGACCCAATTGAATATGGTCTAAGAGAGTGAAGCCAATCTTTGGCTCTTTCTTTCAAGGTGAAGGGAAAAAGTTTAAGTCTGATTGTATCCCCAGAAACATTGGGATAATGCAAGGTGGCCAACACTTCTTCGAATTCTTGCAAGTGTAAGTATGGGCGGTCAGAGTCTAGCCCATGGAATTTAGGTAAAAGTTGGATTACTCCTGGTTTTATGTCAAGGGTCCCACCGTTAGCTGGTAGAACTATGCAAGAAGGTGTAATTGTACGAGCAGGTTGTAGGTAATCCCGTAGTGATCTCATTGGAGGAACATTATGTACCTCATTCTCTCCTACTCCTTCTTGATTTGCGTTTGTGGTTGGAGTATGGGGGGAGGATTCCTTAAGGGTGTTTGATCCATACTCCCCAAACTTTCACGATGCTCTTGATAATTCCGGACTTGTCTATGGACTGACAATGGTCCAACTAAACCACCTTCAGATTGAAGACGATTTGAATGATTACGTTCCCAACGGGACATAAACCACTCAACCAGAAACTGAAACTAATCCTATTCTAGAGAACTAAAATCTGAACTAAAAAAATCTGAAAAAACTATGTTAGAAAGGTATCACCTGATGCGCTTTAACTGAAAGAAGAATTCCTACAAAACAGAAAACTATGTTAGTTCTAAGAAAAATCAGAAAAACCTATCTACTTCTACTTCTACAGCCACTGAAACTATTTGAAAACTATTATCTACTTTCCCCGGCAGCGGCGCCAAAAACTTGTTCGCTCGCCTCAAGTGTAAGGCTGCGATGTAGTAATAAATCTCGGTAAGACCGAGGTCGATCCACAGGGAAAGAGTAATAGCTTCCTAATTACTCCAGCAACTTAGTTTAATAGAGTAAATTCAGATTCAATGGGATGTTTAATTAAAACAGTAACTTAATGAAAAATCAGAGATATAATGTACTAAGGCTTTCAAGGATCCACTTATAGCAATCCTATGTCAATTCAGTCAATCCAAGTAGAGAACACAAATAGATTTGAAGTCCTATCTCTCATCTAGTTGGAAAGTAAAGCATTCACACACATTCATCCAATTCAAGTTGAACTTCCAAGTTCAAGTCCATTCAATCAATGTAGAATTCAAATTCATAGCCTGCGGAGTAACAGCCATGCCTATGGACTATGGCCTGCTCAAGGATTACTATAATTCGAATCTAAACAAGCAACCTGTGATAATCTCAGAGAATTAAAAGGAATTCATGTCCGGAGCACATAAACTCAGATAAGACATCTCAAACTACCACCTATTGGACTGAAACATAAGAAAAATTAACTTTGAATTAAAAATACTTGAATCAAACTGAAATTAACATAGAACTGGCTACAAGCTTCCCCTCTCAGCCTTAGCTGAGAGGTTTTAGCCGAGCATAGTCATGCTACAACTAAAAACTAAAAAATAAAGCATAAAACTAGAAAAACCCGAAGATAGATGTTGCAGACGCCCCACAGTCGCCTTCAGCCTCCAAACTCACGTTCCTTCTCTTCTCTGATACCTTAGGGAGAGCCCCTAGGTGGCCTTTTATAGCAACAATCCTCCCTTGCGTCGGATTCTGCGAAATCCTACGCATTGCGCAGCAATTTCGGAGTCCCGAATTAGAAAGGACTCCTATTACGCAGAGCCGACCGGTCGTGACCGGTCGGACCAGCTTTTTTTTTTTTTTTTAAACATCCAGTGGGTGCAGCCGACCGGTCAAGACCGGTCGGACTGACCTCCCACTCATCCAGCGTGCATGCCCGACCGGTCATGACCGGTCGGGCTGATCTATTCCTTGATCCAGTGTGCATGGCCGACCGGTCATGACTGGTCGGCCTCTCTTCTACTTGTTCCTGTGATGTGGCCGACCGGTCGGACGACCGGTCAGCCTTGTATTTCTTCATCTTTTTCTTCTTTTCTTCATTCTCTTTTCTCTCTCTTTCTTCTTCTTTCCTTGGTCCATCTTAGGACTTCATCCAATGTCTTCAAATATAATCTTTTGGCTCCAATTTGATGAAATCCACTCTTATCTCTACAATCACAAAACACATGTTAGGTGGGCCTTTAAACCATGAAAATCATGCAAATTATGTAGTGTAATGGGCAATGCAATGTATAAATTGGAGGTTCAACAGCTACAATGCTACAGATTCAATCATATACGCAGAAGGGCTACTTTCATTCAAGGAAAATTTTATCATCCCATTGCAAGCATATCCCTTACCAACGAAATTTCCGTTCTTGGATAGAATCAATTTTCCCGACTCAAACACTAGCCGTATTCCAGGTTTTCCCAGAAGATCCCTAGAAACTAAGTTTCGTCTCATGTTAGGGACATGCAGTACATTAGTTAGAATCACTTTCTTTCCAGAGGTAAAGACTAGTTCCACGGTTCCTTTACCTACGACCTTCGATCGGACTTCATTACCCATTTGGACCTCTTGACCATCGGTCACGTCCTCATAAGTTTTAAAGGCTGATCTGTCATAGCTTACATGGACTGTGGCTGCTGTATCATACCACCAACTGGGTACTTTGCCTTGGATCATGTTTACCTCAGTGATCATGGCAATTATGTTTTCTTCAACTGCATTTGCCTCATTCTTCGATTTTCGAAGACGGCATACTCGAGCATAATGCCCGGTTTTCCCACAGACATGGCAAGGGCCTTTGAACTTTCCGTTCTTCTTCTGTGATTTCTTGAATTTTCCTTTATTGGGTTTCAGGGAACCGTTCTTCTCGGGATTCTTGTTTTGGGTACTTTCTACTGCTTGCACCTTGGATGAGGAATTCTCATTTCCATTTTTCTTTTCACGGTTTCGGGATTCTTCCTCTATTCGGATATGTTTCTGGATTTGTTCCAGTGAATAATCCTCGGTTTTATGTAGCAGTTTTTTCCTGTATTCTGTCCAACTCGGGGGCAATTTTGCGATAATAGCCCCGACTTGGAAAGCTTCAGGGATATCAATTTTTAGGGCACTAATTTTGCCAACAATTAGCTGTAGTTCTTCGATTTGGGCTAACAGCGATTTGTTATCTACCATAGTGTAGTCGAAATAGCTAGCTATTAGATATTTGTTCGTACCTTCTTCTTCAGTCTTGAATTTGAACTTGAGAGCGGTCCAAATTTCTTTGGCAGATTCAGTTCTGGTGTATTGATCATACAGACGATCAGATAGCGTGTTCAGAATGTGTCCTCGACACAGCAGATTATCTTCTTCTCTCTTGATGCGTGCGTTGATCTGCTCAGTCGTGTCTGTATCAGTAGCTGGAGGAAGCGGCTTCAAGTTCGGGTCTAAGATATAGAATATCTTCAACGCCATAAGCAGGAACTTTATCTTATCCTGCCATCTGGTGAAATTGGTTCCATCGAACCGGTCCAGACGAATCAGATCCTGGTTCATCAGTTTGATTGATGATACCCCTTCGATTTCCATATCAGAAAATTATGCTTTAAGATTGTTGATGAAATTTCTGATCTTTAAAAATAAATAAATTGGAAAATCCGAGAATTAGGACAGGCTGAAGCACGTGAAAAAACACGCTGTTCTTAAAGCGTAATTTGCCCCTACTCAAATTATTTTGAGTCTGCTGATAGGTTGTAGGCGGATTGCTTCCAGGATACGACAAGCCTTATGTGGTTCTGCGTTCAGCAAAAAACGAAGGAACCACTATGGAACTCAGTAACACACTCTGGCAGATGAAGAAAAGAAAGAGAGAACAAGAATGGAGGTCTTATTCTTGTAGCAGTAGACCACTACGCTGGTCTAAGTGGCTTGGTTTGAATTAACCAAACCGAGAGGCTAATAGTTTCAGATGGGTGCTGGTTCAATAGTGATGGTTGCGTTTGCTGTTGTTTTGTTGGAATGAACCAGACCTGTCCGGTTTATATAGGTAAGGGTGGCTGGCAGTTTTGGTCCAGAGCCATAATGGCACTAGCCGTTTTCTGGCTGTTGTGAGAAACTAGCCGTTTATGGCAGTTTCTGACTGTTGTGCATGTGGGAGTTATGCACCTGCATGCTGACCATTTAGACTCAATGGCTAGCCGTTTCTGACTGTTGGGCTAGCCACATGCAGCTGTTACTGCATGGTCTGGATCGTTACTGCATGAGCAGTTACACAGGTCCCTCTAATTAGCCCTGCAGCTCTCTATAAAAAGCAGAGAGGTCTCTCTGTCAGACCTCCCACCCATAGCACGCATCGCGACTCGCACCAGTCTGCGAGGTCGCGACACGATGCGCACGTGCGAAGTGCCAAGTGCGCCACTAGCGCCTCTACAGTCACACCGCTTCACATGCCCACGCCCTCGCACCGAGCCCGAGCCAGTGCGCGCACGCAAGCCACCATTCTCCATCTCTTCCACCATAAATAAGTAAGGTGCACAACACCCTACTTATAAAGAGGTAAAAAATCTTTCTCCCATCCGATATGGGACAAAAACAAAACTCCTTTTTTTCTTTTAAAATTGTTTTCAAAACAAACTTTTTCAACATAAAATCTCAGGTACACTGCACCACAGGAAAGTAGTGGTGATTGAACGGCCACTACTGAAAAATTCTCGAGGGCCACAAACGTTGCGGGCCAATCTGATATGCGTTCTCCTGCGGTGTGGTCCACCTGTAACCAGCCACATTTTTGGGCTCCTGCCCTGAAATGAGCTGGAAAAACGAATGTACTACATAGATTAAAAAAATAAATAAAACATATATTATGGTGGGGCCACAAATTGCCTATGAGTCTATGTCTCCGGGCACAGAGATATTCCTATGCCCGAGGCTGTGTGGGCCCTGCGGAGATGGGAGGTGTACATAACAAATCCTTTCTGTTCATCTATTTTGAAAGACTACAATAGGCAAACTCTAAAATCAGGCGGATCCAAAACCCAAGTGGGCCATACCACATGAAATAGTGAGGGATTGAATGCCTTGGGTGCCAAAAGTTTTTTTTTTTTTTTTTAATCAGAATGACATTTCTACCTGCAGTTTATCTGGGTGGAAATAACCCACGTGAACGGTTTGGATGGCATGTAAACATCATGGTCAGCTCCACGAAGGTTTCAACGGTAGACTTCCATTTCCACTGTTTCGTTTGGTGTGACCCGCCTCAGTTTTAGACATGCCTGATTTTTAGACTCCTACATACCATGGTCTTTCAAAATGGACGGATAGGATTTTTCAGGGACATCGCTGCGGACCCCACGTAGCCCGGGCACAATATATCTCTGTGCCCAGGTCACAGGCGATTCTCTTCCCCTCAACAGGCTGTCAACAAATAGAAGGCTTGGAGAGAACCAAAAACGGTTCATAATCAACCAAATAGAAGGGCAATTATTCAACGGCTAGGATCATCCAACGTACAGTGAGGATGGTTGAATTAATGGTTTGGATTACGTAAGCATGGCAGCTCCTAATTCCATTTCCACCTGCGATGCCTCCGCCTCATTTCCATAACACACTCCCGCCGAAGGGCTTTGCCAGCGTCCACTCCATCAGGTGCGCATTTTAGCTTTATCCCATGCCCTTATGTCCAACTCGATCCCACTGCGCATTTTAGCTTTATCCGTTCGTTGTAATTACGGAGAAAATACTCCGGCAGAGTATGCTGTATGATATGCAGGAACTTGCAAAATAACTTTAAAATCACATATATAAAATAAAAATAATTAAAATCAAACCGTTCAAATTAGGTTTAATAGCTTACAGCAGTCATGAACCTAATATTACGCTTTGATCATCAAATTGGTGGACATTTACTAACGGTTAAAAATGAAAAATATCCAACGGTCTTATTTCAACCAAAAAATACAAACGACTTAGAGATTATAGCCACTAAAAAATTATTTTTGAATGCTTAGAAACGGTGTATTCCACGATATATACAGTTTAATTCGTGTTAATGTACGCCGTGTGATTAGTTACAAGCGCCTACGTATCAAGTGCTATAATCAGCCAGAGTATCAAATAACTGGGGCAGATTAGGTGCTACCCCGGACTCACCCAACACGGTGCGGCCCGGACATTGGGGCCCACCTTAATGTACTAATTATATATCCACGCCGTCCATCTGTTTTTTCAGATCATTTTAGAAAATTATGAGAAAACTAAAATATATCCAAATCTAAGGTGGACCATACCATAGGAAATAGTTCTGATTGACCATTAAAAACTTCTTGGGGGATAAAAGAGTTTTGGATCAAGACTATATTTGCTTTTTTTTGCTTCTTCCAGTTATATTTTACCTTATCAATGGATTTGATTTCAAATATACATTACCTAAACATTACAGTTGGCTTTGGTAATTTTTTAATGATGAGCGTTCAATCACCACTGTTTCTTATGAAACGGTTCACCTGAGATTTTGGTCTTCTTCATTTTCGGTGTAATCCCTAAAATAATTTGGAAAAAACGTATGGACGGCTTGGATATAGAATATATAAATCAAGGTGGACCCACAGTCAGGGCCGCACCGTGTTTGGTGAGGCTGGGCCGCACCTAATCCGCTCCGCAAGTAACTCCTGTATAAATACTCCGTCATCTACCGCCACTTTCCCTGCGTTCCCCTCTCTGGTCGACTCTAGGAAGTGAGAGACTGCAAGAAACCCTCTCTCGACTCTGGGGAGTGAAAGAGACAGCAAGAAACCCCCCCCCCCCCCCCCCCCCCCCCCCCCCCCCCCCTCTCTCTCTCTCTCTCTCTCTCTCTCTCTCTCTCTCCGTGCAAAATCATGGCGGAAACCAGGAGATTGGAGCTTGCCGCAGCTCCAAAACCCAGTAAGAATCTCTCAAATCTCTCGCATTTTGATTCTCACTCTCTCTCTCTCTCTCAGTAAACCAATCGAGCTGTTTTAATCTGAAGTCTTGCTATTCGTTTTTTTATTATACTAACTCTGACCTTTTTCTCATTTCCTCAATCTTTCTTCCGTCGGATTTGAAGCGTGAAAAGAAATGGTGTGAAATGCAGTTGGTTGGGTTAGGGTTTGCATCAGGTGTGGGTACAGTTCAAAAAATAGGGTTTAGAATGTACATTTCCTTCCATGAAGAGGAAGGAATCTTCGTCGCGTTTCTGGACGTTCATACGGTTGTCCCCACCACGCATGCGTCCTATTGTAAGGAGGTGGCTAACGAGCATTCGGTGTGTGGACCATCTTATGGACGGATCAGATCCCGCACACATGTCGCCTTGGCACGCATGGAGTCTCTGCTTCGTGCTTGAAGATGGGACGCCTGGGAGTCAGTGCTCGTCCTTTTTCTTTCTCCTTTTCGGGATTTTTTTTTTCCGAGAGCGGGTTGGGTGAGACCCCGGCCTCACCCAAGACGGTGTGGCCCTTACCGTCTGGTTACCGTGAGGCTCACCTTGATGTATGTATTATATATCCACGCCGTCCATCCATTGTTCCAGATCATTTTATCAAAATTATACTAAAAATGAAACATATCCAATTATCAGGTGGACCATACCATTGGAAAAAGTGTTGGTTGACCATTAATGGGTCACAAAAGTTTTGGATCAAGCTGATATTTGTTTTTTCCCCTTCATCCAGGCTTATATGAGCTTATCAACAGATTGGATGGTAAATAAACACTATGGAAACATTAAAGTGTGCCCTAAGAAGTTTTTAATGGTAGGACAGTCAATCACCACTGTTTTTGTATGGTCCACCTGACAGTTGGATCTGCTTAATTTTTGGGATAATGCCCTAAAATGATATAAAATGATATGGGAAAACAGATGGACGGCGTGGATACGTAATACATACATCAAGGTGGGCCCCACGGTAACCCCACTGTAAGGGCCGCACCGTCTTGCGCGGGTGTCCCCTAATCTACTCTTTCCCTAACCCTTTTGATGGTACGGATGAAGGGAATATGACCAAATTGCCCTTGGTCTTTTTTGAATGGATTTTTTTGTACAAAATTTCTCAACAATTTGGATTTTAGCAAATAATGGCAGCAGGAACTGATACTCCAGGGCAATGCTTTTTAAGAGGAGAAATTACATGGGGCATTGCTTTTTCAGACTTGTGGGGCCTTGCGGTTTTTCTCACATCCAACCCGTCCAACAAATGCACACCAACATTATTATTAGATGCCATAAAAATATGGCAGATTCAATCATAAGGTGGGCCAGTTCAGAAAAAATAATGTACACCATTCAAAATATCCCAATTCAAGTGTAGCCCCTCCGATGGTCTGATCAGCCTGATATTTTGTGTCTTATCACCACGGTGGGGTGCATACATTGGATGGGCTGGATGTTATGCGCATACCACGTGGTACCCACAGATCTTGACTTCCACTACCTTTTAAAGAAAAAAAAAAATGAGGGTATTTTTGTATTTTCTTCCCTTAGAAAGCACCTCTATGTAATTTCTAAATAGTCCTAGCATTATTCAGTAAAATATGGATTCCTAAGGAATTTTAAGTGGAGCCAAGCACTGTGTGGCCTACGTGGTGTGTCTATGACATCAAGCCCGTTCAATAGGTGCACCCCACCATGATGATTATATGACCCAAAAATCAGGCCGATCCAATCATCAAGAGGGCCACACATGAAATTAGATGTTTTTAGACGTGTATATTGTTTTCTATATTGTGGAACACCTGACGATTGGCTCAGCCTGATTTTTGGTTCATCTAATCATTGAAGTGGGTCCGCATGGCAGACAGATTGGATGTCATAGATGCAACACGTGTGCCCCACAATGCTTGTTTCCACTGCTTCTTTAAAAAATAGACCAAGGGCATTTTGTTCATTTCGTCCTCCATCCACACTGGATCATTTTGATGGCACAGTCAAGGCATTTTTCATAAAAATTGCTGAGGATTTTTTTTTCTTTATTTTTTTGGGACAGGTGGGCTGGGTTGAACTTGAGACCTCAATGTTGAAATGTACTGTCTTCCATTGAGCGACCGAGTAAGGCTTAGCTAGAAGCCCAAAACCCAGGATTATTGAGGAATAAAAATCCTGCGTTTTGTACAGTACATTTCAGGCCTTCAGTTTGTACAAGTGTATTCCATGGTTCATTAATCCAATATGTTTGTATGATGGGACTTACCGTGAATGGCTAAGAATTAAAAAAATTCCCTTAGGTGGAAGTTCAGAGCCGTAGATGATTGGCCTTCTATTTGTTGAATTGGAATAGTAGCTGTATTTTCCTTTCTTGACTGTTTCTGTGTTGGCTGCCTATTGGAAATTCTAGGATTATTCCATCCGGGAAAGTTTGTTGCATGACTCGTTCACAGTACAGCCCACAATATCAATAATTTGGACCATTGAATAATGGACCCTGCTTGTAGAAACCGAACCCACTCTCTGCCGAAGCATTGTATAATAACTCCTTTTCCCATTATGACCATTTTAATGGGAATTTTTTTTTTTTTTTTCCCAGGGTCTTTTGTGTGTGTGTTATGTTGGTCTTTTCTTGCGGTGGTGGGGTTCTTTCTTGGCCTTCTCCTGTGGCTATATATATATATATATATATATATATATATATAGTCGGTGGTGTGGCCTTATCTTGGCTTCACTTGTTGCGTTTTCTTTCATGTCATTTATCTAAGTCCAACTAATTAATTGGATACATGAATCTTTTTCCACCATTCCACTCTATCAAGGACCATATCCTCAGTTAAACTATAGGTCAACTCTTTTCTTTGTACCTCCATCTATGTCCTGTTGGGTTTTCCCCTTGCCCTTTAAGAGCCTTCAACTTGAACCAACTCACTCCTAACCGAAGCAGTTCCTGGTCTTGGTTGCATATAACCAAACCATCCAAGTCTACTTCCCTCATCTTATTACCTATTGGCCAACTCTAATCCATAGTTTAGATGCAGTGAACTACAGAAAGCATTGATGCATTTGTGCCCATGTGTCTACCAAGAATAAATCCTAGATCTAGTCTCATGAAATGACGTTAGCTTTCTGAAAAACCAAGTATATTCAGATCAAATTACAATACCTAAGCAATAGAAGATTTTGTTTGGGCAGGAGGAAAGAGAACTAGGAAAGTTGCACTCGGTCAAATCAGCATTTTTTGGAATATGTGGTCGACATGAAAAATTCTTGATTTGGAGTCCTAAGCACTTTTTTATTTTTTATTTTCGTTTTTATTTTCATCACCGGAGAGGGCATCAACCTGCAAATCCTGCAAAAAATACGTCATCTAAGCCTTATCCCAACTAATTGGGGTCGGCTACATGAACCATATTCCGCCATTCCACCCTTTTAAGGTCATATCCTCAGTTGAACCGCATGTCATCAAATTCCTTACTGTCTCCATACATCCTTTTGGGCCTTCCTCTCTTGCCCCTTTAAGCCTTCAACTTGAGCTAACTTGCTCGTTCAAACGGTGTTCTTGGTCTCTGCTGCACATGTTCAAACTACCTAAGTTTGCTTTTCCTCATCTGATTACTTACTGCTGCTACCCCTAAGTTCCCTCAAATGTTCATGTCTAATTCTATCCTTCCTCGTGTTGCCACTCATCTGTCCCAACATCTTCATTTCAGTTGCATTTGGCCTATGAACATGTTGTTTCTTTACTGCATTGATTTGTTTTCTTTCTGGTTCTAATAACATTCATCAACACACACACACACACACACACACACACACACACACCTGTTTTAATAGAAGGCAATAGTACATCTTGCATTTATCTTTCAGAAAAGAAGTATATCTTGCATTTACCACTATTTATTATACTCCGGAAACTCATTTGTGGTACACGTGGCATAAAACTGCATTGATCCACACCGTCCAAATTGTGGGACCCATTGTCTCTATTGTTGCTTGGAGATCACACTGATTGGACCATATCAAGCATCTGGTTTCTCATGTTAAATTTTGGACCAATGGTTGTCTTCTCTATAATTGATCATTTGATGTCCGCCAATCTCTAGGTTGGACCTTCTGATCAATGTGATTTTCAGACTATGCTACATCTGCTCTGGGACCCACAGATCAGACTGTCTGCATTGGCTTGATCTTTGCCACCTGTGCAGCAAATGAGCTACCGCCATTTAGCCCATGGTAGAAACACCACTGCACTGCAGCCTACTGATAGAAATTGGAGATTTGGAAGCTTTGTTCGTAACAAGTTTAGCAGGGATGCTTCCTGGCAATTCATCTATTGACATGATATAGAATGTTACATGGTATACACTTGGTAATTTGGATATACTAATTTGGAGTTTCATTCCATTTGCGAGATTGTAACATACACTCAGGGGGTATTTTTAAAGAATCATTATAAATGCTTGAACAACTTATTTCCTGGTAACTCATCTATTGACATGATATAGAATGTTACATGGTATATACTTGGTAATTTGGATATACTAATTTGGAGTTTCTTCCATTTGAGAGATTGTAACATACACTCAGGGGGTATTTTTAAAGAATCATTATAAATGCTTGAACAACTTTTTTTACTGGTTGGGTGCATCTTTCAGTTATATAAGACATTGATTGAGTGGGACTCATTATGTGATGCTCCATGGCCAAAAATGCCCCATACTGCTAATTAGTTCTCAAATTTTCCCAGCCCTTCAATAATTGGGCCCCCAGAAAGAAGTCGCTTTAGCATTTCTCCCTATTAAGAGACCAAGAGAGGAACAAGCTAAGCTTGCTTTCTTTCATCCTATTTGCTCTGCCAAAATTTTAATCAACTCTTCGTCTACCCATATTCCCGTCAATGAACTTTTTTCCAAAGTTAAGATGAAAGGCCCAAAATAACTTATTGCAGTATACATCTGAGATTATGTATACACATTAGAGATGCATCATAAAATATAAGCATGTCGTCTGCAAATTAGAGTTGGGTTATTACTAATTTCGTATTCTCAACCCAAAGCTGCAAAGGAGACCAATCCTGGAAGATCTTTCCATCAGCATACTCAAGCTCTTTGCCTCCACTGAGAAGTGAGAATAGAAAGGAGGCCAGAGGATCACACTGTTGAAGTCCTCCTCTCAAGTTAGAGAAGAATCCTACAGGAGATCCATTGGCCAGAATTAAAAAAGGAAACTGAGGAAATACACTCCTTTACCCATCCTATCCTCCTTGAACCAAACCCCATTATGTCAAGTGAAAACAACACGAAGTCCAATCGATGTGTCCATGAGCTCATAAGCTTTTCCCATGGTAACTTCGCAGGGAATACCTGTGTTACCATCTTGTTTTTTGAATCAATACACTCTTTCCCCCCAAAATGCCATCAACAATGTCTTTCTTGATAAATTCCCATTTGAAAGGAGATATGATGTATGTCGTCACCTCTTAATCCAATTTAAAGCACTCTTGCAAGAATTTTGTAATTTCACTTAGCAAATTGGCATTGTAAACTGTGATCTCTTCTTCTTTTGCTCCTTCTCCTGCTGATGCAATATTGGGGTAAACTGGGCTGTTTCTCTAGTTTTTTCACTTGTTTCTTCATTTCAACCATAGAGGAAGTCAACCATAGAGAATGCTTAAAAGCTCATTTTGTACTAGATCTACTGCCTGTTTTGAGGATCAAAATGCAAGAGTGATATTCAATGAGTCAAAGCAGGATGAACCATTTTGGGCCCTAAGCTATCTAATGCTTGATTTGTGTTCAATTATGGCCTTTCTTTTTTAGATTTCATCTGGTTTCTTTCTTATGGTGTGGTTTCCTCTATCAGCCCACCCTCTCTCTCTGTCTCTATTTATCTGGTCAAATTTATTTAAGAGTTCTTTTTGAAGATAGTTTGTCCCAAACCTCTCTTTACTCCATTCTTTAAGCTTGGGTTTAATCTTCTGCAGCTTCTTCATAATTCAAAACCATGCCCATCCCTCCACCACAGATTCTCCCCTACCAATTAGCAATCATTTGAAAAACCATGCTTCTAAATGGTTGCCAAAGATAAATTTTGTAGCTCTTGTTTGTAGGCGAATGATTGCTATGTTATGAAATATAATTTGTTGTATATATTCACTTATGATTTCGACCAAATATTAGCCTTGGTCATTTGTGTCGATCATGTTAAGATTTGTTTTCATTTTTTAGGTTGGCCAGCTCACGTGATGCATAAGAACCAATTACAAGAATATGCTCAAAGACTGAATATTCAATTCCCAGTTTACGAATCAATTAATGAAGGATTTCCCCATGCGCCGAAATTTCGAGCATCTGTTGTAGTTGATGGAGAAGAATATGAGTCAACTCAAACATTTCGACATCAAAAAGATGCTGAGCAGGATGTTGCAAAAATTGCTCTTGAGAGTATATTCAAAAGGATAAAGAATGAGGCGTATTCTTTTATTTGTGAGGTGTGCATCATTTTGTTATCTATTGACTGTTCTTCACTTATGACTATGATTTTATTTAATAAATGTTTTGCCTGGGAATCTTGCTTACTTGCTGAGTTGAATGTCTTCCAAATGGATACATGTGAGTCATGGCTTAAACCATTTATTACATTTATCCTAGTCCAGTAGGGCATTACGATTTATAGAAAGAGGGAAGTATGAAATAAGTAGGAAATGAGAAGACACATAGAAGTATAGTAAATTGGGAAGCTGTACAGAACTTGAGGGGAAGTGTGGATATACCACATGTCGCACAATGTTATGCTATTGGATAACTCTTTACTGCCTGTCTACTTTTTCCCCCTTGGGTCCACATTGTCCCTCTTTCTTGTTTTTGCCCCTATCTACTTTTGGGGAAAACATACAGCATACACTGAGTTGTACCATCGTGTAGCTTACACATTTGAGCCACTCTCAAACATCAGTGGGAAATTAATTTATCTTGGATTTGGAAGATATATTATTAGCAAAGGTGTAATAAGTGGGGAACTTAGAAACATGCGCTGCTTTCAAGAATGTTTATCAAGCTTTTTTGTTGTTTTACATTCTTTTATTCTCTGTTTTTATATTTGAAGAAGGATTAGACTGAGTGAAGACAACCTCGTTTCAACACTGAGGTCTTGGTATCAATTCCCAAGTGCGGGGGGGGGTGGCTAACATTGTGGTGTGACTAACAGTGGGGGTGGGTGTACTAACCCAAAAAAAAGGATGGTTTCATTTTTGAGGACATTTTTGCCCATAATACATTTTAGTCACTAATTAGTAATTAGTAAAGACCTATCGTTTATTCTGTATGGCAACTTGGAATAATTGATATTGATGGCAGGTAACACCTAGAAATCCTTGCATTTGGACCTGACGTTTTCTTTCTCCTTCTCATTTAAATTTCCATAAATTTGAATTTCACTTAGAATAGAAAATAACAAAAATTTTATTATAAATTCAGATAGGTTTGATGTTATTAGCTTCTCAGGATTGATGGTGCCAATGTGCACATGACTTTTTTTTTTTTTTTTTTAAATTTATTATTATTTAAAAGAATGAACTTTTTTACAATGAGATAAAAAGAAGAAGAAGAAGAAGAAGAAGAAGAAGAAGAAATGATTGTGCCTTTTGACTGGGTGTTTTTTCCTCCAATCTTTGGGAGGAGGCACATAGACTACTATCTTACTTTCTTTCTTTGTTTCAGGATACACTATTTTGCAAGTCTATCTTGGCCGAATTTGCTGTCAAGATGAATTTAGAAATGCCAAAGTATGATACTCAGTCAGTAGAAAGGCTGTCAGCCTTCGCCTCTTCTCTCATTTTCAATGGGAAATGTTACACAGGGAAAGCTGGGAAAAGCAAGAAAGAGGCTGAACAGATGGTGGCACGTACTGCTATTCAATCTTTTCTAGGTTTGTTTTATACCTTGTTGCTGTGCATAGATAGCTATCTAAAATTTTCATATTTGATTAATTAGAGAGGACAATATTTTTAGGGAGCCACTTTTTATGTATGTCAACACCTTTTGACTTACACACTGATGCAAATGTATTTCAAAATTGATAGTGTAAGCTACACATATATCCCGTGTTCTAATTAATTAAGCATACATATATTGATTTGTCCTCCATAAAGTTATATGTATATTCATAATGACACAGATGTATCCACCAAAAGATGCATGAATGTATACACTACTTTAATTCCTCCATGTATATTTCATAATTATTAAATGCATGTGACTTTTTACCAAAGGTTATTAAGTCCATGTGACTTTGGTATTTACCAAAGGTCGCAGAAAGCCTATATATACCCTAAACCTTAACCCATTTGGAACATGCAAAGATCCTCTATTTTTATTCTTTTTTTTTTTTTGTGTTCCTCGTGTTTCTTGAGTAGTGTTAAGGCAATAGTCTATCTTCTTGATAGTGCAAGCCAAAGATAGACATTATTCTAGTATTGAGACCAGATCTAGACTTTGCAAGGATTTGGGCTCGGTTAAATTCAGGGGACAGTACATGAGCTCTATTGCACCGTTGTGAGGCGTAAACTATCTTCAAGAAGTGGCACTGCAACATGCCTCTGAGTCAAAATTCTAGTGGGACATCCCTTTTTTTTTTTTTTTTTTGAAGGCTAACAAAGAATTTATTAATCAGGTGCCAACCTAGTGTGAAAGGTTACAAACAAGAGGAATGCTCACCTGTGCACTTCTCTCATGAGAACTCGTGAGCACTTTTTCATGGCTCATCGCACATGACGTGAGCCCAAAATCTGAGCCGTCCACGTGATGTAGCACCCCAAAAAACCCCCAGGGCCCATTTTTCAACTTGTTCTAGAACTTTGGTGGTCCATGAAAGAAGGAAACAGTTTCCTCCCCTGATTTGCCTCTTGCTTTCTGTTGCGGCCCACCAGAGGTTATGGATCAGATTGAAAGATGGGCCTTGGGGATTTCTTGGGGTGCTGCATCACAAGGGCGGCTCAGATTTTGGGCTCACATCATGTGCGATGAGCCATGAAAAAGTGCTCACGAGTCTCTCGTGAGAGAAGTGCCCAGGTGAGCATTCCTCTACAAACAAAGCATAAAACTTATATTACAATATTTAAGGACTTAATACACTGAAGCCCATTACCTTTCAAAAAGAAAGAAAAAACATGATGCCCATTCCAAAACGAAGGATTTAGCCCTAAGGGACACCTCTGCACCCTTGCTTGGTACATTTCAAAAGCATCTACTATTTCAAGTGGGCCATCCATTGAATGGTGAAGCTAACAATTACACCAATTTTATATTTTGGGAATTAAATGCATCTATGCTATTTCAATTGCAAAAACGGAAACAGGGTCTAAGCAAAGTAGAAAGGATTGGTGTATGTATCAATTCTCTTTTTATGTGATTGGAAGGTTACCCATTAATATCTTGGGACTATTTTACAGGTAACTCTCATACAGCCACTCTTCTATCACAAATAATAAAATCAAAGATCAAACTTTACCATGGTAAAAATGTGAAGTTTGTGGGAAGCTATAGCAGTCCTGGGAACCCATCAGGGAAAAGAAGAGGAACTGACATTGCCTTAGCATCTGATGAGACACCATATTTTCAAGTTAAGAAATCAAGGCAGGAGCTATGTAGTGAAGTGGGTTCTGGAAGTAGTGGGAGAAAATGGCAGGGAAGAAACTGGAAGCACTAATCAAAGAAAATCAACACTAATGAGAAATAGGTATGCTTTCCTAACTCTTCATTGATGTCGGATTGTATTTGCGGTCTTCTGTTAAGAATGGCAATTATAGGGTCTGGATCAGATCTGTGCACAAGATTTAAAGTCCTCAGGCTCAACCTTATTCCAGCCCTAATCTTTTGGGTGCAATCTTTTGTCCTATATGATGCACATCTTTGTTTTAGTTTCATCAGTTGTTATTTTACACAAAAAGAATGCTGCTATAATATGGGAAAGTAATTAATCGCCTTTTTCTTCTATTTATTCCCTGGCTTCACTCTTGTATGATGCTTAGATGGTAGTGTCTGAGTGTTAAATTTGCGAGTCTTTAATCTTGTAATGATGTGAAAATAGACATGGGGACTAATGTGGACAATAGCTAATCACTAGCATTATTAACATTTTGCTGAACATGTATGTTCAAGGAATTGTAGGATGCACAAGCTGAGGCTTTTCCAGAATAATTCGGTTTTCTATCCTAACGGATGACAATGGCTCCATTACATAGACCTATTGGTTGTTGTGTCCCACCATGGATGGGCTATTCCCAAGTATTCCCAGTAGGATAACTGCCAACTTTCCAATTTGGCCTACAATAGATGGTTGAGATGAAAAATACAAGAATGATCCACATTCAACTGAAAAGATACTGAAGATGGATAGCTATTATCTTCCAATATACGAGATTTTTGGGATGGGGTCCATCCATCACAGGCAGGACACAACAGGTCAAGGTCTGGGTACTTGAAACATGGGCCCCAACTGTCTGAACTTAAATCCCAAGTATAGCAGTGCACAGCCTTGAGTTGAGAATCATATAATTCCTCCATATTTAATGATTTAGCAAGGGGTTATGCTCTGTATTCCTCCCCAGATTTAAGTGTTCATTTGAAGCTTTTTGAAATTTGACTGTGGTTTCAAGTACCATCTGTCTGAGTCATACCAGTTTCAGTCTGAAACAAAATGAGTTAGCATAGTGATATGGGACCAAAACCGACTGAAATGGGGAGTCGCACTGGTTTCAGACCCCTGGATTTGACTAAAACATGTCCACTTTCCACTAAATTGTAGGCCATGTAAATGCAATGGGAGGGTAGCTTGGCAGTACATCCACATTAGTGCCATTTTGGATCTAGCAGGGAGGCAATGTAGAATCTACGTGGCTGGTGCATCAGAGATCTGTTAGCATCTTGTCTCCATGAACTTACATTGTATTATAGTGTTTGACACTGTTGCGGGTATCAGGACCACACACTGACTCAAGTTGACAAGATTTTGAACCCAGTCATCGGGAAACTCAGTCCTGAGACAGACTTGATACTGACTCAGGTGGATTGTCAAGTGGATCCAAAGACTTGGTCGGCTCAGCAGAACTCGGCAGTGACTTGGAACGGAGTTGCTTGGTTGTGAAGGCACTTTATTAAAAAAATTAAAGACGGGGAAATGGGAATCAAGCCCAGAACCTACAGCAAGAGAAACAAGAACCTTAACCAGTGTGCCACATGCAAAGTACCGCATTTTATAGTATTTCATATTTGCTTATACCAATGTCAAAAGTTTAAATGATTATCAGCCTTAACCGTGGTTTTTGAAATCTTCTGGTCTCTTTGGCGGGGGTTTTCTGTAGGGTGTTAATGTTGAGATTGGGTGCCTTGATTTGTTGGGTTTCCTCGTGGGTTTCCCAGGTTTGGGCCTGGCTGGTGTATTATTAATTATTGTTTTTTGTTTGTGGTTTTTGTTTTCTACTCTTTTAGTATTTTTAGCTTTGTTTTGGTTTTTCGTTTTGGCTCTGCCTAATAAATTGATTCACCTTTAAAAAAAAAGAAAAAAAAATTCGAGTAGGGTTGGGTTGAGTCTACTAGTCAAGTTTTCAGGTGTTTGATCTATGCTTGTTACCACCCCCTTTAGTATTTTGCAGGCCTGCATCTTTTGGGGATTTGGGGTTCCAGTGATGTTTTCTTTTTCTTCCTTTTCCCCCCTTTTTTTGTAGGGATTTTGGCCAACCTTACCTCAACCAATACCCTTCGAATTTTTCAGCACCACAATTAGTGGTTATTTTACTATCTTTAGCATGAAATTTCAGTGGGTGTTTAGTCAGGTTTCTAATAGACTAATTATTTTTGTTTCTGTAAATGCAGGTAATGTTGACTGTCCGTCTCTTTTGACACTACACAAACCTGCCAGCAAGTGGTATGCATGCATTACTTGCTCCTTTCCTTTTTGTTGTGGTAACTATTGTACAGGGGAAAAAAAAAAGAACCAGAAGGATTTGAAAACAACCCTCTGCGAGAGGGTTGGGTTGTATGCTGACTACGTTAGTTCCTCAGAAGAGGGGGCATATGTGCCCTCTATGTTCTATTGCTAATTTCAGGTTGTTTCATGGCTAATCTTCTTTACTCTTGTGATAGAACCATTGAATGTGGGGACCCTGGTCCAGTTTTGCATGAACAGCATGATCCACCTGTTAAACAGCTCTAATCTTGACTAAATTTTAGTAGAGAAAAGAGTTAACCTGCACCTCTACCAGGATAATTAGATAAACTTGATTTTTGGGGTCTCTTATTTTCATTAGGGGAAGACCTTGCTATGTAGTGAAGAGGGTTCTGTGTGAGAATTTCTCCTTGAATATTTACCATTAATTTTATAATTGATAAATATTGAATCTTCAAGTCAACCCAACACGGCTGTAAATTGAGTCGAGTGTTGGGATTTGGACTATGGTCTTACGGACCACCCTTCCCAGGCTGACCCCACTTGACACATAAGTCTGTTCATCAGTCAAAAGCCCCAAAAATGGATGGGCCACTACACCACCAATTGGAGAATCCTAAGTTGTACGTATTGTTTGAACTGCGCATTTGTAAGACTTGAAAACAAAGGCAATGCGGCCTGCTGGAGATTGGTTGGACTTGAATCTGATCAGGTTCAAATTAAATCTACAACTTGATTATTAATGGTAACCTAGAATGTAGACACCTGTCAGACCCAAATTCTGGGCCATAGCGCCTCGCCTAATGACACACTCCAGCTGTGTAAATGGGGTCTGATCTAAGAGGATCAGAATCATGATTAGCAGTTACATTCTGAGGACCTGGATCCGGGCCTACCCAGCCAGATCTTGAATGTGGGGGCCTAACAATCGGAGACAGTCTCAGTCTACCAATTGACGGCCGTGTAGCTTAATGTCCAAGAAAAAACAGATTCTGGATTGATAGTCAGTATGAAGCGTCAAATTTACCCCCTACAGGAAACATACTAGGGGAGAGAGAGATCTACTTGGAATTTACATGCCGGTGCCCTTTTTTAAAATGATTGTCATTAAACTGCTCTCTTAGATTTCTTTAAGAGGACAATTAAAGCCGGTTAGTTTTAGTAAATGATGAAACTAGCCTTACAATGAGAGAATGGCCTTCCAAAATGCATTGCACGCGAATCAGCTATGTCCATTTAATCAAAGCTTAACATTTAGCCAAGACTATCAGGATGCGTTTGGATGCACCTCGGACTGCAATAATCAGTTCTAATAGTAACGAACCCTTCTTCACGTTGATATTGGAGGGACTCTGTTCCGGTTGCAATCACGTTCATTTCAACTTGTTGGCGATGTCTAAATGACCCCTTTAACAAGGTGGTTATTATTCTTCACTTCCCGACTTTAAAACTGGTCGGAGGCAATCCGCGTTCGAGCATCCCACGCGTTGTAGGTTTAGCTTAACCGAAAGAAGGATCAAAACCCTAGCGGCATCATTACTGCCAACGGTTTTCAAAATTCGCCCATCAATCTAAAAAGAATAATAGTAATAATAAAAAAAAAAACAAGAAACTACAAAATGGTAAAGCACAACGACTGAGATGCATGCACAAGCAAGGTGGTACGTGTGGGACCCACATGGGATTGGCCCATATGCATCCCTAAGATTGACCATCATGGCAAACCGAGA
This sequence comes from Liriodendron chinense, assembly GCA_003013855.2. Lineage (NCBI taxonomy): Eukaryota > Viridiplantae > Streptophyta > Magnoliopsida > Magnoliales > Magnoliaceae > Liriodendron > Liriodendron chinense. Next base: position 2,029,169 of record PVNU02002217.1, read on the forward strand.
TAAATGTAATGGAATTTGGAGGCGGATTTGTGAAAGTGGTGGTTAAGGAAGAGGAAATCTCCTCCCTATGACCCAAAAAAAGGCCCACCGCACAAAACCGTACTATGAGACCATCATTTGATGTAGGGCTGAGATTGAGCTGGGCAACTTGCAGAGAACCTGCAGGCATATTCAGAGCTACGGTGTATAACTGCTCTCCCCAATTGCATCTCAGCCACTTTTGCCCTACAATAACCGAAAACCCTGAGACACAGAGAAAGCTACAAGAACCAGAAACCCTAAGAGAGAGAGAGAGAGAGAGCTACAAGAACCCTAAACGCTTGCAAGGTATATAAATAAGAAGAATTCGTTTTGCCTCTTGTCGCGACTCATCATCTAGCGTATGTCGCCTGCTACTGGGCCTACATGAAGAATGGTTCGATGATCGGAACCGTCCATATTGCTAATTCTAGTATTAATGGCGATACAAACTTACTATGAAAGGACAATTTTGGCCATAATTACCTGTAGAAGAAATTATAAGAATGAAAATTTTTTAATGGATCGCATTCAACACTAAAATCAAAGGTCATGATCATTATTGAAGTGTGATTATAAGAGGAAAGCTCGTGTATTTCATTGAAGAGAATATGGACGGCTCAAATGATTGTACCACCCCTTTACGTGGGCCCCACTAGGTGGCCATATAGGCTCGTTCATGAGTCGCGAACCAAGGCAAAACAAAAATAAGAAAACACACTCGCGTGGGTGAGGGGGCGACTTGGGGTGAACTGGGGGAAGGGCTATTTTTGCATACGATCGAATCCGTTAATCAGGCGGGGAACCTCGTTATTGGTACTTAGACGAATATTCAGGTGGGCCATACCACAAGCAACGGTTGGATGTGATGTCCACCATTAAAACCATCCAAGTTATGCGTGGGGCTCGCCTTGGTGCCTATATCCCATCCAATCCATTCACCTGACGAGAACCACCAAGACAAAGGAACACTCAGGCGATTCCAAAATTCAGGTACACTGCACCACACGAATTTATAGGTTTTAGTAAAGATTTAAACTGTTCGTATGGTGTGGCCCACCTGAGTTTTGGACCGAACTGATTTTTGGGATTCATGGTGAACACGAGGCTGTGCACATGATGGACAGGGTGGATCTCAAGCACGCTCATCCACGTAACCCTCGGTTAGCAAGTCACGCGACTAGATACCGTGCGCAACTACAACTATTTTGGCTCGCATTGGACCGGAGCGGGCTTTTAATGGCCTATTTGAAGCCAGGCCCAGTCTCTTTACCAACGAGCCTTCAAGTTCAGGCCCAGGTCGCCCATTTTAAAATCACACGGGCCTGTCCTCCATACTCGGTTCAGCTCATAATGGTAAATTTCGCAAAACCTGGGCCCAAACCCGACCCATTTATGAATTGGACCTTCAAAGTATGCCCTGGGCAGGACTCATTAGCCTATATTACATGCCTGAGTGCAACCCGTACGATGGGCTGACCTGGTCCGTCAATAAATCCAGCTTAAAGTAGGCCTGGCACATATTGAACCAGAAAGGCTGATCCCAACCGTTAATGAATACAGCTTAAAGGAGGCCTGGTCAGCCCATTTATTAACGAGCCTTCACGTTCTGACCTGGCCCGCACACTCAAATCATAGCTAGTTTCTTCTATTTTCGTAGGCCCAGATCTGACCTTTTCACCGGTTGGGCCTCTAAACCATGCCCGGGCTCTCTCCATGCAGAGCAGTAGGGCTGGGCCGGCCAGGTTTGGGCTCTGACCTTGAACTCGACTATAGGGCTGTCAACAGGTTAGGTTCCGGTCAGGTCCTATAGTACCTATTGCCTATTGGGTCTTACCGGGACCCGTTCTAGTTCTTGAACCTTGCATCTAACTCATGTATGCTCTTTTACAGTTTATAACCGCTGTGTTTTGAAGGCTGAGACCATAGTTGTTCTCTTCAAGACCTGAGGAAATCAGCTCACTCTCTTCTTTGTCTGGCACCCTGGAGCATCAACTGTCATAGATTGTGGTACATGCAGCAGGGAACTCAAAAGATTTGTTGACTGCATGTTTACAAAAACCACAAATTTACTGCTTGTAGATCGATGGTAGCATGCTTGCACACGTCGTATGCATGAACTTACACTAAAATGCATGTGTATAGATAAGTGTGATTCCCATGTATGCTAAATCCATAGCAAATCATTGGCGAGCAGCTCCACCTCCACTTGATGGTCCTGTGGTCATGTATTTATAATTGCTTGTCCAAAAATGCATTGGTTCTTGTTGATTGAGTGCCTTTAATTTGTGCAGAGAAGGCCAATTTTGGTCCAATCGAAGTCTGGTTCAGTTTTACTGAAAATTGGATGAATTTTAAGATTTTCCCCTATTGCTCACTATGATAATTTGGTCATTTTCGGTTCGACTGAAATTATAATCGGGCCAACTCAGTCCGATTGAAATGTGATTTGGTCCAACTGATTGGAAACGTACAAGTTTTAGAAAGTGTGGATTTTATTTCCTAATCTTGTACCGTAGAATATAAGTATGCTTTAGGGTATGTGAGATGTTTTTTAGTATTATGCAATGAGAGAAAGAAGGGTTTTCATATTTTGTTAGTTATTCAATCTCTTGTAACTTTTTGCTATATTGGATTGTTCATTGCTTTGTACCGTGGTTTTTTTCTACTGCAAAGGCTTTCCACATAAAATCTTGGTGGATGCTTAAATTTTTCTTTCCATATTGCGTTGTGTGGTTCGGTTTGAAGTTGCTTTTGTGCCTAACAAGCTGTGTTAAGAATTGTTGAATTCCCAACAGTTCTAGCATCGGCTCCTCATGAGGAAATTGATAAACTATAAACACGTACGGTTGTCCATGACTATTAGTTCGACATAATGTTGCCTAAACACAAACAATCTCTTAACTTGATAGAGCCATATCTGCACAATACATGTGGCAAGATGATGTGCAAATCAAGTCCTCCCATATGCAGCACCCTAGCATGGATTATTCATTTCTCAAAAATCACTCAAATTAGACAATCTTATCAATTTGATCTGTGACCATTAAAGCAATTAATGGTTAAGATTATCATTTGGTTTTATTTCTAAAATATAAGTCAAACATCGTAGTGCCTGTGTATATGAGCGGGTCCCGACACATTTCAGCTTAGCACATCTCCTTTGAAGCGATGGCTCCATCCTACTTCTACCATACTATCTCCCATCTACCAATTTCGCATGATTCTAAAATCTATATATAAAGAGAAATTCCATTTGGGACGCAGATTGCATAGTGACCCGAACACCATGTGGGTATATGGTGTCAGGACTTTGTGGGGCCCACTATGATGTATGTATTTTATCCACGTGACCGTTTTGCCAGCTCATTTTAGAGCATTAACTCAAAATTGAAGCATAGACACAAACAGGAAACAGTAGAGATAATGACGTCCACCATTGAAACCTTCCTAGGCCCACATTAATTTTTATTTGTCATCTAACCTATTCATAAGGTCGCTGGATGAAGGAAAAAAAGACTCATGTAGCTTTTAAGAAGTTTTCAATAGTAGGCATTACATCTCCAATGTTTCCTCTGGTGTGGTCTACTTAAGCTTTGGATATTCTTCAATGTTAGGCTGATGCCCTAAAATGAGCTGGCAAAACATATGGACAGCATGGATAAAACACATATATCGTAGTGGGCCCCATGGAGTCCTGACACCACGTAGCTGCATGGTGTTGAGGTCACCATGCAATCCGAATTCTCTTTGGACAAGAATCCCATGATATCTCCATTATCTTTTTTTGAATTTTTTTATTTTTCCCAAGTTCTCTTTTTGGATTTAAAGAGATCAAAGACTAGCTATAACATATATAATATATATAGGCCCCCGCCATTGATACAGGTTGGGATTTTCACCATGGGTCCGAGCCATCTTTCAATTATTCAAACCGTTTATGATGGACCTTAACTTGAATGATGGACAGCTATAAACTATGAATTCTCATCCTTATAAATATACATATGAACTCTTAGATTGTATTATTTGACCATTTGATCATTTGACTATTTGCTTTGGAATATGCCCATTTTCTTATATGAAAGAATACTTGTTACGAATGGTAGAAAAGAAAGATATATGTCTCTGAAATGTGACCTTTCATGGAATAGCAGATTATTTCCTTCCTATGCTCGCATTCAGAGGGAGAATTGGTGTGGGCCTAATTCCAATCGACTAGGTGTATTGTGTTGATTCTTTTGAGTAATATCTTTGGAAGTGCCGACAATTATTTATAGAAAGAATTTCAGAAGCAACTGATGCATTGCAAATAACTATTCTTCTAATATCTTTACACTGGGCCATGAATCTCCTTTTGATTTTGGATTCACTGAAGATGATAAAAGGTTGAAATATTTTGTTCCTGGATATTTTTTTGATACCCCACATCCATACTGAGGAAAATGTTGCATGCAACTTGGGTCATCAAAGTATGGGTGTATCGGTAGCAATGTTTGGAGTCGCATTCTTTCAAACCTTGGGGAGAAATGGGTGTACTGAACTAGGAATTTTCTATATACCCATTTGAGTTAGGTAATTCAAATGACAACTGAAACAATGTTATGCTAAGCTCTCCCACATCAACATAATATACATGTTAAATCAATCCTTACATGAATACCATTTCATCCTTATGAGATGTCTTGCCTTGATTTGTGGGCCAATGCATCTTAAGAGCGGGGTCCATTGGTGGAATTAGGTCTTACACACTTTCTAGGGTACAAATATGTCGTGAAACTGCACATTGCACTGTTCATGCCAGTATTCCTAATATAAACTTCGGTTTTGTTAGAAGATAATGATCATGGAAGGTCAAATGCACGGTCGTTACCATGAGTTCAAGCACGGATAGTCCAGCATGTCTTAATTAGGGTTGCCCCTCTAAGAGGGGGACACCAACGATAAAAACATCCCGATGGAATATGGGCTCTAATGTGCTTTGTATATGTTCCCGTTGGTCTTGTCATGATGAAGGGACACACCAAAACTCAAAGGTAAATGATAACGGATAGTTGAATGCATGGTAATTACAATGAGTTCAAGCATGAACAGTCCAACATACAGTAACAAGGGTCACCCTCTAGGGGGGATGCCAACTATTAAAACATTCAGATGGAATATGAGTTCTAATGTGTTGTGTATATATGTTCCCATTGGCCCCAAAGGATGAAGAGACACACCGAAATTCAAAGTTAATGATCACAGACAGTTGAATGCATGGTAATTACAATGAGTTCAAGGACAGACTGTCCAACATGCAGTAGTAAGGGTTGCCCTCTAGGAGGGGGATGCCAATTGTTAGGGCTCTCAATGGAGCGGGTCAGATCCAAGATCCGATTCGCTCCAAATCTGTATAATGCGGATTTGGATCTTAAAATAGGTCTAATTGGTTAAATGGACCGGATTTGGATCTTAAAATAGGTCTGATTACTTAAATGGACTGAATATGGATTCACAGGAACATATCCGAGTTCAATCCGAATCCGATTAAGATCTGACTTATTGTCACCTTACTGTATATGTTATATTCATGCTGGCCATCCATTTTACAAATTATTTTAAGCCATGTCAACCATACCATAGTAAATAGTGGGATTTGCATTATTTTTCTACTAAATTAAATATATTATATTATATATTTTATATCATATATTTTTTTAGATTTGTAATGGGGTGGATTCGGACCTAAATCTGACCCGAATCCAATGCTTATATGGATTTTGGATCAGAAATGGATCTAACAATGTAATAAATGGATCGGATATGGATATAACCTTTTGGATCCGAATCCATCTACAGATATACGGACGATCCAGATCCGACCCATTGAGAGCCCTACCAATTGTAAAATCATCTTGACAGTCGAGAAATGAAAGCAATTGAAGTTAAATAATTAACGATTACTTCTCTATTTCCTTGGAAATGTATATTGTCTCCTAAAGTCTTATATTGGGCACCATGCTATGTACCAAAATCATGTGGGCTTCACCTTGATATATGTGTTATATCCACATTGTCCATTCACTTTTCCAAATCATTTTTGGGCATAAAGACAAAAATGAGGCAGATTCAAAGCTCAAGTGGCCCACAATAAGAATAATCTTTTAATTTGTCTCATTTTTGGACTCATGTCTTAAAATGATTTGAACGAATGAATGAACGGTATGGATATAACACATACATACTTCATGGTGGAGCCCATGGAGTTTTGCTTTGAAAAGAAGTTGAAATTCGCATTAGCTTTTAGGTGGAATTTCATCTCTTTGTCAAACAGGTGTATAAATTATCACTATGCATTTACTTTCATTTCATTTTATTTACCTCCAATCAAATCAGCCCTGAAGGAATATGGACTTTAACGTGTTGAGTACGTCCCCACTGACCCCACCAGAATGAAGGGGACACACCAAAACACCAAGGTAATGATCATAGACAATCAAATGCATAGTAATTACATCAAGTCCAAGCACAGCATGCAGTAATAGGTTACTCTCTAGGAGGGACGTCAATCATAATAATAATAAAAATAAAAATAAATCACTGGCCCTGCCAAGATGAAGGGACGCACCAAAATTCAAAGGTAATGATCACAGACAATGAAATGCATGGTAATTACAAGAAGCTCAAGCACAAATGGTCCAACACAAAACAATAAGTGTTGCCCCTGTGGGAGGGACGTCAACCATAAAAACATTCATATAGAATATGTGCTCTAACCTATTGTGTATGTACCTGTTAGCCAGCCGGCCAAGATGAAGGAGGGACACACTGAAACTCAAAGCAATTTCAAAACCTAAGTAGATCGCAGCATGAATGTACATTTCTCCCTGTGGTGTGTCCCACTTGAGTTTTAGATCAAGACCATTCCTGGTATGTCTGGTGAAAATTAGGAGACGCACCAGCGGCACATGTACATCACGGGTGGGCCCCACACATACGACAATCATTTTTCCTTGCTTAAAGTTAAAAAGCCCTTTAAATCCTAATCAATCACTGCATTTGAAATGTGTCGAAGCTCTAGTACCTCGTGCCAGCACCAAGAGCCACGTGGGTGGACTTTCATGTGATCCAACCCGTCCATCATCATCTTGACCTTAGAATCCTAAAGTCACGACCATCCATAAATCAAGTAGGCCACACCCTAGGAAAGATCACGTGAGTTTAGAGGTTTTTCGGTATAATTTTATATGGGTGGCCCACCTGAGTGTTGAATCATCGTGATTTTTTGCATCAAGGCAAAACAAGGAGTGATGTACCTGATGGACGGGTTGGATTTCATGCAGGTTGGAGAAAGTGACCTATGCGAGGCGTGCAAGACATCCTGAGGGCATAATTGTCATTTTAAGCGGTCACTTTTTTTGCACATGGAACTTGGGTCCACGGTCATGCTTTCACATGCTAAGTGGGCCATGGTGCATTTGTAGCCGTAGATTTGAAAAAATAAAATAAAATTGTGGGACACTAGGGTTTTTATTTTTCTGTTACGATTGATGATGGGTGCCTGAGTGGTGTCTTCTCAAATCTAAAGAGGATGTACTTCAAATGATTTTCTGTTGATTTGCCAGCCAAGATAAAGGTGAGGCGTTGGATTCTCTTGACCCATCAGAGAAGAGTGCTGATTGTCAACTAGGGATCTGCAACGGCCCAAAAGTTGGTACACGTGTCTGAGATCTAGGCTGTTCATTAGGTTGATCCTATGGCTAATGTTCCTTGGCACAAAAAAATGGATGGTCAGGAGAAGGATAAGCAACCGTCCAGATCAAAACATTCTTGTGTACCCCACCTGATAAGTGGGTCGAAGTTATTATTTTTATAAGCTAGCTAAGACACATTCACCAAGAAGCCCGTTTTAAAACGTGTCCCATCAACACCAATGTAACTTGTGGGACTGGCCACCTTTATGGGGCCTACATTAATATAGTACATGCCATCCGTTCCGTCCATAATCAGATGCTCAGGTGGCTGCACATTACGGAACAGTGAAAATCATGCCTGAAACCTTGGTGTGTCCCACCTAAGTTTTTGAATGGACTGATAAATGGGGTGTCCTTTCATCCCTGTGGGAAGCATCTGATAAACGGATTGGATAGCATACAGAATGGATAGTGGCCCCACAAAACCACATCGAAGATTTTATTAGTTGGGTGTCCCCTTCAAACTGTTTCCTGTGGTATAGCCTACCTGAGTATAGTAATTCGATATTAGATTATTATAGTATGAAAATTGCTATTTTCACTAGTTTATTAAGTATTTATCTATGGTGAAAATATTATTCTAATTTTTAAATAATTTATTAATTTTATTAGATATTTATTTATTTTAGTTTTTCATTAGATATTAATTGAACACTGAATACCTGATTATCTAAATCTTTTTATTTTTTTGTTAGATGCGCATCGCACCAACCCGGTTAGTCACACGATGCTCTCATCCACTGATAGGGTTAGTGGGTTTCAAATCCGAGACCAGCAGTTGAAACGCACAGACGTATGCCAACTGATTATCTAACTTAAAATCTATCGATTTTGGATACTATCTGTATTTGAGTTATATCCTACTTTTTCCAATAATTCTACATTCATATCAATATCCAAGTCAGATATAAGTACATAAATTATCCAATCACAGGATGTTCGTCAAGCACCCATGTGGGGTGGTTTCCTGGTTGACGATATTCCGAACGTTCCCCTGCAGATGGGTCCTTGACCGATCATCACACGGCTATGTGTAGTTGGCCCCGTGGCCCACTGGATTGAACGGTCATTAATTGGCGGTAGATGCAGGCATGTAAAAGATGGTGATGGAGAAACTTGGGGTTGTGGTATGAATTATTCTATGATAACTGGAGCTCTTCAATCGGAATACTGATTATCTAATAATGATCTTTGTAAGCACTTAATAATACTCATATAATGACATCCTCGTGATACTCAAATGTCATTAGCTAGGTATTTGCACGTGCATGATGCAAGGTGGATGAGTGCAGCACGTGTGTATTAGAGAGAACTCACCTTAGGTGTGAAAACAAAGGCCTGTGAGATCAGAGCCATTCATCAGCTATCCATAGTGTAAAAACTCTAAAACTCTTAACTCAAAAAGTCTGTCGAGTCGAGTGAGTCTCTAATATACTTAGTATTTAAAATATAAAAATATACCGAAATAGCCGAGTCCTGGCTAATCGAGTTGGTTTCGTCTATTTTTTTTTCGAGTTTTGTTGAGTCCAATCGAGTTTTGTCTAGTCTTACCGGGTTAAGTCAATTTCGTTTTGTTGAGTCCAATCGAGTTTTTTCTGAAGTCCCAAATAAATCCATTTGAGTCGAGTTGACCGGGCGAGTCAAGTCGAGTTTTTGGACTGAGTTAGACATGTGTGTAAATTGACTAGCGATTCAATCTCTATCAGGCTGGCTAGTTTTTGGGACATGTCATCTTGATAGTGGGGATGTCCTGATGAAATGCCCATATTTAGCACACGTGTGAAGTAAGCATACTTATAATTTTTTTGAGAGAGAGAGAGAGAGTCACGCTTATGAAGTGAGGCAATGAAAGAAGAGCATCGAAAACTACAGCCTACTTTAAAATACAGTAAGTAGAGAGAGAGAGAGAGAGGACAATTCATTCATGCGCATGGAATGAAGCAATGAAAGAAAAAGCATTGAAAAGGCTCCTACAACACATTGAAATCGTATAAAGTGCCCCCCTTTTAAGGCTTTAGCCCCATTTAAAGTTCATTGTCGAAATGAGTGCTAAAGAATCCTTTGGCAAAATAAAAATCTCCTAGATATCCTTGCATTAAAATAAGAGGGAGTTATTGGGTACGTGCTCTAAAATATGTGATGGTTGATATGCAGGCGCTCCAAAGTTGCAAAAGTGGCATGCATTAACTTGAACTAGATAATTTAAATTGTGGGACCCATTAATAAAATTAATGAAGAAATCCTAATGTCTCATTCATCATGATGATGATCATCATCATCTAAGCCTTATCCCAACTAATTTGGGTCGGCTACTTGAATCCTTTTCAGCTATTCTACTCTATCAAGCATTATTATAGCTCGAGTTAGATCATAGATCATCAACTCTTTTCTCACTGGATGTGGATTGCATAGTGATCATGCCACCACTGACCTCCATTCTGGCAATATTCTATGGGGCCCACCGTGATGTGTATTTTACATCCATGCTGCATGTCCATCCATTTCACTAGGTTATTTTATGTCATGAACTCTAAAATTAAAGCATATCCAAAACTCAAGTGGACGACAACAAAGGAAACAATGGCAATCAAACACCCATCATTGAAAACTTCTTTGAGGCTATAGAAGATTTAGATCAAGCTGATATTTGTGTTTTCTTTCATCTAGGTCCATGTGACCTTATGAACAGCTTATCCTCATTGTTTCTTATAATATGTTCTACTTGAGCTTTAGATATGCTTCAATTTTAAGCTTACAACCTAAGATGAGTGACAAAATGAATAGCCAACAGGGATAAAACACATACTTCACTATAGCCCCATAGAGTACTACCACCGCAAAGGTTGTTAGTAGGAATTAAGGTCACCAAGCAATCTCCATCCTCTCTTACTACCTCCATGGATGTCCTCTTGGGCCATTCCCTTGACCTTTTAGAGCCTTCAACAATCCTAACCTTTGATTATTGGCAGATTTTCGTTTTTCTTTCATTTCAACCGTCCGTCAAATGTCCACCAAACGTCTAGTTACAAAAATAAACATCCATCACAACTTTTGGTTGACGATCCCTCTACTTTAGTTCCTACCATTTGGTCGGTCTGATTTGAATTACTTGTATTCTAATTAGATAATTAATAATTTCTTAGTGCAAGTGTAGCAACTGTCAGAGTCTGGCAGAGTACCAAAGTTATTCTCCAAAAAAAAGAAGGGTCCCATTCTCATGCCCAAAAAAAGAAGCACTCTACCATAAAACGACAATTTCAGATGGTCTAAGGTTACAACTGTAGTCAAAGAAATGTCACTTTTTCAAAGCTTTTTAAACACATGCAATTGCTAGTGGGGAGTGGGGACCCTTTTTATTACCATAAAGTATTCACATGTGTGTGCACATGCACACATGTGCCTACGTGGAGGCATTGTATGTGTTTTACTACTTTCAAGTGATACCAACTGTTCATTGATGGCCCACATTATGGGTGGGCCATTCTGCAGTAGAATCTCCATAATTGGATTATCTTATAGGAAAATCCAGCTATTGTACGGCTAGGATTTTCCACAGAAGAAGAATTTTGGGACATGGACCATTCATAATGTGAGCTGTCGGATGGATGAACGGTGTAAAATTAGAGAAACCTCGAGCCCACAGCCTTCAGTTTGTAGAATGAGTCCAATCCACTACAAAGCTTCGTAAGTTAGCTTAACCTGCAATGCAATTTGTGGGGCCCACCGTGATGTGTGCATGACATCCAATCCATCCATCATGTGCGTTCCCTCATGATCTCCTACTCACTTAAAGAAATAGGAAGATCCAAAGCTCAGGTCGGCCACATCATTTAAAATAACCACTAATACATCTAAAGGCACGTGTGGCGACCCACCTGAACTTTTGGAATGGGCTGTTTTCTGGGCCCAAGTGATTTTAACCCAAGAGAACAAATCATTGCAGTTACCCGTTGGAAAGATCTGATCTCGTACAAGTATTTCACACTGGCACGTGTGCCTGCGTGTGTATGTGCAGGGCTCCCGCACGAGTGGGGAATTAGCGAAACCTAGGTCAAAAGGTTCGAACTTCCATTCCTTTGATATCCAAACGCATAAAAATAATTCAGAGGAATTACCGTGCCATGTAAATTGTTGAATTTTTGGTCTCATGCACAGCTACCTTCGAATTTAGAACCGACCACATGCAGGCAGCTGTACCGCAACTTGTGGTACCGTACCATCTTTTCCGACAACGTAACAATTGTGTAGGAAATCAGTACAGTGTAAACGGTAGGCCCCGCTATGAATATCACCATTCTTTAAAATCATGCTGATCCATTGGGTAAGTGGGCCACAGTTGTATGTTGAGTCATACTATTGATGAACCATTGATTATGATAACGTGGCCCACTTGATGAGTGAAACGTACTGGTTTTTATCTCAGGTAATCTTCATAGTGGGGTGTATCTTTTTCATGGTACTGATGTACTAAAAAAAGGCACTTTGGTGGAAAAGATGACACTGGTACCATGAATTGTCGTACCTTGCCTGTATCTGAGAAGTTATCTTTTCGATTTCCAGTATACACACGTTTCAATTCTAACAAGTGGGACCCATCATCCAGTAATCGAGACCATTGGTTATTGATTTCCACCTTGAAAGAAACATTTCCCCAGAGTGTCCCATGTTGGAAGATTCCTATTTACGAATCTTAGGACCCTTTTATTAGTTGATTATTGTTTTTCTCTTTTTAACCGTCCACCTTTAGGCCACAAATTCAATGGTTAGGATCCAGCCACGGTGGAACTCGACGTACAGTTGCCAGATTAAAGAACCTGTTTACACTGTGCAAAGATGCGGGCTACATGCAAAAGCGACTTATTTGATACTCAGGCAGAGTAAGGTTGTCCATACACACTAAAAAGTGGCATGTAACTCAAAAATCAAAACGTCCAAATTATGGGACCCACTTTCTATGGATCAGGAGGCCCAAAAAAATGATTGATTGAATCATACTAACGTCTGATGTGGACGTTTGTTGGTAGAACTTGGACAGTCCACTTAATTTCATCTTAACTGTCCACTAGAAATCCATGTGCTCACCTAGTTGCAACATCAGTTTGTTGGTGTCAAAATTTGACCAAGGTAGATCCTACTACTACTAATATGACATACACCTGGTGGAAAATAATGTTTTACTAAAAAAGCTACGGAAAGCCAGGGCAAAGAGCTAAAAAGAAGGGATGTGAAGAAATTCAAAGACAAAAGTAATGGATTCACCATTAGAAGGAGTTTGCCAAAAAGTAGTTTACTCACACATATGATAACCTTCCTTTGCAAAGGCTTGGACGTGCGAACAAACCGGCCAACCGTTAATTAAGTATATAAGAGTAGTCAGGAGATATGTTGTCCTACAATCGTTCATGAATTTTATAAAATGAGGAAGATCGATTAATGAAAGACATCTCTCATAGATCAACATAAAACCTAGCAAATCTTTTTATCTCATTCATACTCAGGAACATTTATCTTAGTGTACTGTAGTTAACAAATCCTTTTATCTTAGCATACAATGGTCTAGTGTCTTCTTTGGATATTTATCTCTTTTTAGCATAGCCATTAGTTGTAATTCCCTTCTATCCATGTAAAGCGTTATATTTGAAAGATGATCTGACCCGATCATCCATCTCCATCCACCAATTTCGGTCATGCCTACGGCCATGCCAAGTCATCTATGCCTATGACTACACCGATGTCCGTCAGGCGATTTCTACCATCCGTCAAAAGTTGTCTGTTTATTATTTTGTTTTCTTTTATTATGATGTAATAGTTGGGACATTGAATGAATTATGCATTGTTTATTATTAATCTCAATCATGCGAATTAGAAAATCCTTTCGTTTGGAAGGCAAAGGTATGACTCATTTTTTGGAGGACGAACATCACCTCCAAGTATTGCCTGATCATTGTTATTAAGCAACCATGTAAGTGGCTGAATAGGCGACCGATTTTCAAAGATCTCAGTCATATACAGTCGATCACGTCATATCTACCTTTTTTTACGATTGGGGTCATTATTGTTCGGTTTGAATCGAGTCATAAATTCAATTCTGGCATGCCTGCAATTTCTTCACACACGCTGGCCGAAAATAGCAAGCAACAAAGTTTTGTGTGTATTTTTTGTGCTTTATGATCCATTGAAGGTGTTTGCAACAATCTGTACCGCTCAATTGAGTACATGTATGTTACATCTACAATTTATGATTGGAAGTGTATGAACCATCACTCTCTGCGAGAGCATCAAAGTGTTTTCGTTCTAATTGGTTGGAACTTGGAAGTGTTACTTGGCTGAAAAAAAATAAAAAAAGTACTCGAATGGAACGCGCCAAGCCTAGGAATGCTACGGTACTCGCTGGAGTAAACATTCTAAATGCACTTGCTCACACGTGAAACAAGGTAAACACGTGTGGCATTGGATCCGCTCATCAAATCATCCACACTGTAGATGGAATGTCTCGGAAACATTGCCATAAGATCATCATCTTCGCCATTTAAGCATCAAACAAACTAACGGTTAAGAGAAATTGTTCAACATTCCAAATGTGGTTTACACGTGTGGTCCACCTGGTTATTAGATTCGCCTGGCATCTGCACAGTGCAGATCACCTGTTTAACGGCTGGGATGTCACACGAGTGTGCCTTGCTTCCACTCGGGTGACTTGAGTACTAAAGAATGTACAATGAATATGGTATAGTTGGAAATCAATTCAAATGGACGATCCTATCCATATGGATGGTGTCATTCGAATAGATAGTCGAAAGAAAATGGATGCAACAGGAGAAATTGACGGCTGAGATCTTATATTCGACGTGTTTTGAATCAATGGCCGGTTCCATAGAGGACCCACGAGATGATTAGATCACACCCACCTACCAAGCTATCGTGTGTGAGTCACTGGAAAAGAACGTCCCTTCTTGACCCAGTGGGACAGGATCAAAGAATGGACGGTCAATCAAAACATCGATTCCGGGTAATACTTTGCTGGATATGCTTTTAATTCGGGATTATAGCCGTTGGGCTGGAGTTGTGATAAGTGATCCGAACCGTTGATCAGATGTGATAAGCATGTGAAAGTGACGGATGTGAAATAAATTCAAGATTGGAAGAGCCTAGAGTTTCAAATCAATGGTCCACAAAATAGCTTTGGATACACTTCAATTTTGGGCTTATGCCCTAAAATGAGCTTGAAAATCAGGTGAACGGCATGGATAAGCCACATCATGGTGGACCTTACAGAGTTTACTCAGCACGTAATCATCCTCCATAGTAATTACACCACACAAATCAAGGGTGGGCATAATGTGAGGCAATACATCAACCGGATGGGTTGGATGTCATGAATACACCATGTGGGAACCTGAGACCTGCCGTTGAAACGCCCATGCGTCTTCCAGCTAGGCTAGCTGTCCGGCGAGGCTACCACTGTTGGTCACTTATTTAATATGTCTATTAAAATTACTTTCCATGGGCACATTTGGTTGCATCAAAAACCATGAAATTTCATAATATTTTATAACAAATTAGGCATATTAATTATAGAATGTCATGAAATTTCTTGATATTTGGCAACCAAACGCGCCATAAGGAAATTAATTTCAATATACATATTGATTAATATAGTGTTAAAGTAACATGAAATTCCAATATGACATCGGGCAGAACCAAATGAGGAAAGTATTTCATGATATTTTTTACTAAAGTAGATAGATTCATCATTAATTTCATGACATTTTGTACAACCAAACGCACCCTAAAAATGTATTTTCATGATATTTTTCACCAAATATGACTGATTAATCATGAAACTCAGCATGACCAAACGTACCCTTGATAAAAACACAAAATTTAAGTTGAAATACGAATGTAAAGGCTACAAATAGTCATAGAAAATGGTCCAAATCAAATGGCCTACACTTTCCATCAGGAGGAATTTTCTGGATCTGTCAACCTTATACGAGAGTGGATTAGGTGAGACCTCGGCCTCACCCGTCCCTTACTATGGTGTTACCCTAGGGCCCACCTTTATCCAAAAAAATGAAACGGATCCAATTATTTAATGCCATTATCCAAAAAAAAAAAAAAATGAAACAGATCCAATTATCAGGTGGACCATACCATAAGAAATAGTGTTAATTGGCCATTAATGGGCCACTTGGATCAAGCTAATATTTGTTTTTTCCCTTCATCGTGGCTTATGTGACCTTATCAACAGATTGGATGGTAAATAAACACTGCATAAAAAGGTGCGCCCTAAAAAGTTTTAATGGTACGACAGTCAATCACCACTGTTTCTTATGGTATGGTCCACTGCGTGATATAGGTGGGCCCCACGGTAGCCGGGGTCTCACCTAATCGGCTATCTAAATCCAGATAGCATGTGTTACCTTTGGATACTTCCATAACGGCTATGATTGCATCTGGAGATTTTTTTAGAAATGGCCCACCATATTGGTTGATCATATCAACGGTCTAGATCATCAACCACTAGCCTTCTATTCTGCCATATCACCGACCAACACTCTGAGATATGGGTTACATGATATATCCTACAACGGAGAGTGGCGCACAGCATCCCACGTGTCAACACCATGATCACCGAATATTCAAACTGTCCACAGCTAACGGCTGTGAATAAATCCAAAACACGTGATATCACCAGCTTTATTTTTGGCATATGTTTGGCACTTCTTTTGCAAGCTAGCCTTCGAACTGCCACAATTATTTTATCATAAGGCCCACTTGCACCATACTTCGACAAGGTAGGATATTAATTCCCAAGGAATAACAGGATCTCTGGTCCAATAAATGCATGGTATACTCAGGTTTTCAGTTGGACGACTGAGATCCGTGGTCTCATCAGGGATGGACGATGCATGGAAATTCTCCCCGGTGCGGAAGATCCTAGCCACCAATCTTGGGTATCAATTGAATATAGATCATTGTAGGTTATCTACATGCGTGTAACAGTTATTTTAAGTTGCTTTGGATCATGTTCACCTACTTGGACGGACTCGGTCCAATCAGGGGCTGTATGGGGACATCATGATGTATGGGTTTTATCCATGCTGTACATCCAAATTCTCCGTATCATTTTAGGGTATGAGCCAAAAAATGAGGCAGATCGAAGGCTCAAGTGGACCACACTTGAGGAAGCGTATGTGATAACAACGCTCACCATTGAAACCTTCCTAGGGCCCACCGTGATGTTTATTTACCATCCAACCTATATAAAAGGTCACACAAACCTAGATGAAGGGAAAACACAAATGTCAATGGATCCAACACTTCTGTGGACCCCAAGAAGTTTTTAATGGTGGCCATTCAATCCCCACCTTGTGGTCCACCTGAGCCTTAGATCTGCCTCATTTTTGGGCTCATTCTCTAAAAGGATCTGGAAAAATAGATGAACGGCACAGATAAAACCCATACATCATGTTGGGTCCCACAGAGTCCCTGTGCGGGGAAGGACCCAATCCACTTCCATAGACATCCACCCAAAAAGTTACAAATTCACTTGGTAACCCATCTTATGTTAGACCGGTTTTATTTCCGTGAAACCCACTTCATCAATGGTCCAACCCTTTTGGACGGCGTAGATTTCATGCCAAAATTAAAGTAGGCAATCCTTCTAGACAGGTTGGATTCCATGCAAAAACTACAAAAGACCGTACAAGCGGTCTTGTTCTACCAACTATGCAATGGCCCCTACCTCCTTAATCCATAGGCGACAAATCTGAAGGTCAAGATGGTCCCGTCAGTACAGTCCTAATTTCAACGGTACAGTCTCAAACTCGTGACCTACGGTCTACATAATAAGACAAATACATCAACGGTCCAGATTCAAAAGTTAAAGGTCTTGAAAGTGGTTGCTTAGAAGGCAATTTTGGGGCTACCATCCACATTAGGACTCAACAAAGAAATGATAATACGGTCTGAATTACCAAACTCAGGGCCAGAGGCTGTTAGAAGGTACACGAAAGATAAGGAAGTGGAGCCAAAGACACCTTGATTGGGAGAAAAGTCGCCTTCAGTGCAGCTCATGTAGCCCATGTGATGTGCTTCCAAAGTCACATCCACGACTCTTGTGATAGTTTACCACCATTTTAAAAATGCTTAAGGTGACTCAGATTATCCAAACTATGATGGATTGTGACTTAAAAAGGTGCATTGAAAAGATATAGATGATAGTAACCGTCTGATTTTGTCATTGAATTTTGATGGTTTGGATAGCTGACGTGGATGCCGTGTGAGTGAGGATTACAAGACACCACCCTCAAAGTAATAGCAGCAAACTCTTACAGACGTCTACCTCCCTCCCAAATATCTATTATTTAATTGGATCATGAATGGGAGCAACTTACGTGGGGGACAGACCACGTGTCGGGGGAGCGGATTATGTGAGTCCATGATAAGGCGAGATTTGAATGGTGCAGCTCCATGTGGCATCAGCTCAACACAAAATTGAAGCAAGCTATTTTCAAACATACTTTACGTGGCTTTATTTTTAAAGAATGACCTCATCAAGTATGGCAATGGTCTCTTCACTGTAGAGCATGTTTTAGACAAACGGACGTGCAAAAGCTTTTTTGCATTCTACTTCAAGAGCTTAAATATTATACAGTAGAAACCTTACAAAAAATGGAAATAACTACTCTGGGACTTTAATTGGACTTAAGAACAACTTATAAATGAGTCAACTCAACAAAGCTTCATTAATCTAACCCGAAGTCTCCCTAAACTAATTGATGGACCCGATCAATGGATTAAGGGCCCAACATAGCAGATCTTGACCGATCATTTGAACCTTCTAGAACCTAATCACTCCCTACTAACAAAGATGGCTTCCAATCAACTCTGAAAAGCGTTGAAAATTCAAATGGGTTAAATGGAAGGGACCTCCGGCACCTCTTAAACTTGACCAACAAGCCCGATTGGTGTATTCAAAATCTAATAAATCAAATCCCAACTGATCATTTGAACCCTCCAAACCGCGAATATTCTCTGCACAATGGTAAATCGTACTAGGAAAAGGGCAAAGCGAATTGAAGATTATAAAATGACCATTGACCCAAAAGGCATTTATGACTTTTGTATTTGCCACCTATCTCTAATAAGTGCAAAAACACAAAAGTGAGCCCGCCACCCCCACCAATAGTCATAAAATGACCGGCAGCAAGGTTTACAAAAGTAACATATATAACAAAGAGCATTCGACTGGACAGAGGGAGAGCGTTCCAAAAGTAAGGAGCATTCACGGTTGGAGGGAGAGAATGTTCCTAGGGACTAATGGAGTTTAGAGGAGATAAATAGTCCAATGTTATGAAAGAGTCTGAAAATACCCCGGCAACATAGGCATGCTACTCAACTCAGGAGAAAAATGAAGACATAAAAGTAGCAAGTAGAAAAAGCTATTGAAGCCCATGGTGGGGTTAGAATTAATGATATTTGACCACATCTTTACATAAAAATGGTGTCTAATCTTCTATTTTATTTTTCACATCTTGATTCAAGTCGCATCCACTCCATACATTCCACTTGGACTTACAACACTATCTTTTCTTTTCTTTTTTTATCGTAGCCTAACTTGAGCCACTAACTCTATGAAGCGAGGCTATATTACATTTCCATCTGCCTGCCTTGAGCCAACAACTCTATGAAGCAAGGCTAGGTTAGACTTTTATTTCTCTACCCTCATACATCAACTTTGCACAGTAAAGCCAAATGTAGTAATGTCGGTGTTTTACCAAATTCTTGAAAAATTCTAAAATCTCATAAAGTAAAGACTACCTATCAAATGGGTAAAGAAGAGTGTCTAACCCTTTTCTTTTCTTTTATTGATGCCCTTACTTCAAATCTATAGTTACAAAGCAGCTACAAGAATCACTTACAATTCACCAACCTATAAATAATTCTAACATTCTCGCTACGACTCTAAATTGCATACTACATCGTATCTAAGTCAATACCACACCCCTATTGCATCACAAACAAATAAGAAAGCCCAAAAGGTGAGGGCACTGCTGGTACAAGAGCATTCGTGAATGCACTGTGAACATACCATGAACGAATTAAAAATAACATTGGACAAGCGTACCAACCTTTCAGGACAAAAAAGGGCAGTTCCATAAAAAAAATTAAAAAATGAGAGGTTTGAATTTAACTCGCATGTGTGGTTCAGTTAATGAGTTTATTACATTTGTATATGCACGAAATATATTTGTGTGGGCCTACTTTGGACTATAGACATGTGCTTTTCTTGTGACCAAATTGCCCTCCAGTGTGTAAGTGGGGGCATTCCCCGGGATGCAAGAAGTAATTATAACCTTTAGGTAGTCTCTCTATTTCCTCATTAACTTCCTGAATATATTATAGTTTTGCATCCCAAAGAAAAATTGCTTCTACTTGCTTCACAAGGCAAGATTAAGCTCAGCTGAAAATGGCCCACTGGTGCGCATATCCACTGATCCAGACCGTCCAAATCCAAATGCTAAAGCCCAGAAACTGAAACCATTGGATTCTCTCTCTCTCTCTCTCTCTCTCTCTCTCTCTCTACCCCTGAATCCGTGTACATTAACTTTGTATTCAAATGCCTCTGATGTCCGATCGATGAGCATCCGGCTGATCATAACCGTAGGATTGATGGACCATCTTTAGGATGTGCCGTCCGAAAATCCTCACTGGAAAAATAGCCGTAATCATCAAATGGACGTACTTGAATTTTGTGTGTACGATGTTAACCTTAGCCGTCTAAAAGAAAGCTAGTGAATATAGGAAATAAGATCTGATCTAGTTAGTTCAACGGTCCTGATCAGGCCATGATGCCTCCAATTTAGAAATACTCGACCTATACAAGGCCTGAACCTGCTACGCCATATCAGACAGATCGACCATTAGACTGGTGTATGCTTGATGGCCATCAGTTGGATATTCAACCGTTGATATGTGGTCCATTTGCCTGGGAGATGAGATTTGGATCGTTGGAATCGATGTACATCCCCGCCAGATGTTTGCCGCTGAATTTACACAATCCGATAATTTGTGGGATACATACACCGTAGAGTGGCTCATTTCCAAATCATTCCAGTAGAAGATAAGGTCCGTTTCGTCACTCTTTTTCATGAGAAAAAACTTAGATACTCTGGCAGAGTGCGATAGATGATACGCAGCATTTAGAAATTTCTTAAAAGTTACATCCATGTATACAGGTAGGTCTACTTAAACAGTTCCACTTAGATTTCCCAGTTTAGATGTATCGTGAAATAAGGTTATGTAGGTGGAAATTTATTGGAAGGTTAGAAATGACCATATCCGATAGTCCTATTTCAACAAACGTCCACTAATCAGAGTTAGAATGGTTCAACCAATCTGATTTTTGGACTGTGACTTAGCTACAGTTGGTTCCACAATTCAGCCTGTTTAACTTGAGTTGATGTAAGTCACACATACAATTTCTTAGTGACTGTGTATCAAGCGTCGTACCCGATCGGAGTATCATGTAATTCCCCATTTAGGCCAGTAGACTAGCAGGCAGGTATGCATCGATCCTGGGATTTTTAATGCAATAGCCCCCAGTTGTGCTATTTTTACTGAAAGTCTGATGAGGCTGGATCTATTACAAGCACTTGTAGGTTAACGTAAACGTACAATACAATTTATGAGGCCCATAGTGTTGCGTGTATGCAATCTAATCCGTCCATCACATACATCTAATGATGGTTTCCTTTGTGGCCAAAATTCATTTCAATCCAAAACTCAGGTGGGCCACTCAACGGGGAAGAACATCCTGACCACCCTTCTACCTTTAAAGGGGCATTTTCGTCATTTCAAAAAGTTGGTTGCCAACACATATATCAGCCTTTCATACACACATTTGTTTCCCGCCCAACATAATATTTTTTTGGCGGGAAATATTCCAAAGGTTTTCTTTTAGAAAGCATGTTGATGGTGGGCCACTGTTGGGCCTAGTGTAAATGTATGTAGTTCATCTACACCGTCCATCCACTTTTCCAGATCATTTGAGGGGTTGAACCCAAAATTGAAGCATATCCAAAACTTAGGTAGACCATACCACAAGAAACAATGGGTATAATGATTTCCACTGTTGAAAACTTTCTTACGGCCTGCAGTGATGTTTATTTGTCATCCAACCTGTTCACAAGATCACACAGCCATTAATGAAGGGAAACAAAAATAATATCAGCTTGATCCAAAATTTCTATGGCCCCAAGAATTTTTCAACAATACAGGTTCAATTCACATTGTTTCGTGTGGTGTGGTCCACTTCAATTTTTTATAGCCTTCATTTTTTGTATAAACCTATAAAATTTTATTTTAAAATGGATGAATGGAGTGGATGAAATACATAAATGATGGTGGACCCCATGGAGTTTACCCAGTACGCTTAAAGTACTGAGTTACTCAGTATGCAATCCGTTTCCTGCCGGCAGAAGTTATGTGGAGCCCACCGTGATGCTTGTTCGAAATCCTCACCGTCCATGGGTTTTTACCCTTCATCCAGGTCCATGTGACCTTATGAATAGTTTGGATGGCAAATAATCATCATGGTGGGTCGTATGTATGTTTTAACAGTGAGAATCATTGTAGGGTCTGCGTTTTCTGGTGTGGTCCACGTACAACAGCAAATTCGCTTCTTCTGCTATCGAAATACGAGTAGGTGCGTAACCAACTAGGAAGAAGATGCATCATGGTTCCAAGACTATGGAATCACTCTAACTAAATACCGAAAAACATTGACGTACACTGTACCCCTAAAATAGCATCGATCCACTCCGACTTACACAGCAGCTCTTCGGTGGCACGCCGAGTGCTTTTACCGAATTTCGAATGGGTGCGTAACCACTCAAGAAGACCCTACGTTAGGGTACCGAGATTCAAGAATCACTCTAACACGCACCGATGAACACGGACATACACCGGACCTCTAAAATAGTAACGGTTCCCTCTGACTTATACTATAGCACATGCGGTCGCATCTCGAATGCTTTTACTAAACTACGAGTGGGTGCATAAACAACTAGGAAGAAGATGCATAATGGTACCGAGACGACGGAAGCACTCTAACCAAATACCGAAAAATATTGACACATACCGTACCCCTAAAATAGCATCGATTCACTCCGACTTACACAACAGGCCTTCGATGACACGTTGAACGCTTTCACCGAACTTTGGGTAGGTACGTAACCACTCAAGAAGACGTTACGTTAGGGTACCAAGACTCAATAATCACTCCAACACGCACCGACAAACACGGACATACACCGGACCTCCAAAATAGTAACGGTTCCCTCCGACATGTACTACGGCACATGCGGTCGCATCTCGAATGCTTTTACTAAACTACGAGTGGGTGCGTAAACACCTAGGAAGATGATGCATTATGGTACCAAAACTATGGAAACACTCTAACCAATATACCGAAAAATATTGACGCACACCGTACCCCTAAAATAGCGTCGATCCACTTCGACTTATACAGCAGCCCTTCGGTGGCACACCGAACGCTTTCACCGAACTTCGAGTGGGTGCGTAACTACTCAAGAAGACGCTACGTTAGGGTACCGAAACTCAAGAATCACTCTAACACGCACCGACGAACACGGACATACACCGGACTTCCAAAATAGTAACGGTTCCCTCCGACTTGTACTGCAGCACATGCGGTCGCATCTCGAATGCTTTTAGTGAACTACGAGTGGGTGCGTAAACAACTAGGAAGAAGATACATAATGGTACCGAGACGACGAAAGCACTCTAACCAAATATCGAAAAATATTGACGTATATCGTACCCCTAAAATAGCATCGATTCACTCCGACTTACACAGCAGCCCTTCGGTGGCACGCCGAACGCTTTCACCGAACTTTGAGTGGGTGCGTAACCACTCAAGAAGACGCTACGTTAGGGTACCGAGACTCAAGAATCACTCTGACACGCATTGACGAACACGGACATACACTGGACCTCCAAAATAGTAACGGTTCCCTCGAACTTGTACTGCAGCACATGCGGTTGCATCTCGAATGCTTTTACTGAACTACGAGTAGGTGCGTAAACAACTAGAAAGAAGATACATCATGGTACCAAGACTACAGAAGCACTTTAACCATATATCGAAAAACACCGACAGATACCGTACCCCTAAAATAGCATCGATCCACTCCAACTTACACACCAGCCCTTCTGTGGCACGCCGAACGCTTTCACAGAACTACAAGTGGGTGCGTAACCACTCAAGAAGATGCTACATTTGGGTACCGAGACTCAACAATCACTCTGATCATGCACCGACGAACATGGACACACACCGAACCCCCAAAATAGTAACAGTTCCCTTCGACTTGCACTGTCGCACATGCGGTCGCATCTCGAATGCCTTTACCGAAGTACGAGTGTGTGCATAACCAACTAGGAAGACGCTGCATCATAGTACCGAGACTATAGAAGCACTCTAACCACATACTAAAAGACATTGACGCACACCGTACCCCTAAAATAACATCGATCCACTCCGACTTCTACAGTATTTCTTCATTAGCACGTCGAATGTTTTCACCGAACTACGAGTGGGTGCATAACCACTCAAGAAGACACTACGTTAGGGAACCGAAACAAGAATCACTCTAACCACGCACCGAAAAATACGGACACACACTGGACCCCCTAAATATTAACGGTTCCCTCCGACTTGCACTGCAGCAAATGCGATCGTACGTCGAACGCTTTCATTGAACTATGAGTGTATATGTATCCACCTGCAAAGACTCTCTATCATGGTATTGAGACTACAGAACCATTCTACATAGACAACAACTAACATTGATGCACAACGTACCATACCTCTAAAGTAACATCGATTCACTTCGACTTTCACTGTAGCCTTTCGATGGCACGCCGAATGCTTACGCCGAACCATGAGTGGGTAGATAACCACCATAGAAGATGCTGTATTAGGGTACCGAGACTCAAGAATCACTCTAACCACACACTGACGAACATGGACACTCACAGGATTCCTAAAATAATAACGGTTCACTTTGACTTGTATTACAGCCCATGCAATCGCACGTCGAAAGCTTTCACTGAATTACGAGTGGGTGCGTATCCACCTGAAAAGACTCTCTATCATAATACCAACACAACGGAAGCACTCTAACCACACACCGAAAAACATTGACGCATACCGTACCCCTAAAATAGCATTGATCCACTTCAACTTGCACACCAGCCCTTCCGTGGCACGCCGAACGCCTTCACCGAACTACAAGTGGGTGTGTAAACACTCAAGAAGATGCTGGGTTAGGGTACTGAAACTCAAGAATCACTCTAACCACGCATTGATGCACACAGATACACACAAGACCTCCAAAATAGTAATGGTTCCCTTCGACTTACACTGCAACTCATGCGGTCACAACTCGAATTCTTTTACCGAAGTACAAGTGGGTGCATAACCAACTAGGAAGACGCTGCATCATGGTACCAAGACTACGAAAGCACTCTAAGATCATACCGTAAAATATTGACGCATACTATACCCTTAAAATAGCATCGATCCACACCGACTTGCACTGCAGCCCTTCACTGGCAGCCTAAACGCTTTCACCGAGCTACGAGTGGGTTCATAACCACTCAAGAAGACGCTACGTTAGGGTACCGAGACTCAAGAATCACTCTAACCATGCACCAACGAACACGGATACACACGGGACATCCAAAATAGTAATGGTTCCTTCTGACTTGCACTGCAGCCCATGCGGTCGCAACTCGAATTCTTTTACCGAAGTAGGAGTGAGTGGATAACCAATTAGGATCAAGACTACGAAAGCACTCTAACATTATACCAAAAAAACACTGACGCACATTGTACTGCTAATATAACATCGATCCACACCGACTTGCACTGTAACCCTTCGATGGCACGCCGAATGCTTTCACCGAACTATGACTGGGTTCGTAACTACTCAAGAAGATGCTGCATTACGGTACCGAGACTGAAGAACCATTCTAACCACACACTATCGAACACAGACACACACCGAATTCCCAAAATAATAACGGTTCACCCCGACTTGGACTGTCTTGTTATAGTAATGGGACACACCTTCATTTATTGATGTCGTTAGCAATGATCCATGTTGTTCATTCAAATTTAAAAAAAAATTTGTTCCGATAATAAAAAAATGTGGCAGATCAAATAATCAAGTGGTCCACATCATCTTCATTTACATTTAATGGTACATACTTAACACATTACTAATACTTTTTACGGCCCACCTTCCACTCAGATCCGCCTCATTTTTTTTCTAATGATATAAAAGAGGATGAGAAAACCGCTGGACGGTATCGATCGACAAATTAAATTTATGTGGGCCCCATTTCAGAGATTTAACGTAACTAAAAATTTCAAGGTTAAAGTTGTAATAAAGTAACACCACAAGGGTAGCAATGTCAATTTAGACAGCTGGGGCGAGTAAATTCACAACTTTTTGTCTCTTTTTGAGGCCTTTGTGAAAAGAGGAAATTAACCTCCGTG
Organism: Liriodendron chinense; assembly: GCA_003013855.2. Taxonomy (NCBI): domain Eukaryota; kingdom Viridiplantae; phylum Streptophyta; class Magnoliopsida; order Magnoliales; family Magnoliaceae; genus Liriodendron; species Liriodendron chinense. The sequence goes on from PVNU02002217.1 coordinate 2,055,518, forward strand.
AGTATTTACGTTAACCTACAAGTGCTTGTAATAGATCCGGCCTCAAGTCTAATACCTGTGAGGCTCATCTTTTTTATCCTTTTCACAAGAAATTGCAAACTTTTCGGTCAAAATGCCCCTTTGACCACCGTAAGTCCACGAAGAGGCGGAAGCCCTCCTGGGTGTTACAAATGAGCTTCACCTTGATCCCACCATGATGCATATGTTACATCTATGTCGTCTATCCATTCAGAGAGACCATTCTAGGGGATGAGCTAAAGAATGAAGCAGTTCCAAAGCTCAAGTGGACCTCACCAAAGAAAATAGTGGAGATTGATGTCCTACCATTAAAAACATCGTGGGGTCAAAGAAGTTTTCGATCAAGCTGATATTTGTGTTTTCCCTTCTTCCATGTCTGTGTGAACTTATGAACATGTTGGATCTTAAATAAACATCATGGTGAGCCCTAGGAAAGTTTCAACGGTCACATCATTGTCCCCACTATTTTCTTTTGGTGGGGTCCATTTGAGAATTGGATCTGTCTCATTCTTTAGATCATGCCCTAAAATGATCTCTCCAAATGGATGGACGGTGTGGATACAACACAAACATCATGGTGGGCCACATAGAAGTTGGTGATGTCACTTTAGTAGGTCGGAAGCCCTCTGACAACTTGCTCTTGCATATGTCCATGAAAAGGCGAAAGCCCTCTTTAGTATTACTAAGGGGCTCCACCGTAGGCCCCACTATGATACATATGTTACATCCACGTCGTCCATCCTTTTTGCCAAATCATTTTAGGTCATGGGCCTAACTTTGAGACAGATCCAGATCGCAGGTGGGCCATACCATAGGGAACAGTTGGGACATACCATAGGGAACAGTTGGGACAATGACATCTACTGTTGATTCCCTGGGTACTATGGATTCTCCTGAGCACTATGGATTCCCCCTAAGCATTGTGGATTCTCCCTGGCATTGTGGGTTCCTCCTGACACTGTGGGTTCCCCCAAAGCACTGTGGGTTTCCCCTGAGCACGTGGATTCCCCATGGCACTGTGGGTTCCTCCTGAGCAATAAGAAAGGCTTCAACAGTAGGCATCACTACCCTCACTATTTTCTAATTGTGGGGCCTACAGGGCCTTTAAAGCAAGCTGATATTTGTGTGGCCACTTTATACAGGTCTATGTGACCATATCAACAGGATTGGATGACAAATAAACATTAAGGTGGGCCTGAAAAAGTTTCAACAATGGACATCCCTGCCCTAAGTGTTTGTTGTGGTATGGCCCACTAGAGATCTAGATCTCGCCCAAAGCCTAAAATGACCTGGAAAAAAGGATGGACGGCATTGATGAAACATATATAACATGGCGAGTCCCATGAGTTGAACACCCATCCACGACCAAGAGGGCTTTCGCCTCCTCATGATTATACGCAAGAGCAGGTGGTTAGAGGGGCATTTTGACCCAATGGTTTACAATTTCTCGTGAAAAAGGCTAAAAAGGATGAGCCTCACGAGAAATTGGACTTTTAGTAAAAATAGCCACAACGCAGGGCTATTGCAGTAAATATCCCATCGGTTGTGCGCCCCAGTCATACCCACGATGGTGCAACCCTCACCGTGGGGATCATCTTGAGATATGCATTCTAAATCCACTCCGTCGAACCATTTTTAAATTTACCATTTTAAGACATGAGCCCAAAAATAAGAGAGGTTAAAATCTCAAATGTACCATACCGTAGGAAACAGTGGTTATTGACCATTAAAAGAACTTGTGGGCCACAAAATTTTTGGATCAAGATGATATTTATTTTTTTCTTTTATCAAGATTTATTTTACCTTTTCAACAGGCTGGATGACAAATAAACTTTTCGGAAACATTACAGTAGGCCATAGGAAGTTTTTAATGGTGGGACATTCAATCAACACTGTTTACTATAGTACGGTCCACCTAAGATTTTGATCTGTTTCATTTTTACGACCTTGCCATAAAATGATTTTCAAAACAGATGGACGGCGTGGATATATAATAAATACATAAAGGTGGGCCCAACCTAATCTGCTTCCACCTTACTGTATCCCAGTGTGGCGTAGCAGTAGTCTATAATAATAAGAACGGTATTCACGGGAGTATAACGGACCAAATCCTGATCTTCCCTCGTGTGCCACTGTCACTTCGTGGAATGGGTCTGTGGGATCTGGATCGTTCATCTTGTGGGCCTCTTGATATGCATCCCTTACAAAAAAAATAGATGGTACGGTCCTTACGCGTCCAACATGTATATAAAAATTTGGGCAGTTAAAAATGCCAAAATTGCAAACTTCAATGTACAATTCCAGTCAACATGATATACTGATTGCATAAATTTTAGTCCAAGAATGATGAACGGTCTGGATCTTTAAGTAAGGATCTACATTAATACGTGTGATGAGAATAGGATTCGGAAGCTACTCGCATTGAGTTGCCTCGTGAGGCTAGCGTCTTTCCTTCTCGGATAAATAATGGAGGTGCGCTCCAGCACGTGTCCTTCCCCTCTTGTCCGCGGCACACGTGGGAAAGATCATAGTCGCTCATCTAACCAGCCCCACAAAATAACCGAACAGATTATCATAAAGCCACACGTGTATCAAAAATTTGCCCAGCCAAGATCAGCTAATAAGCGGCTAATACGCACGTGTGGTCCGAATGAAAATCAGATCGTCTTCATTCTGAGACGAGATCTGCACGCTGATGAGCGGCGTGGATCTTTCACACGTACGCTATGTTGCCACGTGCTGAAGCGCGTGCCATAAAGCTCGTTCGGTGGTCCTGCATATATGATCATTTACCTATCATCTCACTCTTTAACTTTAGAAGAAAAACTTTGATACTCGGGCAGACTGTGACAAATGATACACAAGCACTCTGAAATTCCATACATACCGTATACGTAATTGAAATTAAACCGTCCAAAGTATGGGACCAATTTTAGATGTTCAATGAACCAAAAATTGCTAATTTGCTTTAATCATCTGACCATAGGATTGCTGAACATCTATTGGACAGTTATGAATAAAAGTATCCAACGCTCCTATTACAACAAACCAGCGTCCATGAATCAAAGGTTAGGATTGCTTCAACCCATCTTAGTATGATACTGTGACTGTATACATTGGTTTGAACATGAATGCCACGTGTGCTATTGCTGAGAGCCTGCGTATCAAGCGTCATACCGTGCGAGTAAAATAGCTAGACTTATGCTTTATAACTCCCAGTATATCTGGCGGAAACCTCCAAAAAAAATCGCCAGTCGAGCAAAACCCCACCCCTGCATCTCTCCCTTCTCTTTCCTCTCTCCTTTCTTGCAACAAAAAGCAAACCACACCTCCTTCAATCCCCCCCTCCAAACCCAAAGCGGTAAAAAGAGAAGGACGAAAATGCCCCTCCTCCCTCTTCTCCTCTTCTCTCTCTTCTTCTTCTTCCACCTGCCCACCCTGCTCGCCTTGCCCGTCCTGCCCAATCCCGATCCCGCCGCCATCCAGCCCTTCTTCCCAACCTCTCCGCCGGCTACAATCCCGGCCTTCCCCGAGCAATCCGACGTGGCGGGCTGCCCGCTCGACCTTCCTGATGACCTCTTCCCGGCCATTGCCCACGCCTGCGTCGGGAAGGACAAAAAGGCCGCCAGCAAGGCTAGCTGCTGCCCGGTCCTCGCCACGTGGCTTTATGCGGCCTTCTCTGGCACGGCACTGAGCAGGGCGGGCAGGCTGCCAACCGCGACGTACGACATGCCCGTCCTGCCCGATGACTCGGAGACGTGCGTGGAGAACCTGGAGCGGGCGATGCGGCGGCGGGGGATCGAGCTGCCGCGCCCCAATGCCACGTGCGACGTGGTGTACTGCTACTGTGGGATTCGGCTGCACGTGCCCAGCTGTACGGAGGCGTTTGGGGTGTCGGATGAAGGGAAGGTGGTGGGGGATGCGAGGGTGCGGAGGCTGGAGCGCGTATGCCGCGGACCACCGAGTCTCTCAGGGTGTAACAAGTGCTTAAAGGGCCTCCACCAGGTGAGAGAATGCCGTCTTCCAGTAGTCCCGCGGACTACTGTTTTTTGCCTAGCCTTTTGCTTTGTTTGGGAATTTGGTGGTTCGCGGTCTATTGAATGAATGCGGATTGAGAGGGAGGGATATACACAATGCTCGGGCCGACAGGTTGTATCGTACCTTTTCAGTTTGTACAAAGTGGAGCCAATGGTCCTGCAATCCAGAGCGTTGATACGGTGGGACCCACCAGGAATGGGATATGCACCGAAAATCCCCCGGATAGGGAGATCATAGCAATAGAATATTTGGCGTGTACTGGTTGAAACTGTTTCGTGTTGGCTAACCACAACTTACGACAGGTTTATCATTCTTCCATCTGGGAGATTTTTTGGTGCATGGGCCATTTGAGGATGGGCCCCACAATAACAACGGTTTCTATAGATGAAAGATGGGCCCACAAAACCCGAACGGTGCTGTATGCTCCTTTCGACCAGAGCATCATGTCATACCTCCTGAACTGGGCCCACCTGCGTATCTTGCAGCCAATCGCGGACCGTCGGAGTAGACGGCCTAATTTTGGTTGGAAGCGGGTTGCCTGGATTGGGTGGCGAGGAGCTCACCAACCACATAGGTAGGGAAATGACGTGGCGAAATTTGATTGGTGGGGCTGTACGCTGGGAGAGATGGGGGCCGAGGTGGGTGGTGAGCTGTTCACCCACCCAATCCGTGTCTGATTGCCTGCGACCTTCAGTTGGAAGATAGGTGGGGCCCATCGAGATGTTTGTGAGTAATCCACCCCATCCATCCGTTTTGCCAGCTCATGTTATGTCACTGAGCTCGAAAATGAGTCAGTTCCAGAACTCAACTGGGCCGCAGGATAGGAAACCGTGGGAATTGAACGCCCACCGTTGAAACATTTGTGGGCCCACAGAAGTTTTGGATCAAGCTAATATTGTGTTTTCAGTTCATGCCGGTGGTAATGACCGTATGAATGGTTTGGATGGCATATAAACATTACAGTGGAGCCCGGGAAGGTTTCAGTGGTAGGCATTTCCCTCCTCACTTTTTTTTTCCTATCATGAGCTGGCAAAACGGATGAGCGGGTTAGATTTCTCACAAACATTACGGTGGGCCCCATCTAGCTTCAGCGGTCGATATCGCAGGCAATCCGCGTGCAGTTCCTCCGAGGACTACCTTAACTGGTAGTTTCGCATACTACTGAAGTTTTCTTGGATATTTTCCGGGAAAATGAAGAGAAATGGATCCATGTATGGAAACGTTCACCTGCATTGGACTCATGGCATCCAAATCATCTATCTAGACCGATATGACCTATCTTATGATCTTGTCCATCCATTTTTGCATGCCACAACCTGATGGACGGTACTGATTGATGATGGGGATGCCATTAGTCCAAATGCAACTATGTGTATGGGAAGGTTCTATGCACTCGAGCCCATTAGATCATTCCTCAAGAAGAGATTGTTTTTTTAAATGTTTTTCCTTTGCTTTTTTCCGTTTTCTCTTCCCCGGCAGGGTTACAATGTGTGTTTGGTATCATTTCTTTGGTAGCGCTGGCTGGTCCAAGTGATCAACCCATGGCGTCCAAACCGTGGGTTGATGCACAGGAATGCCACCTGGACGGCCACAGAGTCACCACCATTTACATGAAACTCACACAGCAAGCTATCCGAAAGATGTGGAGGTGGACAAGGTACGGGCCAGTATAGTGGTCCATGGAACCAACCGAAGTGGTGTTCACGCCTTAGGCTGTCATCGCTCTCTGCTGGTGATGATTTTTTTGCACGGAATGACCAAAATGCCCCTTCTTTGCTTCTTTTACTCGTTTTGGCACGAGGGCATGCCCCGTTTTTTATACTCCGATGGAACATGAGACTTGATACCCGTGCATTTTAGGACCTGTCCAAGTGGCATGTACATTGTTCAGCAACATATGCACGAAAATTTTTTGCCCCTCTGAGACTGTCTTTTTTCTATCATGGTCTCTCATTTTACTTGCTAGAGGACGAGTGAGGATCTTGGTTCGGTGGGCCAGATCTTGTTCCTTTGAGCATTTTTCCGTGATGGTTTTGGGGATTTGGACCATCCTCAGTGGTGTCCAACATACCAATGGTCTGGATCACTGAACCATGGACCCACTACGTGCAAAATAAAAAGGGGGGTATACACTTAGTTTCTCCCGAAGCGCACATCGCCAATTGAAAGGTTGAGATTCTAAATCTCGAGTAGGATTGTTGGGCATAGTCTATTCACTGTGAGATGTAATATACCAACGGTCCTGATTACCGAACAATGGACCCATATTTCATTAAGAACCTACTTTGGACTATGTGTACTGATTTTATTTTATTATTATTATTATTTTTTTTGGGCAGCTGAATGGAGGGAAGAGAGCGACGAACGGAAGCGAGACGGACAGAAAGAGCAAGATGCACAGCAGGGATTGCGAGCTTATGGGGATGACGTGGCTCCTGGCCAAGAACAGAACCGTTTACATTCCCACGGTTTCAGCGGTCCTGCGGGCTATCATGAGCGGCAATGATGGCTCCCCGGAGCCTCGATCTTGCAGCATAGGGAGGGATGGGTTGCCTTTGGCCGTTGATTCTGCTGAGCTGGACGGTCGGTCTGCCTCCACTGCCGTCCGATCTCCTTCCCATCTCTTTATATTTCTCGCCTCTCTTTACTGGATTTGCATCTTCTTCTTGTTTCGTTTCTAATCCTTTCCAACGTAATTTCAAGAGTTTTTTTGTTCTTTTGTGTACGTATAAATATCCAAGTTAGTTGTTTCAAGCCGTCAATCACTTACACGTGGTACACGCGTGCGAGATCAAGACCTTTTATCAAGTTGGACCTAACGCCGATGGGGCCTACCCTACCCCAAAAGTCACACGAACCGAATGATCTTAGCCACGGATTGTTGGTCTGCTGATGATTACGGATGGATGGTTGGTAAAAAGTCCAACCAACCGTTGAGATTAAATGGTTAGCAATGGCCCAACCAATGGTGGGGATCATCGGAATGGTGGGAGCTAGTTGGTGATGAACAGCCAGGATCTTGTACGTGTTTGCCACGTGTGCATGATTGAGGGACGCCCATTGGCTTTGGCTGCGACTTCGCCCCAGGGAAGTTCCTATGTTCTGAAGCTATGTGGGGCCCAAAGAGATGCCCGCCAGAAATCCACTCCGTTCGTCAATTTCTCAACATCACAATTAGAGGTGGACACGAACCAAGTTTAACTCTTTGAATTGACTCGGTGGAACTCTGTTCGAACATAAAATCTTTTTGTTCGAACCAATACGGGGTGTGTTCGACAAAAAAAGAAAAAAAGAATAAAAAAGAATTGAGTTGATTTCAATCAGTCCTATTCAACTCGAACTCGACTCTATATATATAGAGAGAGAAGGTTGGACGAGACGACAAATAAACATAACTGTGGGCTCTAGGAAGGTTTCAATGGTGGGCATCATTCTCCTCATTGTTTCCTGTAGTGTTGTCCACTTGAGCTTTGCAGCTGCCTCATTTTTTGTTTAACGCCTTAAAATGAGCTGTACAAATGGATGGATGGATGGCGTGAATAAATGTACAAATGGATGGATAGAGCGAATAAATCAAATATATCATGGTGGGCCCCATAGAGCTTTGACACCAGCTTGCTGGGGTGTTCCCGTCACTAGCCATGAGCCAACCCATGTTCATGTCACTAGCCATGTGCGCTGAAAATTTAGGTGGGCCCACCGTGATGTTTGTGAGGAATCCAAGTCATCTATCCATTTTGTGATATCATGATTTTAGTATGTAAGACCAAAAATGATCTAGATCCAAGACTCAAGTGGGCTGCACTAAAGGAAAAGGTGGTAAGGAAATTCTTACCGTTGAAATATCCCTGGAGTTCACAATGATGTTTAATGCCCTTGTAATGTAGTTTCTGTGGTGTGGTTCACTAGAGATTTAAGTTGTGGCTAAACCTTGTGATTTGTCATTTGTTATATGTAATTTGTGAAATGAGATACTGTAGTGGTCAAACCTTGTGATTTGTCATTTCTTATATGTAATTTGTGAAATGGGGAATTTTAAACATTATGATTTATCATTTGTGTCGGCATTTACTATTGAGTAGTAGAAAAAATATTGTCAAGCGAAAAAAAAACAAAATTGTTTAAACTTGTTCAAACTCGTAAAAATTGTTCGAAATTCATTTGTTTGAACATGATTGGGCTAGACCAAATCGAGTTCGAACAAAGCCACCCTATTCGAATGTTTGTTCGAACATTGTTCGAACACACCCATTCAAGTAACCGAAGGATCCGATCTAATCCATGTTCGACTCGTATCGGATTGTTGCCCACATATAATAGGAGTACAAAAACCAAGTAGATCAAATTCAAGTGGACACACTAGATGAAATGGCAAGGGTTGAACGCCTACCATTAGAAACTTTGTGGGGGCCACAGAAGTTTATGATCAAGTGATATTTGTGCCTATAGTTCATCCAAGTGATAATAATCTTACGAACGGTTTGGATGGTATATAAACATCAGGGTAAACTCCATAAGGGTTTTTCTCAATGCACGTTTTCATTCTCATGATTTCATATCGTGTGGCTTGCTTGAGTTTTGGACTTCCATCTTATCGTGAGATAGGGGTGCACATGGAACCGGACCAGAATCGGTTAGTTCAGTTCGGTCCGGTTTTAAAGCGCACCAGTTCCGATTATGAAAATAAAAAAATCGATTAGTTTGATTCAATTCTCAGTTTGGAGTTTTGTAGAATCAAATTGGACCATGAACCGAATCTTGGGTGTTCAACCCTCGTTATTTCACGTCGAGTAGTTCACTTAAAATTTGGATTTATCTGATTTTTTTTTAATGTAGCCCACCTAAGCATTGTCTAACAATGAGGATGGATATATAGATCTAACAAACACATTGCATTGTATCAAGGAATCCAATGCAATTGGGCTGGATTATAAAAAGCTCAAAACCGTGGAACTGAACCAATAATTTATGGTCCGGTTCAGGTTCGGTTCTAGGGTGCTAAAAGTCTGGTTCCGGTTCCAGTTCCGGATTTCTTGGAACTGTTGGAAACAGTTCGGTTTCAGTTTCGATTTCACTACAGAATCGGACGGAACTGAAGCATGTGCACCCCATTTGTGAGCTCGAGAAACTCACAGATGGAGTAGATTTCTCACTGGCATCTCTATGGGACCCACTATGATGTGCGGGTTTTATCCACGCCAGTCATCCATTTTTTCAGATCAATTCAAGATGGGATCCAAAAAGAGGCAGGTCCATATAGAGCTGGACACGAACTGAGTTTAACCGTTTGGATCAACTTAGTAAAACCCTGTTCGATCAGAAAGTCTTATTATTCGAACTTTGTTTGAACACACATGGTGTGTTCGAAAAAAAATTCAATTCAATTTCAAACACAATCCTGTTCGACTCGACTCGAACTCGAACTCGAGTCGAATATTGATCGACTCGACTCGACTCGTTCGTTCAACTCGATTATATATATATATATGAGAGAGAGAGAGAGAGAGAGAGAGAGAGAGAGAGAGAGAGAAGATGAAGAAGAAGAAGAAGAAGAAGAAGAAGAAGGGTGGATGACAAATAAATGTGACTGTGAGCTCAGGAAGTTTTCAATGGTAGACATCATTCTCCTCATTGTTTCCTGTAGTGTGGTCCATTTGAGTTTTGTATTTGCTTCATTTCTTATTTAATGCCTTAAAATAAGTTGTACAAATGGATGGCCAGAGTGGATAAAACAAATACATCATGGTGGGACACACAGAACGAAAAGTAGAAAAAAATATTTTCAAGCGAAAAAAATGATATTGTTCGAACTTGTTCGAACTCGTAAAAATTGTTCGAAATCCATATGTTCAAACATGTTCAAACATGAATGGGCTAGACCAAATTGAGTTCGAACAGAGCCATCCTATTCGAATGTTTGTTCGAACATTGTTCGAACACACCCACTCAAGCAGCCGAACAATCCGATCTAGTCCATGTTCGACTCGAATCAGATCGTTGTCCACCTCTAGGTCCATGGTTCAAGTGAACCACATCGATGTTGACACCTATTATTGAAACCTTTCTAGGGCCCACTGTGGTGTTTATTTGCCATTAAACCTGTTCATAACATGACGCAAACATGAAAAATAAATAAATAAAATGTTACCTTGATCCAATACTTATGTGGCCTCTGTGAAGTTTTGCTACAGTTGCGACGGATCTACCATATAATCTCCCACTGATGGACGCTCTATCTTTTAGCACGAGTTCGTTTTGCTACAGTTGCAACTCACGGTCTGAGAAAATGGTGAGACGGCTCAATGATTTGAGCTGTCCATTTTCTCGCTACGACAATAAAATACGCTACAGTTATGTAATCATGCATGGTTGATGATGTTATCCTTTTATTTTTATGGTTGAATAAGACCCAATCAAATTTTCTTTTCCAGTCAACTTCATCATTGGGCAGTATAGGCGCTATGTAGCAGGATGAAATTAGGCTGCAGGCTATCGAAATAAACATGAATGAAAGTTGTTCGGTCGATGATATATATCACCCGGTGCTTTATATCTATTAACAATCTTCTGGCCAATCAAAACCCGTCATATGTTGCATAACCAAATCGACTCTCTTAGGGCATGTTGGGTGCATGGTATTAAATGGTATGGAATTGCATTTGGCCCCATACAAATTCCATCCAACCTTAGATTAATCATATCATCCAAAGTCAATAGTAAATCCTGCTGGATTTCAAAATAAAAAATCCACTACATCTATGAGCTCATGATGCCTATGTTTTATTCATGTTGTCCATTCATATGTGCCTTTTACGGGTGATAATTAAGTTGCTTGTGTACAACTGACTGGCATCAGTTGTGAAATGTGGTATGTCGATTACAATTTTATAGCCTACTAAACACATGCATCACTTAATTCAGTGTATTTGCCAAATAAAGATTTTGATCCCTGAATTGGATTGGACGGTGGAAATACAATGGTACAATGATATTTTTAGACATATAATTATGATGCAATGATGATGTTAATTCCATATAACGCAATTTCATACCATTTAATCCTGCCGCAAACTGCTCTAACAGGCTGCGACACACGCTGCATCCTTAGCTGCGACGGATGCAAAACCAAAATCCTTCTAGCATAGGGTGCTCACTGCTCTCTGCGGACTTTTTCACTCCCAAGGGCTCCACTAACATGCGCCGTGGGAGCCACCGGCTTTTTGTCACTGAAAAGCAAGATGGATGCTAACCGTAGCAGAGTGTGGAATTATTGATGTTTCCTTCGCCGGTGGGGAAAAGATCCACTGCCCTTTGGAAGCACGAAATTCTCGTGCTTCCTGTTTCTTTGCATTGTACATCGAAAACTCTTGTAATAATCTGAGCCATTCGTTCATCCATCACGGCCACCAATGGGCCATACGCCAGAAATCAAAATGGTTGGACGATCCTGTTCATTTTGAGATGGGTTTATACAAATCAATACATTAATTTTTGCCCCGCATCTTTTAGACGGACGAGATTGTCTGATCATTGTAACATTTGGGTCCCTGTGGTCCATTTATGGTTGTCCCTGATGAACGAATGGCTCTAAAATTTCCCTCTTGTGGGGGCATTGAATCTCATCCATCGGTTTTCAAATTTGCCAAGTTTGATGGTTGTGGATGAGCAGTGGGCAGTTGTGCATGAGACTCAGGCCATCATAATCATGTCCTGTCCCCAAAATCACGCCTGTTCAGTCATCAGGTAGGCCACATGCGTTCGCGAAAAGAGGACGGTTAGAAAGTTCTCTACTGATGTCCACGTGTGTCCAACCTAACCTTCGGTGGATTCCTGACTGTGGGGCCCACCTTGATGGGTATGTGCTTGCATCCACTCTGTGCATCCATTTTGACATATCATTTCATGGCATGATCCAAAAAATGAAGCAGATCAAATCTCAGGTGGACCACACCACAGGAAACAGTGGTAATTGAGTATCCACCGTTAAAAACATGCTGGGGTCCACCGAAATGTTTATTTGTCATCCAACCTGTTGATAAGGCCAAAAAGACCTGGATGAGACCGTGCAAATATCAGCTTGATCCAAAGCTTTTCTGACCCACAGAAGTTTTTAATGGTGATTTGGTCAATCACCACTGTTTCCTGTGGTGTGGTCCACCTTGAGATTTGGATATGCTTCGTCTTCTTCTTCTTCTTCTTCTTTTTTTGGATCATACCATGAAATGAGCTGTCAAAATGGATGGACAGTGTGGATGTATGGCACAATCATCACAGCGGGGCCCACAAGGATCCACCCACCTCGGTGGATCCACCGAGGCTTGACCGAAGCTGATTTATGGCCAGAGCATCGTAGCTGTGGTCCCACATGATGAGTGGCTGAGATCTCACATATTTACACTAGCTTGGCATGTGTGCCACAAATAGTCTTTTCGGGCGCGACTTGGGTGAGACCCCCGAACCAGCGATGTGGGTGGGACCCTGAACCTAGGGCCCACCTGGATGTATTCACTGCATATCCATGCCGTCCATCTGTTTCTTCAGATTATTTTAGGATGCTGTTCCAAAAATGAAGTAGATGAAATTTTTAGGTGGACCACACCACAGGAAACGGTGCTCACTAAACACTTACCATTAAAAACTTCCTAGCGTCCATCGTAATGTTCATTAATCATCCAATCTGTTGATAAGGTCACATAGACATGGATGAAAATAAAAAATCAATATCAGCTTCATAGAAAACTTTTGTGGCCCACAAAGGTTTTTAATGGTCATTAACTAGTGTTTCTTATATTGTGGTCCACTCGAAATTTTCATCTGCTTCGATTTTTCTTCCTTGGCATCAAATAAGCCGGAAAAGAAGATGAACGGAATGGATATATAATTCATACATCGAGGTGGGCTCCTACGGTCAGGATCCCACCCACATAGCTGGTTCCGGGGTCTCAATCTTTCACGCGTCATTTTGTGGATGAGTGGAAAGATTGAGAACAATTTGTAGAACATGCGCACATGGGATTTATAGGCCATTAATCAGGTGGGGCCCGGATTATGCCTTCTACCTAAAATCAAGTTGCCAAGTCGTTGCGTGGGCCACATGTGTATGAAGAAAATGGATCTTACAGCCTATGTTCATCCATCAGGTGGGCCAGAGCATAGGAAAATTTTTGTATCCATTAATAAATGACAAAATACAAGTGTGGTCGACTTTATGAGTGGATGTGACTAATTTTTGTTCAATATAATACAAGTGTGTCAGATAACCTGTTTTACGGATTGGATGTCGTACGCACATCTAATTTTTGTTCAATATAATACAAGTGTGGCAGATAACCTGTTTGACGGATTGGATGTCGTACGCACATCAAAGATTGGAATTTATCTGCTGTGTAGACAGACAGCAGCAACTCACGGGCCAACTGGCTCTACTTTGGACGGAAGCGGATTGCGTAGTAACTCAGTACGCTTAGTAAACTATGTGGGGGGCTCACGGTGATTTACGTATTTTATCGGCTGTGTCCATCCATCTTAGGGCCCGTTTGGATACTACCAAATAAGTTAGTTTTCAACTGAACTTAACGTTAAGTTATTTTTTGCACTTAAGTTCGTTTAATTGAAAAGTAACTTATCTCTTAAAAATTATTTATCTTAATAAGTATTATTTTTTTTTGAGGGGGGGGGGTTAGTACACACCCACACTTTTAGTCACCCTCCAATTTGCCTTTTCTGCTTATCTTTCTTAGGTCACGCTGCACATCAAAGATCTCTCTCATGGTTCATTCAATTACTGTTCTCTCATACCATTCATACCAAATGAGGCCCCACATGATGAACTATCCCATCAAAGGTGGGGCTCACACAGTGGACAGCCCACATCAAAGATGAGCCCTACATTAATTGGTGCAAGATCCAATCCACCAATCAGGTTGATCTGATCTTCCGCATCTTTCCCAAAAATGGTTCTAGTCCACTCACATGTGGACTGACTATTGGAAACAAGTGAATGAGTTAGAAAACTTTAGCCAAGTCTTCCAAAGCCATACATTTGTTTTGTAGAGTGTGGCCCACCTGACCAGTGGATCAACCTGGTTCTTGTGCCAGGGCATCCATATAGTAGTCCCATTCTAATGAATGGAATGTATCTCGGACCAATCGTGCCATGCTAGACATGAGCTTTATTGCACACACTGGTATTAGAAAAGCTCACTCGGTTAGCAAAACTGCCTCAACGTGTAGCTTTTACTTTTCATGTCAATATGTTGCTTATTATATGTAGATTTGAATTTTTTTTTCCAAAGGTTACTTATAAATGTATTATTACCAAACATACTTATGTACTGATTGGCCAATAAGTATGTTGTACTTATCTGCTTAATAAGTAAAAACCAAAATAAGTAACTTATTTGATAAGTAGCTTATTTTCAGTAACCTACAATCCAAACGGGCCCAACATCTTAATAGATAAATTTTAGAGTTGGATCCAAAAATGAAACATATCAAGTTCTCAAGTGGACCACAGTACCACAAGAAAAGTGTAAACTGAATGTGTACCGTTGAAAAAATCTTGGAGACAATGTTTTGTAGCAAGCTGATGTTTGTGTTTTCCCTTAATCTATATCTATGTCTACAGACACAGTGTACAACCCCTACATGATTTTAGATCAATCACGACTAAAATAGGGTCCACCGTTAATGCCATATCAAATTATCCAATCCTTAGGTAGATCAATCACGATTAGAATAGGGTCCACTTATAGAAAATCTTACAATAAATACAGCCTTAATGAAGGGCGTTGGAGGCCTTGCTCCTTGCATTGGGTCTGGAGTATGAGACCTGATCTGAAGACTCAACCCAGCCAAAGTGCAGTATTTTGAGTATTTTCATACATGAGGTCGAATTAGAATTATGCAAGAAACTCTTTTCTAATTTTTTGAGGCTAGAATATATAGGGCTATAATCCTTTTTGTGAGTAAGTGTTTTCAATGGGGGCTCATCTATGAAGTAAGAATGACGCTTTCCATGTGTTTAATTCTCTTTATTGCAAGAATTCGTTTCGTTATAATAGGAATGAGCTTGTACGCATAACTCTCTCTCTCTCTCTCTCTCTCTCTCTCTATGGTAAGACTCTTCTATCTCAGAGTAGGAAATGATAACATTTCTGTCCCTACTTAAATATAAAATATTTGTTGTTATTATTACTTTAAGGTGGCCCATTGTCATGTCTCCTTTTTCTTAAAATACGTGAGGTCTATCTATTGAAAAGTTGAGTTTTTTTTTTCCTTCTACAGGAGTTTTTGGAGGTGGCCTGCAGTGGAGCCGATGGCAACAACTTTCACATGATCAGACTGTGGGCCCCACTTATGGAAGCTTTTAAAAAAAGAAACCCAATTGAGACTATACAACCCTTCTACCCAAGCAATGTTTAACAGCTCCTTTTCTGTATGGTGCATTTCACGTGAATTGGATGCATGCAGCAAACGTTTTATGTGGGCCCGGCATGCATTTAATTGACCAATACATGCATGCAGACAGTACAGATTTTCCATTTCTATCCAGATGGAGGAGCTTGCTTCTTCAACATTTAATGCTGCCAGAGCTCTCTTCATTGATGGGAATTGGGATGATTAAGTAGTTGGTTGGTGATATTTTCTTACCATGGCCCATTGATCAGTGAATGGCTCAAAAATGGGCCATGGTGCGCTTGGTTTTTCTCTATGCAAACATAAGTGGAGGTGTCAATGGGCTGGGTTGGCCCAATGGATATCTTAGTGGTAGTGGACTAGGTTTGAGCCAAACCCAGCCCGATAGTTAAGACCCAAGGCCCAAGCTTGGCCCAAGCTCGGCATGTGCTAGCTCAATTGTGACCAAATTCGAAAAAAATGGTTGGGCTCAAACGAATTAGGCCTGGCCCAAAAGTTGATAAAATCCTTATTCCCCCTTGAATTTTCCTAATCCATTGGCTAAGTGAGCTACACATGCACAAAGAAGTCGACGATTTTACACGAATGAAACCCAAAGTCTACATTTAAGATGGATATTTTGCCTAACTGAGGATTGGGATTGTTAACACATGCATATGAAGTCAGGGCTAGGTCGGGCTAAAACGACTTGAGCCCAAGTCTGATTGAGCCATGCGTGTGAGGCTTAAGCTCGGCTCACGGGCCAAGCTAGTAGGTCCATTGGGGTCTCCATGTATGGCTTAGTGGTAGATGCTTGCACTTGATCACTGATGTCCTGGGTTCAAGTGCCCATAGGGGTGTGTGGGCGGTGCGTGTGTTAAAAGACAAGAAAAGAAAACCTAATAGGTCCAAGCTGGGTTGGGCTCGTTGGGTCAAGTGGGCTACGGGCCCATTGCCACCCTTATAATATGTGGGTGAAGCTTCTTCGTTTCCTTTTTTTTTTTCTTTTTTTCTTTTTTTTTGTACATACCCACCCACACCACATGGGCACTCGATCCCTGCTCTCAGTGTTGAAACAGGAGTCTGTCCACCATTGAGCCATGGAGCCGGAACCCAAGTATGGGTGAAGCTAAATGGACATGGGTCCATGTTTTACTTTTTTAATCCAAATTAATAAATGGTTTGGTGTGGGTCCCTGCTCATTTCCAAACTCGACTCCGATTTTATTATGTATGTATTAGAAGTTTCATGTGATATTTCGGAAATAAATTTAATCATATGTTTACTGGTGATTTGGATCCATTGATCTAAGTATAAGAGTCTTTCTTTATAAGAGATTTTTGTAGTCCTTACTTTATGAAGGTCATTTAAACGAGGTGTCTGCATGATGCATGATTTGTATGTCTCGTGGATTGTCTGATTTAGCATGCGTGAACACTTGTGGGAGTCCACATGGGTTTATCAAGCCCACATTACGGTCAACCTGATCCTTTGCCACCTCTAAAAAAAAAACTATGTATTTTTCAACTAATAAAAAATCAATATATAATAGTCTACTTAACCCCTATATGATTCGGGTCGGGTTAGGTCATGTCAATCCAAAAATTGAATTCGGGTCAAAATTTTCAACCCTAAACAGGAAAAAACCGAGTCAGGTCAGGTTAGCGGGTTGGGTTGAATTTTGTCAGGTCTAAGTCCAAGGGAAGGAAGCCAAAAGGCTAGCCGACGAAGACTATGAGTAATAAGAAAGTGAAAGATTTCATTTCTTTAAGGCTTGGAAATCAATTGTAATGGAATGAAGCGTGAAATCAATTGTAGTGAAAGATTTCATCTCTCCGAGGAAGAAAAAATGAATGAGAAAGAAGAGAATTAAGAAAGAAAAGAAGAAAGACAGAAAAATTGTTGTTGTATCTTTGCCCATAAAGATTGGAATGCATTCTTTTATATAAGTACCACAATAATGTTGGGAAGAACTTATAACTAAATAATAATAATGATAGAGATGACTCACAATTAAAAGAAATCATTAAAAATAAAAAATTTGGATTTAAAATTTGACAATCATATTGTAGAATCCAAAAAATATAGATCACATCATTTCAACATTCATAAAAAGAATTCTGCCCTCAAATTTTGAAGTTCGTAATTGGGAAGTGAGATTCACCCAAGTCTACCACATAGCTTTCTCTGGATTCATTGGGCGTATAAATGCATGTTTTGTTTTGCAACAATAGCTTCAATGAAACTACTTATACAATTAAAATAAAACTCTGACTATGTGTAGTTTTCGTTTATTTTTTTATTTTTTTTATATACACATGCACTCACACTCCACACACACTGACACACTTAGACCACGGTGGCCTTTTTTTACTACACTGAGTGCTCGAACCCATGACCATGAATTGAAATTCTTGTGAGTCTACCACTGAGGCATGAATGAGGACCCAAACTCTTTGTTGTTCTTTCATTTTGAATGTAGAGCTGGAGATAACTTTGGTGTGGACTATGAAGCGGCAGCTGGGAGAAGAAAACGATCAACTGATACATTGTGAGGTGGGCCCCACAGTTAGGGTATCACCCACATTGCTGGTTCTTGGCTCGTAGTCAAGTCAAATTCGCTGGTAGCATCAAGTTAGGTTAGCCCGTGAATGTGGGGCCCACCTTGATGTATGAGTTGTATATTCATTTCATTTATCCATTTTGCCAGCTCATTTCAGGGAATGGCCCAAAACATGAAGTAGATCCAAATCTCAAGTTGACCATACCACATGAAACAGTGGTGATTGACCATCCAAAACTCGTTGTAGGCCACAAAGGTTTTGGATCAAGCTCTTACGTGTTTTTCCTTTATTCAGATGTGTGTGACCTTATCAAGAGATTGGATAGCAAATAAACGTAGAGGACTTTTTAATGGTGGGCGTTCAATCAATCACCACTGTTTCCTGTGGTGTGGTCGTCTTGAAATTTGTATCTGCTGCACTTTTGGACAATTTGATAAAATGAGCTGGAAAAATAGATGAACGGCCTGGATATATACACAAACATTAAGGTGGGCCCACCACAAGGCCGCAGTGCTACCCGAAGTCAGATTGCCTACTTAGTCAGTGGCTTTTATTGTCGTGAGTAAAGTTTGTCGGCCCACTGTGAATGTATGTGGTTTATCCATGCTGTCTATCCATTTTTCCAGCTAATTGTAGGGGTGGAGCCCAAAATGAAGTAAATATAGAGCTCAAGTAGACCAAGTGAGAATAATGATTTCTACTTTTGAAACCTTCCTAGGGTGGTAGTGATATTTAATTGTCTTGGAAACCTGTCTGTTTAGAAGATCACACACATGAATGAAGGGAAAACACAAATATCAGCTTGATCCAAAACTTATGTGGCCCCCAAGAATTTTTAACGGTAAAGGTTCAATACACACTGTTTCCCATGGTGCGGTCCACTTGAGCTTTGGATATGCTTCACTTTTGGTCTCAAGCCCTAAAATTGCCTGGTAAAATGGATGGACGGAGTAGATAAAACACAAAAATCACAGTGGACTCCACAGAACCTAATCTGCTTTGGTGATGCTGTGAACTAACCGAATCCGGTCCCAATATCCATCGGACATGCAAATCGGCTTACGTCCACGCAATCCAGCCTCTCTGCCCTCTTGAGAAACTATATGACACGTGCCACCATTCTTTATCTGCCATACACCGCTTTTCAAATATTACAAGTGGCCCACATTTGTTAGTCTTAAAGACCACTGATCTAACGTATCCCACCGTTGATGGATTATTTGTTAAAAAAAAATTATAGTTAAAGTAATGTTAACCTTTTGATTTGTGGCCATCAAATAAGTGGTTGATAAGAGATGAGACAATTGTGCACATTCAAATGGAAAAGGCCACAGTATGTCACTTAGGGCCGTTTGGATAGTAAGTTACTTATACCACAAGTAGCTTATGTTGGTTTATATATATATATATATATATATATATATATATATATATATATATATATATATGTTTTGAAGTTAGTCATGCAACGCACCTACCCTATTAGCTCAGCAACCTAGCCACTTAGGTGTCTCCTTAGCACTAGAACCTGAGACCTGCTGTTAGAATGTGTAGGCAGCTTCCAGCTGCGCTAGCAGGCCAGACACTTCTTAGTTTCTACTTATTAAGAAAATAAGTATTTTTGTAAACAACAAACTTGTTGGCTTTGACTCTATTTCGTTGTCTTATTCCTTTCTTTATAAACTTATAAAAGGTTATTTATATATTTTAAGTACAAAAATTATTTATTACTTATCATAAACTAAACTTGCTTATCTAAAATAAGTTATTTATCAACTGTTGCAAGTAAAAAAAGTAACTTATTTGGTGGTATCCTAACAGGCCCTAAAAGTTTTCAAGGATTCTCTGTAAACTTTCGATCACAGTAAACCAATGGTCTGGATTACCGAACCATCTTCCTCACTTATCACAATCCAAAACGAGTGTACACGGTGCAAAGCTACGTGCAATGCATCATATAACTACTCTTTATCCACAAATGAAGCATTCATGCTTTGGCGGAGCTTGACAAGTATTGCACGTGTACACCTGCACGTACACGTGGCTGACACATAACCTCGATTCAAAACGTCCAAAGAGTGTGGTCCATCATAGATGGTTCACTACCGATAAATCTCACGGAACGGACAATCCTATCCGGTTGGTTGGTGGAAATCTAATGCACGGTTAAAAATCCAATAGACAGATGGAAGTCTTCCTAATGGATATGATTGTGAAATTTGAACTTCTCCTTCATCTACAATGAGGGCAGTACATTTACTCTACAATTACGTCGGTGGGGCTCACCATTATAGGGCATGCATCTACTCCATCCGTAAGATGCGCCCCTCTAAGATTCACCGGAAAATCAGGCTGCTCTAAAATGTTGGGCGGGTCACACCAAATGAAGTGGTTGGGACGGAGATACCGTTGATGCTGAAAATTGGTCAACAGACGAGATGAGGTGACCTCCAACTGGTTAGCAGATGAGATGAGGTGACCTCCAACTGGTTAGCAGACGAGATGAGGTGACCTCCAACTGGTCAGCAGATGAGATGAGGTGACATCCAACTTGGACGGATGGATGCAACTGATCTCCTACAGGTATGTGATCTGGATCTAGACTGAAGGTTTCTTAGATCCTGTAGAGCACAAAGGAAAGCTGAGGGGGGTGGCTGGGGTCCAGCCGTTAGCCCTCCGATGCCTGAGTTAGTTGGATCTTGAAAGATTAAATATCTCTCTTTTGATCAGTTTTTTGTTTTGTACCTTGATAATGAAGAGGACACGTCAATTTATAGACTTAGGTTGCAGAGTTGTATTTCCTTTTTGAAGCCGTGATTTCAGGGGAGAGATTCTCGGATCAGCGTAATCCTTAGGCCGTTCCGTAGTTATAAGAGATGTTCCCGTATTCCCCGACGATTCTCCAGATCTTTCACCTATTTTCCTGGCTGAAGCCTAAGATCTCGACAGATTGTCAGGTCGTCAGGTCGCAGGTCGTCAGGTCATCGGCCTAGTCTCAGGTCATCAAGTCATCGGGCCTTAGGTCTTCTTGGGGGTCTCAGGTCGTCAAGTCATCAGGCCTCAGGTCACCAGGTCGTCAGGCCTCAGGTCGTCCCGGAGGTCTCAGGTTGGATTTGAGGACCTGTACCTGGGCCCGCTGGATTATGAGCTTTCCTTATCACCTGAGGTCAGCTCGGATTCTGGACTATGGGCTTTCCTCGTGACCTGAGGTCAGCTCAGATTTACCCACAACAGAAGCCCCCCTACTCTCGAGCCTGACTTGCTCGGCTTAGGAGTAAAGAGAAATGGATGGGCTGACATTTGAATTTGGTCAATCGCATGAGGTCGGCCTGGTAGGGTGGCCCGAAGGCTCTGCCAATTACACGGGTCGACATATAGAGGTCGCCTCTGGACACTTTGCGTTTTGGTCCAACTCTTTCGTTCATTCCGACTGCCCAGGTCTGTCTTTCGACTTTTGGTCTAGGGTTATTCTTCGATTGCCCAGGTCGGTCTTTTGACTTTTAGTCTAAGGCAATTCCGACTGCCCAAGTCGGTCTTTCGACACTTGGTCTAGAGCTCTTTCGACTGCCTAGGTCGGTCTTTCGACACTTGATCTAGGGCTCTTCCGACTGCCCAGGTAGGTCTTTCGACACTTGGTCTAAGGCTCTTCCGACTGCCCAGTTCGGTCTTTTGACTCTTAGTCTAGGGCTCTTCCAACTGCCCAGGTCGGTCTTTCGACTCTTGGTCTAAGGCTCTTCCGACTACCCAGGTTGGTCTTTCGACTCTTAGTCTAGGGCTCTTATAGCTCACCTCAACCTCGTCGGCCTTTGGGCTCTAATAGCTCACATCGGCCTCGTCGGCCTCTGGGTTCTGATAGCTCAGCTCAGCCTCGTCGGCCTCTGGGCTCTGATAGCTCAGCTCAACCTCGTCGGCCCCTTACATGTGCTATATAAATGACCTCGGATAGGTTGTCCTGGGGAAGGTCATCCTGTGGCAGGGCTTCATCGGCAAATCTTCTTGAGCAGTTTTTACTGAACGGGTTTTCCTGGGCAGGTCCTTCTGGACAAGTGTTCCTGCGTAGGCCCTCCTGAACAGGTCATCCCGGGCTCTTTCTTCAGCCCCTTTATCAAATTTGTAAGGCGGTGCACTTGCTCGGAGAGGAAGAACTAGAATCATATGCCGAGCTCAGAAATGGTGAAAACAAAACTTTGCCGTTCCCACAGACGGCGCCAATCTGTTGATGTTAAAAACTGGTCAACAGACGAGATGAGGTGACCTCCAACTGGTCAGCAGATGAGATGAGGTGACCTCCAACTGGTCAGCAGATGAGATGAGGTGACCTCCAACTTGAACGGATGGATGCAACTGATCTCCTGCAGGTATGTAATCTAGATTTGGACTGAAGGTTTCCTATATCCTGTAGAGCACAAAGGAAAGCTGAGGGGGGTGGCTGAGGTCCAGCCGTTAGCCCTCCGATGCCTAAGTTAGTTGGATCTTGAAAGATTAAATATCTCTCTTTTGATCAGTTTTTTGTTTCGTACCTTGATAATGAAGAGGACACGTCAATTTATAGACTTAGGTTGCAGAGTTGTATTCCCTTTTTGAAGCCGTGATTTCAGGAGAGGGATTCTCGGATCAGCGCAATCCTTGGACTATTCCGTAGTTACAGGAGATGTTCTCGTATTTTCCGACAATTCTCCAAATCTTTCGCCTATTACAGGAGATGTTCCATGGGTTTATCAAGCATTACGGTCAACCAGATTCATTGCCACCTCTAAAAAAAAATTATGTATTATTCAACTAATAAAAAAATCAATATATAATAGTCTACTTAACCTCTATATGATTCGGTTCGGTTCGGGTCGGGTTCGAGTCAGGTCATGTCAACCCAAAAATTGAATTCGGGTCAAAATTTTCCAACCCTAAACCAGAAAAAATTAGGTCGGGTCAAGTCAGGTTAGCAGGTTGGGTTGAATTTTGCCAGGTCTAAGCCCAAGGGAAGGAAGCCAAAAGGCTAGCCAATGAAGCCGATGAGTGATAAGAAAGTGAAAGATTTCATCTCTCTGAGGCTTGGAAATCAATTGTAATGGAATGAAGCCTAAAATCAATAGTAGTGAAAGATTTCATCTCTCTGGGAAGAAAAATGGAATGAGAAAGGAGAGAATTAAGAAAGAAAAAGGAAAGATAGAAACATTATTGTTGTATCTTTGCCCATAAAGATTGGAATGCATTCTTTTATATAAGTACCACAATAATGTTGGAAAGAAGTTATAATTAAATAATAATAATGATAGAGATGACTCACAATTAAAAGAAATCATTAAAAATAAAAAATTTGGATTTAAAATTTAGCAGTCATATTGTAGAATCCAAAAAATATAGATCACCTCATTTCAGCATTCATAAAATCTAGAGCTCAAGTAGACCACACCACAGGAAACAGTGAGAATAATGATTTCCACTTTTGAAACCTTCCTAATATTTAATTGTCATCGAAACCTGTTTATAAGATCACACACATGAATGAATGAATGGAAAACAAAAATATCAGCTTGATCCAAAAACTATGTCGCCCCCAAGAATTTTTAACGGTAAAGGTTCAATACGCACTGTTTCCCATGGTGCAGTCCACTTGAGCTTTGGATATGCTTCACTTTTGATCTCAAGCCCTAAAATTGTATGGTAAAATGGATGGACGGAGTATATAAAATACACAAATCACAGTGGACCCCACAGAACCTAATTCGCTTCCGTGTTGTCCTGAACTAAACCGAATCCACTCCCAATATCCATCAAACACGCAAACCGGCTTACGTCCACTCAATCCAGCCTCTCTACCCTCTTGAGAAACTATATGACACGTGCCACCATTCTTTATCTGCCATACACCTCTTTTCAAATATTACAAGTTGCCCACATTTTTTAGCCTTAAAGACCACTGATCTAATGTATCCCACTGTTGATGGATTATTTGTTAAAAGAAAATATAATTAAAGTAATGTTAACCTTTTGATTTGTGGCCATCAAATAAGCGGTTGATAAGAGATGAGACAATTGTCCACATTCAAATGGAAAAGACCACAATATGTCACTTAGGGCCCGTTTGGATAGTCAGTTGCTTAAGATAAGTTACTTATACCACAAGTAGCTTATGTTGGTTTATATATATATATATATATATATATATATATATATATATATATATATATATATATATATATATATATATATATATTTGAAGTTAGTCATGCAACGCACCCACCCTATTAGCTCAACAACGTACCCACTTAGGTGTCTCGTTAGCACTAGAACCTGAGACCCGTGTAGGCACCTTCCAGCTGCGCTAGTAGGCCAGACACTTCTTAGTTTCTACTTATTAAGAAAATAAGTATTTTAGTAAACAACAAACTTGTTGGCTTTGACTCTATTTGGTCTGTCTTATTCCTTTCTTTATAAACTTATAAAAAGTTATTTATATATTTTAAGTAAAAAATTTATTTATTACTAATAATAAACCAAACTTGCTTATCTAAAATAAGTTATTTGTAGATTGTTGCTGAAATTGCGTCGGGTAGCCTAACACGACACCCTACGCATACGCTTGCGGAAGCTTGAGGAGCAACTAGAATTATGGCTGAACCTATAGGAGGGGGGTGAATAGGACCTTTTTAAAAAATCTTTTCGCCTACTTTAACAAATCAGCAAATTAAAATACGTAAGCAATTAACACTTCGGCTTCCAAGCCTAAGTGGGTCCAATTAAAAGACTAGCAAGAGATAAGAGCAATAAACAACCTAGTCTAAACAAGCATAGATTAATAAATGATTAAGCTAATGAAGAACCTAATCTATGCTACTCAAATAGACTTGAATGAGGATGGATCAATAAGCTCAAGTCTACTTGAGGTAGTGAAAGTACATCTTATGAGTGTGGATGTGCCTATTAAGTGCTAAGCATACATTCCTAACTAAGCATACATAATTAACAATTAATCACAATGCATAAAGAGAAATGTGCTCAAGATCAATCACAAACACAAGGATGTATAGTGGTTCGACTACTTGTCTACTCCACTCCCAGTTCAAGTACTCAACCCCTTTGAGCACACCGGCATTCACTGGGGAGTTTAAATCTGGTTCCTCCCAACCAAGGTGTTTTAACTCGGATCCACCCAACCGGGGAGTTTACAGGTTCCTCCCAACCTACACGTTTGCACCCGTGTTGGTGGCTCCCCCTTGGAGACTTTGTTTTAGGCCCGACTGACGTGCCAAGGAACGGCTGACGTCCCTAGAGTTTAGGCCCAACTAATAGGCCAAGGATCGACTGACGACCCCGGGGTGAGTTTGTCAACAAACTCTACACTCAACTCCCACAGGGAATTGAGTGGATGGACTCTTAGCAAGACAACCTACTTGTCGGATTGAGCCCCTTGTTCAGCGCCGCTTCGGGTTGCTTCTTCTCGCTCTCCCGTGCTTGAATCAGCTCCCCTTGTGCTCCCCCGATCTTTGACGCCGTTGCTTTGCTAAGGCTTCAGCTCCAAGATCAGCTACCTTGCATGTGATGCTCCATTGGAGATGCCCAAGGTGCTAGGGAATGGTGAAACCTCTACAAATGGTAGGAAATGGGTTTCCTAGAGGAATGCACCTAAATGGACTCCTAGGTAGTGTTTAGACAAAGGATTTAACTATCATCAAGCTGTCTAAACCCTAGGAATCAAGAGGGAACAAGTCCTATTCTCAAGATGCCATTGAATGGCCCAAGCTTGTGATGAAAACACAAGGAGAATGGCTTGCTATATAGGTTTGGGATAGAGCCTCTAATGATCTCTAGCAATGGTGGCTTCTATCTCCTCAAAATCCCCTCTCTTAGCTCAAAAATCGAATCCCCCTCTTAAATAGATTTTCTTCCAACGGTCAAAAAACGGGCAGATTCGTGCATCTCCGATTGATCGGAAAAAGTGTCCGATTGATCGGAGCCCAGTCCGATTGATCGGAGACAAGTCCGATTGATCGGAAATCTATCCAGAGAAGTCTCTGGAAGAAATTCCGATTGATCGGAACACTGTCCGATTGATCGGACGGACCCCTTCCGATGGATCGGAAGACTGTCCGATTGATCGGAAATATGTCCAGTGGATTTTCAAGGTTGCTGGAAAAATTTTCGATTGATCGGAGCTTCTGTCCGATTGATCGGAGTCCTATCGGAGCCAGTGTCCGATTGATCGGAGTCCTATCGGAAACTGCTGTTTGAGCTTATTTGATTACAGCAGCTTCCACCTCTTTAATTAGTCTAATTTATCATGTTTTTCATGGAGTTCTAAGACTAATGATGATGACTAAAGGTATACCTAGTTGGTGCAAGTCATCTAAGAGGCTATGGGTTAGGTTTTGGTCAAGGCAAGGCACACCAAGGCATCACTTTTACCTGTTTTTCCTTTCTTGATGCAGCCGCTCCGTCTTGAGTCTTCGGTCTTCGTCTTCATTAAGCTCAACCGACACTAGACCCACTGACCTAAGTAATTGGCAAACAAGGTGCACTAGTATGCCACAGAAAAGTGCACTAACAGTTGCAAGTATAAAAAGTAACTTATTTGGTGGTATCCAAACAGACCCTAAAAGTTTTCAAGGATTCTCTGTAAACTTTCGGTCACTACAAACCAATGTTCTGAATTACCGAACCGTCTTCCTCACTTATCACAATCTAAAACGAGTGTACACGGTGCAAAGCTATGTGTGTGATGCATCATATAACTACTCTTTATCCACAAACGAAGCATTCATGCTTTGGTGGAGCATGACAAGTATTGCACGTGTACACCTGCACGTACATGTGGCTAACACATAACCTCGATTCAAGATGTCCAAAGGGTGTGGTCCATCGTAGATGGTTCACTACCGATAAATCTCACGGAACGGATAATCCTATCTACCGGTTGGTTGGTGGAAATCTAATGCACGGTTAAAAATCCAATAGACAGATGGAAGTCTGCTTAATGGATATGATTTTGAGCTTCTCCCTCGTCTACAATGAGCGCGGTACATTTATTCTACAATTGCGTCGGTGGGGCTCACCATCATAGAGTCTGCATCTACTCCATTCGTAAGATGCGCCCACTAAGATTCACCGAAAAATCAGGCTGTTCTAAAACGTTGGGTGGGTCACACCAGATGAAGCGGTTGGGACGGAGATACCAATCATTGAAACCTTCTAAATTTTATGTGGATCCCATTGTTTATATATATATATATATATATATATATATATACACCATCCAATCCATTCATAAGAGGCAATTCAACAGGATGGATGAACATTCTTAAAATAAGGCCATTGGAAACATAGGTGGACCACACACTACGTGCCCATTTGGATACCACCAAATAAGTTACTTTTTCTACTTATAGCAATAGATAAGTAACTTATTTCAAATAAGTTTGGTTTATGATTAGTAATAAGCAACTTTTTTTACTTAAAAGTACATAATCACTACAGCTAATTTTTTAACTTCTTAACTTTTTTGAAGAGATGAAAGAGGGGGGAAAGCTGATAAGTATGGATGCGGATTAGCTACTGACAGGTTGAGTAGCTATCTCCCTATTGAAGTGAAGTCACCAACTTCCATGGGCCCCACCGTGATGTATGTGTTGTATCCACACCGTCCATCTATTTGGAGAGATACTTTTATGGCATGAGCTAAAGAATGAGGCAGATCTAAAGCACAAGTGGACCCGCCAAAGAAAACAGTGGGGATGGTGATGCCACTGTTGAAACCTTTCTAAGGCCCACCACGATGTTTATTTGAGATCCAACCTTCTCATAAGTTCACACAGACATGGACGATAGGATAACACAAATCTCAGCTTGATCGAAAACTTCTGTGGCCTCAAGAAGTTTTTAATGGTAGTAGATCAATCCCACTGTTTTCTTTGGTGAGATCCACTTGAGCTTTAGATCTACCTCATTCTTTGCCTCATGCCCTAAAAGTCTCTCTCTAAATGGATGGACGGTGTGGATACAACACATACATCATGGTGGGGCTCGTAGAAGTTGGTGACATCACTTCAGTAGGGAGATAGCTACTTAGCCTGTCAGTAGCTAATCCGCGTTCAATAAGTATGTTGTTTACCAAACATACTTATGTTCTTATTAAGTAGAAACTAAGAAACGCTACTTGTGGCATAAGTAACTTATCTTAAGCAACTTACTATCCAAACGTGTGGGATCCCATAAGTTACTTATGCCACAAGTAGCTTATCTTAGTTTTTAATTAGGGATTCCATAAGTTATTTATGCCACAAGTAGCTTATCTTAGTTTCTAATTATTAAGAAAATAAGTATGTTTGGTAAACAACATACTTATCAGCTTTTCCTCTCTTTCATCTCACTAGAAAAGTTAAAAAGTTAAAAAAATGAGCTAAAGTGATTACGTACTTTAAAGTAAAAAAAATTTATTTATTATTAATCATAAGCTAAACTTACTTATACAAAATAAGTTACCTATCTATTGCTGTAAGTAGGCAAAGTAACTTATTTGGTAGTATCCAAATGGCACTACATGACTTTCAAAAGTTTAGGCACAATTCCACCTTTAACAAGCATACTAGTTTGGGCTGCTTGAACCTTCGTCATGCTTCATTTTCGGGCTCACCTCCTAAAACGATGGGCCGAAATTGATGGACAGAACGGATGCCACGCAAACATATGTGATATGTAGTGGCCCAGTAGAGTTTTGGTGAAAACTGTTGTAGGAAATTGAATAACAGCACCCCCTTTCTCCTGCCGCGCGAGTGTAGAGTTTGAGTGGGTGTGTACCGATTTCCATACTCCTCCATCGTATCAAATAACTAATCTCCCTACCCACAAAATGCCACTTCGAGCTCCGAGCATCCTCTCCCTCCCAAAAAATCCCCTCACTGCAGCCAAAAAGCTCCATTTTCCTGGCAATGGACTCGCTAGGGTTTCATCATTTCCAGGTATCTCCTGCCCAGAAAAAAATGCCAAGAAGGATCCCTCCTTCTGGCACCAAGTGATGATTTGGGTCGGTCATACAGAAGGTCATCTCCTTCTGTACAAAGGATTGCTAGAACACGTGCGAGGATTTCTTATGTCAGAGACCCTTACCATGTGGCCCACATACGGTTTGAGCCTTCTGGACGGACGGCCTGGATCATCACATGGTGAGGCAGAGCCTTCCCTTTTTCCGATTGCCATATCGTCATTGATTTAACATTCAGGCTTCGTTTGGATGCAGTATTGAATTAGATTGCAGTAACTAGTTCCAATTAAGTGGAGATAAACGGACTGTGATTTGGTTAGCATTCATATTGGGGGTTTGAACTCGAAATTGCGACTGCTTTGCTTTCAAGCTACACTGAAAAGAAACTAAGGGGTCGTTTGGATAGGTTGTAAATCATTTACTAGTAAATGACTTAAGTGCTATTAAATGATTTACTACCTTCTGTTTGGATGTAAGTAATAAATGATGATTTACTAGTAAATGATTTACCTTGTTTGGATAGCCTGTAAATTGGTTATATCCTGTAATTGTATATTCACACTTGAAAATCAATTTAGCTTATAACATTCAAATTACATGTTGGAATTTCCTTCCATGTG
The DNA here is from genome assembly GCA_003013855.2 of Liriodendron chinense. Taxonomy (NCBI): domain Eukaryota; kingdom Viridiplantae; phylum Streptophyta; class Magnoliopsida; order Magnoliales; family Magnoliaceae; genus Liriodendron; species Liriodendron chinense. The sequence continues at coordinate 2,085,130 of PVNU02002217.1, forward strand.
AGTCATTGGGTCAAACCCATGACACTAAAGCATTGTGTTAATCCTAAAAAAAAAAAACTGAGTAGTATGTGAGCCAGACAAGTGGGCCCACGAATTCAAATGCTATTGTCAAAGGACAAATTACATGTTGATTTCAATGCCTATATATCTAATATAGATAGACAAGGAAACCAGTAGCAGCCAAAGTTAATGCAAGAGGTTGAAAATCAACCCATGTGGCAAGATACAAATACTATTGACTAAGATTTCAAATCAAAGCTGCATAGAAATATTGAAGGATAAGGTCAACATGTTGCAGCTTGAGGGACATCAGCAGATAAGAATCTATCTATATGCTGTAAATGTAAGAATTAAAAATACGGCACATTCAGATTTCCAGTTTATAGAACCAGGACCATGTCTTGATAATCAAAACTGTTGATATGCGGGGCATCACAATGGATGGCCCATTTACCAAAAATCCAAGATTGGAAGATGTAACAACCCGAAATTTCGGCACCCGAGTACGGAAACTTTGATCCCGAGTTTCCGAGTGTTAACTAAATAAAATGCTATTTTAGGAATGCCACATGTGGAAAATGTACCCACGTATGCCCTCAATCAGATTTATATTCATTCCATTCACAAATAATCAGAGTAACGCATTTCAATTAGCGGATCATAAGCAAAGCAGAGGTAACTAAATCTAAAAATATATGGCTAACAACCTAGATGAACAATTCAATCGCAGTGTAAGCCCATATGAGAATTATACGAATCACAATAGATGTAATATGAAAGAAAAATACAACTACCAAGAGGGACGAAGCTAGAAGACTACTAAGGCGCCCGTGCGCGCCACCAACTGGTCCTATTCTTGAGACATCTGCATATGTCAAATAGAAGGCGTCAAAACGCCAACATAGTGAAGAAATAACCCCAAGGTTAGACTCGGGATATTTAAATTATAAACAGGTTTATATAAGTATATTATTCTTAAGCGTGTTGTCAAATTAATCAAGTTTAGGTAATGTCCACATACAAATCATACATCATCCTAGACTAGTTGATTAAATGCATGGATGTCATGATTCCGCACACAATGCATGTCCCGGGCAAGCCCTGACCCGACCAACTGGTATCAGAATCCACAGTCCACCTGTCTAGCAGGTCGTAAGTCGTGACCGAGTACACAGCCCGGATGACACAGAGAAATGACATGAGGTGCTCAAGATAACGCTGGCGCCACATCAAGCAACCAGGCTACACGAGTCCCCCTCAAATGCAATGTCATGTATGCATGATTAATTAAAGTATTTATTAGTCCAATTCATCCAGCAAATTGGTGAAGCCAGAATACCACATCGTATCGTAAAGTCTAACCGGGACTATCTGGCTCCCTGTGATGCGTAACCAATCATCGCCAGTAACCCCTCGATCCAAAGTTGAGTTATCCTACTATGAAAGCCTGGTTCGACCGTGACTCGTCAGCCACGACCAAATCAAAGCGGAAGGTCTCATATCCCAAATATCAAATACGATTAATTTATTCAAATGTGCAGGCGTTTCACTCGGAATTATCCCAATGCACGCCTGGGTCGTTCGAATGGTGCACAGGCACGTAAACATCGGCCAAGATCACATTTGTTACAAGGGTCATTCGAACAACAATCGGTCACCTTGTCAATGCTCACTGGTCACTACGGGGAGGCACCACCCCAGCGTAGGCAGACAGCTCAAACACGGTGTCCCATACCACCATGCCTGGTTCATGAGACTTGGTGGATCGAGTCGCAATATGGTTTTAAGTGGACTATTCACATTGGGAACAATGATATTCTAGATTCCATAGGATGTGATTCAAGAATGAAATACAAACATGATTAATTCTGAATTGGGCTTATTCGATGGACCCAAGTGGACGACGACAAACCAACAATGGCCACTATCGGTCGACCGTGTCCCGCTTGGTCGATCGAATAAGTCCCTGACTGCCAATCCAGTGGCAGGTAGTACACTATATCAACGATTTTCAGAGTTTAATCCAAAGCAACGGATACCTTATTATAATAGTAATTTAGGTTATTAAATACCTAATCATAAACATATCTAAGCACCTGGCCCGACCGACTAGCCCGACCGATTCAAAAGACCCAGATGACATAGCCCGGATGACACAGGGCGCCACATACATCCACAAGCATAGATATATTACAATATTGTAAATTTATATCATTCAGGCATTTAATCAAGCATGTTATCAATCAAACAACCATAGAGGCATTCATCGAACATGTTATGCACACATCAACAATTAACGTATAAATTCAACCAATCATTAATTAAGATTTGTCGAGAATAAGCTTGAGGGTAGATCTTCACCTTGGAATCGAAATTACTCGATTCGGATGAGGCCGGAGCGATCCAAATATGGTCCGAACGCTGAAAATTGGGGAATACCTCAATTACCTACAATGAATCACAAATCCAGTGTTAATCAATTAAGGTTTAATCTAATTAAGTGTTTAATTAGGGTTTAGGGTTTTGGTATCTCGGATTTGGGAAAATTCCAAATCAATTCAACGAATCGGGGCCCAAATTCGGTGCACCGTCGGAATCCCAACGGAGTCGAGCTTGGTTACGGCTTCTACAAAGCGTGGGCCACACCCAGTCGATGATCGGGATCCCAAATCCTAGCAAGAGGAACCCTAGGGTTAGGGTTCCGTCGGAAACAAATAGGGGTTTTTAACCCTAATGGTCCAAAAATGAAGAAAATGGAAGGAAGAGGAAAAGAAGAAGTAGCTGAACACCTTACCTAGCATGAGGAGGAGAATCCAACCCAAAGCCACCAGATTTTGGCTGGAGAAACGCGAGAATGGAGGTGGAGGCCGGAGAGAGCTCGAAAATTCGAGATTTCCATGGTTGGAGGAGGATTTGAGGAAGAAAGGAGGTTTGAGAAGGGAGGAAGAGAGCTAGGAGGGCTTATGAGCAAATGGGAGAAGAAGATGAAGGAGAGAAATGAGAGAAAAAGAGAAAGAAATGAGAAAGAGAGAGAGAGAGAATGGGGTTCAAAACCCCCCTTTTAAATCCGTCCAGCCACGACCGGTCGACCGGTCGCAAATCCGGTCGGCCGGATCCCGCTGTCCACCCATTTTTTCCTTCAAATGAGGCAGCACAATCGGTCAGCCGGTCGCCTAACCGGTCGGCCGGCTACCTAACCGGTCTGCCGGTTGTCAAACCGGTCGGCCGGTCGTCCATTGTCCATTTTCTTTGAAAATTCAGGGCTTCTCCCCTACACAGTGAGTTCCCACACAGTCCAGGCTACTTGTCAGCCTTATTTATAAAATAACATTTAAGTAAATGTCATGTTTAATTTATGTTTCCATTTACTTTAAGTTATTTATGTAAATAAGGAAGTACCCCCCATTTGGATTCACTAAAAAATACTAGAAAATTGAAATCCCAATACTAAAGATTTTGATTTTTCCCTCCAAGTACAAATCGCAACTTTTTGACATTTCCAAAACATAGCGCCTTTTAAAAGAGAGGGTTTTTGCCAAATCTAAACCGTTCAAAAAATCTGAAATACCTCAAATAGGCTAAAACATCAAGGTCTGGTAAAATATTCATGATGGTCTCGTCGATATACGTGTGGATTAATAATTCAGGGTTCTTTACTTTGTCTCTACAGACAGCGACATACCCGAGTCAACCCAATCGTTGGAAAACTCTTCCGAACCATGTGATCTTCCAACTCCTAAACTAATTCCATCATTTCTTTGGTAAAAACATTCATTTTAGTCCCCAATACACGTGAACACACGTGTGGGTTCGCCTATAACCGACACACCGAAGGTAATGCCCAAGGACTTCCAATTTCCAAGTTAGTGAAAATCCGGCGCGTTACAGAAGATCCTAGCTGTAGAAAAGTTGGCCTTTTTCAGTTGAATGTGAATTGTTGCTGTATTTCTTCCTGTCTACTTGTTGAGCCACCAGAGTTAAAGCACCCTCAAAACTCCATCAAAAGGTAACAGATGTTATTGTATAATTGGAGGCCAAGGTTCAGTGATCCAAATTGTTGGCCTGTTGGGAACCAACATGAATGGATCATGCACCAAAAACTTCTCAACAGGAGAATCCTAAAATCTCAATTCATGGCCTGAAAATAGAAACACAGAAACAGTGCAAATCCATCCATGTTACATTTATCTTTCAAAATGTATCGCAAGCGCAGAAAAACCTCTTTGCGCATACAAATATAATTGAAGCACGTAGGACTTGGACCGTTAATAATGGCATTCACGGCCTCCGTGCCAGTCTAATCTCTCAAATGTGCTTCAGAATCTTCTGTTGTAAGATCTTCTGTTGTCTCTTCGAACAATTCTGCTACCACTGTAGCAGCTGCAACAGTCGCAAGCATTATTGTTTGTCGAATATTCACGCGACCATCATCAATGTTAGATACTTCCGAGATGGAGCAAGAGGTGCCAAAATCAGAATCGTTCGACATATTAAGCTGATTTTGAACATGCCTTCTATTAAAAATTAAACGCTCACGATTTGTGGGTCATATAGTGTGTACAGAAACACTCTTCACGTTGTTTGGCCAAAAAAAAAAAAAAGAGTAACACCTTATATATAAGGTTCTAAATGAAAAAAATTGTGTACAGAACACTATTCCAAATTTTAAAGCATATATAAAAGCTCAGATGGACTGTATCACACTTCATCCCAACTTAAATTTATGTGGCCCCACGAATTTTCAATGGTAGACATGAATCACATGTTAAGTGGTCCACCTGACCTTTCAATATGCCTTATTCTTGGGCTCCAACATTCAAATTGGTCCACCGGACATTAATCACGTATTAAGTGGACCCATTGTGTTTACTTAGTACAATAGCCCCCTCGCAGACTTGGATTGGCTAGTGACCCCAGTACCACGTAGGGCGTACCACGTAGGCCCATGTCAACTACGTGTGGGCCCCACCATGATGTATGTGTTTTATCAATGCTGTCCATCCATTTTCCCACCTCTTTTTAGGACGCGGGACAAAAAATGAGGCAGATTAAAATCTCAGGTGGACCACAAAACAGGAAAACAATGTTCATTGAACGTCCCCCATTCAAAACTACACCGGACCCACCGTGATGTTTATTTGCGATCCAACCCGTGGATAAGGTCACACAGACCTGGATGAATTGAAAACACAAAAAGCAGCTTGATCCAAAACTTCTGTGTGAATCAAGAAGTTTTCAACGGTAAGAAGTCAATTCCCACTGTTTACTGTGGTGTGGTCCACCTGAGATTTGTTTCTGCCTCATTTTTGGGCCATGCCCTAAAATAGGGTGAAAAAATGGATGGACAGCGTGGATCAAACACATACATCATGGTGGGGCCCACGCAGCTTCACTAGTCATGGTGGGCCACAGAGTTTAGGCAGCTTCATGGTGGGCCCCTTGGCTGGTGTTGGCTTCACTAGTCAATCCGCGTCCCCCAGCGTACACGCATCATGGTGGGCCACAGAGTTTACTCAGAATCTTGAGGCCCACAACGTCCTCTCCAAACGAGAGCCGTTCGTATCAGATCGGTGCCCCACAAAGCCCCCGAAAAACTCCTCTTCTATCTACGTCCTGGTGAGCATAGCACCCAATCCGCGTCCAGGACGGTGGGCGACTTCCCTCACCATTCCCGACGGCAGAGGGGTTTCCCTGCCGCATCCTCAAAAAAAAAAAAAAAAAAAAAAAAATCCAAGAAAAAAAAAGGAAGAAGAAGAAAGAAGAAAGGAGGAGAAGGAGAAAGAGGAGGAGGAAGAGAGCTAACCTGAAGGTCGCCGGCGGTTTTCGAAATCTTCGGTTCGGTGGAGAGCCGGTGCCGGAAGGGTGCTTGAAGCTTCGAAGAACACCAAAGGGAGGCAGGGAGGGAGGGAGATTGCAGAGAGGGAGAGGGAGAGAGAGCCGTTGGAAGTGATTTCAGAACAGGTGCGAATCTGCTTTTAAAGCAGAAATTTGAAAATAGAGCCGTTGCCATCTTGCCCATTTACTAGTAAATGAAATCTCACCTATTCGGTAGTAAATGGGAGAGGGCTTTTGCTAGTAAATGATTTACTACTAGTAAATGATTTACTAGCAAATGGGTGCATCCAAACAGAAAAAATGGCCATTTACTAGTAAATCATTTACCACCTATCCAAACGACCCCTAACTGCAATTTGAGGTATAGGGAGCACCCGTAGTTTCTTTCATTTTCCACTGATTAATTCAGATATTCATAGTTCAGTTGGTTACTTCACAAGAGTATGGGCTAGACTACAATGCGCATTTCCACCATTTTTTAGATGATGGTGGCCTGAACTGGTGGTATGTGTTTTACGTTTGTTCAGACCTTCCAAGTGCAATGGTCCATTGTGGATGGAAGCATAGCCCAACAACCAAGATGATCAGATGACCTTAACCATCTAATGTTGGCCTGATAAAACAGGGATGTTGACCATTTCCTTTTCAACCATCCTATTGGTGGTTGGTATTGGATGGTTATGAATTTGTTGTTTTGAGCATAGCTTGGATTGATGTACTAAGAGCCATTTAAGTGAGAGGTGTTATACAATGGTTGTGCCAAGAGTTTATAGAATACTGCAGGTTATCAGTTTGTATTAGTGGGGCCTGTGGATCATTGATTGAAATTGTTGATATGATTGGCCTGATTGTGGATGGCATGTGAGCCAAAAAAATCCTGTATTGGAAGATCCCATCCATCGAATATTTGGCCCTTTTAGTTAGTTGGGACTGTTGTTGTATTTGTTTGATTGCCATGATCGAGTAGTTTTTTTTCCTAGCTAGATGACTTCTGTGGGACTGGCGGTTAACATTCTAGTCCATAATTCCAATGGTGTTGATCACCTAATCACGGGTCTGATTGATCGTCTAACCATGGGGTCTATAATATCAGTGGTGTCTGCAAGGATATTCCTTGGCTTTGTTGTATTTTGATTAAAATTTCTCATCTAATCCCCCCCACCCCACAAAAAAAAAAGAAAAAGAAAGAAAGAAAGAAAGAAAATAGCTGGCTGTACATACTCAGGCCTGAGTATTTTACAATCCCCTGTAAGAAATGGTGACAGATTCAATAGTAGTCACCATTTTTTGTAATTCCATCTCTTATTCTGTTGCACAAAAGAGATGTAATAAAATGGTAAACTTTCAGTCTTTCTTAGGTCATCAAAACACACACAAGCTTTGATTTTGTTCATTTGTGACAGTAGGTATTTATGCAATGGAATTTTTGCAGGTTTGATGTATCCGTTGTGTAGGAATATCCTGTCCAGGCAATGAGCTTACTACATATCATAACACATGGCGCGAGTGGCCTCAATGGCAAAAGCATGCTGTATGGTATGGATAATCTTCCCATAGAATTGTTTTACCAGATATTTTGGTTGTTCACCTAATTGGCTTATTGGTAATGGATTTCATTTTGTTACTAATAGCATTTGAAGGATATTTGTGTAGGTAGGATTGTGGATCCTATTTGCAGTGCATTTCTGAGTATGGTGTATGTGTGTAACTTCTATGTTGTTCATCAGGCAGGCCCTGCTTTGAGCATGACCTGGCCCAGAAACTGCTCATCAGGTGGGCTACATATGTACGATGAATGGAGACTGCCAGTCAATTTATTCTGGCAATTCATTTTATTTTACATGCGTGGCCACCTAGTGGATTTGCCTATTTTTGGTGAATAGTAGTTCATGGTGGGGCCCTCCTTATGAAAGCTAGATGCGCCATGCTGACACGTGTGCTGCAAAGCACAAATGACCATAGCAAGTTTTCTATGTTATGTGCACTGTGTAGTATGCATATTTCTGCTAGTATACCGACGTAAGTCAAGTTGTTCCTCCTCAGAATTTTAATGAGAAGTATTTGACGAGTGCAATATGTTTTGAAGCTGAGAGAGGATATCGAAATGCTTTTGGCCGAAACATGAGGTAAAATGCTTGATGCGTATGTTATCATTATCCATCTTTGCAAGTCAACATGTGAGGTGAGAGCATGTATGACCTTGTTAAATCATTTCCTTTCTTGCAGGTTTAGCAATTTTCTTCACTCGAATCTTTTGAAGTTGTGTTCCCAATCCTATCACAAGTCTGCCCAAAGGCTGTTGGAGGAAGTGAATGGCTATGGCACTGCAAGCATGTTAGATCGTTCAAAACTCCTTAATAAGGTATGCTCCTATATTCGGTGGAGTTGATGTTGCTTCAACTTATTTTGATGGAGTATTAAGTGCAAGAGACTTGTTTTGTGATTATTTCATAGCTCTTTCACTTTGCCCTTGCATTCTTTATAAAATGGTGTTCTTGGGTTATCAATTTAATATACTTCATTATCCCTTACTTACCTGCGTGGTTGCCCATGGACTTCTGGAGAATCTTTGGCTGTTAAAGAGCATCACATTGACATTGATGGAAAACATCAATGTAGGGGCATTTTCACACCGGGTTCGAGTGGCGGCGGCCTGTGCGAAGCGGGAGCACACTCGGGGTGGGGCAGATCGTGCGAAGCGGGACCCATGCGAAGTGGGGTGGCTCACGAAGGAGGGCTCGACCGGGGCTTGGCCTAGCCTGGGCTATGAGGTAAAAGGATATTCTGTGCTTCCCCCATCAGCTCTGGAGCTTTTGGTGAGTTGGTCAGATGCCCAAAGTCAAATTAGTATCAGAGCGGGAGGTCTCATGTTTGAAACTCCTCACCGAGGGTGATTAATGCAGGGGCATTTTTACACCGGGATAGAGTGGGGCGGCCTGCGCGAAGCGGGAGCACACTCGGGGTGGGGCAAACCGTGCTGAAGCGGGACCCATGTGGAGTGGGGTGGCTCACGAAGGAAGGGTCGACCGGGGGCCTGGCCTAGCCTAGCCTGAGCTATGAGATAAAATGATATTTCGTGCCTCCATCACCAGTTCTGGAGCTTTTGGTGAGTTGGTCAGATGTCCTATGTCAAACATCAATACGACTTCTTCCACTTATGTGATATTTGATAATCATTGATGGTAGTTTTGTGTAGCTGTAGGACAATTCCTTTTTTTTTTTTTTTGGAAAGCAAGCAAGGAATACTCTCTTATTACTTACCCAGGGCGAAGCCTGAAAAGATACAACAAGAGGGGAGAACCCCTAAGAAGAAGGAAAAAAAGAAGCAACCCACATTCTGGGCGCAGGGGAGAAAAAGAAAAGACAAAAGTGAAAAAAAAGGGAACCCACAACTTGGGCCAGCCATTGGAGCAAATTGGCAATCTCGACCTCAGTGATAAGGCGGTGAGGGGCTTGCAAAGGGGGGAAGCGGCGGAGCTTAAGGAGTGTCGTGCGAATGTTACCTGAGGGCCTGAGGCAATACTTGCATGGCTAATGGAGGCGATAATGAAGGAGTGCACTCCTCAGGAGAAAAGATGCATCTCCCAAGAGGAGGAATGGGGGTCCATGATAGTTGCAAGGTTTTGACAGTTATGAACTAGGATGCTAGCACCTGAAATATTAGCAGAGTTAAATTTAGTTATGCCTAGAAACAAAGTTTGGAGGCATTTATCCAACATTCCTTGCATGCTAAAATCGGAGACAATCCCTTAGATCGAGCAGGCGGAAAGGGGGGAAGCAAAAGAAACCAACTTTAGTGTTAGAGATCTCGGTATAGGCAAGAGTCCAACACGAGGTGGCTCTTTGGCGGTGATTTGCAAGACGAGTAGGGGGCTGCACAATCGAATAGGCTGTCGGGAGATTCCAAGTAGCGGAAATAGCTCTGGGAGCCTTGGCAGCAATAGATGGCCCAAAAAGAATAAAATCCTAGGCCTCATATCCTATACAATGTTCCTAAAGATGGTTACCATTGAAGCATGTTTGTTATTAAAGATGCGATTGTGTCTTTCTCTCCAAATATGCCGTGCAAGGGCAGGGAAAGAGAGCCTATCAAGAGAAACAGAGATTTGATCATTAGCATTCTCCACAATATTTTTTTTGAAGGATGGCAATTTAAAAAAACAAGGGCAAAGCCCAAAGAAACTGATTGGAGAATAGTTGGTTGGGGAACAATAGGAATAAAGAGCTTTGAGTGCAGATTGTTCTAAATCCAACAGATGAACCTGCAAGAGAAGAACAAATGATTAATGGACTCAGCACCATGTTGACAAAAAACACAAGCAGTATCATCTATAATATTGAGGCTAGAGAGTAGGTCTTTCGTTTTTTACCTTCCAAGAAATACCATCCAGGCCGTTACGGAGTGTCTAGGGATGAAACCATTGAACCAAAGGAATCCACTCCAGGGTAGGGTTATTTAGGTGGTTTTGCAAGCCTTTATAGCAGAGGCAAAAGTTCTCAAATGGTGGGGTTATCCAGGATAATTCTTTGTCCTATAGCCCTGGGGCTATTTGCAACTATCCAATTAATAGTTTTCAAATGTTGTGCTAGCAGTGTGCATCAAAGATGCATTGTAGTGATCAGTTTTCCCAAGTGACCTCAATTACCGTGAGCAAACATTTTAATGACGAGGAACACATTTTTGCTTCACTATGCTATTGCTTTGCTTCTAAAAAAGTACTTGTATTTACTCTTTTATTCTTCCAAGCCTTGGTGAGGAAGAATTACAATGAGTAAAGCACAAGCTATATAGAACGATATAATTTACTTCACTATAAATAAAAAGAAAAGTAACGCCATTCCATTTCAACAAAAGACCATTACTGCAGTTCCTCATCAACGCTCTAATTTGGGCATCTTCTCCCACCCAATCTTCATCCTCTAGTGAGGTTTCTACAGGTTTGGGAGATGTCAAATATTTTAACTTTCTCTTCCTTGTAAGGAAATCTTCCACTGATTTGACCCATTGTAGGTAAATTTGCTCTGTTAAGTTTTGTCAATGTGATTTGTAAAGCCATTGACTCGGGTATAAATTAATTTTTTTCATCTCACTCTTAGTATCCATATTCAACACGAAAAGGAATTTGAACACACAAAGGGAAAAACTCTCTACTTAATCTTACCACGCACAACTGTGAGAATAATATGTACCCACGAGCATGATCAATCTAAACGCTACTCGCTTCACTGCTCTTGTCTTTCAATCGTGACCATCAACAACCTTCACACATAACTGTAGCCCTCAAATCTGACCTTTCACCTTTGCCTTCAAATCTGACCATAAACCAGACAGTAGATGATTGACGGTCCACCTTGACTTGTCACAATGGTAGAATATAAAGGTGTTACACATCTTCATAGAACATTATCACACACCCCACCAAATGGTGGCACAACTATGGAATAACTTTTAACTTAGATCAGCCCCAAGTACATTAGGGCTTCACCATGAGAAGAAGGAAGAAGAGAAGAAAAAAAAGGAGCATAAAGAAAGGGAGCAACAAGGTACTAGATCAAAGATGCTCTGACAAGATGTTGTGAGTCATGTGACTTCTCTCGCTACCAGTTGTTCCTCAGATCTATCTCCCCGTTCCATCAACTAATCTTATTCTTGGAAGAAGGAGGAAAAAGGAGAAGACTTAAGAGAAACAAAAAAGAATGAGAATAGGGCAGCAAGCTGCTCACGCCCCCCCTTTTCCCTTCATTTCATTAAGACAAGGCTTCACTTAAGAAGGAGAAATTACAAGAATACCCCTCACATTAAAAGTTGTTATGATATCATACCCCATGGGCCCAAAACTCAACTCAACACACACGTCCATGCCTAGAAATAAAACCCAATCGAATGTGAGACTAAATATGGTCCACTTGACCACATGCGTGACCTGTGGGGTCCACACGTGTGATTGACATGGCCATCGAGCAGTGTTTTAAATAGCGTATAGCAGTTCACCTACCTATAGTGTGGAGCATAAGCTATGTCGTGTGTAGTGTAAGTTACACGATATTTCTATTTTTCATTAAAAAAAGGAAAAATATAATAAATAATAAGAATAAATATTAAAAGAATGCAAAAAATAAAAATGAAAAAATGCCTAGTGGACCCCACACATGTAGGCCACATGATGGACCGAACAGTTGGGATTCCATGCCATACACAATAGTGGACCCCATGCTTGTGGGCCATGGCATCGAATACAATGCATAATCAACCAAACATAGCATAGTTGGCCCATGTGATGGTTGGATGGGTTGAATGCATGCTATACACACTAGGACAAACCCCGCACGTATCTTTGTTAAAAAAAAAAAAAAATCCATCAGAACCGGCCTCCTAAAAAAAATTTGAAAAAATAAAAAACCCACAAATTTTCATCTGAAATGAAAAGAAAACTCATTTAGAGAGATTAAGGGGCCAGAACATACCTTAATTAGAGATTCAATCAATCAGAATATGATTTTTTGAGCCTTGGGTCTGTACATCTGTGAAAAAGGGGGAAACTTGATTTCTCCGTTGTTTAGGCTTCAACACTCTTGAAAATAGAGAAACTTGATCTTCTTGAAGGCCGATTCAACGGCCAAAGTTTCGCTTTCAATGGATTTTTCAATCGAGAGAATTGAAAGCTTCAAGGGGTTGGACCAGGAGCTGTGTTGTGGACTTTAGGGCTTTCAAAATAAAGCCCTGTTCGAAAACCCTTTTAAGTTAAAAGCTTTCTTTTTTTTAAATGAGTCTGCTACCATATATTGAAGGGGAAAAACTCTCAGTCGTACATTTGGAGGCCCATTTCTACATGGTTTAAATTGTCTAAAAGGTTAAGTGAATACATATTTATAATCTACGCATTGTCACGTGTGTGAATGATGGTCTGGATAGCTCTACATATTGCCACGTGTGAGAATTATGGGCAACCACCATTTTAAAACAACTGGTAAACTCACAACGTAAGAAACTGCTTTTATTTTAAAGAAAATGCAATGTACTCCTGTAGTGTAAAAAATGTTGTACGCAATACCTCTGTAGCGTACGCAACATCCCTACAGGGAAATGCATTATTTTGAGGCACTAAGTAGCGTTTTTGCTACGCTACATGCTACGCTACGACGCTATTTAAAATATTGCCATCAAGAGCTGTTATAGGGCTATATCGTGACGACCATATTGTTGGCGATTATGCTGTCGTTATTGACCATATACCTTGGTTCCTACTACCGTTCCCTTGTATTGTGATGATCGAGTTGCCATCTACATTGTGTCCAATCCAGTATTTCATGAATGGTTGAAGCATGTCGAAGCTGATTGTCACTTTGTTCATGAAAAGATGTCGTTTGAGGACTCATTTGGTTGATATTCTCACCAACGTATTCATCCTTCTTCTCTTTAGGCTTTTATGGCTAAGCTGGTCATGCATTTTTGGATCGTACGATGCTGTAAACAAGTTTGTGATCGCGAATTTTTACAGCATTGTGTGATCCCACGAAAATGGCCATAACTCCCTTGTTACAGATAGGATTAGGCTGATCTTAGGCTCATTGGAGAGATAATTCGACGAGCTTTTAAAGAAGACTGGAATCATCTCATTTGGAGATTGTTTGACCTTCAAAGTGAGCCCAAAGTCCTTGACGACGTTACTCATGTTGCTTTCACAGTTAACACCTCGCGAATTCGATGGACAGTCCAGATCTCCCTCATTGCATCTTAGATCCGAGTGATCTTGTGCTTGTTGGAAAGGTATTTTGATAGTTTTTTTTTTTTTTTTTCTTTTCTTCTTCTTCTTCTTCCCTTTTTATAACAAATCCTTTCTCATCACATGGTAATTCGATAAGCTTTCCAATGAACCATAAATCTCCTCGACTGGAAACCGTTTGATCTATTATCTTCTCACTCAAAGTGTATCTTCCATAGCATCAACCACTAGAAATCATGAAAGATTGCTAGAGAGAGTAGTTGTAAAGCACGAAAGATTGTTGGAGAGTAGTTGGCAAGCGCGAAAGATTGCCAAAGAACACAAAAGATGGATAGCAACTTTGAACATGTGAAATGATGATCGACCTACCAAACATTGTCTATTCTTGATGGGAGGGGAATTTTCATCCCGAAAAAAAGTATAATCCCCAGTATCGCATGTCAAAGTGTAGAAAAGTAAGTTTTTAAAAAAGGGGGTGTATTTGGGGGGGTCCCATGGTACCTTGGGTGCCTATAGGGAAAAAACATTATTAAAACACAATTTTGCTGTTTTTTTAATGTAAAACCAGCAACGATATAAGAAATTAACAAATTATAAAAAAAAGCAAATCAATCACCTAATCTAGCAAGATATGGTCGATTTCGTCTTTTAATCTTCATTTAAAACATTTCTAGCAACATCAATAAAAAAAAAGAGCACTTACCTCTTTTTTGAATTCCTCCAAAATTGCTCACGGAGCTAACGTGATTCCATCCGATAGAGTTATGTAACTGTTTCGGCACACCTTGGATCTGATCCCCATCCCCATAACAACAACGCTTGATACTCCAATGGAGTTTAGTATTGTCCATTCTTCCTAATTACCCCCGCATACTAATCTATGCATATGGTTATCGGATTGTTGCATATTTGTTTCCTGAAATGAAGCCACTTGCACCTTGGTTTCCTGAAACGAAACCACCTGCACCTTCTGTGCAACACATCCCTTTAAATTTAGGCATCCCATCCCCTGAGCATCCCATGATAAGATCATCATGATAATTCCTGAATAAAATCTTGATGATAGTTCCTCATTGGTTCCCCACCTCTTGAGCATGGATCCATTCCTAGTAGGAATCTCTAAGAGCATAGTTCTCCTTTTCCTTTATTGTAATTAACTCAGGAATTCAATTGTAAAAGTTTGCGCCTACCTTTTTTTTTCCTCTTTAATTTCAAACGAAATGTGGACGATCTATTCTTATAACCACTGATCATATGGTTAGGGTCATATGATTTAAGTGGAAAATGGGCCATCAGAAGGTGGGACACACGATGGATGGTCAAAATCAATGATTGGACATTTTCTAAAATAATTAATATGGATCGTTCACCCAACTATCGATCAAATGTTTGGGATCATCGAATCAAAGTGATTTTGGAGAGATGGACCATCAAAGCTGGGCTATGCATGATAAGCAATTCAAATCAATTGATCGGACCTTTTCCAATATAATCAACATGGACTATCGATTCTTCTAACCATTGTTTAGATGGTTAGGCTCATTTGATCAAAGTGATTTTGAGAGAGATGGGCCATCAGATGTGGGACACACATGATAGGTTGTCCAAATTGATGATCAAACATATTGTAGTATAATCAATATTGGATGGTTAACATGTTACCTGTTGGCCCATTGGTACCAATGCATGTAGTGGGACCCCACTTTGCAAGAGGGCGGTGGACCATTACCATGCATTCAAATACACAAGAAAGATGTCTACTTTAAACCTTTTCTTTTGGAAAGTGACTTTCTAACAAAATGTCACTTTCTCTGCTTGTATTTTCCTCCTTCCCAAACAAGTGTTTAGTGCATAATCATGAAAATGATAATTTGGTAGTCATCTTTACTAGTGTCCGATGATTGGATGTGGGAAGTTCCTATCTTACATTTCAAACTTGATTACTTCTTTGGGAAACTTCTCACCAGCAATATATAGCTAGACTAGTACCATGTTGACCTTAATTGGGAGCATTGTTTCGAGTATCGGCAGTATTATTGATAATACCTGCCGATATTATTGGTATCACCAGCTAGGCGATATAGATAACACTTGTAGTATCAGAAATTCCAGATATTGGCGATATATCGCGGAGACGCCGACATATCACCAATGTTTTCGACTGTGTAAATTCCAGGTTTTGCTTGTATTGCCATGTATCAATGATATTTCGATAATATCGCTAATGTTTTGCCAATGTATTGTTATTGCCAAAAAATTATGTTTGTTAATTTTTTTTTGCATTTCAATTTTTTTATGGGTGCATGGTTGTATGATTAAATGCATGTTTGCATGTGTGTATATGTATGCATGCATGCATGGATGGATGGATCATGCATGCATGCATGGGTGGATGGTTGGATGGATGGATGAATGTATATATGTGCGTATGTGTGTATGCATGCATGCATGTATGGATTACGCATGTGTGTATATGCATGTGTTGTTGTATGTATGTATTATGCATGCATGGATGGATCATGCATGTGTTTGCATGTATGTATATGCATGCATGGATGGATCCACCATCTTCCCCATGTTTCCCTAATGTTTCCCTAAGTCAACGATACATACTTTTAGGTCCCCATTAAAGGGAAACCGTATTATTTGATTCCTAAATCTGCAAATATGCCTTTTTTTGCTATTATTTGATTATTAAGTACTGAAAATATATGTATTTAGCATCTCTTGAACTATCATTGAAAATTCCACCATTTTCCCCATGTTTCCTCGATGTTTCCTCAAGTCATGTTTTTAGGCTCCCATTAAAGGGAAACTTATTATTTATGCATCTTTTTTTTCTTTTCTTTTTTTTTTTTGAGAAATATGCATGCGCCTTTTTTGCAATTATTTGATTCTTGAATATGCAAATATGTGTATTTTAGCATCTTTTGAATTCTCATTGAGAAATTCCACCATTTTCCCCATGTTTCCCCAATGTTTCCCTCAGTCAGCGATACATTTCTACGTATTGGCAAAATCAATACATGTTTCCGTATCCCCAACTAGCGATACATGTAACGATTAGTGTTCAACGTTTTGCTGGCTGGGGATACGGAAGCAATATCGATATCACCGATGATATCGTTGATAACTGGAAAATGCGGATAAACATGGGGAAAACTGTGGATTTTTTCACTGAACTTCATGAGATGCTAAAATATACATATTTGCATATTTAGGAAATAAAAAATTGTTAAAAAAATGCATACATAATCAGTTTCCATTTAATGGGGGCCTAAAAGCACGTGTTGTCAGTAAGAAACCAGTCCAACCATCCCATCCATCCCATCTATCCATCCAACCTTCCATCCAAATATCTATTGATATTTCAGAATACAGACAACACACAATATTTCGCCTAGAAATCATCGATAACTGGAAAGGAAATGAAAAATTGTGGTCTCGATATCGCCCATTTTGGGATAACGATAATATTGTTATATGATCAATATTGTTGTTGACAATTTGAACACTGCATATAACCATGTGCCAATAAAAAAAAAAATTGATATGGAAAGTTTTTTCATAAACAGATTTTTGGCGATATCGATTCATGGTGATATTATCAAAATATCGCTGATAAACTGGCAATACGAGTGACACCTGGAATTTACACAGTCAAAATATTGGCGATATCAACATATTGGCAATACAAGCGACACCTGGAATTTACACAATTGAAAATATTAGCGATACATCGATGATACTTAGCGATACATTGCAGATACCTATAATTTCTGAGACTACTGGTGCTATTGGTATTGCTACCAGTGTTATTGGTATCGCCGAGCTGGCGATTGGGATAATATCGGGGATATTTCAATAATATTGGGGATACTTCGAACAATGGTAACGATACAGGATACTACAAACACTGATTGGGAGCACATGCATATATCATATTGGGCTGTACAAGGTTCAGAATTATGACATGCAATAATATTTCTTTTCAAGATAAAACTTGGGGACATTTGGTTACCATCAAAGTCTGTTCCCACAGACCAAAAAAAAAGGTCTATTCTGGACATATCTGTCTTGCTAAGTCCTGTTTGTATAGGCTTTTATCGATGGATTATTCTGATGTACCCATTGTTATTTTTCAAAGACCCAAGATAGGGATGGACTGGACAAGCATATGTGGCTTTTCTAAACATTTGGCACATATGGACATGCAGGGTGCTTGTTGATTCATACTGGAATGTGGCACGTGTGGGTTACTTGAAGTGCTATGTGGTACATGTGGGCTTGAAGATGTAATACTGGCAAATGTGGTGTATGTACACATGGACATTGGCACATGTTGGGGTGCTTGGAGGTGGGATGTGGCACATCTGGATTCTTGAAGATGGCTGGTCTCATTTATGGCACATTGGTGCATGCAGCATTTGCGGCATGTGCCATGCGCCACACATATGTATAAACATAGCTACCCTGTTGTGTACCTTGTGGAATAAAGGCTAAAACCAACTGTTTGCCTTGTGAAATGTGACTACTATGTACTTTTTTTTATTATTGGAAATGGTGCCAATGGCTGTCAACAAACCATCAACATGTGCCACTATCTGTACAAGGCATTTTGAGAGGAGCTTTTTGGTAACCAAACAGGCTCATAATTTAGTTTGAGCTATATCCTATATGACAAGTTCATCTGTAAATGTCATATGAAGGTGAACATGGCATTTACTTCTACTGCCTCTATTGATTTATGCTCATGTCAGGAATCTGATGACTATGTATGCAGTGGATGCACTAGAGAATTGATCTGCAATTGTTAGTCTAATAAAGTGGGTGTAAACTATTGTAATTTCCTCTCATCACTTTCATATTCTGGGCTCCAAGTTGCAGTTCATTCAAGTCAGACTTCAAATAAAGATCACCGCAATTTGAGGGCTACTTTGAATGCTAGGAAACATATAAGCTTTTGTGGTTCCTCTTTATTAAACTGAAAGTTTGCAATTTTATTCCTTCGCGCATCCAATAATCCTTTTTTGCACTTATGTTTGCATGGGTGGTGGCTATCCAATATTTTCTAAATCTCTTACGTGTATGGTTATAGTCTCGTTAATGGATTCTGATTTCTCTTTGTTTCTGTTGAGTATTTGACTTTGTTTGTTTTAGTTGTACATCCAAGCATCTACAATTTGCGCAATCATTTTAAAGATGGTGTACATGACTATTTTGCCTGCGTTTCAAATAAAAAGAAGAAGAAAAATTCTGATTTTGCCTGTCTTGCAGGTTTCTGTTCTGATGGGTTATTGCAGTGTACAAGACTTAATTGAGCATGAAAAGGCTCGTACAGTATCTGATGATCTTGAAGGCGGCATAGATGATGTTGATATTTCATTGGCTTATCAAAAATTCCCATCTATCATTTTGGGTAGTTCATCACTTGTTGAACTGTACGATGATAATGCATGTCAACCAGATCGAATGGGCCTTTTACTAGCTGAAAACTGTGGAGGATTTCTCCTCAGTTCTATTGGTGAGAATTGGGTTGAACCAGATAAGCTTAGTGAAGCATGGCCCTTGTTAGACGCTCCCCAGTCAAATTTAAATTCATCCTCATTGGATACAGGAAGTTACGACATTTTGCCATTTGTTTCTCAATCAACAGCTTTGGAAGCTGAAGGAATATCAAATGCAATTCATGTGGAAGAAGCTGAAGGAAAATCAGATGTGGTTAATGCAGAAGCCAATATGAAGGATTCTTCTATCGATGCTGGTGGTGCAGCACAACAAAATGAAACATCTTCTGAGTTGATTTTTGACAGACCAATCAGTTGTATTCCGGGCATAAGTACCCGCCACTCTCGTCAGCTTGAAAAGAGTGGTTTTCACACGGTGATTAAAAAATCATGGGGAATAAACAACTTAGTTGTATGTAATTTTAATTATCACTGGACAAACACATTATCTCATTTTCTTCTGTTTTGCAATAGATGCGGAAACTGCTACACCATTTTCCTCGGACGTATTGTGATCTAAAAAATGCACGGGGTGCAATTGATGATGGAGACTATTTGATTTTTGTTGGGAAAGTGTTATCTTCCAGGTGTGGTAAAGATGGATTACCCATCATATCATAATCTCTCTCTCTCTCTCTCTCTCTCTCTCTCCACACACACACATGCCGATGCATGTATTTATATTTTGTACTTGTGTGAAAACAAGGTTATTTCAATTTGTTACTGGTTTCTAAGTTCTTATCAATCAAAGATGGAATTTCATGCAGTATTGTCTACTATGAACTGATACGGATTTTTTTTTTTTCTTTTTGAGTAGTTGAATTGAGCATGACCGAGTTCTAATCCATGTGCCTATAAGTGCATTATATATTAATAAGGTTTGAAGACAGTTTCCACAAACTGATACAGATTTCAATAGATTCTACTCTTAAAGAGTGAGTTCAGCATATCCAATGCCACAAGCAGGAAGAAGAAAAGAGTACAAGAAAGAAAGCAAAATAGAGAACTAGTGGATTATCACCTCCCAAACTAGAGGTCTGAGCCCTAGGTTTTAAAGAGTCTCGCTTCTAGGGAAAATTTCAGTCGCAGGAACTAAAAAAAGGCTGCATTCAATTACATTCAAGTCTATGGAATCATAGGGTCTTCATTCATTGACAAATATAATGATCCTTATTGAAATAATAAACGGAAAAAAATTGCATCTGGACTTTGGTTGGAGAATAAAGTTCCTCTATTACTTAAAAAAGAAACAAAAGATAACTAAGTTCCCTTCTATAGAACTTTACTATGGTTTTTAGGGGACATATGGGACCTCTGGGTTGTCAAAAATCCAACTGTGCACACATGGTTTTTATGGGACATATGGGCCCCATGGTTGTCAAAAGTCCAACCGTGTGGCCCATGTGGCCCACAATCCCATCCTATGGCCTGAAGGGCCTACCAGACAAACTCATATAATGATATAACCATTAGGTCCACATGAATGGACCGGAAAGCCCTGTTGCTCTATCGGATACTTTGCGTTGCCACCTTTGTCGCTACAGTTGTTTGGTTTACAGGTTGGAGGTTGTCCTGCATCATAATGTGTTGAATTTGATATGACATTTTGGATGTTCATGCAGGGGCATTAAGGCTGGTTTTTCCTTTTCATTCCTAGAAGTTGTTGTGGGCTGTGAGTTTGCAAGTGATGAAGGAACTTCTGAAATTGAGAGTGATGATTGTGTCATTGGCGAAAGCAAGATGATTTACTTGCATTTGAAGAAATTTTTCCGTGGTACACGTTTTACAAGTCAGCCTTTTCTTAAAAGCCTCGAGTCAAAGCATAAGGAGGGTGATCTTATATATGTTAGTGGTAAGGTGTGTTTCGTTTGCCCTGATATACAGAATTGCTTCTAATAGTTTTGGATGTTTAGTGAATGGGAAAAAAGTTTTGGATGGTCAAAATTATATTGTAAATTGCAATGAGCATCGAATCAAATCGTACAACCATATTGTAATTTTTCTTGATTTTATGGAAAATTAGAAATAAATAGATAAAATGGTAAAAGATTAGTAAAAACGAGGGTTTATTGGTAGTAGTTTTAGGGCTTGTTTGGCATGTCTGCCAAATGAGGGCATGATAGCCTCTCCACTGCCCAATTCTCATACTGGATAAACGTGGGAATTGGCACCTGAAACATATATAGAAAAGCAGGAGGCACTCTATCATCTTTATTTTGGTTGATTAAACAGACAAGTCCCGCTTCTTCAAAATGTGAGATCTTGAAACCCTCGTTCTTGGGTACATCGAAACAGGCCCTTACATTAATGAATAACTTATAGTTTTCTTTTATTGATTTGAAAAATGTAGAGAACACAATTTTTCCACAAAATGGCTAGTGCATGTGCTAGATCCAATAAAGTGTCTAGTGTGGCGGTAGAGGGGGAGAGGTTTGATGAGAAAGATAAGGCAAGCAACGTGATCATTAGCTTTTATGAAGATTTGCTAATTGATGAAGGCTGGAAGAGGCCTTCTTTGGACAATTTGCACTTCATTGTTATGTCTTCAGAGGTCGTGGAATCGCTTGAGATGGTCTTCTCTGAAGATGAAGTTAGAAGCTGTGATGCTTTGGAGAGAGACAAAGCACTGGCCTGGATGGTTCTCGTTAGCTTTCTTCCAAACTTGTTGGAAGATAATTAAAGGGGATGTTTTGGAATTCACGAGGGAATTTTATTCTCGGGGAAAACTATCCAAGGAAATAGGGGCTTCAAACACAACACTTGTTCTAAAAATCTTTGGAGAGAAAATCTAAAAGACTATCAACCCATTAGTTTGATTGGGAGCATTTCCAAAATTCTTGCTAAGGTTCTAGCTACAAGATTCAAAGGGGTGCTTCAGGGGTCATTTCCAAGAATCAAGGAGTTTTTATTTGAGGGAAGACAAATCATTGATAGTGTGCTCATCACTCACGAGTGCATTGATGCTAGGTTTAGGTAAAGATTGGGAGGAGTGGTGTGCAAGTTGGATATAGAGAAAACTTATGACTGCATGGAATTGGGCTTTTTGGACTACATGCTTGGGAGGATTGGATGTGGGGACACGTGTTGGGGCCTTGGGGGTGGGTCAAGGAATGCATGAGGTCTTCCATGTTCTTGGTTTTGGTTAATGGATCTCCAAAATGTTTCTTCCAAAGTTTGCGTGGTTTACGACAATGAGACCCCACATCTCCTCTCCTCTTTGTGGTGGTGGTCGAGGCTTTGAGTAAAATGTTGGATTGTGGTCAACAAATCGGCCTCTTTAGTGGCTTTTGTGTCAGCAAATCAAGCCCCCCCGATATCACATCTCCAATTTGCCGACAACACGCCATTGTTTGCAATGCTGATGCCATCATGGTGGGGAATTTGAGAATGATTATATTGTGCTTTGAAGCTGTTTCGGGGCTGGAAGTTAATGTTGTTAAAAGTGTTATGTTGGGAGTCCGGGTGCCCAAGGAGGAGCTCGCGATGCTTGCCTTGGTTCTTGGCTGCAAGGCGGGTGACTTCCCATCCACGTATCTTGGATTGCCTCTTTGTGTTGGCAAAACGGCTAAGAACTTATGGGATGCAGTTGTTGAAAGAGTGGAAAGAATGCTTGTTAGGTGGAAGAGTAGGTACCTATCTTTGGGGGGTTGCATTACTTTGATCAAAGCAGCCTTGTCTAATCTCCCCATGTATTTCATTTCCCTATTTTAGTGCCTGCAGTCAGTTTTGGACAAAATTGATAGCCTAAGGAGAGATGTTTTGTGGCAAGGGGCGGAGTTAAAAAGGAAGTTCCATTTGCTTAAGTGGGGATGAAGTTTGCAAGATCTATGAGGAGGGAGGGGTGGGCATTAAAAATCTGGGAGCAATGAATAGGGCTCTTTCAGGGAAGTGGATGTGGAGCTTTGGGATGGAGGAAAATACATTTTGAAAGGATATCATTGTTATTAAATTTGGGTGCAACGAAGGTGGTTGGTTCACGAAAGATTCTTCTTTGTATAGGGCTTCTTCAAGTGGTAAAGGGATTGTTTCAGTTAAACCGAGTTTTGTTAAAGGGGTGTGGTTCGTGCATGGGGATGGAGAAAACATCTTCTTTTGGAAAGACATTTGGATTGGGGAGGAACCTTTGCAGTCGCATTTCCTGAGGATTGCCAACTTATCTACAGACCGTAATGTGCTTGGGGGGCATTGCTAGTTAAGAAACAATGCTAATGGCGTGTGGGCCCCTCGTTGTCTTTTCATGTCTGATGAAGAGGTGGCGGAATTTGCTTCTTTGTTGAATCATATCAAAGTTTGCTACCTGTCCATTGGTGAAAAGGATAAGATCTGTTGGCACACGGACAAATCTGGATGTTTCTCGATACAGTCCTTTTACATGATGCTTCACTCTCAAGGTAGCAGGGGGTCTTTGAAAACATCTTCTTTTGGAAAGACATTTGGATTGGGGAGGAACCTTTGCAGTCGCATTTCCTGAGGATTGCCAACTTATCTACAGACCGTAATGTGCTTGGGGGGCATTGCTAGTTAAGAAACAATGCTAACGTCATGTGGACCCCTCGTTGTCTTTTCATGTCTGATGAAGAGGTGGCGGAGTTTGCTTCTTTGTTGAATCATATCAAAGTTTGCTACCTGTCCATTGGTGAAAAGGATAAGATCTGTTGGCACACGGACAAATCTGGATGTTTCTCGATCCAGTCCTTTTACAAGATGCTTCACTCTCAAGGTAGCAGGGGTCTACTAATGACTCTAATGCTACCAAATTTATTTGGTCCTACAGTGCCCCTCCGAAAATTAGGTGTTTGCTTGGTTGGTTGGTTGGGGCATAGTCTTGACCATGGATAACCTCTAGAAGTGGGGATGGTCTCCCAAATGTATGTTTGATGTGTATGGCTATTTCGGAGTCAATTGTCCATCTTTTCTTGCATTGTCCGACGGCTACCTTATTGTGGAATAGCATCCTATTCATGTTCTGGATCAATTGGGCTTGCCTGAGCTCCATTGACTTATTCTTTTTGTCATGGCACGGGGTGGATCTCAGAAAGGAGTAAAAAGAAATTTGGCGTCTTTGCCTCTTAGCAGGGCTTTGGGTAATTTGGGAAGAAAGGAATGGGAGATGCTTTAGGTATTTGAGCCAATCCCTTGGGTGGGTTGCCTTAATTAGTTTGGGTGGCTGCTTGCCCCCTCCTTTCTATAGCTCCTTTGGCGCTTGTTTATAAATTTTTTGTTATCTTTCACATTAAAACCAAAAAATGTAGAGAACAATGGAAGTTGTGCATAGCTGAAATGAGTGTCAAAAGTAAAGTCACTCCTCAAAGGTTTCTTCAGATGCAGGATAAGCTCGGTCGAGGCACGCTAGGTGGGTAGCTTATCTACAGAGTTTGACATTTAAGCACAAGGCAAGGAGCCGGAATGTGGTAGCGAATGCATTGAGCCGGAAAGAGATTTTGTTGCAAACAGTTTTTCCAGTTTGCCTGGAGTTTTCATCAATTCGAGCTTAGAGGAATGCTGTTGTTTAGTACGCGGATATTTTGTTTCGTTAGTTTTTCAGGATGTTTTTAGTACCATCTTTTGTCATGCAATATTGAGAAATACTGTTTCTGAATTTGGCAAAACATGATTCGTAAAACTGACCTCAAATAGCTGGGAAAAGGCTTTGATGATGATGATGCTGATTTTTATTAATTTCTGATTAGATTTTTTTCTAAGTGGTTTTATTTCATGGTTATCAAGGTCAGAGAAATGAAGAAGAAAGACCATTATGAAATGAGAGAGTACACTGTTGACAAGCTTGAAGAGGAGGAAGAGTCACGTGCACATGGAGAGGGGAGGCCATATCCTGTATACCCTTCTAAAGGGGGCTTGCATCCAAGTTTTCTTAGGGACATCATATCGAGGTTTGCACCCTTGAACTTGGAGAGTGCTATGACTAGAATCTCCATCCTTTTGTTTCTCCCATTTCTAGTCTAGAGTTATTTAATACTTACTAGCCTACCTCTTACATGCTTCTAATATACGGGTTTCTTTTGATTCTTTCATTTTGTCCTCTATGTATATTATTCTATGGATATCTAACGAATGTTCTTATCTTCCCATTAGAAAGAATATACTTAGAAATGGACTTGGTGTTTCCATTTCTCTAGCAATTTTGAAAGCACATGTACCACCACACATGCATATAATGCATGTGTGCTTGCGCATGTGACTCAATAAATTGTGAACTGCCTAAACTATTTTTCCTACTTAACAGTATTAATGACTTGGATACATTATGTTCTTACCCTCTGAAGCAAAACTAACAACAATTACAACATTGTCTAGTGAAATAAACTCTCTTTACAATTGCATCTGTGGTTGGCTAGTTATTTTCTGTGCTGGCTAAACTAGAAAGAAAGTTCCCAAATCTATGCTTCTGATCTATACGAAACGATAACAATATCACTACATTGTTTATACATAGGATTGTTACTTGTGATCCTTGAAGTTGATTACCCATCATGTTATGCACATGCCTCGTGAATTTTCATGTTTCCTTATTAACTTCATTTTAGATCACTGTCTCTTTGAGACATGCCCCCTTTGGCCTTTTTGTGCTGCTATTTCATCTAGGATGTGTTTTAGTTCATGCGTTTTAGTAAGTTATGCACATTCTTACTTCCTAGACTCAAAATGTTTTACTGATTGAATAAATCTTAGCATTCCTTGATTGTGTATGATATGTAGAGCTGTAATCAACTCCTTAATGCATTGTGTTTTCTGGTCATTACAGAGCCTTACAAGCCTTGTCCATGAATATTGACCCTATACCCGACGATATTCGTGAGGAGTTTGATTTATTAAGACTTTATGATGTAAGTTAATTGTTGCCCTATGGTCCTAAGGTTTTTATGTGTAGATATTTCCTGCTTCTGTATTTTGTTGCGTTCTTGAAAAAGATTATTTAGTAGCCTGGATCAATTTGACATAACATAACTGTGACGGAATGCTAAGCTCCCTTTATTGTTTGACGCAGGCCTATATGGGAATCCACCGTCCAAGGGATTTAGAAGAAGCTGATTTAGCTCGTAGACGGCTAGTATTTGATGAGTTCTTTTACCTTCAGGTATTTTTCACCACGCAATTTATAGATGTGTTTTAAGTGTGACCCTTTTGACCGTATCAGTAGTTCTAAATTTCAACATCATGACTCTTTAGCACGACCTAGGTTGAGCATGACAGAGGAGAGTTCTTTTTCTTGTTGTCATTCAGCAACAATGAAGTTGACTTTGTTATCATCCAAGTCAAAAAACGTTTCTCTTCAAGGGAAATCTATGTAACCCAAGATGTATTATCCTATTTATGGTTGTCAATGGGTACCCGAACCTGGGGGTACCCAGCAGACTCGACCCGTGTCAAAAGAGGTCCATATTTACTTTTAGAATCGGTCTTAGAAATCAGGTTTGGTTGGGCCTCGGGCACCTGTTGGGTACCTTGCTAACTCATATTTTGTACATGTAACATACATATATGGGAGTCCAAACCATTCTATGGAGGGAGTATGGAGCTGAAAAATGATCTTTAGTATTTGAGGAATTGGTTTTAGTCTCAGCGTGCTAATTGGATGGCTAGTCCTGCCTTAAAGAATGATCCGAAGTCAAATTGACTCAGATCCTATGCAGATCTGCCTCATACTTGAGTTCCATAGACCTGATGGGCACCCGAAATTAGGCTAGTTCCAAGTCTGGAATCTCAAATAGAATAACTCTTTGGGACCAGGCCCGGGGTCCAAACTGGCTAGGTATATGTACATCTGGACTTGATCCAAACCCGGCATGTTGACATCCCTACTTTCATCCAATAAATTCCATAAATTGAATGCCCGTTAGGACTTACTTATGAAGTCTAACAGAAGTCAGAAGAACTAAATTAGGCTAAGATTATGTTGAGATTTGTTGAGTTTTTGTGACTTCGGTGACTTTCTTGATCGTTGGGGTTGATTCATCTACTACTTCAGGGGCCAGATTCACCTGGTCAAGCAAGCAAGATAATCCAGTGATGTGTAGACCAGATAGATTTATTAGCTCTCCATCTTTGGAAGTTTCTTGAAGTTAATCAAAGGGTGTTCCCAAATAGGGTGTTTGTCCATAAACTTGTTTACCTCTTTTACATGTTGGAGTCATAGGACCCTATACCCTAATTTGACCCCTCTTCTGACTACACCCCGGTCCCCTGACGTTCCAAGAAAGAATTGTCATTTGGGAACCGATCTCCCCAATACGACCCTTTCTCCTACCCTCAGCTGAATCCCTACTCCTTGCCACTAATGTTAAGATCAGAACTTACTAGCTCTCTTCTACCCTACCAAGATTGCTGAGGCTTCCTTGGAGACGTTGGATGCTGCGATTGCCTACCCTGATGCTCAATGAACTAGAAGAAAGCATAGTAATCTTCATCCCTTATCCCAAATGATACTTGGATCTGCCTTGCCACATGACATAGACCTGGAGCTCAATTTTCTTGGCTACCTTGCTACCTTCCTAGAAGCCTGGAGTTCTTGGTAGGATCCTGACGATCTTCGAGCTACACCCTCTGAAGCAACTGCTATGCATAGAGGGGCCACCTCTAGGACTTCCTTGAAGGCTGAAGTGACGTCCGTAGAGCTCTGTGGACTCAACTCCAGAAGGAAGCCATCAGTCTCTGTACCTCCACTCTGAACCGAACCGACCAATGCCCGCTTCATGTACATCAGAAAGGGCAGAGAACGAGATAGGAAATAACCACCCTTGATCCATAATTTCCCTAATCGACAAGTGCTCTGATGATGCCATTTCAATCTCAAGCAAATGAGGGGCCAACGATTGGAATCCTTCAGTCGACTCGGGAAATAGGATCAAAACATGATTAGAAAGAGATAAAGAAGCCTCACACGTGTGGCCTAAAAAAATTGGGTCCACACGTTTCTCAAAAGTCGAACCCCACACGAGGTGAGAAATCCCATGCTTTGGGCTATGTGGCTGCATTTCCTTGCCCATGACACATGTAATGAGACCATCAATGTCGCTTGATGAATCCAGCTTGAGACTAGCAACTTCGGAGCCATGTGTTGACTCAGTGACAACCTCGGACACTCGAGCCTCACTAGCAGGGACCACGTCATCACCAAGACTACACTTCAAGCCTACACATGTCCCAGCCCTCGAGATCTCCCTCGTTGACGATGCAAGTGGTGACGTCATCAAGCAGGAAACATTGCCAGTCTCGCCACGTGTCGACCGGATAGAGAAATCTCTGCCCCCTGATGACACCTGACCTTTCTCCACAAGACATTTAACCTATATCCCATCCCATACTCCACCAGAGCATAGTTACTGTGTTCCGCCATCCTTCGGAGATGCCACTTTGCCCCTAGACACCAGTCTGCCATTACCAGTCACTGGACCTTACTCCTCCTTTCTCCTATAATCAACCCACATGTCGATTTTCGCCAACTTCACAAATACCCTAACCTCACCAACTACAAGAACAATCAAATCCGGAATTGGCACAACCTTCTTTTTTTGGAGTACACCCTCGCCGGGCACAACTTGCCATCCACCATTGACGGTTCGAGGTCGATCGCCATTACCTCTTCACACAAGACCCACCATGGCGAAAGCTTCCATGAACCAGACTTCCATTTGCATGCCATTCACGGAGAGCCAAGTTTCCTCCCATCGAAACGGAGTCCACTTGGCTCATCTACAGAGACTCTTCACCACTTCTACCTTGAACAGTGCTCCTGCCACGAGAAGTTTGTCCACCTCCAGATTCGGGTTGCATAAATGTTTTAATCAGATAATCTTAATGTAACGAGAATACTGCTGTGCTGACCTATGTACAATTTACCACAATTCTCCAAAGGGGAAATAGTGTAATAAATACAAAATACAGTGCTACAGATAACAAAATTGTCTAAACTGCTTTTTCTTATCAAGAACTGTCGTCTGGCTGAGATTAATTCAGTGTATCTGTCATGTTTCAGCTGCATTATTCACTCCTAGTATCCCTTGTTTTCCATGTTTCCGCACTCAAAATGTTTTGATTTTTCTAAGCTGTTTCTTTTCTTCAGCTGGGACGACTATTTCAAATGCTTGAGGCGCTTGGTACACGAATAGAAAAAGATGGATTGTTGGATAAGTACCGAAAACATGAACCCAGTGCCATTTCTATGGATGGTTGGTCAAGTCTTACTAAGAAATTGTTAAAGGCTCTTCCATATTCACTTACTCCAAGCCAGTTAAATGCTGTTTCTGAAATTATTTGGGATCTAAAGAGGCCAATCCCTATGAACCGACTTTTGCAGGTAATGCACACATGCCAATGCTGTGAAAAATAATCCCTCGTGAGTTAAGCCAATGCTGTGAAAATAATTTCTTGTGAGTAATTATCATCATCATGTTTTGTTTCATTTCAGGGGGATGTTGGATGTGGTAAAACTGTGGTTGCTTTCTTGGCTTGTATGGAGGTGATTGGCTCTGGTTTTCAGGTCAGTGTAGAATTATTTTAAACATTTGTGCTTTTGTTGTAACTGTGCAGAATGTGACTACTTGTCACGGATTTGAGAGGAATTGTAAGGTCCTCAGCCCCCTCTTTTTTATTGGTTTAAGTTCCTCAGAGTGGCCACTTAAAGTGATAGGGAGCATTATCTTGCTAGCATGCGGTTTATGTGTAAGGAGGTAGAAGTGGTGCGTCATTTGTCCCTTCACTGCCCATTGTAGATCTATTTGGTTTTAATCTTTTTGTCATCCATTGGGTCTTCTAAGGTACTCCTGTATCCTTTCCAGTGTTAGGGAGGGTGTCTGATCAAGAAGAGGGAGGATCTTGTGGTGGATGCTTACTTTCACTTTTTTGTTGGGAAGTGTGAGAAGATAGAAGTAGGCAATTGTTGAGAATATATCGGCTTTTGATCAACTATTCTCTCAATTCTCAGAAAAAAGAAATAAATAAATAAAGAAAAAAGGAACTCTCTG
The DNA here is from genome assembly GCA_003013855.2 of Liriodendron chinense. Lineage (NCBI taxonomy): Eukaryota > Viridiplantae > Streptophyta > Magnoliopsida > Magnoliales > Magnoliaceae > Liriodendron > Liriodendron chinense. Next base: position 2,115,178 of record PVNU02002217.1, read on the forward strand.
TTGATAAATGGGCTTTAGAGTTTAGAGTGATTGGCATTTCATGGGATCATGTCTGTGGATCTCCTTCATGGTTGGAATTGATGGCCAATGGTAAAGTGGCAAATTTGAAACAAATGAGCTCTTGGAAATCCACTGCCCAGGGTTTGGAAATTGAATGATGATGGTTCTCTTGGTAATACAGGCCCTAGCAACATTGCAGGAATGGTTGGAGATGAAAAAGGTCTTGCTCATAAATTCTATTTGGGTCTGGTGCTAGGGAAAGGTGATGGTGGTGGAGGCTATAGCTTTTCTTGAAGGATCTAGGATTTTTGTGAATGGGTTCTTTGGATCCTTGATTGTAGAGAAGGATTTTGTGAGTGGGGTTTCCCAGGCTAGTTCCAAGTTCCAACCAGTCGGAATCTTGAGAGGTTATTTAGTACGTGAATGTGAGCCAAGCCCTTACCTATAGGATAAGTATTTCTTTGTCCATGTGTGTAGACAGCTGGACTAGTTAGCCAATGTGTTTAGCTAAGCTGGTCTCAGTTGGACATCTTTTGCCGCAAGTAATTCTTTTTCTCTTCTTAGATGTGCACGTATATATATATTTTTTTATTCTTTTTATGTTTATTGGTACCCTCTTCCTTGATTTTTTTTGGAAGGATAATAGGTTTGTTTTATTAAAGAACTGCTAAGAAATTCAAAGCAGCAAAGGGTACAGGCCAAAATTACATCCCAAACATGGGCACAACAAAAGAAAAATCTACATTTTTAAATCCCAGCTGCCCATTCTAACACCTCTCTTGTAGAAACTTCTTCCCAAAAACCATAAAACACCACTAATTGTGCTCCCCAAACATTCCACAAAATAGCTAGCACCAAAAGGCTCCAAATGGCTAATTTTTCCTTAGGTAGGGGCGAGCCATTCCAGGCCCAAAAAACATCTTCAACTGACTTTGGCATAACCCAATCCAATTTAAGGGGTGAAAGAATCACACACCACACTTGCCATGCAAAAGGATGTTGCACCCTTATATTAAGAAAATTGTTACTCATAAAAAAAAAAAAACAAAAACGAAAAGGGTCCTAATCAAGACATTAATGTCTTGTTGCACCAAGTTGTAGGTGAGGCCATCGTTCAGTGATTCAAATCTCTGGTCTGATGGTACCCTCCATTAAGGTGGATGCCAGAAGTCTTCCCATGTGGAACATCATAACCCAATTTTCCCATGCTTTTTGTACTGTTTCTGTGCTTTTCCCCCCCCTTAACCATCTATTTGTAAGTCACTGACTGAAACATTAGGATCTCCCATCATGGAGATCTTTGTGCGCATGCACCGTGGTGGGACCCATCATATCAGCAATGTGGATCACCAAAACAAGGGGTCAACTATACGTTATTGGCCCACCAGGTTGGTAATTCACATCCGGATGCATTAGTATCCTATGGTTCCTCTGGGTTAGAATATTGGAATATCGTCTGTGACTCTATCAGCATCATCATCACCTTCACCTTAGCTTTTCTCCCAGCAATTTGGGTTGGCTTTTAAATGGTAGATTGGTAAAATAACAATCAGCTGCAATGTTAAAAAAATTAAAAATAAATAAATACATAAAATAAATAAAAATCAGCTGCCCACCATACATTGACCTTCCTCTTTTGCTTGGTCTGTTGGAACTGGTCACAGACTCGCAGGAAACGCTCACATTCATGCCTGTCGCTCGTTAGGTGACACGCCATTTGGCTAACCTAAGTGAGAGTCTCTGGTATCTTGATTCTCCTAAGGGCCTGTTTGGTTTTCCATTTTCCTATGAAATGCAAAGTAAATGAGCCATCATTATCATTTTCAGGTGTTTGTTTAAACCGGAATTATGGCTTGTAAATCGAGAGTCAAATACACTTGTAAAGGATGTAGGTAAACTGTAATTATTACATTTTCACATTATAAAACTACCATTTTCACTGCAATTTCTGGGTGAAACAAATAATGTAGCAAAATCATCATTGCAGTCAAATGTAAGTGATGTCACCACACAATTACAAGAGTAAATAATCATTACCCATTTACAAGCCATTTACCGTTGTAATTGGAAAACCAGACAGGCCCTAAAATACTTTTGTAGTTTAATTGGACTAAGCACACTAAGATGGGCAGTTGTTGGAAATATAGTTTTTGTTAGCTACTTCTGCTGATTGTCAAATTTACTGGGTCTCACCTGTAGGCAGCTTTCATGGTTCCAACAGAGCTACTTGCCATCCAACACTATGAGCACTTCCTTGGTTTGATAGAGAATTTAGATGAGGAAGAGTGTAAGCCTTCCATTGCTCTACTGACAGGATCAACTCCTACGAAGCAATCACGAGTAATCCGCAAGGCACGGCACGCATTAATCTGTAATATTCCTGTATTTAATTTGCATAAATCTTGTTAGATTTTGACATTGATGCTTGTTGGTTGATAGGGTCTTCATAGTGGAGATATAGCACTGGTTATTGGGACGCACAGCCTAATAGCTGAAAGTGTGGAATTTGCACAATTACGGATTGCTGTGGTGGATGAGCAACATCGCTTTGGTGTGATCCAGAGGGGAAGGTTTAGCAGTAAGGTGGTCCACTACTGTAATTTCCATTAGCCATGTATTATGTATATATATATTTTGGCATAAATTCTCTAGATTAAATTAATGATTGGCAGTTATAGTTTTAGAATGTGCTAAAAAATGTGGTTTACTTAAGTGATGTCTTAGTAGTTTCTGTTATTGGAATACTTTAGATGGGGCTGTAGTTACAAATAGGGAAAGTGGTATGTGTATAGTTACAAATAGTTTTGGAAGTGTTTGCAATTCTTTCTTTCTTAGGTTTGGTTATGTTGGCCCTTTGTTCCAAGCTGGGCCTCATTACGATGCTCTAACTTACGGGGGACTGTTGAAAGATTGATAGTTGAATAAGGTCCATTGGATCCAAGTCCATGTAATAAGGCCCATAACCCATTCATAAGTCCATGCAATAAGTCCCATTGGGCCCATTCACATTTTTACTATTATAAATAAAAGTAGAGGGTGAGGGTTTCAATACACGTTAAGATCTCATATTCTCTCTCTCCCTCTCTCTCTCTCTCTCTTTCTCTCTTATTTCTTCTTCTTCTTCTCATTGTAGCTTCTCATAGGCCCTTAAGATTAGCACCGTGTAGCAAGGTATTCATCGGTTATGTAATGGTAACAGTCATAACCGTTACGCGTTACTGGGTCGAAATGGCTGTAACGGCCGTTATAGAAAAAGCAGGCCGTAACGGCCTCGTAACGGTCCATAACGACCCTGTACGGACCGTAACGGTCTTGTAACAGTTTTTTTCAGAAAATAAAAAAAGGGTCGTAACGGCCGATATAGGGTCTGTAATGGCCCGTATCGTAACGATAACAGTGGTGGCCGTTACGGCCACTATTACCGTTATGGAACACCTTGCGGGTGTGTCACCGTTTAATATGGTATTAGAGCGTTAGTGCTCCTAGGGTTTCTTTTTCTTCTTCTTTTCTCTTTTCTTCTTTTCCCTTCATTTTTTTTTCTTATTATTCTTCAATTCTTTTTTGAAGTTTTTTTTTTTTTTCAAAGGACTTGCTGATTTTAGTGTTACCTTGTTTGGGTTTGCTGATTTTTTTTTTTTCCTTTTTGTTGAAGCAGGATTTTTGTGTTGCCTTGGCTAAGGTTTGCTGGATTTTTCCCATTGAAGTAGATATTTGTGTTGTCTTAGCTAAGTTTTGCCTCTCTTTTTTTTTTTGTTTTGTTGAAGCAGTTTTTCAGTGTTGCCTTAGTTACGGTTTGCTTGGATTTTCCTTGCTTGAAGTAGATTTTTGTGCTACCTTGGCCAGGTTTTCCTTTTTTTTTTTTTTTTTTTGAAGTAGATTTGTATGTTGCCTTTGCCAGGTTTTGCTGAATTCTTTTTTGTTAAAGTAGATTTTTCTGTTGCCTTGGCTAAGGTTTGCTGGAATTTTTTATTTATTTATTTTTGTTGTTGAAGTAGATTTTGTATTACTTTGGATAACATTTGTTGATTTTTATTTTATTAGGGCATATTTTTTGTGTTTCCCTTCCAAATCCTCGCTGGTTCCCTTCTTTTTCTTCCTTTTTTTTTTTTTTTTTTCCCTTTTTCTTCTTCTTTCTCTTAACTCTAAATTTTTTTTCCAACAAGTGATGTTTTCCTTCCTTCCTTTTCTAATCTTTGGCAGTTCATTCCTTTCCTAGTCCTCTTTTCCTTCCTCTTTCCTTCTTTCCTTTCCGACATAACAACTTCTTATTAACCCTTTTCCCTTCACCCTTTATTCTTTAACAAGTGGTGGTTCCTTTCCTTCCCTACACAACAACAGGTTCTTATTAGCCCCCTTTCCCCTCCATTCTTCTTTTTCATTTTTTTCCTTTTCCTCACTGACTCGTTATGATTCGTGAGAAGGAGTTGGCTTGCGGCTGGATTGTTTTAGGGTTTTGGCATCATGTATTGCTGGATTTGAAGCCTCTTTGATATGCGGTTGAAGCTCTTGTTGATTTTTTTTGCTGTCCGATTGAAGATGTTGTTGGAAATTCTTATGCTATTCTTCTTGTCTTGAAGAATTTTTCTGAGAGATCTGTTATTTTTTGCTAAATGGTTGGAGGATTGTTGGGCGTCCAGGGTTGGAGGTATTTGACTGGATTGTCTCTTGCTTTGTGAACATGTGCTCGCCTCTTCTCCACCATCTCCTTGCATGACTCAGCTGCTTCTTTGTTTTAGGCTCTCCTTGCCAAGATGTGTGATTTGACCAGTATTTATATCGGGTAATTGGCCCGGACCCGTTAATGTACCGGACAATTGTTTCAAGCTTGTTTGGACTGGGTGGTTGTCCCAGCCTTGTCTCAGATTTATGATTCTACTGGGCTTGTTTATTCTAAGCACTTGGCTCAGACTTGTTGTTTATATTGGATACTTGTTCCATTCTTATTTGTTTTAGATAGTTGTTTGGACTTATGATTGTGTTGGGCTGTTGGCCCAACCTTGGTTGAGCTGGATAGTTGATATAGATTTGTTTGTTTATATTGGACAATTGGTCATTCTTATTTATTCCGGATAGTTGTCCGGACTTATGATTGTGTTGGGTAGTTGGCCTAACATTGATTGAGCTGGATAATTGATCTAGACTCGTTTGTGCTAGACGATTGTTCCAATGGCTCACATCACTAATGTTGTAGAAGTGCCTGGTTGTTTGAAGTTATTGATCATCTCATCACCTCCACTTCTCATCAGCGCGCTCACCTTTCGTCACAGCCAGCACTGCTCATCTTCAGTAGTCACTTTACTTTTTTATTTTTATTTTTTTCCTACTTTTAAGAAAGCTTTTATGTGCCCTTTCCAAACTCAAGTTTCTTTTTTCAGAGCACCTTGAGTTTGAGGGGGGGATTGTTAGAGAAAAATTTCTTTCTTTCTTAGGTTTGATTATGTTAGCCTTTGTTCCAAGTCGGGCCTCATTAAGATGCTCCAACTTGAGGGGGATTATTGATAGGTTGACAATTAAATAAGGTCCATTGGGCCCAAGTCCATGTAATTAGGCCCATTCACATTTTTACAATTATAAATAAGAGTAGAGCACTAGGGTTTCAATACACCCTAAGCACTTCATACTCTCTCTCTCTCTCTCTCTCTCTCTCATTGTTTCTCTCTTCCATCTTTCTTCTCCTTCTTTCTTTTCCTTCTTTCATAGCTTCTCATAGGCCCTCAAGATTAGCACCATATAGCCGTTTAACACAATACATTTTTATTTTCAGGCCTTTCTTCAACCAGAAGACATAAATACCTACATAATACTCCCAGAATCATAGATGTATGGATTATAACAATTAATATGTATTCTACAGGTTAAAATATCCTGTTCTTATTATTAAACTTAACATATCAATAAATTTTGAGTTAAATCTGATATTTCATAAATAAATTTTGAGTTTTAGTAAGAAATCAGATTGTTCAACAGAATGGATTATTATTGAAAATGTATTACTGATTTCTTACTATTTTGACTTCATCAAAATATGAGGTTTGAAGTAATGTTTTGTGCCATTAAAAAAGGACTAATATTTCATAAATAAATCTTGAGTCCAGAACTCAGATTAGTTGATGCATCTGGAACCATGTTACACGTGTTCAGGGCAGGCCTCACTTTGATCATCGGTGCATTTGGCCCTATGAAAGAAAAACTGGATGCAATCTGGGCTCGGCAAGTCCAAATAGTTCGAATAAGTTGCAGTATATGTACGGATGGGCTCGATGTGAAAACAACCCATACACACGGTTATTTGGGAAAAATCTTATTGTTTGTGAAGTCCATCAACAGGCTATTTGGTTTCCTGTTTTAGTAGAAGTCCATGTGTCGATCCTTAGTCATCTTATTATGTCATGTGGGTCAAGAATGAGAAGAGTCCAGATCTTAGAGTATTTCTCTTAACTAAGGTCTATAAAAAACGATGAACCATGCATGTAATCAGTTGATGATTATTTGAAAAGTGAATGAAAGTTTTATGGGTTCTGGTGATGGGGATTTTCTTTGGAGGTGAGATGCTTCTAAAGATCTAGGGATGAAACTCCTCGAGAAGGCTCTTTCTTGTGGTGAGGCTCTGTAAGTGTTCTATTATTCTACTCTTTATTCCACTGACTGCTATTTTCCTGATTGTGTCTGCTCCCATCAATACAAACCTGAGGGTAAGAAGTTTACTGCTGGAAATTGGTTTGGACAGTCGAGGGTTAGATTTGCAACTATCAAACCTGCTGCATTCAGTCTTACATCTTGAGTCAGAAGCTGCAGCCCTTGCTGTAATGGTTGGTTTCAGGGCTTGGATCTGAAATTTCTGTTTTCTATTGCTTGTAGGGAGTAGTGGAGGTTCTTGGATCGATATCAATAGATTAGGCCTTGAATGTGATTTCTGCAACTCCAAACTAATCAGTTTTGGTAACAGTGAAGTTCTGATCCAGCATGGTTGAATTTTTTTATTAGTTTTTCCTGTACCTCAGCACCCAATCTTCTTACAGCCTCCTTCCATCACCCATAACCCCTAGATCTAATCCTAAATCCAATCCTAGATCCAAATGCAGCCCTTTCCCAAATCCCAAATGACAAAAATGTTGGGACTATAGACCAGGTTCAGTTTGATACCGGGAGGTATTAGGGACCTAGATTGGGATAGGGAAGGGTTCTAGGATCAATGGAAATTAAGGGTAGAGATCGGATGCACATTACAATTACCGGAGGTTTAAGCTTCTGGGGTTAGATAAATGTTGGTCTTGTCACAAAGTCGGGTTTTAAGGAGAGCCAAGGTTTGGAGTACATCCAGAATTTGGGTTTGAGGTAAGGAACTTTAAAGGAGTGTAGAAGTCCTAGTGTAAAGAACTGCAGGTGGAAAGAACCCCACTAAAACCCACCCTCTCCACAGTTCTATTAGGAGAACGGAAGTATGTATTTGCTTGTGCATAAGCTCGCTGACTTATCACAACGCAAGGACAGTATGTTTGATCCGGACGGGTTCTACTACACGGGATATAGGTAACCGTTTTGTGGTGTGATATTGTATAGACATATTCTTGGTTTGACCTACCCTTACCCTGTTACGACTCAAACCGGAATCGAAGACGCATCAACCCATGAGACTCGAAAGGGTTGAGGGTGAGGAACGACTAGCAAACCTAAGCGATTCACGGTGCTAGTAGAGACCACATTGGTGCAACTGCTACTATCAATGATCACCTTGCAATTTTTATGACAACACTTGGCATAGGTGTGGAAAATTGAATTTCTACACCAATCATCACTTTCTACAATCTGACCTCAACTTCTTCAACTTCACTTCCCACTTGAGATTGGCCATCTTCTCTAGTGTTGGGGTTTGCCTGAAGGGAGGCTTCAAGTTGATTGACACGCGCAATGGTTGTGGTCAATTGAGTAGCGATGGTCCTATTGTGTGCTTCAATGGCTGTCGAACGGTTGTTGATAACGTTAAGAGCCTCGGCAATCTGCTCTAGATTCATGGTGGGATTTAGACCAAAACCACGCCTTGTGCGAGTAGGCATAAATCAGCATTTTAAATAGCGAATAGTGTGTGGCGTTGTGTTCACCCCTCTGAAGCATGTGTAGTGTAAGTTACACGCTACTTCTAGGTTTTTATTATTATTTTTTTTAATCAAAGTTGCTCTTGGTTGCACCAATTCATGATATTTTGCACCAAATTAGGCTGATTAATAATGAAATTTACAGAAATTTCATAATATTTGGTGCAACCAAACGCAACCTAAAGTAATAGGAAAGATCAATGATTAAATATAGAGGTAAAGAAAGAGCAACAAAACTGATTTAATATTTATATTATTTTGCTAAAAGCATTGAAAAGATTAAATAATTTTTATTGAAAATAGAAAAATGTAACCAATCATTAAAAACTAATTGATTTTAATGTTATTATGAAAAATAACTTGTAATGTGAGCTACGTAGCGTGTAGCGTAGTCTCTATAGTGTGTAGTGTGAGCTACATAGCATGTAGCGTACTCTTTATAGTGTGTAGCATATGCAAACTATCATCTAGCATAGGCTACACGTGACTTAAGCTATTCTCATGAGCTACATAGCGTTAAGACTAAGCTACGCTACATAGCGTAGCAATTCAAAACACTGGCATAAACTAGGGGAAACTCTAAAGGAAAACCCGGATCTTAATGTGATGTAATGACAAAGACAATGAGCCTAGCCTAGACGTCGTAATTGGACACTCTGAAAACACTAACCAGAAAATTCAGCAAGTTGTTAATTTGAAAATACTAGGAAAATTCAATAGGATGACAATATGAAATTACCAATTTGAAAATTTAGCAATAGTATAATCTGAAAACACTAACTGAAAATTCAGCATTGGGACACTCCAAACTAGAAAAATCACCAATATGATCCTAGATTCTATATGCAATGGATGCGCTAACAACCCTAGATGTAATGAATATGATAACCCATGCTAAAATCCTAGTCTCTGATACCAAATTTGATGCGGGACGCATGATTTAATGCTAGCATGCAACGTGGAGATTATGAAAGAGTCTATAAAGTAATTCAATTAACAAAAGAAGTTAATCCACCACGTAATTAAGAGTAAACAATAGGAAATAAAATTTGATTCAACCTAAATCACATACCCGCGTGTTAATAAATCATATAAATCAATTAAAACTAGGCCCGATGGAAGGATAAAACTTCCAATTTAGCATAGGCACGTTCCACACTCAGTGGGCTAACTTGTAGGTTCTAGGATTAGGGTTAGGAATAGAAAAATCTGAAATTTGGGAAATTAGGGTTCATGGGAATTGAGAATTTTGGAATTAGGGTTTTTAGAAATTGGAGAAAATAGGGAATTGGGGTTCTAGGGTTTAGGGTAGGGTTAAGGATGGGGAATCAAAGGGTTTTGATGGGGGAAGTAAGGAGAAATCAAGGAATTGAGGGGTTGTCCAGTAAGGTCAGCCTAGGGGGCTTGCAGGTGTGGCTGTACGGTCACACGTATGGGTCGTTGGCTAGGGTTTTAGGGTCCTCAATGGTTGGGTTTGGTTGGGATTGGAGTTTGATGATGAAAAGTTGAAGAAAAAGATGATTTGAATGGTTTTCAATGGAAAGGAAAGAAGAAAGATGGAGTTTTTTAGAAAATACCTCTTTTTGGATAGAAAGGAAGAGAAGGAAGATGATAGATAGAAGCCTTGCACCTCTGTTGAATGAGAATGGAATCATACCACACCCAAGCTCCACATCACATGGAGTATTCTTCAAATACATGAAGAAGAGAAAAAACATAGTTTTCTTTTTTTAAAATAAAGGCCTTCGGCTCTACACTCCCTTTCTCTTTTAGTCTCAAGTGCAGAAATTTACAAAAAAGCGCTTTGAGGAAAGATTTCATAAAAAAAATCCCTAAACTAGAAAATATAATATAAAGCTTATAAAAAGGTTCAAATTGTAAATAAACTAAATCCTAATAAAAACTAAGACATAAAAGTCCTAAACCGTTCACGATCGAGGCGGGCCATGATAAAAAATGGTCAAACGGCCCAATACGTGCAATCCAACAGTCCGATTGACGCAGTGCACTTGATCCAATGATCCAGACTACTCAAGAATGTAGCCCACGTGCATCTTCCTAGTGTGGGGTCTTCAAAGATGCTTAAACAATGCACATGGGGTCTTCAACACTGGTCCACTTGGCCCACTCGGGCCCACATAGTGGTCATCCATCTAGAGGGAATCGGTGATGATCTCCTCCTCTAGTAAACTCTCAATGGTGCTTTGATGTTCTCATCAACTGTCCCCGGCTGAGAAAATAGGACTTGATCAAAGATCTGACACATTCATCTGGATCACTGATGTATACTATTCTAGTAATCAGATTGTTGATCTCGACCATAATAGTGTCCAAAGTATTTTGATCAAGGATATGGACTAGATCAAGGGCTTAGAACATATCTGGATGTGGTTCATAGTTGCCTGAAGTGTAAAGCGAAGCGGCAATCGATTCGAGTGCAAGAGTGGGAAGCGTCTTTTTGGAAAGTTATACATATAAACAACTAGGAAGGCAGAGCCAGAGCATGAGTCTTGTTCCAAAACATGAAATAGAGAGAGAGAGATAAGAGGAATGAGAGAAAAAATGAGCAGAAAGAGAGAGGACAACAGCTAGGCCTCTCACGCCTCCACCTCTTGCTTTATTAAGGCTGCACTAATTAATGTAGAATTACAAGTATGCCCTTTATTCATAAGTTATTGTATTACATCAGCCCATGGGCCTAAATCTTAACCCAAAACATGTTTAAGCCTAGAAAGCAAAACAAATCACATGAGAACCCAAGCTAGCCCATCAGACCATAAGTGTGACTTGTGGAACTACATGTGTGATTATTATGGGCCATCAACAATCCCCCTCAATCTGGAGCATATATATCATGGATGCCCAACTTGACAAGAAGCAATCTTGATGAGTATAACTTGGAGCCTTCGTGAACATATCTGCCAATTGATCTTGAGACTTGATGAACGACAAGCATATTTCTTGGCTAGCAACTTTTTCTCCATGAAGTGACAATCTACTTCGATGTGCTTGGTTCTCTCATGATAAACCGAGTTGTTGGCAATGTGAGAAGCAGTTTGATTATCACAATACAACCTCATGGGAATATCAACAATAAAAGCGAGCCTGCGCATTAACGCCTTTTGCCAAAGGCGTGGGCCATTGCTGTGTTTTATGCCTTAGTGCTCGAACAGACTACCACTCTTTGCTTCTTCTTCTTGTTCTTATTTGTTTGAAGAATGCAAAAATTTATTAGAAGGCCAAAATGCTAAAGGAAAATAGAAAGAGAAAAAAAAAAGCAAACAAAAAGAGAAAAATAGAAGAACATGCTAAAAGAGAAAGAAAAGCCTTGAACTATACAACTCAACCAAGCCAAAGGCCCTACAGACTCTTGTTCGGGTTATCTCTACTGTTGAAGTAACAAAAGGCAACAGACCAATTCCGGTCTTTGAAAAACAGGGCAATGATCCAAGTCGAAGGGGAAGAAGTGTTCTGAACAACTAGGACTGTGCTTTGCTTCTTCCTCCATATAATAAGACTCTCACCTATGAAGGTACAATAACTAGTGGTAGATCATTTGTCGAATGGAGAGCTAGCCTAGTTTACATTTGAATACTCTTCTACTTGGAGATGGCAATTCCACTTATAGAGGATGCCTCGACTAGGGAGCTCCCTTTAAATACCTGAGGATATGAAGCATGGCCTCCATATGAGGAATACTAGTAGCCTACATAAGTGATATCTGGTTGGGTAATCAGTTAAACAGATCAATTTTCCAACAAATCGGCGATATCTCCTATGATCATGAAACAATTCCTCTTGATCCACACTTAGCTTTTGGTTTGTATCCATGGAAGTTCCGGTGGGCTTGACTCTTAGAAGTATCGAAAACGACCCAAGTCTCATATAGAAGTGTTGTTGTACAAATTTCTTCAACTTGTCAATACTTACAATGCCACAACTGGTGATGATGATATCGTTTACATACACAACAACACAATGACACGTCTCACATTATCTCATGAAGACAGAGTGGTCACCGTAGTTATGCTTCATCCCAAATTCAAACACTACTTTACTGAACTAATCAAACTAAGCTCGTGGAGATTGTTTTAAACCATAAATTTTCTTAAGGTGGGTTACTTTATCGACCCCTGAGCAACAAAGTTGGGCGGTTGCTCCATATAGACTTCTTTAATAAGATCTCTATGAAGAAAGGAGTTCTTCACATCAAGCTAATATAGTGGCCAATCCAAATTTGTGGTAATGGAGAGAATAACACATACAAGTGAAGATTTTTTTTTTTTTTTTTTTTTTTTGTAAAGATGAGCACTTTATTGAGTTGCAAGAAGCCGGAAAAAAAAAAAAAAAAACACACACACACACACAACAGGGGAAAAGAAAGGAAAACAACACACATCCCGCCACCCCCAAAAGAACCAAGGACTCACGGGGCCCATTCTTTAAAGCAAATCAGAACTTTGGAAAAGACGCAAGCTGAGATGGAATGTTTGCTATGAAAGTTCTGTTATTCCTCTCATTCCAAATCGCCTAGATGATTGCTACAAGGGCGCATCTCCACTTCCTCTTTCCCATGCAACCTTCGTCCGCTGCATGCCACGAGGACAAAAGGCTCTCGAAAGAATGAGGCATCACCCAAGAAACTCCCGCCAAACGAAGGATACTCCACCAAAGTTTAGCCGAGAAAGGGTAGTGAAGAAGAATGTGGTCCACCGATTCTTCATTGTTAAGACAAAGCAAACATGCATTTGGCAAAATCATGCCCTTTCTTTGAAGATTGTCCAACGTGAGAATGTGATTTCTCCGAGCTAACCACGCAAAAGCCGCCACTTTGGGAGGAGCCCCATAAGTCCATAGCGGGCCCGTATGACTGTAGATAGTTGGATTGGCCATAGAAGATAGACAATAGTAGAAAGATCTAACGGAGAAGACTTCTTTGCTTGAAAGCTTCTACACCATCTTATCTAGAGACAACAGGTCTGGATTGAAGCCCTGCAGCAAAGAAAGCGAAGAGGAAAGTTCAGAGATTTCCTCGTCAAAAAGGTTTCTTCTAAAAGGGGGGATCCAAACCCCACCGTTTCCATTATGAACAAAACAATCCTTTATGGGAACATTTTTGTCAGGACTAATCAGGAACAGAGATGGGAAAGACACCGTTAGGGGGCCAGCACCACACCAATGGTCTAACCAAAACCAAATACAGTTACCATCGCCCAAACTAAATCGCACATTAGGGCTAAAATCTTCAGAGATTTTAACAATGTTCCAACAAATAAATGAGGACCTATAAATCATTGAGCTCTTTGTCCGCCACCCCAACGGATTAGAGCCATACTTGGCCTCTATAACCTGTCTCCATAAGTTATTCGTCTCCGTGGCAAACCTCCACAACCATTTGCCAAGAGGAGCTCTATTCATAATCTCCAAATTCTTGATCCTTGCCCCTCCTTCGTCACAGGGAGTGCACACCTCCTGCCATCTAAGAAGAGGGAATTTAAAAGAGTTATCGCAGCCCTACCACAAAAACTTCCTACTCAAAGCATCAATCTTAGAGATAACCGATTTCAGACATCGGAATAAAGAGAGGTAATAAATGGGCATACTAGACATGGAGGCCTTGATGAGGTTGATTCTTCCACCAAAAGATAGGGAATTTATCATCCACAAGGATAGCTTCCTCTCCATTCTCTCAAGAATAACATCCCAAATTTGAACAGACGACTTACCAATGCAAAGCGGGAGACCCAAGTAAACCGAGGGGAAGGAACCAGCTTTACAGCCAAATTAGTCTACTGAAAGAAAGCGCCTCCTCCTGGCTAATATTAATAGATAGCAGCTCAGACTTCTCCATATTGACTTTCAATCCCTGAGACTGACTTGAAACCAACAAATAGACATGCTTAGAAACGTAATCATGTGATCCTCTGCCTCACAGAATAGAAGAGTGTCGTCCGCGAAGAGAAGGTGATTAATGCAAAAGGGAAGATTGGGAATGGAAACACCCTTATAAAGGCCCTGCTCTTGACCCCTAGAAAGCATACGACCAAGGGCTTCCATAACCAAGACGAATAAGAAAGGGGATAGGGGGTCCCCCTGCCTTATCCCTCTCGATGGCCGAAAGAAACCAATAGGAGACCCATTGATAAGGACAGAGAATTTTGGAGAGGAAATGCATATTTTAATCCAAGATCTCCAAACAAATCCAAAGCCCATTCTTTGAAGCATGTAGTCCAGAAAAGACCAATCAACGTGGTTCATAGGCTTTTTGCAAATCCAATTTACACACTATAGCCTTTCTCTTTTCTTTAACACTGGAATCCATACATTCGTTAGCAATCATAATCGAGTCTAGAATTTGTCTTCCTTCAACAAACGCAAATTGAAAGGGAGAGATAATGTTCGAGAGTACCTTTCTAAGTCTTTGAGAGAGTTTTGGAAAGGATCTCATAAGGGCTTGCTTACCAGACTGATCGGCCTAAAGTCCTTAACATTCTGAGCTCCTTCTTTCTTTGGAATAAGCGCAAGAAACGTGCATCCTAATTCCCTGGACAACCTTTTCTGGGTCGTGAATTCTAAAACAAAAGCGAACAAATCATCTTTGACAGTTTCCCAGAAGATTCTGAAAAACGCAATTGGGAATCCGTCAGGACTAGGAGCCTTATCACTTCCCAAGTCCCTAGACTGCTACTTTTAATTCTTCCATTTCCACAGGTCTTTCCAGATTCTTGACTTCCTCCTCTGAAATTCTCTGGAAATCCAAATTATCTGAGGGTCTATCTACTCCATTTGTAGACAACAAGTTAGCAGTAAAATTGAACAATTCCATTGCAAATACCAGCTTTGTCTGTGACCATAAGATTATCTATCTCCAGAGAGGAAATGGAGTTAAACCGAGATCGAGCATTAGCGAAATTATGGAAATATTTAGGATTACGATCTCCATTCTTGAGCCACAACGCCCTCGAGCGCTGTCTCCATCTTGATCTCTTCTTCCTTTAATCTGGCTGAGTGTGAATCAACTATTGAGATCTCAGAATCTGGTCCTTCGCAGATAGAGGACTAGATTCCTTTCTGATATCTAGTGTCTGGATGGATTCGAACAAGGAAGAGATCTCTGCTTCTCTAGCACCAAACACCTCCTTGTGCCAAATAAGTGAAGATTGGTCACAGGAGAATTAATCTTTGAGTATTTAACCCCTATCATCTAAGACAATTCCCTTTTGCAACCAATCAAACTTTTAACCAATCCATTTTACCTTCGAGCTTATACTTCACAGTATACACCCATCTACACCCAACTGCACGTTTTCTCGTAGGTAGTTTAACTAATATCGAACTTTGATTTTGATAGAGTGCAACAATGTCTTCTTCCATAGCTTCTTTCCACCCATCACTTTGGAAAGCCTCCTGGAAAGAATGAGAAATAGACACGGACAATAAGGACAATAAATTGTCGAAATGAAGGAGATATGTTAACTGAGGAAACAAATTGAGAAATAGGATGTTGAGTGTAATAATGTATACCCTTACGGAGGGCAATTGCAAGTCACCTTCATTTGACGATAGGGGTGAAGATTCTTAGGGATGATCTTCTGACAGGTTACAAGGATTGATAGAAGATACGCTTTTATGCACTTCAATTCCTCTCTTGGAATGTTTAGAATAGACCTGCAGAGGCGGATCTACATGTTGTATAGGAATCTCCACTAAAGATGTGTCTGGCATAATGGGTATAGTAGAATTGCAGTGACTTTCTTCCCTTATGGAAATATGGGGTGCGTTCAAAGAACGTGACATCAATTGACACATAAAGCCTGCAAAAGACAGGATTATAACATTTGTATTGTCTGAGTATGAGATCACCAAGAAAAACACACCTTCATAGCTTTTGGTTCAAATTTGTCAAGAACATGATAAAACTAATTTATGAAGCGCACACAACCAAATACCTTAGGGGTAATCGAAAAAATTGGATTACGAGGACATAAAATAGAGTAAAGGGGATTCTCCATCTAAGGCAGATGGATGATATTGAATTTATTAGGTAGCGTGCAATCAAGACTACATCACCCCAAAAGTTTTTTGGAACCTTCGTATTTAATAACAATGCACTTGGCAAACTCAAGTAAATGTCAATTTTTACGTCCTGTGACTCCTTTTTTGTGGCATGTGTGCATATGGAATTTTGTGAATAGTGCCATGGGATGAAAGAAATGAGTCAAAATCATGAAATACATATTCCCTAAAATTGAACATAGAATAGACACTTAAGTATTCAACATAGAATACACACTTATGAATTTAATTAGTTTGCTCACTACAACAAACTTAAAAGGAAATTTAAGAATATAAAGTGCTGAAGATAATAAAAGAGCTAGGGTAGTGTGCCATTTGATGTTGATCACATCCCTGAGTTTGAGTGCTAGATAAAGGAAAGAATTGTAGGTCTAGGAAGGTTTGAGTAACACACACACACACACACACACACACACACACACCATCACCATCAATCGGGAATAAGAATAGCTATTGAGTGGAAGGTGCCCATAAGTGAATGGTCAAATTGCCTCAAGTACCCAACCCAAACACATGGCTTGAAGTATCATCTGCTAATGTTACAGAAGAAATGCACGAAGTACACTGCCAATGTCCAAGAGCATGACCTTGGCTGCCACCAAAGTTTGTGCTACAACCTCGCTACGTATTCCTACCTTTAGAACAACTACCCTCAGAATCTCTACCACCAAATCATCCACCACAACCACAACCAAGCTGACTTCCTCACCTCCTCTACCAGATGCAGAGACAAATGTAGGCTGATCCAATGAGGACAGAGTCTATGCATTTATACTTACTATATGCTGAACTTGGGCTAATGCCTCCATGGTGGATGGAATCTTACTATCTCTAATGATCTGAGCTCTCATTGGTTTAATCTCAGGAAGAAGGCTAGAGAGGAATTTAGCAACACAAAATCCCTCTTTTTATTGTCTCATGGTTTCATAATTTGTCGTCAATGGTTGATATACATTCAATTCTTCCCACATGCCTCGCAAGCTTCTTATCTCCTTGTAGGAGAGTAAAAATATTTTGGAGTAACACATAGATATGGGTTAGGTTCTTCTTACTCAAGTACATCTCCCTCAAGTTTTCCCACACTTCTTTTGCTGTCCTGAAGAAAATGGCATTCACACTGATGTGAAGTTCCATACTATTCTACAACAAAGCTCGAATATAAGCATCTTCTGCCACCCATTCTTCATATTCTGTCGAGTTTTCTACAAGCTGAGGGGGAATTCAAATACACTCTTAGCCATAAAAAATACTGCTACAAATGTGGCCCATTGTAGATAATTTGCTCTGTTAAGTTTAGTGGATGTGATTTGTGGATTCATTGACTTAGATGGAGACATGAAATTATTGTTGACTTCATTCAGGGGATTAAAGAAATCAAGCACTCAAGGAAAGAAATTTTAACTCGAACTTACCAAATACATACTTCAGGATAACGTATAGCCATGAACACAACCAATTGGGAACAATACTTGCTCCATACCCTTCACACATGGTGTTCCAAATATCTATGATGTTATCGATAATATTGCAGATATTATCGGTATCCCCAGTTCAATGATTTTGAAACTGTTGTAAGTATAAAAATTTCCAAATATTGCCGATATTTTCAAAAATATCGGCAATACTTGGCGATATCATCAGCGATACTTTGATAAGAATTCCTTATAATAGTTCCCTGGTATCAGTGATATAATCGATAATATTTCCGATACCAACAATAATATCCCCGATCCTAGGAAAACAATTGTAAATAGGCAAAAATTGATGGAAAATTTGAAATCTTCCAAAAGCCCAAAAAATCTCCATTTTTCTATTTTTCTATTGGAAAATGTTTCCTTCATGCATAATTGATGTGAAAATTTTATATATTAATGAGTATTCGTCAATCTATTGATTAGCTACAAATTTTGTATGTTTATTTATTTTTATTAATTTTTTCAACAACACATGGTTAGGCCTCTATAAAATGGAAACTTATTGGGTGTAGTTTTTTTTTTTTTTTTTTAAATAATATTTTGATTCCCATGTGTAAACATGTGTCTTTTTACATCTACTGAAGTTTTACTATAAAATTCCACCTTTTCCCCAACATTTCCCAATGTTTCCCTCAAACAATGATATTTTTCCGAGTATCAATGATAATATTAGTGATACTGATACTTGTTTCCATATCCTTGGTCATCAATGCACATGATGATACCAATACTCTGAACAATGTTCACACGTACACTTGATCTTCAATCTTGGCCATAAACAACTTCCACACACATTTATCTTCAAATCTGATTGTAGATGTGACCATAGACACACGGTGGTCTACTTTGACCCATCATGGTGGTAGCGTATGAAAGTGGGCCTCTGAGAGAGAGAGAGATGGTTCAGCTAATTAATGCAGAGTTCCAAGTATGCCCTTCACCCTTAAGTTATTGTCATGTTTAAGCCCCCAAAAAAGCAAATCACATGAGAGCTCTATCTGGCCCATTGGACCGGACGTGTGACACGTGGAACTACAAGTGTGATCGATATGGGCCATCAACAAGTCTGAAGCATGATTCTAAGTGGGAGAGGCACCTGATTAGAAGGTCGTGCAAACTAGATATTCTTGGATGCAGATTAGGAAACTGTGATTTCATATTCTTATTTTCTGGTCCAGTTACATAGTTTGGCATTAGAGCCTGCAATATGGAATTTCTGTTTTCTGCTGCAGGGTCGGGAGGATTATTGAAGATTTCTTGAGCCATAGCTGATACGTTTAGGCTTAAATCTTTTTTCAGTAACTTTGGTTGAATCATTTCTCTATGTATTTAATTATTATGAAAGGTGCACCACATAATCATTGTCATCATAAAACCTTCTCCTAGCTTTTTGGAATCAGCTATTCTAATGACGGTTTGGCAAAAGTTCTATGGCCATTTAATGATTATGAAAGGTGCACCACATAATCATTGATAATGCTAGTCTAATGACGGTTTCTATTTGAACAAGTTTGATAAAAAGAATGTATATAGCACAGTGGAAAGGAAATGTCATCATCATCCAAGCTATACACCAACTTATTTGGGTTGGCTACACGAATCCTGTTCCACCATTCCACTCTTTTAAGGGCCATAACTTCAAGTAGACCATAGGTCATCAAGTCTTTTCTTATTACCTCCACCCATGTCCTTTTGGGCCTTCCCCTTGCCCTTTAGGAGCCTTCGGCTTGCACCAACGCACTCCTAACCGGTGCTGTTCATGGTCTCCGTTTTACATGACCCAACCATCTAAGTCTACTTCCCCGCCATCTTATTACCTATTTGTGCTACTCCTAAGTTCCCTCGAATGGATTCATTTCTCATTCTATCCTTCCTCATCTTGCTAGTCATCCATCGTAATGTCATCATTTCAGCTACATCCATCCTATGAACATGTTTTTAATTAACTACCTAACATTTTGTCCTATAAAGCACGGCTAGTCTTATAGATATCCAATAAAATTTCCCCTTAGTTTGATTGGTACACAATGATCACATAATACTCCAGAGGCACATCTCGATTTCTTTCACCTAGCTTGAATTCTATGGGCAACATCCAGTCTCTCTACTCATGAATTATCAACCGAAGATTTCAAAAGTGATCATTTTGGGATACTTCTTGGTCAGCAATCTTAACTAATTCCTTATTTCCACTTCTATTGTTATTAAAACTGCACTTGATATTCTCAGTTTTAGTCTGACTAGTTATTAAAATTGCACTCGATATAATCTGTTTTGGTCAGACTAATTTTAAATCCTTTAGATTCTAAAACATTCCTCCTGTGAATCTAGCTTTGTGTCTATGCCCTCCCTTGCCTTGTTGATCAAAACTATGTCATCTACAAACGACATACACTATCGGATCTCTTCCTACAACTGCCTCATTAGCTCATCCATAAACAATGCAAAGGTACAATAATTGGGAATTCACTTCTCTCCTCTAGTGGTCCTCATTGTTACCACTCCCATGTACATGTTCTTAATCATGTCAACATATTATCTTGAAACCACTGTCTTTCCCAACTCCCACCAGATTAACTCTCTAGAGACCTTATTTTATGCCTTCTCTAAGTCAATAAAGACCATTTGGAGATCCTTCCTCCTCTCCCTATATTTCTCAATCAATTATCTATGCAGAAAAGAAACGTAGAACCTAAAAATCAAACTTTCTAGTTATATTGTAAAAGCGAACCACTACTACAATTTGGGCAAGAAACTCACGTGACAATTTTTTGTTGTTTTGGTAATATGTGAGCCCACCCGACCATATATCAGCAATTGAGTTGTCATCTTGTGGGCTGCTCTAGCAAAACCCAAACGTAATGGAAGTGGGACAATTTCATAAAAATACGTGATCTTCCCTCATTCCTGTCTCCTTCCTGTTTTACTGAAGGAGCACCCGTCAGTTTAATTGCTGAACTGCCATTTGTAGGTCACATGTTTCTGGAATGCAAGAACAGTTTCAAAACCAGATCTGAAACTGGTTTTCATACCCCTCCTCCTAAATGGCACCTGACCCTCCAAATGAAATTCATAAAGAGGATATAGCTTTTAGAGCATAATAAGACTAAAACTCAACTAGCTGTTTTTTTAGAAATGTGCTTCTTATTTTCGAAAGCAGGCTTCCTGTTTTTAGGAGATGGGATACCTACTAGGTAACAGTTATCATGAGAAACCAGGTTTTCCATATAAGAAATGGACTTCTGGCCATCCCAGGTGTGATTTTCTCATTGACCGAGGGATAAGGAGTCAGAATGGAATTTCCTAGTAACTATGTATGGGACTTCAGGCTCTAGAATTGCATGGTTGCAGAATTGAATGTTTAAATATTTAATTGTGTTTCCTTACCATGACAAGCCATTTCAATTATACCTTAGTTCCATTAATGAAAATAAGCATTGCAGTTTCCAACATAGTTTTTTTCATTATTATTATTATTATTATTATTAACTTGATACTATTTCATACCACTGCTGTTGAATTAAACTCTCATGATGCCGTTATACTTTTTACTTTTATTATTTTATTCCTCTAGCGGTGAATAGAACTCTCATGGTGCAGTTATACTCTGCTTCGTCAAACTTCAGAACAAATGCTACCAGTTTTAATGGGTCATCAACAGAGAAAGCTTACATGGCGCCTCATATTCTTTCTATGTCAGCCACTCCTATTCCAAGGACACTTGCTCTGGCTTTATATGGAGATATGTCTCTAACCCAAGTATGTGGAGCTTCTATCTCATATGTTCAAGCTTTAAAATGAAATACGGTTGCTCAGTGTCACTTATAGTGACTGCACTACTTTTCTTTGGGCTGCGTTGGATGGACATGTTGAGTCGTGAACATTCAGCTCAATCAAGAGGAGATACTAAAGATATAAATGACGTTCCATATTATTCATAACAAGGAAGTGGCCCTTCACTTGCAGGGCATTTCTTCAAGTCTGTCTGGAGAGCAATCTAATTGCAATTTGGAGCACTGTGCCTCAATATGAATCCCAAGGAAACTGTGCCTCAATATGCTTTTCCTTCGTGGTTCAGTCATCCATAATTTGTGCTTGTTTAAATGCCCAACAAGTAGCAAAATCCTCATTGTGATAATTTTTTCTGCCGCTGTCATCAAATTTTCTTATGGTCCATAGCAGTTTGGTTCTTCTCGCAGTTTGGTTGAGATCTTCTGACCATCATTTTTGGATTTTTCTTATTTGATAGATAACGGATTTACCTCCTGGAAGAATACCTGTGGAGACATTTGTTCTTGAAGGAAATGAGAGTGGCTTTGAAAATGTTTACCAGGTAATGGTGTTTGGTTCTTTCTACTTAAGCAACTATGTTCTGATAGTCTCTGACTCTGAGAGTATGAGTGGCTTCAGTATTATTTTCGTTTGATTTCTGAACTATCTCAGCTTACCCAAACTTGAAAAAAGAAAGAAAAGAAAAGAAAACAAGCAATCCATTTCTCTCCATAAATCATTGTAAATATTTGGAGAATTTATTATGTTTAAATATGCTTTAAGTATACGTGAGTTTTTAAGCTCTTTTCAACCTCCCCATTGGAACATAGACAATGGTCATGTAATATTGAATAAAAGCAATCATATGACCCTTGATCCAAGGACCATTGCTCTGTTGAGCCTCACGATAGATGGATCACATGTTAAAAATCTCCCAGATTATAAGGTCCTAGCTACATATTATAGGCCTATTTGCAATAAGATGTAGACCACTGCTCTACTTCTTGTCTTAACTGTCTATACACAGGCCACAAATTGAGAATTTAAGATTCCCATACCAAAGGAGACTTTTTGGGCAGGGTCCATCTATGGGTCTGAACAGGGCAATTGTTTGGATCACGAGACCATGGGCCCTAGTTGTACAATCTGAAAATCTGAGTATATTCCAAAATCGTCACAGTGAAAAATGCTACCGAAGAGAGAATATTGGATGTTCTTCTTATGCAGTACTGTTACCAAGGTAGCAACATCATCAATAGATTTTTTCATGATGGTATATCTGTATGGTACATGGAATCAAAACTCAGCTGGAACTGAGTTGAAGAACCTGATTTGACTTGGTTTCAGCATCACCATTCAGAGTCAACCTCCTGTTACAGGTATTTTTTGGACCAGTTGGAATGAGTTATGGCAGTCATGCTTCCCTGCCTCCCCAGGAGAGTGACATTCTGACACTGACTTTTGATTCCTGGTACGGACTTTGACAGAACTGATCAGTCTTTAAGTATATCCTTTTTCCTCACACAGGCGTGCTGCTTTTAAGGTTTCTTGTAAGTATGTATACAGATGATGCGGGAAGAGTTACTTGGAGAAGGAAAAGTATATCTCGTGTATCCAGTGATAGAAGAATCTGAGCAACTGCCCCAGCTCCATGCTGCTGCTGCAGATCTTGAGTCCATATCTGCCAAGTTTGAGGATTACCAATGTGGGCTATTACATGGGCGCATGAAGAGTGATGAGAAAGATGAAGCATTACGGCGGTTTAGATCTGGAGAAACACGCATACTGCTTTCAACTCAAGTGATTGAGATCGGGGTTGATGTTCCCGATGCATCAATGATGGTTGTTATGAATGCTGAGAGATTTGGAATAGCCCAGTTGCACCAGCTGAGAGGACGAGTCGGACGTGGAACCAGAAACTCGAAATGTGTTTTCTTACCATCTTCTTCTGGGGCTCTTAATCGATTGAAAGTACTTGAAAAGTCATGCGATGGATTTTACCTGGCAAACATGGACCTTACGCTTCGTGGGCCTGGCAATTTACTTGGTAAAAAGCAGTCAGGACACCTTCCAGACTTTCCGATAGCCAGATTGGAGATTGATGGAAATATATTACAAGAAGCTCATCTTGCTGCATTGGTAATATCATCACTTCGTTTCTGATCTTTAGTTTGGATGTAGTATGAGTTCATTTTGTGTAACTCTACAAGTCTTTTTTTTTTTTTTTTTTTTTGATATCGTCAAAAAATAATATCTTGATCAATCAAGAAATTCAACCATATTCAACACCAAAAAAGAAAAGGAAACGCATGAGCCGAAGTCTACAAGTCTCTTCTATATAGAGAGAAGTTATACGGTTTCTGAGCCTCAGCATTCGAATAGTTTTTTGGATCCCATACATGCAGGGTCTATGGTATAGTGATCCAGACCTTGATATGATGGGCCTCATGATGGATGGGGTGGCCCAAAAATTTCTTAGACCAAATTGATCTTTGGCCTGTTTTCTGTTGTATGTGAACATATACGTTCTATTTGTTTAAATCTGTAGTTGTAGCAAGGTTTAAAGTACCATACGAAACCAGTAAGTATCGCCCAATACTCACTGGTATTGTGCATGAAAAATACGATTGTATTGGCCCAAAACAACCCCACACAGGGGGATATGGGGGGATACAACCCTGTATCAGTGGTGAAGATATGCCAAAACCGATTTTTAATCCTTGATTTGTAGGCCACTGATTGACAGGTTAGAAATTTCCAACCCATGAGATATTTTTTTGGGCATCGCCAACCTATGGTGGTGCCTCTTTAGGTAACAGTCTGGATCAGCTAACCACAGGCCCCTCTTGTATGTAGTCCTGCACCACAGCGTACTGTATCTTTGCTGAGTCTTGTGACACTATTATGCTTCCTAACTTGATACCTGCATGTAATTTCTTCATTAGTGTTCTGCATATGTAAGGGAGCAACAACTTGATGGGCTTCAAACTTTACTTGAAAATAGTAATAATCTTTATGGACAAAAATAATGCGAGTCTTTGAAATTCCTACCAATAATACTTTGTGAACTTTTTGTTCTTTGACAAGGAAACTTCATTAGCCAAAAAAAAAAAACAATAGGGAACAACCCTAAAGGCTCAGAAAGCAAATGCCATAACGACTCAATGGGATGGATGATGAGAAGTTATCTAGCCCTAAACAGAATAGACTTTCCTCAAATGCTCTTTACCACACCTTCTAAAGTGCCCTTAAGGAAACAGCCCAAGTGGCTACTTTCCTTGAGCTTTTTGGATGACCTTTCTTGGTTGTGCTGCTTCATTGTGAAACATCTTGTTATTGTGCTCCTTCCGGATTGTCCAAAGCCCGGCTAGTATACTCATCAAGATCTTCATTCTCATAAGAACAAATCCCCGTTCCATACCTTAAAGAAAGCCTTAATCGTCCTAGGCATCACCCAACACAACCGAATGGTTCAAAAAACCTCCACCAAATGTTCATCGTAAAGTTTCCATGCATAAACAAATGATCCAGTTTCTCCATGTCTTGAATGCAAGGGATACACACATATTTGTGATGCATACCAACCATGTATATATGTGTGTTCATGTGTGACGAAGCTCAATTAAAAGGTACCCAAGGTGGTGGAATCAAGATGGTCCTAAGATGGTGAGTAGCAACCAAGATGATGTCTTGAAATTGGATTTTGTAGAAATTTCAGACCATGATAAATGAGTATCATATGGGCTGAGAGCAATGTTTTTAGTATCGACTGATATCGGCCTGATATATCTTGTATCCCACCCGTTTGATACAAAACACACAAGTAGTGGGATATATCCACATGTTCGATCCAGTGAGCATTTTCAATTTTCGATCCTTTTTTTTTTCTGTAAATCATGTAAATCAGTGTCAAATTGTTACAAATCATGGATTGAGAGCTTTGATTTCGAGATTTGGAGGAAATTGGCTTGAGTTGAGTTGAAGAAACATGTATGTAACCTGATCTAGTGATTCTTTTTCTGCTTTTGAATGTATTGCTTGTATTTCCACATGTCTTCTTACATTTATAAATTATATGAATCGACTTTGAATATACTTACATCAATTTAGTTAGACAACACATAGATTAGGACCCCATACTAAGAAAACCTATTATGTGTACTTATTTTTTGTAATGTTTTGATTTATAAATGTATTGATGTTTTTTTAAACAATCACTAAAGTTTCGTTTAAAAAGTCGACCAATTTCCCAATGTTTCCAACAATAGTGATGCATTATGTGATACAACCTGATATATCCCATGCGATAACAGATATGTATCTGTATCCCAAGGGTGCGATATCTAACGCGATACCGATATTTTTAACACTAGTTGAGAGCACAAAAAGCCACAAGGGAGATAGCTCCAATGCACATGTTAATGGAGTTTCTGAAAAGCCCGATCTGAAAGCAAACATGGAGTCAAACAATGCCCACTCCTATGCATCTTGAGGTCCTATTAGTTATGACAAGCAGTGGTAATGATACATTTGGATATGAGGATGATAGTTACTCTAGGTATCAACAACCCTTGTACACTTGGGAAGGATCACGTTCTCTTGTGATCCCTTTCATGAATATCCATAAAAAAGAATTGGGACAGCCGCCATGCCTTGACAATCCTACAAGGCACATGAAGGTGGAGATCCCTGGCTACGATGGGAACCTTGACTCTGGTATTTTCCTAGATTGGCTCAAGTCTATCGAAAAGTTCATATCCTTGAAGTTGAGAGGATCGGCTCAAATTTGGTGGAATTCAGATTGAGATGGATTCGCAACTATGTGATCTTCTTTTGATATTGAATTGGGAAGATATGAAATCCAAGATGAAAAGGAGATTCTTTCCCATGGACTATTCGTTAAAAAAGGTTATCTCCATCAAAACCTAGTACGTAGTCAAGGCTCGATGGAAGGCTTGAGAGATTCAAGTGGTCCGAGAGGATGTGAAGGCTCCGTTTGCAGGCCACGATAGAGGTTAGGGAATTCAAACCTTCTTTGGGGTGCGAGAAGGTGGCATGAAGCTTCCTTGAGCCACGCAGTGCTCTAACGATGGTGGCATCAGAGCTACATGGCGCTTCCGGGATACGATCTTTGCCCCCCTTTACTGAGACACCTACGCATGGTGTCATCAAGAACCCCCACCCCATGCCAGGTAGTTATCAACGGATGAGACATATTGCAATACATCAGTTGTTGATGAACATGTCCTCTCGCACGAGGTTGAAGTTGATGCTCATGAGATAGAATCCTCTCATAAGACACTTGTGTCAACCCCAACATGTGTGACCCAGGCAGGCTCAGGCTTTATATCCTTAAAGCAAAAACCTCTCATTTCCCACACTAGAGGTGGTCTATGAGCTACATCTTACCAACGCCATGTGATCCATCATAGTCAATGCATGTGGCAACAAAAGATTGTGAAGCCTCATCACCTTTCAACGATGCTCTGGTAGGCCAACTCATTCCCCTAGATGGGGTCATCTCAGATCAGGAGGAGGAGCATGGACAAGATAATGAAAGTGACAAAGATTGGAGTGAGGTCGAGGAAGATGGCAGAGTGATGATGCTAGCAAATATCAAATCTTAGTTGGAGATTAGTAGCGAAGAACAATTGGAGGTCTTTTGTTTCTCAAAGGAAGATCTTTTGGAGACCTTGGATGTCACTTCGTTACAAATAACAGATGTGAGAAATGGGAACCCCGACAGAATCAATGCTTTATTAATAATTACATCCAAGTTTCCTGATTTGAAGGCGTTTGACAGGTCATTCTCGGAATAAGACCTCAACTGGACAAAAGGATGTTCTAGATTGAGTGGGAAGATTGCTTGGGCTATCCTTTATAGCTCCAGATGAGGATGTGGTAGCAGTGATTCCACTTTATTGAACAAAGGGGTAGTCAATGCCGAGAGTCGATGATTAAGGGCCTCTTTGGTTTTCCAATTACAACTGTTAATTTGTTGGAAATGAGTAATGGTTACTTACTCTGTAATTGTGTGGTGACATCATTTACATTTAATTTCAATATTATATCATACTATTGCTTGTTTTACAGGTGGATGATTGTGGAAATGGGCCTTTTGGAATGTAAAAATGTAAGGGATTTTTACCAAAATAGTCCCATGGTCTGGTCAGGTGCACCTTTAAGCCTTCCTTTTTAAATCATTATTTGTTTGGCTCTTTGACACCTTTTTGCATGTTTAGGGACTGAATATGCCCCTAGCATTGAGCCATGTGCCCCATAGGCGGTTGCGTGCAGGAGAAGTCGAAGGGCTACACGCTAATATATGACGTGGGCCCCTATAACCATGATTAGGCCCACTATAGGAATTCCAATCCGCTCATATTGTCGTATAGGCGTCGATGAAGGGAAAGCAATAATTTCAACCTGATCCAAGCCTCTGTGGCCCACAACAAGTGATAATAGTGGGCTTTCAATCCCTACTATTTCTTCTGGCGTGGTCCACCTTTGATTTGGTATGCCTCATTCTTGGGCCCATACCCTTAAATTAAAGGACCAAAACCACTTGATGGCGTGGATTTGACACATACCTCATGGTGGGCCTCATAAACAGTGTCTTAAGACCGTTTAGTAGGGTCCAACTCCATGAGAGGACTTCATTTAGAAATTTTTGATTTTCTAGAGATGGAAACCGGAACCCGTCTTTTTCTAAGCTTCGTTCGTGAGAACCACCACCACCCTTTGGTTGGCTCTTCTCCGACGTTCTCTTCAATTAGAAAAAATCGCTGTTTTTTATTCTCCGACGACTATTCTTCGGAAAGATGGCGGTCACGGATAACGAGATAGATAGTTTTATGGGTTTTTTGTGTTTTTTTTGAGGTACCATCTGGTTTGCTTATGGGGAGAAGGAATTGTTGTAAGGAGATAGATGTTTGTTTTTGTTATGAGGAGAAGGGATCACTATAAGGGTTTGACGTTATAAGGGAGGATCGGGGTTGTCATGTTAAACACAAGTGAGGAGATAGATGTTTTCTTTTGTTAACACTCGTTGTACAACCATGACCCATTTTACATGACAACCACGACATGTTCTACATGACAACCATGATTCGTTTTAGATGACAACCACGATTTGTTCTACATGATAACCACGACCCATTTTACATGACAACCACGATCCGTTCTACATGACGACTATGACCCATTTTATATGACAACCACGATCCGTTCTACATGACAACCACGACTCGTTCTACATGATAACCACGACCCGTTAGTGGGAATGAGCTCCTTGTATGTTTTTTCATGTAGAACCATCACCATAATGCACCTCAAAGTGCTTTTGTTGAACACTCACCATACAACCACGACCCATTCTACACGACAACCACGACATGTTCTACATGACAACCATGACCCATTTTACATGACAACCACGATCTGTTCTGCATGACGACTACGACCCATTTTACATGACAACCACAATCCGTTCTACATGACAACCACGACTCGTTCTACATGAAGACCATGACCCGTTAGTGGGAATGAGCTCCTTGTATGTTTTGTCATGTAGAACCATCACCATAATGCACCTCAAACAAACAATTAAACGGATTCCAACTTACTGACACTTTATTGAAGACCTTCAATAGCATCTCATACCGCACAACTTTGAATGGAGTCCTAATTGAGAAATCTTAGAATTTGGGGGCAACCTCTCTCACGGCCCAGCCACCACTACTAGATAGCTTGGGGAATTGCTCATGTGCCCATATCTGCTGCACGAAGGAAAGATGTATTACACATTAGTTAGGACAAATAAAGAATATTATAACAGAAACAAAATGAATGTGAAATAAGACAACAATAAAAATACCAGGAGGGAAAATGAGCATCTGCATATGTTGTATGTTTCGGAATGGTGATCCTTTATTGCAGAATCGACTACTTCTTTCAAATATTGGCACCCCACAAAGCCCCAAAGGTACCTATTAAACTCTTCTAAAGAATTTACTAACTCTATGTGTTGATCTATAAACCATTCTTACCAGGAGATCCTACGAGTAGTATTTCGACACACATGAGTAGTGCCAGCTTAATTGCATCCTTATGTCTATCTGACCCACGAAGTGATCGAAATGCTACTAACAAATCCTTCTTCAAAACAATTGCCTAGCACAAATATTTCTCCTTTATCCCATTTCCTTTCCTACCTCCATCAGTCTCCAGTGGGATATAGGGTCCAGACCTTAGGCCCATAATCAAGGGAGGCCTTAAAGTCCATTGTTGTGAACATTAGAATGGTGCCTTGCACATTTCAAATCTCAGCTCACCAATGTGCCTCTGCATAAGATAGTGGATCACTTTACTGTGAAATTGCCATTGCCCTTCATCGAAATCCAACAAAAACCTGAAGCATGATTTCCTAAACAACTCTCTCTGAATATCACACTTGCCAAAATCGTCTTTCAGGTCATTTAAAAAACTGAATGGAGCACTTTGCCGATACTTGTGTATTCTCATAATCCAAGCAAGGCCTAGTGTTTTTTCAATATTTCTGATTCTGCAATGCATGACATAGAAGGTATTAACATCTAAGATAAAAATTTAAAAATTAAAAAAAAAAAATTAATAGAACAAGAAGTAATTAAAAAAGTAGGGATTATGGTTGTCATGTAGAATGGATCAGTGGTTGTCAAGTGGAACAGGTTGTGGTTGTCATGTGAAACGGGTCATGGTGGCATGTAGAACGGGTCATGGTTATTCAACTAGTGTTTTAACAAAAATTAGGGATTTATCTTCTTGTCTTCAATATGACAACCCTGTCCCTTATAACGTCACACTCTTACAACGATCTCCTCCCCATAACAAAAATAAACATCTATCTCCTTATAACGATCCCTTCTCCCCATAAGCAAATCGAAAAAAAACACAAACACAAACAAACCATAAATTATCTATCTTCTTACATGTGGCCACCATCTCTCCAAAGAGTAGTCACTAGAGAATAAAAAACATAGTTTTTCCGGCTGAAGAGAATGCATGTAAGAAGCCTACACGGAGAAGAGTCGGCTAAAGAGTGCTGGTAGGTCCCCATGAAGGAGGCTTGGAAGAAGGGTTCTAGTTTCCCTATTTAAAAAATTAGAAATTTTCAAATAGGGTCCTCTTTATGGAGTTGGGCCTTACTAAACGGTCTTTGGGTACCATTTGTCAAATCCATGTCGTCTGTGGTTTTGGTTTTTAAATTAAGGGCATGGGCTCAAGAATGAGGCATATCCACAACAAAGGTGGACCACACCATAGGAAAGAGTTGGGATTGAACACCCACCGTTATCACTTGTTGTGGACCGCAGAGAGCTTGGATCAAGTTGAATTACTGTTTGTCCTTCATTCACGCATATACGACGTTATGAATAGATTATATCTCTAGTATTGTAGTCCTAATCATGGTTACAAGGGCTCACGTCATACATTAGTGTGGGGCCTTCGTCTTCTCCCGCACGCAACTGCCCATTGGACGCGAGGCTCGATGGTAGGGGCATTTTTGTCTCTGGAAAATGCAAAAAGGTGTCATAGGGACAAAGAAATAAAGATTTGAAAATGGAGGTTGAGAATGTGCATCAACCAGACCAGTGGGGTTACTTTGGTAAAAATCCCAAAATGGAATGATTACAATTTTCTTTACCTAGTTTACTTTACATGTGTATTTGACTCTCGTTTTTTGTGACGCAATGCTCTCTTAACCAAGCACCTTAAAAAGATAATGATGGCCCATTTACTTTGAATTATACTGGAAATCGGAAAATCAAACAGGCCCTAAGATATCTTTGAAGCGTACTCCCAAGGGACAGAGAGTTGTTGCGACTAGAGAGCACTGTTAACTACGAAGTTGGCAATGAGTTCCATGGTTCTTAGAGGGTTAGAAGGGCGAGGTCAGTTTCCTAATGATTATCTTAAGTTGGAATATTAGGGATTTGGACTATAAGTCCAAAAGGTTTCAAATTATAGGAATGTGCAAGAAGTTGAAAGCTCAGATAATTACTTTTCAAGAAATGAAGCTTCAGTCTTTTGACAGGAAGACCTTAGATTCAGTTTGGGGTGTGAGGAACAATGACTGGGTTTCTTTAGGACACGAGGCAGTTTACCTAGGGGCATCGTAGTGGCTTGGGACATTGCAGTTTGGAGGAAAGAAGATAGCCTGGTGTGGGCAATTCTCTCTGTTTTTTATTTTTTTGGATATCTCTTCTTGTTTCATATAGTTGTTTTTTGTTGTTTACGGGCCTTGAAATGATGACCAAAGGGCTTCATTTTGGGAGGATTTGCGTGCAATTTAGGAAAGGTGTTCGCTTCCTTGTTGTATAGATGAGGGACTTCAACGTGATTCACTTCAACTGTGAGAAGTCAAATAGATCTCGGTTAACTATGAGGATGAAAGAATTTTCCTGTTGCATCTAGAGGTATGATTTGCTGGATATTCCTATGGTCGGGGGCTATGTTCACACAGAGCGATCCAATTTGTCTCAGCCGATCTGATTTCTAGTGTCTTCAGACTAGGTGAAAAGGTTCCCTTTCATCCAACTAAAGGGTCTTCCAGAACCAACGTTAGATCACCATCTAATAGTGCTAGATGTGGACAACGGCAATCGGGGCCCCAAACCTTTTAGATTCGAGCTCTCGTGGCTAGAGTTCAAAGGTTTTGTAGGGCTCGTGGAAGAATGGTGGCAATCATGTTAGGTTGAAGACTTGCCTAGTTTTAGGCAATGTTCGAAGTTCGGTATCGCTACAAGTTTCGCTAGCCGGGGATACGGAAACAATATCGATATCGCCGATAATATCCGTTGATAATTGAAAATGTGAGGAAAATGGGAAAAATGGTGGAATTTTTTAGTGAAACCTCAGGAGATGCTAAAATACACATATTTGCATGTTTAGGAATAAAAAAAATTATAAAAAGAATGCATACATAATAGGTTTCTATATAATGGGGGCCTAAAAGCATGTGGTATTGTAAGTAATCAGTCCAACCATCTCATACATCCCATGTATCCATCCAACCTCTAACCTTCCATCAAAACATCCATTGATATTTTAGAATATCGGCAATTCACGATATTTCCCAAAAAATCATTGACAACTGAAAAAGAAACGAAAAATTGTGGTCACGATATCGCCATGTTGCGATAATGATAATATCGCGATATTATCAATATTATCATCGAAAAATTGAACGTCGCATACAACCATGCGCCCATAAAAAAATATGAAATGATAATTTTTTAATATACAAATTTTTGGCGATATCAATACATTGGTGATACAAGCAACACTTGAAATTTACACGATCGAAAATATTGGCGATACACCGGCGGTATCAATGCGTTAGCAATACAAGCAACGCTTGGAATTTATACAGTTGAAAATAATGACGATATCGATACATTGGTGATACATCACTAATACCTAGAATTCCTGATACTATCAATGTTATCGGTATCGCTAAGTTAGAGATAGAGATAATATCAGGGATATTTCGATAATATCGGAGATAATTCAAACACTGGTTTTAGGTTACACCAAAAACTCAAATGCTTGAAAGAAAAGTTAAAAGAATGGAAGAGAGAGAGAGAGAGAGAGAGAGAGAGAGAGAGAGAGAGGTTTATGGGGCTAGAGAGGTAGAGATCTGCTATCCTTGATGAGATCCGCACTCTTGATATTAAAAAGGAGGGGGTCAAATTATCCGAAAAAGAAAAAGGTCGGCGGTTAAAGCAATCCGCCAAGCATTCGCAACGGCTAAAGGAGGAGGAAATTAAATGAAGGCATCGATCAAGGGCGGTTTGGTTAAAAGAAGGGGACAAGAACACGTGGTTTTTCCGTAGTATGGCTTGATCCAGAGCAATGTACAATAGAGTCAATTCCCTAATTGTGAATGGTGCAAGAGTAGAGGGGAAGTCAGAGGTTTGTGAGGCAATGGTGCAATTCTAGAAACAATTATTCTCTAAAGAACAATAGAATCAGCCACAGCTAGATAACCTTCATTTCCGTTCGTTATCATCCGAAAATGCAGCCTTGTTGGAAAAGCCGATCTCTGAATCAAAAATCAAAGAGGTTGTCACCAACTTGGGAAGGGACAAAGCAATGGGGCCAGATAGTTTTCCTTGAGCCTTCTTTCAAGTGTTTTGGAATGTGCTTAAGTCAAATGTGATAGACTTTGCCATACGGATTCTTTCGGAAGGGCAATATTTCTCTATAGTTAGGGGCATCATATCTTGCCATTATCCCCAAAGTCAATGGGGCTACCTGCTTAAAAGATTTCCTGCCCATAAGCCTCATTGGTAGCATGTATAAGATAATTGCCAAGATTCTCACCTCGAAATTTCGGACGGTTATTAGAAGAGCATAATATTAGCAAATCAAGGTACCTTTGTGATTTGTAGACAAATTATGGATAGTGCTCTCATCGTCCATGAATGTATAGATTTCAGATTTAGAGAAGGGAAGGCCAGAGTTATATGCAAACTTGACATAGAAAAGGGCTACAACCACATTGAATGGGAATTTCTTCATTATCTTCAGGACAGAATGAGTTATGAGATCAAATGGAGGAAACTGAATTTAAGCATGCGTCAAATCGTTGGTTTTCTCAATCCCAGGTGAATGGTTCTCCAAAAAGTTTCTTCAAGGTGTCAAACGGGTTACGATAGGGGGACTCTCTATCTCCATATCTCTTCTTGATCATAGTAGATGCTGTTACCTGTTGAAGGCCAAGAGGCTAACCTCATCAGTAGGTTCAAGGTGGCAAGATCGGGAGATCGGATCTCTCACCTTTAGTTTACAAACGACATCAATATATTTTGCGATGCATCTTCGGTGGAAGTAGGACAATTTACGTAAAATTATTATTTGCTTTGAGGCGGTATTTGGGTTGAGTGTTAACTTCAAGAAAAGCAAAATATTGGGCATTCACTTGAGCAAAGAGGAGACTGCTATGCTAGCTTCAGTGTTTGGTTGCAAAGTTGGATTCTTTCCCTCTACTGTACTTGGGGCTTCCTTTGTGCATAGGGAAGCCTGCCAAGCACTTATGATGAGACAAGGTGATTGAGAGGATAAAGGAAATTGTGAAATTGGTAAAGTTGCTACCTTGGGAGGCCTCCTAACTCTAATCAAAGCTGCTTTTTCCAACATGTCGATCTATTTCTTGTACCTTATTAAATTCTGGAATTTAGCATTGGAGACGCTAGAAAAAAAAAAGAAATTGAGGGATTTTCTTTGGAAGGTAGTCAAATTCCATGTTAATGAAATGGGATGAGGTGGTGAAATTGGAAAAGTTGCTTCCTTGGGAGGCTGCCTAACTCTTATCAAAGCTCCTTTTTCCAACATGTCGATCCTATTTTGTGTCCTTACTAAAATGTTGGAATTTAGTATTGGAGATGCTAGAAAAAATTGAGGGATTTTCTTTGGAAGGGGTTGGAAGGTAGTCACAAATTCAATGTTAATGAAATGGGATGAAGGTTGGTTTGCCGCTTCATTGGGTGAACTTACCCTTCTTGGCAAGTGGCTATAGCATTTTGGAATAGAAGAAGGGAGTTTTTGGAGGGAGATCGTTGGAAGCATATATGGCGTACAAGACGGAGGATGGGACATGGAATAGTCTTCTCTTTATAAGGCTTCTCACATTTGGAAGATGACAGTGTTGTTGAAGTCAAAGCTTCAGAAAAAGGCATTTCTTTCTCGATTGGAGACAACGATAGAGTTAGATTCTGGGAGGACATATGGTGTGTGGTGATACCCCTTTGCAGCATGTGTTTCCGAGTTTGGCTCTACTGGCGCCTTCCAGAAACAGTCAAAGTAGTGGAGTGTTTTTCCTCCCAGTGGGCCCACATTTGTATGGTTGCCTCCCTGCAGGAGGGATCTATCGGACAACAAATTGGAATAAGTTCATCAGCTTGCTGGGTCAGCTACAGAATGCCAATCATTCATCTAAGGGAAACAACTAGATAGTGCAGAGTGCTCACAGTTTAGGCCAGTTTTCGGTTAGGTCTTTTTATAGCCTACTTTCGGACTGGTGGGGCCGCCAGTTGATCGACGGTCACACTTTTCGCTTTTGGTTCTACAACACCCCTCCCAAGGTTGCCGCCCTCACATGGTTAGTGGGAAGACACAAGGTTCTGACGATCGACAAGCTTCAAAAGAAGGTCTGTGGTCATTCCCAATGTTTGTTCCATGTGCAGGCCAGCGGCAGAGTCCTATCAATCTCCTATTTATTTGCTGCCCTTTCTGTAACAAAGTCTGGGTGCACCTCTTTGCCATTTCAATTTCCCGTGGGTTATTCCTTACATTGTAAATGATCTTCTTTGGGCTTGGCATGGTGGCCTAGGGAAGAAAGGCAGGATTATATGGCACCTTACCCTGCCGGCTGTGTGGTGGGCAATCTTGTGGGAGATGAACAATTGGTGCTTTCAGAACATTTCAAGGTCGGTGGAGATGGTGATTAATAAGGTCAAGCTGTTAGTGATAGAATGGGCTTGTATTTTGAATTATCTAGCTGATTGTGATCTCCCCTCTTTTTTTGGGCTGTAATTTGAGGTTTTTTCCTGCTGTATTCTTTCCCCGTATGTAGCCTACTGCTACGTGCTAAATTGCATACACTACACGCTACATAGCTTATGCTACACTCAGCTTACGCTAAAAGAAACTGATTCACCTCACTTTTGCTCTGACTTTCTTTTTCTTGGAGGAATCTGAAGAGCTCCTGAATGTCATCCTCATCTCCAATGGATAATCCCAACCAGCTTCTCAATTGTGTCACTGATCCAATTTCTATTTAGCATTTCATCTCCCTTGCATTCTTTGGATGTTCTGATTGGACTTTCTGCCACCATTCTTGAGTGGAAACTCCTCTGCTTCTCCCTGAATAGCCCAGCTCTGTCTTGCTGCCCCTTCCTATTTGTTCTCCAGGCTACAGCTTTTGGCAGGCAAGTTTGTTGTGGGGACTGGGCTCAGAGAGTGGTGGCCTGCTTCATTCTCCCTAACACCTTTAATAGGGTGAGGATTCATCCTTGAATCCTTCGGCATGCTCCTCCAGCGTCTGCTTGTGTCCCTAATTTCTCTGAGCTTTCTTTCCCCCTTGTCGATATAACCACAATCACATAATCTGCAGATACCCGATTCTCCGTTGGTTGCTGGATTTCCTCAAACTGTTCCTCCCTCTCCTTTTGGCCTTACATTGTCTGCTTCCTAGCTCTTTCAGTTCCCATTTCATTTTCCATAGGGTCTAAAACTATTTTAAACCCTCTGGTTTATATCAACCCATAAAATCTGTAAGTATCAGTATAATTACCTTAGATTTTCTTTGTTCAACTGCATTACTGTTAATGATGTAAGAATGCTAATGGGGGACTGTTACTGTGATTACATGGAACTGTTACTGTGATTACATGACGTAATTATCAATGAGACTGTTATTTGACATATTTTAATTTCAAAATCCAGCTTAGCCTTTTAGATTTTCAGTGATTGTCGACAATTACAACATAATGATTCATGAACAATGATGAAATTACAACTGAAACACAATTCACTTACTATTTGCTTCAAATGGGTTTCTTTTCTACATGTCCTCTGATAATTCTTTTATCTATTTCCGTTTTATTGTAATGCATTCTAGTGCTCATGAATTCATGCATCTCTTATTGAAATGGCATTCTTTCTCGGCGGAGACTCTTCTTGTGCCATCTTTTCTTTAAGAATCAAATGCTGTAAGTCAAATGAGATTCATATGTAAGGACTCATTTGGATGCACACTCCAAATCACCATTGGATTGGATATCCATGGTGAAATGGGTCAGCATCCGTTAAGCTGATCATTTGGGATGATTGCTTTTCGTTTTCTCTTTTGGAACTGCATATTGGAAGAACGGATCTGGGTCCAACTTGCTATCCGGATAACTTGGTCTTGAGCCTAAATGGGCCTAAATCATGTATAAGAGTCAGCACCACCGCATTGGTTGATGTTAATAAAGATCTGGACTAAAGAAATGCTTTCTTGAAATGCAGAAAATTTTGAGTGCTTCCCATGATCTAGAGAGCTTCCCGAAGCTCAAAGCCGAGCTTAGCATGCGGCAGCCACTCTGTCTACTGGGTGATTGAGATTCTCACCGGAGCTGAAGGTTGTATTTGGAAGTTCAAAGTTTTGAAATCATTGAAGAGGAAGATGACAGTGATAAAGGTATTTTGGGACTTACTGGAACATATCACAAATGGAAGTAACTTCGATGCCTGGCAAAGATTGATGTTTGATTCATTGGTGCTAAAAAATTGGACACATCCCATACAGGTTAATTAAACTATCCT
Organism: Liriodendron chinense; assembly: GCA_003013855.2. Lineage (NCBI taxonomy): Eukaryota > Viridiplantae > Streptophyta > Magnoliopsida > Magnoliales > Magnoliaceae > Liriodendron > Liriodendron chinense. Next base: position 2,152,943 of record PVNU02002217.1, read on the forward strand.
GATCACAGGCCCCAATTCAGATGGCTCTCAAACCAAAAGTTCACTGCTTCGATTTCCTAACTGCGTGATTGGTGGACATTTGACGGACAATGTGAGGCCAAAACTCCGACTTCAAGAACAAGTGCCCACTAATCAGAGGTTAGAATCATTCGATCAATATAACACTTTTGGATGATGACCTAATCTACGGTGGGTCCTGCAATTTGGGCTGTTTAATTTGAATTATATTTATGCTAGTGTACAACTTTTGAGTGACTGCTTTCAACCATGACTCTGCCAGTGTATCAAGTACTCTTTCGCAAAAAATCCTTTGTAAATGCTGTTTGCTTGTAACATATCCTATGTATGATGTTATATACATCTAGTGGTAATGCTGGGAGAGTTGCATCCTTTTTAGCTGAAATGTGAAACACCTTGGGCATGTAAAGATTTTTGGACAGCTTATACAATGGGGCCTCTCACAGGCTGGTTGTGGCATATCCTATTTATGATGTTATGTACATTTAACATGAACTGTAATCATCAGGGATTTTAGATCCTTTTTCCCTTTTTCTAAAATCTGAAACACCTTGGGCATGTAAAAGATCATGGATTACTTGTGTGATCGGGCGGCCCATTCCCAAAATCTGGATGGTTGGCCGGTCCTAACTTGCTTGGAAACAACAGTTGTAAACAATAGGTGCTGAAAATAATTTACTAGACATTCTAATCGTAAAGTGGTTTCCCATGAGTGCCTGTGCCAACCAAAGTGAGATCAGATAGCTAATGATGGGTCCCACCATGGATGGACCTATGGTCTAAAAATCCATGTCAGGTTAATATGTTCTCAATACTTGATGTGGACACTTAAAAAAATAAATCGACCCAATTGCCAATAGTCACGTTACAAAATCCATTGTGGGGACCTGTCCAGCTAATGGTCACCAGGTTTCAAAAACTACTCTGGCATCGTGATGGATGATAGGCAGGCTTTTAGAGTTGCTTAGAAATTGATACTGGGATCATGTTTTTAAGACGGATGAATCGGGCGCTACTCATTTGAGTTAACTTGGATTTGGTAGTGTACCTCATCTGGTTTAACAGTACTAGTCACACTCAACTCAGGTGAGTTGGGCCAATTCAGCCTGACTTGGGTAATTCCTGACTTGACTCAGGGCCAGACAAGAACTAGTTTGAGTCAACTCAGATTTGGTGGCGTACCTGATTTGGTTTGATACCACCCCGACTTGGGTGAGTTGGGCCAACTCAGCCCCAATTCACGCTATTCCTGACTCATCAGGAGTGAGCAAGAACTTGCTTCAGTCAACTGGGTTTTGTTAGTTTACAGGATCGGGTTCATACCACAAGTCACACCCAACTCGTGTGAGTTGGGCCAATTCAGCCCTAACTCGATGATTCCTGACTCAGTTCAGGGCTAAATGACTACTCATTTGAATCAACTCGGGCTTTGTAGTGTACCTGATCTGGTTTGATACCATGAATCACCCCCAACTCGGGCGAGTTGGCCTGATTCAGTCCCTAACTCAAGGCTATTCCTAGCTTGGCTCAAGGCTAACCGAGTCGAATCGAGTTGCTGTGTTTTTTAACCATTTGTGCACACCAGTTATTCGAATCAAAATTGTCCAGATTGTGGAACTCAATTTAGATACGTGACAGAGTGAAAGCATGTGAGCTCTAATTCGCATGATTTTTTTTTTTATTAGAAGTAGAACTGGCCTGCTCGTGATGATGTGGCATGTGTGGGATCTGGGACGTTCATCACATGCTCTCCTAGGTGGATTGGTGCGATCCTAAAACTCAGTTCAGCCTGCTCATCAGGTTAATTATACATGCACCTTGAACATAAACCATTGGTTTTCGTTTTTCCACCCGTCCATTTCTTTTTGCAATGAGTGGCCCACCAGATAAATGGACCCACCGCTTTTTTGGTGAAGGAACATACACCGTTGGGGGAATATCTTATGAATGGCTCAGATCTCGCATCCAGTTTACCATCCTCGGTAGGGGAGCCTTATGTTCTGCACTGTGCGTTTGTAAATAATGGGAATTTATTTGATACACTGTACGACGCTTGATACGCAGGCACTCAGAAATTGTACACGTGGAATAAATAGGTGGAACCACTGTCGTTAAGTCACAGTCACGAAATCAGATTGATTGAACAATCCTGACCTCTGATTTGTGGACACTTGCTTGTTGAATAGAAGCGATTTTTCGTTGTATTGTTAACCGTCCAACGAATGTCCACCAGTCCGATGATCCTTGGTATATCTAAACTGGGACCCATAATTTTGAAATTTTAATTCGACTTACATGCCACATTTGCAATTTCTAAGTGCCTGTGTATCATCAGTCACGTTCTGCTAGAGTATTAAAGATGCAGTAACTTGTAGAAAATTTAAATACTAATCTGAGTTTAGAACATTTATTGATCACGCGGTCGTAATGCATCCGGATGTGTGCCCAACTGGCATGGTTAGGTGATATAGACCGTTGATCTCATGATCCCTACCATGTAATGCAAGCTACGCTTAAAATCTTCCAGATTGGAAGATCCTGTCCGTTCAGCCTATTTTTCTGCCCAAAGGGTTATTATATACCAACTTGGGGAGATTTGGAGGCATTACACATCAATGATGCATATTCTAAGATCAACATTGGAACAGCTATTCGTCTTATGATGTGGTATCCTGTTTCGGACCGACCACGGTGTAGTCGGTCAGAAATAGGAGAGCAGCCCAACTCAACGGCCGATTGCCGTGCAGAAGCAAGGTATCGACTGATTACATCTGCGGATTGCTGTTTTGCAACAAGGGTAGCACCGATTACAACGGCTGATTACTATTTTGCAACGAGGGCAGTGACCGATTACATCGGCTGATTTGTTTTACAACATTGAAAGTGATCAATTGAGTTGACGTTTTTGGAAAAGTGGCTGATTGTGTCGGTAGTTGAGATACAATGGCCGATGAGGTTTTTCAACTAATGTAGGCAGCCGAGTAGTTGATACAGTGAATAGTAACCGAGCGATGAGTCGAGCAAAGCCTTGTAAGCAATTATAAGACACATTTCCAAATAGGAAAGAAGTCCATGGAGAGTAGTCAGTTACTAAGATGTGTAAAAAGGAAAAACAAAGAAGCCTCTAGAATGTGGGAGACGGTTATCGTAACCATTAGAAAATGGAGCATCCAGATAGTTCGACCTTTTAAGGAGAAAGTTATAAAAGCAGAAAGATCTCCACAGAGCAAAGGGTTCCAGCACCAAACAACAACAATCTAAATCAATTCATTTTTTACATTCCAAGTATTTTTATGTTTCCTAGTGTAATGGGTCAAGCACCAACCAAATCAATTTATCTTTCTAATTTACCAAATCTCTTACGTTTCATAGTGTAACCAATCTATTTTACATTCCAAGTAATTTGTATTTCTTAGAATAAGTGCTCTGATATCTATCAAGTCAAGACTACATTATCATTTCCTAGCTTATTTACGTTCTTCGTCTTGTTATTTACGTTTCTTAGCGTATTCAGTTCCATTTTATTCTCTTTAGCATTAATTGCACTATTCAATTTCAATAGCATAGTCTTTGAAAATTACTTTCATAATAGTAAGTTCCACAATCAGTAAAGTTCCATTTTACATCTCTTAGTGATGAAGAAAATGTAAAGATCGCCCACACGGTCGATTGTAAACTCTTCTCTTTACTCTTTTAAATTTACGTTGAAAGAAATCCTTTCGCTCAGAAGATAAAGTTGCAACCCATTTTTTGGAGGACGAACCCCACTCTCCAAACATTGCTTGATTACTTTTATTAAGCAACTGAACGAGTGGCTAATTAGGCGACCAACCTCTACAGATCTCGGTTATATACAGTCGATCATGACGTATCTACCTTCCCTGGCGCTTGGGGTCATTATTTTTTAGTTGGAATCGAGCCGCGAAAATCGATTCTAACAAGTCCTGCAAACACATCACACAATGGCCGACGAATAGCTTGGCAACATCGGTAAATCTCTGCTTGTAATAGGTGGAACAGTCTGAATATCTCACACGTGCTTCTTTGGTATTCGCACTATTGCCAGATCACAAGATTTTATTTGGCCTGTGATTGGGGAGGCACGACTAGTGGGTGGAGTTTTGGCGAGTACTATCAAATCACTGGCACTTGCTGCGCTCTAACAATGGTGGGGTCTACTGTTTGACGGTCCAAAATGTCTTGTATGGATGCCAGGTGTAAGTGAAGCTAATATTAGACCTTTGATCGCGTGATTTTTTTAGATGCAAGATCACCACCCGAATGCCACAAGTAGTGGGTGGACTATAATTGAGTATTACCCCAGGCTATACTAAATTTTGTATAAGAATTTGATTGGATGACAAGCTGCTGTGAAGAAATAAAACTACTTATATATATAATCAACCAAACTGTCCAATCAAATCATTGCCACTGCCTATGCTAAACTTGGTACAAGCAAAGGCCATGCCCAATCTGAGGCTGAATTTAGTGTGGCTGAGAAAACACCAGGTTCGATAATGCATCCATGTGGCAAGATTTGATCAGTTCAACCTAAGTATAGCCTACTCGGCTGAACCAGTTTCAAACATGCTTTACGTGACTTAATTTTAAAGCAACACATGACCCAATCAAACCTCACCAGATTAGGGCCTCACTCTGTGTGTGATCACATGGTAAGATTTGATTGGTGGGCCATTAGTTATTGCAAATGCATGTCTGGAAATATCATGATATTTTGACCATCTAATCCCTATATTTGGGATCAAATTCTTCCTTTGGAAGAGCTCTATATTAAGTAAAATTCATGTTTGGTGGACCGTGGAATTGTAATCCAAGGACCAAATTCATAACTAATGTCAGTCACTTGAATTGCACATATAAAGGGAGCATATGGATAAATGGCATGGATAAAACACATGCATCAATGTGGGGCCCACACTGGAAACCCCACGAGGAACCAAGTGCAATTTCATTCCACCTAATCCTAATCCTTTCCGTCATCTCCAATCGTCCATGAAATTTGAATGAGAGCAAATACAATTCCATCCTACTTAATCTCACCTAAGCCCACGTCCCAAACAGGCCTTAAAAAGGCATAAGCCCATCTCCGATTGCATACGGCTCCACCAACCAAATCTCGCCACGTGACCACACCATCCCCGCGAGTGGTGAGATCTCTGCCACGTAATATGCATCCTTCCCGGCCTGACCAAATCCAGTTCCAGACAGATCAGCAAACAATGTCCAATCGTGAATCATGACTCTTCAGGTGAGCACTCGCACCTAGCTTTACATCTCAGCCTTTCCAAATTGGCCCCCACAAACCACTGGTCCGGATTACTAAACGGGCGCGGATTTCCTGCGAAAGCCTTGCGCAGGAAGTTCCTGCACTGTAACCAAGGTGGGGCCCAAAGATATGTTTTTTGATAAATCCACCCCGTCCATCCGTTTTGGGAGCTCATTGTAGGATATGAGAACAAAAACGAACCGAATCCAAGAATCGAGTAGGCCTCACTAAAGGAAAAGGTGGGTAGGTAAATTACTACCGTTGAAACCTCCCTGGGGTCCACAGTGATGTTTATATGACATCCATACCGTTCATAACGTCACTACTACTGGGATGAACTGGAAACACAAATATTATCCAGATTCGAAACTCCTGTGGCTCCACAAATATTTCAACTGTGGACGTTGAATCCTCACGTTTTCGGCCCACTTTAGTCTTGGATCCGGTTCATTTTTGTTCTCATGTCCTAAAATGAGCTTTCAAAACGGATGGACGGGGTGGATTTATCAAAAAAATCACTTTGGGCCCCACCTTGGTTCCTAGCGCAGGAACTTCCTGCGCAAGGCTTTCGCAGGAAATCCGCACCCTAAACGGGCCATGGCCCACTTGTCAGAAAAGAAACCCGAGCATGCCATGAAATGCCTCCGCTCGAGGATCCTATAATTCGTCCCCAATTTTGGACCCGACTCGTTGCCGTGGGCCCACCCCAAAAAGGCCCGACCAGAACAGATGCTTTTACATTCTTCGGCTTGTGGAGGGCCACCAACCACCAGGCATTAGCTACCGAGCAGTTATTTAATACTCTGGCAGACAAAGATGGATGATACTCATGCACTTTTATTTGTACACGTGGCATTTATAACTCAAATCAGACCGTTCAAATCTTGGAAACCCAATGTGGACAGCTTATAATATTAATTGATGGATTGTAATACCCGACTCGTGAAAATCTATTTCTTGGATGCTGTTCATCGACCGTTTTGAATGTTAACCGTCAATTAGATACGAACTAATCGATTAGATAAGGCTTTAATTCCGTACAATTTCTTGTCCTACAAAACAACCTGAAGTGGGCCCGCTATCTGGACCGTTTAAGCTGAGTTACAGGAAATTTCTGCGATGGGAACCAAGGTGGGCCCACAGTGATGTTGTTTGATAAATCCACCCCGTCCATCCGTTTTGGGAGCTCATTTTAGGACAGAAAAACAAAAACGAACCGGATCAAAGACTCAAGTAGGCCTCACTAAAAGAAAAGGTGGGTAGGTAAATTACTACAGTTGAAACCTCCCTGGGCCCACGGTGATGTTTATATGACATCCATACCGTTCATAGCGTCACTACTACTGGGATGAACAGGAAACACAAATATTATCCTGATTCGAAACTCCTGTGGCTCCACAAATATTTCAACTGTGGACGTTCAATCCTCACGTTTTCGGCCCACTTGAGTCTTTGATCCGGTTCGTTTTTGTTTTCTGTCCTAAAATGAGCTCCCAAAACAGATGGACGGAGTGGATTTATCAAACAACATCAATGTGGGCCCCACCTTGGTATTTCCTGCGCAAGGCTTTCGCAAGAAATCCGCGCCCGCAGGAAGCATCCATCTTTGCTTGGATTGATTAGTGGTGGAGCCGGCACAACCCCCAATATGATAGAGCCATATCTTCGTAGTACACGTGGCCCGGTTAACTTTCAATCGGCACCGTCCATCCAGTGGGCCCTATCATTTAAGACCCTTTTCTCGAAAATGGTATCCATCAGGAGGTCCCAACTAACTCTTTTATTTACTTTCCCCAAAATAAATGCAAATCGATCACCACCTTTGCTTTCTACCATCGCTTTAAGTCACTTAGATCAGATGGCTAAGATCATCAGATCTCTGTTTATTTCGAGCCACTTATCTTCTACACTAGCTCTAGCTTGATGGACGGTTCAAAATGAAAAACCCAACTGCCACGTGTACATTGCCCAGTGGCTCCTCAGTTTTCCCGGTCCACTCCCTCTACCCTATCATCACCGGTTTCGTCGGGGAATGATCACTTACGTTTACGTTCGAGCTGTGTGGGCCCCACCTTGATGTGTGAGTGCCATCCAGCATATCTGTTAGATACGTCCTCCAATTTTAGTGATAGAACCCAAAGTGCAGCCTGAGAGATCTATATCTCTGGTGGACCACACCAAAGGGAACAATGGGGAACATAGAATAGCTGCAGGCCCATCATAGAAATTTCAAGATCGAATTTGCCGTCTTAAGTGTTATTTATATGTTATCTAATCCATTCATCTGGTGGGACCCACGAAGATAAAAGGAGAAACAGGAATTCCAACCGTTCAAAAACTCAGGTGGGCCATAAAAAAAGGAATATATAGGTTTTAAGGGTCTATGTACATTTCTCCAGTGGTGTGGCCAATCTATATTATTTTTTCACCGGGATAACTATTTTTGTACGGTGGATATAAAACGTCTCACCAGATGCACGGTTTGGATTCCACATAGACATCACGGATGGACCGCACAAAGCTCGAATGTATGGTGATTACGATACGACCGAAAGGAAGTGATCATTACCCTTCCCCGGTTTGTCCTAGGCATGTCAACCCACCACTTATATTTGTCCAGAAGCGTGCATGACACGTGTGCTTCGTCCACGAAGAAGACATTCAAGTCAGCCGTTTCTTATCTTTTTCAAGGCAGGGTAGCCACGCGCAAGCATGTGGGGCCACGTGTCTCCCACCAATGGAACAGGATTGCGCCACGTCATCGGAGTTGGGATTACCTTGTCGCTTTTACCGGGATTGCTATAAACATGTGGGCCCACCTTGTTCCCCACCTAATCATCGAAATCGCACCTCCGTATCCCGCTTCATGGGCTTTTCCTCCGTACGTACAGATCAGGCACGTGATAAAGATAGTCAAGATAGTGGGAACGGGTAGATTACCATAAACGTGGTGTACATGCACTGAAATCTAGATCGTCCAAAAAATGATGGGACCCATCTTTTATGGCCCGAAAATCACATGATCTGCTGATTTTGACCATCGGATCATTAGATATTGCTGCTGATTGAATTTGAACCAATTATCATCCTTCTTTTAACCGTTCATTTTGAATGCAGCAAATTGGATGGCTGGATTCCATTATTAAAAATATCACCAATGAATCGGATTGTCTATCTGGTGAGCCCTAGTGTGGGCAGTTGCTTGCCCGTTTGGATTGATTTGGTAATCCTAAAACTTTTCCAATAAAGTCAATAAGATAAAAGTTTTTTGACCGTTCATTTGCAAGGCATCAGATGGCTGAGATCGTCTTATCAATGTGGTTTTTTGTAGCATGGCCCATCCACTACGGCCCCACCATGAGGACTACTTGGATAATTGAACTTTGTATCACGTGTACGACAGTCTGCAAGGAAGTTCATGTGCATCCATCGTATGTTCCACCAGTGGCACATAGAGATGAGATCTGATCCATCCATCGGTGCCCCCAATATAAAGATGCCATAAACCAAGAATCAGATCGGACCATTAATCAGGTGGACCACATGTTGGGAACAAATGTAGGGCTGGAACGAGCTGGCTGAAGTTTTCTGAGCCATCCATATATTTCTAGCATCAGGCCCCACCTGATGAACGGACCAACCTGATTTTCGAGCGAGATCATCTTCAAGGTCAGACACATCTGGTGGCTGGCTTGAACCAACGGTGGGGCCTACGGTGCATGAAAACATTGGGAACATAGCTTGTGCGGTCCACATATTGCTCATACGATTCGGTAGTGTTAGACCAACAAGCAATATCTACAGTGCTAACTAAATCCTACCGTCCAAGTAGCGGACCTTTTCTTGTTGTTGAATTTGGAACGTTGGATATTCTTCACCGTTCATTAAATGTCAACTAAATGGCTAGCTAGGATCGCACCCAGCTTACTCTGATTTTTGGGTAATCATCCATGGATGGTGGGACCCACTATTTGAATGGTTTAATTTTTTAAATAATATATACATGCCACGTGTACAATTTCCATGTGCATGACTATTGATCATCACAATTTGCCAGATTATCAAATTATCAAAGCTTTCTCTCTAATATAAAATAGATTTGATGATAATCATCAAAGACAGATGGTCGATCGAGTGGTCTCAGAGCACTGTATGTTTTAATACTCAGTTGCATTGGGACACTTATTCCAGTCCATTAATCTAGATCGTTCATCAGGCGCAGCTTACATTTCGTGGGCAACTGTGTATGGCATCATGCTGATCTGACAAATATGAACCATCCAATCAATGGTCTTTAATATGGACCGTTAAGATAATTTAGAAAAAATGGACCAATCAACAATTTGATCAATCAAGTTGTTAGGGCCTGTCATTAATTGTTTATGATTTAAAAAAAAAAAAAAACAACTTTATGAGTGGGCCGCTTGAAGATAGATGGGTTAGTTTCTTCCCATTTCTCTTAATTTCTTGCTGTTTATTGAGTCTACACAAAGTCAACTAAAAAAAGAGCATTTTTCAAGAAATTGGAAGAAAATAAAAAAGATAATTTCAAGAAATTTATAAAAATAAATAATAAAAATACCATTTTCATTAAAATAATTTTCCTCAATTTATAGTTCAATGAATCCAAACAGGCCCACGGGTATGGTGTGAGGTTTGCTTGAATATTTATCCATCTACTCCTAGTGGATGTGCCGTGACTATAGCCACAGAATCTTGGGTGATGTACAGTGATCCCATACGATGAAGTAAAATGATGAAGGCAGCGGTCTAGAAAATCTTCATAATTAGAAAATCCTTGACTTTAAAATAAGTGGCCGACGAAGCAACGGTCAAGGAGACAAATCCATATTCAACAGAAAAGGCAGAAGTTAAGTTGTCATAGTTCTTAAGTCTTCCAATGGGAGATTCCATTATTAGGAATCCTACATCTATTGTGAGGCCCATCTTGTTAACGGTTCAGATCACCGAATATGACTCCAGATTTAACGGCCGTAGTCCTGATGATACGTATTGTTATACATCAGTATGTATTCTAACAAAACTCTGATATATGTAGATAACCATAAATTGACCAGCTGGTAGTAGATCTTATATGAATAAGGAGCTATGATATTGCTGCCATTGTTAGCAATTTTCTTAAGTTCATGCATTTAACTTTAGTTCATGAAGACCAGTTTCAATGTCCTTAATCTATTTACAATTTGTTTTACTAAATGAGAAATGACCCATTAATTATATGATCTGGTCCATCCATAGGTTGCCCTTTTTTTTTTACAACCATCCATAAGTAATCCATGATGGTCCCCAATGGCCAAAACGGATGATATTTCATCGTACTATGAATGGTTGGATGGTATTCCTTCATTTGAAAAAAAAGAAAAGAAAAAAAAAGTGGATAATAATTTAAGTTTGAAAAAAAGATATTAAATTGATTTTTCAGAGGCGCTGAAGAAGGTGGGATACTGTTTGGCCATTGACATTTTTTGCATTTCCACATGAATTCATGGAAAAATGTTAAGGATGCCAAACAAGAATTTTGCTCATGAAATAAAATGTTTTTGATTTCAGATGAATTCCATTTTTTTTTTTTCTTTGTTCACACGTCGGACTCAATAAAAACGAAAAAAAAAGTTGCATGGTAAGAATTGTCTTATTGCATGATCTTTAGTCGCATTATTATATTTTTTGGGAACTTTCAATTATAAATTGTCAATTATATGCTAAATATTATAATCATTAAAAATGATTTTTTATTATATTTTGTGAAATTAATGGCAATTGGATAATTTAATGTGGAACAACGTGTAACGATCTAATTAAGGTAGAGCACTCATAGCCGGGATAACCGGGTCTTGTCGGGTCCTAGTCCTTTCAAATCTGAACTAAGTTCTCAAAGACACAACGCAAATTGATCCGGCTCGACTACCTATTGGGTCTTTAAATCTAGGTTTAGAGTCAAATTTAAGACAAATAATGGGCCCACCTAATGGATAGATTAGATTGCACAACACATGCATAGTGCAGGAAACAAGTTATGTTATATTTGCATAGCTTATGAAACCTCATTTTGTTCCGTAAGAATAATCAGTGTCTCAAAAACATAAAATGTCTTTATTAAAATTAATTGGACCAAGTCAAATCAACACATAGACTCGACCCAAGCTCAACTAAACTCATTTTTTAACTAGTCTAAAAGGTAAGACTCAAAACTAACCCAATTTACTAACAAGACCAATAAATGAGACTTGGACCTACTAAAATTGGGTCGGATCCATTGGTTACCCCCAATCCAGCTAAATACCCATTTACAGCCTTGTGTTGAGGCTTAAGTCATATTTGGTGGACGCCTAAAAATAAATAGTGTTTTGCAAGATATGGGAGAGAGGTAAATCTATGAAAGGCAGTTACTCAATATTATGCTTGAGAATAATTGATAATATTCATTTATTTTTAAATTATACATGTGATATACATTATGTCATTCAATGCTATGCTCAAGAATGATTGATAATGCCCATTTATTTTAAAATTATACATGTGGTATACATCATGTAGTGAAATTGTCTAAGTTGTGCCCTCACATTACATAGTTTACTTTTCAATATTCAAATCAATGTAATGTTTTTAATCTCAAATCAATAATCATTTATTCATTGAATTTTGACTATTGATTGATTTCATTTCACCATGCATTAAACGTCACTAATCAAAACTAATTCAAAATTCAAATCAATGTATTTTTAAATTATACATTCAAATATAAATCTACTGCACGAATATGTTACAGTGGCATATTTGCTACTTGATTTAAATATTTAACCTTCTGCTCTGGGCCTATTAGATGATGGCATATCAATGTATGTGAAAGAACTTCAACAAAAGATATGATGATAAGATCATACCATTTTACTTTTCATAAACAACCCTTTCCTTTCTGAAACTTTTCCTTGTTTTATACATTACAGATCATGTGTTAGAAATTGTATTACTTTTTTGTAAGGATTAAAAGTAAAATTAGCAACTGAAAATCATGACTCTAATACAAAATCATAATAAATGAAAAGAGATCTAGACATTATGATTTTATACATGTGAGGCTTGACATGGAATTAGAGTAATGTGATGTGATGTACCACACCATGCCATGCACCAAAAATCTTCCACATTAGAATGCGCACCCAAACAGCGGTCCATTAGATCAACAGTCACAATCACAACATATGTGGACCACACATGCCATGAAGAGGGAGTCGTACATAAAACTATCAGGCGAGCTGCATAACTCGTGCGAGCACATGTTGAAGCACGTTTATTAATTTGCCACGCATGTGTGAGATGTGATCCAATCATTAGAAGAAGCCGACAACGAGAATTCCATGTCCCAGACCGTTCATCATGTGGGCCACTGCTGATGGCAGAGCAGAAAAACAAACTGTCAGAAAGAAAAGCAGCTATGGCCTTTATCAAACAAATGCAGACCACATGATAGGAGGCCTACAGTCTGGATTTTGGCCAGTCCCACCTTGCAGATGGATCAAATCTCTCGTACGTGTGAGCTCGGCACGTGATGGAGTAGGGGTAATTCCGTCAATATGGAATTACTCCTTCCTTTTTAGACCTCTCTGTCTCTTCTGTTCCCAATCATTTTGCCAGCGGAACTGCAACCCGACAAGCCGACTCAGCATCCTCTAAACGGGAAACCTGCCGGCATTTCTCCTACAGCTATCCATGCCCCACGACACGTGTCAGCTATCTAACGGTTGGAGACTTTTTTGAAACCCTAGGGAGACGCAGCACACAATTACCCCGTCGTCTCCTCGACCCCTTCTGCATTTTTCTTACCCTTTTCATCCCCCCCTCTGTCTCTGTGTCTCTCTCTCTCTCTCTGCTCTTTTTCTTAATGGCGATTTTGCCCTCGAGCTCTTCTTCCTTGGAACTTACTATGGCTCCTCCTTCATCTGGTAAGTTAGAGATTTTTTTTTTTTTTTTTTCATTTTTCCCTCTCTCTCTTCTAATAATATATGGGTATTTCCTACTTGTGGTTTTGCTTGTAGATTTTTATTTTTCTTGATTTTTTATCGATGGGTTTTCTTTATTTTGATTCTTTTCTGTTATTTTTCTTTGATGGGTTTTCTGCATGTGGATTATTTTACCATTTTAAGAACTGGGTTTTGCTTGAACATTTTTCTTCTACATCTGGACATCTCTATTTTTCATTTTCTCATTTTCCAGATGTTCTTATGTAGATTTTTCTGATTTTTTTTAAATTTTTTTGAAGATGGTGGTTGTTGTATGAGGGATTTGGATATAAACCAGCTCCCATCAGGATCAGAAGCATGGCCTATTGGAGTCATCGACGACGACGAAGAGAACGGTCCGCCAAGGAAGAAGCTTCGGCTTACAAAGGAGCAGTCTCGATTGCTGGAAGAAACTTTCAGAGAAAATCAGACCTTAAACCCAGTTAGTACTTTTTTTTTTTCATTTCTATCTTCTACCTGTAAAAAATAATAATAATAATAATTAATTAATAAATAAATCTTCATTTTATTATTTTATTTGGATTTTTTTACAGAAGGAAAAAGAAGCTTTGGCATTTGAGTTGAAGCTGAAGCCACGGCAAGTTGAAGTTTGGTTCCAAAACCGTAGAGCAAGGTATGCCCCTTTTTTTCTTTTTTTCCTTTCATTTTTTTTTTTTCCTATTTTCCATTTATTATTATTATTATTTTTTCTTCCTGAATTAGTCTATTCTAACCGTTTTCTTACACGCGTGTTCACATGGCCAGTGAACTGTGGCCGTCTATTTAGTGGGTCCAAAAGTCATCTTCCAGTCTTACTAAGTTGGCTTTGAATTTGAACGGCCCAAAAATCTCCCAGATTGGAAGATTTTGGTCATTCAATCTTTGGTGCTTTTTCCTTTGATTGACCTTTGATTTTTTTTTTTTTTTAATTGAATCGTATGAATGGGTAGGATCTTACAACCTAGGAGATTTTTATGGCTCGTGGTCCATCCATGGACGAGCCCATTAGATCAATGATCTGGATCACTGATCTATGAACACCAACTTTTGAAGGCTCTCCGTTAGAGCTGACTAGAAAGGGAGATGCTGCCGTGGAGTTGGAAGAAACGGGATATGGTAGAGCCATCAGAGAGTGATGTGCAAATCGGGTCCGTCCATATGCAGGGCCTTAGCGTGGATGGTTTATGACTTAAAAATCACAGCTATTATACGATCTCATCCATCGATCTGTGGTCATTAAAGTGATGGTCAAAACCAGAAATAGTTCAACGGTCAATGTAGCAGTGCCCTAAACCATGGAAAAAACGATGGATAGGATCGTCTCATAGGTTTTATTTTAGAACGTATACTACCCGTCTGGTGCCACCTTAGGGTGGACCAGATCGTACATGAGACTGCCGTGTGTCCTGTGGAGAGATTGCCCTACCATATTACGGTTCTGGACGCGGATAGCCTAGTGACCCGACTCTGTGGGGCCCACCGTGATGTATGTGTTTTATCCATTCCGTCCAACCGTTTTGACAGAACATTGTAGGGCATGATCCACAAAATGAGGCAGATCCAAAGCTTAAGTGGACCACACCATAGGAAATAGTGCGTATTGAATGCCTACCACTGAAAACTTTTTGGGGGCCACAGAAGTTTTGGATCAAGCTGATATTGTGTTTTCCCTTCATCCAGGTCTGTGTGACCTTATCAACAGGTTGGATGGAAAACAAACATCATGCTGGGTCCTAAGAAGGTTTCAACGGTGGGCATCATTATCCCCACTGTTTCCTGTGGTGTGGTCCACTTGAGCTTTGGATCTGCAACATAAAATTAGCTGGAAAAATGGATGGACGGCGTGGATAAAACACATACGGCACCGGTGGGGCCCGCAGGGTTGGGTCACCAATCAATCCGCGGCTGTTCCTGGGGCTCTACTGTATCATCTCCCTAGGTGCGGAAAAAAACAAATTGCTCAGACCTTTCCAATGAAATTGACGGAATGGTCAGGACCGTCCGTTGGTGCAGTCCTAGGCCGTGGAGGGACACTCGTTGGACCGGATCCGTCTGATCATGGTACGACAACATGTACGATTAAAAACCCCCACACGTACGGAAGAAAAAAATCTGTGCACAACCCTCACATCCTTTTCTAAACTTTTGTTCAGTGGTTGACTAATTCAACTTTGTTTGTGGGGCCCACTGTGATGTAAGGTCACATCCACTCCATCCATTAGGTGCACCCATTCAGGATTAGGCCGATCCAAAACACGAGTGGGTCACACCACAGGCTACAGTTGGGTTGGAAATCCCCACGATTAAACAGTTCCGGACTCTGTGTGGGGCCCACCGTTTTTTGTGTATGCCATCCAATCCATTCATAAGATGCAACCCAACGATTAATCGAACACGCCAAAGATCAGGCCATTCCCTCACTCAGGTAGGCCACACAGTGCGGTTTTAGAGGTTTTAGGCATGGTTTTAGATGGTGTGGCCCACCTGAGTCTTGGATCACCCTGGTTTAACATGAGGGGGTCACGTGATGGACCGAGTGGATGTCATGAACACATTCCGGTGGGGCCCACACATAACATCGCAGGATAAAAATTCTGCGATGATTGTATAGGAACCCGTCTCAGAGAAAGAGTAAAAAGCTCCCCGAAGTCACTGTCGACAATGTAGCTGAGAAGTTGCTACCTCACACCCCCCTACACGTGAAATCAGAACCGTTTATCTGCTGGGACCTGAGGTTTAGATCATCCACCCAAAACCTCAAAACCCGTCAAGAATTATGTTGGCCACACAAAACATCAGAATTGTGTATCACTTGGAAACCACCGAGCGAAAACATTGGATTGCCTATGAAAATTAAGCTTGAAAATGTCTTAAAGATGTGGGTCCCACCTGATAAGCGGATTGGGTGGCAGATGCCCCTAAAGATCTTTCAGATTGAAAGATCCTAACCATACAATCTCTGGCCCTCTAGGACCGTCCGTCTGTCGCTGTATTTTCAGCAAAATCCATTTTTTGGCCTCTGATCAAAGGTTTAGGGTCTGAGAAACTGTTAGTCATTGAGACATCTCATCAACGATGGGACTCATCTGATCAACGGCTCCATTCACCAAACCATGGGCCCCACGTGCATGAACACACTGCAATCTCTTTCTCTTTCTTTTTCTTTTCTTTTCTTTCTTTTTTTAATGAAAAATGATTTTAAACAAAACAGGACGAAGCTGAAACAAACGGAGATGGAATGCGAGTATCTGAAGAGGTGCTTCGGCTCACTCACGGAGGAGAATAGAAGGCTCCAAAGAGAAGTGGAAGAGCTAAGGGCCATGAGGGTGGCGCCACCCACCATCTTCTCCCCTCACACGTGCGAGGCACTCCCAGCGTCCACTCTCACCATGTGCCCCCGCTGTGAGCGTGTGACCAGCAGCGCCCTCCACAGGGGCCCCAACAACGCCCTCACCAAATCAACGGCCATGCACGCTCGGCAACGGCAACCTTCCGCCGCGTGCTAGCATAACGAGCTAGAGAAGCACAGCGATTCATATTCACACCCACCCAGTTTGATTGACACACCATTTGGTATTATGATAGCTCGATTTTAATCCCCTTCTTTTCTACTCATGGTGAGATAATAGTACGACTTTGTACTATTGTATTACCAAAGGTAGAAAGGAAGGTTGTGTCTATCAAAATGTGTGGGTGTTAGTAGTTGGTCACAGAAGGGGAGTGTAAACAGTCGAAACGTTTTTTTTTTTTTTTTGGCCCTTCGTAAGAACAAACGTCACATATATATATATAGAGAGAGAGCATCCGGACCTTATTTATCAATCAAATGGCTGTATGTGAAGTAAGAAAATGCCACGTCGAATGTTTTGCGAATGACACGTTTTACACGCATGGTGGTAGGAATTTATTCTGGTCAAAAGGAGAGTGATTGAAGGGGTGGACGACCATCGACTGGAAATTGGAGGATATCCAGACCATTCGTTGAATGCAGAGGGACAACGGGGTGCGTGAGTTAGCTGACCGAACGAGGCTTGGGTCGGCAGCCTCGGCCCAGATAAATGCTCAGCGTGTCATGCTCGGGCTAGTAAATGCGTCGGTCGGGCTCTTGGTTGAACCCCGGCAGGTTTGAACCCGTCATGTAGATTGTCAAACGAACGGGTCCGAATATTTGGTCCAATCTCGCCAAGACCCAAACAAATTCATGCATGTGATTCAAAGTACTATTTAATACGGTCAGGTCGGATTGACGGTCAACCTGAACCCAACTTGACCTCGAGCTGGGTCAATCAGTGGCTCATACCTCACCCAGGCTTCTCAACCTGATGCTCCATGTTCTCAACCGGCCATAACCCATTTGGAATTGGGTTGGATTTGGTCAGGCACACAATATTCGGATGGTGTATTCTACTAGTGATTTAG
The DNA here is from genome assembly GCA_003013855.2 of Liriodendron chinense. Classification (NCBI taxonomy): domain Eukaryota; kingdom Viridiplantae; phylum Streptophyta; class Magnoliopsida; order Magnoliales; family Magnoliaceae; genus Liriodendron; species Liriodendron chinense. Next base: position 2,170,688 of record PVNU02002217.1, read on the forward strand.
GGCCTGTTTGGATACCACTTAAGAAGTTACTTTTTCTACTTACAGCAATAGATTACTAACTACTTATTCGAGATAAGTAAGTTTGGTCTACGATCAATTACTTAATCACTTTTTCTTAATAAGCAGAAACCAAGATAAGCTACTTGAGGTGCATAAGTGGCTTATCCTAAGGCCCCATTTTGATTGTAAGTTATTTAATATAAGCTACTTATTAAATAAGTAACTTATCTTGATTTCTACTTATTAAATAGGCAAGTATGTTTGGTAAACAACATATACTTATGAGCCAATGAGTAGATAAGTGTGTTTGGTAATTTTTTCTGGCCGGTTTGGTAGGAGGCAAATTGTGTTTTGAACCCAATACCATGTGTACGTACTGTAAGGCCTACGATGATATATGTGTTTTATCCATGCTGTCCATCCATTTTGTGAGCTCATTTTAGGTCCCACGCAATAGGATTAGCGTGGATGATGATTTCCACTATTGAAACTTTCCTAGGGCCCACAATGATGTTTATTTGTCATCCAACCTATTTATAAGGACACCTAGACCTAGATATAGGTAAGAAATAAATATCAGCTTGATCTAAAAGTTGTGGTCAAAGAAGTTTTCAATGGTAGGCATTCAATCCCCCACTGTTTCCTGTGGTGTGGTTCACTCAAGATTTAGATGTGCCTAGATTTTGAGCTCATGCTAGAAAATGATTTGGGAAAAGTGGATGGACGGCCTGGATAAACACACACATCACGTTGGGGCCCACAATCTTAGCACCACATAGCTAGCTACCTCTATGCGTTCAGTTTGGTAGTCCACGGGTTAACAAAATAATTGGTCCCCTACTCTCAATTACACGTACATACCAACAAGAAATATCATGACCCTCGACCCAATGCTATACTCAAGACCTTAGTTGTAACAAGTAGGCTACATGGTTCAGTAATCTAGGCCATTGGAATGTTACATAATGCCTGTGATGAAATATTCCATATAAAGAAATCTCAATAGGGCATTTGATTTCCAACATAATAATAGATGGTTAAGAAAAAATACAATTATCGTCCCCGATCACATGAAAGAATTCATTCGAATCGTGGCAAGAGTTTTGAGACGTGGCCCACTCATGGTTTAATGTAGCAATTCAACAATCTAGATTATCCAAATATGAGCCCCACTTATCAGATCAGAACACTCGAGCATACTGTGAAAACCTTTATATCGAGGATCCTATAGATACTTATTGGGATGACAAGGTAGAGCTGGTAGAGCTAAAGTAAGGTAGCACCATCTCTCCTTTTTTTCTCCATTTCATATGCTGAGAAAAGTAAAAAAGCAATAAAAAAAAATACTGATGTACTTTTAAATAAAAAAGTAGCTTATAAATAATATTTAACCACACTTACCTATGTTAAATAAGTAACTTAATGACGGCCATCAAAGGCTACTTATGTAGATGCATCCAAACGGGCCCTAAGTAACTTAATATCCAAACTTTGGACGCAGATTTTCCTACTATATAGCCTTGCGCAGGAAGTTCGAACCTAGGTGGGGCCCACAGTGATGTTTTTGATAAATCCACCTTGTCCATCCGTTTTGTGAGCTCATTTTAGGACATAATAGAAAAAACGAGCCAGATCCAAGACTCAAGCGGGCCTCACTAAAGGAAAGGGTGGGTGGGGAAATTACTACCGTGGAAACCTCTCTGGGATCCACAGTGATGTTTATATGACATCAATGCCATTCATAACGTTATTACTACTGGGATGACTGAAAACACAAATATTATCCTGATTCGAAACTCCTGTGACCACACAAATATTTTAACTGTAGGCGTTCAATCCTCATATTTTCGGCCCACTTGAGTCTTTGGTCCGACTTATTTTTTGTCTCATGTCCTAAAATGAGCTCTCAAAACGGATAGACGGGGTGGATTTATCAAAAACATCACTGTAGGCCCTACCTAGGTTCCCAGCGCAGGAACTTCCTGGGCAAGCTTTGGCAGGAAATCCGCGTCCCTAGTATATGTGACACATCTGGCATCTTTTTTCTTCCGTTTGCTTTCTCCTTTCCCTCTCTCCATCATTCTTGCCTTGACCAGTGTTGCATGCGTCTATTTTCCTAGGTCCTGTTTGGAAACACCTTTATAAATCGCTTTTTCCATTATAGGTCCTCGATGATGACTGGGCCCTGTATGATGGATGTCTCACTTCACAGTGGGCCCACATGATAGACCGTCCACATCAAAGTGAACTCCACATGATGATCAGTGGACATTGAAAGTTGGTCCCACATAATGAACAATTAACATTGATGATGGGCCTCAGATGATGGATGACCCTGCATCAAGGTAGGCCTCACATATTGGACGGTCAATCCAAAAGGTTAGCCCTCAATGGCCCACATCTAAGGCAGGCCTCACCACATGAGGAAAATATGCCAAAATTTTCTAGGCTGTCCATTTGTTTAAAGTTTGTGGCCCATGTAAAAGGTGTATTCGATCACCAAGATTGCCTGGCGAAAAACCAGGCTGATGAACTCAACAGGTTGGGTGCGAATTAGGGTTGGGTGCGAATTAGGTGTTACCTCGGGAACAGCTTAGTGGGTGTTACCCCTACCGTATGGGCCACATAGATGATATTTTTTATATCCACTCTGTCCATCCGTTTATACATCCCATTTTAGGATAAGGTTCCAAAAATTATGCAGATTCAAATCTCAAGTGGGCCATACCACTGGAAATAGTGTGATTGAGTGCTCCACCATTAAAAATTCCAATGAGCCCTTCGTAAGGTTTTGGTAATGTTTATTTGCAATCCAAGATCTTGATAATGTTAATAAGGTCTTGATAAAGGGAAAATATAAATATCAGATTGATCCAAAACTTTTGTAGCCCACAAAACGTTTTTAATGGTTATTAATCACTGTTTCTAGTGGTATGCTTCACCTGAGATTTGGATCTTCTTAAGGTTTTGGATCATGTCCTAAAATGATACGAGAAAACAGATAGACGGAATAGATATATAAAAAATACATCAATGTGGGCCCCACACGGTAGGGGTAACACCCACTAAGGTGTTACCAGGGTAACATCTAATTCACTCCCAACAGGTTGGCCGTGACATGTACACATGTCATTTTTTTATTGGATTGAGTGCGCTTGACTCAGATGACCTGTGATTTTGAAAGGCTGTGCATTAAAATCTACAATATATTGCAAACCCTGAGAATCTACGGGCTTGATTGATTGGACTTGAAAAGAAGGTCACTACCTGCAAAAGGCACCATCTACACGTTCCCAGATGTGACAACATTCAAGCAATCCATCAGGTTGGCCTAACCATTCGCATGGACCCTCACACCTCCGATAGAACCCAAATGGCAAATCTGATAGCAGCCCAAGCCCAGAATGCGCCTAGCACAGAAGGCCCAAGATTGAACCCCAAAAAATGTTGGTTAGGCCCAGGCCTGACCTGACCATGCTGGGCCCAAAATTGATAAAAATCTATAATTACCACTTGAATTGCCAAATCTATCAGTCCAAGAGGCCACATATGCACAAAGTATTAGAGATTTTAGAGGGAATAAAACCAATGGCCTACATTCAAGATAGATAGGTTACTTAACCGAAGATTAGAATGGCATATTTATAGGATATAATAATAATAAATATAAAGTTGAGGTCAGCTAATTGGGCTAAGATGACTTAAATCCAGCACGTACAATGGCTTTCCAACTAGAGCTAGCCACCTAAAGATTTGAATGGCATATTTATTGGATATAATAATTATAAATATATATAAAGTTTGGGTCGAGCCACTCGACCAGTTGTGCTAAAATGACTTAAGCCCAAACCATGTAACGGCTTTTCAGCTAAAGCTAGCCACCTAAAGATTCGAATGGCATATTTATAAGATATAATAATCATAAATAGAGAGTTGGGGTTGGGTCGTGCTGGGCTCGGCAGTTAGGCTAAAATGACTTACGCCCAAGTACAAACCAAGAAATTGATCTGTCCATGCATGCGAGGCCCATGCTTGGCACCAAGTTGAGCCAGGCTCGTCGGGTTTTGCAGGCTACATGACCCATTGCCTCCCTTAGATTTGACATAGATCTGGGTCTTTATTTCTTGAAAAATTTGATTAGAAGGTGAGAATTTTAATTGAGATAGATTATGCATGCAAGGATTACTTCAAAAGAAAGGGTTTGAAAGAGGCAAAGAATGAGGTCGACACATCATCTTGATACCCAGGTACATAAAAATTCTATTTAATTTAATTAAAGATTATATTTTAATGTTATTTATATGCCATATATTCACATATGTGATGTTTTTCTCTCTTCATTTATATTTACATTTGAAACTTTTGCCTTAACTTTTATTGTTAGTCCTGACAATATGACATTCCAAAGATAGAGACCAATGTTTTGGAGCTGTCTTCAATTAATGTGGAGATAATGGTTATAATTTTAGTTATACCTATCTAAGATATGGTCCACCATATAGATGATTTGGATCATTTAATGATTGCCCTGAATATTCAAGTTTGAAAGTGTCCATATATTCTATAGTAACATGCAGGAATGTGTTGTGGCAAACCAAACTACTAGAATTGAAGCCTCTGCAGTAGGGATGCAAATGGGTCGCTTAGGATTAAATGGTGATGGAGTTTTCCTCCTCACGTGACAGAGGAGAGAGAGAGAGAGAACTGGAAGTGGCCGGGCGCCCAGACCATTTAGTGGTCGGGCGATCGAAATTCCAGAAATAGGCAGCAAGGCTGCTGGACACTTTTGTCCATTTCCGGGCGCCCCACGGTTTTGGTGACCGGGCGCACCATGACCCGGCCGGGCGCCCGACCATGTTGGTCCGGGCGCCCGAAATTCAGTTTTTTCTAATGTTTCTCGCTGGACTGTTTTTTGGTTGGCCGGGCGCCCCGACGGTCTGGTGACCGGGCGCCCGACCCTGCGCGAACTGCTTGTACGCAGTTTCCTAATCTGGCTCTAATTGCTCCGTTTTTTGTACTTAAGCGCTCCAAAACGGGATTAGGGCATCCCATTGGGTTGCTAACACGTCCAAGGTGAGAAAGAGAGAAAACGAGGAAGAGAGAAAGAGAAGAGAGAGAAAGAGGAAGCTTGTAGAAGGGAGAAGTTGCTTGAAGAAGGGTTCTTCTGCGCAACGGTCATCTCAGCACTTCTACGTCCTCGAGATCGGTGAGATCGTTTCTCCTTTACTATTCTCTTGTTGTTTATCCATCCCAAGTGGGTGAAGAAGGTTTGATCCAAGCGGTGTGTAACGTCCCGTAAATTTTCGTACAGATAATAGTGTACGGATGACCGTACATCTTAGTTAATTAGAATTCCTAATCTCTAACCTAGAAGAGGAAGATTAATTAGTACAAATTGGGCTAGAGGGTTACCATTCTGTAAATTTTATGGCCCTTACTCTAAATAGCCTTCTGGAGGGCTACATACATAAACCACTAACTTCACTTGGGTCAGAAAACTACCCACTAATTCCTATAAGGCCATTTGGGTGAATTTCCCAGCTTTCATATATAAACCTGTTGCTGAGAAATTCCCAAATCGATTTGGGGATTTTTCAGGAGGGAAAGAGAGAGAAAGAGAGAAATTGAGGGAGAGGAAGAGAGAGAAAGATTGAGAAATCGAGAGAAGAAGAAGAAGGGAGGTTACAGAGTCTTTCTTCCTTTCCTCTTGAAGTAGGAGGTTGCTCTGGCCTGTCGATTCCATCGCTGGAGTGGTTCTCTTTGCGATTGGAGGTAAGAATCGAATCCTACCTTAAAATTTCGAACTATCTTAGGTTTGAGACTGAAAATCTCATCCTAATTGGGTTTTCTTGTAGGAATAGCTGATTTTCTTTAACCCTAACCCTAGACCGTTGGACGGGCGAGGAACCCTAGACCTTAAGGTGCGGGCTATAATTCAGTTCTTTTCTTTAACATTCCTAAGGGTTTTAGACATGATTCTTATAGTCATAGAGTAGGACTTTGAGTTTTTATCTGATTTTATGTCTCAGTTCAACATGCATGTGTGTTACATGGCTCAATTGTTTGATAAAATGGGTAAATGATTTAATTGTTACAATTGAATTGTGGAATTCGTTGAGATGATGAAATCTGTCTCTAATATGTTTAATTGTATGATTAACGCACATTGTCATGAGTAAAAAGGGGCCAATCGAATAATGTGGATATCCTAGTTGGATTGGATATTCGGGGTAGGCTGGTTGACGGGGTGAACTTGACCGATCGACAGTAGTTTGGACTACACGGGTCGTTTGTGCCCAATGCCGGTTTGGTCAATGTTCTCTCTGCATCAAACAGCCATATCCAAAGTCAAGACATGTTGGGTGGTAGATAGCTTGAAATGAATGACTTTTCCCGAATCTGGAATACTAATGTTATTAAATGAAGCGTCCAATGATAAACGTATGTGCGACACGATCCTATGAAATCTCCTTGGGCCGGGCATGGTGGTGTGGGACACCGTGTTCGTGCCGTCGGCCTACGCTGTGGCATTGAGCCTCCCCGTAGTGACCATAAGCTATTGTAAGGGCGCCAGTTTGTTTTGGGTAAATCTGAATAGCTGAGGTACTGATTTGAATAGAATGATCCTTGTGTTCTAAATGTATTGGAAATTGGAGATGGGATTCGTGGGCTACTGGCGATGATAGACATTCGCACCGTCGGGAGCCAGATGGTCCTGTTCAGGACCTACTGTATGACATTAGTAATTCAGCATCACCAATCTTGCTGAATGAAATTAATACCAATAAAGGCCAAAATAACCATGCATACATGTCATCGGCAATCTCAGTGACTGGCTGACTGTTTGAAAGGCCAGGGCATTCGTGAGAGCCTTCACACTTGCATTATGTGTAGCTGATTTATAAGTGAAGGGAATACTGTATCCATGTGGATTCTGTTATGACTGCCCGGGTCATGCATTGTGTGCGAATTCATAACATTCATGCATTAGTATAACTATTCTAGGACTCTTGTATGTTTTGGTTGTTACTTTACCTATGCCTGAATGCTTGATTGATTATTAAACTTAGACTTATAGCAGCATTGAGTTGATTACTCACCCCCTCAATCCTGGGTGGTGTTTGGAAAAACATCAACCAGACTCTAATGTAGAAACAGGTACTATGGATGATGACGTCCTTCAAAATGAGTTAGAAGATTTTGTAGAAGACGTCAGTTACGTTCAGTTCTCGGATGGTAGAGAATAGGATGCACTGGCATCTTTTAGTTGGTATTTTGGGGCCGTTTGATGGCTAGATGTGTATTGGCCCAATTCTTTTGGACTTGTATATTGGGGCTTCTTGCTGTGTGGGCCCCCTTATTTTGGATATTAATGTAAATTTGTAAATGCTGGACCAGGTACGCACTTATCTTTTTGTCCTTACTTTAAAGTTTGTTTAGTTTTAAACTTGCGACAGGATACTATCTATCATAAATGCATTAATCACGCTTCCGCATAAGCATAGTGACACCCGAAATCTCAAGGGTCGAGGTCATGCTCGACTTCTGAAATTTGGGGCGTTACAGAGTTGGTATCAGAGCGCGAGTTTAGAGCTAAACTGGACCTTGAGTTATGGACTTGACCAACCCTTTACGCCGACGTCGTTTAGACTCTGTGGTTTGAAACCGTGGAGCCTTAGGTTTTATTATGCAGATAAGTATGAGTTATACTCAGTAACATTGGTTTTAGGATTTTTAGGATTCTAGTTGAGTTGATATATGGTTCCAGATGAGGTGATAAGGTTCTAGGATTTGACATCTATGTTTTGGGCTTGGTGTGTTGCGAGTTGGGGAGTAGCAATGTAATTTTGGATGGTGGATTTTAAACAGATCTATGGTCCAGAACAACTGGGCCAGGGACTTACATTCTTTCATCAAGATGATTTAGATGGAAGGATTATGGTGGACAATCGGTGTGAGTTAGAGGTGGAATGGTTGAGGGTTATGTGGTTTGAAGTAGGAGAGTAGAATGTACTTTTGAACAAATTGGTGGCCCATAACCATTTGAAAGAAGTGATTTTGTTTTGTTTTTCTCTTCCATTGAGATGGAAGTAATTAGGATGGGCCACTAGTGGTTGAGATTAGAAGAGAGAGAAAGTAGAATGAGATTAGAGAAAGAAAGAGTGGAATGAGAAAGAAAGAAAGAGAGAGAAGGTAGAATGACTTAGAGAATTAGAGAGAGAGAGAGAGAGTGGAAGGAGTTGAGAGAGTAGAGTGACAGTAGAAAAGAGAGAGAGATGACCAGCAGGAACCGGCCGACCGGCCAGAACAACCGGCTGACCGGTTGGCGCTGGCCATGGAGGGGCCCTTGGTGATGTTTTGGGCAGGCAGTTGGCCAGGAACGACCGGCCGACCGGCCAGAGACAACCGGCCGACCGGTTGACGCTGGACAGGGGCAGCAAAGGTGAGTTGAGTTGGTATTTTTCCGAGGAAATCACCCAGAGACGACCGGCCGACCAGCCAAAGACGACCGGCCGACCGGTTATGAGCAACCGGCTGACCAGCCAGAGTGACCGGCCGACCGGTTACCGCTGGACAGCCAGCATAAAGGAGGGATTTTGAAGTTTTTTTCTGGCAGAGATGAACCAGGGACAGCCGGCCGACCGGCTGCAGCCGGGTCTGACCGGACGTTGATGACCGGCTGGCCGGTTGAACAGCCGGCTGACCGGATTGGACTGTTGAAGTGGAAAAATGGGTGGACAGTAACAGCCGGCCGACCGGCTATAGCCATGGTCGACCGGCCGGATCTGATGGGTCATATAAGTCATATAAATTAGAAGAAGAAAGTGGGTTTGAGACAGAAACCTTCTTCCAGATATTTCTCCAAACCCATTCCTCTATTCCTCCTCTCTCCTTCACCCTCGAGACCTAGCTCCAAGATTTTGATTCGAGCTTAGATGGATGGAGAAAGTTTGAAAGAAAATGGGGTTTTGGTTAAGAAAGGTGTGATTTAGAAGGTGATTGGAAGATTTTCCCCCAAATTTCTGGTAGGTGGAGATTTCTTTTTCAGATTTTTCTGATTTTACTTCTCTTTCTTCTTCATCCAGCAACCCTACCTTCCAAATTTCACTTAACCTTGTTCAGGGTTGGTTTCCAAGGCTTCAACCTCTACTTGAAGCTTCTTCTTTTCTTCAAGGGTAATTTCTTCTAGGTTTATTAGGTTTTAAAAAAAATTCCAGAAATATCTCAAACCCATTTGGGTTGGGATTTCTCCTACTTCAAGGAAAGGGTTAAGCTAAGGTTGTAAAGCAGGGTTTTTTTTTCCCTTGTGCTTATTTTGTGTGGGTTGTGAATTGGTGTGGGGTGTACTCATGGCAAAGAAACGTGCCACTATGGAGGAGGCACCCCAACGGGAGCGCCGTTCTAAATATGCGGAAGATGCTGTTGTGTCGGCTCCTGTTCTTGCATCTACTCGAGGCAAGAAGGCCCCAAGACGAGGCCGAGGTGGCCCGTCTACCTCACGCGACTTACCAACGACATCGAGGGAGTTGGTACCTGAGCAACCCTCACCTGTGAGCCTGGGTAGATTTGCAAACCGCCCTGTGTGCTTTGAGGGATTTGTGGATAAGACAGTGATTCCTGAGAATCCCATGCTTGCTGGTCTGTTGGAAGCTGGTTGGGATCCTGTCCTCACTCCATACAGTAGTGCTGATGCAGAAATGGTAAGAAGCTTTTACTCGTCTATTCGCAATCCATGTCAACAGCCGTTGGGGTTTGATGTTCTGATTGGTGATAGATTGATGCATGTTGATGTGGATGTGGTAGAGAGAGTCTCTGGTGTGCCGAAAGGCAAAATTGTTATCCTTGAAAATGATTCCAAGAGGCGGAGGTTTAGAGATGAGAGAACTACCTTTGTTTGTGGTGAACTCAAATTGTGGGAACAAAAGAATAGTTGTTTGAAGGCATCGAAAATGCGTTTGGAATTTCGATTACTTCACCGTATTTTCATTTCAAATCTGTACCCACGAGTTGGGAATCGCACGGAAGTATCCCAATATATGCTTGAAGTCCTTTATCGTGTGGGAAAGGGGAAAAGTTTATGTTTTCCGTCGATGGTTATTCGTCACATCCTGACAGCCGCAGCTCCTTCTAATCACACCAAGTCACTTGCATTCGGCCGTTTGGTATGTAAGATAGCTCGACATTTTGGCCTTCGCAGTGGGCCGCATGTGCAATTCGAGCCACGAATTGTTATCGGTCCAATTAAGGTTGGATCTGTAGACCCAAATGAACCTTCTTCAGAACGAATTGACAGAGAAGAAGAGCGTCGGGAAACAGATATCCACTCAACTTCTGGGCTAGATCACGCCACTATTCCAGGACCGCCACCACTTGAACATCAAGGGTTAATACCACCACCCATAGCCCAACCAGCCCCAGGTATGGATATGATAGCACAAATGTTATTACTCATGCAACAACAACAACAACAGACTACTTTGTTGCAACAACAACAACAACAAAATGCCCTACAGCATCAGCAGACTCTTGCTGCTCTGGTTGGGGCGATTACTCATACTGGGAATGCTTCGACATCCACCCCTCGACCAGTGTATCAGACCATCCCAGCCCCTCGGGAGGGTCCATTTGAGCGATTCCAGAAACTTCGACCGCCCACCTTTATGGGTTCTCATAACCCGGCCGAGGCAGAGTATTGGTTAGACCGAATGTTGAAGATGGTTCAGCAGATGGAGTGTTCTGAATCGGAACAGGTGAATCTGGTAACCTTTATGTTAGAGAAAGAAGCAAATATTTGGTGGAAAGGCGTCTGTAAATCAGTCCCAGATACCTATGTATGGACTTGGGAGGATTTTGAAACTAAGTTCCATGACAAATATTATCCTCTCACTTACCGCCTCGAACGTGAGAAACAGTTTCTTAACCTACAACAGGGAAATATGTCTGTAGCAGAGTATGAGCGTCGATTCACAGAGCTCTCGAAATACGCACCAACAATAGTGAACGACGAAGCGACAAAGATGCGTCGTTTCGCGACGGGTTTGAGGCCTGGAATACATACCAAAATGTGTTGTTCTGATATTTATACATATGCTGGAATGGTAGAGAAAGCCTTCCGATCTGAAGAGGATGGTATTCGTCTCGCCCAGGCGCGATCTCAGATGGGGCAAAGGAATAAGGCCGATATGGTGTTACAACAACCGTTTAATAAAAGGGCTCGGATAGGACCGTCACCCGTTCGTAACTCATTTTTTACCTCCACGGCTAAAGCGAATCGATATTGTACGTATTGCCGCAAGCCAGGTCACATAGAACCGTTCTGCTTTGCCCGTATGAGAGATAATGGTATCACCCCTCCGCAGCAGATTAATCGTGCACCGCAGCGAACAATTTCAGTTCCTCCGTTACAAACTGTTCGCCCTCCTTTACACCCAAATCATCCAAATCACCGTCTGGGTGCTCATGCACCAAACAAGCCACAACAAGCCCGAGTTCATGCTATCACTGCTGTAGACCTCAATGAGGACGATGTTCTTCCTCAAACATTTCAAGGTACGGCATATATATGCGGTATTCCTATATACTTATTGGTAGACACTGGGTCTTCTGTTTCTATCATTTCTTCTGAACTTGTTAAACGACTTAAACTGCCCGTCGTGCCGATGTGTCTCGTCACCTTATTCACTGCCTCGGGAAGTAAACTTGATGCACAGTGGTTGTGTCCACAGTGTCCCCTTATCTTAGGAGGTAAGAAGGTGATGGTTGATTTTGTAGTAGCAAGGATTCCTCGCATAGATGTTCTTCTTGGAATGGATTGGTTAACTCCTGCAAAGGCAGAAATCATTTGTGATGTTAGGACCGTCACCGTACATATTGCAGGGGAATCGGCTTTCACATTTCCAATGCAGATCAGTCGTCAGGGCCGTATCGACTTATATACCATTAGGAAGGAAGGAATGAAACAATCGAAACTTCTTGATACCATGTTGGTAAAGGATTTTGAGGATGTGTTTCAGCCCATACCTGGACTACCGCCTCAGAGAGAGATCGATTTTACTATCGATCTTATTCCTGGTACAGTGCCATGTTCGCAACCAGCATATCGCATGCCCCCATGTGACATGGAAGAGTTGAGGAGTCAACTCGATGGGCTTCTAAATTTAGGATTTATCCGTCCGAGTGTTTCACCTTGGGGTGCTCCAGCTTTATTCGTTAAGAAGAAAGATGGATCGTTACGCCTATGTATTGATTATCGAAAGCTGAATCAAGTCACAGTCAGAAATAAATATCCTCTTCCTAGAATAGATGACTTGTTCGATCAATTATGTGGTGCCAAGTGTTTCTCAAAGATCGATTTACGGTCTGGTTACCACCAACTAAGAGTAAGACCTGAAGACGTTCCGAAAACAGCTTTTAAAACAAATTTTGGGCATTATGAATTTTTAGTGATGTCCTTTGGACTCACTAATGCTCCTGCAGTATTTATGGATCTTATGAACAGAGTATTCCGGCCTTATTTATATCGGTTTGTTATCATCTTCATAGATGATATATTGGTTTACTCCAAGACTCGAGACGAGGATGAGGAACATCTGAGGGCCGTTCTGGAAACGTTGAGACAGCATCAGTTATATGCTAAGTATGAGAAATGCGATTTTTGGAAACAAGAGGTAGATTTCCTTGGGCACGTTATATCAGGTGAAGGTATATCAGTAGACCTGTCTAAGGTTGCGGCGGTACAAATGTGGGAGCAGCCTGCTTCTGTTACAGAGGTCCGTAGTTTTCTTGGACTAGCCGGTTATTACCGGCGATTCATCAAGGATTTTTCTAGAATTGCGAAGCCTCTGTCTCAACTCACGCGAAAGGATGTGCCCTTCGCATGGAATGAGAGAGCTGAAACAGCTTTTCAAGAGTTGAAGGACAAATTAACTTCAGCTCCTGTGTTAGTACTACCTGAGCTAGGAGTCAAGTACACGATCTATACTGATGCGTCACATATTGGGTTGGGATGTGTGTTGATGCAGTTGGGTAAGGTGGTCGCCTATGCCTCACGGCAATTGAAAAAGCACGAAGAGAACTACCCCACTCATGATTTGGAGTTGGCGGCAGTGATTTTCGCATTGAAGTTATGGCGACATTATTTGTACGGTGAAGAATTTGAGTTATTTTGTGATCACAAAAGTCTGAAGTACATTTTTACACAACGAGATTTGAACATGAGACAACGTAGGTGGATGGAGACACTTAAAGACTTCAATTTTGAAGTATCCTATCATCCCGGAAAGGCAAATTTGGTAGCAGACACGTTGAGCCGTAAGAAGGCTCAGGCCTTTATCGCCCCACTCATGTTAAGAGAGTGGGATATGCTCACATTTGTGGATGAGTTTAGTGGGATGCTCACCCTCACAGACTCAGATTTGAGAATGTCTCATACACGAGCAGAACATGACCTAGTTAGCCGAATAATCATGGCTCAGAAACATGACCCCAAGTTGATCGCAATAAGAGAGAAGATTGACCGAGGAGAAAGCAGTGAATGGTACGTTGATTCGACAGATGGTTTGCGATTTAGGGGACGTTTGTGTCTCCCAGACTCTTATGAGCTAAAACAGGAAGCCTTAGAAGATGCTCATCGATCGAAATTATCGATACACCCAGGAAGTACGAAGATGTATCAAGACATGAAATGCTCATTCTGGTGGGATAATATGAAAAGAGAAATCGCTGACTATGTTGCAAGATGTCTCACGTGTCAACAAGTCAAATCAGAGCATCGACGACCTCCAGGACTGTTACAGTCCATGCCAATCGCCGAATGGAAATGGGACTTCATATCTATGGATTTCATATCCGGTCTGCCAAAGACAAAAAAGGGTTACGACTCGATTTGGGTGATAGTTGACCGGTTAACAAAATCAGCCCACTTTCTACCCATTCAGATGGCTACGTCGACAGAGGACTTAGCAAGGTTATACATTAAAGAGATTGTACGTCTCCATGGGGTGCCTTTAGAGATTGTGTCTGATAGAGATACCCGATTCACATCAATATTTTGGACGAAGATTCAACAGGCAATGGGTGCAAAGTTAAAATATAGTACAGCCTTTCATCCTCAAATGGATGGGCAGACCGAGCGGGTAAACCAAATTCTGGAAGACATGTTGCGGGCATGTGCATTAGATTTTAAAGACAGCTGGGATGAATGCCTTCCATTTGCTGAATTCGCCTATAACAATAGTTTCCAAGCCAGCATAGGAATGGCGCCTTATGAAGCTCTTTATGGACGATCGTGTCGATCTCCAAATTGTTGGGTGGAAGTTGGTGAAAGAAGCCTTATTGGGCCAGAATTAGTTCAGCAGACTTCCGAAAAGATTGACATAATTAGACAACGCCTTTTAACAGCGCAGAGTCGTCAAAAGAGTTATGCTGATAAACGAAGGCGAGATTTGATATTCGAGAAAGATGATCATGTATTTTTGAAAGTATCTCCGATGAAGGGTTTGCTACGTTTTGGAAAGAGAGGAAAGCTTGCGCCACGATACATCGGCCCATTTCAGATATTGAATCGAGTTGGTGCGGTTGCATATCGTCTCGCGCTACCTACTCCTCTCACTGGTGTGCACAATGTGTTCCATGTATCGATGTTGAAAAAGTATGTGCCTGACCCGACGCACATAATCAAATGGGAGGAGGTGGAGTTGAATGAAAGTGCTACCTATGTTTTGCGACCGACTCGGGTTTTAGATCGGAAAGAACAAGTGTTAAGGAACAAAATTATTCCTTTGGTAAAAGTGCTATGGACTCACCATACAGAAGAAGAAGCATCATGGGAAACGGAAGCCGAAGTACGCAAGAACTACCCACAGATATTAGAAGAATACGAAAAGGTAAAATTTCGTGGACGAAATTTCTTTAAGGGGGGTAGATTGTAACGTCCCGTAAATTTTCGTACAGATAATAGTGTACGGATGACCGTACATCTTAGTTAATTAGAATTCCTAATCTCTAACCTAGAAGAGGAAGATTAATTAGTACAAATTGGGCTAGAGGGTTACCATTCTGTAAATTTTATGGCCCTTACTCTAAATAGCCTTCTGGAGGGCTACATACATAAACCACTAACTTCACTTGGGTCAGAAAACTACCCACTAATTCCTATAAGGCCATTTGGGTGAATTTCCCAGCTTTCATATATAAACCTGTTGCTGAGAAATTCCCAAATCGATTTGGGGATTTTTCAGGAGGGAAAGAGAGAGAAAGAGAGAAATTGAGGGAGAGGAAGAGAGAGAAAGAGAGAGAAATCGAGAGAAGAAGAAGAAGGGAGGTTACAGAGTCTTTCTTCCTTTCCTCTTGAAGTAGGAGGTTGCTCTGGCCTGTCGATTCCATCGCTGGAGTGGTTCTCTTTGCGATTGGAGGTAAGAATCGAATCCTACCTTAAAATTTCGAACTATCTTAGGTTTGAGACTGAAAATCTCATCCTAATTGGGTTTTCTTGTAGGAATAGCTGATTTTCTTTAACCCTAACCCTAGACCGTTGGACGGGCGAGGAACCCTAGACCTTAAGGTGCGGGCTATAATTCAGTTCTTTTCTTTAACATTCCTAAGGGTTTTAGACATGATTCTTATAGTCATAGAGTAGGACTTTGAGTTTTTATCTGATTTTATGTCTCAGTTCAACATGCATGTGTGTTACATGGCTCAATTGTTTGATAAAATGGGTAAATGATTTAATTGTTACAATTGAATTGTGGAATTCGTTGAGATGATGAAATCTGTCTCTAATATGTTTAATTGTATGATTAACGCACATTGTCATGAGTAAAAAGGGGCCAATCGAATAATGTGGATATCCTAGTTGGATTGGATATTCGGGGTAGGCTGGTTGACGGGGTGAACTTGACCGATCGACAGTAGTTTGGACTACACGGGTCGTTTGTGCCCAATGCCGGTTTGGTCAATGTTCTCTCTGCATCAAACAGCCATATCCAAAGTCAAGACATGTTGGGTGGTAGATAGCTTGAAATGAATGACTTTTCCCGAATCTGGAATACTAATGTTATTAAATGAAGCGTCCAATGATAAACGTATGTGCGACACGATCCTATGAAATCTCCTTGGGCCGGGCATGGTGGTGTGGGACACCGTGTTCGTGCCGTCGGCCTACGCTGTGGCATTGAGCCTCCCCGTAGTGACCATAAGCTATTGTAAGGGCGCCAGTTTGTTTTGGGTAAATCTGAATAGCTGAGGTACTGATTTGAATAGAATGATCCTTGTGTTCTAAATGTATTGGAAATTGGAGATGGGATTCGTGGGCTACTGGCGATGATAGACATTCGCACCGTCGGGAGCCAGATGGTCCTGTTCAGGACCTACTGTATGACATTAGTAATTCAGCATCACCAATCTTGCTGAATGAAATTAATACCAATAAAGGCCAAAATAACCATGCATACATGTCATCGGCAATCTCAGTGACTGGCTGACTGTTTGAAAGGCCAGGGCATTCGTGAGAGCCTTCACACTTGCATTATGTGTAGCTGATTTATAAGTGAAGGGAATACTGTATCCATGTGGATTCTGTTATGACTGCCCGGGTCATGCATTGTGTGCGAATTCATAACATTCATGCATTAGTATAACTATTCTAGGACTCTTGTATGTTTTGGTTGTTACTTTACCTATGCCTGAATGCTTGATTGATTATTAAACTTAGACTTATAGCAGCATTGAGTTGATTACTCACCCCCTCAATCCTGGGTGGTGTTTGGAAAAACATCAACCAGACTCTAATGTAGAAACAGGTACTATGGATGATGACGTCCTTCAAAATGAGTTAGAAGATTTTGTAGAAGACGTCAGTTACGTTCAGTTCTCGGATGGTAGAGAATAGGATGCACTGGCATCTTTTAGTTGGTATTTTGGGGCCGTTTGATGGCTAGATGTGTATTGGCCCAATTCTTTTGGACTTGTATATTGGGGCTTCTTGCTGTGTGGGCCCCCTTATTTTGGATATTAATGTAAATTTGTAAATGCTGGACCAGGTACGCACTTATCTTTTTGTCCTTACTTTAAAGTTTGTTTAGTTTTAAACTTGCGACAGGATACTATCTATCATAAATGCATTAATCACGCTTCCGCATAAGCATAGTGACACCCGAAATCTCAAGGGTCGAGGTCATGCTCGACTTCTGAAATTTGGGGCGTTACAGAGTTGGTATCAGAGCGCGAGTTTAGAGCTAAACTGGACCTTGAGTTATGGACTTGACCAACCCTTTACGCCGACGTCGTTTAGACTCTGTGGTTTGAAACCGTGGAGCCTTAGGTTTTATTATGCAGATAAGTATGAGTTATACTCAGTAACATTGGTTTTAGGATTTTTAGGATTCTAGTTGAGTTGATATATGGTTCCAGATGAGGTGATAAGGTTCTAGGATTTGACATCTATGTTTTGGGCTTGGTGTGTTGCGAGTTGGGGAGTAGCAATGTAATTTTGGATGGTGGATTTTAAACAGATCTATGGTCCAGAACAACTGGGCCAGGGACTTACATTCTTTCATCAAGATGATTTAGATGGAAGGATTATGGTGGACAATCGGTGTGAGTTAGAGGTGGAATGGTTGAGGGTTATGTGGTTTGAAGTAGGAGAGTAGAATGTACTTTTGAACAAATTGGTGGCCCATAACCATTTGAAAGAAGTGATTTTGTTTTGTTTTTCTCTTCCATTGAGATGGAAGTAATTAGGATGGGCCACTAGTGGTTGAGATTAGAAGAGAGAGAAAGTAGAATGAGATTAGAGAAAGAAAGAGTGGAATGAGAAAGAAAGAAAGAGAGAGAAGGTAGAATGACTTAGAGAATTAGAGAGAGAGAGAGAGAGTGGAAGGAGTTGAGAGAGTAGAGTGACAGTAGAAAAGAGAGAGAGATGACCAGCAGGAACCGGCCGACCGGCCAGAACAACCGGCTGACCGGTTGGCGCTGGCCATGGAGGGGCCCTTGGTGATGTTTTGGGCAGGCAGTTGGCCAGGAACGACCGGCCGACCGGCCAGAGACAACCGGCCGACCGGTTGACGCTGGACAGGGGCAGCAAAGGTGAGTTGAGTTGGTATTTTTCCGAGGAAATCACCCAGAGACGACCGGCCGACCAGCCAAAGACGACCGGCCGACCGGTTATGAGCAACCGGCTGACCAGCCAGAGTGACCGGCCGACCGGTTACCGCTGGACAGCCAGCATAAAGGAGGGATTTTGAAGTTTTTTTCTGGCAGAGATGAACCAGGGACAGCCGGCCGACCGGCTGCAGCCGGGTCTGACCGGACGTTGATGACCGGCTGGCCGGTTGAACAGCCGGCTGACCGGATTGGACTGTTGAAGTGGAAAAATGGGTGGACAGTAACAGCCGGCCGACCGGCTATAGCCATGGTCGACCGGCCGGATCTGATGGGTCATATAAGTCATATAAATTAGAAGAAGAAAGTGGGTTTGAGACAGAAACCTTCTTCCAGATATTTCTCCAAACCCATTCCTCTATTCCTCCTCTCTCCTTCACCCTCGAGACCTAGCTCCAAGATTTTGATTCGAGCTTAGATGGATGGAGAAAGTTTGAAAGAAAATGGGGTTTTGGTTAAGAAAGGTGTGATTTAGAAGGTGATTGGAAGATTTTCCCCCAAATTTCTGGTAGGTGGAGATTTCTTTTTCAGATTTTTCTGATTTTACTTCTCTTTCTTCTTCATCCAGCAACCCTACCTTCCAAATTTCACTTAACCTTGTTCAGGGTTGGTTTCCAAGGCTTCAACCTCTACTTGAAGCTTCTTCTTTTCTTCAAGGGTAATTTCTTCTAGGTTTATTAGGTTTTAAAAAAAATTCCAGAAATATCTCAAACCCATTTGGGTTGGGATTTCTCCTACTTCAAGGAAAGGGTTAAGCTAAGGTTGTAAAGCAGGGTTTTTTTTTTCCCTTGTGCTTATTTTGTGTGGGTTGTGAATTGGTGTGGGGTGTACTCATGGCAAAGAAACGTGCCACTATGGAGGAGGCACCCCAACGGGAGCGCCGTTCTAAATATGCGGAAGATGCTGTTGTGTCGGCTCCTGTTCTTGCATCTACTCGAGGCAAGAAGGCCCCAAGACGAGGCCGAGGTGGCCCGTCTACCTCACGCGACTTACCAACGACATCGAGGGAGTTGGTACCTGAGCAACCCTCACCTGTGAGCCTGGGTAGATTTGCAAACCGCCCTGTGTGCTTTGAGGGATTTGTGGATAAGACAGTGATTCCTGAGAATCCCATGCTTGCTGGTCTGTTGGAAGCTGGTTGGGATCCTGTCCTCACTCCATACAGTAGTGCTGATGCAGAAATGGTAAGAAGCTTTTACTCGTCTATTCGCAATCCATGTCAACAGCCGTTGGGGTTTGATGTTCTGATTGGTGATAGATTGATGCATGTTGATGTGGATGTGGTAGAGAGAGTCTCTGGTGTGCCGAAAGGCAAAATTGTTATCCTTGAAAATGATTCCAAGAGGCGGAGGTTTAGAGATGAGAGAACTACCTTTGTTTGTGGTGAACTCAAATTGTGGGAACAAAAGAATAGTTGTTTGAAGGCATCGAAAATGCGTTTGGAATTTCGATTACTTCACCGTATTTTCATTTCAAATCTGTACCCACGAGTTGGGAATCGCACGGAAGTATCCCAATATATGCTTGAAGTCCTTTATCGTGTGGGAAAGGGGAAAAGTTTATGTTTTCCGTCGATGGTTATTCGTCACATCCTGACAGCCGCAGCTCCTTCTAATCACACCAAGTCACTTGCATTCGGCCGTTTGGTATGTAAGATAGCTCGACATTTTGGCCTTCGCAGTGGGCCGCATGTGCAATTCGAGCCACGAATTGTTATCGGTCCAATTAAGGTTGGATCTGTAGACCCAAATGAACCTTCTTCAGAACGAATTGACAGAGAAGAAGAGCGTCGGGAAACAGATATCCACTCAACTTCTGGGCTAGATCACGCCACTATTCCAGGACCGCCACCACTTGAACATCAAGGGTTAATACCACCACCCATAGCCCAACCAGCCCCAGGTATGGATATGATAGCACAAATGTTATTACTCATGCAACAACAACAACAACAGACTACTTTGTTGCAACAACAACAACAACAAAATGCCCTACAGCATCAGCAGACTCTTGCTGCTCTGGTTGGGGCGATTACTCATACTGGGAATGCTTCGACATCCACCCCTCGACCAGTGTATCAGACCATCCCAGCCCCTCGGGAGGGTCCATTTGAGCGATTCCAGAAACTTCGACCGCCCACCTTTATGGGTTCTCATAACCCGGCCGAGGCAGAGTATTGGTTAGACCGAATGTTGAAGATGGTTCAGCAGATGGAGTGTTCTGAATCGGAACAGGTGAATCTGGTAACCTTTATGTTAGAGAAAGAAGCAAATATTTGGTGGAAAGGCGTCTGTAAATCAGTCCCAGATACCTATGTATGGACTTGGGAGGATTTTGAAACTAAGTTCCATGACAAATATTATCCTCTCACTTACCGCCTCGAACGTGAGAAACAGTTTCTTAACCTACAACAGGGAAATATGTCTGTAGCAGAGTATGAGCGTCGATTCACAGAGCTCTCGAAATACGCACCAACAATAGTGAACGACGAAGCGACAAAGATGCGTCGTTTCGCGACGGGTTTGAGGCCTGGAATACATACCAAAATGTGTTGTTCTGATATTTATACATATGCTGGAATGGTAGAGAAAGCCTTCCGATCTGAAGAGGATGGTATTCGTCTCGCCCAGGCGCGATCTCAGATGGGGCAAAGGAATAAGGCCGATATGGTGTTACAACAACCGTTTAATAAAAGGGCTCGGATAGGACCGTCACCCGTTCGTAACTCATTTTTTACCTCCACGGCTAAAGCGAATCGATATTGTACGTATTGCCGCAAGCCAGGTCACATAGAACCGTTCTGCTTTGCCCGTATGAGAGATAATGGTATCACCCCTCCGCAGCAGATTAATCGTGCACCGCAGCGAACAATTTCAGTTCCTCCGTTACAAACTGTTCGCCCTCCTTTACACCCAAATCATCCAAATCACCGTCTGGGTGCTCATGCACCAAACAAGCCACAACAAGCCCGAGTTCATGCTATCACTGCTGTAGACCTCAATGAGGACGATGTTCTTCCTCAAACATTTCAAGGTACGGCATATATATGCGGTATTCCTATATACTTATTGGTAGACACTGGGTCTTCTGTTTCTATCATTTCTTCTGAACTTGTTAAACGACTTAAACTGCCCGTCGTGCCGATGTGTCTCGTCACCTTATTCACTGCCTCGGGAAGTAAACTTGATGCACAGTGGTTGTGTCCACAGTGTCCCCTTATCTTAGGAGGTAAGAAGGTGATGGTTGATTTTGTAGTAGCAAGGATTCCTCGCATAGATGTTCTTCTTGGAATGGATTGGTTAACTCCTGCAAAGGCAGAAATCATTTGTGATGTTAGGACCGTCACCGTACATATTGCAGGGGAATCGGCTTTCACATTTCCAATGCAGATCAGTCGTCAGGGCCGTATCGACTTATATACCATTAGGAAGGAAGGAATGAAACAATCGAAACTTCTTGATACCATGTTGGTAAAGGATTTTGAGGATGTGTTTCAGCCCATACCTGGACTACCGCCTCAGAGAGAGATCGATTTTACTATCGATCTTATTCCTGGTACAGTGCCATGTTCGCAACCAGCATATCGCATGCCCCCATGTGACATGGAAGAGTTGAGGAGTCAACTCGATGGGCTTCTAAATTTAGGATTTATCCGTCCGAGTGTTTCACCTTGGGGTGCTCCAGCTTTATTCGTTAAGAAGAAAGATGGATCGTTACGCCTATGTATTGATTATCGAAAGCTGAATCAAGTCACAGTCAGAAATAAATATCCTCTTCCTAGAATAGATGACTTGTTCGATCAATTATGTGGTGCCAAGTGTTTCTCAAAGATCGATTTACGGTCTGGTTACCACCAACTAAGAGTAAGACCTGAAGACGTTCCGAAAACAGCTTTTAAAACAAATTTTGGGCATTATGAATTTTTAGTGATGTCCTTTGGACTCACTAATGCTCCTGCAGTATTTATGGATCTTATGAACAGAGTATTCCGGCCTTATTTATATCGGTTTGTTATCATCTTCATAGATGATATATTGGTTTACTCCAAGACTCGAGACGAGGATGAGGAACATCTGAGGGCCGTTCTGGAAACGTTGAGACAGCATCAGTTATATGCTAAGTATGAGAAATGCGATTTTTGGAAACAAGAGGTAGATTTCCTTGGGCACGTTATATCAGGTGAAGGTATATCAGTAGACCTGTCTAAGGTTGCGGCGGTACAAATGTGGGAGCAGCCTGCTTCTGTTACAGAGGTCCGTAGTTTTCTTGGACTAGCCGGTTATTACCGGCGATTCATCAAGGATTTTTCTAGAATTGCGAAGCCTCTGTCTCAACTCACGCGAAAGGATGTGCCCTTCGCATGGAATGAGAGAGCTGAAACAGCTTTTCAAGAGTTGAAGGACAAATTAACTTCAGCTCCTGTGTTAGTACTACCTGAGCTAGGAGTCAAGTACACGATCTATACTGATGCGTCACATATTGGGTTGGGATGTGTGTTGATGCAGTTGGGTAAGGTGGTCGCCTATGCCTCACGGCAATTGAAAAAGCACGAAGAGAACTACCCCACTCATGATTTGGAGTTGGCGGCAGTGATTTTCGCATTGAAGTTATGGCGACATTATTTGTACGGTGAAGAATTTGAGTTATTTTGTGATCACAAAAGTCTGAAGTACATTTTTACACAACGAGATTTGAACATGAGACAACGTAGGTGGATGGAGACACTTAAAGACTTCAATTTTGAAGTATCCTATCATCCCGGAAAGGCAAATTTGGTAGCAGACACGTTGAGCCGTAAGAAGGCTCAGGCCTTTATCGCCCCACTCATGTTAAGAGAGTGGGATATGCTCACATTTGTGGATGAGTTTAGTGGGATGCTCACCCTCACAGACTCAGATTTGAGAATGTCTCATACACGAGCAGAACATGACCTAGTTAGCCGAATAATCATGGCTCAGAAACATGACCCCAAGTTGATCGCAATAAGAGAGAAGATTGACCGAGGAGAAAGCAGTGAATGGTACGTTGATTCGACAGATGGTTTGCGATTTAGGGGACGTTTGTGTCTCCCAGACTCTTATGAGCTAAAACAGGAAGCCTTAGAAGATGCTCATCGATCGAAATTATCGATACACCCAGGAAGTACGAAGATGTATCAAGACATGAAATGCTCATTCTGGTGGGATAATATGAAAAGAGAAATCGCTGACTATGTTGCAAGATGTCTCACGTGTCAACAAGTCAAATCAGAGCATCGACGACCTCCAGGACTGTTACAGTCCATGCCAATCGCCGAATGGAAATGGGACTTCATATCTATGGATTTCATATCCGGTCTGCCAAAGACAAAAAAGGGTTACGACTCGATTTGGGTGATAGTTGACCGGTTAACAAAATCAGCCCACTTTCTACCCATTCAGATGGCTACGTCGACAGAGGACTTAGCAAGGTTATACATTAAAGAGATTGTACGTCTCCATGGGGTGCCTTTAGAGATTGTGTCTGATAGAGATACCCGATTCACATCAATATTTTGGACGAAGATTCAACAGGCAATGGGTGCAAAGTTAAAATATAGTACAGCCTTTCATCCTCAAATGGATGGGCAGACCGAGCGGGTAAACCAAATTCTGGAAGACATGTTGCGGGCATGTGCATTAGATTTTAAAGACAGCTGGGATGAATGCCTTCCATTTGCTGAATTCGCCTATAACAATAGTTTCCAAGCCAGCATAGGAATGGCGCCTTATGAAGCTCTTTATGGACGATCGTGTCGATCTCCAAATTGTTGGGTGGAAGTTGGTGAAAGAAGCCTTATTGGGCCAGAATTAGTTCAGCAGACTTCCGAAAAGATTGACATAATTAGACAACGCCTTTTAACAGCGCAGAGTCGTCAAAAGAGTTATGCTGATAAACGAAGGCGAGATTTGATATTCGAGAAAGATGATCATGTATTTTTGAAAGTATCTCCGATGAAGGGTTTGCTACGTTTTGGAAAGAGAGGAAAGCTTGCGCCACGATACATCGGCCCATTTCAGATATTGAATCGAGTTGGTGCGGTTGCATATCGTCTCGCGCTACCTACTCCTCTCACTGGTGTGCACAATGTGTTCCATGTATCGATGTTGAAAAAGTATGTGCCTGACCCGACGCACATAATCAAATGGGAGGAGGTGGAGTTGAATGAAAGTGCTACCTATGTTTTGCGACCGACTCGGGTTTTAGATCGGAAAGAACAAGTGTTAAGGAACAAAATTATTCCTTTGGTAAAAGTGCTATGGACTCACCATACAGAAGAAGAAGCATCATGGGAAACGGAAGCCGAAGTACGCAAGAACTACCCACAGATATTAGAAGAATACGAAAAGGTAAAATTTCGTGGACGAAATTTCTTTAAGGGGGGTAGATTGTAACGTCCCGTAAATTTTCGTACAGATAATAGTGTACGGATGACCGTACATCTTAGTTAATTAGAATTCCTAATCTCTAACCTAGAAGAGGAAGATTAATTAGTACAAATTGGGCTAGAGGGTTACCATTCTGTAAATTTTATGGCCCTTACTCTAAATAGCCTTCTGGAGGGCTACATACATAAACCACTAACTTCACTTGGGTCAGAAAACTACCCACTAATTCCTATAAGGCCATTTGGGTGAATTTCCCAGCTTTCATATATAAACCTGTTGCTGAGAAATTCCCAAATCGATTTGGGGATTTTTCAGGAGGGAAAGAGAGAGAAAGAGAGAAATTGAGGGAGAGGAAGAGAGAGAAAGAGAGAGAAATCGAGAG
Source organism: Liriodendron chinense (assembly GCA_003013855.2). Classification (NCBI taxonomy): domain Eukaryota; kingdom Viridiplantae; phylum Streptophyta; class Magnoliopsida; order Magnoliales; family Magnoliaceae; genus Liriodendron; species Liriodendron chinense. The sequence continues at coordinate 2,195,636 of PVNU02002217.1, forward strand.
AAGAAGAAGAAGGGAGGTTACAGAGTCTTTCTTCCTTTCCTCTTGAAGTAGGAGGTTGCTCTGGCCTGTCGATTCCATCGCTGGAGTGGTTCTCTTTGCGATTGGAGGTAAGAATCGAATCCTACCTTAAAATTTCGAACTATCTTAGGTTTGAGACTGAAAATCTCATCCTAATTGGGTTTTCTTGTAGGAATAGCTGATTTTCTTTAACCCTAACCCTAGACCGTTGGACGGGCGAGGAACCCTAGACCTTAAGGTGCGGGCTATAATTCAGTTCTTTTCTTTAACATTCCTAAGGGTTTTAGACATGATTCTTATAGTCATAGAGTAGGACTTTGAGTTTTTATCTGATTTTATGTCTCAGTTCAACATGCATGTGTGTTACATGGCTCAATTGTTTGATAAAATGGGTAAATGATTTAATTGTTACAATTGAATTGTGGAATTCGTTGAGATGATGAAATCTGTCTCTAATATGTTTAATTGTATGATTAACGCACATTGTCATGAGTAAAAAGGGGCCAATCGAATAATGTGGATATCCTAGTTGGATTGGATATTCGGGGTAGGCTGGTTGACGGGGTGAACTTGACCGATCGACAGTAGTTTGGACTACACGGGTCGTTTGTGCCCAATGCCGGTTTGGTCAATGTTCTCTCTGCATCAAACAGCCATATCCAAAGTCAAGACATGTTGGGTGGTAGATAGCTTGAAATGAATGACTTTTCCCGAATCTGGAATACTAATGTTATTAAATGAAGCGTCCAATGATAAACGTATGTGCGACACGATCCTATGAAATCTCCTTGGGCCGGGCATGGTGGTGTGGGACACCGTGTTCGTGCCGTCGGCCTACGCTGTGGCATTGAGCCTCCCCGTAGTGACCATAAGCTATTGTAAGGGCGCCAGTTTGTTTTGGGTAAATCTGAATAGCTGAGGTACTGATTTGAATAGAATGATCCTTGTGTTCTAAATGTATTGGAAATTGGAGATGGGATTCGTGGGCTACTGGCGATGATAGACATTCGCACCGTCGGGAGCCAGATGGTCCTGTTCAGGACCTACTGTATGACATTAGTAATTCAGCATCACCAATCTTGCTGAATGAAATTAATACCAATAAAGGCCAAAATAACCATGCATACATGTCATCGGCAATCTCAGTGACTGGCTGACTGTTTGAAAGGCCAGGGCATTCGTGAGAGCCTTCACACTTGCATTATGTGTAGCTGATTTATAAGTGAAGGGAATACTGTATCCATGTGGATTCTGTTATGACTGCCCGGGTCATGCATTGTGTGCGAATTCATAACATTCATGCATTAGTATAACTATTCTAGGACTCTTGTATGTTTTGGTTGTTACTTTACCTATGCCTGAATGCTTGATTGATTATTAAACTTAGACTTATAGCAGCATTGAGTTGATTACTCACCCCCTCAATCCTGGGTGGTGTTTGGAAAAACATCAACCAGACTCTAATGTAGAAACAGGTACTATGGATGATGACGTCCTTCAAAATGAGTTAGAAGATTTTGTAGAAGACGTCAGTTACGTTCAGTTCTCGGATGGTAGAGAATAGGATGCACTGGCATCTTTTAGTTGGTATTTTGGGGCCGTTTGATGGCTAGATGTGTATTGGCCCAATTCTTTTGGACTTGTATATTGGGGCTTCTTGCTGTGTGGGCCCCCTTATTTTGGATATTAATGTAAATTTGTAAATGCTGGACCAGGTACGCACTTATCTTTTTGTCCTTACTTTAAAGTTTGTTTAGTTTTAAACTTGCGACAGGATACTATCTATCATAAATGCATTAATCACGCTTCCGCATAAGCATAGTGACACCCGAAATCTCAAGGGTCGAGGTCATGCTCGACTTCTGAAATTTGGGGCGTTACACGGTGTGTGCTTGTGATCGGTTGTAACAGTTCCCTGAGATAGTGGATTGTTGATCTGGACTAAGTCCCGTGGTTTTTACCTCTTTTGAGAGTTTTCCACGTAAAAACCCTTTGTGTTCGTGTGGTTGATGTTTATTCTTGATTATTGCATTAGCATAGTCCATAATTCTAGTCTATTGGGGGGTAAGATCCGAAGGTTTGTGTGAAACGCTCCCAACAAAGTGGTATTAAAGCGTTCAGGTTGTTTGAACGGTGTGAGATCGGTTCTGAATTATGGAAGGTGGCTCATCAAGGATGATCAGCCTCAATGGTTCTAACTGGACCATATGGAAGGCTAAGATGGAGGACTTGCTATATTGCAAGGACTTGTATGCTCCAATTCTAGGCATATCGGCGAAGACAGAGGATATGTCAGATGATGATTGGAAGAAAGTGGACCGGAAGGCGGTGGGGTTCATTAGACAATGGTTGGATGATTCGGTTTTCCACCATGTGTCTACAGATACCTCAGCCGCTAGCCTATGGCTGAAGTTGCAAGGGCTGTATGAGAGAAAGACAGCTGGCAATAAAATTTTCCTGATAAGACGACTTGTGAATCTCAAGTTCAAAGATGGTGGTTCTGTGGCTGAACACATGAATGAGGTCAGCAACATTGTGAACCAGCTCTCCGCCATGGAGATGGTCATGGATGATGAACTTCAGGCTTTGCTACTGCTTAGCTCATTGCCTGACAGTTGGGAGACATTGGTGGTGTCTCTAAGTAACTCCGCGCCAGACGGAAAGATATCCATGGATCAGGTAACAAGCTGTCTCTTCAATGAAAAGACAAGGAGGAAGTCCCTAGGGCCTGCTCAACAAGAGGCCCTTGTGACACAAGATCGGGGAAGAGGAAAGAACAGAAAGGGCGGAAAGGCCCGAGATAAATCAAGAGGTAAGTCAGTTGCCAGGAAAGATGTTGAATGCTGGAATTGTGGCAAGAAGGGCCATTATAAGCATGAATGTCACAAGAAGAAGAGTGACAAGAAGGGTAAAGGAAAGGAGAAGGAAGATGAATCAGATTCTACTGCGGTCGCCTCAGATGGTGACGTTGTTGTTATTCTTTCGGCAAATCACGATACTTGTCTCACGGCTTCGAGTCAGGACACCGACTAGGTGATAGACTCGGGAGCCTCGTTTCATTTCAACTCCACGCAGAGATTTCTTCACAAGCTACAAGTCAGGTGACTATGAGACAGTGAAGATGGGAAATTCTGGTGTTTCGAAGATTGTAGGGGTCGGTGATCTTTGTTTGAAGACTGATGTGGGCTGCACATTGGTTCTCAAAGATGTGAGACACATTCCAGACCTTCGCCTCAACTTAATGTCGACAGGAAGGCTGGATGATGATGGCTATAAAAGCCGGTTTGCTGGTGGGCGCTGGAAGCTCATCAAGGGTTCATTGATCGCTGCCAGAGGAAAGAAGTGTTGCACTCTTTACAACGCAAGTGTCAGTGTATGCAAGAGTGGATTGAACGCAGCAGAGGATTCAGCTACTGACGTGTGGCACAGGCGTCTAGGCCACATGAGTGAAAAAGGGCTTCAGCTACTAGCGAAGAAGCAACTCCTTCCAGACGTGACAGTTATACCTCTCAAAACCTGTATTGACTGTTTATCTGGGAAACAGCATAGAGTTTCTTTTGTTAAAACTGCTTCTCATACTAATAAAGTACATGCATTAGATTTGGTTTACTCTGATGTTTGTGGTCCTATGAGGACAAAAACCTTGGGTGGGTCATTGTATTTTGTTACATTTATAGATGATGCATGTAGGAGGGTTTGGGTGTATGCTTTGAAATCCAAGGACGAGGTCTTTGGTGTGTTTAAACTGTTTCATGCTATGGTCGAGAGGGAGACAGGCAGATCATTGAAGTGCATCCGCACTGATAATGGTTTTGAATACATAGGTGACTTCCACGAGTATTGCAAGTCACTGGGTATACGGCATGAACAGTCAGTTCCCTAGGTGACTTCCACGAGTATTGCAAGTCACTGGGTATACGGCATGAACAGTCAGTTCCCAAGACCCCTCAGCATAATGGTGTGGCTGAGCGAATGAATCGCACCATTGTAGAGAGAATCAGATGCATGTTATCCCATGCAAAGTTGCCCAAGATGTTCTGGGGAGAAGCAATGCACACGACGGTGTATTTGATAAACAGGTCTCCATCAGCCCCGTTGAATGGAGAAGCACCTGAGAAGGTGTGGACTGGACGTGATCCATCGTATAGTCATCTCAGGGTGTTTGGATGCAGGGCATCCGTTCACGTACCAAAGGACGAGAGGTCCAAGCTTGATATGAAGATCAGGCAGTGTGTGTTCTTAGGATACAGTGATGAGAAGTTAGGTTACAGGTTATGGGATCCGATCGAGAAGAAGCTCGTCAGGAGCAGAGATGTGGTTTTCATTGAAGATCAGTGTATAGAAGACATTGAAAAGCCAGTGAAGACCCAACCCAGTTTAGGTGAACTGGAGGACATGGATCCGGTTACTCCTCCCGTGGTGCCTGATGACGGGGGAGTACAGCAAGGTGCAGAGGATGAGGGAGTCCCTACAGAAGATGGACAAGGGGAGCAGCCCCAACTTGATCCACCTGTTGAGCCACAGGTGAGGAGGACATAAAGGGACAGACATCCATCCAAGAAGTACTCGCCGCATGAGTACATTATGCTCACTGATGGGAGAGCCAGAAGACTATTCTAAGGCCCTAGCCGACGAGCATAAGGGGGAGTGGTTGAAAGCTATGCAAGAGGAGATGGAATCCTTGCATAAGAACCACACCTATGATATGGTGAAATTGCCTAAGGGCAAGAAAGCTCTAAGCAACAAGTGGGTGTTCAGAAAGAAGAATGAGCAGAAGAATTCACAGACAAAGTTCAAGGCCAGACTTGTGGTGAAAGGGTTTGGTCAAAGGAAAGGAATAGACTTCGAGGAGATATTCTCACCTGTGGTGAAGATGACATCCATTCGGGTGTTGCTTTGGTTGGCGGCTAGCATGGATCTGGAGATAGAGCAGTTAGATGTCAAAAATGCCTTCCTCCATGGTGACTTGGAAGAAGAGATCTACATGCGTCAACCAGAAGGGTTCGAAGTTAAGGGTAAAAAGCATATGGTATGCAGGCTTACGAAGAGCTTGTATGGGCTGAAGCAAGCTCCTAGGCAATGGTACAAGAAGTTCGACTCGTTCATGTTAAATCATGGATATGACAGAACGGAGTCGGACCACTGTGTTCACTCGTAGGTTCTCAGATGGTGATTTCTTGGTTCTACTATTGTATGTTGATGACATGCTCATCATAGGAAAAGACATCAAGAAGATTGACAGGCTGAAACAGGAGTTGGGCAAGTCTTTTGCGATGAAAGACTTGGGCCCGACAAAACAGATCCTAGGAATGGAGATAACCCGTGACAGAAGCAGCAGGAAACTTTGGTTGTCATAAGAGCGGTATATTGAGAAAGTCCTAGAGCGGTTCAATATGAATGCAGCGAAGCCGGTTAGTACTTCACTGGATGGTCACTTCAAATTGAGCGACAAGCTGTGTCCCAAGACGAAGACGGAAGTGGAAGAGATGCGGAAGATACCCTACGCGTCAGCGGTAGGAAGTTTGATGTATGCTATGGTGTGTACGCGCCCAGATATAGCATATGCTGTTGGTGTTGTCAGCCGGTATCTTGCCAATCCTGGCAAGGAACATTGGGCAGCGGTGAAGTGGATACTACGATATCTGAGAGGCTCATCCAGGTTGAGCCTATGCTATGGTGACAGAAAATCTGTGTTAGAAGGCTACACAGATGCAGATATGGCAGGTGACATAGACTCTAGGAAGTCTACATCGGGGTTCATGTTCACGTTTGCAGGGGGAGCGGTCTCAAGCTACAGAAGGTCGTAGCATTGTCGACGACAGAGGCCGAGTACATCGCGGTCACAGAGGCATGCAAAGAGATGCTTTGGATGAAGAGGTTCCTACATGAACTCAGCCTGAAGCAAGAGGAGCACGTGGTCTATTGCGATAGCCAGAGTGCTATACACTTGAGCAAGAATCCAAGTCAGCATTCCAAGTCGAAGCACATAGAGATTCGGTATCACTGGATCAGGGATACTTTGGAACAAAAGGTGCTACAGCTTGAGAAGGTCCATACGGACAATAACGGGTCAGACATGATGACCAAGGATTTGCTCAAGGGCAAGTTTGAGGTTTGCAGAAACCTGGCTGGCTTGAAGAAGGCGAATTTCTCCTGAGTCGGAAAGGGGGAGATTTGATGGAGTTTTCCTCCTCACGTGACAGAGGAGAGAGAGAGTGAACTGGAAGTGGCCAGGCACCCGGACCATTTAGTGGCCGGGCGACCGAAATTTCAGAAATAGGCAGCAAGGCTGCTGGACACTTTTGTCCATTTCCGGGCGCCCCACGGTTTTGGTGATCGGGCGCCTGACCATGTTGGTCCGGGCGCCCGAAATTCAGTTTTTTCTAATGTTTCTCGCTGGACTTTTTTTGGTTGGCCGGGCGCCCCGACGGTCTGGTGACCGGGAGCCCGACCCTGCGCGAACTGCTTGTTCGCAGTTTCCTAATCTGGCTCTAATTGCTCCGTTTTTTGTACTTAAGCGCTCCAAAACGGGATTAGGGCATCCAATTGGGTTGCTAACACATCCAAGGTGAGAAAGAGAGAAAAAGAGGAAGAGAGAAAGAGAAGAGAGAGAAAGAGGAAACTTGTAGAAGGGAGAAGTTGCTTGAAGAAGAGTTCTTCTGCGCAACGGTCATCTCAACGCTTCTACGTCCTCGGGATCGGTGAGATCGTTTCTCCTTTACTATTCTCTTGTTGTTTATCCATCCCAAGTGGGTGAAGAAGGTTTGATCCAAGCGGTGTGTGCTTGTGATCGATTGTAACAGTTCCCTGAGATAGTGGATTGTTGATCTGGATTAGGTCCCGTGGTTTTTACCTCTTTTGAGAGTTTTCCACGTAGAAACCCTTTGTGTTCGTGTGGTTGATGTTTATTCTTGATTATTGCATTAGCATAGTCCATAATTCTAGTGTATTGGGGGGCGAGATCCGAAAGTTTGTGTGAAACGCTCCCAACAAATGGTAGCTGTCAAACTTCTTCATAAGAGTGCACTAAATGGTTAGGATTGTCCAATCATTTTTGGGCAAATGACCGAGTCTACTGGAGGAGTGGTTCAGATTTGGAACATGTTGGATTGCCAATTACATTAGTAATGTATGTACAGTAAAAGCATCATCTTACAATTTTATCATGATTGTGTAAGTATGCAGTTCTATAGTCAAGTGCAGGTGTATTGAGTAGAGTTGGACACAATCTGAACTGAGTTGAGCTTGGCACAGCTCAATTTGGTTGGACAAGCAACGTACCCCAACTTTAGTTCAGCTCAGCTCAGCTCAGCTCAATCCTTGAGTTTAATTGACTAGCTCGGCTCAGTTTAATCAACAACTTGGCTCACCTTGAGCTAAATTCGAATCAAGTTCGAGCTTTCAAGTCTAGTTGAGTTTAGGTTTTTCTTTTTAGTTTCTATACAAGTAGCTTAGTTTTTTATTATATTATATATAATATAAAATATAATATATTAATTAAGTTATATATATATATATATATATTATATATATATATATATATATATATATATATATATATATATAGAGAGAGAGAGAGAGAGAGAGAGAGAGAGAGAGAGAGAGGAATGCTCACCTATGCACTTCTCTCATGAGAACTCGTGAGCACTTTTTCATGGCTCATCGCACATGACGTGAGCTCAAAATCTAAGCCGTCCACGTGATGTAATACCTCAAAAAACCCCCCAAGGCCCATCTTTCAACTTGTTCTAAAACTTTAGTGGGCCATGAAAGAAGGCAATAGTTTCCTCCCTTGATTTTCCTCTTGCTTTCTGCTGCGGCCTACCGAAGTTTTGGATCAGGTTGAAAGATGGGCCTTAAGGGTTTTTTGAGGTGTTGCATCACATGAACGGCTCAAATTTTTAACTCACATCATGTGCGATGAGCCATGAAAAAGTGCTCATGAGTCTCTCGTGAGAGAAGTGCCCAAGTGAGCATTATATATATATATATATATATATATATATATATATATATATATATATATATATATATATATAAAAGTAAGTTATAACTCGAGCTTAGTCACATTGAACTTAGCCAGCTTTAGTTTAGCTAGGAAATCTTTCTAGCTTAAAAAATCAACTTGGCCCGGCTTGAGCCTAGCTTTCGAGTTGAGCCAAAATCAAGCTTATCCGAATTGAGTCGGGTGAGTTAACTAAATTATCATAGTTTGTGTCCAGCTCTAGTACTAAAAGGTATAATCACTATAATTTTACATTATATTATAGTGAAAATCTTTCATCCATACACACATTAGTGCATTTTTCTCTTTAATTTGACATTAAAATAGTGTAAAAACACATCATTACTACTAGTGCATTGTATTCTAAAATCAGATGGGCCATTCCACGGGCAGTTACAAGATTTTGTATTAGTTTAAACTGGGTGAACATATAATCAGCCTGATTTTTGGGATCAAGGCCATTGTGTGGTCAACTCAATGCATTACATCGTAATGAGCAAAGTCTACAAGGCTGACAATGGATGTATGTGTTTTACCTATGCTATTCATCTATTTTTCTATCTCATTTTAGGGCATCAGCCCAAAATTGAAGCATATCCGAAGCTCAAGTGGACAACACCACAAGAAACACATGGGATGATGACATCCACCCTTGGAACCTTCCTAGGGCTCACAGCGATGTATATTTGTCATCCAACCTGTTCATAAAGTCACACTAACATCGATGAAGGGAAAAAACAGACATCAGCTTGATCAAAACTTCCAGCGCCCCAGGCAATCAATTCGGCAGTGTGGTCTGGATATGCTTCAATTTTAGGATAATGCCATAAAATGAGATGCTAGAGAGGATGGACCGCATGGATAAGACACGTACATCACAGTAGGCCCTACAAAGTATGAAAGAGCCCTCTATTTCGTAGGCTGGGGTAAAAGAGGACGCGGAATGGGTGAGTTAGAGACGGACAGTACTGTCAGGAGATCTGTGGGCCCACAGTGATATATTTGTTTATCTAAGGCGTTCATCCATTCTAAAAGATCATTTCAAGGCATAAACATAAAAGGAGGTGGATTGATGGCTCGAGTGCACCACACCACGGGAAGCAATGATGAAAATGACCCACCAATGAAACCTTCCTAAGGCCCATGATGATGTTTATTTGCCATCCAACCTGTTCATAAGATCACAAAGTCCTGGACGAAGGGAAGATTATAAGCATCTGCCTGATCCAAAATTTATGGGGCCCAAAACATTTTCAGCAATAGGTATTCAATCCCCGCTATTTCGTGTGGTGTGATTCACTTGAGCATTTGATCTGCCTCAGTTTTTGGACTCATAGTCTAAAATTGTTTTTCAAAATTGATGAACGGTGTGGATAAAATATATACATTACGGTGGGCCCCAGAGAGCCCCTAACAGGACATTCAGTTTCAAGCGAGTTCCTAGTGGATAGTACGGGCTCATGTGATTTTGGTATTTTGTCCTGCGACTCATTTTAGTCATGAACCAAAAATCGAAGGAAATTGGATTGTGTAATTACTCACTAGGCTTGTATCGTACTGAGTAAGCTCTTATGGCCCACTTTGAATGTATGTGGTTTATCCAATGTTGAAATCTTCATAGGACCCTCAATGATCTTTATTTGTCATCCAATCTTTTCGTAAGATTACACATATGGATGAAGAGAAAACAAAAATACCAAGTTTGTACAAAACATTTTTGCTCCTAAGAATTTTTCAACAGCAGGCATTCAATTCACACTATCGCCTGTGGTGTGATCCACTTGAGCTTTGTATATGCTTCATTTTTGGGCAAAGCCCATAAAATGAAAGGAGGGAATAAATACATAAATCATAATGGGCGCCTTGGAACTTAAGTGTACTGAGGAGTATTTTTTTTTTAATTATTTATTTATTTGGGTTAGTACACACCAATTGCTACTATAGCACATCCCTGTTAGTCACACGGCAATGTTAGCCACCCGATCCAGGAATCCATGCAATGACCTAAGTATTTAGATGAGGCTATCTTCACTCAAGTCTACCACTTGAGCTATGGATCCGGTTGTAGTGTACTTCGTTACTTAGCACGCAAAATGCTTCCACATAAGCATTTCCATAGCCCAAGTGGACCACACCATGAAACAGTTTGAATTGGTCAATCACCCTGGAAAAATTGTTGAGGCCCACACAAGTTTTGGATCAAGCTGATATTTGTGTTTTCACTGCATCTATGTCATCTCTGTTTTGAAGATGTTGGATGACAAACAAACATCACTGTAGGACATAGGAATGTTTCAACGGTGGACATCATTATTCTCTTGGTCCACTTAACTTTTTATATGGAACACGCTCTAAAATAATCTGAAAAAGCGGATGTATGGTGTAGATAGTACACGTACATCCATGGTGGGCCCCACATAGTTTACTCACGGCGCAATCTGCTTCCGATTATTGTTCACCCCAACGCACAAGAGATTCCGTTTATGGGTTCGAAACAGGGTTTGCCTGTCGAACGGAGGTTTTGAAAGTGCGTACATCCAGGCGCTTCTTACATTCTCTCACTTGCTTTTCTCCTCGAATTCCATCCAATCCCTGCCACGATTGCTGCCGATCACACCCTCGCCGCTGCCGTCCGGTACATCTCTCACTCTCTCATTTTTTAAAACATCTTGTCTTTTCTCCTTTCTCTCTCAATCATTTCTATAAGCATTCTCTCCCTCTCTCTATCATGAGTAAATAGTCCCAGTTCATGATAGTGGAACCAATCGTATGATGGCCCAATCGTTGATATGATCATCCCCACCGTAGATTTGGGATACCCCAAAAAATCACTCAGATTGGAAGATCCTAAATTATCTAGGGCCTTCTTTTTTTTTTTTTTTTTTTTTTTTTTTTTTTTTTTTCCCTTCTGAAGAATATATCCTGCCGTTGTTACATACATACATAATACATATATAGCAGATGTGTGTGCGGGTGCGCGCACACGCTCGTGTGTCTGTGTGTGTGTGTACGGAGTCATGGAATTGACACCAGGAAGAGGGTAAAGAGTGAAGAAGAAGATCACCATCTTCCTAAAGTAGTAAAGGCCTCAAATTCACAAGAAAAAGAGAGAGAAAACTCAAATATTTTTATTAAATAATGTCTAATGTGTATCAACTCTTGATGACACCACTAATAAAGAAAAATAGAACCCTAATTCGTAATCACAGAAAATAAGCAAAATTCTAACCCTAATAGAAGTCCTAATTCAATTAAATTAGAACTTACCTGAAAGAGTTCGGATCGTCTGTTCACCCTCAATAGGATTTTCCTGTTTGCTGACGACCTTATTGGTCCAGCTAAGCACTGACATTGTCAGCACTGACTGCATTAAATGCAGTAGTATTGACATTTGCTGAGCTGGACCAATCAGGCGTCCTCAAAGGTGAGCAGACGATCTAGATTTTATCCAAAATAGTAGTTATGCTAAAAATAAAAAGTCCTAAATTAACCTTATCGGAGGATTCTCGGCATGATTACAATTAATCTCTACAAAAGATGGAAATCTAAAACTTTAAATTTAAAAATATATGACAAAAGTCGGAATTACTAAAAATAGTAAATCTTCACTAAAATATCGATTTTGACCCTCAAGACGAGCGTTTTTTGCGAAACGGACGAACGCGACCCATTACATGGGTCGGTTGACCCTGGATGGCCTTGTTACGGTAAATATTTATAGGTCATGCGTCATATAACGATACTCGGGTCAAAAGTTATAGCCAATTTATGGTTCACACTTCAAACGAAAATTTCTCCCCATTTGAAATGAATTTCTTTAAACCAAACGCGCCTAGGGCTCGGTTACATTTATGGAGGATTGGGTTGGATCTGAAAAATTACTTCTGCTTTCGTTTGGCCTTCTTTTGGTCAAACTATGTTAGGATGTGGGACAAGTGAAAACTAGCCTAGGATGAGTATGATAAGATCAAAATACGCAATAACTATGCAATCAATGTATAAATCCAAACAAATTCACACGACAAAATAAAAATTTCATATCAACAACTAGATGGTCCTAGGTTAGTCACATCTCACATGCACGATGCATGAAATATAAAATGCTTCAAGAATAACCCACTTGGAAGATAGAACTTCCAATCTAGCATAGGTAGTGCCACATCCATGGAAATAACCAAGGTACCATTAAAATTTATATTCTGGGTTAAGGGTTTTGGCTCAAAATCAGAATTTCCTAAGGGGTTTTAGTATTTGGAATTGGGGTTTTGAAAATTTTTGGGGTTAGGGTTAAGGAAAATTAGAAATTAGGGTTTTGAGAATTACGATTAGGGATTTAAGATTTGTGTTTTAGGGATTTAAGGCCATGGGAAGGCTAAAATTCAGATTTGGGTGAAAGGGGTAGTGAGATTTGAAAATTGGCGTGAGATTAGGTTAGGTTTGATGGATTCATATGGGAAAATGTCCGAGTTTTGGGGAAAAATGAATTTTAAGGTCATGTGGGCCTATGCTGAATGAAAAATGGCTCAAGATTGAGGGTTTTGTTAGGTTGAATGGGGAAGAAGAAAAAAAGATGAGAGATTGTAGGTTTTAGGATATGGGTTGAAAAAGAAAGAAGAAGAAGAGTGTGTTTGAGTACCTTAAATGGAGAAGGAGAGAAGAGAAGTTGTAGAATCCACCACCAAGCTAGATGTTACCCTTCACAATGTGATTGGAAGGGAGAGTTTTCTCACAAACCTTAAAGAGGATGAAGAAGAAAACTCTCTCAAGGAAGGAAGCCCATTTTCTCTTTCTTTGCTCAAACATACTGATGGGGTTAGACGTTCTCCCCCTTGACTTTTTATAATAAAACTTTAAAAAAATTATAAGTATGCCCTTACTTAAAGTTCAATGGATCATACTCAAAACTAGATATCCAAATCAACTAAAAGTAATCCAAATCGTCCAATAATTCTTAGAAAGATCTGATGCCCCGATGGCCCGATCAAGATGATCCAATGGTCCGATAGATCCCAAAACTAAAAGCCTATGACTAAGAATTCCTAAAAAGAAGCCCACATTGCATCATCTCAGTGTGGTGTGTTCCTGATGTACATCCAATGCATGTGGGGTCTTTAAATTGGCCCGGCAGGCCCCCACCTGGAAGTCGTCTCCTATCCATAGAGAAAGTTGTGTTGATGTTAGTGGTCGCCTCCGTCTCTTGTACACTCGAGTAAGTCCTCTGATGTCCCCATCAGAATGTATTGTGCCACGTCCTACATTAGTCCCCTCCACTTGGAAAGAACTTGTCTTCGAGTTATTCAACAGACTCGGCTCATGATACTCATACAGGTCTACTACATTTACAGTCCATGAGATCTCTATGCCCTTGGGAAGATCAATAATATAGACATTATCATTGATTTTCTTAAGGATTAGAATAGAGCCGATCTTCTTATTCCTCAATTTGTTATATATTTCAGTCGAAAATCTCTCCTTACATAGGTGAACTAGCATACTATCACCCACTTTAAACACCCTATGACGCCAATGGTTATCAACCTCTTCCTTGTATTTGACATTAGACTCCTATAATTTTCTTCAGATGGGCTATAGTGCGCAATCAAGTAGACTTAATTGTAGTTTGTTCCTTATTGGAGTTGTAATGTGTCCCCTTTCTTGTATGCTTTGCTTTGGCTCCTAGTCAAGCTGTTTTAATAAAATTCATTCATAAACCTTTAAAAAAAAAAACTTCTTTGGGACATTGGCATGCACTGTTGTAATCTGGTTTGCCATGTTTTCTACCACTAGCACTCATAACTGGTAACTTAGGCAAAGGGATCAAGTCAAATGTATGTTTGGGGACACGACCATACACCCCCTCGAATGGGGACTTGCCGGTGGTCTGATTCCGCATGTTGTTGAAGGTGCACTTTGCCTTAGCAAGAGCAATATCTTGCATGGAGGGCATTTCGTTGGGAAGTTCGTCGGGCATAATTTCATCAGACTCTATAATATTGGTTTCAATTTCTTTACGATGTCTATGGGTTCGACTTTTTTTTTTTAAAACTAATGCATTGATCTCTCCCATCTCCTTAGATTTTTTGACAAAATCCCTTACATTACTAGAGACTGCTCATTGCTTTAAGATTCTTGAGTTGGTTTTCCATTCTCATAGGAGTGAGGATTATCTTTCTACCATTTTTAACAAAAATAAAAATATTATCTTGGCTTCTATGCGTGGCATCAACATTGTGCTATTATGGTCGACCAAGTTGCATATGACAAACCTCCATATCAAGCACGTCCCACATTACTGTCCTTATAATATTCACCAATAGAAATGAATATATGACATTTTTTAGTTATTTCTGTTTCGCTGACCCCCTTAATCCAACCAATTGTATACGGAGAGGGGTGACTTTCTGCCTTTAGTTGCGGCTTTTCTATCGTACATTCGTAGTCTTCGACACGATGTTTTCACTGCTCCTGCCATCTATGATCATCTCATGGACCCTTTGATTCACAGTGCACCTCATTCTAAACATGTTGTACCACTGCAGGTTTATCTCCTTCTTTGGTGTGTACAACTATTCTACGATCAAACTGGTGGCCTGTGATTCACCATTACTGGGTGGCAGCCTATGATTTGTCACCGGCGTTGCACCATGAACATGATGACCATGAGATCCATCCCTGATCTCATGTTGCTCATTATTAAGAACATGAGTTGGTCTTAAGGCTTTCGTCAAATGATCGATTGCTGTCTGCAATCCTTGCATGACTTGAATATTCTTTCGCCAAAAAGCTTCAAACGCTTGTCGTTGTCATAGGATTGTTCTTGGAGCACCATCCATGGAATTGTTGCCTTGCACTATTGTTAGATGCCATTAAACTGAGGAAAAGCCTTGCCCTTGATACCAACTGACACAGGGAAGAGCATGAATAAGTAAAGAGGAAGATCATCGTCTTCCCAAAGTAGTAAAGGCCTTGAATCCACGAGGCAGCTTTTTTGAATCCACAAGGAAAAAAGAAAGAAAATTTAAATATTTTATTGAATAATATCTAATGTGTATCAACTCTCGATTATTACACCACTAATAATAATAATAATAATAATAAAATCCTAATTCGTAATTACCAAAAATAGAAAATTTGAACCATAATAGAAGTCCTAATTCAACTAAAATAGAACTTACTCGAAATAGTAAGTTTTGCCAAAAATTGAAAGTCATAAATTAACCTTACTGGAGGATTCCTGGCATGATTACAATTAATCTCTTAAAAACACGGAATTCTAAGACTTTAAATTTAAGGAGATGTGACAAAAATTGGAATTACTAAAAATAATAAATTTTCACTAAAATCCCGATTTAACCCTCACGACGAGTGTTTTTCACGAAACGGACGGATGCGACCCATTATGTAGGTCAATTGACCCCGGATGGCCCATTACGATAAGATCGATAGGTTGTGCGTCCCATAACGAAACTTGGGTCAAAAGTTATGACCAATTTAAGGTGCACACTTCAAACGATAATTTCTCCCTATCCGGAATGAATTTCTTTGAACTGGACACTCCTAGGGCCCAATTACATCATACCCTACGTAGGACTGGTCCCGGAACTGATAGATTACTTCCGCTTCCATTTGGCTTTCTTTTGGTCCAGTCATGTTAGGAATGTATCTGTGCCATGTCTTACAATAGGAATGTAGCCACTCCGAAGAAGTTTTGAGAGTTAGAAGGAAGCTTCGAGCTCATATTGGTCATGGGTTGAAAACAGGAGTTAAACTTTATGAGATCGAATCTCCCATTGTAACTCAGTGGGAGAGTAGTTGGCTCTTAAGTGACTGGTCGTAGGTTCGAATCCTACTTCAGGAGATTTGATGAATTCTTAATTAAAGAATTCAGAATTGAAGGGCTCACTTTAACTATTACGAGTAAGATAACCCATTACCTGTCTTTGTTTCTTTTGCATTCTATCTTATCATATCACATTTTGTTATGCAATATTTGAGAATCATTGTCAATACATTTGTATAGATATGTGATAATTCTTTGTTCCATAACCCGAGGGCTATTTACAACTAGACAATTAATAATTCTTGGATGCTGTACTAGCAGTGCATCGCAATTACTATGAGCAAATGTATTTACAACGAGGAATGCATTCTCGCATTGCTACATTACTGATACTTTTGCTTTGCTATTTTGCCCAAGCTTGGTTGAGGAACAATTATGAGCAGTAAAACACAAATCTGCTTATTAGGGCGAGGCATACTATATATAATGATATAATACTTCATGATAAATAAAAAGAAAAACAAAGTAGAGCCATTTCATTTCAACAAAAGGCCAACATTCAAAGTTCCATAAATTTAACCCACAGTCCCAACTCTCAATCATGATTTTCCTACCCCTAGAGGTGGCGGAAAGGTTCTTCTCTTTTGGGTATATATATTTATACATATGTAGAGGAATGCTCACCTGCGCACTTCTCGTGAGAGACACTCATGAGCACTTTTTCATGGCTCATCGCACGAGATGTGAGCCCAAAATCTGAGCCGTCCATGTGATGCAGCACCCCAAAAAACCCCTAAGGCCCATCTTTCAACTTGTTCCAGAACTTTGGTGGGCCATGAAAGAAGGAAACAGTTTCCTCCCTTGATTTGCCTCTTGCTTTCTGCTGCGGCCCACCAGAGTTTTGGATCAGGTTGAAAGATGGGCCCTAGGGGTTTTTTGGGGTGCTGCATCACATGGACGGCTCAGATTTTAGGCTCACATCACGTGCGATGAGCCATGAAAAAGTGCTCATGGGTCTCTCACGAGAAGTACCCAGGTGAGCATTCCTCTACATATGTATATATATAATATGTGCGCGCGTATTCACAATCATCCATGATTTTAATTTGGTAGGTTCTTAACCTGGTGGAGCTGACCAGATTAATGGTATGTATTACTGAACTATGGAGTATGCATGTGCAGTTGAATCTTCTTGCTAGAGAGGCCAATGCCACCGCTCTAGGTGGAAGCTCTTGGGCTTAATCCTATTTGCATGTTGTTCGGACCCTTGAAAAACTCACTTAAGAAATGGATTTCCATTTACAACTTTTAAGTACTGGAGATGGATTTCTGTCTATGGTGTTTGGGCGCGTGGATAAGTTTCTTCATGGAAATTGCTGCTTTGCATGTCGATGTAAGGTTATCAATGGGTACCTAGATCTGCAGGTACTGGCCATACCTTGATTTTAACTAGTCCATATGCCTATCAATGGGCTGGGCTGGCCCATCTGAGCATCCAAGCATAGCCTGCTTCAGGCTAGATTTGGGCTGGCATATCAGGCTCAATGGCTGGGCCCAGGCTTAAAATTAAAGCCCATTTTCTAATTGGGATGGGCTTGGGCTGTGCATGAAGGTCCATTAGCCTGCCTGGCCCAACTTGTTTAAGGTCATGCAAGCGTTTGCGTAATATGCACATTTTTTGTTACCATTTATCCAAAGCATTTATGTAATATACACCTATTTAATTATCATTTACTATGTTTTGCTAATTGAATGTCTTAAAATGGTCACTTCTTAACTCTCCCTTTGAGACTGTTCATAATCCTCTAGTTCTAGGATCATCGTGGCACACTCAAAAATCGTAGGCCCACTATGATATTCGTGTCACATCCATTTCATCCATTAGTTGCGGCCAATGTTTTGTATAGGGCTCATTGTGTAGCTGTGGCACTACGTAGCGCAACCAAATAGCGCAAGTCTCATATTGCAGATGCTATTTGTCGCAGCAGCATATCTGGCTCGATATATTTGTAATAGTTGAGCACTAATTGGAGGATGGTGGTGACTCATCCTCCTAATTTGGGGCATTTTTATATCTGGCTCGAGTGTGGTGGCTTGTGGATGCAGGGGCACAATTGGGGTGGGCAGTCCGCAGATTCAGGTGGCTTGTGTGAAACAAGTGGGTCCACAAATGACGGTTAGGCCGAGAGCCTAGCCTAGGCTATAAGATAAAGGAATTAATTCACCACACTTTATCAGTTCAAGTTTTTAGAATATGCAATTAGTCGTCTTGCATCACCTCCTCACACATATGCGATTAGTCGTCTTGCATCACCTCCTCACGCATAGCACTAAGTTACAACTATCCAAACCATTCAAACTATGCATCCTATTGTGGATTGATTGTATTTCTAGAATCACACCTATTAAGCAAGTGGCAATTGTAACTGCCTCTATAAGTGTGATAAGTATACAACTGAAGAGTCGGAAGAATATTTAAATGGTGTAAAACAAACACAAAAGCCTGGCTTTTACTAAGAAAAGCACTTCCAATTCTAAAGCTCTACCCCCTTCAAGCCCTAAGCTCTCTACTGCACTTCACCTATGACCCCCCAAAACAACATTTCGATTATAGAAATCCACGAAGATGTCGAAGAGAGGATTTTGGCTGATCAATCGGCCCTACAATAAGGATCATTGGCTGTATTTTTAAAATTTCCCCTTTTCATGTTCGTACAGCCATCAAACTTTAAAATTGAGTTTTTTGATTGATCGAATCTCGTCTTGAGCTTGATAGAGGTATGCTCTTGTCCCTTAGTATCTCTTAATGAGTTCTTTTTTCATTTTAGATGAATATTTATGGCTTCTTTTGGGTTTTATTTTTTATTTTTTCTTTTTTAGGAGGCTCATTCCTATGCAGTGTTGTAAGATAGAATTGGTTGTTCTACAACGTTTTTCTGTGTGGCGCTTGCTTTGTTGTGTGTATGGCATGGCATGCAACCCATCCAACCATCACATGGGCCACCATGCTTCAGTGGAGGTGTTTGGGTGAATGTGCATTGTTTTCTATGGCGTAGCCCACATGATGGTTGGATAGGCTTGATTTTCTTAGGTGGCTCACAGTTTGGCATTATTTTCTACAGTGCGGCCCACCACCTTGTCCAACAGGGTGGATCCAACCATCATGTGTGTTAACCACACTATGGTGAAGGCTCTTTGGGTGGCTGTACATTGATTTTTGTGGTGTGGCCCACTTGACAATTGGATAGCATGATTTTTGGGGAATCCCATCATCACAGTGAAGGCTTTTTGCTGTTTTTTTCGTAACTATTTTTATTATTTATTATTTTTTATCCTATTATTTAATTAAAAAAAAAACAGAAGTATCTACACTATTTAGCTTACACTACACGCTATAGAGGTCTGAACACTATGCTATTTAAAACACGAGTCTGGATCCCCTGTTGGCTGCAAAACAGGAAATCCCTGTTTGCAGCCTTTTCATTGGACCACGTCACACTGCATGACGTCAGTGTGATGTGGTTGCACTGAGGGTGTGATGTGGTTGCAAACCTATGTGATGACGTGGACCAATAAAAAGGCTGCAAACAGAGATTTTCTGTTTGCAGCCAACAGATGGTCAGGACTCTTAAAACACTGGTTGAAGCAAAGATTGCCAACCAATAGTATGGGTTCCAGCTTCATTGTTCTTTTCACCTAACTTGACAGATTTCCAATCCCATCTCTTTATAGATTTGTGAGTGATCTTTGGTCAGTTAATGAAGCCATTTTGTATAGTTTAATGTAGAGTATGTCATCATAAATAAGGAAAACAATGTCCCATGAGAAATGCGATTGTGACCCAGTACGTCAAGATTTTCATAGCTGATACTATTACTCTAGTATATTTACAAGAAGTAAATTATATGCTTACATGTTTATATGTGTATGTCACATACCGATGTTCATGTAAAAACCAAGGTCTAAGGAAAACATAATGGTGCCAACTGCCAAGTTGTAACAAGAGCAGTCAGTGTTGGTTATAAAATGCCTCTCAAACAGTGGTGATTATTTTCAAAATTTATTTCCCATAACAGCTGCTATTTTCGCAAGATTTTCTTTTTTATTGTTAAAAAGTTATTTTCTGGAAATGTTGTTCTTTGGTAAACCGTTATTTTTTGCAGGCGCAACTCTTTCGAAGTTCTCTCATTCTCCCATCTTTCCATTTTTATTATTGCTATTGCCATGATATAATTGGTAATGCCAGTTGGCAGCTATAAGGCTGTACGAACATTTCTTAAACCTTGATTAAAACACAAACCATACCTTACACGGCATTTTCTTTTAAAAGATAACAGTAATGCTGAAAGAACTCCACCATCAAACAATCTTAGCCATCTGATCAGCAGACTCCATCCTGCAGCATGTTGATGTTGTCAATAGTTTATTTCCCTATTCATCTATTTACAGCCGATTGGGTGCCAAAGATTGTTATCTGTGTGTGTACTAACTGTTTGGTTCTTCGCCCATTCATAGTGGTGCCTGCCAAATAAGCAGTCTGGATCACTGTAGGGTGGTCCCAAGTGCATAGAATGCTGGTTGACAGAAAAAAAAAAAAAAAAAAAAAAACCCACTGGAAGTGATCCAATCATTATATGATACTTCTATTCATTAGAGATTTACACTCAAAGAGCATACTTTGGTCAAATAATCTCTTCTTCAATCTAATTTGATGGATATATGATACCCAAGTGCCTAGCCAACTGTACAGTCTGGGTCACTGTAAGGTGGTTCCACACGCATAGAATGCTGGTTGGGGAAAAAACCCTGATAGTTTGGGCCAGTCATTATATAATACTTCTTTTCAGCAGAGATTTACACATGAAGAAGATACTTTGGTCAAACAATCTTTTGTAAAATCTGATTTGATGAATATATGATACTCAAGTGCCTATCTTTGTTACATTTGGTCCTTGTTTAAGTCAAAATGAAAATTAGTCCTCTCATTGTTGAGTTGAAATTTATTTCATATTAGATGGACTTTTGTTATTACTTGGATGCGGATTGGTTTGGTATATCAGACAAATCTATGTGAAGTGCTAATATGGATGGATGCAAATCCTTTTTTTTTTTTTTATTATAATTAGAAAGCTTATTGATTGTTATTTTCTGGGTTTTTGAATGAAGAAGGGCTTCACCTTTCTTTCCACCTTTTCTTTTATAAATTTCATTCTCTTTCTGCTCCAAATGGCGCTGAGATTTGGACCATTTATGTGGTGGGCCCTGACTAAGGCTTAAGCCGACCCTAATTAATTGCGATAAGGCTTAGATGATGATGATTTGGTGGGCCCTGGCATAGATGGGCTGTATAAAAAAGAAGACAATTAGCTGATCCTAACCACATGATGATGGTACTTCTGTTTAATCATTAATGTTCAGTTGACATAGGCTATGATTATCCAATCATAATATCTGGGCTGAGTTCTGTACACAGCCAACTCACCAAATGAAGTCTAGTTCTCATGTGTGTTTGCCATGTGTTAGGAGGATACTATTCAATGTTTAGGGCTCATTTGGTTACCAACAAAATTGTGTTCAAATACGGAATTTTGGACCCATCTATCCAGCTAAGGCTTGCATGGATATGCTATTCTATCGTCTTGACCATTTTCTGTCAAACACCTTGGAATAGGGATGGCAAGCATATGTGGCACTTGTACACATTTGGCACATTTGCAAATGTGGACATGTGGGGTGCATGGAGATTGAAAATGGTGCATGTAGCACATGTGATGTGCTTGAAGATTTACAGTGGGCCGGTGGCATGTGTCAAATGTAGACGCTAGCTCATTGGCACATATGGCTCATGTGGGGCGATTGGCGATCTATGTGGTACACGTGGGGCCCTTGAAGATGGATATAGAACATGTGGCATATGTAGTACATGTGGGACATTGACATGTGGCAAAATCCGAGTGACATAGTTGATCATGGTCCTATGGTGTACTTTATCGAGAATGCAGCTAGATTATGCTTTTACTTTTTACTACTACGTAGAGATTACACTGTCTGGATAAGTGGCTACTTTTTGCATTATCCTATCTCAAATTTATCAGGAATTGGTGCCAAAGGATGGTTGACAAACCATAGATTATTCTGGTATCCAGATAAGCCTATTTCGATAGAGCTTTTTGGGCAACCAAACAAGCCCTTGGAGAAAAAGGTTTATAGCAGTGAATCATATCTGATGGTAGCTAAGTGCTTTGAAGATAGATTATTTTTATTATTTATTTTCTTGTTTTTTTTTTATATTTCTTCCCTTACTATGTTTGTCAATCCAGAGGAGAGCAAAAGAACTCCGTCCTAAAACACCATCTGGTGCTGTAACCAAGTAGGAAAAAGCAAAAAAAGAGAAAGCAAAAGCCTCATCAAAATTGTATCCTTTTCTCCTCTTCTCTAGCATGAAGCAAGAAGAAGTAAACCGCTGCCAAATCCAAGAATGGTACCCTAAATTCAAATCTCTTTCCATCAAAACCCTATTCCATGAGCTTCCTGAATCCTTTGTCAGTTACCTTCTAGAAGATTCCAAACCCTTCCTCCTCCCACTTTCTATTTCTGGTGATGATGCTCTACCCCGCAGAAACCTGAACCCATACGACGACAATGACTACAAAGAAGATTTTGAACAAGATTCTGAAGAAGAATCTCTGAAAGATTCTGAGGAAGAATCTCCATCCCCGCCTTGCTTCCCTGACCTTGAATTCCAAATAAAAGATTCCATTGAAGCCCTCGGTGGTGCTGTTTTTCCCAAGCTGAATTGGAGCTCCCCAAAGGATGCAGCATGGATCGCGACGACTGGCACTCTCCGCTGCACTTCCTTTGCCGAGATTGCTCTCCTATTGCGATCATCTGACAGTGCAGTCCATGACCTCTGCCACGCATATGATTCCTGCATGGACAAGACTTCCTCACGCCCACCTCGCTTCTTTCTTGCCCTCCGGAAATGGTACCCTTCCTTCCACCCTGAGATGGAATTCCGCTGCTTCGTTCTCGACCAACACCTCATTGGCATCTCCCAGCGCGAGGTCACTGGATTCTACCCTGTCCTACTCGAAAAGAAATCAGATCTCAAACTATTGATTAGAGAATTCTTTGAGGAGAACGTTCAATTGGGATTTGAATCAAAGGACTACACTTTTGATGTATATGTTACAAAGGATGGGCGGGTGAAGCTCATGGATTTCAATCCTTGGGGGTCATTTACGCTGCCTCTACTGTTTACTTGGGATGAATTGGAGAATTTTCGGGAAGAGAGAGGTGAGCATGTTGAGTTCAGGATTGTTGAGAGCCAGTGCACAGTCCGGCCTGGGTTGAAGACCGCGGTTCCATACGATTACTTGGATACGAGTCTGGGAAGTGGTTGGGATCAGTTTTTGAGGAGAGCAGATGAGGAAGTGCGGAAACAGGCGAAGTCTCCGGAAGCTGGAGCCTGAGGATTTGTTTGCTCCAATGAGCAGGGTGAGTTTTTTTATTTAACCATCTTCCATTCCTTTAACTGAATTTCATAATGATGATTTTATACATTTTATTCTTTATTTATGCAATAGAATTCATTGTGTTTATTTGTGGAATCTGAATTTGTGTTGTTCAATCTCCTCTAAGTTGAGGGTCTTGAGATGTGCCTTTTATTATTATTTTTTCCTTTAATAACACTGTTAGACCGACATTTTCCAAACTGATAAATGGACGAAGGGAATGTTGTGAGAAACTGGATGTGGAATACATTACATTTTTTGAGGATGAATATGCTTCATTTTAAAATATGTTTGTAGTTTACCCACATGCATGAAATGAGAAGTGAGCGTGTATAGGCTTTTGTGAGGTTGAATGGGTTTTAGGGTAACTGTGGTTGAACTTGAAACTAGCAAAATCTCAACTGACTTACCAAGAAATGGATTGAGGAGCTCTTAAACAGTTAACATTCTTTCTAATGCATGGCTGCGGTCACTGATATTTTAATGGTTCTAAGCAGCAAGTGATTGTGTCATAGCTAGATGTACTTGTTTGAAATTTGAACATGCCTGAAAGAACTTGTTGCCAATGTTATCAAATTGTAAATCGTAATCGGGTTTGAATCGTATCGTATCGTATTGTAAATCGTAAGATTTTTTCAGATTTTCATAAATATATCATAACAAAATACAAAAAAAAAAAAAAAACAATCAGAAAAATTAAAAAACATATTACTCATCCATTTTCTCATGAATATGCTAAAAAAAACAATTTAACCATAACATGGTTCTCGTCATTAATTGTATGTCTATATCCTTGTATAAATGTATCATTGTGTTGTATCATTATCATAATCAAGTTAAAAGGCATGAACCAAAGGATTTTTTATTTAAAAAATTAAAGAAAGGGAAAAAAAAAAGATTAAACAAGGAAAAGATGAGATATTCTAAGGTAGGTGGTATTGATTGTGTCTTGCATGTGGGGGGTCTCCCCCCACTATTCGGAGCCGCGGGGGTTTCCAATAAAACCGCAATTGTATAATCGCATAGTTTTCTAACACTTGAACAAGATATAAACTGATGTATATTTTACCCAAAAAATTGAAGAAAATAAAAAGAAAGATTAAAAAACTAATTTATATGTTTTCATACCTATTTTAATGTAAAAAACCAACGAAACAAGTGGCGTTTGATTTCGTTGAATGATGAAAAAGATATGAGAACTTCTTTCTCCAAGATTTCTTGGGCTCACAAGCTCCAAAAGTCCCTAAAATCTCTCAAAAGTTGTAGAAGATGTGTTTTTCTAATGAGGGTGGGCCTAAATACACTTTAAAAAAGAAATCCCTAAAACAATTTGCAAGAGAAAAAAAAAAAAGAAACAAGATTTTTTAATTGGACGCTACCAGTTTTCACTTGAAAAACTCGAATCATACGATTCGATATTAATCGTACGATTCAATGGGATTTGCGATTCAACTGTACAATTTGAATCGTATTGAGTGTACGATACGATTCGAATCGTAAATCGTACAATTTTAACAACGCTGCTTGTTGCAAGCTTTGCTTAGCTCACACGTGCATATAAAGCAGCTCATGTACACACTACAAATGAAAGCTTTGCTTAGCCCACATGTGCATATAAAGCAGCTCATTTACACACCACAAATGCAAGCTTTGCTTAGCCACATGCTCATGCATAAACTTTTTGCAATGGTCCACAAATGAGTTTAGACAAAGGCCATTACAAGTGTTGATGTGTGTGAACCCTCCATGGGTGTAAAATCTAAGTGTGCCCATGATCGTGAGCCTATTTGGTTTATAGGCACAATAGTTTATTGCATGATGGTGAGCATCATTATTATGTGGGTGTTTGGTAATGATGTGTGAACTATTCAAGGCCTTTGACATTGACATGTGGCAAAAGCAGACCCCCAGAGAGCCATCCCATTGTAGCATATGAATTTTTGCCCGTTTGTGGACTGATACATTGGGCAAGTGGATGCATGAGACATTATTTATTATTTTGTTTTGACAAACTAATGAAACTATTGCTATGACCACATGTGCCATTTAATTACCACGGTTTTCATCACAATTAATGGGCCACACTATATGGGCTAGTTTATGCATTAGGCCCATTATGAAGTAATACGATTTTTTGTGGCCCATAGACAACAAGTTGATGTGTGAAAAGCAGTACTGTGGGACCCACATAATCTGATCATACTGGCTAGACTCGTGTGGGCTCCACAATTGTGAAATCCTAGAGGGACCATACAAGAAGCTCATTAACTCCATTCATACTCTGTAGATATAATGGATATTTATATGTAGATTCTATGCACATAAAGATTGTGGTTTGCCTTCTTCGGGCTTGTGTATGGTATGTGTGCATGTGTTGGGACTAATGCATTCTGACTAGGGATGACTTAAAGGTCACTGTTCTGATCACATCCTGCAGGCCCACAATCAGCACATAAGGTTCATGTCTTCATGATATGCATTGTGGCATCCTTTTGGTATGTAGACATTCATGAGGCCTACATGGTGCTCCGTGACAAAAAGTGGACACCATCAGATGATCTCATATTCATTCACATGGGCCCCAAAATGAAAACAATGGGTAGTCGTCATGTGTGATCATGGACTTGCCTGTGTTGCCATGTTAGATTTATGTTTGTATTAAGAGATAGACCATTAGATGCATCCTATGGTGGATAAAGCGTAAATAAATGTTCTAACCGTTAGGTCATAGGGAAATGAGAGATGATACCTTGATGTGATAAGTTGCTCAGAGGAGTCCTTGCTGCGATATTTGGTCATACGGAGCCCCTCCCAAAGTCGTGGCTTTTGTGTGGTTAGCAGGCCGTAAAGGAGTGCTAACAATTGATAACCTTTGCAAGCACGGCATTGTTCTCCCCAATATCTGCCTTCTCTGTTGTCACCAAGATGATTCTATTGATCACATTTTCCTCCATTGCACTTTTACTTCCAAAGTGTGGGCTGCTATCCTCGGAATGGTGTCAGTTTATTGGGTCATGCCGAGTTCAGTTGAAGACCTTTTCGTCGCTTGGCACGATGCAGACGGAGGAAAGCTGAGGAAGAAAAAATGGAGGATGGCGCTGCTGGCTCTCCTTTGGGCAGTTTGGAGAGAGAAACGACCGCTGCTTTTATGACAAAATGAGAGGAATGGTCGGGGTCTTTAATTCGGTGGCCTTGCTGTTTCAGGATTGGGCCCCCTAGGTTTAGTTGCTTGCAGCAGCTGTGATCTGCTCTTCTCCTGTTGTTGTATTTTAGTTTAGGCCTTCGTAGCTTTCTCTTGGTTTTGTTTCTTTTTGTCCTTTTCGTTTTTCTGTTCTGTGTTTTTTTTCCCTTTTTCTTTCTCCTTGATAAAATATCACCTTTCAAAAAAAAAAAAAAATAATAATAATACTTTATCGGTTGGATGTGATTATTAACTATTTTGGATGCGATCTTTTGACCCTGATTGCATTTCTATTATGAAACAAGAATCTATACGCCCACGCACGTCCCCGCCCACCATCACTTATATATGCAAAAATGTGAATGAGTGCATGATATTGATGCACGCATGAAGTTTTTAAAATGGCATGCTGTGATTGTGGACCTTACGTTGCATAGCAGTGTACCATCTGGCTTACCTTATTCACATGTGTGATCTTGATCATTACTCCTACATTATTCACATGTGAGATCTTGATCATTACTCCTACATTATTCACATGTCTGATATCAGCCGTGATTGAGCAGTAAACCCAATGGACTCCGTTGTTTTTTCATGAGTGGTAAAACTATTAAAGGAAGAAAGACCTTGTGGTGAGTTATATGATCATAAGGGTAAATCCTCAGACCAGTGGGTGCAAATGTTTTGAAATATTTGTGAAATTGGCCATAATGACCATGCATGCATAGAATAGTGCGAGTAGATTCACTAGATTTTCATTTAGCCACATTTTTCCTAGTGGAGAAATTTTTTTCCTTGATTTGAAATGATTCTCTTCGATTAGAGATGAATCTTCCTGGACTGGTGTTACGCCCCGAAATCCGGACTCAGAGTGTGCACCCTCCGGCCCAGTTTACGGGGTATAACTGGTGCACTAAGTGCATTTATAACTTTAAACAACTTTAAGAGGCATAAAATGATGAAATACTAAGTTCTCATTTATTCATGAAGTATTCAACTATAAACTAAGTCCACCCATTTGGGACTTTATTAAATGTCTACTAATTATTGAAAATAATAAAATAAAAGAAACTAGTCTAAACGTCTTGGTTCAGGGCCGCCACTTCTTCCTCGGTTAAATTAGGCCAATAGTCCCGCGGTTCCTCTAGTGGTCCCATCTCATTATCAGGGGCATTCTCTGAAGGTTCAACGTCTACATCATCTGTATATTTTTAATCCACAACGTCAGCTGGAAAGCCCAGTGAGTAACCCAATACGGTTCACATGCATTTCAATTAAACAGGATAAACACATGCCATCAAATATAGGTAACATATAATTAATGCAATAATGAATGAAATGATGCATCAAGTGGGCATATATTCAGTCTTCCACTTGCTTCGATTGGATCCCATCAATCGGCTCCCCCTTCCTTGTAGGGCGGACTTCCACATATTAGTGGGCTTCCAGGATGGTCCCTGGGTAACCGGGTACTTAAGTACCTACCGGTCTTCCAGAGTCGAACTCCAGGCACAATAATTCATAATGCATGCAATAATTTACGTCCGTACATTTCATCTCTCATTTTGAGAGGCAATCTTTCATGACATTTATAAATAGAAATTATTTAAATAATATTTAAACAAGCACAATTTAATCAATATCACATATTGCATCCATCACACAACTTACTTAATTAAAATGACTAGGAAACGTGTTGGGATGTACTCACCTGTTGATAGTGGCGATTACTTTGTTAATTGTGTCACGTCCTGAGCAGAATCGGTCCTGAATCTACAATAAATGTAATTTATATTTATAAACCACCAATCTAACCTTAATATACTTATTTTCAATTTGGATTATACTTTATTGAGTTTTGGTTCCTTAATGGACGGTCCAGATTTGATTATTGTGACCCACGTTTCCAAAGGAATGGCCCCTTTTACAATTTTCTGATGGTACGGCCCACTTGACTGGTGGTCATCCTATACTTGGTCACAAGTTCCCCAATGGTACACTACCAAATATGATTGATTATATTTTGCAAGGATTTTGTCGTAGGATATCCTAAAATGGTCCATTTATGATAATCCATACCGTGCCTCCCCACTATTTCACTTGGCATGGCCCACCTGGAACTCTGATTGGGCTGATTTTTGGTCACAAGACTAATAATTCATTACTCCAGAGATTGGGTGGATCGGATTTTTCAAAAACTACACAGTGGGGCCCACCAGCTCCTAACCAGTGGACAGGTGTTGTCCCCACTGTTTATCTTGGTATGGCCCACTGGAATATCCTGTACGGGCCATTTTTGGTCCTTAACTAGAAAACTTATTTATTAAAATATTGGACGGATTAGATTTCTTAAAATGTCATCAAATGGGTCCCAAAAGTGGACAGCAATCCAAAATCGGACTGCCTTAACCATGTGTGTTGTTATCATTAATATTTTAAGTGGTGTGGGCCACCTGAGATTCGGATTTATCTGATTTTTAGACCCAAGCTGTAAAACATTATACTAAAACATATGGTCGGCTTGGATCTACTGATTTCATCTCAGTGGGGTCCATGAGTGGACCGCTGTCCACGCCCAGAAT
Organism: Liriodendron chinense; assembly: GCA_003013855.2. Classification (NCBI taxonomy): domain Eukaryota; kingdom Viridiplantae; phylum Streptophyta; class Magnoliopsida; order Magnoliales; family Magnoliaceae; genus Liriodendron; species Liriodendron chinense. The sequence continues at coordinate 2,224,716 of PVNU02002217.1, forward strand.
TTCTACCTTTTTAAATTTTATTTTTATTTTATAAGTTTTCACCATTAGTTTGTTTCAAATGGTGTGGCCCATTCGGACCTCAGTTTGGGTCCAAATTCGAACCCCCATCCTAAAATGAAATAGGGAAATAAATGGGCGGAGTGGATGTACAAAATACATCAAGGTGGGTCCCATGAGTGGGGCCCCCAAGTCACCCTGTCAAAAGTCCAACGCTGGACGTTCCAGCGTCAGAGACGCTGGACGTCCAGCCACTTTTCCTTTTTCTTTTTCTTTTTCTTTTTTTTTATATTATTATTATTATTATTATTATTATTATTATTATAACGATTAAAAAGTGTATGTGGGGTCTACGAGAGATCTGGTCCGACCATTGGGTCGGCCACCTCATTGTGGCCCAATAATGTTTTGGAATAATATAATTTATCAGAATTAATTTACTAATTAAATAAAACAATAACAAAACAAATTTTAAAGGCTATCATTCATTCAATTGATGTGGCCCATCTGAAGGTCCATTCGATCTGAATTTTGAGGCCCATGTACATTTTGGCCATATGGTCATTATGACCCATCCAGATCGATTCCTGGCCCACCCAAATGGTCCCCATCAATCGTGATCACATATTCAAGGGTTAAGATAAAGATAAGGTCCCTAGATCAGTACAATGAACGGACGGACGATCCGACCCGTTCATTGGCTGGATCTGGCCTACTTAAATAAAATAAAAAGAACACCTACTTGATCTAGCCGCAAGATCCCTCTATTCCTCCTTCCTTCTCTCCTTTCCTTTCCTTTCTTTTACGATGGATGAAAACCATCTCGTTCTTTCTCTTTTTAAAGAGACGTTCGTTGGAGATTTGTTGCGGATAAGATGGGTTGGTTGAGATAAGATAAGATCAATTTTGAATTTCAAAATTCGTATTTAAAGCAAAAAAAGAAAATTAAATTTTTGTTAGTGATAGGACTCGATACCTGGTCTTCCCTCTCGCTTAAGAGGGCTTTAACCAATCAGTCCATGCTTTTCTTTTCTTTATCATCTTAAATTTATTTAGCTAAACCCATTTTTGCTCCTAAAAGAAAATTTTTCCTACCGAAATTTTAGGGTCGTTACATTCTACCCCCCTAATAAAAATTTCGTCCTCGAAATTTACCTGGGTTCTTATTCGAATAGCAGGGGATATTTTTCGCGAATTTCCGACTCTTGCTCCCATGATGCTTCTTCTGTTCCATGATGGTTCCACAGCACTTTAACTAACAGCACAGTCTTGTTTCGTAGTACATACTCCTTCCGGTCCAAGATACGAGTCGGCTTTTCTACATAAGAGACGTCTTCTTGAAGTTCCAGGTCTTGCCAATCTATAGTATGCGAAGCATCTCTTTCATACTTTCGTAGCATAGACACATGGAATACATTGTGAACACTTGCAAGTTGAGGTGGTAACGCAAGTTTGTACGCTGCAGCTCCTATTCGCTCTATAATCTGGAATGGACCGATAAAACGGGGAGCTAGTTTTCCTTTCTTTCCGAATCGCATTAATCCCTTCATTGGTGAAACTTTGAGAAAAACATGATCTCCTTCCTGAAAATGTAAGTCTCGTCTTCTGTTGTCTGCATAACTCTTTTGACGGCTTTGAGTTGCTAATAGACGCTTCCGAATGAGTTCAACCTTTACTGAAGCTTCCTGAATAATGTCGGGACCGATCAAACTCTTCTCCCCCACTTCTGTCCAGCAATTAGGTGCTCGGCAAGGTCGCCCATACAATGCTTCGTACGGTGCCATACAAATACTAGCTTGATAGCTGTTGTTGTAGGCGAACTCAGCAAAATGCAGATTATCGTCCCAACTGCCTTTGAAATCGAGAGCACATGCACGTAACAAGTCTTCGAGTATCTGGTTCACCCTTTCTGTCTGCCCATTTGATTGTGGATGATAAGCTGTACTAAAGTCCAAAGTCGTACCCATGGCTTCTTGTAAACTTGTCCAGAACCGTGATGTGAATCGAGGGTCACGATCTGAGACGATGGAACTTGGTACACCATGCAACCGTACGACTTCTTTGATGTATAGTCTGGCTAAGACATCCATCGAATAATTTATTCGAATGGGAATGAAATGAGCCGATTTCGTTAATCGATCAACAATCACCCAAATCGAATCGTGCTTCTTCTGAGTCACGGGTAGCCCAACTATAAAGTCCATGGATATACAATCCCACTTCCATTCAGGTATCTTCAACGGCTGAAGAAGTCCGGACGGATTTTGATGATCAGCCTTCACCTGCTGACAGATAAAACACCGTGACACGTATTCTGCGATATCCTTCTTCAAATTTGGCCACCAATACAGCTGCTTCACGTTTTGGTACATCTTTGTACTCCCAGGGTGAATCGTGAACTTTGTTCGGTGAGCTGTCTTCAGAATTTCTTCTTTTAATTCAGGTACATTCGGTACGCATAGTCGATTACGATACCGAATACCTTTGTCTTCCCATATCTTCCATTCAGAAGCTTCTTTCCCTTGATGTTTAACTATCACTTGTTGTAACCATTCACTACTTCCTTGGGCTTCTATGATCCTGTCAGCTAAGGTTGGTCTTATCCTGAGATTTCCCAATCGAACACACTCATGATCACGGAATAATAATTCTACATCGAATTCCTTTGCATCATCAAGCATTTTCCATTCGTGAACCATGAGATTTGCCATGATTTGCTGCTTATATTGCTTCCTGCTGAGAGCGTCTGCTACTAAATTTGCCTTTCCAGGGTGATATAATAATTCGAAATCGTAATCTTTCAGAAATTCCACCCACCTTCGCTGTCTCATATTTAGCTCCTTCTGAGAGAACAAATATCGTAGGCTTTTATGATCGGTGAATAAATCAAACCGCTCGCCATACAAATAATGCCTCCAAATCTTTAAGGCGAATACAATAGCGGCTAATTCCAAATCATGTGTAGGATAATTACGTTCATGATTCTTTAATTGCCTTGACGCATATGCTATCACCTTGCCTTCTTGCATTAAAACGCAACCTAGGCCTAGAATAGATGCATCGGTATAGAGTATAAACTTCGCACCCTCTTGTGGAAGGGTAAGAACAGGGGCAGTAGTTAGAAGTCTTTTCAACTCCTGAAATGCTTCTTCACAGCTTTCGGTCCATATAAAAGGTACACCCTTCCGAGTCAAGCTGGTTAACGAGCCAGAAATTTTGGAGAAGTCTTTAATGAATCTCCGGTAATATCTAGCCAGACCAAGGAAACTTCGGATTTCCGACACATTAGTGGGTTGTTCCCATTTGACTACTGCTTCAATCTTTGCCGGGTCCACTGCTACTCCTTCTCTGGAGATAACATGGCCGAGGAATTGAACTTTCTCTGCCCAGAATTCACACTTCGAAAATTTTGCATACAGTTGGTTATCCTTCAGAACTTGCAATGCTGTCCTCAAATGCGTCTCATGCTCTCTACTAGTCTTCGAGTAAATTAATATATCATCGATAAATACGATAACGAACTGATCTAGATATGGCTGGAATATTCTGTTCATCAAATCCATAAACACGGCTGGGGCATTGGTCAACCCAAAAGGCATAACCAAAAATTCATAATGCCCATATCGTGTTCGGAACGCCGTCTTGTATATATCTGCTTCCTTAATTCGTAGCTGATGATATCCCGACCTTAAATCGATTTTAGAGAAATAACAAGCACCCTTCAACTGATCGAATAAATCGTTGATACGAGGTAATGGATATTTGTTCTTGATGGTCACCTCATTCAGCCGACGGTAGTCAATACATAATCGCATACTACCATCCTTCTTCTTTACAAAAATTACTGGCGCACCCCACGGGGATGTGCTAGGTCTTATGAAACCTTGTTTTGTTAATTCACCCAGCTGATCTTTCAACTCCTTTAATTCCATTGTCGACATTCGGTATGGCTGAATAGAGATTGGTGCAGTACCTGGTAAGAGATCGATACCGAAATCGACGTCCCGTCGAGGTGGTAATCCAGGAATGTCCTGAAAAACCTCGGGATACTCACTCGCCACCGGAATTTGATCCAAGGTCTGCTCTTGTGACTCACCTTCCTTTAGCACCATGATATGTATAAATTCTTTACCCTTCTCTATGACCTGCATTTGGAATGGTTCTTTGCCAGGAATAGAGAAAGTAACTGACTTATCATGACAATCTATTTTAGCTCGATTCGGGGTAAGCCAGTCCATACCTAGGATTACATCATACCCTGGCATGTCCATCACAATCAAATCTGCTGGCATAAGTACACCACCAATATTGAGTTGACATGCTCTACACACTTGTTTCAAGACTACTGCCTTTCCTATAGGTGTCTCAACTGAGATTGTTTTTCTAAGGTGTTCTGGTTTAAGGCCTAAGTGTTCCACTACAGTAGTTGATATGAAAGATAAGCTAGCACCAGAGTCGAAAAGAATAGTAACAGATTTATCACGAACATTTGCCATACCTTCCACCACATTGTTGTCCACCTCTGGCTCAGCAGTTGGTGCAATCGCATATACTTTTCCTTGCATAGGTTGTTGTCTAAATTGTTGTCCTCCTCGATTCTGAGAAGTCGTAGGTCGAGCTGGCTGCTGGGGCCGATTTTGTTGGAACTGTTGCGGCCTGGGAGGGTAACAACTTTGAAGATTGAGGATAGGGATTTGCTGACCGCGATGCCTGAGATGTCATGCCTGACTGTTGAGTTGTAGCAGGGAACTGCGCACGGGAAGGTAAGGAAGGTAGTAAACCCATGTCGCGAAGTCGAGTCCGACAGTGTATTGCTTTGTGTCCATACTTATTGCAGTGAGCACAGTTTCCAGCAAAGAACTGGTCTTGATTGTTCGCCACGAAAGTTGGTACATTAACCCTTTGCCTCTTCTCTAATGATTGCTGCTGACTTGGTGCAGACCTAGACTGACTTCCAGTTATTTGAGTGCGAGATTTCTGGAACCGTTCATTATCCATTTCAGCCTTGAACGCTTTGTCCACTATCTCAGCATAGCTTTTAATAGTGTCGGTGCAGAATTTTGTTCGAATATTCTGACGAAGTCCTTCATCAAACTTAGAGATTTTATATTCTTCATCTTCCAAGATTTTCGGAACATATCTGGACAATTCTGCAAACTTAGCCTCATACTGAGCCACAGTCATTGAGCCTTGTTCTAACTTAGTGAACTCGGCCATTTTCTGATTTCTGTAGGCCCGAGGAAAATACTTCTCACGAAATTTCTTCTCAAACTCTGCCCATGTCCACTCATGATTAGCTTCCACCACCCGCTTTGCCGCACGCCACCAAACATCTGCTTCGCCTTGGAGGATGAATGAGGCCAATCGAACCTTTTGATTATCAGGGCAGTTCATTGCTTCTAATACCTTCTCTACTTGGACCAACCAATCCTCCGCTATAGTTGGATTTGTGGCGCCCTGAAACACCGGAGGCCTGAGTTTGGTGAACTTCTCCAGCAAGTCCACCTCTCGTGGTTGTTCCGATCTTATTGGCATTGTCTGTCGATTTCCACGTGGTGCTTGAGTCATGTCAGCCCATTGTGCAGCAAACTGTTCCTGTTGTTGTTTCATCATTGCCGCCATTTGGTGAAGTAATCCGAATGCTGCATCCAAGGGTTGAATGTTGGGTCCCGTAGGATTCGCCTGCGTTGTCCTAGGAGACAATGGTAACCGAGTACTGGGCCCCGCTTCATTTTGATTTGCTGCCGGTAGAGGTGGTGCAAGATTCTGTTGTTCCTCAAAGTTTTCTTCTTCCTCCATATAATTTTCATCTTGTTCTCTATTTGACGCCTCTTCTTCTACCACCACTGTAGGATTCACTACTGGTCCTTGGGCCACAGTTACACTTGTTGATGGTCCTATATCACGAAGGCTTTTTGATTTCCTAGGAGCCATAATCACCTAAGAGGAATAACGAAATTTAGTCCCCATGAGCCACTAAGGGGTTTATATTTTTTTACAAATTTTATATTAAACTAAACTTACCCAGCTACGATCAGGCCTTTAAATCACACTGATCGGAGCTGTATATTAATAGATATGAATTTTACAAAAATCAATAATTCTGATGGACATTGCTGTCCAGCAGGTTTTGTGTGTTATAAAATCATCTAACAATACCTAATTGCTATAAAATGATCTATAATTCCATTATCAATAACAATAAGCACTTTGAGTCTATATTGGACTTCAGATGAGCAGTACTTTTCATTTTTTTATTTATTTATTTATTTATTATTATTTTTTCGATCCCTAATTTTGATTTCTAAGTTCTCTATATTTACCCCGATCATTTAGGGAATGTCCTAAGTTTGTTTTCTAATTTTCAGGGGTCTACCATTTATGTAGAAAAGTGGGGTCATAACCTACAGGTCAACTAGGTTTTTAAGAAAAGCCTCTCTCTGATACCATTCTGTTACGCCCCGAAATCCGGACTCAGAGTGTGCACCCTCCGGCCCAGTTTACGGGGTATAACTGGTGCACTAAGTGCATTTATAACGTTAAACAACTTTAAGAGGCATAAAATGATGAAATACTAAGTTCTCATTTATTCATGAAGTATTCAACTATAAACTAAGTCCACCCATTTGGGACTTTATTAAATGTCTACTAATTATTGAAAATAATAAAATAAAAGAAACTAGTCTAAACGTCTTGGTTCAGGGCCGCCACTTCTTCCTCGGTTAAATTAGGCCAATAGTCCCGCGGTTCCTCTAGTGGTCCCATCTCATTATCAGGGGCATTCTCTGAAGGTTCAACGTCTACATCATCTGTATATTTTTAATCCACAACGTCAGCTGGAAAGCCCAGTGAGTAACCCAATACGGTTCACATGCATTTCAATTAAACAGGATAAACACATGCCATCAAATATAGGTAACATATAATTAATGCAATAATGAATGAAATGATGCATCAAGTGGGCATATATTCAGTCTTCCACTTGCTTCGATTGGATCCCATCAATCGGCTCCCCCTTCCTTGTAGGGCGGACTTCCACATATTAGTGGGCTTCCAGGATGGTCCCTGGGTAACCGGGTACTTAAGTACCTACCGGTCTTCCAGAGTCGAACTCCAGGCACAATAATTCATAATGCATGCAATAATTTACGTCCGTACATTTCATCTCTCATTTTGAGAGGCAATCTTTCATGACATTTATAAATAGAAATTATTTAAATAATATTTAAACAAGCACAATTTAATCAATATCACATATTGCATCCATCACACAACTTACTTAATTAAAATGACTAGGAAACGTGTTGGGATGTACTCACCTGTTGATAGTGGCGATTACTTTGTTAATTGTGTCACGTCCTGGGCAGAATCGGTCCTGAATCTACAATAAATGTAATTTATATTTATAAACCACCAATCTAACCTTAATATACTTATTTTCAATTTGGATTATACTTTATTGAGTTTTGGTTCCTTAATGGACGGTCCAGATTTGATTATTGTGACCCACGTTTCCAAAAGGAATGGCCCCTTTTACAATTTTCTGATGGTACGGCCCACTTGACTGGTGGTCATCCTATACTTGGTCACAAGTTCCCCAATGGTACACTACCAAATATGATTGATTATATTTTGCAAGGATTTTGTCGTAGGATATCCTAAAATGGTCCATTTATGATAATCCATACCGTGCCTCCCCACTATTTCACTTGGCATGGCCCACCTGGAACTCTGATTGGGCTGATTTTTGGTCACAAGACTAATAATTCATTACTCCAGAGATTGGGTGGATCGGATTTTTCAAAAACTACACAGTGGGGCCCACCAGCTCCTAACCAGTGGACAGGTGTTGTCCCCACTGTTTATCTTGGTATGGCCCACTGGAATATCCTGTACGGGCCATTTTTGGTCCTTAACTAGAAAACTTATTTATTAAAATATTGGACGGATTAGATTTCTTAAAATGTCATCAAATGGGTCCCAAAAGTGGACAGCAATCCAAAATCGGACTGCCTTAACCATGTGTGTTGTTATCATTAATATTTTAAGTGGTGTGGGCCACCTGAGATTCGGATTTATCTGATTTTTAGACCCAAGCTGTAAAACATTATACTAAAACATATGGTCGGCTTGGATCTACTGATTTCATCTCAGTGGGGTCCATGAGTGGACCGCTGTCCACGCCCAGAATTTCTACCTTTTTAAATTTTATTTTTATTTTATAAGTTTTCACCATTAGTTTGTTTCAAATGGTGTGGCCCATTCGGACCTCAGTTTGGGTCCAAATTCGAACCCCCATCCTAAAATGAAATAGGGAAATAAATGGGCGGAGTGGATGTACAAAATACATCAAGGTGGGTCCCATGAGTGGGGCCCCCAAGTCACCCTGTCAAAAGTCCAACGCTGGACGTTCCAGCGTCAGAGACGCTGGACGTCCAGCCACTTTTCCTTTTTCTTTTTCTTTTTCTTTTTTTTTTATATTATTATTATTATTATTATTATTATTATTATTATAACGATTAAAAAGTGTATGTGGGGTCTACGAGAGATCTGGTCCGACCATTGGGTCGGCCACCTCATTGTGGCCCAATAATGTTTTGGAATAATATAATTTATCAGAATTAATTTACTAATTAAATAAAACAATAACAAAACAAATTTTAAAGGCTATCATTCATTCAATTGATGTGGCCCATCTGAAGGTCCATTCGATCTGAATTTTGAGGCCCATGTACATTTTGGCCATATGGTCATTATGACCCATCCAGATCGATTCCTGGCCCACCCAAATGGTCCCCATCAATCGTGATCACATATTCAAGGGTTAAGATAAAGATAAGGTCCCTAGATCAGTACAATGAACGGACGGACGATCCGACCCGTTCATTGGCTGGATCTGGCCTACTTAAATAAAATAAAAAGAACACCTACTTGATCTAGCCGCAAGATCCCTCTATTCCTCCTTCCTTCTTTCCTTTCCTTTCCTTTCTTTTACGATGGATGAAAACCATCTCGTTCTTTCTCTTTTTAAAGAGACGTTCGTTGGAGATTTGTTGCGGATAAGATGGGTTGGTTGAGATAAGATAAGATCAATTTTGAATTTCAAAATTCGTATTTAAAGCAAAAAAAGAAAATTAAATTCTTGTTAGTGATAGGACTCGATACCTGGTCTTCCCTCTCGCTTAAGAGGGCTTTAACCAATCAGTCCATGCTTTTCTTTTCTTTATCATCTTAAATTTATTTAGCTAAACCCATTTTTGCTCCTAAAAGAAAATTTTTCCTACCGAAATTTTAGGGTCGTTACAACTGGTGAGTTCCTGGATTGGAACGATGGAATCATCTTGGATGAAACTATTGCTTTCCTGGATTGGAGGGTGGTGTTCCTAGATTGCAATGTAGTCTTTCTAGTTTGAGGGATGTAGTCTTTGAGAATGTTGCAGATCTCTTGGTAGGCATGGCTCCAAGACTGTTTATGATAGATCATGTGATCAATGAGATTGATTCCAAAAATGCTTGTCGAGGTGTGATTGGCATCACATTGGCATGCTCTTTCATTCCACCTGTGTGATTTATCCAGACCACGCCATTATCGATTTCATGCACTTGGAATGCATGACGTGTTGGTGACCATTCTCAGAGAACTACTTGTTTCTCGCTAGTTAAGTATCTCATCTCCAGATGCATTAATCCTATTTAGGGTATCACTCATTTCAGCAGTGTTTGCGGCAGGAACTGCTAGATCAAATCAAGTCGGTTTGTGCAGACCAGGGTCCCACACGTTTAAGCATTCATGTTTGATTAATAAAAACAAAAAAACAGTTGCATGGTTTTCTAGAATTGCATATGATGGTATATGTGCTGATGGACCAATGATTTTGAGTTGCAAGCATTCAGCTCAACAGTTAGGGACCATTTAGAGTGATATCTTAATGATTAACCGTCAAATCTTGGAGATGTATTCTGGGCCATTGAAGGCCTTTATGATTGTAGATTACTAAGACCTTGGTCGAGGAGGTCTTATTTGTTATACAAGTAAGAAACGGGGCTTTGTTCCCTGGTACACTCAGGAAGCAAAACATGTTGCTTATAGTGCAGGATCTACATATGCTGTCTGGATGAAGCTTTTCATAGTAACTTGAAGATGAGCATAACTGAGGGACCAGTACACACATTGTGATGATATAAACATATTGAAAGCTCGCTCTTGACACCTCTCCCTTGGAGGTCGCATAACCCTTATAAAAGCAGCCCTGTCAAATCTCCCGGTTTATTTCATGTCTCTTTTCAAATGCTCGGCTTTGATGCTAGATAGGCTGGAGAAGTGGAGAAGGGATTTCCTGTGGCAAGGAGCGGAAGATAAGAAGTTTCATTTGGTTAAGTGGGATGATGTGTGTAAGCCGTATGACAAAACGGGTTTGGGCATCAAGGACCTCAAATCATGAATCAAGCTCTTCTCGGCAAATGGTGTTGGAGATTTGGGGAGGAAGGGGATGATCGTTGGAAGAAAGTTATCAAGAGAAAGTATGGGTGTTCGGAGGAGGATTGGTGGACAAGGGATTCATCCACGTACATGGCTTCGACCTTATGGAAAGGTGTGCTTTTTGTTAAGGAGGATTTTATGAGGGTAGTGGCTTTCTCCTTGGGAAATGGAATTAGAATTAGATTTTGGGAAGATGCTTGGGTCGGAAACTCTCCCTTGATGCTTGATCTCCAAAGGCTTTATCGTTTGGCGCCGAACCCCTCGGTGATGGTGGGGGAGCGTTATTCCTGTGATGGAAATTCAGCTTCGTGAGAGGAAAATTTCTGATTTTGCTAGCCTTTTGGAGTGATTCTCCCTCTTGGCCCCCTCCCTTGAGGAAGCCGATAAGCATTATTGGAAGGCCGGGACTTCCGGGCGATTTTCGGGGAAAACCTTCTATGATCTCATTCGTGGAAGTAATTCCCTCCTCGCTAACGGTTCAACTAGAGACGTTTGGCATTGTGATGCCCCTCCCAAGTTCGTGGCTTTCGATTGGCTTGTCATTAGGAAGAAAGTTCCAACTATCAACAACCTTCACAAGAGGAGCATGGTATTGCCTAACATATGCATTCTATGCATGCATGATGAGGAATCGGTCAATCACCTATTCGTGCATTGCCCTATTGCGGGGGAGGTGTGGGAAGATATTCTCTCTCAATTCAAAGTTTTGTGGGCTCTTCCGGACTATGTGGACGCTTAGCTTTTGGCTTGGCAAGGATTGGGTTAGGAAAGAGCAAGACAAGACTACGGAAGATGGCCTTACTTGTGGTCTGGTGGGTTCTGTGGGAAGAAAGGAATGCAAGATGCTTCAACAACATCCTCAAACCAGCGAGTGTCATCTCTTCAAGGGCAAGAGTGCTAGTTATCGAATGGGCTTCTTACTTAGATCTTAGGGGGGATTGTTGTATCGATTTTCTTCTTTAAGCTTAGGTCACCCTCTTGGCACCCCTTCCCTTGTGCTTTGTTTTCTTTTGCATTTTCAATAAAGTTTCAATTATCTTTTTTTTTATTTAAAAAAGGCATAAAAGTGGAGCTAATAGCTCAGGTGCAATATCATTGAATGGCCCACATTCACCTCCGTTAGTAGATATGTTGTTCAATCCCTTGGGCTAAAAGTGTAAGTGCCGGATGTTGTTTCAAAACATTCTTGTTGGAGGGACCAGCCTCATCGTGGTGATTAGAGGACACCTCCGATCGTTCACCTCGAATGTGACACGTTCCCTCCCAGTTATATGATCAACGGGATCAGTCGGCTAGAGAGCGGGGCTATTCTTCTTCCGGGGAGGCAAAGTCGTCCCCTCTACTGACCGAACCCTCAGTTCGGAGGTCTTCGTCAACATGTTACGAGGCTCCAGTCTTCGGCGGGTCACCATTACTTGACTTAGAAAGGCGAAAATTTGGGCAAGGGAAAGTGCAGTGCGCCTGGTGCAATTTTTTTTTTTTTTTTTTTGTTTGTTTGTTATTTATGATCTACCAATCATAAGGGAGGGTCCTACCTACGTACATGATTAATAGAATCGCTACCGAGGGAGCAGGAGGAGGAGAAGGGTAAAGCCATTACTAGAAGTAAATCCTTATTATGGTCAATGAACTTTGTAAGTAAATCCTTAGAGGATGCCGGGCATTCAAAGAGCAACATGAAATATAGAGGGAGATTTGTAGCGCCGCCTTATGGGGCAGCGGGGGGGGGGGGGGGGGGGGGGGGGTAGGGGCTTTACTTGGGAAATGGCTTTGAAGGTTTGGGATGATAATGGTTATGGAGCTCTTTGGAAGTAAGTCATAAAAAGCAAGTATGGGTGTTCAGAGGAAGGTTGGTGGATGAGAGATCCCTTTCAATATAGAGCTTCGACTTTGTGGAGAGGGGTTTACTCCATCAAGTCTGAATTTTTAGAAGGTGTTGGATTCTCCCTTGGTAATGGAGAGAGAATCCGATTTTGGGAAGATGTTTGCATGGGATCCTCTCCCCTGAATCCCCCAAATCTTTTGCCTTGCCCCGGATCCTTCAGTGGTTGTAGTCAGTTGCTTCTCTATCATTGGAAATGTGGTGGTTTGGCAGCTCCCTTGTAGGCGATTCCCTTGGGATGACTAGGTGGAGGAATTTGCAGCTCTTTTGGAGTGAATTCATCCTTATTCCCAGGACTTCTATGCGGATATAATGATTTGGAATCTCGATAAATCTGGCTCTTGTTCCGTTTGATCCCTATACTCCCATTTTTATTCGAATCGAAGGCAAGGGGAGGTGGTTCACGCTAAATTCGTCTAGCATTATAAAGTTTCTCCCAAGATAGCAGCCTTCGGGTGGTTGGTCGTAAAAATAAAATTAAAAAAAAAAAAAAAGATTTTGGCCATTGACAATCTTTGGAAGAGAGTGATGGTGATTCCTAACATGTGCATAAGCTGCAAAAATGATAAGGATTCAGTTAATCACCTTTTCATGCATTGTTCTTTTATTGGGTCCATCTGGAAAGATTCCCTCTCCCACTTCAATTTCTCTTGGTCTCTCCCATTGGAGGTGGGAGACCTCTTGGTAGCTTGGCACGAAGTGGGTCCTTATCGTTGCCTCGGTGGTAGACTCCTTGGAGTTTCAACACGAGGTCTAGGGTTCGATTACCCATAAGTGGTGAAATCCTACTACAGCGTGAGTGTGGGTTGTGCGTGCGTGGGTGGGTGTGGGGTGCGTGTGTTAAAAAAAAAAAGACAAAAAAAGGAGTTGTGGAGAATTGACCTTGCTTGTTATTTGGTGGGCTCTGTGGGAAGAAAGAAACGCTAGATGCTTCGGAAATGAAAGCAAGCCAATGGAGGGTATCTCTCAAAGGGCTAGATTGTTGGTTGTTGAATGGGCTTCTAATGTATCTGGCCTTCAAGATTGTAATCTTGATTTTCTTGGGACTTAGCTGGGTCACCATCTCGGCAGTTGTTTGCCTTTGTTGTTGCTCTCTTTTTGAAGAAGTCTCTCAATAGGTTACTCTGGTAGGGAATGGCAAAGAAGGGTGGTAATTACGACCAGGTTACTTCAATGGTGCACCCATCGCAATGGCTTCCTTTGTTACAAGTCAGTATAGAGGAAATGACCAAAATGGAGGTGGGGCCATTTTATGTGATAATGATGACCAGTCCTTTGTTACAATTCCTCACATTTCAAGTTGGACTTGAAACAATCTGAGTTTTTGTTATTGAAAAAAGAAAAGGAAAAAGAAAAAGGAAAAAAAAAAAAGGAGTTTTGCTGTTTGTGGCATTTTTTCTGGAATTGGAAGATCTCACTTTTGTGACATCCACAGTATTATAATTCAATTCAGTTCAATATCCAAATGCAGCATTAACGATTCAACAAAAGCTGTTGGACAAAACATGTATTTTAGAGCATCTGCTGTTCGCTTCTAATACTTTCCTGGTCTTGCAACAGTTGCTTCCTTTCTATTTCATTTTCTGTTTTACTCTAAACTTAAACCAGGATTGTCAAACTACTCTCTGTTTCTTTCATGCTTTACTAATTCTGTGTTAGTTTTTGCTAAGGTTGCATCATGTGCCTCTGCATGTGGCCACATGTGCCACCTGGTGTGTGGGATATATGAGCTGTTGATCAGGTGAGCTTCACCACGCAGATGACCAGGTCCATAATCAGGCTAGTCCAGTCATCTGGTGAGCCACATGTGTGCATTCAATGTGGGCCTTTGGCAATTTTCACTAAACCGTCCATTGTGTTCTAGTGTGTGTGGCCTGCCTGATTTTCAGACCAGTTCATCTGAAGGGTAGAACCCTTTCTCATGGCTGAGATGTCCCTCACACGGTTACCACATGCGGCCATTTGTGAGCTTAGCACAGCTGCTGTGTTCAAACATCTCCTTAGCTGCCAGTGGCCCAGAAGTCGTAATACTTAGGCATGTCGAGTTTTTATTATTTTTTACGTTTTGATCCTTTGCTTTTCAGGTTTTGGTTGGTAGGGTTGTCAGGTTGGTCCCTGGCCCACATTTACATCTTGGCTGTTAACATGTAGCAACTACAGTAAAGGTAAATATACTAGTCTGGTACTTCAGTTGCAGGCCAATATGCTTATTTCTAGGAAAATGACCAAAACAACCACAGCTGCTCCTGTTGATGGGACCATCTTTCTACACAGAATGAATGATTGTACTATGCTCATAAACTGTTAGTTTTATAGATCAAGATGTTTCTGTTGTATGTGTGTATTTTCTCATAGTTGTTGTTTTGAGAATGCATTCTCAGATAGAAACACTGAGGAGGCTTGCCCTCTCCACTCCACCTTGTGGTGATCCTGGCCTTTAATCTGGAAAATCCACCAGCAGATGGGCTGCATGTTAAGAATCTCACTGTCAGAGATCCTCAACACCCATTGGACAGATTTCAACATGTACATGGACAATATAGATCTCTGCTCGGCAGGACTTTTGTTTTTCCTGTTAGCATGGAGAATACGAAAACCAATTGGATTGGTTTTATGCGAGTTGGTGTTTTAGTGCCATTTCAACAAGTTGGGAATCAAACCAACATTTCCAGGACGGTTTCCAAATTGGTGCAAAACCTTGTTTCGGATCGGATCGATGCAGGGTTTTGTCTAAGAACCCCATTTTGATGGTGCATCCAAATGGCCCCCAAAGCTAGTTGATTTATTACATAAATAATAATATTATTATTTTTAAATAGTTCGATAGGTACATTGGGCTCTAACTGAACTTTTTTTTTTTCTTTTTTTTTCTTTTGTGTTGCATTATTCTTTTGAGGTAATAATGCAGGGGAATTTTCACACTGAGGTCGAGTGGAGTGGCCTGTGTGAGGCGGGGGCACACTTGGGGTGGGCGATCCGTGTGAGGCGGATGGTCTATGGTCATGTGAAGTGGGGCCCACGAAGCAGGGTTTGGCCGAAGGCCTAGCCTGTGCGAAGCAGGAGCCTGGGCTATGAGATAAAGGGATTGATTCGCCACGCTCTATCAGTTCAAGCGTTTAGAGTAAGTGGTTAGTCGTCCTGCGTCAAAGTGGTATCAGAGCAGGAGGTCTCGTGTTCGAGACTCCTCACCGGAGGTGATTAATGTAGGGGCATTTCCACACCAGGCTCGAGTGGGGCAGCCCAATAAAGGAATTGATTCACCACGCTTTATCAGCTTGAGCTTTTAGAGCAAGTGGTTGGTCGTCCCACGTCAGGTGAGCTCAACAGTGTTATGTCGATCGGTTGCATTATTTCGAGGTGAACTTGGCAATATTATGTGCCCATTGATTGTGGAGAATGATAGGATCCTCCTGTAATCCAGGTGGTTGATCTAACGTGACCTACCTTGGATTGGCCATGGCTTTAAGAGTGTTGCAGATGGAAAGATTATGACTGTCACCATCAAGGATATTTATTGGGTTATGAACCATCCATGGTGGGATCCAACAAGTGGTTTGGATCACCAAACCGTGGGTCACACTTTCACAATTTGGAGACAGTTACTCCACGTAGTTGAAATGAGGATGTTGAAATGGAAGAGTGACAGGACAAGGAAAGAATCATAAATGAATGCAGTCGAGGGAATTTAGCAGTTGC
Source organism: Liriodendron chinense (assembly GCA_003013855.2). Taxonomy (NCBI): domain Eukaryota; kingdom Viridiplantae; phylum Streptophyta; class Magnoliopsida; order Magnoliales; family Magnoliaceae; genus Liriodendron; species Liriodendron chinense. The sequence continues at coordinate 2,240,771 of PVNU02002217.1, forward strand.
ACTAATAGGTAACAAGATGAAGGAAAGTAAACTTACATGATTTGGTCATGTGTAATAGAGACCAAGAACCATGCTGGTTAGGAATGAGTTCGCACGAGTTGAAAGCTCTAGAAGGGCAGGGGAAGGCTCAAAAGGACATGGGTGGAGGTAGCAAGTAAAGATTTGATGATCTCTGGTCTAATTGAAGTTATGGCCCTTGATAGAGTGAAATGATTGAAAAGGATTCATGTTACTGACCCTTAGTTGGGATAAGGCATGAGACTGGCTACACCATGCATATGCTCAAGGATCTCTCTCAATTCCTCTGAAACTGAATTGAATTGCATTGATATGGATAGATAGATGCCATTTTTATTTTCTGTTCCAAAGCCATATGATCTGTGATGAGTGTTATTTTAAATTGCTGTCTATGTGAATCAGCTTAGTGGATGGCACAGCTCTTGGTGGATGAGGCCCAGTAAATCACATTAGGCTTGGCGTCGCAGCTGGCGCCATACATCAGGAGAGATTTGTGTATTGAGGTTTCCTATGGAGGCTTCTTGAGTCATGTAATTGCAGCAAGAGTCCTTTGTCTGGTGGGTGCCACCATATGGGAAATTGATCAAAGGCCACCTCAAGCAAACCTTTGTGGTGCACATGGTGAGCAGACTGGCCACAGACAATGCTGAACCAGCATTTTCATCAGCATAGGACCTGACTCAAAAATGAGTGTCTGGGTCCAAAATTTAGACCCAAGGTGCAGGTTTTGGCCCAAAAGTTTGACCTAAATTACTGATGTAGCACGTATAGTGGGGGGCATCTTCACTACAAGTGGGCACATGTGCAAGAAGTGTGGGTGCAATGTGTGAGACTTGGCAATGATGTGGCATGAAGGTCATGATCAGGACTGTTTCATTGGGTGGGTCGCACTGGTGATGGGTCACTCTCTCCGGGCTCCTCTTTTCTTTCTTTTTTCATCCATCAAATGTCAACGGTTGCTGTAATTTCTTGTTAACCATCTATTTGTGGGCTGCTGATAGAATGCTAAATCAAGTTTTTTTTTTTTTTTGGGAGGAATCACAATCCATGGTGGGCCCCATCAGGCCAACAGTCTGGATCACTAATCTATGAGCCCACTTGTCCAGGTTCAATCTTCAATGACACTTCATCTTATCCGCCTGAGCTTCATGTAATGTAACTCAGCCTCTAGACTCCCATGATAGTTAACCACCATTTGAAAATGGTAGTGACTCATCATCCTCCCATCTGGCACTTCTGCATGGATATCCAGATCATCCAAAATATGGGGTATATTGTGGATGGATCATATCTCTAAAATCATACTGATCACAAGACCCTAACCATCCCAATGATAGATATTAAATGAACGGTTATAAGTAAAACTATGAGCCATCTAAATTCCAAGGGCAATCAAATGGTTATTATTATATCCTGGGTGTAATTTTTTCAATCTATTCCGTAGACAGCTGGGCCAATGATTTGGACGGTCAGATTTACTGCACAGAACTACGCTATACAGCGGTGTCAATGGATCTAGGGCACATGGGTACCTACACTGCCGTACCCATACCTGCCAATGGGTACATATGCCCATGTCTAGTTTAAAATGGGCATCACATCTGTACTTATTAAGCTGTCAAGTATTTATTGGGATATTAGGATATTGGGTGCTCATTTATGATATTTAATTTTCATTTAAAAAAAAAAACATCAATCAGATTGGTGTGCCTTTGTTGGACCGTCCAAAAGAAGAAATATCATCATACTATTACAACCAATGTCCACTAAAATCATAGGCTAGGATTATTCAACCAATCTGGTTTTTTGCTCGTGATTCGGTCACAGTGCCTTCCACAATTTAGACTGTTTAACTCGAGTTAAATATACACCAAATGTAAAAGTTTTGTGTCCCTGAGTATGAAGCATCATACTCCACCAGAGTATCAAACAACTTCCCCCTCTTATGATATGAATGGGGTTTCAAACACCCTTTAGGAGGCTAACTCATCAAAATGGATCAGCGTCCTGCTTTCAATGGGATAAGATGTATTTGGCCTTGTCTTCTTACTATCTATAGATTAAAAAACATGTACATGATTATGTATCCATAATACAAAAATCGGCTTATGCCATTTAAGGACAACTCCAACCATCCTGGACAATGTCCAACTGTTCTAAAAATTCATGGGGATCTCCAATTCATGTTGGTGTGCAGATCTTCAAATGGGCATCTTTTGAAGAAGATAATGATTAGTTTACAGCGTGACTTAATTAAAAAACAATATCTAAAATACGCCAGGTCTGTTGCTTAATCAACGGGCAGGCGTTTTAAGTTCATCAGCATAGTTTTTAACATTTTTTTAGAGTTTGATGATAAGAAGAAAACCAATTTTAAAAAAGGCCAGATCTTCAGCTTGCCCCACTCTATAATCCTATCAATCAATTTAGACCGACTGACCAATGAGCCAAATCTCACCGTTCGATCCATATACTGTTTTCTGGATTGTTGTGTCCATGAGATGGCGACAGATCAAAGAGTTATGGAGATTTCAATCAGGGTGGTTTTTGGGCTATATCTCATCTATGAGATGGTCCGGATCGATTGCTAGAGTGCACCAATCAAGATTTATGGAGTTAATGCCATTACTTGAACGATAATGGACTAACCATTAAAAAATGATGGATTTGAGTGTTTCGAGCTGTGATTGTTTTCTAAGTTCATGAAAAGGAACAGTGCCCCGTGACAAGCGAAATGCGCGCTTTCCGACGCATACATTATTATTATATTTTCATTTACTTGTTTCTCTACTTGAAAGGAACAAAACATGGAGGCAATGATCTTCTTTGGGTGCTGTGAAGAGATGTGATCCAACGTTTACGACCGTTCAATTTAGGGTTTACAAGTACTTATATCCAAGTTGAATGGAGACCGATTTCGAGTGTTCTATGGCTTGATACATTGTTCCTTGTAAGGAACGCGTTGACAGGTTGGTTCCTAAACATATCATGACACACTTGAGACTGAATGTTTAGAAGTACAAAAACCAGCTGCGTCGACTCAACTCAGATTAGTGTCTGGGTTGAGTTGAAGGAATAATGCAGCTTTACTAAAATCCCAAAGAAACTATATAAGCCTTTTAATCTTGAAGAAAAAGGTCACTTGATACTCAACTGATCTTTCGGTTGACTCGAATTATCGAGTCAGTATTGACTCAGTTACCCAGCTTCAATGAAACCATGGAGTTGATACCAACTCACCTAACAACAACCATATTATTATTATTATATCAAGATCATGATGATAATGAGGTTTGCTAATCCCACAAGTTCATTAAAAAGAGCCCATTACAGACAATGCATGTGCCATACGGAACACGTATGAAATCAAGACCATCGAACTTCAGATGCCATGCGCCAAAAATCTGGCCACTCACTTATCAAACAGGCCACATGCTAGATACAAAAGACCCGCTTAGAAAGCTTGGTTAGATTCTTTTAGCCATCCAATAATATCATAAATTAATGTTGTAAAACCGATCTGTGTGCAGGGATATATGATTGTGGGGCCAACCTGATGAACGGTTTGAATCTTGAACATGTGTGCCACTTGTCACATAAGGTGGCACGTGACAAGTGGCACATGGATAGGCTATTTTGAAAACACGTGCGGAGTAGTAATAATAATAATAGGCTGAAACTTCCTTGCTGGTATCTGATCTATGCATGTGGGGACATGGTTTGTTTATTGCACCACTGTGGATGAACCATCCCCAAAAAAATCTCTTCATGTAGTCAACATCAACCTTTCTTTGTAAATACATGGTTAAGAAGGGATGCACCAAAGATCCACATTGAATAGAGAAATAACAAATATTTGGCAGTCAGATTCTTTCAATTTAGGAGATTTTGTGGGCATTGTTCATCCACTGTGGGGCCATCAGATCAATGGATTGAATAAACCAACAAAGTAATATTTCCAAGTACCAATTGAGAGATTTGACTGTAACTGAGGGTTACATGAGGTTGGCGCATTGAAAGACCGCCGGGTGCACCTGTCAGATAAGAGCCCAAAATATATAACAAAGACAAAGTCATCATTTCATGTTGAGGAACCTTTGTTTATCGGCCGCTTGCATCTAACAAGTGTATGCATGGTTTATCTTTGGGCCATGTTAGGAGCTGATTAAGGGTAATCAGCTAGTAAAGTTTTCTCTGCCTCTAATTGTTAAACCACAATGACTGCATTATGGAAAGCCGAACTCTATGATTTCTTTAATAACAAATGAATATACACAGGAGATGAGAGATCTGTCACGAATTTGGAGAGATCCTAACAAATGCACAACATAATAAAAATTGAAATAACCTAATTCAAGAATATTACCCTAACATACCTAATATATTATAATATTCCCCATCAAAAGAAATAACTTGGGTTTGAAAGGTATGATATATATATTTATTTAAAAGTAAAATATCATCTAGCAATAGCAAAATGATGAGCAATGATAAACGATGGGTCTTTAGACAAGCAGACACTTTTGACGACTTTAGGGATGCATGTAAGCCAACAACATTTTAGACTATTGACGAATGATATAGCAATACTTTCATTGGCCGGGATTTCACCCATTGCTCTTCCCGATGGATATACACTTATGGTGGCTGGGAGTTCAACCATTACTATTCTGGTAGCTCTAAATATTCCAGCAACGAAAATAGGTCCCATCAAAACAATGGTGGATAACCCAGTCCAATTCATATGTCCGGTGCAGAAACAAGTTCGACAGAAAAAATAAGAAGAAAGGAGAGCACATCTTGTCAAAATGTTTGATTCAGAGTAGCTATATCGTTGAAATTGTACAATGAATATGATTGATCGATGCCCATAATTACAATATTGCACAAACAATGTGGAAATCAACAGTCCCCAGAATGAATTGTACGGTAATAATGTGGAGCAATGTTATTGGCAAATACAGTGATGGGGAAGACAGAGAAGTTGAGTTCATAGGGATGCAAGCGGGCGGAGAGATCTCCAACAGGGAAGTCGTGCACGAGCAATGTCAATGGTAGGGGCTGTGGGTTCCTGGATAGTGATGAGCGGAGATCGAGCTGGGTGGAGATTGTGTTGGTGGATTTGAGGGCCTAGATGGCGTGACATTGATGCATGGATTTGGTGCGAATGGCTGGATTTTTTGGCAGTGGCGGTCGGATTTGGCATATGAGTTAGTGGTGTTATGCAATGAATATGGTGGTTGAGGTTCCACCGGGATTTGGGGTGAAGATGCTGCGAATGGAATCATAAAATCAATAGCAATGATACTAAGTTAAACTACATAGAGACTAGATTGTGGTAATTTTAACTTGTATTATTTTTCTAAAAATAACTGAATATATAAAAAAGATTTATAAAGAATTTGAAGATATCCTAACTGATACACATCATAACAAACATAAATTAAATATCCTAATTCAGGAATATTACTTTAATCAACCTACTATACTCTAACACTAACACTAACACTAATAATAATACTAACAAAAATATTTATAATAATTTTAGTTGCTGTAGCCTGTAGCTTAAGCTATTGCGCGTTGGCCTCAACTTGTAGTCATACTCGTGCTTCAGCAAATTGACGAACTTTACAGATTTTATATGCAATTAGAGCCCGTTTGGATTTTAAGTTACTTACAATAAGCTACTTATTAGATAAGTAACTTATCTTAGTTTCTACTTAATTAGCAAATAAGTATGTTTGGTAAATAACATGCTTATCAACCAAAAAGTAGAGAAGCATGTTTGCTTCCAACATCATTCCTAAAGTCCATTTGGTCCCTGCACATCCACCATCTATCATTTGGGCCCAACCTTTGGTGTGGATTGTTCATTGTGTGGGCCCCGCCTTTGATGTGGGCAGTACATCGTGTAGGGCCCACCTTGGATGTGGGCCATTTGCACCGTTCTTTATGTAGGGCCCACCTTTGATGTTGGTCATCCATCAAGTGGGCCCACCATCAATATCCACTGCCCATTATGTGGAGCCACCTTTAATGTGGATCGTTTCAAATGTGGGGCCCACCTCTAATGTGGGCCGTCCATCATGCGGGGCCCGCCTTGGATATGGGCCACTCATCATTAGGGCCGACCAATGGTGGGCGTCAATGACCACGGTTTCTTGGGGTGCAGTCTATTTGAGATTGGATTCTGTTTCATTTTTGGGATGGACCAACAAGGGTAGACAGTGTGGATTTCATGTGCACAGCATGTGGCCCCACTAGCCAGTGGGCCACTGAAACTAGTTGGAAAAACGGAATGAATGGCATGAGTAAAACACATCATGCTGGGCTAGGGAGGTTTCAACGGTGTCATCATTGCCATTGTTGCTTCCTATGTGGGGTCCACCTGAGGTTTAGATTTGCCTCACATGCTAGCCCCACTCACATCCAAACCATATGGACGGTGCAGATCAAATATATCGCAGTGGGCCCAGCAAGCTAGATGGTCAATGTGGGTTGGGCGATTGCCACGAAAATAAGCACTTTTACAACTTTGGACGAGCACCTCTTGTTTTAGCCGGTAGTAAAAAAGTAGAAAAGCAAAATAAAAATGCTGAACTACTTTACTGAATTTCAACAAATAAGCAATGATCATTATTTATTAACCAAAGTCAAATAAGTTGCTTTTCTACTTAACTGCTGCCATCAGCAAGAAAAGCAACTTATTTGGTGGTATCCAAACGGGCCCTTAACAGCTCTTTAGAGCCCCTTAATAAGTAATTAAATAGGGCTTTTAGAGTCATAAGTATTTTGAAGCAATGTTCTATTCTTTAATTATAAGTTGTGATCATGGTTTTTTTAGCCTTGTTTTAAAGGTTCGTTCTGGGCGTATAAAAAAGGTCACTTCATCATGCCTTGCAGTCATACTTTCAATTGCATACTCAACAAATCGTAAGTAGTAGTAATAATAATAATTATAATAATAAATAAATAAAATCCCATCATTTTATATCAGTCAGTCATCTTCCTACGATACATCTTCCTACAACTTGATTTATTAAGAGATTGGAAGATATCCATAAAAATTCCTTTGCCTCTGTATGCACGTGCTACAGTCTCTTGAACTCACAAGGAAGCTGTCTTAACTCGGAGAGGAATCTAAGACGTGGGAGAGCGATGGATCCGCCGTTCCTTTTGCTTCTCATCTCATCTCCCTCTCCATATCCATTCATTCATGTGACAGCTAACAATTCCCATGAGTATTATTCAATACGATTGCTCTTACGTCTACACTTATTACGCATCTCTTCTTGCATAAAACCCCTTCACTTTTTATTTCATGCCAAAACACCCCCACATTATTTAATAAAGTGCTACATAACATTATGCGTTTGATTGGCCCACTAACTTGTGGTAACTCGTTCACTGTACACGTGGCATGCATGCATACCAATCTGAACTGTTCAAATCATGGAATCCATCGATTTGATAATCTTAACCTCTCACTTGGTGGGTCATCAAATGAATGGTGGGAAAGGACATGGTCAGCGGTATTAATTTAATATCCAGAATCTGACGATTGAGATTTTCTGGTTGGTGTGATTTTTGGTCTGTGGTCCATCCAAAATGGAATCCATCATTTGGTCGGTCTGGATCAGCATGCGTGTATTCTACACATGTGAAGAGTGGACGAATTGCCACAATTTAGTGAACTGGGCCCTGAAAAACCATAACCAACACTCCGTAGTCTCGAAAGGTTTGTCTTACAATTATTCATGTGTTAACAAAGAATGATGCAATCTAATAAAATAAAGGGGAGTTATTTGATACTCTGGCTGTGTATGACACTTGATAAACAGGCACTCAAAAACTATAAACAACTCTACATTATCTCAAAGTACACCGAGTAAATGGTAGAACTCAGTGTCCACGAATCAAGGTAGCAAAATCAGATCGGTTGAATAATCCTAACATCCGATCCGATCGTTGAAACCTGAGGGCCATTGGATAGTTTTCATTCTGAACCGTCCAGTTAATGTCCACCAATCTCATAATCAGATAATCATATAAGTGTAACTTGCCGTTCATGATGCATTTCAAGAATTTAGACGGCTTAATTTGGACTACTTGTATCCTACGTACTAATTTCAAGTGCCATGTGCCTCATCCATCGCACTCTTCCGAGTCTACAATACTCTTCTTCTCATAAATAAATCTCTCTTCTGCCAAAACGTCCACCAGAGCGATCTGGACCACTGATCCCTTAAAGTCATCGAATGGATGGGCCATCAACCACCAATGGCAGCTACCTAGCAATCTTAGCCATCTAGTTCTTTGCTTGTCCACCATGATATGTGGGTATCATCCAACCTGTTAGATAAGCTCATATTTTGGGTCTAAAGCCGAAAAATCAGCATGATCCATGACTTAAGTGGGCCACGCCAAAGGGAACAAAGGGGGAAAGCCACCATAGAAACTCCTAAATGTAACTTCGGGTACTCACCATATTGTTTATATGCATCCTACCCAGTCATCAAGTGGGCCCCAATAGGATGAAGGGCTAAAAATCTCAGGACATTAATCCAAAACTCATGCCACACCACGTGAATGTATATAGGTCTTAGGCATCATGGTACATTGCTTTTTTTGGTGTGGCCCACCAGAGTTTTGGATCGTGATGATTCTTGGGATGTACGGTGAACATGAGAAGGCACACCTGATTCAGCCGTTTGAATCCCATACACACCAAGTGTGCACCCCAAACAGCTGGAACGTACAGTGATTACCATACACTCGAACCTATCTGATCATTCACCTGAAACTAAAATCCGGGGGTTTATGGGCCTAATATTCAAAAGTGGGGCTGTTTTCTGTCATTCCCAAGGAGAAAACTCCTCTAATAAAATCTTCTTAAGAAACAATAATCCAAGCCTTCAATATATATAAGAAGAAGAAGAATTTCATCTCCAAACAAAAAACCCATCTTCATGAATCCCCTTTCTCCTTGTGTTTGGCCTGAATTCTCGTGCATTTTTGCCTAAAGCATCTCAAGCTCAAGCTCAAGGTCTTGAGTAAAACACAGACACTTCCAATGGCACTTGCGAAAGAGCGAGCCATTGCACAAGATTCGCATTTGGGCTCAATCCAATCCTATTCATACTTCAGCAATGCGTATGGAGGACCGTCGATTCAAGTGTCCGATTCTCCTCTTGGATTTTTCGGGTTTGAGAGCTACCACAAGGCGGTGCTTGAAGAAGAAGATGGCTCGGAGAAGACAGATGGCCCATTAAAGAGCTTCTCCGCTGGCCATTTTCCTTCTCTACCCAATCTTCATGACATGGACGGGCCTGGTGAGTTCATGTTCGGAGCCACCGATTCTCCTCCTTCAGATGATGCTCAATCTCTTCTCAACTTCAAGACTGGGCCTGATCATTGGTCCTACTCAAGTGGCTCCGTGCTTAGCTTCGATCAAGGGGACCGGCTTTCTCATGCTGTCCATCCAAAGATTGGCCATGAAGATGACTACTCGATCTGGGTCGACTCAGTAGACCACAGCAATCAGTGCAATCACCTCGATTCGAAGTGTGGCGTTGATTCCCGCCTCGACGATGACATGAACTGTTATGAGACGGCCAGCGGATATGGCCAACTGAATAATGCTTGTAAGGATGGCCGAACATGGGGAGGCGCAGCCCGGGTGGCTATACACAGGAGCTCTAGCCGGCGACGATATCCACGACCCTGAGGGATCAGACAGAAGCTACCATAAGCGCCCTTACTCAGTACGTCCTTTCTTAATTGCACTACTAACACTGTCACTAGGGTTGGATTGATCATGAACCGCACGATCAGGTCCAAACTCTCATCAAAAGCCTTTCAATTAGGGGCCCACCTCCTAAAACTAGAACACAAACAATACCCACAATTCACAAAGTTGCATTTCATTATTTCATATTTCCTCTTCTTAGCCTACAACTCTTTAACACAAAAGAACCATTATTAGGGTCTTGATTACCAAGAGATTATCATTGTAGGGCAGTGATATGCAAGCTCTAAAGAAGCATTGCGGTGGCCCACCTAAGAAGGCCAAACCAAAGCCAATTCCATCCAAGGACCCTCAGAGCATTGCGGCTAAGGTGTGCTTACTTAATTAACCTTAATTAAAGTTACATAAACAATGATAATTTCATTTCTACTTGTGGGTATTTTTCGAATCAACTTCATTGAAGAATGCTTTCTTATTTTCAGAATCGGAGGGAGCGGATCAGTGAACGGCTGAAGGTACTGCAAGATCTTGTACCGAATGGGACGAAGGTGGGTTTTTTTATCGTTAAGTAGTTGGCAATCTGAATTGGGTCATTGGTGATTATGATGATAATTAACATTAGAATCTAAATGCAGGTGGATTTGGTGACCATGTTAGAGAAAGCCATAAGCTATGTGAAGTTCCTTCAATTGCAAGTGAAGGTAATTAAGGCACAATCACATAGACAAAATCAAAACAAAAAATAATATTATAAGGTCCTGATTTCTATGTCACCTGAGGACATAGAACTCTATGTCCACACATGGACAAGATCTAGACCATTTTTTGTTGGAGGGGGCATAAAATGAAGTGTCCGTACATAGCTCAAAAAATCACAGTCATTGATTATACTAATTATTCAAGCAGGACCCCACAAGTGGGCACTAGAAGCTGGTAACTGTCCATATTTTATGTCCAGTGTCCGGATCACTACAAGTGCCCGATGGATCAATGGAATGTTTTTATTAGATCTTGAATCTTGTTGATGTGTACACATTTGTGTAACATATTATTTGATTATGCTGCAGGTATTGGCGACCGATGAATTCTGGCCGGCACAAGGTGGGAAAGCTCCTGAGGTTAGCTCAAGTGAAGGAAGCCATTGATGCCATCCTCTCTTCTCACAGAGATAGAAATTCAAGCTCCAAATGAGAGAGAGAGAGAGAGAGAGAGAGAGAGAGAGAGAGAGTCTCATGTGGGAAATGGACCCAAGAAGAAGTTGATGGAGGAGAGTGAGAGTCCCATGTGGAAAGTGGACCCAAGATGAAGTTAATGGGGAAGAAAGTGAGAGTCCCATGTGGGAAGTAGACCCAAGAAGTAGAAGTTGGTTAAGGAATAAAAATAACATAGATTCCTAACAAAACCAAAATACAAGGGCACAAATTAAAAGCCTTGTTTTGGACCTTAGTGCATCAAAATTCTCCTTTCATTCCTTTTGTTCATTTGTTCCTTTTCTTTCTTTCTTTCTTTCTTTTTTTTTTTTTCCTTCTTTTTCTTTTGTCTCTTTTCTCTTCTGATTTGTAGTGGTATTTATTTTATTGTATCTTAGATGTAATGGAACCGAACTGAGTTCTGAGTATCCGAGATTGAGAAACTACTGTGGATTTTGTTAGATGGGTGGTGACGTAATAAAAGTGGGGCCACATTCAATTTCTCGTGACATTTTCATCTTCTCGTGTTATTTTGTATTTCTCGCGTTCTTAATGCTATGGCAGAGTTGTGATGGTTCATTCTCATGCACTCATGGATGGTACACTTGGCATGTGGACCACTCAAATTAAACCTTCCAAACCATGGTCCAGCTTTACACAGAATTGATTTGTCAACTGGCCGAGTAGAGGACATCTGATGGACATGGACGGTTAAGATGAAAATAGGGATTTTGACCGTACTAACCCCCTAGCATGAACAAATTCCCCGCCTGTCTATGCCTTCAAACTAATTTCTCAAGTGGCCCCCTAACGCTTTTTGCATTTTCAGAGGAATGAAAATACCCCTCATCCTTGAGCCTAGAACATGCAGGTAATAATGATGGGAGTGGGGCATGATAATGGATGGTAACTGAATTTACAGTGGGGTCCACTATGAGTCAAGTTGTCGATCCACACCGTCCATCCATTTCATGATATCATTATAATTTATTAAGTCAAAATTGAAGGTCATCGGTAGATGAAGTGAACCACAACACAAGAAACAGTGTGCATTGCATGCTACCATTGAAAATTTATTGGTGGCCCACATACTGATTGGATAAATAAGATATTTGTGTTTTCCCTTCACCCATGTATGTGTGATATTATGAACGGGTTGGATGACATATAACATGCATCACTGTGGGTCCCACAGAGCTTGGTGTGTACATCATTTATTAGTCACAAGTCAGTACTGGAGAAAAACAGATTTCGTCAAAAGCTTTCAACAGTTACCTTTTCCGATGCTAAATTTGTATCCGTTTGATCAAATGACCCATCGGATGGTAGATCCAATCTATTGATACTGTTCATGGCCATCAATTTTTTATAGAATATATTAACTTCACGTTGTTTAGAGCTAATTGTCACCCACAATGATGACAAAAGCAGAACAGTGTATGAAATAATACATTCATCTTTATTGTGCTGTGGGCCACGTGATTGGAAGATTTCAGTCATTCTCTAGGATAGTAACACTCCAACAAATTTTGAAGAGAATAGGATGATTCAAATTTTATCAAAACTCAAAGATAATGCTCACAGACTGTCGTACAGACGTTGTTTCTGTTGCCTAAAGCAAATCGAAGGGCTCATTTATTATGGGTCGAGGTTGCCATATGTTAAGGGTTGAGGTTTACAAGGCCTAGGTTGTCATGTGTATAGGGTCGAGGTTATCATGTAATCGACAACCTAAACCTTGTCAACCTCAAGCCTTAACACATGACAACCTAAACCCTATCAACCTCGACCTTCAACATGTGGGTACTTTCTAGTGAAAAAAAAAAAACCTAGACCCTTTACACATTACAATCACAGCTTCAGGTTGTTAACACATGACAACCTCGACTCCTAACACATGATATCCCGGATCCTTAACAAATCAAATTGGTTGACACGTGTTAAGGGTTGAGGCTAACATAACTATTCAACCAAGGCAATACATTACAAATTTCATATTATATCTCCTTCATTGCCTTCCACATGACAACCACAATCATCCATTTCCACCTCAAATCTCTTTCGACAATCACTTTTCCTCATGACACTCATAACCATCATCTATTCACAACCAAAAGTGTCTTTCATCTATAAGAAAATGTTATTTCATAAAAAATAAAATAAAATAATCCATTCAAAATGTCCTTCCACATTCAGTGACTTCCATCTGTAAGAAATGTCGTCATTAAAGCAAAAATAACATTCGTTTTTAAAATCTTAGAATTTGTTGGCAGTACTGCTCATACGCTAGAGAAGTTGATGGTGATGACCTGTATGTCGGAAAATGCACTTGGAAGATGTAGTAGCAGGTCCCCGAAAGACATGCTTGAAGAGGTAGAAAAATGATCTTAGGAAGACAACAATAGGTCCTTCAATGGCCTCCAACCCTACCTAAAGGGTCTTCGAACCACGTCTCTAGAGCCTACCATGAGATACGTCTGGAATCAATTCTATCCATTGAAGTCGGAATTCGATAAAAGGCCATGGTCCTAAAGCATGACCCACATCCTTTGATTATGTGGACCACACCACATGGAAACAATTAGCAATAAATGACTATCATTATCATTTGTTGGGTCTTGTGGGCCACAGAGATCTTGTATCAACATGAAATTACCGTCTTCCCAAAAAAATGGTAGGCCACAAAGATGGTGAACAAATTGGGATCTATCTTCTAGTGGGTCCAATTATCAAATAGTGGTCATAACATACCTCAGGATCAAAGCTATACAAAGTTTCTCCCACATTCAAATGTTCGTTCAGGCACTAGGCTCTAAAGCATAGGACATTTTCATCCACTAAAAATTCAAAAAGTGGTAACATAGCCAAGTTTGAAATTTTTTAAAACTCTCTTACTTATTTAGAATTTGGTCATTCCACATTGCCAAGTACCGTCAAAATCTCATAAAAATATAAAAAACGTCCATCAATCAAAGTCTGTGATGGTTCAATGAATCTGATTGTGTGGTTGACTTGTGTGCATATGTTCCCACAAATTAGCCCATTTAATTCGAGTTACGTACTGTGTACAAACTCTGGATGAACGGTCAGTAGCGCATGGGGTGGACCTCCCACATTCATCATCAGATGGTGTCTATTTGAAGGTTTGGAAGGGTTTTTCATTGGAACCGGTGCATATTCATCGTGCAGATTACACATCGATCATTCTATATGTAGGCGCTCATCAGTCATCACAAACTTCTGATCTGATCACTGTAAGAAATTAATGGGTGTACCCCACCAAACCGCTCTAGGTATCCACATTTCTTTAGTGGGCCCCACGCTTTCCAAACGTTGACATCTTCCCCACCTGACCATTGTACCTGTTGTCTGTTCATAGTTAGATGATGGTGATAAGTTTATTTAATTCTACGACTTTTTCTGAATTGAGCAAAATTGAATTAATTCGTGATTCATAACAAATTGACTTGGGATTCATCTACAGGATTCCTATCATCTGGGTCCCACATGATCAATGATTTGGATTTGATCAACTTTGTTTTAACGGTTGGATTATTTGGTTTGAGTATATTAGTGGGTCCCATGTTAGTTGTGATTGGTTCAGATATATAATAGGGGGTTGATATTTTTTTCCTCTTCCTACATGTGCAGCTCTAAGTGTAGAGACGTGTGGAAGGAGAGTACCTGTGATTAGTTGAACTAATTTCTCCCATCCGTTATAAATACAAAATTTTGATAACTTTACTTACACGTATTAAAAATTATTATTTTATCACAAATTTTTAAAAGGATAGAAGGTACAAAAGATCAAGTCTATTCTTATCAGTAGGCAATGGAGGTTTCCCAACCGTTAACTGTAGCTTCCATTCAAGGATGTGATTGAGTTATATCTTTGTCCTAATCAATCCTCATCCGAAAAAACTACTATCATTAAGGCATGTGAATAGTTACCTAAATCTCTATGTTTGTTATGTAAGGTGATCCATTATCCTATAAATTAAGTTAATATTGTTAAGATCAAAAGTCCCAAAATTTTAATTTTAGTGGATAAGTTTCAAAGAAATTGGAAGAACCTCATGTAACCCAATCCATCAAATTGGAGCCACTAGCTAGCACTATTGAATATTGGATGCAAATGGGTCAATGCAATTCGAGTCATGGAGGAGTCAAATGGGCATCAATTTCACTGAGCCCATTTGTCTCAAGTTCACCTAGATTGCTAGCCCACCATGGTGTTCTTTTGGAATTAAGAAATCTTGATCTTGGGCCATCTTCAATCCAAATTGTGATTCTTGCGAACCCAAATTAGGTTTCTATGCTCTTGGCATGGGTTAAGTCGCGACATAAATTTATATTTAGAAAATTATTCTTCAGTTTATGCAATAGATACATTTATAGACATGCTTAAGTATGAGAATAAATATTTATATAGAAAAATTGTACTGTGCAAATTTAATTAGTTCAAAAACACAAAAGCTCGATTTGACTCTAAAACCACTCGAGTTGACTCGACTCGAAAACTTGGATGTGTTTCTAGGCAGCCTTTTTTTTTTTTTTTTTTTGCATGTCTGTCGAGTTTAGCTGGATTTTTCCGAGTTGAATCAAGTTTTGACCAAGCCATGACCAGCTTGAGTTTTTTGGGTGACTTGGTGAAATCCAGTTGGGTTGAGCTTTTAAACTATGGCATGGGCTCAAGCATGTATTGTTGCAACTAAATGATCTTACACAAGCATGTCCTTACATTGACAGAAGAAGCCTACCGTGTACCCCTTCCCGTGAACCTTGATTTCGGTTTGTTTCAGCTCAGTTTAGTTCTGACTCAGCTGAAATGGGTTGCAGTGAGTCGACTCGATAGGCTGAAATCGATTTTTTTTTTTTTGAAAGATGACATTTTATTAAGGCTGAAATCGAAATTTCAATCCATGTTCACTAATACCCCGAGTCTAGATCAAACCAAAACAAGAACCTGGAACTATGGCATATACTAGATTCCTATGCCAGCTAGTTCCTTTCAAAAAAAATGAAAGGTGGTAACTCATCCTCCTCCCGTGTGGCACTGATTCACAGCAGCTACAGCTATTCAGACCATCCAAATCACACTGATAAATCAATCCTAACCATCAAATGGTTAATATTATCTTCTCAGTCCAATTTTTCCGTTATACTTCATCCATAGTTGGATCAGCCATTTGGACGGCCCAGATTACCACACACATATGTATGTGTACGTTCCTCAAAATATTATTTAATATTAGAAATTATTAGTTTATTAGAGAGAAAAGATGAGACGCAGTTAGTTGCAATGTAGCCAGGGTACAACTAGTGTTTGGGCATATGGGCAGGTACACATCATCGACGGACCACCAAATCAGTACAACCCACTATTCAATGGCCATCCCCAACCAATACAAATTGCATGGTTCTCACCATTAGATCAATATCCCACTAAACAGCGGTTAGGATCATTCAATCAGGCTAGAAAGGATCAGGCCATTTCGACAGTTAACGTCGGTTATATATGCCACGTGTACAACTTTTTTGCGCGTGTATACGAACAACCAAACTGCTAGAGTACCAAAATAACCTGGCCCTGTGGACTACGTTCAAAATATCGCGGGAAATTGAGTTGCATGCAACTGTCTCCATGCAGACGAACATAACAAAGGTGGTGGAATGGAAGGAAGCTTCTTTGCTTTGGCCTGTCTTCTCTTCTGTCTTTACACTTGATTCTCTTAAGTGGGGCCCACATGACACGTGTATGATTTTATTAAACGTCTCACATGGAGAATCACATGCACTCACATCTCATCGCTTTCCCAAAGAGAGAAACTCAATAAATAATAATTATCACAGATCCCATTTATTAAAATATATAAGACTGCGGAGCTAAGCAATGGTGGTAGTTTGAGACCATTTCCCAAATTTGTGGTGACTCATCCACCGTATATATGCATTGTAAGTAGACAATCTGGACCGTGCAAATCATATATTCGATTGTGGATGGAGATTAGCCCATGAACCGCACCTATCAGATGATCATGACCATCTACTTTTCTTGTTTCATTCAGTCCACTGAAAATTATACTTTCTACTTCCATTTGGTAGCGTGTATGGTTGTGATCAATCGATTAGTACAATTTGCAGGTAGGATTTTCATCTACATGGACAGTTTAGATTTGTGTATATCGTTGCCATGTGTACAGTGGATTAGTCACCACTATTTTAAGAAGATGATGAACTATCATAATAATCTTATTCCTGATTGAAAGGGTTGCATCGGTAGCCAGCTCTCGCCTCCCTTGCATTCTCCTGGCCTTATTTTTCCTATTCATCTTTGACCCTTGATTTCTTACATTAAAATATATATCTTTACAACCTTGTGGAATTCCATGAAAGCATCTGATTATTTATAATACATGAGGTGGACCATGTGTTTATTAAGTGGCCCACCAGACATTAAAATCCTCATATTGTTTCAATGAAAGGGTTAAAGGGCATTTTTTTATTGGCAATGATTGCTATCCTGCATGTTGTGTACTTTGAAGGAGTAGACCAAACAGACGTGATTAAAGAAAGACAAATGAGATGGGGTTTGGTAGTTTTGTCCTAAAGGGAGTTATTTCATACTCTGATGGAGTGTAATGATTGATATACGGGTACTTTGAAATTGCACATATGTTATGTGTTAACTCAAATTAAACCGTCCAAATTGAGGGACCCCACTGTAGATTGGTCATTGTCCAAAATCAGAATGATCCTAGCCTCCAATTAATGTGGGTATTTGGTTTGTTGAATACAAATCAATTGACTAATTTTCATCCTGACCATCCACTAATTGTCCACCAATTGAGGAGATAGGAAATCAAATCAGTGTAATTTTTTGTCTACAAGACAATGAAGTTGGGACCCACGATTGAGTTGGTTTAATAAAAGTAACCTACGTGCCACATGTGTACAGTTGCTTGATGCCTGTGTATCAACTATCACACTCTTCCAAAGTATCAAAGTTTTTCTCTTCCCCAATTCAAGTCTTTGATTAATGGAACTTTCCATGTTTTATAAAGAATAGAGAAGATATGCTAGGAAATTAAGCCAAGGATATTAAGACAAGCTGTTAAGTCAATCTCTTCACATGCATGGCACCTTTTATGATACTATCATTTATGTTCCTCTCATGGGACTGCCAAGTGACAGTTATCTGTAGGGACGTCGTTTATGGATGGACATGTCGATGGCCCACATGAGATGATGGCAGTATAAACACACGCAAAAAACGTGTATACCATATGTCCTAGAGAATTTTAACAGAACACTTGGAGTCTTTGCTTCAACAGGCTTGCAGTGAAAACACCCATCTCATACATACTCATGAATATACATCATGATCTACCTTTATCCCCACTAATTGAGGTTGGCTACATGAATTTTATTCTTCTACTTCAGTTAGGGACTATATCCTATGTTAACTATAGGTTATAAAATCTTTTCTTACTATTTCCGGCTGATATCCGTTTAACCAATATTCCTTCTTCTTTTTTATTCTTTTAGAGCTTGCAACTTGAACTAACTTGATCCTAGCTAGTGCATTTTTTTTCTCCGTCACACTTCAGCAAACCATTCAAGTTTATTTTCCTTCTTTTTATTACCTATTGGTGATACTTTTAAGTTTTCTCGAATGCATTTATTTCTATTTTTATCGGTATCCTGCCACTTGTCTAATACTCTCATGTCATCTGCACACATTATAAACATGTTGTTCCTTGACTGTCAAACATTTTGTCCCATAGAGCAGAATGGATTTTATAACTATCTTATAAAATCTTTCCTTCAAATTTTATTGATGGTATACACGGTAATCAGTAATCACATAAAACTCCAAAGGAATATCTTTACTTCATCCACTTGGCCGGCCCTAATTTTATGAGCAATGTTCTTCTAGTCTCCCTGGTCTAATGAATTATAAGCTCAAGATATAGAAAATGATTGTCTAACAAGTTCTAGAAATAGATTATCCATCTTTCATTGGTCTCATCATCAACAACCTCTAATCAAGAAAAAATTAGAACTAAAAAAGAAAAAAAAATTCACAAACGCTCCACACCATATGAAACAGAACTATATAGAAAAAGAATTTATTGAATATGCAATTCTCTCTTCGCTAGCATGTCCCACAGGACTTACATATAATATAGGCTCTTTGAAACTACTTTTACCCTGGAGAATGATAATGTGGGCTCAAATATCTCTAAGTTCTCATTCGGCCCAGCTTCTAGGGAACCCAATGATGTGCATGTGGAGCCAAACCTTGCATCAGCTTCACACCTCATGTTCAAAGTACAGAAAAAATCAAGCCAGTCCAAAACTCATGTAGGGCCACACCACAAAGAATAATCAGTTATTGAACAGTGATTTTTGGGGTGCCCCTTCATCCCCTTCGAGTGCATCTAGTAAATGGATTAGATGGTGTATAGACAATGTATACTTTGGACCTCACATACAATCTAAAAGTATTCATAGTAGGTGTCTTCCTCCCATTGCTTCCCATGGTTTATGTGAGGTGACCCACTTGAGATTCTCGTGAGAAGTCATATACATTCTAACATGCTGGATCATTCACCTTATCATTAACCAACTAAAATTACTTCTTACTATGCATGATGTAAAATTTCATGCTTAACCACAATTTTATCACTTTTATCGGAGTAGATTAGAGTAATTTTAATTCTATTAGAATATTTTCTTATTTGTTAAGATGTGTATCTGATGTGATTTTTTTAGTTCTTTATAAATCGTAATTTTTTTATATATTATCCTCACTAGTTGTAAAATAATAAGTATTGGCAGATGTTTAACCCATGATGAGAAAGAAAAAGCGTTGAGATGGGGGCCAAACATCGAATGCCTGGTCATGTCTCTGCCTCTTCGGAGGTAGTCCAGATTAGATGCTTATATAAAAATAAAAATAAATAAATAAATTTACTGAATTAGAGAAGCATGTTACTGATCTCAATGTCTTATAGGAGATGATAAATTTCATGAGAGAGGAGAGAGAAAGTGTATGAGAGAGACAGAGAGAGATGCACGTGCTTATAATCTGCATTAGAACATTGTACTTAGCACCGGTACTTTCCCAAGTCTTCAGGGGATGCATGAATACATCTTACCCTACTGCATTGTACAAGGCATTTTTTCGTGTCACGTACATAAGTAGACGGTGATCGTTCACCACCGCTTTCAAAAAGGCAGTGACTCAACCATTGTGCACTTGGCATGGCCGTGTTGCAATCTGCCCATTATTGATGGAGAATAGTCCAATATCAGACTCTGATGGGACAATCTCAACCATCAAACTTTCAACACTGAATTTGAACGGCTGAAAATTTGACGCGCAGCAATCAATTAGATGGTTAAGATCATTAGGTCAGTGTAGTTTGGGATCTATTATCCATCCATAGCAGTTCCCACTATTTGGATGGTCTAGATTGATTTGTTAAAAATGTCACGTCTAGATGGATGAGTCACCACCGTCCAAAAATGATGGCCGTGTTGAGACCGATATATAATGATATCAGAAATCTTTCATTCCGAAAGTCAAAACCCAGTATCACATGAGAAATATTTCCATGAATTAAAATAAGATCATAGAAGCTCCTCCTAACCCCCACATCCTCACACGTGTCAATTGTGGCTTCCACACATACAACGTTCCCACGTGTGAAATAATATATCCGTTGTTACAGGGCATTTTAATTAAAACTACTTGGCTTTGTTGGTTAAGCTTAACCAACAACACTGAGTGGGGCCCACATAAACGTGTGCATGACATCCAATCCATCTATCATGTTTTCCATCTCATGTTAACCTTGTCCTATAAAAATCACGTCAATATAAAACTCATGTGGGTCACACCACAGGGAACAGTCTAGGTGGGGGCATCCACCATTAAAAACCTTCCAGAGTGTGTGTGGTGCCACAGTGAAAGTGTCTTGTATATTGCACCCAGTCCATTCAAAATATGCGCAACCATGAGAAACCACTCAAAACTCAGATGGGCCAGACCACTTGATTTTAGAGATTTTAGGCATGTTTTACATGGTGTGGCCCACCCAATTTTTGAATCATCATGATTTTTGGGCGTCAAGTAGAACACGAGGTAGATCACATGATGGACGGATTGGATGTCATGCAAACATCATTGTGGACTTACAAAGATTTGTAGTAGATCCTTGTAATGTTTATTTACCATCCAATCTGTTGATTAGGTCACAAGGACCTGGGTAGAGGGAATACACAAATATCAGCTTGATCCAAAACTTTTAAGGCCCTCAGGAAGTTTTAATGGTGGGCGTTCAATCACCATTGTTTCCTATTTCGTAATCCACTTGAGATTTGTATCTGCCTCGCCCAAAAATGAGGTGGCAAACTGAATGAACGGCGTGGATAAAGCACATACTTTATTGTGGGGTCCACCGAGCTTTGCTAGTCACTACCGAATCCGAGTCCCATGAGATCAGACCACGTATGCATTTTTCCATGGAGCACGTGCGTGATGCTATCAAATATGAAAGTTGTCGCACACATGCGCGAGATCTGATCCGCTCGTCCAAAGGGCCATACCATGAAAGGCTCACTGCACAAAGAATCACACCGATCAAAGAATATCAGCCCTTAAACCAAAGGATCAAGGAAAAAAAGGGATAGTTGGTGGGACGAACTTTCTCTTTATGACCGTCAATTTTCTTTTTCTTTTTTCAAAATCCTCCAATCTAATGGTTAAGATGAACGAATGGGGCCAGAATTTTTGGGCTATGGCCCATCCATGATAGGGCCTCCGAGATGAACGGGTTGGATCACATAGGCGTGCGTGATTATTTAAAGAATCATATTTCCCATTATAGCCTTTTTCCCAGGAGCGTATGTCATCCATTGGTTTTGAAGTACGTGAGGACAGATCGCGGAATGCAAGGAATTTCCACATAGAAGGCCGCAATTTTCAAGGGATAAGAAGGAATCGGATCACGTGGAAAAGTGGGCCCACGTACACGTGCCCGAAGGAGGGATGATGGGGTGTCTCGAAGCACGTGAGGGACATGGAAGCTTGTCGAGAAAGAGAAAGGAAATCTTCTCTTTTGTTTTTATTTTTTTTTTCCATGCACGGGAGAATGTCAAAGGCAGGCTTCTGTGAGAACGGCAGCCGTTTGAGAGAGATCAGGGCCCATCTTCATGCTCGTATTTTCGATAATCCAACTCATCAGTCGAGTAGGTTGTATAGTATCATGGATGATCCCAACCATTCGATTGGTCACTTGGACAATGATCCGACTCATTCGTTGGGTGGGTCCCACAGTAAACGGCCACAACGCCAAAAATTGAATAATTGGATTATCCTACCCATTAAATTGGTCACATGGACGGCGATCCAACCCATCCACTTGATGGGTCCCGCAATAAATTGTCACAGCCCCAAAAAAATCTCATGATTGGATGATCCTGGTTGTTTAATTGCATGGCCCAGAGCCAGTTAAACGAAAATGTGGTGTTCGGTCCATATTCAATGGACACATAGACGGCCGTAAATCCGATGGCTAGGAATGAATGATACTTGGTTGGGTCCACTAATTGCATACCGCGCGACAGCCCACTTGGCTTAAGTTTTCAATAACTTGGTTAGTTTCCGTCTTCCTTTTATTTTCGATGGTAGAAATTATATAATAAATGAATATATATATATATATATATATATATATATATATATATATATATATATATATATATATATATATATATCACATCGGAGGATAATTAAGAAAAATGAAATGCATGAAAAACAATCCTTACAAGATTTAATGAAAATATGGAATAGTCAATGGTCAAAAGTGAGAGTGTCCTTTAAAAAATGATGGAAATCTCCACTCCTTGAGGTTTTAAAGGAAATAACATTTTTTTAAGAAAAATAAAATTTATTTCCTCGACCCTCTGGCTTTTGCAAACAATGAGAACCATTATATCATAGGAAATCAGCTCTTTACTCCATTGAATCTTGTTTTCCATCCATCCAGCCAGCCAAATTAAGGACATCAGAGATGGGAGAGAGAAGTCATTACTCATCACTTGAAGCTCTTTATAGTCTCCACTCTTAATATAGAGCTGCACACATGCTAAATAATCAGTACATGATGCATAACTCGTTATAGAGAACTCCAGAATCTTTCAAAGATCTCTATAACATACGTCCATATCATAATATTTGCTCTGGATAGATGAAAACATGGAAGATACTAACACTTGATTAATGGATATTTATTTGTTGAATTTGGACCACCGACTACTTTCATTTTAACCGTATAGTATCTTGTAGATGATCACTAACCTATCAAATTATGAATTAAAGTTCAATCTAAAATTTTGGTTCATCGTATATTTAAATTTGGGCCTACGATTTGGATTCATGGAACGAGTGGCACGAGAATAATGAGGCTGAGATGGATGAGTGGCAAGGCATGGATGGATAGAATTTCAAATGAATGAAATTAGGACGACTTACAGTAACACCAATAGGGTCCCTACTCATGGCTCTACCTCTGCAGGTTTCAACATTGATGTCATGGGTTCAAGTACCCATCTAGTGTCTGTGGGTGTGAGTGAAGGGGTGTGTGTGTAAAAAAAAAAAGAAAAACACCAGTGGATAATAAAAGAGGGGAAGTAGATTTAAATGGTTTGACCATATATAGCAGAGACAAAAAAAACTGCACGAATTAGGAGTTGGTTCAAGTAGATGGCTCCAAAAGAGCAGCGAGAATATCCAAAAGACGCCATTGGTCCAAAAAGTGTGGGTGGGGTTGAAACGATGTGATGAATTATAATTGAGCTGAGGATATGGTCCTTAATGGAATGGAATGATATAAGCAGGATTCATGCAGCCAACTCAATTAGTTGGGATAAGGCTTAGATGATGATGAAGAATTTTGAACGGTTCAACTTAATCGTATGTACATAATTTAACTACCACACCATAAGGGAGAAGAGAGTACGGATTTGGTAAATCCGTGAACTTGCAAATTAATGGGTTTTGCATTGGATTTGGATTTTATAAATTTCAAAGTCCACTGTTTGGTAATGAGACTACAAATCTTTGATATTAGGAGCATTTATAGCAAGTTACTCTTTTTTTGTTCGGTGGATATGCCAAGTCATTTCTCGTTTTATTCCACGCCCAATCCATGGATTTATGGAGGTATGAGTTTAGAAAATCCATGGAATTGGCAAATCTCGAATTAAAAACAAACAGGGAGACTTCGAATTTGTGGATTTCACAAATCCTTGCCCCAAATCCGTCATCCCAAACAGCCCATCAGGGAAAAGTTTGCGTGCAGACACTGTGCTTTGAGAGTGGGTGCACGCATCTCGAAACCGAGAATCATAACAGGCATCTTGACCCACTTTTATAGTTGACTTTTGAAATTTTGCATTTTGAATCGGTAGGAAGGATGAGATCTCCAGCTCTAGGCTTCCAAAAGAAATCCAGGTAAGAATTATCAATGGGCATGAACAACCTAATGGGTCAGTGGATATGGCTCAGGCCAGGCTGGTAGGGATGGCAATGGGTCGAGTCAGCCTGTGGAACCACTGACCCAACCCATTTTTGAGGTGGGTCTGAACCAAGCTAAGTGGGTAGCAGGTTGGGTTGGGCTAGAAATATTACCCGTTTAAGTAAATAGGTTGGGCTTTGGTTGAACCTTAGCCAATGGGTTGTGCTAGAGACCCAATCCTACCCTACTAAAACCCAAAACAAAATAAAGAAGAAAATTATAGATTTTTTTTTTATGTACATATCCATGGCCTGAGCTAGGTTGTGCGCAGCCAATGGTGTCAAATTCCAATCTTAAATGTCTGTTGGATCATGTTGGGTTTGATCAGGTCAATCAAGCCCAGCCCATCGATGGTCAGTGAGGCTTGACATGCTGACACAGCTTAACAGTTGAACCATTTGAATCAAGCCTGTAGAAGTTGGGGGTTGAAATTGTCCAATCCTCCTGACTTTTAACTGACAAACACTGACCAGGTGAATTACTCGCAGGTCACATCAAGGCGACTGAGTTTGTGCATTGACTCGACGGGTCTTGATGAGTTGGAACTGAGTCACTTTAAGGAATGAGTTTCGAATCTAGTCAGCAAAATTTAGAACTATGCTTGTAATTGCATCAAATGAAAACGTAATGTGAATCCTTTATTCTGAAACATCGACATTCCATTACAAAAAACACAACATAAATTCCTATCAATCATCGGAACAATTGCAATGCTTTCCTATTCCGACCCTCTGTAAGCATCAACTTTGGCTGCTGTAGGAGTGACAAGTGCAAGTATAACCAAACCACCCAAAACTACAATGCAGATTCCTAGCGAATTAACTAATAAAGCCTCAGTCGAGTACCGCGATATTATGTTATTGGTTTGAAGAAAAGTTGCCTTCTCCAAGATACCAGTAGTAGCAGTAGCGACAGCAAGGGCATATATGTAAATGGCAAAAAACATGTGCCATGGCAGCAAGGCAGCTCTGGTATTTCTTGAACCCCCAGGGTACCAAAAGGTTGCAAATCCAAGGCCCCACTAAAACAACAGATTAAATTGCACAATCAAATCACATAAATTGCATAAAATGGAAGATCCACGAGGACGAAAAAAAAGACAATCAGGGCTGCATTTGGATGCACTGTTGGATTGGATTGTAATAATTACTTCAAAGGAGAGGAAATGACCAAATCATAATTACCTCCAGTGTCCATACCCGTCAAATCGCAGTTAGATTCTTTCTTGGAGACTAGCCCCTCAATATGAATACAAAGGGCCGTAATTGCAAAATTGCAATTTGGTCATTTCTGCCAGGAATTTTGCACTCTCATTACCAGTCCCAAGCCCAGCTACAGGGCGTTGGTAGCTGGTGTCAAGCTTCAGCCACATCTTTTTCTCATGAATCATGACAATCTGACATTTCAATAGAACAGAATGGTGGAACAGCATTCATGTAGCCAACCCGACTAGTTGGGATAAGGCTCATGGACCTGTTTGGTAGACACCTAAAAATGAGTTCATCTCATTTCAGCTAACAGTAATCATGTATCAGAGAACTTGATTTAATGAGTTCATGTTGACAGTAACTAAGTATTAGAAACCAAGATCTCTAATACACAATTACTGTTAACTACAGTGAAATGAACTCATTTCTAGGCATCTACCAAACGGTGCCGATGATGATGATGATGATATGATGATGATGATGATGATTATGGTGATGGTGATGGTGATGGTGAATTCAATAGTGCATCTAAACGCAACCTAAGGGAATAAATGGAAGGAGTTTGGAACACACCTGGATGCCAAATAGGACAAGACAGGCTAGACCCAACCACGAATGCAAGCTATAGAAATTGTCGATGCCCTTGTCATTGTGGAACTTCAAAGCTGCCCATACACCGATCACACTCAAACAGAAGGCTAGGAGTTGTACTATGAGATGCACCGACTTCTTGTAACTTTTGGTTCCAGATACTGTCTTGTATGCTAACATGCCTACAGTCATCAGATATAGAGAATTGAGTGCAAGAAGCAAGAAATTACAGTAGTTCAAATAAGTCGAAAGTAGTTTAGAGATCAACTTCTTGAAGTTGATTGAACGAAAGATCATATGCTCCATTTCATGTGCTTAGGACCCCTTGTTAATTGGAAACTACATGCATTCTAACTTTTTTATGGTCCAGCCAAAAGCTTGCAAGCGTGTGAATTAGTACTGCTGCTAAACGCTAAATGTCATGCAGACCACCCATTTATACAAATTTATGCCATTATACACATTCTTAGATTGATTAACGATCATTAAACAGGGATGAACCAAGTCCAAGACTTGGAAATTTTCAATGAGGATGTATCTTTTCTACGAGCGATATTTCAAATTGAGAGAGGATTTGATAGAAACAAAGAACAGTTTGTGAAAGTGAAAACTTGGGAATTAAAGTTCATGTGCATGAAAACCATTTGAGTT
This sequence comes from Liriodendron chinense, assembly GCA_003013855.2. Classification (NCBI taxonomy): domain Eukaryota; kingdom Viridiplantae; phylum Streptophyta; class Magnoliopsida; order Magnoliales; family Magnoliaceae; genus Liriodendron; species Liriodendron chinense. The sequence continues at coordinate 2,267,766 of PVNU02002217.1, forward strand.
GCAAAAATGCCGAATGATTTCAAGTTCATTTAGTCAAATGATTGATAGTTTGGTACATTTCCATTGTGTTTGTTACCTGCAGTATCTTGAACCCAACCACACTATGCAGTTGGACTGCACCCACCCACCAAAGTAGGCGAGGTGACCACAAACCCATTGTCAGAAAGAAAGTGGTTGAACAGTCGAGACCAAAGCATCCAGGTCAAGTGGCAAGACCATTATTTTTATGTATTTATTAATTTTAGTCATTTATGTGTTGGAAAGGTATTCTTGGAATATGCAGACACCATTGGAATTGCTAAAGCATGGGTAAGACTGCATAGAAGGAAATTTGGTGGGAATCAGATAGTCATTATCATTTATCCATAGAAAAAGTTCTGTTAAGGGGACTGATGGCCAACAGTTATATATATATATATATGAGAGAGAGAGAGAGAGAGAGAGAGAGAGAGAGAGAGAGAGGAATACTCACCTGCACACAGTTCTCACAAGAACTCGTGAGCACTTTTGGAGAACTCATCACATGTGATGTGAGCCCAAAATCTGAGCCATCCACATGATGCAGCACCCCAAAAACCCCCAAGGCCTGACTTTACCCTGATCCAGAACTTTGGTGGGCCATGGCAAAAGGAAACAGTTTTCTCCCTTGATTTGCCTCTCTCTGCTACGACCCGCTCACATCACGTGTAGAACTGGTGCGCAGGTGAGCATTCTTCTCTCTCTCTGTCTCTGTGTGTGTGTGTGTGTGTGTGTGTGTGTGTGTGTGTGTGTAAGCTTCTCAAGCTCATTCTTCTGTATCATAGGAGTTGTGTCAGGTGGGTGGCCAGAGTAAAACTTTTCTCATATCCTTTTCATGAATCCTGACTCTTTACTTGTTCTTTTTTTTTTTTTTTTTTGGGAAAGATGAATCGAACTTTATTAGGGCCAAAGCCAAAAGAAAAACAAAACAGAACAGTTTCAAGCTCATGAATCCAGACACAATGTTCCAAGCTCATGCAAGGGCGATCATTGCAAGCACATCCTGCACTGGCACCTCGGTGCAATGAGAAATGGGCAAGAGTCGCAAGACCTATGGTTTAACAGAGGGTATGGCTCCTGATAGAGTGGAATGGCAGAATGCCAGAATCGGATTCATGTAGTCAACCCCAATTAGTTGAGATCAAGGTATTCAATAACAGTAATGGCAATAACAGCCAGCCTTATGGACATTATGATATGGGCCATAACGGCCATTACAGCCCCGTAATAAGCAGTGGTGATAGTGAGAATTCTAATATAAGAACTATAAGAACTGACAGTAATGAGAAACGGAGAATCGATCGACCACTTATTCATCCATTGCTCGTTCACCGCCAATATTTGGGATTACTTCTTGTCGTCCTTGGGCTTGTCTTGGGTTATGCCGAGATCCGTTGAGGATCTTCTTTGGGCCTGGCATGATAGGGATGGAGGGAAGGGGAGGAAAGCGGTGTGACGGCTGTTAGTTATGGCAACTCTGTGGGTCATTTGGGGGGCTAAGGAATGGTCGTTGTTTTCGGAATTCCATTCTTGGGTGGATATTGCGATTGCCAGAATTGCTAGGCTTGCAACCGAATGGGTGGTGTTTGTAAAGGATACCCTGGCTCCTTTTCTTTTTTGAGTGTTTGAGTTTTTTGCGCCTTGTATTTTTTTTCACTTCGGCGTTCTTTTTAATAAAATTATTGTTACCTCTCAAGAAAAAAAAAAAAAAAAGAAAAAAGAAAAAAAAAAAAGAAGAAGAAGAAAAAGAATTGACAGTAATGGCAATGATATAAGTGGAAGATCAAATAATTTCAAGTAATCTAATGCAACGAACAAAAAAAAAAAAAAACCAAATATGAGTAGTCGGTGGACATCACTACAGCCCTGTAACCGTCAAAATTTTTTCAGAAAAAAAAATGTGAAAAATTTTTTTTCTAGAAAAATGGGAGGATCCTAAATATGTATTGTTTTCTGGTTTTAAACAAGTATATGATGGTTTAACAGGCCATTTTTTGGTAAGAATATTGTCTCAGCCTGCCTGAGTTCTATTTTACCTAACTGGACTCTGAAACTCCTATATTTAATATTCTGAGTGGAATTCATCCTTCTTACGCATATCCCTAATCATTATACACCATTTCCCTCAGGAAATTTCATCATAATCATGTTCAACACCCAATAATGACACATTTGTCAATGAGTTAATAGTCACTGGTGTTTGTTGGATGCCACCATTGCTGAAGCAAAACAATTAAGAAATATTCTTGAACATTCGTAGTCTTCTAAATAGATATGATGTATTTTGAATTGGAATGGGAATCTCCACTTTTTTCTGCTCTTCAAGATTCTCCTTTCCAGAGGTTGAGTGTCATCTTTGATGAGATCACGACCTTCCTTCTTGGGTCTGAGCATTTCAGGCTCAGCATGAATACTGAGACCAAACTTAGAAGCAGACCTGAGCAAAGATCATGAGAAGTTTTTTTCCCTTTTTTGAGGAATAATCACTTCTAGTGCTTGATCAATGAGCTGTTTTCTTCTAGTGCTTGATCAATGAACTGTGCTCACAAATTATTTGTACTACTTTCTTTCTCTTCTTATGAAATAAACAAGAAACCAAAGGAGCATTGGTCGTAATCAACTCTGAATGAACTATTATCCATTTCAAACAAAAGAAAATTTTATCAGCAATCTCAAACAAAAAAAATATCAAAGGAGTACATTTGTTTGACTGGAAACCCAAGTGAGCACATAACCCTGTCTCACTCACATGGAAGAAACCCACAACAGCAATGAACAGTTGTAACTTTAGATTGACAAGTTTATGCATACTTTAATTCAAACAATAGGAAGGATTTCAGGCATACAAGATTCATTTTCCATGGTTAATTGCCCCATCAAACAAATGTTTACAATGGTTCACCAGCGAGCGCGTGCACGCACACGCGCATAGCATACATTTAAAGTCATGCTCCTTTTCATGTGAAGGCTTCCTAGTTCTTCAACACAACATTCTTCTGATGACTTCCTACTTTAGACTGCCAAGATAATACTTTTTCATTGCTTAGAATTTTCACAAGGATGGCTGCGGGAAACTCTCATTCCCGCTCCGGTTTCTCCTGCGGCTCCGATTATTCCCGCCGTTTGAAAGGAAAATCGTCTTCCTGATCTAGATCGAGGATTTCACCTTCTTCTCACTGTTCCCCACCTAACGCTCAAGATCGTCATAGGGGAAGAAAAGGGTCCAGATCTTCGAGGAGATCTTTGCATCATCGGTCGTCGTACAGTTCAGCTCGTAGCGCTTCCTCAGCCCTTAGAAGCTCTTCTCGGTTCCAAGAAGCAGATCTTCCAGAGAAGATTTTTCTTCGAGTTTGGATGGGGACTTCATCGCAGATTTTGAGACTATTAGACGAGGCAGATCAAGATAACGGGCGTCTAAGGGTGTGGCTCCTGTTCGTCCCCCTTCTATTGTAGGAGAATTGAATGGTAAAGGTATTTCTAATCCGAAGCTTCGACGGCCAGGCGGGGGTGATGTTGATTCCGATTGGAATTTGGTTCAGCATAGTAGAAAGCAGAATACAATTAAGACCCGCTCTAATCCCTAGAGAGAGCTGCCAACTCTTTACGTTTCTAACTTTCCGGAGGCTTAGATGGACCTTCATTTTAAGAGGGTTTTCAGTACTTTGGTCAAGTTAGGGAAGTCGTCATTCCGAGAGAGTGTGGAACTGAACTCATCAGAGGTTTTGCGTTTGTTCATTTTAACAGTAATGAAGAGGTGCAGAAAGCAGTTATCGGTATGAGGGGGGAAATCTTCTACAGCAGGGAAATAGTTGCCAACGTAGCCCACTTCGGGCCTGAGAAAGCTAACAAAGAAGCCATGGAGGTGCCGATTCTCCAACGGCCCCCGAAAGTTGGTCTGAAAGTACGCTTTGCCTAGTCTCCTCCTGCATCTTCCACCTGCCCGAATGGCATCCTGCCTCCGCCAACTGATCAAAGATCTTTCAGTAAGGTGATTAGGGGGCAGAGCTTTGGGCGATCGGGTGAAAGGAGTTTTTCTGGTTTGGATCCGGACTCTCCAACCCTTGTGTCGGTTTCTCTAGCCCAGTCCTCTTCCCCTATTCCTCCTTTACCGCCCCAGCCATCTGTTTCCCCTTCTCCTCCTACCCCATCTTCTAATCTCATGCATCTTCCTTCCCCCGGAGGAAGCCCCGTGCCCACCTATCCTGTCTAACGGTCCGTTTCTGTCCGCCATAACCTCTCCTTCTGCGGTTTCTTCTACTTCGAAGTGTTTCGAAGGAGGTATTAGTTTTGTTTCAGTTCTTGAAGTAGTGCTATCGAAGGCCTCTCAAAATCTTCAATGGTCTATGGTCGTATTACTAAACCACGGACATTCCCTCTACGATCTTTCCTTGTGGTTTCAATTGTACTGTGGGCTTCAGGAAGGAGATTTCCTTCTTCGTCTCCTTTCCCTGACAGATGTTTGGTTTTCTTTCCGTCCTTACTATGATCTGGATAGGGTTATTTCGATTGCTTATTAGAATTTGGTAGGTCCTATGAGAGGTATCTCTAAATGGTATGATTGGTCTAGTTTTGGCTTTGTTGATTCCTGGTTTGTGTTCCCTCAAATTCTTTTAGAACTTTGGTACGAGGATTTTTTCATTGCGTTGGGTTCTTGCTTGGGAGAAGTCATCCAGATTCATCTAGCCACAGAGAGATGGGAGGAACTGAGAACTGCTAGGGTTCTGATTAGGAGGAAAAAAACTCCGGGAGATTCCGTCTGAGATCAGGTATCAGTCGGAAAGGATTTTTTGCTCATCAAAGTTCTTCAGGATCATCCGGTCACGATGCTTGTCCTAGGATCCAGGCCTGCTTGGTCCAGTTTTGCAGCATGCCTGATGCGGACATCAGTGGTGCACCCTTTAGAGTGTACCAGAGGAGGCGACGTCACAGATCGAGTGTTGGAGCAGACGAGTTGATGTGGATGGACGCCGGGCCCCTTGGGCTCATTTTCTGACGTGTTACGAGTACGCGAGATGCAGGATCGCGCAGGAGCATCATGACCGCTGGACCATGGGGTGGATTTACGTTTAAGCGATTTTCTGTTTATTTCCTTGTTTCCAGGCGCTTTAGTGTCGTTATTTACTTTAGGCAGTTTTTATGTTATTTCTTTCGTTTTCATGCACTTTAGTGCACTTTTTATTTTCGTAGCTTATATATACTGTGAGAAACCCTATTTCGATATTATTGAATGAATAGAAAATTCATGAGTTTCTTCCTCTTTGTTGAAAGAATAGGGTTTCAGGATTGGCCCTCGGGTGTTGAGGATTCCACCCCGGAGTTTCCGTTTTCTCTTCTCTCTTTCTTCAAGGTGCGAGGAAAGGTAAGCTTCTTTTGATTCCTAATTCGTACTTCATGAGAACCCATTGCTTTTCGATATACCTCGTCCTTTTCTGAAACCCCCCCCCCCCCCCCCCCCCCCCCCCCCCCCTTTTGGGTACGATCGAAAAGAGGGATGCCTAGCCCCGATAACTGGATCCAAATCTAACTGTGGACTGGTCTATGCTAGATCTGGGATATCCCCATATCCCTAGATCCTCCCTATTTTACGATTTTACATGGTTTTATGCGAAGAGGCATGATCCGGACAGACGAACCTCATTTTCATGTTGAGATTTGTTAGTTTCCTCTGATTGAAAGTAACTAGTTTCGTAATCTTATTATTTGAATATCTTCCAACTGAATATTCATGCATCTAGGGTTAGGTCATCACATGCCCTTGCATCAATGCCCCATCAACGTTTGGGTCAGTCCACCATTGTTGGTGGTCCACCCTTACCAGTGGATCGCGGAGTAGCGTGGGGTCCCAATAGGGCACGGGCCGCTCCTCTTTTCTCGCATGCGCCATCTGGAGGTCGCATTGTTCACGTGGCAGCTCCCGGAGGGATCCCATCAGTGAGACAAACTGGGATTGCCTTGTGCCACACGCCGCAGCAGATCTGCATATCTCAGGATTTTAATGCTGCCACCATTTTGTGCCCCTTATCGCGAGAATATGTTGATTCTCACAAAAATGTGGTTTCGATATCTAGTGATATTTTGAATTCTCAGCCGATTCAATCAGTTGTGTCTGACGCAGAAGGATCAAGAAGACCATGGACAGAGTTGGTGGTGACGTGTAACACGGAGAACGCTCCGTTGGTTGTCCTTAATCTGGTTACGTCACCGTCGCCCCTGGTGATCCCAATGCCTTTGGGGATCGTGTGCCTCGTCAGTAGGCGACAGTTTGAGAAACAGAAATGACATAGATATAGACACGTGTCTTCAGATGGACCGTATTCTAAGTGCCACATCTCTTGCTCCTAGAGATGCCCGTTCTGAGGACCGTCGAAACTCCGGTTCTGAGGTTAAAGACTCGATTCCCTTGGATGAAGATCAGACAGCCAAGATAATACTTTTTCACAAGAATAAAAGTTTTAGCAATATGAAATAGAAGCTGAAGAAGTTATTGCTTCAAGGGGAATCTTCTTCCAGTTCTTGTATTTTGAGCTACATGATGAAGCGGATGAAAGATAAATGTAGATACAAACAGAAGACAAAGCACAACTGGAGCCTTGAATCAGCCGTAACTAGTGGTGCTTTTTCCCTGCAAATAGATATATGTTTTGGGAGTACAGAAATATGGACTTTTGATAATATCATTCCTAGTTCATTCTGAAATAGTCTTAGCAGTAGCCTACATGACAGAATAAAGCCATCCAGCCTTGCAATTACAACTTTGAGCGGTGATGTCAGTCTGCTTGTTTTCTGCTTTTGTCAAGAACTTCCCATTTGAAACTATGATGTAAAATCAGAGATAGGAATTACTTTATGCAGACAAAGTACAATAGAAGTAGCATGAGTACCTTCACCATTCAAAAGTATGAGCCCAATCACCATAAGTACAGGATGGACCTGCGAAAGACAAAACAACAATTAAATCACCTAAAATATTTTCCTTAGTAAAACCAGTTCATTCCCATCAAATTATTCAATTCGGCATATAGTCATCATGCAGGTTGTAATATCAAGCATGTAAGTTACACCAAATAGCTTTTTTTTTTCCTTTTCTTTTCCCAAAAAAGGCCACATCATTTGGCTAAACCTAATGCTGCAATTACCTAATTTCATTGTGGTCTACAAAACAAGAACATTCCTCAATATCGTCAAATGCATTAGTTTCTCAAAGGGTTTTGCATGAATTTGCTCCAAATTGAAAACCCTACACCACAGCTTTAAACTATGTTTTATGGGGTGATCCACATTTCAAACTAGATATGTATTCTGAATTGTACAAAATGACCTCCTAAACTTCTTTTTTAACAAATCCACTCATATTTACCATACATTTATGATGCCCAAATCCTAAAAATTTTGTATACACCCCACTCGGATATTTGGACGAGGATAAGTGATCCCCATTCCCCGTTACTTGAACTTTAGAGTTCCCTAGCTTTTGCAGTATATACTTAGTAGTTGGAATTGCAAGTCAATCGTACCAATTTAGCTATAACCCAACTTTTAACAATTTTGACACGGTTCTACTTGCGATTTGCAACCAATCCCTGACACATCAGCATCCTAGGAATTAAGGGTTTAGAGGATCAGCCGTACCTCATCTAGTCAATCCTTCTTGTATTCAATGCCCATACTTCACACAAAACTATCTGTTATCACATACCTTAGCATGAGATATCACTAGAATCACCAAGTCCCCACTATATTGGAGGGATTCTTCCAAATAGGTTAAGTATTCAAGTCAAAAATATTTGGATTATGACACTTTCTAATTCTAACACAACTTTGGCGTCTCTTGTTTGAGCTAAAGCACATTTACATATAACATAAGATGTACGTTCCACCCTTTCAATAGAATGTCTTCGGGGGTGTTTGTTTTTTTCGTTTACATATGCAAATACCAGTAAATAGGTAATGATTATTTACCCATGTAATTACCGCATTAGTTTCGAGGTTGATGTTGAACCATGAGCTTGTTTGTTAAGCTTCCCATTACACAACATTGAATTCATACAATTTCCACGAATTAAAATTGTGGGGCCCACCATGATGTTTGTATCTTATCCATGCCGTCCATCTGTTCTGCCAACTCATTTTAGGGCATGAGCCCAAAAATGAGGCAGATTTGAAGCTCAAGTGGACCACACCATAGGAAATGGTGGGAATGGTGGATGCCATTAATCCCCTTATTTCCCATGGTGTGGTCCACTTGAGCTTCTAATCTGCCTCATTTTTGGCTGCATGCCCTGTAATGAGATGATAAAATGGATGGACGGCACAGATCACATATATACATCACTGTGGGACCCATGAATTTTGACAATACCAAAGCCTATTACATGCTTCATGGTGTTGTTTTCGAGGTGTAATTACGGATGTATTTCCCTCTTAAACAAACACCCTTCAAAACTAATTATTAGTTATTTACCCCTATTTACATATGTAATTGAAAAAACAAACACCCCCTTATTGACATTACATACATATGACCAATTATAGCCCCTGCTATAGAAGGCATTATAACTTAGTTTCATGGTACTATCGTCCAGTGTTCGCAGTATCGGTATTGCGTTACGTTTCGCACCCTTGGGATAAAGATGCATATCACGTATCGGTAAGGAAATATCGGTTGTATCGCGAAATGTATCACACTTTTTGTGAAACATGGGGAAACACATTGGGAAATTGATTGAATTTTTCAATGAAACTTCAGGGATTGTTAAAATGGACCTTAATACACACATTTAAATCATCATATGTAAAAACAAAAGTCCACATAATGGAGTTCCTTTGTAAAATTATCCTAAGCTTATGCGCTGTCTGACTGAACTGATGCAATTATTGTTTAAATTGATGTAAGAAGACATTAATGAAAACACAACCAATTCATTGACAAAGTAAAACAAGCAAGAGAGTTGAGAAATATACCTATGGATGATGCAACTGACTAAGTATCCTCCAAATGCAGTTTTGATTATCCTAGTTCAACACAATGCAAGCTACCCTATATGGCCTAGATCTATATGAGGACTCAATAAAATCTAAAAAATGACTAACTAGACTCAACAAACTATGACCTCCATGCAGAGTCGAAACATGGGTAAAGCCCAACATTTTATTTTTATTTTTTTTAAGGGAGGAGAAACCAGAAGAAAATCGAAAAAAAATCATTTTTTTTCGACAAAATGGGGGACTCTTGTGCATCTGATCGATACCTGAACGATATCGTCTAAGTATCAACGATATTTGGAATCCGCAGTAGAAAAAAAAACGCAATAAATTGACGATATATCATGCGATATCGATATTATCGATATCGCACGATATATCGAATGATACACAAGAATCAGGCCACTGGCCTGTTATTACTGGGCCAGTGTTTATCGCTGGTTACCGATATCGATAATATCGGCCAATATTATCGATACTGCAAATACTGCTATCATCATCATTTTTTCTCGTCTTTATTGTCGCTGCTGTCATCATCATCATCATGACCTTGTCCCAATTATTTATGGTCAACTTTAGAAATCTTGTTTTATCAATCAATCCTACATAATGCCCTGTACTAAGGTAAGTAAACACCTTCATGTTCCTTCTCACCACCACCTTGATCCGAGTCTTAGGTCTTCCCTTCATCTTCCTTTCAAGCCCTTGAACCCCAAACAAAGTTCCCCTCTTTACAAGGGATATCTCTAATTTTCATAACACATGACCACATCATCTCAATCAGCTCTCAGTCGCTTTATCTGCAAATGGGGCCTTACCTAGGCTGCTTTAGATGACCACATTCTTGATTCTATCTTTCAGTCTTCCCACGCATCCATCTCAACATCTTTATCTTTGTACGCCCAGTCGCTGCTCATTCGGCTCCCTAATTGCTCAACATTATGCCCCATGTATCATAGCAGGTCAAATAGCAACCTTATAAGAATTATCCATAAGTTTTTCTGGTAAAAAAATCCCCATTAATCTCTTTGTTCTTTGAGACAGAGCCAGGGTAATGAAACAAGTCATTTTGAGGAATCTCTTGGCTATTGATTTTAACTGGAGCCTTGCCTTCGTAACTATTAATCCAAAGAGACTCCATCGTGGAAAGTGTATCTCATGTTTATTTCACTAAGAATGACAGGTATATATAGAAGAGGAGAGGGATTTGTAAAGATCTATAGAAATCCTAACAAATATACATAAAGGCATTAACATGGCTATCTATATTATGTATAGTTGTACATACATATCCTATACTAACTCTCTCCATCAAGATGGAGTATAGATATCAATCATGCCAAGGTTAGAACATATACGAGGAAGATGATGACAATCAACACGCGACTACTCTCCCTCACACACATGTTTAGATACTAGATCTTCAAGTGTTACTTGCCAGTAGATGGAGCTTTCGTCGTCCCTTGAATCTTCTCTTCAAATAGTAGACCATTCAAACTCAACAGCAATCCATTCCGAACCCATTTGCACTATCCATACCAGATATCCCGCCATCTTCACTGTCTCCGTTCATCAAATTGGCTGCTCGCCTTCGTTTGAATCTCCATCGTTAGATCTTTATTTTCCAACAACCTCATCTATCAGTCTCTCTACTAATGATTGTCCGAGTGCACTTCTGCCGCAACCCTGTTCGTTCTAGTCACAGCTCCTCTCCAGTGTTTGAAACACAATTCATGTTCGATTTGTTGACCTGATGCATCGCTTGCACCACCACCTGATTCGGCTCTCCACCACCTCTGCTGCCATAAGCCCTTCTCCTGTAGTTGTTTGAAGAAGAAAAGGGGGCATGAGTTCCCCTCTCATCCTTTATGATATTCCACACATGCATTTTCGATTTGAGCACTTCTCCTCTTCTATGGTGCTTTGGAGTGCACTGATATGTGTGCACATTTGCTGCTTATTGCTAAGGACATCTTTCTTTTTTTGTGCTCCAAGAATGCATCAGTTTTTGTGCTCATCTACTATCTTCTATCCACCATTGAGCACCATATCTGCTGCCGCCATCTCCATTTTACAGTGTTCCTGAACAACCCTAGAGTTTTCCTTTTTTGTTCTTTGTTTCTTTCTTATTAGGCCATGGGTTATCCATTATGGGTGTAGTTTACTCACCTGTTGTGCAATGTTGCATGTGTGTCTTCACGTGATGTTATGAGTGTGGTTCCCCTCTCAATAGTTGTTGTGTAGTGTTGCATGTGTATCTTTGAGAGGATTTTGCATGTAAATGATTCTTTGGTGGCTCGATGGTCTACTATTTGAATCTTCTCTTCAAATAGTAGATCAGATTTGTTGCTGGGCGACAGCAACAACTAGCCGGTGATGGGTTTTGATGATGGTTTCCCCAAAGATCTAGCAAAAGAACGACACAAGACTGGGCAGCGGTGGGATATGGAATGGAGCCAACAAGTGCTACAAAGGGGACGCCAGATTTACCGGTGTTGAATGGTGGTGGCATTGGGGCATAGAGATGGAGGTCTCAGATGCATTTGGATGCTGGCAACGAAGAGAACAACAAGCGTAGGAGGATAGATCTGGTGGTGTGGATGTTGATGATGGATCTCCTCGGTGGGATGTAGGATGGGAAACAATGACAAGTTCGGAGAGGAAGCACTGGAGAATGTGGTTTCAAGTAATGTTGCCGAAGATGGGCCTGGGGCATGGAGAGAAGCCTTCTAGAGACAGTTGCAGCGGTGGTGATTAGGATCTGATGGACCTCAATGGTTTAGTTGGATGATAGAGATGGGTTTCAGGAGATCGGATGCTGGTTGCAGTGCGGTAGCCAGTGTTGTGGTGCGATGGATCGGGCGTGTCAGGACTCAGGGCTGCAAATTTAGGTGATGGAGATGGGTGGTGACAATGGGCTTGCTATGGCCAGCAATCAGGTTGCAGGAGATGGGTTGTGGGGTTGAAGAAGCTGGGTTGGGGAAGACGGTTAGTAGTGTGCAGCGGATTGTTTGCCGCAGGTGGCCAAATGGGTTCGGGTGGTGCTAAGAAGATGATGGATGATGAAGGAGATTGAAGAATGAACATAGTACATCAAAATCATAGCTCCAGTACCATGTTAATTCAATGAGACTACATTATGAAAACTGTATTGTATGTTTACTTCATTGAGAATTGTAAGAATATTTTAGAGGAGAGATTTTTGGAGATCTATAGAAATCGTAAAAGATATACATGAATTCATTGACATGGCTATCTATAGCATGTACAATTGTACATACGTATCCTATAGTATAATAATAATTATTCCAGCTAAAGTCACATCGTAACAGATATACATCAATTCATTAATATGGCCTTCTCTAGCATGTACAATTGTACACACACATCCTTCTTCTTTTTCTTTTTCTTTTTTGAGAGATAAAAACGTGTGTACAATTGTACACACATATCCTATACTCTAATAATAACTATTCCTGCTAAAGTCACATTTCAAATATTCTATATTGGTTATGCTAATTTTAAAGCTTTGCTAAGCGCGCGCGCGTGTGCAATAAAGCTCATGTACACGTCACACATGTGCCTGGATGGCACATAAGTGTGAGATTCAACCCATCCATCAGGTTGGACAGAAGTTCTACATGTTTCCCCAAAAAGAAAATCCGGCCCCACTCAGCATGTGGTCCCTAGTATTAGAAACAAGTGGATCGGTTAGAAAACTTCAGCCAAGTTTTTTGGAGCCATACATTTGTTTTGCAAACTGGCCCACCTGACCATTGGATCAACCTGATTCTTGCGCTAGGGCATCAATATAGTGGTGTCTTGGATTGGATCTTGGTCGTATTAGGCCATGCTGCCACATTTGTGGTGTGTACACAAGCCTTATTGCGCATGCATGTGGGCATAGCAAAGCTCCTAAGTTCTCCAAACCTCCAATTTAGCATATACCCTCTCTCCAGTCTTGTCAACCAGCACCACAACATTGTTAAACAACATAAACTAAGATTCGAAACCGGAATCCTCATTATTTGCTTGGAAAGGTTTGGCAACAGACAGCCCAACTGACATTGACGCTGCACCGTCACGCAGAGATCAGCTGGCACATCACCATGAGGCAAAGTTATCAATATTGATGACCTAACTTTTGTATATGTATGAAGAAAAGAAAAAAGAATATTAATTTCCTAAAACTTACTTGCATACACTGCAGAATCCACTATTCCTATTTTCAGGGTTTTTTTTTTTTTTTTTTGAATAATTATTTTCAGGCTTTATGGGTTCAAACACTTGAATTTGTTCTTATGCAACTTAGTCCCACAAACTGTCAAGAGCATAACCAATACACCAAAAGCCCCAGGACTGATGGAGCTTGTCAGGCTAGATTCTTAAACCATTGTGATTGTAATGTACCACCACTCTCTGCAGCCGACATCCGTGACGGTCCACTCTGTGGTGGTTCTCACTCTGGCGTCTTTTCTAAGTAGCTTTCTCCACAGGTTGCCCTTCCGTGACTCAAACACAAGATGTGGTGTTGGCTCTGATGCTAAGGTATTCCATAATGGTAACAGCAGTCGTAAGGGCCACCTCTATTACCATTACGATAAGGGCCAGCCCTTTCTTGTTGGGGGGGAAAATAAATGTTTTAGCCATGTCGTTGACCATTATAGGGCCGTTATGGGCCATTTGTTCTATAAGCAGCTGTTACGTAACCATTTTGGCATACCCTGTCCGATACCAATTGTGAAGAACCTAAGCAATACACCAAAAGCCCGAGGAGCGATGGAACGAGTCAAGCTAGGCTCTCAAAGCCATTGGGATCATAACAAGACAAGCTCAAGTGGCCGCAAGGTTTGGTGTTTTGCCTCTAGTAATAACTGCAAATGTGCCTTTCCATATGGACAACCTATCTCTATCTCATAGGGCACGCATTGAATAAACCTTAGCAAGTATTTGCTTCAACAGGACAGTTCATGCAGTAATCTTACATATCCCATTCGATTAGGGTCAAGGTGAGGATGGATGAAGTATAGGATCTTTACAAGTGGGGCTCATGGTCCAGCAATCCAGACCGTTCATAAAATGGGCCAGGATGCACACACTCCATAAACCTCCTGCGTCTAAAGATCCTCACCAATAGAATCTTCAGCCATCGTCACCATCCAATTTGATCCATTTCTGTATTTTTCTCTTGACCATCCATTTGTAAAGCCGGCCCTCAAAGTGCTAGGATTGTCCTCTGGGGAGGTCCATCCATAGTGGGTCATATCAGATCAACGGTGTGGATCACTATTTTCACGCAAAGTTCTGATGATGCTTATAACATGTTCTGAAGATTTTCACGCAACGTTCTAGAATTCGAATCGGAACATAAGCTATGCGATTTTATTTTTTTTTAATTTTCATAAAGTGAATAAAAATGCCATCTAACGATGAACGGATAGGATCGAACTTGGTAGAATCCAACCGGCGACAGTAAATCAAAATACGAAAGATCAGATAAGTGAAGGAGTTTACAAGTGAAAGCGAATTGTAGAAAGAACAGAAATGGAATAGAGAGACAGAGAGAATTACGTTGAAGATGAGATCCTTGTTTTCGGAGATGAGAGACATTCCTCCTCGGAAGTGTAGGGCCCACACCAGAACAAGGGTGGTAATGAGGACTCCCATGGCCCTCACCACCATCACGATCGGGAATCGAACGACGGGCGCTGCCATCGCCCGATTTCTCTGAGAGAGAGGGGGGGTGGGGGCGGGGGGTGGTTCTTTTCTCTTGATTGAAGCAGCAGAGGAGCTTTCTTGAGTAGAGAAGAAAACGTTAATTCCAGACGCCGCATATTTCAAGCGCCAAATACAGACGCACCATGGACGGGGAGTTTTAGTGTAATGGCCCTATGAAATGACGTATGCGATAAAATGACTAATTTCTCATGGTCTCATCTTTTTTACTCCTGGGATGAGTTTTTCCATTTGTTCGGACAAAACTACCCTTTTACCCACTTGCTCTAATGTACGGCCTGATTTGCACACATCTTTTCCAGGAAGAGATTATGGGTCCCATTAAGCTAAAAATGGGCCCACTACTTGGGAGATCTAATCTGTTCATTCGCTTCGAGGCATGCTGCTATAATCTGAAGATTGCACACCCAAGTGCAAGTAGTGAAGTAGTAAAATACTCAGTGAAACCGAGGTCGAACCACAGGAATCGAGGTTAAGAACACTTAGAGGAATTGATTTAAGTGGGAGAAATGAAATTTGATTTTATCCACGAGAGTGGAGTAAGTTATGTGTGATGAAAGATAAAAAAAATAGAAAAAATGATAAGGCATTAGAGATTTACCTTTGATTCATTTACAAGGCTTGATTCATTGGTCCAACTATAACTCGACTGGAATCGAATAAAGATTCATTTCAATCGAAATATAAAACGGTTAAACCACTTGTATATTTCATAAAGATGGTGATCTTGACTGACTGATCTAATCATGACGCACTCGTTAGTTGATCGTAGGGAATTCCAAGCATCCAGTGTGTTCGGAGTCGACAATTGATCAAGGAATTATACAAATCAACAACTTTGCCAAAAAGCCAACAAATAATATCATAATTCAAGATCACATGCATACTTACAAGATAGGAGGCTTTGATTGATCAATCCAACCGTTAAGATCTCGTCAATCAATCGTAGGGAATCCAAAGCATCCATTGTGCTCAAAGTCTACAATGGATCAAGGAATTTTGCATATCGATGACTTTACCTGCAGTAGCTCGATGACCGTAGGGAATCTTAAGCATCCATCATGCTTGGAGTTGACGATAGATCAAATGACTTTATCGATCATAAACTAGTCCATTGATGTGCAATGGATCCCAAGCATTCATCATGCCCAGAGTCGATGGTGGATCAAAGGGTCATGCACAACAATAGCTTCCGCCAAGATAAATAACCGAATCAATCAACCAAAGAGAAACTCCAACACTGACAACACTATGTTGAACCAAAAGAATCAAAGCTTGTCAATTCACTAAGGGCTTCACCCCTAGCCTTAACTAGAGGTATAGCCAACTATTACAATTGAAGATTAAATTCTCTACAAAGAAAAAATTCTACATTACTCTACTCTAAGAAAAAGAAAAAGAAAGCAAGAAAGAGAGAACTTTTGGATTGTGTGATTGGATGATGAAATGAGAAGGAGAGGGGTTCTTTTATAGCCTTTTGGAAGCATTTTAAGCCTAAGTGGCACTCCAAACCTAGGAGTAATTTTACTCTAGGTTTGGGTTTAGAGTTAGGTTTGAGATGACATGTAGCATGAAAAGTACTCCAAGTCTAAGTGGCACTCCAAGCCTAGGAGTATTTTTTCTCTAGGTTTGGGCTTAGAGTTTAGGCTTGGATTGGTGAGGTGGCAAGTTAGCCTTACACGTGTGTGGGAAGAGAGAGAGAGAGAGAGAGAGAGAGAGAGAGAGAGAGCTCCTCTCTTGCTCGTGTGATGGGAGAGGCAGATGAAACAATGGTTAGTGATGATGGATGTTCTCTCTTGCTAGCATGTGTGGAATTCAAGACTCCACAGTTTCCTGATGAGAGGGAATTGGAGAGTTGCTAGAGGAGATCATCTACGTACAGTTGCTGCTCCAATAATTTCTGATTTGTTGCTAGTTGACGGTGGATCTATTGGCCCACACGATGGATGATGGTGGAAGTTCTGCTTTGGACGTCAGTTGGATTTTCCAGCTGTGGACGTGGATCACCCGCTGGATAGTGCTTGGACGGCATGGCTTGATTGCGAATGGAGGAAGCTCCCCCTTGTTGGAGGCGTGCTGGACGCACATGTTGGGCTGAAGATTAGCAGCTTGCTGCCGCTGTTGATGGAGGGTGGAGGATGCATGCTGAACCGTTGGAGCTTCCTTGTGCAACTGGGGAATAGACGGATGATGCTTGAAGGTGGGATGCACACATGTGGCATATGGAGGTCTGATGAAGAAAATCATCTATTGTTGGACATTTATGAATTGTACCAGCTCCACACGTGTGATGAAGATTGAATCTCCACCACTGCTATCGTGAGGGGGTGTCGGTCGTGTCGGCGGAGGACCCTCCGATGCTTAAGCCAATAAGTGTGATTTAGCATAACAGCTTTGAGTAGCTTATATGATTGTGTAAAAATAGAGTACCATGAAGTCATACAGTAGGGTCCTTTTATAGATGGTAGTGATCCACAGTTCCCAATGGTGGATCCTCTTATTCTATTTTAAGAGACGTATCTGGATTAAATATCATCTAGGATGTATTTTCGGATTAGGAGAAATCACCCTTATTACCTTCAGATCTCGAGTATCCGAGGATTAATTGTTTCCTTCATATGGCAATGCGTAATGCGCTCAGATCCGAGGACGTCTGACGTCCTTAGTTGAGTTGTTTTGCAGTTAGTCGGAGGTAAGGTAGATGTTAGTGACCGAGGCTGAAGACTCTACTATAACTGAGGTCGAGGGGCTGAGGACTTGGCCTTGGCCTCTGCTCTGTAGAATTTGGGATTTGGTGATGGCAAGGAAGGCGTTTGCTCTTCTCTGTGGCGCTTGGTATCCCGAGAAAATGGTCATCAGTTTTTATCTAAGGCCGAGTAGTTAGGAACTCGTTTAACATTAAGGCCAAGTCTAAGGCCTAAGACCATGTTCATTGCTGAAGATAAGTCTGTGGGCTTCTCGCCTTGACAAGCTTCGATCCTTCACTAACACATGTGATTAGCTGGCCTTAGTGGGCCATATATCGCCAGTTGCTCATCTTCCACATTAGCATCAAGGATCTTGCGAAATTTACCCATAACACCTATCAATAGGTCAAATGGCAAATAAATATTATGTTAGGCATTATGGTGGGTCCTATGAAGTTTTTAATGGTGGGATTCAATTGACACTATTTTCTATAGCATGGTTCACCTGATATTTGGATCTGTTTAATTTTTTTGTTCATGCCCTAAGAGTTGGCAAAATGGATGGACGGCATGGATATACAATACATGCATCAAGAAGGGCCCATGGTCAGGGATGCACTATGTTGGGTGAGGCCAGAGCAGTCTGTCATAAGGAAATCATGTAACCTCATGCAACAATGGAGTCTTTAACCTGCGGTTTGCATACGATGTTCTATGGGCTCCACCATGATGTATTGATGTATATGTTTTATCCACACCGTCCATCCATTTTTCCAGATCATCTTATGGCATGAGCGGAAAATGATGCAAATTCAAATCTCGGTGGACTATGCCATAAGAAACAGTAAACAGTGGTGATTCAACACTCATCAGTAAAAACTTCTTGGGTGGCCACAAAAGTTTTGAATGAAGCTGTGCTTGTGTTTTCCCTTCATCCAAGTGTGTGTGACCTAATCAACAGGTTGGATGGAAAATAAACATTACGATGGGCCCTAATTAGTTTTTAATAGCGGGTATTCAATCACCATTGATTCCTATGGTGTAGTCCACTTGAGTTTTGTATATGGCTTTTTTTTAGCCACGCTGTAATGTTAGCTGCCCCCACCTTGGGAATTGATACCATGACCTCAATGTTGAAACCAGGTTATCTTCACTTAGTCTACCACTGTCCCAAAGGTGTGGGTCATTTTTGGGCTCATGCCCTAAAATGATCTCGAAAAATGGATGGATGGCATGGATAAAACGTATACATCATGACAAGACCCACATGGCACCAACTAGTAGCCATGACCCTGTACAATTTGCATCAAGAAAAACTATAAGAATTTTTTAACATTTTTTTATGATTACGAATTTAGTAATTAGATATAACAACTTTTTTAATTTTCTCACACATCTTCATTACTAGGTGGGTATGTTTTTCATGTGAGAAAAAATTATGACGAAAGTTAAGGAAAATTACCAAAAGGTACCCCTTTGACAATTGAATAATGAAGTATCTTAATGAAAATGTAATTTAAAAAGGTATCGGAATGTAAATATCATATTAATGAGGTACTATGTTGTAAAATTTCTTTTTTATATTATGAATGCAGCCCTAATTCTTTATGTCCTTGCGCGATGTGAAAAAGGAATGGGAGTTCACGTGTGGTGGTCACGATTTTATAAGCGGCATGCAAGGTGTATATGATTTAATTAGGGCAAATTTGGCTGCCTTAGTTGGGAAATACCTTTTCCCAAGGTGGTAATAATGGGAAATATTGACGTTTGAAGTTACCACTAACTAAAAAACGGCTCTGAAATGTATGGTTGACTAAGACCCGTAGAGTTACTAAAAAGTGAAAAAGATAGGAATTCCTCATTTTAAATGACTCTTGCGCTGATATACATTGTTGATTTGAGGCAAGAGATCCAGTTATATGAAAGGAAAGAACTAGACACCTTTCTTCGCCCGTGAAATGCATAGTTTCTATTTTACAGGGTTTTAATGATTTCTTTGGAGATTTTATGGTAACTTACTAGATAATAAAATTAAATAAAGAGATGAACAAAAAAAAAGTGAAGAGAACTGCTTGGAATGTGTTGACTTGACTGGAAGAGGCGGGAGAAAATGGAAAATCAGATACTCTTTTTATACAAAAGAGATAACCGGACGCTGTCAATCGTACCCTTATTCTTCGCCCAAGTGGCTTTGATGATCAGCCATTATGGAAGTTTATCGATGATCCGGCATCGTTGGACCCTAGTTGATCACTCCTAATTCGAGGCTAGCACTCTCTGACTTGATTTTGGGTGTTAGCTCTCTTACAGAGAGTTCTTATTGACTAAGCATCTTTGCTCTATAATTCTATTTATATATCTCACTAACTTTCATTGTCCCTCCGTTTTTTTTTCATCTTCTCTCTACATATCTCATTGACCTTTTTTTTCCCCCTTTGCTCCTCTCATTGGGGTGGTATTTATAATGTGAAATTAATGTTGGCTATAGGGTGACGGCAGGACAAGAAGGTATCTTTATAATGTAAAATAGGGTGTTAGTCATAGGGTAAATGTGAAATAGGGTGTTGGCAAAACCATAGGGTAAATGTTAAAATAAGGTGTTAGCCATAGGGTATTGGCAAGACCATGGGGTAAATATGAAATAAGATATTAGCCATAGGGTGTCAGCAAGAGGGCAGGTGAGTAGCACTTGGGTGGGGTGTCTACATATATCATGCACTAAAATAAGCTGTCAAAACAAATGGGCGGCATGGATGTAATTCAAATACATTAAGGTGGACCCCACGGTAAGGGATCCACCCACCTCGAGGTGGATTCCCCCTGAGCACTATAGATCTCCACATGCACATGCACTTCCACATTCACATTCATACAATTCAATATTCACGACCACTTCTACATCCACATTCACTCATACATTTTCATTCATATAATTCAAAATTTGCATCCACTTTCATATTTCCGTTCATACAATTTAACATTCACAACCCCACCAGTTGAGCCCCCCCCCCCCCCCCCCCCCGCACATGCACATGCACGTCTACTTCCACATGCACTTTCACTTCCACATCCACATTCATAAGATTTAATATTCATAACCACTTCCACATGCACATTCACTACCATATCTATATACACCTTTTGTAGACAAATCATATTCTTTGAAAGAATGAGAAAAGACGTGAATGTTGAATAGAATGAATGAGTGTATATGTGAATGTTGAATTGAATGAATCAAAGAGTTGATGTGGATGTGGAATGCATGAAGTAGATGTGAATGTTGAACATGAATGAATGAAAATGATGACATGGATGTGGATGCAGGCTTAGAATTGAGAAAATGCAGATGTGGGTCTGGATGTGGAGGTGAATGTGAATGTTGAATTGAAGTTGTGAATGTGGATGTGTTTAGAGGGGATCAACATTACTCAGCGGGGATCCGCACCCCCAGGTGAGATCCACATTGCTCAGGGGGATCCATACCATTTAAAATTCATAACCACATTCACATGCCTTTCCACATGTGCATTCATACAATTCAACATTGACAACCACATCGACATGCACAGCATAGAAAACAATATTCACATCCACATATACTTCCACATTTTTATACCATACAATTCACATCCACATTCATACAAATCCACTCTACTTCCACTTGCATATCCACTTCCACATTTTCATTCATACAACTCCACATTCATATCCACTTTTACATTTTTATACTACAATTCAAAATTTACAATCAGTGCACCTCCACATCCACATTCATACAAATCCACTTCCACATCACTTCCACATCCACTTTCACATTTTTATTCATACAACTCAACATTCACATGCACTTCCACATCCACACGCACTTTCATATTTTCACTCATTTAATCTAAAATCCACGTCCACTTCTACATCAACAACCACATCTACATTTGCATCATACAATTCAACATTCACAACTCACAACTACATCCACATGCATATTCATTCATTCAATATTCACAGAAAGGAGGCCCAGGTGGGATCCACAATGCCCAAGTGGGGTCAACACTGGCTGACGGATCTACAGTGCCCACATGCGATCCATAGTAGCAATCCTTTAAAAAAAACATTTCCACTACGTATTCTTACCTTTACCCGCCACATCAGTCACACTCTCTTGAAGGAAAACTTGAATAACTTAAAATCAATTGGCATAATGAAGATTGTTGTTGGATTGAAGGTACCATCACCTCAAAATGTCACCGGAATGAAAGTATTATCACCGTAAACACGCCAAATGATTGTCAGAGTGGGTCTCACGGAGGTGGAAGCAACAGTCTCAACTGCCTTCTTCAATGGTGGTCCTCTCTCTCTCTCTCTCTCTCTCTCTCTCTCTCTCAAGTGGTCCCCTCTCTCTCTCGATTCGGTGGTGGCGGCGGTGGTCCCCTCTAAAAAAAACCTTTGAAAACCATGAATTGGGTTTGAATGTGGGTCCAGCCCCACATATATTTATGGAATGACATTGTGGGGCCCATCATACATCTTCATTGAAATCCACTCCAACCATTAGCTCGGGGAAATAATTTTAGGGCATGGGTCCAAGAATCGAGGAACAAAACATCATCGATGGACCACATTAGAGAAAACAACTACAAGATAAAGGCCATCGTTCTCTCCACAAAGGCCTCAGATTAAGATAAAATTAATGCCCTCCGATGTCCCAATATGCCATGAAGTAAATGAACAGATCTCCCAAGTAGTAGGTCCATTTGTGGCTTCGGATGACCCACAATCACTTCTTTGAAAAGACGTTTGCAAGCTAGGTCGTACATTGGATAAGGTAGTTAGAAGGGCCATTTTGTTCCAAAAAAGGCCAAAAACTCATCTCAGGGCTAAAAGGATGCGCACGACGAGAAGTTAGTCATTTTTCTCAGTAACATCATTCATAGGGCTATTACAATAAAAATTAACCACAGACGCGAGTTTCCTGCTTTAAGTAGGTGTTAGAGCCCGTGCAACAAAAAGTTCTGTGGGGTCCACCGTGATGTATTTTTCAAATCCGTCCAAGGGTTGATAAATATTATTTTACGATGTGATCCTAAATATAAGGCTGATCAATAACTCAAGTAGTACACACACAAGAAATAGTGGGATGGGATGCTTGCCATTGGAATCTTCCTGGGGCCACGAAAGTTTTAGGTCAGGCTGGTATTTGTTTCTTCCCTTCATCCTGGTGCAAATCACCCTATAAACGGCTGGGATGGAATGTTAACATCACGGGGCCATGGAAGGTTTCAATGGTATCGATCTCCGATTCTCCATCCCCATTGTTTCCTGTGGTGTAGCCCAGTCGAGTTTTGGATCTGCCTTAGGTTTGCTCCTACATCATAACATGATATCGGTCAACTGATGGTGGGCCCAACGGAAGTTTTCGCTGCTTGGGCTCCCTACAGCACTGTTACAGGAAATCCAAGTCCTGCCAATTTGGTTTATGTTTTGTGGAATCCGTGGCGTTCATAGGGTTTAGACTGAAAAACACGGTGGGCCCACTCTTTAGCTGTGGCCTGAAGAGGGATGATTGAATCGCCAGACCGTAAAATTTGATAACCAACGGTACAGATCAACTTGTGTATGCTTATCACTTAATTAATCAATTGAAGACGTGCAGTCAAAAGGTTCGTCTGATGAACGTCGTGGATCTATTACACGTTTTTCGAGATTGCATATGTGGTACTTTTGCTTTGAGCGCTTGAAGATGGCGAATATATGGAATTAGCACCGATTTGACCGACTAAATCACAGTGGGAAGCGGATTAGCTACTGACAGCGTTAGTAGCGCGAATTTGCTACTGAAGTGACGTCACCAAGTTCTGTAGGCACCATCATGATGTATGTGTTGCATCCACGCTGTCCACACATTTGGAGATATCATTTTAGGGCATGAACCAAAGAATGAGGAGATCCAAAGCTCAATTGGACCCTACCACAGAAAAAAAGTGGAGATGAACGCCTACTATTAAAACTTTCTTGGGGCTACATAAGATTTCGATCAAGCTGATATTTGTGTTTTCCCTTCATCCATGTCTTTGTTAACTTATGAACAGGTTGGATCTCAAATAAACATCATGGTGGGCTCTAAGAAGGTTTCAACGGTGGGAAAGATGTCCCCACTTTTTTCTGTGGTGAGGTCCACTTGAGCGTTGGATCTGCCTCATTCTGTGAATCATAGCCTATAATGATCTCTCCAAATGGATGGAGAGTGTGGATGCAACTCATACATCATGGCGGAGCCCACAAAACTTGGTGACGTCTCTTTAAGGGTGAGCTTTGCTACTGAACTCGCCAGTAGCTAATCCGCGTCCCAACCGCAGTAGGGAGGAATCAACAACGATCCAAACGAAAGTCGCACGAGTAAGAGGAGGGGCATCTCCGTACACATTCTTATAAAGCACACATGTTAAAGATCCGGACCATTCATCAGGTGCATCTCGCAGAGGGTGGGGAGGAAGTTCCTGTGCTGGGAACCTAGGTGAGGCCCACCGTTATGTTTGTGAGAAAGCCACCCTGTCCATCCATTTTCCAAGCTCATTTAGGACGTGGCCGAAAATGAGTTACATCCCATACTCAAGTGGGCCGCATTAAAGGAAAAGGTGGGTAGGAAAATTCCTACGATTGAAACCTCCCTGGGTCCATAGTGATGTTTATATGTCATCCATACCGTTCATAACTGCTGGGATTAAATGAAAACATAAATATTAGCCCGATTCAAAACTTCTGTGGCCCTACGAATATTTAATATTTCAAATGGGAACTTCAATCCTCACGATTTCAGCCCAAGTCTTGAATCATCCCACATCCTAAAATGAGCTCAAAAAACGGATGGACAGGGTGGATTTCTTACAAATATCACGGTGGACACCACGGACGCGGATTAGCTACTGACATGTTTGAGTAGCCAACCTTATGTGGGCCTCAGCATGATGTATGTGTTGTATTCATACCGTCCATCCATTTGGAGAGACCATTTTAGGGCATGAATCAAAGAACGAGGCAGATACAAGCTCAAGTGGACCCCACCACACGAACAGTGGGACAGTGACATCCACCGTTGAAAACTTCCTACGCCCACCATGATGTTTATTTGAGATCCAACCTGTTTATAAGTTCACGCAGACATGGAGGAATGGAAAACACAAATATCAGCTTGATCGAAAACTTCTGTGGCCCCTAAGAAGTTTTCAACGGTAGATGTTACTGTCCCCACTGTTTTCTGTGGTGAGGTCCAATTGAGTTTTGTATCTGTCTCATTCTTTGAAATGAATGGACGGTATGGATACAACACATACATCATGCTGAGGCCCACATAACATGGTGACGCCACTTCGAGATTCGCTATCCGCGTCCGGACACCAGCTAGTTCCCAGCGCAGGAACTTTATGCGAAGGGCTTTCCAAGGGAGTCGGATTTTGTCCTTCCTCAGTATGGACGCTCCGAGCTGTGAAGGGGCCCACCGTGATGTATCTGTTTATCCACTCCGTCCATTCCGTTTATAAGATCATGCCGACCATAAGAGACTAAGAATGAGGCAGGTCAAACGGTTAGATCGACCACACCAAATACTGAGCTCGGATCCGCCGCCTCCCAGAGGGTGATGGAACTGAATTCTCTACAACACCTGGGACCTAGGGTAGGAAGTGTGTGCAACTCCCGATCTCCATGGGCCCACCGTAATGCATGTGTAAAATCCACTCCATCCATTCGTTACCCCACCTCATGTTAGTATCTCACCAGAGAAATCAGGATCATTCAATACTCAGGTCCTCAACACCACGGGAAAAAGTGGGGATACGGACCCGAGGTAGAAACCATCGGGCGCGGATTTCCTGCGAAGGCCTTGCGCATGAAGTTCACTGGGAACCAAGGTGGCGCCACCGTGATGTTTTTTGATGAATCCACCCCGTCAATCCGTTTTGGGAGCTCATTTTAGGACATGAGAACAAAAATAAACTGGATCCAAGACTCAAGTGGGCTGAAAACATGAGTATTAAACGTCCACAGTTGAAATATTTGTGGAGCCACAGGAGCTTCGAATCAGGATAATATTTGTGTTTCCAGTTCATCCCAGTAGTAGTGACGTTATGAACGGTATGGATGTCATATAAACATCGCTGTGGACCCCAGGGAGGTTTCAACGTAGTAATTTACCTACCCACCCTTTCCTTTAGTTCGGCCCACTTGAGTCTTGGATCCTGTTCAATTTTGTTCTCACGTCCTAAAATGAGTTCCCAAAACGGATGAACGGGGTGGATTCATAAAATAAATAAAAAAAACATCACTGTGGGCCCACCTTGGTTCCCAGCGCAGGAACTTCCTGCCAAGGCTTTCGGCGGATTTCCTGCACTGGGAACGACGGTGGGCCCACAGTGATGTTTTTTTATAAATCCACCCCGTCCAGACGTTTTGGGAGCTCATTTTAGGACACGAAAGCAAAAATGAACCGGACCGGTGGGTATGTAAATTAATACCGTTGAAACCTCCCTGGGTCCACAGTGATGTTTATATGACATCCATACCGTTCATAACGTCACTACTACTGGGATGAACTGGAAAAACAAATATTATCCTATCAAAACTCAGGTGTACCACACTGGGTGAATTTAAAGGTTTTAAGCGTGAGTTTAAATTGTTCCCCTGGTGTGGTCCACCTGAGCATTAGATCGAGCAGATTGTTGTTAAGTACAGCGCAAATGAGGTTTCTCGAAACTGATTGACGGTGTGGATGTTACACACACATGACACAACCGTAGGTCCCAGGGTGCTCGGGTCTTACTGTAACAGGTGTTGTAGATGATTCCGGTCCGACGGTGATTGATGGATGATAGGCAAACACTGAGAGAATTGTACACGTGTCATATAAATAATTCAAATTAACTTGGGGAACGGTGTGTCCCAGTTAAGATGTGTCATAGACAAAAAGAAAAAGGCACTTGTTGATTATCTAACTACCGTATTGGTAAACATGTATTGGACGGTTGAAATGAAAAATATCCAACAGCCATATTTCATCAAACAAGTGTCCAGGAATCAGCGGTTAGGATTATTCCATTAATCTGATTTTGGGACTTTGAGTAAGTTATAGTGGGTTCTTCAAATTAGTCGGTTTAATTGGGATAAATGTGTGCCACGTGTACATTTCCTGAGTTCCTGCGTATCAAGCTTCACACATTGCAGATTATCAAACAACACCCTTTCTTTGCTTACAGGGAGAGACATCGAATATTGGGCTTTATGCTCTGCCCACGCCAAGGTGATCTGGTAAGCCACCACGCGTGTACAAGGCATCGCATCTACACGCCACCACATGTGCTAGGATGGCACACGGACACAAGATCCAATCCGTCCATCAGGTGGGTCACACTGTTTAATGCTTGAGCAAGAAAAACAGGGCTGATCATATCAATAGTTAGGCCACAATTGAAAAAGAAAATGGACGGATGAAAAAAAAAAATCTTTGGGTAAGTTTTTCTAATCCGTTCTACAATTTCTACGTTGTGGAGCACTTGCCTGTTTTCCGGGATACACGTGATGGACGGCTTGGATCGCATGTCCTTATACCACACGGGCACATATGGTGGCATGTACATGACTATCTTGTACACGCATGAGGGCACAGCATACTTCAGTACAATGGATGCATGCTTTCTGGTTGCAACTTTCAACTAAGTGGGCTGGGCCCAACTGCAATTGGGCCTCAATTGGATTGGCCCAGTATACGTTTTCTTATTCAATAACTAATTAGGCAGTGACTGAGTTAGAATCGTAAAAACTCGACGAGTGGCCGCACTAGATCAGCTTTACATTATAATCAGGACATTTGTTTATTGGGCCTTTATCTGGCCCAATTCCTCAGGTCACTAGCTGGGCTGGACTTGGATTACCGTCCCAGCTCATAGGCCGGGCGTGTCTTGGCCTGTCCATGATGCAACCCTACTTTCAGTGAAATGGCCTATGGTTAAAAAGACTCAGTGTCTTGGACTGACTCATCCAGTCTCGAGTCGAGCCGCAACTTGACCGAGTCGGAGATGACACATGGTGTCAAACCAGATCATATCCAACCAGACTCAGTCAATTCGGACTAGTTGCCGTTGGAGTCAACCATGTTCATCTAGCAGCACGGATATACTGGGCCTTGTACAAGCATGATAATTGGGCTTGGCTCGCCTAAGCCCAGTTAGCCAGTGAGCAGCGGCCAGGTGAAAAACCCCTGTTACATAAATGGGCTGACCCTGTGGCCAAAAATCAGACCCGATTTTTAAATGGCTCAGCTCTGGGTTCCCTTCAACCCGGCCCATACACAGGTCCAAATAGCTCATAGGCTAGACCTCAGACACCCTGTCCCAGCGCTACTCTCGGCTAGTTAGCCCATCCTCCAGGTAGTTCATGGGGAGTTCTAGGGACTAGGGAGCGTCCCAGTGCAAACAGGAGAACTTGATCATCTCTCCAATGATAAAGATTGGCATAGATTGATACAGCAGTAGAATTGACAGTGACCGTCAATGAATTTATATCATACTAAAGAGGAACAATCCCGAAACTTTCACGTAAGTGATGAGACACGAACCACCGTCGGATCTTTCATCGAACGGTGGTCATGTGCCGGGGACCACCACTAGTTTAAACAGGCTTGAAAAGGAAAAAGATTGTGCAGTGTATGCCAAGAGATCTTCCACTGTCCATGGACCAAGGGCAGTGGGCAGGAATCCAAGCACACATCTACAGATGCCTAGTGAAACATTTTGAGAAAAAAAATGCATGTCGGGATTCGCACCTGCCAATTTGGTTTTCCAAACGAGTCTGCAAACCTTCGCTGTTTGGCTGAAATCATGAGTTGGCCACTTCTCTGCTTGAAGCCTCTGTAGCAACTTGTGATACAGGTCCCAATCTTCTACATTGAAAAATAAACAATGAGAAAGATATGAAATCCGACCTCAAATCACATGAATATTCAACTCTGGCATTTCATTTACCTGTTTTCAATTCTAGACCATAATCATTTGTGCTTCGGAAACAACAGAAAAGGAAACAAAGGAGAAGAAACGAAATCTCCAAGCTAAAAAGAGTCAATTTTCCGCTCTTTCAATTAGAATAATACACTAATTAACTTCACAATCAAAATGACAGAATACAACAACTCCGGCCCATTCTCGAATTGCCGCTCCAAGTGTTACAGGTTTTTACATGCACTACCATGCCATTCTCATCTTCATCTAGTATACATTGGCAAGTAGCTCAGGAATGCAGTGGACGGAACTTTCTTGTTGCCAAAATACTGTTTCATTCTTTCAAGTAGAACTTGAAATGCCAAAGTGGAAAAACAACAACCGCTTCATTTGGGTTTATCTTTCATGCTGGCCTAAAAACACAGTGAGCCAAAGGTTTCGTATCCAGTTCGCATCTAGTTCAATTAGCAAATGGTTATCAATCAAACAACCCTTGAGTGGTGCACTTAGACAAATGGATCCAGGCTGTCAAATTTGCAGACAGCAACTGGATGGTCCACAGTCCAAAATGCCCCTGTTGGAAGTTAACAACAGTGTGGAAATGAAGTTTAGACACAGCTAATTGCTGTATTTTTTTTCTGCTGGCCCATCCATGAGACGTTCTGTTAGTTGGTTGGTTAGGACCAGTTGATACATTTTCTTTTCCCAATCTTATGAGTTAAAAAGGGTTGATACCATTTACTAAATGGTAACAGATGTGTGCCAGAGCTGCAAGTTGAAAACAAAGCCGCCCAGCCCTCGTATTCAACCAAAAGCTGATCTGGGGGTACTGTGAAATGCTACTTTGGTTTGCTGTCAAAATCCACGCTAGTATTTATCAGGTGCAGCCCAAGCAGCAGTGGATTCAATCAACTTCTCGTAGTCAATCTCAGCTGACCGGAACTTGAACTTATACCCACTCCTACTCCACGATCGAATGCACAAGATGGGCTGCACGTCACTCCCAGGCAGACAAATCCGCTGCTTTTCAACATCATCACCTTTGCTGGAAAACAGCTCGTTGGGCCCCACTGAAGTCGCCTGGACAGTCAAGTAATCCCGAGCCATAGATGAAAGCCTTGGGTAGCGTGTGCTATTCGCTTTCCACCAGTCCAAAACATCCATGGTTAAAGGTGCTGGAGGCTCCGACAGATACTGGGTGAGCTCGTCGGTTGCAGTGCCCATCCCCACCCGACGCCGCTTCCTTGCAATCTCCTCGGCAAAAGAGACGCCACCTGCTTCTTCGCTGGCATGAACACTACTACAGCCATTTGCCATGGTTGCATACGAATAAATCCTCATGAAATGGTTGCGGGATTCCTCTAGATTGCTCTCTGTATTGAGATTCTCTGGAAGGAGCTCCCCCTTGATCCTGGGGTCAAGGACTGCAGCCATGTACGTGCAGAGGTTATGGACGTGGCCGCTGTAACTCCTAGCTTTCTTGGCCATGTCCTCTGCTATGTTCTTGAGCCATTCGGGGTTGCTACGATTGTCGCTGCAGGCACCAATGGTCTCAATAATGTGGTCCATGAAGAAGAGGACCAGGCCAATCGTGGGGGATTTGCTTATGCAGAGATTGTTCGTGGTTTTATAGAAAGGTTCGAGAAATGCGTGCATGGCATTCATTGCTTTCTTCTCAGGAGGGTTCAGGAGCATGTTCTTAGTCGCCAGAGTGTCATGCTTTCTGATAACAACTTCTATTGCAGTGTAGGCCTGCATTCAAAAGATTGTTTTGGTAGATCATTATCAGAGAAATTGTGCAGAATCAATCCTACCTCTCAGGTAAAAAACAAATCAAAGGGCCCACGAGCAACGGATATCAAGGAACTATCTTACCTCCATACATGTGGGCCACTTTTTGGTGATCCAGAATGTTGACTTGCTGGACCCAATCATGCATTGGAGATCCCCCAAAATTCTCCCAGATTGGAAGATCCTTACTCTCAAATCAGCAGCTTAGAAAACAACAGCTGAGAATATATATACATAGATTGTCTGTGAAAGGGACAAAGATTGAATGGCCTGGATCTTCCAATCGGGAAATTTTGAGGCATCCACGTCCATATTGGGACCCATCAGATCAATGGTCTGGATCAGCATGCCAACCCCACATGTACAGACCCCAGATGCACATGGACAGTTCACATCCAGATGCACTAGGACCCATTCTCATGGACCCCAACAAACATGTTACATGGATCATGACATGGGTATGGGTGGGGTATCTTTTATCTACAACCAATAAATCTAAAATCCTTGATGCATCACAGTTGAGAAATGTGAAATCTCAAGGCAGTGTTTACATACACGGGAGTAGACATGGACAGCACAAGAAGTATTTGTAAACACATTTCTGTATATGAACATGGATATAACTTTAAACACAGAGGGGGGGAGGGGGGCTCTTTGAAGGGGAATGATACAGTCCTTTGCATAGTAAACAGTTTTTTTTTTCATTGCCAACAAGTGGGACCCATGGTTCAGTAATCCAGACCCTTGGTCTGTTGCGTCCTGCCATAGATGGACCATCCCCCAAAAATCTCCCTGATTGAAAGATCCTAGCCACCATGCTTGGTACTTCTTTCAGTTAATGTGGACTACTGCTGCATTTTCCTTCTTAAGAATCTTAACTATCTATTTGTAGGTCGCAGATTGAAATATTATGGTTGTCCAATCAAGGAGATTTTCAGGTCATGGACCCATGGTCCATCCATGATGGGATGCAACAAACAAATTATCCAGATCACAAAACCATGAGCCCAACTTGTCGGAACTGAAAGCCCGAGTGAACTATCCAAACTGTCCAAACCTCGGGTCACTGATCCTATAGTCTCTCTTTGGACTGTCTTCTGTGTTCACCAGGCGGTATCGGACATGAGTGTGGCTCTTCCAATTCTCATGATGCAGGAGGAGTGAGATCCCAAAGAGGGAGCCAATACAGATACAGAAGTGGGGAAGCAGCAGTCCTCAAAATGTCAGCGCGTGTGAATGCCTATGATGCGGGTAAAGCAGTGATATTCCAAAGGAGCTGAAGTGCGAGTGACACCTTCAGTAGAAGACGAGGAGGCTCCTGCAAGTGTTCTACCATGCCACTGATTGTCTCACCAGATGCATACAAAGATTATGGAACAGATGTAAGTTTTCCTTTTGTAATAGAAATGTGGAGTTGGTTTTAAGTTGTCTCAAGCTAACAATAATTCAAAACAGCAGCCCAACTAGGAGAAATAATAGGTAGGACCAACCGGGCCTGCAGTTGGTTTTGTACCGAGATTTTGAATTGGTCGTATTGGACCTGTCAGGTCAGTCCTATTCAAAATTTAATTGGTTTTACTTGGCCTGGGCATGGACCGAGCCAGTTTGCAGACATAATTACAGGATTCTAATCGTCCTCAAACATTGAGTTTGCTACTGTGCAGCATTCATACCATAAGGTGCCAGCGCTTTGCTGATCCAGACCGTTGATCTTATGGGCCCATTGTGAATGGGGGATGCCCTGGAAATATTCTCAGTTGGAATATCCCATCCCTTAGATATATGGGATTTTATGTAGACTATTTATATATTTTTTTCTCTTAACTGCATATTTGTAGGCCATTATATCGAAGGGACTGGATCTTCCATTCTGGAAGATTCCAATCTGGATCTCCCATCCATGGTGGTTCATATCGGATCAAGGATTTGGATAACCAAACCATGGGCCCACATGTACAGAATCCTGCTGGAAACTATACATCTGTTGATGAGAAGGGCCCTATAGTTCCACGTGAAACTAATATAAAAGCCAAGGAGATCACTCGTGCATAAGCAAGCAGTACCTTGCAAGCAAAATCAAGCACCGAGTATTCACCACTCCAACGTGTCGACAAGTCAGATGGGATCTTCCAAGAGCCTTCTTTATAACCTGCAGCAATTTGCCTGAATTCCTGCGCAATCTCTGACGATGCATTCATCTCATGCACAAATTCCCGGATCTTAGAAATTACTGACTTTGCCATTTTCAAACCATCCTCTATGATTAGGCTCAGTGTGCGAGCAGCACAAGGGATATAGTAGAAGTGGAACTTCCGATCATCCCGAGTGTCCAAATCCTTCTTTAGCAGGTGGCAGGCATGGATAGCACCCTGACTGTTATCATGGGTGCATGAGAGGATATCTTTATCGATATTATAAATCTTGCGGACCTTTAACAAGGTATGATAGATCTCGACACCCCCATGGGGGCAGGGTATGTGAGAGACGTCGAGAAGAACCTTATGCAGAGCCCAGTTCTCATCAATCCAATGGCCTGTAACACTCATATAGCAGACTTGCTCATAGGAAGTCCAGAAATCAAGGGTGATGGAGATCCCAGAAGTCACCTGTCCCAGAGATGCCTTCACATCCTCCCGCATGCTTCTAAAGACCTCAAGGATGAAAGTTTGGGACCTTTCTCTGGCCCAGAACTTAACTGAGGAATTGAAGAGCTTGAAGCAATTTAGTAGACCATCATCCTCAAAGGTGGAGAGGGGAAGAGAGCTACCAATGACCCACTTCAGCAGCAGCCAGTTTAGATGGTTGAAATCCACCGAGATTGACTTTACTTGAGGTTGAGGCTTGTTGGGTGTTGCTGAAATAGGCTGTGTGATCTGCGCCACTTGCATGGCCTGAGTACCAGGATCACCCTGCTGCCGATCATATCCAGGATGGCGGTTATTGAGATGCCTTCCCAGATTGCCTTCAACAGAATCAAACATAGAAATTAACAAAAGCAAGGAATGATCACAAAAGGTTTCGTTTTTTCATAAGAGAGGAAAAAAAACAAAACAAAACAAAACAAAACAAAACAGAACGAGAGAGGAGAGGGAGAGGGAGAGGGAGTGCTTTTGTGGTAACATCAGTATTGTACATTTACATAATTGATTAGCTTTCTAAATATACAAGCCATAGTTTTCAACTTCGTTCAGGTCATCATTTCAATTTTCTTATTAGAGTGGAAAGTTCCAATGTTTCAGGCCATTTCAGTGCCAAAATTATAAAAGAGAACCCATCTGGACCGTTGCACTCTGTCCCTTAACTTCTGTGATAAAACCATATGGAACGAACCCTACGAGAAAATGTGGTACTACTTTCAAAGTGCATTTTGTCATTTTCTAAAAGCTAGAGCCCTGTCAACCTATGATGGATCTGGAGACAAGCAATCCTTTTTCATAATTAGATGGATTGAAGGAAGAAAAGGTAGATTCTATATTAATGCATTGTTGACATGGAGTTCATCACTCATTAAAACAAGCTCAAACGCATCTAATGGAGCCCTAGCCCTACCCGAACCGAGCTCTAGATGCTCTGCGCCTAAAATCACCCTCTGCATATATCCTGCAGGACGGTCCTTTAGCAAGCCCTCTACGCCAAGGGCAGAGCTCTCCACGCCTAAAATCACGTCTCTACACATATCCTGCAAGAGGGTCCTTCAGCAAGCCTTGTATGCCAAGCACAGAGCTCTCTGCACCCGTTTGCTAAGGTTCAAGCGCTAATGCCTACGCCTACCATTGTGCTTGGTTTCAAAGATTCCATGGAATGCAACTCCTCTCATCCAATGGGAGGGTAACACACGTCCACAACTGTGTAACAAACTTTTGAGGGAAATTAAGACCCCCACAAACTAAAAATACCCCTTAGCACATCATTTACAGAACACCCTTCGACGATTCGACTTCTTCTGCTCCTCGGGACTTTAGACATTGATGTTCATATACCAGTTGAGGTGAGCCCCACTAGTCTAAACACTCAAACTCCCACTGGAAATGCTCCACACCAGGCACAAACTTCCCAATGGAAGCCTAACCGCAAGGCGCTAGTTCTAAATGGTTAGAGCATTGCGCCCAGGCTCAAACCCAATTCAGCATATGTGCCAAGTGCAAGCACCACTCCCGCAACCATTGTTCAAGGATAATATGCATCGTAATATGAAATCAATTTCTCTCCTTAGCCTAACCCCCTGCACCAGGCACTAAGGAGCCTGTCAATAGAGGGTGGGCACATACATGCAATTTGATGCATTTTTCATCATCTTTGGCATATGAGACCTCAGGCGATGTTGGAATGATCATGCCTATGTATGCCGCAAGGCTACATGGCTACCTAAAGCCGACACCTCTTAGGATACGTGAAACACATCATTTACTCGTATCTCGACGCCCAGTTGGCTATATGAGACCTTAGGCAATGTTGGAATGATCATGCCTGTGTACGCCGCAAGGCTACATTGCTACCTAAAGCCAACACCTCTTAGGATACATGAAACACATCCATTTACTCGTATCTCGACGCCCAGTTGGCTATACGAAACGCCTACACGCTGAAGACTATCACAGCATCACTAGTACCTTAGCCTGATTGATGATCTGGATAATCTGAAGATGAAGGACCACAGATTAGGACTCTTATGCATCATTTACATTATCAGCTATTCTGAACACAGTAAAATATTAGTTTTCTCTAGTTTTTAGCTTTTAATCAAGGGTTTTTCCTTAGGGAATGTGATTAAGGACCTGTGCCAAACCACATCCTGGAATGTACTTGTTTGCATATCAATGAAAGCCTCTCGAAGAGTGATATTTTGGGTACATATTCTTGCAATGGATCAATAATTGAACTAATATCAAAATTTATCATGAATTAGACATTTGTATGGACATGCACACATAAAGAAAGAAAAGAGAGATTCTTTGACATCCACACACACACATGCATGCAGATGCACCCACACACACACACACCCACAAGCATTCGCACTCGCACTCGCACATACACCCACACAGCGCGCGCGCGCACGCACACCAAACTCACACCCACATGCATGCGCACATGCATGTGCACACGCACCCACACACTTTTTCACATGCACACAAGAATGAACGTATGCATGCTCACAAAAAGGAATGATTATCAATCACTATAGCATTGCAATGGAGAGACATTACCTGTAGCAGTCGCAATAGAATACTTTTGCTTGCAGAACTTGCAACTTCGACTCTTCCCATCTGGATCCGTTTCAAAGAATTTGAGATACAACGATGTCATTGATTTCTTTCTTGGTTTCACCACACTAACAGTATTCCCTTTCTCCAAAGAACCCAATCCAATATCTATAGGATCAATGCTTGGTATGAGGGTTATGTCCATCATAGTTTTAGTTTCCATCTCTGCTCAATGAAACAAAGTAGTCATACAGAAATCTCTTGTTGAAGCCTTATGAGGAGGAAAAAAAACAGTCGTCTAGATATCCCAAAAAGTCAACATTCTAACTTATCACACTCAAAGGCATATATGTGACACCCAAGTTGAGAAAAACGTGTAGCCAGTGATTAAATTGTTTTCTTTAAAATAGTTTGTTAGGAAATATGCATACCTCTATCCGAATTGCAAATCAACAAATATGTGAGCATAGTCTTTCAAAAAAAAAACATGGGAGCATAGTCGAAGCAAAAAGAGTGAATCCATGGCAATAAAGTTAGAGCATTATTCAGTAGTAATTTCTATCAAAGAGATCCTCTGAGATTCCTCTAAGGTCCATTTGGGCAGCAGCAAAATAGCAATTTAATTGTCCTTCTAGGAGATGGAACTTGATTTTTCTTTTCTCCCAATAGTTTCCAAGATATTCAATAAGTTGTTCCATATCATTGTCATTTTATTGAATATGTCATCTTCATGTTAAGAGAATGAATTATAGAAAACTGAGCTGATAATTAATTTCCCAAGCAATTGAGAAGATCGTCCGAATCTGTCAGCTTGACGAATTGTTTTTTTCTTTTACGTGGTAGAATTTATTTACTGCAACAAGATTGAGTCTGTACCAAGATCCTAGGCAATTCTGACAATAGTAAACACATCACCCAAAGCTTAAATTATTTTATTTGAAAATCTATAAACAAGCACTCTAAAACAAATGCCACCGACGCAAGAGACCCATAAGAAAATTCATCAAATGACCAGAAGTTGTCACGGGTTTACATTATACTATGATGATAAATGAAATATTTAACTGCCCAAGTAGGCATTCGAGCAACTTCCATAGCTCCAAGACCAAGAAAGCTCACATTAAAATAATGCAATCCTTGTGAGCTCAGCAAATACTCACAAAAGGAAGGCAAAAACATAAATACCAAAGCTCTAGCTTCGGACACAGTTTTAGACCTTTGCTGACGAAAGGAGCACAAAAAAAAAAAAAAAAAAACTACCAAAGCAGCACCCCCCCCCCCCCCCCACCCCCCACGAAAAAAAAAACCCTCCAAGACCAACAGAGCTGACATTAACAGAACACATACTTTCTGGATCAGCAAATACTGACGAAAGGAATGCAAAAACACAAGTACCAAAGCTCTAGCTTCAGACATGGTTTTACACCTCTACCAACGGTAAGGAACACAAAAACGTAACTCCCTCCCTCCGACAGAACCAAACCAGCCATTTGTGTCAAGCTTCATTAAAAGAAAGACCCCAAACCTCTAGTTCATAACAAGGCTTCGTCAGCAATAGAACCAGACTAGCCATTTCTGTTAGACTTCGTTAAAAGAAAGATGTACTTTCTGGTCAATCGTGGCTTGTAATGGTTCCTTCATTAACCAAACTAGCTTCTTTTCCTTCCTTTTTCTTTCTTTCTTTCTTTTTATTTCTGAGTGAATTTTTCATTACTGTCGGACCAAGAATAACAGACATGTAAGCAGTAGCTTGATGTAACAGGATTTGACAACAATGAAAAACAAAGCAGATGAAAACATCTAATGAAATAGATAGAGATTGAAACATCAAATTATACGATTAGAGCTCTTCGATAAAAATATAATCAAGTAGTTGCTATCCTAATATGCTTGCACTTTATAAATATAAAAAAAGTGAGTCATTTCATCCCAAAGATGAGCAATAGAAATTTGTCAAACAAACTCCACCAATCAAATAAGTAAGAGCACTGGTTACCTTTTATGCTCTTAAATGTATTATTAACGTTCCACTCCATAATGTTCCCAGCTTTGTCAGGGTCGTACTGCCTGGCAATCCAGAAAGTTTGTGGGATATATCTCCAATAAATTGCTACTGATTCTGAATGAAGGCATGTGGCTTAGAGTTGAAAAAACAGAAATGTTGCATGTGATTCAGAGGTGAAAAAAGAAATGTTGGAGCTTTTTGTTTGAAAGATTTGAGGGTGTCCTTCTATTTAAGATGGCAACTGCAAAATTACTAAAAACTGATAAAAGGCATTACAAACAAATATCAAGGAGAGGTGGATGATGAGGGATCATCTCCCTCTAGTCATCCAGCATGAGAACCAGTCTGGTCCACTCATCAGGCAGGGAAAACGAGTACGTTTGATCAGACCATCAACAGTTCTCATTTAAACTGTCCATTACTTCTTCTTCTTCTTCTTCTTCTTTTTTGTATGGGTTGGCTGCCTAATGAGTGGATCGGCCTGATTTTCATGGCAGGCAATCTTCCTGGTGGACCTACTTTCTGCATGACTCGGATGTCTCACACATGACAAGTTGGAACATGCTCTGCAGTGTATATGAAATGAAGTTCACATGTATTGGCATATGTGGTAGGTCATCTGCCATCAGCAGACTGATTACTTGTTTGAGTGATTTTCGAGTAGAAGTCGTCATGGATTTGAGCTTTGGCTTGTAGAGTTGCTTTCTTTCAACAAAACTCCCAGATTTATAGAGAACTGGGCCATTTCAGTGACCCTTTCTAATGCGGGCGGGGCGTGTTGTGGGATCGAGCACCGTCTCTCCCACGGATAACTAATCCGAATCCACGGATCTATCGAGAAGGACACTCGATCTTTCTTTATTTCTCAAGGGGCAACTCGAAGAACACGAGCCAAACAGAGTATAAACTCAATTTTATTAATAATTCATCAAAAGATACATAATAATGATCTAAAAAGAGTTTAAATAGATTAAACCTAACCTTAATTTCATGCCTAACACTAACTTGCAAAGGAAGAAAGAATCCTAATAAAATTAGAAAAGAAAACGAAAAATCTGCGCAAACTGTATAACGTCTGTCGGGTGCTGTCTTCTTTCCACTGGTACGAGCAATCCACATATCTGATGGACACAAAACTTTGTAGTTTTGCTGACATCGATATAATCTTCAAGATAGTCGGTTTAGATTCTTCATATCAGTAGTAGTGGGCCACCTGGACCATCTCCAGTTTTAGTGAACAGAATTCGGAACTTTCTGAACAGTTCGTACTATTTTGGACGCCACGATCAATCCGTAACTCGGATCGACGTGAAACTTGTTGGTTTTTCTCGGCGTCGAGCAGCTCTACGAGATGGACGGAACGGATCATCATAAATGATCAAGATAGGCCCCACGAGTTGGGCCGAAATCCAAAAAGGGGAATAGTGGTTTCCTGTTCGGATTGAAACTCCAAAACTAGAAATTTCAGCAAAGTCCACGCATCTCACGACCGGTCGGCAGGGGGCCACAACCAGTCGTGTATAACCCCAAATCGTCAAGCGATCTGGACTGGATTCCAGTTGAAATCGACCGATCGAGCGATTTTCTTTGATTCTTCCTCCGGTCCATCTCCATCATGAACGTCATCGATCCTCGCCCTTGATCATGGGGTTCACTCCCTACATCACTTTCCCAGTTCCAAACTGATTGTCCACTCCATTCTCTTTTTCATCTCTGTCTTTTTTTTTTTCGAAAGATAATTCAAATTGATTAGAAAGAACAAAAAAATGACATGGAAGAGAACACCCAAAAACTGCCTAAACCCCTCACGCGGAGATCATGAGAGGTCATCTGGCAACTGAACCTAAAAGGCACATTAATCTCCTTAAGGATGCATTTCTGATTTCCTAATATTTTCAACGTCTTCAGTAGTACGGCCCATGAAAGCATTGACTCCAATACTACAAACCAAAACTATCCTGCAAATCGTGAGGAAAACTGATTCTGAAGATTCTGCATGGTTATTTGACACTAAGGGGTATGGCATATGCAATGCATGTGCAGAGAGTCGGGGAGAGAAAAGAGGAGAGAAATGATGCAAGCCACACCCAGGACCCAACGTAGGGCCCAACATGTGACAAATTTGGACTGTTTATTTATAGATTTGGGGCCTAAATATTAAGATATGCAATTTACCATTCGTGGACAATATAGGGGCTTATTTAAAGATGTGACGAAGATATGGGGAGATGAGATTGAAGATATAGGGGCTAATTTGAAGACGTGATTGAAGATTTGAAGATTATTTCCTAGATTTGTTTTTACCACATTAGGCCTTTACCATCTTAGGTTAGATTAGATTGATTTAAAATCAATCCTTTATATATGGTCTATAAAGGGAGGTAGTGTAGGAGGTAGGCATTCCAAATTTTCGAAATGTGAGTTTTTCATATGTAAGAAGAAGTTTGATATCAATAAATATTTCTCCCACTCTACTCAAATATTCTTATGGGTTTACTCTTGTCATTTTCTTTGCGATTCGGGCATCGAGATCTCATTGACTCTATAACCGGGTTGCACTATTTTGGTAACAGAGCAGGTGAAATTGCCGACTATACTTCATCTCTTACGCAAGACAACCAACCACTTGCTCTAAAATCTTGAACTAATAGAGCGTAGCGAATCAATCCCTTTATCTCATAGCTCAGGCTCCTACTTCAAACAAGCCCGGCCTCGGCCAAACCCTCCTTCATGGGCCCCACTTCACATGGGTTCCGCTTCACACGTAACCACCCGCTTCCCACGGGTGGGGCCTGCTTCACACGAACCACCTACCTCACACGGGCCGCCCACCCCAAGTGTGCCCCCGCTTTACACAAGTTGCCCCACTCGAGCCCAGTGTGAAAATGCCCCTGCATTAATCAAACCCGGTGAGGAATCTCGAACACGAGACCTCCCGCTCTGATACCACTTTGGACGCAGGACAACCAAGGCTCTTAATGGAGCGGGTCAAATCCAAGATCTGATTCGCTTTGAACCCGTATAATGCGGAGTTGGATCTTAAAATAGGTCCGATTAATTAAATGGACCGGATTCGAGTTCACAAAAATAAATCTGAATCATATTCGGGTCATATCTGGATCTAGTAGTGAGATCCGATCGGATCCCCACTATTGCATGCTTCAAGCCTTCAACCATTTCGTATCTTGACAGGAGAGTTTAATGCTCTCTCTCTCTTTCGAGAATTTCTCCGGGAATATCTCCCAGAATGGAAAGCTATTACGCGGCTACAACTTAGTGGGTGGTACCCTAACCATGTGGAGCCTATATTGATGTATTGTGAATATATCCACGATTCCACGCCGTCCATATGTTTTTCCATCTCATTTTAGGATGTGATACCAAACCCTAAGAAGATCCAAATCTCAAGTGGATCATGCCACTAGAAACAGTGATGAACGACCATTAAAAACTTTTTATGGGCCACAAAAGTTTTTTATCAAGCTGATATTTATATTTTCCCTTCATCCAGATCTTCTTAACATTATCAAGAGGTTGGATTGCAAATAAACAACACTAAAGCCTTGCGATGGACTCTTTGGAATTTTTAATGGTGGGGCACTCAATCACCATTGTTTCCAGTGGTATGGTCCACCTGAGATTTGGATCTATATAATTTTTAAAACCCCATCCTAAAATGGCTGGAGAAACGGATGGACGGCGTGGATATACAAAATGTCACCCATGTGTGCCACACGGTAGGGGTAACACCCACTAAGTTGTTCCCCAGGTAACACCTAATTCGCTCCCACAAACGGACGCGGATTTCCTTCGAAGGAAAGGGACCTACAATGGGAACTTATGTGTTGCCCACCATGATGTTTGTGAGAAATCCACCCCGGCCATCCGTTTTGTGAGATCATTTTACGATTTACGACCAAAAATGAGCCAGATCCAAGACTCAAGTGGGCCGAAAACGTGAGGATTGAATGTCCATAGTTGAAATATTCGTGGGGCCACAAAAGTTTTGAATCGGACTAATATTTGTGTTTTCAGTTCATCCCAGTAGGAATGACATTATGAACGGTATGGATGGCATATAAACATCATTGTGGACCCCAGGGATATATTATCTTATATATTTTTTAGATTTGTGATGTGGTGGATTTGGACCTAAATCCGACCCGAAATCGATGGCTATATGGATTTTTGGATCAAAAATTGATCTAGTTATTTATAAGTGGATCAGATATGGATATCACCTTTTGGATCAGAGTTGGATCCGAATCCGGCTACAAATTTTCGAACTTGGAGCCAAATCCAACTGGATCCGACCCATTGAGAGCCCTAAGGACAACCAACCACTTGCTCTCAAAATTCAAACTAATAGAGCATGGTGAATTAATCCTTTTATCTCATAGCCCAGGCTCCTGCTTCACACAGGCCAGGCGCTCGACCGAACCCTCTTTTGTGGGCCCCACTTCACATGGGATCCACTTCACACGTAGCCACCGCTTCCCACGGGTGGGACCTGCTTCGCATGAACCACCCACCTCACGCGGGCCACCCACCCCGAGTGTGCCCCCGCTTCACACAGGCCGCCCCACTCGAGCTCGGTGTGAAAATGCCCCTGCATTAATCTCTTAATGTCTTCGAAGGGGGTGACACAAGAAGAGTTTGTGCAAGTAATCCAATTGATCTACACACTCACAAAGAAGGTAAATCAACTCATGCATGTGGTAGGAAATCTCATTAATCAAGTAGGAGAGCTCTGGCATGGAGAGAATCTGAAGACCAACGGTGGAGCACGTGGATGCATAGAGGAAGGTCCTACCCAACAACGGGCGAGCACGGTTTATGAAGACAACAATGATCGAATCCTTCATTTTAGGAATATGATTGAGAACCCAAAATTGAAGTAAAAACTCCAAAAGTAACGAAAAGATTCACGAAGTCAAAGGAAGAATTGACATTTGAAGTGATCAATGTATTAACGTCAGACCTACACTTGAATTTACCAATGAATTAATTGATGAGTCCACTGATAGTGGCAGTTACATTGATAGACATGTAAATAGGTCTCAACACTCAAATTGAAGAACCTTTGTAAAAGATGACTATGGCACAAAAGACAGGTAAATGTTTTAGGATCCTCGAAGAACTTTAAAGTTACAACGAACAAGCCAGCACCCACAAAAGTGCAAGTGAAAGAGACATCATCTACAATGAACTCCAACAAAGGTTGTGCCAAGACGATGCTTAAGGTCGCACCACCAGCTTCTACCAAAGAAGAAGAAAATCCGTCGTAGAGGTAGTACAAGTCCAAAGGTTGAGATTGGTTTTCAACTTAAAGACAAGTTCTTTCAAAGCCAGGGAGAATTGATGCAAACTCACGACCCACTGAAGAGCTTAACATGTGCTGATTTTGGACTGCTTATTTATAGATTTAGGGCCTAAATATCAAGATTTGCAGTTTACTATTTGTAGAAAATATGGGAGACTATTTAATTATGTGATAAAGATATGGGGAGATGTTATTGAAGATATATGGACTAAATTTGAAGATGTGATTGAAGTTTTGGAGGATTATTTCCGAAATTTGCTTTTACTATTTTAGGATTTTACCATCTTAGGTAGATAAGATTGATTTGAAATCAATTATGATTGATTAGAATTCAATCTCCTATTTGGGCGGGTTTTCATTGAAGAATCATTTAGAATTTATAAAAGGGGGGTTAGCTTTGGAGGTAGGCATTTCAAATTTTCTTATTGTTATTTTTATTTTTATTTTAAAGTATTGTCGAAAGAAGTTTGATATCGATAGAGTATTTCTATCTCTCTAATCAAATATTCTTCTGGGTGTACCCTTATCCATTGCATTGTGATTCGGGAGTTGAGACCTCATTCACTCAATAACTGAGTTGCACTAAGAAATCCGGGGGAAATATGTGGTCAATATGAAAGTAAGGAGTACATGCAGAGAGAAAAAGAGAGAAGCCCCAATGATCTGGACGTTGGGTGACCCATTCCACTTTTCTTTGATTTTGTCACCCACTTGAGTTTTAAATATGCCTCATTTTTTTGTTGATGCCCTATAATCAGCCCGTACAATAGATGAATGGAGTGGATGTCCCACAGTCATCATGGAGGGCCCAACCTT
The DNA here is from genome assembly GCA_003013855.2 of Liriodendron chinense. Lineage (NCBI taxonomy): Eukaryota > Viridiplantae > Streptophyta > Magnoliopsida > Magnoliales > Magnoliaceae > Liriodendron > Liriodendron chinense. The sequence continues at coordinate 2,311,310 of PVNU02002217.1, forward strand.
TATTGCTTAAGCTCCCTAATAACATGCTTTGTGTGGGCTACATGCAAAGAGAGGAGGCAAGTGTGGGCTACTCGAAGGCAAGGTTTTGAATAATGGTATCAGTGATCATATTAGTCGGGCACAAAAAGGATACGATACCGGTGTATCAAACCATATCTGAGTTGTATTAGAGGATATGAGCACATATCGGCCAAAATCTTTTAATACAGAAAAGAAAAACTTGAAAAATAATGGGAAAATAGGAAAAGATGTAGAACATCATAATCCATCTTTTTTTTTATGGGTGTTTGTTTAACATGTAGTCAATTGTGTAGCAAACCATTCTTTGACAAGAATGTTGTTTGTCAGCTGGACCTGCTAAAAGTTAACCAAATAGGTCATAATCAAACAAACATCAAGCATGATCCCATTATATGTGAATACAATAAATAGAAGATGAAAAAATGGAAAGAGAAGTGATGGTTTACCCTTCTTCTGATATTCCGAAAATGGTTCATTATGTTTGGATTCGTCGAACCCCACTCAAATCTTATATTTTGACACCCAGATCCATAGCTCAAGTGGGCGACCGAGTAAAGATAACCTCGTTTCAACACTTTAGGTCTTGGTATCGATCCCCAAGGGGGGTGGCTAACATTGCGGTGTGACTAACAGGGGGGGTGGGTGTGCTAACCCAATACACACACACACACACACACACACACACACACACACACACACACACACTGACACACACTGTGTCAGTGTGTGTGTGTGTGTGTGTGTGTGTGTGTGTAGATCCCCAAAATGTCTAAAATTAATTTATAAGCCTCATGGTTGAAATGAGGAAAGAAGAGGAAAACAAGAGAAACTTTAAAAATAAAATCTTCAAAATGTGCGTTTATGTCCCTATTGGCAAGTGTCAGCAGTAACATGGCTATGTATTGGTGCCGATATGAGGCATGTCAAACTGTATCAGCCAATATGGGCCGATACAGCCCTTTTTTTCTTAATGGATTGGTTCACCCCTATAGCATGTAACGAGGGTGAACAATACCGTTATTTAACAGCCGATACAATCGTAACATAATGGATATTGAAAACCATGCTCACAGGAAGGAACATGGAGGGTTATTAAATTACAAAACACCCTTTCTTTTGGTAAAAACCCATCACACGCCCTACAATTTTAGCTACTCCCAAAACTAATTGCAAGGGTAAAACTGTCCCTGGCTAGTTGCTTTTTACAAGTAAAATCTAAGATGTGTGAAGGCTTTTTGAGGGTGAAATCTCAACTGCACGTTAGGCACTTGTCGCATTTTCCTGTTCGTAAAATGCCCCTAACTTCATCTAAAAGGGTCCCCCCATGTCTTTAAAAAATCTTCAAAGTTATGTCTTATGGAAACTAATTGTAGGGGTAAAATTGGTCAAACAGTAGTGTTATACATAGTACAGATTCTATTTTCAACTTGATCGCAGGGTCCTGTCAATAGAGCAAGGTTCTGTAAGGACTTTCTCCTTCCCCTAAAGGAAACTCCCTCCCAAACTTCCAAGAGGACAGCCCAGGAAGCCAGCATCACTAAAGCAAGGTTGATACTTGAAAGCTAGATGAAACTCCACCTCACCGAAGAAAAATAGGCAGTTCCTATTTTATGTTTTAAAACACTAACAGGAGCAGCAACAATGATGATGAAGACGACGATGGGGATGACAACAATCATCCTATGTACAAGAACTTCACATACAACCCCATCACACACACCGACGTGTCACTTATTTAGGACATCCAAGTTGTGCAAAAGACAGGTCCCACCATGAAGATCAAGCTGGTCCACTCCAACTTTAATGGTGGGTGTCCCATCCCAACTATTCCCTCCCTTGTGGCCCACCTAATGAATCAATCAGCCTTTTGGGGGGGATGTTGCAGGCCTAGGAGAGCATCAAGGGACACACACGATGGATGCATTGGATGTACCGTACCCATCACAGTGGGCCCCAGAAACAGTACCTGTGTATCGACCATTGAGATCTGCTATATATAATGTCTTTGCGGGTCTAATCCTTTTACCTGTAGTATGAAACATGAGGGTTTTGCCGAGCGAAAAAAGAAGTGTTTACTAACTTAAAGACTCTAGTCTTGCTAACTATATGATAAGTCCCCCAGATTGATTTCCCTGCACCCATATTTCTGTTCTCGAATTCAAATATGGGCGTAAGCAAATCAATCAGGTTGGATGATTATATCAATTCCCTAACAACAATAATGACAACGACAATAGAAATTAAAACAAACAACAACAATAATAATAAGTCATTTACCTGAAAATTCTGGCAACAGCCCTGCAGACCGCCTGCGGCGGAATCAACCGTCTTCTTAGAAGCGCGATCTGATAGAACGACGGAGCATCAAAGATGGCGTGCAGCAGCGGAGAACGGAATGGGAATTAGGGTTGTGGCAAGAGCAGAGGCGCCACCATGACCAGACAGAATCAGAAGAAGAAGAAGATCGGGAAAAATGGCTGAATGTGTACGGAGAGAGAAACGAGTCGAGAGTCGGAGCCGGAGCCGGAGCCGGATCGGAAGCTTGATCGGAGCCGAGCGAGAACGGCAGGAGAAATGTTGCAGGGAGAGAGAGGGACGAGTTAGTGAGTCGGAGCCGGATCGGAGCTGGATCGGAGCCGAGCGAGATTCGAAGGAGAGGAGAGAGGGGAGACGAGCGATTTTTGGGGGCTTTGTTGGGAGCCGACGCCTTTCCGCAGAGCCGATGCTTTTTTTTCGAGATGTTTTCTGTCCATCGAGTATGGATGGGGAAGCTAACACTGTTTCGAAGGCGCTTGTTGTGCATCACATGCATGATCCCATGGGGCCCACGTGCACTGATGGACAGATATTACGAACCATCCATTTGTTTGCTACTAATGCCATGAAAGTTAGTTGTTTTTAAAATCTGACCCGTCCAATGCTAATGATGAGAATATGGACGGTTCCGAGATCAACCATCTATGCATGTGGAGCCCACATATTGTTGCAACTCGTACAAAGGAGCATCCTAGTACATGAGGCCAGGATATACTATCATCTGAACCGTTGATATTATAGTCCTGGCCACGATGCCACAGTTAAAATATCTCACTGAACAGATGATTCTGACCATTGGATTTTTGCATCTAACCCACATCAGATTGTGGTCCATCCATTGGCAGTCATTTATTCAATGTGTCCCAGTGAACGTCTACCGTCCATCTGTATGCTTGTACGGTCAACAAAGGTCCTTTGTACGGTCAACCATCTTTGCATCTGGTAAGCCCCCACTGTAGAGGGCCTGCATAGGAAAAAGCACTGATCGGACAGTCTAGCTGTCAATCTGGGCCTTCAGATCGGCTACATAATCATAAAGGTCTCCATTTCACCTTCAGATGATCCTGGACCATCCAATTGTGGTGGCTTGTACCTACTCAGGTGATAAACGGTTTGGATTGACTGATCATACAGCCATGCCTACGGTCATCAGAGGATGCTAATCTTGAACCATGGTTCATCCTATTAACGGTCGGATGATATAGAGAATAGAGGACACGGATGATTTCTAATCCATACTAGACGGATAGAAATTAGCTCATGTTTCTCTCTCTCTCCAATAGATGACGCCACCTTGACGGCTTTTGTTTCATCATCGGTCGACTCGAGAGAAGCGTGTTTTTGCGAAGTTCGAGAAACGGACTCGTTTTCGCGGCTCGGCTCTGACTCAGTTTCGTGTCGGATCGGATGGAGTCGGGCCGATACGAGCCGATCCAGCTGCCGTCTTTCTTTTCAGTTTCTTTTTGAATTATTTTCGCGGTTTGAGAGGGTCTTTCTAAAGGGGTCTGTTTTAGTAGTCCGCAGGACCACTCTAAAGTGTAATCCATGGGGCCCCGCCGCTCTAAATGGTACCCACCCAGGGTCGTCCACCTAAAACAGGACACGATGAAAACCATTAAAACCAATCAGCAAAAACTCTGCGGACCGGATGATTTAAGTGGGTCCCATCGTTGCCTTATAAGGGCCGATTAAGAGCGGATTGCCTGTGACCCCGGGCACAGAGATATCTCTGTAGCCGGGGCTGTGTAGGGTCCACAGGGATGTCCGTGATAAATCCACTACATCCATCCTTTTTTAAAGACAAAAGTAGATCATGAATCTAAAAATCAGGGATATTCAAAACTCAGGTGGGCCACACCAACAAAACCGTGGGAACACCAATGTCCACCATTGAAACCTTCCTGGAGCTGATCATGATGTTTATATGCCATCCAAACCGCTCACAGAATTATTAACACTCAGATATATTGTAAGAAAAAATATCATCCTAATGCCAAACTTGGTCACTGCTAAGTGTCCAATACCCACTGTTTCTTGTGGTATGGCCCACCTGAGTTTTGGATCTTCATTATTTTTAGAATCATGTCTAACTTGGTCTTCCAAAACTGATGGACCGAGAGGATTTGTCATGGACATCTCTTTGGACCCTACACAGCCCCGGCTACAGAGATATCTATGTGCCCGGGGTCACAGGCAATCCGCTCTCCGATTAAAGTTAGACGACCAGCTGTTCACATTGTACATGCGGATTAAAACATCCATCTACAACAGTACGTGCTTGATGAACGGTTCAGATCACTAAGTCAGGGACCAAAGGTGCACTGGTAGTGCCTAATGACTTTAATGCTTAAATGGTCCAGAGATTACCAAACCAACACTCACACAAACACTTTCGAGAAAAATTTAGCTACACCCACGAGTTAGCTACGCTACCAACACCAAGGATCCACCATGATGTGTGTGTTGTATCCACGCCGTCCATTCATTTTTTTTAGATCATTTTAGGGCATGACACTAAAAATGAGGCAGATCAAAAGCTCAAGTGGGCCCAGCAAAGAAAATAGTGGGGATTGAACGCCAACCATTAATTTTCCTCAACACTTTACCAGTGAGCACACGCACACGTGCGAGTCTTTATGTGTATAGATCAATCATGGCCGTGCAGTGGAGTGGTAGAACCGGAACATGGTAGAGAAACGTTGCAGTAATCTCAGAGCACGAACACTATTGAGTTGTAATGCTCCTAGTTGCATAGAATCACTTGGACGGTCCAATAGATCAATCTGGACCGTCCATTAAACCCAAGATACATTTTAAGGCCCACCATGCAAAAAATACACTCGTCGGATGATCCAATCCATCCTTTATTTGGCCTTAATTTTTCCATTGCATGGATCAGATGGTTAGGATTGCCTGACAAATGTGGTTCCTTTGAATCACAAGCAATCCATTACAGCCCCTAACAAATTGGTGGATCAAATTGTTTATTTGAACTATTTTTTGTGTAAACAATCTTGACCGTCAATGTTAAAGGTTGTTGATCAATAGCTAAGGTTGTCAGGTGGCTCCGGGTACAGTCCACCGAGGTGGGTGGATTCCTGACTGTGGGGCCCACCTTAATGTATTGAGCATGATCAGCAAAAATGAAGCAACTCAAAACCTCAGGTGGACCACAACACAGGAAACAGTGGTGATTGACCATTAAAAACTTCTTGTTAGACGCAAAAAGTTTTGGATCGAGCTGATATTAGTGTGGTCCCTTCATCCAGGTCTCTGTAACTTTATCAATAGGTTGGATTCCAAATCTCAGGTGGACCACACCACAGGAAAAAGTGGCGATTGACCATTACAAAATTCTTGCTAGACATTCAGGTGGCCCCCAAGAAGTTTCTAATAATGGGTATTCAATTACCGGTGTTTCTTGTGGTGTGGTCCACCTAAGATTTGGATCTACTTCATTTTTTTGGATCATGCCCTAAAATGGCACAGATGTAAGGAACATACATCACGGTGGACCCCACAGTCATGGATCCGAAGCCGCGCTCTTATTATTTGCCAACTATCCACATTCGACATGCACAGGGCCTGCCTAACGGTGGGAATGTCGTGATTTTACAACCCAAACACCTCCCAGTCAAGAGTGGAGGGTCGTGATTTTACACAAACCAAAATTCAATCATAATCAGATGTAGATGCAGGTTCCTCTATCAATCTCAATCAGACGTGGAGGCTGGTTCCTCTACCAGTCATATATAATTAGCTCAACTACGAGTCTTGTAGAATAAGCTTACTCTTCAAGATTGCACATGGCCCACCGTGATGTATGATTTCCTGTCCAGAAGGGCCACCCCAAATATCAAGCCAATCAAACCATCACACGGGCTACCATGTGAATTTGAAAGTTTTTGGGTGGTTCTCAATTGTTTTCTATGGCATGGTCCACCAAACGATTGATATGCCTGATATTTGGAGCATTCCATCATCATGGTGAGGCTCAATGCATAGGTTGTACAGAATGAAACAAGGATTGCGTAACGCCCTGTCTGACCTGAGCTTCCTCCACAGGAAGAAGACAGAAAGGACAAAAATGCCACATGAGAAGCCCTCTTCCCTCACCAATTACCAGTGTAAACTTGTGAAATTTCTACAAACAGCTGGAATATAAGCTGTTGAGCTCACGTTTTGCAGGTGAAATCTCAAACGCAGGATGGACAACAGCCACATTTTCCAGTTCTGGAAAAAAATATATATATATATTATCTGACCTCATTCAAAATGTTTTCCATGTCCCTGTTATATTGAAGGTTCTCCTGCGTTGGAAACTAACTGCAGGGGCAAAAATGTTCAAAAGCTACTCCTGTTATATATAGTATAGAGAGAGAGAGAGAGAGAGAGAGAGAGAGAGAGGATTGAAAAAGAAACGCAATTCCTACCTGCATGTTCAATCATACACAACTATGTCAGCTCATGTACATTGACATGCTTATTTCAAGGTCCTATTCAAATCCCTTTTGTCCTAAGCTTTTGCTTATTTTCACTACAACGGCAACAAAGCAGGGCACTACTAAGTATTACAGTCACACTCTCCATCAGTCTCGCATCTTGGTTGATGACTACGCCTCGTGCCAGTTTCCAGTTTCGACCCAAAACAACTAACACCTAGTCTCCCTAACTAGTTGCGGTTCAACATGGACTGACCACGACCCCTCCCAAAATATCCGTAACCCCTTCCATAATATGGGCCACCGCGACCACGGATGCCCCAACCAGGCCCACGGCCGCCCCGGCCTCGATACCTCGGGAAATCACCAAAAGTCTGCACATGTGAAGGAAAACCTCATGTATTGAAACTCAAATCATTTAACTGAAGGGATGGTATACCACAGGCCTAACCAGACAAGCACATACCTCGGTGTCGATTTTCATTTGCTCCGAAAACTTGGTCCTCCCATTCTGGGACCCGCGATCAAGCGCATTGGAAGAAAGACAATCGAAGAAGTCATCCTTAACATAAACAGGCTGTATAACAAGAAACGCCCAGTCATTACACACTAATTATATCATATGAAGCTCATCTAAAGAGGAGCCTTTTTTTTTTTGTTCAACCCAGCAATCGTGCAGGTGAGGCCCATCTTTTGATAACCTAAGATGCTGATCTGGTGGGCCCCGTCATGGAATGGGCCATTCCTCACACTTCCCCTACCAGATCCTCATATCCACCCAATGAAAATGGAGCAACAACAACCAACGGTCCACATTTAAGGGGAGCTGTTGGTTAGGGAACATGCAAATGGCCGGGTGGGCCCCACAAGTACAGTGAACTGTGCTGAGAAAATGATCAATCAAACAACATACAGTTCTCCTATATAAGCAAATAACAATAAAATGCATTAGCAGTGGTGGCACATGACAGTTGCAATCTTACCGTTACCTCGAACTTTGAGGATTCTGCATCATCTTCACCAAGAGCATCATCTGCGTCATAATCTCTTGCTTCCACTTCTCTGTCCCTCGACTGACCCTTGCTTCTGCCAAGATCACCCCATACTTCATCCTTGTTGAATTTTTCGTTCATCGCTGTGAAATCAAAGTCTTCTGTGAACTTGGTCGCAGCACGTGAAATCTGCAAGACCAGTGATCAATGGCCCATCTCATCAAATCCACTGCACTTTTTAAGGTACAAAAATCTACCAACTTCTAGTTCGATAAAAGATCCTTCTGTAAGGCTATAGTAATCAGGGATTATTCACAGCATATCTTGAAACCAGATAGGTGAGAATGTCATTACGAAATCCTACAGCTAGGGAGCTACATTTTCTCCCAAGGTTGCTATAACTACTTTCATCCTTCATAGATGAAGCCTCTTGTTTTCGCAATTAATAAAGCTAATTCAGTTTTAACTGTTCAAGTTTACTGGAAGAGAAATGCTCCAGTGCTCTCAGAGCACCATCAAGGGTATAGTGCTCCTAGTTGCATCTGTCGCTTGTACAGTCCAATTGATAGATCTGAACTGTCTATTAAGTCCAAAGAACATTTTATGAGCCACTATGCAAAAGTCACTCTTATCAGATGATCAAAACCATACCTGATTTGTCATTTTTTTTAGCCTTCCTTCTTTTCTGAGGCACGGATGAGATGGTTCGGATTGCCTAAGAAAAGTGACTCTTTCAAAACATAAAGCAATCAATGATGGGGCCCAACAAATAGATTGATCAAATTGTTGACAGGACCTGTTTTTGCATAAATGGGCTTGACCGTCCGTACTAAAGGCTGATGATCAGATGGTTACAATTGTCAGATTGGTGTCAGGTAGGCATCTGCTCACTGAACTTTTGACAGGCCATCATGAGGATACCAACCCCAAACAGCTAGGACAAGCCTACAATGAAGATACATCATAGGGCTGCAACTTGGGTTCAGGTCAACCAGAATCCAGTTGATACAACACGATTTCGGGTCATGTTGGGGTGTTAGGTTGTCAAGGACCTCAGGGTCAGGTTTGGGTTGGAAAACACCAGCCTGATCTGACATGGAGTTGGGTTCGGGTTGAGCAAATTCAGGTCGGGTTAGGTCGGGTTGGGAATAATCACATGTATTTGGTGGGTCAGGTTGGATCAAGCATAGAGGAATTTGGATTGGATTCAGGTTGAGCAAATTCAGAGTTGGGAATAATCACATGTATGTGGGTCAAGGTTGGATCAAGCATAGAGGAATTTGGGTTGGGTTCGGGTTGAGCATCTCGGGTTGGAATTTGGGCTGGGTCCTTTTAAGGTCAGGTCAGGCTCTGGTTGACTCTCACTGCTCCAACCCACCCAAGTTGCACTCCTAATATATCATCTTCTTTTTCTAAGCCTTGTTCCAACTCCCAAATAATTGGGGTAAGCTAAAATGACAATACAATGTATCCCAAATAATAATGTACTGCCACAACAAAAGGCACAGTTCCAATGTATTACAATCAGTTGGGGAGTTACTAATGCAAGGGCATACAAGGACAAGTTGCGGTGTGACGACGATGGACGTTGGTCATATCATCTTGGGAAGGTCATGGCTCTTTGACAAAGATGTCACAATATTCGGGCGTAAGAATAATTGTGTGTTTAAGTATGAAGGAAAGAAGCTTGTCTTGAGCCCGCTCCCTCCCAAATCATCCACAGAAGCGAAAGATGTTGCATCTCTAGGTAGTTCCAAGAGTCAAAGGGCGCCTCAGTCAAAGTCTCTCCACATCATAGATGCTAAAGAGTTTGAGAGAGAGGTTAAAGCTGGAACTATGGTGTACGCTCTACTAGCTAGAGAGAATACACCCGAGGTTGCTATGGGGTTACCCCAGGAGGTTCAGTTCAGTCCTAGAAGAGTTTCATAATGTCTTCCTGGGGACCTTCCAGACGAGCTCCCACTAATGTAGGACATTCAGCATGCGATAGATCTTGTCCCAAGGGCGATCCCTACCAAACATCCCTCGCTATAGAATGAACCCCACCGAACATGCCTGAGTTGAAGAGGCAAGTGGATGAATTGCTTAAAAGAGATTCATTCGTGAGAGTCTAAGCCTGTACGTCATGCCTGCGTTTCTTACACCCAAGAAAGACGGCACGTGACACATGTGTGTTGATAGTAGAGCCATAAACAAGATCACTATCAAGTGTCGGTTTTCCATTCCAAGGCTTGATGACATGCTTGACATGATGGCCACCTCTACTATCTTTTCAAAAATTGACCTCAAGAGTGGTTATCACCAAATTCGTATTCGCCCGGGAGATAGAGGGAAGATTGCCTTCAAGATGAAGGACGGGTTGTACGAGTGGTTGGTTATGCCCTTCAGGGTTAACCAATGCTGCAAGTACGTTTATGAGGGTGATGACCCAGGTGCTGCGACCCTTTATGGGTAGGTTCTTAGTTGTGTGCTTCGATGATATCCTCATCTATAGTACGTCCCCTAGCCAGCACCTCAAACACTTGAGGCAGATCTGCAACGTCCCTGCGAGCAGAAAAGCTTTATGCGAACCTCAAGAAGTGTTCCTTCTTAACCTCCAGAGTTACCTTCCTGGGGTTCGTTGTCTCGTCAGAAGGTATGTCTGCGGACCCTGAAAAAGTCAAGGCCATTGTCGATTGGCCTGAGTCGCGTAGCATACATGACATGCGAAGCTTTCACAGCCTAGCTACGTTCTATCGGCGGTTCATCCATGGATTTAGCTCTATTATGACTCTCATCACAGATTGCATACAAAGAGGGGAGTTTCAATAGGACAAAAGTCGCAGCGCGGGCTTTCACTGAAATCAAGAAGAAGATGATGGAAGCGTCCATCATGTGTCTACCTGACTTCTCAAAAGTCTTTGAAGTGGCATGTGACGCGTCAGGAACTGCCATAGGGGGAGTGTTAAGCCAATAAGGACATCATATGGCCTTTTTCAGTGAGGAACTGAACGAGCCTAAACAACGCTACTCCACCTACGATAAAGAGTTCTATGAAGTTGTGCAATCATTACGCCATTATTGGCATTATTTATTACCGCAAGAATTAGTCTTGTTCTTTGATCATGAGGCCTTAAAATATTTGAGCTCTCAAAAGAAGTTGAGCCCTACACATGCCAAGTGGGTGCAATTTCTTCAAGAGTACACATTTATGCTTAAGCATAAGGCCGAGAAAGAGAATAAGGTTGCTGACGCGCTTAGCCGTCATGTCATGACGCTGCGGTCCATGAGCATTGAAGTTACAGGCTTTGAGCAACTCAAGGGCGAGTACTCAACTTGTCCTGATTTTGGGACCATCTATGCATCGTTGTCTAGTGACCCGCCCTCGAGGAGTGTTGAGTTTGTCCTTACAGACGGATATCTTTTTAGAAGGGACAAGCTCTGCATCCCACGCACATCCCTTTGTGATTTTCTAGTGTGGGAGCTTCATGCTGGAGGGATAGCAGGTCACTTTGGTCGAGATAAAACAGCTGCCCTTATATCTGATCGTTTCCATTGGCCTAATCTCCAACGAGATGTGGCCAAGATTGTAGGGCAGTGTTGGACATGTCAACTGGCGAAGCAGAGGAAACAAAATACATGTTTATATACTCCTTTGTCAATTCCACATGCCCCGTGGCAAGATGTCAGCATGGACTTCGTGCTTAAGCTTCCCAAGACTATTCGTAAGCACGATTCCATACTCGTAGTTATTGATCGATTTTCTAAGATGGCCCATTTCCTACCCTGTTATAAGACCTCAGATGCCTCGCACGTTGCTAAGTTATTCTTTCAGGAGGTTGTGCCACTTTATGGACTATCTAGATCTATCGTGTCTGACAGAGATACTAGGTTCACTAGTTATTTTTAGAAGATTCTCTGGCATCTTTTCGGTACGAGGCTTCAATTTTCTTCAGCATATCATCCTCATTCAGATGATCAAATAGAGGTAGTGAACCGTAGCCTAGGGAATTTGTTGAGATGTCTGGTTGGAGGCCATCACAGGACCTGGGACACTATTCTTCCCACAGCAGAGTTCGCTTATAACTCTTCAATGAACAGGACCACAGGAATGAGCCCATTTGAAATTGTTTTAGGTCTTAAACCCCAAGCCCCTATAGATTTGATCCTCATGGCTACCCCACAGCGTCCTTCAAAGTTAGGAGAGTCATTTGCCCAGCATATACATGCATTACATAGTGAGATCAGGAGTAAGATTAATTCAAGTAATGAATATTATAAACTTTATGCTAACACTCACAGGAGATTTAGAGAATTTCAACCTGGAGATGACATCATGGTTCGTATTAGGTCTGATCGGTTTCCACCTGGATTCATGAAAAAGCTTCATGCCCATAGCATAGACCCACATAAAATTGTGAAAAAGTTGGGGTTTAATACTTATGTTGTCGATATCCCTTTTAACATGGGCATCAGTTCCACATTTAATGTGGAAGAACTAGTTCCTTACCCCGAGCCATCACCTCTATCTATTGGTTCCCCTGTTTCTTCCCAAACCTCCCCTATATATGGATCCTAGCCACAGCCTGACCTTCCTATAACCATCTTACCTTCTCTTTCATCTGCACCGAGAAGAGACTAGATAGAGGAAATTTTGAACTCCGAGTCAATTTCTACTCGCTCGAGGGGTTACCAGAAATTCCTAGTCAAATGGAAGAACAGGCCTATTGCAAACAACTCCTGGATTACCGAGACAGAGCTACAGCGTATAGATTCAGCTATGCTTGAGAGGTACAGGAGTTCACTTTCGCCAGTGATGAATTCTTCCCACCTGGGGAGAATTGATGCAGACATCAGTGGTGCACCCTTTAGAGTGTACTAGAGGAGGCGATGTCGCAAATCGAGTGTTGGAGTAGATGAGCTTGATGCGGATGGACACTGGGCCCCTCGGGCCGCTTCATTGATAGACCACGAAGACCCCTCACCCTGTACATACACATATGAAGGCTCATTTCGTCTGATATATGTGCAAGCCGTTGATTTGGAGCGTTTTGACCATGGATCCAAGATTGGATGGCAATCGGACCGTTGTATTCTTTCGATCGGGTCATCCAACCGTTGGATTGACTCGGGCCCACTTTCGTGGCCCGTTCCCAGTTTTCTTAGTTTATTTCTATCTTAGTTATGTTTTCGAACCTTATGGACAGGTCAGATGTTATTTTGTGATTGTGGTTTAGTCTTAGGTATTTTTCTGTTCTTTTTCTTGTTTTTAGGCACTTTGGTTCACTTTATCTTTTCGTATCCTATATAGACCGTGAGAAACCCTATTTCGAATTATTATTGAATGAATGAAAATTGTGTGCTTCTTCCTCTTTATTTGAGAGACTAGGGTTTCAGGATTGGCCCTCGGGTGTTGAGGATTCCACCCCGAAGTTCCACGTCTTCCTTTCTTAGATCTTCAAGGTACGAGGGAAGGTAAGACTCATCCTCTTCCTCGTGGAAATATTCATCTTTCTCTTTCTTGAAGCCCATCTTTCCCGATTCTCTTTCTTGAAGCCCCCTTTTTACTCGATTTTTATGCGTTTATGCTATGGGGTGTGATCCTGACGGATTATCGTCATCTTATTGTTGAAATCTTACAATCTTCTTAGTTGATGGTAGATAGTTTAATGGATTCTCTGCTTGAATGTCTAACTCTAGATCTCATGTACATGTAGAATTAGGTCATCTCATATCCCTGCATCAAATTGGTATCAAAGCAGGGGGTCTCGCGTTCGAAACTCCATCACCAGGGGTGAATAATACAGGGGCATTTTCACACCAGGCTTGAGTGGGGCGGCCTGTGGACTCGAGAGCATACTCGGGGTGGGGTCAACTGTGGACTCAGGGGGACCAGTGGATTCGGACCCACCAGTGGATTTAGGGCCCACGTAGAAGGATTCGACTGAGGGCCTAAGGTGACCCGTGGATTCAAGGCCCTCTCGACCTGGGCTATGAGATAAAGGGATTGATTCACCACACTCTAACAGTTCGAGCTTTTAGAGAAAGTGGTCCTCCATCAGTTACATTATCACAATAAGTAAAGAGAGTTCCAATGCATTGCAATCAGTTAGAGTATGTCCTTGAAAAGTTGAAAAACTCAACTTGATCGAATTCCATGAAAGCTTTGAAAAAACTCAGTTGGATCACAACTCTTCAAGACTGGGTTGATTCAGTGAACTCGACTCTATAAAACTTGGGGAAAAAATTAACAAAAATCAATGTGCCAAGCATCTGCAATATTTATGAATTTCAAAATACCTAGTACGAAGTCTCAATGCTCAAGACTGGAAAAAAAATTGACTGAGTTACTCGGCACGATTCAAAACGACTTTTCAGTCTAATCGAATTTCAAAAACTATGCCTCTAGTTCTAGATGCTAGACAATGAAGCCGCTACTCACTTGTCACATCCCACTATGACTGTTAAACACAACCATCATTATACTTTCACTATACAAAAGAAGACCCTAAGACGAACCCTCCACACACCACATTCAGACAACTGGCATGGAAAAGGAGTGATATTAGAAGACTTTTTTTAAAGGTGAATCTTTACTCTGTTAGTCATGCAATGCACCCACCCTGTTAGTTGCGCAACACACCCACACGGTCAGTCACACAATGCACCCACTGGTGCAGTTAGTATGTCTCGAACCTAAGACCTATTATTTTAAACGCCAAGGCGTCAACCAGCTAGGCTAACAGTTCTCAAATTAGAAGACTTTTTATTATTAATAATATAGAAGAATAAAGAAAACATTTAGGAAAACATGAAGCCCCTAGGATGAAAGAGTACAGGTGCAAAGTGTTGGAATCTAACACCAGATAAAAAGTGTCAGACTTGATGGACCATTAAAAAGAATAATGAACTCAGAAATAAATTTTAATTAACTTAAAAATATTCTTGTGGCAGGGATGTAGAGACTCCCTCAAATTCCCCCTCTTGAGATGGCAGGAGGTTTGCACTCCATATCAAGCAGGGGCAGGGATCAAGAATCAGGTGGTCATGAATAAGGCTCTTCTAGGCAAATGGCTTTGAAGGTTTGGTATGGAGACTAATAGTCTGTGGAGGCGGATTATTTCTGTTGAGTATGGGTCCAATCCGTCGGACTGGTAGACTAAGAGGTCCACAATGTATAAATCCTCAACGATTTGGAAGAATATAGTTAAAATCGTCGACGATTTTCGTCCTAATGTGAGATTCAGATTGGGAGGTGGCAATCGCATTCAGTTTTGGTTAGATCACTGGTGCGGTGTGGGGCTGCTTGCGGAGGCCTTCCCTTTCCTTTTCCAGATTTGTCCTAACAAAAACGTTCTCATTAAAGATTATTTTTTCCATAATGGAAATGGTGGGGTTTGGATTCCGAATCTTTACGATGAAGAAATTTCTGAGTTCTCCTCCCTTTTATCTACTTTGCAGGACTTCACTCTGGACCCCTCAGCTCAAGATGAAATGATTTGGAAGTTGTCAAGTAAGGAAAGCTTTTCAGTGAAATCATTCTACAACTAACTCTTGTCTTCTTCTAATTCCTCCAATCCAAGCAGCACGAGTCCGTTGTGGTCTTATGGTGGTCCGCCTAAAGTGATAGCCTACGCTTGGTTAGCTGGGAGAAACAGAATTCTCACGCTGGACAATCTACAGAAAAAGGGAATGTCTCTCGCAAACGCTTGCCCACTTTAACTCAACGATGAGGAATCGGTGGCTCATTTGCTCCTCCATTGTCCGTTTTCAGATAATATCTAGTGGAGTTTCTTTCGGATGGTGGGTGTGTCCCGGGTTATGCCTCGGACTTTTGATCTTTTTCTACCCTTGTGGCATGCGGAGGAGGGAGGATCCCTTGGTAGAAGGAAATGGTGGCATGTCCTTCTAGCGGTCATTTGGTCTATTTGGGCAGAGAGAAACAACAGAATTTTCAGGAGCAAAGCTACCTCTTCAGCCTACGTGCTTCTAAAGTGCTGATTCTGTTTAGGGAATGGGCCCCGTGAGCCCTGTCTGTTAGTTTAGGGTCGAGTTGGTTGTTTTCTAGTCTGGTTCCCCTGTTGATATTTCTTTTTCTTTTTCTTTTCTTTTCTTTTTTTCTTTTTTCATTTCTGCTTTTGTTTTCGTTCTGGCCACGTGCCTTTTAATAAAGTGCTTACCTTTCAAAAAAAAAAAAGATTGCAAATTAAAAATAAAACTAAGGCCCATTTTATGAAGACAGGATATAATTCCTCCTTTACAAATTTTCCCTTCTGACAAATTATATGGTACTATCCTTAAATAGATTAATTATATTATATGTATGATATCCCCCATCTACAATTGGGCCTCTATGCCATGTTTGCCCCAGGTGACATGTACAATTACTGCATACTCTTCCAAAGTATCATATGGTTCTACTTTTTTTTTTAACTAGGAGAGATAAAGCAACACTTGATATTGAGAGACGAGATATAATATTAAACTTGCAAATTCTTTTTTAATTTCCTGTCAGAACATGGGAGAAGAGTGGTCTTCATAATTTAAAAAAATAATAAATATTATTTTTTTGTACAAAATAAAAATAAAAAAAATGGGTGAAGGACAATAAACAACATGCAAGCATTTAAACATTTGTTAGAATTGACAGATAGAAATAATAGAAACCTAGTGCTACTTTTTTAGAAGCAGTTTCAGCAAAAGTGGTTGGAAATTTAGGGCCCGTTTGGATACCACCAAATAAGTTGCTTTTCTTGCTGACGGCAGCAGTTAAGTAACTTATTTGAGATAAGATAGTTTGGCTAATAGATAATTATCATACTTATTTGCTGAAAATCGGTTCAGAATTTCAACAAATTCTTTTTGCTTTTTCACTTTTTCTCCACCGACTGAAATGAGAGGTGCTGCTGTAAACAGTGCTAATTTTCGTGGCAACCGCCCAACCTACATTGACCATCCAATATGCTAAGGCCACTGCGATGTATTTGACCCACACCGTCTATCTAGCAAATCTTTTTCTTTTTTTTTTGTCAGTCATGCAACGCACCCACCCAGTCAATCACGCAACACACCCACCTAGTCAATCATGCAACGCACCCACTGGTGTTGTCAGAAGCGTGGATTTTCACCACTAATGGGTTTCGAAGCCAAGACCTCCTGTTGAAACTCCGCAGAGTCTATCTGGCAGATCTAAACCTCTGGTGGACCCCACATCAGGAAGCAACAGTGATAATTATGACACCATTGAAACCTCCTTGGGCCCAGCAAGATGTGTTTTACTCATGCCATTCATATGTTTTTCCAACTAGTTTTGGGTGGCCCACAGCGTAATGGGGTCACATGGCACATGAAATCTACACCGTCCAACCTTGTTGGTCCAATCCAAAAATGAAACAGAATCCAATCTTAGATAGACCGCACCTCAGGAAACAGTGGTCATTGACGCCCACCATTGGTTGGCCCTAATGATGAGTGGCCCATACCCAAGGCGGGCCTTGCATGATGGACAGTCCACATTAGAGGTGGGCCCCACATTTGGGATGGTCCACATTAAAGGTGGTTCCACATGATGGGCAGTGGATATTGATGATGGGCCCACTTGATGGATGAACAACATCAAAGGTGGACCCTACATAATGAACGGTGCACATTAAAGGTTGGGCCATAATGATCAATGGCCCACACCCAAGGTGGGCCCCACATGATGCACTGCCTACATCAAAGACGGGGCCCACACAATTTACAATCCACACCAAAGGTTGGCCCTAAATGATGGATGGTGTGTGTGCAAGGACCAAACAGACTTGAGCGATAATTACTTGTGATGCTGGAAACAAACATGCTTTTCTACCTTTTGGTTGATAAGCATGTTGTTTACCAAACATGCTTATTTGCTAATTAAGTAGAAACCAAGATAAGTTACTTATCTGATAAGTAGCTTATATTAAGTAACTTACAATCCAAACGGGCCCTTAAAAAAAAAATCAAAGTAAAAGAGTCTGTCTCAGTTTCCTTAAGATAAATTCTTATAAGTGTCCATAGAGAGCATTCTTATGGCCAGGTGTCCAGTCAGTGGATTCAGAAGGATTCAACTAGGAGAAGAATCCTAAGAAATCTGGACCCAGCAGCATAGCTGGAGAAGAATTACTCAGCAGCATAGCTAGAGAAGAATTACGATGTGTCATCTGCAAATCCAAGTTGAACTCTCTCAGCATGAAATTCTCCTCCTCTTTAGAAGAAAAATACCCATGCAACATGGGGGATGCTAGTTAAAGAATATAAACCACTACAGTCAAGCATAGAGAGCATGCATATGGTCAGGCATCCAAACAGTGGATTCAGAAGGATTCAACTAGGAGAAGAATCCTAAGAAATCTGAACTCGGCAGCATAGCTAGATAAGAATTACGATGTGTCGCCTGCAAATCCAAGTTGTAACTCTCTCAGCATGAAATTCTCCTCCTCTTTAGGGTAAAAAAAAAAAAAACATGTAACATGAGGGATGCTAATGAAAGAATATAAACCACTATGGCACATCCCCCAATTTGGTTTACTACTCATGGTTTGCAGTTCACTGCATGTTAAATGAGATTAAGTAACATCCTAAATTATTTAAAACTAGTTTGCCTGAGCAAGTTTGCAAATCATTAGGGGTGGTGCAACTTTGGTATCTCGAAAATAATCAGAGACCATAAAGAAAAGAAAGGATTACCCCATTTCCTCTTCCTCTTTCCCAGCCCCTATTATTGTGACGGTTCTGTAAGACAGCTCCATTATTGTGACGGTTCTGTAAGACAGCTCCATTATTGTGGCGGTTCTGTAAGACAGCTCCATTATTGTGGCGGTTCTGTAAGACAGCTCCATTATTGTGGCGGTTCTGTAAGACGGCTCCATTATTGTGTCGGTTCTGTAAGACAGGCTCCATTCAGCTGAAAATAAACACCCATTTATTATAATCCTCATTGATACACCAGTCCACCCAAAGTTTTAATTCTTAAAAATGTAAAAATTGAGACATTTATAAGGATTCTAAAGGTAATCAGTTCATTCTTGGTATTGCTAGTTTCTGTAAATAAAGATGCATGAAAAACCTGCTCTGTCGTGCAAATTAGGAAGCCTGAGAAAAGAGGAAGTGAAAGTGGATTCGCGAAATTGAGAAAAAAGCAATGGTGCTAATTGGTTCAGCTAGGGACCCACCTTAGGCAAGACCATTGGAAGTATTTTGGTGAGTAGCAAATGGACCATTAGGTAGACCAATCAGCTAAGGCTTGGTTTGCTTTCTCTAAAAGAAGCAACTACACTTTAGAGAAAACTCAAATCCAGGATTTCTTTTTTTCTTTTTTTTGGAAAGGCCAAATCCAGGAAAATATGAGTCAAAAATAAAAGCAAAATCAGTTTGTTCTAAAATTCAAACGAGTAGAAGCAAATGGATGTAACAAAGATTCATATCCTAAAAATTATTCAGAATAAAAAAAAGCCCTGTTGAACCCATGGCTAGAAGAAACACATGGCCCTTGTTCTTACATCCTCAACTTATCAGTTACCCTACTGCTAACATTCTCCAACTTGGATTGCTAAAGAAGAAAATTATCGCAGTTTCTTCTTCGTAGCAAATCTCTAACAGCGAGCCTACGATCAAGGTCCCAGGACTTCTGCTGGCAAATCTCTAACAGCAAGATATCCAAATCCCACTGATCCCTTTCAAATGACAAGCATAGATATCCAAATCCCACTTGTTACAAATTTCACCAACAGACTTCTCATCATTGCTTTCCTCAAGCATAGATGCATCATCTAACTTCTTCCTCAAATTTCCTTAGCCTTCTAAGATAACTTTCTTAGACCCAAGCAAGCACCCTTCCCTTTCAACTATAGTTGCACATGAAGCAACACGGCAAATGATTTGTGTGGGATAGAAGGGAAGTGTCTGCTCCAAAATGTAAGTGATAAATAGCTAGGAAGCGGGAGCAGGAGCGTGACTCTGAAGCATGATCCAAAGCAGGAGCAGCACCTGGTTAGAAGGATGGTGCAACTAAGCTTTCAACCTATTTCATTTCACCTTCCTCGACCAAGGCGAAAGACTAGAACTGTTGAATGCCCCACTGAGAAGAACCAAACAACGAGGATGAATCATGATTGGAAATGGAAACGATGCGGGAAATAAGGGCTAGAAATGGAAAGGTCTCTAGCGATAGCAACAGAGCCCCACCAGATGGCTCACACTAACTAACCCTGGACAATGGGCCTATCAAATCACATGTGCGAATAATTAAATTAAAACTACTCAAATCAAATGTGTGGAAATTCAAATAAGGAATAAACCATGCACCACAAGCGAATAGTAAAGGAACTATAAAATCTCAAAGGGCAAGCCCATAGAAAGTAGAACTTCCATGTATAAGCATAGGATTAGTCCTAGAATCAAAGAATGATGCTCTAGTGTTCCTAGGGTATGGCTGAAATTGGGGGTTAATGGAAATTAGGGTTAGGGCTAGGGTTTAGGTGAATTTGGAATTTGGGATTTAAGTCCATGGAAAGTAGAAAATCGGATTTGGGTGAAAAGGGATGATTGGATTTGAAAATTGGTGTGGGATTAGGTTAGATTTGAAGGATTCGGATAGGAATATATTAGGGTTTTGGAGAAAAACGAAATTTAAGGTCACGTGAGCCTATGCCAAATTGAAAACGGTTCAAGTATTGAGGGTTTTGGCTTTGGATTCAAGAATAATCAAAAGATCCATCAATCGGATGAAAATATACAATCAAAATACCTAGATTCGTAAAGAAGAAGAAGAGGAGAAGGATAGTCGGCATCACACCAAAAAGGGCTCCAATCACTGGAGGGTTCAAGCTAATCTCAAGTACGAAAGAGTTTTCTCTTAATATTCATAAACACATCATCATAATTAGGTTTTTTAACAAAGTATATATAGTCCACGTCTAAAAAACGCACTAAAGTGCCTAAATAAAAAGAAAGTAACAAAACAACGCCTAAAAAAAACACTCCGGGCATCGGGTCGAACCGTCCGACAGAACCCATAAATGGGCTCCTGTCCGTTGGTCCTGCTGCTCCTCTCACATGCTCCTCAAGTGCTCATGCTCCTCAAGCGCCATCAAACCACAACGAGATGGGCGCGACACGTCTCCTACACTGGTACACTAAAGGAACATGATAATCCGATGTCCCCATCAACTCTCCTCGACTAAAAGAATTCGCCTCTGGCGAAATAAAAACCCAATGCCGCTCAAGGATGTCTGAATCAACCCAATGTAGCTCGGTCTCTGTAAGCCATGTGCAATATGAAGTTGACCTATTCTTCCACTTGACGAGATACTTTTAGTACCTTCCTTCACCTGTAGACACCACTTGTTCATCCAATATATCATCAATCTCTTTTTTTCTCTTAGGTATGTGTGGTAAAAGGGGGTAAAGGCTGAGAAGACTGGGTAGGAATAAGCCATGAAGTATGAGGTTGGGTAGAGACGTCATCTGAGTAGGGCTGTCAATGGCACGGATCAAGATCCGTATCCGATCCGTATCCGATCCGATTTAATCGGATTCGGATCAATAATCGGATAATCGGGTCGGATACGGATATCCAAATATGATCCGTTTAATATTCGGGTCGGATTCGGATCAACCTTGATCCGGTCCGTTAACGATCCGACCCGATAAAAAAATAAATAAATAAAATAAAATAAAATAAAAATATATGAGAATCTCTCTTTCTCTCTCTCTCTTTCTCTCTCCTCTCTCGGATATCCGGTCGGATATCGGGTCGGATCATAATCGGATCGGAAACGGATTTCGAAAAATTTAATCGGGTCGGGTTCGGATCATATACTTGTGATCCGAATCGGATTCGGGTCGGATTCGGGTCGGATATATTCTTGATCGGGTCGGATTCGGATCATCACTGATCCGGCCCGTATCCGACCCGTTGACAGCCCTACATCTGAGTGACCCTTAAAAGCCACTAGATCCTCTAGATTGAAAGTATAACTAATTCATATGTCAGGTGGAAGATCTACTACATACGCATTAGCGCCCAAACGTTTTAAGATTTTACAAGGCCCGACACTACGTGATTATAATTTCTTAACAGCTCCTTGTGGGAACCACTCTAGCCTTAAGCGGACCATGACGTAATCACCCACTTGAAATTCCTACAACCTGCGATGTGAGTCGGCATTTAATTTATATTGTTCATTGCTTACATTTATCCGCTTCCTAATTTCATCATGCAACTCATGGATATGGCATGCAAATGACTCGGCTAACTCTGATGGTCGACGTGAAACAAACATGGGAATGAGATCTATAGGTTTCCTAGGTTGACAACCAAGAATGACTTCAAATGGACTCATACCTATAGACCAATTTACCGAACTATTATATGCAAATTCAGCTATAGGTAAAACTGTAACACCCCGGATTTTCGCTGACTCAGGTATTGTAGTTACTCGGGCGACACTAGAAACCTTCCTGATTTATTAGGCAAGCATAGGTGCACGTATCCATATTCAGACCCGAAATACCTAGAAAGCACCTAGGGAACCTCGTTTCTAGGAATCCAAATTTGATAGAACATGTAGATGACTCTAATACATGAATCTAACCAAGCAAGTTTGACTATACATCCTTAGAGAGCCGTTGACTTCACCGGATCACTTAGTCTTGGTCCCAACCTCGAGATCCATGAGTCGAAGGTCAAGATCCAGGAAACCAACCATTAATTAGTTAGGAAATTAAAGAACCGTACACACTCGATTAGACGCCTTTTGAAAGCTAATGAGTGTGCTTGATCATCGAAACCTTGGGCCTAATTAGGTGGTCTAAGAATCTAGGGCCAAGATCTAGCGGACCTCACATGTCAATAAATCTATCTTATCGCAACATAAGGAACATCTAGCTAATAATCACACAACTAACTAGTCGGATCACACTCACAACCCGAATTAGACCAATGTCCCGTATGACTTAGGATCAAGGGGCGAGAATGGATCTGGTTAGAACACCAATTCCGTTAACTTTCTAGCAGCCAAACTTCAAACATAGGTAGATCAGACCCCACATATCATACCCAAGAATTCACACATTCAACTCTATCCTAGAAAAAGCTAAAATTGCCACATGAGCTTTAGATCGCCTGTTAGTGGACCACAGAACCCGAAACTTAAGTAAGATGACCCTCTCATCGGGCTTGACAACTTAGGCCGGGTGTCATAGTAGAGTCAGCGCCCAAATCACGGAATTAGGGGGCCCAGCATGAGCACTTGAAAGCGAAAGTACACTTGCACCAAGACCAACTTAGGTAATCATTACTGAATTTCATATTTTCCTAGGTGGGCCATTAGAACCCTTGCATGTCGATGAAACTTAGAGCCTAAAGTTTAAATATAACATCAACCATGTCCCCAAAGTCACGGCCCCAACGATGATCGGTGACCGTTGAACGATCATCGCCCTACATCCAATAAACCCCGGGTTCGAATGGCGTGAACTTGTAACTGTAGGTAGATTTCGCCCTAGGAAAGCTATTTAATGGATTATATCAGCCTAGATGGGTCAGGTGGGCCCCACACAACTGAAACAGCCCCTCAAAGGGCCGTTTTTGTGAAATTCCAGCAACCAGGGCTGTTTCCACTAATTTTTCACATTAAAAAAAAAGAGAGAATCTCAGCACTCCTCTCCCTCATTTGCTCAAAACCTTTGCTGGGAGAGGGAGAGTGGGAGTTGGGAGAGAGTAGAGAAGTGGGAGAGGGGTGTTTGAGCCTTGCATGTCACCCCTAGCTCAACCGAGAGCCCAAGCAACTCCGTTGACACCGTTCTCCGTCGCTAGAACTCTCCGCCAACAGCGTAGGGTAAGTAAAAACCCATTTCCCCCTTCAATCTTACTAGATTCCCCAAGAAAACCCTTAATCCCTAACATGCAAACTCCATTTTGTAGAAATACCCAAGATTTCTTCAAGAGACTAAGGTACGGACCATTATCTCTAGGTTGCTTAGGATCCAAATGAAGTTGGATGTGGTTAATGCCTAGAATTACTAGGATTGTACTCCTAGGTTAAGGTAAGAATGCTCTATCATGCTTAAACTGTTGTTTCATATGCTGTATGTTGCTTGCATGTGCTTGAATGTCATCATGGGTGCTTGATATAACTTGCATGCACATCCAAATACTGTCTAACTACATTGTTGTTGTGCTGAAATAGTTTGCCTTATGTAATGAGGTGTTAACTGTAGTTGTTTATTGTGAAAGTCCAGAATTCATGATGAATCCATGTGGTTATTGTTCCTGAAGTGCTAAACTTAACCACTCAATGGTTTGAAGTTATGCTATTGCTAATTTGTGTTGTTCTTATTCGTGTAAATCCGTCTTGCATGCTGTTTGGTTCGGTAAATGGATGAGAAACGGGGTGACCGGTTGAGGTCAATCGCCCCTAGGTTGGCTAGCACCTTCGATTGGCATAGAGTGCAGGTGATCGGCTGTGGTTGGAGGACCACGCGGGCCGCACCTGCCCAAGGTCGGCCTTCCGGTCTTCTTCTCAATCGAAGGTGTCGTCCCGACTCCGGGTTGGATGTGTTGAGTTGATTTGTCGCTTCGATTAGGATCCGAGTATCAATGTTACCACAGGATGGGCCCACTTAAAACCGTACAACGAATCGATCCCCAAGACTCATGAGCCGGGGATGGTGGTATGGGACCTATGCCCGAGTTATCGGCCTACGTTGGGGTGGTGCCTCCCTATAGTGTCCATTGAGCACATGTGGAGGTGACAAGCCTACCACTTGACTATGGGTTGGGGTGACGAGCCCCCTCCCACCTGAGTTGGGCGTGGCTGACGAGTCACGGCCAAATCGGGCCCTCGGGCACAACCTGAGGAGGGATCGAGGGGTTACTGGCGATGATATGCGCTCGCCACAGAGGGAGCCAGATGGTCCCAGGTTAGCCAGGTGATAGAACGATGGTACGGTGGTTTCGCCAACCAGCTGGATGATAAAACGGAATAATTAAAAGATAGACTAATCATGTATGGTTCGGCATGACATTCATGATAGGCGGGTGATGGGGCAGTGCCTCATTCACTAGCGACTCAGTCTGTGCGGGTGATGTGGTGGTGTCACTCACTGTCTGTTGTGGCATATCAGTGATCGGGCATGCATTTGCACTTCATGCATTCATGCATTAATAATACAAGATGTGGTTGTAGGGTGATGGGGTGGTGCCTCATTCACTGGCGGTTCGTGTCTGTGCAGGTGATGTGGTGGTGCCACTCACTGTCTGTTGTGACCAAAACAGTCCTATGCCTACGCTTATAACTACTATATATGCATGTTTGTTTCATTACCTACGTTTGATTACATTTGTGCCTGGGTAACTTAGGGAAATGAAACCACTGAGTTGATCACTCGCTCCCACTCTGGGACGGTGTTTTAAAACACTAACCAGGCAATTTCATTGATGCGGATACACCATGAGCAAACACACTAGTCAGGGCCTTGTTAGACCGGTTGGAGGGACCCACCCTTTTTTATGAGATATGGTGCTGTAAATTATAGATTTAGATCACTTAATTCCGATTATATCTTTATTTCATTGCTTAGCTTGACCTATCATTGGGATTTGGTGCCACGTGGATCAAATATTTGCTTACATGCATCCGCATACGCATGAGTGACTCCCTGGATATCAGGGATCGAGTTTGTACTCGACCCTTGAAATTTCGAGCTGTTACAAAAACAGTGCCCCATGTTCTGGTGTGATCACCCACCAAGCATCGCAGAAGATTCCTTAAACTCCTATTTACTACCTCTATTTGGCCATCGGTCTGCAGATGGTATGCTTATGAAAACTGAAGCCTCGTGCCCATCATATGCCACAATATCTTCCGGAAGTAACTTATGAATCGCACATCACGGTCAGACACTGTAGTTTTGGGCAATCCATGCAAGCGACTTACCTCCCCAAAGAATATCTTGGCTATGTTGGAGGCATCTGAAGTTTTGGAGCAAGGAAGTGGGTCATTTTTTAGAAACGGTCCACCGCCACGAAAATGGAATCGTGTTTTCGAATAGTCTTGGGAAGCCCAAGCACGAAGTCCATACTGATATCCGCCATGACTCATGTGGCACTGGCAAAGGCGTATATAACCTAGTGTTTCACCTATTTTGCTTTGTCAGTAGACAAGTATGACACTGCCCTATAATTTTGGCGACATCTCTCTTGAGACTTAGCCAATAAAATCGGTCCTCAACGAGGGCAATGGTCTTGTCTCTCCCAAAATGTCCAGCGACTCCACCAACGTGAAGTTCCCAGACAAGGAAATCTCGTAGGGATGTACAAGGAATGTAGAGTTTGTTTCATTTAAATATGAAACTATCAAATAAGACAAACCCATCACTATTCCTCTAATCATCCAAAAGTTACGCATAGATGTGTCCGAAGTCGGGGCATGTAGGATATTCATCTTTCAAGTTCTCGAATCCCGTGACTCCAACACCATGGTCTGAAGGAGCACCACTCTACGGCTGAGGGCGTCTGCAAGTTTGTTCTTGACCCCAACCTTATGTTTCAACACAAACAAATACTCTTTAAGAAACTCGACCTACTTTGCATGCCTTGGGTTCAGTTTATTCTAAGAGCCTAAATAACATAAGGCCTCATGGTTAGAAAACAAGACAAATTCTTACAGTAGCAAGTGATGTCTCCAATGACTCGATAACTGGAGTACCACATAGAATTCTTTGTCGAAGACTCATAGGTTGAGTATTGTTGCTTCATCTCATTTAACTTTTTCACTAAAGTATGCAACGGGGTATCCCTCCTGGCTCAACACTCCACCTGATGTGTCACATGCAACTTCAAAGACTTTGGAGAAGTTTGGAAGGCGCATGACGGGCACTTCACTCATCTTGCCCTTGATTTCCTTAAAAGCTCTCGAGGCAGCTTTAGTCCAAATGAACTCCCATTTCTTGATACAATCTATAATGGGAGCCATTATTATGCTAAATCCTCAGATGAACCGCCTATAAAAAGTGGTTAAGCCATGAAAGCTTCGCACTTCGTGAATATTTCGCAATTCAGGCCATTCCACCATGGCCCTAATCTTCTTGGGGTCTACTCTCATCCCTTCAGCTGACAAATAAACCCTAAGAATATAACGCCCGTAGACATGAAGGTACACTTCTTAAGGTTAGCATAAAGTTTCTCAACTCGAAGGACCCCACATACTTGCCTCAAGTGGTCGATATGTTGTTCCTTGGGTGTACTATAGATGAAGATATCGTCAAAGTACACCACTAGGAACTTACCCATAAAGGGTCTCAACACCTAAGTCATCACCCTCATAAAAGTGCTCGGGGCATTAGTCAAGCCAAAGGGCATGATTAGCCACTCACATAGCTCGTCATTCGTCTTGAAGGCCGTCTTTCACTCGTCTCCTGGGCGTATACGGATTTAGTAATACCCACTCTTGAGGTCCACTTTGGAGAATATGGTGGCACTAGCCGTCATGTCTAACATGTCGTCAAGACGCGGTATGGGAAACCAGTACTTGACTGTGATTTTGTTGATGACCTTACTGTCCACGCACATATGCCATGTGCCATCCTTTTTAGGTGTGAGAAGCGCTGGCACGTCACATGGACTCATACTCTCATAAATACGACCCTTATGAAGGAGCTTGTCAACCTGCCTCTTCAATTCTGCATGCTCCGCAGGATTCGTTCTATAATGGGGGAGGTTGGGTAGGGTCGACCCAGGGACAAAATCAATGACGTGTTGAATGTCCCAAATGAGTGATAGCTCATCTGGTAAGTCCACTGGAAAGACATCGCGGTACACTCCTCTAAAATGGGACTCACCTCTAGCGCTACATCTACCAAAACCTCAGGTGTAGCCTCCCTAGCCACAAGGGCATACACCATCGCATCCTCTGCAGTCTCTCTCTCTCAAACTCATTCACGTTCAATAGGTGGAGAGACTTGGATTGCGACTTCTTCACTACCTTCTGCTCACCTTTCCTTGCATCCTCCTCCTTTGCATCTAAGGGATTCTTGGGTGGAAGAGGATTCAACTTTATTTTCTTTCCCTCATGCATGAAAGAACATACATTTGAACAACAATAGGTGGTCACATCTAGGTCATATAGCCAAGGTCTACCCAGTATGATGTGGCCTACATCCATGTGTAAAACATCACACCACAGCGAGTCCGAGTATGAAGTGAACTAGATAGGGATCAAACATTGTTGTGACACTAGCATGGAGGACGCGTCAACCCACGACACTCGATAGGGTGAGGGTGAGGTGTGGGCGTTGGGACCAGACGAGTGACGGTGCTAAAGGAAACAACATTCGTGCAACTACCACTGTCTACAATCACCTTGCAATTTCTCCCCACACTTGGCATATGTATAAAAGATGGTACTTTTGCACCAATCATATATATCTTTAGCCTGGGCTAAGGCACAATGTACTACTACAAGAAGTGTGGTGTCCTCATCCTCCTCATCACTAGCACCTATCACGGGGTGATATTCCAATTCTTCACAATCACCCTGATCTTCCTCATTCTCCCCTTGATCATCTATCACAAGAACCTTGTTTCATGATTTGGATGAACAATCATACGCGAAATGGCCATAGCCACGGCAGTTGAAACACTGCGTGGGCTCACCTGCCTATGGGCCCGCACTAGCAACTCCCTTTCCTTTAAGATCTCTCTGAGTAGTTGGAGTGCTAGTGGTGGGTTTTGGTTGACCCCCAAATGTAGGTCTAGCTCCAGAAGGGTTGCCCTAACATTAGACTCTCAAAGATCAAACTGTCTACCCATCTGCGGTTTCAAGTACTGCTCCAACTCTTGCACCAATTGGTAGGCATGTTCCAAAGTGTTAGCCTTGTGAACGTGCAACTCTCACTGTAAATCGGATCTGAGGCCCATCTTGAATCTAAAAAGGGTAACCATAGGGTCCTCATCGACGTTATACCTCATCATGTACTCCTCGAATTTTGAGGTGCACTCAATCACTGGCATGAATCCCTGGCGAAGGGATTGCAAATGATCTATCAACCTCTGTCGATACGAGAGGGGGAGGTATTTTTCCTTCAACGCTTCCTTCATCTCTACCCAATGCGCAATCAAAACTTGACCCGACCTTTCCAACTTGCACTCAAGGTTGGTCCAAAATAATTTAGCCTGACCCACCAACTTTATTTTGGCGAACCTTATACAACGGTCCTCAAACATGGCGTACTAGTCAAAGTAGTGATCCATCTCTGCTAACCAATCGAGGAAGGCCTTTGGGTCCACACGACCGTCAAAACTGGGGGCCTCAACCTTGACACTCTTAAGGATACGATCATCAAAATTGTACATATCCCAAACTCTCTCTGGGGTGGCGAGGTATGCACCCCATGGTGGCCCAAACCTCGGCCACGACCTCTTCCAACATCTACTCCTTAACCCCTTGCAAGATTATCTCCCGCACCACCTACTTGGGACTGATCATCTTCCTCAAGGTCGGGGTTCGCCTAATTAGACACCTCTAATTGCATGACGTGATTCTGAGTGGTTCTATTCTAAGCCTCAAGGGCTTCTAAATGCCGAAGTATGGTGTTCAAAGTGTCGAGAATATGATCCTGACTCATGGTGGTGATGCGTAACACAAAGCCACGGCCAAAACGTGTGGCCATAAATAAAAGACAACTCAAGACTGAAATTTGAGAACCTACAACTCTATGTTATGACCAATAAAAAAAATTATACCCTAAACTCCTGCAATATAAAACCCTAAGCTATATGATGCATACACTAACCAACCCTAAATGTGATGAATGAGATGCTCTAGACACCCTATGCTTCGAGCCAAAGCTCTGATACCAAAATTTGACGCGGGGCAATTGGCCGATCAATATGATGCGTAATGAAACTAAAGCAGAAATATGAAACAACGAATAATTAAATTAAAACTACTCAAATCACATATGCAAAAATTCAAATAAGCAATAAATCATGCACCACAACCATAAACCACAAGCAAATAGTAAAGGAACCATAAAATCTCAAAGGTCGGGACCCATGGAAGGTAGAACTTCCATGTCCAAGCATAGTTAGCCCTATAATCAAAGAATGGGGCTCTCGTATTCCTAGGGTATGGCTGAAATTGGGGATTAAAGGAAATTAGGGTCAGGGTTTAGGTGAATTGAAAATTTGGGATTTAAGGCCATGGAAAGCTGAAAATCGGATTTGAGTGAAAATGGATGATTGGATTTGAAAATTGGCATGGGATTAGGTTAGGTTTGAAGGATTCGGATGGAAAACTACTGAGGTTTTGGGAAAAAACGGAATTTAAGGTAACGTGGGCCTATGCTAAGTGAAAAAGTCCTAAGGCTGAAAGTCGGGCGGGTTGGGTCGGGTTGGTGCTCAACCCTAACCAACCCAAGGTTCCTATACCTCAACCCTAACCCAACCCAACCCAACCTCAGGTTGGGAATTCTCAACCCAAGCCCAACCCAAGCGGGCTTAGTCAGATTGATCAGGTTGGTCGGGTTGATACATGCTAATATTTTCGTTATTACATTAGTTTATTATGTTTCAATACACGTCTTATTTTTTATACCTATGGCTTTATTAATTATATATGTAGTTATTTATTGTAAAGAACTTCACTTTTTCTAAACAAATAAGCTAAAATATAGGATAACTACTC
The DNA here is from genome assembly GCA_003013855.2 of Liriodendron chinense. Taxonomy (NCBI): domain Eukaryota; kingdom Viridiplantae; phylum Streptophyta; class Magnoliopsida; order Magnoliales; family Magnoliaceae; genus Liriodendron; species Liriodendron chinense. The sequence goes on from PVNU02002217.1 coordinate 2,341,772, forward strand.
CTTTAAAACTTAAGCATATCAAATTTCAAACATTATAAGTTTACCTACTGAAGTAATATAAAATAATAAGTTTACTTAACTAAAGTATAATAAAATTCTAAGTAACTTATATATAGATCGAGTTCGGGGTGGGTCGGGCAACCCGAGACCCCAACCCAAGCTTTATCGGGTTGGTGTTTGCATTGGCCCAAGCTTGGGATCGGATCCAATACTTCCTGCCCAAGCCCAACCTAATGTTGGGTCGGTCGGGTCGAACCCGCCCAACTTTAAAAACAGTTCAAGGATTGAGGGTTTTGGCTTTGGATTCAAGAATAATCAAAAGATCTATCAATCGGATGAAAATAAACAATCAAAATACCTAGATTCTACAGAGAAGAAGGATAGTCGGCATCACACCGTTGGCATCATACCAAAAAGGGCTCCAATCACTGGATGGTTCAAGGTCATCTCAAGCAAGAAAGAGTTTTCTCTTAATATTCATATGCACATCATCATAATTAGGTTTTCTAACAAAGTATATATAGTCCGCGTCTAAAAAAACGCACTAAAGCGTCTAAATAAGAAGAAAGTAATAAAGCAGCGCCTAAAAAAACAGTCCGCGTCTGACTATGTTCTATCGGACCATCCAACAAGGCCACCGGACCATCCGACAGAACCCAGAAATGGGATGCTGCCCGCTGGTCTTGCTGCTCCTCTACTCCTCTCACATGCTCCAAGTGCTCGTGCTCCTCAGGAACTATCGAACCACAACAAGATGGGCGCGACACGTCTCCTACGCCAGTACACTCAGGAAAAGGAACGTAATGGTCTGATGTCCCCATCACTAACCCTTTGGTCATTTGACTCTTTTCCTTTGAATATGGATGGTCTCCTTAACATTTGAATAATCAAAGGGTTAATATTTCAATCTGAGAGTTCCTTTAGTATCCCCCAAACATAGTGGCCCATCATTTAACAGTTTGAGTCATTGAGAAGGAACCTAATCCAATAGCTCAAGTCCTGTGTGTATCCTATTGCAGTATGTTGGGATGTATTCTTAGCAAATCTCAAATCAAAAATAGCGATAGTCATATTCATACATGTGCTTAATTACCACGGGAGTATAGAGTCACAGATATCCCAGATGGAACCGTCCACTAAAACAGGTTGGCCTCCATCCCGGTTTTAAAACATTGGTGGTGACTCATCCATGCACACGTGATACATGTAATCTAGATTTCAGACCATCCACACAATGGTCCCCCTTGTGGATTGGAGCACAGTCAGAAAATCAAACTTCTTGAAGGGACCTTAACCATCCATTTGGTGACCATCAAATGTTTTTTTTTTCTTTTTTTCTTTTTTTTTTTTTTTTGTGTGTGTGTGTGTGTTAGTCATGCAACGCACCCACCCTGTTAGTTGTGCAACATACCCACACAGTTAGTCACACGATGCACCCACCCACCGGTGGTGCTAGTGTGTCTCCTTAGCACTCGAACCTGAGACCTGCTGTTGAAACGCCTAGCGTCTTCCAGCTGGGCTAACTGGCGAGACACTTGGTGACCATCAAATGAAACGTTAAAAAGAATTTATATTCAATGGCTTATATCAGATGATTGCAATCATGTGAGCGGAGTGATTTTCAGGATATGCTTCATCTGCTACAAGGCCCATGATTTAGACAGTCAAATTCACTTACATGTGCACCACATGCACAGTGGATGAGTCACCAGTAGTCTTGTCCAGCAGTAAATTGAGCATTAGAGCAATCATGTGAATTCTCCAAAGGCAAAAGTAGGATATGAGTATATGACAGCTCAGTACCTTAGTATCCGATGGTGTAGGTAATGGCAATATTGGTGCCTGAGTTTCAGTTGGAGCTGATGCTGATGGTTCAGATGGTCTCGGTTGCACGACCTCTACATCTTTCCCCTTTTGTAACGACTGAGATGAAGGAAGCATCGTAGGTCCAGGCTGCAGTAACTGGCCTGGAGTTACCAACGAAGGTACTGATGTTTCGCTGTGACTTGAAGTGGATGGCCCAACAAGTGAGGAAATAGATTGCGCCACAGTTTGATAGGTTAAGGCTGGACCAGGAACTGTCTGAGGCTTGCTAGACATTGGTGATACAGATGCATTTATGTCAAAACTAGAAGAAGTTAAAGGAGACAACAATGGCAAGTTAGCAGTTGGAGTTGGAGTGGGAAGAGAGGTGATTGGGACTGTATTTGAAATCAGACTTGGTGATGCTTCAGAAGCTAATGCTGCAGGTTTGGTATGAGTCAGAGATGATGGCAAAGCAGATGACGCTAGACTCAGGTTACTACTAACTGGTGGCAATAAAGGAGACGGAAATTCAGTCATATTTGGAGCTCCAGTGGGAAATGTTGCACTCATGCCGGGATATTGAATTGGCTGCTGCATGGATTGAGGGATTGACAAGCCTGGCGGTGGCCGAAGCAAAGGCTGTTGTTGCAACTGAGGTAGCCCGCTTGAGGGTCCATAAAATCCTTGCCAATACATTGGCATTGGAAGGCCAGGACCATTTGCATTTGGAGTGGGTGAAGAACCCCACGACCCTAAGCTTCCCCCAGGTTGGTATAGAGGCAAACCACCTTGGAATGCCGGCCGTGGCACTCCTAAATGTGATATGTGTGAGCTGGGATCCGCTAAAGTCCCACTTCCAGCAGAAGGCAAGCTTGTGGATACAGTTGTTGGCTGAGGATAGTGTGACTGCACAAGAAATTAGGGAACATTGACTCGTGGAATATCATGCAAACTAACTAGTTGACTTCCATCTGAAGCACCACATATGCAAGGCTTGGGTTTGGATGTACTATTCAATTGCAATAATTAAGGGTGTCTGGTTGCACCAACTTTCATAAAAAATTCATGACTGATCAGTCTAATTTGGTGCAAAATTTCATGATATTTGGTATAACCAAATGCACCTTAATTCAATTTCAATAAACTAGGAATGACCACGTAGTGATCACCTTCCTAGTAGTAATGTCGAGGGAAAATGCCCCAAATTGCATCACACCACTTGCAATTTGAAGAGTTGGAAAGATTGTAACTGTAACTTGAGGGCCACTTCCCTGTGATGACAACTAAGAAAGGTAAATGGACTTCCAAGAAAGGTACATGGATTCCACTCATTTCCTTCCTATTGAATTAATTATTGCAATTCAACTCAGTAGTTGATCCAAACACAGCATGAGACTCTCTTCTTACCTGTATAATAGCAGGGTCATTGTGAATAGGTGCAGATGGTGTAGCCTGAACAGGTGGAGAGGACTTGACCTGTAAATCCTGAAAACACATGCAAAAGTAATGATTCAGAATCAAATCTTTTAACAGTACAATGCATCACTAGTATGAGCAACACATGCAAAGACTAAAGAGGCAACAAATGCACCATGAAGAACTTTCTCAACTTTTCTCAATATTCAAGATCTAAATAAAGTCACATGTCCCATATGGGACTTACTTATAACCTTAGCAATAATACAAACCCTAATAGAAGGAAAATACTAAAATACATTACTTTAAGCATTAGTCCAATCAACCCTTAAGAGGGTAGTTTAGACCTTTTACATTTATTTTAAGGCATAAAGCTAAAAATAAAATAAACATATGCTCCTTCCTGTGGACCCCATGTTGGGTCACATGTGACCATGTGGGACCCACACTCATGATCCAGGGGAATATACACATGGAACTTGAAATCTACTTGAATCAGTGATTGTTAACTAATGTTTTCTGTACCTTCCAATTGGAGTGACACGATTGAAGCAGAAGCAATGTCACAAATCAAGGGCCTTTTTTCAAGGATACACCAAGAGGGGCCATATAAATCTTTTCCAACAAAATTTTGGGATGTCATTGATGGAAGGAGAATCAGCAATTGTGATCTATTGGGCATGCAAAGGAAATTCCAAACTGTAGAAAGATTTCATTTTTAATATAATCCGAGACCTCGCCTCTAGGCTAAACATTTCATTTACCCATGCAAGAAGAGAGGAAAATAACATGTCTGATTCTTAGGGTAAAGACTAAAGAGGGCATTATCATGCCTCATATTTGTATTAGGGGCTAGTTTTCCATGGCTTGATGTATTTCCCTTATTATGAATAAAATTTTATGTGACCTCCCAAAAAAGCAACATGGGTCAAGCAAGTTTATACATGAATGATGCTTTTTGCATACCTTGATATCACTACCACGGAAGAGTATGTACTCATAAAGTTTGTCGCTTGGAGGAATTTGCGGGCCATCCTTCTTTCGTCCTTCAGTTCCAAATGATCTTACTGCAAACATAGAAGAGATGAATAATAACCAACAATCAATACAGCAGTCCATAGCTTTTAAATACACAACACCCTAGATAGAGAAACCAAAACAAAACAAATCAACAAGAAAACACAATGCACAAATTATTTTCCTTTTCATGATATCTAGACATGGTAAAAGCAGCATATTTTTGTTTGAAATGACACTTCCACTGCAAAACATTCATATCTGTGTGTGTGTCATTAGGACTTCCAATTGGTCAGAACTGGCGGGGCTGAGCAAAATCAAATTTTTGAATAGGCTCAGCTCAGCCTAACCAATTCAAAAACCAGGCCCAAGCCAACCTCAGGTCAAGCCCATCAACAGCCCTAGATATTATGATGAAGTTCGCAAGACGAGACATTATGATCCATGAAAGCTTTTCCAGTTCCTTCACATTATTGCCTTCTGGACTTTGGCATTACAGCTCAATTCCACAAGCAATTAAGGACAGTCATGATCCCACTATCAAAAATATAATTTCAATATGATATTGTTGGTGTTCAGCCTAAAGATAATAAGAAAACCCAGAAGTGGCTACTATCTAGACTATAATATAAATTACAAAAAAAAAAAAAAAAACCTTATTTAAAGACCAATGCTGATGAAACTCAAACATGGTAGATATCTAGGCATCTAATAGCACGAATCCTACAATTGTACAGTTCCTAACTTCTAATTGGAACCCTTCCCAGCCACACACATGTACGTACCATCTTGATGGAAATACCACAGAGTCTGGTATTTAATCAAGTCTTCTGTATCATTTTACCCACTCCAAAGATCTCCAAGGTGAAAGACAAGTCTATCAAATCATTATTTACATTCTGAAAAATGTATCTGATGATCCTCGCCAGTAAAGAAGCATCCACATAAATTCCTTGATGCAATTCCACAGAATAACTGTTGTCCAATTCAAAATTTAGAGAAGTAACTCAAACACAACATGATAAATACAAACAGGAAAACTATGTCAACTTGAATTAGATCCCGATGCAATAACAATAGGGCCTGTCGAGATGTATGCCAAAATGAGAATGGAATGAGGCCTAACCGATGCTCACTTTGCAGAGGCAAAGATATTTGGCATATGAAAAGCCATTTCATCTCTTAAGCCCATAATGCATGAAAGTTTCTCCCTTGACCTAGGCAATGGCATCCATATTAGATTCTAGCATGACCATTGGATCTTGGATGGCTCCCTCCAGACTCTCTTTCATAGTCTTGCCAGAATTTCCTCCAACCTGTCCTCCTCAGTAGCTGACTGCTTTTCTTATGAAGGCTCTGGTGTGTGGTGTCCCCCTTGTAGAAATCTGCTATCAGATCGTAAGCTGGATGAATTGGTTGAGTTGCTGAATCTCCTTCACAGTATCCATCCTTCCCCAAGAGTTGAAGATTCAATTACCTGGTCGATTTCTCCTGTAAGTCCCTGTATCAGCTTCAGAAAGGATCATCATCCTCTCAGGCCTCTCCTTTCCCCGCTTTCATCTGGTTCCATGGTAGCCCCCTGAAAGTAGTGACCTTTGTCTGACTAATTGCGAGAGGTAAAACGCTTGCGGTGGACAACCTGCAATGCCACAGAATGATAATCCCCAATATCTGCCTCCTCTCCTTTGGAGACGCGGAATTGATCAACCACCTGTTCCAGCATGGCCCCTACGTTAAGGAGGTCTGGTCCTCAATCCTAGCCAAATTTCCGTCTCAGTGGATAATGCCCACTGATTTGGTAGCCATGTTGTATGCTTGGCATCAGGGATCTTATCACCCTCTGACGTCTAACTTGCTTAACCATGCTTTGGTCTATTTGGAGAGAGAGAGACAGACAGACAGACAGACAGACTGCTTCAGGGATCTCTCTTCCTCCATCTGCAGAGTGGCGGATTTGTCTCTTCGAGAAGCTGAAGACTGGAAGCAGTCCCTTCCTGCTCAGGGCTCCTCCCCTTCTTCCCATCTTTAACAGGCTGTGTTCCCTGGTCTAGCTGTTCTTCAGTTTCGGGTTGTATAGCTCTCTTGTTTTAGGTTCTGTTTGGTCCTTGCCTTGTGTTGTTTTCATTTCCTTTTTTTTTTCCTGGTGTTGTTTGTTCTCTTTTGTTTCTGCTTTTGCTCCCCTTTAATATATATATATATATATATATATATATATATATATATATATATATATATATATATATATATATATATATATATATTGGCGTATGCCACAAAATGTGAATAGCAGGAAGCATGAAATGCACTGGTCTGCAAAATCTGCCCAAAAATGAGAATGCAATGATAGCAGGATCAGACTTGTTATCGACACATGCACATTATGAGCGATCGACACTTGGTACTCTGGCTGCATCAGATACCCATTTGGATTGAATTGTAATAATTCAATTCAATGAGGTGAAAATTCCAAAGTCAGGCCAGCTCCAATCCATTCATAATGAGAAACTAGCCCCCCAAGCTGAAAATACGCTCACTCCAAATCCAACTTGAATCTCAAGGAACTGGGATCAGGACTAGGAGTACAGCCGTCATCTATGCATAAAAATGTTCTAACCCCGAGTCCGATTGCTCCAATTCAGTTCGTTCAAACACCCAAACGCACCCTTAACCACATACATCAAATGCAACATTTTTCAGGTCTTGCATGGAAAAATAAGCTCTATGTCGATTCCAATTCGCCACCCAATTAAAAATTAAGAGAAAAAACATAAGAAAATATTCAACATTTTCATTCCACCAAACCATAGAGCACCTTCTATAAATAAATAAAAGCATTTTTATTACAATAAATGCTTCCTGAATATCAAAAAACTGAAAATTACACTCAAAACCAATGTAAAATGAAAAGAAAAAAAAATCATAACAAAATCCAACAAATCTCACGTCAGATTTAACAAGACCCGTGTCCCCAAATCCAACAAAAATCAAAACCTAGATACCAAAATCCCACAAAAACCCCTCCAGGCCTCCAAAAACCCCAATCTGGAGAAAAAGGGGGGGGGAGAGAGTACCGTTCCGCAATCCGATGCTGGATTCATCGGTGTTGATGTTGTAGAGAACGCCTTCGTATCTTATTTCGCATTTGGATGTCAAGCTAATCAAGCTGCCGACGTAGGAATCTGCGGACCCTGCTCCACCACCGCCAGATCCTGAAGAAGCTGCTGCAGCTGTTGCTGCTGCTGCTGCCATCGCTTTTCACAGCGAGAGAGAGAGAGAGAGAGAGAGAGAGAGAGAGATCCTGACCTTTCTCTTCTGAAATTTGGAATTGTGGTTTTTCGACCGCTTGGATTTTGATATTTTTGGAAGTTTTTTTCCCCCTTTTTTTCAGTTCCTTCTCATCAACACCTTATGTCATGTCTTTAGGTTGACGATACTGTACAAACGGAAGAACCAAAGTACGGTACATCCAACACTTCGCAGCACGTGTGGAATGGCGATACATCAATCTGGTCCACACAGATGCTGGACCCTATCAGTTCGTTTGAGTTTCTACCATTGGATATTTGGCTATTTTCTGCCGTCGATTTCATATCCACCGATCATATGGCTTTGATCATTCGATCCCCGTGCGTTTTATAGTATTTTCCATCCATTGTGTTTTAAACTTTAAATGGACGGATCCAATTGATATATTATCCTGCCACGTGTACGTTGGAGAGATGGGTCCATTGGGGCAGAGATCGGAAATTACACTGATTTAATGGCCCTGATCTTTTGATATGCAGACGGTTAATAATCACTTCGCCAATGGTTTGGATTCTGATGAAATTTTAGATGGTTAGGATGCTATTTCGACGTGGATCTCGGTTGTGCTTCATCCATATGGAGCCCGAGATTTTGGACGGTTCGGATGCCGCGAGTGTCTGCTGTATGTCCGGTCAATGGGTTACCAACATATGAAAAATAATAATAACAATGGCGATTGGCGTACCTTTACAATGGTGTGGCCCACAGATTTACGATTTATTATGAAAATGATGTAGGACGAGAATTGCGTGTGCCCCACAAAGATGCCGATGAGAAATCCACTCCATCCATCAGTTTCTCAACCTCACAATAAATCAGGAGTCCAAAAATCAGTTAGGTTCAAAGCTTATGTGGACCACTTTCCACTTGATACAGAAGGATTGAACGCCTACAATTGAAAACTCCGTGGCAGCCACAAAAATTTTGGATCGTGATGATAATTGTGCCTACTACGTATCCCAGTGATAATAACCTTATGAACGGTTTGGATGGCATCACGGTCGACTCCAGAAAGGTTTCAACGGTGGACATCTCCGTTCTCACTGTTTCCTGACGTGTGGGTGTGGCCGACATAAGTTTTGTGCAGCCTGGTTTTTTCAATCCTGTCCTATTGTGAGCTCAATAAACATGATGGATGGAGTGGATTTCTCACAGGTGTCTCCGTGGGCCACACATAGCTTCCAACCACGGAAACTTCCTGTGGGCCGGGGCACAGGCGCCCCGCATCAATCTGAGCCGTTCAACTAGTAAACCTCGTTGTGGATGAACGATCTTTAAAAAAATTATACTTATCAAAAGACCATAGTCATCATTTATCTTTAATTTACAGCACTAAATGTGGACCATAAACTATCTTTCTTTCCCACCGTTGGTTTGAAGACCACTGTTTAGATGGCTAGGATCACCCTTTCCGTGCCGTGCGTATATTGAATCAATTTCCATCCATAGCAGAGATAATCATGCCACGTGTAATGTAGTAGCTTGGCTGTACCATATTCCAATCCTTCTGGTTCCACGGTGTAATCACCCGATTTTATTGACTCGCCACTCACTGAGTCCCCGGAATCACGCATCGCTTACTTTACAGTGGTCTGCGCGTGATAAAGACTGAGTTGGTCGGCCATTTTGTGGATGGGCCATAGCCAAAGTATCTGACTGATTTTTCAGGTTGAATAAAGACCGTTGTTCTTTTAACCGTCCGTTTAGAGGGCATTGATTGGGTGGAGTAAGGTAACTCGATTGCTGCAGTTTTTTTCTGAGTATAACCCGTCCACACAGTTGTGGGGCCCACCAGATCGGTTGTCCTAACCACACAACGTGTACCTTCCGAACTAAAACTTACGCCCGAGCCTGACTGAACTCATCAAATGGACGTGAATGGGATGAGTAGGATGTCTGGAGCACAACTCAGTGGGCCTAATGAATAATCCGGAAGGTTTCAACGAGTGGCATCCACTCTCAACTATTGTTTATGATGTGGCCCACTTAATTCATGGATTGGCCTGATTCTTAGGACCATGGCCCACCATGAAAGGATGCATCTGATTGATGAGGTGGATGTCCGATGCACACCACGGTGAAGCCCACAGAGCTTGACCTCATTGGACCTTTTTTTTTTTTTTACATAGAATTCAACAGGAATGACATTCAGTCTCAGTGTTTGTTGGGATTTCTACCAGCTGTTCATGTTGCACGCACTGCCGCGGCCCACCTGCCCATCCGGTAGGCTTGAAGACCCAGTGAAAGCTAATTTGCATGACAGCGCTTATCACTGGGTGGTTAGTTTGGTAGAGCGGATTAGCGAGCTCTGTCGGCCCACCGTGATGTATGACACCATCCATCCATTTTACCCATATTATTTTAGGGCATGAACTCCAAATTGAAGCGTATTGAAATCTCAAGTGTACCACACCATAGGAAAACTTCTCATGCAGTTTTGGATCATGTTGATATTTGTGTTTTACCTTCATCCTGGGTTTGTGCGATGTTATGGACAATTTGTGATCTAGGACAAGTACCCCCTTGATGAAGGGTGTGGATCAAGTACATTCCTATCTTACATGGACCACAAAATATCAAGAAAAGTTTGACAAAAATCATCAATTTTTGCATGGATGGACCAAAAGAAGGTGGACCATAAATTGACCATAACTTTTAATTCGGGAGGAGTTACGAGACATACAGCATATGAATTCATAGTGAAATTTCAGTTTCAAAGTGAACCAACCCACAAAAGTGAGCTGCGTCCGTCCAGTTTAGCTAGAAACACGGCAATTACAATAGGAAAATGGAATTTTATGAGAAAACTTGCTAATTTTAGTAATTCCAATTTTTAGTATGTTTCTTTCTTTTTTAGGAGTTTTTATTTACTGTGACGCCCCAAATCTCAAGATCTGAATGTGACGTTAGGCCTTGTGATTTAAGGTATTACCATTGCTTTGCGAAAGCGTGATTAACGTTCAGTTAATCCTTTGGTATCATCGTACAAGCATAAAACTAAATTGAAGTATTAAATTGGAATATTTAAAAGTAAAACTTATCATTGTTTAACAAAACCAAACCATCCAAAATGTGAGGCACACGAATCACGGGTGGCCTCACCTAACCTAAAGGAAAAGTATTTAAAACATTATCCTTTACAGACTAGAGCCCACGGCTCCCAACGAGGCCAACAAGGCCAGGTCTCCTACTAGATCTGGTCATCTATAAATTGGAAGTAGGAGGACTCAACGAAGTCCTCAAACTCGCCCTGCAACACCCCCTCTTCTATTTCACCTACATCCATTATTTCACCTACATCCATCATAACTTCATCTGGGGGTGTGTTATAACACCGACCCAGATGCGGGTGTGAGTGATCAATTCAGTGAGAACTATATTTTGAAGTTTAACACATTATCAAATAAAGCAACTCAGACATTGACCTCAAGCAAAACAATAAGGTTCTTAATCTGGTGGATTAATGCATAAATAATATGAATTCGATACCATGAATGTTCCGGATAACAATGAGGAACACGAGATAGGCTAACGCAACAAACAACCAGATACCTCAGAACCTCCAATATGAAAATGAGTGTGGATCATCCTTCGATATACTGGCCTTTAACAATAGGACAGCTACCTAAGTGATCCATGACATGCATGCATGATTAGGTTTTGTATTATCATTTCCCTTTCAACACAGCATTTTGTGGAATTCGAAGTATTGGGTCCAATCATAGGTCCAAATCTGAGTCACTTGGACTCCGACGGTGCAACATTGGTCATTGCTAGCCACCCGTGAATCCCCTTTTCTTCTATAAACATATTATAGTTCCATTTGTACTGATAAGTATGGAATCTTCTTAACCTGTCTCGATCATACCGATATGGCGGGTATCATCCAGATTGCTCAAATGATACTATGGGGACGGTGAACCACCCCAGCATAGGTCGACGACTCAATCACGGCATCCCATACCACGGTAATCGGCCCAAAAGACTTGTCAGGGTTATATTGCACTATTCAGGTTATCGAAAGACTTAACACATTTAGCGGCCCATGGGTACCTCGAATTCAGTGGACTATGTTACATCAACCATCAGTCATCCAAGTTGCCATAGTTGAGACGGAACTGATTGATACACGAACTTCCGTTTGGTTTGACGTGGGCTAGTTAAGACCCGCGTAGTGATCTACCGTCAACCATCCATCTTTCCCTATCCAGTTAAGTACAGCCTCGAGTGACCGATAAATCAAGTTACCTGTCTCAGAGGTAATGGCCAATCAATTCACATCACTCTCATCTTATACTTAATTGAAATTTCACAATAAATGAAACTTAGGGGAAAATCCTAATCAACAATTATACATAATTGTTTTAATCCTACTCATATGTGAATATGCTCCACAATAGGAAATCATGAAAACGCAGTTATAAGGCAATTTAATTCACTCAAATATTTCATCAAATATGTTGGCTATCGAAATCAATAAATAATATAATTGCATTTAATCTCATCTCAAAACAATCAACAACGATTGGGCCTAATCTAACGACCACAGTCAATTCTAAATTGACATCATTTGATAAGCGCAAATCTAGAAACATAATCCCACACCTTAGGGTTTAGGGTTTGGTATGATTTTCGTAAGATCAATCAAGGACTGATGGATTACAATTCTGTAATCACGAAATTGACTGGGTTAGGGTTTGTAGCACTAATTGCAACTATCGGGCTAAGGGAATATGAGAATAACTTACTAACGATTCTAACAACGAGTTAATATGATCGTCGACGGCTCAGGACTACAACGAAGATGAAGCAACAGGTAGGGTCACAAGCCTCAAACCTTGCTTCAAGCCAAGCACTCAAATCTTCAAAGTTCCAAGTTAGATTAGCTCTCAATTTCTTTCTTCGGCAAGAGGGGGTGCTTGTGTTGGAGAGAAATGCCTCGACATTTCCTATTCATAGGTCCAGGAAGATCTGGATGTCCCTATGAATTGAAATATTGAGATTTTAGTCCATTTGAGGGCTGATTTGTTTAGCAGGGCCCATTGGGTCCCACACAACCCAAACCCAACCGGTCATATGATCGATCAAGTTGAGATCTACTATGGGCCGACATATCTCGCAGATCAGACGTGGCGATCAACTGCCACAGTGTGAGACGCGATTAACGGTCGTTGTGCCACGATCGGACGAGTAGGTAATAGGGAATAACTTATGGATTTATTTGTGATAGGAGGCCTCAATCTCACGGCATTTCAACAGTTTAGATTCAATTATGTGGACAATGTTCAAAATGACATACAAAAGTTACCTATCCTAGGTGACTTACACATCTCATGTGTCCCCCATGCGGAACCCAAGTCGAGTGGTCCAACCCTCGGTTCGGCATAATGTCCACTTGAGTTGTCAGGCCCACGAAGACGGATGGCCACATCAAATCTCAAGTCTTTCGGTGATCCATCAAGAATCGCACAGATGATCGAAATATTCAAACCCCACCGTGGGACAATGGAATCAGGTAACAGACGAGTTCAAATCGACATGTAACTATACACACAGCCCTTTTGACATCACCTCAGGTAGGTGAATTTTCGGGACGTTACATTTACTTAGGAGTTTTTATTTTTGTTAAGCAATGAGTTTTAGAAAGAGTCTATTTAGTAGTAGTATTTAATCAATATTTTATTATTTTTAGTAACTTTCTATTTCAAGGAAACTATTTTTAGTAAGTACGAATTAGGGTTTAGTTAGGGATATTTAAAGATGTTAAGTTCATTTTTAAGTGTTTACTTTATTATTATTATTCAATAAAATTTTAATTTTTACCAATCTTATCTCGTGGATTCGAGGAAACCCTGTTGAGGAGTCCAGGGAGCCTTGTGGATTCAAGGTAGTTATCCTGTGAGGAAGGCGGTGATCGACCTTACCACATCCTCTCTACATCAATTTGGATGACAAAAAAATATCATTGTGGTTCCTAGGAAGGTTTCAATGGTAGACATCATCATCCCCACAATTTCTTATGACATGGTCTAATTGAGCATTAGATATGTTTGAATTTTGGACTTGTACCTTGAAATGAGTTAAAAAATAAATGTATAGTGTGGATAAGAAAGCATAGATCCATAGTAGACCTCATAAGGTTTACCTAGTTATTAGGTCTGCTTCCTATTTGGATACCACTTGCATGCAAATGCATGTCCAAATAAGCAATTTTCGTGTCCCTATAAATGATTTTTGGCACTAGAGCATGTGCTTCATTTACTGTCCCGATGATCTCTTTATGTATTAAACAATAACGTTCTCTATGTAAATGCACTCAAGGTTTCATAAAAATTCAAAGAAAAAAAATCTTTCCTACATCTTTTATTTTGATACACCTCTAATAGCCTTTTTTAATTTTATTGAACAAAAATATCATGCGTCAAGGCTCGTGTTAATTAAGGCTCCTTATCTTCTTTTCTACACTTGGACTTTCTTTTATAACTGATCTTTGACTAACTTTTCTTTTACCACTTGACACCAGTGATCTTTCGTGTTTTTAATTATTCTCGACAATCTTTTATCCTTTTTAATTATTTTTAAGCAAAAATTACCACCTTATAGAAATAATTTATAAGTCTATTTAAAAAGAAAATGCTTTTTTTTTTCTAAGCTTGTTTGGAGAAGAAGGATGTTGAGTCATTCTTTATTTAAAAAAATTTTCACAAGTGAGAGACTCTAGGCCCAGTTTTGAAAAGTCAAGCGGTATCCTAAATGAGATAATTATACTTCCATTTGAAAGCATGCTAAATTATCTTTCTAACGAGCGCTTAATCGCCTCAATCCAACCTTAGGGATCGAACGATGCTATAAATAAACATGAAAGCTAGTATAGAATTTGGGTCCAATACTAAAAGGTCAAACGATGCTGAAATGAGATTATTTTAGTCTCATTTAAAAACTCATCAAATTGTCTTTTCAACGAGCCCAAGACCACCTCGATTTAACCTACAATGAAGAAGTTATGACCATTTTTGTATGATCATGTAATGTTGAAAATAGAACAAAATGGTTCTTGAACATCGTCATGAACTATGGGCCCACTTTTAAAAGGTTAAATAATGTCCATATGAAATTATTTCAGTCCTATTTGAAAAAGGTTGTTGAATTATCTTTCCAACAAGCTCAAAATCATTATGATCCAACCTATAACAAGGGTGCCTTTGTCATTTTCATGGGATTGTGAGATGTTATAAATGAACGTGAAAGTGAGCGTGTACCAAAAGTGAATGTATATATACACTCGCATTCACATTCAAAGTGTAGAACATTCGCGTTCACGTTCGATTATAATATTGCGCAATCTACAAAATAGTCACTCTCTCATTACAGGTCAAATCGAGGTAATATTGAGCTCATTAAAAAGATAATCCAATGAACTTTCGAATGAGATTAGAATTATTTCATTTGTACATCATTTGACTTTTCAGAAGTGGGCCCGAAGTTCATAACAACATTCACAAACCATCTCATCTCATTTTTTGCATCATGCAGCCTCGCTAAAATGATCATAACTCTGTCATTACAAGTTAGATCGGGTTGACGTTGGGCTTGTTGGAAAGATAATTCAAATAACTTTTAGATGAAATTGCAATCATGACATTTGGGCATCATTTAACCTTTTAAAATTGGGCCCAAAGTCTGATTGGTCCACCCTAGTATTGACATTGTCAGTGCTACTGCATTAAATGCGGTCAGGGCTGGTGTGGACCAATTAGCTTGGGCCAAACAGGAATTTCCTGCTTGGGCCAAGTAGAGGATCCGGATTCTTTTCGAAAAAACCAGAAATATGAGACAATCCCATCAATGTCCTTTCCATGACTATTTTCGTTCTCCACCGCTTGTTTAAATGGCCGTTATGGGCCATTTGAACTCCATCCAATGGCAAGTAATGCTTGAGTGGGACCTCTCTATTAGACGGCCAGAAGATGGCAATGGAGATCAATTTACAAAAAGCTTAATAAAAAAATAGTGAAACCATCATACATGTTTTGTGCAGATGCAAATGGGATCACCGTTGATTTAGTTCCATGTAAAGATGGATGGATATGATTGTAAGTGGATGGACGGGCTGAGCTGACCGGGTGTGTGTACTGAACCTAAATACACATAGTTGTGGTGTGAATCTTGGGTCCAAGGTTAAAAATGTCTGAAGAGCTGAAAAGATGGCCGGGTCCAATTCAATCGACGACATCAAACTGATTTGGGCCTGGATCATCAGGCCTTCACATTATTTTATCTTCTCATTTTCTTTTAAAGGTGGCCCTCCTTGCATCTACAATAAGTTAGGGTTTTCAACGGCCGAGGCCCAGGGTTGGCTTAGGCCTATTCAAGAGTTTGTGTTGGCTAGGCCTGCCATAATCTAACTATGAATCTCTTCCAAAATAATACGAAATGTCCATTCACAATTCCATGATTGCTTTCGATCCACTGAAGTGCTAATCACAGCCATACACCACACATGAATGCGATACAGGCGTAAAAAAAATGGGCCCCATTGTGAATAGAGCATTACTCTACATAGTTTCATGGTTAGATGACCCACGCCACATGTGCAGCAGGTTTCCCAATGGTGTCTGATTGTTATGATGGGCTTGGCCTTGACAACAAGTGTATTTAGCAGAGCCCAAGTGCATTTAGCAGAGCCCAGATTGGGCTTCGGCCGCATGAAATGTTTTGGGCCAAAATAGAGTTTGAGCCCATCTCTATCTTACCCAGCCCAGATCAGAACCAGACACACCCCTGGCAAACTTATTGATGTAGAACGGGTTGCGGATCACGATGAAACACCTGCAGAAAAATGCCCGAAAATTAGTCCAAACTCTCTATATAATTTTTTATGTTTTCAACTTGTTAACAGTTCTGATTGGCCAACTGGGCTTCCCTGATTTTTCACAAATTAGGGGCTGACATCTTTGGACAATTTTTTGCCGTTTCGACCAATCGACCTATCGTGTCGATCGGTTGACACTCAACTTTGACCGGCCGATGGATCGGGTCAACAGGTCAACGGGTTCCATATTTTTGCGCGATTTTTTGTTTCTTTCAGTATTTGTCTAGGACTCTTTCTAATTCGTGATTAGGGTTTGCTTTGAAGTATATAATGCCGTTTAAAATGAGTTTTAGGGTTAACTCTTCTATTATTCAATACCAAATTCGATTTTTGTTATCTTTTCATTTCGTGGATTTGAGATTTTCCACGGAAAACTCTGTTGAGGATTTAAAAGAGTCTTATGGATTAAGATAGTTATCCAATGAGGAAGATGGTGATCAACCTCACTACGTTCATCCTTGCGCCACCTACTTCAGTAAGAATTAGGATTAGGGGTGACAGTGGGTCGAGTCAACTCATGGGTCAATTGGCCTGACTGATTTAGGGGAAGAACCCCATGATCGAGGGCGTGGATCATGCACGTTCCTGCGGGAGATGGACAGAAAAAAAGAGGAAACTAAGGAATTTTCGATTTTGGAGTTTCAACCAAAACAGAAAATTGTTATTCTCGTTTTTAGATTTCGGCCCAACTCGTGGGGCCCATCTTGATATTTATGATGATCCGTTCCGTCCATTTCGTAGAGCTGCTCGACACTTAGAAAACCCAATAAGTTTCACATCAATCCAAGTTACGGATTAATCGTGGCATCCAAAATGGTACGAACTGTCCGGAAAGTTCTGAATTCCGCCCACTAAAACTAGAGATGGTTCAAGTGGGCCACTACTACTGATATGAAGAATCTGAATCGACCATCTTGAAGAGTACATTGATGTTAGCAAAACCACAAAGTTTTGTGGCAATCAGATATGTGGATTGCTCATATCAGCAGAAGGAAGACGACGCTCGACAGGCATTATATAGTTTGCGCAGATTTTTCTGTTTCTTTTCTAATTGTATTAAGATTCTTTTCTTCATTTGCAAGTTAGTGTTAAATATGAATTTAGGGTTTAGTTTATTATTTAAAGTAAGTAATTATTTTTTTTATTATTCATTCAATCTATCAAAAAATAATTATTTGAAATTAATTTCCTATTTTATCCTTTTATTTCTTCTCGTGGATTCGAGAAACAATTGGTTAGGGAGACGGTGATCGACCTACCACGTCCTCCCTGCATCATTGGTATTTCTTCTTCACAACGATGACCTCTAATAAAGGGTTGGATCTTCTTCATAAGGACGATGCTATAAGAGATTATGTCACGGCGGTAGTTTTCGATGAAGCACAATGAGAAAATCAATTGATCCTGCAAGGTATACATGCAACACTCAACCGCATCGTAGCGGCATTAAATCTTCCCTAAGCCTAAGGCAACAATCAACAACCACCTGTGTTTGCTGTGCGGAATAACCTCATGTTCCGTAAAGCACCACAGGTGGCCTATCGCAGGGCTACCCCAAACGATTCAAAACCCAGTGATAAAGAGGTCAAAGACATCATCATACGATGGCCTGCGTATGGGAACAATCATGGGGATTATGTTGAAAGAGATTCTCGAGGTAATGCAACTTTGGATCAGGTCGTTGAAGTACAACCCACCACCATCTCAGAGGATGTTCGAAATTCTAAGGAGGTGGAGGAAATCAATACCTCAGTCTTAAAGGATAGGGAAGGAGAGTTTGAAGTTATTCCAGACATTATGGAGTCAGTTTTGATGGAATCCATGAGCATCCCAGAAAGTGTCACGCCAATAATGCAGGAAATCGAGGTGATCGCAGTTGCCGAATTTTCTAATGAATTGTTCATTGTGGAGGAAATTGTCCTTTATCACAAAAGGTCAACTTTCGATGTGCAAGAGAAGGTTGCAATTATTCATGTTGGCGTGGAGAAGATGTCCGAAAAATTTGTTACAGCATTCTAGGATGAGGCTAGTAAGCATTGACTTCCGAAGTTAAAAGCAAATCATGGCCCTAACCTAAAGCAAAACTCGATGATGAGTTTTTTTCAAGTGGGGAAGAATGATGTAGGGGAAGAACCCCATGATCGAGGGCTTCGATCACGCACCTTCTTGCGAGAGATGGACAGAAAAAAATAAGAGGAAACTAAGGAATTTTCGATTTTGGAGTTTCAACCAAAACAGAAAATTGTTATTCCCGTTTTTGAATTTCGGCCCAACTTGTGGGGCCCATCTTGATCATTTATGATGATCCGTTTCGTCCATTTCGTAGAGATGCTCGACGTCGAGAAAACCCAACAAGTTTCACGTTGATCCGAGTTACGAATTGATCGTGGCGTCTAAAATGGTATGAACTGTCCAGAAAGTTTCGAATTCCGCCCACTAAAATTGGAGATGATCCAGGTGGCCCACTACTACTGAAATGGAGAATCCGAGACAACCATTTTGAAGAGTACGTTGATGTTAGCAAAACTACAAAGTTTTGTGGCAATCAGATATATGGGAAGGAAGACAGCGCCCGGCAAGTATTATATATTTTGCGCAGATTTTTCTTTTTTTTTCTAATTGTATTAAGATTCTTTTCTTCCTTTGCAAGTTAGTGTTAAGTACGAATTTAGGGTTTAGTTTATTATTTAAAGCAAGGTAATTATGTTTTTTTATTATTCATTCAATCTATTAAAAAACAATTATTCAGAATTAATTTCTTATTTTATTTTTTTATTTCTTTTCGTGATTCGAGAAACAATTGGTTAGGGAGACGGTGATCGACCTACCACGTTCTCCCTGCGTTAGTGACCTGTTTCTAAGCTAGGTTTAGGCCAAGTTGGGCTGGGTTGCAGGTTGTGCTGGGGCAAAAAAAAGTTGCCCTTTCAGATTAATGGATCAGGCTCATGTTTAGGCTAACCTAGCCTGACCTGCCCATGTATTGAATCAATGGGCTTGGGTCAAATGGCCTGACCTGGCCCAGCCCAACCAAAATTAAGTCCGTAAACCACTTAGCACTGTCCAGATCACAAGTGTCCCACAGTGAGACATCCATGGTGGGGCGGGCCCACTGGATGGACAGTTCTGATGGCAGAAGAGGTCCCAAGGACTACAATTTTAAGATACTCCTGCAGATAAA
This sequence comes from Liriodendron chinense, assembly GCA_003013855.2. NCBI lineage: Eukaryota > Viridiplantae > Streptophyta > Magnoliopsida > Magnoliales > Magnoliaceae > Liriodendron > Liriodendron chinense. The sequence continues at coordinate 2,361,367 of PVNU02002217.1, forward strand.
CTAAACCTATCCTCACTCCACATCACGTCATCACCCTCGCCACTCCAACCAATAGAATGGATTTATATACCCTCTTCTTATCCACACATTTACAAAGCAACAAAGATGAGAGGCAGACATGAGACACTAGCAAGGGGCGTATACTCCTATGATAGTTCACCACCATTGAAACGAAGGCGGTGAATACTAAAAAGATCACATGTCATAGTTTTACGGAAATCTAGGCCGTCCAAATGGATGGTAGGATGGAGCATAACAAAAAAATTATACTTGAAAGATGATGGAAACTGTTTCATCTTGCTGTTTGGAATTGGACCATTTTGTCCATCCATTTGATAGCCAGCAATGGATGGTGGGATGGCTTGATCAATGCTCTTTTACAGTTATCATCCAACCACGGCGTTCCCTCCCCACAATTTGGATGGTCTGGATAACCGTAAGTGAGAACGGTGGTGAACTATCAGAAGAGTCTATCCCAGGAAGTGAGAAGGGGAGAGGGAGGGAGAGAGAGAGGCCTCTTGAAAATGAGGCAGAGTCTGCTAAGAGCCTTGAATTCACCACCCCAGATTTTCAATCCACCACCACCCAATTCATACACCCATCATCACCCCAAATTCAAATCCACACCGTCCATTTCCAAACACACCTGCAAGATCTCGCGCCGCGATCTTACGATCCATGGGCCATCCTCATCGCTTATCCTGCTCTTAGGAACATGCTGTGACGCCATCGAACCATTCGACTCATCCAAAGCTCGGGCCGACGAAGGCCCTGCTGACATTGGCGGGAAGGAAGAGAATTCAAATGCCGACAGCGATGCTCGATTCGATGAGAGCCCCACCAACATTGGTAATGGTGGGAAAGAGGACAATTCAAATGGCAACACTGAAGTTCGCTTGGACGAAGGCTCCACTGATAGCAGTAATGGCGGGAAAGAGGAGAATTCAAATGCAAATGGGGAAGTTGGTTTGGAAAATGGTCCTGCCAACATCGGTAATGGCGGGAAAGAGGAGAATTCAAACGCCTACAATGAAGCTAGATTCGAAGAAGGCCCCGGTGACATTGTTGATGGTGGGAAAGAGGAGAATTCAAATGCCGATAGCTGCACGGAAAGAATGCCTACGAAGCGAGCCTTCTTGGACATCTCCATCGATGGGGAGCCTGCGGGCCGCATAGTCATCGGGCTCTATAGAGACAAAACGCCAGTTGGGGCCACCAGGTTCTCTGGCCTGATCAGTGGGGCGGCGGGTATTAGCTATAGAAGAAAGGAATTTGTGAAGATCATGCCCAATTACGTACAACATGGCGGGGTGCGATCATATGGTGTCGATGCCGAGCTTGCGCAGAGGACGGGGAGCAATCTGATGGTGGACAGCCTGGTCTTGGAGTGGGAGAAGGTGAATGAGAGGTGCCCCGGGACCAAGAATGTAGCTGGGACGGTGGGGATCATAGTCAGGGATCCGTCGAAGCCGCCTCCGAAGCTGAAGCTGGTGGCCCGCAAAGGGAAGCTGGAGATCGATGAGGAGGAAGTTGGGAAGGACCCGAATGGAACAGAGTTCGTGATCACCATGAAGGACTCTCCGGAGCTGGATCCGTCGACGCTGGTGATCGGAAGAGTTGTGGATGGTATGGATGTGGTGGAGAAGATCTCCAAGGTGAAGACTGTGCAGGAGAACACAGGCTCCCCTTACTTCAGGTATTGTTGCTTCGTTCTGTTTCATGCATGTGGGACACCCATGTTTCTGTGATTCAGACCTTTGATCTGATGGCTTACCATGGATAGGAAAAACGCCCCAAAAATCTTGCAGATTAGAAGATCCGGAACATCCAATCCTTGCCTTGTTTTTTTAGAAGTGGGCCATTGCTATTCTGTTTTCCTCTTTGCTCATCTAGTAAGACACTCATTGAATGGAGAATTTTAGTGGCACCCGGCTCCGGTGGGACCCATCAGATCAACGGCCCAAATCACCAAGACATAGCCTCCAAATCAGCAGAATGTGCACCTATTGTTTCTCACTGTTAGAACTGCTCTCACCTTGTTTCTGTGATCATGGTAACTGCATTTTATTCTGTGGCTGTCCTTTAACATCTTAACCATCTTTTGGAAAATCAACTAAAAATGCTAATCGCAGTCAAAACATTGGAATCGATTAAGTGTGATCAAATCAATGGTTCAAGATAACCAATTTGAGATTGGGATGAATAGTTTCTAGTCTACATATAAATCTGCAGTGTCATTCCCTAGGGAGGATTATAATCTCATAAGTCTTGGGCTGGATCTACCTAACTAGAGGGTGTAGATTGGATTTTCTTAATAAAAGAAGACGTTGTACTTCAACAAACCTCGTTACCATAATAATTTAAAAAATATTGGAGCTAGTCTATGAGTGGGATTAATAAAGGATGATGGTCTTAAATATAGATATGGACCTTCGGTTTGAAACACTTTTCTTTCTCCTCTCTCTCTAACAATACCCGTGGAGAAATTCATTTCCTTCCACAAAAGCTACTTCAACAAATCTACCCGTGTTTTATTTCCTTTCGATTGAGAATCAACCTCTTTGATGGACTTTCATTCATTACCCTGTATATTTTTGTACAATGAAGAAGGTGATCATGTTTATGTATCAAGATAATTCCTTAGAAAATTTTGACCTGTCCTATTTTGTTAGCATTTTCGCTTATGGCATGCACTTTGCAAACTCATATTTTATCTCTCAACAAAATAAGCTTTACAATGCCCAAATGAGGAAAAAAAAAAAAAACCTTTCTGCTGAGCGAACAAAAAAGTTGGCCAAAAACCCCCTATTGCAGAAACCTCCCTTTTGCCAAGAGCATCCAAACGGGCCCTTAGTTGGAACTCAACCAACAATTCAAATCCTGGTTCATGGATTGGACACACACACATGCACAAACTACTAAACAAGTCCTTACATAATTATCTAGCGCTATGAGGTAATTGATTTCTCGATCATCTTTGGTCTACCACAATTGAAGATTATCCGGCATGATCACTTGTGTTGGGAGAAAGATCCCTTCTCGACCACACGAACAACAATATCAAAATGAAAAGAAAGTAGAAAAAGAGGATGCAAACCAAAACATAGAGATTTATGTGATTTCCTTCCAGTATGTCCATGGATTAACGCCAATCCACTATGCTCAAAGACAAAAACAAAGAACGCCTGCTAGCCCATTTGGAAGACGCCTTGGCGTTTCAACAGCAGGTTGCAGGTTCGAGTGCTAAGGAGACACTAACCCCACCGGACGGTGGGTGCATCGTGTGACGTGTGTAAATATAAATGTACCCACAACTGCCGTTAGAGAATGACCCAAGAATGCATATCAACATGACTAACTGTGTGGGTGTGTTGCACAACTAACGAGGTGGGTGCGTTGCATGACTAAAAAACAAGACAAAAACAAGAACTAGCTCTCAATACAATGACAACTCTCTCTCTCTCTCTCTCTCTCTCTCTCTCTTAGCACTACATAATATACATTACCCTAAATGAACTAGGGTTTACATAAAAATTCTTTGTGAAATTATGAATTGCCCTCTAGACTATGAAAGTGCTGGCTGGATGAACAATACACCTATGGTGATCAGGCTCCATAGATCCTAACAACTTGGCCACCTGTCCAGTGGTCTTAATCACCTCTTGGCACACCTTCTCCCCATTTCTCGCCTCTATTGTGGTAATGATGGGTGGGTTACATGTTTTTGAGTAGATGTCGAAGTCATTCTCTGTTAATAGGTTGAATTTCTCTCTCTCTCTCTCTCTCTCTCTCTCTCTCTCATCGTAGAAATCAAATCCCAACAAGAACCTATGATCCCCAGAATTAACCCTTCACAAGGATTCCTTGTATGGCTGAGATTTGACACTCTAAAACCCAAGTTTCTGAAAACATATGTGGGCATATGGGCCACGCATATGGAGTAGAATACCAACAGCTACTGCTTTAATGATGATGGTGACTGCATTTCAATTCTCAATTGTCATTGTAACCCACAGATCAAATGGGTTGGAGTATTCTAGGTTGGAAGATTTTTGGGGCACCCCCACCTGGTGAGACCCATCAGATCAACGATTCAGATCACCAAAACACAGGCTCTTCAGCCTTGAATGGATGCATAAGTCCCCCCCCCCCCCCCCCCCCCCCCCCCCCCCCCCAACATTGTGTGGGTGATCATGGTGACTGCATTTTTCATTTCATGACTAAAAACTCAGTGCTCTGTTTGGTGATCAGGGTGGCCAAGTTGATTGGAGACAAGCGGGCTGTTGTTGCAGAAAGAGGCTTCAATCGGCCTTATTCGAAGATTCTCATCACCAATTGCGGTTTAATCAATTAACGGCGTTTTGTTTCTTCCATTCAGTATTCTGTTATAGAGGAGGAAATGGGTATGATTTATGGCTTAGTTTTTTGTCAGATCCCCAACCATCAATTCAACATGTGTGGTCTACTTCCAGACTGGCCCATCAAGAGCTTAAGCACACTACTTATCTGATTCCAATCTGGCTATGCTTCAAAATCTTCCTCAACAATCAATCGGATAGGCTGCACATTTTTAGCCAAAGGTCTACATCGAATGTGTATGTGTGACCCACCTCATGAGCAGATGGGCACATTAATCGCGGCCCAACTGATAAACAGCCCAGATCTCGCAGGTTACTGCCATATTGACTGTAGGGAGAGCATCAGGGTTAGAGCTAGAGAGGAAAGAAATATATAGACCTGGGTTTATTGTTGTTGCTGTTATAGTGGTCACTTTCTTCGCCAATGTTATTGGGTTTGTTTCAAACATCATTACTATTGTTGTTGTTGTGGTTGTTTCTCTTGTTGTTGTAGAATTATGGCATGTTTGAGATACTTTGGGTGTTGGGGTAAAAGCTTTTCATGCATATTCTTCTCCCACTTAATCTTTTTCTCCATTTCTTTGGATGAGATCACCTTCACTGTTTGGACTTGTTTTCTGGCCAGATCCACATCGTAGCTGCAGCGAAACTTCCAATGTGGAAGAATACCTTCAACAGGCTGTCAGTCAATAGTAGAAAACATAACATAAGCTCACAAAACACACAATTATTTTGCAGTTGTAATCATCTAGCCTGGGGAATTTTTAGGGCTACCAATGGCCCGGTCCAGGCCGAGGTCAGTCCAAGCTTGGCCCACTTTGCCTAGGTCTGAGTGCTGTGAGCCCAAGCGAGGCCACTCGCTTTCATGCAGGAACTGGCCTATTTACTAATTGTGTCCCATCATGCATGATATATGACAAAGAAAACCCTTGAAATCCTCAATGGAGCCCGAGTCTGCTTGATTATTAAATGGGCTTAAATTTTAGGCCAGGACTTGGACTCAGGCCTAGTATTTCAGCCCGAAATGTTAACAGACTAGCCCAGCCCATTGACAGAACTAAGGATTTGAGTGCATGGGGCATCTATGGCAATGCCTGTCACACTCACATTTAGGGCTGCAACTTGGGTTTGGGTCTACCGGAGGCCAATTGATCCAATCCAAGTTCTCATTGGGCTGTCAAGGTCCTTAGGGTTGGAAAACGCAGACCTGATTTGAGTTCGTGTTAGGTTCAGGTTGAGTAAATTCTGGTCAGGTCACGAGTAATCAAGTGTTTAAATTGGGCTGAGGTGAGGTCAGGTTGGGTTAGAGTACAGATGACTTCAAGTTGTGCTCAGGTTGGAATTCGGGTAAGGTTGAGTTGCGGGTTAGGTGCTGTTGAGGCTGGGTTGTGCTCAGGTTGACCTTTAACTGAACCCAACCCACCCGAGTTACAACTCTAATAATGACAATGTTTTGGATAATTGAAACATGGCCCCACTAGCACGAAATTTAAAAGACAACAATCACCCTAAATCAGTGGAGCGTCCATACAACACCTCACTTTTCCATTGAAATTTTGTTTGAGCCTTTCCTAGATTTCATGGCCAGTCTTGGGTCTGTTCGGCTCAGTTAATAGGATTTAAATGAGCCACGCAGGCCCATTTTTGGGCTTGGGCCATTAGGCTGCCTTTCAGATTGGATAGCTTGACTCATGAACACCAGCGCAAGCCCAAGTGCAGCCCATTTACAACTTTCATGGCTACGTTGGGCCTGAAACTACAACCATGGGCTACAACTGGGCCTTGAGCTATATCTGAGGTTGACCTCGGGCTGAATTTCTACACCTGAGTATTAAAAGAGGCCAGGTTCGGATCCCCAAGCTTGTTGCAAACGTGGCCCACAAACTTTCTTCTCATCAGATTGAGCCTTTGCTTCATGGCACAATGGCTCGGATTAGGTGCTAACCCCACCTGTGCAGCGTTCCGGATAGGCTAGACGTGGCAGGTAGGTATTGGTTGAAAGCAGTTGCGGCCCACAACCTCTGTTTGATGATCTGACGCCTCTCTTGTGATACCTTGCTCTCCTAGTACTAGCCCAGTGCTCTGCAAAAGTAGGGGGGAGGTTGCGAATTAGGTGTTACCCTGGGAGTAGCTTAGTAGGTGTTCCTCCTGTCATATGGCCCACATGATATTTTGTATATCCACGCAGTCTATCTGTTTTTCCAAACCATTTTAGAATGTGGTTCCAAAAATTATGTAGATCCAAACCTTAAGAGGAGGATACCAATGGAAACAGTTTGGTTGAGTGCCCCGCCATTAAAAATTTCAAAGAGCTTATCGTAAGGTTTTGGTAATGTTTATTTGCAATCCAAGATATTGATAATGTCAAGAAGGTCTTGATGAAGGTAAAATATGAAGATCAGATTGATCCAAAACTTGTGTGGCCCACAAAAAGCTTTCAATGGTCATTCATCATTGTTTCTAGTTCTATAGTCCAGCTAAGATTTGTATCTCCTTAGGGTTTTGGACCACATTCTAAAATAATATGAAAAAACAGATGAACTGAGTGGATATATAAAAAAATACATTAAGATGGCCCCCATACGGTTAGGGTAACACCCACTAAGATGTTCCCCGGGAAACAGCTAATCCACTCTCTCATCGCCATTCGTCTGGTGGGGACCACTGAGATCATGACCACGCGTGCAAGTTCACAGTCTGGACCAACCAACCTGCACCGTTTCCTTTCTAAAAAGGTGTAGCGCACGTGACACATGGACCAGACTGGTATTCTTCTGATCAATGGCCGGATCTTGTGCACTTATTGGCTGGTTCTTTTGGTGACGAGCCGTCGCACCAGTCAGGTGGGGCCCACTTAAGTCCATGAAAGTACAAAGCACATGGGACGGAGCTTCTTGTTCTCACTTCTCATTGCTCGAAGACCGTTCAGCACGTGACATCACTCCCTAAGGGCCAACCGTACACCAAGGTTTATTTACTGGCAAGCTCTTGCCCAATCTGTTCGCCCCCTTTTCCCAATCACTGCAATGATCTGGACCATCCATTCTTCTGGAGTTCCCTACTCTAGAGGAAACGTTTTATATGGAAATGATCTCACCATCAGATATCTCATCATTAACGCATGCAGTTTCTAACTCACATTAGAAGGAATGGTAGTGAGCACTGATTTGTAATATTATTCTTCCTATTGATCAATTATCTAAGGTTGTAAAATATGAACGGTCTGGATCATAATGTTATGGGAGCAGAAGGGCCTAGCATCTGGGGCGAGCCACCAGAGGGAGAGCCTCCCTAGTTAACTTCATCTATCCTGCATTTCACTTTGGTATATTCCAGCGCAAATATCCAATCCCACTTCTCTCATCCCAAACTCCCACGCTGAAAGTTACCGAAATAACCCCAGTCCCATTCGGCAGCCCCAGCCGTCGAAGGCAGAAGGGCATTTTAGTCAGAATATGGTTGCTGATAGCCTGCTGCCAAATCCCGCTCCCAGCTCTTTAGTCCGGATCCTCTGTTGGCTTCCGCGCAGGAAAACCCCTGGAGCCTTTTAAGTAGTCCACATCACACTACATGATGTCAGTATGATCAGGTTGAACTGAGGTGGAAGTAAGTTGCAGTGAGAATGTGACGGGGTTGCATACCTATGTGGTGACGTGGTCCAATAAAAAGCCAGTTGTCTTGAGCCCAATTTTGTACTAGCTGGTTGGGCCTGTCAGGTCAGGTCCATGCAATCATGGCAGTTTTAGTTGCATGGGGCTCATCCGTTGTGGGTCTTAATATCTTAATACGTGTTCAGCCGCTCTGACCATAATCGTTCATATTGTGGGACCCACTGGATCAGGCCAGAGTTGTCAGTAGAGAATCTAGATGCTTGGGCCTGCACATCGTAATCCAAATGTCCTGCTTTATACGTGCCGAATAGCTTACAATGATCAGATAATCTCGTGGACCCACGTTAGAGTGTCGAATGGGCTGAATCAGGACAGAGTTGTAAGCTGTGCATTTGGATGTTAGGGCCAGCCCAGACCAATCCAGACGGCCCACTTTATGCACATCAGATCACTTACAGTGATCGGAAAGGTTCATCTCGTGGGACCTATGTTAGAGTTTCGAATGAGCTGCATCGGGCAATGCCGAAGCATCCATCCAATGAGTTAACTGGGTCTAGGCTGCCCGGCTTGGATCGGGCCATGCCGAAGCAGAATCAAGTCCATCCAATGAGTTAACTGGGTCTAGGCTGCCTTGCTTGGATCGGGCTAGGTGGGCCAAACATCCAAATGAAAAGCTTAGAACTCCTACTGGTTGGGCCTTTAGGCACATGGAAGCCCAAAACCAGACAAATTAATTTCTGGGTCTAGCACTCAGGTCTATGCTCAACGGACGAGCCTCATGGCTTAGCCCAAATGTAGGCAATGCAAGCCGAGCCCATTGGCACCCAAACCCTTGTTGGGTGACAGTTGTAACGCCTGTTTTACATCACCCATATTCATGCACCTTTGTCGAATAGTTAGGTATCGATTGGACAATCCTGACCGTTCAATTGATGGTCCATTTCCAGCATCCGTATCCAGGCCCTTCAACGTCATTCACTCCACTCGTGCAACGTGTCATGTGGTCCACTAAAACGGCCTCTAAAATCAAGAAACCCCCTAAAATGGAGAGGTGTTATACAACGCCAAGGCTTCCATTTTCGGAGGTGTGGCCCATGGTTTAGTAATCCAAACCACTATTGCAATGGCTACGACCATAGATGGTCCATCCGTCAAAAAATCTCTCAAGATAGAAAAATCTGAACCCTTCAATAGGTGGTTCTGCGCGGTTAGTAGTAAGAAAACGTCACGCTTTGATACAGGATCTTACATTCTAGTTTTCATGGGTCATCCAGGGCAAGGCCAAGCACATCAACGGTCTGGATTTTCGATCCGCCGGCCCTACTTATAGAAACTCAAATCCGAAACCGAGAATTATATCCGATCACTTAGGAAAGGGTATTTTCGTCACATCGAGAAACTCATCTGCACAAAGGCGGGCGAAAATCAGAGAGAAGATCCGAATAAAGGCTCCCTTCTTTTCCTCCTTTCTTCTCTCTTTGGATTTCAAACCATTTTCCTTGCGAAATTGTAAAATTCCTTTCACGTCCGTCTACGAGCTCGGCCGGAGTCTTCGAATATCTCCAAAATTCCTTCCAAGCCCTGGTATAGGGTTTTCTAAATTCCCGAACTTCCATCCACGCCCCGCTAGGGTTTTGAGAGAAATCGAATTCTCCTCGCTTTCGAAACAGTAATCCGAGATCTTGAATCGGTTATGTTTACACCCCAACAGAGAAAGGGGTTCTCGGGCTGGGCGATTTCGCCACGGGATCCGCAGCGAACTGCTGCTGGGATTGGCTCGGCGAACACTAGGAATGTGAAAGGGAAGGGCGTTGCCGCTTCTGTCGAAGTTGGGCCGGCGCTGCCGCGGGCTTCCCTGGAAGAAAATGGCAGGGCAGGGTTCGATGGGGATGGAGGTTTGGAGGTGTGGCAGCAGTTTCGGGAGGTGGGATTGCTGGACGAGGTAGCATTGGAAAAGAGAGATAGAGAAGCGCTTGTCAATCGGATTTCGAAGCTTGAGCATGAGGTTAGAGAAGAAATCATTTCTTATATATTTTTTTTCCCATTTCGTTATTGTTTTATTTAGTACTACTAGCAAAATGCACGCGAGAGGGGAAGGAGATTGCCTGGTGACACCAGAGATATCCCTGGTGACCTGACATGGCAGGATTTGATTGGGCATGTACCGCTGTTAGAGATGGGGTGATCGACTGAACAACTTTCGAACATGCTTTGCGTGGGCCACATCTCTGAAAGCAGCACGTGGCCCAGTCAATTCATGCCAAGTTGGGTCACCAGGCAATCTGCGTCCTGTGGAAGGTTCTTCATTTGCATGTGGGGCCCACCTGATCAGCTTCTTCGAACTACACATCAGTACAATTTATGAACTTGCCTAAAATAAGTGCTTATTTTTATGACAGCAGAGTCAACATGGCAGGATTAGTCTGATGGACAGCTAGGATCTTTCACTTATATTCCACTTTGGCACCAATGATTGTATGGAGAGTGGGTATAGAGTAAAAAAGATCTAACAGCTCTTTCTATATTTATCTTTAATCTTCTGTGGTATTTAGAATTTTGATCTCATATTAAAATCTTAGCGACTAATGTAGTTAATACATATGAAGTTAGGAATAGAAAAAACTACAGCACCTGAAGGAGTCATGTATGAGGTTGAAATGCATTGGGACTTGGCTAGTACCCTAAGGGGGCATTATAGGATATGTGACTGGCGGTTTTGCATGGTTTTAAATTGGGGCAAGCGGGTCCCACGCTTTCAGTAATCAATATCACTGCCCTATTGCATCTTGTTTTAGTTTAGGGCATCAAGGGGTACTGGGATATGTGGGTACATGAGGACCAACCTGATTTTATACGGGTCCAGGTCCGGGTCCGTGTCTGGGTCCAATCGTGTGGCCCTATTAAGAAATCGGTTTAGGGTTGGATCCACCATAAATATGTCTAAAAATTGGGCCTGTTGTTATATAAAATAGTTGTATTTTTTTGAGAGGCCAGATCCTCTTTAAATGTTTGGAGAAAAGCTCTCTACTACTCTGGTTCTCCTGCTTGTGACATGGTTATGAGCATGCATTTAAAAGTTAAATGTTATGGAGCTGCTGTGTGGTCCATGTCCACCAAGTCGTGCGTATGCCATCCAACTTGTGCGTCAAATGAGTCCCACCATGATGATGGGATGCCCCTGAAATGAGTTCTATACAATCATCAGGTGGGCTAGACCATGGAAAACAATGGACGTCCACCCAAATATTTACAAATTCACGTGGTGGCTGATGTGATGGTCGTATCAACCTTTTTATCGGGTGCCATTTTCTTTTGTGGTGACCCTTCTAGAGAGGTTGGATTTTGTACACGATTCACAGTGGTCCCTACAAGCAGAGTTGTAGAAAGAGCTTTTTCCAAACATTGTAGAGTATCTTGCCTCCTTAACAATTGCGTAACTTTTTTGGTGGGATAACAATTGTGTTAGTTACTGAAAAGGTTTCTTGGCAGGACTGTGTGGAGCGATTTTTTTCGTTTTCCAAAAGGATTAAAGTAGGAGGATTGCTCCAGTAAATGTTTGAAACCCTTGATCCAACAAGATACATAGTGATTCTTGATGGCTACCTGAACGGCTGAACCCAAGGTATTCAGTAATTGTAATGGCCAGGCGTAGGATCGTAACAGTACGCGCCATGATGGATTGCCATGATGGGTTGATTCTTTTAAAGGAAAACTATGAAAAAATACAAAAAAAAAAAAAAAATCAGAAAAATGAGAGGATTCGAAATATGTATTCTTTTTCTAGTTTTGAACATATTTATGGTGGTGTGATGGGCCATTCTTTTGTAAGAATGCTGTCTCGGGTTGCTTGATGATATTATTAACCGGAGAGGCTGAGAATTATTTCAAAACTCCTATATTTAATATTCTAAATATCTAATACCAAAGATTATTATATGAGTATGAATCTTAATGATGAGAAAAACTTATGTATTTAAATTTTTATAACCATTTTACCACAAACAACCATAGCATATATCCATAAAACGTTAATATATGAAGTGAACTCATAATGATGAAGTGATTCAATCATAAATACAAAAATATTACTCACCATGTCACCACCAGAAATAAAATTATGCTATGTGTGGCTGCAACATCGTCATCATCTAACTATGGAATAGATGCCACATATCCATAATTATTAGAGGGGAAAACCATGTCAATGAAAGTTGAGAACGACTGATCACGACCATTACTGCCACTGGGCATCTAGTGTGTTGAACTCGAATAAGAATAGCCAGTGCTAGAGGTAGACCCCATAGTCTGGTATTGCTTGTACTTTTGAGTTGGTGAATATAATGAATGACTCGGGTCCGGATCTGGGTATCTATGTCCCATATCATGCTCTACTTGGAATAAAGTCAGGATTAGTTGAATAAGAAAGTACGTCAGGAGTAGAGGTGTCAATGGGTCAGGTTCGAGCCTCACAAATCAGAATTTTGAATAGGGCCGGCCCGACGGCCCGGACCAAAATAGTTCAAAATCTGGGCCAAGACCTACCCCAGGCCAGGCCCGTTGATAGCCCTACTCAGGAGCCTCCATAACCTGTACATAGTTATATCCATATCCATTATCCTTCTGATGTCTTATTGGTTCTTCATTTCTTTCAATGCCACTGATGTCGGCCTCTCCATGATGCCCTGTTGGTGGTATCGTGATTTGGTATACTCATAAGCTGACCTCCTTTGCTTCGTTGATGCTGTCACAGCCCAACCCCAATAGTGCAATATTATCCGCTTTGCCGAAGTTGACGGATTTGTTTTCGGGATTTGCCTCCAAAACGCGTCACACCATTGAAGGCTGAAACTAGACTTATAGCCCAAATCGTAGGCAACAGCCTAACCGATGTGGGATTAAAGCACCTGGCCTGACCGATCCAAAGGACCCGGATGACACGAGCCTGGATGACACAGGGCGTTACATCCCCCCCACCAGCAGGTTAGAGTAGCCCTCAGCTCTTATACCATTTGTCATAGGCCGGCCTCAACAGTGCAATATTGTCCGCTTTGTCGAAGCGTACGGATTTGTTTCCGGGGCTTGCCCCCAAAACGCGTCACCAAAGTATTAGAGTGAAATTGTCCCCTTTGGTGGCCCGCCTGATTGATCCAAAGGACTCGGATGACACAAGCTCGGATGACACACCTCACAGATTTGTTCCTGCGCAGCGAAAACTACAACAGAACGTGTCACACTATTGAAGGCTAAAACCAAACTTATAGCCCAGAATCAGATGGTAGGCAACCGCCTAACCGATGTGGGACTAAAGCACCTGGCCCGACCGACTATGCTCGACCGATCCAAAGGACTCGGATGACACAAGCCTGGATGACACGGGGCGTTACACCCTTGAAGATATTAAGCAGAAATTGATCACAGATTGCTGCTCAGACTCTTATGCGGATATATGTAATGCCCTGTGTCATTCGAGTCCTTTGGATTTGTCGGGCGCAGTCGGTCGGGCTAAGTGCTTTAGTCCCACATGGGTTAGGCTGTTGTCTTAGATCTAGGCTATAAGTCCAGTTTCATCCTTCAATGGTGTGACGCGTTTTGAGGGGAACCCTGAAAACAAATCCATGAGCTTCGACAGAGCGGGCAATATTGCAATGTTGGGGTTGGGCTGTGACAAATGGCATCAGAGCTGAGGGCGGCTCTAACCTGCTGGAGGGGGTATGTAACGCCCTGTGTCATTCGAGCTTGTGTCATCCGGGTCCTTTGGATCGGTCGGGCGCAGTTGGTCAGGCCAGGTGCTTTAGTCCTACATCGGTTAGGCGATTGCCTACAATCTGAGCTATAAGTCTAGTTTCAGCCTTCAATGGTGTGGCGCGTTTTGGGGGCGAACCCCGGAAACAAATTCCCGAGCTTCGGCAAAGCGGACAATATTGCACTGTTGGGGCTGGGCTGTGACAAAATGTAATGCCCTGTGTCATCTGGTTCTTTTGGATCGGTCGTGCGCAGTTGGTCGGGCCTGGTGCTTTAGTCACACATTGGTTAGGTGGTTGCCTACGATCTGGGCTATAAGTTTGGTTTCAGCCTTCAATGGTGTGACGTGTTTTGACAGCGAACCCTGGAAACAAATCCGTGAGCTTCGGCAAAGAGGATAATATTGTACTGTTGTGGCTGGGCAATGACAAATGGTATCGGAACCGAGGGTGGCTCTAACTTGTTGGTGGGGGGATATAACACCCTGTGTCATCCGGGTCCTTTGGATCGGTTGGGCGCAATCGGTCGGGCCAGGTGCTTTAGTCTCATATCGGTTAAGCGGTTGCTTACAATCTGGGCTATAAGTCTGGTTTCAGTGTAAAGTGGACTTCGGAAACAAATCCGCGTGCTTCGGCAAAGCAGACAACATTGCATTGTTGGGGCTGGGCTGTGAGAGATGCTCATTGGCCTCAAACTGTGTGGATGGCTATACCCCTGTGTGCCGAGGGACGCGACATGTAGGACCAGATCCATCATCATCATCGTCATTCATCTTAGTTTCGATGCTACTCTTTGGTTAAATCTTCAATAACCCTCTCGAAAATAGCTTCATGACTCTCTTTCTTGCTTTCGCGTAATGTTGAGTTATGCACCTTGACTTCCTCACTACCAAAAGTAAGACTAGGTGCATCATCATCAACATTATTTGTCTTCGTTTCACTGCTACTCTTTTCTTCAGTTAAATATCCAGTACCTTCTCCAAAACAACTTCTCGACTCTCTTGTTGGCTTGCGCGTAATGTTGAGTCGCACACCTTGACTTCCTCACTATCCTCTTCTGCCTGTTTCTCCTTTTATTCTAACGTAGTTAGAAGTGGGTCATTTTCATTGCCGATGTAGTCCAACTTTATTAGACAAAACTCACCTTTTTGAATCTGGTTCCCAACATGCTTCGCATTTTGTAATCTCAACTTCATGTTGTGTCACGCTCCGAAATTTGTGTACCCTAGTAGGGCTACTAAAGACCTGAATCCCAAGTACATGATCTAAATTATTCAATTTCCTTTACAACACATGCATGTAGTTGACTTCACATGGCCATTCACACCCAAATTGAAAGGGAATAATCATTTAATTTAAATCTAAACAAATGAATGATCATATCATACTATCCACTACTTGAACCCACTACACTTTAAACTATTTGTCTTATTACATCAAAACTCAAGAGTTTAAATTAAAACTTAAGGATAAAAAGGGAAAACTAATAATAGACGCTTGCTTGAGATTTACACATAAACCTCTGGACAAATTATTTTATGTAACTATTTACGAATTTACATATAAACCCTTGGACAATGCTTAAAATATTGATTATGCCCCGAAAAATTGGATTTTTGGCTTTATTTAATCTTGTATTGATATAAACTGGATTTCACAATAATTTTCAATTTCCCTTTTATAGATTATAGAAGGTGTTTATTTGGACTTAAATATTTAACTATTTTGAATTTTAAAATTTTAATTTAACTCGAAGTTTAAAATTAGAATACATATTGTATTTTATATAAATTATTATACATATTATATTTTTTTAAGTCAATATTGCATTTTATAAAAAATTCAACCTAATATTTTAAATAACCTTATAAGTTAAATTTATATTAATTATTGAATTTCATAATCGAGTGATTTATCTTATAGAAATTCAAAATTCAAATTTCAGAAAATTTTTCTTTTTTCTTTCTTAACTTGAATCTAATTAATTTTTAAATTAAAATAATTCGTAGTATACCATGGCGTCAACTTTCCCTTCTTCCCGAATCGCATGACTCCTTCATTTGGGATACGTTCAGAAATACATGGCCTTCTACAATGAACTCCACTTCTCTCCGGTGATTGTCGACGTAGCTCTTTTGGTGGCTCTAAGTGACATGTAGATGTTCTTTGATGATGACAATTTTCTCGGATGTTTCTTGTACATGTAACGACACCAATTATTGCCTTTATGTAACGATTGACCATTACGGCTTTGTAACTTGTAACGATACCCATCCTACCCTTTTTGTAATAGCCGTTGGCCGTTACATAACCATTTTTTGATACCATAAGTTGTGATAACCTAAAGGTTTGTGCAGCCTGCGAATCTAGCTAACGGTTTGGATCGCCCATCAGAGGGCCCCACAACTTAAAAAATTTAATCAGTGACATGTTGTCGCACGTCACCACATGAGATGGGGAGCCTGACTCTCCCTCTCTCCCTTCTTCGTTTGACAGAGGTGGGTCTTGGACCCACCACCCCCCATCATAGTGGGCCTGGACCCACTGATCTAAACTGTCCATTGGTGGGACCCATAGGTCCGATCCACCCTTTGAAAAGAAAAAAAGAAGAAGAAAACGCGATGTGTATTGCACGTTGTTGTGAAGTCGTGGGAGCCCTGACTCCCTCTCCTGCTCCTCCTCCTTTGACTCGACAGCAGGGTGGGTTCTGTACTCACCCCTCATCTAAACTGTCCATCTTGCAGGACTTGTGGGTTTTTTTATTCCCGGAAAAATATAATATAAAAAAATGCTGTAATGTGCACTGCAGTTGCATGTCACCACGAAGCCTCAAAGCCGCTCTGCACTCTTCCTTATTCGTAATAAAAAAATGGGAAGCGAGAGTATTAGAGAAAGAGATGAAGAAATTGGGAGAGAATGAAAGAGAAGGAGAGAGTTTGTCGAGTTGTTGAGATTTGATCGAGTCGGGTTACATTCGGATTGAATCTGTTATTCCCAACAGAGGTGGGTGATTGTGCCTGATCTGAAATTTCATATTATTATTTCTTAGTTTCTTGAATTTATTTATTATTTTATGTTTTTTGTTAGATTTATTTTCATATATGATTAGATGGAAACTAGAAACTGATGTGGATGATCTTACCTCAGATATGAAGTTCTCAGACACTTGCATTTTCTGAAATTTTTATTATTATTAGTTGATTAAAAAATTTAGAAATTGCTAAATATTATTTAATTGTTGAATTTTTTTATTGTTGTTTTAAATTTGATGTAATATATAAGTTTTAAGTAAATCAAATTAATTTATTAAGAGTTGATTAAGATTCAAACTAAAATTTTGAGTTATAAAATCTAATATTAATTAAATCGAATTATTTTATTAAGATTTGATTAGGATTCAAACTAAAATTTTGAGTTATAAAATCTAATATTAATTTATTTTTAAATTAATTTAATTATTTAAAATTAAATTTTAAATTAATTTAATTATTTAAAATTAAATTTTAAATTAATTTCAAAATTATTCTTAAATAGTGATTTAAGTTAACTATAGATTTATCTTGTAAACCATTCCAAACTATTAGTTTTGGATTTTTTTCATTTACGGTTATGACTAAATATCCAGTTTATATTAATAGAATAAATAATGCAAAAAAAATGATTTTTTCGGGACATAATTGGTATTTCCAGCATGTTCAGGGGTTTCTGTGTAAATTCCAGAATAGTTACAGAAAACAGTTTGTGCAGGGATTTCTAGGTAAATTCCAGAATAGTTACAGAAAGCGGTTTGTTCAGGGGTTTCATTGTAAAGTCCAAAATGGTAACATAAGACAACATGACTACAAAACAATTTGTAGGGACTAAATTCTTACAATGCTAAAATTCTGCAATTTCTAAATCTTGGATTTTCTTTCCGATTTATTTAAAAAGGATTATTTCATTGTTGATTTATGTGTCGTATGGATTTTTGCACATTCATGACATACATGCATATTTAAAATGTTTATGGAATTATAGTAAAAGAGAAGAAAACAATCGGTGTAAGTAGGGCAATCGTGACCCATGGGTGGAAGACCCTAGAACCCGTTGGATCTTTCAGAGTCTCTTTTATGTACGTCGTATGAGTGCAATTGTGTGCGCGGACATACATCAGAGGTACAATTGGAGTAGTATTCTGATTAGTTAATGTATAAATGGGCTCCAGAGTCCTCACCATGAGGTATCGGTGCATAGGCATTAATGCAACATGACCATCCACTGTGTACTGTGTTGTGAGAAATGATAGATATTTATTTTATTATTTATGTGAATTCATGTAAAGCATATGCATCGATTTTGTGATCTGTTATGCTTTATATTCTTATTCAAAAATTATTTAATTGATTATGAACTTCAAATAACTCTAGAAATTTCAGATATTGGGTAAGATATGATCCCACTGAGCTTGTCATGTTCACCTCACTTCGATTAATGTTACATGTGCTGAGTTGGATTAATTTGAACAAGTGGGCCTTTACTACTGGTTTTCTCTTTCGATAATTAAGTTTTAGTTTGAACTCTTGAGTTTTGATGTGATAAGATATAATTTAAAGTGTAGTGGTGTTGAGTAGTGGATAGTATGATACGATGATTCATTTATTTAGATTTGAATTAAATGGTTTTTCCTTTCAATTTGGGCGTGCATGATTATGTGTGAGGTCATCTAAATGTATGTGTTATAAAGGAAATTGAATAATTTAGATTGTGTGCTTGGGATTCAGGTCTTGAGTAGCCCTACTCGGGTACCCGGATTTCGGGGCATGGTATAAGTAGTATTGTTAAACGCACCACTCTATGTTGCTACTTGCTAATAAAATAATTTTTATGATTCTTAGTTTCTTACTTGGTGGTGTTTGGAAAATTGCCCTTTTTTATGAATGGATCTGAGAAGCTGCCTTGGTGAAGTCCATACATTTCCAACTGTGGACAAATGTGCCTAACGATTTATATTGTTTTAAGCACGAAAATAAAAAAAATATATACTCAATTAAAGAATGAAATTCATTTGTTTAACTTCCTCATTTGCAAATTTAAGTCACTCTTTAATCTCTTTATCACACGCAATTTCTCGAGGGTATTTTTTGCTTGCAATTTCTCATGAGTATTGACTATGAAAAAATAAGCGTTGTTTTTATATAGTAGCATAGTTTGTTATTATGAGGGAAATGATATTTAATTCCGAATTTTTGCTACATATGCACCCTTTTGAAATTATTTTAATGTTGAAAGTAGATAAATGGGTGGGCAGGGAAGATTGGAAGAAATAGAGGGATTTAGTACCAGTTCTCTTGATTATTAGGGAGAAGATTGCGTATTGGACAACATCAGTGTGCGCATTTCCCAATGTCCAAAAATGGCGAGCAGAAATCTTAACACATTTTGAAATGATTTTTTTTTGAAGATTCAAAATTGTGTTTCAAAATTCACATTTTAAAAATTCTTCTTTGATTGCCTCCAGCTGCCTTTTAATAGGCGGAGATGATGTGTGCTCGTCATAAGCATTGAAGTTGTGCTCTTATTGTTATTATCATTATAAAAGCATGACTTCAATGTCAGGTTGCATTTGTTGTATATGGGTATGTTGTAGAATATCATGAATTGATTTCTTGTAGGTTCTCTGTCTCTGTTTGCAAGTGTGGTTCCATTTGTGGGGTTGCCAGCATGGTTTCTTATAGGCATTGTGAGACTGCTCTTATGAAGGGGTTGTTCTTTCCCTTTTCTGCCGTGCCTTGGATTTGCTTATTTGGGTGTTAATGGTGCGCCTATGAATGACAATTGATGCAGGACACATGATTTAATGCTTGCATGCAACGTGGAGATTATTAAAGAGTCCATAAAGTAATCCAAGTAGCAAAAGATGTTAACCTACCCACATGATTAAGAGTAAACAATAAGAAATAAAATCTGAGTTAACCTAAATCACATGCCTGCATTCTATGAAACCATATAAATGAATTAAAGCTAGTCTCAATGGAAGGATAGGACTTCTAACTTAGCATAGGCATGATCCACATTCAAGGGGCTGACTTGTAGGTTCTAAGACTAGGGTTAGGGGAGAAAACTTGAGATTTGGGCATTTAGGTTTCATAGGAATTGGGGATTTTGGGATTAATTTTTTTTTAAAGAAATTAGTGAAAATAGGAATTTGGGAATCTAGAGTTTCGATTAGAGTTAGGGGATTTGGAATCAAGCGGTTTTGATGGGGGAAAACAAAACAGAATTAAGGAGATTGAAGGGTTGTCTGTACAGTCAGCCTTGGGCTCGCACGTGTGGTCGTACGGTCACACGTGTGGGTGGTTTGGGTTCGGTTTTGAGAATTTCAAGCTAGGGTTTGGTTGGGGTCGAGGTTGGATGATGAAAAGATGATTTGGATGGGAAGGAAAAAAGAGAAGACTGAGTTTTGAAGAAAATACCTCTTTTGGATAGAAAGAAGAACAAGAAGATGATAGATAAAAGCCTCGCACCTCCGTTGAATAGGAATGGAATCGCACCACACTTAATCTGCAAATCGCATGGAGAAACCTTCTAATTTCATGAAGAAATAAGAGGAATTTTGAAATTTTATAAAACAATAATAGAGAGGTTCACCCCCCTTCTCTTTTATAGTCTCAAGTGTAGAAATTTACAGAAATAGCCCTACTTAATTTTTTTTTTAACTAAAATACCCCTAAAACTAGAACAAAAATGTAAAGCAAGCTCAGAAAATTTCCAATATGTCAAATAAACTAAATACTAATAAAGTCAAATAAAAACTAAGACACGTAAGTCCTAAAGTGTTCACGATCGAAGCATGCCGCGATCAAAAGTGGTCACACGGCCCGATACGCGCGATCCAACGGTCTGATCGACGCATGCACTTGATCTAACGATCCAGACTACTCAAGAATGCAACCCACATACATCTTCTTAGTATAGGGTCTTCGAAGATGCATCAAATGCATGTGGGGTTTTTAAAATGGTCCACTTGAGCCCACGTAGTGGTCATACATCCAGAGGGAAATTGATGATGATCTCCTCCTCTTAGGGGTGTTAATGGGCCGGGTTGGGGTTGGGCCAAGCTCTGTCTAAGCCCGGCCCACAAATTTCAACCTTAGCCCATACCAGACCCGGTCCGTGACGGGCCAAGATAGTCCAACTCGAGCCCGGCCCCAATTGGTTTTGTAAGGCCCGATCCGAGCCCGGCCCTAATTGGTTTTGTAAGGCCCGATCCGAGCCCAACCCTAATCAAAGCCCAATTTTTTTTTCTTCATTTTCCAGCCTTTTCCAGCAATCACCATAAGGATTTCAACTTCAAAATAAATAAGACCAAGATGAAGACTTATAGAGTTTCTTTGCTTTTCTCCTTGATAAAAGAAAAAGGAAAGTGAAGAGAGAGAGAGAGGACCCAACTCTCTTGAAAAAGTTAAGATATGACTTGAACCAATTCCTAGATTCACAACATATCCACAACCAATCTAATAGCCCAATCAACATGGTCACAAAAAACGGACTCTACTGATCCTAAAATCCATAGCTAGAGTACGAGCTAACTGGTCACCAATCAATAACGAAAAAATAACAAAGATTGAGCTTCACATCCTCATGCGAACCCAACTATTCTCTATCAAACAAAGAAAAGAAGGGAGCCATGTGTGCTTACCTGATCAAAACAGTGAATGTAGAGAGAGGGATGATGCACCCTGATAATAGCAATTACACTAACACAGAGAGAGAGAGATGGAAAGGAAATATATACAGTCGGTGGTTGATGTAAAAAAGCAAAAAGGGAGGGGGAAAGATGGGAGGGAAAATTTTTGTTTGAAATTTTAACTACTTAAAAAAATGTCAATCCAAGCCGGTCTTCGGGCTTTAGACAGGCAAGTCTAAGCCCGGCCCGAGGCGGGCCAAGCCTGGAAGCCCATTGGGCCAACCCAGTCCATTGACAGCCTACCTCCTCTGGTAGACCCTGAATGGTGTTCTGATGTCTTCATCAACAATCCAAGTCATGACTACTTTATAATGTTATGAAAAGAACCTCTTGTAAGTTTTTTGTTGATTGATTTTTTTATATCTTTCACAACCAATTATCTCTTGAATCATACTTTCAATGAAAAAAATTAAATACTTGTTTCATGTTCTTACCTGTCAAATGCATGATGCATTTGTTTTGATCATTATCAAATATATGTGCTTTAAACTTCTATTTGTTTGGAGTGGCCATGATCATTGTTTTGATTCTTATTCTTAATTGTCTTTCCTTGTGTTAGATTTGCTTTGGTGTTAGATAATGGTTTCATCTTATCCATCAGTTTGATATTTTGGGCAGCTTCATGAATACCAATACACTATGGGGCTTCTGTTGATTGAAAAGAAAGAGTGGACCTCTAAATATGAAGACCTCAGGCAGACATTGGTGGAGGCAGATGAGATCCTCAAACGGGAACAAGCTGCACATCTTATTGCCATGTCTGAAGTGGAGAAGCGAGAAGAAAACTTAAGGAAGGCCGTGGGGGTGGAGAAGCAGCGCGCCGCTGATGTATGTCATATTTTTTCTTTCCTCCTTTAGGTTTATTTAAACTCTAATACCATGAAGAACTGATTCAGAAAAAAGAAGCATGGTGAATGTTGTTTTATTGTTTTCGCTCATTCTTTGTGTCTATAGGCCAAAAATGCTTGTAGTTCGCTGCCATTTTCATAATGAAATCTTATTTACTATGCATGTTGCAAATTATTTCATGTCCAAGAACAATGATGAGGGTATTTGAAGCTTATGGTTGTCTTTTAGCTCATTGAAAGCCTTACCAAGTGCTTTACATTTGCCTCTCTCTCTCTCTCTCTCTCTCTCTCTCTCTCTCTCTCAGCTCATTGAAAGCCTTACCAAGTGCTTTAGATTTGCCTCTCTCTCTCTCTCTTTCTCTCTCTAAGTTTCTGGGGAGCCTAATGTGGTAAATCTACGGTTTTATAATCCCGATTGATTGCAATATCAATCCCTATGGTTCGGTTCAAAATCTGAAATCCACCTCGAATGTGCTAAATCCACCACAGAAATCAGCAATTATTTGAAATTTCGAGCAACCATAGCTATAATTGATATACTAGCAGTTAGTATCACTTTTCAGCATTAAAAATAGATTTCCAGCAGAAAATAGGAATTCTCAGCAATTAAATCAATAGAAAGAGCAAGATTCACGCGCATAAAGGAAAGAAGGAGAGAAGATCTCCAACTAGTGATAAATCCAGC
The DNA here is from genome assembly GCA_003013855.2 of Liriodendron chinense. NCBI lineage: Eukaryota > Viridiplantae > Streptophyta > Magnoliopsida > Magnoliales > Magnoliaceae > Liriodendron > Liriodendron chinense. Next base: position 2,384,336 of record PVNU02002217.1, read on the forward strand.
TTAAACACCTCCAAACTCCACTCTTGCACACATTTTCTGCATCAAAACTGAAACTATAGGAACACCTCCAAATTTGAACTTGTGTTGGTAAAACAGCCTGTTTTCTACCTTACAAACAAACCTTCAGTTCAGTGGCTCTAAAAAATCCCTAAATCCTAGCCGTTGACAGCATCGAATCTCAACCATAGTGATACCTAAAACCAAGTCTTCTAATCACCATCAAAGCCTTGTCCCAGCTCATTGGATCCTGCTTTACAAATCCTGTTTCTCCAAATCAATCCTATTTAAGGTCCTGTCCTTGATGAGCGTACAAGCCTTTATATCCCTTCTCACCACCTTCATCCAAGTCTTTTTAGATCTTCCTCTTCTTCCACTTTTTAGGCCATTCAATTCTAATTAATGCTCACCAGTCACCTCCTAACCATTTGTCGTTTACACCTTTCCCTTGAACACCTTGCCCTTGTAATTGATAAAGGAAGAAAGGTTCAGGAGTTCACACGCTGCTTCTGCTTCTGCTTCTTTTTGTTGGTTACTGTCTGCATGCAGAGATGCTTCTGTTTCCCTCTCTTCAACAAAACCAAGGAGAGTTTGGAAGTTTCTTCATTGTCTGTAAACAAAATTCCAACCCAGTGATTACTTTTCATTGTGAGGTTATCTAATCTTTGTCTGGGATCTGATCCTTTTGACATTAGTTATAAAAGAAAATTTTCTTTTATCCTAGATGGCATCACAGTTTTTCTTATGCTTGGACTTTACATGCACACCTTTTCTTTTAGTTGGTGATTTTGTGCCAGCAATGGCTTATAAAAGGTGCAAAAAATTATGCACGGGCCTCTACTTCAGTTTAAGCTTTTCCATCCCAATAATTTTCTGGTTTCTTTCTATTCTGCTGCCATTAAGTGGATAATTAGATGTTGACTTTGTTCACCTATCGATGGTAAGGCTTTTTCATTTTTTCCCCCTTTTTTGTCCTGAGGATTACTGGTGATTGTTGCATGCTTGTAGTTTTCTCATTTTTTAGAATGTTTATTGCTATAGATGTGGAGGCTTTTTCATTACTGGTGATTGTTGCATGCTTGTAGTTTTCTCATTTTTTTTAGAATGTTTTTTGCTAAAGCTCGAGAAGGCTTTGCATGAGGTCCGCACAAAATCTTCAGATGTCAAGGTTGCTTCTGATAAGAAGTTGGCTGAAGCTCATGCTGTCGTTGTGGATGTTGAAGAGAAGAGTTTGGAGGTAGAGCGAAAGCTGTATACTGCTGATGCTAAGCTGGCAGAAGCAAGTCGGAAGCATTCAGAGATGGAGTGGAAATTGCAAGAGCTGGAGACCCGTAAAAGCTTACTTCACAAGGAACGAATGTCCATAAAAGCAGAGTATGTTTAGGATTTTTTTTTTTTTTTTTTAATTCTGCTTTTATTTCCTTATGCCCGATGTATTTCTCCCACGGTGCATTTGGAATTATTGGTTAGGCTGACATAGCACATGTGAGATGTTTGTTTGAGACCTCCCTTTCACATCTTACTTATAATTCTGGTGGAAAAAATTGGAGAATAGAATCCTGCTTATTGCGGGTTTTGTTTTCTTCACCATACGAAATGCAAATTACTCCTTGTTTGCTTGGAAATCCTGCTAGCCATGATTTGTCTGTAAATTGACATGCAGCCTCAATGATTTCTTACACCTTGATATTTAGTCATGCTGGAATTATCTAATTGCAATTGCAAGTTATTTCCCGGACCGTCTTTTTTGGAGTGCTTCTCCCTCAGGTTCGTTCTCCACCGAGTCCCTCTATCGGAAGATTTGGCCCCATTGCCATCGAGCAGGGATGAATACATCCATGCTTTTTGGTTTTATAGGGCTCCCCCCAAGGTTGCATCTTTTGCATGGTTGGTGAACCAAAAGCGTATCGCCACAGTCGACAACCTTCAGAAGAGGGCTATGATTCTACCGAACGTTTGCCTTTTGTGTATGTCAGATGCCGAGTCAGTTGATCATTTATTCATTCATTGCAGTTATGTTCGTCATGTATTGTCTCAGGTGTTTAAGTCTTTTGGATTAGACTGGTTGATGCCCTCCTCAGTAGATACATTGTTCAAGATGTGGCATGAGGTTCAGCTTCCTAAGATCAGTTGGATTATGTGGCATTTATCCTTGCTAGTGTTTCTTTGGAATATTTGTGGGGAGCGGAACTCAAGATGCTTTCGCAACAAGGAGGGCCCCTGGGAGGAATCTTTTTGGAAAATGAAGAGGGATGTAATAGAATGAGCAACTAATTGTTGGAATGTAGATGTTCCACTTTTATGTTCTATTTTGGATTGTAATCGTTCCGTTCTTGTTCTTTACCGTGGCTTGTATTTTTTAAAGCTGTTTTTGAATAAAATTTATGCATTATCCTTAAAAAAAAGTTATTGCCTTTATTCTTATCAACGGCATGGAATTGATTGCATTCAGGCACGAAGAGCAAGAGGGTGCTTTTGTTAAACAAAGAGAAGATTTGCGAGATTGGGAAAGAAGACTATGGGATGGTCAAGAGAGGCTTATTGAAGGACAGCGACTTCTCAACCAGAGGGAGAATAGGGCAAATGATAAAGATATGGTTCTTAATCAGAAGGAAAAGGATCTTGAGGATGCACGGAAGACGATTGAGATAACTGGTTTAAATTTGCAAAAGGTAGAAGCTGACATAAGCGCAAGACTAACAGCCTTAGCTGTTAAAGAGGAGGTGAGTGTCATTAATTTAAGGTTGCTGATAGGTGTTTTCTTTCCTATGATTTTTTGCATAAAATATTTTATTTTTCTGATTGCAGGAAGCTGCTGTTCAGAAACAGGACCTGGAGGTGAAAGAACAGGAACTACTTGCATTAGAACAAAAGCTCAAGGAAAGAGAAACTGTGAGTCCCTACCAAGATGAGTTGGAATGCTTTTCTCCGTCCTTTGATTTGCATTATTTCCAATCATACAATTCAATGGGAGGCTGGGGTTTGAATTTTTCTAGCCTTATGGGGTTTGTTTCATATTCCTACTAATTTCTTCTTGCACTTGGAGGAAAGTTGAATATGAAGAGACTCTGTACAGTCAGCAGATAGATTCCTTTTTGCTGCAAGTAGTTCTGTACTTCTGTCATAGTTGTGAGCACCTGATGTCAGTCTTTGTATGGTTGTCAATATAGAAATGGTTGGTATGTATCATGTCATATGGAAGGTAGGTCTTGGCTAATAAAACCATAGTCACACATATGGGTAAGTTTAAGATAGAAAAGAACAATTATAGGCAGGGGCAGATGTGGGGCCTCCATGATGTATGCACAAAATCCAACCTGTTCATCAGACGCGTCTATGCATTTTACCTCTAGGATCCTAAATTCAGGTCAGTCCATGAATCAAGTGGGACACAACACAGGGAACAAGATGGGAGGAACACCCACCCCTGATTTGCATGGGGCCTAACCATGTTGTGTATGTAGAATCTAGGCCACTCCGACTCTTCATCCTGGATTAAGGGTCAGATTAAAGATCAGAATGTTTTGCAATTCAGGTGCTTTCCAGTGCAAATCTGGGGATCCCATCTTGTCCCCTATTCTGTGGCCCACCTGAGTGCTGGATCTGGCTGACGTTTTAGACCTGTGGTTAACATGAGGTGATGCATCATATGGATGGTTTGGATATCCTGAATGCATCATGTGGGCCTCACATCTGCTGGGACTATTAGCTTACAGTTGTACCGGTACCACTAGAGTGCACCTCATTTAGAAATCACCACATCATCATCATCTTCACCTCTCCCAAGCAATTTGGGAATTCTAAAATTAGAAGATCTCTCTAGAAATTTTAGTGCTGAGAACTACCCAAGAATGGGTTGCCTTTCTTGGGTAGAACTGGACGACATTTAGTTCTGCAGAGTAGATTCCAAATTTTAAATGCTTTGGGACCTATGTTAACCAATTGGGAGTTTCATATGGTATAACTCGGTGGGTGGTGGTTATGACTAGAATGGAATTAATTGTACTAGTGATTGATGAACTCTGCTCACTTCCCTAATCCACAATCTTCAAATGGCAGTGACTCATCGTCTGTGAATCTCTTATGTTTATGGAAATCCAAACTATCCAAATCATCGGCTCTAGAGCTTGTTGTGAATGGATCATGCCATCAGTGGCATCTTTTGTTCCATCGACAATGGGTCCTGTGATTTGAGCAGTTCATATTAGGTAAAGTATGCCACTGCTGGTGGATTCGTCACCACCATTTTGAAAACGGTAGTGAACTACCCCCTAGTCTAGTGCATTAGGCTTCACTGATTCAAAGTGCTAACATATGAATCTTAATAGTCTTTTGGAAATTTTCATCTTTTATCATTTTGCCGTGCGCTTAGTTGCACGGTCCTTCCAACCTGGTGCTACACCTGCTTCAAATGGCGCTTTGGAATCACACTCCTGCAGCTGAATCTGTTGCCGCTTTGCATTGTGCTTTGTGCAACTATAGCCACGCCTCTTGAGTAGCCAAAACTCTTGACTTAGATTTTGAAGTTCACATCATTTCAAACAGTCTGATCTTTTGTTTTGTTTTGTTTTTTTTTTTTTTTTTGTGTTGATTCTTTTCAGATGGAGACTTGGAAGCTCACTGACCAGCATAATGCTGTTTTGGATATGAAGAAACGTGCGTTCGAGCTGGAATTGGATGAAAGGAGAAAATCCACTGACAAGGAGCTGAAAGGGAAGCTGGATGCAGTGGAGCAAAAGAAAGATGAAATCAACCGCAAGGAGGAAAAGGTTGTTAAAAGAGAGCAGAGTTTAGAAAACAAGTTGGAGAAACTGAAGGACAAAGAGAAGGACTATGAGTCGAAATTGAAATCTTTGAAGGAGAGGGAGAAATTGGTCAAAGCCGAAGAGAAGGGCTTGGAGGCAGAGAAAAGAGAAGTAGACGCTGAGAAACAGGACTTGCTGAAACTCAAGGCAGAACGCGGGAAGGAGAGGGATTTACTGATAGAAGAAAAACAGCAGATTCTTAGAGAGCAGGATAATCTTAAAGTAACAGAAGAAGAGAGGGGTGAGATCCTCTCCTTGCGAATGAAACTGAAACTTGAAGTAGATAACTACAATCATGAGAAAGAATCTCTTATGAAGGAAAGAGAGAATCTGAAGCAGGAGAGGGAGAATTTCGAGAGAGACTGGGAAGCTCTAGATGACAAACGAGTTGATATTGCAAAAGAGCTAAGTCAAATCAACAGGGAAAAAGAGAGGCTAGAGAAATGGAAACAGGAAGAAGAGAAACGATTAAGAAGCGAGGAGGTGGAGACAGAGGAGCATATTCAGAGGGAGTTGGAAGCTCTCAGGCTAAAGAAAGAAGCATTTGAGGGATCCATGCAGCACGAGCGGTCGGAGATTTTTGAAAAGGCCCGAAAAGACCATGACGATATGCTTCGCAGCTTTGATCTCCGCAGTCATGATCTTGAGACTGCTATGCAGACTAGGCGGGAAGATATGGAGAAGCTCCTACAGGAAAAGCAGAGGGCATTTGAGGAGGATATAGAGAGAGAACTCGCACACATCAATTTCTTAAGAGAGCAAGCACAAAGGGGGATGGGAGAAATAAAGCTGGAAAGTCAAAGGCTCGAAAGGGAAAGGCAGGAAATCGCTGATGGCAGAGAGCATGTCGAGCGGGACCGGCTCGAGATTCGGAATGACATCGATGAGCTCAATCTTCTTAGCAGCAACCTAAGTCATCAACGGGAAGTGTTTATGAAGGAGAGAGCACGTTTCCTTGCTCATGTTGAGGAGCACAAGAGCTGCAGGAATTGTGGAGCATTAGTGTCTCCTGATCTTGAAACCTTACCTGAAATTGAGGATGCAGGGCCAGCTTTTCTCCCAAGGAGCATGAATGAGGCACTGGGTGCTTCTGAGAAGCTGAATGCTGAAATGTCTCCAGCTGGAAAGACTCCAAATTCTGCCGGTTCTGGTGGTCGCATGTCTTGGCTTCAAAAATGCACTTCGAGGATATTCAGCCTTTCACCAGGAAAGAAAAACGAGGACGCCACTCAAAATCAGGCTGATGGGCCTCTTTTGTTTCCCATGGAAGCATCAGAAGGATTACATGACGCTGAAGACGTACCTGGATCGTCCATTGGTGTAGTGAGTGATTCTTTTGACATCGAGAGGATCCAATCTGATAACAGCATCAGAGAGATGGAGAATGAACAGACTGTGTCTATTGATGAACAGAGTGAAGTTGCTAAGATGCATGGAGCTTCAGAAGCCGTATCTGCATCGCTTGAAATTGTGGAAGATTACCAGCCTCTGGCATCAAAGCAAAACAGTAGGCACAGACCTGGCAAGAAAGCTGGGCGCAGAGGGACTCTCTCTTTGAAGAAGGTCGTTGAGGAAGCCAAAGCTTTCCTTGGGGAAGCCTTGGAACCCAACAAGGATGACCAGCTAGATGAGAAAGGTGTAGAGCCCTCACAGACAAATGAGAGCGGGGGAGATTCTCGTAGCGTGGATGGAAGAAGTACACGTGTTGGTCGGAAGCGGCAGCATCCTCCCACTGCTGGAACCATGGCTAGCGAGCAGGGTGTTGATGACAGCGAAGCCCGTTCTGATAGCACTACAACAGGAGGGCGCCGGAAAAGGCAGCAAACCATTGCTCCTGGAACACAGACTCCTGGGGAAAGGCGGTACTACTTCAGGCGATCCACGGTGTAAATTCCTATTTCATATTTGTCTTATGTCAGCATATCTAATCTTTGATAAATATATAACACATGAGCATATTTGTCTGGAGGAAATATACATTGTTCAGTTGAAGCATTTGCTTGGCCCAGTAAAAGTATGTGTGGGGTCCGTCTTCTGGTGATCAAGATATTCACATGCTGTGCCCCATGGTAAATGGAATGCCCCAAAAAAATCCTCTTGTCAAGAGATCCTAACTGCCCTTGTGTACTGGTGGATGGAGATATCCATTTGCATCAGACTGCTAGCATAATCTGTTAGGGGAGATATCATGGCATGGCCCATCCAATGATGGGTTTGATCAGATCAACAGTTTTGGCCATTGAAACATGGGCCTACATGTACTGGATTGAACGGGAAAAAAAACACCCACTTTCTCTCTATTGAGCATTATGCTGACTACACCTCATTTCTCCATCTGGGTAGTGAGTCAGTCATCTGATCCTTTTGCATCTAAATGTTGATCAGTGCTGGCATGGCCTCCACCACACAATCCTTGCCTGACCAGACTGCAGGAACTGTGAGAGAAGATCATCCAAAACCCACCGGCTTGCCTGAGAACAAGGTGCTGAAGGGGGGCGAAAATTCAGGGCAGGCAGATCCCATCAAACCTGCGGATGCATCTCGTGTGGGATTTGCTGGCGGGAGTGATAAAGGAGCATATATGTTCCAGAAAACAGCAATGAAAAATGTCAATGCGGTAAGTTCATGAGGAATTGTTATCGCAGAAAGTTTGTCAGGGTAAACGCTTACTCTCCCTTTCCTTTTTTATCTGGTGCTGATTATTTCAGTAGGAAGTGTTTTGAGGTCTGTATCATTTGTTTGTCAGCATTAGAAATGCGAAGGCTGCTCGCAAAGCAGGATCTCCAGTTCTTCTATCCCTGCGCACTTGTGGGTGTGGAATCCGAGCCGTTGATCAGGTGGTCTCTGCTGTGTGATGTGGATCCAAAATCAGGTCCGTATGGCATGATTTTGGCCTTGCATGTAGGAAATGAATGGATATTAAAAAGAATTGACCTGCAGTTCACATCTGAAGTACATGTGTGGGCTGCCAAGATGAATGAACCGGCATGACTACCGTGCCGAGGCATTTATATACACTGGGACCCACCTGACGAACGGCCTAGATCTTGAAAGCGTGCACCAACTACTCAGTTTAGCATCATTTTCAAAACTGGCTGTGTTTATGTTCTTTTGCTTAACTTGGTCGGGATTCCTTTTGAGGCCGATTGAGAATTTCAATTTTCTAGGCAATGCACATCTGGGGAAGGGCTGATGTAACTGTTCTTAGTGTTTTTTAAGCCAATCATCTGACTCCCATGATGTGGGCCATGTCTTGTGTGACAGCCTGAAACAGGGGAACTCTATGCTGAGACTGATGGCAATCTTGATGAGAGGTTAATCGACAACATGGAGTTGAGTGAGCAGAATGACGATCAAGGGGAGGAGGAAAGAGAGATTGAGATAGAAGAGGCAGACAATGGGGAAGGGAGCGAAGGCCGGGAGGATGATAGCTCTGGGGAAGATGGAGAAGAAGAAGAAGACTCTGAGAATCAGAGTGCATCGATTAGGAAGAAGCTTTGGAATTTCCTCACCACGTGACAGTTGTCTTCAGTCATGGCGGGCCAGCATCTGGCGGGGTCTTGGCTGCATCTTTTTCTTTTCTTTTTTTTTTCCTTCTTTCCCAAGCCTGTTGGTAAGATCTCTGTAATGTTTATGTATTTCATTTGAATAGAGATATGAGAACTCTTCGTTAGGAGATAGCATCTTGTGTTTGGTTTCATTTAACAAGGGTGCGTTTGGTTGCACCAAATATCACAAAATGTTGTTTTATTTTGCCAGTACTTCCGTTTGGTTGCCTCTTAAGATACATATTTTTTATTTTCGTTTCCAAAATAAAGCGCCAGACATGAATGGACCACGTAATAAACTTGGGGCACTTGTTGCGTCCGAGACATTATGAGAGGATCCCCTTTGTACATGTGTCCTTGTTGTAATGATGGGCCCCGATTAGTCATCAGGTTGACAACATGTTGTACATTTAGCTTAGATCAATGGCTGTGAAGTCTACATGATCATTAGGTGGGCCCAACTGTAGGCTAGAACCATACCATTTAAAAGATTACCATTTCTTGTTGTGTTCAGATGACCGAGGGTGGGTCCAGTTCATTGTGATCTTCCTCAGGCATATGTAGACCACTGGATGGCCCATGTACTGAAAATATCCGATGAAATGAAGAACCCTTCATCGATTGATCCAGCAAATGGACGGTTGGGAGTGAAAATACTGGAACCGTTCACATTCAACCGAGGAAAAAATGGCCAAAATTTGTATGCCTAGGATCTTCCCAACTTGGAGGATTTTCTGTACATGTCCCATTAACTGCGAGGCCCCGTTGTATCACTGAGTCGTGGCTGAAAGAACAGAATTGCACCGTACAACCTTCTGGTCTGGGCATTGTATGGTTGGGAGTTATTGATACTCTGACAGAGTGATACTTGATACTCAGGCACTCGGAAGTTGTACCCTTGGCAAACATTAACTCAATTAAACCGATTGAATCGTCGGACCCACTTTTAGCTGTCACAGAGTCCCAAAATCATATTGGTCCAACAAGTCTAACCTCTGATTCATGGACACTTGTTTGTTTCAACTGATCATTGGATATTTTCACCAATCGGATAGTCAGTCAATCAAAGAAGCTTAATTTTTGGTTCATGATACATTTAAACTGGGACCCATAATTTGGATAGTTTAACTTGAATAAGTTGTATGCCACGTATGCAATTTCCAAGTGATTTGGAAATGCCTGCGTATCATCTATCGCAGCCTGCCAGAGTAGGAAAGATATGTACAGTACATTTTGGCACTTAGCTTGTACAACTGGAACCCCGTCATCGGACGATCCAAAACGTTGAGATGATAGACTTACCATGGATGGTCGATGCACCAAAAATCTCTTGGATTGGAAGCCTTCTTTCAGTTGAATAGGAACCCCCTGATGTATTTTCTTCCCTAACAATTTCCTTGTTGATCGCCTAGTGAAGGGTTCAGGTTTTTCGAACGAGGATTATTTCATTGCTTGCATGATTCAGTGGGGTTCATGATATCAACGGCTTGGATTTCTAACAACAAGCCCCCTCCGTCGACCATGATAGCTACACGTGTAAATTGAATCTGGACCATTGATTAAATAGGAAATGGGCATTTTAAAGAAATGGGGTTTTTTTTGTCCAGGTAGAATGTCTTCATCCAGTAGGGGTTTTTGTGAAATGGTTCTCTGGTAACCAATAGAGCCCTTTGTTGTAGTCAATTTGGACCGTTGATTAATATCTAAGAACAATTCATATTATTATTCTCTAATAATCTATAGTGGGTTCCTATTGATATCACCTAGCATTAAAATCCAAGCCGTTCCTCTCATTGGGTGGCCACACCTATGCAGTGGGTCATACACTGTGGATCAGCCAAAATTTTGGCAGAAAATTATCTTCATAGTGCTGCACGTGCAAATCTATGATGTTGGACTTAGGGTGTCAAACCCGGGTGGGTCAGGTCAGGTTGAGGGTCGACTCATGCCCAGTCTGACCTAAGAGAGGCTCGATCTAACCCAAGCCTAACCAAGGTATTAAATACTCAAGCGTTTTTCTGGGTTGGGTTGGGTGCTGAATTTACCTATAAATCACTAAATCACCTTTTCGTGCCATGTCCTTTAATAAATAAAAGGGATGGTGATGATGATATGACACCAAGAGAATAACTGATGTCAGGGCTAAGGGTGAAAATGGGAACTTGGCCAATGATTTGTGCCATTTATAGAAAGTTTAGCATCTTAAAGATTTTTAAGGCAGCCACCATCAACTTTATTGTATGACCCTCTTTATATGATAAACATAAATGATCCCACCATGCATTAGACTTTGTGCAGCCTATTAAATTCAGTACATAGTTATTCATTGGATTACACTTGAGATTTTTTATTATTATATATTATTATATTAATATTTTAAAAATATTTTAGTTGACTAAGTTTACAAATCTAAAATCCGTTTGATCCTAAGCAAATAAGTGTGTGTACCAAGAGAAATTTCTTCCCTTATAGAAATTCTAGCCTACCAAATTTTGAAATACCATAATGTTTTTTTTTTGTTTTTTTTTAACACATGCACTCACACCTTACACACACCCATGCACTCACATGACAGTCTGTTGTGGCTTTTTTATACTACAATGGGTAGTAGAATCCATGAACTTGTGTTGAAACTCTTGTGAGTCTACCGTGTGCATGGGTGGGCATATATATATATATATATATATATATATATATATATATATATATATATATATATATATATATATATATATATATTGTATTTTTCTTTCCCTCACGTGAGAGGGAGTTCCTCGGATCTAATAGCTATGGTCCTAGATCTAATGGCTATGGCCCCACTTCCACATCTAGCTGAATCTAGCTACAAAACTGGACTTGAGACTGTTAGAGGATGGATATGTATAACAGCTGTGCATGTTTGTTGCGACTTACTCTTAACAGGGAATGCCATTGCAACACTCAGAAGTGGGACCGGCAACTCCCTATTACATGATCACCTATGCAACTAACCACTCCATCCATCATCCATCTGTTGCATCAATTCATTTTAAGATGTGAGAACTGAAGTGGACAGAATCTCATCCAAAAGCCCGTGGGCCATTCCGGTCCATTGGCAGCCCATGTAAGTTAAATCAGAGACGTTGATCTTCCCCAAATATCATCGTAGATGATTTTTGTCTGTTGAGTGGGCCACATGAAACGTGTGGTTGTATGGTACCAAACTCATATGCCCTTCTTTAACTTTTCAGAACCCTACTAATCTCCAACTCCTACCCTCTTCATTGCAATAGGAGTAAATGCAAAGGCTACTACAGTACAAAGCCCTCTCTATGAAACAGAGCAAAAGCCATCAGAAGGTAGAGAGATGGAAAGTGACATCTCACCTTGAGAGAGGGATGTTTTAACCCTATTTTTTCATAGACTGCTCCATTGCTTCTTTAGTCCTAATTACTGTAGTGGTGGCCCACCTCTGACAGCATCTCGTGAGATGAGATGTACACACATTGGAATATGGTTGTGGTTATGGTTATGGTTGTCGAATGGGTGTCATGTGGCCCATATCATATAGGGAAATGTTCACATACGTTTGAGCTTTGTGGGGCCCACCACGATGTATGAGTGCCATCCGACCTGTCCATTAGATGCGTTGCGCTATGTTAGGATTCGATTCCAAAATAGAGCCTGATCCATAACTCAGGTGGGCCACACCAAACGGGAAGATGGAGGACTGTGAAGGGTGATGATCACCATAGAAACTTCCATATGGAATGTGAGGTCCACCATGTTGTGCATATGCCATCCATCCCATTCATTGGGTGCTCCCCAGCAGGAGGAAGGGACACATCCAAATTCAGGCTAAAAAAACGTGAATATACAGTAAATATGTAGGTTTTAAGCATGATTGCACATTTCTCCCTGTGATGTGTCGCACCTGAAATTTGTACTGGGATTATTCTTGCAGTGCTTGGTGAATATGAGGAGCCGCACCAGATGGACGGTTTGGATTCCATAAAAAAAAATCAGCAGTGGGCCCTACCTAGGTCGAACATATGGTAAAATATGTGATCATTCCCCTACCACCCAGTGGGATATTGGGTGGGACAAACAACTAGTGTTGATCAATGAACCGTTGTGATTAATAGCACCACAATCTAAATGCAAACCAACTTAAGATCGGACGGTTGTTAAATGTGGGGAGAGCAGATGCCATTTACTGGGCCCCACGCCTAATCGGAAGCGGATTGCGTACTGAGTAACTGAGTAAACTCTGTGGGGTCCACCATGATTTATGTGTTTCATCCACTCCGTTCATCCATTTTAAAAGATAATTTTATGGCTTGATACAAAAAATGAAGCATATAAAAAGCTTAAGTGGACCACACCACAGGAAACAGTGTGAATTGAACCTGTACCGTTGAAAAATTATTGGGGCCGCGGAAGTTTTGGATCAAGCTGATATTTAGTTTTTCCGTTCATCAATGTCTATGTGATCTTGTGAACAGGTTGGATGACACATAAACATCACTGCGGGCCCTAGAAAGGCTTCGACAATAGAAATCATTATACCCACTGTTTCCTGTGGTATGGTCCACCTGAATTTTGGATATGCTTCAATTTTGGTTTCAACCCCTTGAATGACCTGGAAAAGAGGATGGACGGTGTAGATAAACTGCATACATTTACAGTGGGCCCAACTGAGTTTACTCGGTACGATAAGAGCGTACTTAGTAACTCAGGACGCCGTCAGATTTCTCATTGGAAAATGTAGGATTTGTGGCGGATTATGTGAGGTAACAGCTTAGTGTGTGAGGCGCCTGACCGTGGGGCCCACCTTGATGTATGTGTTGTATATCCACCCCGTCCATCTATTTTTCCATATCATTTTAGGTTACGATCCTAAAAATTAAGCAGATCCATATCTCAGGTGGACCATACCACAGGAGAGAGTGGTGATTAGCCATTAAAAACTTCTTGTAGGCCACAAAAGTTATGAATCAATCTTTTATCTGTTTTTTTCCCTTCGTCTAGGTCTATGTGACCTTATCAACAGGTTCGATGGAAAATAAACATTACGTTGGGCCCCATAAAGGTTTTAATGGTGGGCATTCAATCACCACTTCTTGTGGTGTGGTCCACCTGAAATATGGATCTGCTTCAGTGTTGGTATCATGACTTAAAATGATCTGTAAAGACGGATTTACAGAGTGGATATACAACACATACATCAGCTGTAGGTGCATTTTACCTTCGAAAAAATGACCATGTGAAATTGACGAGAAGTTCCCGAGAAATTGACGGTATATTCCCGAGAAATTGATTGTGTGGGGTCGTCGTCCGGCCACTGTTCTATCCAGCAGCAGTGATTCAGTAGGGCTTTCATGCACGTCAGGCATTACCTTCTCTACCACATTGTAAGAGGAATTATATAATAATCCGGCAGAGTATGCAGACGATACTCATGCACACGCCCAGTGTCCACGTGGCATACAATTACCCCTAGAAAAGACGTTCAGATCGTGGCCCACTGCAAATGAGGTTTAAGAATAATCCAAAATTATACGGATGAGACAATTCTAATCATCCAAAGTGTGGCATCAAATGCACGGTTGAAAAAATTGTCAACGGTCAAGATTCAGCAAGAAAAAAAAATCATAGATTTGATGGTTATGATTCACCCACATGGATTTGCAGTGTGAATGGATTGGATTGAGTTACATGTATGCCATGTGTACAATGGGCATGTGCATGTGCATGATCCACAATCCTCCACCGGCTTATCACATATAAAAAATAGCCTAGCTGGCCATATGCACCATTACCCTGTCCTAGATTGATGGGGACCGCCTAAAAGCCGTTGAAAGAAGGCCACAAATGATTGGACGGCTTGATTTTGTCTCTACTCTCCTCACATGAAAAGTGAAGAGAAGAAGACAAAAGCTAAAACAAAAACCTTAAATTCAGCTCGATTCGGAAAGGAGAAAATGACTACTTTGATTGTTCACCGTCATTTCTTGAGTTGCGTTATCTCTTCACATCAATCTAGACTGTACAAATTGTAGGCCATCCTGACCATCCAATTGGCGGCAGCAAAATGAACGGTTATAAATAACATGGCAATGTTCCAAATTCAGATGGCTAAATAATCCAATAAATCAGCATAATTTGTGAGGCATGCTTCACACACAATGGGACCGATGATTTGGACGGTCCAGATTTTGTACACGCATGCCATGTGTATGGTGGATGAGACACCCCAACTTAAAAGTTGTTGGCCAGCTGTTACAGTGGCCCATCCCAGAAATGAATTATTCACCGAAGCTTAATACACGGCCATCTGTTATCAAATTGGCACACATGCATACGGACCTGACCGTTGCGATTGATGAAAACAGATCGAACGATCCTAACCGTTGGATCAATGGCTATGATTAAACGTAACCATTTAGAAAGTAGAAACGACCACAGAGCAGCTGTACGTGAACTTTCACATATATTCACAACTCTCCCACCAACCCTTCGCATGCTTAGAATATCTGATCCATCCAAAAGATGGACCACACCATGTTGATCAAATGGTACGTAAATCAGCTCATACAATGAAATGAGCTGATCTGCCTGGTTTTCATGCCAGTTGATCATCATGGTGTGGCCCACCTGTTGCACAGATCAGAGATCAGATATTTTGCAAATGTGGCACGTTGGCAACTTGGCAGGAAAGAAACGGCTGAAGGAGAAGTTCACATGCAGCCGAAGTACGTGATCATTTCTCATGAAATTCAGTCCTTCTGAGCCGTCCATCTATTGGATTCTCTCTTGGATGAGCCACACGTAGATAATCATCGATTTGGAAGTTCACGATTATCTCATTGTTTGCCCGTTAGAAGCAAGAAAAGTTCAGATCAACCGTCCATAATAATATAGATCAACCCAGTGGATGACTTCTAACCTATGATGCGGATGGACATTAAAGCTATCCAATTGATTGGCCCCCACCATAAGGATCATGTGTCGAAATTAGACCCATCTACTCAACAGGTGGGCCACACCATAAAAAAATGATGAATAATAACTAATAATAATAATAATAAAATACAGGTGTGGTCCACCTGATGAGCAGTCTGCGAAAGGTGATTCTCATATGGTGGAGCCAACCCATTAGATGGTTTTGATGTGGCCTTCACATGATGAGTTGGAAGGATTCGGATTCAGTAGTGAGATCTCGATGCCTAGTTGGTGCTAGGGGCCTACCATGATGTATGTGTTTTATCCACCCTAAAAAATAAGGCAGATCTAAATCTTAGGTGGACCACGCCCTAAGAAACAATGGTTATCATGTGCATGCCCACCATTAAAAAGTTCTTAAGGCTCACTGTAATGTTTATTTACCATCCGACCTATTGATTATTCATGCAGACTTGGATGAAGTGAAAACAAGAATATCAGCTTGATTCAAAATTCAATGGCCCTTAAGAAGTTTTTGACCGTGGGCATTCAATTACAACCGTTTCCTGTGGTGTGGTCCACCTTATATTTGGATTTACCTCATGTTTTGGACAATGCCCTAAAATGAGTGGGCAAAATGGATTGACGGCATGGATAAAACATATACATCATTGTGGGGTCCACAGCACCGATACTGTGGGGTAATCCAAGTCCAAGTTGGAAGAACTCCAAGGGATGGACGTTAACTTATGGTACAACCAGTTGGAATAGATACACCAATTTTCTGTGTGTATAAAAAAGATGACATCCCAATAAAGATACTACTGTTGGATAGCTAATAGGTTTCCCAGCAACTTCATGCATGTGAAGCGGACCCCACCCTATACATATATATATATATATATATATATATATATATATATATATATATATATATGCTAACCTTCCCAGTTACCTGTATTATAACTTCATCACCATCATTACACTCCATCGGTAAACGTGTGTACTAAGAAGAGGACACATGCACAGAATCGTACACGTGTCATTGGCAGACACATACGATCACCATCGGCCGTCCAAATCGTGGGTCCCACTGCATGTGCAGTATACTCTCCACAATCAGATTTAATGAGTTTCAACCCTATGTCAACCCTACTTTGAGTGGCTTCCGTGGATTATTCACTAAGGTGGGACCCCGGACTGTGGGCCCATTGTGATGAATTTGACTAAATCCATGCCGTCCATCGGCATTGAAAGCTCATTTTAGGCATGATCAAAAAACAAAAAAAATGAAGCAGATACAAATCTCAGATGGACTATAGTACAGGAAATGGGCTTGACCATTAAAACTTTTTTGTGGGCCACAAAAGCTTTGGAACAAGATAATATTTGTGCAGTCCCTTCATCCAAATCTTTGTAACCTTATCGACAGGTTGGATGACAAAGAAACATTTTGGTGGAATCCCTAACGTTTTTAATGATGAGGATTCAATCACGATTGTTTCCTGTGGTGTAGTAAACCTAAGATTTGGGTCAGCTTCATTTTTTGTATCATGCATTTTAGCTGGCAAAATGGTCGGAGAGTGTGGACTTAAGGCACATACATCCACGTTTAGCTAGGGGTCCCACCCACATCCGTGGATATTGGGATCCATAGGAGCTGTGCCCCGGCTGAGAGACGCAGATGGACGCAAGTTGGCTAGTGATGATGGCTATTGGTTGGTACTCTCTGGCCCCACCATGATCCCATTCATTTTTTCAAATTATTTTATGGTATGAGCCCAAAAATGAAGTAGATCACAAGCCGACCATAAAAAGCTTCCTAGGGGTAGAAAAGTTTTGAATCAAGCTGATCTGCCACAAAAAGTCAGGAAGAGCCTAATGTGATGTTTCGTTTCCGTAGCTCATGTTAAGACATGAGCCCAGAAATAAAACAGATCCAAAACTAAGGTGAGCTGCACGGTAGCAAACAGTGGGAAGAGAAATGCCAACCCTTGAAGTGATGCTTATATCCATTCATAAGGTCATTCCCACTGAGTGAATGAAAACACAAAAATGCTCGCCTAATCCAAAACTTTTACGTCCTTATGAATGTTTCAATGGTGGATGGTGGACATTTAATCTTCACTGTTTACTGTTCCCTCATGATCTGAAAAAATGGATGAATAGAATAGATTTCTCACTCACAAATATTTCGGTAATGTAATGGCCAGTTTCCTTTGATGTGGACTGTGATTTCACCGCAATGGGTACAGAAACTCATGAGCTGGTGTTCAAACTCTTATGAGTCTACCATTGAGGCATGAGTAAGACCTTGATATTTCTTTTAAATTTTTTTTGGTTAATTATCAACACACCCACCTTATTAGTTATGCAACGCACCCACTCGATTAGTCACACCACACACCAGTGGGTTAGTGGCTCTCTTTGACATTTCCAACATGAGACCTGTTGTTAAAACCGTGCAGTCTTTTTCTTTTTATTTCTTTTAGGCATATTAGATAATTAGGAAATGAAATGAAATGAATGTAAATAAATAATAATTATTTACCTTTTCATTTCCATATAAATGCACATTGGTATATGTGTTATATCCACACAATCCATTCATTTTTCTCAATCATTTTGGGCATGAGCAAAAAAAAATGAGGCAATTAAAAGCACAAGTGGCCCACAATTAGAATAATTATATTTACTATTGAGCTTGTTGTTATCCATGCCGTGCTCTACTTGATCTTTATATTTGTCTTATTTTTTGGACTTATTAAAGTGATGAAAGAGCAGTTGAAAGGAAGAATGAATAGTATGGATATAACGCATTCATCATGGTGGATTTTACACGGTTTTCAAGGTGGAATTTATCTCTGTGTAGAAATCATCATTATACATTTACTTTCATCTCTTTTCATTTACCTCCAATGAAACAGTTGTTCTTGTATGGAGGAAAGTGTGGCCTTAGTGCGACATCGAGGGAATCGGCTCAAGTAGTATGATTTTTGACTTTTGCCCCGTCTACAACATTGTAGACTATTTGAACGGTTTAGATGGGATTACACGTGTGTCATGTGGATAAAAGCTGAGTGCCTGCGTATGGTTGATGGTACTCTGCCAGAGTATCAAACTTCTTCCTGTCTTATAAATGTTAGATCCTCTCCTCTCATTCTTTTCTTCTTCTCTGATCTCTGAATACAGAGGCCTTCCAAAAATCCGATGGTTTTTGGAATGTTTAACTGGTTTTCGGTATGATACATTTCCTCATTTCTCTTCTCTGCTTTCGATCATTGCTGTTCTCTCTTTTTGGGCGTTTCTGTCTTTCTGGGTCGGTGGTAAGAAAAAAAGCTCATTTGCAAGCAAGCTCTTTTATGCTCTGTTCATCCCTTATCTTCTGTAAATTCTCTGCTATTGTGGTTGAATCAGAGATTAAAAAAAGCTTTCATTTCAATTGTTATAATGATTTTGGAAGTGGGGTTTTTCGATTTTGTTCTGAAAGTCTGGATTTTTGCCTGAAATGAAAGCTTCAGATGCATTCATGCTCTGTTTTTCATCTTTGTTTTTTCTTTGAACTCCTTGACTATCAAATCCTCTGTTTGTATGGTTGGGGCAGGGATGGTGAAAGGCCTATCTATACATTCTACTTTTGATATTGGAGGCTGGTTTTTATCTTCTTGTTAAAGTTCCAAGATTCTTCACGTCTTGACCATCTATCAATCAAATTCTCTGTTCTTCTGGTTGAATCAGGGATTTTAAAAAGGCTCTATTTACATTCTCATTCTGAGATTAGAGGTGTTTGTTGTTAACAATCAAATCCTCTTTTCTCGTGGTTGCATCATCGGCAATGAAGTTCTCTTTCTTCTATTGAAAACTGAGGTGGGTTTTGTTGCTCTGTCTGAAAGCTTTGATCTGAAAGCAGTGAGTTCTTCTGCTTCCAGGCTCTATTTATTTCTCTTCTTCTACTAAATCCTTTTTGTTATTTGGTTTCACTGAGGTTGTGTTTCTAGCATTTTCTCCTTGCAATCTTCATTTCTTTGATTTTATTGAAATTTTTACTCAAAATCTTGTGTTTTTAGATCGTTCTTTGAATCGGATGCTGAAAGAAAACCCAGCTGAGATATTATTCAGACCTCTCTTTTAGAATATTCTTTCCTACTTTCTCTCCTTGTGGTTTGCCATCTCTGTTTTTCTATAATCAGCTCCTCTGTTTTCCTCTGCCCTTTGTTCTCCCCAATTCAAGTACTGCAGAAATCCCATTTTCTAATCTTTCTCTTGTTGGGTTTTTTTTTTTTTTGCTTTTTTCAAATCAGCAATGAAGTATTTCATCAGCATCCAATCTCTGGTTTTGCTCTTCCTTCTACACTCTGTTGTCACGGCCGAAACAGACACTTCGACGGCTCCCATGCTGAAAACAGAGAAGAAAGTTCTGTTTTCTGTTATACGTTCGTTGGTTGGAGATCCATGGAACGGCTCTGATCTCTATCCGGACCCTTGTGGATGGACACCGATCCCAGGCGTTTCCTGCGACCTCTTCAAAGGTCTTTGGTACGTCACCGTTGTAAGCATTGGGCCCATCCAAGAGAACTCCCTCGAATGCAATCCGGCCGCCGAATTCAATCCCGGTCTCTTCGAATTCAAGCACCTCAAGAGGCTCTCCTTCTTTGATTGCTTCCACCGCCCGATCGCCGTCCCACCCCATAACTGGGAGAATCTCGCTGCAAGCTTAGAAACCTTGGAATTCCGATCGAACCCTGGCCTGATCGGTGGAATCCCGGCTGCTCTCGTGTCACTCTCAAAGCTTCAATCTCTGGTCCTGATCGAGAACGGATTGGGCGGTGAATTGCCGGCGGGCCTCGGCAATCTGTCCGAGTTGAAGCGGCTGGTGCTCGCCGGAAACCGATTCTCAGGTCGAATTCCGCCATCTCTGGGCGCATTGGATCAGCTCTTGATATTGGATCTCAGCAGGAATTCTCTAAGTGGGCCACTTCCTACTACTTTTGGGGCCCTCAAATCACTCCTGAAGCTTGATCTGAGCAGCAATTCAGTTGATGGGAGGCTGCCATTTGAGCTTGGGAATTTGAAAAATCTCACTCTTTTAGACCTCAGATACAACAAATTTTCAAATGGGCTGCCTCAATCTCTCCTTCAAATGGTCTCATTGGAAGAAATCCTCCTATCCAACAATCCAATAGGAGGGAGTCTGATGGAATCTGGGTGGGGCAGTCTGCAAAATCTCATGGTCTTGGATTTATCCAACATGGGTCTGACAGGGAAGATTCCAGAATCAATGGCTGAGATGAGAAGGCTAAGATTCTTGGCATTGGACAACAACCATCTATCAGGTGAGATCCCTCCTAAGATAGGGGAGATGCCTTGCATCAATGCCGTTTATTTGAATGGGAATCATCTGACAGGGGAGATTGGGTGGTCTGAGGGGTATTTTGCAAAGATGGGGAGGAGATTTTCTGTGTGGGGCAACCCAGATCTGTGTGTCCCACGTGGATTGTTGGTGAGGGGTGTGGGGCCCACTGGGGTGAAGGGGTGTCAAAAGGAGGGGCCTGGATCTTCTGATCCATCTGGTTTGAAGGCTGAGATGGGTGGTGGGGAATTGAAGGAGAATGCGGGTCTATGGGTCTCAGCATGTGGTGGGGCTTATGGACGTTGGAGATTCTGCTTGGTGTTGTTGTGTTTGGTTTTGTTGCTGGGAGCTTGTTAAGCCTACACGCGTGTAGATCCTTGCCCATTCATATTCAAGCACACGTGTGAAAATCTGAGATTTCCGTTAGGTGGGCCAGGCTTCGTAGATCTTCTCATCTAAAAATGTGGCCATTTCACTCCTTTAGTAGGACAAGGCATACAAAAAAGCAGAAAGAAAAAAAAGGGGTGGCTAGCCATGCTTGTTTAGCCGTTCGATTGTTCTGTAATGTACTGTCCCAGCTGAGATGAAATAGCCTGATTTTGAATCCAGAGGATCTAACCAGTTTGGTCCATTAGATGGATGGTTCGGATTTCACACAAGTTTGTGGGCGTGCATGTGGGTGGTCAGAGCTCTACACGCGTGTGGGCTTACCAAATTCTTGTCATGGTGCTGTAATGTTGTGGGATTCCATGGAAACCAAAAGGAAAACAAATTGGTAACACATGTTAAGGTTATAACCTCTCTCTCGCGTGCGTCATCCGAACCGTTGATATGATGGGATCCACAGTGGATTCGATAAAGTCATAGGCTTCGAATGTTGGACATTTGAATGTGGACTCGTGTGCGTCATCCGAACCGTTGATATGATAGGATCCACACTGGATTCGATAAAGTCATAGGCTTCGAATGTTGGACATTTGAATGTGGACTATTGCTTTCTATATATATATATATATATATATATATATATATATATATATATATATATATCTTCTTGACCGTCTATTTTCTGGCCAGATAGAAAGGCTAGAATGTCCTATTGAAGATATTTCGAGGCACGGTCCATCAATGGTGGGACCTAAACCAATGATCTGGATTACGAATTCATGGGCTCCACTTCTACCATTTGAAAAACTCATGTGTATATCCTTGGGCCGAGTATCATACAGTTGTGAGATTATAATGTATAGCTTGCTCAAGTGGGCCCCAAGGATCAGTGATCTGGACAATTGGTCTAGTGTACCGGATAGTTGAATGTGAACCGTTATTGTATTGTCTTCTTTATTGCCTATTTGCAGGCCAAAAATTGAAAGGGTTGGATTGTCTTGGTAATAAGATTTTGGAGCATGACCCCACTATAGGGAGATCCAAATTCCAACGAACTAATGGTTTGGATTGCTGAAGCTTGTGGCCCACTTGTCCAAACTAAAAAACTTGGAAGTATATGATGCATCCTCGGGCAAGGATCATTTAGGTAGACGTCAAGAAGTTTTGTGGGCCCACCGTGATGTATGTGTTATATCCGCACCTTGTACTCATTTTACAAGATCATTTTAGGTCATGGGCTAAGAGATGAGGCAGATCTAAAGCTCAGGTGAGCCATACCACAAAAGAAGTTTACCACACTACAAAAGAACAGTAGGGATGGAAATACCCACCATTGAAATTGTCTCGAGGCATATTTATATTCCATCTAAACCGTTCATAAGTCATTCTAATAGGGATGAACTGAAAACACAAATACTATCTTGATCCAAAGCTTCTTTGTCCCTTGATTTTGAATATCACTCATCTTCTGGATCATGTCCTAACATGAATTCGAGAAACTAATGGATGGGATAGATTTCTCACATACATCTTGGTGGGGGTCGTATAGCTTCTGATAGCCTACAATTGGATTGCAAGTTCCGGTGGTTGGAAGCTATGTGGGAACATAGAGATGGCTGTGAGAATTCCAATCCATCCACCTGTTTCTGAAGCTTATAATGGGTTAGGAGTCTAAAAACTTGGAAGATCTAAACCTCGTGAACCACGCAGCAAGTAACAAAAGGTTT
Organism: Liriodendron chinense; assembly: GCA_003013855.2. NCBI lineage: Eukaryota > Viridiplantae > Streptophyta > Magnoliopsida > Magnoliales > Magnoliaceae > Liriodendron > Liriodendron chinense. Next base: position 2,407,074 of record PVNU02002217.1, read on the forward strand.
TAACTGTTAATTTATATAGCCAATGTTTGGAATGCTTTTATTAAAGTAAATTTAGTGATGTACTTGATAATCAAATTAATTTAGGATACCATTGATGGTTCATATGTACAATCGATTAGTAGCTAATGATATATGTGTTACATCTTCGGAAGCGGATTGCGTACTTAGAAACACAATATGTTAAGTGTACTGGGTAAACTCTATAAGGCCCCATTGTGATTTATGTTTTTCATCCATTTTAATAGATAATTTCAGGGCTTGTGCCAAAAATTAATCAAATGTAAAGCTCAAGTGGACCACACTGCAGGAAGCATTGTGAATTAAATGTCTACTGTTCAAAATTTTTTAGGGGTTATAGAAGTTTTAGATAAGTTGATACTTGTGTTTTCCCTTCATTCATGTTTGCATGAACATATGAGCAGGTTAGATGACAAATAAACATCACCATGGGCTCTAGGAAGGTTTCAAAGGTGGGAATCATTATTCCTACTCTTTTTTATGATGGGGTACAGTTGAGCTATGGATGTGCTTCAATTTTGGGCTCAAATCCTAAAATGAGTTGGAAAAACTGATGGACAACATGGATAAGCCACATACATTCACGGTGCACAATCTTGACTTCCACATCTCCTACCTTGGAGAATAAGAAAGAAAAGTAGGGCTCTCAATGGGTCGGATCCAACTTAGATCTGGCTCCAAGTCTGAAAATCTGTAGATGGATTCGGGTCCAACTCTGATTCAAAAGTTGATATACATATCCGATCCATTTATAAATAGCTAGATCCATTTTTATCCAAAATACATATAACCATCGGATTCGGTCCGATCTAAGTCCGAATCCATCCCATCACACTAATCTAAAAAAATATATAATATAATATATTTAATTTAGTAGCAAAATGATTCAAATCCCACTATTTACTGTGATATGGTTGACTTGAGATTACTATATGTCTCACAATTTTGAGATGTGGCTTAAAATAATCTGAAAAACGAATGGCCAACATGGATATAACATATATAGGAAGGTGACAATGAGTTGTAACATATATAGTAAGGTGACAATGAGTTGGATCCGGATTAGATTCAACTGTATCCAGCTCTAAATTTGAAAATCTATAAATGAATTTGGATATATTTACGTGAATCTAAATCTGTTCATTTAATTAATCATACCTATTTCAAGATCCAAATCAGTCCATTTAATTAATAGGATATATTTTAAGATTCAAATCAACATTATGAGGATTCGGTTTGGATTTGACAGTTCCATTGAAAGCCTAAGTAGAGGATTGCTAAGGGGGAATTGCAAAACTCACCAAAGTGAGAGCGGATTAGGTGAGCCCCATATCCACAGACGTGGGTGGGGCCATGACTCTGTAACTCACGGTGATGTATGTGCCTTAAATCCATACCGTCCAGCCATTTTGAAAGCTCATTTTAGGGCATGTACGGAAAAATGAAGCTGACCCAAATCTTAGGTGGACAACACCAGAGGAAACAGTCGAGATTGAATCCCCACTATTAAATACTTCATGGATTCCATCAGAATCTTTATTTTCCATCCAACCTGTTGATAAGATCACAACAACCTAGATGAAAAGACCACACAAATATCTTCTTGATCCAAAGCTTTTGTGGCCAACAAGAAGATTTTAATGGTCAATCACCACTGTTTCCTGTACTATGGTCCATCTTGGATTCGGAACTGCTTCATTTTTTGGATTATGCCCTAAAATGAGCTTTCAATAAGGATGGACGGCGTGGATGTAGTCACATACATCACACTGGGCCCCACAGTCAGGGTCCTACCACGTCGGTTGATCCGCTCCCTACAAAAGTGAGGATTTCAAATCCCATTCAGAATATAATCTGATCAACACTACCAAACGACCCATGGATTAGAATACCCTATCCACGATCCAAACTACCGTCCGTTCAGCTTTAGTTTCTTACGATGGCCCAGGGCGCACACATTCCACAAAATGGACGGCTCCAATCAACCGAACACTCAGCATGTGGGCCCCGTGGCGGCTGCAACGACACAGCTACCAAACGAACTCATTGCAAGTAGAGTTGGGGAGTAGTCTGGAGTAGGAGGATAGAATCTACACCATGCAGATAGACTAGGCTCGCTTATTGAGGTGAGGTTGGATCTGCTGCGTCAATGCACCAATACAATTAATGGTTGTAACTGCATTCTCATGCGTGTCTTTCTGGACATCGCGGTACACGTGTGAATTTTAGTACGTATAAGAGATCTGGCTATTCATCAGGTACATCACACTTTTCTAAGTCCCTAGACCTAGTATTGGACTGGGGATCTCATCAATTGAGACACACGTGTAACTTAAATATTAAATGTTGCTCATTTTTCTTCACCGTTCATTTTCCTCAAGGTTATGGAAATTTCTGATTGATTTCTTGATAACAGTATGTTTTATATGATCAACGGATCAGATCTTACACACGATTTATGTTTCAATACGAGCACCGTGAAGCTACTTTCAGCTTACGCGACCGTGTATAACTAGCAGCATTTCACTGTGTACAATGGTGAGATGGCGCCCGCGAGTCTAATGAAGAGAGGCTCCTCACTTCTCTCGAGAAAAAACAATTTGTGCTCTGGCAGACGATGAGACTCCATACGCATGCACAAGTGACTGCATACTTCCGATTCTGTACAACAAATCCAAAACGTCCATGTTATGGAAAATACTATAATTAGATCACAAAAGAAATCATATAGCTGACAGTCAAGGTCCCACAACTTGTGGTACGGCACAATTTTCTGTCTCAACATACAGTTGTGACCCACCTGGTGAACGGATGGGCAGGATTTTTTAGACCGTTGATCATCATGGCGGGGGGCCTATCGTTTTCACGGTAGTGATACAAAAGCACCATATTGGTGGGAAAGATGGTAAGTTACAACAGCTTGTTGTACCGTTGGCTTCTAACCGTCCATTTGATGATAAATCCTCAGTGGCACCCCACGATTTGGACGGTTTGAATTGTGATGAGTGTGTGCTTGTCTCTCTCTCTCCCTCTCTCTGAGCGTGGCTGTCTTTGCAAGTTGGCATTTTCTGGAGGCATTGAAGGCCAAGGAGATATGAATGTTCTTTGGCCGTTGTCCAGGATCGCGGTTTGGGTGGACCCCCGTATCCACTGAGGTCGGTGGATCTCCAACTGTGGGCTACTGTGATGTATGTACCTTACATCTACACCGTCCATGCATTTTGAAAGCTTATTTTAAGGCATTATGCAAAAAATTAAGCAGATCCAAATCCTACATGGACCATACCACATGAAATAGTAGTAATTGAATCCACACTATTAAAAACTTCATGGGGGTTACTGGAATGTTTATTTTCCATCCAACCTGTTTAAAAGGTCACAAAGACCTGGATGAAGATACCAAACAAATATCAGCTTGATCCAAAACTTTTGTGACCCACGAGAAGCTTCTAATGGTTGAGTACCATTATTTACTGTATTATGGTCCACCTGAGATTTGGATCTACTTCATTTTTTAAAGAATACTCCAAAATGAGTTTTCAAAATGAATGGACGGCGTGGATGTAATAAACACACACCACAAAGTGGATGGCACGGTAAGGGATCTACCCACCTCGGTGGATCCAGCGAAGCCGCGCCCGTTGTCCAGGCTATATATGGAGGCAGGTTTTGTACTGAGACATGCTCAGGTTTTTATTACTGGTGACTAATTTGTACTCTGGCAGACTGGATGCTTCATACGAATGCATTAATTTTTTTTACACGTGGCAGTCAGACATCTCGTGTTAAGCCGCCCAATTCGTGAGACAACTGTTGGCAGCTAATGTCTCTGAAAAGATGGATTGGATCACACAAACCGGACGCGGATTGGCTAGTGACCCCAACACCAGCCCCGGGGCTGGTGTCAAAGCTATGTGGGCCCACCATGATGTATGTGTTTTATCCATGCTGTCCATATATTTTTCCACCTCATTTTAGGGCATGGGCCCAAAAATGAGGCAGATCCAAATCTCAGGTGGACCACACCGCAGGAAAACAATTTTTATTGAACGTCCACCCTTAAAAACTTCCCAGGGCCCACCCTAATGTTTATTTGCCATCCAAACTGTTGATAAGGTCACACATACCTGGATGATGTGAAACACAAATATCAGCTTGATCCAAAAACTTCTGTGGCCTCCCAGAAGTTTTCAACGGTGAGAATTCAATTCCCACTGTTTCCTGTGGTGTGGTCCACCTGAGATTTGGATTTGCCTCATTTTTGGGCCCATGCCCTAAAGGTGGAAAAATGGATGGCCAAGTGGAATCTATTGAAAATCCATGAGGTTTTCAATGGTAGAGATTCAATAATGACTTTTTTTGTGGTGTGGTCCACCTAAGATTAGATTTAGATTCAGTTTTAGGATCATAACCTAAAATAAGCTCTCAAAATGGTTGGACCGTGTGGATTTAATATAAATACATCACTGTGAGCCCCACAGTCAGGGGTCCCACCCACCTTGGTGGATCCGTGGTCTCACCTAATCCGCTCCCTGATCATGGTTCGGGCTGTGAATTGGATTTTGACCCCAACACCAGCCCCGGGGCTGGTGTCAAAGCTGTGCGGGCCCCACCATGATGTATGTGTTTTATCCATGCTGTCCATCCATTTTTCCACCTCATTTTAGGGCATGAGCCCAAAAATGAGGCAGATCCAAATCACAGGTGGACCACACCACAGAAAACAGTGTTGATTGAACGTCCACCCTTAAAAACTTCCCAGGGCCCACCGTGATGTTTATTTGCCATCCAACCTGTTCATAAGGTCACACAGACCTGGATGAAGTGAAAACACAAATATCAGCTTGATCCAAAACTACTGTGGCCTCCAAGAAGTTTTCAACGGTGATAATTCAATTCCCACTGTTTCCCTTGGTGTGGTCCACCTTAGATTTAGATCTGCCTCATTTTTGGGCCCACGCCCTAAAATAAAGTGGAAAAAAATATATGGACAGCGTGGATAAAACACATACATCATGGTGGGGCCCACACAGCTTTGACACCAGCCCCGGGGCTGGTGTTGGGGTCACTAGCCAATCCGCGTCCGGCCGAATGCGGACATCCAGGCCGAAATCGGATTGCCTACTAGGTTAAACTGGGTAAACTCTGTGGGGTCCACCATGACTACTTATGTGTCTTATCCACCCCGTACATCTATTTTACCATCTTATTTTAGCTTATGAGCCCAAAATCGAAGCATATCCAAGCTCAAGTGGACCACACCACAGGAGACGGTGTGAATTGAACACCTACCATTGAAATCTTAACGGGACCACAAAGGTTTATGATGAAGCTGAGATTTGTGTTTTCCCTTCATTGATCTCTGTGTGACCTTATGAACAGGTTGAATGACAAATAAACATCACTGTAGGCCTTAGAAGGTTTATGATGAAGCTGAGATTTGTGTTTTCCCTTCATTGATCTCTGTGTGACCTTATGAACAGGTTGAATGACAAATAAACATCACTGTAGGCCTTAGAAAGGTTTCTACGGTAGACATCATTATCCACATTGTTTCCTGTGGTGGGGTCCACTTGAGGTTTGTATATGCTTCAATTTTTAGGTTCAAAGCCTAAAATGACATGAGAAAATGGATGGACAGCGTAGATAAGCCACATACATTCATGGTGGGCCCCACAGAGTTTACCCAGTACGGTAAAGCGTACAGGGTTGCCCAGTACGTAATCCGATTTCATCAGGGCCTGGACCTTCTTAGGCCAGACTTGATCTGGAATACGTGTGCGAGGCCGGGCCTAGCATTTAGGGCGTGTTTGGTTGGCATCTGAAAATCCGTTTCCAACTTAAAAACTGTATTCCAGCAAAATTCAGTTTTAATTGATGTGTTTGGCGGCAAGTTTCAGCCAAAGAGAATTCCATTGGAACCTAGATGGCTAGATGGGCTGGAATCAGGATTAGTGGGAACAGTGTGGGGGGACTGGTCATGCAAAGTTAGCTTCCATGCCTACACATGTATGCGCTGTACATCTATGATGTATGTTTTAATATCCACATGGTCCATCCGTTTAGAGAGCTCAATTAAGGGCATTAGACAAAAAATGAGGTAGATCTAAATCTCAAGTGGACCACACCACAGGAAAATAGTGTTAATTGAACGTTCACCATTAAAAACTTCCTAGGGCCCACTGTAATGTTTATATGCCATCCAACAGGAAAATGTGCCTGATTCACTCTGTCCATCAGTTTTACCAGCTCATTTTAGGGTATGGGCTTAAAAATGATGCAGATTATAAGTTCGAATGGACCACACTATAACAAACAGGGGGATCATGACCTCCACCATTGAAAGGTGAAACCAATGATGCAGATTGTAAGTTCAAGTGGACCACACTATAACAAACAGGGGGATCATGGCCTCTACCATTGGAAGGTGAAACCATCCATGGGTCAAATACCAGCTTCATCCAGAACTTCTGTGGCTTGCAAGAAGTTTTTAATGGTAGATGATTAACTCTCCTATTTCTTGTGGTCTGGTCCGCTTGCGTTTTGGATCTACCTCAATGTTGGGCTCATGCCTTAAAATGAGCTGTTAAAATAAAGGGAAGACGTGAATCAGACTCATACACCATGGTGGGCCCCACAGATTTTAACACTTCCACAATATTCGCGTCAAGCTTATCAAATGTTAACTCACTTTGGGGGCGGGCTGTATTTCAGATGGTAAATAATGATTATTTACTTACCTACATTTACAACAGTAAATAGAGAATCAAACACTCCCTAGGTGTCCATTGTGACCAAACCAGCATGGTTCCAAAAGGTTTGCAATTTTTCCTGGCGTTTATCGAACTCACTTGAATTAATTCAAACACCACCACCAAATTGTTGGGGTTAGGAGCCCCGCAGCGGAAGCAATCAAGGCAGGCGAGGAACACACCACAATGGCAATCAACAAGCAAATATCACACACAAGAAGGCAAATCGATTTTTACGTGGAAAAACCCCTCACGGGTAAAAAACCACGGCACAAAGCGACACCAATCCACTATGAATCAGAAGTTACAAGAGATTACAGAAGAAAACCATAGATCACAGCCCACAAGAGAAATCCCAAGCCACCCGAAGCTAATTCTCACATGAGGAGGACAAACCCATCCCTTTCCCTCAACCCAGAGAACTCCAAGCTTCCTCCATAGCTCTTTCTCTCCCCTAGAACCCTCTCAATCCCTCGGCTTAGTGGCGGCCCTTAGTGGCAACCCTAATCTCGGATTACATCTCCTTAAATAGGAGAAAACCGGAATTAGAAACTCCTTGCACAAAACCGCGCAAGAAACCAAGTCCAAGAAGGAAACTGCGTACAAGCAGTTCGCGCAGGGTCGGGCGGCCGGTCACAAGACCGTCGGGCGCTCGGCCAACCAAAAAACAGTCCAGCGAGACACTTTTGAAATAACTGAATTTCGGGCGCCCGGACCAACATGGTCGGGCGTCCGGCCGGGTCATGGGGCGCCCGGTCACCAACACCGTGGGGCGCTCGGCTGTCGTCTTCACACATGAAGAGTTGAGGCGTTCAGCCCAACACAAATCTGCCTTTCATTTAATCCCTCTGCCCTCTGCAGTAGTCCCAGAAGATGATTTATCTGACTGATCTAATAAGATACCAGTCAGGTCGGGTCGGGTTGGGTCGCAGTTCATTTGCTAGTGCTTGGTCCATAGCCGCATTGACGACCCTCTCAAAATTGGATAAGACCTCCATTTCCAATCTCAAAGGTGATGCTTCGCTCAAGTGGGGTTTTCATTTTTAGTCTAGCTTTCTACACCCTCGATCGCCATTACCTTTATTTCATAGTACCCCATCCATCATAACACATACCATACTTTTTTGGAATCTACCTCAACAGTAGATCTCCATAACCACTTATCGAGCAATGCTTCATTAATGGATTTCAAAGATTTAATTCCCCACTCCCTAGTTGATTAGCTTGAACACCTCTTTCCATTCTGCTTAGGTGTACCTGTTATTCTCCATTCCTTTCCATAAGAAATCTCTCAACAACCTCTCTGATCTATCACTGATGATCAAAGGGCATTGGAACAACAACAAAAACATATCTGCAGAGACAAAAGCACCATCTTGACAAGTGGAATATGACCCCGAATGATATCTCTGATAATCGCCTCTTGATACCTTCCAGCAATAGATTATAAGGAATGTCGAGGGACGTGGCCCTGCTTTGCACCACAAAATTCTGACCAACTACTACGCCCAGACTAACTTCTTGCCAAAAAAAGCTTGCCTTTCAGAAAGGTTTACCTTCTGCCCAAAACTGTCTTGAAGTATCTTAAGAATATATATGGGATTCCATACTTAACAGTTCCGTCACAGAAAAGGATCATATCCTCTGTAACTGCATGTGAGAAATTTGAAACTTTAATTGCTCTACCTCAAAGCCATAAATCTAGCCTTCCATATTTGGATCTTCACTCAGATGCATTCGTTCCGAAAGCCGGCAGCGGAAGCGGAACGCCGAACACGTGAAGCAATGAGAAATCAAACGAGAAACAAGATGCAATCAATCACACACAAGCATTCACCACAAGAGACTCCGAATTTTACGTGGAAAAACCCCTCAACGGGTAAAAAACCACGGCACAAAGCGATCCACTATGAATATCAGAAGATTACAGAGATTGACAGCCCACTAGCAAGGAAAAACAGAGAAAAAACTCCAAGTTCTCTCTCACACACACCTTTCCCCTCTTCCTAGTACGAATAGGAAACCTTGGACACCTTAGGATTTATCTCTAAGTCGGATTACAATATGAATAGGAAACCTTGGACACCTTAGGATTCATCTCTAAGTCGGATTACAACACCTTAAATAGGAAGAAATCCGAAAATAGAAACATCTTGCGTAGTACTGCGGACTGCGCAAGAAAACCGCGTACACAGCCGACCAGTCGGCCTTGCATAGAAACAGTCCAGGGAGTTTACATCAACGCTGCCTCACAGCCGACCGGTCGCCCGATAGGTCGGAGCCCACTGACGACTGGTCGGCCGACCGGTCTGGGCACAGAAACTATCCATGGGGGGGACTCTTCAACTGCACTTGGGTCACGCTGTCCGGCCGGTCGGAGCACCCAATTCATGCCAAGTTTGAAGATTTATCCCAACACATTCATGAGCCATGTGGGCCAGATTTGGATCTTCACTCAGATGCATTCATGAGCCATGTGGGCCTCATAAACATGCTTTCAAATAGCGTTTCCGGAGTGCAACACACCTAGAGACCAAAACGTTAAGACTTGCCCCATTTCTTTCTTTTGGTTTCCATTTTGGGCTGGTGACTTGTCCTGTTCTCTGACAAAACCAGTACAACTTGGGTGACATCGAGTCATATCGGATGATATTTTGAACCATGGTCATCATAAGTCAGTCTTCTTTTAATAAATGCCCCTTGGGATAGAGAGATGATGTGATCTGGATCTCAACAGAAACTAGAAGCCTCACCTTTGCTTTGCATGGTCTTCAAATCAAGCTAATGGGTCTGAAATCCTTGGGATTTGACGCACTGCCAATCTTGGGAATCAATGAAGGACACACCCATGTGGGAATCATGGAATTCCACCATAAAAGCCAAGAGATCCCTTCTAACTTATTTCCAAAATAATTGGAAGAAAATCTATTGGGAAACTGATCCAACCTGGGAGCTTTATCTTCAAGATTGATATGTTAAGACAGTGACCTTGCACGATCAAAGCTAGAGAATGTTAGATACAATTCAAAGAATAAAGGTTGAGACTAGTAAATTGTGGTAGAAGCTTTGGGTGGAGAACAGTGCCTAGACACCATTTTGCATGACAAGCAAAGATATAGCTTCTATGTGTGAACCAAGATCACATTTGCATGAGTCAACTCATCCATTGCTGTTCTCAGTTTGCGTATGAAGGCCAGGGAATTATACTCACAAGCTAAGGTTGCGTTTGGACGTACTACTGAAGTCAATTGCAATAAAATTAGTTCAGTGAATTGGAAGTGACCAAATTGCAATTACAAGGTTATTTCCTCATATGAAATACTAAGGCCCTGTTTGGTAGACGCCTAAAATGCGCTCATCTCACAATGGTGAGTTCATTTTAACAGTAATTATGTATTAGAGATCTTGATCTCTAATACATAATTACTTTCAAAAAAATGAGATGAACTCATTGTTAGGCTTTTGCCAAACAGGGCCAAAAGTAATTAGAATTTGGCCCGTTCCATCTCTATTGAAATGGTTATTGAAATTAAATTCAATATTGTACCACGCTTAGCCTACAGGAAAGTCAAATTTGTGTTGAAAAATGTTGAGTTTGAAAGAATATCTCATTTCACAAGGAGAAGAAAAAATCATTTTCTTTTCATGTACAATTTATATTCTTCTTTTTCCCACTCCCTCAATAAAAATAAGAAACTGCCAAAAATGTATGAGAATGCATTTAATATAGCACTTCATTTTTTCTTGAAAAAAATGCTTTCTCTTCAAAAATTTCTACGCCTAAATTAGCAATTGTGTCTATCACCATCGGTGACCCAAAAAAATAGAAAACAAAAGAAAAGAAAAAACTGCCACCTTCCACCACATCTACTTCTTCCGTCTGGACAATTGGTTGTTACCCATCTAACTGTACAGCTGGGTAAGCTACTGCTTTCTTCAACCTAAACTATTTCACATTCTCATCATCGGTGCAGCCTTCTGCCAATGAATGGACTGCAATTCCAACCTCTTATTGCGACTGGAAAAATTGATGGGAAGTGTTAATCTGTCCCATTGACTATTAGAGCTGCAAAAAAATGAATCAAAGCTAAAAGATGGGTGGGTCACATGCAACACGCCACAAGGCAATTGGACTCTTCTCCTTCCTTGCAGTGAACACAGTCTCCATGAACACATCGGTCTTGCAAGTATGGCCATGGCCGAGAAATTCTTTGGATATATGGAAGCTTCAATAATGGAAATTGGCATTATCACATCAACGGCGAGCATGTCTGGAAGATCAGACTTTTCTCATTCTGCAACAACTCACATCTTGTTAGGAGGGGAATGTAAAAGGCCAAAGTTTCACTAAGCTAGCTGTGTGTGTTCAAAATTCAGCAGCCAAAAGAACAACAAAAGATTCATAACTATGAGGCATGCTAAGTTGTCCACATGATTGCTGTGAAAGGACCTAGTCCCTCAGTATTAATACAAAGCTAATTGCAATTTTGTCATTTCCACTCCATATAAATTGATCATGGAAATCCAATTCAGTATCACATCCAAATGCAGCATGAGTTTCTCATTCACGCATTTGGCAATAAATGACATTAATTTCTTTCTCGAATTTGAAGTAACCAATTAGGTATTAAATGATTTTAGTCACAATCAAGGTTTGCTCTTTGTTTTGGTTGTCTAATGCCTCCCCCCCCCCCCCCAGATAAACATACTGTTTTACGTTCACTGAACTGTGGGACACAACTGATGGATGGGTTAGATCTTGCAGGCCTGTGCCTAATTAGCACATGCTGCAGCATGTTGATGACTTGCCTTAGACATGTATGTATGTATCAGTGTCCAACACAACTAGTAGAAGAGCAAGTTACAGATCAACTGGCAGATTAGTGACACTGGTCATGTGTTCAGGACATCCTACTTGTCCAAACGGTTGGTCCTACTGTTAAGCCTTGAACTGTGCATATATGAACCCCAATTCATAGCACAATTGCATAGTTTAAGTTGTTAAAGTTAAGGACTTATGATTGTTTTTGTGTTTGTAGGTAATAAAGAGAGATGTCACGAATTTAATGCTAATTTGAAGGATTTAGAGTGCTTGGAAGATCAAGTAAATTATGCCAAGAATGGAGGAAAGAAGCCATGGAAGATGGAATTGAAAAATGAAAAAAACCTGGAAGAAATCAAGTTAAAAGACTTGGACTAACCAGAAAAATCAAAGTGAAGAGCTGCAGGGCCATAAAAGTATATGTAGAAAGTTGCAGTTCTGGAGATTGATCCGGCGATGGATTGCCCACCGTGAGCGATTGACCGCTCACACTAAAAAAATGCTGAAATTGCTGGACTAAAAATCGGTTTAGCGATCGATCTCCCAACCACTTGCGATCGATAGCCCTGTGCGATAAAAATTCCAGAAAAGTGTTGTTTTGTTGCTGGAACTCTCTATACACTTTTTGGACCTAGCGATCGATCGCTAGACCACTTGTGATTGATTGCCCGACCCTGCAGATGTTCAAATTTCTGTTTTTAACAGTTGGTCCGAACTCGTGATTAATCGCCCAGATCAAGCGATCGATCGATTGATCGGTATGGTGGTGCGAGATTTTCTTACGCAGTTTGAGGTGGTGCTCGATTTTTGCTATAAAAAGTGGACTCCTCCTATCTTTTAAAGCATGCTAGGACATGGGGAACATCAAGTTGGCTTGGGAGAAGGATTCTAGTTCAAGTTTTCTTATTTTTCTTTTAGTTTTTTAGTTAGTTTTCATATTTTTGAGGTTTTTAGTTCAAGGATGTTAGAGATGAACTAACCTCTTAGCTAGAGCTAAGAAGTGAAGCTTTTGGTTTGTTTTTTATGAATTGATGCAACTTGGGTTTCTTTTGATGATTTAATGTTGAACAATAGTTTAGTTTTAGTTTGAATAAAGCCTAGTTTTAGTTCTTCTCTTGCTCTATTGATGACTTCGGGCTCATGTGATGCTTGGATGATCAAATTCTAGTTGCTTATCTGTTTTGAATTGTTTAGATCTATAAAGCTCCTTGATCTACCATTAACTACGGGCATGGTAGACGCTTTGAATTCCCTGTGATCTAGATAATTGGTTTTCATGTGGGAACTATTTCAAACCAAAGTTCTTATCTTTTTTGTACAAATCTGAGATAGTTATTTTTGCTTGTTGATATCGGTTTAATTAGAGTTCAAATCATTAGTTCTAATTAAGTTTAGTGACAGGATTTGATGAAGGTTATGGTTATGATCTCAACTTGATTGGATAAAGGATTGGCCTATACGATTGAGTGTGCCCAATTCCTGAGCATTATTGAGGGAACCAAATCAATGACCAAACATCTATTTTAGATTGTTTGTGTGATTTAACTGTTTCATATTCCAGCCGGATAGAGATAGGACTTCGATTCTGGTTGAGTTGTTGAGAGACCTAGTTGGGTTGATGCATTGGAAATAACCAAAAGTAGATCCTTAGCGCTCTAGTGCCTTTAGATTATTGATTTTTACTTTCTACTTACTGTTTTATTATATAATCATACAATTCTAGTTTTAAGATTTAGTCTCTTAATATAATATCGATTCTAGGTTATTTTTGGGAAAATCCTGAGAATACTTGCATACAAATCCCTGTGGGATGATACTTGGTCTTTCCAAATTATTACTACATCACAACCCTACACTTGGGGCTGACGAACACCCACATGAAGATCACTTGGTAAAAGAATCATGCCAATCCGCCAATCAGATGGTCTACATGTGTCCATTGGATCAGATTGGTGGCAGTCCATTGTTTTCTTTGGTGCTCACATGAGAAGATTGGCCGGATTTTTGCGCTAGGTTATCTTCATGTTGTGGCTCAGCTTTTGGATGCCTTGCATTACATGATGGCACTAATGAGCTACTTGGTCTATGACACGGTTCAACTAGTTGCATTTGAATATAAAAATAAGGGAAGCATATATCAAAAAGATGAAATCAAGAAAGAGGCAACAAGAGTCTAGTGCAAAGAGTAGATGCTCTTCAAACACCCGCGTTTCCTCTCTCAAAATAAGACAAAACAAAACCTCCAAAGACGATGATGGCTACCTAATTTCATTGCCAACGAATAAAGATCTTCACACACAACTCCACATCTTGAGACAACATCTTTATTAAAACATTAACCGAATCATTTTCTACTATTAAATTTCCAGAAAAAAATAATGAAAAAAACCCTTCCTTTAATACCCTCACCTTTGTTTGAGCCATTTATACAAGTCAAACAGAAAAAGACCAACTTGATATCTTCCTTGTTGTTTCTTAGACTTTCCTAATTCCAAAAAGGGTTCTTGGACTCATGATAGAGTACCATCATAATAGAGAAAAGTCCTGATCACACTTTGTATAGACTTCCTAGATGGTATTGCATTTGGCTATAATTGCAAACTCATGCTTTCTGATGGCATTAGTTGGGAAAATTGAAATTCTATTGAATGGATAGGTACATGCCGATTAGCTATTCCCAACTTCCCTTGAGATGGTTTGAACATGATAATCACTTCTAATCCAAGGAAATAAGAGCAATTGCAGCAGAAAATATAAAGAAATGGAGAAGAGAGATAGAAGAAGGGATGAATTTATAGAGTATCACTGCCGGAACATCCTAAAGGAGTCTCACCCTTAGAGCTCTAGAAGAGTCACACTTCTAGTGTTTATTCCAGTCATAAAGACCTCATTCGAGATTGGTTCACATGCCTAGTCATATATGTTACTCTTTGCTTATAAAATCCCCAATCAAAAGCAATTCAAACTATTCCCAATTGGTCCATACTTTGGCATTTCCTAAATTAATTCAAACTACTCTAAGTTGTAATTTAGAAAAAAAAAAAAGAAAAAAAGAAAAAAGAAAAAAACTAATAGATGGAAATTACCCTAAGGACTCCAATAACCATTTTTTCCAAACCAATCAATTGGACCCTTAGGCCACGCAGTCCAATCAGTGCTACTTTTGGCCATCGTATTGTATTTCTGGTCTCCACAGTCCAATTAGATGATGGATTTGACTTTCTCTTCAACTGGCCAGCAAGTGGGTCTAAAGGTAAAAACAGTCTACTTTGGAGTTTGGATCTATTGTGGTGATGATGTGGTCATGCATCAGTTCTCCCGCTTAAAAACATCGTCCTCGAGTTTGTGCTCGTCACCTCTCATGTGTTGTCCTTGTATCGTGTCTCTGTTGTCTTTGTTGAAAGCTGGTGATGAAGGTCATCATCTAAGCTAAGCAGCTCTCTAAGTGGTGGTGTTGCAGATGACACCACTTCCTCTTGTGCAATCATCCAACTCTGATCTTCCAGCGTTTGGATTTAGAGATGCTTGCCCTGAGTGTAAGGCTCTGATGGCTTCTTCTCTTCAGGATCCTTCGTAAGCTTTAGTGTAGTTTTCCTTCGGTGTTTGAATGGTCGCAGTGTTATACTCTTTGATGATATAAATACCCCTCCTGGTTTCATACCATTTGTTTAAAAAATTTCCAATCGGAAGTAAATGCCTACTCATTTCCTAATGGTATGCTTGACCTTACCTGCTTTAACTGAAACCAATCAACACAACCAATCTCAAAGAGTTCTAATAAAAGAGGGAAAGAAACTAATAAAATGGAACTGCCCCAAAAGCTCCAAATATCACTCAAATACTTTCAACATGCATGACTGTATGACGCTTTCAGGAAGTACGTTTGTACAAAAAACCCTATATTCTTTTATGGTTTATAAATAAACCTAAAACACAATTGATGGGACTTTTCTTACCTTTCATTTGTTTTTTGTTCTGTTTTGTTTGTTTTTTTTGTTTTTTTTGTTTTTTGTTGTTTTTTCCTTTCCTGCTAATAATATCTCATCTTTCAAAAAAAAAAAAAGATTGGACTTGAGGGTCCTGCAATCCAATCACCATTATCATTTGCCATCTAATTAGATTTGTGGGCCCTGTTGTCCAATTGGATGATGCATCTGGCCTTTATCTTTAACTAGCTGGCTAATGGGTCTACTTTGGACCTATTCTGGAGACCTGGTTGTCCTGCATCACTTGTATTGTACCGCACATGAATCTTTCTCCTGTCTATTCCCTATGCACCCACATTTCCTAACATTTTAATAATAGCAACTTCCCCACTGCTATTCCAACTCATGCTTCGTGCAGCCAAGGCAATGGTATTGTATTCTCTCACCCTTCTTCACTGCGCAATAAACTACTCAAGTGTGGCCTATACATGCTAGCCTTTTGTAAAAACATGTATCATGTTATCACACCTGAACTGAACATAAATATATTTTACCTTCATGTATGCCAATAATATGGCAAGGTACATCTTGAGGAATGATCCCCATAAACCACCAGTTGTGGCCTTGTGGGTGAGGAACATACCATCTGTCTCATGCGCCAACAATCCAACAAATGGAGGACTTTGAGCTGTGGAAAAGGTGGTTCGGACAAGTAAGATCATCTGGCGCTAAAATCAAACTGGTCCAATCATTAAACAGGCTACTGTATGTATAAAAACAATCGATAATTAAAATCTGACCTGCTAATGGTCCGATTCAGTGTACTCGTGAGGCTTGTATGGTTAGTTGACCGTCAAGTTGGCAAATCAGATGGGTTGTACGTCAAGCAA
This sequence comes from Liriodendron chinense, assembly GCA_003013855.2. NCBI lineage: Eukaryota > Viridiplantae > Streptophyta > Magnoliopsida > Magnoliales > Magnoliaceae > Liriodendron > Liriodendron chinense. The sequence goes on from PVNU02002217.1 coordinate 2,423,482, forward strand.
CCTTTAACCAGTTACAGGTGATTTTGTCTTTTGACTTCTGCAAAGCAAACAAACAAGGCAACTCATGTTTTAAACTTAGTTCTGTAAATCAAAGTAGCATTCTCAGACAATTCGACTGGAATGGTAAACCATAAGATTAAACCCCAACAGCAAAAAGCTAAAAACTTTAAGTTAAGAACATTACATCATTAAGCTTCACTTAGAAAGATAAAAGAAACAATACCTATGCAATAGGCTTCTTCTGGGCTTCTCTTTGGTATGTGCACAGCGGGTCATCCATGGAAAGATGACGTTTCATTTCATGAATATGATCAACCCCACCTTCCCTTTGATGACAAGCATCACATACATCATATTCAGGGCAAATCTAGCAACGCCAACACTGACGCATGTCGATTTTATTGTGGAAGACTGCGCACAGGCTCATGAAAATGGCTCATCTGGGTTATGCAGATGATACAGGAGCATCATTGAAGAATGCTTAGCCCGACGAAGAGTATCATACTGAAGATGGTTCACTCGACAGAAGTTCAGGAACGTATCCCTAGTTTGGGATATGCAACAGCCAATAGTCTCTTCTTTACCCTTGTTATCTGAGTGTATACCATTCACCTCGACCTGAAAGATTGCTCAACGTTCAGAAACATTAAAATAACGGGAAATCCATTAAATACACTTAAGAGAACTGCAAAGATAATCTTAGAACCTGCATTATATTGGAAACATTTTAGATGAATGCTATTTGCAGACACATGCCCAAAGTGGCACACGTGTTAGATCCAGGCTGTACATCAGGAGGGTAGAATGGTGAATTTTCTCTAAGTTTAGTTGTCAGGTGGGCCACACCCGAACAAACATAGATGGTTGGAACAGGATAACCACCACCCTACAGTTAACACACATGTTGATCCCACACACGTATGCCAGCTTTGGAACACATGGACGCTTGCCAATGTGTGCATGTGGGACTCCTTGACATATGGAGGATTACGCTTATTTCAAGTACTCACCAGATGAAGTGAATGTTTTTCCTCATTTTTGATAGGGTGTTTTTCACTCTCATGAAGTCTTTGCTCTACATCGTGACACCTGCAATAATATAGGAGTCATGAAATATAACCTACTTGACAACCACCAGAAACTTCCATACCTCATTCAGTTGTGTTTTCCCAGTGATAATCGTCAAGAGTCCATAAAACCATAGATGCAGGAAAACAAATCATGGAAACACTAATCTCTTACTACTAATTTCCTAGCAATGATACTGCTAGAATTATCAAAGAAAATTGCCCAGACATCCTGTATATTATGTTGCCCACTTGGATGTATCCTAAATTACCATTTGATCTGATATGCATGGTGATGGAATAAATATTGATTCAGTATATGTCTGTGCTGGGGATTTTCTGAGAACTGCATCTAAAAATACATGTTTCCTACCAAATCATAATGTGGAAAACTTCAATTTGCACTTAAAAGTTATCCAGAGGGAAAACTTCGTGAAGCCTGTGGCATCTGGTTGGGAAATTGGCAACAGCCAAATAACCCTTGCATGCTACATTCACATTGCTAATAAGGTACCTAACATCTCAGGCAATATCTATACCTCTGTAACATTGTTGGGCAAAAAGAAGAATCTGTATTGAATTTGTTAATAGATAAAGTTGGTTTTCTTCAACAAAAGTCAATAACACTGTAACATGCAATGTATTCATCGGTAAGATCATTTATTACTAATAAAAGGGTGCGATCAATATCAACCCAATAAATGAATGCACCCCTAAAACATGTTTTACGTTTGTTTAGAATCTCAAGGTTTTAAAATGTCGGACTAAAATAGAAGATATCAAATGCAATTCTTGTAAAACAGGAGTGGAAATGAGGAATTAGTTAAGATTGCTGATCGTAAAATACCCCAAATGACCATTTTCAATATCTTGAGTTGATAATTCATGAGAGCAGAGAGACTTAGAAGGATGTTGCTCATAGAATTCGAATGGGTGGATGAAGTCAGGATGAGACTATGGAGTTCTGTGTGATCATAGCATACCAATGGGAGTTTCAACATTGAGACCAGGGATCGAGTGCCCATGTGGTGTAAGTAGGTATGTGAGTGTGTGGGGTGTGGGTATGTGTAAAAAAAAAAAAAAAAAAAAAAAAAAAAAAAAAAAAAAAAAAAAACTGAAGGGAGAATTTTAAAGGATAGGTACAAGTGACCACCCATGCTTTTAGGGACAGAATCTTGGGCAGTTGAGGAATAACATGTTCATAGGATGGGTGTATCTGAAATGAGGATGTTGATTTGGATGAGTAGAAAGACAAAGAAGGATAAAATTAAAAATTAATGCATTCAAGGCAACTTAGGAGTATCACCAACACGTAATAAGATGGGAGAAAGTAGGCTTAGTTTGGCCACGTATAACAGAGACCAATAACTGTACCAGTTAGGAGTGACTTGGTTCAAGGTAAAGGCTAGCTGTAAAAGGGCAAGGAGAAGGCCCAAAAGGACGTGGATGGAGGAAGGTAGAAAAGATTTAAGGACCTATCGTTTAACTGAGGATATGGTCGTTGATAGAGTGGATGAAAACTTGATTCGTGTAGCTTACTCCAATTAGTAGAGATAAGGCTTAGAAGATGATAATGATGACCATATGATGGCGAGTTAGGACTAAATTAGATTGATTTGATGGTATTTAATCTTTCTTAAGGGATATTATTCATTGGATTTGAAAGGAATGCAACTCCATTTTGTGGGCAGCTTTCTCACCATGAATATGTAAGGAAAACATTTTTGCAATTTGGTCATTTCCTCACTATTAAACTAATTATTGCAATTTACTTCAATAATGCATCCAAACACATCCTCAAATAACAACAAAAACACAATATTCAGTTCTGGAAACCAATATGATAATGTAAATTAAGAAAAGACTTACATCTGGCAAAGTTGAAAATTTCGGCACTGGCTGCAAACCCATCGCTTTCCTTCTACTATAAATTGCCAGCAATGAGAGCAAGAATATTGCAACTTGGCAATGATGAACTCTTCCTTTGCTGGGTAGATGGTTTCACCAAGCTGTTGAATGAAATGGACAGTAAGGCATAACAAGTAGTAGACAGATTCAAATATAAAGAAAAGCAAGCTTGTTGAGAATTGTTCAGACAGAAAATTTCTTGCAATTTCATGAGAAAAACAAGATGAAACTCAACACTCAATTCCTAACAATGCTAGATCACGCATAGATACAGAATTAAGTGTAGATCATAGCACATCAAATAAACTACAAAGAATATGAGGAATGCTAATATCACGCAATCGTTCCACACCTCCATGGGGTACAGGGAACTGTGTATGGCATCTGGACCAGTCATCTGGTGTAAGCGGTATCATGGATACCATTCTAATGATCCTAACCATTCTATGAAGGAGTTCTAATGAAAAAAGTGCGGGGGCAGGGGGGTGGATGGTATGATCCAAGACATAGGTCATATATGGTGGAGAGAGCAAGAGAAAGGGCTATCCTATGACTGTCCATTCACTTAGATCTTATGATCCAAGCCATGGATAATTTATGGTGGGTCATCCTGACTGTGAATCAGAGGGGTGGTTTTAATCATTTTCCATTCTAGTAGGTTGATTAGACGGGCCACTAGAAGTAGACTGCACATCTTCAAATTTGCTACAGAGGTCAACGGATCTTGACCATGTAGATCCATAGGATCCAGTTAGCTTTGTTGATCAGGCCTCTTAATGGTCTGCACATTTGACCAGCAGTGAAACAATTGCCTAGGAGTAAAGGGTGCCTGGACAGTCACATGGATATCCTAACTCAATACTGAAGAGCTCTTAATTAAGTTAATATAACGAGCAAGAAAGGAAAAGCTTCAGAAAGCTTTACCCTCTGCATTAGTAGAATATCCTTTGAGGTGTCACCAGAAAGGCTAGCATAACCAGCAGCTCTCATAGCCCTTCTGCTTATTGTCTTTCTTCCCCTCTTCTGTGCTTTTCGTTCCTCTTCTTCTTGTTGGAGAAGATTTATACTGTCTTCAATAACATCTGGCAAGTAGTCACCATCGAAATATGGCAAACGAGTCACACTTGCTTTGGCCTTGCACTCATCAACAGCCACAAAGAAACGATCATATAAATCAGTGCGCTCCACGACAATATTCTCCTTGAGAGCTTTCTGTAGCATGGATCGGTACCTGAGAGATCATTTAAATAACACCAAACTGATGTTAGAAGATGAGAAACATGTGTTTGCACGCACACATGAACATGTAAACATAAAAACTGTCCGTGCTCACCACTCTCTCAGCCTATCAGATTTTGGCAACTTCTGCGTCTCAGGATGACAATTTAGTATATAATCATCTCCTTTCAAAGGTGGGCTGGCCCATATGTGACAGCTAACAAAACCTTGTCTCTTGCAATAATCAAGGTATCCAATCTACAATTAAGTACAAAAAAGTTTACATATGTGAGTATGAAGAAGCTTTCAAGGGACTTACTTATTCAAAAGAGGCACAATTATTAGCCAACTAGGCCTCCTACGGATACCTGCCCCCCAATACGTGCATGAGATCCAGGCCATTCATTTGGTTGGGCCCATCTTGTTTTTGCTAAAGCCCAAAAGATCAGGCCAGTTTAGTCATCGGATGTGCAACACATGCATGTCAAATGTGGACCTTCGGTCAACTTCTTTCACCATCCCCTTTGTTCATGCATGTGGCCTGCCCAATGACCAGACAGGCCTGATTTTTTGCACCACAGAAGATACAGTGGGCCCACTGATCAAAGACCTGGATCTTGCACATGTTGCATTGGTAATTAGGGGGAGAGTATGACTCGAACACTTAGCCATTGCATTTCTCTTATCCAAGAGAAACAAAAACCAATGGAATGATAAACATTAGAGTCGCAATAAAAGAATGAGGAAAGTAGGAGACGGATGATTATGAACTAGATGTACCAATATTTCATGATAAACAAAGGTGCGCAGAGCCTCTCCAGTCACAGCTTTTATCTCGGGCCTGAAGTATTTGACAGAATCAAGATATGAAAGATAAACATGCCACTTATTTGGGAATGGACATTCGAATCCAAATTCCTGTATGTGCATGCTGAACAGGCATACATCCACCCCTTCAATCTTCTGAAACAACATAATGACCTGGAAAAAGAGTCAATGAAACATCAGTAAGAACTGTCTTTTCTTTGTTTGCAGACCAAGATATGATCATTCATTCATGCTCCAAAGGGCAATTAAAAATAAATACCATGTTTATCTTTGTACTATATAGAGAAGCTCCATTACTCTCAGAGCTCTATGAGTTATAGTGCTCCTAGTGTATTGGGACACTTAAATAGTCCAATCAATTGTTCTAGACTCTCCATTAGCTCCAACACATTTCATGGACTACCATGCAAATACCACGCCAAATATGATGGTCTCAACCATCTTATCAATGGCCTCTAATATGAACAGTCAAGATCAGTTGTACAAAACAGGTCTAAGTCTAACCAATAATTTATCCATCTATTTGATAGCTCCCATCATGGATTGCCTATGATTCTAAACAATCATTTCTCCTAGGCATTCCTAACAATCCCATCCATAGTTGGAAAAATGATGGATTAAAAATTAAGGCTGAATCCAGATGGATTTGATCACCCAGTCAATCTTATTTTTACATGGGAGCCCTGAAAAGTAATCCAGACTTAATAAATAGTTTAGATTGATCTGTTGGGCCGTCCGAGCTAGCCAAAGAAACTAGGAGCACTATAACTTATAGTGCTACAAGAGAATTGAAGCATCTCTCCTATATAGATAACAAAGAATTTAGGAGGATAGCCGCTCCAAACTGTGGGAACAGCTGACACTACCTGCCCAGCTTTGTCAGCTGCCCAGTGGACCACCCTGGAAAACTTCTTCAACTTCCTAGCAGTGGATAGTTATTGAGTGCCAGGAAGATAAATAATAATCCTTGGAAACCGTTTTCAAAACGATTAGTCCTGATGATTCTTCCAAGAGAGTAAGATAAGCACCTGTGATCTGTATGGGAATTCTGACGGGTAGTCGTCTTTTTTAAAGATGTCCAAAAATCGTGGTTTTACTTCCAATTTCTTGTCAATGGAGGAGACTACTCTGACAACAAGACCTTCAGCGCCTTGTACCTGGCAATCAAATGAAAACGAACGTACATAACTATCATCAAGTCGTAGTAGTTGTTGAGGCAAGAAACAAGACTCATGAAATGAGGGACACATAAAAATTGTGTGAGTGAAAGCCGAATATGAGGAAGTGTGGCATCCAAATAGGTAAATAAGAAATATAGAGAAACCGAATATGCAAAAGCATCTCACTATTGACATAGAGGGCCTATGGAATCACCCACAAAAAGTGAGATATTAACATACCATTAGAACAAGAAAACATGAATCCGTGGATGCCGAAATGAATTTTCTGTGGACTGAAAATCAGGACAGTATACTATTTTGGGTCATAGAGTGGAAATGATCAAATTGGAAAAACTGATCAATAGTGGGATTTAGCATCCTACTCCCTTAAGGAACCTTGCACGGTTCTTTTAGATTATAAACTAGTGAATTTGTAGATTTGTGTCCTCAAACAACCAATGATGGTGATTTGATATGACTGCAGTCTGCAAGCCCCATTGAAAGAGTGGTTTATTGTATTATGAGCTTATCGTTCATCTATAAAATGTGAACTGCAAAACCAAATGATTGTGCAAAAGGTCCTGTTATATATTGTTCATTACAGATAAAAAATAAAGTACTGGGCTGGAGTTTTAAGTAACCTCCCAATAGGTTTCACCAAGAGACAAAAGAATTGTAGGACTACAAATCTTCAAAAGACAAGGAAATTTCACCAATCAGTGCAACTATTGGCAAGAAAATCTAAACATATTAAGTTCTCGTCCTTCAGCAGTACACTAATTATATAGTTCCAAAACATACACCAAAACATACTCCAGTAGTTCACTAATTATATAGTCACATAACATTTCTATATATATATATTTTCATTACAATGCATTTATGAACTTAAAAATCTATATAATAATATATTTTGATTTTTGTGAATTCTAAAATGTAATAATATATTTTTGGGCTTTTGACATACAAACCCCTGCCTTTTGGCCTATACCCGAATACCCACTAGGTAAATGCAAGGGCAGTTTCAGACTTCTGAAAAAACAATAATCACATGTATAGTCTAATGACTGCAGAGTTTTTTTTTTTTTTTTTTTCCTTAAATACTAAAGTTTCAAAAGATACAGGTTTATTTAGGAATATGTAGAGGGCAGCGGGTATTCCGGTATAGGCCAAAAGGCAGGGGTTCATATATCAAAAGCTCTTTATTTTTCAATAAAAATACATGCAAAGGAGGGAGACATTTTCATTGAACAATTTACCTCGTCAAACTTTTTTCCCAAAAGCTTTGCCCTTTGTTGTCTCTCTTGCTCGAGATTCCTAAAGAGTCGTTGCTCAATGTGATCACTAAGAGATGTTCTAGGCAAATCTTTGGCACCATGGAAAGCAGTTTCTGGTAAGGGCTTTCGCTCTCCGCTTTCTATTTCCTGTATGTAGCAAAATGGGCAGGTGTATTCAGCTTGCCCTCCCCCATTCCTCCGTGGATTGAAAAGGGCACATATTTGATGTTGCCAAGCTTCGCATTTATCACATTGCACCCACTGCAGAGAAACATCCATAAAAAGCAAAGAGATTATCTATTATGCTAACCATACACCATGGATCCTCATGGTAAGCTCCAACAAAATTGGACGTGGGCAGTCAATGGTCCAGACTATTCATTTTGTGATAGTGGATTGGTTATGGTAGAAATATCTTACTGATCATAAAATCTTAAATGTCTAGTCATCTACAAACGGACAAAATGGGATAATATTGGCGACAATCTGCATTGAATGGGAAAAAGTCCACCAATAATGAATCTTATCATCCAATGCATGTGATTTGTAGACAGCAGTACATCCATCACAATGACCCACTCAATAAATAGACTGAACCATGGATAATTGTGCCATGTGTCCACTTGACTTCAATCGACCAGATAAGGAAATCGTTGAACTGTGTGCTCAAATTATAAGTCCGACTAGAAAACAATTAGAGAAAAAGAGGTCTTACTGCTTCTTCGATTTCGACTGTGTTCCTCTGCTTCTTTAGAATCGTCTTAGGAATAGCAACTCCTTCAACAGTGAAACTCTTGCTGTGGTTACTATAGCATTTATTACAAAAGTAGTGTTGTTTTTCACCATTATTTGCAGTATAAAATATTCCATTGCGCTTGATACGGTCATTGGATAGTGAGCAATATATAGGGGGTGGCTCAAGAAAATGCTTCTCCACTCCACACAGCTGGCAAGAGTTCTTACTTGCTGACTCTCCCATTCCTTGAATATTTTTTGCCTCTAATTTACTCTGTGAAAATGTGGAATAGGGGGGAAAAAAAGCCATCAGATAACAAGCATATTATGGAGAAGGCGAGTGTTAGCAGTGTTTTAAATAGCGAATAGTGTGTAGCGTAGCCTTCATCCCTCTGAAGCGTGAGGTGTAAGCTACATAGCGTGTAGCATAAGCTACACAACACTTAGATTTTTAATCAAGGTTGCACTTGGTTGTACCAAATTAGATGATTAATAATAAAATTTCATGATATTTGGTGCAACCAAATGCAACCTAAAGTAATAGCAAGGGTAATGATTAAGTATAAAAGTGAAGAAAGAGCAACAAAACTGATTTAAAACTATTTCTTATATTATTTAACTAAAAGCATCGAAAAGACTAATGAATGTCATTGAAATAGAAAAATGTAACAAATCATTTTTAATGATTGATTTTAATGTTATCATGAAAAATGACTTTTAATGTGAGCTATGTAGCGTGTAGCGTAGTCTATGAAGCATGTAGCGTATCCAAATTAATCATGTAGTGTAGGCTACACACAACTTAAGCTATTTTCATGAGCTACGTAGCATTTAGGCTCAGCTACGCTACGTAGCATAGCTATTTAAAACACTGAGTATTACTTTGACATTGAAGTTGAAGCATCTTAATCTCTACCATTGTAATGGCAAGGATGTTGTTGCATTTGTTTGAAATTTATTAATGTTGGTTATCTAATTGTCTCATACTTAAATGGATAATATTGGAAATCAAAATTTGATCCCACCCTTGAAGTAGAATTCCAAAACTGGCCGTCTATAAGGTGGTAGTCACAAGGAAAGATTGAAGAGGTGATCATCTCCACTGCTTGCCAGCATGGTGGACATAAGTGAACCATGAACATGCCTTATTCATTTCTCTCATATGCATGTGGCCCACGTGATAAGTGAACTTCCTTGATTTTTGGGCTATGTCGTAATATGTTCACAACATGCTCCAACTAGTGAAGGACAAATTTTGGACATATCGACTACTTCATTGACGTTTGTGTAAAAAATCTTTTCTTCAATCTCTCCCCACACAAATCACCTTAGCAGTTTCCTACCCTGAATCCTCACCCACTCCAGCTCGAGTAGCATGCATCAGGTTTAACTATGATGTTTATAATGGTGAGAACATCCTAAGTGTGGGGCAACATTTGCTAAATGACAATATTTAATCAAAGTGAAATTTATAGGAATCCATGCTGCTATTTAAAACACTGATTAACAATTGTTCGCTTAGGATCCCCAGCCCAACTGGAGTGGTTGGAGGGGGTTGCCTTTGTTGAAATTCACCAGCCCAATTTGTATTTGAGATTCTAAACTCATCAAAGCAGTAACGATTACAAGGGTGAAGCTGGTTGTGGTTTGTAATTGCTTTCCGTTGGAGTCTCAAGCAGCATGATTAAATGGTTGAAAGAGATCTTTCCTTCTTGGAGGTCTGCTGACCTGTTAGAAGAACGTTTGATATTTATTACATGTTGCAATTTGCAAGTGAAGTTTTCTCATTTAATAAGATCTGCTAGTTCTAAAGCAGACATCTTAGCTATAGACATGTTTCACAAATCCACACTTAAAATTGGCTAACCATTGGGTTCTTTGTTGTTTTGGGGCTTGTTCTGTTTTCTGTAAGGGTAGTATTCCCTGTTGTTAGGGGTGAACTGCTGCACTTTTTGTTCTATTTGTTTTTCCTTGCTGGTCTGTTGCACTTTCTCTAACAAAAACAATGTTACAAATAGCGCTCGTAGCGCTATGTAGCATCATGAAAGAATGGTGTAAAACTCACATCACATCATGAAAAACTTAAGTTTAAAGTTAAAATCAAAGCTTCCTTTTTTTAATTTTCACTTAAAATGGTGGTAATCCATTGTTAAAGTTGGTGTGAAACTTACACATTAAAAAACCTTTAAAATCAAACTTAAAAGAAAAAGGGTTTCGAATGTAATGATGACATTTGTATTGACTTAATACTCTTAACCTATGGGATTTTTATTTCTTTTTTCATACTTGTGAGTTGTGACTTTTAGTATCAATTAGACTATTAATTAAAGTGGTTTGCTTAGAAAGTTGTTGATGTGAAATTATTTGATTTGGGTTATAACTTTAAATATCTGGATTGGCTTTTGATAAGTGATAATTAATAACTTTTTTGAACATGCTTATAGTTGAAGAATGAATAATCTTTTAGGCATTTTTATAATTTTTTGCTTTTTTTTCTTACTATCATCATGTTTTCACTATTTTTAAATTAAAAAAATAGAAGTATCATGTAGCTCACGCTACACGCTACACACTACGCTATTTATGCTACACGCTATAGAGGGCTGAAAGCTACGCAACACGCTACACTCTACGCTATCTATACTACACGCTATAGAGGGCTGAAAGCTACGAAACACGCTACCGCTATTTAAAACACTGAATAAAAATTGCTTCATAAAAAGACAATATTTAATCAAAGTGGACAAATAAGCAATGTAGAGATAGGTGTCAACTGCCTACTCTAATGAAAATGAGCAAAGCTATTTATACGTGAAAATAGGACTAGCAAATATAACACTGAATTTAACATATGAGATGTGAGATTCATATATTTGGTCTTGCAAATGGACCAATGCATGAGACATGTTGACTTGCCAATAGGCAAGAGCCACCATGTAGTTTCCCCAGCCCAAAATTTGGCGAGTTTGCTCGTCAGGTGGGCCACACATCTATGTTGAATGTAGACTGTTGGTTAATCGTTTTGTTACCATTTATTTTGCATATGAGTGGGCTACCTGATGAGCGAACCAACCTTTATTTGAGCCGTGGTATTTACTTAGTGGGGTCACCTCACATAGTAAATTGTAAAATGCTAAGGGAAAGACAAAAAGAAAATGTTGATATAGCTGTAGAGATTTATAGACTAACCTGACCAACACACTGCCTAAGATTTCGAATATGCTCCATAACTTGCTCTGAAGTAAACATCTCGGTTAAGGACACACCCTTTATCTTTTCTGTACTTGACATATTTCCTTCAAAACCACAAATAGGTCCATTCAAATGAGATTGAGGTTGTCGAGCTTCATCTTGTTGGGTTATTTTTTGATGAGTTGCTTTTTGAAGATGTGGTACTGGGTCCTGCTCTGACCCGTGAAATTCTTGTTCCATTGGAGGGAAGCACTGCCCTTGCTTTACCACTGCATCTATCTGTGAACCATTGGGGATGCTGCTAGAAGACTGAGTGATCCATAGGTCTGGATGCCACTTTTGCTCCCACTGATCTGAAGTGCAAGTAAGTGAAGTCTGTGGTTCCATATAGAAAGAACTTGAATAGTCTTCAATGATGTCATTCTTTGTTTCTTGATATTGAAGCTCAGAAAGCTGATGATATCTAGGAATTTGTAGTTGGAAAACTTCGTTATGATGTGGTATTCCAGCTGTTGACGATATTTGGACACTTTCGTTGCATTGAAATGGGGTCGAGTTCGACAGATCATTATCTAGTAGAATAATACACCAATCATATTGTGATTAATAAAAAAAAGAAAAAAAAGATGGAAATCAAGAAGTCCATAGATGATTTTGGAATATTACCATATATTGAAGAATTTAGATACTCTTCAGATGTTGTTGCTGGCCCGTCAACCAATGTCGTCTCATTCTCCATAAAAGTCGGCATGACGTCTGGAGCTCCAGTTAGAGAGCCAAAAGAGGGAGGCCACTGATTTATGCCGGAACCCATCCCAATACCCATCCATTGGCTAATATTATAGGACATGCCATTGTTTAGACCCCCAATGCACTGTCCTGAAGTAGCATTCATTCCGGTAGGTGAAAACATGTTGTTTCCACTAAAACTAAGAAACATATTGGAGGGTTGTTGTTGTCCTAGGCATCCTGCAAAGTAGATTTAAAGATTGTGAGTACTAACTACCATTGTTTTAAAACATGTCGAGTCATTTTCAAATTTGCCTAAACTTGCTTAAGTCGGGTTGAGATTCCTTTTTTTTTTTTTTTTTTTTTTTTATCATTTAATCACATTGCAAACTCATTGCAACCAATCCACACACAGACACACATGAATGGAAGATTATTTTAGATAATTTTTTTGTAAAGAAAGAAAGGAGCAAATTTTTTAGGCTTAGATACGTAGTAATTAATTATTTATGACTATTTTCTAGTGTTGTCAAAATCCTATGATTTACGATTTACGATTTGAGTTGAATATTAAGCAAAACGATTTGAATCCCACCCCCGAATCCCTTTTTATATGAATCTTACGATTTTATGAATTGGATCCTACAATTTATGATTCAAATCCTGATTTACGATTCAATTTATACTTGTTCTCTTCATTTTAAGCTTCACTTGGCTTTCATTTTATGTTTTTAAATTGGTGGGGGCTTTAAGAATCATTTAGAAAACAACCTTTCAATAAAAAGAAAGAATCATTTAGAAAAGGTACATTATTTTACTTTGTTCTTTATAAGAGATTACATGATATATATTCTCTTCAACATTAAATTATAGAGCTTTTTCCTTGTTGTTTTCTAATGATTTCTTACTTAACTAGTTAAAACACCAACATGATGTATGACTTATCTGGAATGTTTTTTTTATGGATGGTTACAATCATGTCGACTTATATGTATTGTGCAATGATGGTTATAAGTCAAAATATCTTTTTTCATTCGTCTACAGAATCAAATGCCGCTTTTCCGACATGATTATACATTTAAGAAAGTTAACAAGAACATAAGTTATTAAAGGATCCTTGCATGTTTTAAGGAAAATAGGTTGGAAGACTTAAAGATAAGAATCCTTTAACACTATCATGACATGGTATTGCTTGGTGCATATAGATGGCAAAAGGATGGTAGCTCAGTTTTTTTTTTTTTTCTTTTCTTTTTCTTTTTCTGATTTATTTATATTTTTCATATTTTTAAGAAGATCATAAAAAATCTTATGATTTACGATACAATTTGCGATTCGATATGATTCAACCCCTATTACAATTTGCAATATGATAATGATTTTGACAACATTATTATTTTCTTTTAGTTTCACTATCATCGTCATCTTAGTCTTCTCACACTAGTTTGTAGTCACTTTAGAAGCTAGATTCACAAAATTTATATGATCAGCTGCCCACCAGACGTCAACCTTCCTCTTTTCCCTAGGCTTTTCGAAAATGGACATTGTAGAGGGACACATTGACAGCAGTTACATGCCAGCAGAGCCTCAACCAGCACTATCCCCTAGTCCATCTATTACTTGCAATCCCCAAAGCGAAGCAAGTAGTGTCGAGACTCAATTGCTAGACACACCATTGAGCATGACGCACACAGAAATAGGGAGGGTCATGCTCGAGTGGGTTAGTTATACAAAACTGCATGGAGATCAATGATCCATATTTACCAAACTTCTCCTGCAAGCCACCAAGGTCATGCTCCACCAAGATCATGCTCCATGCTATGTTAACCAGATAACACACTACCCACAAAAGGGAAATTTGAACAGTTACGTATGAACATGTAGTTTCGGATAAGCCTACCAAGGACTATGATGTATCTATGATTCTATATTCAATCATCACCATCTTCGCCTAAGCCTTATCTTAACTAATAGGGGTCGGCTACACAAATCTTATACCACCTGGTATAATTCAATAAATTATACATATCACATATTTAGTTATGTATCTATAAACACTTAAGACCTCTAGATTCGAAAATGAAAAATACTAAAATAAAAAAGCAGTCTAGATGGAATTTTGGTATTGATGATGAGACATACAACGGAAGTTCTTAAAATGGGATTAATCTTTTAGAGTATAGAAGTAAGATTCCCACTATAAACCACGCATATATGATATTCCCCACTTTTATTCCATATAAAGATATGGAGAGAAGCTTACAAAATCCAAAAACTTTGAATTTATTTAAATGAAGACTAATTCAACAAACTCTAATCGTATAATCGCTGAGGTACACACAATATTCACAAGTGGGTATCTCTTCCTTTGATGGAAATGAGGTTCAAGTAGATTCAGTTTAATTGCAAACATTCATGAAATATAAATATGATATTTAAAATATCACTTTAAAACCTAAGTAACTGAGTCAATCCTACCCAACTTGACATTAACTCGAGCTGAATTTTCATGTTTCTGAACTATGATAACAACTAGTTGATCAAGAATTATTAATATCAAATTACCAACCTTCAACCATGGATACTTCCATGGCATGATAATTTTTTCTTGCAATCAGCATACTACCTGGCAAGCCCAAAGCTTGTGGAGTTGCGCCAATGGTGGAGGAAGGAAAGATGACCTTCTTGGCTCCCAACATGCTATAATTGTGATCCAGTCGGACATGCTTGGAGCGTGAAGACTTGATGATAACATGTAGGCGATGATCTAATGTATTTTGGTCCATATACTCCTCCTAGTGGCAAAAAAGAAATCCATAATGTAAGATAAACACAAAAGTGATTCACTTGTACTACCAATAGCAAAAAGAAATCAATAATTTAAGAAGCTTCTTGCATAAACATTACGAAAGTAACATATTGACAAGTTCTCACTCAATTGATGCAAGTTCCATGCTAGAAAATAGTGAAATACTAAAACTATAGGTTGGAGTAGGATGTAAAATCCCGCTTAGTGCTGACAGGTCTGGACCATTCATCAGGATGGGCCTACTAGGTAATATGTCTTGAAAATCAAGCCAGACGGGCCATCAAGTGGGTGGCACATGTATCAGAAAAATGACGGTTAAAAGGGATTGACCAAGAGTATGGGGGTAGTGAGACTCAAGATCCTACTCTCATGAGTTGACTTGTTAGTTATTAGGGTTGTAATAACCCTAAAAGCAATCATGCAATTGCTTGTCCCATAACAGAAAGATCTTGTTTGAAATTTAAAAAAAAAAAAAAAAATCAAAAGTTAGCTAAAAGAACAACATACCTTTGTAGAAGCATCCACGAACAATTTTTCTTCGATTTTCCTAACAATACTGGGTACTCTGTGCTTCCAAATAAGAAATTTTGGTTGCCGTCGGAAATAACCATAGCTATGAAAGTTACAAAACAATCAAAAGGTGTGAAGATTTAGAATTTGAAGTGCATAAACATCCTAACATCGGACAAACTAAACTGAAATATAGAAGTGAAACAAGTCCGGTTTGTGTTTGGTTAGTGAGCTTAATTGAAATCTCCATTCATTTACCTTTGTAAGGATAAACAAGGGAAGCCACTATTTCACACCCACCCTAGTTGATGGATGCAACCTTTCTTTCTACTAAGAGAAACTTGTATATCAATGAGGGTGGGTTGTAGATATCAATTCTCTAAACAACAGGAGACCAATGCCAAGTTAGTCTATGGGTGCATAAATGCATTTTATGGTCTGTTTGGATTGGGTGTAAACTATGGGAATGCAAGGGAAAGCAAATTTTTGACATAAGCAGATGGTGAACTGACATCAGCACCAGGAGAAGGAAAACCTTTGCACTTTTTGTTTTGCACAAGAAGTCCTGAAAATGCTTCCCCTCACATTTGAAAGTGTTTGGGTTGCCATCCACAAAGGGAAACTGCTTTTCCCTCCAAGTTTGAGGTTGGATAGGCATAGGGCTAACATTTTGTTGCGGCATTCTCTGCTTTCCATACAAGTGCAACGATCTTCTTGAAGTAAACTGAATGCTTCCCCTAGTTTACCCTCAATGCAATGACACCCTTGGTGTAAGAAAATTGACAACCATAACTTTATCTACCAAGATTCTACAATTGAATGATTAACTAAAATGAATTGCAATAACTCAATTCAGTAAATTGGAAATGATTAATGTGGGCTTAACCCATCTTCATTCATGATGAAAGACTAGCACCCCAAATTGGACTCATGATCCTTCCACATCCTACTTGAAACATATTTGATTGTGATTAGGTGCTTGTCCATCATTATAAATTAAGACGGCACAATCCCATTTTGTCCATTCTTCCGTATTGAATTCGGTTAATTCAATTCAATTGAGCATCCAAGCGCATCCTTGACATGAATACTAGTTTGTAAAGTTATAGGCTTCAATAAAAATTTCAAGGACTGGAACTTAAATTCATCCTTAACAAGTAATACTAGTTCACAAAGTTATAGGCTTGAATGAGAAGTTCAAGGACCGGAACTTACATTTTTTTTAGCATGGCTTTACGCATCGCAGTGATATCCAGATCACTATGCCATCCGCTTTGAGAAGTGGTTTGGTTATTTTCATGGAAATGATAAGTGTTTCCAACCCGTTGAGGAGGGCCTGCCATCACCAGAGTGGCTTGATTTTGCCCCTTCTGTAAGAATCTTCCTGGCATATGTTCCATAACTTGACCTCCCTTAATATGCATCTAGTTTCACAGTAAATCAGAGCAATCAAATTTCAAGCTAGCAGAAAGTACAATGGAGACCTTGACAAAATCCACAGGCATGTCGTTTGAACTTATTACATAGGGAGCCATTGTGTGTGCTTTGCACGCATGAGAGGCTGTATGCGCATATCTACCACCATCCTACAATCACCGGGGGGGGGGGGGGAATCTTAAGACACTTCTAAATGGCATTTTAAAAATTCAAAATTTCAAATGTGTACAGATCCCTGCCAACTGACAAGTGGTAGATAATGTCCACACTGACTCTCTCTGCTCCCTAGGGATATTGAAGTCAATGCTCTACTAAATAATTACCTTACGGTACACCTGTAGCTCACTGCAAACTAGCAAATGCATAACAAAGAAGAAAAAAAGGTAAATTGAAAGTTACTACCAACTGACCATTATGTGCAATTGCTACGCAACATAAGAAATAGAATGAGAATAGCCGAAGACTAGAAAAGTGTGTAGCCATTCAAATCCTTCTCTCCCCACATGTGCTGATTTTGCATATGTAAGATGTTTGTCATTCATATGGCAGGCCTAATGCAAGTAAGATCAAAGAGATTGAAGCTAATTGGATAAAAGTGAATCCCACGTCCAAGATTCGAAGCAAAAAAATGATAAGCAGAAAGATAAATATGCGGAGTTGCACCATGGAGAGCTGACAGAGTCGCACTAACGGTTTCTAGGGCAGCGCACCTCTAGAAGAATATTCCAATTGCGGGAAATTAAAGAAAGTAATTTCTTATTTCATATAGTCATAAAATCTTTTTCGTATGCATGACCTACTACCCTACTTATAGATTGAAGTACCTAGGTTTCCAAGTGAAACACAAACTATCCCTAATTGGTGCAAACACACTCCCAAACATATCCAACTACTAATAACAAATTGTTTACTAAAATAAAAAAAAAAAAACTACTCATACTATAACTCCAAACTATACCATGGCTCATGCATGTTTTTAAAACTTGGTGACTTGACTTGAGACTTGGTCGAGTCAATTTGACTTGGCCAAAATTTGAGTTGAGTCAATAGGAAACTCACTCCTAAGCTTGACTCTTCCTTAACTTGGGAAGACTCATCGAGTTGGCTCAAAGACTCGGCTGACCCGACATGATTCATGTGGCCGGTGAATAGTTAAAAGTAAACTGCAAGGCCTGAGAATGGAACCCATGACCTGTCCTAAGAGAGGTAACACCTCTAACCAATGACCCTACTGACATTTGATGCAAAATTTGCCTCTTATTAATTTATTTTACTTTACATAAATAAATTTGATTTTTTTCGCTATTATAAACATTTTTAATTAATTATTATATAGTAATCAGGTTTGTTTGAGTCTTTGAGTCAATTCAACCAACTAGACATCAAGTCCAACGAGTTTTTGAGTTTTTGAACTATACACTCAAGATAAACCACGTGAAGATGAACAGTGTATTGTAGTGTCACTATAGCCACACTGTAGCACACGTGAAGAACCTCTCTACTGGATTCAATTGCATCAATTCCCATTGGCTTTCGAAAAGCTCGTCCTCAAGTTTGATAACCAAGATCAATCCATGTTTACGTTCCACCTTTGTAACACATCCCTCCAGCTTTGGTGGCAGATGGTAGTAAAACCTTAAATGTCTAATAGGTATCTCTTGTATGGGATGACATTGTAGATCAAGCCACCTCTCTTGTTGTTTTTGTGATCTCTATGTTTTTGTCATTGGCTTCCACTTCCAATTTGGTAATAGAGTTGATTGCCTCGGAAGATTGCTCATCGGTCATGGCTTCTTCTCACACTCCTGATCGGGCCTTATAACTTTGTCGCATCAACTCTTTTAGACAAGTATTTAATTTGCACACTCCTATTATTGTTAGGATGAGACCAGTGTTTTAAATAGCTACGCTATGTAGCGTGTAGCTTACGCTACGTAGCGTAGCTTGGCCTTAACGCTACGTAGCTCGTTAAAATAGCTTAAGTCGCGTGTTGCTTATGCTACGTAATAATTTGCATAGACTATACGATACGCTACTCACTATGTAGCTTACATTACAAGTTATTTTTCACTTCAACATTAAAATCAATTAATGTTTTCAATGAGTTGTTATATTTTTCTATTTTCAATAAAAATTAAATAATCTTTTTAATGCTTTTAGTAAAATAAGTAACAATCATAAATCAATTTCATTGCTCTTCTTTGCCTTTATACTTAATCATTGTCCTTTCCTATTACTTCCGGTTGCACCAAATATCGTGCAATTTTGTTAAATTTCACTATTAATCAGTATAATTTAGTTCAAACGTTGAATAAAAATCTAGTAGCATGTAGCTTACGCTACACGCTACGTAGCTTACGCCTCACGCTTCAGAGGGGTGAGCGCTATGCTACACGCTATTCGCTATTTAAAACACTGGATGAGACTAACGCATCCATCTCAACATTATCGATCTACACAAGATTTGCCAATATGATTAGTTATTGATAAGCTTTTCTGTTGATTGAGCCATTGATCCTTTGCTTGTTCCATTAACTCATCCATCATCTTGATTCGTTGATGGATTCCTTAATGAATCTGACCTTGGACTCTTGGTCTGTATCATCTAGGATTTTGGCGCTTTCACTAGACACATCATCCTTTAACTTTTCCGATATAATGAATTGAGATCCATTGTGTTCTTCCTCTCTTTGCAAGCTATCCGTGCAAGTTTGGGCAAACTTCACTAATTTTCTTCCCTGATTTCTAACAGCTCCTCCTTCCGTGTTTCTCAAAATTCCTTAATCGCTCAGATGGGTCACAATTGCATTTGAACATTCAACATATTTTCACATACTTCAGTAGCGAGGAGATGGGTATCAATATGGCTTGCCAGAATAATCATAGGAAGACGGATAGTGATTATGTTGATAGGAAGGACAGTTGTGATAGGCATGGGTATCCAGGTAGTTGGAAGATGGGTGATAGTAATTGTAATGTGTATGGGTATCCGAGTGGGCAAAACCGGGTGGAGAGTATGAATATCCACCTCTAATGACATCTCAACATTGAGGAATATAATGAACTAGATCAAATAAGAAACTAGTTGCAATGAAATTCGATGTACTGGATTGAGTGTTCCAATCACACAGAAATGTGGGAAGATCTACACACAAGTATAGAAACAAGCAATGATTGTGAGCAAGCTCAACAACCATCTAGTCGTACACTAGAGATCAAAACTCCTCCCCAACATTACCACCATAGAGAAACACAGAAATTTCTGCTCAAATAAAAATATCATTCATCTATATTCCTATGCTTGGTCTGTGCCTTAAGTATAAGGAGAGGCTTATAAGGTTTCCCTTATTTGAAAGATGTCTAGCATGATCTAGAGGATCTGAAATAAGATACCTATAAAACAGGAAAAATCTAATAACATATATTTCCAAAGATATAAATAATAAAAAGGAAACTAGAAACAGTAAAAAAGGAAAATGGATTGTTCTAATGCTGCCACATATATGATCAAGTGGACCCCCATCCGGCTCTTGTGTACATGTGTGGAGCATGCATGTGTGGGATGGGGCGTCATTACATCATAATGCCCATTGGGGTAGAATTTGGAAAGAGAAAATTAGGATTTAGTGTTTAGGAAAATTTTAGGATTTTTGTGAAATTGAGCTTTGGGATATTGTGTGGACCCCCATCTGGCTTTTATGAAATCTTTTCTTAGTCTTATGGGATTTTTGTGATATTGTGTGTTTACGTGTTTTTTTAGCTTCCATTGCTATTGGCATATAACCAAATTGGTAAGTGGTAACAGAAATTTCCCAAGTCTCTTTTATTAAAGAATTTTTCTTTTCTAATTTGATGTTTAATTTTTAAATCATTACATAAGGGTAATCTATGTTCATTACTTTATGGTAGATCTATATGTAAGAAATAAATTTTCCATCCCTGGATCCATCTTCACACCTTCCATTTGAATATTTAATGTTAAAGTTTTAGAGATTTCCGGATCAGTTAAGTAGATTGAAAACTCATGGTAGCAGTTAAGGTACGTAGGTCCTTCGGGTAAACTAACATCGACTAAACCTAATAAGGACTCAGGAAAGTGCAGTGTCTACAAGGAAAATCATGAGAGTATAACAAAAAGATTCTGGAAGAAACTCATAGTGCTGAAATTAAGCATTAGTTTCAAGGAATTAATAATTATGTACGCAGGTAGAATGAAGCCCAGTTTCCTTAGGGGGGTGTTTGATTTTTTATTTCTTACAGTAAATAGCAAATTATTACTCTTTTACCCCTGTTTGAGAGTGACGGGTATTTCCTCCTCAAAAAGTGGTTTGAAAAGTACCGACTTAAATTTGTGGGACCCACCATGATGTATGTGACATATCCACGCCGGCCATCCGTTTTATCATAACATTTTAGGGCATGTGCCCAAAAATGAGGCAAACCAAAGCTCAAGTGGCCCACACCACAGGAAACCGTGGTCATAAAATGTCCCCCATTTTAAAGTTTTTTCTTCCTAGGGTCCACAAGATTGTTTATTTGTCATCTAACTCGTTCATAAGATCACACAGACAAATAAGGAGAAACATATGTATCGGCTTGATCCAAAACTTCTAGGGCCCCCAAATTTTTTTTAATAGTAGGCATTCAATTCCCATTGTCTCCTGTAGCGTGGTCCACTTTAGATTTGGATCTGCCTCAATTTTGTGCTCATGCCCTAAAATCATCCTGCAAAACGGATGGACAGCATGGATAAGCCACAAACATCACAGTGGGCCCCACATGAAATTTGCACCCTCCACGGTTTTAATGTTTAAAAAGCAACCCATTAACAACATCGAAAAGGGTGTAGACAGGGATTTGCTGGGTGAATTAGAAAACAAACAGGCCCTTAGGCTTTTAGCTAGGGCTCTTTCTTGTGGTATGGTCTATACAAGGGAAAAACATGTGCAAAGAGTTGATATTTCTTCAAGTATTCCTCAGAGTGAGAGAAGAAGAGTGGGAGAGAGGTACGGCCTTGTATTTCTGTTTTATCTTATTTTAGTGAAGAAGAAAGCTCTGAATTGCTACCCCGTGGACACAGCCACATTGCCGAACCACATAAATCTTTGTATCTCATGTTTCTTGTTTGGGTTTTGGTTGGTCACTTTTCTTCTGTTGTTTTCCATTACTCTATTGGGTTTTGGTCCATAATTTTTAAAGTTGGCCCGTATGGTTTACACGATCTTTGGACATTCGCAAAAGTTAAAGATGGACGGTGAACTCTACGGTTAAGATGTCCAAGGAATCCCTCATATTCTATGGTTAAGATGGAACTAACTTTTTATAAGGAAAGTAATCACTTGTAAATCCAAAAAATAAAGCAGAAAGATTAATTCAAAAGATCAATAAAATAATCTAAAAACTAAAGCAGAAAGATTAATTCAAAAGAACAATTTACGATATACCTGCATACATTATAAGCGTTCTTTTTTTTATTTGAAATCTCTTCCGAAATCGCTTCGAAGAAGTTTTAACTACGCTCCTCCGAAAAAATCTCTTCGTCGATGAGGTTTATGCTCGTCGAAGAGGTTTATAAAGGGCTTTACCTGAAAGACTGTTGCCAGCGCGGGAAGTTGCTTTGCTAGGGAAGCGGAGGACGCGGATTTCGCAGGCATCTCCTGTGCTCGGAATCTAGCTGGGGCCTACGGTGATGTTTATGATAAATCTACGCCGTCCAACCGTTTTTTGAGATCATTTTAGGCGTTGAGACCAAAAATGAACGGGATCCAAGATCAAGTGGACCGAAAACGTGACGATTGAACTTCCACAGTTGAAATATTCGTGGGGCCACTTAAGTTTCGAATCAGGATAATATTTGTGTTTTCGGTTCATCTCAGTAGGAATGACATTATGAACGGTATGGATGGCATATAAACATCACTGTGGACCCATAGAGGTTTCAACGGTAGGAATTTCACTACCCACCTTTTGCTTTATTACGGCCCACTGGAGTCTTACCAAAAGTGGGTGGTTGTGGTTGTGATCATATGAACGGTGCAAATCCAGCCAACGGTCAAACTATGGTGGGCCCACATCGTGATGTATGTGCCTTATTTTGGCATATCATTTTAGGTCATGAGACCAAAATTGAAGCATAGACCGCATCAAAGGAAACAGTGAGAATAATTACGTCCACTATTGAAGCCTTTCTAGTGCCCACAGTGATGTTTCTTTGTCATCCAACCTGTTCATAAGATCACACAGACATGGATGAAGGGAAAACACAAATATCAGCTTGATCCAAAACCTCTGTGGCCCCGAGAAGGTTTCAATGGTGTACGTCATTATTCCTACTGTTTCCTGTAGTGTGGTCCGCTTGAGATTTCGATATGCTTCAATTTTGGGGTCATGACCTAAAATGATCTGGAAAAAGGGATGGACGGCGTGGATAAGACACATACATCACAGTGGTCAGATTGCTATATCCGCGGCCCCTCAACCACGCATGCATTAGCTGTTGATACTGTTGACCACCCGAAGAACATCCTTTGGATGAAGGATAGCCGAAAATCATACTGATTGGACAGAAGATGCCAACAATTCAAATAGCTGCCATCAAAATGGATGGTTGAAAAGAGAGGAAAGTGGGCCAGATTCAACTGCCTAAATCAGATGGTTGAGATGACGCCAATAAATGTAACTTTTGGGCTACACGCCATGGATCACCCCACATGATTTGGACGGTCTGGATAGACATGTATGCCAAGCTTAAGGTGGTTGAATAACTAGAAAATCCATGCACTGAAGTGGCTAGGGTCTTTTATAGCAAACCCGTACCCTAGCAGTGGCCCAGTGGTGGTGAGACCTACCTCTGGACGTTCTGATCAATGGTCCAAATGGCCCGACCAGCATAATAGGAATTCACTTTTGTAGTCCATACAATGTCCACATGCAAAGAGAATATCAAAGGCCCAAGTAGAGCATTTGAAGGGCCGTAACTGGATTTTGAAGTGGGCCATCACACTTCCAAATTATGATTTTGCTTGCTTGGACCATTAACGGCCCCACATACAAGTCACTGTGACCTTCTAAGACAATCAATGCAGAGATCGATCTTTGTCTATTCAACCATAGTAAATAAATCAGCCTGTGGTGGGAAAATGAAAAGCTAGCATGAAATACACCTGCGCATGCTAACGAATGCTAATGAAATGATAAGAATAATAAGACTAGATTTTATTTATTTATTTATTTAATCAGCGAGGAATTTTATCAAGGCCTATTTGTTCAGAGAGAACCGTGGTTAAACATGAAAAAGAAAATGAATTCCTATGATTGTTGGACATGGGGCTGTGGGGCCCACTTATGAGGTAACCCCTTGTGAGTAGTGCTGTACACCAGTCAAGTCGAGTTAAATTGAGCATCAGCCATGCTCGGTGCTCAACCCCCACAGACATGCTTGGTACTCAGACTCTACTGGGCTGAGTTGAGCGGTGCTCTGCCCGGTGAGCAGTCCGACCGAGATCAAGTTGAGATCGAGCCGAGTTTGAGTTTGAGTCATTCAAGCTAAGTTTGAGTTTGAGTTTTCATATATAGTATATCCATCTATATATTAATATTAATATGTTAATATCCATCTACACATCCATCCATCCATCTAACCATCCACACATCCATCCCATCCAACCATCCACCCATCCATATATATATATATATATATATATTAATATTAATCTGTATGTGTGTGTGTGTGTATTAACATTAATATTAATATATATATATATATATATATATATATATATATATATATATATATATATATATATATATATATATATATATATATATATATGGAAATGGTTCTATGAGGTCGACCTCATGGGAACTTCCCATGAGGTCGAGCTGTGTGGGCCCCACCGTGATGAGGATCGGACATCTACTCCATCGGTCAGATGCACCATTCTGTGGTGAGCCAAGGTCTTAAAAATCAAGTCAATCCATGACTTATGTGGGCCACACCACAGACAACAGTTGGGAGGGGTTATTCGCCCATTAAAACCTTCATGATCTTTGATTGGGCCCACTGAGATGTGGTTCACAAATCCAGACCATCTATTATGTGTGTTCCACTTGTACTAGGGGTCATACCATGTTTCAGACACATAAAAAATTCAGGTGGGCCCCACCAAGTGATTTTATATATTTTAGGCATGTCTTCACATGATTTTAGATGTTATGGCACACATGAGTTTCCTATAAGGCTGATTTTTGAGGTATCCTATAACCTCAAGGGGACCCATCAAATGGACGGAGTAGATGTTCGATCCTCATCACGGTGGGGCCCACACAGCTCGACCTCATGGGAAGTTCCCATGAGGTCGACCTCATAGTACCATATATATATATATATATATATATAGGGGGCGACCGGCCCTAGACAACACCCTGTCGGTCGCCGAAAATCCATGAAAAAAAAAAATGGAGGGGGAAGGGGATTAGTTGTGTCGAGTGGACATGCAACGGATAGGGCAACTCAGTAGGTGGCCAGCGTTGAGCGGGCCGACATTGAGCAAACAGGGCAGCTCAGTGAGTGGCTGGTGTTGAGAGGATAGGGCAGCTTAGTAGGTGGTCGACGTGGAGTGGGTAAGCTAAGGTCAGGAGGGTGTCCGGGGGTGACCAGCCGTTGAGTGGACAGGGTAGCAGGGGGTGACCAGCCGTTGAGCTCAGAGGGAGGGAGGGAGGGAGGGAGGGAGTGGGTGGGTGGGTGATCGGGCGGGTTTAAAAATAAAAGGGTAGGTTATTTATTTTATTTATTTTTTTAAAGTTATGTATCCTAACTTCGAGTCAAACCGAGTTGAATCGAGCCAAGTTCGAGTCACTATACGGGTTGAGTCGAGCGTGGCCCTAATCAATGCTCGACTCTAACTCATTCGAGCACCCCAAAATTGACTCGACTCAACTCAAATTCACTTCCAATCCGAGCCAAGTCAAGCATTTTCAAGTCGAGTCGAGCTAGTATTTCAAACTTACTCGACTCGTGTACAACTCTACTAGTGAGTGAGTCCCACATAAGTTTCCCTTCTTTTATCCTTTCTGATTTCTCTTTGCAATTTAAAGTTGAATTTCAAGCACTTTAAACATGAGATTGTAATAAACTAAAATTAGATAATATTGGATAACTTCATGCGTCATTCATACTCCACCTTTCCCTTAAATAGAAATGGGATCCTTAAAAAGAGACTCCTTCATCCTTCCCTTAAGTAGAAATGGGATCCTTAAATAAAGATGGATTCCGGCGTAAATGGTATCTTGTAGTTCTTAGAGTTTTAGAGAGAAAAAGGAGAAATAGCATACCATTGATTTGGTCCATCTAACCTATCCCTTATATGATCTAAGTTATTGATCGTAACTCGAAGCCATTTTAACCATAGAATCAGAAGGGTGATCAGACCTCTCTGCTCCTATAGTGGTTAGGTGGACTACTAGACATGCACCGTCCATCTTTGGCTTTTGCGAAGGTATCGAGATCGTGTAGACTTGTTCCTGCAGGCCCACCCATCCCGGCCAACTTTCAATGATGTGACAATCTTCTCTATTTGAATGATAAAGAAAGAGGAAAAAAAAAAAATCAATGGTTTGGATAGATTTACCCTTTCAAAATGGCAAACAGGAATGTGGAAGGAAAGCATTTTCCATTCAATTCATGGTGCAAAATAAATGACTACGAAGTTTGTTTCATTGACTGTGGACATCACATTTCCACGTTTTGGGTTTCCCTGCCTGTTTTCCATTTCCAGGTTTTGTTTTCGCCCTAAACAAACAGGCCCTATCTACATAGCACCCAAGAAAGCAATGAATATAGCTGTTTGGGGGATCATAACATTTTGTTGCTGTTTGAAAAAGAGTAGATTGATAGTGAATTTTCACCTCAATTTTCAAGATGATCTTTTTGAAAAAAAGGATGAGCATGCATGAGTTAAATCTGTGGGTCCCACCGTCATGTATGTGCCTGATTTACGCTGTCCACATCAGTTTTACCAGCTCATTTTAGGGTATGGGCCCAACAATGATGCAGATTATAAGTTCGAGTGGACCACACTATAACAAACAGGGGGATCATGACCTCGACCATTGAAAGGTGAAACCAATGATGCAGATTATAAACTCACGTGGACCACACTATAACAAACAGGGGGATCATAGCCTCTACCATTGAAAGGTGAAACCATCCATGGGTCAAATACCAGCTTCATCCAAAACTTATGTGGCTTGCAAGAAGTTTTTAATGGCAGGCGATTAACTCTCCTATTTCTTGTGGTCTGGTCCACTTGCGTTTTGGATCTACCTCAATGTTGGGCTCATGCCTTAAAATGAGCTGTTAAAACGGATGGAAGACTTGAATCAGACTCATACATCACGGTGGGCCCCACAGATTTTAAAACTTCCTAAATATTCGTGTCAAGCTTATCAAATGTTAACTCACTTTGGGGGCGGGCTGTATTTCAGAGGGTAAATAATGATTATTTACTTACCTACATTTACAACAGTAAATAGAGAATCAAACACTCCCTAGGTGTCCATTGTGACCAAACCAGCATGGTTCCAAAAGGTTTGTAATTTTTCCTGGTGTTTATCGAACTTGAATTAATTCAAACACCACCACCAAATCTGCCTTTCATTTAATTCCTCTGCAGTAGTCCCAGAAGTTGATTTATCTGACTGATCTAATAAGATACCAGTCAGGTCGGGTCGGGTTGGGTCGCAGTTCATTTGCTAGTGCTTGGTCCATAGCGGCATTGACGACCCTCTCAAAATTGGATAAGACCTCCATTTCCAATCTCAAAGGTGATGCTTCGCTCAAGTGGGGTTTTCATTTTTAGTCTAGCTTTCTACACCCTCGATCGCCATTACCTTTATTTCATAGTACCCCATCCATCATAACACATACCATACTTTTTTGGAATCTACCTCAACAGTAGATCTCCATAACCACTTATCGAGCAATGCTTCATTAATGGATTTCAAAGATTTAATTCCCCACTCCCTAGTTGATTAGCTTGAACACCTCTTTCCATTCTGCTTAGGTGTACCTGTTATTCTCCATTCCTTTCCATAAGAAATCTCTCAACAACCTCTCTGATCTATCACTGATGATCAAAGGGCATTGGAACAACAACAAAAACATATCTGCAGAGACAAAAGCACAATCTTGACAAGTGGAATATGACCCCGAATGATATATCTCTGATAATCGCCTCTTGATACCTTCCAACAATAGGTTATAAGGAATGTCGAGGGACGCGGCCCTGCTTTGCACCACAAAATTCTGACCAACTACTACGCCCAGACTAACTTCTTGCCAAAAAAAGCTTGCCTTTCAGAAAGGTTTTCCTTCTACCTTCTGCCCAAAACTGTCGTGAAGTATCTTAAGAATATATATGGTATTCCATACTTACAGTTCCATCACAGAAAAGGATCATATCCTCCGTAACTGCATGTGAGAAATTTGAAACTTTAATTGCTCTACCTCAAAGTGATGCAGATATCAAGCCCTTAAGGGTTTATCAGCGTAGGAGGCGAGTGACATCTATATCTTTATAGGTCGATGATGACGGGCCTGGATCGTTCGCGACGACTTGAGGAGCATTGAAAACCTTACACATGTAGTCCGAGACATTTGAGAAGACTCCACCTTGGGAAGAAATGTGTAAGTTGCTTGGAGGAGATGATCGGACCGTTGGATCGCAATGGTGATGTGATCGGACTGTTGGTTCGTCATGGCCCACTTTCATCACACAATCATCGAAGCCCATAGGACATCTTAGATTTGAGTTTATTTTATGCATTTTTACTTATTTGAATTTTGGGTTAGTGTGTGCACGTTTTTTCATGCAAATGTCTTTTTTTTTAAAATTTTGTTAGTAGGGTATTTTGGTAATTATGCTAATTCTGAATTTTATAAAGGTGTAACCCTAAACTTTTTTCATTATTTATTGATTGAATGAAAGAAAGCCTTTTGGTGCCTCCTTTCTCTCTCTCATGGAACTTCATCTTCTTCTTCTCTCTTCTTCTTGTGCCTCTCCAACTTCTTCTAGGTATTCTATCTTCTACTTTTATTATTCTAAATCTATATTTTGTTTACTTCCCACGATCTGAATTTGAGAATTGATCCAACCCTAATTCCTCAAATTTTCAAATCCCTAATCTGAGAAACCTTTTTTGATTCCTCAAACTAGTGATCTCCATTGATCGATTGGGTTAAGACCATGTAAGATCGGGAGGTTCCATCCCTCGCCGGATCCAACTATAGCAATAATGGAATTTCATACTTCGTGGTTGTGATGAATGGCCAGCTCCATTGCATGTCTCTTTATGATCTTCTTGGTTTATGATGATTAACTATGAATTTTAAATTATTATTATCTTTTATTTTCCGCTGATTTAATTGTGTTCATGAGCATGTATCATAATTAGGGTATCTTGCGTTACAACGCCATAAATCTAACCTTCCATGTTTGGATCTAGCCATGTGGGCCTCATAAACATGCTTTCAAATAGCGTTTCCAAGTGCAACACACCTAGAGACCATAACGTTAAGACTTGCCCCATTTCATTCTGTTTCGGTTCCCATTTTGGGCTGGTGACTTGTCCTGTTCTCTGACAAAACCAGTACAACTTGGGTGACATCAAGTCATATCGGATGATATTTTGAACCATGGTCATCATAGGTCCTGCTTTCTATAAATGCCCCTTGGGATAGAGAGATGATGTGATCCGGAACTCAACAGAAACTGGAAGCCTCACCTTTGCTTTGATCTTGCATGATCTTCAAATCAAGCTAATGGGTCTGAAATCCTTGGGATTTGACGCACTGCCAATCTTGGGAATCAATGAAGGACACACCCATGTGGGAATCATGGAATTCCACCATAAAAGCCAAGAGATCCCTTCTAACTTATTTCCAAAATAATTGGAAGAAAAGCTATTGGGAAACCAATCCAACCTGGGAGCTTTATCTTGAAGATTGATATGTTAAGACAGTTACCTTGCACTATCAAAGCTAGAGAATGTTAGATACAAGTCAAAGAATAAAGGTTGAGACTAGTAAATTGTGGTAGAAGCTTTGGGTGGAGAACAGTACCAAGACACCATTTTGCATAACAAGTAAAAATATAGCTTCTGCGTGTGCACCAAGATCACATTTGCATGAGCCAACTCATCCATTGCTGTTCTCAGTTTGCGTATGAAGGCCAGGGAAATATACTCACAAGCTAAGGTTGTGTTTGGATGTACTACTGAAGTCAATTGCAATAAAATTAGTTCAGTGAATTGGAAGTGACCAAATTGCAATTAAAAGGTTATTTCATCATATGAAATACTAAGGCCCTGTTTGGTAGACGCCTAAAATGCGCTCATCTCACAATGTTGAGTTCATTTTAACAGTAATTATGTATTAGAGATCTTGATCTCTAATACATAATTACTTTCTAAAAAATGAGATGAACTCATTTTTGGGCTTTTGCAAAACAGGGCCTAAAGTAATTAGAATTTGGCCCGTTCCATCTCTATTGAAATGGTTATTGAAATTAAATTCAATATTGTACCATGCTTAGCCTACAGGAAAGTCAAATTTGTGTTGAAGAATGTTGAGTCTGAAAGAATATCTCAGTACACAAGGAGAAGAAAAAATCATTTTCTTTTCATGTACAATTTATATTCTTCTTTTTCCCACTCCCACTACTATAAAAATAAGAAACTGCCAAAAATGTGTAAGAATGCATTTAATATAGCACTTCATTTTTTCTTGAAACAAATGCTTTCTCTTAAAAAATTTCTACGCCTAAATTAGCAACTGTGTCTATCACCATTGGTGAACCCCCCCCCCCCCCAAAAAAAACTGCCACCTTCCACCACATCTACTTCTTCCGTCTGGACAATTGGTTGTTACCCATCTAACTGTACAGATGGGTAAGCTACTGCTTTCTTCAACATAAACTATTTCACATTCTCATCATCGGTGTAGCTTTCTGCCGATGATTGGACTGCAATTCCAACCTCTTATTGCGACTGGAAAAATTGATATGAACTGTTAATCTGTCCCATTGATTATTAGAGCTGCAAAAAAATGAATCAAAGCTTAAAGATGGGTGGGTCACATGCAACACGCCACAAGGCAATTGGACTCTTCTCCTTCCTTGAAGTGAACAGTCTCCATGAACACACTGGTCTTGCAAGTATGGCCATGGCCGAGAAATTCTTTGGCTATATGGCAGCTTCAATAATGGAAATTGGCATTATCACATCAACGACGAGCATGTCTGGAAGATCAGACTTTTCCCATTCTGCAACAACTCACATCTTGTTAGGACGGGAATGTAAAAGGCCAAAGTTTCACTAAGCTAGCTGTGATCAAAATCAGGCAGCCAAAAGAACAATAAAAGATTCATAACTAAGAGGCATGTTTAAGTTGTCCACATGATTGCTGTGAAAGGACCTAGTCCCTCAGTATTAATACAAAGCTAATAGCAATTTCGTTATTTCCACTCCATGTAAATTGATCATGGAAATCCAATTCAGTATCACATCCAAATGCAGCATGAGTTTCTTAATATACCATTTGTTTAATACATGATTGGTTGTGTTGATTGGTTTCATACCATTTGTTTAAAAAATTTCCAATCGGAAGTAAATGCCTACTCATTTCCTAATGGTATGCTTGACCTTACCTGATTTAACTGAAACCAATCAACACAACCAATCTCAAAGAGTTCTAATAAAAGAGGGAAAGAAACTAATAAAATGGAACTGCCCCAAAAGCTCCAGATAGGACTCAAATACTTTCAACATTCATGAGTGTATGATGCTTTCAGGAAGTACGTTTGTACAAAAAACCCTATATTCTTTTATGGTTTATAAATAAACCTAAAACACAATTGATGGGACTTTTCTTACCTTTCATTTGTTTTTTTTTTTGTTTTTTCCTTTCCTGCTAATAAAATCTCATCTTTCAAAAAAAAAAGAAAAAAGATTGGACTTGAGGGTCCTGCAATCCGATCACCATTATCATTTGCCATCTAATTAGATTCGTGGGCCCTGTTGTCCAATTGCATGATGGATCTGGCCTTTATCTTTCACTAGCTCGCTAATGGGTCTACTTTGGACCTATTCTGGAGACCTGGTTGTCCTGCATCACTTGTATTGTACCGCACATGAATCTTTCTCCTGTCTATTCCCTATGCACCCACATTTCCTAACATTTTAATAATAGCAACTTCCCCACTCCTATTCCAACTCATGCTTCGTGCAGCCAAGGCAATGGTATTGTATTCTCTCACCCTTCTTCACTGCGCAATAAACTACTCAAGTGTGGTCTATACATGCTAGCCTTTTGTAAAAACATGTATCATGTTATCACACCTGAACTGAACATAAATATATTTTACCTTCATGTATGCCAATAATATGGCAAGGTACATCTTGAGGAATGATCCCCATAAACCACCAGTTGTGGCCTTGTGGGTGAGGAACATACCATCTGTCTCATGCGCCAACAATTCAACAAATGGAGGACTTTGAGCTGTGGAAAAGGTGGTTCGGACAAGTAAGATCATCTGGCGCTAAAATCAAACTGGTCCAATCATTAAACAGGCTACTGTATGTATAAAAACAATAGGTAATTAAAATCTGACCTGCTAATGGTCCGATTCAGTGTACTCGTGAGGCTTGTATGGTTAGTTGACCGTCAAGTTGGCAAATCAGATGGGTTGTACGTCAAGCAACCTTTAACCAGTTACAGGTGATTTTGTCTTTTGACTTCTGAAAAACAAACAAACAAGGCAACTCATGTTTTAAACTTAGTTCTGTAAATCAAAGTAGCATTCTCAGACAATTCGACTGGAATGGTAAACCATAAGATTAAACCCCAACAGTAAAAAGCTAAAAACTTTAAGTTAAGAACATTACATCATTAAGCTTCACTTAGAAAAATAAAAGAAACAATACCTATGCAATAGGCTTCTTCTGGGCTTCTCTTTGGTATGTGCACAGCGGGTCATCCATGGAAAGAAGACGCTTCATTTCATGAATACGAGCAACCCCACCTTCCCTTTGATGACAAGCATCACATACATCATACTCAGGGCAAATCTAGCAACGCCAACACTGACGCATTTCGATTTTATTGTGGCAGACTGCGCACAGGCTCATGAAAATGGCTCATCTGGGTTATGCAGATGATACAGGAGCATCATTGAAGAATGCTTAGCCCGACGAAGAGTATCATACTGAAGATGGTTCACTCGACAGAAGTTCAGGAACGTATCCCTAGTTTGGGATATGCAACAGCCAATAGTCTCTTCTTTACCCTTGTTATCTGAGCGTACACCATTCTCCTCGACCTGAAAGGTTACTCAATGTTCAGAAACAATAAAATAACGGGAAATCCAATAAATTCACTTAAGAGAACTGCAAAGATAATCTTAGAACCCGCATTATATTGGAAACATTTTAGATGAATGCTATTTGCAGACACATGCCCAAAGTGGCACACGTGTTAGATCCAGGCTGTACATCAGGAGGGTAGAATGGTGAATTTTCTCTAGCCCAGATACTGGGCAAGTTAAGTTGTCAGGTGTGCCACACCCGTACAAAGATAGATGGTTGGAAAAGGATAACCACCACCCTACAGTTAACACACATGTTGATCCCACACACGTATGCCAGCTTCGGAACACATGGACGCTTGCCAATGTGTGCATGTGGGACTCCTTGACATATGGAGGATTACACTTATTTCAAGCACTCACCAGCTGAAGTGAATGTTTTTCCTTATTTTTGATAGGGTGTCTTTCACTCTCATGAAGTCTTTGCTCTACATCGTGACACCTGCAATAATATAGAAGTCATGAAATATAACCTACTTGACAACCACCAGAAACTTCCATACCTCATTCAGTTGTGTTTTCCCAGTGATAATAGTCAAGAGTCCATAAAACCATAGATGCAGGAAAACAAATCATGGAAACACTAATCTCTTACTACTAATTTCCTAGCAATGATACTGCTAGAATTATCAAAGAAAATTGCCCAGACATCCTGTATATTATGTTGCCCACTTGGATGTATCCTAAATTACCATTTGATCTGATATGCATGGTGATGGAATAAATATTGATTCAGTATATGTCTGTGCTGGGGATTTTCTGAGAACTGCATCTAAAAATACATGTTTCCTACCAAATCATAATGTGGAATACTTCAATTTGCACTTAAAAGTTATCCAGAGGGAAAACTTCGTGAAGCCTGTGGCATCTGGTTGGGAAATTGGCAACAGCCAAATAACCCTTGCAAGATTCACATTGCTAATAAGGTACCTAACATCTCAGGCAATATCTATATCTCTGTAAGATTGTTGGACAACAAGAAGAATCTGTATTGAATTTGTTAATAGATAAATTTGGTTTTCTTCAACAAAAGTCAATAACACTGTAACATGCAATGTATTCATCGGTAAGATCATTCATTACTAATAAAAGGGTGCGATCAATATCAACCCAATAAATGAATGCACCACTAAAACATTTTTTTATGTTTGTTTAGAATTTCAAGGTTTTAAAATGTCGGACTAGAATAGAAGATATCGAATGCAATTTTTGTAAAATAGGAATGGAAATGAGGAATTAGTTAAGATTGCTGATCGTAAAATACCCCAAATAACCATTTTGAATATCTTGAGTTGATAATTCATGAGAGCAGAGAGACTTAGAAGGATGTTGCTCATAGAATTCGAATGGGTGGATGAAGTTAGGATGAGACTGTGGAGTTTTGTGTGATCATAGCATACCAATGGGAGTTTCAACATTGAGACTAGGGATCGAGTGCCCATGTGGTGTGAGTGGGTATGTGAGTGTGTGGGGTGTGGGTATGTGTAAAAAAAAAAAAAAAAACTGAAGGGAGAATTTTAAAGGATAGGTACAAGTGACCACCCATGCTTTTAGGGACAGAATCTTGGGAAGTTGAAGAACAACATGTTCATAGGATGGGTGTATCTGAAATGAGGATGTTGATTTGGATGAGTAGCAGGACAAAGAAGGATAAAATTAAAAATGAATGCATTCAAGGCAACTTAGGAGTATCACCAACACGTAATAAGATAGGAGAAAGTAGGCTTAGTTTGGCCACGTATAACAGAGACCAATAACTGTACCAGTTAGGAGTGACTTGGTTCAAGGTAAAGGCTAGCCGTAAAAGGGCAAGGAGAAGGCCCAAAAGGACATGGATCGAGGAAGGTAGAAAAGATTTGAGGACCTATCGTTTAACTGAGGATATGGACGTTTATAGAGTGGATGGCAACTTGATTCGTGTAGCTTACTCCAATTAGTAGAAATAAGGCTTAGACGATGATAATGATGACCATATGATGGTGAGTTAGGACTAAATTAGATTGATTTGATGGTATTTAATCTTTCTTAAGGGATATTAGTCATTGAATGCAACTCGATTTTGGGGGCAGCTTTCTCACCATGAATATGTAAGGAAAACATTTTTGCAATTTGGTCATTTCCTCACTATTGAACTAATTATTGCAATTTACTTCAATAATGCATCCAAACACATCCTCAAATAACAACAAAAACACAATATTCAGTTCTGGAAACCAATATGATAATGTAAATTAAGAAAAGACTTACATCTGGCAAAGTTGAAAATTTCGGCACTGGCTGCAAATCCATCGCTTTCCTTCTACTATAAATTGCCAGCAATGAGAGCAAGAATATTGCAACTTGGCAATGATGAACTCTTCCTTCGCTGGGTAGATGGTTTCACCAAGCTGTTGAATGAAATGGACGGTAAGGCATAGCAAGGAGTAGATATATTCAAATATAAAGAAAAGCAAGCTTGTTGAGAATTGTTCAGACAGAAAATTTCTTGCAATTTCATGAGAAAAACAAGATGAAACTCAACACTCAATTCCTAACAATGCTAGATCATGCGTAGATACAAAATTAAGTGTAGATCATAGCACATCAAATAAACTAAGAATATGAGGAATGCTAATATCACGCAATCGTTCCACACCTCCATGGGGTACAGGGAACTGTGTATGGCATCTGGACCAGTCATCTGGTGTAAGCGGTATCATGGATACCATTCTAATGATCCTAACCATTCTATGAAGGAGTTCTAATGAAAAAAGTGCGGGGGCAGGGGGGGATGGTATGATCCAAGACATAGGTCATATATGGTGGAGAGAGCAAGAGAAAGAGCTATCCTATGACTGTCCATTCACTTAGATCTTATGATCCAAGCCATTGATCATACATGGTGGGTCATCCTGACTGTGAATCAGAGGGGTGGTTTTAATCATTTTCCATTCTAGTAGTTGATTAGATGGGCCACTAGAAGTAGACTGCACATCTTCAAATTTGCTACAGAGGTCAATGGATCTTGACCATGTAGATCCATAGGATCCAGTTAGCATTGTTGATCAGGCCTATAAGTCTGCACATTTGACCAGCAGCAAAACAATTGCCTAGGAGTAAAGGGTGCCTGGACAGTCACATGGCTGTCCTAACTCAATACTGAAGAGCTCTTAATTAAGTTAATATAACGAGCAAGAAAGGAAAAGCTTCAGAAAGCTTTACCCTCTGCATTAGCAGAATATCCTTTGAGGTGTCACCAGAAAGGCTAGCATAACCAGCAGCTCTCATAGCCCTTCTGCTTATTGTCTTTCTTCCCCTCTTCTGTGCTTTTCGTTCCTCTTCTTCTTGTTGGAGAAGATTTATACTGTCTTCGATAACATCTGGCAAGTAGTCACCATCGAAATATGGCAAACGAGTCACACTTGCTTTTGCCTTGCACTCATCAACAGCCACAAAGAAACGATCATATAAATCAGTGCGCTCCACCACAATATTCTCCTTGAGAGCTTTCTGTAGCATGGATCGGTACCTGAGAGATCATTTAAATAACACCAAACTGATGTTAGATGACGAGAAACATGTGTTTGCACGCACACATGAACATGTAAACATAAAAACTGTCCGTGCTCACCACTCTCTCAGCCTATCAGATTTTGGCAACTTCTGCGTCTCAGGATGACAATTTAGTATATAATCATCTCCTTTCAAAGGTGGGCTGGCCCATATGTGACAGCTAACAAAACCTTGTCTCTTGCAATAATCAAGGTATCCAATCTACAATTAAGTACAAATAAGTTTACATATGTGAGTATGAAGAAGCTTTCAAGGGACTTACTTATTCAAAAGAGGCACAATTACTAGCCAACTAGGCCTCCTAAGGATACCCGCCCCCCAATGCGTGCATGAGATCCAGGCCATTCATTAGGTTGGGCCCATCTTGTTTTTGCTAAAGCCCAAAAGATCAGGCCAGTTTAGTCATCGGATGTGCAACACATGCATGTCAAATGTGGACCTTTGTTCAACTTCTTTCACCATCCTCTTTGTTCATGCATGTGGCCTTCCCAATGACCAGACAGGCCTGATTTTTTGCACCACAGAAGATACAGTGGGCCCACTGATCAAAGACCTGGATCTTGCACATGTTGCATTGGTAATTAGGAGGAGAGTAGTACTCGAACACTTAGCCATTGCATTTCTCTTATCCAAGAGAAACAAAAACCAATGGAATGATAAACATTAGAGTCGCAATAAAAGAATGAGGAAAGTAGGAGACAGATGATTATGAACTAGATGTACCAATATTTCATGATAAACAAAGGTGCGCAGAGCCTCTCCAGTCACAGCTTTTATCTCGGGCCTGAAGTATTTGACGGAATCAAGATATGAAAGATAAACATGCCACTTATTTGGGAATGGACATTCGAATCCAAATTCCTGTACGTGCATGCTGAACAGGCATACATCCACCCGCTTCAATCTTCTGAAACAACATAATGACCTGGAAAAGAGTCAATGAAACATCAGTAAGAACTGTCTTTTCTTTGTTTGCAGACCAAAATATGATCATTCATTCATGCTCCAAAGGGCAATTAAAAAAAAAATACCATGTTTGACTTTGTACTATATAGAGAAGCTCCATTACTCTCAGAGCTCTGAGTTATAGTGCTCCTAGTGTATTGTGACACTTAAATAGTCCAATCAATTGTTCTAGACTCTCCATTAGCTCCAACACATTTCATGGACTACCATGCAAATACCACACCAAATATGATGATCTCAACCATCTTATCAATGGCCTCTAATATGAACAGTCAAGATCAGTTGTACAAAACAGGTCTAAGTCTAACCAATAATTTATCCATCTATTTGATAGCTCCCATCATGGATTGCTTATGATTCTAAACAATCATTTCTCCTAGGCATTCCTAACAATCCCATCCATAGTTGGAAAAATGACGGATTAAAAATTAAGGCTGAATCCAGATGGATTTGATCACCCAATCAGTCTTATTTTTACATGGGAGCCCTGAAAAGTAATCCAGACTTAATAAATAGTTTAGATTGATCTGTTGGGCCGTCCGAGCTTGCCAAAGATACAAGGAGCACTATAACTTATAGTGCTACGAGAGAATTGGAGCATCTCTCCTATATAGATAACAAAGAATTTAGGAGGATAGCCGCTCCAAACTGTGGGAACAGCTGACACTACCTGCCCAACTTTGTCAGCTGCCCAGTGGACCACCCTGGAAAACTTCTTCAACTTCCTAGCAGTGGATAATTATTGAGTGCTAGGAAGATAAATAATAATCCTTCGAAACCGTTTTCAAAATGATTAGTCCTGATGATTCTTCCAAGAGAGTAAGATAAGCACCTGTGATCTGTATGGGAATTCTGATGGGTAGTCGTCTTTTTTACAGATGTCCAAAAATCGTGGTTTTACTTCCAATTTCTTGTCAATGGAGGAGACTACTCTGACAACAAGACCTTCAGCGCCTTGTACCTGGCAATCAAATGAAAATGAACGTACATAACTATCATCAAGTCGTAGTAGTTGTTGAGGCAAGAAACAAGACTCATGAAATGAGGGACACATAAAGATTGTGTGAGTGAAAGCCGAATGTGAGGAAGTGTGGCATCCAAATAGGTAAATAAGAAATATAGAGAAACCGAATATGCAAAAGCATCTCACTATTGACATAGAGGGCCTATGACTTGGACACTTGTGATATGGAGAAGAATTACCCACGAAAAGTGAGATATTAACATACCATTAGAACAAGAAAACATGAATCCGTGGATGCTGAAATGAATTTTCTGTGGACTGAAAATCAGGATGGTATACTATTTTGGGTCATAGAGTGGAAATGATCAAATTGGAAAAACTGATCAATAGTGGAATTTAGCATCCTACTCCCTTAAGGAACCTTGCACGGTTCTTTTAGATTATAAACTAGTGAATTTGTAGATTTGTGTCCTCAAACAACCAATGATGGTGATTTGATATGACTGCAGTCATGCAAGCCCCATTGAGAGAGTGGTTTATTGTATTATGAGCTTATCGTTCATCTATAAAATGTGAACTGCAAAACCAAATGATTGTGCAAAAGGTCCTGTTATATATTGTTCATTACAGATAAAAAATAAAGTAATGGGCTGGAGTTTTAAGTAACCTCCAATAGGTTTCACCAAGCAACAAAAGAATTGTAAGACTACAAATCTTCAAAAGACAAGGAAATTGCAACTATTGGCAAGAAAATCTAAACATATTAAGTTCTTGTCCTTCAGCAATACACTAATTATATAGTTCCAAAACATACACCAAACATCCAATAGTTCACTAATTATATAGTCACATAACATTTCTATAGTATATTTTTTTTCATTACTATGCATTTATGAACTTAAAAATCTATATAATAATAGATTTTGATTTTGTGAATTCTAAAATGTAATAATTATATTTTTGGGCTTTTGACATACAAACCCCTGCCTTTTGGCCTATACTCGAATACCCACTAGGTAAATGCAAAGGGCAGTTTTAGACTTTTGAAAAAAACAATAATCACATGTATAGTTTAATGTACTGCAGAGATTTTTTTTTTTTTGTTTTTTTTTTATTTTTTAATACTAAAGTTTCAAAAGATACAGGTTTATTTAGGAATATGTAGAGGGCAGCGGGTATTCCGGTATAGGCCAAAAGGCAGGGGTTCATATATCAAAAGCTCTTTATTTTTCAATAAAAATACATGCAAAAGAGGGAGACATTTTCATTGAACAATTTACCTCGTCAAACTTTTTTCCCAAAAGCTTTGCCCTTTGTTGTCTCTCTTGCTCGAGATTCCTAAAGAGTCGTTGCTCAATGTGATCACTAAGAGATGTTCTAGGCAAATCTTTGGCACCATGGAAAGCAGTTTCTGGTAAGGGCTTTCGCTCTCCGCTTTCTATTTCTTGTATGTAGCAAAATGGGCAGCTGTATTCAGCTTGCCCTCCCCCATTCCTCCGTGGATTGAAAAGGGCACATATTTGATGTTGCCAAGCTTCGCATTTATCACATTGCACCCACTGCAGAGAAACATCCACAAAAAGCAAAGAGATTATCTATTATGCTAACCATACACCATGGATCCTCATGGTAAGCTCCAACAAAATTGGACGTGGGCAGTCAATGGTCCAGACCATTCATTTTGTGATAGTGGATTGGTTATGGTAGAAATATCTTACTGATCATAAAATCTTAAATGTCTAGTCATCTACAAACGGACAAAATGGGATAATATTGGCAACAATCTGCATTGAATGGGAAAAGGTCCACCAATAATGAATCTTATCATCCAATGCACGTGATTTGTAGACAACAGTACATCCATCACAATGACCCACTCAATAAATAGCCTGAACCATGGATAATTGTAGCCATGTGTCCACTTGATTTCAATCGACCAGATAAGGAAATCGTTGAACTGTGTGCTCAAATTATAAGTCCAACTAGAAAACAATTAGAGAAAAAGAGGTCTTACTGCTTCTTCGATTTCAACCGTGTTCCTCTGCTTCTTTAGAATCGTCTTAGGAATAGCAACTCCTTCAACAATGAAACTCTTGCTGTGGTTACTATAGCATTTATTGACAAAAGTAGTGTTGTTTTTCACCATTATCTACAGTATAAAATATTCCATTGCGCTTGATACGGTCATTGGATAGTGAGCAATATATAGGGGGTGGCTCAAGAAAATGCTTCTCCACTCCACACAGCTGGCAAGAGTTCTTACTTGCTGACTCTACCATTGCTTGAATATTTTTTGCCTCTAATTTACTCTGTGAAAATGTAGAATAGGGGAAAAAAAAGAAGAAAAAAAGAAGAAGCCATCAGATAACAAGCATATTATAGAGAAGGCGAGTGTTAGCAGTGTTTTAAATAGCGAATAGTGTGCTAGCGTAGCCTTCACCCCTATGAAGCATGAGGTGTAAGCTACATAGCGTGTAGTGTAAGCTACACAACACTTAGATTTTTAATCAAGGTTGCACTTGGTTGCATCAAATTAGATTATTAATAATAAAATTTCATGATATTTGGTGCAACCGAATGCAACCTAAAGTAATAGCAAGGGTAATGATTAAGTATAAAAGTGAAGAAAGAGCAACAAAATTGATTTAAAACTATTTCTTATATTATTTAACTAAAAGCATCGAAAAGACTAAGGAATTTCATTGAAATAGAAAAATGTAACAAATCATTTTTAATGATTGACTTTTAATGTTATCATGAAAAATGACTTTTAATGTGAGCTATGTAGCGTGTAGCGTAGTCTATGAAGCGTGTAGCAGTATCCAAATTAATCATGTAGTAGTAGGCTACACGCAACTTAAGTTATTTTCATGAGCTACGTAGCAGTTTAGGACTAAGCTACGCTACGTAGCGTAGCTATTTAAAACACTGAGTGTTACTTTGACATTGAAGTTGAAGCATCTTAATCTCTACCATTGTAATGGCAAGGATGTTGTTGAATTTGTTTGAAATTTATTTACTGGTTCCTAATTGTCTCATACTCAAATGGATAATATTGGAAATCAAAATTTGATCCCATCCTTGAAGTAGAATTCCAAAACTGGCCAGTCTATGAGGTAGGTAGTCACAAGGAAAGATTGAATGAGGTGATCATCTCCACCGCTTGCCAGCATGGCGGACATAAGTGAACCATGAACATGCCTTATTCATTTCTCTCATATGCATGTGGCCCACGTTATAAGTGAACTTCCTTGATATTTGGGCAATTTTGTAATATGTTCACAACATGCTCCAACTAGTGAAGGACAAATTTTGGACATATCGACTACTTCATTGACGTTTGTGTAAAAAATCGTTTCTTCAATCTCTCCCCACACAAATAACCTTAGCAGTTTCCTACCTTGAATCCTCACCCACTTAGCTCGCGTAGCATGCATTAGGTTTAACAATGATGTTTATAGTGGTGAGAACCTCCTAAGTGTGGGGCAACATTTGCTAAATGACAATATTTAATCCAAGTGAAGTTTATAGGAATCCCTTGATGGCTTTACTAAAGATTTATCATCTTCTATTCTTTATCCAAATGGGATGGGCTCCTGTTGCCCAAGTTCTATGGACAAACTGCATCCATTAGATGGTCCCCTTCCAAAAGATGGACTGACTTAAATTAACAGCAGTGCTTGTCGTACAGGGTCGTAGAATGTGTAGAATATGTATAGCATATGTAACGCCGTAGAGTGCATAGCGTCTGTAGAGTGCGCGTAGCGTATGTAGCGTAAGATATGCCTTGTTTTAATAAATGGTAATTATTATTTTGTATTTTTTTAAAAGCAATTATATTTTGTATTTGGTACTAATACTCTCAACCTATGGGATGTTAGTTTCTTTTCGTACTTGTAACTCGTGGCTTCAATTAGACATTATTAATTACAGTTGCTTAAAAAGTTGTTGATGTGGATAATAATTTGATTTGTTTTATATATGTGAATTGGCTATGATAATGATGATTAATAACTTGTTTGATCATGCTTAA
Source organism: Liriodendron chinense (assembly GCA_003013855.2). NCBI lineage: Eukaryota > Viridiplantae > Streptophyta > Magnoliopsida > Magnoliales > Magnoliaceae > Liriodendron > Liriodendron chinense. Next base: position 2,466,285 of record PVNU02002217.1, read on the forward strand.
AAAAGTTGTTGATGTGAATTGGCTTTTGATAAATGATTGATTAATAATTTGGATGGTCCCCTTCAATTATAGTTTGCTTAAAAAGTTGAAAAAATGAATCATATATTTTTATTTCTATATATATTATATAGATCTATATATTATATATATATATATATATATATATATATATATATATATATTATTAATATGAAATATATATTTTTTCTTACTATTTATCATATTTTTAAATTAAAAAATAAAAGTATCATGTTGCTTACGCTACACGCTATGCTACTTACACTACATGCTACAGAGGGCTAAATGCCACGCAACACGCTGCTGCTATTTAAAACACTGATTAACGATTGTTCGCTTAGGATCCCCAGCCCAACTGGAGTGGTTGGAGGGGGCTGCCTTTGTTGAAATTCACCGGCCCAATTTGTATTTGAGATTCTAAACTCATCAAAGCATTAACGATTACAAGGGTGAAGCTGGTTGTGGTTTGTAATTGCTTTCCGTTGGTCATAAAAGGAGTCTCAAGCAGCATGATTAATTGAAAGAGATCATTCCTTCTTGGAGGTGTGCAGACCTGTTAGAAGAATGTTTGATATTTATTACATGTTGCAAACTTGCAAGTGAAGTTTTCTTATTTAATAAGATCTGCTAGTTCTAAAGCGGACATCTTAGCTACAGACATGTTTCACAAATCCACACTTAAAATTGGCTAACCATTGAGTTCTTTTGATGTTTTGGGGCTTGTTCTGCTTTCTATAAGGGTAGTATTCCTGTTGTTAGGGGTGAACTGCTGCACTCGTTGTTCTATTTGTTTTTCCTTGCTGGTCTGTTGCACTTTCTCTAACAAAAACAACGCTACAAATAGCGCTCGTAGCGTAGCGCTATGTAGCATCATGAAATAATGGTGTAAAACTCACATCACATCATGAAAAACTTAAATTTAAAGTTAAAATCAAACCTTCCTTTTTTAATTTTCACTTAAAATGGTGGTAATCCATTGTTAAAGTTGGTATGAAATACCACCCCTGTTAGTCACATCACAATGTTAGCCACCCCCTCTATCTTCACGTCAATTGACTTAATACTCTTAACCTATGGGATTTTTATTTCTTTTTTCATACCCGCGAATTGTGACTTTTAGTAATCAATTAGACTTTTAATTAAAGTGGTTTGCTTAGAAAGCTGTTGATGTGAAATTATTTGATTTGGGTTATAACTTTAAATATCTGGATTGGCTTTTGATAAGTGATAATTAATAACTTTTTTGAACATGCTTATGGTTGAAGAATGAATAATCTTTTAGGCATTTTTATATTTTTTGCTTTTTTTTTTTCCTACTATCATCATGCTTTCACTATTTTTAAATTAAAAAAATAGAAGTATCACGTAGCTCACGCTACGCTGTTTATGCTACACGCTGTAGAGGGCTGAAAGCTACACAACACGCTACGCTATTTATGCTACACGCTATAGAGGGCTGAAATCTATGCAACACACTACCGCTATTGAAAACACTGAATTAAAATTGCTTCATAAAAAGACAATATTTAATCAAAGTTGGACAAATAAGCAATGTAGAGATAAGTGTCAATTGCCTACTCTAATGAAAATGAGCAAAGCTATTTATATGTGAAATAGGACTAGCAAATATAAGAATGAATTTAACATATGAGATGTGAGATTCATATATTTGATATAGCTGTAGGAAAAGACAAAAAGAAAATGTTGATATAGCTGTAGAGATTTATAGACTAACCTGACCAACACATTGCCTAAGATTTCGAATATACTCCTTAACTTGCTCTGAAGTAAACATCTCCGTTAAGGACACACCCTTTATCTTTTCTGTACTTGACATATTTCCTTCAAAACCACAAATAGGTCCATTCAAATGAGATTGAGGTGGTCGAGCTTCATCTTGTTGGGTTATTTTTTGATGAGTTGCTTTTCGAAGATGTGGTACTGGGTCCTGCTCTGACCCGTGAACTTCTTGTTCCATTGGAGGGAAGCACTGCCCTTGCTTTACCACTGCATCTGTCTGTGAACCACTGGGGATGCTTCTAGAACACTGAGTGATCCATAGGTCTGGATGCCACATTTGCGCCCACTGATCTGAAGTGCACGTAAGTGAAGGCTGTGGTTCCATATAGAAAGAACTTGAATAGTCTTCAATGATGACATTCTTTGTTTCTTGATATTGAAGCTCAGAAAGCTGATGATCTCTAGGAATTTGTAGTTGGAAAACTTTGTTATGATGTTGTATTCCAGCTGTTGAAGATATTTGGACACTTTCGTTGCATTGAAATGGGGTCGAGTTTGACAGATTATTATCTAGTAGAATAATACACCAATCATATTGTGATTAACAAAAAAAAAGAAAAAAAAGATGGAAATCAAGAAGTCCATAGATGATTTTGGAATATTACCATATGTTGAAGAATTTAGATACTCTTCAGATGTTGTTGCTGGCCCATCAACCAATGCCGTCTCGTTCTCCATAAATTTGGCATGACGTCTAGAGCTCCAGTTAGAGAGCCAAAAGAGGGAGGCCACTGATTTATTGCCAGAACCCATCCCAATATCCATCAATTGGCTGATATTATAGGACATGCCATGTTTAGACCTCCATGCACTGTCCCGAAGTAGCATTCAGTCTGGTAGATGAAAGCACGTTGTTTCCACTAAATCTAAGAAACATATTAGAGGGTTGTTGTTGTCCTAGGCATCCTGCAAAGTAGATTTAAAGATTGTGAGTACTAACTACCATTGTTTTAAAACATGTCAAGTCATTTTCAAATTTCGCCCGACTTGCTTAAGTCGGGTTGAGATTCCTTTTTTTTATTATTATTTATCATCTAATCACATTGCAAACTCACAGCAACCAATCCACACACAGACACACATGAATGGAAGATTGACAGCAGTTGCATGCCAGCACAGCAGAGCCTCAACCAGCACTATCCCTTAGTCCATCTATTACTTGCAATCCCCAAAGAGCAGAGAAGCAAGTAGTGTTGAGGCTCAATTGCTAGACACACCATTGAGCATGACTCACACAAAAATAGGGAAGGGTCATGCTAGAGTGGGTTAGTTGTACAAAACTGCATGGAGATCAATGATCCATATTTACCAAACTTCTCCTGCCAAGGTCATGCTCCATGCTATGTTAACCAGATAACACACTACCCACAAAAGGGAAATTTGAACAGTTAGGTATGAACATGTAGTTTCGGATAAGCCTACCAAGGACAATGATGTATCTATATTCAATCATCACCATCTTTGCCTAAGCCTTATCTTAACTAATAGGGGTCGGCTACACAAATCTTATTCCACCTGGTATAATTCAATAAATTATACGTATCACATATTTAGTTATGTATCTATAATAAACACTTAGACCTCTAGATTCGAAAATGAAAAATACTAAAATAAAAAAGCAGTCTTGATGGAATTTTGGTATTGATGATGAGACATACAACGGAAGTTCTTAGAATGGGTTAATCTTTTAGAGTTATAGAAGTAAGATTCCCACTATAAACCACACATATATGATATTCCCCACTTTTATTCCATATAAAGATATAGAGAGAAGCATACAAAATCCAAAAACATTGAATTTATTTAAATGAAGACTAATTCAACAAACTCTAATCGTATAATCGCTGAGGTACACAGAATATTCACAAGTGGGTATCTCTTCCTTTGATGGAAATGAGGTTCAAGTAGATTCAGTTTAATTGCAAACATTCATGAAATATAAATATGATATTTAAAATATCACTTTAAAACCTAAGTAACTGAGTCAATCCTACCCAACTTGACATTAACTTGAGCTGAATTTTCATGTTTCTGAACTATGATACAACTAGTTACCAACCTTCAACCATGGATACTTCCATAGCATGATAATTTTTTCTTGCAATCAGCATACTACCTGGCAAGCCCAAAGCTTGTGGAGTTGCGCCAATGGGTGAGGAAGGAAAGATGACATTCTTGGCTCCCAACATGCTATAATTGTGACCCAGTCCGACATGCTTGGAGCGTCCAGACTTGATGATAACGTGTAGGCGATGATCTAATGTATTTTGGTCCATATACTCCTCCTAGTGGCAAAAAAGAAATCCATAACGTAAGATAAACACAAAGTGATTCACTTGTACTACCAATAGCAAAAAGAAATCCATAATTTAAGAAGCTTGTTGCATAAACATTACGAAAGTAACATATTGAAAAGTTCTCACTCAATTCATGCAAGTTCCATGCTATAAATAGGGAAATACTAAAACTATAGGTTGGAGTAGGATGTAAAATCCCACTTAGTGCTGACAGGTCTGGACCATTCATCAGGATGGGCTACTAGGTAATATGTCTTGAAAATCAAGCAAGACAGGTCATCAAGTGGGCGGCACATGTACGTGAAAAATGACGGTTTAAAAGGGATTGACCAAGAGTATAGGGGTAGTGAGACTCAGGATCCTACTCTCATGAGTTGACTTATTAGTTATTAGGGGTTGTAATAACCCTAAAAGCAATCATGCAATTGCTTGTCCCATAACAGAAAGATCTTGTTTGAAATTGAAAAAAAAAAAAAATCAACTTTAGCTAAAAGAACAACATACCTTTGTAGAAGCATCCACGAACAATCTTCCTTCGATTTTCAGAACAATACTGGGTACTCTGTGCTTCCAAATAAGAAATTTTGGTTGCCGTCGGAAATAACCATAGCTATGAAAGTTACAAAACAATCAAAAGGTGTGAAGATTTAGAATGAGCTGCATAAACTTCTAACATTAGACAAACTTAAACTGAAATATAGAAGTGAAACAAGTCCGGTTTGTGTTTGGTTAGTGAGCCTAATTGAAATCTCCATTCATTTACTTTATAAGGATAAACAAGGGAAGCCACTATTTCACACCCACCCTAGTTGATGGATGCAACCTTTCTTTCTACTAAGAGGAAACTTGTATATCAATGTGGGTGGGTGTAGATATCAATTCTCTAAACAATAGGAGACCAATGCCAAGTTAGTCTGTGGGTGCATACATGCATTTTTGGTCTGTTTTGATTGGGACATTTGAACCCCTTACGTTCCCTTACGTTCCCTTTCGTTTAAATACTGTGTTCGTCTACCACTTGAATGTAGTCGGGGTCCTCTTCCTTTTGGAAGCGTGGAAAACAAAACGTGTTCTTCAGAACTTTTACGAAGGGGAGTGTAAACTTTCACAAACCCAACGTTAGGTGTTTCCCTTTGGCGAAAAGGGAGGTTCAAGTGGTAAAAAAAACTTAATAAGAAGGGAACCTTTTTTTCCACCTTTATTTTATTTATTTATTTATTTTACATTCCCTTGTTGAAGTTGGGATAGGCATAGGGTTAACATTTTGTTGCGGCATTCTCTGCTTTCCATACAAGTGCAAGATCTTCTTGAAGTAAACTGAATGCTTCCCCTAGTTTACCCTCAATGCAATGACACCCTTGGTGTAAGAAATTGACAACCATAACTTTATCTACCAAGATTGTACAATTGATACTAATTGATTTTACTTAACGTTATCGAGTTAAGTGTAAATTGGAAATGATTAATGTGGGGCTAACCCCTCTTCATTCATGATGAAAGACTAGCACCCCAAATTGGAATCATGATCCTTCTACATCCTACTTGAAACACATTGGATTGTGACGAGGTGCTTGTCCACTCATTATAAATTAAGACGGCACAACAACCCCATTTTGTTCATTCTTCCATATTGAATTCGGTTAATTCAATTCAATTGAGCATCCAAGCGCAACCTTGACATGAATACCAGTTCGTAAAGTTATAGGCTTCAATAAAAATTTCAAGGACTGGAACTTAAATTCATCCTTAACAAGTATACTAGTTCACAAAGTTTAATAGGCTTGAATGAAAAGTTCAAGGGCCGGAACTTACATTTTTTTTAGCATGGCTTTACGCATCGCAAGGATATCCAGATCCCTACGCCATCCACTTTGAGAAATGGTTTTTGACTATTTTCATGGAATGATAAGTGTTTCCAACCCGTCGAGGAGGGCCCGCCATCACCAGAGTGGCTTGATTTTGCCCCCTTCTGTAAGAACTTCCCTGGCATATGTTCCATAACTTGACCTCCCTTAATATGCATCTAGTTCCACTGTAAATCAGACAGCCAACTGCAATCAAATTTCAAAGCTAGCAGAAGTACAATGGAGACCTTGACAAAATCCACAGGCATGTCGGTTGAACTTATTACATAGGGAGCCATTGTGTGTGCTTTGCACGCATGAGAGGCCGTATGCGCATATCTACCACCATCCTACAATCAGGGTTGGGAATCTTAAGACATTTCTAAATGGCATTTTAAAGATTCAAATTTTCAAATGTGTACAGATCCCTGCCAACTGACAAGTGGTAGATAATGTCCACACTGACTCTCTCTCTGCTCCCTAGGGATATTGGAGTCAATGCTCTACTAAATAATAACCTTACGGTGCACCTATAGCTCACTGCAAACTAGCAAATGCATAACAAAGAAGCAAAAAAGGTAAATTGAAAATTATTACCAACTGACCATTATATGCAATTGTTATGCAACATAAGAAATAGAATGAGAATAGCCAAAGACTAGAAAAGTGTGGTAGCCATTCAAATCCTTCTCTCCCCACATGTGCTGGTTTTGCACATGTAAGATGTTTGTCATTCATATGGTAGGCCTAATGCAAGTAGGATCAAAGAGATTGAAGCTAATTGGATAAAAGTGAATCCCACGTCCAAGATTCGAAACAAAAAAAATGATAAGTAGAAAGATAAATATGCGGAGTTTGCACCATGGAGAGCTGACAGAGTCACACTAATGGTTTCTAGGGCAGCGCACCTCTAGAAGAATATTCCAATTGCAGGAAATTAAAGAAAGTAATTTCTTATTTCATATAGTCATAAAATCTTTTTCATATGCATGACCTACTACCCTACTTATAGATTGAAGTACATAGGTTTCAAGTGAAACACAAACTATCCCTAATTGGTGCAAACACACTCCCAAACATATCCAACTACTAATAACAAATTGTTTCCTAAAATAAAATATAAAAAAACTACTCATACTATAACTCCTAAATATACCAGGGCTCATGCATGTTTTTAAAACTTGGTGACTTGACTTGAGACTTGGTCGAGTCAACTCAACTCGGCCAAAAATTTGAGTTGAGTCAATAGGAAACTCACTCCTAAGCTTGACTCTTCCTTAACTTGGGAAGACTCATCGAGTTGGCTCAAAGACTCGGCTAGCCCAACACGACTCATGTGGCCGGTGAATAGTTAAAAGTAAACTGCAAGGCCTGAGAATGGAACCCATGACCTGTCCTAAGAGAGGTAACACCTCTAACCAATGAGCCTACTGACATTTGATGCAAAATTTGCCTCTTATTAATTTATTTTACTTTACATAAATAAATTTGAATTTTTTCATTATTATAAACATTTTTAATTAATTATTATAGAGTAATCAAGTTTGTTCGAGTCTTTGAGTCAATTCAACCAACTAGACATCGAGTCCAGCGAGTTTTTGAACTATGCACTCAAGATAAACCATGTGAAGATTAACAATGTATTGTAGTGTCACTATAGCCACACTGTAGTACACGTGAAGAACCTCTCTACTGGATTCAATTGAGTCAATTCCCATTGGCTTTCGAAAAGCTCGTCCTCAAGTTTGATAACCAAGATCAATCCATGTTTACATTCCACCTTTGTAACACATCCCTCCAGCTTCGGTGGCAGTTGGTAGTAAAATCTTAAATGTCTAATAGGTATCTCTTGTATGGGATGACATTGTAGATCAAGCCACCTCTCCCGCTGTTTTTGTGATCTCTATGTTTTTGTCATTGGCTTCCACTTCCAATTTGGCAATAGAGTTGATTACCTCGGAAGATTGCTCATCGGTCATGGCTTCTTCTCACACTCCCGATTGGGCCTTATAACTTTGTCGCATCAACTCTTTTGGGCAAGTATTTAATTTGCACGCTCCTATTATCGTTAGGATGAGACTTACGCATCCATCTCGATTCTCAAACATTATCAATCTTCACAAGATTTGCCAATATGATTAATTATTGATAAGCTTTTCTGTTGATTGAGCCATAAACTCATCCATCATCTTGATTCGTTGATGGATTCCTTAATGAATCTGACCTTGGACTCTTGGTCTGTATCATCTAGGATTTTCGCGCTTTCACTAGACACATCATCCTTTAACTTTTCCGATATAATGAATTGAGATCCATTGTGTTCTTCCTCTCTTTGCAAGCTATCCGTGCAAGTTTGGGCAAACTTCACTAATTTTCTTCCCTGATTTCTAACAGCTCCTCCTTCCGTGTTTCTCAAAATTCCTTGATCGCTCGGATGGGTCACAATTGCATTCGAACATTCAACATATTTTCACATACTTCAGTAGCGAGGAGATGGGTATCAATATGGCTTGCCAGAATAATCATAGGAAGACGGATAGTGATTATGTTGATAGGAAGGACAGTTGTGATAGGCATGGGTATCCAGGTAGTTGGAAGATGGGTGATAGTAATTGTAATGTGTATGGGTATCCGAGTGGGCAAAACCGCGTGGAGAGTATGAATATCCACCTCTAATGACATCTCAACATTGAGGAACATAATGAACTAGATCGAATAAGAAACTAGTTGCAATGAAATTCGATGTACTGGATTGAATGTTCCAATCACACAGAAGTGTGGGAAGATCTACACACAAGTATAAAAACAAGCAATGATTGTGAGCAAGCTCAACAATCGCCTAGTTGTACACTAGAGATCAAAACTCCTCCCCAACATTACCACCATAGAGAAACACTGAAATTTCTGCTCAAATAAAAATATCATTCATCTATATTGCTATGCTTGGTCTGTGCCTTAATTATAAGGAGAGGCTTATAAGGTTTCCCTTATTTGAAAGATCTCTAACATGATCTAGAGGATCTGAAATAAGAAACCTATAAAACAGGAAAAATCTAATAACATATATTTCCAAAGATACAAAAAATAAAAAGGAAACTAGAAACAGTAAAAAATGAAAATGGATTGTTCTAATGCTGCACATATATGATCAAGTGGACCCCCATCCGGCTCTTGTGTACATGTGTGGAGCATGCATGTGTGGGATGGGGCATGATTGCATCACAATGCCCATTGGGGTAGAATTTGGAAAGAGAAAATTAGGATTTAGTGTTTAGGAAAATTTGAGGACTTTTGTGAAATTGAGCTTTGGGATATTGTGTGGACCCCCATCCGGCTTTATGAAATCTTTTCTTAGTCTTATGGGATTTTGTGATATTGTGTGTTTACATGTTTTTTTAGATTCCATTACCATTGGTTTATAGCCAAATTGGTAAGTGGTAACAGAAGTTTCCCAACTCAAGCATTATTTTCAAGCAATTAATAATTATGTACGCAGGTAGAATGAAGCCCAGTTTCCTTAGGGGGGTGTTCGATTTTTTATTTCTTACAGTAAATAGAAAATTATTACTCTTTTACCCCTGTTTGAGAGTGACAGGTATTTCCTCCTCAAAAAGTGGTTTGAAAAGTACCGACTTAAATTTGTGGGACCCACCATGATGTATGTGACATATCCACGCCGGCCATCCATTTTATCATAACATTATAAGGCATGTGCCCAAAAATGAGGCAGACCAAAGCTCAAGTGGCCCACACCGCAGGAAACCGTGGTCATAAAATGTCCACCATCTAATTTTTTTTTCTTCCTAGGGTCCACAAATTGTTTATTTGTCATCTAACCTGTTCATAAGATCACACAGACAAATAAAGAGAAACATACGTATCAGCTTGATCCAAAACTTCCAGGGCCCCCAATTTTTTTAATGGTAGGCATTCAATTCCCATTGTCTCCTGTAGTGTGGTCCACTTTATATTTGGATCTGCCTCAATTTTGTGCTCATGCCCTAAAATCAGTCCGCCAAACGGATGGATGGCATGGATAGGCTACAAACATCACAGTGGGCCCCACATGAAATTTGCACCCTCCACGGTTTTAGTGTTTAAAAAGCAACCAATTACCAACATCGAAAAGAGTGTAGACAGGGATTTACCGGGTGAATTAGAAAACAAACAGGCCCTTAGGGCTTCTAGCTAGGGCTCTTTCTTGTGGTATAGTCTTATATTGCCAAACCACATAAGTCTTTGTATCTCATGTTCCTTGTTATCTCTTTCTTGTTGGTCACTTTTCTTCTGTTGTTTTCCATTACTCTTTTGGGTTTTGGTCCGTAATTTTTAAAGTTGGCCCGTATGGGCGAACCCGTGGATCCGAATGTTTACACGATCTTTGGACATTCGCAAAAGTTAAAGATGGACAGTGAACTCTACGGTTAAGATGTCCAAGGAATCCCTCATATTCTATGGTTAAGATGGAACTAACTTTTTATAAGGAAAGGAATCACTTGTAAATCCAAAAAATAAAGCAGAAAGATTAATTCAAAAGATCAATAAAATAATTTAAAAATTAAAGCAGAAAGATTAATTCAAAGAATAATTTACGATATACCTGCATACATTATAACCGTTCTTTTTTTATTTGAAATCTCTTCCGAAATCGCTTCGAAGAAGTTTTAACTACGCTCCTCCGAAAAAATCTCTTCGTCGATGAGGTTTATGCTCGTCGAAGAGGTTTATAAAGGGCTTTACCTGAAAGACTGTTGCCAGCGCGGAAGTTGCTTTGCTAGGGAAGCGGAGGACGCGGATTTCGCAGGCATCTCCTGTGCTCGTAATCTATCTGGGGCCCACGGTGATGTTTGTGATAAATCTACGCCGTCCAACCGTTTTGTGAGATCATTTTAGGCGTTGAGACAAAAAATGAACGGGATCCAAGATCAAGTGGGCCGAAAACGTGACGATTGAACTTCCACAGTTGAAATATTCGCGGGGCCACTTAAGTTTCGAATCAGGATAATATTTGTGTTTCATTTCATCTCAGTAGGAATGACATTATGAACGGTATGGATGGCATATAAACATCACTGTGGACCCATAGAGGTTTCAACTGTAGGAATTTCCCTACCCACCTTTTGCTTTATTACGGCCGTCTTACCAAAAGTGGGTGGTTGTGGTTGTGATCATATGAACGGTGCAAATCCGGCCAACGGTCAAACTATGGTGGGCCCACATTGATGTATGTGTCTTATTTTGACATATCATTTTAGGTCATGAGCCCAAAATTGAAGCATATCCGAAGCTCAAGTAGATCACACCAAAGGAAACAGTGAGAATAATTACGTCCACTGTTGAAGCCTTTCTAGTGCCCACAGTGACGTTTCTTTGTCATCAACCTTTTCATAAGGTCGCACAGACATGGATGAAGGGAAAACACAAATATCAGCTTGATACAAAACCTCTGTGGGCCCCAAGAAGGTTTCAATGGTGGACGTCATTATTCCCACTGTTTCCTGTGGTGTGGTCCACTTGAGATTTCGATATGCTTCAATTTTGGGGTCATGACCTAAAATGATCTGGAAAAAAGGATGGACGGCGTGGATAAGACACATACATCACAGTGGTCAGATTGCTATATCCGCGGCCCCTCAACCACGCATGCATTAGCTGTTGATACTGTTGACCACCCGAAGAACATCCTTTGGATGAAGGATAGCCGAAAATCATACTGATTGGACAGAAGATGCCAACAATTCAAATAGCTGCCATCAAAATGGATGGTTGAAAAGAGAGGAAAGTGGGCCAGATTCAACTGCCTAAATCAGATGGTTGAGATGACGCCAATAAATGTAACTTTTGGGCTACACGCCATGGATCACCCCACATGATTGGACGGTCTGGATAGACATGTATGCCAAGCTTAAGGTGGTTGAATAACTAGAAAATCCATGCACTGAAGTGGCTAGGGTCTTTTATAGCAAACCCGTACCCTAGCAGTGGCCCAGTGGTGGTGAGACCTACCTCTGGACGTTCTGATCAATGGTCCAAATGGCCCGACCAGCATAATAGGAATTCACTTTTGTAGTCCATACAATGTCCACATGCAAAGAGAATATCAAAGGCCCAAGTAGAGCATTTGAGGGGCCGTAACTGGATTTTGAAGTGGGCCATCACACTTCCAAATTATGATTTTGCTTGCTTGGACCATTAACGGCCCCACATACAAGTCACTGTGACCTTCTAAGACAATCAATGCAGAGACCGATCTTTGTCTATTCAACTATAGTAAATAAATCAGCCTGTGGTGGGAAAATGAAAAGCTAGCATGAAATACACCTGCACATGCTAACGAATGCTAATGAAATGATAAGAAAATGAGACTAGATTTTATTTATTTAATCAGCGAGGAATTTTATCAAGGCCTATTTGTTCACAGAGAACCGTGGTTAAAACATGAAAAGAAAATGAATTCCTATGATTGTTGGACATGGGGCTGTGGGGCCCACTTATGAGGCAGCCCCTAGTGAGTAGTGCTGTACACCAGTCGAGTCGAGTTGAATTGAGCATCACCCATGCTTGGTGCTCAAACTCTACTGGGCCGAGTTGAGCGGTGCTCTGCCCGGTTAGCAGACCGAGCGAGATCAAGTTGAGTTTGAGTTTGAGTCTGAGTCATTCAGGCTAAGTTTGAGTTTGAGTTTTCATACATAGTATATCCATCTATATATTAATATTCATATATAGTATATCCATCTATATATTAATATTAATATGTTAATATCCATCTACACATCCATCCATCCATCTAACCATCCACACATCCATCCCATCCATCTAACCATCCACCCTATATATATATAATCTGTATGTATATGTGTGTGTGTGTATTAACATTAATATTAATATGTTAATATTTATATATTTTAATATATATAAATATTATATCTTAGGGGGCGACCGGCCCTAGACAGCACCTGGCCGGTCGCCGAAAATCCATGAAAAAAAAATTTGGAGGGGGAGGGGATTACTTGTGTCGAGTGGACATGCAATTGATAGGGCAACTCAGTAGGTGGCCAGCGTTGAGCGGGCAGACTGAGATCAGGGGGTGGCCGACATTGAGCAAAGAGGGCAGCTTAGTGAGTGGCCGGTGTTGAGAGGATAGGGCAGCTTAGTGGGTGGCCGACGTGGAGTGGGCAAGCTAAGCTCAAGGGGGTGGCCGGCGTTGAGTGGACAGGGTAGCAGGGGGTGACCAGCCGTTGAGCTCAGAGAGAGAGAGACAGAGAGGGTGGGTGGGTGATCGGGCGGGTTTAAAAATAGAAGGGTAGGTTATTATTTATTTAAGTTATGCATCTCTAACTTCGAGTCAAACCGAGTCGAATTGAGCCAAGTTCGAGTCACTACACGGGTTGAGTCGAGCGTGGCCCTAATCAATGCTCGACTCTAACTCATTCGAGCACCATAAAATTGACTCGACTCAACTCAAATTCACTTCCAATCCGAGCCAAGTCTAAGCATTTTCGAGTCGAGTCGAGCTAGTATTTCGAACTTACTCGACTCGTGTACAACTCTACTAGTGAGTGAGTCCCACATAAGTTTCCCTTCTTTTATCCTTTCTGATTTCTCTTTGCAATTTAAAGTTGAATTTCAAGCACTTTAAACTTGAGATTGTAATAAACTAAAATTAGATAATATTGGATAACTTCATGTGTCATTCATACTCCACCTTTCCCTTAAATAGAAATGGGATCCTTAAAAAGAGACTCCTTCATCCTTCCCTTAAGTAGAAATAGGATCCTTAAATAAAGATGGATTCCGGCGTAAATGGTATCTTGTAGTTCTTAGAGTTTTAGAGAGAAAAAGGAGAAATAGCAAACCATTGATTTGGTCCATCTAACCTATCCCTTATATGATCTAAGTTATTGATCGTAACTCGAAGCCATTTTAACCATAGAATCAGAAGGGTGATCAGACCTCTCTGCTCCTATAGTGGTTAGGTGGACTACTAGACATGCACCGTCCATCTTTGGCTTTTGCGAAGGTATCGAGATCGTGTAGACTTGTTCCTGCAGGCCCACCCATCCTGGCCAACTTTCAATGATGTGACAATCTTCTCTATTTGAGTGATAAAGAAAGAGGAAAAAAAATCAATGGTTTGGATAGATTTACCCTTTCAAATGGCAACACAAGTTCAAAATGGCAACCTGGAATGTGGAAGGAAAGCATTTTCCATTCAATTCGTGGTGCAAAATAAATGAGTAGGAAGTTTGTTTCATCGACTGTGGACATCACATTTCCACGTTTTGGGTTTCCCTGCCTGTTTTCCATTTCCAGGTTTGTTTTCACCCTAAACAAACAGGCCCTATCTACATAGCACCCAAGAAAGCAATGAATATAGCTGTTTGGGGGATCATAACATTTTGTTGCTGTTTGAAAAAGAGTGGATTGATAGTGAATTTTCACCTCAATTTTCGAGATGATCTTTTGAAAAAAGGATGAGCATGCATGAGTTAAATCTGTGGGTCCCACCTGTGATGTATGTGCCTGATTCATGCTGTCCATCAGTTTTACCAGCTCATTTTAGGGTATGTGCTTAAAAATGATGCAGATTATAAGTTCGAGTGGATCACACTATAACAAATAGGGGGATCATGACCTCCACCATTGAAAGGTGAAACCAAAGATGCAGATTATAAGTTCAAGTGGACCACACTATAACAAACAGGGGGATCATGGCCTCAACCGTTGAAAGGTGAAACCATCCACGGGTCAAATACCAGCTTCATCCAAAACTTATGTGGCTTGCAAGAAGTTTTAATGGCAGGTGATTAACTCTCCTATTTCTTGTGGTCTGGTCCACTTGCGTTTTGGATCTACCTCAATGTTGGGCTCATGCCTTAAAATGAGCTGTTAAAACAGATGGAAGACGTGAATCAGACTCATACATCACGGTGGGCCCCACAAATTTTAAAACTTCCTCAATATTCGCGTCAAGCTTATCAAATGTTAACTCACTTTGGGGGCGGGCTGTATTTCAGAGGGTAAATAATGATTATTTACTTACCTACATTTACAACAGTAAATAGAGAATCAAACACTCCCTAGGTGTCCATTGTGACCAAACCAGCATGGTTCCAAAAGGTTTGCAATTTTTCCTGGCGTTTATCGAACTACTTGAATTAATTCAAACATGACCACCAAATCTGCCTTTCATTTAATCCCTCTGCAGTAGTCCCAGAAGTTGATTTATCTGACTGATCTAATAAGATACCAGTCAGGGTCGGGTCGGGATTGGGTCGCAGTTCATTTGCTAGTGCTTGGTCCATAGCCAGCATTGACGACCCTCTCAAAATTGGATAAGACCTCCATTTCCAATCTCAAAGGTGATGCTTCGCTCAAGTGGGGTTTTCATTTTTAGTCTAGCTTTCTACACCCTCGATCGCCATTACCTTTATTTCATAGTACCCCATCCATCATAACACATACTATACTTTTTTGGAATCTACCTCAACAGTAGATCTCCATAACCACTTATCGAGCAATGCTTCATTAATGGATTTCAAAGATTTAATTCCCCACTACCTAGGTTGATTAGCTTGAACACCTCTTTCCATTCTGCTTAGGTGTACCTGTTATTCTCCATTCCTTTCCATAAGAAATCTCTCAACAACCTCTCTGATCTATCACTGATGATCAAAGGGCATTGGAACAACAACAAAAACATATCTGCAGAGACAAAAGCACAATCTTGACAAGTGGAATATGACCCCGAATGATATATCTCTGATAATCGCCTCTTGATACCTTCCAACAATAGGTTATAAGGAATGTCGAGGGACGCGGCCCTGCTTTGCACCACAAAATTCTGACCAACTACTACGCCCAGACTAACTTCTTGCCAAAAAAAGCTTGCCTTTCAGAAAGGTTTTCCTTCTACCTTCTGCCCAAAACTGTCGTGAAGTATCTTAAGAATATATATGGTATTCCATACTTACAGTTCCATCACAGAAAAGGATCATATCCTCCGTAACTGCATGTGAGAAATTTGAAACTTTAATTGCTCTACCTCAAAGTGATGCAGATATCAAGCCCTTAAGGGTTTATCAGCGTAGGAGGCGAGTGACATCTATATCTTTATAGGTCGATGATGACGGGCCTGGATCGTTCGCGACGACTTGAGGAGCATTGAAAACCTTACACATGTAGTCCGAGACATTTGAGAAGACTCCACCTTGGGAAGAAATGTGTAAGTTGCTTGGAGGAGATGATCGGACCGTTGGATCGCAATGGTGATGTGATCGGACTGTTGGTTCGTCATGGCCCACTTTCATCACACAATCATCGAAGCCCATAGGACATCTTAGATTTGAGTTTATTTTATGCATTTTTACTTATTTGAATTTTGGGTTAGTGTGTGCACGTTTTTTCATGCAAATGTCTTTTTTTTTAAAATTTTGTTAGTAGGGTATTTTGGTAATTATGCTAATTCTGAATTTTATAAAGGTGTAACCCTAAACTTTTTTCATTATTTATTGATTGAATGAAAGAAAGCCTTTTGGTGCCTCCTTTCTCTCTCTCATGGAACTTCATCTTCTTCTTCTCTCTTCTTCTTGTGCCTCTCCAACTTCTTCTAGGTATTCTATCTTCTACTTTTATTATTCTAAATCTATATTTTGTTTACTTCCCACGATCTGAATTTGAGAATTGATCCAACCCTAATTCCTCAAATTTTCAAATCCCTAATCTGAGAAACCTTTTTTGATTCCTCAAACTAGTGATCTCCATTGATCGATTGGGTTAAGACCATGTAAGATCGGGAGGTTCCATCCCTCGCCGGATCCAACTATAGCAATAATGGAATTTCATACTTCGTGGTTGTGATGAATGGCCAGCTCCATTGCATGTCTCTTTATGATCTTCTTGGTTTATGATGATTAACTATGAATTTTAAATTATTATTATCTTTTATTTTCCGCTGATTTAATTGTGTTCATGAGCATGTATCATAATTAGGGTATCTTGCGTTACAACGCCATAAATCTAACCTTCCATGTTTGGATCTAGCCATGTGGGCCTCATAAACATGCTTTCAAATAGCGTTTCCAAGTGCAACACACCTAGAGACCATAACGTTAAGACTTGCCCCATTTCATTCTGTTTCGGTTCCCATTTTGGGCTGGTGACTTGTCCTGTTCTCTGACAAAACCAGTACAACTTGGGTGACATCAAGTCATATCGGATGATATTTTGAACCATGGTCATCATAGGTCCTGCTTTCTATAAATGCCCCTTGGGATAGAGAGATGATGTGATCCGGAACTCAACAGAAACTGGAAGCCTCACCTTTGCTTTGATCTTGCATGATCTTCAAATCAAGCTAATGGGTCTGAAATCCTTGGGATTTGACGCACTGCCAATCTTGGGAATCAATGAAGGACACACCCATGTGGGAATCATGGAATTCCACCATAAAAGCCAAGAGATCCCTTCTAACTTATTTCCAAAATAATTGGAAGAAAAGCTATTGGGAAACCAATCCAACCTGGGAGCTTTATCTTGAAGATTGATATGTTAAGACAGTTACCTTGCACTATCAAAGCTAGAGAATGTTAGATACAAGTCAAAGAATAAAGGTTGAGACTAGTAAATTGTGGTAGAAGCTTTGGGTGGAGAACAGTACCAAGACACCATTTTGCATAACAAGTAAAAATATAGCTTCTGCGTGTGCACCAAGATCACATTTGCATGAGCCAACTCATCCATTGCTGTTCTCAGTTTGCGTATGAAGGCCAGGGAAATATACTCACAAGCTAAGGTTGTGTTTGGATGTACTACTGAAGTCAATTGCAATAAAATTAGTTCAGTGAATTGGAAGTGACCAAATTGCAATTAAAAGGTTATTTCATCATATGAAATACTAAGGCCCTGTTTGGTAGACGCCTAAAATGCGCTCATCTCACAATGTTGAGTTCATTTTAACAGTAATTATGTATTAGAGATCTTGATCTCTAATACATAATTACTTTCTAAAAAATGAGATGAACTCATTTTTGGGCTTTTGCAAAACAGGGCCTAAAGTAATTAGAATTTGGCCCGTTCCATCTCTATTGAAATGGTTATTGAAATTAAATTCAATATTGTACCATGCTTAGCCTACAGGAAAGTCAAATTTGTGTTGAAGAATGTTGAGTCTGAAAGAATATCTCAGTACACAAGGAGAAGAAAAAATCATTTTCTTTTCATGTACAATTTATATTCTTCTTTTTCCCACTCCCACTACTATAAAAATAAGAAACTGCCAAAAATGTGTAAGAATGCATTTAATATAGCACTTCATTTTTTCTTGAAACAAATGCTTTCTCTTAAAAAATTTCTACGCCTAAATTAGCAACTGTGTCTATCACCATTGGTGAACCCCCCCCCCCCCCAAAAAAAACTGCCACCTTCCACCACATCTACTTCTTCCGTCTGGACAATTGGTTGTTACCCATCTAACTGTACAGATGGGTAAGCTACTGCTTTCTTCAACATAAACTATTTCACATTCTCATCATCGGTGTAGCTTTCTGCCGATGATTGGACTGCAATTCCAACCTCTTATTGCGACTGGAAAAATTGATATGAACTGTTAATCTGTCCCATTGATTATTAGAGCTGCAAAAAAATGAATCAAAGCTTAAAGATGGGTGGGTCACATGCAACACGCCACAAGGCAATTGGACTCTTCTCCTTCCTTGAAGTGAACAGTCTCCATGAACACACTGGTCTTGCAAGTATGGCCATGGCCGAGAAATTCTTTGGCTATATGGCAGCTTCAATAATGGAAATTGGCATTATCACATCAACGACGAGCATGTCTGGAAGATCAGACTTTTCCCATTCTGCAACAACTCACATCTTGTTAGGACGGGAATGTAAAAGGCCAAAGTTTCACTAAGCTAGCTGTGATCAAAATCAGGCAGCCAAAAGAACAATAAAAGATTCATAACTAAGAGGCATGTTTAAGTTGTCCACATGATTGCTGTGAAAGGACCTAGTCCCTCAGTATTAATACAAAGCTAATAGCAATTTCGTTATTTCCACTCCATGTAAATTGATCATGGAAATCCAATTCAGTATCACATCCAAATGCAGCATGAGTTTCTTAATATACCATTTGTTTAATACATGATTGGTTGTGTTGATTGGTTTCATACCATTTGTTTAAAAAATTTCCAATCGGAAGTAAATGCCTACTCATTTCCTAATGGTATGCTTGACCTTACCTGATTTAACTGAAACCAATCAACACAACCAATCTCAAAGAGTTCTAATAAAAGAGGGAAAGAAACTAATAAAATGGAACTGCCCCAAAAGCTCCAGATAGGACTCAAATACTTTCAACATTCATGAGTGTATGATGCTTTCAGGAAGTACGTTTGTACAAAAAACCCTATATTCTTTTATGGTTTATAAATAAACCTAAAACACAATTGATGGGACTTTTCTTACCTTTCATTTGTTTTTTTTTTTGTTTTTTCCTTTCCTGCTAATAAAATCTCATCTTTCAAAAAAAAAGAAAAAAGATTGGACTTGAGGGTCCTGCAATCCGATCACCATTATCATTTGCCATCTAATTAGATTCGTGGGCCCTGTTGTCCAATTGCATGATGGATCTGGCCTTTATCTTTCACTAGCTCGCTAATGGGTCTACTTTGGACCTATTCTGGAGACCTGGTTGTCCTGCATCACTTGTATTGTACCGCACATGAATCTTTCTCCTGTCTATTCCCTATGCACCCACATTTCCTAACATTTTAATAATAGCAACTTCCCCACTCCTATTCCAACTCATGCTTCGTGCAGCCAAGGCAATGGTATTGTATTCTCTCACCCTTCTTCACTGCGCAATAAACTACTCAAGTGTGGTCTATACATGCTAGCCTTTTGTAAAAACATGTATCATGTTATCACACCTGAACTGAACATAAATATATTTTACCTTCATGTATGCCAATAATATGGCAAGGTACATCTTGAGGAATGATCCCCATAAACCACCAGTTGTGGCCTTGTGGGTGAGGAACATACCATCTGTCTCATGCGCCAACAATTCAACAAATGGAGGACTTTGAGCTGTGGAAAAGGTGGTTCGGACAAGTAAGATCATCTGGCGCTAAAATCAAACTGGTCCAATCATTAAACAGGCTACTGTATGTATAAAAACAATAGGTAATTAAAATCTGACCTGCTAATGGTCCGATTCAGTGTACTCGTGAGGCTTGTATGGTTAGTTGACCGTCAAGTTGGCAAATCAGATGGGTTGTACGTCAAGCAACCTTTAACCAGTTACAGGTGATTTTGTCTTTTGACTTCTGAAAAACAAACAAACAAGGCAACTCATGTTTTAAACTTAGTTCTGTAAATCAAAGTAGCATTCTCAGACAATTCGACTGGAATGGTAAACCATAAGATTAAACCCCAACAGTAAAAAGCTAAAAACTTTAAGTTAAGAACATTACATCATTAAGCTTCACTTAGAAAAATAAAAGAAACAATACCTATGCAATAGGCTTCTTCTGGGCTTCTCTTTGGTATGTGCACAGCGGGTCATCCATGGAAAGAAGACGCTTCATTTCATGAATACGAGCAACCCCACCTTCCCTTTGATGACAAGCATCACATACATCATACTCAGGGCAAATCTAGCAACGCCAACACTGACGCATTTCGATTTTATTGTGGCAGACTGCGCACAGGCTCATGAAAATGGCTCATCTGGGTTATGCAGATGATACAGGAGCATCATTGAAGAATGCTTAGCCCGACGAAGAGTATCATACTGAAGATGGTTCACTCGACAGAAGTTCAGGAACGTATCCCTAGTTTGGGATATGCAACAGCCAATAGTCTCTTCTTTACCCTTGTTATCTGAGCGTACACCATTCTCCTCGACCTGAAAGGTTACTCAATGTTCAGAAACAATAAAATAACGGGAAATCCAATAAATTCACTTAAGAGAACTGCAAAGATAATCTTAGAACCCGCATTATATTGGAAACATTTTAGATGAATGCTATTTGCAGACACATGCCCAAAGTGGCACACGTGTTAGATCCAGGCTGTACATCAGGAGGGTAGAATGGTGAATTTTCTCTAGCCCAGATACTGGGCAAGTTAAGTTGTCAGGTGTGCCACACCCGTACAAAGATAGATGGTTGGAAAAGGATAACCACCACCCTACAGTTAACACACATGTTGATCCCACACACGTATGCCAGCTTCGGAACACATGGACGCTTGCCAATGTGTGCATGTGGGACTCCTTGACATATGGAGGATTACACTTATTTCAAGCACTCACCAGCTGAAGTGAATGTTTTTCCTTATTTTTGATAGGGTGTCTTTCACTCTCATGAAGTCTTTGCTCTACATCGTGACACCTGCAATAATATAGAAGTCATGAAATATAACCTACTTGACAACCACCAGAAACTTCCATACCTCATTCAGTTGTGTTTTCCCAGTGATAATAGTCAAGAGTCCATAAAACCATAGATGCAGGAAAACAAATCATGGAAACACTAATCTCTTACTACTAATTTCCTAGCAATGATACTGCTAGAATTATCAAAGAAAATTGCCCAGACATCCTGTATATTATGTTGCCCACTTGGATGTATCCTAAATTACCATTTGATCTGATATGCATGGTGATGGAATAAATATTGATTCAGTATATGTCTGTGCTGGGGATTTTCTGAGAACTGCATCTAAAAATACATGTTTCCTACCAAATCATAATGTGGAATACTTCAATTTGCACTTAAAAGTTATCCAGAGGGAAAACTTCGTGAAGCCTGTGGCATCTGGTTGGGAAATTGGCAACAGCCAAATAACCCTTGCAAGATTCACATTGCTAATAAGGTACCTAACATCTCAGGCAATATCTATATCTCTGTAAGATTGTTGGACAACAAGAAGAATCTGTATTGAATTTGTTAATAGATAAATTTGGTTTTCTTCAACAAAAGTCAATAACACTGTAACATGCAATGTATTCATCGGTAAGATCATTCATTACTAATAAAAGGGTGCGATCAATATCAACCCAATAAATGAATGCACCACTAAAACATTTTTTTATGTTTGTTTAGAATTTCAAGGTTTTAAAATGTCGGACTAGAATAGAAGATATCGAATGCAATTTTTGTAAAATAGGAATGGAAATGAGGAATTAGTTAAGATTGCTGATCGTAAAATACCCCAAATAACCATTTTGAATATCTTGAGTTGATAATTCATGAGAGCAGAGAGACTTAGAAGGATGTTGCTCATAGAATTCGAATGGGTGGATGAAGTTAGGATGAGACTGTGGAGTTTTGTGTGATCATAGCATACCAATGGGAGTTTCAACATTGAGACTAGGGATCGAGTGCCCATGTGGTGTGAGTGGGTATGTGAGTGTGTGGGGTGTGGGTATGTGTAAAAAAAAAAAAAAAAAAACTGAAGGGAGAATTTTAAAGGATAGGTACAAGTGACCACCCATGCTTTTAGGGACAGAATCTTGGGAAGTTGAAGAACAACATGTTCATAGGATGGGTGTATCTGAAATGAGGATGTTGATTTGGATGAGTAGCAGGACAAAGAAGGATAAAATTAAAAATGAATGCATTCAAGGCAACTTAGGAGTATCACCAACACGTAATAAGATAGGAGAAAGTAGGCTTAGTTTGGCCACGTATAACAGAGACCAATAACTGTACCAGTTAGGAGTGACTTGGTTCAAGGTAAAGGCTAGCCGTAAAAGGGCAAGGAGAAGGCCCAAAAGGACATGGATCGAGGAAGGTAGAAAAGATTTGAGGACCTATCGTTTAACTGAGGATATGGACGTTTATAGAGTGGATGGCAACTTGATTCGTGTAGCTTACTCCAATTAGTAGAAATAAGGCTTAGACGATGATAATGATGACCATATGATGGTGAGTTAGGACTAAATTAGATTGATTTGATGGTATTTAATCTTTCTTAAGGGATATTAGTCATTGAATGCAACTCGATTTTGGGGGCAGCTTTCTCACCATGAATATGTAAGGAAAACATTTTTGCAATTTGGTCATTTCCTCACTATTGAACTAATTATTGCAATTTACTTCAATAATGCATCCAAACACATCCTCAAATAACAACAAAAACACAATATTCAGTTCTGGAAACCAATATGATAATGTAAATTAAGAAAAGACTTACATCTGGCAAAGTTGAAAATTTCGGCACTGGCTGCAAATCCATCGCTTTCCTTCTACTATAAATTGCCAGCAATGAGAGCAAGAATATTGCAACTTGGCAATGATGAACTCTTCCTTCGCTGGGTAGATGGTTTCACCAAGCTGTTGAATGAAATGGACGGTAAGGCATAGCAAGGAGTAGATATATTCAAATATAAAGAAAAGCAAGCTTGTTGAGAATTGTTCAGACAGAAAATTTCTTGCAATTTCATGAGAAAAACAAGATGAAACTCAACACTCAATTCCTAACAATGCTAGATCATGCGTAGATACAAAATTAAGTGTAGATCATAGCACATCAAATAAACTAAGAATATGAGGAATGCTAATATCACGCAATCGTTCCACACCTCCATGGGGTACAGGGAACTGTGTATGGCATCTGGACCAGTCATCTGGTGTAAGCGGTATCATGGATACCATTCTAATGATCCTAACCATTCTATGAAGGAGTTCTAATGAAAAAAGTGCGGGGGCAGGGGGGATGGTATGATCCAAGACATAGGTCATATATGGTGGAGAGAGCAAGAGAAAGAGCTATCCTATGACTGTCCATTCACTTAGATCTTATGATCCAAGCCATTGATCATACATGGTGGGTCATCCTGACTGTGAATCAGAGGGGTGGTTTTAATCATTTTCCATTCTAGTAGTTGATTAGATGGGCCACTAGAAGTAGACTGCACATCTTCAAATTTGCTACAGAGGTCAATGGATCTTGACCATGTAGATCCATAGGATCCAGTTAGCATTGTTGATCAGGCCTATAAGTCTGCACATTTGACCAGCAGCAAAACAATTGCCTAGGAGTAAAGGGTGCCTGGACAGTCACATGGCTGTCCTAACTCAATACTGAAGAGCTCTTAATTAAGTTAATATAACGAGCAAGAAAGGAAAAGCTTCAGAAAGCTTTACCCTCTGCATTAGCAGAATATCCTTTGAGGTGTCACCAGAAAGGCTAGCATAACCAGCAGCTCTCATAGCCCTTCTGCTTATTGTCTTTCTTCCCCTCTTCTGTGCTTTTCGTTCCTCTTCTTCTTGTTGGAGAAGATTTATACTGTCTTCGATAACATCTGGCAAGTAGTCACCATCGAAATATGGCAAACGAGTCACACTTGCTTTTGCCTTGCACTCATCAACAGCCACAAAGAAACGATCATATAAATCAGTGCGCTCCACCACAATATTCTCCTTGAGAGCTTTCTGTAGCATGGATCGGTACCTGAGAGATCATTTAAATAACACCAAACTGATGTTAGATGACGAGAAACATGTGTTTGCACGCACACATGAACATGTAAACATAAAAACTGTCCGTGCTCACCACTCTCTCAGCCTATCAGATTTTGGCAACTTCTGCGTCTCAGGATGACAATTTAGTATATAATCATCTCCTTTCAAAGGTGGGCTGGCCCATATGTGACAGCTAACAAAACCTTGTCTCTTGCAATAATCAAGGTATCCAATCTACAATTAAATACAAATAAGTTTACATATGTGAGTATGAAGAAGCTTTCAAGGGACTTACTTATTCAAAAGAGGCACAATTACTAGCCAACTAGGCCTCCTAAGGATACCCGCCCCCCAATGCGTGCATGAGATCCAGGCCATTCATTAGGTTGGGCCCATCTTGTTTTTGCTAAAGCCCAAAAGATCAGGCCAGTTTAGTCATCGGATGTGCAACACATGCATGTCAAATGTGGACCTTTGGTCAACTTCTTTCACCATCCTCTTTGTTCATGCATGTGGCCTTCCCAATGACCAGACAGGCCTGATTTTTTGCACCACAGAAGATACAGTGGGCCCACTGATCAAAGACCTGGATCTTGCACATGTTGCATTGGTAATTAGGAGGAGAGTAGTACTCGAACACTTAGCCATTGCATTTCTCTTATCCAAGAGAAACAAAAACCAATGGAATGATAAACATTAGAGTCGCAATAAAAGAATGAGGAAAGTAGGAGACAGATGATTATGAACTAGATGTACCAATATTTCATGATAAACAAAGGTGCGCAGAGCCTCTCCAGTCACAGCTTTTATCTCGGGCCTGAAGTATTTGACGGAATCAAGATATGAAAGATAAACATGCCACTTATTTGGGAATGGACATTCGAATCCAAATTCCTGTACGTGCATGCTGAACAGGCATACATCCACCCCTTCAATCTTCTGAAACAACATAATGACCTGGAAAAGAGTCAATGAAACATCAGTAAGAACTGTCTTTTCTTTGTTTGCAGACCAAAATATGATCATTCATTCATGCTCCAAAGGGCAATTAAAAAAAAAAATCCATGTTTAACTTTGTACTATATAGAGAAGCTCCATTACTCTCAGAGCTCTGAGTTATAGTGCTCCTAGTGTATTGTGACACTTAAATAGTCCAATCAATTGTTCTAGACTCTCCATTAGCTCCAACACATTTCATGGACTACCATGCAAATACCACACCAAATATGATGATCTCAACCATCTTATCAATGGCCTCTAATATGAAAAGTCAAGATCAGTTGTACAAAACAGGTCTAAGTCTAACCAATAATTTATCCATCTATTTGATAGCTCCCATCATGGATTGCTTATGATTCTAAACAATCATTTCTCCTAGGCATTCCTAACAATCCCATCCATAGTTGGAAAAATGACGGATTAAAAATTAAGGCTGAATCCAGATGGATTTGATCACCCAATCAGTCTTATTTTTACATGGGGCCCTGAAAAGTAATCCAGACTTAATAAATAGTTTAGATTGATCTGTTGGGCCGTCCGAGCTTGCCAAAGAAACAAGGAGCACTATAACTTATAGTGCTACGAGAGAATTGGAGCATCTCTCCTATATAGATAACAAAGAATTTAGGAGGATAGCCGCTCCAAACTGTGGGAACAGCTGACACTACCTGCCCAACTTTGTCAGCTGCCCAGTGGACCACCCTGGAAAACTTCTTCAACTTCCTAGCAGTGGATAATTATTGAGTGCTAGGAAGATAAATAATAATCCTTCGAAACCGTTTTCAAAATGATTAGTCCTGATGATTCTTCCAAGAGAGTAAGATAAGCACCTGTGATCTGTATGGGAATTCTGATGGGTAGTCGTCTTTTTTACAGATGTCCAAAAATCGTGGTTTTACTTCCAATTTCTTGTCAATGGAGGAGACTACTCTGACAACAAGACCTTCAGCGCCTTGTACCTGGCAATCAAATGAAAATGAACGTACATAACTATCATCAAGTCGTAGTAGTTGTTGAGGCAAGAAACAAGACTCATGAAAGGAGGGACACATAAAGATTGTGTGAGTGAAAGCCGAATGTGAGGAAGTGTGGCATCCAAATAGGTAAATAAGAAATATAGAGAAACCGAATATGCAAAAGCATCTCACTATTGACATAGAGGGCCTATGACTTGGACACTTGTGATATGGAGAAGAATTACCCACGAAAAGTGAGATAGTAACATACCATTAGAACAAAAAAACATGAATCCGTGGATGCCGAAATGAATTTTCTGTGGACTGAAAATCAGGAGGGTATACTATTTTGGGTCATAGAGTGGAAATGATCAAATTGGAAAAACTGATCAATAGTGGAATTTAGCATCCGACTCCCTTAAGGAACCTTGCACGGTTCTTTTAGATTATAAACTAGTGAATTTGTAGATTTGTGTCCTCAAACAACCAATGATGGTGATTTGATATGACTGCAGTCTGCAAGCCCCATTGAGAGAGTGGTTTATTGTATTATGAGCTTATCGTTCATCTATAAAATGTGAACTGCAAAACCAAATGATTGTGCAAAAGGTCCTGTTATATATTGTTCATTACACATAAAAAATAAAGTAATGGGCTGGAGTTTTAAGTAACCTCCAATAGGTTTCACCAAGCAAAAAAAGAATTGTAAGACTACAAATCTTCAAAAGACAAGGAAATTGCAACTATTGGCAAGAAAATCTAAACATATTAAGTTCTTGTCCTTCAGCAATACACTAATTATATAGTTCCAAAACATACACCAAAACATACGCCAATAGTTCAGTAATTATATAGTCACATAACATTTCTATATATATATTTTTTCATTACTATGCATTTATGAACTTAAAAATCTATATAATAATATATTTTGATTTTTGAGAATTCTAAAATGTAATATTATATTTTTGGGCTTTTGACATACAAACCCCTGCCTTTTGGCCTATACTCGAATACCCACTAGGTAAATGCAAAGGCAGTTTTAGACTTTTGAAAAAAAAATAATCACATGTATAGTTTAATGTCTGCAGAGAATTTTTTTTTTTTTTTTTTTTTTTTTTTTTTAAATACTAAAGTTTCAAAAGATACAGGTTTGTTTAGGAATATGTAGAGGGCAACGGCTATTCCGGTATAGGCCAAAAGTCAGGGGTTCATATATCAAAAGCTCTTTATTTTTCAATAAAAATACATGCAAAAGAGGGAGACATTTTCATTGAACAATTTACCTCGTCAAACTTTTTTCCCAAAAGCTTTGCCCTTTGTTGTCTCTCTTGCTCGAGATTCCTAAAGAGTCGTTGCTCAATGTGATCACTAAGAGATGTTCTAGGCAAATCTTTGGCACCATGGAAAGCAGTTTCTGGTAAGGGCTTTCGCTCTCCGCTTTCTATTTCTTGTATGTAGCAAAATGGGCAGGTGTATTCAGCTTGCCCTCCCCCATTCCTCCGTGGATTGAAAAGGGCACATATTTGATGTTGCCAAGCTTCGCATTTATCACATTGCACCCACTGCAGAGAAACATCCATAAAAAGCAAAGAGATTATCTATTATGCTAACCATACACCATGGATCCTCATGGTAAGCTCCAACAAAATTGGACGTGGGCAGTCAATGGTCCAGACCATTCATTTTGTGATAGTGGATTGGTTATGGTGGAAATATCTTACTGATCATAAAATCTTAAATGTCTAGTCATCTACAAACGGACAAAATGGGATAATATTGGCAACAATCTGCATTGAATGGGAAAAGGTCCACCAATAATGAATCTTATCATCCAATGCACGTGATTTGTAGACAACAGTACATCCATCACAATGACCCACTCAATAAATAGCCTGAACCATGGATAATTGTACCATGTGTCCACTTGATTTCAATCGACCAGATAAGGAAATCGTTGAACTGTGTGCTCAAATTATAAGTCCGACTAGAAAACAATTAGAGAAAAAGAGGTCTTACTGCTTCTTCGATTTCGACCGTGTTCCTCTGCTTCTTTAGAATCGTCTTAGGAATAGCAACTCCTTCAACAGTGAAACTCTTGCTGTGGTTACTATAGCATTTATTACAAAAGTAGTGTTGTTTTTCACCATTATCTGCAGTATAAAATATTCCATTGCGCTTGATACGGTCATTGGATAGTGAGCAATATATAGGGGGTGGCTCAAGAAAATGCTTCTCCACTCCACACAGCTGGCAAGAGTTCTTACTTGCTGACTCTCCCATTGCTTGAATATTTTTTGCCTCTAATTTACTCTGTGAAAATATAGAATAGGGGAAAAAAAAAAGAAAAAAAAAAAGAAGCCATCAGATAACAAGCATATTATAGAGAAGGCGAGTGTTGGCAGTGTTTTAAATAGCGAATAGTGTGCAGCGTAGCCTTCACCCCTATGAAGCATGAGGTGTAAGCTACATAGCGTGTAGTGTAAGCTACACAACACTTAGATTTTTAATCAAGGTTGCACTTGGTTGCATCAAATTAGATGATTAATAATAAAATTTCATGATATTTGGTGCAACCGAATGCAACCTAAAGTAATAGCAAGGGTAATGATTAAGTATAAAAGTGAAGAAAGAGCAACAAAATTGATTTAAAACTATTTCTTATATTATTTAACTAAAAGCATCGAAAAGACTAATGAATTTCATTGAAATAGAAAAATGTAACAAATCATTTTTAATGATTGACTTTAATGTTATCATGAAAAATGACTTTTAATGTGAGCTATGTAGCGTGTAGCGTAGTCTATGAAGCATGTAGCATATCCAAATTAATCATGTAATATAGGCTACACGCAACTTAAGTTATTTTCATGAGCTACGTAGCATTTAGACTAAGCTACGCTACGTAGCGTAGCTATTTAAAACACTGAGTGTTACTTTGACATTGAAGTTAAAGCATCTTAATCTCTACCATTGTAATGGCAAGGATGTTGTTGAATTTGTTGGAAATTTATTTACGGTTCCTAATTGTCTCATACTCAAATGGATAATATTGGAAATCAAAATTTGATCCCATCCTTGAAGTAGAATTCCAAAACTGGCCATCTATGAGGTAGTAGTCACAAGGAAAGATTGATGAGGTGATCATCTCCACCGCTTGCCAGCATGGCGGACATAAGTGAACCATGAACATGCCTTATTCATTTCTCTCATATGCATGTGGCCCACGTGATAAGTGAGCTTCCTTGATTTTTGGGCTATGTTGTAATATGTTCACAACATGCTCCAACTAGTGAAGGACAAATTTTGGACATATCGACTACTTCATTGACGTTTGTGTAAAAAATCGCGTCTTCAATCTCTCCCCACATAAATCACCTTAGCAGTTTCCTACCTTGAATCCTCACCCACTCCAGCTCGCGTAGCATGCATTAGGTTTAACAATGATGTTTATAGTGGTGAGAACATCCTAAGTGTGGGGCAACATTTGCTAAATGACAATATTTAATCAAAGTGAAGTTTATAGGAATCCCTTGATGGCTTTACTAAAGATTTATCATCTTCTATTGTTTATCCAAATGGGATGGGCTCCTGTTGCCCAGGTTCTATGGACAAATTGCATCCATTAGATGGTCCCCTTCCAAAAGATGGACTGACTTAAATTAACAGCAGTGTTTTGAATAGCGTCGTGGTGTTAGCAAATAACGTAAATCCCTTGTAGCATAGGCTACAGGGGTCGTAGAATGTGTAGAATATGTATAGCATATGTAACGCCGTAGAGTGCATAGCGTCTGTAGAGTGCGCGTAGCGTATGTAGCGTAAGATATGCCTTGTTTTAATAAATGGTAATTATATTTTGTATTTTTTTAAAAGCAATTATATTTTGTATTTGGTACTTAATACTCTCAACCTATGGGATGTTAGTTTCTTTTCGTACTTGTAACTCGTGGCTTCAATTAGACATTATTAATTACAGTTTGCTTAAAAAGTTGTTGATGTGATAATAATTTGATTTGTTTTATATATGTGAATTGGCTATTAATAAATGATGATTAATAACTTGTTTGATCATGCTTAAAAAGTTGTTGATGTGAATTGGCTTTTGATAAATGATGATTAATAATTTGATGGTCCCCTTCAATTATAGTTTGCTTAAAAAGTTGAAAAAATGAATCATATATTTTTATTTCTATATATATATATATATATATATATATATATATATATATATATATATATATATATATATATATATATATATATTATTAATATGAAATATATATTTTTTCTTACTATTTATCATATTTTTAAATTAAAAAATAAAAGTATCATGTTGCTTACGCTACACGCTATGCTACTTACACTACATGCTACAGAGGGCTAAATGCCACGCAACACGCTGCTGCTATTTAAAACACTGATTAACGATTGTTCGCTTAGGATCCCCAGCCCAACTGGAGTGGTTGGAGGGGGCTGCCTTTGTTGAAATTCACCGGCCCAATTTGTATTTGAGATTCTAAACTCATCAAAGCATTAACGAGTACAAGGGTGAAGCTGGTTGT
The DNA here is from genome assembly GCA_003013855.2 of Liriodendron chinense. Taxonomy (NCBI): domain Eukaryota; kingdom Viridiplantae; phylum Streptophyta; class Magnoliopsida; order Magnoliales; family Magnoliaceae; genus Liriodendron; species Liriodendron chinense. The sequence goes on from PVNU02002217.1 coordinate 2,497,240, forward strand.
GGTTTGTAATTGCTTTCCGTTGGTCATAAAAGGAGTCTCAAGCAGCATGATTAATTGAAAGAGATCATTCCTTCTTGGAGGTGTGCAGACCTGTTAGAAGAATGTTTGATATTTATTACATGTTGCAACTTGCAAGTGAAGTTTTCTTATTTAATAAGATCTGCTAGTTCTAAAGCGGACATCTTAGCTACAGACATGTTTCACAAATCCACACTTAAAATTGGCTAACCATTGAGTTCTTTTGATGTTTTGGGGCTTGTTCTGCTTTCTATAAGGGTAGTATTCCCTGTTGTTAGGGGTGAACTGCTGCACTCGTTGTTCTATTTGTTTTTCCTTGCTGGTCTGTTGCACTTTCTCTAACAAAAACAACGCTACAAATAGCGCTCGTAGCGTAGCGCTATGTAGCATCATGAAATAATGGTGTAAAACTCACATCACATCATGAAAAACTTAAATTTAAAGTTAAAATCAAACCTTCCTTTTTTTAATTTTCACTTAAAATGGTGGTAATCCATTGTTAAAGTTGGTATGAAATACCACCCCTGTTAGTCACATCACAATGTTAGCCACCCCCTCTATCTTCACGTCAATTGACTTAATACTCTTAACCTATGGGATTTTTATTTCTTTTTTCATACCCGCGAATTGTGACTTTTAGTATCAATTAGACTTTTAATTAAAGTGGTTTGCTTAGAAAGCTGTTGATGTGAAATTATTTGATTTGGGTTATAACTTTAAATATCTGGATTGGCTTTTGATAAGTGATAATTAATAACTTTTTTGAACATGCTTATGGTTGAAGAATGAATAATCTTTTAGGCATTTTTATATTTTTTTGCTTTTTTTTTTTTCCTACTATCATCATGCTTTCACTATTTTTAAATTAAAAAAATAGAAGTATCACGTAGCTCACGCTACGCTGTTTATGCTACACGCTGTAGAGGGCTGAAAGCTACACAACACGCTACGCTATTTATGCTACACGCTATAGAGGGCTGAAATCTATGCAACACACTACCGCTATTGAAAACACTGAATTAAAATTGCTTCATAAAAAGACAATATTTAATCAAAGTTGGACAAATAAGCAATGTAGAGATAAGTGTCAATTGCCTACTCTAATGAAAATGAGCAAAGCTATTTATATGTGAAAATAGGACTAGCAAATATAAGAATGAATTTAACATATGAGATGTGAGATTCATATATTTGATATAGCTGTAGGAAAAGACAAAAAGAAAATGTTGATATAGCTGTAGAGATTTATAGACTAACCTGACCAACACATTGCCTAAGATTTCGAATATACTCCTTAACTTGCTCTGAAGTAAACATCTCCGTTAAGGACACACCCTTTATCTTTTCTGTACTTGACATATTTCCTTCAAAACCACAAATAGGTCCATTCAAATGAGATTGAGGTGGTCGAGCTTCATCTTGTTGGGTTATTTTTTGATGAGTTGCTTTTCGAAGATGTGGTACTGGGTCCTGCTCTGACCCGTGAACTTCTTGTTCCATTGGAGGGAAGCACTGCCCTTGCTTTACCACTGCATCTGTCTGTGAACCACTGGGGATGCTTCTAGAACACTGAGTGATCCATAGGTCTGGATGCCACATTTGCGCCCACTGATCTGAAGTGCACGTAAGTGAAGGCTGTGGTTCCATATAGAAAGAACTTGAATAGTCTTCAATGATGACATTCTTTGTTTCTTGATATTGAAGCTCAGAAAGCTGATGATCTCTAGGAATTTGTAGTTGGAAAACTTTGTTATGATGTTGTATTCCAGCTGTTGAAGATATTTGGACACTTTCGTTGCATTGAAATGGGGTCGAGTTTGACAGATTATTATCTAGTAGAATAATACACCAATCATATTGTGATTAACAAAAAAAAAAGAAAAAAAAGATGGAAATCAAGAAGTCCATAGATGATTTTGGAATATTACCATATGTTGAAGAATTTAGATACTCTTCAGATGTTGTTGCTGGCCCATCAACCAATGCCGTCTCGTTCTCCATAAAATTTGGCATGACGTCTAGAGCTCCAGTTAGAGAGCCAAAAGAGGGAGGCCACTGATTTATGCCAGAACCCATCCCAATATCCATCAATTGGCTGATATTATAGGACATGCCATTGTTTAGACCTCCAATGCACTGTCCCGAAGTAGCATTCAGTCTGGTAGATGAAAGCACGTTGTTTCCACTAAATCTAAGAAACATATTAGAGGGTTGTTGTTGTCCTAGGCATCCTGCAAAGTAGATTTAAAGATTGTGAGTACTAACTACCATTGTTTTAAAACATGTCAAGTCATTTTCAAATTCGCCCGACTTGCTTAAGTCGGGTTGAGATTCCTTTTTTTTATTATTATTTATCATCTAATCACATTGCAAACTCACAGCAACCAATCCACACACAGACACACATGAATGGAAGATTGACAGCAGTTGCATGCCAGCACAGCAGAGCCTCAACCAGCACTATCCCTTAGTCCATCTATTACTTGCAATCCCCAAAGAGCAGAGAAGCAAGTAGTGTTGAGGCTCAATTGCTAGACACACCATTGAGCATGACTCACACAAAAATAGGGAAGGGTCATGCTAGAGTGGGTTAGTTGTACAAAACTGCATGGAGATCAATGATCCATATTTACCAAACTTCTCCTGCCAAGGTCATGCTCCATGCTATGTTAACCAGATAACACACTACCCACAAAAGGGAAATTTGAACAGTTAGGTATGAACATGTAGTTTCGGATAAGCCTACCAAGGACAATGATGTATCTATATTCAATCATCACCATCTTTGCCTAAGCCTTATCTTAACTAATAGGGGTCGGCTACACAAATCTTATTCCACCTGGTATAATTCAATAAATTATACGTATCACATATTTAGTTATGTATCTATAATAAACACTTAGACCTCTAGATTCGAAAATGAAAAATACTAAAATAAAAAAGCAGTCTTGATGGAATTTTGGTATTGATGATGAGACATACAACGGAAGTTCTTAGAATGGGTTAATCTTTTAGAGTATAGAAGTAAGATTCCCACTATAAACCACACATATATGATATTCCCCACTTTTATTCCATATAAAGATATAGAGAGAAGCATACAAAATCCAAAAACATTGAATTTATTTAAATGAAGACTAATTCAACAAACTCTAATCGTATAATCGCTGAGGTACACAGAATATTCACAAGTGGGTATCTCTTCCTTTGATGGAAATGAGGTTCAAGTAGATTCAGTTTAATTGCAAACATTCATGAAATATAAATATGATATTTAAAATATCACTTTAAAACCTAAGTAACTGAGTCAATCCTACCCAACTTGACATTAACTTGAGCTGAATTTTCATGTTTCTGAACTATGATAACAACTAGTTACCAACCTTCAACCATGGATACTTCCATAGCATGATAATTTTTTCTTGCAATCAGCATACTACCTGGCAAGCCCAAAGCTTGTGGAGTTGCGCCAATGGGTGAGGAAGGAAAGATGACATTCTTGGCTCCCAACATGCTATAATTGTGACCCAGTCCGACATGCTTGGAGCGTCCAGACTTGATGATAACGTGTAGGCGATGATCTAATGTATTTTGGTCCATATACTCCTCCTAGTGGCAAAAAAGAAATCCATAACGTAAGATAAACACAAAAGTGATTCACTTGTACTACCAATAGCAAAAAGAAATCCATAATTTAAGAAGCTTGTTGCATAAACATTACGAAAGTAACATATTGAAAAGTTCTCACTCAATTCATGCAAGTTCCATGCTATAAAATAGGGAAATACTAAAACTATAGGTTGGAGTAGGATGTAAAATCCCACTTAGTGCTGACAGGTCTGGACCATTCATCAGGATGGGCCTACTAGGTAATATGTCTTGAAAATCAAGCAAGACAGGTCATCAAGTGGGCGGCACATGTACGTGAAAAATGACGGTTAAAAGGGATTGACCAAGAGTATAGGGGTAGTGAGACTCAGGATCCTACTCTCATGAGTTGACTTATTAGTTATTAGGGTTGTAATAACCCTAAAAGCAATCATGCAATTGCTTGTCCCATAACAGAAAGATCTTGTTTGAAATTGAAAAAAAAAAAAATCAAACTTTAGCTAAAAGAACAACATACCTTTGTAGAAGCATCCACGAACAATCTTCCTTCGATTTTCAGAACAATACTGGGTACTCTGTGCTTCCAAATAAGAAATTTTGGTTGCCGTCGGAAATAACCATAGCTATGAAAGTTACAAAACAATCAAAAGGTGTGAAGATTTAGAATGAGCTGCATAAACTTCTAACATTAGACAAACTAAACTGAAATATAGAAGTGAAACAAGTCCGGTTTGTGTTTGGTTAGTGAGCCTAATTGAAATCTCCATTCATTTACCTTTATAAGGATAAACAAGGGAAGCCACTATTTCACACCCACCCTAGTTGATGGATGCAACCTTTCTTTCTACTAAGAGAAACTTGTATATCAATGTGGGTGGGTTGTAGATATCAATTCTCTAAACAATAGGAGACCAATGCCAAGTTAGTCTGTGGGTGCATACATGCATTTTTTGGTCTGTTTTGATTGGGTGTAAACTTGGGGAATGCAAGGGAATGCAAGGGAAAGCAAATTTATGACACAAGCAGATGGTGAACTTACATCAGCCCCAGGAGAAGGAAAACCTTCGCACCTTTTGTTTTGCACAAGAAGTCTTGAAAATGCTTCCCCTCACATTTGAAAGTGTTTGGGTTGCAATCCACAAAGGGAAACCGCTTTTCCCTCCAAGTTCACCATTTAAAAACTTAATAAGAAGGGAACCTTTTTTTCCACCTTTATTTTATTTATTTATTTATTTTACATTCCCTTGTTGAAGTTGGATAGGCATAGGGTTAACATTTTGTTGCGGCATTCTCTGCTTTCCATACAAGTGCAAAGATCTTCTTGAAGTAAACTGAATGCTTCCCCTAGTTTACCCTCAATGCAATGACACCCTTGGTGTAAGAAAATTGACAACCATAACTTTATCTACCAAGATTGTACAATTGAATGATTAACTAAAATGAATTGCAATAGCTCAATTCAGTAAATTGGAAATGATTAATGTGGGGCTAACCCCTCTTCATTCATGATGAAAGACTAGCACCCCAAATTGGAATCATGATCCTTCTACATCCTACTTGAAACACATTGGATTGTGACGAGGTGCTTGTCCATCATTATAAATTAAGACGGCACAACCCCATTTTGTTCATTCTTCCATATTGAATTCGGTTAATTCAATTCAATTGAGCATCCAAGCGCAACCTTGACATGAATACCAGTTCGTAAAGTTATAGGCTTCAATAAAAATTTCAAGGACTGGAACTTAAATTCATCCTTAACAAGTAATACTAGTTCACAAAGTTATAGGCTTGAATGAAAAGTTCAAGGGCCGGAACTTACATTTTTTTTAGCATGGCTTTACGCATCGCAAGGATATCCAGATCCCTACGCCATCCACTTTGAGAAATGGTTTGACTATTTTCATGGAAATGATAAGTGTTTCCAACCCGTCGAGGAGGGCCCGCCATCACCAGAGTGGCTTGATTTTGCCCCTTCTGTAAGAACCTTCCTGGCATATGTTCCATAACTTGACCTCCCTTAATATGCATCTAGTTCCACTGTAAATCAGACAGCCAACTGCAATCAAATTTCAAGCTAGCAGAAAGTACAATGGAGACCTTGACAAAATCCACAGGCATGTCGGTTGAACTTATTACATAGGGAGCCATTGTGTGTGCTTTGCACGCATGAGAGGCCGTATGCGCATATCTACCACCATCCTACAATCAGGGTTGGGAATCTTAAGACATTTCTAAATGGCATTTTAAAGATTCAAATTTTCAAATGTGTACAGATCCCTGCCAACTGACAAGTGGTAGATAATGTCCACACTGACTCTCTCTCTGCTCCCTAGGGATATTGGAGTCAATGCTCTACTAAATAATAACCTTACGGTGCACCTATAGCTCACTGCAAACTAGCAAATGCATAACAAAGAAGCAAAAAAGGTAAATTGAAAATTATTACCAACTGACCATTATATGCAATTGTTATGCAACATAAGAAATAGAATGAGAATAGCCAAAGACTAGAAAAGTGTGTAGCCATTCAAATCCTTCTCTCCCCACATGTGCTGGTTTTGCACATGTAAGATGTTTGTCATTCATATGGTAGGCCTAATGCAAGTAGGATCAAAGAGATTGAAGCTAATTGGATAAAAGTGAATCCCACGTCCAAGATTCGAAACAAAAAAAATGATAAGTAGAAAGATAAATATGCGGAGTTGCACCATGGAGAGCTGACAGAGTCACACTAATGGTTTCTAGGGCAGCGCACCTCTAGAAGAATATTCCAATTGCAGGAAATTAAAGAAAGTAATTTCTTATTTCATATAGTCATAAAATCTTTTTCATATGCATGACCTACTACCCTACTTATAGATTGAAGTACATAGGTTTCCAAGTGAAACACAAACTATCCCTAATTGGTGCAAACACACTCCCAAACATATCCAACTACTAATAACAAATTGTTTCCTAAAATAAAATATAAAAAAACTACTCATACTATAACTCCTAAATATACCAGGGCTCATGCATGTTTTTAAAACTTGGTGACTTGACTTGAGACTTGGTCGAGTCAACTCAACTCGGCCAAAATTTGAGTTGAGTCAATAGGAAACTCACTCCTAAGCTTGACTCTTCCTTAACTTGGGAAGACTCATCGAGTTGGCTCAAAGACTCGGCTAGCCCAACACGACTCATGTGGCCGGTGAATAGTTAAAAGTAAACTGCAAGGCCTGAGAATGGAACCCATGACCTGTCCTAAGAGAGGTAACACCTCTAACCAATGAGCCTACTGACATTTGATGCAAAATTTGCCTCTTATTAATTTATTTTACTTTACATAAATAAATTTGAATTTTTTCATTATTATAAACATTTTTAATTAATTATTATAGAGTAATCAAGTTTGTTCGAGTCTTTGAGTCAATTCAACCAACTAGACATCGAGTCCAGCGAGTTTTTGAACTATGCACTCAAGATAAACCATGTGAAGATTAACAATGTATTGTAGTGTCACTATAGCCACACTGTAGTACACGTGAAGAACCTCTCTACTGGATTCAATTGAGTCAATTCCCATTGGCTTTCGAAAAGCTCGTCCTCAAGTTTGATAACCAAGATCAATCCATGTTTACATTCCACCTTTGTAACACATCCCTCCAGCTTCGGTGGCAGTTGGTAGTAAAATCTTAAATGTCTAATAGGTATCTCTTGTATGGGATGACATTGTAGATCAAGCCACCTCTCCCGCTGTTTTTGTGATCTCTATGTTTTTGTCATTGGCTTCCACTTCCAATTTGGCAATAGAGTTGATTACCTCGGAAGATTGCTCATCGGTCATGGCTTCTTCTCACACTCCCGATTGGGCCTTATAACTTTGTCGCATCAACTCTTTTGGGCAAGTATTTAATTTGCACGCTCCTATTATCGTTAGGATGAGACTTACGCATCCATCTCGATTCTCAACATTATCAATCTTCACAAGATTTGCCAATATGATTAATTATTGATAAGCTTTTCTGTTGATTGAGCCATAAACTCATCCATCATCTTGATTCGTTGATGGATTCCTTAATGAATCTGACCTTGGACTCTTGGTCTGTATCATCTAGGATTTTCGCGCTTTCACTAGACACATCATCCTTTAACTTTTCCGATATAATGAATTGAGATCCATTGTGTTCTTCCTCTCTTTGCAAGCTATCCGTGCAAGTTTGGGCAAACTTCACTAATTTTCTTCCCTGATTTCTAACAGCTCCTCCTTCCGTGTTTCTCAAAATTCCTTGATCGCTCGGATGGGTCACAATTGCATTCGAACATTCAACATATTTTCACATACTTCAGTAGCGAGGAGATGGGTATCAATATGGCTTGCCAGAATAATCATAGGAAGACGGATAGTGATTATGTTGATAGGAAGGACAGTTGTGATAGGCATGGGTATCCAGGTAGTTGGAAGATGGGTGATAGTAATTGTAATGTGTATGGGTATCCGAGTGGGCAAAACCGCGTGGAGAGTATGAATATCCACCTCTAATGACATCTCAACATTGAGGAACATAATGAACTAGATCGAATAAGAAACTAGTTGCAATGAAATTCGATGTACTGGATTGAATGTTCCAATCACACAGAAGTGTGGGAAGATCTACACACAAGTATAAAAACAAGCAATGATTGTGAGCAAGCTCAACAATCGCCTAGTTGTACACTAGAGATCAAAACTCCTCCCCAACATTACCACCATAGAGAAACACTGAAATTTCTGCTCAAATAAAAATATCATTCATCTATATTGCTATGCTTGGTCTGTGCCTTAATTATAAGGAGAGGCTTATAAGGTTTCCCTTATTTGAAAGATCTCTAACATGATCTAGAGGATCTGAAATAAGAAACCTATAAAACAGGAAAAATCTAATAACATATATTTCCAAAGATACAAAAAATAAAAAGGAAACTAGAAACAGTAAAAAATGAAAATGGATTGTTCTAATGCTGCCACATATATGATCAAGTGGACCCCCATCCGGCTCTTGTGTACATGTGTGGAGCATGCATGTGTGGGATGGGGCATGATTGCATCACAATGCCCATTGGGGTAGAATTTGGAAAGAGAAAATTAGGATTTAGTGTTTAGGAAAATTTGAGGACTTTTGTGAAATTGAGCTTTGGGATATTGTGTGGACCCCCATCCGGCTTTTATGAAATCTTTTCTTAGTCTTATGGGATTTTTGTGATATTGTGTGTTTACATGTTTTTTTAGATTCCATTACCATTGGTTTATAGCCAAATTGGTAAGTGGTAACAGAAGTTTCCCAACTCAAGCATTATTTTCAAGCAATTAATAATTATGTACGCAGGTAGAATGAAGCCCAGTTTCCTTAGGGGGGTGTTCGATTTTTTATTTCTTACAGTAAATAGAAAATTATTACTCTTTTACCCCTGTTTGAGAGTGACAGGTATTTCCTCCTCAAAAAGTGGTTTGAAAAGTACCGACTTAAATTTGTGGGACCCACCATGATGTATGTGACATATCCACGCCGGCCATCCATTTTATCATAACATTATAAGGCATGTGCCCAAAAATGAGGCAGACCAAAGCTCAAGTGGCCCACACCGCAGGAAACCGTGGTCATAAAATGTCCACCATCTAATTTTTTTTTCTTCCTAGGGTCCACAAATTGTTTATTTGTCATCTAACCTGTTCATAAGATCACACAGACAAATAAAGAGAAACATACGTATCAGCTTGATCCAAAACTTCCAGGGCCCCCAATTTTTTTAATGGTAGGCATTCAATTCCCATTGTCTCCTGTAGTGTGGTCCACTTTATATTTGGATCTGCCTCAATTTTGTGCTCATGCCCTAAAATCAGTCCGCCAAACGGATGGATGGCATGGATAGGCTACAAACATCACAGTGGGCCCCACATGAAATTTGCACCCTCCACGGTTTTAGTGTTTAAAAAGCAACCAATTACCAACATCGAAAAGAGTGTAGACAGGGATTTACCGGGTGAATTAGAAAACAAACAGGCCCTTAGGGCTTCTAGCTAGGGCTCTTTCTTGTGGTATAGTCTTATATTGCCAAACCACATAAGTCTTTGTATCTCATGTTCCTTGTTATCTCTTTCTTGTTGGTCACTTTTCTTCTGTTGTTTTCCATTACTCTTTTGGGTTTTGGTCCGTAATTTTTAAAGTTGGCCCGTATGGGCGAACCCGTGGATCCGAATGTTTACACGATCTTTGGACATTCGCAAAAGTTAAAGATGGACAGTGAACTCTACGGTTAAGATGTCCAAGGAATCCCTCATATTCTATGGTTAAGATGGAACTAACTTTTTATAAGGAAAGGAATCACTTGTAAATCCAAAAAATAAAGCAGAAAGATTAATTCAAAAGATCAATAAAATAATTTAAAAATTAAAGCAGAAAGATTAATTCAAAAGAATAATTTACGATATACCTGCATACATTATAACCGTTCTTTTTTTTATTTGAAATCTCTTCCGAAATCGCTTCGAAGAAGTTTTAACTACGCTCCTCCGAAAAAATCTCTTCGTCGATGAGGTTTATGCTCGTCGAAGAGGTTTATAAAGGGCTTTACCTGAAAGACTGTTGCCAGCGCGGGAAGTTGCTTTGCTAGGGAAGCGGAGGACGCGGATTTCGCAGGCATCTCCTGTGCTCGTAATCTATCTGGGGCCCACGGTGATGTTTGTGATAAATCTACGCCGTCCAACCGTTTTGTGAGATCATTTTAGGCGTTGAGACAAAAAATGAACGGGATCCAAGATCAAGTGGGCCGAAAACGTGACGATTGAACTTCCACAGTTGAAATATTCGCGGGGCCACTTAAGTTTCGAATCAGGATAATATTTGTGTTTTCATTTCATCTCAGTAGGAATGACATTATGAACGGTATGGATGGCATATAAACATCACTGTGGACCCATAGAGGTTTCAACTGTAGGAATTTCCCTACCCACCTTTTGCTTTATTACGGCCGTCTTACCAAAAGTGGGTGGTTGTGGTTGTGATCATATGAACGGTGCAAATCCGGCCAACGGTCAAACTATGGTGGGCCCACATGTGATGTATGTGTCTTATTTTGACATATCATTTTAGGTCATGAGCCCAAAATTGAAGCATATCCGAAGCTCAAGTAGATCACACCAAAGGAAACAGTGAGAATAATTACGTCCACTGTTGAAGCCTTTCTAGTGCCCACAGTGACGTTTCTTTGTCATCAACCTTTTCATAAGGTCGCACAGACATGGATGAAGGGAAAACACAAATATCAGCTTGATACAAAACCTCTGTGGGCCCCAAGAAGGTTTCAATGGTGGACGTCATTATTCCCACTGTTTCCTGTGGTGTGGTCCACTTGAGATTTCGATATGCTTCAATTTTGGGGTCATGACCTAAAATGATCTGGAAAAAAGGATGGACGGCGTGGATAAGACACATACATCACAGTGGTCAGATTGCTATATCCGCGGCCCCTCAACCACGCATGCATTAGCTGTTGATACTGTTGACCACCCGAAGAACATCCTTTGGATGAAGGATAGCCGAAAATCATACTGATTGGACAGAAGATGCCAACAATTCAAATAGCTGCCATCAAAATGGATGGTTGAAAAGAGAGGAAAGTGGGCCAGATTCAACTGCCTAAATCAGATGGTTGAGATGACGCCAATAAATGTAACTTTTGGGCTACACGCCATGGATCACCCCACATGATTTGGACGGTCTGGATAGACATGTATGCCAAGCTTAAGGTGGTTGAATAACTAGAAAATCCATGCACTGAAGTGGCTAGGGTCTTTTATAGCAAACCCGTACCCTAGCAGTGGCCCAGTGGTGGTGAGACCTACCTCTGGACGTTCTGATCAATGGTCCAAATGGCCCGACCAGCATAATAGGAATTCACTTTTGTAGTCCATACAATGTCCACATGCAAAGAGAATATCAAAGGCCCAAGTAGAGCATTTGAGGGGCCGTAACTGGATTTTGAAGTGGGCCATCACACTTCCAAATTATGATTTTGCTTGCTTGGACCATTAACGGCCCCACATACAAGTCACTGTGACCTTCTAAGACAATCAATGCAGAGACCGATCTTTGTCTATTCAACTATAGTAAATAAATCAGCCTGTGGTGGGAAAATGAAAAGCTAGCATGAAATACACCTGCACATGCTAACGAATGCTAATGAAATGATAAGAAAAATGAGACTAGATTTTATTTATTTAATCAGCGAGGAATTTTATCAAGGCCTATTTGTTCACAGAGAACCGTGGTTAAACATGAAAAAGAAAATGAATTCCTATGATTGTTGGACATGGGGCTGTGGGGCCCACTTATGAGGCAGCCCCTAGTGAGTAGTGCTGTACACCAGTCGAGTCGAGTTGAATTGAGCATCACCCATGCTTGGTGCTCAAACTCTACTGGGCCGAGTTGAGCGGTGCTCTGCCCGGTTAGCAGACCGAGCGAGATCAAGTTGAGTTTGAGTTTGAGTCTGAGTCATTCAGGCTAAGTTTGAGTTTGAGTTTTCATACATAGTATATCCATCTATATATTAATATTCATATATAGTATATCCATCTATATATTAATATTAATATGTTAATATCCATCTACACATCCATCCATCCATCTAACCATCCACACATCCATCCCATCCATCTAACCATCCACCCTATATATATATTAATCTGTATGTATATGTGTGTGTGTGTATTAACATTAATATTAATATGTTAATATTTATATATTTTAATATATATAAATATTATATCTTAGGGGGCGACCGGCCCTAGACAGCACCTGGCCGGTCGCCGAAAATCCATGAAAAAAAAATTTGGAGGGGGAGGGGATTACTTGTGTCGAGTGGACATGCAATTGATAGGGCAACTCAGTAGGTGGCCAGCGTTGAGCGGGCAGACTGAGATCAGGGGGTGGCCGACATTGAGCAAAGAGGGCAGCTTAGTGAGTGGCCGGTGTTGAGAGGATAGGGCAGCTTAGTGGGTGGCCGACGTGGAGTGGGCAAGCTAAGCTCAAGGGGGTGGCCGGCGTTGAGTGGACAGGGTAGCAGGGGGTGACCAGCCGTTGAGCTCAGAGAGAGAGAGAGACAGAGAGGGTGGGTGGGTGATCGGGCGGGTTTAAAAATAGAAGGGTAGGTTATTTATTTATTTAAGTTATGCATCTCTAACTTCGAGTCAAACCGAGTCGAATTGAGCCAAGTTCGAGTCACTACACGGGTTGAGTCGAGCGTGGCCCTAATCAATGCTCGACTCTAACTCATTCGAGCACCATAAAATTGACTCGACTCAACTCAAATTCACTTCCAATCCGAGCCAAGTCTAAGCATTTTCGAGTCGAGTCGAGCTAGTATTTCGAACTTACTCGACTCGTGTACAACTCTACTAGTGAGTGAGTCCCACATAAGTTTCCCTTCTTTTATCCTTTCTGATTTCTCTTTGCAATTTAAAGTTGAATTTCAAGCACTTTAAACTTGAGATTGTAATAAACTAAAATTAGATAATATTGGATAACTTCATGTGTCATTCATACTCCACCTTTCCCTTAAATAGAAATGGGATCCTTAAAAAGAGACTCCTTCATCCTTCCCTTAAGTAGAAATAGGATCCTTAAATAAAGATGGATTCCGGCGTAAATGGTATCTTGTAGTTCTTAGAGTTTTAGAGAGAAAAAGGAGAAATAGCAAACCATTGATTTGGTCCATCTAACCTATCCCTTATATGATCTAAGTTATTGATCGTAACTCGAAGCCATTTTAACCATAGAATCAGAAGGGTGATCAGACCTCTCTGCTCCTATAGTGGTTAGGTGGACTACTAGACATGCACCGTCCATCTTTGGCTTTTGCGAAGGTATCGAGATCGTGTAGACTTGTTCCTGCAGGCCCACCCATCCTGGCCAACTTTCAATGATGTGACAATCTTCTCTATTTGAGTGATAAAGAAAGAGGAAAAAAAATCAATGGTTTGGATAGATTTACCCTTTCAAAATGGCAACACAAGTTCAAAATGGCAACCTGGAATGTGGAAGGAAAGCATTTTCCATTCAATTCGTGGTGCAAAATAAATGAGTAGGAAGTTTGTTTCATCGACTGTGGACATCACATTTCCACGTTTTGGGTTTCCCTGCCTGTTTTCCATTTCCAGGTTTTGTTTTCACCCTAAACAAACAGGCCCTATCTACATAGCACCCAAGAAAGCAATGAATATAGCTGTTTGGGGGATCATAACATTTTGTTGCTGTTTGAAAAAGAGTGGATTGATAGTGAATTTTCACCTCAATTTTCGAGATGATCTTTTTGAAAAAAAGGATGAGCATGCATGAGTTAAATCTGTGGGTCCCACTGTGATGTATGTGCCTGATTCATGCTGTCCATCAGTTTTACCAGCTCATTTTAGGGTATGTGCTTAAAAATGATGCAGATTATAAGTTCGAGTGGATCACACTATAACAAATAGGGGGATCATGACCTCCACCATTGAAAGGTGAAACCAAAGATGCAGATTATAAGTTCAAGTGGACCACACTATAACAAACAGGGGGATCATGGCCTCAACCGTTGAAAGGTGAAACCATCCACGGGTCAAATACCAGCTTCATCCAAAACTTATGTGGCTTGCAAGAAGTTTTTAATGGCAGGTGATTAACTCTCCTATTTCTTGTGGTCTGGTCCACTTGCGTTTTGGATCTACCTCAATGTTGGGCTCATGCCTTAAAATGAGCTGTTAAAACAGATGGAAGACGTGAATCAGACTCATACATCACGGTGGGCCCCACAAATTTTAAAACTTCCTCAATATTCGCGTCAAGCTTATCAAATGTTAACTCACTTTGGGGGCGGGCTGTATTTCAGAGGGTAAATAATGATTATTTACTTACCTACATTTACAACAGTAAATAGAGAATCAAACACTCCCTAGGTGTCCATTGTGACCAAACCAGCATGGTTCCAAAAGGTTTGCAATTTTTCCTGGCGTTTATCGAACTTACTTGAATTAATTCAAACATGACCACCAAATCTGCCTTTCATTTAATCCCTCTGCAGTAGTCCCAGAAGTTGATTTATCTGACTGATCTAATAAGATACCAGTCAGGTCGGGTCAGGTCGGGTCGGGATGGGTCGCAGTTCATTTGCTAGTGCTTGGTCCATAGCCACATTGACGACCCTCTCAAAATTGGATAAGACCTCCATTTCCAATCTCAAAGGTGATGCTTCGCTCAAGTGGGGTTTTCATTTTTAGTCTAGCTTTCTACACCCTCGATCGCCATTACCTTTATTTCATAGTACCCCATCCATCATAACACATACTATACTTTTTTGGAATCTACCTCAACAGTAGATCTCCATAACCACTTATCGAGCAATGCTTCATTAATGGATTTCAAAGATTTAATTCCCCACTACCTGGTTGATTAGCTTGAACACCTCTTTCCATTCTGCTTAGGTGTACCTGTTATTCTCCATTCCTTTCCATAAGAAATCTCTCAACAACCTGTCTGATCTATCACTGATGATCAAAGGGCATTGGAACAACAACAAAAACACATCTGCAGAGACAAAAGCACCATCTTGACAAGTGGAATATGACCCCGAATGATATATCTCTGATAATCGCCTCTTGACACCTTCCAGCAATAGATTATAAGGAATGTCAAGGGACGCGGCCCTGCTTTGCACGACAAAATTCTGACCAACTAGTACGCCCAGACTTAACTTCTTGCCAAAAAAAGCTTGCCTTTCAGAAAGGATTTCCTTCTACCTTCTGCCCCAAACTGTCGTGAAGTATCTTAAGAATATATAAGGTATTCCATACTTACAGTTCCATCACAGAAAAGGATCATATCCTCCGTAACTGCATGTGAGAAATTTGAAACTTTAATTGCTCTATCTCGAAGTGATGCAGATATCAAGTCCTTAAGGGTTTATCAACGTAGGAGGCGAGTGACATCTATATCTTTATAGCTCGATGATGACGGGCCTGGATCGTTCGTGACGACTTGAGGAGCATTGAAAACCTTACACATGTAGTCCGAGACATTTGAGAAAACTCCACCTTGGGAAGAAATGTGTAAGTTGCTTGGAGGAAATGATCGGACCGTTGGATCGCAATGGTGATGTGATCGAACCGTTGGTTCTTCATGGCCCACTTTCATCACACAATCATCGAAGCCCATAGGACATCTTAGATTTGAGTTTATTTTAAGCGTTTTTACTTATTTGAATTTTGGGTTAGTGTGCGCACGTTTTTTTATGCAAATGTCTTTTTTTTTTAATTTTGTTAGTAGGGGTATTTTGGTAATTATGCTAATTCTGAATTTTATAAAGGTGTTACCCTAAACTTTTTTCATTATTTATTGATTGAATGAAAGAAAGCCTTTTGGTGCCTCCTCTCTCTCTCTCATGGAACTTCATCTTCTTCCTTGATCTTCTTCTTCTCTCTTCTTCTTGTGCCTCTCCAACTTCTTCTAGGTATTCTATCTTCTACTTTTATTATTCTAAATCTCTATTTTGTTTACTTCCCACGATCTGAATCTGAGAATTGATCTAACCCTAATTCCTCAAATTTTCAAATCCCTAATCTGAGAAACCTTTTTTGATTCATCAAACTAGTGATCTCCATTGATCAATTGGGTTAAGATCATGTAAGATCGGGAGTCCATCCCTCGCCGGATCCAACTACAGCAATAATGGAATTTCATACTTCGTGGTTGTGATGAATGGCCAGCTCCATTGCATGTCTCTTTATGATCTTCTTAGTTTATGATGATTAACTATGAATTTTAAATTATTATTATCTTTTATTTTCCGCTGATTTAATTGTGTTCATGAGCATGTATCATAATTAGGGTATCCTGCGTTACAACGCCATAAATCTAACCTTCCATGTTTGGATCTAGCCATGTGGGCCTCATAAACATGCTTTCAAATAGCGTTTCTGAGTGCAACACACCTAGAGACCGTAACGTTAAGACTTGCCCCATTTTATTCTGTTTCGGTTCCCATTTTGGGCTGGTGACTTGTCCTGTTCTCTGACAAAACCAGTACAACTTGGGTGACATCAAGTCATATCGGATGATATTTTGAACCATGGTCATCATAGGTCAGTCTGCATTTTATAAATGCCCCTTGGGATAGAGAGATGATGTGATCCGGAACTCAACAGAAACTGGAAGCCTCACCTTTGCTTTGATCTTGCATGATCTTCAAATCAAGCTAATGGGTCTGAAATCCTTGGGATTTGACGCACTGCCAATCTTGGGAATCAATGAAGGACACACCCATGTAGGAATCATGGAATTCCACCATAAAAGCCAAGAGATCCCTTCTAACTTATTTCCAAAATAATTGGAAGAAAAGCTATTGGGAAACCAATCCAACCTGGGAGCTTTATCTTGAAGATTGATATGTTAAGACAGTTTACCTTGCACTATCAAAGCTAGAGAATGTTAGATACAAGTCAAAGAATAAAAGTTGAGACTAGTAAATTGTGGTAGAAGCTTTGGGTGGAGAACAGTACCAAGACACCATTTTGCATGACAAGCAAAAATATAGCTTCTATGTGTGCACCAAGATCACATTTGCATGAGCCAACTCATCCATTGCTGTTCTCAGTTTGCGTATGAAGGCCAGGGAAATATACTCACAAGCTAAGGTTGTGTTTGGATGTACTACTGAAGTCAATTGCAATAAAATTAGCTCAGTGAATTGGAAGTGACCAAATTGCAATTAAAAGGTTATTTCCTCATATGAAATACTAAGGCCCTGTTTGGTAGACGCCTCAAATGCGCTCATCTCACAATGTTGAGTTCATTTTAACAGTAATTATGTATTAGAGATCCTGATCTCTAATACATACTTACTTTCTAAAATATGAGATGAACTCATTTTTGGGCTTTTGCAAAACAGGGCCTAAAGTAATTAGAATTTGGCCCGTTCCATCTCTATTGAAATGGTTATTGAAATTAAATTCAATATTGTACCATGCTTAGCCTACAGGAAAGTCAAATTTGTGTTGAAGAATGTTGAGTCTGAAAGAATATCTCATTTCACAAGGAGAAGAAAAAATCATTTTCTTTTCATGTACAATTTATATTCTTCTTTTTCCCACTCCCACTACTATAAAAATAAGAAACTGCCAAAAATGTGTGAGAATGCATTTAATATAGCACTTCATTTTTTCTTGAAACAAATGCTTTCTCTTAAAAAATTTCTACGCCTAAATTAGAAACTGTGTCTATCACCATCGGTGACCCCCCCCAAAAAAAAAAACTGCCACCTTCCACCACATCTACTTCTTCCGTCTGGACAATTGGTTGTTACCCATCTAACTGTACAGCTGGGTAAGCTACTGCTTTCTTCAACATAAACTATTTCACATTCTCATCATCGGTGCAGCCTTCTGCCAATGATTGGACTGCAATTCCAACCTCTTATTGCGACTGGAAAAATTGATAGGAACTGTTAATCTGTCCCATTGATTATTAGAGCTGCAAAAAAATGAATCAAAGCTTAAAGATGGGTGGGTCACATGCAACACGCCACAAGGCAATTGGACTCTTCTCCTTCCTTGTAGTGAACAGTCTCCATGAACACACTGGTCTTGCAAGTATGGCCATGGCCGATAAATTCTTTGGCTATATGGCAGCTTCAATAATGGAAATTGGCATTATCACATCAACGACGAGCATGTCTGGAAGATCAGACTTTTCCCATTCTGCAACAACTCACATCTTGTTAGGAGGGGAATGTAAAAGGCCAAAGTTTCACTAAGCTAGCTGTGTTCAAAATCAGGCAGCCAAAAGGACAATAAAAGATTCATAACTAAGAGGCATGTTTAAGTTGTCCACATGATTGCTGTGAAAGGACCTAGTCCCTCAGTATTAATACAAAGCTAATAGCAATTTCGTCATTTCCACTCCATGTAAATTGATCACGGAAATCCAATTCAGTATCACATCCAAATGCAGCATGAGTTTCTTAATATACCATTTGTTTAATACATGATTGGTTGTGTTGATTGGTTTCATACCATTTGTTTAAAAAATTTCCAATCGGAAGTAAATGCCTACTCATTTCCTAATGGTATGCTTGACCTTACCTGATTTAACTGAAACCAATCAACACAACCAATCTCAAAGAGTTCTAATAAAAGAGGGAAAGAAACTAATAAAATGGAACTGCCCCAAAAGCTCCAAATATGACTCAAATACTTTCAACATGCATGACTGTATGACGCTTTCAGGAAGTATGTTTGTACAAAAAACCCTATATTCTTTTATGGTTTATAAATAAACCTAAAACACAATTGATGGGACTTTTCTTACCTTTCATTTGTTTTTTTTCGTTTTTTCCTTTCCTGATAATAAAATCTCATCTTTCAAAAAAAAAAAAAAGATTGGACTTGAGGGTCCTGCAATCCAATCACCATTATCATTTGCCATCTAATTAGATTTGTGGGCCCTGTTGTCCAATTGGATGATGGATCTGGCCTTTATCTTTCACTAGCTGGCTAATGGGTCTACTTTGGACCTATTCTGGAGACCTGGTTGTCCTGCATCACTTGTATTGTACCGCACATGAATCTTTCTCCTGTCTATTCCCTATGCACCCACATTTCCTAACATTTTAATAATAGCAACTTCCCCACTCCTATTCCAACTCATGCTTCGTGCAGCCAAGGCAATGGTATTGTATTCTCTCACCCTTCTTCACTGCACAATAAACTACTCAAGTGTGGTCTATACATGCTAGCCTTTTGTAAAAACATGTATCATGTTATCACACCTGAACTGAACATAAATATATTTTACCTTCATGTATGCCAATAATATGGCAAGGTACATCTTGAGGAATGATCCCCATAAACCACCAGTTGTGGCCTTGTGGGTGAGGAACATACCATCTGTCTCATGCGCCAACAATCCAACAAATGGAGGACTTTGAGCTGTGGAAAAGGTGGTTCGGACAAGTAAGATCATCTGGCGCTAAAATCAAACTGGTCCAATCATTAAACAGGCTACTGTATGTATAAAAACAATCCATAATTAAAATCTGACCTGCTAATGGTCCGATTCAGTGTACTCGTGAGGCTTGTATGGTTAGTTGACCGTCAAGTTGGCAAATCAGATGGGTTGTACGTCAAGCAACCTTTAACCAGTTACAGGTGATTTTGTCTTTCGACTTCTGAAAAACAAACAAACAAGGCAACTCATGTTTTAAACTTAGTACTGTAAAGCAAAGTAGCATTCTCAGACAATTCGACTGGAATGGTAAACCATAAGATTAAACCCCAACAGTAAAAAGCTAAAAACTTTAAGTTAAGAACATACATCATTAAGCTTCACTTAGAAAGATAAAAGAAACAATACCTATGCAATAGGCTTCTTCTGGGCTTCTCTTTGGTATGTGCACAGCGGGTCATCCATGGAAAGATGACGTTTCATTTCATGAATACGATCAACCCCAGCATCACATACATCATACTCAGGGCAAATCTAGCAACGCCAACACTGATGCATTTCGATTTATTGTGGCAGACTGCGCACAGGCTCATGAAAATGGCTCATCTGGGTTATGCAGATGATACAGGAGCATCATTGAAGAATGCTTAGCCCGACGAAGAGTATCATACTGAAGATGGTTCACTCGACAGAAGTTCAGGAACGTATCCCTAGTTTGGGATATGCAACAGCCAATAGTCTCTTCTTTACCCTTGTTATCTGAGCGTATACCATTCTCCTCGACCTGAAAGGTTGCTCAATGTTCAGAAACATTAAAATAACGGGAAATCCATTAAATACACTTAAGAGAACTGCAAAGATAATCTTAGAACCCGCATTATATTGGAAACATTTTAGATGAATGCTATTTGCAGACACATGCCCAAAGTGGCACACGTGTTAGATCCAGGCTGTACATCAGGAGGGTAGAATGGTGAATTTTCTCTAGCCCAGATACTGGGCAAGTTAAGTTGTCAGGTGGGCCACACCCGTACAAAGATAGATGGTTGGAAAAGGATAACCACCACCCTACAGTTAACACACATGTTGATCCCACACACGTATGCCAGCTTCGGAACACATGGACGCTTGCCAATGTGTGCATGTGGGACTCCTTGACATATGGAGGATTACGCTTATTTCAAGTACTCACCAGATGAATTGAATGTTTTTCCTTGTTTTTGATAGGGTGTTTTTCACTCTCATGAAGTCTTTGCTCTACATCGTGACACCTGCAATAATATAGAAGTCATGAAATATAACCTACTTGACAACCATCAGAAACTTCCATACCTCATTCAGTTGTGTTTTCCCAATGATAATAGTCAAGAGTCCATAAAACCATAGATGCAGGAAAACAAATCATGGAAACACTAATCTCTTACTACTAATTTCCTAGCAATGATACTGCTAGAATTATCAAAGAAAATTGCCCAGACATCCTGTATATTATGTTGCCCACTTGGATGTATCCTAAATTACCATTTGATCTGATATGCATGGTGATGGAATAAATATTGATTCAGTATACGTCTGTGCTGGGGATTTTCTGAGAACTGCATCTAAAAATACATGTTTCCTACCAAATCATAATGTGGAAAACTTCAATTTGCACTTAAAAGTTATCCAGAGGGAAAACTTCGTGAAGCCTGTGGCATCTGGTTGGGAAATTGGCAACAGCCAAATAACCCTTGCATGCTACATTCACATTGCTAATAAGGTACCTAACATCTCAGGCAATATCTATATCTCTGTAACATTGTTGGACAACAAGAAGAATCTGTATTGAATTTGTTAATAGATAAATTTGGTTTTCTCCAACAAAAGTCAATAACACTGTAACATGCAATGTATTTATCGGTAAGATCACTTATTACTAATAAAAGGGTGCGATCAATATCAACCCAATAAATGAATGCACCACTAAAACATTTTTTTATGTTTGTTTAGAATTTCAAGGTTTTAAAATGTCGGACTAAAATAGAAGATATCGAATGCAATTTTTGTAAAATAGGAATGGAAATGAGGAATTAGTTAAGATTGCTGATCGTAAAATACCCCAAATGACCATTTTGAATATCTTGAGTTGATAATTCATGAGAGCAGAGAGACTTAGAAGGATGTTGCTCATAGAATTCGAATGGGTGGATGAAGTCAGGATGAGACTGTGGAGTTTTGTGTGATCATAGCATACCAATGGGAGTTACAACATTGAGACTAGTGATCGAGTGCCCATGTGGTGTGAGTGGGTATGTGAGTGTGTGGGGTGTGGGTATGTGTAAAAAAAAAACTGAAGGGAGAATTTTAAAGGATAGGTACAAGTGACCACCCATGCTTTTAGGGACAGAATCTTGGGAAGTTGAAGAACAACATGTTCATAGGATGGGTGTATCTGAAATGAGGATGTTGATTTGGATGAGTAGCAAGACAAAGAAGGATAAAATTAAAAATGAATGCATTCAAGGCAACTTAGGAGTATCACCAACACGTAATAAGATGGGAGAAAGTAGGCTTAGTTTGGCCACGTATAACAGAGACCAATAACTGTACCAGTTAGAAGTGACTTGGTTCAAGGTAAAGGCTAGCCGTAAAAGGGCAAGGAGAAGGCCCAAAAGGACATGGATCGAGGAAGGTAGAAAAGATTTGAGGACCTATCGTTTAACTGAGGATATGGACGTTGATAGAGTGGATGGCAACTTGATTCGTGTAGCTTACTCCAATTAGTAGAGATAAGGCTTAGACGATGATAATGATGACCATATGATGGTGAGTTAGGACTAAATTAGATTGATTTGATGGTATTTAATCTTTCTTAAGGGATATTAGTCATTGAATGCAACTCGATTTTGGGGGCAGCTTTCTCACCATGAATATAAGGAAAACATTTTTGCAATTTGGTCATTTCCTCACTATTGAACTAATTATTGCAATTTACTTCAATAATGCATCCAAACACATCCTCAAATAACAACAAAAACACAATATTCAGATCTGGAAACCAATATGATAATGTAAATTAAGAAAAGACTTACATCTGGCAAAGTTGAAAATTTCGGCACTGGCTGCAAATCCATCGCTTTCCTTCTACTATAAATTGCCAGCAATGAGAGCAAGAATATTGCAACTTGGCAATGATGAACTCTTCCTTTGCTGGGTAGATGGTTTCACCAAGCTGTTGAATGAAATGGACAGTAAGTCATAACAAGGAGTAGATATATTCAAATATAAAGAAAAGCAAGCTTGTTGAGAATTGTTCAGACAGAAAATTTCTTGCAATTTCATGAGAAAAACAAGATGAAACTCAACACTCAATTCCTAACAATGCTAGATCATGCGTAGATACAAAATTAAGTGTAGATCATAGCACATCAAATAAACTAAGAATATGAGGAATGCTAATATCACGCAATCGTTCCACACCTCCATGGGGTACAGGGAACTGTGTATGGCATCTGGACCAGTCATCTGGTGTAAGCGGTATCATGGATACCATTCTGATGATCCTAACCATTCTATGAAGGAGTTCTAATGAAAAAAGTGCGGCGGCAGGGGGGTGGATGGTATGATCCAAGACATAGGTCATATATGGTGGAGAGAGCAAGAGAAAGAGCTATCCTATGACTGTCCATTCACTTAGATCTTATGATCCAAGCCATGGATCATATACGGTGGGTCATCCTGACTGTGAATCAGAGGGGTGGTTTTAATCATTTTCCATTCTAGTAGTTGATTAGATGGGCCACTAGAAGTAGACTGCACATCTTCAAATTTGCTACAGAGGTCAATGGATCTTGACCATGTAGATCCATAGGATCCAGTTAGCATTGTTGATCAGGCCTATAAGTCTGCACATTTGACCAGCAGCAAAACAATTGCCTAGGAGTAAAGGGTGCCTGGACAGTCACATGGCTGTCCTAACTCAATACAGAAGAGCTCTTAATTAAGTTAATATAACGAGCAAGAAAGGAAAAGCTTCAGAAAGCTTTACCCTCTGCATTAGCAGAATATCCTTTGAGGTGTCACCAGAAAGGCTAGCATAACCAGCAGCTCTCATAGCCCTTCTGCTTATTGTCTTTCTTCCCCTCTTCTGTGCTTTTCGTTCATCTTCTTCTTGTTGGAGAAGATTCATACTGTCTTCGATAACATCTGGCAAGTAGTCACCATCGAAATATGGCAAACGAGTCACACTTGCTTTTGCCTTGCACTCATCAACAGCCACAAAGAAACGATCATATAAATCAGTGCGCTCCACCACAATATTCTCCTTGAGAGCTTTCTGTAGCATGGATCGGTACCTGAGAGATCATTTAAATAACACCAAACTGATGTTAGATGACGAGAAACATGTGTTTGCACGCACACATGAACATGTAAACATAAAAACTGTCCGTGCTCACCACTCTCTCAGCCTATCAGATTTTGGCAACTTCTGCGTCTCAGGATGACAATTTAGTATATAATCATCTCCTTTCAAAGGTGGGCTGGCCCATATGTGACAGCTAACAAAACCTTGTCTCTTGCAATAATCAAGGTATCCAATCTACAATTAAGTACAAAAAAGTTTACATATGTGAGTATGAAGAAGCTTTCAAGGGACTTACTTATTCAAAAGAGGCACAATTACTAGCCAACTAGGCCCCCTAAGGATACCCGCCCGCCAATGCGTGCATGAGATCCAGGCCATTCATTAGGTTGGGCCCATCTTGTTTTTGCTAAAGCCCAAAAGATCAGGCCAGTTTAGTCATCGGATGTGCAACACATGCATGTCAAATGTGGACCTTTGTTCAACTTCTTTCACCATCCTCTTTGTTCATGCATGTGGCCTTCCCAATGACCAGACAGGCCTGATTTTTTGCACCACAGAAGATACAGTGGGCCCACTGATCAAAGACCTGGATCTTGCACATGTTGCATTGGTAATTAGGAGGAGAGTATGACTCGAACACTTAGCCATTGCATTTCTCTTATCCAAGAGAAACAAAAACCAATGGAATGATAAACATTAGAGTCGCAATAAAAGAATGAGGAAAGTAGGAGACAGATGATTATGAACTAGATGTACCAATATTTCATGATAAACAAAGGTGCGCAGAGCCTCTCCAGTCACAGCTTTTATCTCGGGCCTGAAGTATTTGACGGAATCAAGATATGAAAGATAAACATGCCACTTATTTGGGAATGGACATTCGAATCCAAATTCCTGTACGTGCATGCTGAACAGGCATACATCCACCGCTTCAATCTTCTGAAACAACATAATGACCTGGAAAAGAGTCAATGAAACATCAGTAAGAACTGTCTTTTCTTTGTTTGCAGACCAAAATATGATCATTCATTCATGCTCCAAAGGGCAATTAAAAAAAAATACCATGTTTGACTTTGTACTATATAGAGAAGCTCCATTACTCTCAGAGCTCTGAGTTATAGTGCTCCTAGTGTATTGTGACACTTAAATAGTCCAATCAATTGTTCTAGACTCTCCATTAGCTCCAACACATTTCATGGACTACCATGCAAATACCACACCAAATATGATGATCTCAACCATCTTATCAATGGCCTCTAATATGAACAGTCAAGATCAGTTGTACAAAACAGGTCTAAGTCTAACCAATAATTTATCCATCTATTTGATAGCTCCCATCATGGATTGCTTATGATTCTAAACAATCATTTCTCCTAGGCATTCCTAACAATCCCATCCATAGTTGGAAAAATGACGGATTAAAAATTAAGGCTGAATCCAGATGGATTTGATCACCCAATCAGTCTTATTTTTACATGGGAGCCCTGAAAAGTAATCCAGACTTAATAAATAGTTTAGATTGATCTGTTGGGCCGTCCGAGCTTGCCAAAGATACAAGGAGCACTATAACTTATAGTGCTACGAGAGAATTGGAGAATCTCTCCTATATAGATAACAAAGAATTTAGGAGGATAGCCGCTCCAAACTGTGGGAACAGCTGACACTACCTGCCCAACTTTGTCAGCTGCCCAGTGGACCACCCTGGAAAACTTCTTCAACTTCCTAGCAGTGGATAATTATTGAGTGCTAGGAAGATAAATAATAATCCTTCGAAACCGTTTTCAAAATGATTAGTCCTGATGATTCTTCCAAGAGAGTAAGATAAGCACCTGTGATCTGTATGGGAATTCTGATGGGTAGTCGTCTTTTTTACAGATGTCCAAAAATCGTGGTTTTACTTCCAATTTCTTGTCAATGGAGGAGACTACTCTGACAACAAGACCTTCAGCGCCTTGTACCTGGCAATCAAATGAAAATGAACGTACATAACTATCATCAAGTCGTAGTAGTTGTTGAGGCAAGAAACAAGACTCATGAAATGAGGGACACATAAAGATTGTGTGAGTGAAAGCCGAATGTGAGGAAGTGTGGCATCCAAATAGGTAAATAAGAAATATAGAGAAACCGAATATGCAAAAGCATCTCACTATTGACATAGAGGGCCTATGACTTGGACACTTGTGATATGGAGAAGAATTACCCACGAAAAGTGAGATATTAACATACCATTAGAACAAGAAAACATGAATCCGTGGATGCTGAAATGAATTTTCTGTGGACTGAAAATCAGGATGGTATACTATTTTGGGTCATAGAGTGGAAATGATCAAATTGGAAAAACTGATCAATAGTGGAATTTAGCATCCTACTCCCTTAAGGAACCTTGCACGGTTCTTTTAGATTATAAACTAGTGAATTTGTAGATTTGTGTCCTCAAACAACCAATGATGGTGATTTGATATGACTGCAGTCAGCAAGCCCCATTGAGAGAGTGGTTTATTGTATTATGAGCTTATCGTTCATCTATAAAATGTGAACTGCAAAACCAAATGATTGTGCAAAAGGTCCTGTTATATATTGTTCATTACAGATAAAAAATAAAGTAATGGGCTGGAGTTTTAAGTAACCTCCCAATAGGTTTCACCAAGCAACAAAAGAATTGTAAGACTACAAATCTTCAAAAGACAAGGAAATTGCAACTATTGGCAAGAAAATCTAAACATATTAAGTTCTTGTCCTTCAGCAATACACTAATCATATTGTTCCAAAACATACTCCAATAGTTCACTAATTATATAGTCACATAACATTTCTATGTATATTTTTTTTCATTACTATGCATTTATGAACTTAAAAATCTATATAATAATAGATTTTGATTTTTGTGAATTCTAAAATGTAATAATATATTTTTGGGCTTTTGACATACAAACCCCTGCCTTTTGGCCTATACTCGAATACCCACTAGGTAAATGCAAGGGCAGTTTTAGACTTTTGAAAAAACAATAATCACATGTATAGTTTAATGACTGCAGAGTTTTTTTTTTTTGTTTTTTTTTTATTTTTTAATTCTAAAGTTTCAAAAGATACAGGTTTATTTAGGAACATGTAGAGGGCAGCGGGTATTCCGGTATAGGCCAAAAGGCAGGGGTTCATATATCAAAAGCTCTTTATTTTTCAATAAAAATACATGCAAAAGAGGGAGACATTTTCATTGAACAATTTACCTCGTCAAACTTTTTTCCCAAAAGCTTTGCCCTTTGTTGTCTCTCTTGCTCGAGATTCCTAAAGAGTCGTTGCTCAATGTGATCACTAAGAGATGTTCTAGGCAAATCTTTGGCACCATGGAAAGCAGTTTCTGGTAAGGGCTTTCGCTCTCCGCTTTCTATTTCTTGTATGTAGCAAAATGGGCAGCTGTATTCAGCTTGCCCTCCCCCATTCCTCCGTGGATTGAAAAGGGCACATATTTGATGTTGCCAAGCTTCGCATTTATCACATTGCACCCACTGCAGAGAAACATCCACAAAAAGCAAAGAGATTATCTATTATGCTAACCATACACCATGGATCCTCATGGTAAGCTCCAACAAAATTGGACGTGGGCAGTCAATGGTCCAGACTATTCATTTTGTGATAGTGGATTGGTTATGGTAGAAATATCTTACTGATCATAAAATCTTAAATGTCTAGTCATCTACAAACGGACAAAATGGGATAATATTGGCAACAATCTGCATTGAATGGGAAAAGGTCCACCAATAATGAATCTTATCATCCAATGCACGTGATTTGTAGACAACAGTACATCCATCACAATGACCCACTCAATAAATAGCCTGAACCATGGATAATTGTGCCATGTGTCCACTTGATTTCAATCGACCAGATAAGGAAATCGTTGAACTGTGTGCTCAAATTATAAGTCCAACTAGAAAACAATTAGAGAAAAAGAGGTCTTACTGCTTCTTCGATTTCAACCGTGTTCCTCTGCTTCTTTAGAATCGTCTTAGGAATAGCAACTCCTTCAACAATGAAACCCTTGCTGTGGTTACTATAGCATTTATTGCAAAAGTAGTGTTGTTTTTCACCATTATCTACAGTATAAAATATTCCATTGCGCTTGATACGGTCATTGGATAGTGAGCAATATATAGGGGGTGGCTCAAGAAAATGCTTCTCCACTCCACACAGCTGGCAAGAGTTCTTACTTGCTGACTCTACCATTGCTTGAATATTTTTTGCCTCTAATTTACTCTGTGAAAATGTAGAATAGGGGAAAAAAGAAGAAACAAAGAAGAAGCCATCAGATAACAAGCATATTATGGAGAAGGCGAGTGTTAGCAGTGTTTTAAATAGCGAATAGTGTGTAGCGTAGCCTTCACCCCTATGAAGCATGAGGTGTAAGCTACATAGCGTGTAGTGTAAGCTACACAACACTTAGATTTTTAATCAAGGTTGCACTTGGTTGCACCAAATTAGATTATTAATAATAAAATTTCATGATATTTGGTGCAACCAAATGCAACCTAAAGTAATAGCAAGGGTAATGATTAAGTATAAAAGTGAAGAAAGAGCAACAAAACTGATTTAAAACTATTTCTTATATTATTTAACTAAAAGCATCGAAAAGACTAACGGATTTCATTGAAATAGAAAAACGTAACAAATCATTTTTAATGATTGATTTTAATGTTATCATGAAAAATGACTTTTAATGTGAGCTACGTAGCGTGTAGCGTAGTCTATGAAGCGTGTAGCGTATCCAAATTAATCATGTAGTGTAGGCTACACGCAACTTAAGCTATTTTCATGAGCTACGTAGCGTTTAGGCTAAGCTACGCTACGTAGCGTAGCTATTTAAAACACTGAGTGTTACTTTGACATTGAAGTTGAAGCATCTTAATCTCTACCATTGTAATGGCAAGGATGTTGTTGAATTTGTTTGAAATTTATTAATGGTTCCTAATTGTCTCATACTCAAATGGATAATATTGGAAATCAAAATTTGATCCCATCCTTGAAGTAGAATTCCAAAACTGGCCGTCTATGAGGTGGTAGTCACAAGGAAACATTGAAGAGGTGATCATCTCCACCGCTTGCCAGCATGGCGGACATAAGTGAACCATGAACATGCCTTATTCATTTCTCTCATATGCATGTGGCCCACGTTATAAGTGAACTTCCTTGATATTTGGGCAATTTTGTAATATGTTCACAACATGCTCCAACTAGTGAAGGACAAATTTTGGACATATCGACTACTTCATTGACGTTTGTGTAAAAAATCGTTTCTTCAATCTCTCCCCACACAAATAACCTTAGCAGTTTCCTACCTTGAATCCTCACCCACTTAGCTCGCGTAGCATGCATTAGGTTTAACAATGATGTTTATAGTGGTGAGAACATCCTAAGTGTGGGGCAACATTTGCTAAATGACAATATTTAATCCAAGTGAAGTTTATAGGAATCCCTTGATGGCTTTACTAAAGATTTATCATCTTCTATTCTTTATCCAAATGGGATGGGCTCCTGTTGCCCAAGTTCTATGGACAAACTGCATCCATTAGATGGTCCCCTTCCAAAAGATGGACTGACTTAAATTAACAGCAGTGCTTGTCGTAGCGTGTGTAGAATATGTATAGCGTATGTAACGCCGTAGAGTGCATAGCGTCTGTAGAGTGCGTGTAGCGTATGTAGCGTAAGATATGCCTTTTTTTTAATAAATGGTAATTATATTTTGTATTTTTTTAAAAGTAATTATATTTTGTATTTGGTACTTAATACTCTCAACCTATGGGATGTTAGTTTCTTTTCGTACTTGTAACTCGTGGCTTCAATTAGGCATTATTAATTACAGTTTGCTTAAAAAGTTGTTGATGTGATGATAATTTGATTTGTTTTATATATGTGAATTGGCTTTGTATAAATGATGATTAATAACTTGTTTGATCATGCTTAAAAAGTTGTTGATGTGAATTGGCTTTTGATAAATGATGATTAATAATTTGATGGTCCCCTTCAATTATAATTTGCTTAAAAAGTTGAAAAAATGAATCATACATTTTTATCTCTCTCTCTCTCTCTCTCTCTCTCTCTCTCTCTCTCTCTATATATATATATATATATATATATATATATATATATATATATTCTTAATATGAAATATATATTTTTTCTTACTATTTATCATATTTTTAAATTAAAAAATAAAAGTATCATGTTGATTACGCTACACGCTATGCTACTTACACTACATGCTACAGAGGGCTAAATGCCACGCAACACGCTGCTACTATTTAAAACACTGATTAACGATTGTTCGCTTAGGATCCCCAGCCCAACTGGAGTGGTTGGAGGGGGCTGCCTTTGTTGAAATTCACCGGCCCAATTTGTATTTGAGATTCTAAACTCATCAAAGCATTAACGATTACAAGGGCGAAGCTGGTTGTGGTTTGTAATTGCTTTCCGTTGGTCATAAAAGGAGTCTCAAGCAGCATGATTAATTGAAAGAGATCATTCCTTCTTGGAGGTGTGCAGACCTGTTAGAAGAATGTTTGATATTTATTACAGGTTGCAACTTGCAAGTGAAGTTTTCTTATTTAATAAGATCTGCTAGTTCTAAAGCGGACATCTTAGCTACAGACATGTTTCACAAATCCACACTTAAAATTGGCTAACCATTGGGTTCTTTTGTTGTTTTGGGGCTTGTTCTGCTTTCTGTAAGGGTAGTATTCCCTGTTGTTAGGGGTGAACTGATGCACTTGTTGTTCTATTTGTTTTTCCTTGCTGGTCTGTTGCACTTTCTCTAACAAAAACAATGCTACAAATAGCGCTCGTAGCGTAGCGCTATGTAGCATCATGAAAGAATGGTGTAAAACTCACATCACATCATGAAAAACTTAAATTTAAAGTTAAAATCAAACCTTCCTTTCTTTTAATTTTCACTTAAAATGGTGGTAATCCATTGTTAAAGTTGGTGTGAAATACCACCCCTGTTAGTCACATCACAAAGCTAGCCACCCCCTCTATCTTCACGTCAATTGACTTAATACTCTTAACCTATGGGATTTTTATTTCTTTTTTCATACCCGTGAATTGTGACTTTTAGTATCAATTAGACTATTAATTAAAGTGGTTTGCTTAGAAAGTTGTTGATGTGAAATTATTTGATTTGGGTTATAACTTTAAATATCTGGATTGGCTTTTGATAAGTGATAATTAATAACTTTTTTGAACATGCTTATGGTTGAAGAATGAATAATCTTTTAGGCATTTTTATATTTTTTTGCTTTTTTTTTTCTTACTATCATCATGTTTTCACTATTTTTAAATTAAAAAAATAGAAGTATCGTGTAGCTCACGCTACGCTGTTTATGCTACACGCTATAGAGGGCTGAAAGCTACGCAACACGCTACGCTATTTATGCTACACGCTATAGAGGGCTGAAATCTATGCAACACACTACCGCTATTTAAAACACTGAATAAAAATTGCTTCATAAAAAGACAATATTTAATCAAAGTTGGACAAATAAGCAATGTAGAGATAAGTGTCAATTGCCTACTCTAATGAAAATGAGCAAAGCTATTTATATGTGAAAATAGGACTAGCAAATATAACAAAGAATTTAACATATGAGATGTGAGATTCATATATTTGATATAGCTGTAGGAAAAGACAAAAAGAAAATGTTGATATAGCTGTAGAGATTTATAGACTAACCTGACCAACACATTGCCTAAGATTTTGAATATACTCCTTAACTTGCTCTGAAGTAAACATCTCCGTTAAGGACACACCCTTTATCTTTTCTGTACTTGACATATTTCCTTCAAAACCACAAATATGTCCATTCAAATGAGATTGAGGTTGTCGAGCTTCATCTTGTTGGGTTATTTTTTGATGAGTTGCTTTTCGAAGATGTGGTACTGGGTCCTGCTCTGACCCGTGAACTTCTTGTTCCATTGGAGGGAAGCACTGCCCTTGCTTTACCACTGCATCTGTCTGTGAACCACTGGGGATGCTTCTAGAAGACTGAGTGATCCATAGGTCTGGATGCCACATTTGCTCCCACTGATCTGAAGTGCACGGAAGTGAAGTCTGTGGTTCCATATAGAAAGAACTTGAATAGTCTTCAATGATGACATTCTTTGTTTCTTGATATTGAAGCTCAGAAAGCTGATGATCTCTAGGAATTTGTAGTTGGAAAACTTCGTTATGATTTTGTATTCCAGCTGTTGAAGATATTTGAACACTTTCGTTGCATTGAAATGGGGTCGAGTTTGACAGATCATTATCTAGTAGAATAATACACCAATCATATTGTGATTAACAAAAAAAAAGAAAAAAAAAGATGGAAATCAAGAAGTCAATAGATGATTTTGGAATATTACCATATATTGAAGAATTTAGATACTCTTCAGATGTTGTTGCTGGCCCATCAACCAATGCCGTCTCGTTCTCCATAAAATTTGGCATGACGTCTAGAGCTCCAGTTAGAGAGCCAAAAGAGGGAGGCCACTGATTTATGCCAGAACCCATCCCAATATCCATCAATTGGCTGATATTATAGGACATGCCATTGTTTAGACCTCCAATGCACTGTCCCGAAGTAGCATTCAGTCTGGTAGATGAAAGCATGTTGTTTCCACTAAATCTAAGAAACATATTAGAGGGTTGTTGTTGTCCTAGGCATCCTGCAAAGTAGATTTAAAGATTGTGAGTACTAACTACCATTGTTTTAAAACATGTCCAGTCATTTTCAAATTCGCCCGCCTTGCTTAAGTCGGGTTGAGATTCCTTTATTTATTTATTATTATTTATCATCTAATCACATTGCAAACTCACTGCAACCAATCCACACACAGACACACATGAAGGGAAGATTGACAGCAGTTACATGCCAGCACAGCAGAGCCTCAACCAGCACTATCCCTTAGTCCATCTATTACTTGCAATCCCCAAAGAGCAGAGAAGCAAGTAGTGTTGAGGCTCAATTGCTAGACACACCATTGAGCATGACTCACACAAAAATAGGGAGGGTCATGCTCGAGTGGGTTAGTTGTACAAAACTGCATGGAGATCAATGATCCATATTTACCAAACTTCTCCTGCCAAGGTCATGCTCCATGCTATGTTAACCAGATAACACACTACCCACAAAAGGGAAATTTGAACAGTTAGGTATGAACATGTAGTTTCGGATAAGCCTACCAAGGACAATGATGTATCTATATTCAATCATCACCATCTTTGCCTAAGCCTTATCTTAACTAATAGGGGTCGGCTACACAAATCTTATTCCACCTGGTATAATTCAATAAATTATACATATCACATATTTAGTTATGTATCTATAATAAACACTTAGACCGCTAGATTCGAAAATGAAAAATACTAAAATAAAAAAGCAGTCTTGATGGAATTTTGGTATTGATGGTGAGACATACAACGGAAGTTCTTAGAATGGGATTAATCTTTTAGAGTATAGAAGTAAGATTCCCACTATAAACCACACATATATGATATTCCCCACTTTTATTCCATATAAAGATATAGAGAGAAGCTTACAAAATCCAAAAACTTTGAATTTATTTAAATGAAGACTAATTCAACAAACTCTAATCTTATAATCGCTGAGGTACACAGAATATTCACAAGTGGGTATCTCTTCCTTTGATGGAAATGAGGTTCAAGTAGATTCAGTTTAATTGCAAACATTCATGAAATATAAATATGATATTTAAAATATCACTTTAAAACCTAAGTAACTGAGTCAATCCTACCCAACTTGACATTAACTTGAGCTGAATTTTCATGTTTCTGAACTATGATAACAACTAGTTACCAACCTTCAACCATGGATACTTCCATGGCATGATAATTTTTTCTTGCAATCAGCATACTACCTGGCAAGCCCAAAGCTTGTGGAGTTGCGCCAATGGGTGAGGAAGGAAAGATGACATTCTTGGCTCCCAACATGCTATAATTGTGACCCAGTCCGACATGCTTGGAGCGTCCAGACTTGATGATAACGTGTAGGCGATGATCTAATGTATTTTGGTCCATATACTCCTCCTAGTGGCAAAAAAGAAATCCGTAACGTAAGATAAACACAAAAGTGATTCACTTGTACTACCAATAGCAAAAAGAAATCCATAATTTAAGAAGCTTGTTGCATAAACATTACGAAAGTAACATATTGAAAAGTTCTCACTCAATTCATGCAAGTTCCATGCTATAAAATAGGGAAATACTAAAACTATAGGTTGGAGTAGGATGTAAAATCCCACTTAGTGCTGACAGGTCTGGACCATTCATCAGGATGGGCCTACTAGGTAATATGTCCTGAAAATCAAGCCAGACAGGTCATCAAGTGGGCGGCACATGTACGTGAAAAATGACGGTTAAAAGGGATTGACCAAGAGTATAGGGGTAGTGAGACTCAGGATCCTACTCTCATGAGTTGACTTATTAGTTATTAGGGTTGTAATAACCCTAAAAGCAATCATGCAATTGCTTGTCCCATAACAGAAAGATCTTGTTTGAAATTGAAAAAAAAAAATCAAACTTTAGCTAAAAGAACAACATACCTTTGTAGAAGCATCCACGAACAATCTTTGTTCGATTTTCAGAACAATACTGGGTACTCTGTGCTTCCAAATAAGAAATTTTGGTTGCCGTCGGAAATAACCATAGCTATGAAAGTTACAAAACAATCAAAAGGTGTGAAGATTTAGAATGAGGTGCATAAACTTCTAACATCGGACAAACTAAACTGAAATATAGAAGTGAAACAAGTCCGGTTTGTGTTTGGTTAGTGAGCCTAATTGAAATCTCCATTCATTTACCTTTATAAGGATAAACAAGGGAAGCCACTATTTCACACCCACCCTAGTTGATGGATGCAACCTTTCTTTCTACTAAGAGAAACTTGTATATCAATGTGGGTGGGTTGTAGATATCAATTCTCTAAACAATAGGAGACCAATGCCAAGTTAGTCTGTGGGTGCATACATGCATTTTTTGGTCTGTTTGGATTGGGTGTAAACTAGGGGAATGCAAGGGAATGCAAGGGAAAGCAAATTTATGACACAAGCAGATGGTGAACTTACATCAGCCCCAGGAGAAGGAAAACCTTCGCACCTTTTGTTTTGCACAAGAAGTCTTGAAAATGCCTCCCCTCACATTTGAAAGTGTTTGGGTTGCAATCCACAAAGGGAAACCACTTTTCCCTCCAAGTTTGCCATTTAAAAACTTAAAAAAGGGAACCATTTTTTCCACCTTTATTTTATTTATTTATTTATTTTACATTCCCTTGTTGAAGTTGGATAGGCATAGGGCTAACATTTTGTTGCGGCATTCTCTGCTTTCCATACAAGTGTAAAGATCTTCTTGAAGTAAACTGAATGCTTCCCCTAGTTTACCCTCAATGCAATGACACCCTTGCTGTAAGAAAATTGACAACCATAACTTTATCTACCAAGATTGTACACTTGAATGATTAACTAAAATGAATTGCAATAGCTCAATTCAGTAAATTGGAAATGATTAATGTGGGGCTAACCCCTCTTCATCCATGATGAAAGACTAGCACCCCAAATTGGAATCATGATCCTTCCACATCCTACTTGAAACACATTTGATTGTGACGAGGTGCTTGTCCATCATTATAAATTAAGACGGCACAACCCCATTTTGTCCATTCTTCCATATTGAATTCGGTTAATTCAATTCAATTGAGCATCCAAGCGCATCCTTGACATGAATACTAGTTCGTAAAGTTATAGGCTTCAATAAAAATTTCAAGGACCGGAACTTAAATTCATCCTTAACAAGTAATACTAGTTCACGAAGTTATAGGCTTGAATGAAAAGTTCAAGGGCCGGAACTTACATTTTTTTTAGCATGGCTTTACGCATCGCAGTGAGATCCAGATCCCTACGCCGTCCACTTTGAGAAATGGTTTGACTATTTTCATGGAAATGATAAGTGTTTCCAACCCGTCGAGGAGGGCCTGCCATCACCAGAGTGGCTTGATTTTGCCCCTTCTGTAAGAACCTTCCTGGCATATGTTCCATAACTTGACCTCCCTTAATATGCATCTAGTTCCACTGTAAATCAGACAGCCAACTGCAATCAAATTTCAAGCTAGCAGAAAGTACAATGGAGACCTTGACAAAATCCACAGGCATGTCGGTTGAACTTATTACATAGGGAGCCATTGTGTGTGCTTTGCACGCATGAGAGGCCGTATGCGCATATCTACCACCATCCTACAATCAGGGGTGGGAATCTTAAGACACTTCTAAATGGCATTTTAAAAATTCAAATTTTCAAATGTGTACAGATCCCTGCCAACTGACAAGTGGTAGATAATGTCCACACTGACTCTCTCTGCTCCCTAGGGATATTGAAGTCAATGCTCTACTAAATAATTACCTTACAGTAAACCTGTAGCTCACTGCAAACTAGCAAATGCATAACAAAGAAGCAAAAAAGGTAAATTGAAAATTACTACCAACTGACCATTATATGCAATTGTTACGCAACATAAGAAATAGAATGAGAATAGCCGAAGACTAGAAAAGTGTGTAGCCATTCAAATCCTTCTCTGCCCACATGTGCTGATTTTGCACATGTAAGATGCTTGTCATTCATATGGTAGGCCTAATGCAAGTAGGATCAAAGAGATTGAAGCTAAATGGATAAAAGTGAATCCCACGTCCAAGATTCGAAGCAAAAAAATGATAAGTAGAAAGATAAATATGTGGAGTTGCACCATGGAGAGCTGACAGAGTCACACTAACGGTTTCTAGGGCAGTGCACCTCTAGAAGAATATTCCAATTGCAGGAAATTAAAGAAAGTAATTTCTTATTTCATAAAGTCATAAAATCTTTTTCATATGCATGACCTACTACCCTACTTATAGATTGAAGTACATAGGTTTCCAAGTGAAACACGAACTATCCCTAATTGGTGCAAACACACTCCCAAACATATCCAACTACTAATAACAAATTGTTTCCTAAAATAAAATAAAATAAAAAACTACTCATACTATAACTCCTAACTATACCAGGGCTCATGCATGTTTTTAAAACTTGGTGACTTGACTTGAGAATTGGTCGAGTCAACTCGACTCGGCCAAAATTTGAGTTGAGTCAATAGGAAACTCACTCCTAAGCTTGACTCTTCCTTAACTTGGGAAGACTCATTGAGTTGGCTCAAAGACTCGGCTAACCCAACACGACTCATGTGGCCGGTGAATAGTTAAAAAGTAAACTGCAAGGCCTGAGAATGGAACCCATGACCTGTCCTAAGAGAGGTAACACCTCTAACCAATGAGCCTACTGACATTCGATGCAAAATTTGCCTCTTATTAATTTATTTTACTTTACATAAATAAATTTGAATTTTTTCATTATTATAAACATTTTTAATTAATTATTATACAGTAATCAAGTTTGTTCGATTCTCTGAGTCAATTCAACCAACTAGACATCGAGTCCAGCGAGTTTTTGAACTATGCACTCAAGATAAACCATGTGAAGATTAACAATGTATTGTAGTGTCACTATAGCCACACTGTAGTACACGTGAAGAACCTCTCTACTGGATTCAATTGAGTCAATTCCCATTGGCTTTCGAAAAGCTCGTCCTCAAGTTTGATAACCAAGATCAATCCATGTTTACGTTCCACCTTTGTAACACAAACCTCCAGCTTCGGTGGCAGTTGGTAGTAAAATCTTAAATGTCTAATAGGTATCACTTGTATGGGATGACATTGTAGATCAAGCCACCTCTCCTATTGTTTTTGTGATCTCTATGTTTTTGTCATTGGCTTCCACTTCCAATTTGGCAATAGACCTCGGAAGATTGCTCATCGGTCATGGCTTCTTCTC
This sequence comes from Liriodendron chinense, assembly GCA_003013855.2. Lineage (NCBI taxonomy): Eukaryota > Viridiplantae > Streptophyta > Magnoliopsida > Magnoliales > Magnoliaceae > Liriodendron > Liriodendron chinense. The sequence continues at coordinate 2,535,110 of PVNU02002217.1, forward strand.
ACACTCCTGATTGGGCCTTATAACTTTGTCACATCAACTCTTTTGGACAAGTATTTAATTTGCACGCTCCTATTATTGTTAGGATGAGACTTACGCATCCATCTCGATTCTCAACATTATCGATCTTCACAAGATTTGCCAATATGATTAATTATTGATAAGCTTTTCTGTTGATTGAGCCATTGATCCTTTGCTTGTTCCATTAACTCATCCATCATCTTGATTCGTTGATGGATTCCTTAATGAATCTGACCTTGGACTCTTGGTGTGTATCATCTAGGATTTTGGCGCTTTCACTAGACACATCATCCTTTAACTTTTCCGATATAATGAATTGAGATCCATTGTGTTCTTCCTCTCTTTGCAAGCTATCCGTGCAAGTTTGGGCAAACTTCACTAATTTTCTTCCCTGATTTCTAACAGCTCCTCCTTCTGTGTTTCTCAGAATTCCTTGATCGCTCGGATGGGTCACAATTGCATTCGAATATTCAACATATTTTCACATACTTCAGTAGCGAGGAGATGGGTATCAATATGGCTTGCCAGAATAATCATAGGAAGACGTATAGTGATTATGTTGATAGGAAGGACAGTTGTGATAGGCATGGGTATCCAGGAAGTTGGAAGATGGGTGATAGTAATTGTAATATGTATGGGTATCCGAGTGGGCAAAACCACGTGGAGAGTATGAATATCCACCTCTAATGACATCTTAACATTGAGGAATATAATGAACTAGATCGAATAAGAAACTAGTTGCAATGAAATTCGATGTACTGGATTGAATGTTCCAATCACACAGAAGTGTGGGAAGATCTACACACAAGTATAGAAACAAGCAATGATTGTGAGCAAGCTCAGCAATCGCCTAGTTGTACACTAGAGATCAAAACTCCTCCCCAACATTACCACCATAGAGAAACACTGAAATTTCTGCTCAAATAAAAATATAATTCATCTATATTGCTATGCTTGGTCTGTGCCTTAATTATAAGGAGAGGTTTATAAGGTTTCCCTTATTTGAAAGATCTCTAACATGATCTAGAGGATCTGAAATAAGAAACCTATAAAACAGGAAAAATCTAATAACATATATTTCCAAAGATACAAAAAATAAAAAGGAAACTAGAAACAGTAAAAAATGAAAATGGATTGTTCTAATGCTGCCACATATATGATCAAGTGGACCCCCATCCGGCTCTTGTGTACATGTGTGGAGCATGCATGTGTGGGATGGGGCGTGATTGCATCACAATGCCCATTGGGGTAGAATTTGGAAAGAAAAAATTAGGATTTAGTGTTTAGGAAAATTTGAGGATTTTTGTGAAATTGAGCTTTGGGATATTGTGTGGACCCCCAACTGGCTTTTATGAAATCTTTTCTTAGTCTTATGGGATTTTTGTGATATTGTGTGTTTACATGTTTTTTTAGATTCCATTACAATTGGTTTATAGCCAAATTGGTAAGTGGTAACAGAAATTTCCCAACTTAAGCATTATTTTCAAGCAATTAATAATTATGTACGCAGGTAGAATGAAGCCCAGTTTCCTTAGGGGGGTGTTCGATTTTTTATTTCTTACAGTAAATAGAAAATTATTACTCTTTTACCCCTGTCTGAGAGTGACGGGTATTTCCTCCTCAAAAAGTGGTTTGAAAAGTACCAACTTAAATTTGTGGGACCCACCATGATGTATGTGACATATCCACGCCGGCCATCCATTTTATCATAACATTTTAAGGCATGTGCCCAAAAATGAGGCAGACCAAAGCTCAAGTGGCCCACACCGCAGGAAACCGTGGTCATAAAATGTCCACCATCTAAATTTTTTTTTCTTCCTAGGGTCCAGAAGATTGTTTAGGAATGGCCATAGGAATGGGCGCACGTTCATAAGATCACACAGACAAATAAGGAGAAACATACGTATCAGCTTGATCCAAAACTTCCAGGGCCCCCAATTTTTTTAATGGTAGGCATTCAATTCCCATTGTCTCCTGTAGTGTGGTCCACTTTATATTTGGATCTGCCTCAATTTTGTGCTCATGCCCTAAAATCAGCCCGCCAAACGGATGGATGGCATGGATAGGCTACAAACATCACAGTGGGCCCCACATGAAATTTGCACCCTCAACGGTTTTAGTGTTTAAAAAGCAACCAATTACCAACATCGAAAAGGGTGTAGACAGGGATTTACCGGGTGAATTAGAAAACAAACAGGCCCTTAGGGCTTTTAGCTAGGGCTCTTTCGTGTGGTATAGTCTTATATTGCCAAACCACATAAATCTTTGTATCTCATGTTCCTTGTTTTCTCTTTCTTGTTGGTCACTTTTCTTCTGTTGTTTTCCATTGGCCCGTATGGGCGAACCCGCGGATCCGATGGTTTACACGATCTTTGGACATTCGCAAAAGTTAAAGATGGACGGTGAACTCTACGGTTAAGATGTCCAAGGAATCCCTCATATTCTATGGTTAAGATGGAACTAGATGGAACTAGCTTTTTATAAGGAAAGGAATCACTTGTAAATCCAAAAATAAAGCAGAAAGATTAATTCAAAAGATCAAAAAAATAATTTTATATAATAAATCAGTAAAGATCAATAAAATAAGTTAAAAACTGAAGCAGAGAGATTAATTCAAAAGAACAATTTACGATATACCTGCATACATTATAACCGTTCTTTTTGTTATTTGAAATCTCTTCCGAAATCACTTCGAAGAAGTTTTAACTACGCTCCTCCGAAAAAATCTCTTCGTCGATGAGGTTTATGCTCGTCGAAGAGGTTTATAAAGGGCTTTACCTGAGAGACTGTTGCCAGCGCGGGAAGTTGCTACGCTAGGAAAGCGGATTGGGTACTGAGTATACCCTGAGCGGTCCACCGTGATTTATGTATTTCATCCACTCCGTTAATCCATTTTTACGGATAATTTTATGGCTTGAGACAAAAATTGAATCATATAAAAATTGTACGTGGACCACAACACAGGAAGCAATATGAATTGATCCTGTACCGTTGAAAAATTCTCGAGGGCTGCAGAAGTTTTGGATCAAGCTGATATTTGTTTTTTCCCTTCATCAATATCTGTATGATCTTGTGAACAGGTTGGATGACAAATAAACATCACTGCGGGCCCTAAAAAGGTTTCAACGGTGGAAATCATTATACCCACTGATTTCTTGTGGTGTGGTCCACCTGAGTTTTGGATATGCTTCAATTTTGATTTCAACCGCTTAAATGATCGGTGTAGATAAACTACATACATTTACAGTGGCCCAACTGAGTTTACTCAGTACGATAAGAGCGTCCTGAGTAACTCAGGACGCAATCCGATTTCGACGCGGATTGCCTGCGAAAGCCTTTCGCAGCATTTCCTGCGCACGGAATCTAAGTGGGGTCCACCGTGATGTTTGTGAGAAATCTACACCGTCCAACCGTTTTGTGAGACCATTTAAGGCGTTGCTACAAAAAATGAACCGGATCCAAGACTCATTTTAGGGCCGAATATGCAGGTGGCCTAATCAAATACCGCCACGTGTGGCAGGGACGCGGTTTGGATGGTGACCCGAACATCAGACAGCTAGCTGATGTCAAAGCTATGTGTGCCCCACCATGATGTATGTGTTTTATCCACGCCGTCCATCTATTTTTTCGGATAATTTTAGAGTATGAGACAAAAAATGAGGCAGATCCAAAACTCAAGTGGACCACACCACAGGAAACAGCGGGGATTGAACATTTACCGTTGAAAGCTTCTTAGTACTACAAAAGTGTTGGATGAAGCTGATATTTGTGTTTTCCTTTCATATATGTCTGTGTGATCTTATGAACAGGTTTGATGATAAATAAACATAGCTGTGGGCCATAGGAAGGGTTCAGCGGTGAACATCATTCTTCTCACTGTTTCCTATAGTGTGGTCCACTTGAGTTTTTTATCTGACTAATTTTTAGGATCATGCCCTAAAAGTATCTGGAAAAATGGATGGACGGTGTTGATAAAACACATACATCATGGTGGGGCCCACAGAGCTTTGACACCAGCTAGCTGGCTGGTGTTCGGGTCACCAGCCAAACCACGTCCGTGTGGCAGAGTCCCCGCGGGACGCGGATTTCCTGCGGAAGTTCCTGCCTGGGGACTAAGTGGGGCCTACTGTTATGTTTGTGATAAATCCACACTGCCCATCCGTTTTTTGAGCTAATTTTAGGACATGAGACTAAAAAATGAACCGGATCTAAGACTCAAGTGGGCCGCACTAGGGTAGGGAAATTACTACCTTTGAAACCTACCTAGGGTCCACAGTGATGTTTATATGCCATCTATACCGTTCATAACTTCACTCCTACTGGGATCTTAAAACACAAATATTAGCATGATTCGAAACTTCTGTGGCCCCACGAATATTCCAACCGTGAACGTTCATTCCTCACGTTTTCGGCCCACTTAAGTATTGGATCCGGTTCATATTTTGTCTCACTTCCTAAAATGAGCTCAAACAGCGGATGAACGGGGTGGATTTATCAAAAACATCAAGGTGGGCCCCAATTAGGTTCCTAGCGCAGGAAGTTCCCGTGAAAGGCTTTAGCTAGGAATCCGCGTCAGTCCGGGACACGGTTTTCTTGTTGAAGGCTTCCGCGGAAACTCGCCGGAAGATAGGTGGGCTCACCGTGATGCTTGTGAGAAATTCACTCCGTCCATCCTTTTTTCCGGATCATGATAGGACATGGAATCCAAAACTCAAGTGGGCCGCATGATGGAGGATTGAACATCCACCGTTGAAACATGTGGGGTCACATAAGTTTTGGATGAGGCTAATTTTGTATTTTCAGTTAATCCCTTATGAAAGCTGTATGTATGGTAAATAAACATTACGGTGGACCTGTAGGAGAGCGAATTAGGTGTTACTCAGGCAATAGCTTAGTGCGTATTAACCCTACCGTGTGGCCGACCTTGATGATTTTATGTATATCCATGCCGTCCATCCGTATCTCCAGGCTATTTTAGGAAGGGTTAACAAAACTTATGTATATCCAAATCTCTGGTGGACCACGCCACAGGAAACAGTAGTGACCGAGTGCTTCATCATTAAAAATTTCAAAGGGCCTATGTAACGTTTTCTTAATGTTGATTTGAAATCCAACCTATTGATTATGTCAAGAAGATTGTTTTTAAGGGAAACTACAAAGATCACTTTAATCCAAGACTTTTGTGGCCCACAAAGTTTTTAATGATTATTCATCACTGTTTCTATTGATATGGTTCACCTGAGATTTGGATCTTCTTATAATTTGGGATTACATCCTAAAATGAAATTTAAAAACAGATGGACAGCGTGGATATACAAAAAACTACATCAAGGTGGCCCCCAGACGGTTAGGGTAACACCCACTAAGTTGTTACCAGGGTAACAGGTAACAGCTAATTCGCTCCCTTCAATCTACCCATGTTTTCTTGTCGTCCGGCCCACTGGAGTTTTGCATTTGCATCATTTTTGGGCCCACAATTAGGGGCTTTTGCTTTGCATTGGCAAGTGATACATTTATTTATAAGACCGACCTGTTATTGAAAGAATGGAAAGAAAATTATCACCTTAGAAGAGTAAACTTCTGTCATTGGTGGCTCAAGAGTCTTTTGGAAAGATCGTTGGTGTGGTGGCTCCCCTCTTGGCAAGAGTTGTCCAGCTTTGGTAAATGCTGCCTCCAAACAAAATATTTCAGTGGCTGAATGCTTCTCCTCTTACCCAATGGGGATGTTGGGTTCCCCACGCTGTTGTCGTCTTTCAGATGTTTAGTTCAATGAACTGCTGCAACTGTTGGATCGGTTGATCGGTACAATCTTTTTATCAATTCTTAACCGGCAATCATGCATGTTTCGAACTCCCCCTCTTTATCAGGCTGATCTATGTAGGAACGGTTGAAAAACTGCCTCGCAACGGAAGCAAGAAATCAAATCAGAAAATTACAATAAACAAGCAAATAAACACATGCAAGAAGGCAATCCGATTTTACGTAGAAAAACCCTTCACAGGGGAGAAACTACGGCACAAAGCGAACAATTCACTATGAAATCAGAAGTTACGAGAGAATAAAGAACACTTACTCGGATCTAAGCCCCACAAGAGAAACCCAAGCTCTTTCTCTCACCCCTAGAACTCTCTCAACCCCTTGGATACGTCTAAGACCTCCCATATTACCCTAATCCCGCATTACACTCCTTTAAATAGGAAACAACCCAAATTAGAAAATACTTATGCAAAATCGTGCAATCCTAGTGCACAACCGACATACGGTCGGTTGCCCGATGCCCTTGGTTCAGTCGCTCGAAACCAAGCAAAAATATCCAGAGAGTTCATTGTGCCACATTCGTGGTGCTCGGTTGCCCGACCACCATGCTCAATCGCCCGACAGCCCTATCCAGCATAGATTTGGGTCACCCGATTCTAACAATCTCCACCATGACAATAATCTTCATGCTACACCTCGCCATACTCGATCACTTATTTTCATCTTTATTTCGTCTCCATCATAGCTCCATCGCTTTTCGTGCCTCAACTGACTTATTCATGCACCTTCACAACCCATATTCTTCTCATGTGGCCCTTTCGCATTTGCCACATACAAGTAACCGTGGATTTCGCTATAGCCGTCATAGCTCCACCATGAGAAGTGCTCCCGATCAACTTGTAAAGATTGTCACACATCTGTGTCTTCATCATCAAGAGTGCTCATTTTGTTACTTTATATTACTGATTGCAGTCAATGAACCTGCACCCCATCGCCTTGAGTGCACCAAGAGAGATCACATTCTTTTTCAACTTAGGGACGTGCCTCACATCTTTCAGGACTTGTTCGATTCCATTGAACATCATAATATGCACCGTACCAATACCGATAACCTTGCAGGCGTAGTCATCGCCCAAAAACATCGATCCACCATCATACTTGTTGTATGTCGTGAATGAACTCCGATCAAGATATACGTGACATGATGCACCTGAATCCAAGAGTCATTCTCTATTAAGAGATCCCTTACCGGATACAGTCAATACATCGTAAATATCACACTCGTCCTCTGTGACTTTCACATATTAGCCTCCTTCCCAGAAGAATCTCTAAACTTCTCTTGCCTTAGTTTGGGAGTTTGAAAATCCCTCTTCATGTGTCATTCTTCCCCATAATTCCAGCACCTCACCTTACTCTTCCCCTTACCTTTGGATTTAGATCTCGATAACAAAGATCCCCCGCCCCGCTCGGAATTTCTTCTCCTCATAACTAATGCCTCGTCAGAGGACGACTCCATGTTACCGCTCTTCCTTCTCATCGCCTTCGTTTGGAGGGTTAAGATAATGGTCTCAAAGCTAATGATCTCTTTGCCCGCGCACAAAAAGTTCTTGAACGACTCATATGATTTAAGAAGTGAATTCAACAAGATGCATGCTTGATATTTGTCTTTCGTCGATTCATTTAAATCTAACAACTTACAAATGAGCCTATTGAACATGCTAATGTGGCGCTCAACATCAATTCCCTTCACCATCTTCAAATTGAACAACTGCATCATTAGATACAGATGATTCTCAAGAGACTTTTTTATATAGATGCTCTCCAACTTCGCCCACGAATCAGTCGTAGCCTTTTCCCCATGACGTTGTACATGACCTCATCTGTTAGGCACAACTTGATTGAAACCTTGGCCTTTTTATCCACATTCTTCCACTCTTCTTTTTTCATAGTCTCTGGCCGCTTCTTAAGGACCACTTCTTCGAACCCCCTGCTAAACTAGAGGACCTTCTAGCTTTACCTTTCACAGTTCGAAGTTACTTTTCTCAAAATACTTCTCCATGTAGAATCTCATACTATACGTCATTGAAATCTCATCTCAGATTCCGATCTACCTCCAAACGTTAGCTCTGATACCACTTGTTGGAAAAATCGGCTCACAGCGGAAGCGAGAAATCAAACGATATAATCACAATGAACAAGCAAATCAACACACACAAGAATGCAATCCGAATTTAAGTGGAAAAACCCCTCACAGGCAAAAACCACGCCACAAAGCGAACAATTCACTATGAAATCAAAAGTTATGAGAGAATGAAGAACACATACCCGAATCTAAGCCCCACAAGAGAAACGTAAGCTTTCCAAGCTCTTTCTCTCACCCCTAGAACTCTCTCAACCCCTCGAACATGTCTAAGACCTCCCGTGTTACCCTAATCCCTCATTACACCCCTTTAAATAAGAAACAACTTGAATTAGAAACTACTTAAGAAAAACCATGCAATCCTAGTGCACAACCGACATACGATCGATCGCCTAGTCGGATGCCTGAAACCCCCTTCGGTCACATCAACGCTCGTGGTTCGGTTGCCCGAAACCACGCGAAAATGTCCAAAGAATTCACTGTGCCACATCTGTGGTGGTCGGTCACCCAACCAATTAACTTGCTCGATCGGCTGATGGCCCTGTCCAACATAGATTTGAGTCACCCGATTCCAACAGGACCCACCTTGGTGTTTATATGCCATCTAATCCATTCACCTGATGCCTCTCATTAAGTATTCCAAAATGCAGGCGAGCCATGTGATGTGAATTTAGAGTTATTAGGTATAATTTTGTTGAGTGGCCCACTCAAGTGTTGAGTCAACCTAAGTTACAGTATCAGCGCGAAAAAAATGGTTGTCTGATGTAGTTGATGCTCATAGATTAACTCTTTACTGAGGGCTCGTTTGGCATATCTACTCTAATTCAATTAGAGCTTTTTCAATCAGAGCAACTCTAATAAGACCTTTTTGTTCTAGCTATTGTTTTAAATAAGCTTGTTTGATAAATTCTCTAAAAAAAAGCTCTTATTTAAAATAAGTACGTTTGGTAAAACTTTCAAATAAGAGCTTTTTTAAAGGTAGTTGATGTTATTTTTAAAGATTACAACAACTTTAATATAAGAGTAATCCAAATGGTTGTTTTGGTGGATCGTTCATCATGTGGGGCCCCTCAATGTCCACTACCCATCACCCATCACGTGGACTCCACATTTGATGTGTGCATAGTGTGGGCCCTACCTTTGAAGTGGATTGTCCATAATGTGGGGCCCAGTTTTGACATCCACCATTCGTCGTGTGGGGTACACCTTCTAGGTGGATCATCCATCATATGGCCTACTTTGGATATGGGTCATCCATCATGAGAGACCTTGGACGTGGACGTCCATTAGGCGGGGCCCACTTGATGTGAACTATCCATTATGAGGGGCCACACTTTTATGTGGGTCATCCATCATGTGAAGCTTACTCCGTCCATTACGTGGGCCCACCTTGATGTAGACCATTCATTGTGTGGGGCCCCACCTTCATTATAGGTCGTTCATCATGTGGGCCCACCTTCAATGACCATCATCCATAATGTGGGTCCCACCTTTAACGTGGACTGCCTATCAAATGGGACCCACTTGATGTTGGGCCACACTTTGAAGCAGGCAATCTATCATGTGGGGCCCATCTTTGATGTGAAGCTTTCATTACATGGGCCCACCTTGATGTGGGGACCCACTTCAATATGAGTTGTTCATCATGAGGGACCTATATTTGATGTCCACCATCCATCATATTGGTCTCACCTTTGTTGTGGGACACTTCCTGTGAGGCCACTTGATGTATATAGTCCATCATGTTGGCCCTACCTTGGATGTCCACCATCCATCATGTCGGTCCCCACGTTAGGGGCCGTCCTTTCATGTGGGACCCAACCTTCAATCTGGGTCATTCATCATTGTAGCCCACCTTTAATGTCCAACCTTCCATCATGTGATCCCACATTCAATATCCACCATCCACAATGTGGGTCCTACCTTTAATGTGGATCATCCATCATGTCAGTCCCACTTTTGTTGTGGACCATCTATCATGTGGGGCCCCACTTAACCAAAAAAGTGGATAGTCCATCAGTGGGACCCACTTTGATGTCACTATCCATTCATGCAAGGGTCCCACCTTATTGTGGACCGTCCATCATGTGGGGCCCAACCTTCAATATGGGTCATTCATCATTTAGGCCCACCTTTAATGTCAACCTTCCATCATGTGATCCCACATTCAATATCCACCATCCACAATGTGGGTCCTACCTTTGTTGTGCACCATCTATCATGTGGGGCCCACTTAATGTGGATAGTCCATCATGTGGAACCCACCCTTGATGTCCACCATCCATCATGTAGGTCCCATCTTTGTTATGGATCGTCCATCATGTGGAGCCCAACCTTCAATATGGGTCATTCGTCATGTAGGCCCACCTTTAATGTCAACCTTCCATCATGCAGTCCCATATTCAATATCCACCATCCATCATGTTGGTCCCTACCTTTGATGTGGACCATCCTTCAGGTAGGGCCTGCTTGATGTGGATAGTTCATCATGCGGGACCACACTTTGAAGTAGGCCATCCATCATGTCGGGCTCACTTTTGATGTGACCATGCATTATGTAGGCCCTCCTTTGATATGGGCCATTCATCATGTGGGGCCCACCTTCACTATGGGTCGTTCATCATATGGGCCTACCATGAAGAAATTGTAAAGAGAAGAGAAGAGGGTAAGATTGAAATTACTGGAAAATTTTAAAGATAAAGTTGTTCAAAAATTAGTTCACAATGTCTACTTGCTTAAGCCAAATAAGCTCCATTTCAAAAATAACCTCTCTCCAACTTATTAAATTGGATCTTATTTGCTACTTTCTAAATAAATAAGCACCTTGATTAGATTTTATCAAACGGTCTTACACCTTATTTTTTTAGAAGTAAGCCAATATACTCTTATTTGCAGAGATGCCAAACGCACCTTGAGTAGCATAGAAGCAGATTAAGTAGTGACACATGTGAAGCCAGCTACGTGTTGTATGCTACTCTGTACCATTATTTTGCTAGGTCATTTTAAGGCATGAGCAAAAAAATGAAACAAATCTTAAGCTCCAGTACCACTCCTTGTGAAATAGTGGTGAGTGAACGGCTTGGTGTATTTGTTTTATATCCACATGAAATAGATGGCCCTCGTGGAAATCACCATACTACCGGATCCGCCTCCTTTCCGGTGGGGCATGGTTTTGGGGGATTCTTGATCATGGGCCCACCGTGATGTGTATGACTTACATCCCTGCCATCCATCTGTTTTGACAGCTCGTTTTTGGGTATGATCCCAAAAATGATGCAGATCCAAATCTTAGGTGGATCACATCACAGGAAACTGTGGTGATTGAACGTCAAACCTATTGATAATGTCACAAAGGCCTGGATGAAGAGACAACCCAAATATCAGCATGGTCCAAAACTTTTGTCGCCCACAAGAATTTTTTAATGATTAATCACCACTGTTTCCTCTAGTGTGGTCCACCTTAGACTTGGATCTGCTTCATTTTTAGATGATGCCCTAAAATGAGCTCTCAAAATGAATGGACAGAATGGATGTATCACACATACATCAACACAGACATCATGGTGGGCCCCACAGTCAGGATTCCACCGAAGCTGTGGCCCTTTTGTGTGGGCTCATCCGCGGTTCACCGTCTAATCAAATTCCGTACATGTAGAAGCATGGGCTTGGGTCCAAGTCGGAAAGAAAGCACACCACGTATGACATGCACACATGGTCGAACATGAAGCCAGGAGGGAAATGAAAGAGAAAACAGGGGGAGATTCAAAGGGGAGGATTCTACATTATTCCCTTTGGTGTGGTCCATATGAGTCTTCAATCAGTTAAAATAATGCCTCTCACCTAATGGACGGAGTGGATTCTACATATATAGCATGGTGGACCCCATAGAGCGTCAGCAGTCTCCAGATGGTGTGGGCTACAAGAGGTGCGTCTACCTGTCACCCACCTCTCTCAACCAACGTTGTAAAGACTAATTGCCAGGGTAAAAATGTTTAAAGCTATGGATTATATTTAGTGGAGAATTTAAATCCAGTCCATACATTAGGTTTCGTCTTTAATTCTAATCCCTGGGGCAAAAAATCATCCAGATCCACAACTTAAGTGGACCACACCACAACGAACAATGGGGATTGTATACCAAACATATGTTTGTCTATGAAACCTGAGAGACAGGAGCCCATCTCATTTGGATAAATAATAGAAGAGGAAAAATCTTTAATAGAGCCATCAATGCATAAACTTCACTTTGATTAAGTATTGTTACTTAGCAAATATTGCCCCACACTTAGAATGTTCTCACCACTATAAACATCGCAGTTAAACCCGATGCATGTGATGCAAGCTGGAGTGGGTGAGGATTCAGGTATGAAAGTGCTAAGGTGATTTGTGCGGGGAGAGATTGAAGAAGCAATTTTTGATACACACGTCAATGAAGTAATCGATGTGCCAAAAATCTAGGTCCTTCACTGGTTGGAGTCTGCCATTAACATTTTATAGCATAGCCCCAAAATCACAGGAGTTCACTTATCATGTAGGCCACATGCATATGTGAGAAATGAATAGGGCATGTTCATGGTTCACTTATGTCCTTTATGCTGGCAAGCGGGGGAGGCAATTACCTCTTCAATCTTTCCTTATGATTAACACTTCATAAAGGGATTTTACATCAATCATTTTGACAAGTGTGACATACAAATCCTTGCCAAAGTGTTGGTATACAAATTTTGATCAGTGTTTGGATAGTGTAATATAAAAAAAAAAAAATCAAGGAACATTTGTATTGGGTGGTCAAATATTAGATCCTCTCATGGCTCATGATTGTATACACTAGAGATACAAGGAAGGAGTGAAGGATGATGGATTGCGTCGTATCACCAAGATTCTACACGTTGGTCAACAGATTTTTTTTTTTTTTTGAAGAGAATTCCAAGAGTGTTCGGCTCAATGGCTCAGTGGCAACAGACTATGTTTCAACACTGAGATCATGGGATCAAGTGCCCATGTAATGTGGGTGTGGGTGTATGTGTAGTGTGAGTGTTAAAAAAAAAAAAGCTTGAGAGGTATTAGGCAAGGTGGCCCACTCTCATCCTTTCTCATCTTTAGTATGTGGATGACATAATTCTATTTTGTAAATCTTATGCTACAATAATGGACAAGCTAAGAATGATTACAAGCTTCTTTGAAGTGGTAACAAACATCTGAGAATTAACATCGCTAAGGGGGAGTTTGGATTGCAAGTTACTTATGCCTCGGGTCCGACTCCTTGGCTTAGTGGTAGTGAGTCTCCTTTTCAACATTAAGACCAAGGATTGAGTGCGTTTGTAGTGTGGGTGTGTGTGTGTGTGTGAGTGAGGTGTGCATGTGTGTGACAAAAAAAAGTTATGTATGCCTCAAGTAACTTATCTTGATTTCTATTTATTAAATTATGCTATTAAAGGCCTGTTTGGATACCACCAAATAAGTTACCTTTTCTACTTGCAACAATAGGTAAGTAACTTATTTGAAATTAGTTTGGTTTAAGATCAATTATAAGTAACTTTTTTACTTAAAGTTACTCAATCACTTCAGCTTAATGAGTAAAAACCAAGATAAGCTACTTGAAGCATAAGTAGCTTATCTATGTGTTTTGCTAACTTGTGAAGTATTACAATGGATAAAATAATATTTATACCATAGAGCTTGGGGGGGGGGGGGGGGGGTCTAAGAGAACATTAAAGCATGCACACACTAGACATACACTAGACATATTTAATGTCCTCCACCCATCACAGTGGGCTCCAAATGCAATATGATAGTTCCTTCCCATCCTGTAGCCCATTTGATAATCAATATTGAGCTATTTTTCTAGGGTCATAAAAGCATTAAGGAAATCACATGATGGACAAATTGGATGGATGATACACATTACGGTGGGCCCCACATATCAGGAGTGTATATCAACCATTATGTTCTACTATGTATAGTGGCTTTTTAATTGTAAATACTTTACCTGTAATCCACAGTTTGTCAAAATCCAACGATTCATGATTCATGATTTACAATTTGACTCAAATCTTAAGCAAAACAATTTGAATCTCACCTTTGAATACCTTTTTATATGAATCCTACAACTTTTTATTCAAATCCTGATTTATGATTCAAATTATACTTTTTCTTCTATTTTAAACTTCACTCGGCTTTCATTTTATGTTTTTAAATTGGTGGGAGCTTTATGAATCACTTAGGAATTAACTTTCAGAAAAAAAAGAAAAAAGAAAAAGAATAGTCTAAGAAAAGGTAAATTATTTTATTTATTTCTTTATAAGAGATTAAATGATATATATTCTTTTAAATATGAAATCATAGAACTTTTTTTGTTATCATTTTTTACTTCTTAAATGATCGAAACCCGAAATTGATGTATGACTTATTTGAAATGTTTTTATGTATTGTGGAATGATGGTTAGAAAGAAAAATACCTTTTTTCATAATCAAATGTTGTCAAATGTTGCTTTTCCAATTCAATAAAGATAACAAGAACATAATTTATTAGAGGATCCTTGTATGCTTTTTAAGGAAAAATTCTTGAAAGACAAAAAAAAAAAAAAAAAAAAAAAGAAGAGTAAAAAAGATAAGAATAATTAAATTTTTAAGTAACACTACCATATCATGATGGTATTAAAGTTCTTAATTTTTCTAATTTATTTGTATTTTTCATGTTTTTAAGAAATTCATTAAAAAAATCTTAGAATTTACGATACGATTTGTGATTCGATATGATTCAACCCCTATTATGATTTTTCTGATTTATTTGTATTTTTTATATTTTTAAGAAAATCATTAAAAAAAAATCTTAGAATTTACGATAAGATTTGTGATTTGATATGATTCAACCCCTATTACGATTTATGATATGATAACGACTTTGACAACATTGGTAATCTGAAACACAGTTAAAAGTTGTAATGTGATTACAGATGCAAATACAGGTATCCAAACAGCCCCAGTAATCCCTTTACAACTTAGGAATTTCACAGGCATCCAAATGACTCCTCTAACATTAGTATGAAAAGAAATGGCTGCTTGGAGGAGAATGCATTGGAACAGAAAGAGCATTGGAAAGTCCATAAAGTGAATCAGAACCGTCCATTTAAGTCCTCCAGGACACATTTTGCAGCCTATCATACAAAAATCATACTGATGGGATGATCCAATGCATCTTTCATTTAGCCTTATTCTACAGCCATCCATTTCCAAAGCCATGGATGCAATTGTAACAATTCCCTAACAAAAGTGATTCTTCAAACTCATAAGCAATCCATGATAGGCCCTATGAAACAGATGGATCTATTTGTTGATTGGACCTATTTTCATGTAAATTAATTATCCAAGTATCGAGCTGAATAGAGTCTTTGAGCCCACCCTATTTGACTAGATATCAAGTCTGAGTTTTCGAGTTTTTAAACTAATGCCGAATACGAGAGCAATCAATACAATCTCCAACACAAACCAGGCATTCTAAAGCTAATCTACATGTGTTTTTGGTAAATGGAATGAATTGGAAATATATAAGAGTTCAGAGAAGTTGGCACACACAATGGTTCATAGGCAATGAAAAATCCTTTACATTGCTTATTCATGGAGGGGAAAAAAAGAATGAAAGAAAGAAAGAATCACATTCAGAGTATCAGAATAATCATCAGCAATATGCCAAAACAGACCCAATCACTCGTTGCCATTTGGATCCTCTGAAGCGTTGCCTCCATCTGAGTAGGGAAAGAAAAAGTATGGGGATGAGTTAGTGACAAAATAATAACAGAGAAAATAAATATCTTTGAAAAGGGAATTTAATCACCCCAACAAACCTTCACCATCTGTTGGAGCATAAGGAGATCGCCTGGGGCGTGCTTGTTGGTTTTGAGTGGGCTAAACAACCAAATAAACATGAGACATGAGAACCACCACAATGATAAACACATGGATGCATGGTCAAAATTGCATGTTATGCAAGCACACACGAGTGCACTTTTCTTTTGTTCTTCTTCTTTTTGTTCTTCTTCTTTCTTTTTTTCCCCCTTGAATATTTGCTACTATCACCAAGATCCGCACAGAACAGATGGCTGCTTGGCAAGGGCTAGCGCCCCAGGTTTTAGGGCAACTGTTGTGTCTCCGGTTAGCCGGGTATAAGTTGTGTGCTTCAGGGCTGTCCATTTTCAAGGCTAGTTGATTCGGCACGTGAGTTGTTATACTCATGAGTGAACTAAGGACATTCCATTGGTTTTGGAGATATAACACAAACACATGATCTAAGCTACTCATCAGGCAGGACTAACAGAACCTATCCTGGCTAGACATACACATACATGTGATCTAAGCCATTCATGAATTGGGATTTGCGACTGACAGAATATATCCTGGCCCAAGAATAAGCCACGTGAATTTAGGTTGCAACTTTGTGTCTGTGCCGACATGGCTCACGTGTTAAGAAAATAAGCAATTACATTGAATATGAGGAATTATACAATCTTAAGCTAAGAATATGCACAGTATCCGCATGCCTTCTTTTGGAACAAATTGGAGCCACATCAACATTGAACATAGAGAAAAAAGAAAAAGGGCGCGCAGCACACTCCAGTAGTACTGGCACCACCATAACCTTAAGAAGGTACCAGCCAGATGTGGGGTCCAGCCAGATGTGGCGCCCAGGCATATGTTCAAGGGATCCAACCCGACCATCAGGTGTGTCACCTTAGAAAACCCCCATCCCCCAAAATTCAGACCAATCAAAGCTTGGGTGGGGCATGGTACATGGAACATGTTGAGAGGGAATGCTTGTCGATGATTACAGTGGGGGCCTATATTGTTGTATACATAAAATCCAGTCAGTTCATAACTTTAATCCACACTAGAGGAAGGGTCAGGCCAAAACTTAGGCCGTTTTACGACTTAGGTTTGCCCATGTGAAATTCAAGGGCAGACGTCCTCTCCCAGATTGTTCCCCTTTACGTTGCTCACTTCAGTTTTGGATCGGACTGATTATTTGGCCTTCTGGGTTTTTTGAGGTTATACATCTGATGGATGGGTTCAATGGTGTTAACACATCATGTGGGCCCCACATCTGCCCAATACTGCTGTAAGGTTATGGTGGTGTACTGGTACGACTAGAGCACGCCACAAAAGAAAAAAAAGATGAGATTCTATGGCATGGTCCATCCATTTCAGAGACAATTAGGTCAGTGGTCTGGATCATTGAGAGGTGGGGTTTGCTTGTCCAAACTGAAGGCTACAGGATATTGTGCATAATCAGCTCGAGGCCATACAAGACCATCAGTACCTGCAATTTTGGTGGAAGTTCCTCTGGTTCTTTGGGCTTCCCATCTGCAGGTGCTCCTTGCTTTAAGGACATCAAAATGTATCAGAGAAAAGTTAGAATGATGGACCACTTTCTTTTGCTCAACTTGTGAGAAATATGCATAAGATCTGAATTTTAATCATCAAGTAGGACCCATGTTGGGTGAGACATGCCAAAATTCACATTGATTGGAAAATCCTAACCCTTGGTTTGGAGGTTCTTTAAGAAAAGAAATGGACAGTAAAAGAAACTTTGGTCGGCTTTTTTTTCTCTCTCTAATGTGCTTTTTTCACTACGGGCTCCGCATCTAAAGGCGCACATGATGCTTTTTCATTGGGCCACGTCAGCCTGGTTGCAAGCAATTTGCGTCCCTTAGAATGGATAGGATTGTCAAATAGGTGTAACTTCTTTGGGAATGGGCCTTCAGACAAATACATTAGGCATTGAACTGAAGTAGGACATACGCGAAACTCCCTTGAAGCTCGAAATCTGTTATAGTCTTGTTTGGAGGCATCTAACATGGAAAAATAATGTGATATAAATACCTTTCTCAGTGCCCAATCAGCAGAATCAAAGAAAGCCCGTTCATGGTCCTAATTACAGAAAATGGTAATATTAGAAATCAGAATCTACTCATTGATATGCATATAACAGAAAATTTACAATATCCTATGGTTAAAGTGTACGATGTGGAGGGCATTGGTGATCATAAATGAAAGAATTGTAACCATGGCAATGAGTGGTGGTTTCTTGGGTACAAGTCCTCCATACTTCTTCTTGATCATTTCCTCCTACATAAGACAAGACCACATATATCACTAATTTTTGAAGAGGTTCTGGGATAATCAATCAAAAGAAATGTTCTTTTTTGACCCAGCAATGGCTCGGGCAAGGCCTGCCTTTCAGAATCAGATGATCCTAACTATCTGACAGGAAGAGGTCCTTAGTGCGAGGAAAGGAAAAGCTTCCTCCGGTTTTTAGCTTGTATATCTAGGGCCGATGATTCAGTGTCCAATTGGTCTACTAGGCATCACCATGGATGCCACCCAGGTCAAATGATAATAGCTACCCATCTCAGGTCTACTTCCATTTGAATGTGGACCAATGCTGGATTTTTCATCTTAGTAGTATATTTGCAGGCAACCACATTCAAAGGCAAGGATTGACTCCTATCAAGAATAATTTTTCCGCATGTTCTGTCTATAGTGGGGCACAACAGGCCAATCTATGGGCATGGTGTGCCGTAATGGTCATTACAAGGCTGTAAAAACCATTACGTAAAGGTAATAGCGGCAACTGTTACACGTTACAGGGTTGGAAAGGCCGTAACGACCGTTATGGAAAAATGACTTGTAAAGGCCGTTATAGCTCTTGTAACAGCTCGCTACACCCACTGTAAAGGCTGTAACAGCCCTGTTGAGGTCCATAATGGGGCCGATACAAGTTTTTTGGGTTTTTTTTTAATAATAAAAAAAGAGACCGTAATGGCTATTACAGGGCTGTAATGGTTGTTACCACCCATATTGTAAAAGGTAATAGTAATGACCGTTACGGCCACCGTTACCGTTACGGAATACCTTGTCTATGGGTCAATGAACCATGGACCAACTTGTAGAAACTGACACCCTGATGATATTGTACGTATCTTTGGTTGAGGAACATATAATTGCTCTCAATTAAAATGGACGATTACAACCAACAGTCCACATGTAATAGATTTTTAAGAGGATGGTTAGGATGATCAAAGTGGGGATATTTTTGGAGCAACTCCCATCTTGTTTCCCGCTACATGAACAGTTTGGATAGGTGAAAGATGGGTGTCCAACGTAGAATATATCAGGCACAGCAGATGCTCAATAGAACTCTGTATTTCCCCATTTTAAGAACCCATTGAACTTGAATATGAACGAACAATAATCTGAGAATAGGTGAATCAATTAAATAAACATAATACAAAAACTGAGGGTCCATTTGGGTAGGGGATACTGCAAATCAGTATAATCCTGATTCGCCATCAGCAGCCCCCCCCCCCCCCCCCCCCCCCCGCCCCGCCAAAAAAAAAAGTGGCACTAATTGAGTTGATGCAGAGGAAAGCGTTTCTTTAGCACGGCGAATCCTGGGTGGAGGGCACAGGGCTTGCCGAAATTGGGATGGGATTAGACTTAATCCCTTTTGCAGGATCACCAACCCAAACGGACCCTACAAAAAATCAAAAGCAATGGGCATAAACGGCCACACGATTACAATGCAAAGAAAAATAATGCATATTACCTCTTCTTGGGATGAAGGCATGGCATTCTCCTCACCTTGGTCCACATTTTCTGGGCCTTCAGATCCATCAACCTCAGTACCCGACATATTGCACTCAGACTAGTCTACTATGTATCAGCTACAATGGCAGAAGTGCTGGTTTTCCATGTGCAATCACAACCATAAACCATTACATCATCTACAAGTAAGCAATTGCTAAATTCAAATAATATGAACTAATTGAAATGATTTATTAGAGAATGAAAATTATAACTCCTTAGTGAAACGTTGACGCAGGTGTTTAGGCTTTTGGCATTTCTTGTCAATAAGATAGTCAAGAGAAGAATACAGAACAAGAAAAAAGAGGAAATATACAATACTTGATTGGGCAGTTTTTTCAGCCCATCTTTGGTGATACAGGTCATTTATAAAGTGGGCATCCTGATGGATGGGAGAGACCACAACAATTATCTCATTAGATCATCCTAGCCCCACGACTGCAATGCTGTATCGCCACACATTGCCCTGTATCGCTTATGGACAAAACCTGTACGACGGGTGATACATACCTGTTTCTATTTCCTCGGAGGAAACTGAGAAAGGCCCATCCCATGAGAGGACCCACCAGATCAACAATTTAGGTTTCCAAAAGGTGCATTTCACCTGTACTGCTGCAAATTTATGCCATCTCATAATATTAGGGTGTCCCACGTCTACATGGCTGATTATGTCCAGTCAGGGTCATCCGTATAAATAGGTTTGGCACAAGTTTATTCTCTGAATGTTTCTATATTTACATGGAAGGTTATGTTTGGTTGGATTCCTTCTAATGAGAATACTGAAGAAGAGGGATCTATATGGCTTCTAAATGTCAATGTTGTTTGGATACCTCAAGTGGAGAACATTCATCATCTCCTATGTGGAAATGAGTTGGCAAATCAGGTTTGGAATTATTTTTGGATCTTCTTAGTATAACATTAAGAGATTGTCTTCTGTTTGGCAGTGTGTTGATAGGCAGTTGTCAAGAAGTTCTGCTAACGATATAGTTGGGAACTCTTATGTGCATTGTTCCTTCATTAGGGAGATTTTGGAAAGGTAGGAATAATAGCAGATCTACAGGAAACGAGTGGCACATGGTATTGGAATCAGAAACATCATCAGCTGGTTGAAGCTAGTAGTTAGCAAGGCTGCCATCGCATGGGGGCAATGGAATGTGTGGGGGCCTATAAAGTGGAGATAGAGATGGAGGGACTAATGAAGCAGGTGAAAGATGCATATCCATGGGCCAAGGGCTCGAATGCGCTTGATCCATTTGTGAAGCACATGGTGGGACAAGGAGACTCACTGGCTGCACAAGGCTGGATTTGTGACTTATTCGCTGTGCTGGTTTGTATTCTCAGGTAGTGCAGGCAAAGGTGAAAAATCTTTACGTGGATATTGACAAATACGTTTGGGCCTGCCAGGAGAAGTCAAAGGGAACCGTCAACCTGAATTGGCCATTCCGAATTCTGCATGTATGGCTATTGGATTGGTGTTTTATGGCTGAGACATTCTCCGATACACAATTACGGTTTGGGGGGGGCTATATGTGAGGGCAGTCCTTCATAGAAGTGTTGCAGATCTTAGAGCAGTGATATTCATACAATTGTTGCATAGTGTAGCAATGGAGAGATTTAAGAGCTTGTTGCATTATCCACAGGGGGCGTCCCCAACTCTCATCAGAGAGGTGGTAGAGTGGATGCTGGAATATGCAACAGAGGTGACATCGGGCAAGGCATGAAATATATCCAACTGCAGATGTGTTTCTCGCGTATAATTCTCACTAGTTCACCCATCAATTTGGGTTGATCAAACAATTCCAACAGTGCTGATGAAAGGAGAAGAATGGGAGGCGCCTCCCTAGGTGGATTGGCTGCATGGAATCCAGATGTTTGTACTGGCTAGTAGTCAAAGAGGGGCCACAACCACAGAGTATAAGGCATGGTGGCTAACCCCAGCACAACATGTGGGTGTGAGGTGGCTGATGCGGAGCTGGAGCCAGACAGGCATGTGCAGGTAAAGGATCACATTGGCCAGGCAGTGAATATCTCGTCCTATCTCCTCCCTTGAAGAAGGATGCATAAAACAAAAACAAAAGACAATGTGGGTGTGATCGAGGCATCCATGGGTGATGTAGCAGTGTACGAGTAAGGTGTAGAAATGGTGGGACAACAATCAGCCAAATCGAGACTACAAGGTGTTCCAAACAGGAAACGGCCAGATCCAGGTCAGTTGATATGGACTGGTCTAGGGTGTCATCTTTAGAAGCAATTGATGGTAACTGGCTACACCACTACAGTCTAATGCAGGTCATGGCCATCATGTGGAGGCTATAAGGCAGGTCATGACCATTGTCTCACGTTGAGCCATTGTGAACATATGAGCCTGGGGCAAAGAGACTGGCCGAAGGGGCACCAAGTGAAGAGGCCCGAGGAAGTGACATTAAAAAGGTAAGGGGAGAATCGGTAGACTGGGTGGGTCCCATTCAGGAATTTTCGCCTAACATTTTTATCTTCTATATATTCTTATAACATGCTAATTTATTCGATTTGGAAATTTGGATCGCACGTTTTCTTATCATATTGAATCTCTTCTTCCAAAGATTTTTCATTTCTTAAATGCATAAGTCTACTTAGCGAGTATAAATGGATAACATTGCCCATGCATTTAGTCTTCAAATAGTTGCAAACTGTGGTTTTAAAATGGCATGGGAATGGATCACAAAAATAGAGAAAGGTATTTAGGTAATTTAAATTACAGTAGGTGCTTAGTAAATAACTATCCCTGCTTTGCCCACGAGCAGTAAGGATTTTAACAACTCGAGGGCATTTTCTACTATTTTAAAATTTTCATGCAAGTAGCTCACAAGATTCATCTCCTACACTAATCAATGCCTGTAGCTGAAACTGACACACTCCTACATGATGAAGATCCTAGCCATCTAATAATATCTGGCCTTTTATGTTGATTGTGGATCATTGTCATATTCCTTTCTTACATTTTCACACCTCTACTGTTTGGGTTGCGATTTAGGGCTGTAATGTATTGTAAAAGTGCAATGATTACAATTTTACAACATATGTTTAAACACATAATTCGGCAATCAAATGCAGATGTAATGGGAACCAAATAAAGGAATTTGCAATCATTACAATTTTACATTTGCAACGGAAATCTCCTATCCAAAATCTTAGGGCTTGTTTGTTGCATAATCTAGATTCTAGAGAAAATCCAAATTCCAGTGTTGGAATCCAAAATTGCAGAAACTGAATTGGAAACCCATGTTCCATCTGGAACTTGCTGTTTGGTTGAAAACATTGTAATCCAACTGTTTCTTGCAGCATGGCCCACTTGGGCTTCGGATCCACCTGAGAACTTGACCATTGGCCTATATTAGTCCTGCAAGACAGATGGCCGGGTTGGATGGCAAATAAACATTATATTGGGCCCTAGGAAGTTTTTAATGGTGGACGTTCCTATGATATGGTCCACTTGAGATTTAGATCTGCCTCATTTTTTGTCTAATGCCCTTAATTGAACTCTCAAAATGGATGGACCTGCGTCGATATAAAATGCATACATCATAGATGTACAACGAGGTGGGCACCACCCTAGGGTCGAATGACGCTCACTTCCGCCTCTTTTCCCTTTCGTAGAAACAATCCCCCACACCGTTTCCACTAATTCCGATTCCAACCAATTTAGGTTTCCAGATGGAATCCTGTTTGGCTGGAATTTGCTGCCAAACATTCCAGTTAAAATTGAATTTCACTGACACCCAGGTCCATAGCTCAAGAGGCAGGCTGAGTGAAGATAGCCTCGTTTCAACACTGAGGTCATGTTATCGATTCCCATAGTGGGGGTGGCTAACATTGTGATGTGACTAACAGGGGTGGATGGGTGTACTAACAATGGGGTGTGTGAACTAACCCAAAAAAAAAAAAAAAAAAAATGGATTTCATTGAAATCCAGATTTTAAGTTGGAAACCAACCAAACAGGTCCTTACACCAATGTATTTTTCATGTTGATTTGACATTTCAGTACTATAAAATTGTCATCATTACGATTTTACCATGTCTATCCAAAAGCAGCAATTGTTGGTCAAATTACTTGTTTTTCAAGAGATGGGTATTGTAATTTGTAATCATTGCACTTTTACAATACATTATGGCCTAATTCAAAATCCAAACAGACCCTAAACAAAAGGTCCTGATCATCCACAACAGCACCCGTCATATTTTTAGGGCATCATGCATCCACAATGGGGCCCATCATATCAAAGATCCCGATTATTAGGATGTCAGGATGCAATGCATCATCTCACCGACAATCATATGCATCCCCCAACGATGACTCCAAGACTCACAAGTAACCCATAAGCCCTCGCCGTAAATGTACAATGCCCAAAAAAAGCTCCCCCAACGAACAATCCTAGTTCATTCACAACAGGTCCATCACATCAACGGCCTGGATCAACAAAAAGTGGGCCAAGGATCATATAATTCATCAACAGAACAATGCAACATGTTAGAGAGGCACAAATGACACCTACCCTGATTGATGAATACACATCCAACCCTCTCCAATTTCACTCATACATCCAATGGCAGAAATTGGCTCACCACCTTCTGGCCCACCACGTGATGATCCAGACCGTTCATCTAGTCCCCACCGTATATGATTATATGCAGAAAAAAAAAGAGCAAAAATTCCACAATCCAAACAAATGTACCTAATCAATGATTCCTGGATCAATGAGATTCTTTACGAAGGAACGAGATCCTCTAAAAATGGATGTTTCTACACATACCGATATTACAAAATAAAATTGCAAAACTAGAAATGATTTAGGAATTGCATTGAATTATAATAAAAATAATAATTAAAAAAATTACCTGGAAAATCTGATAAAGAAACGTTTCTCCTACGGAAGAAAGAATAAACGGGGAATTGAATGTGTGAAATGAGATGAAAAGGCCTGGAGCTTTTCTTCTAGCAATGCCCCTTCATTTCTGTATATTTACTTTTGTGCCAATGGTTTCCCTTTGTGTTTGAGGGTAAAACGGTAATTGTGCCTAAGCTTAAACTTGAAAAGGTCGCCCGAGAAGGACGCGGATTGCCTGCGACCCTGACCGTTCCTGCCGTCGGAAGCTAGGTGTGGGCTCACCGTGATGTTTGTAAGAAATCCATCCCGTCTATTTATTTTTACAGATCATTTTAAGACATGATCCCAAAAATTAGGTAGATCCAAAACTTCAGTGGGTCACACGACAGGAAACAGTAAGGATTGAACGTACATCGTTGAAATATTCTTGGGCCCACAGAATATTTGTATCAGGGTAGTATTTTTGTATTTTCAGTTCATCCCAGTGGGAATAACATTATGAACGGTTGGATTTCATATAAACATCCCGGTGGCCCTGGGGAAGGTTTCAACGGTAGTCATTTCCCTCCCTACTTTTTTCAAGCCTCTTTTTTGGGCCCGTATCCTAATATGAGCTGAAACAACGGATGGACGGGTTGGATCTCTCACAAATATCACTGGACGGGTTGGATCTCTCACAAATATCACTGGACGGGTTGGATTTCTCACAAATATCATGGTGCGCCCCCATGCAGTGTGATAGCACTGTGACAAATATGGTTGCTGATGTTTAAAATCTCACGATAGTATCGCGAAAAATAAAAAGATATTATCTCAACATTTCAAAATATCGCAAGATTTTAAATTTCGCATTTTTATCGCCATATTAACGGATAATATAATTAAGACCTTATGATTTTTTTATCTAAATATATATTTAATTTTAATTTAATTTATAATAAAAATTATTTTTAGCTAGATTTTCTAGTAATATCCCAAAGGTTTTTCGGAGGGGGGCATCAGTTGAAAAATCTCACCAAAAGTTAAAAATATTTATTTTAAATTAGTAATTAAATTTAAAATATAAACATATACTTACATAACAAAGCATTTTACTATTTTTTAAAGAAAATGTTGCAATATTATCACAATAAGAATGTGATATGTTCAAGGAAATTCTATTTTCAAGTAGACTTCATGATATTATCAAGATTAAAATTTGCTGAGATTTTGAAATTTTCATGATAATTTATTTCCGACGATGCTATAGCAAGATTTTCAAAATCTCGGCTACATTTGAGTACGCTATATTAGTCGCATCACAATGTTAGCCACCCCCACTATGGAAATCAATACCATTACCACAGTGTTGGAACGAGGCTATCTTCACTCAGTCTGTCACTTGAGCTATGGTCCGTAAATTCTCCGTGAGGCCCACCATATATATATATATATATATATATATATATATATATATATATATATATATATATATATATATATATATTATCCATGCTATGCTTCTATTTTTTTCAGCTCATTTGAAGGCATGACCCATGATTAATGCATATCCAAAGCCCAAGTGGACCACACCTACAAAAACAGTGGGGATAATGATGTCCACTATGTAAACTTCCCTAACGCCCCACAATTATGTTTATTTGTCATTCAATCTGCCATTCAATCGGTTGATAAGTTCACACAGACTTGGGCTCAACGGCAGGTTCGTAATGCTAAGGAGACCCACTAACCCCACCGATGGTAGGTGCATTAAGTGACTAACCGCGTGGGTTTGTTGTAGCTAATAAGGTGGGTGTGTTGCACAACTAAAAAAAGAGAAATTTCCCTATGTAGACTTTAATTTTGACCAATCAACCAAAATAGACATTCGAAAAACTTACTTTCTCATTCTAAACTCCAGTGTTTTTTCAACGAAAATATCATTCTAGACTCTAGAGTTTTTTCGACGAAAATATCATTACAAATTCAACGACTACTCTTGGAACAAAAAGAATACATCCCTACAACTGAAGTTTAGAATGGCAAAATAATGTGTTAGTAATCTATTTTAGCTGGTTGGTCAAAGATAGAGGTCTATGGTGAGAAATTTCTCAAAAAAAAAAAAAAAAAAAGGTAAAACACAAACATAAGCTTCCGTGGCCTTTAAGTTTTCAGCACTGCACGTTCAATTCTTACTGTTTCCTTCCTGTGGTGTGGTCCACTTAAGCTTTGGATATGCTTCAAATTTTGGAATTATATACTAAAATGAGTTGGAAAAATGGATGGATGGTGTGGATAAAACATATACATCATAGTGGGCCACGCAGAGAAACAATACGACGCTCTAGGAGAGAGTGAAGAAGTAGGGCTGAAAGTCGGGCGGGTTGGGTCGGGTTGGTGCTGAACCCTAACCCAACCCAAGGTTCCTATACCTCAATCCTAACCCAACCCTAACCCAACCTCGGGTTGAGAATTCTCAACCCAAGTCCAACCCAAGCGGGCTCGGTCGAGTTGATCGGATTGGTCGGGTTGATACATGCTAATATTTTCAGTTGTTATATTAGTTTATTATGTTTCAATACAAGCCTTGTTTTTGATACCTATGGCTTTATTAATTATATATGTACTTATCTATGTAAAGAACTTCACTTTTCCTAAACAAATAAGTAAAAATACAAGTAAACATTATAAGTTTACTTCACTAAAGTATGATAAAAGTATAAGTAACTTGTATATAAATCGGGTTCGGGTTGGGCCGGGCAACCCGAGACCTCAACCCAAGCCCAACCCAAACTTCATCGGATTGATGTTTTCATAGCCCAAGCTCAAGATCGGGTTCGATACTTCTTGCCCAAGCCCAACCCAATGTCGGGTCGGTCGGGTTGAACCCGCCCAACTTTCAGCCCTATGACGAAGCCAAGGTCACACGTGCCAACTTGCATCCATACGGCCGACAGCTAGCGTCCCTTGCTCGTTAAGTCATGCCTGTCCACGTGTCCGCCCATTAGGTGAGCTACATTCATATATCAGGAAAATGGACGGTTGGACTTACCAAAAGCCTATATATTTTAAAGAAAGAGTGTCCAAAATGATGATCTGACCAGCCTGGATTTTGGGCCCACCCGTACGTGGGATGGATATGGCATACGTGTGCACGATGGAGGTCTCCTCATATATTGATTTGAGTGTATGGAGAGGAATCCTTTGTTAGGCTGGTACAGTACGGCCATCAAGACGGATTGCCCAAGTGGGGCCCACCATGAGAAATCCACCCTGTTCATCTGTTTTTCCAGCTTTAAGGAAATGAGCCAAAAAAAAAAAAAAAAAAAAAGGGGGGGGGGGGGGGTGAGGGGGGAGGAGATTTGAAACTCAACACCCAGATTTGAAACTCAAGTGTGCCACATGCCAAGAAAAAGTGAGGGAAATCTCTACCGTTCAAAAAGGTTATTCCCACTTGGATGAACTGAAAATACAAAAATATTAGCCCCATCTAGAACTTCTGTGGCCTGTTAATTTTTCAACTGTTCGCGTTCAATCCTCACTTTTCCTATCATGTAGCCCACTTGACTTTTAGATCTGCTTAATTTTTGGGCTAATGTCCTAACTGAAGCTGGGAAAACAGATGGACGGGTTGGATTTCTCACAAATATCACAGTGGACCCCACCTGGTTACCTACAGCAGGAAGTACTTCCTGCCGTTGGGGTCGAAGGAATTACACCGTTACAAGACTATACCGATTCTACATATTAATAACAGATTCAATGTATCAGGTGGGCCAATGCATCCCACCACGGATGGATCATTGTCCCCAAGTTTTCTAGACGGGAGGATGCTAGCCGCCCGTATAGACCGTTGTAGTTTTCTTTGTAACCATCCATTTGTGGGCAAAAGAAAACCCGGTATGATTTTATTTTATTTTTATTTTTTGAGATTTTTGGGGCAGATTTCACTGATATATACAGTGGGGTTCAGAATTTAGACATCTTGGATTGTAGCAAATATGTGCCAGTAGGGCTGTCAACGGGTCGGATACGGGCCGGATCAGTGATGATCCGAATCCGACCCGAATCCGACCAGAATCCGATTCGGATCACAAGTATATGATCCGAACCCAACCCGATTAAAATTTTCGAAATCCGTTTCCGATCCGATTATGATCCGACCCGATATCCAACCGGATATCCGAGAGAGGAGAGAGAGAAAGAGAGAGAGAAAGAGAGATTATCCTATGTTTTTATTTTATTTTATTTTATTTTATTTTATTTATTTATTTTTTTTATCGGGACGGATCGTTAACGGGCCGGATCAAGGTTGATCCGAATCCGACCCGAATATTAAACGGATCATCTTTGCATATCCGTATCCGACCCGATTATCCGATTATTGATCCGAATCCGATTAAATCGGATCGGATACGGATCAAGATCCGTGCCATTGACAGCCCTATGTGCCAGGCATGTACTAGAGCTGTTGATTGATCGGACGCGGATTACATACGATCCGACGGCAGGAAGTTCCTGCGGTCAGGAGCTAGGTGGGGCCACCGTGATGTTTGTGAGCTGGAAATACAGATGGATAAACCAAATACATTCACAGGGGGCCAACAGAGTTTACTCAGTACGATAAAAGCGCAATAGGCAATCCGATTTCAATTCATCCATTTTTTGCAGTGCCATTGCAACATGAGCTAAAAATTTAAGCAGATTCAAAACCCAAGTAGGCCACTCATAGGAATAGTGGAGGGGGAAATGCCCACCATTAAAACCTTCTCAGGTCTACGGGGATATTTATATGTCATCCAAACCTGTCAAAATATCATTCCCACCAGGATGAACTAAAAGCACAAAAATATCATACTTATCCATAGATTCCATGGCTCTATGAACATTTCAATGGTGGGAGTTTAATTCTCACCTTTTCCTGTGTCACGTGGCACACTTGAGTTTCCAATCTGCCTCATCTTTTGGCACATGATCTGAAATAAAAAAATGGATGGATAGGTAGATTTCTTAAAAACATCATAGCAAGCCCCACCTGATTTCCCACCTTGGTCCCAGGGCTCATTTTGTCTTAAATGTCTAATTCTTGGGTACACACGTGGGCCACTTGATGATTAGGTAAATAAATACTATTATTTCTAAGTTTTTTTTTTTTAAACGTATATAACTTTCCTTTATAAATTTAAGGGATTTTTACAAAAGAGTACCTCATTAATATGGTATTTACATCTCAATACTTTTTAAAATTACACTGTCATTAAGGTACCTCACTAATCAAGTTATTGTAAAAGAAGTACCTTCCTGCTAATTTTTGTTAACATTTGCTATAATTTTTTAAATAATGACAAAAATGTCCACCAACCAGTGAAGTTGTGTGAGAAAATTAAAACGATAGCAAGATGTAACTATAAAAAAAATCTAAAAATAATTAAAAATCTGGAAGTTTTTCTTACACAGGGAGGCGGCTTACTGGGAGGTGCTATGTGGGCCCCATAATTATGTTTGTGGTTTATACATGTCGTCCATCCATTTTTTCGAGATCATTTTAGGGCATGAGCTCAAAAATGAGATGGATCCAAATCTCAAGTGGACCATACCACAAGAAAACAACGGTGATTGAACACCCATCATAATTAAAAACTTCCTAGGGCCCACTCTAATGCTTATAGTAGAATACAACATGTTGATTAAGTCATCCAGACCTGGGATGAAGGAAAAACACAAATATCAGCCTCATCCATAACTTTTAGGGTCCCCAAGCAGTTTTTAATGGTGGGTGTTCAATCATCACTGTTTCATGTGGTGTGGTCCACATGAGTTTGGATCTTCCTCATTTTCGGGATCACGCCCTCAAATGATATGGAAAAATGGATGAGGGGCGTGAATAAAACACATACATCTTGGTGGGGGCCACAAAGCACCGTCCAATAATTACGGGCTAAGCAATTTGTGGCCAGGACTTGCGGATTTCCTGCCAAAGCCTTTCGCACATAATTTCTACACAAGAACCTAGATGGGCCTGCCGTGATGTTCTTAAAAAATCCACTCTGTCTATCTATTTTGCGAGCTCATTTTAAGACATGCATCTAAAAAGATGCGGATCCAAGACTCAAGTGGGACACATGAGAGGAAGCCATGGTGATTGAACAACCATGGTAGAAACATTCGTATGGCCACAAAATTTTTCCATCAAGCAAAGTTTTTTTTTGTGTGTTTTCAATTAATCCCAGTGGGAATGACATTTTAAATGGTTTGGATGTCATGTAAACATTAAGGAGCCCAGGAAGGTTTCAATAGTAGGCATTTCTTTCTCAGTTTTTCCTCTCATGTGGCCTACTTGAATCTTGGATCTTACTCATTTTTTGTTAAGATAAGCTCGCAACCACTAGGTTCCCAACGCAGGAACTTCAAGTTAAATGATTTCTGGATTACGGCATAACACAATGTGGCCCCGACTATAGTGCCTACCCTGATGTATGTATTGCATATCCGTGTTGTTCATCCGTTCTGTCAATTCTTTTTCTGGCATAAACAAAAATAAATTAAGCAGACCTAAATATCAGGTGGACCATAACATAGGAAACGGTGCTGATTGAAGTACCCCACCATTAAAAACTTCATAGGCACCACTGCAATGGCCATCATAATGTTTATTTCTCATCTGACCTATTGGTAACGACATACAGACCTAGATGAAGGGAAAAAAACAAATATCAGCTTGATCCAATATAAATACAGACATGTTGACAAGGACATACAGACCCGGATGAAGCTTTTGATGGTGGAGTTCAATCAACACTGTTTCCTATGGTATGGTCCACCTGATATTTGATCTGCTTAATTCTTTAGTTCATGCCCTAAAAAGGAGTAGAAAAAGGGATGGATGGCATGGATATGTAATACATATTTCGAGGTGGGCCCCAAGGTCAGGGTCGCACATGTTGGGTGAGGCCGTCATAATGTAATCCGAAAACCCTTCAACCTGCTGCGGGAGAATAACTTTCAACTTTGATGAGCTTCGCATAGTGCTCTGTGGCCCACCATGATGTATGTGTTTTATCCATGCCGTCCATCCATTTTGCCATATCATCTGGTGGCATGAGCCGAAACGATGCAGATCCAAATCTCAAGTGGACCACACCATAAGAAATAGTAGTGATTCAATGCCAACTATTAAAAACTTCTCTGGGGCCAAAAAGTTTTGGATGAAGCCATACCTATGTTTCCTTTCATCCATGTCCATGTGACTTAATCAATAAGTTGGATTGAAAATAAACATTATGATGGACCCTAAGAAGTTGTTAATGATGTGCATTCAATCACTATTATTTCCTATGATGTGGCCCACCTGAGATTTGGATTCGTCTCCTTTTGTGCTCATGATCTAAAATGATCTAGAAAAATGGATGGACCACGTAGATAAGACACATACATCATGGTAGCCCCATATAGCACCTAGAAGTCGCAAGACAATTTATGTAAGAAAAACTCTGGTATGTTTTTTTCCTTTTCTTGATAATTACACTTTATCTACTTTTTTCAGTTTCGTACGTAACACATTTTTGTCATTTTAGAAAAAATATAGTGGAGGTTAAGAAAAACTAACTGAAGGTACCCTTTGACAATAACTTGATTAATGAGATATATTAATGAAAACGTAATTTAAAAAGTATTAATATATAAATACTATATTAATGAGGTACTATTTTGTAAAAATTTCTGAAATTTTATTTTCCTAGATGTTTTTGAAATTTTTTGGAATAAAAATGTCTTGCATTAACCCTTGTGTCTATAAAGGCCTTTGGACCTTATTTTATCATTACACCCTAGCTAACTCTTCTCTTTACTATTGTACTTCGATGATTCTCTCCGTTAGAAACTCTCACCTTAGAAAAATTAGTTCTCAATTTGTTTGGCATAGAAATGAGAAGAAAAAAATATTATAAAAATTTTACTTTAAAAAATGAGTTTTTCTGTCTTCAAAATTTATTTAAGACCTGGACTTTAGGTTCAATTTTGAAAGGTCAAATGGTATTCAAATAGATAAAGCTAATTGAATTATCTTTCCTAACAAGCATAAAATTGTCCAGATTTGACCTTGTAATGAAAGAGTTATGATTGCTTTCTTGAGATAATGCTGATTTTAGAAACGAATACAAATGCCATCATGGACTTTGGACTCAATTTTAAAAGTTCAAACAATGCCCCAAATGAGATGATTCTCCCATTTGAAATCTTGTCAAATTATCTTTTCAGCAAAACCCAAGATTACCTCAATCTGACTTGTAACAAAGGAGATAAATGTGAATGTCATCATAAACTATGAATCCAATTTGAAAGACTCAAATAGTATCCAAATGAGATGCTTCTAGTCCCATTTGAAAGCTCGTTAGAGTATTTTTCCAACGAGCTCAAGATAACCCTAATTTGACTTATAATGAGGGAGATATGACTGTGAATTGTTACAAGTCAAATCAGGGTGCTTTTATGCTTGTTAGAAAGATAACGAACTTTTAAATGGGATCGTAATTATCTCATTTAGACATTATTTGATCTATTAAAATTGAGCTCAAAATCCATGATGGTATTCACGTTCATTTTCGATATCGCTTGATTCTACGAAAATGATCATAATTCTCTTGTTACAAGTAGGGTTAGCACAATCTTAAGCTCATAAGAAAGAATCCGGCAAGTTTAAAATTGAGACACGAATCATCTCATTCATACACCATTTAACTTTTCAAAACTTGACCTAAAGTCTAGTTCATGAATAATTTTTTCAAGAAAAAAAGAAGAATTTATCTTTTAAAAGTGAACTTTTTACCGTATTCTTTTCCTCATTTCTTCTCATTTTCTTCCCAAATAAGCTCAAAACCTATTTTTTTTAGGTGAGAGTTTCTACCATATAGAGTAGCCGAAAAGCACAAAATATTAGCAAGGACTTGTTGAAAAGGCTTTTAAGATACTCCTAAAAAAAAAAAGAGTTTGTTGAACTGAAGCGATAAAATAATGTCTAAGGGCCTTTACAGATACAAGCCTTGATGTATGACATTTTTGTCCCAAAAAAATTCAGATATGTGTTGGAGATGTTGAAACATAAAGATTTAAACAGGAAGACTGTTTAGGGGCTCCCACGATACCCTAGGTGTATATATGTATGGAATTAAAAACAATACCAGCTTGATATAGATTTACAATTTGGCACCTTCTTCCAAAAAGTTTTCAATAAGCTAATCCATTAATTTAAGTAATTATCAAAGAAGTAACTTCCATTAGGTTTTTTAACATAACTTAGGCTGTGCGAGCAAATGGGTTGCTTAGGTGGGCTCCACCATGATGCTTATGTGAAATCAACCTGACAACCTAGCTGCATCACTCCATGAATCTACTCAGGGCTAAAAAATCATTCCTATCCATGATTCATGTGGACCACACAATTGGAAATAAACCCTCACCCTTCAAAATATTTTCCTTAGTATGGCTCAGCTAAATCACAAATAGTCCTAATGTTTGGATCCCATGCCTAAACTTTAGTGTGGCATCTAATGGTTATGGTGGATTTCATATAATCATTGCAATGAGCCCTATACAAATGAAGAGTAGACATCTTTTTCCTAATTATTTCTTCTGGTGTGGCCCACTTGAATTATAAATCAGCTTAATTTTTTAGCATTGGGCTTAACATGAGATTACACATCTAATAGTCAAAGTAGACCTCACATAAACATTATGATTGGTCTTCTTTTATGAAACACCCACAATTGAATTTTTGCCGGTCCACTGTGATGTTTATGTGAGATCTACTCTGATCATTAGATGCATAATCTCACATTAGGGCTAGGGCCAAAAGCTCAGGATAACTTGTGATTCAAGTGGGCCAATCTAAGCAAATAGTTAAGAGAGATGTCCACCCTTGATTTTTTAGGGGCCCACTGCAAAGATTATATGAACTCCACGCTATAGATGCCCCACCAAAATTTAGGCCTGGGTTCCCAACATTAGGTTCATATTCTTGATTCACATAGGCCCAAGGGAAACATTTTGGAGGGTAAGGATTGCCCTGCATGCTGTTTCCAACAATACGGTTCACTTGAATCACAGATGGGCTGAATTTTTAGCATGGGCATGGCGCACGGGTTGTTGGTTGGATTTTTCATAAATATCATAATAACGATAGCATGAGCTGTGTCTCGCCTGCTAGCCCAGCTGGAAGAGGCCTAGGCGTTTCAACAGTAGGTCTTAGGTACGAGTGCTAAGGAGACACACTAACCCCACCGGTGGGTGGGTGGGTGCGTTGTGCAGCTAACAAGTTAGAAGGGAAAAAAAAAAAAAAAGGCAGCCCGCTTCAGCTGCTGACCCATTTACTCTTGCTGCCGACCCTAGCCTCCATTAAAAAATTTATAAAACAAGGTACCCCAGCTATAATTACTTAAATTTCATGGGGGTAAGTTGTTGAAAACTGTTGCAACAGGCACCCGAATGTATATTCTATACTAGGCATGTGGTTTTTGTAACATTTAATTAATTCTGAACGATTCGCGCGTGTAGATATTGAAGGTGTGAATCGTGACACACGTGCCAGCATGGCACACGTTTGCAACATTGGATACAATTATATGGTAGGGCCGAAGGTGAACATCCCCATGCTCATAGGTCATACTAGCCCACCGGTCAACCATTCGATGGGCCACACTCAATATGATGAAGATGGACGGCTACGAAGAAACTTAGAAACTTGCTAGAAGCCTCTATTTTACATGAAAGTGTGGCTCCAGTAATGATCTCAGCAGACTAACTTTGGCGCCGACTTACTAGAAACTTGCTAGAAGCCTCTATTTTACATGAAAGTGTGGCTCCAGTAATGATCTCAGCAGACTAACTTTGGCGCTGACTTGGGTAAGTCGGCGCCATGTGTGTACATGCGTGTACAGAGAGACATCTGATGCACTGCATCCCTTCAATCTAGATGTATGGAGAGAAATCATTTGGTACGCTGGTAGAGTATCACCATCCATACGCATGCATAGGGAAACTGTATATGTGGCACACATATACCGCAATCGAAGTTCTCGAATTCGTGGGCCGGTGTGGTATATCCCCAAAGTCAGATGAATAGATGTTGCACTTATTTTTTTAAAGCTTTGAATTGTTACACTTGGCTCTTTTTCATTCAACCGTCCATTTTTTTTGGCCACCAATGAGACATAAACTGAGAAATTCTAATGTGTTTTTTGGGGGATGTCCCATCTACAGTGGGGCCTCCTCTTTAAACAGTTTGGATTGATGTCCATAGAGTCTTTCATCTGCGAAAAATATTGGTGTCTAAGGACCGGTTACCGTCCATCGGGGACGCGAAAACATTCCACGTGTCGTGGGACGGTGAATGAGGACACGGTTTGGCTGGTGATCGCAGCACCAGCCAGCTCGTTGGACGCGGATTTCCTGCAAAAGCCTTTCGCAGCAGAACAGAAGGTTCCGGCACGGGTAGCTAGGTGGGCCGTACAAGAGGAAACAGTGGGTAGGGAAATCTCTGCCGTTAAAACCTCCCTGGGCCCTCCGTGATGTTTATATGCCATCCATACCGTTCATGAGATCATTCCTACTGGGATGAATTGAAAATATAAATATATTAGCCTTATCCAAAACTTATGTGTCTCCATGAATGTTTAAACGGTGGATGTTCAATCCTCATTATTTCCAGCCGTGCAGCCACTTGAGTTTGGGATCTAACAATTTTTTTTTTTTTTTTTTTTTGTCCATTATCTAATGATTTAGGAAAACGGATGGATCGGATAGATTTCTCACAATCATCACGGTGTGCCCGAACTAGCTTCCCCTCGCACGAACTTCCTGCGCAATGGAAATTCGAGTACAGGGAACTAGAGATGGGTCTAACTCTCCGGTGGACGATAGCACAGGAAACATAACTGATTAAACTCCCACCATTAAAAGCCTTCCTAGGGTCACTGTAATGTTTAGTTTCCATCCAACCTATTAATTTGGTCACATAACCCTAGATGAAGGGAAAACAGAAATATCAGCTTGATCCAAAACTTCTGTGGCCCCAAGAAGTTTTCAATGTTAAGAGTTCAATCCACACTATTTCCTGTCGTGTGGTCCACTTGAGCTTTGGATCTGTCTCATTTTTGGGCTCATGCCTCAAAATGAGCTAGAAAAATAGATGAACGGTGTGGATAAAACACATACATCATCAGGCAGTCCGCATCCTACAAGTAAGCCCCCAGCTGGAAGATCATGGGGAGGAAAAATCCGTCTGATCCATTCATCAAGTGGGCCACCCCATAGGAGACAATGTATGGCCAATGTACACGTATAGCCCACCTATTGTGGTCTTAAAAGCGGCGCCTACCATTTCTGACTGTTAGGATGTCAACCGTTAACTGTACTTTCTCACTAAGTAACTAGTGTTGCCTCGAAAGAATATGGGTTTATAACCGACTTAGTGACCCTGGAAAAGATTAGGCCATTGTACGGCTTTACACACGCAGGCCCGATTTAAAAATCCCGGCCAAAGCCAACCCCAGGACAGCCAGTTTGCCTGAGTATGAAACGGCCTCATTGTTTTTTTAACACTCCCCAACTGGGTTTTCACGGCATATGGGTTTCTAACTCAAGACCTCTTGTTGAAACTATGGAAAGTATACCAACGAGGCAAGACCTCATTTTTCGGCCATATTGGTTTCCAATGATGCAGATTGCCTATGACTAAGTGGGGCTCACCATATTGTTGGTGTGAAATTCACCCGCCCATCCATTCCAATAGCTCATGTTAGGGCATGAACTCAAATGGAGTAGATTCAAACTCGACTGGGCCGCATGATAGGAAATGGTGGGGATTGAACTCCGACCATAGAAACATTCACAAGATTACAAAAGTTTTGGATCCGGTTGATATTTGTTAGAGTCCCTGTCCGGGCTTTTAGATCCCGTGGTGATTTGACATGGTATGAGAACAGAAAGTCTTGTGTTCAAATCTCAATTAAGGGTAACAAATATGCCTTAATAATATATTCTCCAAATCAAGCCCGACTTGTTTATGATACGAGTGTCCCTCCAACTTTGTCCCAAACCTAATTACACCCGGGTTTAATTGGATCACAAAAGCTGAGATGTAAACCAAAACCAGTTATTTGACGGGTCCAGAAAGACTTAAACCCAGACCAGTTAAAATTTGGGGTCTATCGGGTACTGCAGGCTAAGTACAGCTGATGGACTGCCTCGGACTTCTATAACGTCTCATACCTAGGTGATGTATGCGACTTGAATTTAGACAGTTGGTTTTGTTATTGTAAATGTCTATTTATCAGTGAATGTGTGGCCCACCTGATTGATGCCTGATAAATAGAATTTAAACAATTTTCAAGCAATGTAAGGCATGGGCCG
The DNA here is from genome assembly GCA_003013855.2 of Liriodendron chinense. Classification (NCBI taxonomy): domain Eukaryota; kingdom Viridiplantae; phylum Streptophyta; class Magnoliopsida; order Magnoliales; family Magnoliaceae; genus Liriodendron; species Liriodendron chinense. The sequence goes on from PVNU02002217.1 coordinate 2,572,914, forward strand.
AATGAGTGTTTTTTGGGGATCGAGATTGGGCCTGCTATGCTAAGGCCCGGCTAAACTCGGTCCCTGGGTCTTAATTGTCGGGCCCGTATGTGTGGACGGTCAGGGCTCCACACGCAAATGGGGTTTACCTATTCTTTCCGTTCACGCAACCTACTGTTTATTTCCAGGCATCTTTCGGAAGAGGATTAGCCGGTTACCCAACTCTGTGGGGCCCACCGTGAGCCACACCGTCCAGTTGGAATGCTCTATATATATGAGTAACCCCACCAGACTGAAAATCTCAGCTATCGCTTCAAAATCATAAAAAAATCAAATGGGTTCTTTTCCTCCATGGTTCATTATCCCGCTCTTCCTCCTCTCGCTGGCGCCCTGCGATTGTGCCCGCCTTCTAGGTTCCATCAGAGACGTCCATTCGACCGATCATCATCGCCGCATCCCAGAGCATCGAAAGATCGAGACGAGTTCTCACCCGCAAGGCCGGACGTTCAACTTCTTCCCAAGAGGAGTCCCGCTGCCACCCTCTGGACCATCGAAGCGACGCAACATGGAGCTCGGACCTGGCGATTCTGCCCAGCGTGAAGTCGGAGGTGTTCGTTCGACCGATCATCATCAAATCATCCCCGAGCATCGAAAGTTGGAGACAGGTCCTCCCATCTCCTTCCCAAGACGAGACCCATTACCCCCTTCCGCCCCGTCCAAAAGACGGAACACTGAGCTGAGTCCGAATGATTACGCCCACATTCAAGGCAGCACCGGAGATGTTCTCTCGACCGATCATCATCGCCTCATTCCAGAGCACCGAAGGATCGAGACAGGTTCTCACCCGCAAGGCCGGACTTTCAACTTCTTCCCAAGAGGAGTCCCGCTGCCACCTTCTGGAACATCGAAGCGACGCAACATGGAGCTCGGACCTGGCGATTCTGACAAGCGTAAAGGCATTATCGGAGGCGTTTGCTCGACCGATCATCGTCGAATCATCCCCGAGCATCGAAAGCTTGAGACGGGTCCTCCCATCTCCTTCCCAAGACGAGCCCCATTGCCCCCTTCTGCCCCCTCCAAAAGACGAAACACTGAGCTCAGTCCGAGTGATTACGCCCACCTTCAAGGCAGCACCGGAGATGTTCGCTTGGCCGATCATGATCAAACCATCGTCGACCGTCAAAATCTAGAAACGGGTTTTCGCCTGCGAGGCCAGATGTTCAATTTCCTCCCACGAGGAGTGCCACTGCCACCTTCTGCTCCCTCAGAGAGAAGGAATGCGGAACTCCAATCAAATCAGCTCCCCTGAGCTGATGATTTTATTAATTTGTTATATGTTTTTTGTAAGTACTCAAATCTTCCTATTTTTTATTCAAATAGAGGTTTGCTCCAATACGTCCCTTGTCTTGCATTAAGATACGATGGGCCGTTGGATTTTGAATCTTCTCTTATGACCCAAACCGTTTATTTGGTGGGATTCAGCTTCGAAGAAAAAAAGAAAAAGAAAAAAACACTGAATTGAATATTTCAACCCTTTGATTATACAAAGGTTCTTCTGACCGCTCATCTTCAGAGCAAAAGAAGCAAATTATGGAAAGGTTAAAGTAATCCAATGAGATGGGTCTTATCATATCAACGGTTTGGATCATTAGAGGATGATATTCAAAGTCTAAAAGTCGCCATGTATGGTATTGCAACTCATGGGATGTATTTTAGCAAACCTCATTAAAAATAGAATCCGGATCCTCTGCTTTGCCCGAGCAGAGAACCTCTGCCTCTGTGATTGGTCTGCTCGGGCAAAGCAGAGGATCCGGATTCTCACATGTGATTGGTATAATGATTGTATAATATTCTGTCTTTTGGAGAAATGATAACTCGTACTTCTTCACTTGGATTCTGTAATCATACACCCTCGCACTTTGAATCGTGGAACACGTGCATGATATCTTATCCGTTCATTGTACGATCGTTTGTGTAGATGACTCACCACACGTGCATGATATCTGATCCGTTCATCTGATGATCGTTTGTGTAGATGACTCACCACAAGTGCATGATGTGATGCTTCCCCCTTTTTGTTCAAAATTGGTTTTGGGATTTAGTACTAACGTAAGATTTGACGTGATGCTTTGGAATAATTAAGTTTTCCACAGCTTACGTGGTTGACGAAACTTTGATTCTCTGGTAGCATGTGGTGGACGATACTAAGGCTCTTTGAATTTACTTAAAACTTGAACACGTGGCATACAAATAGTCAAATTAAATTGTCCAATTTACCACGGATAGAACGGTTAGTAATTAATTAAATATTGAAATATTTTAGGTTACTTACCTACCATCCAAAGGGGGGCCATTACATCGACGGTCTGGATCTTTCATAAGTGACCTTATGATCTACAAAGGGGGGAGAAACATGCATGAGATCTACACCGTCCATCTAGATCTGAGCAGTACCACCTGGGCGGATTGACCCTGGTAACCAAAAATCGGGTCGGTCCAAAACCAGGTAGGCGTGATGCCACCACACAAAGATTGATGGGTGGGGCTTGTGATCCAAGTTGTATCCGATTTCAATCCGTATCCGTCTACAGATATTCGGACTTGGAGCCGGATCTAGTTGGATCCGATCCAGATCTGACCCATTGAGAGCCCTAGGCACATGGTGGTTTATACATGCAATCCAATCCATCCACGTGACTCTTCTCACCAAGATGAAATCACTCTCTACGTGAATTGAGAGGTGGACCAGACCATTCTGGAAATTAGATGGACCAAGATAAATGTCTTCTTTCAAAATTACACTGCTTTGAAATTAGTCAGGCAATCCACACAATGTCAATTTAGGCAGATTTTACACTATTTCTTGTGGGAAGGCCTATTGATGCTGAAAACTAGTCAACAGACGAGGTGAGATGATTTGTATGCGAACGAACGAACGTGATTGATATCCTTACAAATGCGAAGCTTGGGCTTGTATCAAAGGTTTAGTTGATCCTGCGAAACACCACAGAAAACAATAAAGGGGTGGCTGGGATCCAGCCGAGAACCCTCCGATGCCTAAGTTAGTGATTATCCTTGAGAATGATAAACACTAGTTTTAGAGAGAGATCTTTTTCATACCTGTATTCACAGTGTTCTCCAACATTTATAGGCTTCGACGAAGATTTTCTAGGCTGGAATCGTAACTGATATCTCGGGCCGAATATTCAGGCGAGTATCTTGGGCCGTTCCGATCTTGGGGGATGGTTTCCTACTTTATGCGGGTAAAAGTGGAGATAAGGTCGGTCTCTATTTAACTCGGCTTTGAGCCGAACCGACCTATTAGCTGCAATACGAACTGACCTCTTAACTATGATCCGAACTGACCAATTAGAAATCGGTCGTCTTCCTTTGCTTTTATCTCTTTGTGACCGGTCGGCTCCTTGCTGGATTTATCCCACAACAGCTGCCCCCCTGCTTCCGAGGTGGGTCCTCTCAGCTCGGAAGCAACCTTCAGTGGTAACAACTGATTTTACCTTGGCGGCAAAGGTGCATTAAATGTGTTGATTCGAATTTTGAAAAGATGCAATGATGATTGTCAGGCGTGGCAGACTTTTATTTCGGCGGGCTAATGGGTTATTGACACGTGGTCCTTGTATTACTGGACGGACAGACGTAATATTGATATCCAATGGATAGGAGGACACATGGCGGGTTATGTGAAAAGTCGCGTCGGTTCGCTTTTTAAGGCAATGGGCGCGTGCCGCGTGGCGGAAGCAGGGTTTAGCTGCTGTCATCTTCCACAGTATAAATACTGTACTTAGGTAAATTTTTAAGAATTTACCCGTCTCCCTACTGCGCCCTGTTACTCTCCCTTTTTTTTTTCTTCTAATCCAACTTCTTTGGCCGGTCCCGTTTTGAAGGGTAATCCGGTACGTTGATCCTTTATCCGCCTTGCTTCCCCTTTTATTTTCGTTTTCTAGGAAGACATGTCTGGTTTGGAAGAAAGTTCTTCACGGACCCTATCTATCTGTAACCCCCCGTACTTTTCTGTACTCGGGTGTTACCGTGAGAATCCAAAGTATATGTGTATGTGTAATGCCCTTCCGTGACTCTTTCGTCAATGTGTGTGCGACTCCTGGTGTCTCGGACTGGCAGTGCGTAGTTCGCACCCAAATGACCAAAGTCCTGAGATCCCGAAACCTCTGTCATATTGATCGCGCCGTCCTCGCGATCGCAACGGCGAAAACAGTGCGTCGATCTGATACCCGAGCGCAAAGATATGGACATTTAATCAAAACACCCAAAAAAAATGCGGTTGTGCAGACTCGTGTGGGGCCACCCAATGTGGGGCCCACTACACGGTCTCCCAAGCAATCATTTTCCCTCCCTTGTAATTATTACACTTAATTATTATATAAAACAATAAAAAAAATGAATAAATTAATAAAAAGTAAATAAATAATAAAAGAGAAAGTGGTGTAATGATGGGGTGCCATGATGACACCCCCATTCCTCTCCCATGCCCCCACGTCCTCTACCATCCCTTCATTTAAAAAATAAAATAAATAATAATAATAAAAAAAGAAAGGAAAGATTATAAGAGAGATGTTTGGGAGGGGGAAACGTCCACCCTCTCTCCCCCTTCACTTCCTCCATCCTTCTACTCCATCCATGCCTTCCACATTCATGTGAGGGTGCTTGTATGAAAGATCTGAGTGGGCCATCTTCGATCTCGGCCCTTGATCAAGGAGATCAAGGTGAGTACACCCTCTTCACTCAACATTTTATATTTTTTTTATGTTGATTTTGCTTAGATGATGATTGTGATGGTGATGATGAGGTGGGCCACCCCGATGCACATGCATGAAATCCTAACCCTACAAAAGGGGTTACACCTTTGGATGGAGGGATGATATAAAATCAGCTTGATCCAAACTATATGTGGGACCCACTGATTATGGGCCCCACCATAATGTTTAATAGCCATCCAAGCCGTCCAACCCTTTGGCCATACCATTTTGGGTTGGGGACCCAAGGATGAAGTTGATCGGAATTTTAGGTGGACCCCACTGAGGGAACGATCGTCCACCATTGAGAACTTCCTTGGCCCGCCTTGATGTTTCTAAGCTGAATCACCTGCCCAATATAGGGCTCTATGGGTTCCTCATGAGCTAGGGAACCTAATGAATGGCATTGATCTTTCCTAAGTGGGCCCCCACTTGATATGAACAAAGAAGAAAACAAAAAGAAAACAAAGAAAAAAAAAAGGAGGAAACCGTCCAGACGCTGGACGTTCTCAACGTCAGGGACGCTGGAACCGTCCAGCGTCAGCGTGGCTCAGTGGGTCCCCACTTGTGGGACCCACCTTGGTGATTATGCTGGATCCACACCGTCCATTTGTTTTCCCAGATCATTTTAGGGCCAAGGCCCAAATATGAAGCCGATCCAAATCTTAAGCGGACCGCACCACAGGAAACAGTGGAGAACATGATGTCCACTGTCAAAACTTCCTCGGTCCACCTTGCTGTTTGTAGACCTATTCACATACCCAATACTAAGCTTGTTGGGTCCCCCATGAGCTGGGGAACCTGATGGATGGAGTGGATCGACTATGTATGAGACCCACTTATATTAAAAGGAAGAGAAAAGAGATAGGAAAAGAATAAAAGAAAAAGAAGGAAAGAGAGGAGAGAGGAAGCTCCAGCGTGCTCCAACGTAAAGTGGGTTTTTGGGCGTGAAAATGGCCCCATGTATGGGGACCACTATGATACATCCATGCCGTCCATCTGTCTCTCCATATCATTTTAGGCAAGGGGCCGAAAAATGAAGAAGATCCAGATCTCTAGTGGGCCGTGCCGGAAGAAACAATACAGACCGTTGAAACCTTTCCAAGGCCCACTATCATGTTTCCGTACAACGAAACATATCCAAATCGGGGCTCGTTAGACCCACATTAAGCTGGTCAATCTTATGGACGGATTAGATTTCCCAATTAGACCCACATCTTGTGGGAAAATAAGAAAGAAAGAAAGAAAGAAAAAATAAATAAATAATAAAATTGGCTGCTGGACAGCAGCGTCAGTAACGCTATGGCCCCTTATGGGCATGATTCTGGGACCCACTCGTGGGACCCACCGTGATGTATTTGTATAATCCACCCTGTCCATCAGCTTCTCTAGCTAGTTTTATGGCTGCACACCAAAAATGAACTGGATCTGAAACTCTAGTGGGCCGTATCAAAGCAAAGTGTAAACCTCTTCTTCCTTTGTATTTCTGGTTGTTGGAAAATTTTCTAAGTACCATAATGATGTTGTAAGTAAGCCTTTTTGAGACCTCATGGTGGGCCCCACGATCTGTATATAAGGGTCCTACCATGGGGATGTCCTTTCCACATATCAGTGTATTGGAATATCCCACAACTTCTCTGGAAATAGCCCCCATGCGTTGGTGAGGTGGGCCCAAAGTTGGGGCTGACATAGCTGAAAATAGTATGTCTGATTTTGTAAGTTTTGGGCCATCTTTGGGCGCCCGTGGTGGGGCCCATGTATGAGCTATGTGGGGGCCACCAATTGGAATTTTCTGTCTATATATGTGGCTAGAAAAATAATATATTACCTGGGCCAAGGTGGGCCCCATATGGTCGGAAAGTTGATCCCAAGATGGGGCCATGATATAGTGCGCATGAATTTCTGTGCAGAAATTCCAAGTGCTCATGTTTGGCCCCGCACCAAAAAATATTTATACATATCCAGCAGGCCTTACCTTATGGGTTTTAGAGACCATGCATGGGTCTACCAGGGGGACTTGACAACACACCAAAAGGTGATCCCGTTTGATGGTGGGACTTGTCCAAAGTTGGGCCAAAATCATTTCTGCACTACCATTTCTGCACAACTCCAAGTACCCATGTTTGGGCCTTTGTTGAAAATTGCACACATGCAAACAAAGATATCTGTTTTATGAGTTTTATAGACCATACATTGGTCTGTGAAGTGGTCATTTTATTTCTCCAGAAGATAGCCCCTTGTGATCACAAATTGGACCCAAACTTAGCCAAAAACCATTTCTGCATGTAAAGTATGAAATCTTCATGGGGTCACATCTATGGAATCCACCACCTTCCTAAAGTATTAAATAGGTCATTTAAATCATAAAACTTGAATTTAGATTGTATAGGCCAACTCCTTAAAAAAATTTAGAGCCACCACCATAGGGTTGATCTTAACCGTATAAATTATGGATATGACAATCTAACCGCATAAATGGTCTAAAACATGGTAGGGTCGAATTCTAGCGAGCGTGTACATGCTTCAAGCAACATTGAAAGACGCTTCGAATCTTAAGGTGATGATTCCTCCCCTTGAGCTTTCCGCCTACATGTTAACTAAGTAATAGATTTACTCATATATGACTGAAAACTTTACTCTTGTCTCATGATTACCTCTGTTGTTTGATTTTGTCATAAATCATATGTTTAATCTTGTTATACATGAATTTCTTTATAACTGTGAATTATTTACGAATTTTGGAATTGTCATTTTCATTCTTCATGTTTGGAATATGAAAGTGGAATATGAATTTGAATGGTTGCGATCACCTATATTTGATGGGACCTTAAACTGGTGGCCTTTGGAAGCGATTTATTGGAAAGATTCCTGATGGTGTCCTTAGATGGAAGTGTTGGACTAAATGTTAAATGAGATGAGATCTTGATTATGCCCCTAGCTGGACTAGTATGGAAATATTTTTTATGGCGTCCTTATATGGACTTGTTGGGCTGAATGTCCTATTGAGATGAGTGGTTGGGATTCCCGATGGACTTGATGGACTAATGGTCCTGTGAGATAAATTATTGATTATGTCCCTAGTTGGACTCATGTGGAAATATTTTGGAGAATTATTGTGATGAAAGGCCACTAGTTGTAAGGGAATGTCATAATTGGTTTGGTTGTAAATTGGAATAATAATGGTTGGTTTAATCATGCATATCATGGCACAGACGGGACGTGTGGTGACGAGCCATATTACCGTCGGGTGGTCTGGTTGCTGAGAGCACGTACCCTCGAGGTATTTTTGCTGGCTCTAGACCACCATAGAGTGAGTCATTCACTGAGAGCACGTACCTTTGGTATTTTCGCTGGTGATGACCACTCGTGATATTGTGGGGCCGATGTGTTCCTTAGTGACTTCCGGATCACCAATTGATGGATTTGCATTGTGGGGCTGATGTGTGTCCTCAGGGACTTCCAGACCACATTTTCCAGCTGGATGTACATCCCCAGGCTGAGGGACATGTGCATGCATTCATGCATTTAAGAAAGATTGCATCATAGATGTTTTGTACATTTTTTTATTCTTGATTAATGTGTTAGTGTGTAATCTTGAGGGGACCTCACACTGAGCTGGCCACTCATGCTGTTAAATTTCAACCGTACAGTTGGTGCAGGTGATTTGAATAATGTACAGGTTATACTGGAATGGAGCAGGATGCTCAGGTTATGCTGATGTCATAGATCGAAGAGCCGTGTTTCATGGTTGCTGCTTTAAATTTTGTATATAATTGTAATTGTTTATTAGTGTCTTCTGAATTAAATTCGAGATATTCGGTTTGTATAAGCCTTATGGGTACCACTCTGCGATGTTTGTTGTATCTTTCCTATATGCATGGTTTGTTTTCTTCCGCAGTGAACACCCTTCTTGGAATGACAGTTGAAAAGGGACTGAAATGTGGATTTTCTTCATAGGCTAACGCCCGGGTCTTCAAACACGGGTCTAGAACTCGGGTTGTGAAAATCCGGGGCGTTACAAGGTGGTATCAGAGCGGAGTGACGATAAACCAGGCCTTGGGAAAAAGAAGCTTATACAAACTACAGATGTCTCAAGTAGGGTAATGAAATTAGAGAGTTGAACTTAGGTGAAATTCCCTTAGACTTAGGGTGTATTGTGAATTAGAGACATAAACTTAGGCTCCCTTGAACCGCCAAGATAATCATTTGAACTTAGAAACAGAACTTAGGTTCCGTGGGAAAATCATTGCCCACAAAATTACGTTCTGGACCTAAGAGTAGCATCATCGATATCTAACGAATAGTAGTGCAATAAGTAACTAGTAAATGATTTGACCTTACACAAAGCACTATAACTAGATTAGGAATCCGGTTAAGAAGAGTAACCTTGCGATTAAGATCCTCGTAGTTAGTTGTCTGTGTTGGCATCAATCTTAGCAACCTGTAGAACTTTATGGTAATTCGAGTAAAATAGCTCATCAAATAATCAGAGTGCGCAGCGGAAGTATGATGAGCCATTTAGGTTTATTTCTCATGGATCCAGGCATTTTTCTAGTAAACTTGGAAAACTATATGATATTTCCCAAAAGGCTAGAATGATCAGGATCATGTATTTACGGAACCATATTTAAGCGAAGTATACGCGGTTTGATCCACATTCTAAATCCTAGCGATTACCAATGGACTCAATGCTCTTGCCAAGCAGAAGACCAAGATTCACTAGGATTAAGAAATGATACAAATGAACTTACTGCCCTGGCTAGGTAGAAGATCAATGTATCAGGCTCAGACCTACTATAACCGTTCTTCTGTATATGTTAAATACTAAGAGTTCTTTGGAGGGGGGTAGACTGTAATAACCCTAGTTCAAACAGTCAGTCATATACTACATACATATAAGCACCTAGGTTTTAGATTTTTGTTAGGGTCTAGGGCATGGAGTTTATATGCGTCTTACTAAATTTAGGTTATCCTGTTAGTAATTTTGGGGCACTAGTGTAAGAAATTGTAGGCTTAGAGTATATTCAAAGCATAAGGTTCAGGACTACTTGCTGGTAAATCTAGCCGTGAAGAATGTAGAAGCATTAAAAAGTAGGCTTCCCTCCTTGTTTGATTGAGAACTTAGACTGAATTAGGATCTCGTTTTAAATGAACTTATAGACATGAGTATAAGATTCCCAACTTGAGAACTTAGCCTAAATAGGAATCCCATTTGATAAACTTAGATACTATACATAGCACCCAAGCATGAGGCTGTTATTCGCAAGCAATATCCTCACTTATTTGATGAATGATTGTTTAATATAAGTCTGATAACATGCATAGTTGGCTTTTCGTATTATGAGTTTGATATCGTGTTTACGGTTAGAAATTTCGAGGACGAAATTTTCTTCTAGGGGGGTACATTGTAACCCCCCGTACTTTTCTGTACTCGGGTGTTACCGTGAGAATCCAAAGTATATGTGTATGTGTAATGCCCTTCCGTGACTCTTTCGTCAATGTGTGTGCGACTCCTGGTGTCTCGGACTGGCAGTGCGTAGTTCGCACCCAAATGACCAAAGTCCTGAGATCCCGAAACCTCTGTCATATTGATCGCGCCGTCCTCGCGATCGCAACGGCGAAAACAGTGCGTCGATCTGATACCCGAGCGCAAAGATATGGACATTTAATCAAAACACCCAAAAAAAATGCGGTTGTGCAGACTCGTGTGGGGCCACCCAATGTGGGGCCCACTACACGGTCTCCCAAGCAATCATTTTCCCTCCCTTGTAATTATTACACTTAATTATTATATAAAATAATAAAAAAAATGAATAAATTAATAAAAAGTAAATAAATAATAAAAGAGAGAGTGGTGTAATGATGGGGTGCCATGATGACACCCCCATTCCTCTCCCATGCCCCCACGTCCTCTACCATCCCTTCATTTAAAAAATAAAATAAATAATAATAAAAAAAAAGAAAGGAAAGATTATAAGAGAGATGTTTGGGAGGGGGAAACGTCCACCCTCTCTCCCCCTTCACTTCCTCCATCCTTCTACTCCATCCATGCCTTCCACATTCATGTGAGGGTGCTTGTATGAAAGATCTGAGTGGGCCATCTTCGATCTCGGCCCTTGATCAAGGAGATCAAGGTGAGTACACCCTCTTCACTCAACATTTTATATTTTTTTTATGTTGATTTTGCTTAGATGATGATTGTGATGGTGATGATGAGGTGGGCCACCCCGATGCACATGCATGAAATCCTAACCCTACAAAAGGGGTTACACCTTTGGATGGAGGGATGATATAAAATCAGCTTGATCCAAACTATATGTGGGACCCACTGATTATGGGCCCCACCATAATGTTTAATAGCCATCCAAGCCGTCCAACCCTTTGGCCATACCATTTTGGGTTGGGGACCCAAGGATGAAGTTGATCGGAATTTTAGGTGGACCCCACTGAGGGAACGATCGTCCACCATTGAGAACTTCCTTGGCCCGCCTTGATGTTTCTAAGCTGAATCACCTGCCCAATATAGGGCTCTATGGGTTCCTCATGAGCTAGGGAACCTAATGAATGGCATTGATCTTTCCTAAGTGGGCCCCCACTTGATATGAACAAAGAAGAAAACAAAAAGAAAACAAAGAAAAAAAAAAGGAGGAAACCGTCCAGACGCTGGACGTTCTCAACGTCAGGGACGCTGGAACCGTCCAGCGTCAGCGTGGCTCAGTGGGTCCCCACTTGTGGGACCCACCTTGGTGATTATGCTGGATCCACACCGTCCATTTGTTTTCCCAGATCATTTTAGGGCCAAGGCCCAAATATGAAGCCGATCCAAATCTTAAGCGGACCGCACCACAGGAAACAGTGGAGAACATGATGTCCACTGTCAAAACTTCCTCGGTCCACCTTGCTGTTTGTAGACCTATTCACATACCCAATACTAAGCTTGTTGGGTCCCCCATGAGCTGGGGAACCTGATGGATGGAGTGGATCGACTATGTATGAGACCCACTTATATTAAAAGGAAGAGAAAAGAGATAGGAAAAGAATAAAAGAAAAAGAAGGAAAGAGAGGAGAGAGGAAGCTCCAGCGTGCTCCAACGTAAAGTGGGTTTTTGGGCGTGAAAATGGCCCCATGTATGGGGACCACTATGATACATCCATGCCGTCCATCTGTCTCTCCATATCATTTTAGGCAAGGGGCCGAAAAATGAAGAAGATCCAGATCTCTAGTGGGCCGTGCCGGAAGAAACAATACAGACCGTTGAAACCTTTCCAAGGCCCACTATCATGTTTCCGTACAACGAAACATATCCAAATCGGGGCTCGTTAGACCCACATTAAGCTGGTCAATCTTATGGACGGATTAGATTTCCCAATTAGACCCACATCTTGTGGGAAAATAAGAAAGAAAGAAAGAAAGAAAAAATAAATAAATAATAAAATTGGCTGCTGGACAGCAGCGTCAGTAACGCTATGGCCCCTTATGGGCATGATTCTGGGACCCACTCGTGGGACCCACCGTGATGTATTTGTATAATCCACCCTGTCCATCAGCTTCTCTAGCTAGTTTTATGGCTGCACACCAAAAATGAACTGGATCTGAAACTCTAGTGGGCCGTATCAAAGCAAAGTGTAAACCTCTTCTTCCTTTGTATTTCTGGTTGTTGGAAAATTTTCTAAGTACCATAATGATGTTGTAAGTAAGCCTTTTTGAGACCTCATGGTGGGCCCCACGATCTGTATATAAGGGTCCTACCATGGGGATGTCCTTTCCACATATCAGTGTATTGGAATATCCCACAACTTCTCTGGAAATAGCCCCCATGCGTTGGTGAGGTGGGCCCAAAGTTGGGGCTGACATAGCTGAAAATAGTATGTCTGATTTTGTAAGTTTTGGGCCATCTTTGGGCGCCCGTGGTGGGGCCCATGTATGAGCTATGTGGGGGCCACCAATTGAAATTTTCTGTCTATATATGTGGCTAGAAAAATAATATATTACCTGGGCCAAGGTGGGCCCCATATGGTCGGAAAGTTGATCCCAAGATGGGGCCATGATATAGTGCGCATGAATTTCTGTGCAGAAATTCCAAGTGCTCATGTTTGGCCCCGCACCAAAAAATATTTATACATATCCAGCAGGCCTTACCTTATGGGTTTTAGAGACCATGCATGGGTCTACCAGGGGGACTTGACAACACACCAAAAGGTGATCCCGTTTGATGGTGGGACTTGTCCAAAGTTGGGCCAAAATCATTTCTGCACTACCATTTCTGCACAACTCCAAGTACCCATGTTTGGGCCTTTGTTGAAAATTGCACACATGCAAACAAAGATATCTGTTTTATGAGTTTTATAGACCATACATTGGTCTGTGAAGTGGTCATTTTATTTCTCCAGAAGATAGCCCCTTGTGATCACAAATTGGACCCAAACTTAGCCAAAAACCATTTCTGCATGTAAAGTATGAAATCTTCATGGGGTCACATCTATGGAATCCACCACCTTCCTAAAGTATTAAATAGGTCATTTAAATCATAAAACTTGAATTTAGATTGTATAGGCCAACTCCTTAAAAAAATTTAGAGCCACCACCATAGGGTTGATCTTAACCGTATAAATTATGGATATGACAATCTAACCGCATAAATGGTCTAAAACATGGTAGGGTCGAATTCTAGCGAGCGTGTACATGCTTCAAGCAACATTGAAAGACGCTTCGAATCTTAAGGTGATGATTCCTCCCCTTGAGCTTTCCGCCTACATGTTAACTAAGTAATAGATTTACTCATATATGACTGAAAACTTTACTCTTGTCTCATGATTACCTCTGTTGTTTGATTTTGTCATAAATCATATGTTTAATCTTGTTATACATGAATTTCTTTATAACTGTGAATTATTTACGAATTTTGGAATTGTCATTTTCATTCTTCATGTTTGGAATATGAAAGTGGAATATGAATTTGAATGGTTGCGATCACCTATATTTGATGGGACCTTAAACTGGTGGCCTTTGGAAGCGATTTATTGGAAAGATTCCTGATGGTGTCCTTAGATGGAAGTGTTGGACTAAATGTTAAATGAGATGAGATCTTGATTATGCCCCTAGCTGGACTAGTATGGAAATATTTTTTATGGCGTCCTTATATGGACTTGTTGGGCTGAATGTCCTATTGAGATGAGTGGTTGGGATTCCCGATGGACTTGATGGACTAATGGTCCTGTGAGATAAATTATTGATTATGTCCCTAGTTGGACTCATGTGGAAATATTTTGGAGAATTATTGTGATGAAAGGCCACTAGTTGTAAGGGAATGTCATAATTGGTTTGGTTGTAAATTGGAATAATAATGGTTGGTTTAATCATGCATATCATGGCACAGACGGGACGTGTGGTGACGAGCCATATTACCGTCGGGTGGTCTGGTTGCTGAGAGCACGTACCCTCGAGGTATTTTTGCTGGCTCTAGACCACCATAGAGTGAGTCATTCACTGAGAGCACGTACCTTTGGTATTTTCGCTGGTGATGACCACTCGTGATATTGTGGGGCCGATGTGTTCCTTAGTGACTTCCGGATCACCAATTGATGGATTTGCATTGTGGGGCTGATGTGTGTCCTCAGGGACTTCCAGACCACATTTTCCAGCTGGATGTACATCCCCAGGCTGAGGGACATGTGCATGCATTCATGCATTTAAGAAAGATTGCATCATAGATGTTTTGTACATTTTTTTATTCTTGATTAATGTGTTAGTGTGTAATCTTGAGGGGACCTCACACTGAGCTGGCCACTCATGCTGTTAAATTTCAACCGTACAGTTGGTGCAGGTGATTTGAATAATGTACAGGTTATACTGGAATGGAGCAGGATGCTCAGGTTATGCTGATGTCATAGATCGAAGAGCCGTGTTTCATGGTTGCTGCTTTAAATTTTGTATATAATTGTAATTGTTTATTAGTGTCTTCTGAATTAAATTCGAGATATTCGGTTTGTATAAGCCTTATGGGTACCACTCTGCGATGTTTGTTGTATCTTTCCTATATGCATGGTTTGTTTTCTTCCGCAGTGAACACCCTTCTTGGAATGACAGTTGAAAAGGGACTGAAATGTGGATTTTCTTCATAGGCTAACGCCCGGGTCTTCAAACACGGGTCTAGAACTCGGGTTGTGAAAATCCGGGGCGTTACACTATCCCTCAGCCTATTGGAGAATCCAAATTAGGGGAAGTCCAACTAGTTCCTGTTGAGTCCCCGGGGAGAGCCACATTGGCAGAGACTCCTTCCTCTTTTACGTCAGATGAGGTTCCTGTAGCGGGTACCTCCGGGAGGGTAGTCGAGAGGGTTTCTGAGTACCCGGCCGATCTGATATGGACCAATCTTACTCAGTCTGACCTAATTAGACTTAGGTCAGAATACTGTATTCCGGGAGCAATAGACCTTCGATTGCTCGGTTTAAATGACTTTCCGACCCGTCCTCCAAAAGATCAGATAACCATATACGCTCAATTTTTTTAGGCCGATTTCCGTCTCCCTCTGATTCCTATTATAAGGGAATATCTTTCTCGGGTAAACTTGGCCCCGGGGCAACTGGCTCCCAATTCCTGGAGAACCTTGATAGGATGCGTTGTCTTATGGCGTCAAGTTCACGGGTCGGATCTAACTGTGGCCGAGCTGATGAATCTATATCAGCTGAAGAGCCATCCCGACTCCCGGGTATGGTTTTACTTGTCGCCTCGGGGGAGAAAAGGGCGTCGCCTCATCAATGATCAGCCCTCCTCAGTTCATGGATGGAAGGGGGAGTGGTTTTTTGTCTCGAAAGGTTGGGAAGGTCCTCGGCCCGAAGTCAACTCCCCAAGTAATCGTGTACGCAACTGGTTTTCTGTCCCAGGTCGGGTCGGCGAACACTTTCCTTTGCCACTTTTTTTTTTAAACTCTTCCTTTCTCTTCTCAGTTCGTGCAAATCCTCCCAGCTTGAGCTCGGAAGAGGAAGATCGCATAGCTGCATTGTGGGAGCTTGATCCAAACTTCCGCAACATCAAGGTTCTGTTGTCTTTCGAGACCCTATCTGACGTGGGCATCAACCCCCGAGGTAAACATTTGTTCTTGTCGAATAAGTCAGTTCCATTCTCACTTTTCAGCTCATTTATGTATAAGCGTATATCCTTTGCCAGGTATGTCTGCTCCGGCCCCACGAAGAAAGTCATTTGCTTTGACCGCTGAAGAGAAAGAGCAAATCAGGGAGAAGAAGTGGCAGAAGGTGGCTTCGAGGCGTCCACGAGAGCGCCCTTCTGCTGCCCTAACAACCGATATTCCTCTAGAACCGGCTCCCGAGGTGATCCCAGAGGATGCCGTTGCTGAAGTTGAGCTTCCCGACCCCCCTCCGATGCCTCAACCTCATCCTTCCCAAGTTATAGACTTGGTGGGGAGCACCGAGGCTGGTTCATCTGGGCAATCTGCTCAAGCCACACCGATCCAGTCTTCTTCCGCTATCCGCCGAGGATCGGAGATGCCGCCTCATTTGTATAACTTGTGCAAATGGGCATACAAGGCAGTTCCTGAAGCCGAGGTGGAAATGATGGCGAAGGCTCCTGGACTTTCTCTGCTCAACACTCTGAGGGTCTTTGGGACCAAGGTATATATATGATTTAGATTTTGTATTGCTGTAAAAATAACCATTTTATGTACCTTGTATATTTATTTGTTGGTTTTTGTGTAGGTGGCCTACGGATGCCAGCTCCTTCGGGAAGAGATCACCCGTGACAAGGGAACGATCTCCGGCCTTGAGGGGACACTGGTGGCTACCAAGCGCTCCTTGGATGAGGCCACGAAATTTGGAGAGGAGGCGGCGAGGGCCCTGGATGCTCGGGAACGCGAGATCACTCTTCTCCGAGCCGAATTGTCGAATAAAGAAAGGGCGGAAGCTAAGCTCATCATCCAGGTTGAGGAGCTGAAGGCTGCCGAAGGCACTTTGCGGTCGGATCTGGCGAAGGTCCAGTCGGAGTGAGAGGTCAAAGTCGCCGAAGCTGACGAAATGTTCGACTTCGGCTACGAGAAGTGTAGGATGACAGTTCAAAGCCGTCATCCGGACTTAGACCTCTCCTTCCTAGACTCCGAGGCAGAGGAGGAAGGCAACTCAGTCGCTGCCGCCGAGCCGAATGCTAATCCCTCCTCTTAGGATCTTTTTTATGTTTTTTTTAAGCTCATTTGTTAGGGCTTTATGTAACACATATCACCCTGTAACCCTTTTGAGGTCTTGCAATTGAATTTCTTCTTTTTCTGATCTGTTCGTGTTTGTCAGTTTTTTTTAATTCAATTGCTCTTTCCTTTTTGGATTGTTTTCGCTTATTTTGTCCATTTCCTTCATGGCCGAACACGTTAGGTCGTTGTCGAAGCATTAGGACTTACGAAAATAATGGTTGGTTCCTAGGCTTTTGATCGAGACCGATCTCAATGCTAGAACTTAGCTCTGGACGGTACTGTCCGATGAGCTCGAATACAGCTATGGGCGAAGTCAGCCTCTGCTGGTATCCCAGATCTCATAATAAATTTGAGAAACAAATACTTAGCTCTTATTGATAGTAGATTTTCAAATGTTCCGCATTCCATGGGTGAAGTAGGGCTCGGCCTTGCATGTCTTCGAGCCAGTAAGTCCCAGTTCGAACTGTCCTTACAACTTTGTACGGCCCATCCCAGTTCTGATTGAATATACTTGCGATCTTATCCTTCTTTTCCTTCATGTTCCTTCATAGGACGAGATCTCCTACCCCGAACCGTCTTTCTTTGACCCGTGAATTATAGAATCTAGCAACACACTGTTGGTAGGCTGCGATTCGAACTTGGGAGGCTTCTCGGACTTCTTCGATCACGTCAAGGTTCGTGCGAAGCTCGTCTTGGTTTTGGTCGGGTTGATAGTTACTGGTTCGGTTGGTCGGTAGCCCTATCTCGACTGGGACTACGGCTTCTGCCCCGAATGTTAAGGAAAACGGAGTTTCGCCCGTGGTTGAACGAGCTGTGGTTCGGTATGCCCACAATACTTGAGGGAGCTGTTCTGCCCAGGCTCCCTTGAGTTCGCCAAGCTTCGTCTTCAGATGACCTTTAATGATTTTGTTGATGGCTTCGACTTGCCCGTTAGCTTGAGGATGATGAGGAGATGAATACACATTTTTTATGCCCAGGTTTTGGCAAAATCCTCGGTACTTCGCATTGTCAAACTGAGGCCCGTTGTTAGTGACGATTGTATTTGGGACACCGAACCGGCATATGATCGACTTCCAGATGAAGTCAGTCGTTCTCTTTTCCGTGATCTTGGCAAGAGGTTCTGCTTCGACCCACTTGGTAAAGTAATCGACAGCCATGATCGCATACTCGACTTGCCCCTTGCCGGTTGGGAGAGGACCAATGATATCGACCCCCCGTTGTGCGAAGGGCCATGGGCCGGACATGGGGGTGAGTTCTTCAGGTGGTACATGAGAGACTGGTGCGAACCTTTGGCATTTATCACATCGCTTGACGATTTCTTGGGCGTCTCTTTGGATCGTCGGCCAGTAGTACCCTTAACATATCGCTTTCTGTGCCAGTGCTCTACTTCCGGAGTGATTTCTGCACGTACCGGAATGGATTTCCTTTAAGACGTAGTTGGCTTCATCTGACCTGAGGCAACGAAGGCAAGGCAACAAAAAATCCTTTTTATACAATACACCGTCGATCGGTGTGTACCGAGCTGCCCTATACTGCGTTCGTCGTGCTTTGTTTCTTCCTTCGGGCAGTGTACCATCCTATAAGAAATGAGCAATCGGGTCCCTCCAGTCGGGCCTGGCAACAACCGGACATACCTTTCTTTGGGGGAGGAATTCGATGGGAATGGTTCTGCCAAGCTCGTCATCCCCCGCCGATGCTAGTTTGGCTAGAGAATCTGTGTGGGTGTTATGAATCCTCGGTACTTGCAAAACCTTGCAATAATCGAACCGAGCCGATAATTCTTGATATTTCAATAAATACGCTGACATCTTTTTTCCCTTCGCTTGATATTCCGATGTTACATGTCTCACGACCAATTGTGAGTCACTGTATGCCATAACACTTCGGATTCCGACAGCTGAGGCTAGCCGTAGTCCGGCAAGGAGAGCCTCGTATTCGGCTTCGTTATTGGAAGCTTTAAAACCGAATCTTAGTGCATATTGGACCTTTATTCCCTCAGGGGATGTTAAAATTATTCTTGCTCCGCAGCCTTGGGAATTTGACGAGCCATCGACGTGTAGCGACCATGTAAGAGCGGTCGAACCTTCTTTTTGAATAGATTCTTCAATGTTTCTTTTAAGAGAAACGTCATCTTTAAGGACGGAGGGGTCGGTAAGCTTGGCAATGAAGTCGGCCACAGCTTGGCCCTTGATGGCAGTTCGGGGCCGGTATTGTATGTCGAATTCACCAAGCTCTATGGCCCAGTGTGCGAGGCGACCTGAAGTTTCCGGCTTCTGTGTACCTGCCTCAGTGGTTGGTCCGTTAGCACCACTATCAGATGCGCTTGGAAATAAGGCCATAGTTTTCTTATTGTCGTCATCAATGCTAGAGCTAACTTTTCTAGATTAGGATACCGGGTTTCTGCGTCGAGAAGGGCTTTGCTGGTATAGTATATCGGCCTTTGCGTACCTTGGTCATCTCGGATTAAAGCCGAACTCACTGCTGCCAGGGATACCGCTAGGTATAGCAGTAGTTCTTCTCCTTGCGCAGGTTTGGACAGTAATGGTGGTGAACCGAGGTATGTTTTGAGATCCTGGAGAGCCTGCTCACATTCTGGAGTCCAGGTCATTTCTTTGAACTTACGGAGTTGGTTGAAGAATGGAAGGCATCGGTCTATAGCCCTAGAAACGAACCTATTGAGCGCTGCGATTCGTCCGGTAGGACGCTGTATTTCCTTTACGTTGGATGGTGAGCTCATTTCGACTAGTGTGCGAATTTTTTCTGGATTGGCTTCTATCCCTCTCTGATTCACGATGAACCCGAGGAATTTCCCCGACCTTACTCCAAAGGCGCATTTGCTGGGGTTGAGTTTCATCCCGTATTTTTTCAAGATGCCGAACATAAGTCGCAGATTGTTGATGTGATCTTCTGACTTCAGGCTTTTGACGAGCATATCGTCCACGTAGACTTCTATGGTTTTACCTATCTGGTCGGCGAACATCTTGTTGACCAGGCGTTGGTATGTTGCCCCGGCGTTCTTGAGTCCGAAGGGCATTACCTTATAATAGTAAAGCCCTCGATCGGTGGTAAAAGCTGTTTTTTGCCTGTCAGGAACATGCATCTGGATCTGGTTGTATCCGGAGTAAGCATCCATGAAACTGAGAAGCTCGTAACCCGATGTCGCATCTACGAGCTGATCTATTCTGGGGAGTGGGAAGCTGTCCTTGGGACAGGCTTTGTTGAGGTCGGTGTAGTCGATACAGACCCTCCACTTCCCGTTGACTTTTTTCACTAGGACAACATTGGCGAGCTAATCAGGATAGCGGACTTCCTGGATGAAACCTGCTTGGGGTAATTTTTTTATTTCTTCTTCGATTGCGGCATATCTCTCCGTGTTGAAAGCTCGTCGTTTTTTACGGATCGGTTTGAAAGACGGGTCGACATTGAGTCGGTGGACCATTACATCGGGATTGATTCCGGGCATGTCCTCATGAGACCACGCGAAGGCCCCCGCATTTTCTTTTAGAAAAGCAATTAGCCTAACTTGGACATCGTCGCTTAATTGAGATCCGATTTTAACGATCAAGCTTGGGTCATCGTTCAATAAAGGGACCTCCACTAATTCTTCAGCTGGTGAACACGCTCTTTTGTTCCTTCCCTGGGATCCAGCGGAGTCGTACGTGAGATGGCGAAAATAGTGTTTTTGTTTTTTCCGCGTAGAGTCATTTCGTAGCATCGGCTTGTTTCTTGTTGGTCACCTCGGACCACGCCGATTCCATCTTCAGTTTCGAATTTCATGGCTAGATGATAGATGGAAATGCCAGCTTTCAGAGCTCGGATAATGGGGCGGCCAATGATCGCGTTGTACGCCGACGGAGTGTTGACGATGAGGAAATCGACCATGATCATCTTCTGATTTGGCTCGTCTCCTGCCGTGACTGGTAGGGTAATTTCCCCTTCACCCGGTTAAGGCAGTTCTGATCGGTTTTAATCTGGATCGATCGATCTTCATTCTATCGAATGCCGAGGCATATATTATATCAACCGAACTCCTGATGTCCACCATCATCCTGTGGAGCTTTTTATTAGCCACCACCATTGATACTACTAGAGAATCGTCGTGCGGATGCAGTATTCCTCCAGCATCTTCTTCAGAAAAGGATATCGTACGATGAGCGACCTTTAGAATCTTCGAGGGCCTGTTGGTCAAATTTACCTGCAACCCCGGCTCGGATGTCCTGCTTTGACGAATGTAGGATTTGCAGGCTTTGCCAGAATCTCCGGTAGTAGGCCCGCCGAAGATTACATGGATCTCTTTCATGGGGTTGTTGTCGATCGGCTCACTTCCCTCTTCCCGACCCGAGGTTCTTTCATCTTCAGGGCGTTGGGCGATATATTCTTTCAAGAATCCTTGCCGGATGAGGGTTTCTATCTGTCGCTTCAGGTCGAAACAATCCACTGTGTTATGCACATGATCTTTGTGGTATAAACAATACTTGGATTTCGACCTTCTGTCGGGGTTGGTTTTTATCTTTGTGGGCCGCCCGAACATTTGTTTGTTCTTCTCGGCTAGGAATACTTGCTCAATCGTCATTTTGAGCGGGGTATATTTGTCGAATCTTGGGGCCTAAATTTTTGCCCCACGCGGAGTAGTGTTCGGCTTCGGTGACCTACGATCAGGACGGTACTTTTTGTTGCTGTTTTTCTCTTTGTGGTCTTTCCTCTTATGAGAGGACCCCTGGGCGTTCATAAGCTCCTCTGCGTTAATATGTTTTGCGGCTCGGTCGAGGAATTCAGCTACAGATTGAGGGGGCTGTTCTCCTACCAACCAGAGGAACTTTTCGTCATGCAGTCCTCCTATCATCGTATGTAGTAGCACGTCCTGAGATAGGTTTTCCACCTGAACTGCTTCGGCGTTGAAACACGAGAGGTAATCTTTCAGTGATTCATTGTCTTTTTGTTTGACCGCAGCAAGGTGTGTAGAATGTTTTCTCGAATCGGTGCTTTTGATGAATTGTGTCGCAAACACTCTGCTCAGTTCGGTGAAAGAGGAAATGGATTTCAGTTTTAAATTGTGGAACCAGGTCCATGCCGAGCCAGTTAAGGACAACGGGAAGGCCTTACACATAATGTGCCCATTAACTCCATGGAGTTCCATTCGGACCTTAAAATTTTCGAGATGCTCGGCTGGATCTCCTATCCCGGAGTATTGCTTGAGTTGAGGGATTTTGAAGCTTTTTGGAAGGGGTTCACCGCGAATTTCGTCGGTAAAGGGGGACTTAGATGAGTCTACCAGATCATCGGCTGCGGTTGGTGCTCGAACACGTTGTGCTCTCTAGATATCTCCTATTCTTTCCCGAAGCTCCTTCAGCTCGGCCTCAAGAGGGGTGATATTATCATCCACCCGATCTTGACCTTGACTAGCCCGGGCGGATCGTCTTTCTTCTATTCTGTGTCTTAGGTCGTTTGAGGGAAGCTCCGCGGCTGGTCGAAGTCTCGAGCCCGAAGCCCGGCTTGCAACCTTGTCTTCATTGGGTCGCGGATGGTTGGAGAGTGAGCGTGGCGGATGAGAACTTTGTTGAGGTAGCTGGGACTCAGGGTTGGTTTTGAGGACGGGTGAAAACCGAGCTAGATTGTTCAGCAGGGCTGCAATTTCATCCAGCTTTCCGTCCACATGCTCGAATCGTCTATCGACTCCTCCCAAACGCTCTGCAACGCCTCCGACTTGTTCTTCTAGTGTGGACAGTCTGGCCCATTTTCGGGACCTTTACCGTCCACTTAGCAGATTCAAGTGGCGAGACGAACTTCCGAGGTGGAGGGCCGGAGTTTCATGGATAGGCTCTCCATTTTCAGATCGTAACTCATAGGAGGGGTCAGCATTTGCGGGAGCTTTACCCTTCCTATTGCCTCTTCCACCAGCCATTAGTTCCTGCCTTTGGACGAAGGATTTAGTAAAAAAAAAATTTGTCGTTGTTTCCACAGACGGCGCCAATCTGTTAATGCTGAAAACTAGTCAACAGACGAGTTGAGATGATTTGTATGCGAACGAACGAACGTGATTGATATCCTTACAAATGCGAAGCTTGGGCTTGGATCAGAGGTTTAGTTGACCCTGTGAAACACCACAGAAAACAATAAAGGGGTGGCTGGGATCCAGCCGAGAACCCTTCGATGCCTAAGTTAGTGATTATCCTTGAGAATGATAAACACTAGTTTTAGAGAGAGATCTTTTTCATACCTGTATTCACAGTGTTCTCCAACATTTATAGGCTTCGACGAAGATTTTCTAGGCTGGAATCGTGACTGATATCTCGGGCCGAATATTCAGGCGAGTATCTTGGGCCGTTCTAATCTTGGGGGATGGTTTGCAACTTTATGCCGGTAAAAGTGGAGATAAGGTCGGTCTCTATTTAACTCGGCTTTGAGCCGAACTGACCTATTAACTGCAATACGAACTGACCTCTTAACTGTGATCCGAACTGATCAATTAGAAATCGGTCGAATTCCTTTGCTTTTATCTCTTTGTGACCGGGTCGGCTCCTTGCTGGATTTATCCCACAACAGCCCACCTGTGCGACGTTCACGATCAAGGCCCAGCATGGAGTAGTGCACCTGATGGACGGTGTCGATCTCATCTACATGAAGTCGTCCATCCAAGTCAGCAAAATTTAGAGCCCTACGCGTAGTCATGTGACTCACGTCCACGCAGGCGTTCACATACCCATCGCGATTTGGGTGGATCCCCGAATCCACTGAGGTCAGTGGATCCCCAACTGTGGGGCCACTGTGATGTATGTACCTTAAATCTATACCGTCCATGCATTTCGAAAGCTCATTTTAAGGCATTAACCGAAAAATGAAGCAGATCCAAATCTTATGTGGACCATACCACATGAAATAGTAGTGATTGAATCCACACCATTAAAAACTTTATTTTCCATCCTACTTGTTGAAAAGGTCAAAAAGATCTTTATGAAGATACCAAACAAATATCAGCTTGACCCACCCACCCACCCACCCAGTTAATCGCAGTACACACCCACCCGGTCAGTCATACGTCACACCCACTAGTGACTAACAAAAAAAAAAAAGGAAAGAAAAATCAGCTTGACCAAAACTTTTGTGACCCACTAGAAGCTTTTAATGATTGAGTACTATTGTTTACTATATTACGGTTCACCGTAGATTTGGATCTACTTCATTTTTTGAATCATGCTCTAAATTGAGTTTATAAAATGAATGAACGAAATTGATGTAATACACACACATCACACTGTGGACGGCACGATAAGGGATCCACTCACCTCGGTGGATCCGGGGATCCAGTTAGACGTTGACATTGGTAGATAACGAAAATACTATGGTAAACGCGGAACGCCACCGAGTAAAAGGAATATTTTAAAAATGGACAGGTGGCATACTCCTAGGGAGCACTGAAATGGTGTTCCCAAGTATCACACGACAAGCAGTAAAATGATTGTGGACCTACAGGTGGGTCTCACCATTAGTAGGCCCTGTGCTATAATTATGTAATTAAGACCATCCTCGCCATTCAAAATCTAGAGAGTTTCGAAAATGCAATAGTCTGTGGACATCAATGGTAGTGATAATTCAAACAGTTAGTTTTTTTTTTTTTTTTCGTCCCCTCTTGTGACCTACCTTTGGATTTGGTGGACTACTGAATCAAAAGAATTCAGATGTCAATGGTACACCTGACGTGTATGAGATCTGCACCACCTGATAAGTTGTTTTGCTTGATTTTTGGGCCACGGCTTATCATATCAAGAGTGGGCTTACCTATGAATGGTTCAGTTCTTGCACACGTCTTGCATATGGTATCAAGACGTGCGAAAAACGCTCCTTCCACGGTAGTTGCATGGGACACGTGTCTACAGGAACGTAGCCAGCCGCACAGACGAAACCACCCCGTACGAGAACCTAAGAAATGGAAAGTCAGCTTTAACATTTTCAACTTTGATATTCCGCAATGAACGGATTGGATAGAACAT
Source organism: Liriodendron chinense (assembly GCA_003013855.2). NCBI lineage: Eukaryota > Viridiplantae > Streptophyta > Magnoliopsida > Magnoliales > Magnoliaceae > Liriodendron > Liriodendron chinense. The sequence goes on from PVNU02002217.1 coordinate 2,597,843, forward strand.
ACACACCATAGCGTGGCTCACACACAACCTTTGGTTCGTTTTCCCTCTACATTGTTCCCTATGGTGTGGCCCACTTAAGCTGCCGATCCGTCTGAAGTCCACAGGGGATAAAATTGATGGGCTCACTTGATATACGGAGTGGATTTCATGAAAACCACAGGGCAGGCCCACTAAAATGATGGTTGTAGCGTTCGACATCCAATTGATATGCAGACGTGGCGATTAAAGTGGCAACCGGAGGACGCAGTTTACAATCCCGTAAAAAGCACCTCTCTCCCTTCTCGAAGGTTCTGGAGTCCTCTACAGCTAGTAGAAAGAGCGTGCAACACCAATGGTCTAGATTGTCCTGCCACCTGTCAAAAATGAATCATATGAGTATACTGTTGGGTCCCTTATCACATATTCGTCACCGTTGATAAGCGTTGGAGCTTGGAAGCGTGTTTCCAGTACAGCTGTCAAGGTGACTTGAACAACACGCAATGAGGTTGATGGGTGGGGACCGATGATTTAGACCGTTGATATGATGAGCCCAACATGATCTCTTCGTAGGAACTTTCTAATTGGAAGATCCAAACCGTTCAATCCGACCAATAAATAGATAATTGATCCAAACCGTTCAATCTGACCAATAAATAGATAATTAAGTAGTTTAGGATACCTACCGTCCACAAGGGGGCCTTTATATCAACGGTTTGGATCTACCTGTGTAGTCGGAGGGAACGTGCATAAGATCCACACCGTCCGATGGTGCGCTGGTTCGTGTGCAACTTCAAAACCAAAAGGGTAGGCCATACCCAAATGAAGAGTTGGGACATGATCGCACCATTACTTGTACATCATGAGGCACACTGTGGTTTATACATTCAGAGACGGAACTCACTATTCTGACGGTTGGGTGGACCAAGATAAATGTACTCTTTTAAACCACACCACGTGAATTTAGAGGTTCCAAGCACATTTTACACTATTTCCTACGGTGAGGCCCACCTGAGATGAGCGTAATGTTCAGGATCAAGGCCTAGCATAGAGTGGTGCACTTGGTGGACGGGGTGGATCTCATCCACATGAAATCGTTCATCCACTTCGGCACCCACATCGTATGCACGTTGACCCTGGAGGTAAATGTTGACTTGGGAAGGCTACCTAAACGCAGCCGCCATGCAAAAGAAAACTCATAAACACGTAGGACAGGTGGCATACTTTCAGAGACCCACGTTAATGTGTGTTGTATGACATGCCCATGCTGCCATCAGTTTTTACAACTCATTTCAAGGCGTTGTCTCAAAAATGAATTTCTCACAAACATCACGGTTTGCCCAGCTAGGTTCTAACAGCTGGAGCATTCTGTGTGGTTGTTGGAGGCAATCCGCGGCCCTACCACCACCACTTACATGGGGGGCAAGATGAAGTTGAGCCTACCATGATGTATATGTTTTATTGAAATGGTCCACTTATTTTACCAGCTTATTTCAGGCCATGCACCGGAGTTGAAGTATGTCCAAAGCTAAGGTAGACTACACCACAAGAAACAGTAGGGATAATTAATGACATCCACCGTTGAAACCTGAAGTCCACATTGAAACCTTTTGAGGCTCATAATATAAGCTTGAACCAAAACGTCTGTGGCCCCGAAATGTTTTCAGTAGTAAGCATTTATTCCCCAATACTGTTTCTTGTAGTGCAGTGCATTTTACTTTTGTATGTACTTTAATTTTGGGCAGATGCACTAAAATAAGCTGGCAAAATGAATACACGGTGTGGACAAAACACATACATCATGGTGGGTCCATACCGGGTTTTCCTTTTCTACATGGTTGCCTAGAAAAATACATCAACGGTCAATATTGCTGGCTAGCATATTCCCGTCTGGGAAACTTTAGGGCATGGCCCATCCAAGGTGGGACGCAATACACGAATGGCCTGGCTTGATGAAAAATGGGCCCCACTTGTCAGAATTGAAAATGAAAATACACATGGCAGCGTATTATACAGCTCCTCCCCGACATTAGTTTTTTATCTGGTCCGTCGTGACACGAATTACATTTATTTATTTATTTTTAACCTTTGGATTTGGGGGCCATGTTTCAGTGATCCAAACCATTTATATGGTAGGGAAAATTGTGGACGGAGATACCCAATTATGGCCATCAAATTGATAAACGGTTGATGAGAAGCTAGTCAGTGGTCTAAATTCGACTCTCTATACCAGCAGGATGAGATTGGTCGCGTTGAGAACTGATTTACATGCATGACACGTGTACGATGGATGAATCACCGCCGTTTAGGATGGAGTATGTTACACCAAGTCTCCGCGGTTGCTTGTTTGGACCGTCCTCGACTCATTTGGTGCATGTACATTGTTTTTTTTTTTTTTCCTCGTTTGAAGACCAAGTTGGTGCATGTACATTGCTAACAAAGAGTAACAGGCCCACCTAATTTGGAATGCAAACAAGGTTTGGATTACTAGAATTTTCCTTTGGGACGCGGATTGGGTGGTAACCCTGATACCACTGACCTCCATGGTGCAGGACTTTGTAGGGCCCACCTTAATGTATGGGTTTTATCCACGGATAAGTAACTAAAACGGACGAATAA